>JAVLUX010000050.1:16692500-19630000 GCA_032164185.1 Moxostoma hubbsi
CCTTTGCAGACTGATCTCCAGTGCTCAGAAAACCTGCAGAGAGTAAGAGAGTTAGACTAAAGATAAGATAAGAGACAGTGTGTACCAAAGGTAAAAAAAGACCACAATCAATATTTTGACCAAGATCAAGCACCAAGAAGAGCAATGTGCAATTCTAAAGGAAAGCAGGAAGTAGAAGGCAGAAGATTACACCTTTAAGTAGATATCTTAATTTGCAACTTTCTTTTTTTCTATAAGGAATACAGTTGTACAAAATTTTTAGCATAGACTTTTGACCATGGATGACGTAGGCATATTTGGAATAGCACACTACCATCCCAACATGATCACACGAGAAGTCAGCATGCTGTTTCCGAAAGTTCCGGTACCCTAGGATCGGCAACAGTATGCCGACTCACTAACATCAACAACAATTACTTTCCTTCATGGCACGACTGTCAGCACGTTGCGTCAGTTGCAAGGGAGACCACAGTTCAGTCCCTATTCAAACGTGGAAGTAATCACGTCTGTAAAAACAATCACGAGCATGATAAGGAGGTTGCATTTTTATCCCTAACATTGCATTTTGTCTCTTCTTATTGTTATGGTTAGATTTGGGTTTTGGTTGGGGGGGAGTAGATTAAATAAAATAAACATTTCACTTTACTCTTATGCACCCTGTTCAGCTGAAAACAATTATTTTTACAACTGGCTTCTGACGACCTCTCCTGGATACAAATGGATGTCACACTTGTTTAAATGCTCTGAAACCCTTACCGCTTTAGCATCTGGAGGCAGTGTTTTCAAATTCAGTCAACGTATACTGATTTTGGCTAAAGAAAAATCGGCACACACTTGCCGATTTCTATGTGAGATCAGGCTGGCCATCATGCTTGCATGGTGTGACCACTTTCATTTGCATTTCTCTATGCACAGAAAGCCTGGGATGACCTAGTACATTTGCCATAATGTACAGTATATAACAGACAATAATGCACTGGGTATGGTATCCCATAATGCAATGCGCTTAAACTCATTATCTATAGAAATTTAATAAAATTCTTCTAAAGAGTTCTAAACCATGAATCAAAGCAACCTGCTCCAAGGTGAATCACAACCAGAGACTGTTTAGCCCGAGACGAACCATTTGAATTAAAATGAATGGGAGAAATTGGAAGAGCCAACAAAAACATATTTTGTCACATGAACGACTCGGACCAGATGACTGAGAGGTGAACTAAGAATTTATGTTTCCTGTGTGAGCAATGCATAGCGTATACAGCTGTCATGTGACAAAAGAACGACGACTCAGACCAGAAGACTCGAGAGGTAAACTAATAATTGCTGTTTCCTGTGTGAGTAATGCATAGCGTAAACGGCTGTCACGTGACAAAAGAATGAATTGGACCAAAATATTTGAAAATGTAACTACTAATTTCTATTACTTGTACAGCGCCTATGCGGTTTTCACCTAACAAACGAACGGAGGTTGCACAATGTGCATGCGTGGCCAACACAAAATGAACAAATCACTCTCTGAGACTACTCGTTCTTCTGAGTCACATAAAAGATTATTTTAAAATGAATGAATTGTTCATGAATGACCCATCACTATTTTCTGTTAACAGGCTGCATAAATGTACACCTCCTATCTACTTGAGTGGGGAGAGACCTAAATCTCCAAAACACTTAGTCATGATTATGATCAGAGAACATATATTAAATCAGCACTAAAATCTGACAATAATCGTATCATAAACTGTGTGTCTTAAGCTCAGAACATGTAAAAAAAAACTATTTATCAGGCTGGTCCAGTTAATGTGCATGCGTGTTCTTAAGTTGACTGGCAATTTTTATATCTAAAAGGTGATTTGCTCTAACTCTAACCCTTGCCTGTAAAGTGGGACTTCCTTTTCTACATGTATATCGGGTGTTCGAATTTCTCCTATTCATTTTAATACAAGAGCTGAGGCTAGATAGTCTCTGGCCAATAACCTTTTAGATATGGTCATTGAGAAAGCACATATGCATTAGCCGCACCAGCCTGAAAAAGCATGACCTCATTTTTTTTTTAACCACAATTTATGATACCATTTTTGTCAGTATGTTTGTAAAGGATTTAGACGGGGAAGGAGGAGGCAAGAACCTGCTTGACAATATAAATAATATTTTAATTATAACGAACACAAACATGACTGACATGTCAGTAAATGATCTCTCTCTCCCGCACCATCCTCTGCAGTCTGCCTTTATCCCTCTCGGAGGCATGATTAGCCTAATATGGGACCGGGTGAGTAGGATCACATCCCGGCCCCGCCCTCCGCCCTGCCACATTCCTCCCTTGTTCTCTCAGGCTGGGGAGCCCCCAGCATGACGTACAACCCAACCCCCCAGAGGCCGCGCCTCTCCGGGAGGATCGAGGCAGTCCTCCAGCCCCTTGCGGACGGAACGCCCTGCCGCGTTCTCGGGGAACCGAAGGGGTCTCCCCCGCCCCAGGTAGCGGTTCTCCCGCTCCAGGCGGTCGGTCCCCCCTCCCTGCTCGCGGTCGGTGGTCTCAGACCCCGGCGCGTTTCAGCGGCTGGAAGGGGACTCCTCCGTCCCTGGCAGTGGCACTGACCGCTCCAGGCGGTCAGCTAGGAGCCCCTTCTCCCCTCGCGGTCGGCAGCCGTTCCTCCTCTTCCAGGAGGTTGGGCTCCTCGTCCCCCGGCAGATGGCCATGGCTGCTCCATTAGGGTGGACAGTAGTGGCGAGAACTCTACTATGGCGTATCCCTCCTCCTTCCCGGGTTTCGGCACTAGTGTAAAGGATTTAGACGGGGAAGGAGGAGGCGAGAACCGGCTTGACAATATAAATAATATTTTAATTATAAACTTAAAAAAAAGATGAACACACACGACGGACATGTCCGTAAATGATCTCTCTCTTCCACACCATCCTCTGAAGCCGGCCTTTATCCCTCTCGGAGGCTTGATTAGCCTAATACGGGGCCGGGTGTGTAGGATCACGACCCGGCCATGCCCTCCGCCCTGCCACAATGTTCTTTGATAATAATCTTGACAAACTATTTTGGAGATTTACTTTTTTCCCCATTCAAGTATATAGGAGCTGTACTTTTATGTAATATATAAGTAGTTTCTAGGGAGACTTATGACATACGCAATGCGTAATGCAAGTGGGTGGTCGCTGCAGTGCTCTTTTGGTGCACTTTTTTGACGCGACTCTTTGATTGGTGGTCTTTCTTGTCAGGATTCATGTAAAGTGTAGTTCTTCACCAGAAATAATGCTATTAAATGTGATTTAGAAAAATACTTGGACTGATGGCTTCAACAGAAGCATATACCATCAATTAACATCCTAGGAGCTCTCGACAGGGCTATTTTAATAAGTTATCGTTAAAAAAAACTATTCTGTAACACTTTACAATAAGGTTCCATTTGTTAACATTAGTTAAAATGAACTAACAATGAACAATACATTTACAGCATTGATAAATATTGCTTACTGTTAATTTCAACATATACTAATACAAATTAAAAGTTGTATGTTAACATTAGTTCCATATCTGTCACTCACTCGATGTTGTGTCAGTGTAGTGACACTAGGGGGTCACACTTGGGAGCCCCAAACAAATGGATATTTGGCCAATGGAAATTGGCGAATGGAATTTGCATGCCACTCCCCTGGACATACGATTATAATAGAAGCTGGCTTGTAACCACTCATTCAGACTTTCTCTTCAGAGCCGAGCGGTTGTGCATCAGTGAGCTGAATTCCTCCACCATTCCATTCACCTCGAAAAACTGTAGGATTTATGGTGCTTTACAGTGGCTTCTCCCCCTCTTGCACTGGTGGAGTACAAGACTGACTGCTTAAACTACAATGACTGACAGCAGATTAAAAGAGTACATTCTCTTAATAATATATTTTCTTTCTATAAGAGTGGCACTCATGGCGAGCGTCTTTTTAAAGATGCCTATCCGTTTATGTATAATTCCTGGTTGAGGTCCTCTCCGCTTCTGACAGCCACGAACGCTGCCTCACGTGCCTGGGTGCTGCCCTACTGGAGACAGGCCAACATGGAGATGACGGCCATGCTTGCCTGGGCCACTGCAAGCGTCAGGCTGGAGTTGACCCTTCCACCCTGCCCTGAACCCTCACGGCTTAATGATTGGTTCCTGGGTGCGGAGCGCCGCTCATGGTCCCTTTCTTCCCGGAGGTGCATGAGGTGTCTGTGGCAATGACACCAGCTCCGCCCCCTGGCGTAGAGCCGCCCACAGCAAGCAGACGCCCCACTTCTCACGGCCTGCCGCCAAGAACCCAAGGAAGGCATCAAAGCACCCCTGAGATGGATGACCCAGGGACATGGAAACCGGCTACAGGCCTGGAGCTGGTGATTAGACACACCATCCCCCGGTGGAGGGCCAGGAGGAGAATCCTTAGTTGCCATTTCTTTAGATTTCTTTTAGATTTCTCCACATGCCCGACTGCAGTACCCACATTTTCAGAAAAGAGCGGTTTCCTCACTCCCTGTGTCACATCTCCGGTGTTCACGGCCGTCGTTCTCATGACCACGGACACCGTGCTTTTACGGCAGCATATCTGGTGTTGATGGCCGCCGTTATCATGACCGCCGGACACTGTGTTTTTATGGCAGGTAATGGGCCTCCCCCATTGCTTACCGGTCCTATGGTGGGTACTCAGAGCCAGGTAAGTGTTTCTATGTCCCTAGACGCAGGACTGCCACAAGTTCGGGGTTCAAGCCCTTTACTGATGTAAACTGTATGCCGCTGCCCTACGTGCGGTGATCGCGTGAGCCTGTCCCTCCAGCCGAGATGAAGAAGGGGTTCTACAGCCCCTACTACATTGTACCAAAGAAAGGCGGTGGGTTGCGGCCAATCTTGGACCTGCGAGTACTGAACCGGGCCTTGCACAGACTCCCATTCAAGATGCTAATGCAGAAACGCATTCTAGCGAGCGTTCGGCATCAAGATTGGTTTGTGGCAGCTGATTTGGAGGCGATTCGGTCAAGCACAGGTAGACCTGTTTGCTTCCCGGGAATCCTACCGCTGCCCACTTCCCTTGGTATACCCTTGGTATGCCTTGACTGGGGCTCCCCTCGGCATAATTGTGCTGGAACACAGCTGGCCCCGGTGCTACCAAGTATGTGTTCCCCCCATTGAGCCTACTTGCACAGACCCTGTCTGGCCCTTGGACAGGACACGGGAGACTTAAGCGGCCTTCCGCTCGCGGTAGTAGACTCAGGCCAGGGCCCCCTCTATGAGGTGCCTGTATGCCTTGAAGTGGCTAAGTGGTGTTCTTCCCGATGCGAAGACCCCCAGAGATGCGCAGTCGGGTCCGTGCTTTCCTTCCTGCAGCAGAGGCTGGAGGGATGGCTGTCCCCCTCCACCTTGAAGGTATACGTGGCTGGTATAGCGGCACACCATGATGCAGTTGATGGCAAGTCTCTCTGGAAGCACAACCTGATCATCAGGTTCCTTAGAGGCACATGGTGGCTGAATCCTCCTAGACCTCGCCTCATGCCCTCATGGGATCGCTTCATGGTCCTGCGGTGCCTATGGGGAGCACCCTTTGAGCCTCTGGAATCAGTTGAGCTAAATGCGGTCTCTTTAAATACTACCCTCCTGACTGCGTTCACGTCCATCAAGAGGGTTCTCTGTCAGCGACACGTGCCTAGATTTTGTTCCAGAATACTCTCACGTCGTCCTGAGACCCTGACCGGGCTATGTGCCCAAGGTTCCCATGACCCCGTTTAGGGATCAGGTGGTGAACCTGAAAGCACTGCCCCAGGAGGAAGCAGACCCAGCCTTATTATTGCTGTGGCCGGTGTATGATTTACACATCTATTTGGATCGCACACAGAGCTTTAGATGCTCTGAGCAGCACTTTGTCTGCTTTGGAGGACAGGGGAAAGTGAGCGCTTTGGGCCATTGGGCCTCTTTATCAGCAGCGGGCTGGGCAACACCCAACATCTTTGCGAGGTTCTACAATCTCCGAGTTGAGCCGGTTTCAGCTGACTGGCCAGGCTGTACCGCTTGCGTATAGCGTCTTCCACCTCCTGGAGGTGGAGACGTGCGCTTGTGCGCTTTTACCCCCCAGCTGTGTTCACGAAGTCGTGGACCCTGGATGTTCTTCCTCTTTAGCCCTGTGGCAGGTGACTTTGTGGAGAAACTCGATGCCGACCCAGTACGTGTGTTGAATAGGTCCTGTACTGGGGTAGGTGCTCCAAAAGCGCTGGTTATGTAACTACGTGTGATGTATTCACAAGACGGTCCACAAGACGGTTTCCCCATTTGTAAACCTGTGTCTTCTTTGGACAGAGTTCCCTCTGCCACCGGTCACCCTGTTTGTAGAGCTCCTTGCCTCTGGGTAGGACATACCATGGAGACTTCTCAATGTGCGACACTGTAGACAAAGCTCGGTAAGACCATGTGATGTATTTCCACACAATTACCTCCCCTTTGGATAGGGTGTGTTCTCCGTGATGTCTTCCCCTTGGGAAGGGACACCTCCCTGACACGGACACTTATGGCCCCTAGCTGAAAAACGATTTCCACTCTTTTTTGGGGAGAAAAAATAGAAGAGGCCAAAAATAAATAATAAATAAAAAAAACGGTCCCCTTTTTTGGGCAGAGGGGTGGGGGACTGCACAATGCTCGTAGGAGCGTTGGGGGAGGTTACGTGATGGCCGGGTGCGCTGGCTACGAGGCACGCAACAGCTTGCCCATCTCGCACCACCAGTCCATGTAACACAGTTACAGCTAGTCGTGGCATTTTGTGAAAGGAACCATTGTGTCACTACATCGACACGTCGAGTGAGTGACAGATAGGGAACGTCTCGGTTACTCTCGTAACATCAGGGAATGAGATGTTGTGTCCCTCCTGCCACAACACTGAACTACCCACTGAAATGGCCAGGAACTTGTCTCTGCTCTTCAGCACAAAACCTGGGTGAGTGGTTGCGAGCCAGCTCCTTTTATACCTGTATGTCCGGGGGGAGTGGCATGCAAATTCCACTCAACAATTTCCATTGGCCTTTTTTCAACGATCAGAGGTGTTTGGGGCTCCCAAGAGTGACCCCTAGTGTCACTACATCGACTCCATCAAGGAACGGAGGTTACTAGAGTAACTGATACATTAATGCACTATGAACTAACAGGAACTAACAAAGAAAATTTTTATTTTGTAATAGACATCATCCTGTCAGGAATGTTTTTGCAACACGTCTGGCTGGCTAGCTAGTTTATGCGCTTAGACCATTCTTCTTCAGACAGCAAAACCAAAGGTTTAAAGGGAGAGTAAATGATGAGAGAATTTGTATTTTTGGGGTGAACTATCCCTTTATACTGTATATTTAAAAATGAGGACACCATTATGGACCTGTATGAATAATATGTTCTACAGCTCATTAAAATTGGGCGTACACGGCTCTTGAGTCACAGTGTAAATGAGAACTAAATATCTTACATAAGAGCGTCTACTTTACAATTCTAACTGAACTAATCATTTGGCACTGAAGACATGAAAATGTGCAGAAAAAAACCAAATCAAAATATACCGAATGTCTATGAAAGCACTCTTCAGGCAGTAAAAGATAGGCTTCCTCCGGAATATGAAAAGAACATGGGGAAAAGACATAAGAGGGTAAAACAGATAAAAATAGACCCATACTTGAAAGCTATGTGCCCTCAGACCCAATATCTAAGTGTCGGCGAATAAGTGACTGTGTAAGTGTGTTTTAGAGAGAGAGAGAGAGAGACTGAGAGTACGAAAAGGAAAAAAAGGAAAAACTGCTATGTTTTTTCAGGAGTCAAATCTGTGAGGCAGACGACAAACGACAACATATGGCACATCATATTAAAAACAACACACGATACTAAAACAGATAAGACACTCAGTGGCGCAACATCTAAAAGCCTTTCCCTGCTTGTAGTAGTTGGAGGGATACACTTAAAATAGAGTTCTTTGAAAAAGATTGTTACAGATGGTAAAAAAGGGTTTTGACAACTGAAACTTCTACAAGCTGGTAATGATATTGTATAATAAAGGCTACAGGAACCACTGCCTCTGCCACACTCATTTAGAGCCTGTGAAAAATAGTAGCATATATTCATGACTGGGCTAAAACAAAACTTAAGATTAGCAAGATTTCTTTTGATTTCAGTGACTCACTAGTAACGACTACAGAAGGGTTGATAAGCATTTGTAAATGATGAAATAAAAACAGTCAATTAGGTCTTACATGTACATTTGTTGTTTTTTTAACAGACATGAGCTGTAACACATACTTCACATGATGAAGAACTAACTTCTCGGACATTAATTAAGTATTTTTTCTAGGTATGTAGGTGAGTAGTATGAATACAATCCCAGACATACTTCATATTGGAACATTGGCATTGTCATATGATCAGAATATATGACATTGCAACAACATCAGTGTCAATTATTTACTCTGGTTTTGTTAAACAAGTACAATTCAACCACAAGAAATGTATTTCTTGGTGTATATATAGCACTTACAGTTGAAATGAGCCACCCGACTTGCGGTTCTCAGCCATTTTTTTTTAATTCAGTGTTTTGAATAAGACGTCTTCTCAGCTATTGTGGGATTTGGGATAGTAAAGTGTCCACTGGTTGCACACTTCAGAATCTCACTGGATGTAGTAGGTCATCTGGGAATTTCTCACTTACTGTTTAATAAATACTGAGGACTCAGACATACAACTTATGGGATACTTTATAGTAGGCACACATGCATATTCATATGTAGGGACTTTCTAATGTGCATCAATATACAATGTAAACAAATATATTTTAGCAATTTTCTGTATACTTGTGATTGTTGTTATTGGAAGAAAAAATTACATGAATGAACTGACTCCGCAATTTTCATATGTTTCTGATTTATCACCATATATAAAAGTAGCCCAGATCGGAACTAAAAATGTCAGATTCAATATTCCTTGGCCCCCCAACACCCACCCCCCAACACAACATCTGATTTGCACACGAGGGGAAATTTTTTTGGTTTGGCTACATTCAACTGCATATTGTCTAATGACATTACCAGGGAGGGAAACTAAGAATGTGCTCTAAATAACATTGTCCTGTAAGCTTAGGCCTCACAAGTCAAGGACAACCTCTTCAAAACTACATAAATTACATATTCATCAGATTACCAGATCAGGCCACAACAGACAAGTACCTAAAGAAGAGCAAAGTCATGAAGTGCAGCACAAACACAACTGTAGTGCAAATTAGTGGGGGAAACATGGACGTGAGGTCTTTTTTAAAAGTCCCTTATCAGGTCTAAATCCTAAAAGGGTTGAATCATTTGGAATAGCATATTAAAATACTACACTTTCTATTTTAGCAGTATGCATTATATATGCTGTGGCCAGTATACACATTTTCTATATGCATGGAACACCCAGATGACCTTCTATATTTGCAAAAAAGTCACCTTCAACTTTCAGTATGACAAATGAACCATTAGTAATATCAACCACTAATTTTAACTTTATCTTGACATATGATTTGTTGGCAGCAATTAAATAAAAAATGCATAATAAACATAGTAATTAATTGAATTAATAACTAGACTCCACTCCACTTACTAATCGTTGCATAATGCATGCAGATTCCAATTCAAGATTAAGTAGTCAGTATACAATATATACTGTGCCGTACGCAGTAGGCTAGTATTCTATTCCAGTTAGCCATTAGATAAGAGACTGATCAATGGGAGAATGGCGTTCAGGAATTGGTTGCTGTAAGGGTGGGTCTGTGAGTTTGACTGCCTTCATATTAACCTTCTTCTTTTGAGCTGTTTGCTGCTGTTGCCTGGCAACCTGCCACTTCTTCTTTCAGAGGGATGTGTTTTGCGACCGTAAAGACACAATGTTGCAAAAATGCAGTGATTATCTTAAACAACAGGTTGCGTCCATATGTGCTTCAAAATATCATTACAATTTAGGAAAATGATCAGTCAAATGTCTAACCCTGTGCACTGCTCTGATTCTCTCTCTAAGTTTCTCTGTGAGCTGTGTGCTGAGTGGAATCTCCTGTAGACTTTGATGCTGAGAGCAGCAGTTTGGAGCTGGACTAAAGCATATGCACCACACCAGTGAACAGCAGAGAGAGAAAGTGTTGCATTCTAGAGTGGTAGAGAGATGAATAGGTGAGAGGGCAATGCAGGGGAAAAAGATGGATGGATGGATAATCTATCTATCCATGCATGCATGATTGATAGACAGACAGACAGACAGACAAACAGATACACAGACAGACAGACAGAGAGACAGACAGACAGATAGATAGATAGATAGATAGATAGATAGATAGATAGATAGATAGATAGATAGATAGATAGATAGATACGCCACCTTCTATTATGGATGGATGGATGAATAGTCTTGGATGTATGCAGGGATGCCATAAGGATTTTTGGACCCCATGACAACTTTGCACTCTAGGCCCCTATCTTATCGCAACCTGTACAACATTTTTGTTTTATTAACAGTTATCATTAATAATAAACGTTATCATAATAATGATTGCACATTCATTAAGAGACACTAAAAAAAAAATCTGAGTTTGAAAAGTTCGTTAAAATAATTGAAATAACAATGCATTTAATAAATATAAATTTACAATAAATGAATGCCATTTTAGTGAGTTGGGACTGTGTTTCTAAAGGGAATACTGGATTTTTTACAGTATGTTTAAAATATGGATTCAACCATAGAACGCATATGTGGGTAAAAAAATGACACAGCATCTAGTTTTTAAGATATCATTTTAAGATGAAGTGGTCTTTTGATCCAGGTATTCCTCAATTAAGGTGTCTTCTATCATGTGAACTGTGTAGTATAGAAATATAAAGTCAAATGGCAATATAGTGTACATGAGGTTGTAATTTAAAAATTTTATAACTACTTTTTTTGCAAAAAACATTTTATCCTAGTCCATTGTACTTATATGTTATGTTTGTGTGAGTAGAATTGTTGAGAAATTTCATATTTTACCACCAAACATAGAAATTGCCCATATTTCTGTTATATTGGATTTCTAAACTCTCCCCCAAAAGTGAATACTTTATTTCAATGTGTCTGAAAGTCTTCATAATTCAATAAAAGATATATAAACTTTTTAAAAATATAAATTAGTTATACAGTTATCATTAGAGTTAAATTACCTTGAAAAATAATACATTTAATAATATTATGTATTAAAGAGGTATGAAGTTACATATGCTTTCTCAATCTCATGCGTATGACTTTCTTTCTTCTGCAGAACACAAACATAGATTTTTAGAAGAAAATCAGTAGGTCCATCCAATGCAAGTGAATGGTGGTCAGGCCTTTGAAGCTTCAAAAAGCAGATCAAGTCAGCATAAACATAATCCATAAAATATAAGTGGTTAAATCAATGTCTTCTGAAGTGATCAAGTTGGTTTTGGGTAAGAACAGACCAAGCTGTAACTGCATTTTCACTGTTCATCTTGACAGCAGTCTCCTTGGCAATCATGATTTCAAGCTCTATTAAACTTCCAAGCGCCATCTAGCACTCAGCGTGTGCGTCAAGCACTAGGAATTGTAATCGAGCTTGATCATGATTGTGCCTAAAGACTGCAATGGCAAGATGTACAGTAAAAAAATATTTATATTTTTGTTTGTTCTCACCCAAAACCAACTGGATCACTTCAGAAGACATTGATTAAATCATTGGAGTCTTATGGATTAACTTTATCCTGACTTTATTTAATTTTTGGTGCGTCAAAGTCTAAATTTACATTTATGCATTTGGCAGACGCTTTTATCCAAAGCGACTTACAGCCCTTATTACAGGGACAATCCCCCCGGAGCAACCTGGAGTTAAGTGCCTTGCTCAAGGGCACAATGGTGGTGGCTGTGGGGTTCGAACCAGCGACCTTCTGATTAGCAGCCCTGTGCTCTAGCCACTACGCCGCCGCCGCCACCACCACTCCCTATCAAGTCTATGCCACCATTCACTATAATTCAACATTCAACCTAACCTAACCCTAAATTCAATATTTTAATATATAATTAAAACTGCCTTTGTTATAATAACACAAAGTAGACTTCCCCTTCCCTTTTATAGTTTTTATCAATGTTTAACATTTCTGTCTAATCCTACAGTACCTGTTACTACATTTGGTGTTACTACAATAATGTGCTTCAAAGAAGAACATTCTCAGTTTAATTCAGGTTTTGTGGCCTGCACTGCGTGGCTCCACACAATTCAGTTAAGCATGGGTTATAATGCGTCCAGCGCGAGGATGCGCACAAGTCGCATATCAAACCGTACAGATGGGAAGTGCTTTTGGGATAAACCACCAAACGTCTTAAGGGAGATTCCACAAACTAGATAATCTTTTATTATCAAGGAAGATTAAGAGCAGTCTTCATTTTACCTAACCAGTGCGAAGAGTCCATTTATAACAAAATCACGCAGGAAAGTCTTGGTGGTTCTGCTAGGACCACTGCCTGTCAGGGTCCTTAAAATCACCCAACTCCCTCCCATTATGGTGCCACTGTACACACGTGACAGACAGACAGACAGATAGACAGATAGATAAATAGACAGACAGACAGACAGACAGACAGACAGATAGATAGATAGATAGATAGATAGATAGATAGATAGATAGATAGATAGATAGATAGATAGATAGATAGATAGATAGATAGATAGATAGATAGATAGATAGATTGATGTATCCTATAATGAACCAGGGATAAAAATGGGAGATGCATAGAGGGAGAAAAAGGGGGCAAGTGTGTGTGAGAGAGAGAGAGAGAGAAAGAATGCAAAATCTACTTGTGTAATTGCCCACATAATGTGTTATTCATGAACCACAGATCTAAGAATAGATTTCAACAATATTTCCATGCAACAGTGAATTATGGAAGATAATGTTCATGTAAGATCTAGATATAGTTCATATGAGAAGTCCATCTTTATCTGCTTTTCTCTGCCCAGTTCCTCTAAAGTAAGCTCACGGTAGGACATGGATATTTCATACCAGGGGAATAGCGGGTGGCTGCATTTACAACGTTATGCCTAGTGGCTGTGAAATAAAGGAAAACGGAGAAAGGTTGAGAGACAGAGGTAAAGCAAAAAAAGGAAGCAACTTCCAGCAAACAGGACAAATGTGCAAGGACCAGCTAGGCTATAAAGCAAAGAACAAAAAATTACAAAAAATAAGATCTAGATTGTTTTTTGTTTAAAAAAAAATATCTAAATTGAAGAAACAGAATATTACAGTTTTAAAAGTTAATTAAATCAAATCAGAAAACATTTATCCAGCTCTACATGGCACTGTGTCAATTTTCCATAACTAGCCATCAGCTAGTTTTTTGCATGGAGGAATATACACTTCAGAGCCCCATTTATCTTTTCTGTTCCTCGGAGAAGAGAGTGAGTGTTTCTCATACTGAAATAAATCGGCATCTAAAACAAGTTGTTGAAGTGTAGTAAAATAGCTAATTAGCTGTGCTTCGCAGGGCCCCTGCTGTTAGGCTACATCAATAATCCACAAACATAAGAACAATATTCTGTGTCTGCATGGCTGCACCTTACAAAAGACTACAGAAAAATAGCCGCTTGTTTTACCAGAGGTTGAGCTGTTACTAAAACAAGAATAATGGGCAAGAGAGGGTGTTTCTACGTGAAGCAGACATTAGCAATGTCTGATTTAGTGGTTAGCTAAAAACTAATGAGGCTTTCAAAAATATTAGCCTCTTGGATCTGCTGTGTTTGAATCATGATCAGAAATGAACTTTCCCATTAGGGGGCAATTTTTTTTTCAAACTTTTTAAAACGACTCCTATTATGTCAAATACTTCAATTTAATCAATTAATTGAATTTGAATAATGAGATACTGCTGTTACCAATAAAATAAAATCAACTAATTTGTGTAGAGCTGGGTATTGGCATTGATTTCCCAATTTTGATTCAATTAAATATAAAATCATTTGAGAATATTTCAATTGATGTCAACAGGCATTTTTAAATGATTACATACAAATATAATTACAGGCATCTCGACACTGTATAATGCGCACTGTGACAAACACATTCTGGGATAACTTTTTTGTAATTCATGTATTTCCAAACATTTTGGCTATTAGGTTAACATAGCCTACAAACCAATTATAATGCAACCACACAGAAGAGATAACAGCATATAATTCTATCAATGGTTCTCATGTTTAACCTTTATAATCACTAACTCTAAATGGAAATAAGCAATTAATGCTACCTTCAAGTGGAACTAGGAAGCTCGTACCTCCGAGTTGGGCATTTGTTGCAACGACATGTCATTCATTCAAGTGGGAAACAATATACAGAAGAAGCAAAGTCAAACAAATAAACAATTTGTTTCCATCATCTTTCCTGTCGACACGCTCCTTCCAACATCCATCTCAGCAACGCGTGTATCATGTAAAATTCCGTGTTTCCCACTCGTAAGTACGAATTTGCTTGATCGTTCATGTGCTCAGAACTTGTAATTACGATATTTCCGACTCCACTTGAAGGGCACATAAGTTCTTTTGGCTAGCAACACCAGCATGTAGTTAGCAACATTCCGCTAGCAAAAACTGCTCACCAGTGGGTATAAAAATATTCAAAGAAAACAGAAAACAACCTGCTTGTTTTACCAAGGAGTGGCAGGGAAAAGAGGGCATTTATACATCGAACAAACATTAGCTATGTCTGATTTTGCAGTTAGCTATAAACTAGAGAGGCACCTTAGTGTTTGAAAACATTAGCATGTTTGAATGCTAATTTAAGTTATTTCTGTCAAATAATGCCATCAATGTCCCACTTGTTTAGACTTTACAATCACTTACTCTAAAACTGAAATAAATATTCAAGCTAACATGCTAAATCTCGAAACTGCTCACCTGCTGCATTTGGTATGTAAAAATATGAAATGAAGGGAGTTTTGCACAGAGCGCCACACAAGCTATAACCGCTACTGATCATAATTCAGGAATTCCGCGTGAGCTGGTGCTAAATGGCAGAAAGTGTAAACTGCTGAAATAAAGACTTGTGTGGAATTAGGATCCTAATTAGGGTAATCTGTTTCTTCAACTAGGACAGATTTGATGAAGGGTTGAGAGACGCCGGAAAACCAAGGGTAGAGTGAGGCGAGAGAGTGATATGAACAGGGAAGCAAGGTTGGGCTGTGGTAAGAGAACTGCGCTAACCCGCAAGTCTATCGAGAGTGCCTTCTTCCCCAGAGCTCATTAATTAGTTAATTAGTCAGAGCAGACGGCTGTGATGCACAAATCAGCGGCTCAGAGGGGCAGCTGGGCTGAGGCAGAGATGGAAGGTAAGAGTGGTTCAGATGCGGAAAAAACATACATATTCACCGAGCAGGAAAATCACAATGGGAGCACAAACACAACTGACTGCTGCAGTACAGTGCAGTACAGTGCACGTGCGTTCAGCACTGAGAGCTTACTCTGGTCTACTGCCACCTCCTTCTAGGAGTGTGTGTATGTATACAGGTTTAGCTATACTTATAAAGGCTAAATTTTAAAAAATGTCCTTACTAATATAGTTATACATGACAAAATTGGATTAGGAGGTCCTCATTATAGTTAAAAAGGCTCATAAATTGGCCAAGTCAAGATTTTCTTTAAACCTATGGTATTAACAATTTTCTGTGAGATTTAGTTTTAGGGGTAGGGTTAGGGTGTAGAACAAGGGGTCTGCAAATTATTGTTTATCCACCACTGGCATTTGTTAATTAATCAAATGTGAGCGAGAAAGATGAGCCTGTAGTCCCTCAACATGTTGAAGTTCCTCGCACCTGCATGCCAAACCTTCCTCTTGCGCTAATCATACATCCAGTTTTATTTAGTTATGAACTGATTGGACAGCCTAACACTATTAACGTGTGATGAAACTGTGCTTATCAACAGAAGTGTGCAGCACAGATAAACTATTGGCTCAACCACTGCTTATCAAAAGACACAGATAGTGCAAAGCAGACTAGTTTGAGTAACGCTGTAGTTTAAGGTCCAACAAGTAAATGCGTCTGTTTTGCGTTGGTCACACTGGGGAGTTGAGCTGATGACAGCCTACAGTTTCATGTGTTATTTGTTATGTGTTAATGTGCTTTCAGAACATTAGCCTACTTTATAAATAAATTGATACCGCTGAGACTATCAACCTAGCGTAGGTTACATAATACTTAACATTTCACACACACAAAACAGTGACTCTCAATTCAACATAATTAAAGGTACACTCAGTTCCCTTTCTGTCACTCACTCGACGTTGTGTCGAATGAAGTGACACAAGGGGGGGGGGGGGTCTTCCTGGGATGCCAAATGTACCTCTGAACCTGAAAAAAAGGGCAATGTCAAGTTGGCAGACAGAATTTGCATGCCCTGCACCAGACATACGGGTATAAAGTTAAGCGGGGCATCGATTGCCAGTCAGAATTTTTCTTCAGAGCCGGACGGTTGTGCAACATCAAGCTGAGTTCACCACTGTTTCACTGGTTTCTCCGTTACTATTTCTGCTCCCGCGAAAACAATCGACAGATGATCGGACAGCAAAATTAGGGAACACTTATGATTAATTTTAGCTATCCTAGCTAATGTGATTTTCGTGTGGGTTTTACCTTCAAATGCTTCTTTAAATTATATATTGGGTCCTAGGAAAATCGCTGCATCTTCACAGCTGGAAGGTAAATTACACTGAACTGTATTTCATGGAAATTTCAGAATTTCCACAAAAATTATAATAGTCCACCAGTGTCCATTGCAATGAAACATCCCTTAACGATTCAACCTTGTTTGCCTTGAGAGCACAGTGTTGATGTGAGACAGGTGTTATTTACACATGAGACAGTAAGTGGTGCCAGATTCACGTGAGTCACGAGAGAGAACCAGAAGAGATCTCCAGCGTGCATCTGATCATATCTGTACCACTATAAAGCAAGCAGCAGTTTTTATCATTTTATGTAAGGAGGATCTTTATTTTTTTATATATATTGAAAATTATAATCCTGCTAGTAATCCCAATTTTTACCAAATGTAACTGTAATCTGAATATGTTGAGTTTTTATGTAACTGTAATGGATTAGTACAAATTTTTGTATCCTGATTACGGTTCTTAGTGGTTCTTAGCCTGAAAAGACACTGAAGATGCATGAAATAATGAGTTATGAAAGAAATGTTTCAAATCGCAGCTGATTTTACTACGTGTTCATTTTTCCACACTGGTTTTGGAAGGTCAAGTCAACCACATCAACGCAGTAAGCTCTGTATATTGCACATATGGACAAATGTTGTAGGTCATCCGAGTATTCTATGCAAACAAGATATTCACATACAGTGCACAGAATACATCATAAATACTGCAGCAATAATAAGAGTAGTGCTATTCTGAACATAACCTCTGTGTTATACTGCTCATTTTGGCAGATTTAGTAGGTCACTGCACTCAATGCAAACAGAAAATCTGCATTCTGTGCACAGTATACACACTAAAGTATATACTGCAGCAATGGCAAGAGAAGTATAGTAAGTAGTATGCTATTTTAAACAGCCAGAGCATGAATTTCAGATACTACACATCTATATCACCAACTGGCTTCAGAAACACACATGAGAGTGAAGGGGAAACAGTATGTAATCCTGCACGGGTCAGAGCTCAGAAACAAATGAGGTGTGCATGCTGCATTATCATTGGTTTGAATGAGTTCTCTGCTTCGCTGCAGATTTAAAAAGACACTTCTGATGGTTATTTTTAGCTTGTATATCTCCCTTCTGTCTCTTTCACTTGTTCTGTCTCTCCAGCTTGATCTCAATAATGTAAGTAGCTATGTGTACGTTAATATTTGTAACATTTAAATGTACATGTTTGTAAGTTTGGATAGACACTAAAACTTAAAATATGGACATTTGAAAGCATCTAAAACGTAAAAATGTTTACGTATTTACAGCTTTAGAAACAAACATTATTGACGAATCGATTATAAATATATTTGTACATTTTTACTGTTTTATAGATATTTTAGATGCCTTAACCCTACCCCAGCCTCTAAACATAACCACATTTCAACAATATAAACATATGTAACAAGTAGATTAATGTACAGTTGCAATAATTTTTCAATAAATTGAATCCCAAAACTACTCAACCTAACCATAACCATTTATTAAGCATATAAAACACATAACAGGCATGACGTCATCACGCACACCCATTTTATCGATAAATGTCCATTTGAATGGAAACAGGCAGAAGGCGGCAAATGTCGTAATTTTATTTTCGCATTTTCACTTTGTCGATAACAAAATAGCGCAAAAGGTGGATGGAAACTAGGCTATTGATTATAAATTAAATGTAATTAACTGATTAATTCTATGAATTATTCAATATTAATACATTCAAACAGTACACGTAATCATTTGTACGTTTCTATAGGTGTTAATACGTAAAATGATGAAGTTTAGATGCGCTTAATATGTCATATTATACATTTCAGTGTCTATGCAAATTTAAGAGAACATACGTTTTCTTGAACCAAACTTTACTTAAGAATACATACGAATTCTCATGAGATCCCCTTGGTCTCTCCCTCTACCTCTCCCTCCTTTTCTCTGGCCGTTTTTCCTTTTATCTCTCTGCATTCTCTCTCTTACTGTTTAAAGGTGCAGAGGCATATAGCTCACAGTTCTGTCTCACTGGTGTGTGTGTGTGTGTGTGTGTGTGTGCGTGTGTGTTAGTACGTGCACTGGATAAAGGGTCAGATTTTGAGCTAAACCTGCTTTTATGATGCAGAACGCTGTTCTGCCTTTTTTGCTAAATTTGTGCATTTTGTTGACTGTTTGAAAATGTTTCATCCAATCCAATCATCCAATGTGGCTGGAATGGCAAGACACAAATGCACTAATATGTAATCCTCTTCACCGCTGTAGAAAACCCTCTTTAAAGCAGAATAGAGAGAAAGCGAGAGAGATAATGGACTGAAAGGTTACTTTTATTCATCCGCGTATCAAAATTGCTCATCAGTGGTAATAATGATCCGTTTTGTATTCTTTCTCTGCAGGGCCTGAGTGCATATACATGTGTTTTTTGTATTTCTGAATGTTCATGAAGAGTGTATTTTATCATGGGGTTTGTTTGAAATTTCATACCACCATACTACCTTTACTATTTGTACAGAAAGCAGTATGTATACAGTGAGTAGTATACACATTTTCTGTATACATAGAAGCCACTTGCCAATATGTGCAGTATGCAACAGAGCATATTGCATGTAATACTGTATACCATTACGTAATATGCTCCATTTCCGTGTGAGAAATGAACCGGTAATATTAGCTATGATTTTAAGCATCTTTTTCATAATTTTTTAATTAACGAAATTGTATTAAAAATGCGAAATGCAACCCCAATTCTGAAAAGGAAAAATCAGCCTTCGCGTTCCAACTGAGAATGTGTGACGCATTATGTTATGCTCAAAACACGACAATGAAGGGCCTGTACAATTGCGCAGCTGAAGACCTGCATTATGGATGAATGGGGGAAAATTCTGCTTGCTAAACTTAACAAACCTGTGAATTCAGTGCCCAAATACTTAATAAGTGTTATTAGAAGAAACGGTAATGCTATACAGTTGTAAACACTGTCGAACATTTTTTGGAGCATGTTGCAATTATCCGATTTGAAATGAGTGTTTATTTAAAAAAAGACAAAATATAAAATGTAATGTTTTGCATACACTTTAAAAAAATTGCATGTCATATTGCATGTGAATACTGCACAGTACATAGTAAGCATAATGCTATTATTCCATTCCAAACGAACACTTCTGTATGTTCAGAAAAGAATACTAGCTTAGTACTTACTACAAATACCATGCAGTATACAATGTACCCTGCTTACTACTATCAATTAATTAAAACAGGAGTTTGTTACAGTGTTGTCACATGACATCAGTACATTTTTCACAATTAAGCGAGAGCCTTCCAGTAATCATCTTGGAAATAAAAAAGGTTATTTAGCATTTTTAATTCAAGTTTTTTGTAAGCTGTGTTACAATGTGTAACATTTAGCAGTCCAATCAAATAATGAGTCAAGAAAGATGTGGTTAAAAATCACAGTTGATATTACATCCAGTTTATTCATCACACCGGAAACACACACTATTGCAATTGTAAGAGTAGTACGGTAGTATACTATGTCAAACACATCTTAAGTAATGCTCTACTTTAGACACAGCACACAAATAATCTAATCGGTGTGTCTCTGTTTTCTATTCACACCCCGGCTGAGATGAGGAGAGCTAATAAAGAAGCCTTTTGATTAGTGTATGAAACAAACACACTTGAGAAAACAAACAAGCCAAAACTAGCCCAATTTCTACTTTTAATCTCCACAAGTGAATGCTTGATTTACCTTCTTAGTCTGTTCAGATTTATATTCAATCTTTCCATCTTGAAGGTAAACTTATCCTGACCTTCTGCATTAAAAAGGAAGGAAGCGGTCTTGACATGAGCAAAGAATGCTGTAAACCCACCTCTTTGTAGAAACAGCCCAAATCCCTTACACCATGCCTACAACCTTCCATGTAAACCCTATGCATAACATCTAAACCTAACTTGAAACTGTACCATTACTTAAGTGTGCTGTAATGTCATTACTAACAGCTTGGAAATGTAGCCATAATTGGGTATTTTTTACAGTTTAGTGCCACTGAAAGTGGCATATAGGCTTTCACTTCTTCCAGATTGGGCTATTGTGATTCTTATATCCTTGGTATAATTTTTCAAAATCTTTAGACTGACGTAGAGCAGAACTTCTTCTCGAGTAAGCTTCTAAAGTTTCGGCTATTTTGTCTTCCTTATTGAATTATTGTGATTTGTCTCTCTTAGATAAGGTCATTTTCTAATGTGTTAAGCAAAGTAGAGCAGAACACCACATCTAGACACTAATGACCCTAAAATACTCTACCATCTCAGAAAATGAAGAAAGTAAATCAATATTCCTCTAAAATCTCACTGATGGCTTCATATAATTCACAAAATAGATTATACATTTCAATAACTAAGCTATATACGATCATACATCCACTACAACTTTTCTATTTTTTTACCTTTCTTTCCATTACTACAAACTTTTCTATGTCCTCAATTACTCAGGTTCCCAGACACACACTTTCCCTTATAGAACAAATACAGAGATGGCACTTTTCTGTTTCATTTGACTACAGCATTAATTAGTTTTGATTTACAAAACTGTTCTTTGAATGAAGAGCATAAGTAGCAAAATGAAGTTAAATCTTTGTATGTCTGACATTGAGGAAGTCAAACGCCATTGGCTCTCTCGCATCTCATGTCTGGTCATCATTTACGTCCAATCTGGTGCAAAGTAATGATTTAAATATAGGTCTGCTTCTACACAATACGCAAAGCTATAAAATGGCTTCAGAACATTTGGAATATAATGTCTTATAGACTGCTGTTGTTTATGGTGCTTAATTGTACATTTTTTGGAGCTTGACCATATATTATGATTTTTTTATTTTCATTTTTCACCTGGCTGTTTTGACAAGGTTTAGAAAGGAGACATTAAAACATGTCACACTTACCCAGAACGCCCAATCTGTAGTTCATAGTGATGACAATCACGTTTCCATAAGCTGCAAGAACGCTCGCATCAAACATGTTTCCAGTTCCCTCCATGTATGAGCCACCATGGATAAACAACATCACAGGCTTCTTCCGGCGATCTCTAATATCTGCGTAAAGCACAGACGTGCACAGAAAACATACAATCAAACCCAATGAACAGCGAGGTTTAACATAATATTCAATACTAATGCTTCAGCTTTAGTTCTTTTAAATAAATAGCAATGATCTGTGATCTGCTTAGCTAATTAAACGTTGAAAGTCTCATATGAAAGCAAATGCAGGTTCAGTTAATTTATACACTGTTAATTTCTTTAAATTTCCAGTAAAAAACTGCCAGCTGTGTTGCCAGAACAAAGCTGCCAGAATTGCATACTTATACATACTAAATACAGTGATGATGTTTTAGGCATGAGGGGGATGTCATTTTAGTGCCTGTACGTATACAGTTCATAAGAGTATATATCATTATATGATACAACGGAAATGAAACTAGAACTATTTCAATAAAACACAATGAAATGTGATGGGTCATGCAGGGACTTCTAGGAATGCCCAGTTATTGGTTTTCACTGTAATTTCACATTGGTTTACTGAAGAAGTACATGTATTGTCTTAATTAACATAATTAAAATGTACACTGTTAACAAAATTATAATTTAGAATTTTAACTTCAAAAAAGTGCACACACACACACACACACACACACACACACACACACACACACACACACACACACACACATACACACCGATCAGGCACAACATTAAAACCACCTGCCTACTATTGTATAGGTCCCCCTCATGCTGCCAAAACAGCGACAACCCACATAACAGAATATTATTCTGAGATGATATTCTTCTCATCACAATTGTACAGAGGGGTTATCTGAGTTACCGTAGACTTTGTCAGTTCAAACCAGTCTGGCCATTCTCTGTTGACCTCTTTCATCAACAAGGCATTTCTGTCCACAGAACTGCTGCTCACTGGATGTTTTTTGTTTATGGCATCATTCTGAGTAAATTCTAGAGACTGTTGTGTGTGTAAATCCCAGGAGATCCACAGTTACAGAAATTCTCAAACCAGCCTATCTGGCACCAACAATCATCAATGCGATTATCTAATCAGCCAATCGTATGGCAGCAGTGCAGTGCATAAAATCATGCAGATACGGGTCAGGAGCTTCAATTAATGTTCACATCAACCATCAGAATGGGGAAAATTGTGATCTCAGTGATTTGGACAGTGGCATGATTGTTGGACAGTGGCATGATTTTCACACACAACAGTCTCTAGAATTTACTGTATACTGTATATTTACAATATTTTACAGTATAATTCCATGAATTGTCTTGTTAAGTGTAAAATAATTTTTACTGTATATGGAACAGTTACCAGTTAACATTTTAATTTGCTGTAGCATTTTTACATTTGAAAAATTATACATTTAACATTATAATTTATTTTAAAATGTATGTCAAAGTTTTACTTTCACATTATATACAATATAACATATAACATTACAGAGATAAAACTTTGTAAAACTTTTTTTTAAAATATAAGTTTTATAACTGTAAGCAGGAATGAAGTTATCTGTAATTATTATTTTTGTTACTTGTCTATATATTTACAGTGTTGATGTCTCAATCCAATTGTGTCCAATAGGTCACAGCCACATTAATCCACTGAAGTTTGAAAACTCAGTTTTCAGTTTCCTAACCTCCTCATTTCCAAAGTATACAGTAATGGAGAGTATTTTCTAAAGTCTCTGTTTTTGGTGGAGGAAAACACCAATCCAGTGTGAATAAGAGGCCTAAATGTAGCAAAATCAATTAGTGTCAATATTGCCTCTTAGGAGACTACAGAATGTGTGTAATTAAATACAGAGTACTGCTTACTGCATACTACACATTATATACTGTGTACTGCTTACTGTTTTTTATAGAATGTGAAACAGTATGCAATGAAAAAACCCAGCATAACACCATACATAGATAGACATGATAGAAGTAGTAGTTTGGATAGTATGCCATTTGGAACACACCCAGACATTTCAAAAAGTATTTTGTTACAGTGTTGCCATATGACAACATCACTATTGTTGGTTGCATGTTGAATTCAAAGACTTGAATCCAATTTTGTGTAAAAATGCCTTGACCTTTGGCAGTCATATCAAATAATGAGTCAAGAAAAAAGTATGGAGGATATCTTATCTGGTTCACTCTTTTCATGTAAGGAAAAGTACATTGTGAAAAACAGTTTCAGTGCAGTGCGATCTGGTTGAAAACTGCACATTTTGGTAGAAGAAACACATCATCTAGGTTGTATTCTATGCATACAGAACATTTGCATTACAGAAACACTAGCAAGTTAGTACGGAATTCCGAACATAGCCAGAGTTTCTGTCTTTGAACCTCCCCACACTCTCTGAAATCACTTGGCACGGACTGCCTGGATTGGCTCATCGCTTCTGCACTCTGCTGGCATAGTCTGTCTGTTTCTCCTCCAAAACTCTGCAATATTGTGATGTATCTCTATATTTGTTAGTACAGTCTGTGTTCAGGTTCTCTCTCTCTCTCTCTCTCTCTCTCTCTCTCTCTCTCTCCCAGACAGCCTGGTTTTGATAGAGCTGTTGACGTTCAGTTTCTCTTTCAATAATTTCAACATCTCACTTTTTGGGCCCCCCTCTCAGTGAAGTATTAGTACTATCCATACCTTTGTACACTTCCTTGTGTGCTTCACTGGCACACTCTCTGTCCTTTGACTCCCCCCCTCTCAAACCCCCAGATTGGTATATTCTGTCTCTTTTAGATTCACATCTATACATAAGGTTTATTGGTACAGGTTATCCCTTTTTGCTTTTTCGCACTGCAGTTTGTATTGGCATGTGTGTAGTTGCACATGATTATGCATATATACATATGAGCACGTGAGTCCACAAGGGCAGTCAGAGATGTCCAGTTAGCCAGTGCTTATGTGGTGTGCAAGCTCTGAAGATAATTCATATGAAAACCAGACCATGCAGAAACATAAATAACTACCACGACATCTGTTTATCCCGAGAGAGAAGGAGGGGGGTCTAAGAGAAAAGAAAAGAGAGAAAGTGAGTGAGAGAGGAAAAATGAGATGGAGAAATCATAAAAGGGAGAGTGTGAGATAAACAGAGATGGCAGATAGAGAGAGAGAGAGAGAGAGAGAGAGACAGAGAGTGAGAGAGAGAACGAGAGAGAGAGAGAGAGAGAGAGAGAGAGAGAGAGAGAGAGAGAGAGATCGAAATGTGAAAAGGAAATGGCACACAAAAGAGAATAAAATAAAAGTTACACAGACCAAGGTCCTTTCACGGACACACAAAATTACACACACACACACTCACTCAAACACACACAGGCAGCTGTGATGCTGAGTCGCTATGGAAACTGCCTCATATCTCTCTCTCTCTCTCTCTTTCTGTCTAATAGAAGCTCACCAGCACTGACTCACTCATGCCTGTTGCCACGGAAACAAATTCTACGCACGTATTGGCACGCCTGCCTGCATCACTACCTGAATCTCGGGTTACAAACGCATTACAGACACACACACACACACACACACACACACTATAGATCCTAAACCTAACACTCACAAAAAACTTTCTGCATTTTAACATTTAAAAATAAAAATATAATTGAATATGCTTTTTAAGTGATTTGAATTATGGGGACACTAGAAATGTCTTCATAAAACACATGTATAGCATAATACCCTTGTAATTACCAGTTTGTAACCTAAAAGAATGTCCTTGTAAACCACCAAAACCCACCCACCCACCCACCCACACACACACACACACACACACACACACACACACACAAACACACTAATCTTTGCACACATACATAAACACCTCTCTAAGACAAACGCACTTCTTTACATATACACAATACAATGTGCACAGATGTTCCTGCATCACACATACACACAAGGACACACAAACAAAACTTCCACATCATCTGCTTAGACAGACCTATGTACAATCACGCATGAACATGCTCACACCAGAACACACAGAAGTGCAGGCAAACTGACAACACTCTTGTGAATTTAACAACACATTTATGAACATGTTGGTGACATGTCTCGTTCTCCCTTGAATACTGAGACCACTGATTTCCCAGTGGAAATGTAAACAAGTTCAATTAGCCTAATATTACCACAGGATCTCTCTCTCACACACAGATATAGACACACACAAGTGTTAATTTATTATTAGACGCAATTATTTTTTTCCTCTTTGGTACATGTTGTTTCACACACACTGATGCATATGTGTTCTGTCCTCCTAAAATATCCTTCTCAAACATAAAATGATAATTGGTATACCCTATAAATGCATAGTCTAGTGGACTTTACGGACATGAGACAACCATCGCAAGTTTGCAAGATCAAGAGTCCACATCAAGTGTGCCATTTGGGACAGGGAAGTTATCAAACCTGATCTCTTGAAAATGATGTGACTTTGGGAAAAAATTTTCAAGATGATATTATGTGGTTCATTTCACATAACGCGGCAGTTCTGAGGTGAAATGTCCACTGAGTGGCGCTAAAAGCGAGGTTATGCTCTCCCAAACAGATAAGGTTTTTAAAGATTAATGCTTTAAGTTTTAAATCGACAAAAACTTAACTCCCTACCGTAACCCTTTAAAGGAGTATTCTGGGTTCAATACAAGTTAAGCTTAATCAACAGCATTTGTGGGATAATGTTGATAACCACAAAAACGGATTTTGACTAGTCCCTCTTTTTCTTTAAAAAAAGGAAAAATGGAAGTGAACGGGGCCCAATTTTTGGAGGGCTTAAAGGCTGAAATGTGAAGCTTTTAATTTTATAGAAGCACATACATTAATTCTTCTGGTAAAAGTTGTGTATTATTTGAGGTGTAAGGTTCTTTAAATCATAACTAAACACAGAAAGGGTTAGTAAGCGATTTTATCACACAAATAAAATTATGTTTACATGCAGATTGCTTATGTCTTGTGGCTTAACTTTTGAAACAGTGTGCATTTTAATGTTTACATATTGGCTCCATTCACTTCTATTGTGTTTAAGGGTGTGTTCACACTTGTAGATCGGTTTTCTTGGTCTCTAGGTCCAGACCAAAAAAGCAAATTATACATTTAGTCCTTGTTCGCTTAGCGTTCAGACTGGCATTTTTTAACATGAATCTAAAGATACTAAACAAAAGGCATCAGGAAATAGTCACATCCTGACTGGACAGCTTTTATGATGTATATTTTGCCGATGGCGGAATTTGCAAAACAACGTTGGCTGCTGGGTTAAATGAGCTTGTTGGATTTATATATGTATATATGGTGGTAGTTTTAGAGAAAACTGAACAAACGTAGAACTAATCAAATGTGTAAAGGAGTCAAAACAGCACCAGGAATTCCTCCATCGTACACATAAACAAAGATATGCTGCAAGGACGGCTGATGGCGGTTCCAACGCCTGTACAGAACTATATATAATGTGCAATGTATCTCCTATGATGAGAAGAACCAGGTATGCTTGAGGTCAGTATTAGGCAAATTAACTTCCTGTTTTTGGTCAGTTTAGTTGTCTTTGGTCCATGTTACATTCATATATCAATTGAACCACACCAGAGTTCGTTTGAAAGCAGACCAAGACCGCCTCAATAGCTTGTTTGGTGCACACCAAGGTTCGGATGGCAGCGTTCACACTTGTTCAAATGGACCGCACTATCAGAGCAATCGAACCAGAGTTAGTTTTAATCGAACCAAACCTGCCAAGTGTGAACACACCCTTAGAAGAGGTCACAATTATTTTTTAGTGGTAATCAACATTATGCAACAATTACAGTTGATTGGGCTTAACTAATTATAGGCTTAACTGGGATGTTCCTTTAAACCTATACCTAACCAATAGTGCCTTAAAAAAGTAAATGTAACATTAAAACAGACAAGTTTTTTAAGGTTAATGCTTGGTCGAGTTTTATGTCAACAAATCCTACCTCCCTACCCTAAAACTTAAATCTAAACCTAACCGATAGTGTCATAAAAAGCAGATGTGCAATGAAAAATGCAATTGCTGAAGCAACCATATCTTTTTGTTGAGCTTTTATGACACATTCGACTCATGTGTCAACTCTCAAACTCTTCAGCACTCATACCCTAGTCCTTTGCATCACAAGTGCAATGCTCTATCATGCGCTATAGTAAAATTGTTTAGCTGTCATAAGATACTGCAGCAATGTATGAGGAATAGAGTGAAAAATAAGTTAATCTACTCTTTTACTGGTCATTTGTGTGAAAGGGAATAAAAGTAATTGTTGTAGCGCCTCTAGTGTTCATTTCACTAGGAAAATGTGGCAAAACGTACAATGCGCCAGATAACATTTTTTTTGCAAAAATATGGGTATGGTAACTTGATTATATGAGACCAGGTTGTCTTATGCCAAACTTACTTGAAAGCATAGGTATATGCAAATATTAACGTCATAATAATTTCTATTAATTCAAACAGAATATTCTGTTCTTCCAAAAACAGGTTTCTTGTGCCATTTTTCTGGTGCTTCTAGATGTTTTTTGTGTGATGCATCCAAGAGGAAAACATAGAATCCACAAACATCCTATCTGGGACAACTCTGCTTATGAATCTGTGAGTATAATCTTTGTGTGTATGTGTGTTGAGAGAAAGCCCATGGAAAGAGCGAGTAAGGCAAGAATTGGGAGACACAGGGAGAGAGAGACCGTATGCAATACATTAGCCTCAATATGTGATGGAAAAATCAGAATGAAAGAGGGAGAGAGAGAGAGAGAGAGAGAGAGAGAGAGAGAGAGCAGATCCTTTCAACAGAGGCCTTAGTATCCCATTCGCTTCAAAATACAAGAACGCTATTCTATCTCTCCATCTTCAAGCCTGCAACTCCCTCTCTCTCTTCCTCTCCGATGCCGCACCTCCCCCTGCCTCTCTCTCTCTGATCTCCTGCTTTTCCTTCGACTCTCCCCCTCTCCTCAACTCTTGCCTTCATCTTTGCCTCTCCACTTTCTTGTTAAAGGACTTCATTCTCTCGCCCTTTCTCTCCACATCTCTCCCTACCTTCTTGCTCCTGTCTCCCACCCACTCGTCCTCACTCTCTCTCACTTTCAAAGCTCCATGAATCTCATTTCAACATATACTTATCTTTATCACAACTGTTTTTTTTATCAATCTCTCCCCCTCCGTGCTCTCAAATTGGTGATCTGAGCATTCCCCTCTTTTCCTCTCTTTCATCTCTCCTCTCTGTCATTCTGTTCCTCTCCTCCATTGCTGCCGTGCATTTCCTTCTCTTTTTTCCCATGTTCAGGGACGCAAAATTGGATTAGCTGGCTGTGTCTCTATTTAAACCTCAGCAATTAGAGACGCCTGGAATCCGAGAACTCGACACATTGAGCGTGTGTTAGAGTGAGCACTGCACAAGCATGCATACAACACATGTTTTGGCCTAAATGAACTTAGTCTCTTCATGCGTTTCAATCTATTCAATCTATTCAAGCTATTCAATTTGAGTATGTAAGTTCCGTTTACACTTGGACACATAAAGTATTCTCCATGAAACAGATCTACTCTACTATTCCTATGCTTTGTGCAAATCCTCTATATCATATAAGATGCAATGCAATAAGATTCTAGCTTCAAGCTATTTTGTCTGGCCACACTGGACACAAAACTGCTGGCGCAGAACAATCACAACCAATCAGAAGATATTTCATGTTTAATGTAAGTTTATGTAAAATGAAATTTTGGGCATAACTCTGGAGAAGCGATGAGCAAAATACACATATGTCACGTACTGTATATCCAGATTCTATTAGATATGAAATGCATGTTAATGCCGGTGTATAAGCACATACGTATAAGCACAAATGTGCTCAGACATACAAACATATACTATAAACACACAGCCATATTCACAAATAGAGCTTATTTGAAAGTCATCTGTCCTCTTATTTTAAAAAAACTTAGACAGTGAGATGTGGAAGATCATATAAACTGGGGAATATTAAGATATCATTTATATTTAAAACGTATTTTTAGACAATTAAGAACAACATTTTTACTCATTTTAATATACTTAATACAGTCTGCATTAACAACTGTGCTGCATTCACAGCTGGATGCATGTGGGCCAATGAAATTGGCCTAAATCACAGGGGGTATGTAGTTAATTGATTAGCTAATCCCTTTTCCATTCATCAAAAAGGACACAACTAACGAAGTATTAACTGTCAATGGGAGATGATTCCTAAAATACAAAAAGACGTTATGAAATGTTATAAGAATTGAACATTGAGAGAGAAGAATATCTCTTCTCTTTCAAGAAGACATTAGAAAATAATACATCACAAATAGTTGAGTATTTGATGCCTACATAACATTTCAGCTAATGCATAAATTAGTGTGTGTGGCTAGTTAAGCTAAAAGCAAAATGCTAAAATATACAAATAAGACAAATTAAACCAAGGGAAATTATGGCACATATTACAACCGGTCCCCAAAAAAAGAGTTTGAAAAACAAGACAAAAAAGGGAAAAACATGCAAGAAAAATACCTTCATCCCTCGGTCTGTTCATTGAAGACTCATCGTGTTTTTTTGTGAGTGGACCTGGGGTTAAGACAAAAAGGGGGGAAGAGAAAAGACAAAATTCAAAAAGATTTTTACTGCGTTTAACACAAAAAGAGCAAAAAATTCCAAAACAGCAAAACAAGAAAAATGACAAACTGGCAAGAGATTATGTGTCCCATTTGAAAAGAATCAAAAAGAGCAGCCAAAGCAAACAAGCAAAACAGACAACAGAGAGAGAGAGAGAGAGAGAGAGAGAGACAGAGAGAGAGAGAGAGAGAGAGAGACTACTTTTAGCCCACAGCCCACAGGAGCCCCCTGCTATGTCATGTGGGACGTTAATTCCCCCTCGCAACATCTTCCTTTTACTACCTTACAAACTTTTTAATGTGTTTAAGTAAGAAAGCATCCGCAAAGGACATAAATGCAGAGGCTGAAATGTACATGTTATCTGTTCAACCTTCTGAGCAATGTTAGCATCTGATAAGCTCAATTCAGGTTTTTTGTCATTTTTCCACACAGGGGAGCATTTAAAAATACTATATAAAAAACTATATGTGGTAGAGTCATTCTATGTCGTGCCATACGTTTTTTCCCCCCTTTGAATATATATATATATATATATATATATATATATATATATATAATTTATTTTCAATTTTATAGCTTGTAGAATTCATAAAAATAACATTGAAAAGATAGGAGCTGCTTTCTCAAAAATTGCTGCCTTTTTACTTTTAGATAAAGATGGTTGATGACAGATTTTATATACAAAGTCGTATGTCCTTACAATTTGCAGGGACTCCCTATTCAATATTTGTATTTGACTCACACATTGCACCTCTCCCCAGCCCCTAAAATGTTTGTATCCCCTATGATACAAAAACATTTGCTACAAGGTTAAAACATTAGTGGCTCTAATTCGAGAAAAAAAGCATGCATTTTGATCAAACATGTAGCCAACTCTATGTAACTTCATATACATAACACACCAAAGAATTAAAAAAAATATTGTAACTGATTATTCTGGACAACTGCTGATGTCCTTATTTGAACAAATACTTTTAAATACACTAGACAAAAAAAATAAAATAAAAATGTTATACTATAAAGACCAAATAAGACATTAACCCATTTGCGAAATGCACTTTCTTCAAGTTGTTAAGTCTCAATATTACTTATGATTTATGATACAGTTGATTTTTAATTATATATTTTTATTAGGCCTTTGTTCCACTTAAATTACACCATCAGACAAAATGATATGGTCGATTTAATAATGTCTTAAAATTTACATTGTGAATGTATGTTCCTTTCTATTCTGTTTATTTTTATATAACTTCCATTAGATAGGCTTGACTTGTAATGCATTGTATTTTACAAGTTTATTTTATAGCTGTTTATAAGAACACATTAATTTGTAATTTTATATGACCAAGTTTATATAGTTTATATACAAGTATACAAAGTATAGAAATGTATACACCTATAAAGGCATATGATCAAGTCATAAAACCTTGTGACTGTTTACACTATGCTGGTTTTGCATGACAGCATATTATATATATATATATATATATATATATATATATATATATATATATATATATATATACACTACCGTTCAAAAGTTTGGGGTCACTTACTCATTCTTTATTTATTTATTTATTTCACATTTTAGAATAATAGTAGTCAGCAAAACTATGGAATAATAGAAATGGAAATATGGGAATTATTTTGTGACCAAAAAATCCAAAATAAATCCAAAACTATGTAATATTTTAGCATCTTCAAAGTAGTCACCCTTTGCCTAGATTTTGCAGACATGTACTCGTGACATTTTCTCAACCAACTTCTTGAGGAATCACCCCGGGATGCTTTTTAAACAGTATTGAAGGAGTTCCCATCTATGTTGGGCACTTATTGGCTTCTTTTCTTCATATTTTGATCCAAGTCATCCATTTCAAAAACTTTTTTTTTTTTTAGGAAATTTTAGATTTGTAATTAAATAAATGTATATGTTTTGGCAGAATAATATTTTGTCTACAAAGTTAATTTAAAACTTTTAAGCATACACCTTCAGATCAAAAGATTTTTAAGATCATGAGAAACATTTCAGACAAGTGACCCCAAACTTTTGAACGGTAGTGTATATATATATATATTATATACAACGATCAGCCACAACATTAAAACCACCCGCCTAATATTATGTAGGTCCCCCTCATGTCACCATAACAGCGCCAACCCGCATCTCATAATATTATTCTGAGATGATATTCTTCTCATCACAATTGTACAGAGCGGTTATCTGAATTACCGTAGACTTTGTCAGTGCGAACCAGTCTGGCCATTCTCTGTTGACCTCTTTCATCAACAAGGCATTTCTGCCGCTCACTGGATGTTTTTTGTTTTTGGCACCATTCGGAGTAAATTGTAGAGACTGTTGTTCATGAAAATTCCAGGAGATCAGCAGTTACAGAAATACTCAAACCAGCCCGTCTGGCACCAACAATCATGCCACGGTCCAAATCACTGAGATACCATTTTTTCCCCATTCTGATGGTTGATGTGAACATTAATTGAAGCTCCTGATCCATATCTGCATGATTTTATGCACTGCACAGTTGTCAAACGATTGGCTGATTAGATAATCGCATTGATGATTGTTGGTGCCAGATGGGCTGGTTTGAGTATTTCTGTAACTGCGGATCTCCTGGGATTTTCACACACAACAGTCTGTAGAATTTACTCAGAATGGTGCCAAAAACAAAAAACATTCATTGAGCAGCAGTTCTGTGGACAGAAATGTCTTGTTGATGAAAGAGGTCAACAGAGAATGGCCAGATTGGTTTGAACTGACAAAGTCTATGGTAATTCAGATAACTGCTCTGTACAATTGTGGTGAGAAGAAGGGTTGGCGCTGTTTTGGCAGCATGAGGGGGACCTACACAAAATTAGGCAGGTGGTTTTAATGTTGTGGCTGATCAGTGTATATAATGTATCGTTGCAACTTCTGCAAATAAAACTGGATGTCAATTATGTAATTATGCATTATAGTCTTTTAGGCATAACTATGAACAGGTTAAGTATTATAATGTATTACAATTATAGTTACAATTACTTATGAGAAGGTATAGCATATAAGGTGCATTATGATACATAATGGATGAATTAGAATACATTTGTTATGCCTTTATAATGCATAACAAATATAGGCTTTATAGAAATTGTTCTCTGCATTCCAACATTTGGTTAGTTCCTTTTTACTCTCATGTTTTTAGAAATACCAGGTAAATACCATGGTATGTGAATATAGTAATCATTAAGTAACATATATATATCAAACTAATTTGGTATAATCATCTGACACCATAACTGTACTATTTAGTAGGGACAATATATATTACTTTCTAGCCAGTATTAGCATCTCATGCAAAAGTTAAATTCTAATGTGCTGCTCAGTTTTGTTCTCTAGCAAACTCACTTCAATGTAACTGTGTAGTCAGTTAATTTTGTTATTATTCGGCAAGTTAGGTATGAACAAAATTATTCTGTCACTGGCTCCTTCAGGACTGGAGCTGAGAGGATCTGGTGTTGCGAGACACATTAGCATCTGCTGCAAACTCAGGTTAAATGCTAAATGCTTGTGTGGCGACAGCCATTAATGGGTATTATCAGCGTGACCCCTTCCCCCCCTCCCAGCACTGGCAGAGGGCCTGTAAGAGGCAAGATAGAAATCATCTCCATTTATTTACCGTTTATCTGCTACACAGGCTCTCCATGCCAACAGACCACACGCACACATTCACACATACACAACTCCATTTCTCATTGCTGTGCACATAATTCTCACCCAATCTGTCAAACACTTTTATACACAAGGGTTTAATTTTTCCAGGGTCAAAAATGGTCATTGGTGCATGGTGACTGACATATATACGGTCATCCACATGCTCAAAGTTTATTTATTACATAATTGCATTTAATCAAATTATAAAATAATTACGTAATTGCATTCCATATTTACATTGGACATGAGGTTTTTTTTTTCAACCTTAATTTTGGTGCACGTCAAAATAATCTAGTAGAGCGAATCCCTCATGCGATTGGTTCTGTGATGGCTTGTGCAAGTAGTAATGCCACACTTGGGTTCCCAATTTTGAAGTTGTAAAATAAGGGACATTTAATTGGGGGTGGGGGTGTGTATCACGACCCCTAACAGTAAACAGTTAATATTCGTTATTAATAAAAATGGTATATCCTTTCTTATATGCCATGACTTCTAAAAAAAAATACATCTTTATGTAAAAAATATTTGTATTTTTATTTTTTCAATTATTTGTCTTCTTTATCTTATTTATGTGTACATTTTGATTGGTGTATACACAGTTTAATATATATAATTTTTAAATAATTTTTACTTGTTTATTTTTTTTCCTTCACCTGTACTTGTCTTTATGACTCAGTGATTGTATTAATACATTGTTTGATCTTATTGAACCTTTATATAGACACATTTTTTAAATTAGCAATCTGGAACGATTTTATCTGACCAGCTTAAATAAGGGACAAATCGTGTCCCGTATTGATTCGCATAATTTTATCTTTAAATACAGGATGATCCCATTTTTTATGGGATGGGTGGCAACCCTACACCACACAGAGCACACTCGCACAAAAACCACACTGAACAAACACGGGTCTCAGATGAGAAGCATTTTTTTGCACGTAAAAATTGCTGAATTATAAGATAAATATCATTTGTTTTTATTTGGGGTCCCAAAATTGGCAGCACAGCTAACCATATTGGCAAGCCAAATGCATAATGTACACACTTCAAATCCTTACAACTTCATTTATTCTTTTAACACATGGAAGCAAAAAAACTTAAATAGACAGGCTAAAATACACATAACTGGCCATCTAAAATCAATATCACACTTGCAATCATGATGTTGTACTGAATTACAGGACAGCTGTGCCTTGTGCCATACCACCGAATCCAAGACGCGCTGATATTAAGTACAATAACACTTGTATGAGATTGCCTATTCCAGCGCTCATGTTGTCAGTGGCAAGGATTTCAGGTACAAAGTTGGAGTGTGTGTGTCTCACGTGATCATCTGAGCAGTATCTCTTCCTGAGTTGCACTTAAGCTTTGAGCCTCGATCAATGCTGACGTGATTTTCATTTCAATTCACCATCTCAGGTCAGTTCTTCCAGTAAAGGGTGGAGAGCGGGAGACAGGTTGATGGGAGTATGGAGTAAGCTTGTGTATATGTGTGTGTGTGTGTGTGTGTGTGTGTGATTAAGCTCTAGCCACGTCAGCACTTTATCAATGCTTTAAAGCATTTGGAGATCAAGCTTTCACAATTTTACTGGTTACTGCTTCCATCTATATGGTCTACAGCCTCCATTAAGGCTCAGGCTTTTCCCAGAAACCTAATCCTGCTGGCCTTTGAAGATGATGCACCAGCTTTAAAACTAAGGCCCAGAAGACCCCTCTAAGTGAAAGAGAAGACACTGTACAGAAGATGCCATCTGTGTGAAAGGAGAGATGTGCGGAGACCCGAAAGCATTATAATGAAGACCACAAATGTCATGCTCATTCAAACCGACTGGATTTTTCAGCCCAGTGGATTTTGAGTGCATCGTCTAAAAAATTATTTAAATCTTTGATAGTTAGTGTACAGTCAAGCAGCTATTTTTAAAAAAGTAGTTAGCTACACAAAAAGCTACTAACAAAAATAGCTAATTTGACTTGCCTGAAGTTGGTTTCTTAACAATAAATTGACCACTTTCTAGTCCGAGTTTCACATCCTTTGATGACGCAGTTTGCTCTGGAATTCTTCTAAAGCATTGTTGACTACCTACCTGCTCTAAATATTGGATCATTTACTGCATATATATATATATGCAGTAGACACACACACACACACACACACACACACACACACACACACACACACACACACACATATATATATTGCATGAATTAATTAATAAAATGAAAAACCACAGAGATCTACATCCAGATTCATGAACTGTCCAAAAAAAAGTGATTCAGTTAAATGATTTGGATTTCCCAACAAAACAGTTGATTCCTCCCTCGGGTCCATTGCTACATTCGCAATGCAATATGTTACAGTACATGTAGTATTTTGTGATACTACCGCTATTTTTTGGAAAATGAAGGTCATTACTGGAAAATGCAGTTAAGTTAGTAGCATCACTACTTTTAGTTAATTACTTTTCAAAAATAATAATAATAATTGCACAATTATTGTAGGTCCACAAAAAAAGTGTCTGTTGGAGCTGTGAAACAGAAGGTAGCACATTTGCCCATGACAAATAAAAGAGCTCAAGGGGATTCGTGTTCGAATCTAACCTAGGTCATATCCCAATCCTGTTCTCTCCTCACTCCCCCCCACTTTCCTGTCTGTTTTTACTGTACTATAAATCTTATACTAAAAAAGGCCCTTAAATGGTTTGTGCTGTAAACACTTTCTTTCTGAGGTGTGTGAGAAATATTGTGTGTGAGAGAGTGTGCACTTGGTGTTTTTTGACAGCAACGTGTGGCAGGATACCCAGCAGAACACCATCCCAGTGTAACCAGCAGGTTTGTCCTCCCTGACAGGCTTACCTTGTAGAGATGTCTTCAGTATACACTTTCTGTCTCTCTTTCTGCCTTTATTATCTCTCTGCCTCTCTCTCTGTCTGCAGAGGGAGCAGACCTAGAAAAATAATACATGAAAGCAATCTGCCTTGAAGGGCTGATGTCATATGCTCATCATATCTCCACTCCATTAAAGATGACAGACTCTAGACATATTACAGACATATAAGACATAAAAACTATATCGATAGCAGTTTGTTGCTTTCTGTTTTATAATGACTCTATACACGATGCGTCAAGATTCTCGTGACAAGTAATTTGCTTGTTCACAGAGAAAGCGAAACTGCTGCCTACAAAAAGATATTTGATGTTTAATGTACAGCTATTTGGAGTGGGATTTTGGACAAATAATGTTTCAAAAAATGGGAATGGGAAATGAGAAAGATAATGTTAACAATCACAGCCCACTTTACATGATCCAATCAAATATTTATAGATACAATCATGCCCGGCCCAACATTATTTCCCACTTCACTCTAAAATACATCACATTACGGAGGTTAAATGCACCGCAAATGCCATTTCATGTTTTTTAAAAGTCACCCAGGAAGGAGGTGAGAGCAGCCTCAAGTGACATGATGTAATGGCAGTTTTTCCAGTGAAATTTTTGGAGAGGGGCGAAACACTGTTGTAATCGTCTCCAAGAGCTCTGAGTAAATGAGGTCATCTAGCACAAGCGTATGTGAGTGTGTGTGTGTGGAGATGTGTTTCTTTGCCGTTCAGCGCCTGTGGGCTGAGTGAGAAGAGGACTGTCCATGTCTCCATGACATAAACCTTCAGTTACTGCTAGCAATCTCACAGCTGCTCCCACTCAAACTAGTGTCATCTTTCTCTCTCTCCTGTCGTGCTCTATCTGTCTCTCTCTCTCTCTCTCTCTCTCACCTCTCTCTCTCTCTCTTTCTCTCTCTCTCTCTGGTGAACTCTGTCTCCAGGATTGTGCTGTGCTCTGAATTATAGCTTTTAATAAAGCGTATGGACGATAAACGCTTGTCGAATCAGTATTAAAATTGAAGGATCCTGAGTGTTTAGCTGAGGCAGAACTATGGCGGAGGGCTAACATAGCCGGCTAGACTCAAACACAGCTGCCTTCCTATGCAGAGCACAGCTGGATTTCAAAGATGTGTGTGTGTGTGTGCGCTCATGTAAAGCTGTTTACTGTAATAGATAATTTATTGTGAAAGAGGGCATGTTTTTATTGGTACTTGCAAAGGTAAGTATCACTATTACAATTGCTCAAACTTGCAGTTAGGGATTTGAATAAACTACTAATGCCAAGTACTAAAATTCAGCCAATAACTCGCCCAGCACCATTTGTGCTACAGACATGAATGATATCTCAAATTGAGCAGCTTGTTAAGGAGAGATGTGATGTGCTATTACTTTTCTAAGTGATCAGATACAAAACATTTTGTCTGACGAATGATAAAATAGCTGAAAAAATGCCAGTTACATTGAAAGAGAAACCTTAGCCATATCTAGGGATCAGAATGTCCAGCTTCATGTTATTAAACCTAATTTTTTTTTTTACCTTCCTGATGAAATGAACACTAGAGGTGCTACACCAACAATAATTTTTTTCAGTTTCACACAAATCACGAGTAAAACATCAGATTCTCATTTCATAAACACCTAAGGCCAAAGTATACTTGCCATTTCTGCGTTGCTGATTGCTCCACGCACAATATGCGTGATGTAAATTTCATCGTAATCCAGTCCACGCAACTTGACGCAGACGCGGTCATCGTCTGTGCGCATCGTCGGTGCATGCACCAGCCATTGACTCTACTAAAAGTATTACAAAGAAGTTGTAGTGGGCATGCGTCAAATGCGTTTTTAATTGCTCGCAGTCAGAAGAGTATACTATACAAAGCCAACGCGGTCAACCAGGTGTGAGCCGATCTGGAACATACAAAAGTGAAGTATACCTGGGCCTTTACTTTTCGCCCTGTTCCTCACACAAAGCTATCTTAATGACAGTTGTGTGGTTGTTAAAACAACTAATGTGTGATATAATCATGATCCTGCATGTGAATGTTCACAGAGCATCTTAAGTGCTTTAATGAAAGAAAACGTCTCGGGTTACTTGTGTAACCCTTGTTCCCTGAAAAAAGCGGAACGAGATGCTGCGCTGCTAAGCGCTATGGGGAACAATCTTATTGTGAGCTGCTTCTGAACATGTGTGTAACACGTCAATGAAATTGACTGGAATTTATAGCCTCGGTTGGTGAGATCATTGGACGCACCTGTGACGAGGCTATAAATAGAAGGCGTCACCAGAGTGTCGTCAGATTATTTTTCTGAAGAGCGGTCCTGGGACGTCCCAGTGCGGCAAAAGAAGCGCAGCATCTCGTTCCGCTTTTTTCAGGGAACAAGGGTTACACAAGTAACCCGAGACGTTCTCTTTACAAAAAGCTTCACTTTGATGCTGTGCTGCTAAGCGCTATGGGGAACGAAATGCCCACGCCGCCGCACTGGGGCTGTCTGGACCCCTGATCGTTGTGAAGTGTTTTCACAGAACGCGAGAGGCTCCAGACATGAGCTTGAGATGTCGACTCAAGGGCATAAGCCCGGAGTAGCAGAACATCTAACACCATAAAATCCGAAGAGTGTGTACGGAAAGGACTAGCCTGCCGTATCACAAACCTGGTTTAGACATGAGCTTGAGATGTCGACTCAAGGACATAAGAGTCCGGAGTAGCGGAGCATCTAGCCCACAAAGTCAAAAGATGAGTTTTAGAAGCCGATTCAAAGGCTCTAACTCAAAAGTTCGTACCATGAACTTGGATTTGGCATGAGCCCGGGATGTTGACCCAAGGACATAGTCCGGGGTAGCAAAACATCCCGGCCAATGTAGAAATTGTAGAATGTGTGTGGAGGGGACTAGCCCGCCACATCACAAACTTGCTCCTGCATGAGTTTGAGATGTCGACTCAAGGACGTAAGAGCCCGGAGTAGCATGAACATCCAAACTATAGAATTTAATGAATGTGTGCGGAGAGGACCAGCCTGCCGCATCACAAACTTGCTGCAGAGGGACCCCTCTAGCCAAGGCTTTAGAGGAAGCGACCCCTCTGGTGGAGTGAGCCCTGACACCTACTGGCGAAGCTTGACCGCGCGCCTCATAGGCCAGGGCAATAGCATCCCTCACCCAATGTGACATAGTCTGCTTACTAGCGGCCGCCCCCTTTTTTGCGGCCCCCATAGCAAACAAACAATTGCCCTGACTTATGCCACTGGCTTGTGCGGTGGACATAAATCTGAAGGGCACGGACTGGGCAGAGTCCATGAAGTCTTTCCTGCTCCGGCGTTAAAAACGGCGGGGAGCAGAAGGCTTCTAAAGTGACAGGATGTACTGTCGAAAAAGGAACTTTAGGAAGATAATCAGGGTGAGGATGCAATATAGCTTTGGCCATACCGGGGGCAAATTCTAAGCAGGTCGGCAGAATAGACAGAGCCTGTAGATCCCCAATCCTCTTAAGAGAGGTAATAGCCATAAGGAAGACCATCTTGAGAGTCAGAAGTCTGTCAGACGCTGACTACAGAGGTTCAAAAGGGGTCTCGACCAGAGCCTCCAGGACTATAGTTAAGTCACACGAAGGAGTTCTGGCCCTAACGGGAGGCCTCAGTCGCCTGGCTCCACGAATGAAGCGGGCGAGTAGAGGATGTCTCCCTAAAGGCACCCCGTCAATCAGGGCGTGGCAAGCCGAAATGGCGGCCACATAAACCCTGAGAGTAGCGGGGCACATGCCTGCTGACAGTTTCTCTTGCAGAAACTCCAGAACTGAAAACAATTTGGCAGTTAACTGGATCTGCATCATGTGAACTGCACCACCTTTCGAAGACACCCCATTTATTGGAGTAAATTCTTCTGGTGGAGGGAGCCCTAGCACTAAGAATGGTTTCAATAACCCCAAGCGACAGCCCTGTGTCCCTCAGTTGGTACCCTTCAGGGGCCAAACGTGAAGTTTCCACAACTCGGGCCGGGGATGAAATATTGTCCCCTGTGCTTGAGACAGAAGGTCCTTCCTGTCCGGAATCGCCCAGGGTGAGCCGTCTAGGAGAGACATCATTTCTGAGAACCAAACCCTGTTCGGCCAGCGAGGCGCTATCAATAAGAGGCAAGACCCTTGCTGGCGAACTCTGGCCAGGACTCCCGGGAGCAGAGAAACCGGAGGGAACGCATACAGGCGCATTCTGGGCCATGCATGCGCCATCGCGTCCAGACCCAGGGGGGCTGGGTGACTCAGAGAGAAGTAGAGGGGACATTGCGCAGTCTCTTGAGAGGCGAAGAGGTCCACTTCGGCTCTGTAAAATCTCTCCCAGATCTGTTGTACTACTTCGGGATGGAGTTTCCACTCGCCCGATGGTAAGATTTGTCTGGACAGAAAATCTGCTCCCACATTCAGGCGTCCAGGGATATAGACTGCCCTGAGTGACAGTAACTTGCCCTGGGCCCAAAGGAGAATCCGACGTGCCAGCAAATTGAGGTGGCGAGAACGTAGGCCTCCTTGATGATTTATGTAAGAGACTGCCGCTGTGTTGTCCACCCGCACAAGGACGTTGCAGCCTCTCAAATGTTGGAGAAAGTATTTCAGGGCCAGAAATACTGCCATCAGCTCGAGGCGATTTATGTGCCAATCGAGTTGATGACTCTCCCATTCCCCTTGGGCTGGACGACCACTTAAGACCGCACCCCAACCCGTCAGGGAGGCGTCTGTCGTAAGCATCCTGCAACGACACAACGCACCAAGAGTGGGACCCAAGGTGAGAAACCGGGGTCTGAACCACATAGAGAGGGAACGAAGCACTGGGCGCGTAACCCTTATTTGCCTGAGGGGACTGGCCCTTGGATGAAACCCACTGGCTTTTAGCCACAGCTGAAACGGTCTCATATGGAGAAGGCCCATAGGAATCACCGTGGACGCAGACGCCATGAGACCTAATATTCGTTGGAACTGAAGAACAGTGCAAACTTGACCTAGCCTGAGAATGCTCAGGGAGTTCTGAATGGAGATGACATGAGCGGGAGACAACTGTGCCTGCATCGTGACCGAATTCCATATAACCCCCAGATAGGAGATTTTCTGGGTCGGGGAAAGAACGCTCTTTTTGGCGTTGAGTCTCAGACCCAGAGAACCTAGATGAGCCAAGACGATATCCCTGTGCTGAACTGCCAGTTCTTGAGACTGGGCTAGGATCAGCCAGTCGTCTAGATAATTCAGAATGCGGATGCCCTGGAGTCGCAACGGAGCCAGTGCTGCATCCATGCATTTCGTGAATGTGCGGGGTGATAGGGCTAGACCGAATGGAAGGACCCGATACTGGAAGGCTTCGTCCCCGAAAGCGAACCTCAGGAACTTCCTGTGCTGTGGCAGAATTCCAATATGAAAGTATGCGTCCATGAGGTCGATCGTGACCAGCCAATCGAAACGTTGGAACTGAGACACGATGGACCTGACTGTTAGCATCTTGAACCTGAGCGCCTTGACCGAGCGGTTCAAGGCACGAAGATCCAAGATGGGACGCAACCCCCCCCCCTTCTTGGGGACCAGGAAGTATCTGCTGTAATAGCCAGACTCTTTCTCTGGAAGGGGAACATGTTCTATGGCCCCTTTCTCCAAGAGATTTCGCAGTTCTACCTGAAGTAGACATGCCTGTTCCGGGCTTACGGTAGTGGAAAGCACGCCGTTGAAGCTCGGAGGGCGGCAAGCGAACTGAATTCTGTAGCCTTTTTCTACTGTTTTTAGAACCCACACAGAAATACCTGGCAGAAGTTTCCACGCTGCCAGGTTCTCTGAGATGGGAACTAATTTCAAGACTTCCTGTCGAGGGGGTGTAGAATGTTCCGTGTCCTGGAATATGGCAGGAAGCGACGGTACATTCAACATTTTGTTGGAAACCCCTGTCACCCGAAACACCAAGGGTGGCGGGAGTGAAGAGGTTTCGTGAGGGTATCGGGAGGGCCGAAGTGAATGAAACACGCGCCCCGTCCCGAAGGGAACTACCCTCACAAGGTTGGATACAAGGACGTCAGGGCTTCTTTCTCTTGGAGATAACAGCCCTGAGGTCTTGTTTGGGAGGTTGCTGAGGACGACGAGCCTGTCCCCAATCTTTGCGAGGGGGAGCACGACTTGCCACGCTCTGCTTCTGAACCTCCCTCCTCACAGAATCAGGGCGAGACTGGGTGACCGACGGCCTCGCCCCCTGAGTGCGACGAGGAAGGAATTTTCCAAAGGCCTCCTCATGGCTTTTCGCCTCCTGGAATCTGGAGATAACCGTGTTCATGGCGTCTCCAAAGAGACCAGAAGGCGAAACTGGGGCATCAAGAAGGAAAACCCTGTCCTTATCCTTGATGCCGGATAGATTCAGCCACAAGTGCCTTTCAGTGCTAACCAAAGCGGACATAGACCGGCCAATAGCACGGGCTGACTGCTTGGTGGCACGGAGAGACAAATCAGTAGCTCGACGAAGCTCAGAGAAAGCTTCATCGTCGAGACTTCTTCCAGCACTCAAATCTTTTAGCAGGTCAGCCTGGTATGCCTGCAAAACAGCCATGGTGTGCAGCGCAGCACCAGCCTGACCAGCCGCTTGATATGCTCTCCCGACCAGCATGGAGGTTACCCTGCATGGCTTAGAAGGGAGAGCAGATTTATTAAGAGATGATGTCGAACCCGGCGAGAGATAACCCGCAAGTGTCTCTTCGACCGGTGGCATCTTTAAATACCCTCGCGCCTCAGCGCCAACGATAGTCGAATATATTGACGTCGAGGGCACGTGAATGCGCGAAGTATAAGGCTTATTCCAAGAACGAGAAAGCTCGTCATGGAGATCATCAAAGAAGGGAAGGGACTGACGAGGTGTTCCCTTCCCTTGGTCACCAGACAGAAATCTGTCCTCTAATTTAGAGCGCTTGGGGGAAACTTGGTCACGTGGCCAGTCTATTTGAAGCCTGGCCACCGTGCGAGAAATCACATCAAGCAGCTCCTCCGAAGATTTTGAATCGCGATTGGAGCGCTCGGATGCGGTTAACTCTAAATCTGACCCAAGGGAAAGGAGGTCCCCCTCGTGAACTGAAGAGGCGCCGAAGCACGCTTCAGGATCACGCGAAGGACCAGCAGGATCTGGGGAGAGAGCGAGCGAAAGGGACGAACCCGTCTCTCGCTCCTCAGCCAGATCCATGCGAGAGCCCCACGAATGAAGTGTGGGTGCCGGCTCTCGGAAGTAAGCAAGGCGAGCGCGAAGCATCCCGACCGAAAGTAGGTCGCAATGAGCGCACCCGCCCTGTTCCAACGCGAGAGTAGCGTGCTCTTCCCCCAAGCAAACAAAGCAAAATTGATGCGTGTCCCTGTCAGGCATAGAACGCTGACAAGGAAACACGCATTGTTTGCCCTGCTTTTCTGCCATTTTCCCCTTTTTTTTAATTTTTTTTTTTATATACACTACCGTTCAAAAGTTTGGGGTCACTTGTCTGAAATGTTTCTCATGATCTTAAAAATCTTTTGATCTGAAGGTGTATGCTTAAAAGTTTGAAATTAACTTTGTAGACAAAATATTATTCTGCCAAAACATATACATTTATTTAATTACAAATCTAAAATTTCCTAAAAAAAAAAAAAGTTTTTGAAATGGATGACTTGGATCAAAATATGAAGAAAAGAAGCCAATAAGTGCCCAACATAGATGGGAACTCCTTCAATACTGTTTAAAAAGCATCCCGGGGTGATTCCTCAAGAAGTTGGTTGAGAAAATGTCACGAGTACATGTCTGCAAAATCTAGGCAAAGGGTGACTACTTTGAAGATGCTAAAATATTACATAGTTTTGGATTTATTTTGGATTTTTTTGGTCACAAAATAATTCCCATATTTCCATTTCTATTATTCCATAGTTTTGCTGACTACTATTATTCTAAAATGTGAAATAAATAAATAAATAAAGAATGAGTAAGTGACCCCAAACTTTTGAACGGTAGTATATATATATATATATATATATATATATATATATATATATATATATATATATATATATATATAAAGAGAGAAAGAAGAAAAGGCTTAAGATTTTTAAACAATTTCTAACAAGAGTTTCGTGAAAAAACACAGAGAGAAAGCTCTGAAGAAAAATGTCTGACGACACTCTGGTGACGCCTTCTATTTATAGCCTCGTCACAGGTGCGTCCAATGATCTCACCAACCGAGGCTATAAATTCCAGTCAATTTCATTGACGTGTTACACACATGTTCAGAAGCAGCTCACAATAAGATTGTTCCCCATAGCGCTTAGCAGCGCAGCATCAAAGTGAAGCTTTTTGTAAAGGGAACCATACGCCCATCACAAGCAGATCAACTATTTAGCTCTTTTCGGTGAATCGCACCTGCAATATCCTAAAACTTTATTTCAAGGTTTAATTTATATTTTGAAAAGAGCCCCACAATGTGGGTTTATGTTTTCTCTTTTAATCATTTAATGTAATTTTGAGTGTGACCATGGTTTAAGGAGGATGTACCTGTATGCTGGGTTGGAAATCTCAAGGATAGTGCTGTTTTCCGGGGGCCTGGGTAGCTCAGCGAGTAAAGACGCTGAATACCACACCTGGGGTCGCAAGTTAAAATCCAGGGCATGCTGAGTGACTCTAGTCAGGTCTCCTAAGCAACCAAATTGGTCCGGTTGCTAGGGAGGGTAGAATCACATGGGGTAACCTCCTTGTGGTTGCAAGTTCAAATACAGAGCGTGCTGAGTGAGTCTAGCCAGGTCTCCTAAGCAACCAAATTGGTCCAAATGCTAGGGAGGGTAGAGTGACATGGGGTAACCTCCTTGCGCTATAATGTGGTTCTCACTCTTGGTGGGGCACGTGGTGAGTTGTGCGTGGATGCCGGGGAGAACAGCGTGAAGCCTCTATCTGTATTTAGTGTCAGCGTTAAATACAGGTAAATGGGGTCTTAAACTTTTTGTGATTGAATCACAAAAACCACATATGAATGTGGTCAAAACACATGTAACTGCATCTCATTTGATGTGTAAAAGCAAATTAGTCCTGAATGTGTCCCCGCAGCAGCGCAGAAATAGCCCTCGCATGTCAATCAACCACTGTGCTAAAACAAGAGCTGTTAATACAGGTGACCCACTAATTTTGCTTGAAATGTTGATTTTAAACTTAGATAAAATTTCAGCTGTAACTAAGAGAAATAGCATGCAATTTCTTAAGTGCTTTCATTGTCTTTTCTTATTTTGTTGCAGTTTATTAACATGCAGTAACACATTGATATAATGATTGATGTGTGTTGTCATGAAACAGAGTCCCTCCTCTCCAAATCCGATTGCAAGTGGTCACAGGAGGTCCATTTAAGTGGCTAGGTGTAAACAGTGATTTGTCTCACCTGACGCATCTTAATACCAACTGTAAACGTGGTCTCAGAAACCACTTTATGTACATTTAATACATAAAAAATGCCTAGAACACCTTATCGACTGCATAACAATACCCTGGCTAATTTTGCACGAGCAAGTATAATTGGTCCTGCTCAACCCGCTCCAAGTGGGATTCAAACCGGGATTCGATCTGGCATGGGAGATGGGCACACTGGTGAGGAGGCTAAAGGATCAGCCTCTAACGTCAATCACTAGCGTGCCTCTTGAGGCCAGAGGAGTAAGGTTTACACATATCGCACAGCTATCAAGTATCAGCTTGCTCCTGTTACACTCACCCCCATAAACATCACTCCCATTCGGGTCACAGCACCACAGTAACTGGTCATGCTCGACCCGCTCCAGGCAGGATTCAAACCAGCGTTCTAGCATGGCAGGCACGCTAACGAGGAGGCTAAAGGCTACAGCCCATAGCGTCAGTCGCTAGTGTGCCTCTTGAGGCCAGAGGAGTGAGGTTTACACATATAGCACAGCTATCAAGTACCAGCTTGCTCCCGTTACACCCACCACCATAAACATCACTACCATTAGGGTCACGGCACCAGTGTAACCGGTCCTGCTTGACCCGCTCCAGGCGGGATTCAAACCGGCTGCTCCAGCATGGGATGCGGGCATGCTAATGAGGCGGCTAAAGGTTACAGTACACATACCGCATAGCTATAATCTACCTGCTGGCTCCCGTTTCACAAGCACCATTCATATTTTCTTCCGAAATTATAAAAATCAAGTTGTTTTATTTCAATTTGAATGGATAAAACACAAAACAGCAAGACAAATAAGTCGTAAGCAGCTTAACTGCTCTCCAATTATGGGGGATGCAAAATATGGGAGCTAGAGAGAGAGAAATAAGGAGACAGCATAATGTTAGATTTGACTGCAGGGGTTTGCATGATCCATACTGCTGGTTACAACCCTTGGCTGAGTAAGAAATGACTATGTGTATGTGTAAGTGTCAGCCTACATGATATTATTAAGATAATGTGGCTTTAAGTGAATATATGGCTCTTATTGTGTTGTTTGTTTGTGTGGATGTGTGTGTGTGTGAATATATGTTGCATTGCAGATGTTGTAGACGTGGTTGTCCAGCTGTCATGCTCTGTGGGGAGGTGGACGGTGTCACAGCTCTAAAACCACCTCACACAACACGGTTGCGGCAAAACACATCAATATAACTGATATCTGATCTGCCCTGGGCTCAGGTTCAAAACACTCCACTGACTAGAAAAATACAAACACATTCGATCTCGTCAGCCCTTTTGAATACATTAACACACAATTCAATGAGGCTCCATGTTGTGCAAAAAATGAACGTTAATGACAGTAAATCACGCCTCTCTCATTTTCGCTTTGTGAATGCAGCGTTCTGGATTAAGAAGTGTTTGGCAGTGTATGTTTGGCTCTTCTGAACAGCTGCTCTGTTGTGAAGCTTTGTTTGTTGGTGAACAGCATGCAACGAGTTCACAGTTCATCAGAGTGGTGATGCTGGATGATCCACAGCTATCATAACAAATCATATAAAATAAAAATCTCAAATCGCATTTAATGGAAACTTCCAGAATACAACATAAGAAGAATGAATGGAAATGTAGGTTACTCTTTTATAGCTCAGTAGACTTCACATTCACAAATTTAAACTTTGTCTTAGATGTTTCTCCTTAAAATTTATAGAAATAGAAATACAGATAAAAACAAATGAGACAGATTTTGACACACTGTATGAGTATAGAGCTATAAAATGAATGTGGATAGCATAGTTCAGATTATTTGGTCTTGGTAATATTTAATGAGAAATGTTTGAAGTCATGTTGAAATCTATGACTTTGGATGACTTGGTGTAGTGGGAAAATCTGAGCTTCGTTTGAGATATGTTTTAGACTATAGGGTCTTTTTGTTTATGAGAAGTATCTGAAATGTAGGTAACACAATTTTAGGCTCAAATGTATCTTATTGTTGTCACTGAGAAACAATTGAGATACAAAATAGATCTCATTTTTTTTTTATCTTTCATGTTTTTTAGATTCAAATGAAAACCTGATTAATTAGACTAATTGTATATACAAACAATTTCTTGACAATATTGTAATCAGAACTCTATATGCCTATGTGTGATTGCTATGTGAATTGGCCAGTTTAATTGTATTAATTTAAGTATTAATGCATAGATTAATTTAGGAGATATTAATTCAAGAGCACAGTTTATGGAGATATTTTGCATGCTCAGCTCATGTTTCTTAAAAGACTCTGTATTATAGCGATGTTAATGATACCTGTAGGGTAAAAATGTTCAGTGAAGAACATGATCAGTGTGTGTGTGTGTGTGTGTGTGTGTGTGTACTGTATGTGTGCATGTGTCATGGCCAGGTCATCAATCAGACGTTTCATTGATTTAATATTGATCAGTGTGGGCCATAATTCAACAGCTCTATCACACTCAGCCTTATCATCAGACTCACAGTGGCTCGCATCAGAAACCTTTGCCTTTGTATTCATGGAAAAGGGCTGACCTTACATATTTGTGCCAATTAAGAAGGGCATGAGAAGGAAATAGACATAGGAGTGTTTGCACGTGCGCACACACACACACACACACACACACACACACACACACACACACACACACACACACACACACACACACACACACCACACGCACACCCACACGCACACATACACACTCTCACTTTCTCCCTTAATGTCTCTCCATTTCTCTTTCTTTATCACTCATTCACCCCGTGGAAGAATCCTGATCCAATTTTCACCCGATCAAGGGCTGCTGGGATGGCAAAAATAGCAGTATTTGTTTGAGGTTTGTTCTTGCATCAAAAGTAGTCGACACCATAGTTCTTTTGCAGTGTCGACCGACTGGTTATTTATTTATTTATGTTCACAGCACTAGTAACCAAATCTACATTTATATAACGTTGCTAAGCTTCAAATTACTATTTAACAGCTACCCTCCTTTTGTTTAGCAGTGCACCTTATTGATTTTATTAAAGGGATTTTTTATTTGGAGCACAGCCTTAAATGAAGAGAAGAGCGTGAGGTACTTTGCATGAATGAAATGCTGCATCAGAGCTGCTGTTGCTGTTCTTATGACAGTCAATTTTTTTTGGTTTTGCACAAGAATCAACACATAATGATGTCTGGTTAAACAGAGGTAAGAAGAAAAAAAAAAAAAAAAAAAACAATAGCAATTTAGTATGCAAATAAATGCATAAAAGAAGACCAATTGTAATTTCATTTCTAAACATAACGGCAATGGGAGTGCTGTCAATTTGACTGTGAATGGTGTGGCATAAAGTCACCCAAAAGCAATTTGAAAGACTGGTAGAGAGCATGCCAAGTTGCATGAAAGCTGTGACTGAAAATCAAGGTTATTCCACTAAATATTTATTTCGGAACGGTTCCTAAGTTAAAATATTGGTATTGTGTTGTTTAAAAATGATTATGAAATTGTTTTCTTTGCATTACTCGAGGTCTGAAACACTGCATTTTTTATTTTGACCAATTGTCATTTTCTGTAAATAAATGTTCTAAATGACAATATTTTTATTTGGAATTTGGGAGAAATGTTGTCAGTACTTTATAGAATAAAACAAACATTTTCATTTTACTCAAACACATAATTATAAATAGTAAATCCAGATAAACTGATAATTTTGAAGTGGTCTCTAAATTATTCCAGAGCTGATTATATAGGCAATATCACACGAGCAAGAGTGCGATATATCCTTACTTTGTGACTACGTCGAATCACAGCAGTGCTGATTTAGGGCCATATAGCACAATTGCGAGTGTTGAATTGCTTATATACAACAGTTCAATGAAGAAGCAAATAAATAAAGAGGAAAACCTGTGTATGGTCGCAAAAAGATGCATTTGTGCATAGAGAGATTGACCATGTGCGTTTACCTGCGTCTGTTGCCACTCCCAAGCAGAGATGCTGTAGTGTTAATCAGCTTTTCTGAAGATAATTTAATTTTGGTCAAATACATCCTATTTTCTCTGTGGAAAATTAGCCGTACAAGTGGGGGTATTCCTCCCTATTTCGCAGTAGCTGTGCGCAAGTCATTCCGATGTGGAAACTCCAGTAAGAGGTAAGTGCCTTGAGTTTGTATAATTAATCAGTCTGTTGTGTCTCTCAGCTGTGATGAGCCTTAATGCTGAAGTTGTTAGTTTAAAGCTGTTTAAAGCTATTACCCTTCTTTAGTAATGCAGTAGTAATCTGAGAAATCATGGAGTGCTGATGAGTGAAAATACTGACAGAGTGACAGCGCTGTCACCTCATCTGGCTCATTTACACACAACAAATTGTCTTTTGTCACCACCTGCTGGCTATTCTCTACAATGTCACAAAATATATGTAACGAGACAATCTAGCTTTTCACACATCTGCACTGCTCTTACTCTTTAGTTTAGAATGGCATGAACACAAGCGGAGTGATACAAACAGCGAAGTGTCCGAGTGCTGATGTTCTGAGACGTCAGTACTCATGAAACGCCTCTCGTCCAATCAGATTCGAGGACAGTAACTAACAGTTGTATTCAACTTATTCAGCCCTGTCCCTTTTTCATGCTCCTTGTCATCTAACTTCCTGTTTGAATTGAGGCTACAGAGAATAGTTGATCAAAATGGATTATGTATGGAAGCACAAAAATATTTTTCACCAAGAGTTGGTGGTGAGTTTACAGCACCCCTTTACTATGTAAAAATGCTAGTGAGGTGTTTTTTCTGTCACATTAAATGTAAATTGGACCTGGCAGATCACATTTGGACAGCTGTGACACACTTTTCATAATACAAGCATTTAATTGTTATACGTGTGATTCTGCTTAGTTTTTAGGTTTCAACTTGTTAATAATTTGTGTTAAAATGTGTAGTTAATATGAAATTTCCAACAATGAAAGCTTATATTATTACACATGCAAGTTCATCATTAAAGAAAATTACAATTGTACTTTTTAAAATTAATTTGTCACCCTAAATTGTTTAGAGGCTTAAATGCAATTAAAATGTTTGACAAAGGAATATAAAATAAAACATACACTTTCACGTGTGTGTGTGTGTGTGTATAAATATAGTCACCCCTTCCCCTATCCCAGTTTAACATTTAAAAATTCTGCTTATCTTAAATATAGTGCCACGGGTGAATGACATGAGTAGATCGTCAGAGGTGTCTTACAGAGATATTTTTAATGACTTTGTGTTGTCTCTTGGAGTTTCATGAGCACATAAGAATATCAGCACATCCATAGCTTGAAGCTAGGATCTTGTGTATTTATGAATGAAGTACTCTTGTTTTAAAAACTCCCCGGAACACTTTAAAATACTCATGACAGCTTTTGACAACTCTTTAACCTGTAAATACATTTCACTAGCTAATTATCCTTTGACATCAACACCATAGATATCTACAGTATATAGAACCGTTAGAACACAAGTTCCGAGACATAATGTTCATGCGCTAGTTTCTCTGGCATAAGGTCAATACACAACAGTTAGTTGCGGGGGTGAAATCTGATTGGATGAGACATGTCTCAGAACATCAGCACGTTTCACTGTTTGTATCTCTACTCTTATTTTCGTAACATTCTAAACTATTGTGTAAGAGCAACGCTGATGTGTAAAAGAGCTACGTTATGTGTGTCTCTTCATTTTTCCCTGTGACATTAAAGGTTTTAACCAAGAGGTGGCAACAAAAGACATTTTTTTGTGTCTTATAAGCCAGTTTAGTTTCAGAACTGGCTTACGTCAGTCAGCGAGCGGTTTCTCTCAAGCCATTAGCAATGTCTCTCATTTCATGAACGATCAGGCTACTATAACACTTCTACAGGTGGGAAATACAGTTAAACTAACAGCTTTAAGACTTATCACAGCTAGATACACAACAGACGTGGTTTCTATAATGAATTACTCTTGCGCACGGGCTACTGTGAAATACTCAGGGAGGAACCCTGCTCGGACAGCTGTTTTTACACAGAGAAAATAGGATGTATTTGACCAGAATTTCCATTATCTTCACCAAGCTGACTTACAGCACTCTTGGTAGTGTGATATTTCTTTAATGTATACAATATATATAAAGTATAAAAAATAAATAAAAAAAATGTAATGTTTGAGGAACATTGATACAGTGCTGCCTTTCAAGCACTGCAATAAGAATTCAAAATATGTTAGAAATAAATATGTCTGTGTGTTCAACATGACTCCGTATGACTCCTTAACAAATGTCTTTCGTTAAACTCTGAACATAGCGTTCGAATTTACAATCAGCTATCAATCTTTTGGAATGACTAAACTCACAGTGGCTGATTTGTTTAGTTAGTCCAATTTCAAACTTATAGACAGACGGAGCACCTTTATGTTCTAATATAGGAAGTAATTAGTGGTGCAATAGATGCTTGTCAGTTGAAGCCTCTCTGATTAGCTTCAATAACTTGTGTAAGTGAGAAGCAGACTGAGAGAGAGATAGAGAGCTAGAGAGATAAGATAATTACAGTCTGTTCTAATCCTTTGGCTGTAAACTAAACTCGCATCTTCTCCACTAACATGTCCAAAAGTCCCACACTAAATATTCACCAAATGCTAAACTGAAGGAGCCAATTCCAGATCCATTAAATCCCTCACAAACCTGTGAATGAGTCACAGCACAGTCACTGTTTAGGAATCCCCATCAGTTGGTGTCCCCAATATTACAATATTTTATAGAGTTTATCAATTGAGTGCAGTTGGAAATGAATGTTATAAGATGTTCTGTTCATTGTGAATCATAATGACAGTATATATATATATATATATATATATATATTACATTAAAATTATTTTCATATTTCTTTACATACACATCCAAGTATGAGGGCATATAAGCCCTTGTGACTGAGGAATGATACTGTATGGGGGTTCAGGTGTATCTCCAGAGAAACTTTTGAAAATGTAAAAGTCTGAATTTCTATTTTCATTAAAGTGAGAAAGACTAGGCTTTTGTCTTTCATCCTTGTCAGAGATGATGAAATCTGAATAATTTCGCAAAAATAGAACAGAAATATATTTGTTTATTATTAAAGGCTTGGAACATGCTGATTAATAAAACTAAATTTAGAAAGAAAAAACATTATGGTCTAAAAGGCACTCTGGAAACACGCACCTCATGTATACTCACATTTAGGGAAAAGAGGAAGCGGGTGCGGACCGGGCATCAGTGAAGCGTGTTTCAGTGCTAGAGAAAAATATCCAAAAATACAGTGCAGAAAAATCAGATATGATGTAACCGGCACTGTTGCTCACTAGAGACGATGAGAGGGCATAACCGTCATCATGATGTCTTGCAGTCAAGATGGAATCAATCTGGGGCCCAGAACGTGGTGACCTGCGTAGCGGGGGCAATAGCAACTCCATACAGTCTGAGGCTGCGTTTCCACTGACGCGGAAGTAATCCGCAAAGCCACTCCCAACTCTAGAGAACCGCTTGCCCCGCGCTGCTGACAATTTTACAATCCACCTTGCAAGCTTGACGCTCTGCTTCCATAGGAAGGAATTAAAAGTGGAAACATACAATAAGAAAGCCAAACTGCTAGTGTTTTTATCAACATGCATGTCTAGATGTAGAACACAGGCTAAATATTGAAAATTACTTATTTACTCGAAAACTACTTATTACTCAAAAGCTTATCATCGATATCATGGAGTTTTTTTATCATGATAAATATTGATATTGTTTCATCGGCCAGTCCTACTCCATAACACTGTTAGACGTATTACTCAGTGCTGTGGAGACAATGTTTCTCTGGATTATGGTGAACAAATAGGGTTTGTATGTGAATTTTGTGTCCACTGCAAAGGTGGCACTGGCACAGAATTTGCACCTGAAGTGGCAGTTAAACCACAAATGTATTTACACAGGAATCACAGTCATGGAAAACAATGGGCAAAAACAGTATGAGCTGCTGAGGCAGTATTTTAAGACAGCATAGGAAAGCTCCTAATACGAAATTCTAAGACAGCATGTATGCTTTGCGATGACAATCACAAAATGCATTGCATTTTAAGTGAAAAATAAATCAGAGAAAAAGATGAGAAATTATAAATTTACTAGTAAATGTTATAAATTGACTACATTTATTTTAGTACTGAAAAGTATAAAAAAAGCCCAATCTAACTAAAATGGACTATTTTGCTATTTAATATTTGTGTGTACTAAGTATTTTTATGTTTATTATCCATTGCAAAGTCAGGGAGTAAACACCTCAAGTGTTGATTCTCAAATCTAGCCAACAGACAACAAGACATGCACTCGTTGTCATGACAACAGCAAAGTTTAAAGTGGTTCTGATATGGCATTTCATTCTGATACTAAGATACTCTGATACTGTACTATATATATATATATATATATATATATATATATATACATATATTTTTTTTATTAAGTTAGTAGCGTTGCTACTTTAAACTGATTTTTAGTTTAGTTATTGCTAGGAGGGAAAGTTAAAAAAGAAGGCATTTCACTGCATGTATAATATTACACACAAACAAAACACATTCAGATTCTGTTTGTGTGTATATACAATTCATCTTCTTAATTACAAAAAAATATTTTCCCTTTTTCTGGGTGTCCCAGATTTGCTCATTATTTCTTATTAGGGGGAAAAAAAATATTTGTGTTCAAAGATTACTGTATGATTCTTTGCGGCCTATGTGCAGATGGACCTTTGGATGTTTTTTAAGTTTAATATGCGCAGAGTTTATTTTAATTTAAATTTACTTCAAAAGTGACTTTTTTTAGCTGTTGCTCAATAAGTAAAAAAGATACACATCCCACTAAGGAGGAGATACACATGAACTGAATCATCCAAATCCACTGTATAGCATTTGCTGAATATGTATCTACAAATTAAGGAAGATATATTTATGATTTTGCTATAAGGGACAAACAGACATATTAAAAGACTCAGCGTACACAGAGTAGCTATAAAGAAAAAGTGCTGTTAGTATTAGACCTCCTGTGTACACTGTATGGTTTCATCATTAAAGAGCTTTCATCTCCGGTAGAAATATACTCACACACATTGCCTGCCACATTCCTCCGACTATGACAACCCATTCTGAGAGCTGGCACAGTAAGACATTACCCAGCGGTCTCTGCACAATCCATTTACAAACCGCAGTGAGGCCCATTTATCAGAGACTTTAGCACATGCTAATATTGTTACCCATGCAGTTTTCATAACAATCACAGACTAGAGCATGTTAAATATCTCGTACATTCACAAGAGTTCTTACTGTTTTAGCTCATGAAAAAAACTGTTTTGTATGCACTAAATGCATATAATATAATTCAACCCTGCATGTGATACGGAGCAACAGATTAGCTCATTGTGTAGAGGAAAAAAATAAGGATCCCAAGGCTAACTGGAGAACAGATTACATAAAAAAAAAACTTATTTGGAGGTGTAATGTTTGTAAATTTAGTAGAATCCTTTCTCTTAAGCTCCATTAACTCTTTCTGTCTCACATTTCTAGCCTTGGAGAAGGACAAAGTCAAACAAGATGGATACAGGAGATTAGTTTCCCATCACTCACCAGAACTGGGTGGGATCTCAGTATGCTTGTGTGTGTTTGTATGTGAAAAATATGTTTGAGTGAGAATGAATATGAATAAACATAAAGGCAACAAAAATGTATGTATGTTTCTATTTGTGTGTAAAACTTACCATCTTCTGTGGGAACGTAGATGTTGAGGTAAAGACAGTCTTCACTCTGGTTCTGTACATATGCTGCGGCTGCATCCAGATTGTCGGTGAACCATACAGGAAGCATGATCTCTGGCAGCACACCGTGGATGTTTTGGGGGCAAACGGGTGCAAACTGTGTTGCATTACGGATCTCCTGCCAGGAGCCTGGTGCCTCCGGGGGCTGGAATCGTCTCTCGCCCACTGGCGGGGTGGCATAGGGAACGCCCAAGTACTGCTCAACCGGACCCAGAATCTCGTTGTTTAACTCCTTGCGAACGCCCCGGAGCTTCCCGTAGCCTGTAGTGACCATAGGGTGTTTGACGGCGTTGAGGTCTGCCCGTTGGCATGACGATAGCGCCAGGCGCAGTGCCAAGCCCAGCAACGACACTAGACAAGTGTCAGATATGCGGCGTGGGCAGGAGCAGGCCGATTCCTGCCGTGATCGTGCCAGGCCCACTGATGACATGCTTCGGCTGGGGTGAGTGCTGCCCCAGTGATGGGTGACAGAAAAGAAACAAATGAGGGGTAGAGTGTCTAGGCCACCCAGATGTGCCGGATTTGGGGTATAGTGAGGAAATGTGAGGGATTTGCAGAAGAAATTCTGTGTTGGTCCTCACTTATCATTGTGGGCCTTCATACTGATGTTTCGGCAACATGCGTTCTATTGCGATCTGCAAATAAGTTCCCTGCAGAGAAAGAGAGAGAGAGAGAGAGAGAGATAGAGAGACAGATATCATTAACTGCTGACAGTAAAACATGCACAGCAACTCTACTAAACGCAATAAACGGTAATTACAGTATCGCCTCAGGTTTAAAAATAATTTCACTCACAAACATGTGAAACATGAATCTAATTAAATAGCATTTTTTCTTTCTCTTAATGTTTGTTTAATATCTTTGGTGAAAATAGGTACTTCCTCTATCCCTGAGGTCTTGAGGTATTCTCTAATGCGCATAATTACAGATGCATATCTGGACCATGGGTTGTTCTCTCCAGCGCCCTGTTACATCGTAGAGAGGTGTGTCACAGCAACAAGTGTTCACGCTTGAGCACTGGGAGGTGTGAAACACTGAGTGTGCTGCTTCATTGACTCCCTCAGAGGAGATGACAGCCCCAATTGTGTTCATTTTAAGTTCCTCCCAACGCGCTGTTTCTCTGGATTCTTGGTTCCTGCCTCTCCTCCGTTCCACTTGACTAGCTGTGCTAGTTTTAATCTCGCTAGAGTAGATGCGGGCATCTGGGCGTAATAACTGTCTGCTGCTGACAGTAGACTATGACACAGTCACCCCCCACCCCCTCTCCACTGAGCTAAAGACACACAGCTACAGGCGGGATTTAACCACATGACATAATGATCTACGAGAAAACATTGAAGTCAAGGACTAGTGTTTACCGCCATTTTGACGCAAAGAGATGTTATGAATGGGGAATGGCTGTAAAGAGACAGGTAGATGTATAGGCAGACTTTGTAAAAAGACACTTTTTTGTTTAATTCCACATTCAGGCCGAAAGAGGAATCAGTGATTCAGGAATGATGATCTCTTACGGGATTGGTCCCGGGAGCTACTGACAGAATAACAACATAAATGCAAATCTACAGTGAACAGCAAGTATATGTGCTTAAATATGAATGCATGCTAGAGTCATTGTAATGAATTGTATGTAAAATCACAGTCTAATGATAGACACTCCATGCAGTATGCAACTGCAGTGAAATGCAGGCAAATTACTTCACAATGAAAGAGACTGAATGTATTTAATTGTGAGTAGGTCCATGCAGAACCTGCACACTTGTTTGTGTGTGTGTGAGACCTATGCAGAATTCTGAATTCTGAATTTAAATATGATAAAATATATTACAAAAATGGATAGTTCTGACTTTAAATTGTGATTGGACGAGCCATCTTCGAAAGCATTTTAAAATAACTATAATCACAAACCTGTAAGAGCACAATCAACCACAGTTTTCTTGATCAACCACTAGGTGCTGCCATGATGAATCTGATTGCAGCTGGTCTCCATAAAAGCAATGTAAAAACTATTAAACGAGCATTCCAGTGAACAAAAGCATAAGCTTTAGTTGGAGTAAAAAGTAGTTCAGGCTTAAGTTTTGCAGTTGTTGACTGTCATAACTTGTAGTTAATGATATCAATAGCCACGTTTCCACTGTCGGGCCAAATGAGGGTGTGCTAGTGTGTGCTAGGGCAAGTTGTGTTCTCACTGTCACTTTTGGGGCTTAATCGTGCCTCCTCTGGGCTTCTTCGGGACAATGGCCTTTGGCCTGCCAATTATCCATGGGCTAAAGAAGTCCACCTGGGGATTGAGGGGAATTCCATTGCCAGATGCTTTGCAAATGACGTTTAAAAAACAAAACTGCAATGCTTCTGTTAGTATAACAAGGGTTTGACTGTCACCAGAGACATCTCTTAGCAATCCAACTGATAAACAATGCTGCTATGCTAACATTTGTGCTACAGGTGCATGATCATCTAAAGAGAGTTTAATTTACCATGTTTTGTACAACTGTCTTTGCAAACATTTGTTAAACAAGCTTTAAAATCTTGTAATATAGGAACTTTGACTGATTGATAGATATAATTTAATACAAGTGAATGTTTATCGCTAACTTTGTAAATCTCAGGATGCCAAAATGTTTGTGTGACATCACACACCTGCAACTCATCGGAAAAAAATTGCGAACACAATTCAAATCTGCTAAGATGCACAATGGACAATGCGGTGCCCAAAGGAACAACTTTCACTGTCAAAAGACATTCGTTGGCACTATGGAGTCACGATTTTTTTTTTGGCAACTTTTGCAAATATAATACACTAAACATCACATTATCCACTAAGAACAAACGCTGATTTGTGAGAAAACACATGAGACCGGAAAATGAAAACAGGCTTCGGGTAAGAATCTGATGGCACTTCTGTGTTTAGGAGAAAGGTGATTATTAATGCGCCGACTAGGGTTGCCACGGTACAAGGAACAACAGTGGTGTGAAATTTTATACCGGGTAAAATGGGAAAACATTATGAAGGGAAATTCCAATATCAATACAATAGGCTAACGAATAGAATAGCCTTAAATAAAGAATAGTTGCCTACATTAGGCCATTGCCTAATGAAGAGTTTGTGACCTATGATAAATTAACCTAAATAATGTATTGAAAGTCAGATGTTCTTTACCAACATGCTAAATTACACAGGCAGCAAAGTGTGTGCACTGATAGAAGACGATTAATTGCAGGTAGCAAATATAATGTGCATGGTGGGTAACTGTAAGACGTCTCAGATTCGGAATGACACAAGAAACACAGACACGTGCTTGATGAAACACTTTATTTTAATTTTAACAACAGATGATAGAAAAGATGTCTATGTGCATGTCTGATCTGCTGTTTGTTCCAAGGCGTGCAGTCTCATGGAACATGTGTATGCAAAGGGTTCTTACTCTTTCTTTGTTTCAATCTTCTGAATATGTTTTGCAAGAATAGCATCATGTATGAAAATGCTGCAAATTACCTCAGATCATCTCAGTTCAGGAGGTGCACTGAGATCAGTTTGCTTTATTTCCACAGAGCAGTTAGTTGTGAGTCTAACTTAGCAAGGTCACTTTATATATAGCCTAAACATCTGTGATTAAATTTGTCATAAAATAATAAAATTTGATTATAATTTTTTGGGGTGGGGGGGGTTGACGACGTAATTGGATATTGTGATTTATATCCATTATATATATATATATATATATATATATATATATATATATATATATATATATATATATATATTAAAACAAATATAGTGAACAAATTTCTTGCATATCACCCGGCCCAAGGAGGGAACAAAACAAATTTATTCACACAAATGCTGAAAATACTACACTCTTATTGGACACTGAAAACATTCTCAGATATTAGCCAAAATTTTGTTTAATAAATGAACATGCAATAGGTGTTAAGTGTAAAGAACTTTATGAAGGATGGATGGGTGTTTAAATTCTGCCAAAAAATATTTGGAATTCTGCAGGCGCATGTTGTACAAGGGTAAGAACATGATAACTTCAAGTTTTTCAAAGAGATTGTCAGATGGAGTATTAAGGACAGAAAATAAAGGTTTGACTGCCATGACACAAGACACAAGCCATGAAAACTTTGAAAAGATGTAGGCAGACTTCTCAAGAACAGAATGCCAATGTGTGTGGGAGTTTGAGTGTTGTGAGTGTAGTCTGGACACTATGAGGGCTGTAGAACTGCTTTAAAGTGACAATTGTGGTCCCAGCAGCAATGCTCAGGATCTACATTGACAAAATCAAGAATGAAGCCATCCCCACCTCACAGGCCCAAAACAAATGACTGTGTTCTGCTGATCAAAGCCTGTAGACTTGATAGAGAAGTGAATGCATGCTAAAGTAAATGTGTGCACAGCTACAAAGAACACACGGGCAATCTGAATAGCTGAGGATATTCAATGTACATTTGCACAGTAAAAAAAAGAAATAATCTCAGTAAAACACCTGGGTTGTGTTTCCCAAAAGCATCATTAGCCTAAGTAGACTGTAGAATCCATTGGCTCCAATGGTCTCTACAATCATCTTAAGCTTGCAATACTTTTTGGAAATGCAGTCCTCCTGGTCACCATCTTCAAGGGGATGAAAGATTCTGCAAAGAAATCAGGAGTCGAAAGCAAAGACAGCTTCATCTAGCATCTGCTGTTCCTCAAGCACACTGCATCACCATGGTAACCAAAGCACAGCTAATCAGCCTACCAGCACCAGACCTGGACACAAACACATCTGGGGAAGAAAAACACCGACTGCAGGAGAACATGACTGAGGAAAAGGGCACTCAAGATGGCGCCGAGAATGGCTGCTGTGTTGCGAGCTCCGACACAACACTGCAGTTTATTGTTTGTTTTGTTTACAGTTTTTTGTCTTGGATGTTGTCTGCCTTATTGTTTATGACAGACAAATGCTTTTGGACATTGGTTCGGCAATTACACACCAAAAACTGGACATCAAATTCTTCAATGCTGACCCGATGTTTACAAACACGCCAGCAGAGCCCTTTGTCTGGGCTGCCCGGCCGCGGAAATGCAGAAGGAAAAGGGGAAAAAGAGGCGGCGTACTCATCAGAGTAGGACGTCGCGGAAATCGACCCCCGCTAACCAATATACTACTGGCAAATGTTCAGTCTCTGGACAACAAGATCTGCGAGCTGAGAGTGCGGATCTCTTTCCAAAGAGAGACGAGGGATTGCTGGGTTATCTGCCTTACAGAAACCTGGATGTCTGCAGTGATTCTAGACCCGGCCATCGAACCTGCAGGTTTCTCCGTAAACCGAACGAAAGACCTCTCAGGTAAAAGCAGAGGTGGTGGTGTATGTTTTATGATCAACAAATCATGGTGTGATCAGTCTGCTCTCCTGATCTGGAATATCTCATGCTTCTGTGTCCACCATTCTGGCTACCGAGGGAATTCACAGCGGTCATTATCACAACTGTGTACATCCCCCCACAAGCTGACACAGACCGGGCACTCAAGGAACTGTATGGGAGTATAAGTAAGAAGTATATGTACCTTTTACCTACTGTTGCACTCGTGTACACAGTAGTGTGACAATAAAGTGATTTGAACCACGCACCCTGAGGCCGTGTTCATTGTTACCGGGGACTTTAACAATGCCAATTTTAAAACAATAGCACCCAAATACCACCAACACATCAGCATCAATACACGAGGGGGCTGGGTTTTGGACCATTGCTATTCTCCTTTCCGGGATGGCTACAAATCCCTCCCCCGCCCACCATTTGGCAAATCAGACCACTCTTCCATTCTGCTTCTACCCGCTTACAGGCAGAAACTAAAACGGGAAACACCCACCCTCAGAACGATCCAGTGCTGGTCGGACCAATCAGATTCTGCGCTACAAGACTGTTTTGATCACATGGACTGGGAGATGTTCCGGTCCGCCTCTGATGACGACATCGAGGTTTACACTGATAGCGTAACTTCTTTCATCAGGAAGTGCGTAGAGGACATTGTGCCAACCAAAACAATATGGATCTACCCCAACCAAAAACCATGGGTTAACAGCGATGTTCGCACGGCACTTAATGCAGGGACTTTCGCTTTTAATTCCAGGAATGTAGAGGAGCATAAACAAGCCAGTTATGCCCTCCGTAACTCTATCAGTTCAGCAAAACGCCAGTACAGGCACAAAATTGAAGGACAGTTCAACACCACCAACTCTAGAAGTATGTGGCAGGGAATTAAAATCATCACGGACTACAAAGAGAATAAAAACTCCTCCATGACCACTGCTGCCTCTCTCCCGGATGAGCTTAACACATTTTATGCTCGTTTCGAGGACAATAACACCGCCCTCACGGAGAGAGCACTCGAGGCTGATGCTACAGAGGTTGGTTCACTCTCCGTCTCTATTGCGGATGTAACCCGATCCTTCCGACGGTTGAACATTTGTAAAGCCGCGGGTTCAGACGGCATTCCGGGCCACGTCATCAGAGCGTGCGCGAACCATTGTGCCTGTACCAAAGCAAGCCAATATCACTTGCCTAAATGACAGGTGTCCTGTTGCTCTGAACCCCATCATCAGCAAATGCTTTGAGTGGATAATCAGAGATCACATCTGCTCTGTGTTGCCCACCTCTTTGGACCCATTGCAGTTTGCCTACCACAACAACCGTTCCACTGATGATGCAATTGCATCTACAATACACACTGCTCTCTTCCACCTGGAAAAAAGGAACACATTTGTGAGAATGCTGTTTGTAGACTACAGCTCAGCATTCAACACCATAGTGCCCTCCAAGCTTGATGAGAAACTCCGGGCTCTGGGCTTAAACAGCTCGCTGTGCAGCTGGATCCTGGATTTCCTGTCAGGCAGATGTCAGGTGGTTAGAATGGGCAGCAACATCTCCTCATCACTGACCCTCAACACTAGAGCCCTGCAGGGCTGTGTTCTCAGCCCACTCCTCTATTCCCTTTACACACATGACTGTGTGGCGACACATAGCTCCAATGCCATCATTAAGTTTGCTGACGATACAATGGTGGTAGGTCTGATCACTGACAATGATGAAACAGCCTACAGAGAGGAGGTTCACACTCTAACACGTTGGTGTCAGGAGCACAACCTCTCCCTCAACGTCAGTAAAACCAAGGAGCTTGTAGTGGAATTCAGGAAGAAAGACAGAGAACACAGCCCCATCACCATTAATGGAGCACCGGTGGAGAGAGTCAGCAGTTTCATGTTCCTCGGTGTCCACATTACTGAGGAACTCACATGGTCCGTCCACACTGAGGCCGTTGTGAAGAAGGCTCACCAGTGCCGCTTCTTCCTGAGATGGCTGAGGAAGTTTGGAATGAACCATCACATCCTCACACGGTTCTACACCAGTACTGTAGATAGCATCCTGACTGGCTGCATCACTGCCTGGTACGGCAATAGCACCGCCAACAACCGCAAAGACCTGCAAAGGGTGTGTGAAAAAAGCTTGGAGGATCATCAGAGTCTCCAGCCACCCGAGTCATGGTCTGCTCTCATTGCTTCCATCAGGCAGGCGGTATCACAGCATCAGGACCCGCACCAGCCGACTACATGACAGCTTTCCCCCCCAAGCAATAAGACTTTTGAACACTTGATCTCTCACTATCAACAATCAGCACTGCACTTTATTAATCTTATATCTCACACTGGACTGTCAATATATTCTCTACAATATAACAACTGCATATATATTTTTATATACTATTATTTATTTTTTTTATTGTATGTGTATTCTATATTGTGTGTATTGTTTACTGTACATTGTATAATGGGATTGTGTTGTGTATGTATATGTACATTTGATATGTAAATTGTGTTGTGTAAATATGTTGTTTATTGTAATTGGTATATGTCTCTCCACTGTCATGACTGCTATGTTGCTCGGAACTGCACATAAGACTTTCACCTACTGTTGCACTTGTGTACATGTTAGTGTGACAATAAAGTGATTTGATTTGAGGTACAGAAACAAGAAAAATCTGAGAGTTACTACAACCCTGATGTACAGCATACACCAAGAAAGAGACAGTGAAAAAGTGTGCTTCATTCCCACAACTCTAGTGTTGTTAATAAAGAACAAGTTCTTAATCAGAACCAGTAATTTTTTTGGAAAAGTACTTGAACCAAATGGGTTTCTTTGAAAAAAAATGTCATTAATGGTTCTTAAATGTGTGTATTCTTTGCCGATGTGGACGGAACAATGCACAAAATTACTGACAGTGCTTCCTGCATCTATTCAACAGCAACGTTGCACCACAAAAGTACTTAAAAGGGCTTTTCACACTGCGCTAAAAGGGATAGTTCACTCAAAAATTTTAATTCTCATTTACTCACCCTCATGCCATCCCAGATGTGTATGACTTTCTTTCTTCTGCTAAACACAAATGAAGATTTTTTCACAGCTCTGTAAATCCTTACAATGCAAGTCAATGGGTGCCAAAATCTTAAACTCTAAAAAGCAGATAGAGCCATCATAAAAGTAATCCATCCGACTCCAGTGGATTAACTAATATCTTCTGAAGTGATATGTATTAAATATTATATAATATCTTCTTAAAAATGTAGCTTCTGGCCAGCTGTGGTATGCACTTTCATGAGGGTGGAGTTCAAGCTGATTCTCGTGTAACATAAGTTTGTTGGCATATCAATAACGTTGGATCTATGGTCAGATCCCTCAGCTGGTCTGAAATCGTCAGGGGAAAAATGTTCACTGCACATCCTCAATATTTTGAGTGACCCAATGGGTGTTTTGATTTCCCAGAGAACAGTGAGCAGCCATTGTTTCAGTCACTCAGGGTCATTGATAGGGAATCTGTAAAAAGTTTGTCTTTCCTCTTGTGAAAACAATCACGGACGTAATCATATGTTTTTCTGTAGGTTGAGGCATTCAGGATATGCACAAGCACGCACCAACAGATACAAATCTATAGTAAAAACCAATTTCACTTCTGTATAACATTCCTCCTTTGTTGTAAACACAGCATTTCCGTATTTTACGTATCTCACGCATCATGTGAACTTGCCAACATGCTTATGACACGCAAGAGGCAGTGTATTCGACCCTCATGACCATGCCTACCACAGCTGGACAGAAGTGAAAATATATAGGTATTTTTTTTTCTTCTATTATTTCTATTAAATATTTTTTTATTTCTTACACAAACCTAATGTTTTGCTTCAGAAGACATTAGTTAATCCAGTGGATTACTTTTAAAATGGCTCTATGTGCTTTTTGAAGCTTCAAGATTTTGGGACCATTCACTTGCTGTGGATCTTGCTGTGGAGCTGAAATATTCTTTCAAAAAACTTTTTTTGTGTTTTGCTGAAGAATGAAAGTCATACACATCTTGGATGGCATAAGGGTGAGTAAATGATGAGTGAATTTCCATTTTGTGTGTCTTCATAGTATGTTTCAGAAGCCAAAAGACAAACAGAGCACATTTGCTTGGCGACATTTCCACAGATAAGTTGATCCATTGACAGGTTGCACATCCGCCTTAAACTGCATTCGTCCAATCAGTGTTACTGACAAAGCAAATATTCAAATAAGAACATTAACCTGTGGTTTATGAATATACAGAGTGAAACCTCAGAACATTGTTATGATGCACCCAGTTTGTGACACTGTATGATTTACGACACCCGTTACCCGAGCAACTACAGTGTTGCCTTGTGATTGGTTGCTTGGATATCTCTTTATGGCACTGCACCAAAAATGTTGATCAGTTCTCATATACCTGTGATAAAGATGCACATCTGAATTCACCTTAGCTTTCAGCTTCATTGATTTATTTTACACACACAACAAAAGAAAACAATGTATGGTGTCAGAAGAAAAGGTATAAAACCAATGGACAGTGCATCGGTTCCCTCGCCCAGATGGACTGGAATGCCTTCAACTTACCCGATGCATGGCATCGTTTCAAGCAACATGTGGAGCTGATGTTTGCTGGTCCCCTGACATCTTTAACACTTAGATGCTGAGCACAGAGGGAAATAAGGTACTGAAAACTACTACGACAGTTTTGAAGCATATATCATGCCAAAAGAAAATACTGTTTTCACCAGATACAAATTCCATGAGAAAGTAAGGCCACAAATGAAACGTTCAAGCAAATTGTGACTGAGCTGCATTTACACGTGGCATTGTATTCAGCATACACTCGCACATGTGAGAGAAAAACGTTTGAGCATTTGATCCAAGCTTACAAGGCCATTGACATCAATGTGCAAAGTATTCAAAATGTAACCATTTCTCCAAAGTATGCAGATCTGCACACAGAAGGTCAGAACACACAATAAAAGACAATGAAGCATCTGATACAGAGGCAGAACGTGAGGGGCTGTCCATAGATTTAGTTTCACAGAAGCCACAGATTGCTGATACAGAACAAGCATTTGTTGATGTTGTAAAAGGCAGCCATGGGCAAAAATTCAAGCTGCACACAGGAGCTCAAGTATATGTCATACCTGTGAAAATATTCAGCAATCTCAGTGATGAACACAAACTCAGACATACTTCACATCACCTCACTGGTTAATGCGGGCAGGATCTTCAGTCTGGGGTGTTTGTTCACTACTCTGCAAATACAAGAAAAATTTAAAGTTAATGGACTTTTACTTTGTGGACACTCATGCATCCCCAATATTGGGACTGAAAGCATGCCTGGACCTTGATCTAATAAAACTTGTCCTTTCAGAGAATAATATTGGCATCATCAATTAATTCTCTGATGTCTTCACTGGAATTGGTCTGTACCCAGGTGAATGCTCCTTTCAGCTATGCCCAGGCACAACAGTGGTTTACCCCCCCCCCCATGTGCATACCCCATGCGCTCCGCAGCAGGCTAAAAGAGGAAATCCAAAACATGTGAATGCCCATTTAGTGGTCAGAAAAACAAGCACTGGTAAGCTTAGGATATATCTTGACCCACGAGACTTGAATAAAGCAATTATATGTCCACATTATGTATGAATGTATGAAACATACGAAGGACTCAACGGCGTGGTGGTGATCGTCAATGACATCCTTGTCTACTGACACACAAGAGAGGAGCATGAGGCAAACCTTCGTACAATGCTCCAGAGGTCAAGAGAAAGAAGTGCCTGCCTCAACTCCCACAAATGCATAGTCGCAGCAACCCATGTTCGCTACTTCGGTCACATCCTCACAGCAGAAGGGGTCAGGCTTGACCCAGAGAAAATAACTGCCGTTGCACAGATGGAACCACCATGAAACAGAGGTGAGCTAGAAACTGTCCTTGGTAAGGACAACTACATAGCCAATTTCATGCCTTGCCTGTCAGATGTGAATGCACAGCTAAGACAGCTGCTCAAACAAACAAGCAAATTCATTTTGGATGCACAGCATGAGTCTTCTTTCCAAAAAATTTAATAATTAATCAAAAAAGTGCCTGGACCAGTTCTCGCATACTTCAACCCCACAAAGGACCTCAGAATCCAAGTGGACATTTCAAAGTACGTTATCGGTGCTGTACTCCAACAGGAAGGGAAGCCTATCAGTTACACATCCAGATCTCTCACTGAGTTATGTTCAAATTGAAAAGGATCTGTACGCAATCCTGTTAGGCTGTAAACGCTTCCACCAATTTGTCTATGGCTTTGTGGAATCGGACCATAAACCACTTGAGTTGATAATGAAAGTCACTTGCCTCAGCCCCGCCTGGGCTAAAACATATGATATTACAGCTTCAAAGATATGACACACATGTTATCCATCAGCCTGGCAAAGAAATTCCAGTTGCAAACGTCCTCCGCAGGAAACCCCTTACTCATCATGATGACAACCCGAGTGAAGGGATGGATATACAGGTGCACATGATCTACGAAAGCTTACCTGTGAGTGATGCAAAGCTTGAAAAAGTCTGCAAATATAACAACATATAACAAAAGAACGGCATCATGTTTATCATTCCTACTTCACTCAGGAAAGAAATGCTGACACGCATACACTTGGGACACATGGGTGGGGAAAAATGCAAACAAAGAGCACACAACATCCTATTCTGGCCAGGTATGTGTAAGGAGATAATCTGGAAATGTTCTACTTGCCTGGAACGTCGTCCCTCCAAAACAAAATAGCTGATGATCTCCAATCAAATCCCTGATTATCCTTGGCAAGTTGTAGCAAAAGACCTTATTATTTAATTATTTATTTTTATACACAATTTACAATCATATTTAATAAAACTACTACACTATGATGACTCTAATACTTTATAGATATTACAGTTTAATTTTCTGTTAATGCATGATTTTCTGTAAAGCTGCTTTGAAACTACGTGTGTTGTAAAAAGCACTATACAAATAAAAATAACATGACTTGTTCATGTGGAACAACGAATAATTAATCGTCACTGTTGACTACTAAAGCAGATATTTTGAACTTGAAATGCTACACAAAACCACATCATCTGCTGTAATACACAAACTGAAAACAGCATTTGTAAGAAATGGTATCACGGAGCAGGTCATATCAGACAACGACCCCGAATACATTTGTTATGAGTTTGAGATCTTTGCAGAGACATAGACCTTCACCCACATGACCACAAGCCCAAATCACCCTCCGAGAAACGGCCTTGCCGGGAAAACTGTTCAAACTGCCAAAATGCTCTTGGACAGAGCAAAGGCTGATAACAAAGATCCTTACCTCCGTCTACTCGAATATCACAACACACCAGCCGACGACTTCAAATCTCCTGCACAGCTGTTGATGAGCCGCAAACTTCGGTCCGTCCTCCCAGACACCAGTCAGCAGCTGCAGCCACAACTCGTCAGCCACAAAGAGATGCATGCAAATGCACAAAGCAGCAACAGCATCAAAAGCGGTACTATGATTGCTCTGCAATGCTTCTGTCACAGCTACACACAGGTGAAACTGTCCGCATACAGGAACACGAACAATGGAAACCAGCCATTGTGATCGCACCAGCTCATAAACCCAGGTCATATCATGTTTGCACTGCAGATGGACATGAGTTTTGCTGCAACCGCTGACATTTGTTGAACACCAAGTAACCGCATGATGCTAGAGACATCACTAAGACTGCAAACACACATAACCCCAATGGACCACACTTTTCCCCTTTGCCAACAAACAAAAGTAAGACCCACAATGATGCTGGGACTGTTCAGGGACTGTACCATACAAGGTCAGGACATACAGTCATACCAAGAGTCTGCCTTGATTTGTGACACACTGGATTGCACTGCCCAAGTTGCATGTTCTGCTTAATGTTAAAAAAAAGATTTATGAAACATGCAAAGGACACAACAGCGTGGTGGCGATCGTTGATGATATCCTTCTCTAAGAACACACAAAGACAGGAGCATGATGCAAACCTTCGTGCAATGCTCCAGAGGTCAAAATAAAGAGGTGTCTGCCTCAATCCCGACAAAAATATAGTCACAGCAACCCAGGTTCGCTACATCAACACATCCTCTCAGCAGAAGGGGTCAGGCCGGACCCAGAGAAAATAACCGCCATTGCACAGATGGAACAACCACGAAACATCGCTTTATGGCAGTGCACCAACATTTTTTATCAGTTCTCATATACCTGTGATAGCTTTCCACCTCCTTGACTTATTTTACACACACAACTGTACAAACATGAATACCCAGGATTCATTATTAACCCACGGTAATGTATGAACAGTGTAAAACATTAAACATGATGTAATTACCCAAATTTAGGAATAACCCTGAGTTAATAATTTCAAGTGTGAAAAGCCCCCCAAAATACTACTGGTATTGTTAATGAACTGGAATCGTTAAGTGGAATAGGAGTCAGAACAAGAATTGTTAAATTCCTTGTGACTCCCTTATATAAGCCAAAATTCTAAATTTACAACCAAATGTTCCCAATAATACCTCTGATGGTAAGACAAAACTATTTCAATCCAGCAGACATATTCAAGTCTTATATTGTCATATTTAAGATCAAAGACATCTAAGACTTGTTATGCATGATTGCAGCTCAACACCCTTAAAGACAAATTAAAGCAAGGCCTAACAGATGTGATTAAATGCAGAAATAAAAGCATTTGAAATCAAGAACCCCAAATTCACATTCCTATTCAACTGCCATTTTCAACTCTATCACAAGGTGGATCATAAGCTCCACTGTCTGTAATCCTTTTGGTATAGCTGCTGCATCACATCATTTCTTATTTGCATAAATTTTAACTCTGCTCCACTTTGTCGCAATAACAGTGTCATGTCACTTCAAATTGCTTGAAAAGAAATGACTTAATGTCACTTTTTGTTGTTACTGGCATCACTTGCACAACTTTTACTCTGTGCATGCGAAGAGCAGAATTTAACCCAAAACGCAAGTACAATTCTATCTATGCAACCTCGATTTTGTTCAGTGTGCATTGCATTCTCAACTTACCTGAATAATAACACATATTATTTTATGGCGCAAACTTCTTGAAGAACCTCTTGAATACTGAGGTTCCCTATCTGTCACTCACTCAACGTTGTGTTAATGTAGTGACACTAGGGGTCGCTCTTGGGACCCCCAAACACCTCTGATCTTTGAGAAAAGAATTTGCATGCCACTCCCCCGGACACATGGGTATAAAAGGAGCTGGCTCGCAATCACTCATTCAGATTTTTTCTTTGGAGCCAAGCAGTGTTGAGCAGCGAGTTCCACTGCCGATCCATTCACCTCATAGAACGAAGTGTGTATGCTGTTTAATATACGGTGCATTTCTTGGCTTTCTCCTTCTCTGCACAATTGATGCAGAGGCTGCGGCACACTCACACCCATGCTAAGGCGGTTGTGATGAGTAACGAGGACGGTCTCCCTCCTCCCCGTCGCTGACCGGTCCTATGGTATGAGCAAGGTATGTGCTTCAAGGTTCCCCTCAGCACAGCCACGAGCTCGGGACACAAGGCTCCTCAATGTGGCGTGTCCTGCTCCGCCCCACCTGCAGATACGACAGACACGATTGTCCCCTTAGTGCCCCTCACCCAGAGCTTGGAGACATGGCTAGCGCTCTCCAACCCATGCGATGGCTGGTCTGGACCATCCGACTTGTCTATGTGATTCAGTTCTCCAGGCGCCCGCCTGGGTTCAGTTTCACTCTGCAAGGGCGAGTACGCTGCTGCCTTGAATGCAGAGATCGCGACACTTCTGCAGAAGGACGCGATAGAGCCTGTCCCTTGAAGTGGCGTTTGTTGGTGTTCTTCCAGAGGCGAAGACCCCCAGAGATACGCAGTCGGGTCAGTGCTTTCCAACACCCAATACCGTTGCAAGATTTTATAATCTCCAGGTTGAGCCAGTTTCGTCCCAGTGTTGTCAGGTATGAACAGGTAAGAGGCAGCTGGCCGGGTGTACCTCTTGCATACAGTGCCTTTCCCCTTTCCCCATGTGCAATGTTCTTGGGGCGTTGGGGGAGGCTACGTGCAGACCAAGTGCACTTGCTATTACACACACAGCGGCTTACTTGCTCCTGCATCGGCAGTCCAAGTGACACAGTTCAGCTAGTTGTGGCATTTCGAATAGGGACCCTTAGTATCACTAAATCAACACAACGTCTAGTGAGTGACAGATAGGGAACATCTTGGTTACTGTTGTAACCTCTGTTCCCTGATGGAGGGAATGATATGTTGTGTCCCTCTTGCCACAACACTGTACTACCCACCTCAGCGCAAAACCTGAATAAGTGGTTGTGAGCAAGCTCCTTTTATACCCGTATGTCAAATTCCACTTGCCAATTTTCATTGGCCTTTTCTCAAAGATCAAGGGTGTTTGGGGCAAAAAAAACAAAAAAACAATAACATTTATCTACTGAATCCCATCTGGCTAAGCGGGAACGTGATCGTGGTCGAGTGGAAAGTAGAGTGAACATCGGCAGCGCATTTGATTCCTGGTGGGACCTTGGTTTGGTTTTGGAGATCAAAACCGGTATTGGGGATCAAAACCGATTTGATTCCTGGTGGGACCTTAGTTTGGTTTTGGAGATCAAAACCGGTATTGGGGATCAAAACCGACCCTGAATTGGTGTTCTTCTTATTGGACAGGTAAGCTTACATAAATGCAAAGCATGTGAAATATAGTGCCATAAGGACTGATCTGTGTAATTTTAGCTAACTTGATCTTGCCTGCTAACGCTGACGAATTGCAAGCTACCTTGCTTCGTTACTTTAAAATTTCAATGTTCTTCTCTTTATACTAAAATATAAAGAGTATAGGATATACAGGTATACAGGATAATTTAAGCAAATATGCTGGTTTATTGATCGTAGTACAACATATGACATACAAAACATACAATAGTGCAACAGTACACTGTCTGTTATATTTTGGTAGAATGTAGCTGTATGTGTATATCAGTATGCTATGTTAGTTGATAAGTAGTTTTACTTTAGTCTCAAAGTTTGTAGTAAAACAATCATAACTGTGTAATTTTAATTATGCTACCCATCTGTCAGCATGATGCCAGTGAATCACATTCAGTCTCTTTGTACATTACGTCATTGTTTTGGATGCTCGCTCGCATTCTATGGAGTGTGTGCACGAGCAACAGGTAGCTGGCTGCAGTTCACTTAACGGCTACAGGTGTCATTAATAACAAGGGTTTCTGAATCTTACATACTGCACCTTTAATTTAAAAAAAAATTAGTGGATTTAATTGTTCACAAGGAAATTATTCTTCTATATAACAGATTATTTAGGATCTGCATCACCGCTTTACAAAATTCCTCCAGAGCAACCAGGAGTTCCTCCTTGTGGGGATCAAACAAACAATCTTCCAGCTACCAGTCCTCAACTTAAAGTACTAAGTACTGCAGTACTTGGTACCTAGTAGTTTAATAGGTACTGTAGGCTATAGAACTTAACAGTACGATTTGTGGTTCCTCTGCATCAAATATTTTGATAACCCCTGCATTTGAACAGTTGTTTATCTCTATTTAAAATGTGTGAGGCATTTGCTGCATTTAGATTTCCTATTTTTACTTGTGTTAAGATGGGTATGTTAGATTGCACAAATAGCCAAACACATCAATATGTATGAGACACAATTAAGTACAAAAGATTCAGCCTCTGCTGGTGGGGCTGCAATTGAACTTTATAGATATGCAATTTTCAAACAGACACATTAACATGCATACAACCTGCTGAGGTGCTGTTACATCACAACCAGCATGTGGTAATAAATCAAGAGCATATGAAGACAGCAAGAAAAAGACAACAAGCTCTCTCAGCTCCCCAGGTAGAAGGTTTCCAAGCTCATCAGGATCAGGTCGTTGTTATGATATACACCGCGTAAGCTAGTAAAAATGTCTCCTGGTCATGTGATCTGGATATCTGACAAGACAAAATGCAATCATCAGATCATAAATGGAAAGACAATTTGTGCAAAATGGCAGTTGACATGACATGTCAAGATGTGACAGCAGTATCCTGCAGAGAGACATGCTACAGTATACACTCCATCCATGATGCTATAGGGTGTTGTGGTTGTCAGTGGCTTTGCCATGTGGTTGATAAAGTGTTCTGTATAGTTCTAAGCAATTGTTATGGTGTTCTGGATAGTTGCAATGGCATTGAAAGACGATTACTACGTGGTTACATACCAACATAAGTCAAAAGAGCCCCAAGATAAGATGGTCCCTAGATTAGACTCTGGACTCTCTTTTAATGTGTATAGTGTATAGGATTTCTCATCTTCATTCACCAAGTGAAAATCGTAAGTACGATTGATTAGAAAGGTAATAGCACCCCTCTCCTCAACAAGCATGCAATTTGAGTTATCATTCATGTCCAGAATGTAAACATTTTGGGAAAAATGTACTTCCTAATGGAATACATTGGGGTTTGTTTGAATCACTAACCCTAAGTTAACTGAAAAAGTTGATTGAAAATGGTAGAAAAATAGGCACAGTCTCCAAAATTAAACAATTTCCATTACAAATGATTATTTTTTACTTCTTGTCTTCACAACAACTACCTACTTACTATTCTTAGAGTGAACACATCTGAGATGGAAAAAGTGAAGGTGAAGATTTTTTAGATTACTGCAAAGAATAATCAGACACAAACTCTCCAAAATGAGAGGCCTGTAATTGGCTACTTAGCCATCCTTCTATATCATCTAAATGTGAAAAGCTCAGTTTTAATATTTAATTTGTTGTTCCCCAGGCTCGCCAAACATCAAAAGACAAAAGCACTCTTGATCGACTGGCATAGACATGCACATATTTCATTTCCTGTAAAGACATGAGGGAGCTTCCTAATGCTATGGGGGCTGTATGCAATCTGTGAACCCAAACACACAGTTACACAAACACTATTTCTCTGAGGGAGAGCTTTATTGATAAAACTTATCTGGTCAGTTCATAAATCACTCAGAGACAATTCTCAGCGTAAACAGTATGTGTGTATTTGTGTGTGTGAAATTAAGAAGCCCACGCAAGGCCCTTGTTGATTAGCTGCATGTGAGCTAGGTTAGGCCCTCAGGGCAACAGTAAGTCTGCGAGAAAAACAATGTGCTCCACACTTGTGCTTCATGTTGATGGATGCCTTGCTAGTTAGATGTAGAATTGTGTGTGTAAGTATTTGGAGGAAACCTACTGGACTTGCCAATAAAGCACTCATGGGTAGTAGGCCATGCAAAGGGGGATTAATCGAGAGGAGTGTGCGTTTATAGGTGAATCTGCATTGAAATAACACACACACACAATGGAGCAATCTGAAATTTTTCTCCCGAACAAACAAAAGCACCCTAGGCAAGCTAAGCCTGCCTTATACTATGTGAGGTGTTGTTTTAAAATAGTTTGGCAGGGAAAAAATAAAGAACATCATGTCCAAACCACACCAACAATTAGCCTAGTTTTAAGAAACCAACGAAGTGCTCTTTGACTAGTCGAGTTCTCATAGGTCAAGAATTTCAGGGATGCCTTGCTGGTTAAGCTAGATAAGTAGCCTGACAGGTACACTAGCACCCAATGCTGGAGACCAGAAACAGAAAGCACCATATGCTGGTCTTTTCAGCGGGACACCAGCAGGTTTTTAGGCTCATATCCAGTTCAGTTCAGCAGATTCAGGAGATTAATGCAACTCTTGAGGTGAGTTCAATACAAAGAGCAGGTACAGATGAATTTGTAATGCAAGCAGAATTTTAGCATTCGCTCAATCAATATGAAAGTGACCCTGAACCAGTTCAAAGTGCAAAGTCACTAATCCAAGGCAATGAGAGATTCATCCATCTCTCTCACGAACAATTCTTCTCTTATGACATCATAATGCTCTTATAGTGGTGCATGTTAAGCAAGCATCAGTATTACTATTGCTCATATTTACAATTTGGGATTATTCTACGGACAAGAAAGATACAATTGTGTGGATCTAATCATATGGCTTGTAGAGGAAAGGTATGTTATTCCATTTCCAAGCGATTGAACATTATGACTTTTGCCTGGAAGACAATAAATTGGCATCAGTTTTTATCGAAGGTAGAACCCGAGCCATACCTTCAAACCAGAATATCAAAGAGACTTTAGGGGTGAGCTCTTTTCATTTGGGGGCCAGTGAGCAACAACTCAAACACCCTAGCAACCACCTAGAACACCCAACTAACTGCACAGTAGCACACTAAAAATCACTCTGAAAACCTTAGCAACCACATAACAACTCCTTAGTCACCACCTAAAACACGCATTGTGTCAGCAGTCAGCAAATTTTGGATAGGCAAACACCACTCACATTTTCTTCAGAGTCTAGTTATCTAGATTCTAGTTATCTATTTGATGTTCACATTATAGTTCAATCATCATTCCATTTAAATGGCCATTATTTTATTAATTGTTTTCCTGAGTATAGTACATTTGCCAACTGTTAAATGCAAACTAGGTCTGACCTCTGTCATCCACAATCAGCCATCAATAACAACCACTGTCTCAGTCTTGACAATTTATCACCATTTCGCTATGTGATTCTGTATTCTATCAGTCTGAAGCTGTTACTATCACCTCCAGGTGTGACCGCTTGACTTGAGCCATCATCAGCTGCTGCTGCACATCATCTACAATCTCCTGTTGAGGATCTGGCGCTGTCTAAACCAAACAATACCCTGGGGGGAATGGCATGTTTCTGGGGTACAGTCAAGTGTCAATTAGTGACATGAAGTGAATATGGAAAGAGCTATTCAGTTACATGTAGAATTCTTCATAATAAAAGGTTCAATTATGGCACAAATCGATCAGCCAACACACCTCTTTCAGTACATTTATAATAAAATAAAAAAGCATTACTAAAAAAAGGGCATTCGCAAAGGTAATTTGGTACAAAGAGGTTTGTGAGAACAGGTTGAGAGACCAGTTCATTTGGACAGTTAGCTTCAACTGAAAAATATTTCAGAGTTTCAATTGAGAAATAATTCAAAAGTGTTCCCAGAAGTCTCTATGGTGCATTTTATGCCTCTTGTTTGTAGTTAAATACAATAGCAGTTAAATAATACTGTTTATTTTTCCCTTACATTTGTGTTATTTACAAGCACTTTACGAATTGGTTTGAACAAATCATTCAAAAGAAACTATTCAATAAGAAAATCACAAACCACATGAAACTAAATACAGGAAGACCATTGAACTTAATGTCAGGTTCATAGAAAAGGAAACACGAGAGGGTTTGAGCTCATTGGAGTTCGGAAGGTAAAGTCCCTAATAAAGACATAAAGTTGCCTGTGCATTAGTTGCCAGTAATACAGCCTTTCTCCTGTCTGACGAAACGGGAGTCTAAATGCCCTTAAGCACGGTAAAGGCCGCACATGTGATCTTACTCACATATGGATAGTTCTGGAGCATTTCTTAATAATGAGCACTTCCTCTCACATGAACATGATATCTGGCATTAATTCATCTGTGCTGGGATTCTCGGTGTGAAAGACGATATGCTGGGCCAGGTCCATCTGTGCCTACTGCGCCCAAAGCCCCTTCTAACATTGTGTCAGTGCTGAATGCCCACAGCACCTTCTGTCCTACTGTCATGGCAAAGGGGAGGGCTGTTTGATGCATTAACAGCCCTCTGGACAGACGCAGGGGTCCGTTAAGCCGGACAAACGGGCAGAGCCAAGTGTGAAAAGGCACATCGAAACAATGGCATTTGAACAAATTGGCCACCACAAAACCTTGAAGTAGACCAGACTTCTGGCCAGGATGTAGCCAATGCACAAGGGTATGTCGGCTGTTAACTAAACTCAGAACACTTGAGGACATATGGGATTATTTGTGAAATGTTATCTGTCCTCATAAGTAAAAATAACTTTTCGTGTCGCTCAGCATTTTAAAAAAGCACAGAAATATATGTCCAAACATAATGTTAGTCAATGGCAAGTAGGACAGGGCAATAAAGCAATTTTTTCAGCCTTTTGACGATCTTTATATTTGTTATTTGCATCGAAATTAATTAATTAATTTTAATCAGAGAAATCATAATTTCAACCAAATAAATAGATGCTAAATGTTTACAGCAAGAAATAAAAATACAGTAAAAATCTAGTCCAAAATAATCGGTTTTCACTAAATAAATAAGAAACATAGTCATTTTCATGCACGGAAAAGACGGATATCCAAAAAAGTCATCTGAGCAGGCAAGTGCCATAACCTATGCTGTTGTTTTGACTTATTGGTGTAACATCTGAACAGGCTCCTGTCCACCAGAGGGAGCCCTCACCTGGATATTGAACTTTTGTCACTTCCTGTTCCTGCCACATCAATTCCTGTTTGAACATTTACTGTGTATATAAGCCATGTGCTCATAGTTTATCTTTGCGAAGTATTGCCAGTACCAAGCGTTTGTTTCTCTGCCTTTTTGACTATTGTTATGACCATTGCGTACGTTTACTGGATTTACCTCTCTGGATTACTGTTTTGGATATGTTTGCCTGTGGACCCAAGAATGTGACCTGATTACATTTAAGGGATACTGTTTGAATTGTTTCGTCAACCTTCCAATAAATATCCGCAAATGGAATCCGCTACGTCATCCTTAAAATTGGAAACATTGATGTTTTGAAATAAATTACATTTCAAAAGTCAGGCAACATTCGTTCACATTAGACATAACGATTGCTAGTCTGATAAGTCAAATGTTCTTTTTTTATAGTTTTTCTAACTGCAGGATATTCTGGAACAAATAGACCAGGGTAGTAGCTAATTTATAGATTGTCATTGTTACCAACAGTGGTCAACATCATTTCAAGACTCACATGTCTTTGGCAAGCCGAGGACTAAAGGATTTATTTATATATATATATTATTGCCGTTATAAAGAAAAATACACACGTGTGTTAGAAAGTGAAAAGTTCTGCATTGATAACAGTATTATTATAGTATTTCACTACACACGCACAGAAGTGTGTGTGTGTGTGTGTGAGATTACACATACATAATCCATATCAATACATTTTTCTTTTTCTTTAAAGAAAAAGCCATCTCTGGGTAACTTTTAAATACTTTCAGTTGTCACCACCTCTGAAAAAAGCCAAGCTAATGTTGATTCAGGTTTTCTTACAGACTCTGTCACTTTCCCGTTTTGCTTGTAGACTCTGCTCTGTTTGGGGTTTCTTTGTTTTTATAACCAGTGATTCTCAGAGATTTGCTGTTTTGAATGATCCATGGTCAATTTTTCTCTTTCGTTGTAACAACAAACTTTCATCTTCATGCTACTCCCACACCATACACGCACTACAGTATCCGGAGTTTATTTTCTTTGTGTATGGATATGATGTGAACACGCATGGGCTAATGACGCATGTATGCAATTTCTCACGAAATCCTTTATTATATTATATTATATTTTATCGTTTATTTGGGTAAAGACATGGTTTTGTAGATGGATTTTGTTGCACTCTCTCAATAATACAATTTTGTTATTTTTTAACTAAAAAGAGTTACATAGTGGAGCATTTAAGAACCACTATTTAAACATTTCTGTCTTCATGCTCACACACACACACACACACACACACACACACACAGCTGTAAAAGAAGGGAGGATTGTGAAACTAACCTAATGTCATGGTGTTTAGTATACTGTATTTATTGATAGGGTTGGGAACTGAGAGCCTGTTCATGTTCCATTCTTTAAAAAAATACCGGACTCTTTTGATCTTCGTGACTTTCGGTTCCGTTAACTGTTCTCCAGAGTGCAGTTTTCCACTGATGTGCCTGGAACACCATCCTCAAATTAGGGATGGGCAGATCGATACTAAAGTATCGATACTTTCAATTCTGATTTGGTATCAAGAATATCGATCCTCACATAAATATATCGATTCTGGAGGTTTTTTTTTAAACAAGGGATCTTATTATTTAGATTACATGCATCTCATAAGCTTCAAAGTGGAAAAAAAAAATTATATAAGCGAATTGTTGCATGCAAACTGTTCAAATAAATTAGTAGTTAGACAGCCTAGTGCTTGTTCAAAGAGGGAGCAGTGCTTTCCTGAGGTAAAGACAGAAAAATAGCATCTGGAGTTATTCACACTAAGTACTGATAAACCTAGATGTGACATGTATTATAATGGCCTTGTTTGACGATTTTTACAGGTTTATTTGCAACCCGGTATCACGCCGAGGCGTGAAATAGACACGCCGGTCCACTCGCGGATGCGTGTCTATTTCACGCTTTGCCTCCTCCAGGCGTGTACATGACACGCGCGCGTCTACGTAGAATACCGGCAGGGGGCGATCGTTTCCTCGACGCCAACAACTGTCCGCGCACCAAAGAGGAAGCGATATATCGCGTTCTCCACTTCCGGGTTTATTTTTGTATATAAATACACTTTTTAAATAAATATATATATATATATATATATATATATATATATATATATATATATATTTATATATATATATATATATATTTATTTGTTTATTTACATCAGCACAAGATACTCGACAGCCCACACACACACACACACACACACACACACACACACACGTATAACAACGTTAGGCTACAGCAACGTTAGGATTTCTTCATGAAAGCAGCACTATGTAATGAACCTTTATTTGTCACATATGGTCACAAGTGAAAGTAACCGGCGAAATTGGCCGGCATCCCGCCCGCACGAACGTGCAACGCGACGACAACGGTATCGCTTCCTCTCTGGTGCGCGGAGAGTTGTTGGCGTTGAGGAAACGATCGCCCCCTGCCGGTATTCTACGTAGACGCGCGCGTGTCATGTACACGCCTGGAGGAGGTAAAGCGTGAAATAGACACGCATCCGCGAGTGGACCGGCGTGTCTATTTCACGCCTCGGCGTGATATCGGGTTGCTATTTAAATTCAGAGGTGTTAAAACATTGATAAGGATCTTTAATCGTCGTTAATAAATGATACCCTTTTGAAAACTTACCATGGATTTACTGTAGTAATATTGTATTAACCATAGTAACGACTGTAGTAACCATGTTTTTTTTTTTCTTTTCTTTTTGGCACTAACCAAGGTTTTGATACAATTAACCATGGTTTTGCTACAGCATTACTGTAGTTTCCATATGGTAACTTATGGATATAAGTTATAATAATATCTATTGTTAATTTTGAGGTTTTATATGTGGCTTATACTAATTTGAAAAGACTAAACAAAGCAAACTAATAATTTTCTGTTTAGGACCATAAATATATATAATAAATTAAGTAACAATTAAGTTACTCATTTTAGCCAAAGAATTCATAAAAAAAAGTCTATTTAATAGAGGTATCGGTATTGGTATCGATATCGGCAATATTGGCATAAAAGTACTTGGCATCGGATTCGCCTATCCCTACCTCAGATACTCTGACAGTGTTTCCAGCAGTGCATCTCTGCAGCAGCGCTGACCTACACTGAATCTACAGCGTGAAAACACAGTTCTACCAGTATATTTAATTCCCCATCAAACAAGTCTCGAGCCGGCTCTTTTTACAGCGTGGAACACATGCACTTCCGGTACAGTTCGCTTCCCGAAATAATTATTCAAAGGAGCCGGTTCTTTTGAATCAACAGTGCAAAACCTGTCGCTTCTGGTATAGTCCGATCCCAAAAGAACCATTTTAATGAGCTGGTTCTTTTGAATATACAGCACAAAACATACAGTGCTTTCAGTTTACAAATAATCTTATACTGATGTGCAAGTTATGAATGTCCAACTCGAAATTAAATAAGAACTGTTTAAGTCTCACAAGCCTGAAGTACAACATTAGGCTACAAAACACAGTCTAAACTGTCTCTGGAATTGTTACTGTTTATTTAATGATGACCTGTGTCTCTATCAAGCAGTGCAGCTACTGACTGGTTGTTCGTATGACAATGTATATTTAAAGATACACAAGTTTTGATGTAATAAGTGGAATTTGATTAAATAATGAGTTAGTGAAATATGCCATCACATTTTGTGTTGGTTTAGATTTCTTTATTTAGAAATGAGTAAGGATTTATTATTGGATTGTATTTATGCCTCTAAAAAGTCTGCAAATACCCCTTTTACAAGAACTGTATTACATTTATTTCTGATTTGTTATATCTGCTCTGTACAAATCTGAAATGATCTCATTATTTGGTAACAGACAGCAGAGGGTAGTAAATGCATTAAGAATTGCATTTCTCATTTCTAAATAATTCTTAAAAAAAGTGCTAAAATAATTACTGGAATTGTTACTCGAACCGTTAAGGAACCGGAATCATTAAGAGGAATCGGAATCGTAAAATTCCTAATGATTCCCAACCCTTCTTATTGACCAGATAAAAAGTGCATAATTGTGATACATGTAATGCCGCTTAATTGTATATTTCCAACAAACTGCAATTGCAAAAATATTGTGAATTATTAACATATCGCTGGGCCTTAATGTCAAGCAGAATTCTTATGTTTAAAATAAAAAAGCTCTCTTACACCCCATTATATACAAACACATACACAAACAAACACACAAACCCTGACTTTGCTTACAGTAATATCTAGCACAGGGTAATTCAACTTTTTATTAAATTCTTCATTAATCCATTTCTAGTTAATCCACTCCAAACTGTAATACCCTGACTGAGGGAAGTCTGGAATTATTTGCGGCTGAATCTATTCTTAGCAGATCTGTTCTTGACAGCAGCATTGGAGCTGAAGGTTAAGCTGTCCGTAAGAACAATCACTTTAGAATGTGAGTTCATGTTTCTGTGTTAATTTCAGGGTGACCCCATAATTAAACTGAGACATTGCACTGTCATCATCTGTAAGTTCCCAGCCTTATCCAACAATTCCCTCTGTTCAGTCTGCAAAAGTAGTTTTGAAAAAGTGTGAGTGAGTGTTTATTGTGTGTGAGAGTTCATAGCTCTAGCACAGTAGAGTCCAGCTTAAGTGTGATAACGATAAACTGTTTTTGTACACCCTAAATAACAAGAGAGCAAGTTTCTGGCCACTGAGAAGATAGTTAAAGCTATGTTTGTGGTAGCATATTATCATAAAGAATTACTTGTACAGTTTCTGCATTATGTATATACTTAGTGCAGTATGCAATTTTTCTCCACAAGCATGGAATACCCAGCTGACATACTACATTTGCTCAAATGTGTACACACTGCACAGAATACTGAATCCTACAATACAATGTGCTCAAGCTCAAGAATTAAGAAATATTATCCACGATTCTTTACATTTCCTTATCGACTAATTTGATCAGACTGGCAAGAGTGAAGACAAATTTGGATTAAAAAAAATGCAAAATAAGCATTTATATTAGATAAAACTGGATGCCGCTCACTGAATTAAATATGCAACATAGTGAGGTCATGTGACAAGATTGTAGCATACCGCTGTTTGAAATGTTTATCGTTGCTTAACGCAAAATGTTTTACATGCTATTTTGTTTTAAATAGTAGGCAGCTTTCTGTGTATACTGTGCAATATGCAATAAGTATTCCGCAATTATTCCTTTCTGCGCACAGGGTGAATTCCAAACAGCATTTTCATGGCCTAAAAATCCAGGCACTGCAGGACGAGTAATTTTGCAGTTTATAATTATGCGATTCTGGCTGGCGTGTCCACACTGTCCATTTTGAAACCTGAGGTAATTTAAAGATGCTACCTGGGATTAAAAACCTTCATGTGCTCTCACATATACAGGAACTATCAGTGAAAAAAATGTACTGTTGATACTGTATATTTTAATGTATGTTTGTTCTTTCAAAACGCAAGATAGAGACAATACTTTGAAATATATTTGAATTAAAGACATAAAAAAGGCAATTTTTGTGGCTTTATTTGTCACAGCAAATTAACAGCTACACTGTAATAAAAATGCTTAAAAAAAACTGGCAGCTGTGGTTGCCAGAAAAATTCAGAAACAACTTTACAGAACAACCTGTACATTTTAGAGTTTAAATCTGTTGTTTTTACGCTATATTTTATGGTGCAGTATACCATAGTTTATATTATTACGTGATAAACTTAATATATTAACCTCCTGAAACTGTAAAAATCTGCTTTTCGCTTTATAAAGTATTGTTAATCACTGTAGTAATTACAGAAGAGCCCATGACATGAAGTTCACCAATAGTGGCTCTTCCAGGATCAGTGACAATAAACATGTAGAGACATGCTCAGAATCATTCACACAAACACTACACACCATCAGTTTAACACACGTGAAATTAAAATTATGCAATACACATTAACTAAACTACATCAAATATATCACAGAACACACCAAAGTACATAACTGATATTAAAAATAAGAAGAAAGTCGAGAATTTATCATTGTTTAATATCATAATTTCTTCTTAAACACTTATTAAGCATTTGGGCCCTGAAGACACAGGTTTGTTAAGTTTAGCAAGCAGAATTTTCCCCCATTCAACCACTATGCAGGTCTTCAGCTGCTCAATTGTATGGTGCCTTCGTTGCCGTGTTTTGAGCTTCATAATCTGTCACATATTCTCAGTTGGAGACAGGTCAGAACTGCAGGCAGGCCAATCTAACACCCGCACTCTCTGCTTACACAGCCATGCACTTATAATTCGGGCAGTATGTGGTTTGCCGTTGTCCTGATGGAAAATGCAGTGATGTCTCCAGATAAGATGCAGTCTGTATGGCAGCATATGTCGCTCCCAAATTTGTACATATCTTTGTGCATTAAAGTTATAGTTCACCCAAAAATGAAATTCTCTTATCATTTACTCACCCTCAAGCCATCCAAGATGTGTATGACTTTCTTTCTTCAGCTGAACACAAAAATGTTTAGAACAATATCTCAGCTCTCCACTTTAAAATTTACTTTCAGATGTGAAAGTGAAGCTAAACAGGCCCCACATGTGACTTTCTAAAAAGTAAAAATGATAGTGGAGATTTAGAGTAAAAAAAGGACTTACATTTTGATCTATTTGTCCACCCACACTTATTATATCATTTCTGAAGATATGGATTTAACCACGATTACTTCCATATTCCAGAACCATATGGATTTTTTTTTTGAGCTTCAAAGGTCTTATCACCATTCACTTGCATTGTAAGGAGCTACAGAGCTGAGAAATTCTTCTAAAAATATTTGTTTGTGTTCTGCAGAAGAAAGAAAGTCATACACATCTGGGAAGGCATGAGGATGAGTAAAAGTTTTGGGTGAACTATCCCTTTAATGGTGACACACCCCCATGCCATGACACACAGTGGCTTTTGGACCTGACTCTGATTACAGCTTGAATGGTCCTTTTCCTCTTTGGCCTGGAGAACACATTTGAAATGTGGACTCGGACCACAAAACACAATTCCATCTCAGATGGGACAAAGCCAAGAGAAGTCGGTAGCACTTCTGGACAGTGCTGATGTATGGCTTCTGCTGTGCACAGTAAAGCCTTAACTTGCATCCATGGATGCAGCGGCTAATGGTGTTGACTGACAAAGGTTTTCCAAAGTATTCCTGAGCCCACATCTTGATTTATATCCATTACAGACACATGACGGTTTTTAAGACAATGATGTCTGAGGGATCGGAGATCAAGAGCTTTCAGGAGTGGTTTTCAGCCTTGCCTTTTATGCTCAGATATTTGACCGGAATCCTTGAATCTTTTTATTAATATTGTACATTGCACTGGTGATGTGCAATGTACAATGGGGAACAATGTACTCTAAGCGCTCAAATATTAGCTGATGTATCTGTTAGCAAATTGGCGAGCCTTGACCCACCCTTGCTCTTGAAGGACTAAGCTTTATTTGGAGGCTCCTTATTTATATACTATAACACGATTGCCTCACCTGTTTAACATCTCCTGTTTCACATCACCTTGTTATTTTATCTTGTCAGATTGTTATTAGTCCCTGTCTCAACTTTCAATAAACATTTATTCTGGTGCATGGATCTTTAAGCATTCAGCTGTCATTGCATGAGATTAATATATTAAATGCAGTTAAGGTATTTTGCACAACTGTTTCATTATTTTCTTTTCATGCCTTTGATGCAGTAGAATATAGAATCTGAATTTGTATTTTTGTGCAAATTATATGAGTAAAGAGTGCTTCTGCTTTCATACAGTGTCATTGTGTCTTTACATTTATGCATGTATGTATTTCATCAAGTGTATTTCTGCTTGGAAAATATAACACAAGGTACAGTTATATAAATACTTGTAAAATAATGTTGAAACTGGGGGGTTAAATTGAAAGGAGGAGGCGGGAACTGGCTGAACAGTCAAAGTAATATTTAATGTAAAATTAAAACATTAACACAAAAACATAAACACACACACACGGCAGCAGCATGTGGCTCTCTCTCTCTCGAACTGCCGCATCCGTCTGCCTTTATCCCTCTCCTTGGCTGATTAGCCCAATTGAGGGCCTGGCTTGCATAGTCCCGGCCAGGCCCTGCCCTCTTCCTCGTCACAAATGTATATTAAGTAAAACAGGTATTTCATAAAAATACGATTGTAACGAATGAGCAGCCGGAGAGTGAGGATCTAAGTGCAGCTTCTTTATTAGACATAAAACAAAGGAAAACACAGCAACCAAGAAATATCCACGATGGGAAAACACTATAAAATAACCACGAGGGGAAGAGGCTGGAACACGGTGACAGGCAGGAACAACATTCAACGATCGACAAAGGACTGACAAAACAACAGGGCTTATATACACATAGAACTAAACGAGGGAATGACAGACAGGTGGGGATGATGAGGGAGTGATTAGGGCCGGGAAATGTGGGAAACGTAGTTTATGGTGAAGGTGAGGGAAAAGCACAAGGCTGACAACAGGGAATCGTGACATAACCCCCCCTCAAAGGAGCGGCTTCCAGACGCTCCTCAAAGAAAAAATAAGAACAAACAAAACAAAAAAAAAACAATTGTCCAAGGGGTGAGGGAGGGGCTCGGGGCGAGCAGACAAGGGGCAAACAGGCAGTCCAAGAGGGCACAAGGGGCAAACAGGCAGTCCAAGGGGACACAAGGGGCACAGAGGGACAAGACTATGACAGAACGGGGGGGTGGCAAGGAGACAGATAGGGCAGGGACAGGGTCAGGAGGCCAGGGAAATGGCCGTGGGTCAGGTGGCCAGGGAGGCGGCCATAGAGCATGGACCGGGTCAGGGGATGGCCACTGGGCTAGGGCAGGGTCAGGAGGCCTAGAGGAAGGCCACAGGGCTAGGATAGGGTCAGGAGGTTTAGGAGAAGGCCACAGGACTGGGTCAGAAAGCCTAAGAGGAGGCCACGAGACAGGGTCAGAAGGCCTGAGAGGAGGCCACAGGACAGGGTCAGAAGGCCAGGGAGGAGGCCACAGGACAGGGTCAGAAGGCCAGGGAGGAGGCCACAGGACAGGGTCAGGAGGCCAAGGAGAGGGCCACAGGACAGGGTCAGGAGGCCAAGGAGAAGGCCACAGGACTGGGACAGGGTCAGGAGGCCAAGGAGAAGGCCACAGGACAGGGTCAGAAGGCCTGAGAGGAGGCCACGAGACAGGGTCAGAAGGCCAGGGAGGAGGCCACAGGACAGGGTCAGAAGGCCAGGGAGGAGGCCACAGGACAGGGTCAGGAGGCCAAGAAGAAAGCCACAGGACTGGGACAGGGTCAGGAGGCCAAGGAGAAGGCCACAGGACTGGGTCAGAAGGCCTGAGAGGAGGCCACGAGACAGGGTCAGAAGGCCAGGGAGGAGGCCACGAGACAGGGTCAGAAGGCCAGGGAGGAGCCGAGGAGGACTCCAGGGGCGGTGCCATGGTAGGCGGAGCCAAGGAAGGTTCAGAAGGTGGAGTCCTTGGAAGCTCGGAAGGCGGAGCTCTGGGAAGCTCGGGAGGCGGAGCTCTGGGAAGCTCGGGAGGCGGAGCCCTGGGAAGCGGAGCACTGGGAGGCTCGGGAGGCGGAGCTCTGGGAATCTGAGCACAGGGAAGCTGAGCACTGGGAGGCTCGGGAGGCGGAGCACTGGGTGGCTCTGGAGGCGGAGCTGTGAGTGGCTCTGGAGGCGGAGCTGTGAGTGGCTCTGGAGGCGGAGCTATGGAAAGCTCTGGAGGCGGAGCTGTGGAAAGCTCTGGAGGCGGAGCTGTGGAAAGCTCTGGAGGCGGAGCTGTGAGTGGCTCTGGAGGCGGAACTGTGAGTGGCTCTGGAGGCGGAGCTCTGGAAAACTCTGGAGGCGGAGCTCTGGAAAACTCTGGAGGCGGAGCTCTGGAAAACTCTGGAGGCGGAGCTCTGGAAAACTCTGGAGGCGGAGCTCTGGAAAACTCTGGAGGCGGAGCTCTGGAAAGCTCTGGAGGCGGAGCTCTGAAAAGCTCTGGAGGCTCAAGAAGGGCCGGCTCTTGGACGGTCGAGGCTACAGGCGCTGGCTCTAGCTCTTGGACGGTCGAGGCTACAGGCGCTGGCTCTGGCTCTTGGACGGTCGAGGCTACAGGCGCTGGCTCTGGCTCTTGGACGGTCGAGGCTACAGGCGCTGGCTCTGGCTCTTGGACGGTCGAGGCTACAGGCGCTGGCTCTGGCTCTGGCTCTGGCTCTTGGACGGTCGAGGCTACAGGCGCTGGCTCTGGCTCTTGGACGGTCGAGGCTACAGGCGCTGGCTCTGGCTCTGGCTCTGGCTCTTGGACGGTCGAGGCTACAGGCGCTGGCTCTGGCTCTTGGACGGTCGAGGCTACAGGCGCTGGCTCTGGCTCATGGACGGTCGAGGCTACAGGCGCTGGCTCTGGCTCTTGGACGGTCGAGGCTACAGGCGCTGGCTCTGGCTCTTGGACGGTCGAGGCTACAGGCGCTGGCTCTGGCTCTGAGGACTTGGCCATGGAGGACGGAGACTGGTGAGCAGAAGCCCCTCCTCTTCTCCTCCTTTTCCTGGCAGAGGAGGCTGGCAAAGCTGGCTCTGGAGCGGACGAGGCTGGCAACGCCGGCTCTGGGACGGACGAGGCTTCCAGCTCGTTGGCCGTGGCAGGCGTGGGCGTTGGCTCGTTAGCCGTGGCAGGCGTGGGCGTTGGCTCGTTGGCCGTGGCAGGCGCGGAATACCCAGAAGCCCAACCCGGAATCGAGAGAGGAGGCTCCTCCGCAGCGTACGTCTCCAGGATGAGCTCCACATATTCCTGCCAGGTGTAGTTACCTATCTCAGGCAACTCCCACCATCGGTGTATGGGTAGACCGGTTCTGTAAGCTGACTTCAGGGTCTTGTCATCCCAGCCGGTGAAACCAGCTACGTGGGAGAAGTAGTGGGTGAACTCCCGAATGGTTAGATCTGCCTGGGTCAGCTCCATAACAAATGCTGCTAGATCCATTGTGGGTCGATCGTTCTGTAACGAATGAGCAGCCGGAGAGTGAGGATCTAAGTGCAGCTTCTTTATTAGACATAAAACAAAGGAAAACACAGCAACCAAGAAATATCCACGATGGGAAAACACTATAAAATAACCACGAGGGGAAGAGGCTGGAACACGGTGACAGGCAGGAACAACATTCAACGATCGACAAAGGACTGACAAAACAACAGGGCTTATATACACATAGAACTAAACGAGGGAATGACAGACAGGTGGGGATGATGAGGGAGTGATTAGGGCCGGGAAATGTGGGAAACGTAGTTTATGGTGAAGGTGAGGGAAAAGCACAAGGCTGACAACAGGGAATCGTGACAACGATACATAACATTTTCTTTATTTGATTATTGCATATTTGTAATGCATGTATTTTTTGTGCTAGTGAGAAAAAGAGCATTGTTACAATATTTTGTGTTATTTTATCCTTGCAATAAAAATAGCAGTGAGGTTAGTAAATTCGTTTGGCTATGCTCGTAGTAAAGTATTGCATGTAAAGAGTCTTTTTATGTGATATTTTACTAAAACATATATTATAAAAAAAGAATTTGTTTACAGCTTCTATATAATTTATTTATTGCATATTGTCATGATCCCTCTCTGTCTGCCTTTCTGTCCATGTCAATTTTTCATCTTTGTGAGTTTGTTTTATATATGAGCACATGGCTTAGAATAATGTTTTCGTTTGGTATGTACTCTACCAACCCCTTGTTCCCTCTGGCCTCACCCCTAGTTTAGTCCTCATTATATTGATTGTCTGCACCTGTTCCTCATGTATGTTCCTCTATTTATTGTGCCATCTTTACTCTTGTGGTTGTCAAATATATATTTTTTAGATTTGTTAGTATTCTTGTCTGTCCTAGTTCCAGTCCTGTTCCTGTTTCCGGTCGGTCCTAGTTATTTGTTTATATTCTGGTTTATGTTTCATTTTGTTTTCTTGTGAGTTATGTATTTCTTGGGTCCTCCTTTCTGCTTATGTTCCCTTACAGAATGAATCGACCACTAATGGACCCAGCAATAATTTTTTTCTTCTTCTGATTCTCCGGTTAGTCAAAGAGCTGCCAAAACTGAAAGCTTTTTGGTCTCCATCAGGGGAACCAGCCGGTGAGGGAGTATTTGCTGGAGTTTCTGGTGTTGGCCTCGGGTTTGGGCTTCAACCAGGAATGCCTCATTGATCTCTTTGTGGCAGGTCTGGTTGAGCCCATCAAGTCTTGAGTGCTAATAGAGCAAACAGGTCTGTGGATGATACAGACAACATGGGATTGCATCATAACCTGCACATGAATGACCAGCACTGTCAAGCTCCTAAACTGTCAAGCTCCTAAAGTTTGCAGAAGACACTACTGTCATCTGCCTAATCCAAGATGACGATGAGTCTGCATGATTTGAAGTGGGAGACCCACATTGACTCTATTGTTAAAAAGGCCCAGCAGAGGTTGTAGTTCCTTTGCCAGCTGAGGAAATTCAACCTGCCACAGGTGCTGTTAATCCAGTTCTACTCAGCAGTCATTGAGTAGGTCTTCTGCACTTCAATATCTGTTTGGTTTGGTTCAGCTACAAAATTGGACATCAGAAGACTAAAAAGGCAAGTTTGGTGTGCTGAGCAGATTATTGGTTGCCCCTTGCCCTCCCTTCAAGAACTGCACACTTCCAGAGTGAGGAAAAGGGCTTGTAAAATCACTCTGGACCCCACTCACACAGCCCACTATCTTTTTGAACGGTTGCCTTCTGGCCAACGCTTCAGAGCTCTGAACACCAGAACCATCAGGAACAAGAACTGTTTTTTCCCTCAGGCCATCCATATCAGTTAAACTATACAGTTAAAACTATACGATAATTACATGCAATACACAGCCTAGTCAATTATATTATATAACAAATCCTATCTCTTCTACATTACATTCCCTTGCACTGTATATAACAGATTTGTATTTTTGTCTTATTGTGTATTTTTATATATTCTTATATTTCTATTCGCTCTTTATTTTTATTAATTTTTTTAATTATCTCTGTTGTTGTATTGTTTGTGCATTCCTTGGCAATAAAGCTCATTCTGATTCTCGTCTGTCCTAGTTCCAGTCCTGTTCCTGCTTCCAGTCGGTCCTAGTTATTTGTTTATATTCTGGTTTATGTTTCATTTCTAGTTAATTGTTTATATTCTGGTTTATGTTTCATTTTATTTTTCTCTCCCTTGTGAGCATGTTTGTTTCAGTTGTTTAATAAAATTATTAGATTTTACTTATTCCTGCGCTTGGGACCTCCCTTCTGCTTAAGTTCCCTAACAGATTTTTGGATTGAATTCAGAGTTATTGTGAGTGAGACACATAAAAGAGCAAGTGTCTCACAGTGTTTTGATACTGTATATTTAAGAGATTGAAGTTGAATGGCTTAATTACTGCATTTGTGCAATATATGTTTTTAATGTTTTTGTTGTTTTTGATCATCAATTGAATGTAAAGAACAGAAATTATATAAAAAAACAATTATTCAATGACAAATGGGATCTTACCTTTGGACACAAGTCAAACCAAACTTTTACTCTCAGCATGCAGTGAAAGGATCTTGGTGCTGAACTAATAAATCACTGGTGAGTGCATTATGAGAATTTAATCAGAGACATCTTAAGTCACATAGCGTGGAATTTGGTTGCATATGCAATTGATTTACTCACATTGTAGAGGGTTGCTACATAGAGTAAGGAAAGATCTTGGGATTTAAGAATCAATATAATGATTGTTCAAATGAACATCACAATGCACTGGAAGAACAATATTTTTACCCAGCCCTAATGCACTGCTCCCTTCAGGGTGCTTACTTCAAGGGCTCTGCCCTTCAGAGTAAGTAGGGCAAAGGGATACTCACTTTTGATTTCAATTCACCAACAGTTTACAGTATGTTAACATTTTGGGTTATTTCCCAAAAAGCACCCCTCCAGGTCACAGCAAAAGAAAATATAATCAACTAAATAAACATGAATAATCAAATAAAAGCCATTAAAAAAGGCTTTAAGGAAGCGGGAGGAGAAGCCATTGACAAATGAATAAAGGAGACTCAGGACACCACCCAGCAGGAAGGCAAATGGATGTGAAAAACAAAAAGGGGGAAAAAAAATAAAAAATCTTAACCTCTGTTTGGTGAGACAATCAATATATCACCATGGAAACCAGGATCCTTTTATTTAGAAGAAAACACACACACCCACACACACACACACACACACACACACACACACACACGTTGAAGTGGCTATCCCTGTGAGGACTAACAAACATTAAGGATAAACAAACATTTTTATACTGTATGAACTATAGAAAAAAAAAAAAAAAAAAAAAAAAACATTGTTTAATATGTTTTTAAGCGATTGAATTATGGGGACACTAGAAATTTACTACACATTTATAGCATAATACCCTTGTAATTACCAGTTTGTAACCAAAAAAATGTCCTCATAAACCACCCACACTAAACACACACACACACACACACACAATGTTCACGGTTCAGATTTCAAATAATAAATGAGTTCATTTGCTAAATATATTTTGCTTTTGGATATCACCTAATGCGATAAGAGTTCAGTAAGGATGTTAAGTTAATAAAACTGTATGTTTTGCATTAGTCAGTCTGGTCTGTAACGCCTACCCTACAGCTGACTGCTGTGACTCATGGCTTATTCACAGCACTGCCTTTAAATTTATTAAGTCGTTTTTACACCAATTTGTTTCAATCCCACCTTTTGCACCACATTGAGAACAAACAGTCCTGCTTTATTGTGTGGGTTGCGTGTAGAGAGAATAGATGTCTCTTTCATTCCCCTTAGCAGCCTCTCATAGTAGTGCACATGCATGTGTGTGTATTCCTGAAACACATTAGTAAAAATGTATCTGCTTTAATTCCTGTTAGTTCAGACAAGTCAGGTGTGAAGAATATATATGTATATAGTTAGGAGGCCTGATGTAAACCACACTGCCTCTTGTCAGAACTCAGGAGAGTATGCCAGTACACAGCAGAATTATAATTTTTTATACACATTAATTTTCTAGTGCAACTTTTTATAGTTACTCTTGTGCAGACCATGCAACCATAATTAGCAATACAATGTAAACATAATAACATTGTTTATAAGGAATCATAAAGCATTACAACCCAAATCTTTAGAAAATAACGCATTACCAAACATTTTTATTTGGTTCATGCTTAGTTACATGAGACCAGACTGTCGATACTACATGAAACACAGATTTTCCTGTTATTCAATCTTTTGTATCATTTTCTCTCAGGCATCATTATATTCAGGGCCAGTACAATCTAGGCCTGCCAAACTACATGCAGACAGACATGCCAAATTCCCAAGCAGACCACACACACATAAACACGGCTTAAAAGGCAGCTCCTCACTGATTCTCCCACCTCAGCGAGTTAACCCACACATGAAAGTGAGTGAGATGGGCAAAGAGAGCCAGGCAACAGTCTCCCGAGGGCACTCTTCTCTATTTAGAGGTGCCCACAGCTTACTAAGGGAGGGATTAAACCCTCACCGCTAGCCAAGCTAACTGGACCTAAGTGAGAAGCTCAGAGTAAGGCAGAAGACAGAGCTTTGGCTAAAAAGAACAAATTCCCCGGTGACACATTCATGCACCTGTGTGTGCTTCCATATGAATGAGTATATTGCTTATACTGTTTTTTAAATGTAAAAATATTTGCAGTCAGATAGATACAGTAACCCACAGAAAAAAGTGCCACTGAATTACATATCAATATTTCATGGTAAATGCCAAATTTTTTGGAGACAATCATGATAATTCCATGGTAAAACCATGGTAATCTTTAAAGTACCATGGTATATGAGTATGGTAATCAAATAGTACTACAGTATGTACTATATCAAAATACTATGGTATTGTTGGAGATGTGACCCTGGTTTTTGGACACAGCTGTATCAGACTGCACGTACCCTTCCCCAATGCCCCACAACGTCATCAGAATCCTTATAGTTACCCTAGACAGGGGAAAAAGGCGATGCTTGCCAACCTGGGAACAGGCCGAGCCTAGCCGGGCCTCTTTTCTCTCTATGTTTCTCGCATAGAGTCAACGGCTGGGGCCCTTACACGCACCGGGGAAAGGGGTCTTACCCAGTTTCCTATTCTTTCAGGGGGAAAAGACCCTCCGGAGACCACACCTACCCAGAGAGGGGGAGGTAAGAGTGGTGAATACACCACATGGGCTTTTAGGTCACATGTGGGAAGTGGCGCGGTGGTAGATCCCACCTCTTCAGAGGGAGGAGTTGCTACAGACATGGCGACCGGGGGGCAGTGGGAACTGCCCAAGGGAGACGCGAGTCCGCTCGTAAGGGGACTGTACCACAGAAAATACACACAGGGGGGAAGTCCATGTAGGAGCCCTGACCTGTGGAGCACCTATTCCAGTACAGGGTAGATTTGAGTTCCCGCAGTGGATTGGGTTGGTGAATTCCTCCACCGAATTGCGGACCCAGAGGGCTAGGGAGGAATCATCCAGGGAGCCGAGTGAGTGGGATAACCTGGGAGATAAAGCGCACAGTATTACCTCACCCGAGGGAAAAGGCGCTAAATGCAAGAGATCCACCCGGTCAGTTCGACAGCGTGTTGCCGAGTTCTACTGGCTCGGACCTGAGAAAACACAGGACGAAACTGACACTACCCTGAGATTGTAGAATCTCGCAAATGTATTAGGTGTTGCCCAACCCGCTGCTCTGCATATGTCTGCCAGGGAGGTGCCTCTTGACAGTGCCCATGAGGACGCAACACTCTTTGTTGAGTGTGCTCGGACTAGAAAAGGGGGGGGGGCACAGCCTGGGTGCGATAGGCCAATGAAATGGCGTCCACCACCCAGTGGGAGAGCCTCTGTTTGGAGCCAGTGTTCCCTTTCAGCTGTCCACCGAAGCAGACAAAAACATCTAAAGTTCTGCGTGCAGTCTAAGTAGGTACACAAAGCACATACCGGACACAGCAACAAAGAGGCTGGGTCTGCCTCCTCCCGGGGCAGCGCTTGCAGGTTCACTACCTGGTCTCTGAAGGGCGTGGTAGGAACCTTGGGCACGTAGCCCGGCCATGGTCTTAGGATCACATGTGTGTCTGCTGGACAAAGCTCCAGGCAAGTGTCGCTGACAGAGAACGCTTGCAGTTCCCCGACCCTCTTGATGGCGGCGAGCGCAATCAACAGGGCCGTATTTAGAGAGAGGGTCCTGAGTCCAACTGATTCTAGTGGCTCGAAGGGGGGTCTCTGAAGGCCCGAGAGGACCACTGAGAGATCCCAGGAGGGGAACAGGCTTGGCCGGGAAGGATTCAACCTCCGGGCGCCTCTTAGGAACCTGATAATGAAGTCTTGCTTTCCCAAAGACTTGCCGTCTACTGCGTCGTGGTGGGCTGCAATAGCAGCTACATACACCTTCAAGGAGGACGGGGACAGCCTCCCTTCCAACCTCTCCTGGAGAAATGAGAGCACTGACCTGACTGTGCACCTTTGTGGGTCTTCGCCCCGAGAAGAACACCAATTTGTGAACAAGTGCCACTTTAGGGTGTAAAGTTGCCTGGTAGAACTTGCTCTGGCCTGATTGATTGTGTCTATGACAGCAGGTGGTAGATCAGCTAGATCTTCTGCGTCCCGTCCAGGGGCCAGACATGGAGGTTCCAGAGGTCTGGGTGCGGATGCCAGAGCGTGCCCTGTCCCTGAGAAAGAAGGCCTTTCTTCAGGGGAATTTGCCAGGGAGGGGCTGTCTTAAGGAGTACGAGGTCTGAGAACCAAGCCAGGTGGGCCAATAGGGAGCCACTAGAGTGACTTGTTCCTCATCCTTCCTAAACTTGTACAACACCTGTGCAAGAAGGCTCACTGGGGGAAATGCGTACTTGCACAGCCCCGTGGGCCAGCTGTGTGCCAGTGCGTCTGCCCCGAGGGGAGTCTCTGTTCGGGCATACCAGAGCGGGCAGTGGGAGGTCTCCTGGGAGGCGAACAGGTCTACCTGAGCCTTGCCGAACCATTCCCAAATCAGCTGGACCGACTGGGGGTGAAGCCTCCACTCTCCTGGGCAAACATTGTCGTGATAGTGCATCCGCCATAATATTGAGGTTGCCGGGATGTGAGTGGCGCGTAGCGACTTGAGTCGCTGCTGGCTCCAAAGGAGGAGATGACGGGCGAGTTGTGACATGTGGCAGGAGCGTATGCCACCTTGGCGATTTATGTACGCCACCATGGTGGTGCTGTCTGATCTGATCAAGACGTGTTTGCACTGAACTAGCAGGAGAAACTTCCGCAGGGCAAAGAATACAGCCAACAACTCTAGGCAGTTGTTTTGCCAGCGCAGCGGGGCCCCCTTCCAATGTCCCGCGGCTGCCTGCCCGTTGCACACGGCACCCCAACCCAATTTGGAGGCGTCGGTCATGACCAAGGCAAACTTAGCGTGACAGGTTGGGAAGTGAAAGCCATGAATCCAAGCTCCATGCTAGGGTCAATAACGGGACGATTATTTTTTATGTACCCCGAGGGGATTCGCAGTGGGGCAGAGCAGGTAGTACGGCATCAGGAGGCAAAAGTGTGTCCCGAGGCTCTGGTGCTGAGAAAAGACTCGAATCACTTACCACTTACCCGGCAGGGGGCGGGTTAGTGACTGAGGAGGAGGTCCGGTGGAGGTGTCCTCTAGACTCGTCAGAATCGTCTGGCTGGAGAACAGTCGTTGGTCTGAAGGCGGAGCATCCGCGTCCAGCATGCCGGGACTGTTGAGGTGTGGCAGCAAAGTGCCGTGAGAACTGTATTTGCGGGCCAGGTGACCCAGAGACAAAGGAAATAGCTATTTTATTGAGAATGTGGGTACCACAGCCACAAGGGGGTGCGGCAAATGAAATAAATTCAAAGAAAGATTCTCCTCTCGGCCCTCCACTGGGGGACGGAGTGGTCTGCTTACTAGCTCCAGAGCGAACGTCTTTGTCTCTGGGTCGATCATCTCAGGAGCGCCTGGGAGCCTTCCGGGTCCTCGAGAGGGTCCGTGAGACAGGGGGGGGGGGGGGGGGCATGCGCTTCCTGCGGGGTGCTCGACACAGGGGCTTAGAGCTGGGGCCCAGGTTGAGGCAGAGCTGCGCGTTGCTTAGCCGCAGGGGGGGGACGCCCTCAGCGAGCAGACGGGGCATGGCCCGTGGTGGCAGGTTTGCGGCTGGGGCAGGATATGTGAGATGGCCTCCGTCTGCTTTTTCACCTCATAGAACTGCTGGGCGAAGTCCTCGACGGTGTCGCAGAAGAGGCCGAACTGGGAGACAGGGGCGTCGAGGAGGCGTGTCTTGTCCGTCTCGTGCATCTCGACCAAGTTCAGCCACAGATGATATTCCTGCACCACAAGTGTTGCCATCGCCTGCCCAAGTGACTGCGCTGTGGCCTTCGTGGCCCTGAGGGCAAGGTCGGTCGCTGAGCGCAGATCCTGCAGCACGTCGAGATCAGGACTACCCTCGTGCAGAACTTTGAGTGCCTTGGCCTGGTGGACTTGCAGGAGGGCTATGGCATGCAGGGCAGAAGTGGCCTGTCCAGTGGCGCTGTAGGCTTTAGCGGCCAGTGCCGACGTCGTCCTACAGGCTTTGGAGGGGAGCACAGGGCAACCCCACTAGGTGGTGACGTTTTCGGGGCATATTAGTACAGAGTGACTTGTTCCTCATCCTTCCTGAACTTGTACAACACCTGTGCAAGAAGGCTCACTGGGGGAAATGCGTACTTGCACAGCCCCGTGGGCCAGCTGTGTGCCAGTGCGTCTGCCCCGAGGGGAGTCTCTGTTCGGGCATCCGCCCTATCCACCTGGGGAATCGCCGTGTACACTTGGTAGTGAGAGCGGATGAGCGAGGGGCTTTCTGATGAGTGGAGAAGGGTGCTCTCCATGCAGCTGTCAGCTCATCATGCACTTCCGGGAAGAAAGGCACCGGGGGTTGTGGCTGTGAGCGACGCGCAGATCCAAGGAACAAATCATCAAGCCGCGATGGCTGTGGGGAGGACGAAGGGTAAGCATGTCGGACATCTGAGCGTCAGCCTCAGACTGGCCGTGCTGGCCCGAAGGCGGCAGCCCAGACGAGTCGTCCGTGTCAGATGCCAGACCGCTCTCTGATGCAGTGGCGAGCTTATCCAGCTCAAGGGGCTCTACAGGATAGGCAGGCTAGCTGTGAGGCGAGCCGCTGTTGCCTCGAGCCCGGACGGAAGTCAACGAGCATGCTGGGAGGTGGGCAGTTCGCGGGGAACGATGCAGGAGCGGGTGGAGTGGTGTTCCTTTGGTTGAAGGAAAACCGTGACCGCAACATTGTCATGGTCATGTTCTCACAGTGAGAGCATGAACCATTCACAAACGTTGCCTTGGTGTGATTGCGGCCCAAGCACACGAGACAGTGCCTGTGGCCGTCTGAAGTGAAGAGCACCCTACCGCATTCATGAACTACTCAGTGGCGGGAAGGCATCTTTAAAAAGACGCGTCCTGAAAAGGACGTTCAACGCCGCTGTGTATTGCTCTTATAGAGGAAAAAACTATTTTAGAAAATCACTCTTTTAATGACAACTCTTTAGTTGCGCTGTCGAAGCGCCCAGGGGCAAACTGCACTGCCGTGCAGAGAGGGAGAAAGCCGCTGAAGTGCGCCGTAGATCCAACAGCAGATCACTCAGAGGAAGAGGAACAGGTGTGTGACTCACTGCTTTCATATATAGTGAATCGCTGCTCGGCTCCGAAGAAAATTTCTGAATGAAACAGACGTATTTCCCCGCCTTTATTGTTCAAATCTCAAGTCAGTGGAAAAGCAGCCGAACTAAGTTGAGATCACTGTTTTTGTACAGCTTCACTCTCTAACAGCACAGCATCATGGTGAACAGAGAAATGTGAGTGTGTGTGTGTGTGTGTGTGTGTGTCTGTATGACTGTACTAATTGGCTATTTAAAAAATAAAAGTCCCGCCCCAACTTCATGTTTCTGTAGGAAATATGCCAACAGTGTAAAGTAAGTTGTGCTTTTCAGTGCACTACATGGCTCATAAGAGACATCGTTTGTGAACCACATTACACTGGTCATGCTGTGTGTCATGCGGCTCTTAAGAGTCACCTGTTTGGGAATTGGAATATGTTTTGTGCTGTAGATTCATTAGTGGGGCAACACTGCCACAGCAAGAAACACTGTCAGTGAGTATTTTATTACGGTTTTTCATCCGCATTGGTGAAAAAAATGCATGTTTAAAAACTGTTAATGGAACTGAACGTCATAAAACTCATCCAGTTATAGTTTTTCAAAAATTAAAGAAAAGAAAGAAAGAAAGAAAGAAAGAAAGAAAGTATAAGAACTGCTTCTTGGTTCCCAAATCTAAATAGTACCATGCAATATATAAAATACCATTGTGTTGTTAGAGATTTTGTTTGGTGGCCTTCGTTTTTTTGGACACTACCATACCATGGTAAAACCACTGTATTCTTTGAAGTACCTTAAAGTATTAAGTGGCTGGTATATGAGTATGTAAATCAAATAGTTCCATGCCATATTTTAAAATAACCTTGTATTTTTGGCCTGGTGGGTATTCCTGATGTGCATTGACCTAAGTTTGAGTTTGGTTCTTGTCATTTGCTGATCGAGTCATCTTCAAACTGTTCTTTCATGTCACTCAAAGTAACCTGTCAAATTAAAGGTATTTATGTTAGGAAAGTAGCACTTTGTAATACATTTTTGACTCTTTGTGAGTCTGAAGTTGATGGAGTTGGATGGAGATATCTCAATTTGTCAAAAGTTATCTCTAAGCTCCAAAATCTTTTGCAACTACTTCACCTTTCATTCAATTCTCTTTCTTCCTCTTTTGTCCTCAGGGAGAAAATGAACCTGATCTCTGGCACCTAGTCTTGTTAGATGAATGTTGGGCACATGAGGAGAGGTTGTATGAGCAAAAGCCAAAAGGAACAGGTGAAACAGAGCCACGCTCGCTTCGGAGACGTTGGCCATTCCTGTGAGTATATATGTGAACCTGGAGAAAAGGGGAGGGCTGTGATTTAGCTCGGGGTCCGGGACAGCCTGGATGGGTGCCATCCATCTTCCAAAGTAATTATGCATTGACTCTCCCCATTGGAGGAGGGGGGACCTCGGCCTCTCCATGGCTTTATAAATCACCACTCGCTACAAGTAGCAAGCCAGAGGGAGAGAGATGAGAGCTTTAGCATTGTGTTTTTATGTTTGAAGAAAAAAAACTCTGCAACCACTGACATGCCATATAGAACATATCCTTTTTGTTGCTACCCTTGTAGAGCAAGGCTAGTTTATGGAGAGTGAAGAAGATGTATTTCAAAAGAGATGAACAGGGACAAATGATAAACTCTACTCCAAAACAACAACAACAACAACAAAGTGTCAGGCTGGTCTGTTTTGCTAGTTTTAGAGAGGTTGTAAGAACTTGGAAGACCAGCTGAAGACTATCTTGGACAGGATGGGTGACCAGCTAGACTAGGTTAAACCAGCTCAGACCACAAAACCAGCTTAGGCTGGTTTAAAGATATAGTTTACACAAAAAAAGAAAATTCTGACTTTCTTTCTTATGCAGAACCCAAATGCAGAAATTTCAGTCAATATTCTGGTCTATTGTTTCAATACAATGGCAATATATACATTTGATGTCAGAAGTTTACATAAATCTTAGCCAAATACATTTAAACATTTTTCACAATTCCTGTCATTTAATCATAGAAAACATTCCCTGTCTTAGGTCAGTTAGGATTAAGTCAAGTCAAGTCAAGTCAATTTTATTTGTATAGCGCCTTTCACAACACACATCATTTCAAAGCAGCTTTACAGAAGTTTACTGCTATATTTTAAGAAATGTTATGAGTAATTATAGAGAGAATTATTTATTTCAGCTTTAATTTCTTTCATCACATTCCCAGTGGGCCAGAAGTTTACATACACTATATGTAGTTAGCATTTGGTAGCATTGACTTTAAATTGTTTAACTTGGGTCAAACTTTTTGTAACCTTCTTACTATAAGTTGCTGGAATTTTGGCCCATTCCTCCAGACAGAATGGTGTAACTGAGTCAGGCTTGTAGGCCTCCTTGCTCGCACACACTTTTTCAGTTCTGCTCACAACTTTTCTATCAGATTGAGGTCAGGGCTTTGTGATGGCTGCTCCAATATCTTGAATTTGTTGTCTTTAAGCCATTTTGCCACAAATTTGGAGGTATGCTTGGGGTCATTATCCATTTGGAAGACCCATTTGTGACTGAGCTTTAACTTCCTAGCTTATATCTTGAGATGTTGCTTCAATATATCTGCATAATTTTACTTCCTAATGATGCCATCTATTTTGTGAAGTGCACGAGTCCCTCGTGCAGCAAAGCACCCCTACAACATGATGCTGCCACCTCATGCTTCACGGTTGGGATGGGGTTCTTTGGCTTGCAAGCCTCACCCTTATTCTTCCAAATTTAACAATAGTAATTATGGCCAAACAGTTAAATTTTTGTTTCATTAGACTAAAGGACATTTCTCCAAAAAGTAAGATCTTTGTCCCCATGTACACGTGCAGACAGTAGCCTGGCTTTTTATGGCAGTTTTGGAGCAGTGGCTTCTTCTTTGTTGAGCTGCCTTTCAGGTTATGTCAATATAGGACTTGTTTTACTGTGGATATAGATACTCGTCTATCTTCCAGCGTCTTCACAATGTCATTTGCTGTTGTTCTGGGATTGATTTGCACTTTTCACAACAAAATAAATGAATCTCTAGGAGACTGTTTTAATTACTTTAACCTAAGTGTATGTAAACTTCTGACTTCAACTGCATGACTCATTTTAAAGCTGCACTATGTAAGGTTATTTGGTTAAAAATAAACAAATTGCCATTATTAATTAAGTACATAAACGATCAGTGTTCAAAACCATGCAATTACCACGATTAATTTTGGTAAGCCTATAAAAATAATTTGTATTTTAAGCTGTTGGGTCGGATTTGGCATGAAATCGCTGGCTTATGTCATTTCTCTTTGCGTCATGACGTCACGTCTGTAAACAGGTAAGAAGCAGGCTGTCACGTGTTCCAGTGAGGATTCTGTTCAGTTCAGCCAATCATAGTAACACAGTTCAGGATGAAATTGCTGTAGTCTGGATGGATGTTTATCTGTTATCTATTTTACCTGCAATAATGCTTGGTATTGAATACAGTATGTTGTCTGGTAGGGTTAATGCTTTTATAAATCGAACATTACGTGTGTTTACTGATCGCGATCCATTGTCAGGGGAAGTTACTGTGCATATTTACTAATACGTAGAGGTGGGTAGTAACTCGTTATATTTACTTAAGTAACATTTTGGGGAAAATGTTACTTTTAGAGTAGATTTAAAAGTGGGTAATTTTTACTCTCCCTCAAGTAAATTTCTAACGTTTTTTTACTTTTACTTCTTTACAATGTGTGGCGTTACTGTCGTTACATTTTTACGAGAGCGGAAGTTCACAGCTGCGTGCAATGAGACACACCCACTTCAGTGATGAGACTGTCACTCAAGTCATCAGTGCAGCAGCATCAAACTCTTTAAAGTGAAACACTTTCTTCACTCTACAGTGAAAAAAAGAATAGTTTCATCATGCAATGCCTTTTTTTTAACACCAAGACAAGCTGATATTTCTAGATTAAAGTCACAGCCCCAACTTCAGGCAGCACGCTGAGGCAACTTTTGGCTCTAATTCTAACGTGGGCTTTTCTGTGTAATGAGATGGTCATTTTCAGGGTGATTCTGTAACTGGGCTCTTATGACATCAGTTTTTAATTGTACATTTTTAAATCAGTGAAGCAATATTTCAATGTGCTTTGTCCCGCATGTCGTAAGCAGTATTAATGCATTTACTCCGCGCCCTTGCGGGGATACTGGAAACTATCGCAGCTACTTCAGGCAGATTAAATGTACAAATCCATTTAACATCCAAGTTAAGTGTAAATTACTGCCATTCACGTGATCGACAACTGGAGCGTGAACGCATGTGATGTGCACAAGGCAACTCTCATGACAAGAGTGGATGTGTCTGCAATCGTTCACTTATTCACTATTTCATATATAGTGAATGGCAGTTAGTGCACTATATCTCTGCAGTAAGTGAATGAAATTAGTGAATTCGGACTAGAGTGTCAGAGCTCTGGGGCTGGTGCAGAAACGTCACATATGAAATTTTAAAATACTTGGGCCTTATTTGTTATTATTATTAAATAATATATTAATATTAGGACTGTCAATCGATTAAAATTTTTAATCAAATTAATTACATGGTGTCCCGATTAATTAATCGCGATTAATTGCATATACAAATATTTGCAGAGAAAGCCCCTCATATAACAATAACTCAATATATAATTATACATAGTTATCTTTAAATATTTAAAAATTATGTATATATCTATATATATAAATAAAAAATATTCAGACAATTAAAATGCATTACATTCTTAATAATTGATAAGACAATACAAAAAGCGGCTTTAGAATACAATGTATTGTTTACTACCATATTATTGATCATAAGTCAATCATTGGCATACAGTTCACAGCAATCCATTTCACAAGTGAATTTGTCAAACAGTTAGAGATTTATTATGAGGGCTTGTTTAGGGGCTTGTTAATTTACACCTGCGTCATATATATATATATATATATATATATATATATATTTTTTTTTTTTTTTATTTTTTTTTATTAATGCTTACAAAACTTTTACATCTAGAGCCAAGAGGTATATTAAAACAAACAACAACAAAAAGGAAAATAAATAAATAAACAGTTTAATAAAAATATCAAATTGTTTACATATTTTAATACACTTTACAGCTTTCTTGTTACTCAAATTGGAAATTGTTCATAGGAATTGCTGAACCTCTGAATTAAAAATTTAAACTAATGGTTTATAACCACCAAACTTACATTTATGAATATTAAACTTTGCCAACAAAAGCAGAACATTAATCAAATAATATTCCTTATGAAGAGACATCCATCCATCCATCCATCCATCCATCGTCAACTGCTTATCCTGTGTACAGGGTCGCGGGGGGCTGGAGCCTATCCCAGCTAACATTGGGCGAAAGGCGGGGTACACCCTGGACAGGTCGCCAGTTCATCGCAGGGCCACACATAGACAGACACACACACACTCACTCACTCACACTCACATCCACACCTAGGGCAATTTTTGGAGACACCAATTAACTTAGCCTGCATGTCTTTTGGATGGTGGGAGGAAGCCGGAGCACCCGGAGAGAACCCACGCAGACACGGGGAGAACATGCAAACTCCACACAGAAAGGCCGGGGCAACCGGGGTTTGAACCCACGACCTTCTTGCTGTGAGGCGACAGTGCTAACCGCTGCGCCACCGTGCCGCCTATGAAGAGACATGTCATAGCAAAAAAAAAAGAAAAAAAAAAATTTTCAATACAAAGTTGAAAGCTGGGAATAATATGATCTCTAACAATCTTGCAGAAATCAGACCAAAAACAAGTTGAGTCGGGACAACTCCAAAATAAATGAAAAAATGTTTCTGCCTGCAGACCACAAAATGTACAGAATATATCGACATCACAATTAAATCTCTCTACAAGGAAATAATTAGTGGGGTAGTAATAATATATAAGTTTGAAGGAAATTTCTTTGATTTTATTCGTGATAAAATATTTATGGGGTAATTTCCAGATTTTTCACCATCTCAATCAAGCGTCAGACATGCTTGTGTAGCGTCTCGGGTGTGTTGAATCATAAACATAAAATGTTTAGGTCACTGTGTCAAGTTAAATATAGTTTAATACTCAATCTTTAAACACTCCATCAAGTGTTTTGAACGTAAGAACGTAACGCATGTTTGTGTTGTTCTGCCTACTGAAGAGTTTTCTTCACTGTATAAATTGTGCGTTGCTCATACAGTTGAAATTTCACTTACTGCCCTCTGCAGTAAACAGGTGGTACTACACGCTTGTATTTCTCAGGAATCTTCCTTATTATGGTCCGTGGGCATGTGATTAAATGCGTAAAAATTTTTTTTAAATCGACAGCCCTAATTAATAAAATAAATCTTCATTCTGTTTGTCATTTTAATATATACTGTGTGTTAATATAAAGAGTAAACATATTTGATCAAATAAAGAGTACATTTTAATTTGTCTCTCTACACTCACCTAAAGGATTATTAGGAACACCATTCTAATACTGTGTTTGACCCCCTTTTGCCTTCAGAACTGCCTTAATTCTACGTGGCATTGATTCAACAAGGTGCTGAAAGCATTCTTTAGAAATGTTGGCCCATATTGATAGGATAGCATCTTGCAGTTGATGGAGATTTGTGGGATGCACATCCAGGGCACGAAGCTCCCGTTCCACCACATCCCAAAGATGCTCTATTGGGTTGAGATCTGGTGACTGTGGGGGCCATTTTAGTACAGTGAACTCATTGTCATGTTCAAGAAACCAATTTGAAATGATTCGAGCTTTGTGACATGGTGCATTATCCTGCTGGAAGTAGCCATCAGAGGATGGGTACATGGTGGCCATAAAGGGATGGACATGGTCAGAAACAATGCTCAGGTAGGCCGTGGCATTTAAACGATGCCCAATTGGCACTGAGGGGCCTAAAGTGTGCCAAGAAAACATCCCCCACACCATTACACCACCACCACCAGCCTGCACAGTGGTAACAAGGTATGATGGATCCATGTTCTCATTCTGTTTACGCCAAATTCTGACTCTACCATCTGAATGTCTCAACAGAAATCGAGACTCATCAGACCAGGCAACATTTTTCCAGTCTTCAACTGTCCAATTTTGGTGAGCTCTTGCAAATTGTAGCCTCTTTTTCCTATTTGTAGTGGAGATGAGTGGTACCCGGTGGGGTCTTCTGCTGTTGTAGCCCATCTGCATACCTCGGTTGTAATGAGTGGTTATTTCAGTCAAAGTTGCTCTTCTATCAGCTTGAATCAGTCGGCCCATTCTCCTCTGACCTCTAGCATCAACAAGGCATTTTCGCCCACAGGACTGCCGCATACTGGATGTTTTTCCCTTTTCACACCATTCTTTGTAAACCCTAGAAATGGTTGAGCGTGAAAATCCCAGTAACTGAGCAGATTGTGAAATACTCAGACCGGCCCGTCTGGCACCAACAACCATGCCATGCTCAAAATTGCTTAAATCACCTTTCTTTCCCATTCTGACATTCAGTTTGGAGTTCAGGAGATTGTCTTGACCAGGACCACACCCCTAAATGCATTGAAGCAACTGCCATGTGATTGGTTTATTAGATAATTGCATTAATGAGAAATTGAACAGGTGTTCCTAATAATCCTTTAGGTAAGTGTATATGCTAGTGCTGTAACGATACACCAAACCCACGATTCGGTATGTATCACGATTTTTGAGCCACGATTCGGTTCGTATCGCGATTCGATCACGGGGGCGGGGCTTGGGGGTGAAAAAAAAAGAGAGATTTTGAGAGAAAAAAATATACCGGTATTTTTATTAAATAACATTTGAAAAACCTGTATAAACTGAACACCAAAGAACAATATTGACTATGCAAATTATTAAACTAAACTAGGCAGTGTAGGCTGCTGCTTTTGGGTTGTTTTCTGTGCTCCAACTAAATTGATTTCGGGATGGTGCCGTAGGATATGTATCTGCATGTTGGACGTGTTACCGGTTCACATTTGAGGAAGCTTCTTAAAACACTTAGCCTACGGCAAATTGTGTGGGTCTTGTAGACTACACGATTGCCATCCTTATTCTCCACCGCTAGCCGAAATGTTGCCATACTGCTGACTTAAATGTATTGGGAGGGTCCGCAATCTCTGGGTTGTTTTCCATGTTTCCTCACGTTATTTAACTAGCTCGCGTCACTTGGAAAGGTATAGTCACATGATACGTAGGCTACTAGGCTAACATGTAAAAAGACGCTTACAAGTAAACTTTTTTTAATAGTTGGTTGGGATAAGTCACGGAGTATTTAATTATAGAATATCAAATAAGTTGTGCGATTATTGTCTAAAAAAAATCTCCATGTTTTCGGTGCTAATGCGGTGATGATAAGGGGCGCTGCCAATAAAGCACCAAAAAGCTGTCACAAAGAACCGGCAAAAGTAATGATTATGAATATGTCAAATATAGCAAGGAGACATTTTAATTGTTTATTAATAAACAAGTGTTTTCTGTCAGTGTCTATTGCAAGATGAAGTTGACGATGCTGTCTCGCGATCTTCAGTGAACGCGCCAGAGAGAAATGCACTTTTCATACGGATTACATAAGCAGAAAGCAGTCTGTAACTTTCGTTTTGAATTGTTCATTTTAAAAGTAAACATTTCGATATAAATATATTTCTCTGGTCTGTGAGGCAAGTAGCCTACCTTATACGATGAGTTTCGGTTCTCCAGTTCAGGCGCCGGCGACTCCGTGATTATCTATCGATATTTACTTCTTATTTATTAAATCCAGGCAATTGGTTGATGAAACATTGATTAAAATTGAGATACAATTAATGCAAAATGAAATTCACTTTAAAGAAAGGCTTTGTGCTTTCTGTTTGAGGTCTCTTTGAAAGTTTTAGTGCCGCTTCCTGAGAACTGTCACGTCCTTACATTGTTTTTTCCTCATAAATGCGAACACGAAAAATAAAATAAAATAAATATTTTATTTTCTGGGGAGAGCCAACCCTTCTTCATCTGGTGGGTAGTATTAGGCCTACTTTTGGTTTGTACAGTGTAATTCACAGAATTATAAAAATATATATTTTGCCACCTAAAAGCTAAAGATGTTTTGTGTCACGTCCGTAACACATGTGTATTTCCCTCATATTAAATATAAAATGCATGTGTAGACTTATATTTTTCTAATGTCTGGACATTTACTGGACTTTATTACGGGAGTAGGCTATGGATATATAAACAGAAGTTTCAATATATTGGTATTAAATGCATTTTCTGAGAATTTATATTTCAAGTTTTGACTGCAAATGTCACGTCCATAACGCTAAAATTGCCCAATTATCCTCAACTAGTTTTGTGGTGTAGGTCTACGTATTTTATAATGTTAACTTATAATAATGTTAACAAATAATACTAATAGTAATTTAAAGATGCGGTAGCATTGGATCTGGACGGGAAGGATAACTCTGGGAGTTGGAAGGGGTGTGTGTGTCGCGATTCTCCCTTCTCACATCGCGATACCGGTTCGTGGACCTGAGTATCGCGATTTCGATTTTATATTGTGTATCGTTACAGCCCTAGTATATGCTATTATGTTATTTTAATCAAGTAATGATGTCAAAATGTAATTTACTACATTCAGCATGAAATAAAATATTGCAGGAGTACAGGAAGCAGTAAACTCACAGCTCGTACATATTCCCCGTGGTAGATTGTGGGAAATTAACCGTCATCGAGTGTACTTGAAATGTACACTTGAAATTAGAGTGTATTGTGGGTAAGAATGAGTAAACAAAATTAGGGAACGAGTGGCTCACTCAGAATTCAGACACTCCTATAAAATAGCGAAAACTCAAAATAGTGTACTATATAGTGTATAGGGGGTGGTTTCAGACACAACGAGTGTTCCACGATCAGGCTTGGTGCCCTACGTAGGCTGCATGCTCTGCATTTAGAGAGCGGCTGTACTGCTGTACAGAACTAATTATCTAAATACTTATGATAATGAAAACTGTAACTAAACTGAAACAAGAATCCACACAGGGCTTTAAAACTATGAAATAGCAAAAGAAAGCATTATATTTCAGCATTATATATAATATCCTTGTGGGACATTTTCATGTTTTACATGATGATGATGTGCAAAATGGGCAAAAAAGTGTCAAACTGTAACAGACCAAAATAAATCAAATATAAAAATATTTAGAAAAAAATTATAAACATTTTCTAATGTAAACATGTATCAAACATACACTATAAAGGCCTACTGTCCTTGTTGTGAAAAACCTGAGCTCCTAAAATGAGACTGCAGCATTAGTTACTTTTTAGAAGTTAGCCTACTGTACTCTGAATTCTTCATGCTATAGAGACTTGTTAATTTTCTGTGAAAGGATTTTACATTGAAAACCCTAATAAATTAATTCCACTCAGTTGACTGAGTAAACTCATTCCCTCAATTACATTGAGTAATGGGGTCTCCCAAAACTTGAGTATTTAAGTTCAATTAACTTGGTGTTCAAGTAAAGTGAACTTAACTATTTACGTTGAGTTAACTACGTACAAGTAGACTTTATTCATATTTGAATTGAAATATTGTTGTTTCTACTGTTGCACATTTTAATTGAATTGATTAAATGTTAGATCAAACAACAGCACAGCTCAAATAAAGATGAATTGTAAGTAATTTTTAGAAAATCTTGACATCTGTTGCACATTCATCAGCATTGTTTTGAGTGCTAAAGAATGGAAGTTTCCGCATAAACACGCAAGCCACGCAAGCTTCTCTCAAAGCACTCATTACAAGGAAAAGCCTATTATATCCCTTCAGAAGACTTCCTAATAGGATGTAAGAGTTGCATGGACTACTTTTATTATATTTCTGGGTCCTTTTTTAAGTTTTAAAGTGAGTCATTATTAGTATATAATATATCGTACTATAGTAACATTTCTCTGTTTGTTTTCCACATAAAAAAGAAAGTCATATGAGTTTGGTACAACACAAGGGTGAGTAAATTATGAAAGAATTTTCATTTCTGGGTGAACTGTTCCTTTAAATCGTTTTATTTTTTCTCCACCAGGCAAGTAGGCTATCACCAAATAATATCTCCAAAAATTGAGGGCCACCAAAAAGAGACATGCATTAATTCACTGTACAGGGCCATCAGGTTTTCCCACTCAGTGAACTGTGGCGATGTGCTTCTGTCTTTAACATCACACACTTGCCTTTAGGGAATGTTTGGCCATTTTCTCAGTCATGTTGCCTTTCAACACAGTTACCACAAACACAACGAGAGTCAAGTTCTCAGTCGTCCTGTCTATCTCTGTCCCCCTCCAGACAGAGTGATTGGTGGCACTGGTCCCAGCTGGGCTGGCATATTGATTGGGGGTCGTGAGGTTGGCCCAGCTCGATTTGTTTCCCTCAGAGACAGGACTGTCAGTCAGGCATGCTGTATGCCTGATTTAATGGCAGCAGCTATGAGAATGATTGGAGTACATGGGTGATCCCTCTGCTAACATGGTGATATGTTATCAGCCTTTTGGGACTTTGGCTATTCTGTCGTTCCCGTTCAGAATAATGGGTAGCGAGAGATTACAGGAAAAAAAGAAAAGAAACCCTATGGTAAAGAGGGATTCTGGTCATTAAATCAAAACAGAGTCAAGGAAACAAGCATAAGATATAAGCTACTTAGGTTCTGACTTGACTTGTTCTTCATTGCCAAAGATTTTAGCTTATGTCATTCATGAACTTTAAATGTGACCGGAAAAAAAAAAGGAATGCTGTACTCTAAGTGATGGATTTGTTGTTTTACAGCAGGCAAACGCAACTTTGGCAGCAAAACAAACTAGGCAGCTTCATTTAATTTCTGGATCTGGCCCACCATCAACATGTTCCCACTCTAAATCTGTCGCTGTCCACAAGGAAGAGGTGCTGAAAACTCTACGGGCCATGCTGGCCAGCGCTTCTTCCTCTACCGACAGCAGCAGAACCCAAATTTATACTACTTATTTCCAGGGTGTTTCTGCCACCAAATCATTTTGAATTACTTGTCAAGTGCAAGCTATAATTTCTGCAACTTTTAGATGCATTCATGCAAGACACTCAACTGAAGTGTGTAAAGCGAAAATGCACAATCACTTTGCTGCATGTGTCACTTATCCTTTCTTTTATAATGTAAAAGTCATTTGAATGATTCTTGCACACCACTGAACGATTTTCAGGTACTGGAGAATTACACCTTGAATTGTAGCGGGCTGTTAAAAATAACGCAGAGTCTTCAAGGTAAACGATACATAATGCTGTTCAATTTCAAATTGCTCGACATCAACACCAGAGCGTATTCAGTTTAAACTGACAATTTTAGAATATAATATCATCTGAAAGAATACATAAATAATATTGTGTGACGAACTGCAACGCATACGGAATAACACATTGCATTCTGAAAATCTGCGCTGGAGTGCAAGAGTCACTGATGTGCATTCAGAATGCATCAATCGATCAGTTGCTGACTGAGTATGAATGACTCAACCATCAACCCAGTCAATAGCTAGTATTCATTATAAAATCTGATTCATATTGGTGCTATTCTTCATTCTTACATTAAAACAGGAGATATTAACACATGCTGCTTCATGATCAGAAGTACTGTAGTTATTCAAGCTGGTGTGGTCTGTTAAGTGAAACGCCAACACATGTACAAAATGTTTTGTATGATGTTGATCACCACAAAATTCATTTCAACCATACACATCATATTCTGAAATGCATAACATATAATCATGCATTTGTTTTCGTATCTTGTATCACTTCTCACATGTGAACGTAATTTGGAGTCCAGGCAGAGTCGTCTGGGATTCGTCAATAGCGTCTTGTAATTTGTTTACCCGTCGCCGATTCGTCGTGTAATTTGAAAACGCTACAACTTCCATGACAAGACAGACAGTTGTGTAATATGAATGGTACAACGATCCGATGTTTTTGAATGTCATGTAGTGTGTAGGAGGCATACGCCAGCACGGCCACGAAAAATTAGTAGAGAGAGATTTGAGTTTATAAAAGTGAAAGTGGCCGTGACAAGTTTAATAAAGCAAAGAAGCAACACAGTGCTAAAAGGAGCGGTCCACAGAGAGAATAACCTGTAATAATGGCTTTACTTGTGGCTGGAACAGTATGTTAAACACCGTGACATCACCCTAAACTAACTAATTTTAAAACGACATCACGCGTAGTATAAACGCCGCCTTCGCTCGCCAAGGGTGCTTTAGTTCATCCAGGAGAAAAAAGAGTTCCTTGGAATATATTCTTCCAAGGTATAAACCAGGCTTTAGGAGGAAGCGCAACAGAATACAGGAATCTTGAGACTTAATTTTCAAAGTTTCCACTACAATTAACTTGACAAAGTGTCCTAAAAATGTGGCATTTATGACGCTGAATACAATTGAGACTCTACAAAATCCATCAGCACGCACATGAATATAAAGTCACAATTAAAAATTGCGCAGACAGAACATAAGAATGCATAGTGAGTGGTGGTGGTGTAGTGGGCTAAAGCACATAACTGGTAATCAAAAGGTCACTGGTTTGACCCCAACAGCCACCACCATTGTGTCCTTGAGCAAGACACTTAACTCCAGGTTGCTCCGGGGGGGGATTGTCTCTGTAATAAGTGTACTGTAAGTCGCTTTGGATAAAAGCGTCTGCCAAATGCATAAATGTAAAAAATAAAATGTTAAATGCATCCTGTCTGTCAGAACTGGACACACTGATGAACTCAATGCAAATCAGGTTCCTTGAACTGTATGCTTGTTTAATGAAATTAGATTAAAACTAAAAATTGAGTTCCTAAGCCCCTTTTTGTCCAATCAATGCTTTATTCATCTGCCACAAAAATGCTATATACTTCATACTACATTTCAATCCATATGATAAATAAATTTTAGGCCCTACATATTATATTTATAAATATTTCAATTATAATGGAATATATATGAATTTTCTTTATTTGGTGGCATTTCTGAGCAAATAATGATGAATGCAATTAATTTAACTAATAGGAAAATGTCAGAATAATTTGATAAATTTTTAAGCGATTGAAAGCCCTAAGTTGATGCAAACCTTAAAAATCAACCCATGCGTTGATTTAGTCATATTATATCATATTTAGGACTTGAATAAAACCAGTTTATATAGATGTTTCCACATGCAGAACATTATTATGTTACCTGACAATATTTTGTATTTTTATTGCAGTGTAGTACTCAGGTTGATGACGAATGATGACGTATTTTGTTCCAAAACAGAGCACAGTGTGAAAGCTAGAGAGAAGTTGTCAGGACAAATGAACTCTAAGCAAAGGCTATGATTTGCATTTTTGGCAGACATTATATCCCCCAAAGTGCTACAGGAGTTACAGAAATGGGGTGTTTCATTTCCATATTTTTACATTTGATTGAGTCCAAACCTAAGTTTGACTGCCTGCACTTAACAAATAGAGGGCCTGACATGTAGGTCCAGGTCTCAACCAACAAAAGCATCTAATCTCTCAAAGGCAGGTGGGACAGTCAGGAACTTTAGGCCATTGATGAGATGGGGGCGGGGGGCTCTGCAACTGTGTTGCAGAGGGTGATGAGACTATCAACATTCAGAATGGAGAGAGGAAGCGTGAGGAGAAATTTTGGGAAGGCTCAATGATGTGATTACACTGGGCAGCACTCGACTATGTTTAACACTCAAGGGAGGGAGGGTCCACACTAAAACTTGAGATCAATACGTAATTTTACAATCATCACCTCATCCATAATTGGCTTGAAATGAACCCGCAGAATGTCAATATCAGTTCGAGAGCGCCACCGTTCACTCAAGTCTTCTTGTACCGGCGGATGAGTCATTAAACACACACACTAGATAAACTCCCACCATTCAACATCATTTTTATTGGTGAATTTTCCACTAAAATCCTGCTGCAATAAAGGCAGATGCTCACCTTCGGGGCAACGTACTGTTCTTGAAATAGGACACATTTTACATTCTGTAATTAATTTGTAATGCTTTTATTTATACCATTAGGTTAAGATAATGAAGGATGGCACCGCACTTAAAGTGTGAAGAAGCTTCGCTAACCCTAAGACCTTAAAATAAAGAATTACTACAAAATGAAGGAATGCCTAAAAAGAGACAGCAGAAAAAAATAAATATACTGTATATATATATATTTATTTATTTATTTATAAAAAAAAATTCTCCACATTTTACAATAATAGTAAAGTCATCAAAACTATGGAATAACATAAATGGAACTATGGGAATTATGTTGTGATTGAACAAAATCCAAAATAAATCCAAACTGTGCTCTATTTTAGCATCTTCAAAGTCACCCTTTGCCTAGAATTTGCAGAAATGTACTCTTAACATTTTCTCAAGCAACTTCTTGAGGTATCACGCTGGGATGCTTTTAATCAGAACTGAAGGAGTTCCCATCAATGTTGGGCACTTATTGGCTGCTTGTCTTTATTATTTGGTCAAAGTCATCAATTTCAAAAACTTTTTTTAAATACAATTTTAGTTTTATAATTAAATAAATTAATATGGTGGCACAATTATTTTTGTCTACAAAACTAATTTAAAACATTTAAGCATGCGCCATCAGATTAAAAGATTGAGAAACATTTTAGTCAAGTGTTTCAAAACTTTTTGACTGGTAGTGTATATTTTCAATTATGTAGTGAAAATGTATAACATCATTCTTAGTGTTAACGTCAGCACTGCTTCGGTGGGTTTCAAATACAGCTGCTGATGGACTGACCATAAATTAGCCATTTTTATTTTTATCTGACTGCAATCGACTTCTATTTTTCCCCTTTTTAGAAAGTTGTGGAAACGTAATAGTCGACTTTTCCTTTTGCTGTCAGAGCAAATGGGAAATCAAAAATAATATTTGCTGTTGTTTCCCATTCACTGCTACTGAAGTTTACCCTGCTATAGTTTACTATAGTAATGTGAAAAGGGTCTTCTGATACATCTGATTGCCTGCATGTCTGTTTCCTGTCACGTGTGTTTGTTTGGAGTTTTTCCAGGGCTAATGAAGCTCTATCACTCTTCAACAAATGAATAATTAAATACAGTTTTCAGAATGGCATGACAAAACTGCATTTGTTTTTTTTTCTTTCCAAGCAGTGTGAATAATATTTTCTCCCCAAAATGATCCTTTCATGTTTCATTTGAAAATGCACTTTTCCCCCAAAAAAACACATGGTGTGTTTTTTTTTTTTTTTCATGTACTTTTTCATATTTTTCTCACAGGTCCTTTCAGATTCAGGTTGAGCATTGAAGATTGAGGGAGTATCATGTTCTCAGGAACATTAAAGCTCTGCACCATCCTGAAAAATATGTTACTGAGGGATTACAGGGTTCTTTCAGACCTGAGCAAAACTCACGATGAGTGGACACTCTGGCCTTTTCATTGCTCTTCAAGATAGACCATGGATGTGGTATTTAGCATGTCTATCTGTGGATTCCAGGTTGTAAAGAAGAGGAATTATCTGAGAAAGCTGTAAAGTCACCATTCTCACTAAATACTTCTTTAGAGCTTCAAAATATCTCTGCATTTACTCATGACAGGCAGGAAACCTGACTCAGCGGTAGGTATCAATGCAACAGAGGTGTGCAACTCAAATGCTTTCTCAGGTAACTTTAATAAATTGTGTTTTGTGTGATAAAATCTAAATTAACTGATTTTAAATCAAAATTACTATTTAACATGACCACAAATAGCTGAATACAGCATAGATCCTTAAAGGAAAAATTTAGACAAAAATTATAATTTCATTATTATTTACTCACCTTCATGTTTTTCCAAAACCATGTGGATTTCTTTCTTGCATGGAACATAAAAGGAGATGATAGAGAGAATGTCTCAGTCACCATTCACTTTTATAACATCTTTCCTCGCAATGAAGGTGAAGTTGACTAAGGCTACCATTCTGCTTGACATCTCCTCTTCTGTTCCATAAAAAAAAAAAAAAAGAAATACAGGTTGGGAACAACATGAGGGTGAGTACCTGACAGAATTGTCACTTTTGGGTGAACTAAACCTTTAAGGTAACAATTGATTGTTACCAATTTTTACAGTGAAGGTGGTCCCTCCCAGTGAAGGTAATCTCTCCTATTTATGAGGGGAGATTACAATGCACACAAGCTTTATTAAGAGACCTGGTGTATGTACTGCTCAGAACATTGGCAGGTCTCTGTCGAACAGGGTGCACACTGTGGTACACATATCATGTGTGGAGGCTGAAATATAGATCTAGACGGGAGGAGGTTGTCAGGATCAGCCAATGATTCATTGCTTGTGGCAATGCTGTCTACAGTGAGTGGATCATGCTGCACATGCTGGGACAGAGATAATGGCACACACATGTCTGAACACATCAGGCCACATAGTCCAACAATTGCAATTTTACTACAACATACAGTACCAGAGTCCAGCAAGCGTGTACTACAACAGACAATAATGCAAAACTCAACTGTTGCAATCTCAATGATCATGGCTTCTTAAAAAGATGTAAAAAAAGGATTGCATATCAGTTTGAGACAGATTGTTAATAATGCCTGCTTATGTGATACGAACTCAGTCTCATGACAAACCGCAATAGAAATCGTTTGGCTTGTACAAAAAAAGTATAATCTTTACTCCCATATAAACCAACGAACCATGTTATTACCATTATACCTAAGTTTAACCCCTAAACCTTACCATAAAGTGCAACCCTAAACATAACCCTGATTATCAGAAAATGACTGCAGGAAAGAAAAACATTGGAATTTTGAATAAGTGTTCTTATGATTTTTAACCCAAACCCTAACACTTAACGTAACCATAAAGTCTGACCCGTTGCCCAAACCACTTAACCGTAATTTTAGGAAACAGGAAAATAACTTAAGTGTACCATGGGAGAAAGAAAACATCAGGGTTTGGAATGAAACAAGAGGAGTATTAAGGTTATTAGCATACATCTGTCATTTGTATTACATATATGGAATGAGTAACCCAATTTTTTCACTGGCATTTCCTTTCAGAAAGTAAAGTGTTGGAGAGGAGGCTAGCTAAAATGTGACACCTGTATTGTAACAATTTTAAATTATGTTTGTGATTGGTGGGTCCCTACGACTGGAAAGTTTGTCCCATTTTGTACGAGACAAGATTAAATAATATCATACAACTGCGACATCATTAACATGTTGAGTAAAAATAGTATTTTAGCAAGAGACAACTTTACTAACATCAAATTGACGAGACCACTGTAAAAAAAAATGGTCAGGTAACCTAAAATGTGTTTCATGAGGTAACATCTAAATTAACTGATTTTATTCAATCTTACTTAAACAACCTGACAAATTAGGTTACATCAACTTCCAGTCATTATTATGGGTTAGGTAAAGTAGAAATAGATTCTTGTAGGTTAACTTTTTACAGTGTAGGCAGAGGTCAATATTTTGAATGAGATGAAAGCTTTCAAATAATTTCCGCATGGGCACAGACTGGGCTATGAGGCAGTGGATTTAAAAATGTTGTTGTGCATGTGTGAATGAACAAAAAACTATAAAGGCTTTGACCTTGACTATTCCTAAGGGGAAAAGTAAGAAAAAAGAGAGTGATCATCATCATGAATTATTAATATAATTACCCCTATTTTGCATTAGTCCACTTCTCGCAATACACTGAATCAATAAGACATCTGTTCATCGTCTCTCTCAAAATAAAATTGCAACTGTCCATCATGAAAAAGACAATAAAATACTTAAGGACCTTCCTGATTTATTTAGAAAGCCCATTTTAGGTGGGGCTACACTAAAACCCATCCCTTCCATTTTTGCCCAGTGCGCTGAGAATTTTAAAGATTAATAAGGCTGCAGTCCATGTGAGTGCTTCCCAAGACAGCATACACACACTAACAACAGGCAGCACAGAAGGGCACATGGAGGGGGTTATATCAAGCGAACACTGCACTTTTCTTAATTATTTACCTGTTTTGAGACTTGGACAGGCCTGGGAAACGAGCATCTTACATCACAAACACTCCAAACAGCCCTGTGTGTTTGTTGCTCAGCTCACATTAACGAAGGCCTTTTGCCATGACTCCAGGGCATTCCGACTGTGCTTCATCTATCAACATATTGTAAGACTCATTAAAAGAAGGTCTGACATGGGCATTCAGTTGAAGCACTGCAGGAAAGTTAAAATGGAGGAATGAATGTTTAGAAGCAATCAGACTTTTGAACTCTTGATCTCTCATGATCAATTTACATCAGCACTGGACTTTATTAATCTCTTACACTAGACTGTCATAAATTACATTCTCTCTTAACAACACACTGGCAACTGACTATCAACCGACAGCCTGGATGTCAATACAGCACAATATAACCTATTGTATATTTTACATATACTATTTTTATTGTACATATATTGTGTGTATTGTATACAATACACACAATATATAATATACATTGTATATTATTATTTGTATATTGTGAGTATTGTCCATTTATATTATGTGTATATTAGATATGTAAATTGTGTTGTGTCATCACTGTCATGACTGCTATGTTGCTCAGAACGGCACCCAAGACTTTCACCCACTGTTGCACTTGTGTATATGGTCGTGTGACAATAAAGGGATTTGATTTGATTTGATTGTGCAGTTGCAGGGGAAAAATCAAGCAATCAAAAATGTTGTCGGTTCAAGTCAAAAGATCAGATCGAAGCTCAAATTCCAAAGAATTGAAGACTTGCCTTTTCCTCCTTTAGGAGTGGGTCACCAAACAGAGGTCTTGACATTTTTAAAGGATTATTCCAGGTTCAATAAATGTAGGCTTAATTATAGCAATTGTGGCATTATGTTATTAACCACAATAGTGAATTTCAACTTGTCCATCTTTTTGTTTAAAAATATAAATATATAAATGGAAATAAAATATTGTGTATTGTAAAAAACTTGTATTGAAATTACGTAATTATGTGAGAAGAAATACATCGCTCAACAACTAAAAGACATCTCACTAATTGCATTAGAGCTTTGGTAAAAATGTATTTGTCTGACTATTATTGTCTGACTTCTTATTATCCAGCCTATTACAAGACTACTTGCCAAATAAATACATAAATGGGCATGAAACATTGATTTGAGTTGAAATTATTTAATTAACTTACTTGAAGAGATTGCACAATGCTCCAAAAAGAAGGAAAGATGACTCACATTACCTGTATGAGTGGGCTTAATCCCCGGATGTGCGGTTGTTACTCAGAGAAATCAGACCTCCAGATGGCGCCATTGACCAGTCAGAATCAAGTAGAGCGCAGTGTAATAAGTGATTTTATAAAACCAAAATCACGCTAACATGCATATTGTTTATGTTTTGTGGCTATACTTTTGAAACATTGAGTATTTGAACATTTACAGACTTGTTCCCTTTCACATCCTTTGCAAGTGCCTCACTGTAACCCAAAGTTTTGATTTTTAAAGAAAACGAGGGACAAGTCTAAACACGTTTTGTGTTAATCAACATTTTGCCACAAATACTGTCGATTGAGCTAAACTGGTATTGAACCCGTGAAGTTGTTAGACAGCATAATGGATACAGTAGGTATAACAGCGAAGGCTCCAAGCCAAATCATCTACACAGACTCATACTTTTAAACCAACTACCTGTTTGTCTCAATCCATGTGATGGACAGCAGCAGAACTGTGGAAAAGAAAGAGCTTTAAGCAACACGAAGAACTCACCAACTACATCACACAACAAACGCAGACAGTTTTAAAACCACTAAACGATCTCTATCAAGCATTATCGGACATTAAACTGATCAACCACCACTTTTTGGCTGAGGAACAGGCATATTCTCAGCCTTCAGGAGAACAGAGGTCTCCTTGTCTGTGCTCAATTCTGCCATTGACAGAGCACTGCCCAACTACCACAGCATATAAATGTGCCCCTCACATAGCTGTCTATGGGAGGGTTGGCTTCCTATACACCTCATGGTATGGATACATGGGCATCGTAGGTGTGCAGTTGGGAAAGGTGGGCTGTGTGGTCACCTTGATATGCTTTTCTCCATCCTACCTCACACTTACGTAAATGCCATTAAACATTTAACAGGAGGTGGTGGGAAGTCTGTGGGTTGCGGATGTTTGCCATAATTCAAGGCGCATTACCATTATCTATCAAGTGCAAAAATAAATCAATCCCCACGTTGCCAGAGGGCCAAGAGATGGATGCAATTAGAGGCGTAAATGGCTTCTCAGCCGGTAAAGACATTGCCAGGCCAAGCGACAGAGACGCATCGAGATCTCATTTGATCTTCTGATCAAGATCTTTGATGAACGCGTCGTGATTCTCTTTGAAGCAGACGTGACATGCGGACATTGGCCAACTGTGTCAATAATAAAAGCTCTCTGACAAAAACAGGCAAGGGCTGTTTTTATTGCCCAACCAAAGCGCATCTTGATTTCACACTTCTTTAGTGAATGTCTAATTAGACAGCGCGTTTCTCAACGGTGCGCAAAGACCGATACTAAAGCGTCCCTCGCGCATCTGCACACAAAAAAACATGGACCATCATCATTTTAGACAGATGAAACCCGCTTACCACAATTCAAAGTCGATGCCCGGTGTCTTCGCTTCTTTCCCGAGGATTATTCAGACTTTAGTGCAGAAGTCGGTGTTTATGCCATCAGTAATTGTTCAGATGTAATTCGTCATGAACGTGTCGCAGGCTCTCGCGTATCAATTCACCTTCCCCGCGTCAATCCGTTTCCCAAAATAATAGTCATACAAAAAAATAACAAAGAGAAATACGAACATGGAAGGAAATAATACATACAAAGCAAAAAAAATTAAATAAAATAAACACCTTAAAATTTGGGGAATAAACACCTCTTAACCCCCTTCCTACTCCCTTATCTTTCCTTTTTTCCCTGACAACACCCCTGTCGCTCCCGACGGCGAGGTTACCACATATTTTATCGCTAAAAAGGCGGGAGGGAAAAGATAAAATAAAACAATAACAGAAACAAATGCGTATAACGCATTAGCGGCTAACTCAGCGCACGAGATACATCGTCATGACGACTCATTCCAGAGTCCGTTCCCTCAGACTGCATCAAAAAACACAAAATAGCAAAAACCATACGGTGACACGACTTCTCATTTACTCTCTCTGTCTCTCTCACTCACAGTCCTCTTCTTTTGTGTTGCTACCGGAGAAAAACAATTGGGATTTTCTTCGTTTCCCTCACTGGTATCTAATCAATCGTATTACTATTAATATTATGATTAAGTCCTCTTGCGAACAATAATGATGTCATTTGGATTTCAGATATCCATTCTTCACTTCACGCGCAGCTGTCAAGATTCAGGAATCTCTCTCTCTCTTTCTCTCCCCCCCTCTCTCTCTCTCTCTCGCTCTCTCCCTCACGCGCACGCACATTTAACAGCTACAGCAGATTGATTGCAATTCTTAGCACTACCTCCGGTGGCTGTAGCGTCCCTTACGTTCACGTTTTCACATACTGACGCTTTGTCTGTACTGCATTTACATTCCGTGCTGCTGTTTTGAGTGCTCTTGCCCAGCTCTAATTGATTAATCAACGTGATTAGGACATGAATTCACGTGAACACTCTGAGTGGTCCTCGTGGTGAAACATTTCTCCCAACATGAGGAGCTGCATCGGCGTGACGTCAGAAAAACGTAAAGTGACGATACAATGCTCAAAGAGAAAGATCGTCATCTTTCAAATGAGCTCACGAGGACGTGTCAGGTGCACTGTGACCACTAAAGGACTCAAAAGTAAGGATATGCTCAAAACTGGTGTGTGTGTGTGTGTGTGTGTGTGTGTGTGAGAGAGAGAGAGAGAGAGAGAGAGAGAGAGAACCCCTTTAAAAAAGCATTATTACCACTGATTTATATCAGTGATTATTAGCATATTATGCACTATGATTTTGACATGCTCTTCCAAGGTACTTTGAAGAACACTATGGTACCATGGTACTGGTCCAAAAATACAAGGTTATACAATGATACATGTCTAAAAACGGTGGTGCCATGGTACCCTGTCCAATATTTTTGGTTCTTTAATGGTGTATTATGTGTATCTGTAATGTACTTTACCTTATGCTATGTGACTTTGGCTTTCCAAATATATGGCTTTATTCTCTCTCTCTCTCTCTCTCTCTCTCTCTCTCTCTCTCTCTCTCTCTCTCTCTCTCTCTCTCTCTCACACACACACACACACACACACAGAAGGAGAGAGAGAATTGATATAATACAAAATATTATATTTCCATGAATGCACTTGTATGTATGGGCAGGTGTTGTAGAAGGGGTTTTGTGTGTATATACCAGTGTTTGTAGAACAGATCATAGCATGGATTACAAACTAGTCCAAACCTTGCAAGGGCTTTTATACTGATCTGTTGGACAACAAAACAACAAAATGAAACATAAATTGAGAACATCGCCCTCTAGTGGAAATTACACGGTATTATATCTTTACTGGACAGTGTTAGGGATAGTTCTCCCAGAAATGACATGATATTTTTTGAAGGATATATATGATCTGTTTTTGTCCATACAATGCAAGTCAATAGGGCCCAAAAAGCACATACTGTAAAATCAGCATAAAGCTTATCCATACTACCTGTGTGGTTTAATCTATGTCTTCTGAAGTGATATGACCAGTTTTGAGTCAGAAAGCAAAATGTAAGTCCTTTTTTACGATAAATCTTAATATCAGTAGTCTCCTTGGCACGTTCACGAGAGAAGCTCGATTACACTTCCATGCGCTTTACGGATACGCAGAAAGCTGCAGAAGTTGCATGTTCGAGAGGGTTCCTTCGGAATGTTTTTAAAATAGAGATTTTGAGTAAATTGAGGTCTTGAAAAGACTTTCACATTTTGTTCTACAACATAATGTAAATTACAACCATACCTCAAATGTGAAACTTGAAACCATTTTTTTGCTTTTAAATTGCAAGTTGCTTACAGCTACAGAAGGACTATAAGGTTTGTGACATTAATTGCAGTTTAATTTAATGGTGCATTGATTAAAGAAACATGTAAATCACAGATCCCATTCTAAATTTCTGATTCACCCATTGGTGAATTAGCCTTCATTGTTGGCATATAAATTGATGTCAAAGAAGAACAGCTATAGATCTTTGTATCGTGTCTAAGAACACCCCCTGGTAAAACTACTTTAAATATTCAGGAGGCTGTAAGGGAAGAATACATTTTATTGATTTGTGATTATCACTTTACAAAACAGCAGTAGTTGTCATATCAAATGGTTTTATTATTCAAAATCAATGAACCACCCACACAAGCATCAGTTAGCCGCTTAAACTGCCATATACAGACCCATGGTTGTTGTTTACACAGGCAGTTTTAAAGAAAAATAGATATCCATATTTCTTTTCAAGTTTTTTGACAATGACTTCTTGTAACATGTTGTTTATATATTGGAAAGATGTTCTACACCCTAACCATGAACCTGAATCTAACAAAAACCCTTTGGCATGTTTTAGATTGTAATTGAATAATTACTTAGGACATTTCTCAGTCCCTCCAGGATTTTGCGATATATTTTTGCAATTTTTTCATAATTTCCACAAATTTTCAGACAAAAAACATAAATCTGAGCAGTCGCAACATATCCAAATGCACAGTTTGTATTGTATCATCTCCATAGTAACAGTGTAAGCGTCTCCTGCATGTTGAGAGTTCACTATCAAAAACATTTGCGGGACCACAGACAGCACACATACACAGCTAACATTTAATCTTCACCCTGAGTGCTGCGATTACACATGTAATAATTGATTTATTTAAAGTCTGAATTTTTCCTGTTTCTTGAACGCCTGTGCGAGTTTAGTGTATTTGTGTATCTATATCAAACAGCATCACACACTAACAAATTTAATCGGTGAACAGATCAGCTGAATGTAAACAAGTTCACTGAAATAGACTTATTTATTGTGATCATCGAAGTGTTTATCAAAAAGTGCTCTTTTCTCGTGGCCACTTGAATAAGATGCATGCTCATTCTCCCTCTATTACATGCACAGAGAGGAAGACATTCAAAGCAAAGTTGGTTCAAATTAAACTGATATGCTAGATTTAAATGACAAATGAACATGTAATTTATGACATGTATCCATGTATTTCCATAGCGAGGTCTTCAACATGAAAACAGGCAAATCCTGGGCATTTTAGGTGAATTAAAAATGTAAAAATCCAGATTTGACTTTTTTAAGGACACGTTGTCACCTCAAAACATGCAAATATTACAGCTTTTTATACTTGCATTACAACTTGTGCATAATTTTGCTGCTTGCTTTGGTGATCGTTGTGCTGTACTGAAAGACTGAACACCCGGGCAGCTAAATGCTCTGACATCGCAATCCACATAATCTTCTCCATCATAACGAATATCATCCATACCAAGCTAATTAAACATTAAACATGATTGTCACTAGACAGCGAAATTCAACTGTCATATCCACAGGTTGGAGAAGGTTAAACAGGGGTGTTTTCGCCTGTCAGTCATTGATGCTCTATGGTAGTTTGGGCAAACTAAAATGGCCGCTCGATCACTTACGGTGGCTTCAACTCCTGCTGGCAGTTTAACGCTGTGTCAGTGATCCAGTTCTATATATATATATATATATATATATATATATATATATATATATATATACACTCACCTAAAGGATTATTAGGAACACCATACTAATACTGTGTTTGACCCCCTTTCGCCTTCAGAACTGCCTTAATTCTACGTGGCATTGATTCAACAAGGTGCTGAAAGCATTCTTTAGAAATGTTGGCCCATATTGATAGGATAGCATCTTGCAGTTGATGGAGATTTGTGGGATGCACATCCAGGGCACGAAGCTCCCGTTCCACCACATCCCAAAGATGCTCTATTGGGTTGAGATCTGGTGACTGTGGGGGCCATTTTAGTACAGTGAACTCATTGTCATGTTCAAGAAACCAATTTGAAATGATTCGAGCTTTGTGACATGGTGCATTATCCTGCTGGAAGTAGCCATCAGAGGATGGGTACATGGTGGCCATAAAGGGATGGACATGGTCAGAAACAATGCTCAGGTAGGCCGTGGCATTTAAACGATGCCCAATTGGCACTAAGGGGCCTAAAGTGTGCCAAGAAAACATCCCCCACACCATTACACCACCACCACCAGCCTGCACAGTGGTAACAAGGTATGATGGATCCATGTTCTCATTCTGTTTACGCCAAATTCTGACTCTACCATCTGAATGTCTCAACAGAAATCGAGACTCATCAGACCAGGCAACATTTTTCCAGTCTTCAACTGTCCAATTTTGGTGAGCTCTTGCAAATTGTAGCCTCTTTTTCCTATTTGTAGTGGAGATGAGTGGTACCCGGTGGGGTCTTCTGCTGTTGTAGCCCATCCGCCTCAAGGTTGTGCGTGTTGTGGCTTCACAAATGCTTTGCTGCATACCTCGGTTGTAATGAGTGGTTATTTCAGTCAAAGTTGCTCTTCTATCAGCTTGAATCAGTCGGCCCATTCTCCTCTGACCTCTAGCATCAACAAGGCATTTTCGCCCACAGGACAGCCGCATACTGGATGTTTTTCCCTTTTCACACCATTCTTTGTAAACCCTATAAATGGTTGTGCGTGAAAATCCCAGTAACTGAGCAGATTGTGAAATACTCAGACCGGCCCGTCTGGCACCAACAACCATGCCATGCTCAAAATTGCTTAAATCACCTTTCTTTCCCATTCTGACATTCAGTTTGGAGTTCAGGAGATTGTCTTGACCAGGACCACACCCCTAAATGCATTGAAGCAACTGCCATGTGATTGGTTGATTAGATAATTGCATTAATGAGAAATTGAACAGGTGTTCCTAATAATCCTTTAGGTGAGTGTATATATATATATATATATATATATATATATATATATATATATATATATATACAGTCAGGTCCATAAATATTGGGTCCCTTAAAAAGTGGGAGGCACATATACAAACTGTTGTAATTCCTACACCGTTCACCTGATTTGGATGTAAATACCCAGTCTAGCTGTGTCTCGTTTCAAAGGCTGCGTCCTCTGGAGGTCGCATTTGTAGGCCGCATACGTTATCAAGGTTTTTTCGTTTCAGAAAAGAAAGTAGGACACTCCGAGTGCAGCCTTCGAATGTGAACTTCTTTCATGGGAATTCGGAGGATGCATGAGGTGTATCCTTCATGGGCACTCACAACTCACAATTCTTTGCTTCAACGGAAATGTACATCATTTGTCAAATTGGCCATCAAAATGAGGCCAATTTGCCCGAAAATATGATGTTCAAACACAAGTAATGTTAATTCACAAGTTGAAGTACTGGGTGCAGAGTATATAATATGTATAATTATAGTAATTACAGAGGAGAAAAACTGTTCAAACAGAAGGAAGGATGTCAGAGTAATGTTTTACAACTAGCAACATAGCCCAGAATATCCAAAATTATAATAAATGGGAATGTTGTTTATCGTCACTCGCTCACTTATTACATTTAATGCGTGTTTTATATAGATATATAGATTTCATATTTTTTTGTCAATTAAAGGTCTTTCTCAACATCACACTATAGGGATCACAGCAGGGTGGGTGGGTGTGTATTCTTTATAAAGCTTATTGAGGAGAAATTGTGAGTCAAATAACTGACAATTTCTGGATAATATAAGGGATAGTTCTCCCAAAGTTTAAAATTCTGTCAACTATTATTCACCCTCATGTTGTTTCAAAATGACATTACTTTCTTCTGTGGAATATTACATTTACATTTAGTCATTTAGCAGATGCTTTTATCCAAAGCGATTTACAAATGAGACACATAGTAAGCAATTTGTCATACAAAGTATAGCAACATCTACACTATAGGACTGCTAAATTCTCACAGTGGCTCGAGTAGTAAGCATATTAGCACAGAAGAAAGAGACAGACAAGGAGTTATTATTTTTTTTTACATTAAGTGCAGGTTTAGTGCAATTAGTGTGGGTTGGTTAAGTGCTCATGGAACAGATGTGTTTTCAGTAGCTTCTTGAATGTTGACAATGTAACAGCAGATCGTGTGGAGGTTGAAAGTTCATTCCATCACAGAGGAGCAGAGAAAGTGAATGATCGTGAAATAGACTTTGAGCCTCTTATAAAAGGAGTAATTTTACAGAGTGTGTTGGCTGCTCTTATACAATAAAAATAAAATACAAGTGCAAGAGGACTGGACTGTTGAGCTAAAAAATGACAAAAAATGCACTCTAAAAGTTGTCCATATTACACAATTGCTATTCTAAATTGATATAAAAATCCAGCGCTTCGGCATAGCTTCCAGATCTCATTTGTGTTCACGTATGCTGCAATGTATAGCATTAATATTATGTTAAACCTGCCTTAACTAGTTGGTACGATTTGTGTGCTATATTTCGAGTCTTACAAAAGCAATATGAAACACATGAGAACAAAAGTTTGATTTAAATTACACCGGCGGCCAAAAGTTTTGGAAGGAAATTGGTATTTTAATTCACCAAAGTGGCATTCAACTGATCACAAAGTATAGTCAGGACATCGCTGATGTAAAAAATAGCACCATCACTATTTGAAAAAAGTAATTTTTTATCAAATCTAGACAGACCCAATTTCCAGCAGCCATCACTCCAACACCTTATCCTTGAGTAATCATGCTAAATTGCTAATTTAGCACTAGAAAATCACTTGAAAAACACAGTTGAAAGTTATTTGGTTCGTTAAATGAAGCTGAACATTGCCTTAGTGTTTGTTTTTGAGTTGCCAGAGTATGCAATAGACTGGCATGTCTTAAGGTCAATATTAGGTCAAAAATGGCAAAAAAGAAATAGCTTTCTATAAACTTGTCATTCAATCATTGTTTTGAGGAATTAAGGCTATACAATGCTTTAAATTGCCAAAAAAAATAATATTTCATACAAAGGTGTACACTACAGTCTTCAAAGACAAAGTACAACTGGCTCTAACAAGTACAGAAAGAGATGTGGAATTCCAGATGTACAACTAAACAAGAGGATAAGTACATCAGAGTCTCTAGTTTGAGAAATAGACCCCTCACATGTCCTCAGCTGACAGCTTCATTGAATTCTACCTGCTCAACATAAGTTTCATGTAAAATAAATAAATAAACCTTGGGTGAACTGTCCCTTTAAACACTGCTGCTCAGAATCAACTGCAGCATTACTCCTGAGGGTGGTGCTGTCTCACAGTCCTTGTTGCGTGCTCCACTTCTCAGATCTTTCTCTCCCACGCACATTCTCTTCCACTTTTTTCACTGTCTTAAACCTCGTCATCTCCCTCTCTCAGTGGCTAATTCCCTTTTTCTCTCAATATCACTTGAATGACAGTTGTAAGCCTCTTAGGATCTCTTCCTGCGAATGGTGGGGATTCTTTTTCAAATGGAATAAGAAGGAGATTCACTCAGCGGGGACATTCACCTCATTTCCCATTCTGTCTATTCTTTCCTCTCTCATTCTTATCCCCCCACACTCTCTTGGCATCTCTCTCTTGCTCTCGTCCATCAATTTGCAGTTTAATTGATATAACAAATATAAAGGGATCTATTAGAGTGTGTGAAGACACAGGTCAGTAGATTAGCTGCAGAGTCTGGATGGAGCTTGAACACTGAAGGCATTACAGAGAAAAAGGGGGACAGGACCCAGGACAGGGCTGTGAAAACTGAAGCGACCCATGGCTGAACAGCTGTACCAGCCGCAATGTAATATATTGTTAGTAAGAATATGCAGTTTAAAATATTTTAAAGCCTGTCTAATTTACGCATATGCCTTATATAAATCTAAAGTATTTGACCTTTTCAGAGTTAAAATACTTCCTTCTGTGCTAGCTTAATATGCAGAGACATCTACAAGTAATTTATTTAGAGGTTCATTTTCTCGTAAACTGTAAAGGCTTTGTCTCTGTGGCACTATAAAATCCATGTGCTTGTTTAGAGCGACCTGCTTATCCCCGCCCCAACAACGTTATTTTGCAAATGGCGTGAGTTGGGGACAGGACTATCAAGTCGAACAACAGTAGACGAGGGGCGTATTCAGAAATCTGTTTTGAAAACATTGTTTATTTTTGCAATTCCGTTCGGTGGTGCTAGTAAATAGTTTTATTAGTATGTAAGTGTGCAGAAATTCCATACTTCAGCTTTAATATATTTATGTTTTTATCCTGCACTTGAAAGTTATGTCTGCTAAACTGTGTGTATGGGACACACTGAAGAGCTCCATATTTGGGGAGTGACATTCTCATTTGATTGCACAAATATCTGTGTTGTGCAAAATGAGTAATTTATATTTTCATTCCATTTTCCCATTAAAAAAGACTAAAATAAATATTAAGTTATACAGTATTAAAGGTGCAGTATGTAACACTTGTGGCAGTTAAGTGAACTGCAGGTAACTGCCTGTTGTTCGTGCTCGTGCACACACTCCTTAAGGACACGAGCATCGGCTAAAACAATGACTTAACGTACAGAAACAACGTGATTCACCGGCATCATGCTGACAGATGAGGTAGCATAATTAAAATGACACAGTTATGACTGTTTTACTACAAACTTTGAGACTGTATATTATATTTGACTCTCCAGTGCTGGAACAGGGCTAAGACAAAGTGTGGATATAGGTCTGACTATGTGAGACTGTAGTTTGAAGTAATCACTTTTCTTTGCATGATACATTGACTGCATTGATACAATAGCCTATGTCGGTGTTAGCTAGCTAGCCAGCTTTACCAATGGATGTTAGCTAAATTTGGTGGATGATGACAGTATCTGTTTATAAAATAGAATGTACATTATAAATATGTTGACTTAATTCACTATTGTTGTGATTCCATCACAACTGTCATTTTGATATATTGATGCCCTATTCAAGAATTTTTTTTCAAGTCATTTTTATTTGTATGTCGCCTTTCACAACACACATCGTTTCAAAGCAGCATTACAGAAGATCAGGCATTAGCGGAAGATACATCTGTAATGTCTATAATGTCTTAGAGTTATCATTGGTATTAAAGAATTTTTTTGTAATTTTTTTTTCATTAAGTCATTTTTATTTGTATAGTGCCTTTCACAACACACATCGTTTCAAAGCAGCATTACAGAAGATCAGGAGTTAACATTGTGTAGTTTGATAAAGTACAATTATGAATTGTGTTTAAAAATAAGTAATTCAATAATAATTGTGTTTATAACCCCAGTGAGCAAGCTGAAGGCGACTGTGGCAAGGAACACAAACATCTATGAGATGTTGGTTAATGGAGAAAAATAACCTTGGGAGAAACCAGACTCACTGTGGGCCAGATCCCCTTTGGCTAACATCATGAATATAATGACATTATTACTTATGTATAGTGCAAGTCATGGTTTAAAAGGATTAAAGTAAGTGTTAAGGGACAGTGTTTAAACAAAGATTCCATATGAACTGTAAGATTAATGATCAATGTCTTTGAAGTTCTTCCTGGATTAACTGCAGAAGATCACATAGATGCAGTTGTCCTTGTTAGTTGGAAGTTGGGTTTTGTTGGCAATTAATTGATTGTCTATGTATTCCATTTCAAGAGTGTAGTCCATTAGATTAGACCGAGGTGATGCAGGCAGAGATCAATGAGGTACATCACAGTTCAACCTGGCCGGTAATTCTGGTGAGGTCTAACCTAAATCCAAGGTTCCAGCAATGGCATATGAAGTATCCCATGTCTTATGGTTTGAGTTGGCATCAGTTCATCCTCTGAAGTCCATCTTAATAGACTGAAGTAATGTTTGGCTGGCACCGGCTGCTATTAGTCTTATAATAATTAATAATTGTTTTATAATAATATAATGTATATATTTTCTGTATAACCAAGTTACGTTACACTAATGAATTGGTCTTTTTGCATTATCTTGAACATTGTCTAGCATTCATTTAATGTGCTATTGTAGTTTACCTTGCTGAATATTTAGAGATTGACATTGTTTATGACAGTTACTGTGCAGGCAAGATCACGTTAGCTAAAACAGATCAATCCTTATGGCACTATATTTCACATGCTTTGCAGTTATGTAAGCTTACCTGTCCAATAAGAAGAATGCCAATTCAGGGTCGGTTTTGATCCCCAAAACCGAACAAAGGTCCCTCCAGGAATCAAATGCCCTGCCGATGTTCACTCTAGTTTTCGCTCGACCACAATCACGTTCCCATTTAGCCAGACTGGATTCAGTAGATAAATATTTTTTTTTAAATATTTTTTTTTTACTTACTCTGAGTTTGTGTAGGATTCTGCCTTGTGCTGGGAGCCTAATGTTTGCTGGAAGATAACGTTACCTAGTGTTGTAGTTTATTGTCGCTGTTGAATAGCAGAAGAGAAGCACTGAGGCAAGGCTCTCGGGAGCGTGCATAAATGTCACATCCTTTGGATTTTCCCGGCGAAAGCGACCCGCTCCCTTCACATGAAAATCTGTCTACAGGCTTTAATAGGCAACCTAGGAATTCCGGGAAGAGCTCATTTTTTAAGTTTGATTTTACATATTGCAACTTTAAGGTAAATTAAGGCACCTTTTGACATTTAAATGACAGCCTAAATGTGGCCCGAAATGGTATATTGGAATGGCTGTGATTTACAGATGTTATCCCACTAACAAATATATATATATATATATATATATATATATATATATATATATATATATATATATATATATATATATATATATAAAATTAAATAAAGAAATGACAGATTGAACAGAAATACTCTTCTAAATCTCTTTTCGTGCAATAAGAATGTATCAGATGCTGTGAGATAGCAGCAAACAGAACCCATAATCAGCACATTTATGCATTATGAATCCTAATGCATAGACACACATTTACAGAGACTGATCAAACGCATCCCATAACTAAGACCGTAACCAGATAAGAGAAATCTCATTAAAGGATTTAAATCTGAGCTGCGAAACCCTGTTAGGCTCTCACTTCTTTCTTCTGTCACTCTCTCTCTCTCTTTTTTAAACATACACACAAACACAAACACTCACACGTAAGTGGATGGACGAATCTGCCCGATTCCAGCCTTGCTGAAGCACCCCCAGATCATCACCGATCCTTCACCTGGTCCTCTGTTGGTTAGACTGAGACCTGGAGAGGTGTACAAGCCACAGTGTCTCGCACCCTCTATGAAATTTGGTGGAGGATCAGTGATGATCAGGGGGTGCTTCAGCAAGGCTGGAATCAGGCAGATACGTCTTTGTGAAGAATGCATGAATAAAGCCACATACAAGGTTATCCTGGAAGAAAACTTGCTTCCTTCTGCACTGGCAATGTTTCCCAACTCTGAGGATTGTTTTTTCCAGCAGGGCAATGCTCCATGTCACACAGACAGATCAATCAAGGTGTGGATAGAGGACCACTGGATCAAGACCCTGTCATGGCCAGCACAATCTCCAGACCCGTAACCATTGAAAACTGGAATGTGATCAAGAGGAAGATGGATGACCACAAGTCATCAAACAGAGCCAAGCTGCTTGAATTTTTGTGCCAGGAGTGCCATAAAGTCACCCGACAGCAGTGTGAAAGACTGGTAGAGAGCATTACAAGATGCATGTAAGCTGTAATTGAAAATCAGGATTATTCCAACAAATATTGATTTCTGAACTCTTTGCAATATTCGAGGTCTGAAAACACTGCATCTTTTATGTTATTTTGACCAGTTGTCATTTTCTGCAAATAAATGCTGTAAATGACAATATTTTTATTTGAAATTTGGGAGAAATTTAGTCAGTACTTTATAAAATAAAACAAAAATTTTCATTTTACTGAAACACATACCTATAAATACAACCCCAATTCCAAAAAAGTTGTGACAGTATGAAAAATGCTAAGGAGTTTTAAATTATATTCAACCTTTGCTATATTGAAAGCATTACAAGTAACCATTGTATGATGTTTTACCTTATGAATTTCATTGTTTGTTTGTTTGTTTGTTTTTTTAAATGTACAGTCATTTCAAATTAGATGATTGCAACATACTCCAAAAAAGTTGAAACAGTCGAGTGTTTACCACTGTGAAACATCACCATTTCTTTTAACAACACTTATTAAGCATTTAGTCACTGAAGACACAAGTTTGTTAAGTTTAAAAAGTGGAATTTCCCGCCATTTATCCATTATGCAGGTCTTTAGCTGCACATTTGTACAGGGTCTTCATTGCAGCATTGTGCACTTCATAATGCACCACACATTCTTAGTTGGAGATGGTCAGGACTGTAGGCAGGCCAACTCTGCTTATTTGTCCAGTATGTGGTTGAAAGTTATCCTACTGAAAATTCTGGAATGTTCCTGGAAAAGACGGTGCTGTATGGCAGTATATGCTGCTCCAAAATTTGTACATGTCTGTCTGCATTAATGGTGCCCTGACAGATGTGCGAGTTACCCATGCCATGGGCACTGACACACACCTGGCCCATAAAGATACTGGATTTTGGACCTGACGCTAATAACAGCTTGGATGGTCCTTTTTCTCTTTGGCCCAGAGAACATAATGTTTTTTTGTTTTTTTTTTCAAAACTCATTGGACCAAAAAACTGTTCCACAGTTCCACTTTCCATCTAAGATAAGACAGAGCCAAGAGAGTCAGTGGCTTTTCTGGACAATGGACAATGTATGGATTCTGCTTTGTATAGTAAAGTCTTAACTTGTGCCTGTAGATACAGTGGTGAGTGGTGTTGACTAACAAAGGTTTGCTCAAGTTCCATCCAAAGCCCATGTTCATGAAATCCATTACAGATGAATGATATTTTTGAAGACAGTGATGTCTGAGGGATCAGAGATCACACGCATTCAGAAGTGGTTTTCATCTTGCCCTTTACACACCGAGATTTGACTAGATTCCTTGAATCTTTTAACTATATTGTGCACTGTAGAGGGCAAAATGCCCCAAATCCTTCCAATTTGTCTTTGGGGAACATTGTTCTCAAATTGCTGGATTATTTGCTGAAGAATCTGTTTCAAATGATCCTTGCTCTTGAAGGTCTAGGCTGTTTTTTGGAGGCTCCTTATATACCTAATATAATACTATTGCCTCACCTGTTTAACATCTCCTGTTTCACATTGCCTTGTTATTTTATCTTGTTGAATTGTTATTATTATAGTCTTAAATTGCCCCTGTCAACTTTTTTCAAGTGTGTTTGCAATCATCTGATTTGAAATTACTGTACATAAAAAAGAAAGGGTTGTGTTAGGGGTTCTGTTACTACAGATTGTAGTTTACTGTTACTGTAGACTGCGTAATCTGCATATAGAGAACTTTGACTCTGTACATATCGTAAATGGGTCATTCCTACAATTCGGTGAGAGTTTTTTTCATGTTTCATCATTACAGGGACATATTAAAGAATGTAATAGTCATACTGGTCTAGCTAAATTACCAAAAAATTCAGATGTCAATCCAGGTAAATGGGCAGCATCAGGGTGGACAATAACAGGATGGGCATTCAGTGGATAAATGAGCCACTACGTGGTCTGTGAATGATGTCTAGGAAACATATTTGTAAACTAATATTTAACATTTTATTTCTGTTAACATAAGTTAATTTTTTTATTATATTAATTTCCCATTTATCTTCCCATATCAGAGTGGACATGTTGTGCTTGAACATATGACTAACACCACAAAATAAAGGAAAATAGAAATCCAATGATACAGCATTTATTTTTGTCACATGTTTGACGTGCTGCTTTTGGGACATGAGAAAATGACTTGAGAAATGAGAAAAGGATTTCAGATATTTAAAATGTAACTTTTTAAATAATGTAAGCCCACAGAAGTGTGTAACATTATAAAAAGTCTTTATAAAAAATGGCTCAGGTGGTAGAGCGTGTCGGCCACTAATTGCAGGGCCGGTGGTTGGTGGTTCAATTCCTGGCCCACACGACTCCACATGCCGAAGTGTTCTTGGGTAAAACACTGAACCCCAAGTTGCTCCCAATGGCAGGCTAGCGCCTTGCACGGCAGCTCTGCCGTCATTTGTGTGTGAATGGGTGAATGAGATGCAGTGTAAAGCACTTTGTATACCACTAAGGTTAAAAAAGGCTCTATATAAGTGCAAACCATTTATTCTTTTTAACAAGCCTATCAAAATTGTAATCGGGTGAAATTTAACAATATAAATACCACACACACTTGTAATGGGGACTTCAATTACACAGAATTGTAGGAATGACCCATATTTACAGGCGTTCCTGTGCGAGACAATGCTTAACATTGACAAACAACGCGGACAGATGCAAAAACGGTTTCAGTGCAAATGTCCACTACTAAACTAATAGGAAAAACACTTTAACACAATGACCAGGAATAAGAGAGAAAGGGAGAGAAATGGCTTAACATGAAAATAGTGTATTTCTCCTTGGATTAGAATTGAGTTTTTGGCAGTAAATAGTGTTTATCATTAAGGAAATGTAAGAAAATCATGTTAAGTGTTTTAACTACACCTGGACTACTGTACTTTTATTTTGAATTAATGCAGTAATGCAGTTTTTTTTTTACCTCTTTCTCTCTCTTCTAGAGCGAGCTCTGACATATGCAATAAAATGGAATGGCATGCAATGAATATGTGTGTTTACTGGAGTTTTAAAATCCCAATGGTGGGAAACAATTAACATGCACTTGAATACTTTATGATTTTGACAAAACAATCTTGCTTCTGATAGATAACATGCACGAATTGTCACTGATCGTCCGTGTAAAGCAACAGCCGTTATCTCACACAACTCACGCGAAACGTGTGTGTGTTTCAGGTCAGTTTCCCTCGATTTGTGAAACATTCTCAGCAGTTTGGGTCTGTGAGGCTAAAATACAGGACAAATGGCATCGCATATGGATTTCATACAGAATGCAATTTTTCCCCTTAATTACGGGATGATACCTTATTTTACGGGATGTTTGGCATATTTTGTTAATTTATTTTACCTGATCCTGCTTCAGCATGAGGGTGACTCTCTCTGTCCACTCACTGTCATAAATTCCCTCAGTCGATGATGCCGGCAACAATGGGTGTCAGGGGTGGGGAAAATACAACAAAGAATCTCAAGTTTCACAAAGCAGCATCCAATACAGTTAAAGGAAAACTAACAACAGTAGATGATGGACTTATGAAGCAGCAAAACAAGTGGGTATACAGAGGGTACGCAAATATTTATCCTTTGAAGTCTTAATATGCAAACAGCAATGGGAAAAAAGTAAGCATACGGCACATACGTGTGTATGGCCCTGACTGCACCACTGGTTGCAACCACCCAGAACACTCTAGCATTAATAAGATGACCTTTTCAAAGGCAGGCACCACTCACATTTCCATCTAGTTTTTCAACATGTTGTTGTAAAGTCTTATTGTGTGGTCTATAATATAAATATATATCTTAATGTATAGGCTTTGCTGGGGAAGCCTAGACATATATTCTAAAATGACGTTCATTTGTTGAGGATTCAGGTAGAATATGCCACCATAATCAGAGCTGGGACACATAGCCGGGCCTTTAATGGGCTGGCAGGAGACAGAATGTCTTTATTATAACGAGGTTTTAATTAGGTGCCTCAGGCACTGGTCAGAATGTGGAGTTAACTGCCGTTTCACAACATTTTCATCCAGCAATTAATTATCACAATTATTTTGACTGGAGAAAATTCCTTTCAGCTAATCTCGTTTACATTCAGGTACAACTTCATTATGACAGCTGGTCAAAGACACAGACACAGACACAGACACACACACACACAGAGAGAGAGAGAGAGAGAGAGAGAGAGAGAGAGAGAGACTGTAAGCACAAAAATGTACACATATTCCAGTTAGCAGTGTCTTTTTCATCTCATTTCCTGATTAGCATCCCCAAGGCTGTCATTCTCTCAAATCTTAGTGGCTACAGCATAAAACAAGGGACTACAAACACTGCTGGAGTTTGCAGGAGAAATCACAGGCTTTCTAATTACCATACATCAGTGCTGTCTACAAAGATAACCTGCAGCCTGCCACATCGACAACCGATTCTGAATCCATCAGAGAGTTCGTCAGCCCCCAGAGTCGCACTGATTACAAAGTCACCGATGAATCATTGAATATGAATCATCTACTCGAATAAACAATGCATTGAATCATCCATCCTGAGCTGCGGTTCAGTTACAAGAGTCACCAGCAGAGGGCAGGAGAAGCATGCAGCAATTTAGTATACCCTCTAGGTCTCCGTCTCTTACTCTGTCTCTCTCTGTCCTAATCCATTGGAAGCTCTGTTTTCAGGAGATAGTCACGCTTTGAGTAAAACTATCAGAAGTGAGGCAGATAGAAGTGAAGGGTGGTGGAGAATGGGAGAGATGGGGATAAAGTTGCTCTCCTTAAGGACATGGTTGAGACTATGTGTCTGTGTTCTGGTCCTGCTGGCTCTGGAAGCTTTGATCTGGTCTGGACTTTCTATCCCATCCTCTCTCTCTCTCTCTCTCTCTCTCTCTTTCTCTCTCTCTCACTCTCTCTCTCTAATACGTGTGGAAGTGGGATGCTATTTCACACAATCAGCACAAACCAGGTCCTAATCACTCCACCCCAGGGCCAGACACAAGCCATCCTGCACCTCCTCTCTTCTGTTCCTCCATATTTCCCCAACACTTCCTCTCTTTGCCTCTCCTTTCTCATTACTTCCTGAGAATCGGTCTTTTGCAGCTCTAGAGGGGAGCCAATGCCTTGCAGCTGAAGGCACTACTGTGTCTCAGTATGCAACACAACTGAACTGGTTAAGACGCAGTTTTCTAAAAGATTAAAAGCAGGGCTAAATGATCCATACACAAAGCATAGGAAAGATCTGAAAGTGGAATGGGGGCCTTGGTACAGCTTAGTTCAAAAATATTAATTAGGAGACATAATATTTGCCCAGTAGTCCTAAATAATTTGCTGAAAGGCGGGTGAGTGGGCACAAGCCATAAGAATTACCACAATCAGTTCCACTGCTGCAACCAGATGGCAGAAGCTTCTCCTTGGTCTTAAAAGGATAATTCACCCAAAAATGAAAATTCCCTCATCATTTACTCACCCTCATGCCATCCCAGTATGACTTTCTTTCTTCAGCAGAACACATTTGAAGAAAAATAGAAAAATAGTAGGTCATATCAGTAGATCCTTATAATGAAAGTGGATGGTCATCAGATTTTGAAGCTCCAAAAATCACAGACAGTCAGCATTAACATCATCCATACAACTCCAGCAGTTAAATATTGTCTGATCTCCTGAGATTGTCACTAGAATTTACTAGAATGGTGCCAAAAACAAAAAAGGGAGATCCTCCACTGAAATCACAATTTAACCCCTGCATACACCACTTTTTAGGTTTAGGGTGAGTCAACTTGTATGATTTTGCCATCTTGTACCTATAACATTTTTTAAAGGGTTGTCAATCCTCTCTAGTTTGAAAAAGTAGAAAATCTTGGTTAATGGCTAGTGGCTATTTACAAAAAGAGAAGTGGGCCTTCATATCACATCAAAATCTTCCTCAAAAGGAAATGCGTCAATACAGGACAGAAAACTGTGCTGATCAAGCAAATTCATGGGATATTTAAAGCCCTCATTTTATGCTACTGGCGATACTATTCACAAGTTATTGTAATCCTGCAGTGAGGATAGCATAAACATGTGGCTTGCTGTCCTTGGATGAGGGCTCAAGGCTCGTGACTTGACCTGAGTTCGAATGCCCCCTGAACTGCATAAGTATTGATGGAAATAATAGGAGGGAATGGGGAGGTGGTGGGATGCCGGACACGCTATCACATGTAGAGATAAGCAGCTGTTTATATACTTTTGCTCTGGCTGTGTGATTGCTCAGATTAAATTAACTTGCTCCTCCCGAACTTTGTTAAAGAAACACCATGCAATACGAGACTCTTAAAATATGATTATCTCCCAAAAAGTGGGAAGGATCAACTTTGAAACATGCCCCAATGCCCCTGCAGAGCATACTATGAACATTAAAGGAGCAAAACACATTGAAGGAGAGTGGGAGTTTTTTTAAGTGATGATCCACGAGATAGAGCTGAGAGATATTTAATGCTAAATAGATAAGAGAACAGACATGATAGAAAGAGGATGTTGACAAGTTGGAGAAATGGCTGAGACAAACTTGATATACTCTTACACACACAATCAAATACACATGCACACATGTTGGTGCGGCTATCCTTATGAGGACTCTCCATAGACATAATGATTTTTATACTGTATGAACTATAGATTATATCCCATAACCCCAACCTACCCTTAATTTAACCCTCATAAATAACTTTCTGCATTTTTAAATTTTCAAAAAAACATAATTCAGAATGTTTTTTAAGTGATTTGAATTATGGGAACACTAGAAATGTCCTCATAAACCACATTTATAGCATAATACCCTTGTAATTACCAGTTTGTAACATAAAAAGTCCACATAAACCACCCAAACCCACCCATGCATGCACACACACACATAGAGGCACATGTCACCAATCTGCTGAGGATAAGCAGATTAAGTACACATAGTTTCCTGGAATGTACAATGGAGTGGTCCTTACTGACATCCCAGATCCACCAGCCAGTCCCAGTTAATGTAACAGCCAATGTTTCAGTTACCATAGTGTCATAACACAGTGTAAGTATCATCATACTCTTAAAACACCACCAGTGTGTCACCTTAATTTCTAATTCTGCCTCACAGCCTTTTAAGGTTTATTCAGTAAAATTTCAGATGTTTGTTTTTCTGTTGTTTTGGTATATAATGTAGTTGTATAATTACATTATAATTACATTGTAGTTACAATGTAGTATGAACAGGATCCAAGTTAGTTTTCAAGGTGCATTTTCATAGAGTCTTACATATTACGTTTTCCCTACCTTGCAACTTTAAAAGGGAAATACATTGGGCTCAACCAGAATCAACTCAAGTCAAAAAGCTGTACTCACTATCACTGTGCTCTCATTGGTGCTTCTGATCCAGTGCTGGGAATTGCTTCCACCTTGCTCTCTTTAATATCACACCATGCATGATGTACCCACTTTAAAATGGCTTACACATTTTTTGTGATAAAACAAAATTAATCCCAAAGAGGATTCAGACCAGCCATCAATCCTTAAAGACAGGAAGGAATCCTCAAAACAGATAGTCTCTTTGCAGGCTGAAACGGAATTGATATAAATTTCTCTCAAATTTCTCTCAATATGCACAGATGTAAATGCAAGATAGGTTTCTCATTCACACCATGTATAAACCACTTTATCTTTAGGGAAAATATTTATTGACTTTGGACTCGGAAGATTGTGGATAGAGCCTGCTGACAGCATGGCAAATTATCAAAAATTACTTTTTTTCAAATAGTGATGTGCTGTTTTTTTACACCAGTAATGTCATGACTATACATTGTGATCAGTTGAAAGGCAATGTGACAAGGCGGAGGGCAGGGCCGGGTCATGATTTTACACACCCGGCCCCTTATCAGGCTAAGAGGGAACGTTTACAGATAGCTGTCCATCCTATGTGTATGTTTGTGTCTTTTGGTTTATTTCTTCATTAAACTATTATTTATATTGTCAAGCCGGTTCTTGCCTCATCCTTTCCATTGAACTTCTTGAACTTCCACTCCTTCATTGAACCGGGAAGGAGGAGGGATAGTGGAGTTCTCGCCACTACCATCCACCCCAACGGACCGCGAGGGAAGAAGGGGCTCCTAACCGACTGCCTGGAGTGGGGCGGAGGAGACACCTACCAGCCGCTAAAACATGGCAGGGTCTGAGATCACCAACCGCAAGCTGGGGAGGGGCTCACTGCCGAACGCCTGGAGCGGGAGAACCGCTGCCAGAGGTGGGGGAGACACCTTCTGTTCCCCGAGAACGGTGTTCCGTCCGCCAGGGGCTGGAGTACTGCTTCCGATCCACCCGGGTAGGCATGGCTGTCGTCCATTAGAGGGAGGAGGAGTGGCCGAGGACCAAGCAACGGCGTATTGGAGAACCGGCGAGTAAGTATTTTTTTTTTCTTTCTCTTTCTCTCTCTATCTCTCTCTCTCTCTCTCTCTCTCTCTCCTCTCTCTCTCTCTCACTGCCGCTCAGCGTTGGCCTTTTCCCTCTCTTTTAAGTTTTACAATTATTTTTTTTGTGGGGGGGGGGGGGGACTGCACTGTTACAGGGAGTACCCCCTATTTTTCATTATTGCCTCCCAGATTCAGGAAGGCGGGGATGACCTGACAGGTCATAAAGGCACGCCCTCCCCCAGGGAAAGGGGAGGGGCGGGTGTAGGCAACGCCGGGAGGAGTGTAGAGTGGAGGAGGGCGGGGCCGGGCTGGAACAACTTACGGCCTGTCCCCAAACAGCCCTCCGCCCTGTCACAGGCACTTTTTTCAAATTTTGTGAATATCTGTAATTCTAAATGATCTGTTGTCAGGGAGTTTGCATATTTCTTTCTCAATAAATGTAGTAATTGGTTGTGTACTGATTTTCAACCAAGCGCTGGACCTTATCATGTAAAATACCCTTATTTTCATATTGTAAGTCACAGATTGTGGAATTGAGGGGATTGAATTTAGGGATCAGTTCACTAAATATCAGAAATTTTGATGAATTAAAGTACCAATTTCCTTCCAAAACAAATAAATCTGTACATTATTCCAAACTTTTGGCTGCCAGTGTATATAGTTTGTATACTGTATATAGTTCAGGTCATTCTTATAAAAAATGTGCCCTCAAAACTATCCAATCCTCTTTTGTCAGCAGATAAAACAGGTGCATGTGCTGTGACACAGTAGATGATCACCAAATGCCCAGCCCAACGTCCTAAATAAAAGCACCAGTCCTCACTTAGAGCTCTGTAGGCAGACATTTAACCCAAAACAAACTTCAAAAATGATTTACTCTTTTACAAAAACAATATCCTGAGATATCTGATAAAAAATATCAGAATAAAACATCAAGTTTTGATTTAAAACGTGTAGTGGGGGTTTTACAGCAACGCAAAACTATGTGCTGTGCTGTTTTCTTTGCGGGAAGCAGCTACAGTGGTGTGTAAGTATGACTCAGGTTCTCTCAGCAGGTGCAGGATGGGAATTATTAGGAGGAGGACACCTTGCTGGGGGGTGGGGGTGTTCGCAGCCTGTTCATCAAGGTGTTTTTCACTGAGCCAGCCAGTGTTCCCCCTTCTGCTTCTAATGTAATCCATCCATCTTCCAGCCCGACCTTGTTTTCTATCCTCCTTAATTTGCCCCCTCTTTCTTGTTTTTTTGCGAGTATCATGCTCTCTCCCTTTCTCTATGGAACATTGATAGTCTTGTGCATTTATCTTCATTAACAGAGTGTAAGTATTAATAGTTTCTGGGGCAACACATAAAGAGTGTTTCAGATACTGTACGTTTTGAAGGAAAGGAGGGTGGGGGGTATCTACTGAGCAAATAAATCGCTTTAATTGAATGGTGCAGAGGAGACTGGGGAATGTTGTAATACATAAGGGCAAATTCACAAAAATGTTGCACCGTCTAGAGTATTTAAGCAAAGACATTGTTTTTCCTTTCTGTGCAAATATCCGTCTTTTCTATGTGAATTAGGCTTTTTATAAATTGCGCTTAAATGAACAAAACATAACTCCCTACCCTAAACCTTTAACCTAACGCAAATAAGGGAAGAAATATGCAATTTCCATTGCGTCGCATAAACAACACTATCAGACAGTTGAGATAACATGGAAAAACACAATTTCTTGTACATTTTCTAAGGTTGTAAGTGTATTTTACATTCAGATGTACTGTTTTATAAGTCCTGTGTTGTGGTGAAATGTTTTATTTTTATACAATAGCATTATGTGAGAAACAGGGTGAAGTCTTTGTGAACTCTGGTATAAATCTACTGTTTTACTCATGATGTAAACGGGAATAAAAGTTGTTTTAGCACACTCAGTGTTCATTTCAGCAGGAAACTGCAGCACTATGTACAATGAGTCATGTAAAAATCATAAAAAATGTAGGTATTGTTACGTGTTTCGAGCGGACCAGTTTGAAACTACTGGTCTAAAATATTATAAATATTTAAAAGTTGCATCATTCCGATAGAATCATATAATACTAAGGTTAAATAGTGATTTCATCCCATAAAGCTAATTTCTAATAGGTTAACCCGGCCCTGTGGTAAATCTAACCCTTAGTTACAACACTCCCTGAATCCCCTACTCTCTTTCTTTCTCTATCACTCTTTCTCAATTTTGGACTTAGCTAGTGTTTCTGTTTCTTTCAGCCTTAAACTCGTTCCTCTGAAAGGGTTTGGCTTGAATTCACAGACTTCATCCTCTCTCTCGCTCTGTAATTGGCCTAAAAAAATGGAGGAGCAATCTGTGTGTGTGTGTGTGTGTGTGTGTGTGTGTGTGAGAGAGAGAGAAAGAGAGAGAGATACGGTGTCAAAGCTGGGTAGAAGTGACTGCCTTTTATACTCCATGCCTTCATATAGGCAGATGAGAGATGTTAATTAAAATATTCTTAAATTATATTCTCTCTCACATCCAAAGGAAACTCAGGGATATGCAGTAATTGGCTAGCCCTCTGAAGCTTTGAACTGAAATTACATAGGCAATGTTGGATGAAACTGGATTATGATTTGCCAGGATAGTCCTTTCTTTCTCTCTCTGCCTCTCTTTCTATTTCCCTTTCTTCCAATTGCTCTCTTAAAGATGACACTTGTCCCTCTCTTACCGTTTCACTCATTCTTTCTCATTTTCTCTCCCTCTGCTCAGTGTTTCAGAACATGAAACTTCGAAATAAACGTTACTGCTCTTGTGGAGACTGAAGACAAAAATCAATTTCCCCTCTCTCTCTGTTCTGTTCAGTGATCTCTCATCTGTTTTGCTCTGGGGGCTTGAGTTTGGCATGATGTGTTCTATCTGAGGGTATACTTGCCACACTGGTGATAGAACTCGCACAGCTGTGCCACTGGGCACAGATAAATGTGGGCAGCAGAGCTTATATATAGATTTTTAAGGTATGTGTGAATGTTTGTGAGAGAGAGAGCGAGATCTGACAGTTTGTAATAACTTTAATTATTAAGAAAGGCTGTCAATTTAACATGTTAATTCAGTGCGAATGAAATTATATTTTAAAAAGTAGGCATTGAAATCATTAATTATGCGAAAGCATCCATTTGGTGCAGGTGTACATAGACGGGTCCTTACAAAAGCCTACTTTTGTTTTTTTTTTTGTTTTTTTTACAAATTCACTTGCAAAATGGATTCCTGTGGACTGTAGGTCAAAGATAGGCTCAGGTTCTATAATACTGAAAAATATATTGCCTTCTAAAGCCACTTTTTGTTTTGTCTAATCAATGCTTGACCCGTAAGTCACAATAATGTAATGGATTTTAATAATCTAAATTATTAAATGTATTATATAGTATAATAATAATCAATCACACACACATGTTTCAGTGTTCCAACGATTGATCGGTAAAAACGGTGAATATTAAAACGTCCCAGCACTATTGGACTGCAAATCATCACTCTTGGAACACTGCTAGTCCAATCAGATTCAAGAACTGAAATAAGTGTTGTGCAATATATTATACAATGCCCAACAGAATTAATACAATTATTAGCTAATATTTTCAACAAAAATGTATAGTGATGGTACCATAGGAGTGTGATGGTATCAGATGGTAATACCAAGGTAGTTTTATATTTACCAAGGCATTGTATGATTACTGCATTAGAGTGCCAAAATATTTGGCACCAAGACAGTTCAAAGAATACTGTGGTACTACCATGGTACACATCCAAGAAACCATGACACTAAATGGTACTTTTAAAAAAGATTTTGTAGCGTATGTCCATTCAAATATGTAGTGCAAAGTCATGAAATGTCTTCATATTTGAAAGAACATGAACAAATTATCTGTTACATTACAAAATGTTTGTTAAAAACATTAATGAAGGTTATTATACAGTGCTAACCATAAAGTAACCCGTTTTATGGCCTAACAACAGACTGAGTCGATGGGTTTTCTGAGGACACCGACATAAATGTGTCCTCAGTGCATGTCCACATCTTCCTTTGAATGTGAAGTGATGTGATGATTTATAGACACTTTGGCTTGTGGTGAGTGGATGAGACAAGAGAGTGTGAGGGGGTTGACAGCCTGAATCACCTCATCATGTCTTTAAGTGCTTCATACACAGGTAACAGGAAGTGACCGAGACAGGGGGTAGAGAATCATCCTGTAAAAGCCCTTGAGAAGATCTCTCTCTCTCTCTCTCTCTCTCTCTCTCTCTCTCTCTCTCTCTCTCTCTCTCTTACTGCAGTGTGGCTGCTATCTCTCACCCACGCACTCTTGTGGAGCACCAAGCATCTGGGGACTTATTTGCATTTTTACAATCAAATCTGTATATCTTGTATTAGAATCTATATTCACTGGGTCCTGCTGGTACGTCTGTTAAGCAATGGCTTGCCTGTTGTGATGGACGATAGCGCTTGCCCGAGGGGTGACCTTTCCTTAATAGGGCGTGAGGCACGAGTGTGGCAGTGGTGTTCTCTAATGGATCAGAGAGGTGATCAGATATCAGGCATAACATGTGAAGGGCAAATGTAGCACAATTAAGGAAAGCATCTTTGACTTCAAGAAACATTCCACACAAAAATGGAAAATCCGCCTTTGTTCTGTCATTCTAAATGATCTGTTGACAGGGAGTTTGCAAATTTCTTTCTCAACAAATTCAGTTATTGGTTGTGTACCAATTTTAAACTTCAGCACTGGACCTTATCATGTAAAATATCCTTATTTCCATATTATAAGTCACAGAGTGTGAAACTGAGGGGACTGAATTTAGGGATCAATTCACTAAAAAGGAACTGCAGCCATTGATAGCACTATTTACTGCATACAATGTCTTGCTGTTTTAGCACCTGAATTACTAAAGGAATTTTGCAAATGAGATAATGGCAGGAACACAAAGATTTTGTGCTCAACACAATTTTCACGTTGCAATTCTTGAATTTCATGGGCTGGTTTTGCATGCTCAACCTGGTCTCATCAAATCACATTACAATAACTACAGTTTTTCTATATTATTTTCACTTGGCTTGTTATGTATTGCCACATTTTATAGTGAAATGAACATTAGAGGTGCCGCACCAACAATAACTTTTATTTATAAAAAGAGCAGATTATCAGTTCTTAAACACTTTCGTTTGACTCTGTTCCTCACACAGTGCAATCTTATGACATCTAAACACTTTTGCTATAGTGCTTTTTTACTATTGTAACTACATTTACAAGCTTGTTTGGTAGTGGTTAAATTGCAGGGTAGCTCATTTGATATATTGTTGCACTTGCTATGTAAAGAATCGGGGCCATGAGTCCTGAAGAGCACACGAGTCAACATATGATCCGAAAGTGTCATGGAAGCAGCACAAAATGACATGGTTGCTATAGCAATTGCATTTTTTATGTCACATTTACTTTATATGACACTATTGATAAGGTTTAAGTTTACAGGTTAGGGTAGGAAGGTAGGTATGTTAAGTTGACTTAAAACTCTATAGAGCTTAATCTCAAAAAGCCTCATCAAATTGGTACAAAATTGAAATCGCTTTTAGCACCACACAGTATACATTTCACCTCTGAACTGCAGTGATATACGTGCAAAGAACCACATAATATCACTTTAAAAAAGTTGTTTTAAAATGCAGAAGCAAAATTAAAAATCTAATTTTTTGAACCATTTAATTTTGTGCTATGATTTTGTCATGTCAAATATCAGCTTGAGGCAAGGCTGGATTTGGTAATCTGACATACCAGGCATTTTCCCGGTGGGGACATTTTAGGGCCGATCAGGGGCAGACTGGCCATTGGGAGAACCGGAACTAAACTGAAATTAGCCACTGCGATATGCAGAATGGACCATAAAACGGCGCTGTGATGTGCTGATGGGGGCAGCAACCCCTTTTGGGCCAGTTTCAATGTAAAATCCCAGGCTGATTTCTCTTCCCAGTCCACCCCAGGCTTGTGGTCATGGCTGGATTTGAACCGCAGACCTCTGAGTCTTAGTCCAACACTCCATTAGGTGAGCTACCGCACAAGCTATTCGTGTTGGAAAAAGTCTATATAAGTTGGTGGGTTTGTAAAACAAGCATTAACATATCTTTTGAAAACGATATATTTTAGAGTAAAAGTGTGTTGATGTCATAAAATAGCAGGGTCTGAGTAATAGAGAGAAACATAAGTATAAAGTCATTATCAGCTATTAAAGTCATGATTTGCGTGAAAGTGAATAAAACACACAGTTTTTGTAGCGCCTCTAGTGTTCTTTTCACCTGGAAATTGCAGGGAGTTGTATCTGGAGGCACAAGTTTTGCAAAAATGTAAATAGAGTCATTGGCCTTGTAATAACAATGTGGGGAAAACAGTAAAACGTTGAATAGAAATAAGTCTATTTTAGATTGAAAATATGTTGGGCAGATTCACCAAGAATAAATTGCAGCCAGTAAAGTGGAATTTTTTTGCACACTCTGTGTCAGGAGTGGTAGAGGAAATGGCAGTTCTCAAACACAGAGTAGCTTAATGGGCTTTTATTACTCACAAAATATAACAAAAAACAAACAAAACTACAGGTCAGGGTGACACAACAATGATGGGCTAGGCTGAAACAAGGAACCGACGGGAATCCACATGAAACATGGCCGACAGAGACATAATAGGCGACATAAACACAAGCAACATCCCAAAACAAACTGGCAAAAGACAGAGCACAAAGGAGGAATAAATAAGTGAGCAAACAAGGAGGGTAACAAGGGAGAGAGGTGTACCTAATAACAAGATTACATGGCAAACAAGGGGGCAGGGTATCACTCAAGACAGAGGAGTGTGTGGCAATGAGAACCCAAACCAAAATCACACACTCACACACAGTTGACAGACACAAACGATAGACATGTGAGGCCACCAAGTAAATAAAACCAAACCAATCAAAGTGGCTGAATCCATACACAAGACAGAGACTAACAAGACAAGAGTGTCAGGGCTCTGCCACAGAAGTCAGGAAGACAAAACTAAGAGCAGAACCCTGACAATGAGCTGGTTTAGCACCCAATTCACTAATTCAATTATGCAGATAAGGCAACAGCACAAACGTGCCCACAAAATCGCTGGTGAACACAATTTGCACACGCAATTTTTCTCTTGTGGTCTGATTCTGAGCACTATATAGTGGAGGATGCTGCAGACCACAGTTTTTGACACACCCTGCCGGGGCTGAACAGCATCACTTTAATCTCTTAAATATGCAGAATGTGCATGTTCCTGCTGATATGATTGGTTGAAAATGTTCACAAACATCTCTTTTAAATAAAATTCATTTTACTGTCTACTTTCATCTGAATTGCGGCAGGCAATTTTTGTGAATGAAGCACAATCTACAATGAGCCTAATTTACATATAAAGGAGGCGTGTTTGTGTGGAAAGGAATGACAGTGACTTTTAATATTCAAAGACGCAGCGCAATTTCAGTGCTGATTGCGCCTGCTAAATACTGTAGATTACGGGTGGATAGTGAATGAGATTCATGTTTTTGCTATGAAATACCATGTGCAAAAGTGTCACAACTGTTTAGTGAATCTGTCCATTTATCATCACTTTAAACGGGATTGCTGGTTGTTCCTCAATAAGATGAAGGTTTTTGCACTAAAATTCCACATGCAGAAGTGGCACAACTGTTAAGTGAATTTGCTGAAATTGGCCTCTGGCACTGGAATCTGTGCTGAAACCCACAGGAGGAAAAAAAATTGAGTCAAATATTGTGCAACATAAGATTAATTTCTCAAACTCAAAATCATTTAATAGCGTTTGCCCTTGTGGAGTAAATGCCAGTATTAAATTCAAGGGTCTTGGCAGCTGTTTCTGTACCGCCTCTGTACTGTCATGCATGACGACCTTGCAGGATACTCAATGTTCCTGTTTTGTGACTCACTTGGACACTGTATTCACATTAAGTTTATGGCAGGTTATGATATTCTATTTTAAAAAGGAGATGGAAGGGATATTGTTTATGGAATGAAGGGCTTTCAGCACAACCAGTTTAAAAGGCAGTTCAGTAATCAACAAAACAAACAAACACACACAAACACACACACACACACACACGCACACACACGCGCATTAGTCTGTCTGGGATTAATTTCAACTCTGCACTCAGGATCAAAGGTGAATTATTACAACATTAGAGAGCCTGATAATCCAGTCACTATGAGCAACAGAATCCCGCTAAAGCTGAGTCAGTCATTATGGGATGTTTAATCTATCATCTGTCTGTTTGCACCTGTTTGACCCTGTATGTCACTCATTGGGTTTCAGTTAAACAGACCACTTTAAAGCTAATGTAACATTTTGCTCTTATGTAACTCTGACATATTTAGCAATAAATACCATTGTTGTGGAGTAACTAACAAAAAGTAGCAATGCTATTAACTAAACTAGGCATCATAAGACATTAGACACTTTATTGTCATTGCATGAGTACAACACAATGCTCTGTCATTTCCCAGACAATTGTTAAATTTAAATTATTTATTTTATCAAGCACTGTGTTGTCAAATCGGATTGTATTTCGTATTCAACACGAAATGTTTTATGGAAAATAGGACCAGGACATTTTGTCAACAGGTTTTGTGAGAATCACCCTTAATCTGATAGCTGTTTAATTCAAATGTTATTACCCCATTAAATAACTTCAATGGTGTTAGCTACCTTTTTAGCTTGCACTATAGCCAACAACAATTTAAAGAGGGCAGTTTGACTGTAGTTTAACCACTCTTAATGATAAATAGCTTATATCTTGGAAAAGCTACAGTTTCAAAGTAGCTTCCTCTGCACTAATAAATACTGAATATGACATTTTCACAGGAACCCTAGCAACTGTAAAAGTCTTACTCTGCATAAATGCTAATTAACAGTAATTCCCAGTTTTGTAATTTCCCTGGGATCATAAATATTTGCTTTTTTTCAACGATTTAATGGCACTGCCAGTATTTCAGTGTTCTGAACAGGTTTGTCTATAGTCTTTATTGTGATGTGACATTTACAAGTATTCCTGTTGTGTTTATTTTCCATCCTTGAGTTTCAAAGTGTCTACAGAGTGCTAGCGTGGGTGTCCAGACATTGAGTGGGATGGTAGGGGAGAAGAGAGCGGACACTGAAGCTGTCAAGTGTTTAAATAGACGTGGATGTGGAGGACTGTTCATCATATACTGACTCACAAATGATTGAGGTAGCTTGGGACGAGATGGGGGGAATCAGGAACAGTGATGACTGAGTCACTCCACAGGAAGCAGAGGTGGAGAAATCAAGAGCAGTGGATAAGGAAAAAAAAAATAGGTGATAATTGAGATGCCAGGTGAATTTGCCCAGTCAATTTGAATTATTCATGCCTGAGTCACAGTAAAAAGTTAGCAGGAGAGTGAGACAGGGAGAGAGCAACTGCAGAATCAAAAGACAGAAAGCAAATAAATGAGTGCCGGAGAGAATAAACAAGTGTCAGGTTCTCTAACCTCACTCTAGGGATTCAGGTATGAGCTTCCTGTGAATTTACACTACATTGCTTACAAACTCTTTCCTTATTACTGCTGTCTATTTTCACTTGCCTGGTCTCCTTCTCTCTCACAATGCTTTGTCCTTTGCTGTCTCTATTGCAAATGTCCTGAAACCAGTGATTCCCAAGCAGAGGTATGTGCTTGGGCTCAAGGCTATAAAAATGACAATGTAGTCATTGACTGAAACATTTAGGAGCCAAATGTTGCTGCTTTATTAGCCAAATCACAGAATTTCTCGATTCAGATGGTTGTTCAAAAGCAAGGTTGAAAGTCGAAGAAATCAAAGAGAGCTGATAATCAATTGGCTGATGGTATTAAAAATCTATATATGTGAACTGCTCCATCATTTTGAGTCACATTGTCCCATAAATGTTAAGTTTTATGCACAAAAGTAAAAAGGAAATATTATTTAAATAAATTATTAAATCTCGACAGCGGTTTGGAGTAGAAACATAATAAGTAGCCTATTTAGTTAGAAAGCAGACCTTCCTACTTATTAAAATGCACAAAACTTATCTTTCTGGGTCTCTGGGTCAAAGTGACTAAAAATTATAGTGCAGGTCACATATTATATATACAGTATACAGGTCGTGTGTGGTGTATGTGTGTGAACACAATACATATATTTGAGCTGGGAGGCGATTGTCTTTGTTCCGCGACTGTTATCAGACCCTTGATAATGTATAACGTGCAAGGAAGGGCAGCTGGTGGAGTTTCTGGTGCCCCCCTAGGGTAAAATGTGCCCCTCTAGTGAGTTGGTGCCCTACGCAGACTGTGTAATATGCAGATAGGGAACAGCGGTTCTGTATATACAGTATCTCACAAAAGTGAGTACACCCTCACATTTTTGTAAATATTTGATTATAACTTTTCATGTGACAACACTGAAGAAATGACACTTTGCTACAATGTAAAGTAGTGAGTATACAGCTTGTATAACAGTGTAAATTTGCTGTCCCCTCAAAATAATTCAACACACAGCCATTAATGTCTAAACCGCTGGCAACAAAAGTGAGTACACCCCTAAGTGAAAATGTCAAACTTTTGTGTGACCACCATTATTTTCCAGCACTGCTTTAACCCTCTTGGGCATGGAGTTCACCAGAGCTTCACAGGTTGCCACTGGAGTCCTCTTCCACTCCCCCATGACAACATCACAGAGCTGGTGGATGTAAGAGACCTTGTGCTCCTCCACCTTCCATTTGAGGATGCCCCACAGATGCTCAATAGGGTTTAGGTCTGGAGACATGCTTGGCCAGTCCATCACCATCACCCTCAGCTACTTTACCAAGGCAGTGGTCGTCTTGGAGGTGTGTTTGGGGTCGTTATCATGCTGGAATACTGCCCTGCGGCCCATTCTCCGAAGGGAGGTGATCATGCTCTGCTTAAGTATGTCACAGTACATGTTGGCATTCATGGTTCCCTCAATGAACTGTAGCTCCCCAGTGCAAGCAGCACTCATGCAGCCCCAGACCATGACACTCCCACCACCATGCTTGACTGTAGGCAAGACACAGTTGTCTTTGTACTCCTCACCTGGTTTCTGCCACACACGCTTGACACCATCTGAACCAAATAAGTTTATCTTGGTCTAATCAGACCACAGGACACGGTTCCAGTAATCCATGTCCTTAGTCTGCTTTCTTGTGCATCATCTTTAGAAGAGGCTTCCTTCTGGGATGACAGATGTGCAGACCAATTTGATGCAATGTGCGGCGTATGGTCTGAGCACTGACAGGCTGAGCTCCCACCCCTTCAACCTCTGCAGCAATGCTGGCAGCACTATTTCCCAAAGACAACCTCTGGATATGACGCTGAGCATGTGCAATCAACTTCTTTGGTCGATCATGGCGAGGCCTGTTCTGAGTGGAACCTGTCCTATTAAACCGCTGTATGGTCTTGGCCACCTTACTGCAGTTCAGTGTCAGGGTCTTGGCAATCTTCTTATAGCCTAGGCCATATTTATGTAGAGCAACAATTCTTTTTTCAGATCCTCAGAGAGTTCTTTGCCATGAGGTGCCATGTTGAATTTCCAGTGACCAGTATGAGGGAGTGTGAGAGCGATGACACCAAATTTAACACACCTGCTCCCCATTCACACCTGAGACCTTGTAACACTAATGAGTCACATGACACCGGGGAGGGAAAATGGCTAATTGGGCCCAATTTGGAATTTTTCACTTGAGGGTGAACTCACTTTTGTTGCCAGCGGTTTAGACATTAATGACTGTGTGTTGAATTATTTTGGGGGGACAGCAAATTTACACTGTTATACGAGAGAAAGAGAGAGAGAGAGAGAGAGAGAGAGAGAGAGAGAGAGAGAGAGAGAGAGAGAGAGAGAGACTAGAGACTCTCTAATAATAGACGAGTTTTGGAGAGACCGTGAGAGCGAGTGACAAGCCGTAGCGAGAGTGACAGCGTATCCTGATTGGTCTCTCTTTCTGCTATCTAGACCTATCAGTTTTCTCTGTGGCTGGACTTTACAGTCAACCCCCCCCCCCCCCCCCCCCCCCAACCCCCCCCCTCCCTCTCTCTCTCTCTCTATCTCTCTCTTTCTATTCAGTTCATCCATCAGTTCAGTGACACTGTACTGTCCTGCAGCGCTATGGCAGAGTGTAAAAACAAAAGAAAATATTCACCCCAGACTACACTAAAGTGTACCCCTGCTTAATAGGGGTAAAAAATAATTACAGTTTTGCTCGCTGCACACAGTGACTTTTTGATAGCTCATGGTTTGTTAAATGATTGTAAAAGACATGTTGAGGTGAGTTTAACAGGTGTCTTTCTTTCATTAGCATAGCTAATGTTGTTTAATCTAACTGGCTAGCTGAATTTTCTGCATATCCCTAACTTGGTTTACAGATTAGACAAAATCACTAAAAGTATTACATAAGACAATATAATAAGGATACACCTTATGCTTTTATTTCTTTTAGGAACCACAACATATTAGGGAGGCTAAGTGCAGGGAAGGCTGCTCAAGTATTTCACAGTTCTTCTCAGCAGAAAGCCAAAGTCTGACAGAGAAGGTCACTAGAGCTGAAGCGTTCTTTACGTCTTTCATTGTTGAGCATAACCTGCCATTCCAGGTGTTTAAGCACACAGGCAAGTTATACAGGGAAATGTTTCCAGATTCAGAAATAGCAGAAAACTATGCCTGCTCATCAACCAAGACAGCAGCTATTGTGAACATGGCACTGGAACCTGGAAGTTCATATGGACAGAAAAATGGCCATACAGTATTTTGGTAGACGAAAGCAATGATATCATGTGTTGGAAGGAATATGCCATTTTTGCCAGGTACTTTAATGAAACACAGGATAAGGTAACAGTTGGATTTGTAGACATGCTAGTGTGCAATGATGCCAAAGCTAATTCAACTGCATTGCATTATCCATGCTTGACAAAGACCTTGAATGGTCTTCTTGTTTTGGATTTAGCCATGATAACTGCAATGTGATGATTGGCAAAAACAACTCTGTCTTATCAAGAGTGAAAGCACAGGTCCCTCATATTTACAGCATTGGCTGTCCACGTTACCTGGTCAACATATGTGCCAAAACTGCTGCTAAGGAGTTCTCAGTGTCACCTGAAGTACTGCTCATTGACATCTACTACTACTTTGGGAAAAGTTCCAAATGAAGAGAAGACCTAAAACAGTTTCAAGAGTTCTGCAATGTTGCCCAGCAGAGAGTACAAAAGCATTGTCCTATACCCTGGCTTTCTTTAGGAAAAGGTTTGGACTATCTGCTTTACCAGTGGCCAGCCTTTATTTCATACTTTGAGTCAAGGAATGAGAATCAGAAGTCATCTCATATTCAGAAGAGGTTGAAAGACCCCCAAATGAAAATATACATATGCTTTCTCCATAATGTCACACAATACTTTGACAAATTCAATTTGATTGCCAAAACAAGGCATCTGTCCTCTTCAAGTTCGAGCTCCTGCATAACAAAGCAATCAGATTTCTTGAGCCAAAGGTATTGAGAGATCCGAATATTCAGGAGACAGATGTGAGCAATCCTGAAATTCACCGCCTAGATGAAGAGCTTTTTATTGGGTACTTGGCAAGGAGGCAGTTGTTAAGCGAGGAAGCTCAAGAGATGCCCCCTTATAAGAAAAGAAGTTCTTCAAAGATTCCAGAGCATTCTATGTCAGGATCTTTGAAAAAAATCTAGGTGAAGTTCCCAATGAGAGACCAAATCTTGAAAAATCTGTCAGTGGTCAATACAGAGAGCTAAGATAATGTGAATCCTGAGCAGATTTTGACTTTGGCAGAGAGATTTACAAATGTTATCAAGGCAGATGCCAGAGAACAGCTCCAATTGGAAGTCCTGGATCATGTCTCAACTAACCTTGAAGGACTGGTGCCAAACAACAAAAGTATGCCAGTTGATGAGTTCAGGGGGAAGCTGTCCAAAGTAAAATCTGTGAGCACAGGGGCATTTCAGATTCAAAGAGCTCTGCCAGTTGATGAAGCTGCTTTTGGTGCTGCCAAATTCTAACTGTGATGTGGAAAGGACATTCAGCATGGTGCGTCACATTAAGACAGAATTCAGAAGTCAGCTGTCTCACAATGAGATGACGTTGTGGGGGTGGTAGAGCTACCTCCCTGAAATGAGTTTTGCAGGGTGGGATGTCTGAACTCTGAATAGCATCAAAAACTACCACAATACTTTCCTAAACACCTGTTTGACACTGTGCACTGCAAAATGTTCCTGTTCCATGAGATCATTGAGGATTTTGAGGCAATTTGATCAATTTTTTTTTTAAAATGCTGAACATTTATGTACTAATGAATATCATGGAAATTATCCTATTTATATTGAAACAAAATACTAATTTGTCATTTTCAATTTTGTTCAAGGTGATTATATCAAAACAATTTCAATAACTGTCCAATAAGTGAAAGGATAGCATTTGGAGCTAAAGGCCCCTATTAAACACATTGTTTTTCTGAAGTGGTAGGAATATTTTGTTTATGAAGAATGTAAAATAAAAGTGAGCTCATATTGACTCAAAAGGATTTGCATAAATTGACAATTTGTACCCTATAACTATTGCCCCGGCATTTACACTATATCAATAGGGGCCTTTTACCCCAAGTGAGTGAGACTTTTACTCCACGTGTGGGGTAATAGTCCCCCTCGCCACCTATTAAAACATTTTGTGATTTGAGTAAAAGGGAATAAAACACACAGTTGTTGTAGTGCCCCTTATGTTCATTTCATCTGGAAATTGCAGGGCATTGTACCCGAAGACATATATGATGAAACCGCAAATAAACGCACACAAAGTGTTCCAGACTGTAGTCAATGGTGACGAGATTCTCAATTATTGTCACAAGTATTTATTATTCTGTCAAATTTGTAACAATTTAGGTCGTAGCTTGGAGCCCTGTGTGCACAGCACTACAGTGTGCAGTTCAAGGGTATAATATAGCAACATTGGTTTAACCAATGGCATGCCTTTAGGGTGCTGTTCATCTGTTTGTTCAAACACTGAAAGACAGGTGGAGTGTTTGAAAAGAGTGTTTTTGTATTTAATTTTTTTTTTGCAATTCTATTTGGTGGCGCTAGTAGTGCAAAAATACACACTTAGGCTTTAAAGGAATATTCCGGGTTTAATACCAGTTAAACTCAGTCGACAGCATTTGTGGCATATTGTTTAAAAAATGTATTTTGACCTGTCCCTCTTTTTCCTCAAAACAAGCAAGAATCAAGGTTACAGTCAAGCATTTTCAATGGAAGTGAATCTGGTAATTTTTTGGAGAGTTTAAACACAGAAATGTCATCCATCCATCCATCGACAACCGCTTATCCTGTGTACAGGGTCGCGGGGGGGCTGGAGCCTATCCCAGCTAACACTGTGCGAAAGGCGGGGTACACCCTGGACAGGTCGCCAGTCCATCGCAGAACACAGAAATGTGAAGCTTATAATTTTATAAATGCACTTACATTTATTCTTCTGTTAAAACTCATGTATTTTTGGAGCTGTAAATTTGTTTAAATTGTCATTATGCCACAAATGCTGTTGATTACGCTTAACTTGTATTGAACCCAGAATATTCTTTTAAGTAAAGAAAACAAAATGATATGTACAAATATATGGGGCAGGAGCAATATATTAGGATTACATTCACTGAAATATATACAGTATGTGCATACATATGTACTGTATATACTGTGTAAAGACACTGGAAAGAAGTAGATTTCTGCATCAGTGCTCTTTACTCTTTTCACTAGAACTTCTCTCATTACAACAATACAACAGCAGATGCAACTACCCCAGAATTGTCAAAACTTGTGAAAGACAGACAAGTTAATGTGTCGCATTAATTGCAATTATGGTCACTTTTACATTATTAATGAAATGTTAAATCATATCCAGTAAAATATGTATTTCTGATATAAGATACATTTTGGTCTCAATAAAGGTGTACTGGAGCTGATGGGTCTGTGGTGGTACATAAGACAAAGGTTGCAAAGCTTTGCCGCTCAAATAAAGGGATAGTTAACCTCCAAATGAAATTCTGCCATCTCACCTTCAAGTTGTTCCAAACCTGTATAACTTTATTGTGTGGAACACAAAAGGAGATGATAGCATGTTAGTCTCAGTTACCATTCATTTTAATTATATATTTTTTACATGATGACTGAGGGTGTCATACCGCCTAACATCACTGTTTGTGTTCCACAGAAGAAAGAAAATTGTGTTTGGAACAAAATGAGGGTGAGTAAATGATGACAGAACTTTAATTTTGAGATTAATCATCCTTTTAAATGGCCTGTTTAGGCATCTTTTGTCTCACTTTGACATCATTTGCTGCTAAAGAATCTTACTTAAATGGCTTTTTGCCATGTTAGGCATGTGCTAATGTCTTCACATAATGCCTTTCAAAAGTTTGAATTAAACGAAAACTAAGCATAAATGGGGGGTGGTTGACATTGAGCAAATGGCAAATAATTTCAGACTGTTTGAGAACATCCTGTATCTATTATTAGCAAAGCACCATGGCGGTGTTTACAAGTGGCATTTAGTCATGCTTGTACTCGATTAGACAGATGTGAACTTCTCGCCTAAACCCACATTACAGTTTAGGCCCAGCACAATCACAACAAATTACATCCGCACTCCCACGAACGCTCTGACGTGCCTCAATGTTGTGAGGATTAATCTCCCTCAGTAATACTGACCAGACTTGCAACAGTCTGGTTTTTCCGGCTCAGTCAAAGATGTTATTTCACACTTTTTCCTCTAGCATTAGATTGTTCTGGGTGTGTCTTAGAAACAAACTAGATCCTCTCTGTCCCCATGTCCCCATATATCCATTCACCTTAATTTCAAAGGGAATCTGCTCACCAAATATGAATCCATCAATACTCTTCAAGTTTAATGCTTAATTGAAGTACTGCAATATCATTAAAATAAATGTAAGCTAATTGATTGTGAAAGCAACCTGAGGTTGACTAATTTGACAGACAATAGAGAATGAATGTTTGTGCTAGCAAGAATCAACAATGGTGTGAAGAGCAAGGTGACATGTAGTCTTGAAGAGCCAGACTTTTGACTATCAAAATAAAGTCTGGTGCAATTAATTTTTGGCCAAGAACCACCCACTTATAGAGAAAGGGAGTTGTTTTTTCTTTGAGTTTAGAGGTGTGTAAATCTGAAATCATTGATACCACATTAACAGACTGGGCAGCAGTAAACAGGTAGCATATTCTTATAATTTCACAAAATTATTTGCAAATGGTTGTACAGACAATACCAGATGAATTAATGTACCATAAAATATTCAAAGACTTTGATCAGAATTTCAATCATTCCATTAGTAATAAGCACTAGGACTTGAAAAAAATCTTGATTTTACAATGCATTGTGATTAGTTTGACTTGTTCCGTGTAATGGAATGAGTCAAAGACGAGATCCACGCAATCAACATGCTTTTAATGATTAACAATTTTTTTTATTGTGTTTCGTTGTCATGTGATTTTGTCATGTGGTCCCCTGGTCATGTGATTTCCCTCCATGGTCCTGTGTCTTGTTTTCATTGGTTTATTTTCTGGTTACCTTGTTATCAGTTCTGTCGTGTCATCAGTTATCATTGTCATGTTTCTCCCTTGTCCATGTATTTAAGCCTCATGTTTTCCATTGTCCATTGTCAGGTATTATTTGTGTAACTTCATGTTCCCTTTCAAAAAGCTACACTTATGATGCTGCGCTGAAAAAGTGCTTTGGGAACAACTTTAGGTGTGACCAGCTGTGAATATGTGAGCAACACGTCAATGAACATTGACCGGAATTTATAGCCTCTGCCGGTGTAATCATTGGATGCACCTGGGGCAGGGCTATAAATAGATGCGTCACAGGAGCATCGTCAGATCTTTTGTCTTCAAATCACTCTGTGTGTGTGTGTGTGCTATCACGAGCCTGTCAGAACTTTCTTTCCTCTGTTAGGAGTTAGAATTTATTAGGCAGTGCACAGAAGACCTTTCTCTTTTTCTCTTCTTTCTAAAAAAAAGTAAAGAAAAAAAAGAATGACTGAAAGTCAGGGCAAACGATGTGTGTTCCATTGTCTCCGCTCTATGGCTGAGAGGGACACGCATCAAATGCATTTAGCTTTGTTTGTTTGGGGGAAGTGCATGCTGCTCTCGTGTTGGGGCAGGGCGGGTGCGAGCATTGCGATCTGCATTCGGTCAAAATGCTTCGCGCTCGCCTTGTTTACTTCCGGGAGTCGGCGCCCACACTTCATTTTTGGGGCTCTCGTATGGATCTGGCTGAGGAGTGAGAGACAGGTCCGTCCCTTTCGCTTGCTCTCTCCCCAGACCCAGCTGGTCCTTCCCCTGATCTCCCCTGAGCGCCTCTCTGGTTCATGAGGGGGACCTTGAATCTCTTGAGTCTGCAGACTTTGAGTTACCCACCTCTGAGCATTCCGGGCATGATAGTAAATCAGTGGAGGATTTACTTGATGTGATTACTTGTTCGGTGGCCAGGCTTCAATTAGACTGGCCATGCTAACAAGAGACCCCCAAACGCTCCAAGTTGGAGGACAGATTTCTGTCTGGTGGCCGGGGGAATGGAACACCTCATCAGTCCCTTCCCTTCTTTGATGACCTCCATGACGAGCTCTCTCATTCATGGAGGAAACCTTATACTTCCCGTGTTCACGTGCCCTCGACATCAATATATTAGACTATCGTGGGTGCTGAGACACGGGGGTATTTGATGATGCAGCCGGTTGAAGAGACACTTGTGGGTTATCTCTCGCCGGGTTTGGCATCATCACTAAAAAGACCCTCTCTCCCCACAAAGCCATGCAGGACTACCTCCATGCCTGAACACTCAGGGTGTTCAAGTTCAAGATGCTAACTATCAAGACGGTCATGTCACAAGTCCAACATCACGATTGGCTGGTCACGATCGATCTCATGGACACATATTTTCATATAGAAATTCTGCCACAGCACAGGAAGTTCTTGAGGTTCGCTTTCGGGGGCGAAGCATTCCACTATCGGGTTCTACCATTCAGCCAAGCCCTATCACCCCGCACATTCACGAAATGCATGGATGCAGCACTGGCTCCTTTGCGACTCCGGGGGATCCGCATTCTGAATTACATAGACGACTGGCTGATGCTCAGTCTCAAGAACTGGCAGTTCAGAACAGGGATATTGTCTTAGCTCATCTGGTTTCTCTAGGTCTGAGACAACGTCAAAAAGAGCATTCTCTCTCCCACCCAGGGAATTACCTATCTGGGAGTTATATGGAATTCAATCACAATGCGGGCACAATTGTCTCCCGCTCGAATAATTTCCATTCAGAACACCCTGAGCAAAGTCAGGCTAGGTCAAGGTTGCACTGCTCGTCAGTATCAACGAATACTAGGTCTCATGGCGTCTGCATCCACGGTGAACCCTTTGGGCCTTCTGACATGAGACCATTTCAGCTGTGGCTAAAAATCAGGGGATTTCACCCAAGGGCCAGTCCCCTAGGGCAAATAAGGGTTACGCGCCGTGTGCTTCGTTCCTTCGTTTCTTACCTTGGGTCCCACTCAAGGTGCATGTCGCAGGTGTTGTCGCAGGCTGCTAACGACAGACGCCTCCCTGAGGGGCTGGGGAGTGGTCTTAAGTGGTCGTCCAGCCCAAGGGGAATGGGAGGGTCATCAGTTCGATTGGTACATCTACTGCCTCGAGATGATGGCGGTATTTCTGGCCCTGAAATACTTCCTCCAGAGGCTGCCATGTCTTGGTGTGGGTGGACAATATAGCAGTAGTCTCTTACATAAAACATCAAGGAGGTCTATGTTCACGTCAGCTGAATTTTCTGGCAAGATTCTCCTTTGGGCCCAGGGCAAGCTCCTGTCACTCAGGGCAGTTTATATCCCTGAATGCCTGAATGTTGGAAAAGATTTACTGTCCAGACAGAAAATACCGACGGGGGAGTGGAAACTCCACCCCGAGGTAGTGGAACAAATCTGGGTGAGATTTTACAGGGCAGAAGTGGACCTCTTCGCCACTTCTCAGACAGTACAATGTCCCCTCTACTTCTCTCTGAGTCACCCAGCCCCCCTGGGTCTGGACGCGATGGCGCATACATGGCCCAGAATGCGTCTGTATGGATTTCCCCCTGTTTCCCTGCTCCCGGGAGTCTTGGCCAGAGTTCGCCAGCAAGGGTCTTGCCTCTTACTGATAGCGCCATGCTTTCTGAACAGGGTATGGTTCTCGGAGATAATATCTCTCATCGACGGCTCACCTTGGGCGATTCCGGACAGGAAGGACCTCCCCTGGGACTGGACGCGATGGCGCATAAATGGCCCAGAATACGCCTGTATGAGTTTCCCTCTACTAAAAGTTACGCCAATAAATGGGGTGTCTTTGAAAGATGGTGCAGTGCACATAATGCAGATCCAGTTAACTGCCAGAATGCTTCAGTTCTGGACTTTCTGCAGGAAAAACTGTCAGCAGGCATATGCCCCGCTACTCTCTGGCTACTGGCTGCCATTTCGGCTTGCCACGCCATGATGGACTGGGTGTACATGGGGAGGCATCCTCTACTCGCTCGCTTCATTCATGGAGCCATGCAACTGTGGCCTCCTGCTAGGACCAGGATCCCTTAATGGGACTTAGCAATAGTCCTTGAGGGTCTGGTTGAGACCCCCTTTGAACCTCTAGAGTCAGCGTCTGACAGACTGACTCTCAAGATGTTTTTTCTTATGGCGATTACCTCTCTAAAAGAGAATTGGGGACCTACAGGCACTGTCTGTCTTGTCAGCCTACTTAGAGTTTGCCCCAGGAATGACCAAAGCAATTTTGCACCCTCATCCTGACTACCTGACTAAAGTGCCTTTCTCGACCTTATATCCGGTCACTCTCAAAGCCTTCTTCTCCCCGCCATTTACAACTCTACCAGAGGGGTCGCCTCCTCTGAAGCCTTGGCTAGAGGTGTCCCTCTGCAGCATGTTTGTGATGCGGCAGGCTGGTCATCTCCGCACACATTCATTAGATTCTACAGTTTGGATCTTCATGCCACTCCCCGGTGTGCCACTCACACTCTTATGTCCTTGAGCCGACATCTCAAGCTCATGTCTGAGACCTCTCACACTCTTGTGAGCACACTACACAACCGTAGGGGGTCCGGACAGCCACAGTGTGGCGGCGTGGGTATTCTCGTTCCCAAAGTGATTTTTCAGCATTTAGCTTTTTGAAAGGGAACGTCTCGGGTTACTTGAGTGTAACCATTGTTCCCTGATAAAAGCAGAATGAGATGCTGCACTTCATTGCAGCACTGGGATGCCCCAGGACTGCTCTTCAGACAAAATACCTGACAATGCTCCTGTGACGCATCTATTTACAGCCCTATCCCAGGTGCATCCAATGATTACACCGGCAGAGGCTATAAATTCAATGTTCAATGACGTGTTGCACACATATTCACAGCTGGTCACACCTAAAGTTGTTCCCAAAGTGCTTTTTCAGCGCAGCATCACGTTCTGCTTTTATCAGGGAACAAGGTTTACAATCAAGTAACCCGAGACGTTATTATTTATGTCAAGTTCATAGTTAAGTCATGTTAAGTCAAGTCAAGTTCATGTTTATGTTTTGTTCAAGTCAAGTTTAGTCAAGTTCATGATTTGTTTTGTTCATGTTTGGAGTTATGTTTTTTTGGATATCACGTTTGTAAATAAAACTGCACTTGGGTTCATCACACATCATCATCTCTTCGCCTACGTTACAGTATATCTGTGTCATAGGCTTGTAGGATGAAATAAGTTACAAGATGCATAGAGTGCTATTGTTTATGGGATTGTGGACATCTTGTGAACCACTTACACAGTTGAACCTTTGCAGGGAGGCCCAACAAAGAGTTCATATGTCAGAATTGCACCCTGGTGCTTTACCTGTTCCTTAACAAGTTCTGGGGCAGATTGGCACACTGTTAAGCAACTGGTCATTTACAAGGTAATCGAGTCATCAGAGCCTGATTTTGTTATGATATTTTGTTATTACCACCCCCTCAAAACCAGACATTAAGTGTACAGGTAGAACCTGAGGCACATGATACACCAGTGATTCCAGAGAATTATATTCTTGAACCCATTGTACAAAACCCTGCTGACAGTGATGAAAATGTATTGGAGTCAGCAAGTGAAGGTGTGATTTGTCAATCAGAAACTGAAGAAGAGAGTGCTCAATCATCAGAATCACTGAAAAGTTATGTTAATGATCCAGTGAGAAGAAAAGCTTGCATTCCTGTTGCTAGAAAAAGCAAGCGAGTTACTACAGACTTACCAAAGTCTACTTGTAATACAGATAATGTAGTAGAGACATGACTTCCCAAGTTCTATCAAGTCTTGGTGTTGCTTTATCTGAGAAGGCATTACAGTGTACAATGAGTTCTTCATGTACTGAGTAAAGCCAGAGAAGCCATTGCCTGAGAAATGATAAAAGTGATCAAATGAATTACAAAAAAACCTGGTGGTAGTGATTTGTTCATTGTCATATTCTTTTCAAGTTTTTATTACCTTGTATTTAATTTACTTTGTCTGAATGTTGATTTATAGAAGTTGTATTGAGTGCAAATGTGGTGTTATACTGGAGTTGGTCACTTTGTAGCACTAAGCACTGAAGCCATTTCCTCTGTACTCACATAATAGCAAGTTCTTTTTGCACTTGTGTGTTTACCATCTTTTCCTCTATCGTGTGGAGTGAGTTGGAGACAATGTGCTCCAAAAAGTTAATCCTCCAAAAATACATGGTCAAATGGAGATGTATTGTGAAATTGACTTAAACCAAATGTTGTATTTTATTGTCTTTGTATTATAACAACATTAGTGATCATGGGGTAATGGTTCCATGTGGCTCAGGTGCTGAAGCCCGTCAGCAATCCAAATCTCCAGTTTCATGTCAAATGGGTTGGTGTGTACTCTATGTATTTATTTCTGTGTTTGTTTTTGTTTAGCAGTAGTCCATTTGAAGTATTGTTTTATGTAGGTTTTTATAGCAACTTGATTAGTTGAAGTGTTTTTAGACATAACGATTGACTGAGCTTGTGCCCCTGATATTTTTTTTCCCTCTCTGTTACATCTGTTGAAGTTTGAGTTAACAACAAGTGTTGCCGAACATCAATTTTAAAGCAACTACAAAAAATAAAATAAAGAACCCTTAAATAATTTTATTGTGCCCCTTGTGTTCATGGGCTACATATATGATTTTCTTCTCCAAACACACCAAAGCATGATCTGAAACCAAAATGTTCCCAATTGAGCAATCAGTGGTAAATATAGTGGGAATAAGTTATTTATATATTAATATATATATATTCTAGAGTAAACCTTGTGAACTGATGAAAAGAAGGTATAATCCCTCCCAGATGGATTCAGAAGTCTCCAAATGTCTGTAAGACCAAAATTAGTACACATCCTCTGAAGTGTCAACTATTCTCTAAAGGGGCTACACACTTTTGCATTACTATGATCAAGGACTGGATCCATAAACAGACTGAAGTCTCCACCCAAAAATCATATCGGATCCCAGCTGCTTGTGACTTTCCCTTAAGATTCATAAAATAGTTCTGATCATCAGCATTGGCTGCATATATATTAGCCAAAATAAGATTTCGCCCCTGTATTTCAGCCAAAACAACTCTTCCTAAATTATCTTTAATCTGTTTGAGACATTTAAATTGTAAATGCATACTTGTGCATGTGATGACTCCCCTACTTTTACTCAAACCAGCACTATAAAACACATGCCCACCCCATGCCCTTCCAAGTTTTTCAGCTTCCTGTGAAGAAAGGTGTTTCTTGAAGGAACACTATATTATATTTCTTATGCTTAAGAAAAGATGCAACCTTCCTTCTTTATATAGGGTGCCCCAGCACATTAGCATTCCACATGGATAGAAATATTTTACCTATATTAAAGTGTGCAATGACATGCAAAGAAAAATTGTGTACCCAAGGCTAAATTATATAGACCATTTTACATTAATGTAACAATACAATCCTTAATAACCCAAAGAATAAGAAAAAAAGATGCGCTTCAACCTCAATCAATTGTCATTGAATAATGTCTCTTTTAACATCCTTTCTGTTCTTTACAATCAGGTTTTGATGAAAATAAAATTAAAATTCTAACCACACATAGCATGTGCATGTGCACTCTCAATGTTTACTCAACCTAAAACAATACTCCTGTCAGACTCTGCTGCCATTCTTAAAGAGACAGTACGGTTTTGCACTTGTTCTACCTACTTGTACTTATAAAAATATATGAATGTAAACACACACACACACACACACACACACACACACACACACTACAATATATGCAATTTATTGATTGTATATATTGACTAGTAAATTTAAAAAAAAACTAAAATGTGAACAATATAATGAACTAATGATCATCATTTATATAATTAATATTTTCATAATGTACCTACAGTAGTTAGAAGGTACCCTGTATAATTAACAGCATGAGCTGAGAGATCATGTCTCTCATATGCAAAATTGACATTTTAACTTAAACACACCCATAAGAACCGGAATCAAAATGAATCAAGAGCCTTTGAATCGGCATTGAAACAAATTGGGAAATCTGTATCAATGCCCAACCCTAATAAGCACCAATAATAATAATGAAAAACAAAAAACAAAACAAAAACAAAAACAAAAAAAAAATGAAGCAAAATATTAGTTTGCTAGTTTGTACTAAGTGCCTTAAACAAAATGTCATGGTTACTGTTATAACCTTGTGCTGTCTGAGAAGAGGCAAAAAGGTCCACTTCTGCCCTGTAAAATCTCACCCAGATTTGTTCCACTACCTCGGGGTGGAGTTTCCACTCCCCCGTCGGTATTTTCTGTCTGGACAGTAAATCTTTTCCCACATTTTCCCACTGTTGTGTTGATTGCAGTGACACAAGGGGTCTCTTCTGAGAGCCTCACGTACCTCTGAACTTGAGAAAAGGCCAATGTCAAGTTGGCAGACAGAATTTGCATGCACCGCCCCAGGACATACGTGTTTAAAGGGGAGCGGGGGAGCAAATGTCAGACAGGTTTTCACTGAGGAGCCGAGCACAACATCTTGTTCCTTCCATCGGGGAACAGAGGTTACAACAGTAACCATGACGTTCCCCTTCTGTCAATCACTCAACGTTGTGTCGATTGTAGTGACACAAGGGGTCCCACTTCAAAACGGCATGCACTACCTGTGTTACGTGACTGCCGAACCAGGTGCAAGCAGGTTACTGAGTGCTAGAAGCATCTGGGTCGGCTGCTCGTAGCCCTCCTCAACGCCCCCAATAAGGTGTCATATACCTTAGGTTCAAAGTACCTGTGCGGGAACAGGCGACATGACTTGTATGGGAGCCAGCCGGCCAGCCGCGGCCTTTTCTCTCTCTATGTTTCTCGTCATAATGTTAAAAAGCGTCTGGGGCTATCTTAACACTATAGATGCATCGGGGAAGGCATCCTTTCTCTTTCCTATTCTTTCAGGGAGAAAAGGCCCTGCGGAGGCCACGGCCTACCCATTCTGGGCGGAGGTAACTCGTGGCCAATACACACAGGGGTTGTCAAGCCAGCCATGGACATGGTGCGGAGGTAGATCCTGCCTGACAAGGGAGGATTTGCTACAGACACGGCTACCGGGAGGCAGCAAAGACTGCCCAAGGGAGATGCGGGTCCTGCCAACAGGGGGACCGTACCGAGTAAAATACATCACAGGGAGTTTGCCTGAAGCAGGAACTATGCCTGTGGAGCCCAAGCCCAACACGGAGCACTCGACTAGTGGTGGGTCTGGTGGCGAATTTCTCCACTGAATCCGCAGCCAGAGGGATAGGGAGGAAGTGCATCCAGGAAGCAAGAGCTTACTGGCTAACCTGGGAGAGAAGGTGCACTGGATCAGCCTGGTGAAGGGCGCAAGGTGCAAGTGAGTTAGCAAAGGAGTTGGGTGTTGCCCAGCCCACCGCTCTGCAGATGTCTGCTAAGGAGGTGCTGTGGGCCAGTGCCCATGAGGATGCCACACTTCTCGTAGGTGTGATAGGCTAGGAAAATAGCGTCAACAACCCATTGAGCTAACCTCTTTTTGGAGATGGCTTTCCCTTTCCACCGTCCGCCAAAGCAGACAAAGAGCTGCTCAGAGCATCTAAAGCTCTGCGTGTGGTCCATGTAGATATGCAAAGCACGTACCAGACACAGCAACGAAGAGGCTGGGTCTGCCTCCTCCTGGGGCAGTGCTTGCAGGTTCACAACCTGGACCCTGAAGGGGGTCATAGAAACCTTGGGCACGTAGCCCGGTCATGGTCTTAGGATGACGTGAGCATCAGCCGGACTGAACTCCAGGCAAGTGTCGCTGACAGAGAACACTTGCAGGTCCCCAACTCTCTTGATGAAAGTGAGCTCGATTAGGAGGGCCATCTTCAAGGAGAGGGCTTTGAGCTCGACTGACTCAAGCGGCTCGAAGGGGGGGTCTCTAAAGGCCTGAGAGGACCACTGAGAGATCCCAGGAGGGGAACAGGCTTGGCCGGGAAGGGTTCAACCTCCAGGCACCTCTAAGTAACCTGATAATCAAGTCGTGCTTACCAAGGGACTTGCCGTCTACTGCGTCGTGGTGGGCTGTGATAGCAGCGACATACACCTTCAAGGTGGAGGGGGACAGCCTCCCCTCCAGCCTCTCCTGCAGGAAAGAAAGCACTGACCGAACGCGTCTCTGCGGGTCTTCAGATCTGAAAGAACACCAATTTGCGAACAGATGCCACTTGAGGGTGTAAAGCTGCCTGGTAGAGGGAGCTCTGGCTTGGTTGATCGTGTCTACAACTGCAGGTGGTAGACCGCTTAAGTCTTCCGAGGACGGAGGGTTCCAGTCCAACCCCACGCTCACAACGGCCTGGGAAAGCATGTCGGCCATCTGCGCTTCAGACTCTGACTGGGCAGGCTGGCCCAATGACGAGAGTCCGGTCAGGACTTCACCGTCAGATGCCTGAACGCTCTCCGATACAGCGGCGATGTCATCATCCAGACCTGGCTCCAGGGATGAGGCAAACTGGCCGTGAAGCGAACCGCCATCATCCTGAGCGCAGACGGAAGGAAACAAGCGTGCCGGAGGGCGGGTGGTTCGTGGGGCTGTGCCTGGCAAAACCGAGCCTGCTGCCATCCCCAAATCGGCTCCAACGCCAGCCGGGTCTTTCTTAATCCCGTGGGAAGAAGGAGCGATGAGAGGGGCGGCTGGAGTGGCGTTCGTTTTGAGAAACGAAAGCCGCGACCGCAGTGTTGCCATGGTCATGTCCTCGCAGTAAGAACATGAACCATCCACAAACGCTGCCTCGGTGTGATCACTACCCAGACAAATGAGGCAGTGTCTATGACTGTCGGATCTGGAGAGATACCGGCAACATCCAGGAACTACACAGCGGCGGAAGGGCATCTTTACAAAGATGCGTCCTGGAAAGGACGTTCAACACCCGCTTGTGTATGTTGCTCTTTAACCAGAAAACAAACTTTTTTAGAGGAAAATAAAACTCTTTCAGAGAAGTCAACTCTTTTAGGAGAGAAGCGCTGTCGAAGCGCCCAGGGGCAGAGTCTGCACAGCGTGCAGAGAGGACAAAGCCGCTGGAATGCGCCGTCAGATCCAACAGAAGCTCTCTTGCAGAGGTGGTTGAAGCAGTTGTGACACACAGCTCACTGATCACACAACCGCTCGGCTCCAAAGAAAAAATCTGTCTTACATTCACTCCCCCGCTCCCCTTTATATCTGTATGTCTGTGGGCGGGGCATGAAAATTCTGTCTGCCAACTTGACATTGGCCTTTTCTCAAGTTCAGAGGTACTTGAGACTCTCAGAAGAGACCCCTTTTGTCACTACAATCGACACAATGTCAAGTGAGTGACAGAAGGGGAACTGTTTCAAAGAATTGCATGCACACCAATATGCTAATGGCTACCATGTTGTAGCTTATTCAAGAAATCAGACAAAGCAAGAAAACGTCTAGGTTACGGATGTAACCTCCGTTCCCTAATGGAGGGAACGAGATGCACAACGTCGAAGTGAGTGACAGACGGGGAACTGCATTGACATTGAATTTGAAATAATTTCTTGCTTTTGACATAAAATGTACACAGCATATGTTTCAATAAAATATAATCAAATGTAATCCTGGTTATTTTATTCGTCTTATTTTTATTTGTAATTTTTTTTTACCATACTTTTAAGAGCATTTTACAATAAAATTTACATCTTGTTAAAAAATAATATACATTTTCACAGTTAACTATAGAGTAAATCATACTTTTAACTTAAAAGTAAACATGAATTGAGAAAAATTACTGAGTGCACCTTTAAATGACATTTTAAATGACTCATTCATTCATCACAACATTCAGTTGCAAGGCTGAGTAAACAGAAGTGTTTCAGTAGAAAAACAAAATGAGAAACTTCAAGTTCAGCTCTTTCTGCTGAGGAATGAAGCTGATTTATTGGATGTTTGATTGAACCAGTTTTACAGATGAGCAATAAATGTATAAAAAAAAGTAACAGCCATGTAATAATGCTTAATATAACAAGTGTCTGTTTTGTCATCTGATGCCATCTGATGACAAAGTACAGATATTTTTCAGACACTTTGATGCTCATGATGAATTATAAAATGTGGTTTTGCTTGATGCTACGATTATAAAGTGTTCTATGGTGTTTTTTTTAAAAAACATTATGCAGTCTGCACGTCCACTTTTTAAGGTTCACAGAACAGCTCATCCAAGAGATCTCTCCCTTTATGATATGGCTTTCTTTCTTACGTTTTGTCTCAAAAGTTTATGGTATCTCTTGATATGTGTGTCTGCCTAAGATGTACTGCATTTGGGACACTGAAACATCACAGAAGCTCTGAGTTACAACACAGCACTCTGTTATCACTCCACCTTTCCCTTTTCTCTCTCTTTCTCTCTCTCTCTCTCTCTCTCTCTCTCTCTCTCTCTCTCTCTCTCTTTCTCCCTCACACACACACAAATGCTGACTTTCATGCACACATCTCCACCCACGGGGCTTAACTGGTTCTTCCTCTCTCCTCTATCTTCATCAGTATTTTGCTGAGGCTGTTTGGAGGGAGACAAAAGGCCTCTCTCTCTAGATTTTCCCTGATAACAGAGACATCATACACACTAAAGAAGGCAAAGGGCTGAGTTTTTTCTCTATCTTGAAGATTAAGAGTCAAATTGATCTCTCGTATTTCTTTTTTTCACTTTCTTTCTTACTTTTTCTTTTTCTTTTTTTTTTTTAAAAAAATTGGAATTTAAATGGAAAAGATGAGAGAATCTGAAAAAGGGAATGAAACATTAGGAACTACAGATGCTGGTAACCCCAGGGTGTAGTATTCTTGCTAAAATAACCTCTGCCCTCCTTGCCTGGTGTTTCTCACAAGTCTCTCACCCCAGAGTGCTTAGATTTAAAGCATCTATTATAACTTGATCTGCTTTGAATACCCGACATTTAATAAAACCTGAGGTCACATTTAAGGTGTTTCCCTGCTGTATCCTCAAAAGTCATGTAAGATTGAGCCAATAAACATGCATTGTGATAGTAAATATAGAATACATATAATTCATATACATACTGTATAGCCTATAAATATCCCAGGAGGCCTAGACATGGAACAAGTTTAGCCTGGGATAAAATCTTTTTTTGACTGAGCTCTTAAATAATAAAAAATATTATTAACCACAATTTGCAAAGACAAGAAAATGGTACTTCAAGCTTGAATTGCTTTGTTGGTAGAAAAAAAATCCTTATTATGTAATCTATGTATGGCCAGTGGGTTTGGTTAATTGCATTTTATATTTTATTACTATTGTTTATTATTTACAACAACTACAATTTTGATGCAATGCCACATTTTGAATGATTTATTTGATATTATATTTTATTAAAATAAATGTAACCAAGTGGAGAAATGTCATGTGATTTAACTCCAGTCATAAATTGGAAAAAAATCAGATTTTACACAAAATTGTGTTAAATTGTATTAAATGTGTTCACACGTGTCATATGTTAAAGTTGTGTTTGTTGTGGGTTAATTTTGAAGGTGCATATGGATTGCATATGTGGAGTTTGAAGTTTCGGTGTGCATGCAAGGACTGGGTATGTAAATTTAGTATTAATCAAATCTTATTAATGATTTATAGCCCAGAGTGTTTTCCAGTTTAGTGAATAAGTATTATATAAGAAAACATGTTTAACGAGAAATCTCATGTTTTTCTCTAGTGCAATATATGTCCTTAAAGCTTGATTGAAAATGCATAAAAAGCTTTGGCCGATTTAATCATGTGTTTAATGCATAAAATACTGTGATTGATTTAGCATGTGTTAAATGCACAAGATGCTTTGAGTGGTTTGAGCAAGTACTTAAGTGCATAGGATACTGTGAATATTATAAGCAGGTATCAAGGTGATGTATATGTATAAGTATATGGGTAGGCTAATGCCCTGTTTGTATGTTCATTTGACATTAGCCTCTTCCGTATTTCATTGTACCTTATTTCATTTCCGTATTCCATTTTTTTGTATTTTCCTTAGTACTTTTTTCTTTAATATATTACGGCCACATCGACTGCTGTTGTACTTTTTTTTTTTTTTTTTTTTGCATTTTTAATAAACAGCTGTCAGTATAAAACCCCAAAATATACTTTTGTATGTTGTGGTGATTATTTTCATCCCACTGGCTACAAGAATATGTATTAATAATAGATGTTAAATCTTAATGGTTTCAGAGCAAACCACTAAAAAATGTATATCCATTGACCACTAATATGAATAGCGTTTAAACAATCTAAGAATCTTCAGAATATTTGCCATTTTTTATTTATTTTTTGATGACAGTGATATCACTGTAGTAACCGTGGCATTTTGGCGTAAACTGTGGTTACCATGGTAATTTTTTGTAATGGACCCTGATGAAAGAAATCTAGTTCAATGTGATTGTACTAAGTTAATCAGCATGCAAAAGAGTTTTTGTCATTTATCACGTTCAGTGCCTGAATTACCGTAAATTCATCATCTGCCTCTAATTAGAGGTCTGGGGGCCATTAGATGGGTGGTGCGAGAGAGATATGTTGCCATTACAGACCTCCATCCATTCAAAGATGTTTGCTCCTTGTAGTCAAGCCCTTTTGAAAGAGCGCAATCAAAAATGATGAATGTATTTAAAATTGGTGTTACACATACACTCAACTGAGATGTAAACAACAATCCACTAAAGACTCACAGTGATTGAGTGAGAAAGGAGAGAATGATATACACATGAAAACTCCCAAATGAACAGAATCACCCCCCCCCCCACCCCCCCCCCCCCCCCCACACACACACACTCAATGTTGATATTTAAGTCAGTGAAGCTTTAAGGACTCAAGCCTAATTACAAGCTTGTCTGCGTATGAAGTAGCAAATGAGAATGAAAAGCAAATCTCTTTCCTAATGAGATGCTGACCCTGAGGTCATGCAAATTATAAATATCATTTCCAAAATTGAAAAAAAGTGGAAGAGATATTTTTCACGCTTACATAATGGGAGAGGGGATTACGGAAGAATACCATATACAGAATGTCATCTGTTCAATGATGAATAGAGTAGAGAGACAGAGAGGGAGAAGATGAGACAGACAGAAGGAGAGATAAGAAACTGGGAGAGACTGAAAGACAGAACTGGGCCAGCTGGGTTGGGCTGATGAGTGCAGACACATGGGGAAACAGGAGAAGAGGCTTGTCTGTGTTTGTCAGGGAGGATCTTTAAATTTAGACATTGTTTCGACATGTCATATTCATTATTTTTAGTCAGTTTTACTCCGATTAAAATTACATACAATTTTAGTCAACAAACGTAACAATTTATTTCATTTTAAATAATGTTAATGTTTTACATAATGTGCACATGACAAAAACATCTATCAAACTGTAACAGACCAATCATATAAATTCAAATATTTTTAAAAATGGATAAACTACTTACAATTATTTAAACATGTACTGATGTGGGTAGTAACGTACTACATTTACTTTTACATTTTAAACATGTTTCATTTACTTGAGTAACTTTTTGGGAAAAAAAATACATTAATAGTAGGTTTAAAAGTGGGTACTTTTTACTCTCATTCAAGTCAATTTCTAATGAAAATGTTTTACTTCTCTCCCCACAGAACTGCCGCCTCCAGCTGCCTTTATCCCTCTTGTTGGTTGATTAGCCAGATTGGGGGTAAGAATGAGTGAACAAAAGTAAGGAACGAGTGGCTCACTCAGAATTCAGAAACTCCAACAAAATGGTGGACATGCGAAATAGTGCACTATATTGTGGATAGGGGGCAGTTTCAGACACAGCAATTGTTCCGCGACCGAGGTTGTTGCCCTACGCAGGCTGTGTACTCTGCGTTTAGGGAGCAGCGGTACTGCTGTACAGAACTAATGATCTAAATTCTTTCGACACAGAAAACTGTAACTACACTGAAATAAGAATCCACACAGGACTTTAAAAGCTATGAAATATCTTGCTTTGGTTTATTTTTCAGCATTTTATATAATGTCCCTGTGGGACATTTTCACATTTTCACTGTAATAATTACTTCAAATTTTTCCAAACCTCTCTTCTTATTGACAAATTCATCCAGTTCTGACAAGAGCCCTTGAAGTTCATCCAAAAATGCTAATTTTCTCATAATCAGGGGAAAAACTACTCAAGTAAGAGTAAAAGGGTAGCTCATTTAAAAGTACTCATGACTAGTGAGTATTGAGTACCGAGTTGCAAAACCTATGACACATTATAATGAACAATGTATGCCAGCTTTTAAAATGCATCACTTATCTATGATAAACACTACATGAATCTGATTCCAAAAAATAAGAGGGAGAAATGAAAACAGAAATGAAAAGATTGAAAAGTCATTTTAAATACACTGATCGCCATTTTAAATCTTAATGTATGAAACAATTACATTAAAATCAGTTTTGTGTATGGGTCTACATTTCCCTTAATGCTGACAGATCGTTATTGTTGTTGTCACGTCTAGATGTTTTTGTTCATGTTTTGTTTTTGTCCCTTTTATTTTGAAATTTCTAGTTTCAGAACATATCTAGAAAATATCCTGTTTCATGTCATGTGGTTCCCTTGTGATGTGATTTCATGTTTCCCTCCATGTTCATGTGTCTTGTTTTCATTGGTTTATTATTTCATTAGGTTGTTATCAGTTCTAGTTTGTCATTGGTTTTAGTTTATTAGTCTTGTTATCTTTTTTTAGTGTTCTGTTTGAACATTGGTTTATGTTTCCTCATGTTGTGTATTTTAGCCCTCATGCTTGCCATTGTCTGTGGCAAGTATTGAATGTGAAGCCAAGCCAAGCTCATGTTTATGTTCTGTTTTGTTTTGTTTTATAGTTAAGTCAAGTCAATTCTAGTTTAGTTAATGTTTATGTTTTTTTTGTTTTTTGTTTTTTATTTCACTCTTTGATTTATTACCATTCGAAATGAACTGCACTTGGGTTCATCTTCACGTCTTCATCCTCATCTTCATCATTGTCCTTGCCAGCTTCATTACAGTTATGCATAAAACATGTTAAAATAATGCAAGGAATGCAAAAACAATAGAGGAGGTAGAGCAGGCATGGGAAAAGTTGTTTGGTACAGGGGCTACATCATACTTAAAAAGGAATATTTCAGCCAGAATGAAAATTCTCTCATCATTTACTCACCCTCATGCTATCCTGGATGTGTATGTCTTTCTTTCTTCTGCAGAACACAAATTAAGATTTTAGAAAAATATATAAGCTCTTTTGGTCCATAGAATGAAAATAAATCGGTGCTAAAATATTGAAGATCCACAAATCACATAAATCAGCATAAAATTTGTCTAATCCATGTGCCTCCAGGGGTTTAATCCATGTCTTCAGAAGTGATATGATAGATGTGGTGAGAAACAATCAATATTTAATTCATTTTTTACTATTAATTCTCCTTACTGCTCAGTCAATCTTCACCTTAACTGTCACTATCTTCTTGTGTTTTTGGTGATTCACATTCTTCATGCATATCACCACCCAAATATCTCAACCACACATGTCGTATCAATTCTGAAGTCATGGATTAAACCACTGGAATTGTATGTATTACTATTATGCTGCTTTTATGTGCTCTTTGGAGTGTAAAAATGTTGGCACCCATTCACTTACATTGAATGGACCTACAGAGCTGAAATATTCTTAATTTTTGTTCTGAAGAAAGAAAGTCACAGACAGATGGCACGAGGGTGAGTAAATGATAAAATAATTTTCATTTTTGTAAGAATTATTTCTTTAAGTAGCACATGGGGGGCCACATTGTCCTCCTTTTGAGATACAATGTTCCACATTCATTTAATTCTTGTATCTTTTAAGCCCAGAAATAGTAGTGTTCTTATTTTAATGCATGATGCTCAATTTTATGAAGTTTGTGACTGGTGGAATATATATATATATATATATCTTTATAAAGGCTAAGCATAACTATAAATTATTTTATCATCTCTACTTTCCTGGTAATTTATTATACCAATTTACACACTACATCATGGGTCAGTATTATTAAAAAATAAACAATATTATTAAAATAATATTATTATTAAAAATGTCACTGTTTTATTATGTAGTGAGTAGTGAGTGGTTTTCTCATTTCCTTGTTATTGCTGTTTGATTAATAGCCTTTTTATGACATAAGCTTATAGAATCAGTTATGTTACAAGTCCAACATTTTGATGCAAATATGCTTTTAGTCCCACTGTTTAAATTCACTTGATCCAACCGACTGTGTTTATATTAATGCCTCACACATTGGCGGAATTATGAAGTGTATTTGATCATTTAGGTGCGAACCTGCAATAGCGCTCAAACCTCAGCCGCCTGTCAATCAAACATAATGCAGCTACAGATGTCAGGAAATAAAAAGTCTATCTTTTACATTTCATCTAGATCAACCAACCAGTTGTGCTCTTGCAATCGCAATTGATGTTATAAACACCCCTGTTCTAGACGTAGAACATAGGTTAAGTATAGAAAATTACTCAAAAGTTTGATCAAGGACATCTCTCTTTTTCAAGATCAAGATCATTTTATTCCGCAGCCCTATTGATAACATTGCATTAATCTCTCACAGCAGCCCAACAATCTCAGTGATAGATATTTAAACTTCAGGCTGCGTTATAGACACAGAATCTAGTAAGCAGAAATATGAAATTTACCTCAGTATGTTTCTTCAAATTAGAGGCAGGATTAATGCTGATATCTGGCTTGAGCAAGTTAAACTCACATGACACAATCATGCAATTTCCCTTTTTCACTGCGAAAAGCCCTTTCAGGTGCTGCTGTGATGTTCAGGTGTTGAAATGTGCTTGAGGTATTCTCCACAGTGTGTGCCAGATCTGCAGCTGCCATTCAAGTTTTTTATGTGTGATTTGATTTGACAATCATGTTGATAGATAAAAATAAAATCAGGACAGGGAAGTAGCGAACACAGACGGTGTGAAAATAGCAGAGTAAAAGTACAGTAGCATCACTTAAAATGTACTCAAGTAAAGTAAATGTATACAGTTTTTAAACAATGAAAAAAGTAAAATTCTTGGGATAAAGTAGTTAATTACAGTAATGTGAGTATTTGCAATTCATTACTTTCTAATTATTTACCCCTATTAATTTACTCATCCTCTTGCCATCACAGATGTGTATGACTTTCTTTCATCTGCTGAACACAAATGAAGATTTTTAGAGGAATTTCTCAGCTCTTTTGGTCCATAAAATGCAAATGAATGAGTGCCAACATTTTAAAGCTAAAACAAAATCACATATGTCAGCATAAAAGTAATCCATAAGACTCTAGTGGTTAAATCAGTATCTTCAGAAGTGATGTGATAGGTGTAGATTAGAAACAGATCACTTTCACATTCTTCTTCTTGTGCTTTTGGTGATTCACATTCTTCTCTGCATATTGCCCCCTGCTGGTCAGGGAGAAGAATATTTAGCAAAAAATGACAAATACTTGTTTCTCATCCACACTTATCATATAACTTCTGAAAATATGGCTTTAACTTGGAGTCTTATGGATTACGTTAATGCTGCCTTTATGTGCTTTTAGGAGCATTAACATTTTGGCACCCATTCACTTGCATTGTACTGACCTACTCTATCCACCTCTGAATAAAACATTAAAAATTTAAAAATATTAATATCCTATTTTTAATATGTAAGATTAAACAACATGAGAAAAACTATCCTGAAAACCTGATAAAATATCTTAATTTCATAATTTTGTCAACAGCGTGTTTTCATGAAAACCATTTGATTATCGCCATGATGCGTCATTTTCATCTCATCCTTTCTCTTAACGAGATTAGAAGTAGGCTATCATATATTTGGTCCATGTGACTCATGAACTATATTACAAGTCTTCTGAAGCTAGATACCTGAGGATTAGACTGAAATTTAAATTCACTTAAAAATGTGTTGACGTCAGTAACATCAAACGTCATTGGTACTTGTGCTTTTCGGGACTGATCGTCATTGATGTCAAGCTTGCAACTTGCGATGCGTCACGGGGATACAAATGGCACATTTTCCAGTGTATTACCCTTGTACAACCATGTAGAAGAACAATAGGAAGCTCCCTAAATTATTACTTTTTAAGTAAACAGCTTTTGTTGGCTGCCATACTTGTGTATTCATACTAAAAAAATCAAAGTGGCAATTGGCTTGTGGCCAGATTTTGGTCAAAGCAGGAGTATGAATTTTAAAAAGTTGATCTTTGCTTTGTCCTCTCCTCTAAAAGTGTTGCCTTCCCTCCTTTAGAGAGCTTATGTGTGGGGAGATAGGGTTACATGGTCAGTTACAGCTGTTTAGACAATGCTAATTAAGTTATTGCATCCTATCCCTGCTCCTTAACGGTCAGGAACTTTGGCTGTCATGTGACAATCAGCAGTTGACGGACTGTGACCTTGATTGTTGAGACAATGTAATTTCTGAATGCCAGGTAAATCAAGCCGGCACTTTCTAGGTGCTTCCGCAGCAGGTTCCAGAGAAGATGCCAAATAAAATTTGATTGATTGACTGGCCCCGTGAAGAGTTGATTTATTGAGGTTGCGCTGAATAGCTGCAAGTTTTTATGTTGTGGAAGCATCTTGCAGTCGCTACAAGGTAAAAAGCCAAGACAGATTCAATTACATCAGGTGCTTTTTAAACTTTGTTGCACTGCATATCCATACAATCAATGCTAATCACAAAGCAATTTAGCTCTGAGATCATGGTAGAAGGTTGTCCCTCAGGAAATGTCTCTAGAGAGTTGTTATGTTAGTGCTTGTTTTTCTGAACAAACGTGCATCTTTGTGTCTACCAGGTTGTTGTAATTGAGTCAAGTAAGGGACCATTCAGCTCAAGCACATTTATGCAACCTAGTCTCATAGAATCATGTTAATATACCAAAATGTTTGCTAAAAGATTTCCTGGTGAAATAAACACTAGATTTTTCGCTACAGCACATGACTAGTATATTTTAGTTGGCATTACATAACCAGCTACACTTACAAGCTTATTCGAACACAATGAAGTTGTACAATAGCCAGTTGAGATTAAGTAGATGGGGTGTTACACTTGCAACGCAAAGTACCAGGGTATGAATCCAGAATAGCATGAGTCGACACGTGAGCTAAAAGTACAATATCAAAGACGGACGGATGAGTTAGGGGCTGTTCACACCGAACACCTATTGTACACGTCTGCTGTTTTGGCTTGACAGCCTTTGACTGTTGCATAGTGTCTCGCTGTTTCTTTGGCATCTGTTTATTCATATTTTCTGACACCATGACAAGTTAAAAATAGCTTTTTTTCAAAAATGCATTTTTAGACACCTGAGTTCCGTTTCATTCGTTACCCTGTCGGGTAGGGACGGGCCACACGGCCTCTGGTACTGTTTGGGTTCTGAACTGCAGCGGTATGTGTAAAGAACCACAATGTAAAAAAAAAAAAAAAATCTGGCAGCTGTGGTAGCCAGAATAATTATGTAAAAAATACAGTAAAAATGTAAACAAATTTACAGAACAGCCTGTAAATGTTTAAATCTGTTTGTATATTTTATGTTGCAGTACCGTCGTTTATTTGTTAAATGATGAACTTATATATATTAAATCTGCTTTTCACTTTATAATGTATTGTTAATTACCATGGTAATTACAGAAGACACCAAAGTATATAACTGATATTAAAAATAAGAAGAAACATAACTATTCCCATAAAATATAATGAAATATGATGGGTCATGCTGGGAATTCTGGGAAGACCAGTTACTGTTTTTTTTTTACTGTAATTTAAACAATAATTTACCTTAAAAAGTATATGCCCTCTCTTTTTAAACATAATATACATTTTAACCGTTAATAATATGGGGAAATCTTATTTTTACATCTAAAAATGTTTTACCGTGAAAGTACATGTATTGTCTATTGTAAATATATAAAAAAAAAATTAACATATATTTTACGGTAACTACTCGTTAACCAATTTACATTTTTTTTTACTGTAGTCGTTTAATGTTAATATTACTGACACTTTTATTCTGCATGTAGTCTCATATTGCAAAAATGTTGCCACAACCATCATCTAATTTTCATGAGATCAGGCTTTAAAAAAAAAAACATTAAAAAAGACATAGCACAACTAATTAAAGAGAACAAAAGGTGTCTCAATACACGATTATAAAAGGTTGAGATCTTTTAACTTAACCTGGCCTCTTCAAAAGGTGGTGCCTCTGCACTAGATAAAACAAAAAGACAGTACAATGGTCAAAGACGTCTGTCTAAGACACAGATGCAAAAGCTGCTTCATTTGAACGGCCCCTAAGACATGTTCCTAGATAAAAATAATGTGTTGATATGTATGTTGTTCCAGGATCCACAAAGCATAGTCCAAACCCCAACCCTAACCCAAAACATAAACAACCCCAATCAGAGGGAAATAATAGCTTGATAAGAATGTTGCTGAATCCCAGTTCTAATCAGGCAAGCAGCTTAGGAGATAAGCAATTTGCCTGTCTACGCTGAATGCAAACCACTGCTCTATGCAACACAATCACAGCACAGAGAATATTCAGTACATGAGGCTTAATATATGGTTATTTGGAGTGAGAATTTTAATTTTGTTGATTTCACTGTGGGCGATGCTACTCAACGGTACTCAGAACAACAGTGCAGAAAAAGAAACGAATTGACTAACAAAACATCATGCCGCTTGTCAAGGTCATGGCTGGTTAGGACAAAAAAATTCTGATTTAAATGGAAGAGATAACTTTTAGCGCATTTTTTATTGCCTTTATTTTTATTTTATTATCCCAACCCTAAAATCTGATTGGTTCATTGGAACATTGTTTAAGGACCAACAAAGATGTTCATCCATGATAATGTACTGCATGTACATTTTATGCTTGCATTAACAACTGTGTTTGCATCTGTTCGCATTTATGTATTTTTTGCTTGTGTAAACAGGTGTCTTGCACGTTTGTCGTGGCCGAGGACATGGCACAGAGGGCATTTGTGTCTCAGCCTGTCTTTGTCACTATTACAGAAAGACGGGCACCCATCCTGAAACACACGCTCAGTAGCTCTCTGTCTCTTTAAGCAAACCGCCTCTCAGGTCCCGCTCATTACACATGCTGTATTTGCAGAGTGCCAAGACACTGGAAAATACTCTCAGATAAAGAGAAACTGCAGTGATGTCAGAAAGAAGAATGGGGGGGTGGGGGCACTGAGAGAAAGAAGAGCTTTGAGACAAAGAATCCAGAGCAATAAAGTAAATGTGAAAAAAGAAAGAGAGGATGACTTAGAAAGAAAGATAGAGCACTTGTTCTATTTCTTTAGTGAATGCAAAGCACTCCCAGCACAAGGACCGCTCGAAACTGAACGCTAAACCAATAAAAGTGGTACAATCCTAATCCGGTAAAAGTGATTGTGTACATGAGGTTGAGTGTGTGTAGAGGTGAGAGAGGGAGACGTTTGAGGGAGATAAGTGAGCGAGTGTGTGTGAATTTTGGCAGTGATAACTGACTTGAAACGCATGACTCTGATGTTCTTTCAGAGGTGACTGAAAACTGTCACTACTGGCACCTCTTCTTTCTCTTTTTCTCTCTCTCCTCCACACTACCCACCAAGGACAGTCGCATCGTATGGCAGAGTGAAGGCAGAACAGTATCGTTAACTCTCTCCCTTCATCTCTCTCTTTTCTTTCCTCCCTAATTCTCATTCATCATTCTTGTTCTTCTCCCTCTCTGTTTTACTCTCACTTGCTCTCTTTCTCTCTCTGGATCACTCTTGCTCACGCTCTCTCTCTCTCCCTCCCTCACTCGTTCTCTCATGAATGTCACCTTTACTGGTGGAAGCCACTGGATTTGCGCACACACACTTGTACTCATACTCTCACTAGCTTTGGGGTGGGGGGGTAATGTAGGGCTGTGGGGAGAGATAGCGTGTGCCAGAAGAGGCAGAAGGGAAATTTCTCGGAGTCCATCCTTCTTTTACTGGCTCCCATCCTGCGACTCGAGGCTTCAACAGTCCCTGCAGCTGAAGCAGAAGTGCCTCTGGACATGGCAAGCGCTGGATTAGCGCTCCAGATTATTATTACATTTTTTTTTCAGCTCAAGCTCAAAGTTAGCCATAGGGACTGCAGCCTGACCATCTGCCTGATTCTGACTGGATCTGCTCCTGATTTGGGTCTGAATAATCCTGCTGCTGGTGAGTGAAGAACTTTATGCGTAGACGAGCTGCGTGTTGATGAGAAAGCTCATCGTTTCTCTCAGAACTGTGCGCTAAACTTTAGCTTTGTCAGTGTTTTCGTCTTCAGGACGGAGGCACAAGGGGAGGGGAAGGGAGAGGAGCGGTGGGGGGGCAAATATGTCGGCAATGTCGCAATAATGACTTCGCCAGCCTCTTTCAGTATCTTTTCATGGAAATGTGGTTTAGGTTTGACGGATTTATGTCAGCGTCAATATGTATTTAGCAAAACTATTGTGATGAAGGACAAACCATGGACAGGTTGTGAGAGGACAAGAACTTAACCTCTTCCATTTCTGGAGGGAAACAAACGGACACGTTAGGAACTAAACCGAATTCTTGGCTTGCCTTGCAAGGTTTGACCTTTGACTTTTACCTTTTTGTGTTGCCATAAAAAGACGAGAGTATCCAGAGAGGGTCTCATAAGCAGACAGAGACCCCCCTCCTGAAGGTGAGAGGGGGGGGGGAAGATGGCAGCTCTTGCCAGTTCTCTCATCAGACAAAAACGGGCTGTCAAGGACGACCAGACCAACCGGCCGATAGCCAACAAACGCAAGCCGTGCCCCAAGAGCAACAAGTCCCTTTGCCAGAAACAAATTCTAGTTCTCATATCAAAAGTTCGACTATGTGGTGGACGAAGAGGAAGAACCGACAAAAGACCGGGTAGGTTCATCTGTCGCTTTCTTTTTTTTTGGTGTTTCTTTCTTGTTTTAACCACATTTAATTGGTATAACCAAACCTACCAATGGCAAAATGAAAGTTATCTGGTAACATTTAAAAAGTTCTGACATAAGTCTTGTTGGTTGACTTACTTCATAGTCAGGCTCAAGTCTCAAGTTCACAGTATGAATGTAAGGATACAACAGTGAAATACAGTCTGGTCTGAAATACAGTTGACTCTTTGAAGTAACATTGCATAGGTCACATAAAAAACAAAACCACTAAGCTCATTAAATTGCAGGGTTATGGGATTTATTCTGACTTTTATAAGGGAGAAAGGGGATTGCCTACTATTTTATGACATGAATATAGCAGGAAGATGTGAGTCCTTTGTAAAGTTTGATTTACAGTCTTTCAAAGCGTCTCATATAAATGGGCTATTCTGGGTTGCTTATGACCTGCCCTAAGGATGCTAATTACTACACCATCTCCTCAATGTTCATGTATGGCTGTGTGTTAATACAATATCCCATCTAATTTCAATTGTGTTTCACGTAAGATTGTTACTCCATGAGATTGGAGGTTGGATTCTGGCCATGTTTTAGCTTCGGTAACCTTGCCACTGGCCAAATGGGAAAAAAACTGCATGCTCTCTGATTACAGCACTGATACTGAGACAGAAGCCCTGCAATTGTTATGCCAACCTACAGGGCAGAATTGCATACACATACTGTATTTGTGTCCACAACTTTGTCTAGCACTTCATGTTTTATTGAAATGAAAACATCTCTGTTTGGTGTAACTGCTGTTGGACTTTGTTTTTAACATTTTTGTGTAAAGATGGAGTCCAAATTAGTGGTATAAGAGAGAGAGAGAGAGAGAGAGAGAGAGAGAGTACGTGTTTTATACATAAATGAAAATGATTATAGGAAGGGATATTAATCTACCTCTTTACTCATGTCTCTCACGCCATCAAACATAAAATGCAGCACACTACAATTATCAGTAAAATATGGTTCTATACAGAAATAGATGTGAAATAGAGAGAGTGTGTGTTTGTGTGTAATCTTTTATGGCATTTAAGTACAACTGAAAGCCCAAACCTGCTCCTGGGACCGTATTTTGTAATATTTACATTCCTTTGATATCTACCGAACACATTATCACATTACGCTCCAGTACCATTCGGATAGTGTGGTTTAGAGACACACTGAAATACAAATACCTTTTCGCATATGCAAACACAGAAAAACAGGTTCAGCCAACTTCAAACAGCATTGCATTGTTAGCACAGGTGAAATTTTCAACTGAGTTATTTTCTCATCCTCTCCAGGTGCGTCTGAATACCTGAAAATGCCATTTTTTATTTAGTATTTTGTCTTGTTTTCCAGTAAAATTATCTATATTTTCTTAATACAAGATAAATAATTAAGCAGTGTTTTTTTTTTCTTTCTGTTTCAAACACCTAGTTCAAAAAACCTCTTAAATTAGAATAGTTTTTTGTGAATTTTACCCTCCAAAGAACATTTATGTTATCATATTTTATAGCTAATATAATTTGACCCACATTTTTAAATGTGTTTTTAGGACAAAAGTATTTTCATTGACAGTCGGGTCAGGGCATGTTGTCACATTTTTTTTCAGGGCAGGTTGTCATATGTTCTTCAAGTCATAAATTTAAACATTTATAAAATTGGTTGGCCACAATAATGTTTACATATTTTTGTACGTTAACTTTTTTCATTTTTGTTGTTTCATTAATCGTTTTTTGTACATCTTAGTGGTTTTACTTTTGAAAAAACCCTATAAATAGATTGACCCACTGGTTTAATGGCAGACTGCACTGTAACAACTTACCCCACATAGTGTGACAACATGCTCCACTATTGGGGCAAGTTGTCACAAAAGGTCAACGTGCATTTAATGAACAGTATCCTTTTTTCCTGGGCAATAACAGTAAAAATGTTCACTTGCTTTTTTGCAGCCGAGACTTTAAGGTATGTGGCTATGCAGAAATTTACTTCCAAAAATAAATCTACCCTGACAAAAATCAACTTGAGGGAAGAGTGTGACAACTAGCCTGGGTCTCCATTATATCTTAAATTAAGTTTATTTTTCCTACCCTAGTGGCTAAATATTTTTATCCAATTATTATGTATAATTATTAGTATTATCATTTAAGCATAAATCTAACAATATTTAGATAGGTTTATTCTTAAACAAGACAAAAATACCATTTTTTCTGAAATGCCCAAGCTGTGATGCATCAGCATTTCAGAGCTTTAAAATTTCAGTCCATACAATTCAAGGTGAACTGAAGCTGCAAATATTTGACAAATTAGTGGGCGTCACCTGGGCACAGCAGTGCGGGATCATGGGTGCACTTCTGCATTGTCAGGTCAGTGATCCGTACACATCTATCATAACAATGACAAGCCCCTGCTGTACCTGAAACACCCTTCACACCTGTCTCTCTATGTCTGGTGGTTTGGGATGGGTTCCCTCACCACTCTAAGATGGCGGAACGGTCTCACACCCCCTCAGGTTGGCGCTGAGTCTACTGGTCTCTCGATCGATGCAGCTCATTAACGTATACTGATTAATCAATGATCACCCTCTCCGTTCGCCTAGTGCCCAATTTCACGCAAGGTGGAGATGGTATAGATATGTAAACTGCATACACACACACACACACACACACACACACCACACACACACACACGCCATTCTCTTAATAGCAGAAGCTGTTATACACCTTTACAGTTTTAAGAAGCACTTGGTTTGAACGGAGTGTTTGGATTTATTCATCAACAAATCAAATCTCAGAATTACAGAGCGAGGGAGAGAGAACGATACCTGATTATTATCAGTGAAAGACCAAGAAAACCCCTCTATTAGTGCTCTGATGCTCAAATGCCTTCAAAAAAAAAATGTCAAGACTACATGAAATGACCTGATGAGTGTTTTCTTTCCTGTGTTGGCAGATTTCCTGCTAAAACAGGAAGTTAGGGTGAGACATATTGAGGGCCAATAGCCTTAAGTTTAAATCAAAGCATGAACACGATTTGTTACATTTTGTTACTATTGCTATTCAGAAGTACAGTATGTGGTATTAGGTGGTATTCAATTCTCATTATGGAGAGCATTTGATTGGACAAAATGAGTGAGTGCAAGATGAGTCATCAATATTTTTGGTCCGTTTCCAAAAAGACTGTACATTTTAAATATGTGTTACTGCTAGAAGTGCTAATTGTTCATTTTTATGAGACCACTAGCATATAGTTGACTTTAAAGCTAATAGGACTGAAAGCCTTGAAAGCCCAATATTGAATTCATGGGGTTTAGTTCACACAAAAAGGACAATTCTGTTATTATTTACTCAAACTCATATTGTTCCAAACTCATTTGACATTCTTCCTTCTGTGGAAAGCAAAATGAGATATTTAGTTCTGTTCGCTGATTACAATACAATAGTAGTTGACACTTTTGGGTATTTTTAAGCTTTAAATTGAATCCCTATCAACCGTTTTAGTATTAAAATCAGCGAACATCCTTTAAAATATCTCCTTTTATGTTCCATGGAAGAAAGAAAGTCATTAAGGTTTGGAACAATATTAAAATATTAAAAAGATATCTGCAGATGTGCAGGAAAGAGAATGCAGTAGTATTTTTAGTCTAAATGAGTTGCTCAGGGCACGAGGATGTGGCACTGGAGGAGGACAGCATTAAGCTGACCGCTGAAGAAGGGCTGTCCATCTTGCTTACTCAACAACACCTGATCACACTGCACAGTGTTAGGCAGCCTCTCATCTGAGTACTCAGAGTGCCAGGGGTCAGAAGAAAGATAGAGAGAGGAAGATAAAGTAATGCAGAGAGGAAGGAAGTGAGGAAGAGAAGGAAGGGGAAAGGAGAAAGAGGATAAAAGGAAAACAATAGTGGAAACAGAATAGAAAGATTAAAAGTGAGACATCAGAGAAACAGAAGGGCGTGAGGAAGAAACAAATGTGAAGACTGCAAATTAAACAAAAGTCAAACTGGAGGACTGTTAAATTAAAACGGCAGTCCATATGTTCATAGAACTACTGTAGGGTCTTTTGCTGCAGTGATTTTTTTTTATTTAGAAAATGTTTAAATAAAAGTCATTTTAAAAGCTTACAGAGGAATTACAGTTAAGTTTGCACTCATTTCATAGTGGTGACACTAGTATGAATCTGAAATGAGATCTCTTTAATACCTAAATTGATTATCTAACTAGAAATTAGATTGAATGGAGAATAAATGAGTTTCTGCTTTGAAAATGTTTCTCCTGAGTATTAATATTCCTGTAACCGCACATGTGTTTTCTCAAGGGTTTTAGATGCAATCTTAATAGGCAGATGATATTTACACCCCAGTGCAAATAGTGGCAGATATCATTTGCATCCCATCCCTGGTGCAAATAATGGTAGATACTAATTGCACCCTGTACTAAAGGCACATAGTGTCAGATACAGCATTTATATTTAAATACTAACATATATGGACATCACTGCAGTGTGTTTATTGTGTTTATTTAGAGTCCATCAGACACTCAAAATTAACCCCTACCCCTAAACATAAACTTACCTTAGAAAAAATAAACTTGGTTTTACTACAGTAACCTGTTTCAGCATGGTATGTTGTTGTAAATTTACAGTAACCACAAAATTAACCATGGTTACTATATTACAACCATAGTACTGTAGTCACACCATGATTAAGTCCATTAAAACTAAGATTTCTGCCAAAAAACATGATAACTACAATATAGTAATACAGTCTACACACAAGTGATGCTGAGCCGTGGGAGTGAGTGCGATCGACAGACCCTGCCTCTGGATCAAACCCTTCTCTGCACTCCCCGACATTCACAGTAACCAAATCACTATGATAAATCAACATTTATATTTATTTTTATATATTGTTTTAAGTAGTTTTAAAGTAAATATTAAGAGTGGAAACAGGAAATCTGTTGTTGAAAAAGAGTGGGACAAAAGGCGGACTTGAACCGGTTTCACTAGTATAACAGTACAGATTCCCACCATCTTTACACCCCACGCCTCTAAAGCGAGTATTCCTGTGGTTTCACCAGACTATTGGTGTGCAAATAGCTGCACTGTGTGGCAGATGCTATTTACACAGGGGTGAAAACAGACACTCTGATCTTTATTTCACACACTGTGCTTAGATTTGCTAAGATACAGTACCAATATTTGCAAAGAAAAATCAAAGATTTCAAATATGAATACAAAATTTTTTAGTCTATGTCAACAATATTATTTTCATAGCAGTATACTCATACTGTAGGTAAACAATTATCTCTTTTGTGTCCATTTTCATTTCTCTCAAGGAGTTTTAGGGAAAACTGATCTGAAACTAAATGAGACTTAACCACACATAAATGACAAAATATCTATAAACTCTCCTAAGCTAAAAAAGAGCAACTTCTGCAATGGAATTCTCTTTAGGGATTGATTGAACCAATGGCCAAGCACAAAAGTACCCAATCAAGTAATTAATTAATTAAGAATCAGTTAATGCACTAGTTTGTTGGTCAAGATCAACTGTTGTGGTCTTATCACTGGAGTCCCTCTGGATAATCCAAGAGGCAGAATTGAATCGAGATGAAGAGAAGAAAAGTATAAATGACAAAAATTAAAGACATCAAGACATCATCTTACTGGATGGTTAATGTTATTGATCTGTGGCAAAGAAGATAACTCGTTGTGACTAATGGCTCTTACTGCACGTTTTATTGGTGGTAACATTAGCTAAGGCATTCTCCATGCCAATAGCATTAATCTGTCCTATCCTCTGCTAGCAGCTCTCCAAAATGAATTGTGAGGTTGGAGTTTCACTTACAAGCCCTATTAATTTAATAATTAGTGCAGTCGGTTTTTGACAGGCTTCATATGGGTTATGCCTACTGCTTCAACCTTGCTGAGAAGACCAGTTTAGATCAGTGTAAGTTTCCATGCTTGTCCAACTTGGTCTATGCTGGTTTGGTGCTGGTCTAGCCATGTTGTTCACCATAATTTCATAATTAACTTTCATGACATTCTATCTTATACAGAGCACAAAAGGAGATGTTGTAATGCATATTTAGAAGTGTAAGCATAAGTGTAGTTCTAGCAGGAAGACCTTGCAGTTTAGGTAAGGTCCTGGGGCTCCGCTCCACTGCCGTCATTGCCTCTGGCAGGATCTGACTGTTCAATAAATTATCGGAGCGCTAAACCATAGGACGGGGCTTACACTAAGTTATATAAGTATCTTTTAGTTCGTATTAATTCCTTAATTTTTTTTTCTTCCTGATAGAACTGTCTTTTCAGTACAATGGCAGTGGAAAATGCTTCCAATTTCTTTTATAAAAAAGGACCCAAAAGTATCGTAAAAGAAGATCATGCAATTTTTGCATCATAATTCCAAGTCTTCTAAAGCTGTGCGCTTTGGTAAGAAATAATCTGAAATTGAAAAAACATTTCAGTGAAAAACTTGACTTCCATTGCTCTTTCTGTTGCATGAGAGAAGTTTGCTCACAGTAGCAAACGTTCACACGAGAACTTGCATTGATTTTGTGCTTCTCTCTGTAAAATGGATGTCAGGATTTTCACTGAAAAATTTGTTAATTTGGGGAACATGAGGGAGAATAAATTATTACAGAATTTTAATTTCCTTTAAAATAGATAAGAGGCCTGGTTGGAGCACCAGCATCCAACCAGCGTCTTTTCAAACGAGAAGTTTTAAGCACTGAGTGTTGAAAGATGTCAAATCTACAATGCATCACCAGGGGCACTGAATACTCCAAAACATATTCTAAATAGGCTATCCTGAGAGCTCCAATCTGAACAAATCTCAGCTCCGGCAATCACTGCTCAACTACCATCTGTATGAAATGAATATCCGATTAGTTTTGCAGATGCAGATGCAGCCAAACGAGTTTTCCAGACTCCTTTGTTTATAACGAGGACACCAAATATACAAACATCAGCTTATGCTGTTATGCAACTGAAGATTGGAAAGGGTTTCATAATCTTTCATGAATTTAATTCCAGATGAAAAGATCATTAAAGCCGAAGGGATTGGTGCTTTTGTTTTTATAGTTTATGTCAGCAGCGTATATGCCAGCCCTGGGCAGGAACACTGGACTTATCATGCAGATGGGAGGAAAGTTCCATCAGTTCAGAAAAGATCAGATTAGGGCTAAATTATTTCTGAAAGAGACACTAGAAATGTCACTAGCTTGTGATTAGTAGAGTGAATTTATGCTGGAGCAAAGAGCCACATATAGGATTCATATCATAATGTATAAAATGATTTACAAAAACATCTTAACATCTTTAAACTGATATGACAGACTACCATGATGTCATAATCACTATAAAGGTCAATTAAAATAATGGAAATATGGGGTGGGTTACCATTGGAGTGATGGATTTGGTATTTGGGACAAAAAGTCTAAATTTAGGGGTGGGAGCAGAGATTAGTAAGAACAGAATAAAGAGTGCTTTATCTTTTTAGAGCTTTTTGGTTCAACTACTGTCTATCCTAACTGCAGACTTTATGTGTGTATAACCAAAACATAAGTCTGGTGTTCTGCTAACCTCATTGTAGACGATTTCCTCAAGCATCTGTGATCCTTGGATGCAATAAATTGTTTGAATGATGCAGAGCACTAAAGTAGGTGCAATTGCTATATGTGGAAATATTTTTAGTTACAGCTCTCTATGAATTACACAAATTAGACCAATTGCTGTGTAGTCCACATAGAATTGAGAATGACAACAAATAATGCAAGATGCATGTGAACAGTAAGCATGGTTGTTTGAGCATGGTTGTGGAGTGGCACACTGTATACCTTTATGTTATCATTACTGGAAAAATCAAGTTACCCTAATTAAAGGTGCACTTAGTAAACTTTTTATTTTGTATTTTTTAGAAATATGTTGAAAATATGTACACTCACAATAGATGAAGACTCCAGTCATCTCAGAAACCTAATAAAAGCTATTTAATTTTACATGGAGCGGGTAAAAGAGCGGGTTGCCCCCTCTTGGGCGATGCCATGTTGACAATATATGACAACCTATGTCATGCAATTGACTGAGTTACTACCACTAATAATAACAACATGTTTACTTTATATAGCACTTTCAGCCAAGGCTCAAATATAAAAGTACACATAAACAAAACAAGCAAAAAGAAACCCTCACCAAATCAACACCTAACCCTAACCATAAGTATTTTAAAATGTATATGAGAAGTAAAAAAAAACAAAAACATCCTTACCTTATCATTGCCTAAATCTAAGGCAGATTTAGAGGGAGAGCGAGGCTGGGAGAGGAAGAATGGTAAGGATTGACACCTGTGGGAAATTATCTCTAACAGCTTGGTTAGAGTGAGAGCTGGAGAGGTATAAGAGGGCGGTCGAGACTGCCAGAGGGGGGAGAGAGAGACAGCGACACATGAGCCTGACTGTGCATGTGATCAGGAGTGCTGAAAGGCCATTATTGTGAATAAATACTGAAGTATCAAAAATAAAATACGTTGGATTGTGTATCCGGCTTCCGCTTCCTCCTTCCTAAAAGAGCTAGTGACTTATCGCCATAATCATTAGTGTTTTAAAATGCATAAGCAAAATAAAAAAAGCACATTTTCTGAAGCAACCACCTAATTTTGTGGCATTTCTATGACTCTGTAATGTAACATGTTAGCTTCAGTTTATGGCTGGACTCGATCCGTGGTCCTCGAGTCCAACGCTCTATGAGGTGAGCTACCACACAAGCTATTCATGATGTAATAAGTGTTTATTTGAAGGCAAGTCTGTAAAACACACATTGAAAATTATAGCTTTTCAAAAGATTTTTTTGAGTAAAAGTGTGTGGATATCATAAAATAGCAGGGTCTGAGTAATAGAAAGAAAAATAAGTATTGATAAAGTCATTATCAGCCAAAAAAGTCATGATTTAAATGAAAGTAAAAAAAAACACACAGTTGTTGTAATGCCTCTAGTGTTCATTTCTCCTGGAAACTGCAGGGAATTGTAGCTGACGACACATTTAACAAGTATTGCAAAAATGTACAGTATATAGAGTCATGTTTTCACTATGAAACCAGGTTGTTTATACCCATATTGGTCGCTAGGAAGAACACATATGTTACAATATGTGGGCATTTAAATAGCTATTATTAAGAATTCATAGATGTTTTAGCTCTTTTGTGGGATTATTTATGTTGTATTGTTGTAAATATTGTTTGTGATGTTACCATGCATTAGGTTGATCTGTGTGCCATTTAGTCAACTTGGACCCTGTAAACTCTATTTCAGTTCCCCATGTGCATCTAGTACAGGTATATATGCATTTCAGTTTCAATCTTCTTTATTTCAGCTGTGTTATCGTATGTTCTAAATTTGAGTCAATTCAACTAAAATGATTAAGTAGAAACAACAATAATTAAATAGCAAATCTGAGTAAAGTCTACTGACATGTAATTACCTTAACTTAAATAGTTATGTTTGTTTTATTTGAACACCAAGTTAAGTGAAGTTAATTACACAAGTTTTGGAGACGCCATCACTCAATTTAAATGAGGGAAATATTTTACTCAATCAATTGAGTAAGGTCAACTTATTAGGGTTTTCACTGGATTGTCTCATTAAGGTCTGCTTTTTACAGCCGTTAAAGATCATGTCCGAAGGAGTAATGGAATTCTGATGCCTTCTGGTACTGACAGAGAGGACTTGAGCTTTATTTACCCCTAAAACGATCAGTAAACGCATCAGAATCGGAAAAACCCTCCTGCCCTCTCGTCTCAATACCTAATGACATTGCGAATGACAAAGAATGCCTTAATAGCCTCTCTCACACAGCAGCTGAAATTTAATTTGTGGATACTTTGATTAAACTTGACAAGGACAGATTGAGTTTGACCTCTAACAAGAGGGAGGCACACAAAGGAAAAGTGTGTATGTGTGTGTGTTTGTTAGACGGAGCAGAGGATAAGAAGGGGCAGACTGAAAAGGTAGACATTTACCTCAGTAATTTCTGAGCACTTAAGGGCTTGGTGTTGACGTCATGAGCGGGCTGGGCTCCATAACGGGTGGGTCATCATCCCAGTGAGACAGATCGCTTCATGTTTATAGAACATGTCCACCACTGCAAGCATCGGATCCAAACCAGCCTGTAAAATCACATTTCATTCAAATTCTACAATATTGAAATGCATGCTTTACAGTGTTTGTCTATACTTTCAATCTCCCTGTCTCCATCACTCCCTCTCTCTTTGTCAATTCACAACAAATGATGAGAGAACTGGACAAGGCTGTTGTCTCAGGGGACATTTCTTAAGGTCTCTGTATGATGTTGACAAGGTCATGTCAAACATACATCTCAGAGAGACAACTGAAAGACAGATAGGGTGACTGGATCTTTGATCCCCAAAGATTAATATTCATACACACTAAAAATTTCTTGATCAGCATTCATTTCTTTCTTTTCTTGATCAGCATTCATTTCTTCTTCAGCATTCACCCATTGTGTCAATTTCTGAATATCCTTTGAGTGAATGTGTTAGAGCAGGTCTTATTGATGCCTGGCTTACTGCAATTTTCATTTTCGCTGATACTTTACACACTGAACCCAACATATTAATAAGAGGTTAAAGGTCAAGTTGTGTAAAGTTAAAAGGAAGAGAGGTAATATGAAAGATGTTTTATAGAATGACAGCCTTAGTCACCTTTCACTTTCATTCAACATTCAATAAATGTGAACAGTGACTGAAACTGACATTCTGCCTTACTGTATATTTCCATTTTTTTGTTTTCCATGGAAGAAACGAGTTTGGAACAACATAAGTGTGAGGGACTGATGACATAATGTTCATTTTAAGTGAAGTATTCTTTAAAAGGACATGTTTGTTCAAAGAGAACTGAAAATCAATAGTAATTAAAAACAACAACAATAGACAAATACACTAATAATTCACACTGTTAGCATGGGGGAAACCAATAAAACAAATTTCCCTGTTCTCATTTGGGATAAGAACATTACATGACTATTTTAAGAAAAAACATTAAAGGAACAGAAAGAAAAGGAAAGAAATAAAAGGACAAAGGAAAAGAAAGAAGGGAGGGAGGGAGTGAAAGGAAAGGAAGAAGGGAGGAAAATAAATAAAAGAAAACAAAAGGAAGGAAGGAAGGAAGTAAAGCAAACAAAAACAAAGGAAATGAAAGGAAAGAAGCAATGAAATAAAGAACAGAAAAAGGGAGGAAAAAAGGAGGAAAGTAAGTAAATAAAGGGAAGGAAGGTAAGCCATCAAAAACAGAGAAAATTAAATGAAAGAAAAGAAAAGGAAGAAGGTAAATGAAAGAAAGAAGAGAGATATGAATTGAAAACTTTTGTGAGATGCAAAGACTGAGAGACAGCAGAGAGCAAGGTGACTGGTGGGGAGTCCAAATAAAGGTTGAGGGAAGCCCTGATAGTTTGGCCTTACTCAGGGAGGGGAATCACAGATGCCCTTGGTTGCTAGCAGCGCCTGTAATAATTACTCAGCGCTCTCTTATCATTACAGGGTAAGTCTGCATCTCACAGCTATAAAGCAGACATCTTTACACTCTGTCCCAGGACATTTCTCATACAAACACATGCAAACGCTTGCTCCATGTACAAACGCACACACACACACACACACGCAGTTAACCTCTATCGATCCCACAAAATGAACATTTTGGCTCTGGTACTGTGTGCTGATCAAACCGCACACACACATAATTCAACGCACACAGGAGGCTCCGACACGGTTATTGCATTTTCTGTCTGACTTTGAGAAGCTGCGGTGGGTAGTGCTGCATTTAAATAAAACAGCCAGAGCCCCCGATATGGAAAAACTGGTGACATCCCCCTCCTTCCAAGAAAGTACATATTACAGAGTGCGTGGGGATTTTGCAAGTGGGCAAAAAGATACAAATCAAATACAAAGACAAAAGCACCAGCAAGAAATTCTAATCTAAAACACGTCTTTGTTTTAGCTGGTGTGGGGAATATCAATGCTTCACTAATAATACCAACACTGCTCAGTTCTGCTCCCAGAGAGACATATAGAGAATAGGTCCGGGGGTTTTGTATGTCGCATGTATGCATGTGAGCAGTTTAATTGCTTTACTTAGAGTGACAGAAACAAGCAAGAACAACAACACAATGAAACTGTGCGAGAATCCCTCAGTCGATCATATTAATTAAAAGTTATCGATGCGTGAGATTAAATTAGATAGAGCCAGGGGTGAAAAGGGGATCCTTGTAAGGTTGGTGCCGAGATGCAGAGGGAAAGAAAAAAAAACATATTTTAATATTTGTATGTCAAAAAACACCACAAACAATATTGAGAATATGACATCTGTAACACTGTAGAGAGTATGCACAAAGCTTTTTGTTCTGATACTAAAAGAAAAAGTGCTACTACTAACATGCTACTACAATAGATATGTTTGGAAAAACATACTACTATACTACTCTTACTACTTCTGAGTGCCTGTTAACTGTGCATTGTATGCAAATGATCTGTGTGCATAGAATATGTGCTACAATATATTCCTAAATGAACAGTAGCCTACAGCATGAGTACACAGTTTTTAACATCTATTTCTTGACTCGATATTTATTTGGACTGCCAAAAGTTAAAATATGTTTTACTCAAGTTGTAAAGTCATTTTTATTTGTATAGCACTTTTCACAACACACATTGTTTCAAAGCAGCAAAAAATTAAACTGTAATATTAAATAATAATAATAAAATAATAGTAATAATAGTAATATAAAGTTAGAGTGATCATTGTGTAGTTTGATTAAATATGATTGTAATTTGTGTATAAAAATTCAATAATGAAATAATAATTGTATTTATAACCCCAGTGACCAAGCCGATGGTGACTGTGTTAAGGAACACAAAACTCCATAAGATGTTGGTTAATGGAGAAAAATAACCTTGGAAGAAACCAGGCTCACTGTGGGGGCCAGTCCCCTTCTGGCTAAACAGCATAAATATAATGCAAATATTAGTTATTTGTGTGCAGTGCAAGTCAAGGTTTAAAATGTGTCAATTAAGTAAGTGTTAAGGTCCAGTGTTTAAGTTTTTTATTTTTTTTTATGAACTGTAAGATTAATGACTAATGTCTGAATTTCACCCTAGATCAATTGCAGACATTCACATAGATGCATTATCCTTTGTTAGTTGGCTGATGAAGGCTTTTATTGGCAATTAAATGATATTCTATGCATTCCATTTTAAGAGTGTAGTCCATCAATAGACAAAGGTGATGCAGTCAGAGATCAATGAGGTGCATTACAGTTAAAGCAGTTGGTAATTTCGGTGAGGTTTGGAGGGGTCCATCCTAAGTCCAAGGTTCGGGCAGTGGCATATGAAGTATCCCATGTCTTATGGTTGGAGTTGGCATCACTTCATCCTCTGAAGTCCATCATTAGAGACTGAAGAGATGTCTGGCTGGCACCGGTAGTTTGTCGTCATCACTCAGCGTACGTAGCAGTGGAGTCCGACACCAAGCAGGGACAGAGCTGGATCTGCCCAGCTCTGGTAACCTCAAGATATGAAAACAAAACAGACATAGCAACAAATAGAATAACATTAGTGTAGATGCCATTCAATTGTATGCAGAGTTATAGATCCGGACAGACTTAACCTTGGATTAAAAATGGGGCTGGGTATCGATACAGATTTGCTTATTCGATTTAAATCTGAAGCTCCCTATTTGATTTGATTCCGATTTGATTTGATTCGATTCTTACTAATTTGGGTATATTTAAGTTTTAATATCTGTTTTGCATACTATACTTATGAAAGCAATGTCAATATCATTGGGGAGGTAACCCCACCTCCAGTAATCAAAACAAGCAAGTACAACCTCAACCCCAAATTTCATACCACGATCAATGGAAACATGTAAATGCATCACATTACAACCCCCAATGTTCAAGCTAAATCTCCCCTTGACCACATGAACTATTTTAATGTGATACTAATAAATAATGTGATGTGTAATTGACAAATGTACTGTTAATTCATCATAAAACACACAGAATTGCACTGAAGGGTAAAAGCTGTACTATGAATAACATAAATCCTAGGGAGTAAGAGAGAGATAAAGAGTCCTGATAAAGAACATGTAGGCCTACAGTAAAGACTACAGAAAGTAACCACTGTGTTGTGTAACATAGGATACAAGCATGCACTGTTCAAGTAAATGCTAAATTACATCTGGAATAAGGAACACACATGCAAACTAACACACTGTTGTTACAATAAAAACTTTATTTTAACTTTATCAACTGCAGATAAGAAAAAACTAATAACGGATCCTGTATATAATTCAAAACACAAACAGAATTCAAATATTTATTTATTCCAGTTGGTTTGGTAAATCCTTGCAAACATTAATTTATTCAGTACCTCTCAGTGTAAAGAGAGAGAGAGAGAGAGAGAGAGAGAGAGAGAGAGAGAGAGAGAGAGAATGAAAGCTGATGGCTGCTTCTCGCAGGGTGGATTCTGCTCAGCACTCCAGGCTTCACTTGCTGTATATCCAGTGTGGATTTGGCAGCAGCTCAGTGATTTCTGACAAAATTACCATCTGTAACAGGCTGGAACTGGACGCTACATACTACCTCTCCCCACACACACCTCACCTCCACCGGATAAACAGCACCCAGGGGGGAGACAGAGAACGGTCATTCTCTCTTTCCTCCCTGTCTCCTTCTATTAATTTTTCTTTCATTATTTCACACAGAGCGATTCACTATCACTTTTTCTGTCCCATAAGGTTTTCTCCCTCCCTCACCCAGAATAGCACCAATATTAGATACTTCAAATTAACTTACTTTCTCCAATCTCAGTTTAATATACAGGGACAACTTTAAGTTCAATCATGACATCTCTCTGAAAGATTTAGCATGCTAATATTGGTATGACATTTTGAGAGGATATTGCTCTAGGCAGACTAGATCTGGCATGCTGCTGCTGCACAATTGGACAAAATGCAAGACATGCTGCATTGAACATGTATGACATGCTGCTGCACAAATAGACATTACAAACAATTCCCCAACAATGCAGGGAAGCTGATCAAAACATATAACACATAAACATAAATACAACCCCTCAACCAAGCAGACCTATTGCCAAGACTTGTGTACTGCTGCTGCTCCAAAGAGCCATGTGCATCTTAACGAGGTGTGCCTTGGCCTCTGGCTAAATGGCACAATGCTTATAAACTACATTTCTATGTATGCCTGAGCCTGTTTGGCTGAATGGCTTAAATGACTATTGACTGTACCTGGACCGAGAAAGCCCAGAGCTTATTTAACTAGTGATTACAGTAGAAAAGCTATGTGTGGATTATTTATTCTAATAACCTAAAATAGCGATGTGTGCTAGCCATATTTGTTTAAGACGTGCTTCTATGTGTCATGGCCAAAATCAGACCATACTGTGCAAGCTGACCCCAGCAAACACCTGAGCAAATAGCATTTATAGAGACAAAAAGATTTGTAGCACACTGCAGTGAAACTGGCTTAACTGCAAAACTGAGCAATACAGTAAATGTTACAAAAAGAGAAAGATGCAAGTTGATTGGCCACACAATTACAAATCAAATGATCAATCAGTTAACACCATGCATGCTGATTGGCTTAAAAAGTCACATGTGAGCGAGGCAATTGGCAAACAGATAACAAGTTAAAAGAACTATCAGCTTGCCCCACATAGAGTTTCATGGCTGAACTTTGATCATTAAGCCATTAGTAGGTTGATTCCCCCGAAAAAATATAAACACTGTAGGTAAATGCCACTTACAAAATCTTGTTACCTGTCTGTGAAACAATGCCAGACAAGCCGAGACGAGTCTTTAAGACACATGTTTGAAAAGGTGGCGCAGAAATTACACACATCCCCATTAATACCATCTTAATAATACACGTCCAAACACACAAAAAAGGGCTACACAGAAACCCAGAGAGTGTCACGATGAACTTCTATACTGTATTAAAAACTGTTAAAAAAAACCCCATGTTGGCATTCATCACTGTATGTGTGCTGTCAGTTTGCTGTGTCATGCTGGTTAGTAGATGCGGTGATGAAAAGTCCTGATACCACAGTTTCACGCTATTTAATAGTAAACTGTGATAGTCTTCATGACATGATGGTTACACTAATCCTATAAAATGAATCATCAGTGCTGTTCCATTGGAAGGTTTTGCAGATTCTGATTAGCCCTGTCATACTTGAGCTGTCCATCAAATGAGATTGTAAGGAAATGCTTCATGTTTTTCCAACACATACAGTATAAAGCTATCCTCTCTAATGAATGCCATATGCACCCATCCCCGACCCTGTCTGGCAAGTGATCAATTGCTTTCCCTTTTTTATTGGATAATGCATCATATTACTGTATATGCCACACTGGTGATTATTAGAAAGTGAGTGAGAGTTTGAGGAGAAAGAGCGAGAGATTTCTTCAGCCCGATATCATGAAAGTTCCGTGACTGTGACAACATTTTTGCAAAATTATATTAGGTGGTTCATTATGCTGTATGTATCACAGCAGTTCCAAGGTCAAATGTCCAGTGAGTGGCGCTAAAATCGATTTGTAAATGTATCCCAAACTTATGAGGTTGTTAATGCTCTTCAGAGTTTTAAATAATAATAAAAAAAACATACTTCTTACCCTAAACCTTAAACCTAAACCAAATTAGTAGTTTCATAAAGGTTGCGAATGTAAATGAAATGCAAACATTCAAATACAGTATTTTTCCAGACAAGTCATGCATTATCTATAGTAAAAGTTAAGATGTCATAAGACAGAACTGTGTGAGGAACAGGACGAAAATCAACTGTTAATTAACTGATACCCTTTTAATGGTGTTTTACGGCAATAAAATGTATTGTTGTTTTAGCACATGTAATGTTCATTTAACTAGAAAACAGCCGTGATATTTTTCCATGTAAAAATCATTTAGCAAAAATCTCAATTTCTGCTGATCTCACAACAGAAATACCACTACAGCAGTAGATCAACGTGTCCACAAGCAGAACCGCGCACACTCAAACTCTGAGCTTTGCAACCTCTTTGTGTCAGTGGAATTTTTATCAGGATTTGTGGGGGTGAAATCAATACAAGCTTTTACCGGGTCCTGGGAAAAGTTCAGCAGATTCCATAGTCATCTGCATCGCTAAAAGTGTTGTGACAGTAAAGAGATGAAAGGCCACACACTGTCAAGAACACAATACTTCACACACTCATAGTGTGAAGGAAGTGAAAGATCTGAACATATCAGAGGAGAATTAAACAGCCACATATTTCAACCAGACAAAAATATAATGCAAACCTTTAACTTAAACTTTAACTAATAAACAAAGCAAAAAAAGAAACATCCTCTCAAATTCAACTGCTTTTATTTTCAGCACACTTAGCATGTGTACACATTTGAATGAACATAAAAAGATTCAACAACTAAGACATAAACTGAACAAGTTTCACAGACATGTGACTAAAAGAAATTGAATAATGTGTCCCTGAACAAAGGGGGGTCACAATCAAAAGTAACAGTCAGTATCTGGTGTGGCAACCAGCTGCATTAAGCACTGCAGTGCGTCTCGTCTTCATGGACTGCACCAGATTTGCCAGTTCTTGCAGTGAGATGTTACCCCACTCTTCCACCAAGCACTTGCAAGTTCCCAGACATTTCTGGGGGGAATAGCCTAAACCCTCACCCTCCGATCCAACAGGTCCCAGACGTGCTCAATGTGATTGAGATCAGGGCCATTCGCTGGCCATGGCAGAACACTGACATTCCTGTCTTGCAGGAAATCACGCAAAGAATGGTCAGTATGGCTGGTGGCATTGTCATGCTGGAGGGTCATGTCAGGATGAGCCTGCAGGAAGGGTACCACATGAGGGAGAAGGATGTCTTCCCTGAAACACACAGCACTGAGATTCCCTGCAATGACAACAAGCTCAGTCCCATGATGCTGTGACGCACAGCCCCAGACCATGACGGACCCTCCAACTCCAAATCTATTCCACTCCAGAGTACAGGCCTCGGTGTAACGCTCATTCCTTTGACAATAAATGTGAGTCTGACCATCACCCCTGGTGAGACAAAACCACGACTCATCAGTGAAGAGCACTTTTTGCCAGTTCTGTCTGGTCCAGTGAAAGTGGGTTTGTGCCCATAGGCGACGTTGTTGCAGGTGATGTCTGGTAAGGACCTGCCTTACAACAGGCCTACAAGCCCTCAGTCCAACCTCTCTCAGCCTATTGTGTACAGTCTGAGCACTGATGGAGGGATAGTGCATTCCTGGCGTAACTTGGGCTGTTGTTGTTGCCATCCTGTACCTGTCCCGCAGGTGTGATATTCGGATGTACCGATCCTGTGCAGTTGTTGTTACACGTGGTCTGCCACTGCGAGGATGATCAGCTGTCCTTCCTGTCTCCCTGTAGCACTGTCTAAGGCGACTCACAGTACGGATATTGAAATGTATTGCCCTGGCCACATCTGCAGTCCTCATGCCTCAATGCAGCATGCCTAATGCACGTTTACATAGATGAGCAGGTATCCTGGGCATCTTTCTTTTGGTGTTTTTCAGTCAGTAGAAAGGTCTCTATAGTGTCCTAAGTTTTAATAACTGTTACCATTAATTGCCTACTGTCTGTAATGACCGATCCAGAGGTTGCATGTTCATTAATTGTTTATGGTTCATTGAACAAGAATGGAAAACATTGTTTAAACCCTTTAAAATAAAGATCTTTAAAGTTATTTGGATTTTTATAAAAATGTATCTTTAAAAAACAGTGTCCTGAAAAAGGGATGTTTCTTTTTTTGCTGAGTTCATAATCCACAATGGAATCTCATAATATGTCACTCTAGATAATTTCTTTTAAATTACCTCTCTTCACAGAGAGAGATTTGTTTGGGCACCTCGAGAGGTCAAACTAAATATTATATGCTGTTTATTTTACATGAGCTTTACAAAGTCTGTTATCCAGTTACAAAATGTTCTTTTCAAAGCTGCATTGGAACAATATATATAGTAAAAAATGCTATTCAAGTAAAATTGAGTTTTTTAATTGAACCCTCTGATTTGTGTGATTTAGCTATTTTCTAGCAAAAAAATAAAATAAACAAAATAAATAAATAAACATATTCAGTAAAGCCTAGGTTAAAGAGATTATTTGCACAAAAATGAAATTCATTCATAAATTACTTAGCCTCATGTTGTTACAAACCTATGGGCTTCTATTTCTTCCATGGATAACAAAAGGAGATGTTAGGCAGAATATAACCTCAGTTACCATTCAATTTCATTGCATCTTTTTCCATTCAATGAAAGTGAATGGTGAGTGAGCTTAATATTCTGCCTACTGTAACATTTAATTTTTGTTCAATGGAAGAAATGGAGTCATGCAGGTTTGGAACAACATGAGGGTCAATGACAGAATTTTCATTTCTGGGTGAACCATTAAAGTTTCTACTAAAATACATCAGAATGGGTAATAGGCTAATAGTTTATGTTAGAAACCAGTGCAGCCATTTAGGCTGACAAATATACAACACAAACCTTAAACTAATTTCCTTCACAGTGGAAAGCCATAATAAGCTACTGTATACCTCTACAGATAATCACTTTTAAATTGCCCCTCTTCCCTGAGAGGTTTGTTTCATTTGAACTTCATCGTGGGGAACAAATCAGCTAATCCTAAAATAACAGCACTTACCTAGTCACCGATACAGCAACATAAACAACATATTTTTGGAACTATTGTGTTTACACAAAACTGTAATCATGCACTTTTGGTTGGTGACAGGGACATATATTTTAAAACATCCTCACTGACAGAATGGAACAAACAATTATCTGTTCAGCTTTCTTTTTCAACTTGTTACTCAAATGAACACAAAGTAGGCATGAGGGACTGTAGTAATAAAACATTCAGCTTCTGTTCATCTCATCCAGTCTCATAAATATATGTGTGATACAAATGAATATTTTATAGAGTAGGGTACACACTTTCTTTTACTTTCATTAGTCTTGTAGTGACCAAAGCTTCTCTAAAAATAAAGACGAGGTGAAAGTCAATACAATGCTTTAGGATGGACAGAGCGTTCAGGGTAAAATTGCTCTACCACAGAGAATGAGATGGCAATTTTCTTCAAAAGTCCTAGATTAACTAGTTTAAAGGGACAGTTCACCAATAAATGAAAATTCTGCCTTAATATTCTTGTTCCAAACCTGTACGAATTTCTTCTGTGGAACATTGTTAGGCAGAATATTAGACTCAGTCACCATTCACTCTCATTGTCTCTTTTTTCCATACAATGAAAATGCAAATGAAAGTATCATCTTCATTTGTGTTCCATGAAAGAAAGAAACCATGCAGGTTTAAAACAGCATGACTGATAAATCATCAGATAATATTAATTTTGGGGTGAACTATCCCTATAAATGTCAAATTCTCTCAGGTGTGTACTACTGTAAATGTTGATAAAGCATCATCTGGATCATACAGTATATTGAATCGGCCTGCTTGGACTTGCCTTGTTTGTGTTGTGTTTTGTTTCTAATACAATTGAAATTACATGGGCAATCAATTTCTCCCGTCATTTACTCACCCTCATGACATCCCAGATGTGGATGACTTCCTCTATTCTGCTGAACAAAATCGAAGATTTTTTAGAAGAATTTCTCATCTCTTTAGGTCCATACAGGTGAATGGGTACCAAAATTTTAAAGCTCCAAAATCCACATAAGGGCAAAATAAAACTCTGGTGGTTAAATCCATATATTCTGAAATTATTTGATAGGTGTGGGTGATAAACAGATCAATATTTAAGTCCTTTTATTCTAGAAATTCTCATCCCTGCTCAGTCAATCTCCACTTTACTTGGATATACACATCCTTCTTCCATATTGCCCCCTAATGGACATAGAGGAGAATTTATGACAAAATATTACTTAAATATTGATCTGTTTCTCACCAACACCTATCATTTCATGTTTGAACATTTTTCATGATTTAACCACTGGAGTCTAAAGGGTTAATTTTATGCTCCCTTTATGTAGATTTTAGAGTTTCACTTGCATTGTGAGGACCTAGAGAGCTGAAATATTCTTCTAACTATCTTAATTTTTGTTTACAGAAGAAAGAAAGTCATACACATCTGGGATGGCATGAGAGTGAGTAAATCATGTGAGAAATTTCTTAGAGTATATAACAACTGGATCCACTCTATGTCTGCTTTAGTCAACATGTAGAAACACTTATGGCTCAACCTGTCGGGCATCAGAGACAAGGACAAAGTTTTGCTTCTCGATGCCCCGGTTTCACCTTCTGGCTTATTTGGTGATGATATGAATGTAGTTATCACCAGGTTCCAGGAGGCGAAAAATCACGAGGAAGCCTTCGGGCAATTCCTTCCTCACCGCACTCAGGGGGAGGGGCTGTTGGCAACCCAGCCCTGCCCCGGTCCTTCTAGAAGGGAGGCTCAGAAACAAAGCGTGGTGAGTCATGCTCCCCCTCGTAGAGACTGGGGACCGGCTCATCGCCCTAAGCAGCTCCAAAGCAACCCCAAAGCAAGACCACAGGGCAGTCATTTCAAAGAGGAAAAAACCCTGACGGTAGCCCCCCTCGGGAAGGGGCACGAGTATCAGCCACTTCGGCCCTCCCGATACCCCGACGAAACCTCTCCATTCCCACCACCTCTGATGTTTTGGGAGCTAGAGGCTTACAGTGAAATGTTGGGTGTATCGTTGCTTTCTGCCTTAGTCCAGAACACAGAACACTTGACAGGAAGTGTCAAAATTAATACCAATCTTAGAGAACCTGGCAGTGTGGAAACTTCTGCCAGGCAGTGGGTCCTAAGAACAGTAGAAAAAGGCTACAGAATTAAATTTGTTCGCCATCCTCCACATTTCAACAAGGTTATTTCCACTACCGTGAAACCGGAGCAAGCATGTCTACTGTGGAAAGAACTGCAAAATAGAGGCCATAGAACATGTTCCCCTTCCAGAGAAAGAGTCAGGTTATTACAGCAGATACTTCCTGGTTCCTAAGAAGGGTGGGGGGTTGCATCCGATCTTAGACCTTTGAGGCTTGAATCGCTCATCAGGGCATTCAAGTTAAAGATGCTAACTATCAAGACGGTCATGTCCCAAATCCAACATCACGATTGGTTGGTCACGATCGAGCTCATGGACGCATACTTTGATATAGAAATTCTGCCACAGCACAGGAAGTTCCTGAGGTTCGCTTTCAGGGGCGAAGCCTTCCAATATCGGGTTCTTATATTCGGCCTAGCCCTATCACCCCGCACATTCATGAAATGCATGGATGCAGCACTGGCTCCTATGCGACTCCAGGGCATCCGCATTCTGAATTACATAGACGACTGGCTGATACTAGCACTGTCTCAAGAACTGGTAGTTCAACACAGGGATATCGTCTTAGCTCATCTGGTTTCTCTGGGTCTGAGACTCATTGTCAAAAAGAATGTTTTCTCTCCCACTCAGGGAATTACCTATCTGGGCGTTGTATGGATTTCAATCACGATGCGGGAACATTTGTCTCCTGCTCGAATCGTGTCCATTCAGAACACCCTAAGCAAAGTCAGGCTAGGCCAAGGTTGCACTGTTTGTCAGTATCACCGAATACTATGTCTCATGGCATCTGCGTCCTCGGTGATCCCTTTGGGCCTTCTGCACATGAGACCATTTCAGTTATGGCTAAAAACCAAAAGGGCCAGTCCCTTAAGGCTAATAAGGGTTATCAGATTCTCCTGTGGGCCCAGGGCAAGCTCCTGTCAGTCAGGGCAGTTTATATCCCTGGATGCCTGAATGTGGGAGCAGATTTACTGTCCAGACAGAAAAGACAGACGGGGGAGTGGAAACTCCCCCCCCCCAAGTTAGTGGAACAAATCTGGGTGAGATTTTACAGGGCAGAAGTGGACCTCTTCGCCTATCAACAGACAGCGCAATGTCCTCTCTACTTCTCTCTGTCACCCAGCCCCCCTGGGTCTGGAAGACATGGTGCATACATGGCCCAGAATGCGCCTGTATGCATTTCCCCCGGTTTCTCTGCTCCTGGGAGTCTTGGCCAGAGTTCGCCAGCAAGGCTCCTGCCTCTTACTGATAGCGCTGCGCTGGCCGAACAGGGTATGGTTCTCGGAGATAATTTCTCTCCTCGACGGTTCGCCTTGGGCGATTCCAGACAGGAGGGACCTTCTGTCTCAGGCGCAGGGGACAATATTTCATCCCCGGCCCGATCTGTGGAACCTTCATGTTTGGCCCCTGAAGGGTACCAACTGAGGGACACTGGGCTTTTGCCTGAAGTTATTGAGACCATTCTAAGTGCTAGGGCTCCCTCTACTAGAAGAAGTTACGCCAATAAATGGGGTGTCTTTGAAAGATGGTGCAGTACACATAATGCAGATCCAGATTGCTTCAGTTCTGGACTTCCTGCAGGAAAAATTGTCAGCAGGCACATGCCCCGCCACTCTCAGGGTTTACGTGGCCGCTCTATCGGCTTGCCACGCCTTGATTGATGGGGTGCCATTTGGTAGATATCCTCTGCTCGCTCGCTGCGTTCGTGGAGCCATGCAACTGAGACCTCCTGCTAGGACCAGGATCCCCTTATGGGACTTAGCAATAGTCCTTGAGGGTCTGGTTGAGACCCCTTCAAACCTCTAGAGTCAGCGTCTGATAAACTTCTGACTCTCAAGATGGTTTTTCTTATGGCAATTACTTCTCTAAAAAGAATTGGGGATCTACAGTCTCTGTCTGTCTTGCTAGCCTGCTTAGATTTTGCCCCAGGAATGGCTAAAGCAATTTTGCACCCTCATCCTGACTACCTGCCTAAGGTTCCTTTTTCGACTGTACATCCGGTTACTTTCGAAGCCTTCTGCTCCCCGTCATTTACAATGCTGGAGCAGGAAAGACTTCACAGACTTTGTCCAGTCTGTGCCCTTCAAACTTATGTCCAACACAATAGCCAGTGGTGTAAGTAAGGTCAACTATTCGTTTGCCATGGGGGCCGCAACAGGGGGGCAGCCACCACCAATCAGACTATGTAGCATTGGGTGAGGGACGCTATTGCCCTGGCATACGAGGTGCACAGTCAAGCTTTGCCAGTAGGTATCTGGGCTCACTCTACCAGAGGGGTCTCCTCCTCTAAAGCCTTGGCTAGAGGTGTCCTTCTGCAGCATGGTTGTGATGCAGCAGGCTGGTCCTCTCCACACACATTCACAAGATTTTATAGTTTGGATGTCCATGCCACTCCGGGCTCTTATGTCTTTGAGTCAACATCACAAGCTCATGTCTGAAACCTCTCACACTCTTGTGAGCACAACTACACAACCGTAAGGGGTTCGACATCCACAGTGCAGCGGCATAGGTATTCTCGTTCCCAAAGCACTAAGTCAGCGCAGCATCAAAGTGTAGCTTTTTGACAGGGAACGTCTCGGGTTACTTAACTGTAACCCCTGTTACCTGATAAAAGCAGAACGAGATGCTGCACTTCATTGCCGCACTGGGATGCCCCAGGACTGCTCTTCAGACAAAATACCTGATGATGCGCTAAGTCAGCGCAGCATCTCGTTCTGCTTTTATCAGGGAAAACGGGTTACAGTTAAGTAACCCGAGACGTTTTTGAATGTCAAGTGTTTTGTTTTACAGGATTTAAACTGACATTTGCAAGCACATCTGAGCATAATGCAATGTCAAGGTGCTTTGTCTTTTAGCATGACAAACATGCATCCGTTTTTACTGTCTGGCATACGTCTAAAGTAAACAAATAGGTGTTTTTTAACGAATCATTGAGTGAACAAATTGTTCTCGTTCGTTTACATTGTTTCAGTCATGAAAAACAAACCCTGCATCCAAAATCATAGACGCACTTCTCGGCGGGGGAACCAATGGCTGAGTTCGGAATGGCATACTACTCATACTACTCTTGCTACTTCTGCCTTATATATGACTTAATAACGTAATGTCACTTAATGTTTAGTGAATACCGCAGATGCGGATATACTACTCCTAACATACTATTTTGGCATACTAATTAGTAGGGAAGGCTGGATATTCCGACGCAGCATCAGTGTTTTGTAACAAACCAGCTGAATCAATGACTCAATGACTCACATTACATTTTACTCACCTTTGTCAACATCTACTGGTGTAAATGTGGAACAGAAATCTGAATTTGAACAAATCCCTGTGATCAACTGTGAACCATATTACAAATCGATCAAAATGAATAATTAGCAAATCGGTCTGAATCCAAATGGTCTAAAAATTTTTCTAAAAAAATCATATCCATAAATCACAAATGATTATAAAGTGATGGATCATTGTTCATCAAGAGTGTGGGCAGCACCCTGCAGATAAAAATACATGAACAGGTACATCAAAAGAAGTGGCATCTGCACACACATGATGCATTTTATCAGATCGAATGTAACTTACTATGTTTACTTCATGCTGCAATTACTTTTAACCAACTGCTCCCAATTTCATTTGAAGTGGATGTATTAAGTCAGTTCCACTCAAGTTTACACAGGTCAGGTGCCCTAAGCAAGCACCACCCTGAAAACTATTCACAACACCTTCAGAAAACGCAATAAATAAATAAATAAACGTTTATGCTCAGTCCACAAACATTGAGGTCTAAATTTCTGGAAAAAAAAAAAAAAATTCTTCTGTGTCTTTTATCTGATTTAACTATACTACTCCTGTTACAAATAGAATTTAGCAGTGCAAAACTGTGGATATTTTTGGCTTTTGTATGACGAGTTGCTTACGGTTCTCATTTTGTAAGTCACTTTGGATAAAAGTGTCTGCTAAATTACTAAATGTAAAAATAAAATAAAAAAATGATCTGGTTTGAAAATGTTTTGTTGCATATTTTACACTGGGGAGTTTGTTCTGAATCCCAACACAAAGTTATTTCTTTAAAAATGTTCCATAACATCTATTATTATTGTTGTTGATGCCTGTGCTGCGTCAGTAACATTACACACTGTTGATGTCCTCTGTATAAACTTTAATGATGTCATGCATGTAAAGCACAATCAGTGATGTTTTCTCCCTGGGCTAACAGTGTTTGCCTGTTATCGTGTTTTCTCAGCAGAGCCGCAGCTAAAAGGCATCGTCACCCGCCTGTACAGCCAGCATGGCTACTACCTGCAGATGCTGCCGGATGGCACCATGGACGGCACAAGGGACGAGAACAGCTGCTTCTGTAAGTGTCTGTTTGCGTGTGACATTCTCACTTGTTATTCACACCTGACAGGCTCAGTGTGACCTCTGGTTGGTAAGTTGTGGGGACATTATGGACCCTTTAAACATTTCCAGATTTGGAATGTGGAAGTAAAATATTGATTGTCCAGCCAAATGTGACTTATAAAGTAGTCTGCATCTGTTTTTTCTGAGCTTAAAATACCAAATTTCAGTCTCAACTCAATTTTACCAAATGTGTATGTACTGAGCTTTGACTTCGCTAAGCAGTATAGCAAGGTAAATGTCACTGCTAGTGTACAGAAGGAAATAGGTGATAAAAAAAGATGGAGATGCAGTGGTATAAACGTATTAAATAATGTACAGTAAGAAATAAAAATGCTTGCTTGAAATTCTCTGCTAAAGTAATTAATAAATACATTTTCAAACTCTATGAAAAGGGTCTATTGAGTTTTGTGCGTTGTTCCTCCCCGCCAAACAGACATCTAAACTTCTACTGTTCTTTTCATTAATTTTCTCTGTCTTCCAGTCTCCTCACGCATATCTTCTATCTGTCTGTTAGTATAATTAATTTGAGTGCCGAGTGTTGGCATACATGTATGTCCGGTATGTCAGGCCAATAGATATGGTTAACACTTATGCCAGTCTGAGAATTCACACTCACTAATGTGATTGAAAGTCACAGGATTCTTTTCTATGGACACTACCAATATTTAAAGGTTGTTGTACAACATGTTCCTGTAGCTCAAGTGGAAGAGCACAAGGCTAGTAACACCAATGTCATTGGTTCAATTCTCAGGGAATGTACATACTGAAAAAAATGCACTGTAAGTTGCTTTGTATAAAATAGTCTACTAAATGTAAATGCAACCCAGAAACCAATATGCTGATTAGAATAACCAATGTAGTAACATCAATAACTTTTAACCACCGAAGAACAATATAACCAACTCATGAACCCTAAACATAAAAAATTGTCCTTTATAATAAGGGTGTTCTTTGCTGAACATTGGGGTGTTGAAAGTCATTGAAAGTCATTAGTTTTCAATGAGAGTTGCATTTTTGAGGCAACACTTTAACCTCCAGGTATTACATTACTGTCACTTTAAGGTGCTGTGAAGAACCATTTAGGAACCTTTATTTTTTAAGATTAGACTTTTGACTATTCAAAGACATGTTAGGGATAAACCCTTCTGTCCTGGGTTAACACAAGATTTTAGACCTATGAAACATATGTTTGCATGTCTGGAAGCCTTTTTTATGGCAATATCTTTTGTATAAGTACAACCTGAGGTCTCAGTCCTCTTCTGGTTGGTACAACGATGATAATTATGTAATGTATTTATGTTGGGTCACCATAAAACGTTGTTCGTGAAGTGAAAGAGACAGTGAGACAGAGAAAGACATGCCTACTAGAGCAGACATGTGATGTGTCATGAGTTCAATTGAACTCCTTGTGCTTTTTGTACCACTATGTGTGTTTTTTGAGTGTGCGTATAACAGATTGAAAAGTATTTTATCAGGATGACAGTTGTCAGGGCACGCTAACGTTGCACACTCCTGCCTCGGACGTCAAGTTCTAGCTTACATGTCACGGATGTCTATTGAAATGACTGTCGCACATATTAAATAACCATACAACTGCAGTGTCCTTTGAATGTTGTGACGGTGCTCTGACATGCATCCTAAACACTTCATTCCCAATGAATTGAATTTGATGGTGTTGTATTAGATTTCATGAATGTGATTTAAATCGTTATGATATTGTCCGACACCAATTAGATACTGTTATATATCTGTCAAACTCTGGCAGGACATCTCACTCAAGACTTTTTTGCATTATTTAGCCAGTGTTCCTCAGTCTTCATTGAGAATTAAAGGGATATTTTTCATGTACTGTAGTTTCAAACCCGTTTGACTATCTTTCTTCCGTGGAACACTTTCTTCCGTAGTTATCTAACAGAATATCCAAGCTGCTCTGTCCTTGGTCAACAATCACTTTCATTGTACAAAAGCATATTGACTATGAAAGTGAATGCCAACCAGGGACATTCTGCTAAATATTTATTTTTATGTTACAAAGAAAGAAAGTAATACGGGTTTGGAATGACATGGGGTGACGGGTGAGTAAATGATGACAGAAATTTCCTTTTGGGTCAGCTGTCCCTTTGTGGTAATATCCTCATTCTTTCCTTCCCGCTTCCTCAATCTTTCTCTTTGTCTTTTATTTTCCATATATCTCTCAGAAGCATTTACTGTGATGTGGTTCTTTGAATGATCCATATCAAACATAATCCATCTTTCCATCAAGGACAACAGAGAGAGGACAGATTGTCTCTCTTGGATAGACCCCATCCTCCCTTCTGCCATTATCTTTGTCATCTCTGACAGTTTTTCATCCTTTCAGTATGTCATCTTCTTTTCATCTCTGTTATCCTGTTTCATCCTATGTCACGTTTTCCCCACTCTTGTCCCAGGGGTTAAATTGGAACCATTCTGAAGCTTCTGCCAGATGTAGTTCTGAATTAGATCCACCCCCTTTTGTCAAAATTCCATCCAACAAAGATACATTTGTGCAGTTGAGAGCATTGTACTCAGACATGGATAAGGACATCAGCAGCACATACATTTTTTTCAAAGTTTTAAAAGCAGTAGTAGCAAAACAGTGTTCTCACATGACAAACTAACCGACAACTGCTAAAGAAGCAGCAGGTGCGGTTCAAGGGTCAGTGGATATTTAGGGCTTGGCCCAGACCTCTGATGATAAGTATTGGGCCATCCTTAGATTAAATATTGGAATAAAATGCACTTTATAATACAAGTTTAAATGTTTCATTTGGGTCATTCAATACATTTTTGAATATTAATGGAATTGAATGTAAAAGGTAAAACTTTAGTTTCAGTCTCAGATATGCAAAAGATTAGAAGTTGCTGCTTTATGATTTTAAAACACTCTTTTGTCCCTTCGGCTTTTAGTGTGTACAAAAAACTTGTTTTATATTAATGAGTCGTCAAGTCGTCACCTGTAAATAGGCAAAATAATTGCTTTTAAGAAAAAAGTTGTGGATTTACCAAAGGTTGCGAGGTTCAAACAATATGTTGATGTCGTGGCTCGTATCTTAAAGTTTGCAAATTCCTCGAACATATCTGTATATATTACTCTTTTTTATAGGGGTTATATCAAAACATTTTGTTCTCATTGCACTGCATTTTGACCGTTTGTACACTCACATCCGCAATTGCCAGTCACGAGCGTTCTTCTTGTATGCATGCAAATATACAGTACATTCGGAATAAACATTTGCATTTCAGTAAGACACCGTGTGGGTACTGAACTGAGGCAGTATTTTGTATTACTTTTACTGTAGAAAAACTGGTATCATTACAGTAGGATTGTGTGACAGTGAGAAAGTAGGAAGTGATGGAAGAGGAAGGTTATATGATTTGAGTAGTCAGCCAGCAGAAGCAAGGGTGCTGGACAGAATGGGAAGTTGCATCTAATAAAGTTTTAAAATGGGCAGACCTGTGGAAGATACCCCATGCCAGGCTAAGTTTTTTAAAAAGATCCACCTATGACACTCTTCCAAGCACTGGAAATTTTGTCTCTGTGGTATGGTAAAGAGGAGAGTTGTCCAAGAGCAAATCTGCAGCACATGGGCTGGGTGCAAGACCACCTTGGCACAAGGACTGTACAGGTGGCGGCATGATCAGGTTTTTTGAAAGCTGGCAGAGATCCTTGAATTGTGTAGAATTAAGGCCAACAAAGGCCATCATGCTTCTCAGAAGAAGCACATCAGAAGAGTCTATTAAAAAGGGAGGTCTTGCACAAGGCATGGCACAGAGGGAGGAATGGTCAATCCTGGCACATGGAAGTGATTGTTCAATGATGGTCAACCTTGGCCAGCAGCTAAAATTTCCTTCTGATATTGCAATCATCTCCTTGAGGCCGGACATTGTGTTATGTTCACCATCAGCTGGGAAAGTCATAAAGCCTGTGAGAGGAAGAAGCTAAACTAATGCTGATCTGGCTGCTGAGTGCAGGTAAAATGGATGGAGGGCTGCCACTTACCCTGTGGAATTCAGATGTTGAGGGTTTATTGGAACATCAATGCAGCACCTGTTGTAAAACACTGGTATCTTTGGATCAGCGTTGAAGAAGTCTCTGAAGGAAATGGCAGAGGAAGCAGAAAAAGGGAGCTTCTGGCTATGGTTAAGAAGGAAGGATGAAAAGTGGGGTGTGCAGAAGTGAAAAAGTAGGAATAGGGAACAATTGCTATATGTGGTGAGGTAACAAGAAGAAGAGGAAAAGGGAGAGAGGAACTATTTCTGCTGACCCACTCGGTCCTTATCAGGGGGTATCTGGAGGGGGTTTGAGTGGAGGAGCAAAACCAGGCCAAGCTAGGCTTTGTAGGGGCGGCTGACGCAGTCTCGTGGTTTGCATCTCACGTTGCTTTCCTACTTAATCTGTTGTAGGATTGGTTTAAGGACAGACACTGGATGGGTGGTAGGTAGAGTTTTATAGCTAGTGTTTTTTCTAACAGAGAAGAGGCCTTGGACGTAGGGTAGGTCTGCTCATGGGGAGGTGTGTATATAACCCTGATTATAAGGTATGTCTTGACAGAAAAGGAGGAAAGTCTTGATGGGAGAGCAAGAACAAGAGGCAATTGAAAGGATCCGGTGTCTAGCTGCGGGGGTGGCAGGGAGACATCCCTGACCGCTGCCCCACCAACAGGAGATGTTCTGGGATTAATGGGTTGAAACATCTGTGATAGGTGGCTCCCAGCTGATGACCCCAAAGCTGGACAACTGAAAGCACCGGTGGAGGTGCGGCAGGTTAATGCCCAGTAGGTTTAGACATTTACCTGTGCATCTGAATTACTTCATAATGAAATATATTTCTATTTTAGTATCAACTGGATGCCGAAATACTGGTACTTTTGACATCCCAATAAGAAGCTTAAACATTTGGTGCTTTAATAAAACATTCAGGGCTTAAGCCCCGGTAGCCCACCCCTAGCCCTGCCAATGTGAAAAAGATGGATCACACTGTGAATTTGCCTAGAGGAGGTCAAAAACAATCTGCTGCTGAAATCGGATTGTATATACCGATTTGAAATTTGAAACCACTTCCCCCTGTGGCCAGAGCTGTAGTTGTTGTTTAGGTGAAATGTCTAACTAGCTCATGCAGACTAGCTCATGCTCTATTTCGCCCATGCCTAAATCCGCCACTGACCTACTCCCTAAGCCAAACCCCGACTCTAAACCAGAGACAGTTCACTTCCATTCAAATGAATGAGAGGAAATTAAATGGCAAACAGATGTTGAAAAGGAAGTCCTGCCTCACAGGTAAAAGAGCCAATCAGCTTTAAGTTGCTTGTCAGTGAACTTGAGAATGTGCATGTGCATTAGCTACCTGAAAAATTGCTTTTGTCAAGCAAAAGAATCACAATTAATGACACCATTGTTGTAAGATTTTACGCGCTGACTTGAAACATGTTCATTGATTCTAAATTTTACTAACCATCTTGGAGATTTCTCAAACATGGCCGCCAAATGGACTGACTTCCCTTGAAAAAGGACTTTGCTCTAAATATAATTGTCAGAGGAATAAAGATTTAATTTTAGAACCAAAATGCAATATGGCATGAAATTTGAATGATACACTTCAACTGCCATGCTCTCAGCTTCTTGCTTAACATATGTGGACTGCTTTTGAACTTGTAAAATGTCCGACTAGCAGAATGTGCCTCAGTTTGTTCTGATTGGCTCAACAAATTATTTGTGGAAAACTTGATCAGTGATACCTGTCAGGTAATAGTGACATTTTCCATGTGCAATTCCATAAAAAGATCGCTTACAGCACCTTAAAATTAAATGTTTTTTTGCAGCTGTGATCTGGTGAAGCTTTGTCAGGTACATATGGTAATATGAATTAAAGTTCCCACTATACATTCTATTTATATCTAAACATTTTATAGGTTGGTCTGGGATTTCCCTGCCACCTGCTTTCTTCATCTAGTGTTTTATTCAATTCTTCTAAGCTTGACCTTCTCTGATTTTGTCCCACAGCACAGTTCAACTTGATTCCTGTGGGCCTGCGGATAGTGGCGATTCAGGGTGCGAAGACTGGCTTCTACCTGGGCATGAACTCCGAGGGATACCTCTACACCTCTGTAAGTAACCGAATGCTTTTTAAAAGACTGTGATGATTATCATAATTAGAATAATTATGCTGATGCCCTCCATGCAGTTCCACAATAATGATTCACAGATTATTGAAGATGTGCAGCTTTTTGAGAGGTACTGTAAATCATTTTGCAGGGGGTTTAATTACTCTTCTCATATAAAAGAGTTTTGCCAAACAAACTGGTGTGAAAGACAATGTTATTAGGATAATTAGGATGATATGGGTTCTGTCCTCGGTACTGATATCCTCAGGCTATTTCTAGGGTGCTAATTTCTTATTTTGCACTTTGTGCTGAATCATCAGGTTCTCTCCATAGTGCTGAATTTTCTTTGGTTCTCTCCGTGGTGCTGAGATTTCTTTGGTTCTCTACTTGGTTTAAAATTCATCAGGTTATCTCCATGGCGCTGAATTCTGTAGGCTTTGTCATTGGTGCAAGATTTCTTGGGTTCTTTTTATTGTACTGAATTCCTCAGGTTCTCTCTTTGTTGTGAAATTCAGTCTCTCTATGGCCCTGAATTTATTACATTCTCCCCTTGGTGTAAAATTCCTTAAATTCCTTAGATTTTAATGACACTGGAATTTTGTAAGCCCTCCAAAAATATCAAAATGACTTTAAAATCAGAAACTGAAAACATGTTTATCATAGAAAAAGTGTATTCAAGTAATGGCTTTGTGTGAATTGCATTTTTCATGTATTTTTTAATAACTTCAAAGATCCGGACAAAAAAAATAAACAAATTAACAACTAAATTGCGTCACATCATAGACCCATTAACACTTTACAGTAAGTTTCAATTAATTAACAATAGTTAATGCATTAGGTATCATGAACTAAAAACTAAACATTTACCATGATTTCTAAATGTTGTTAAAGTATTGATCATTGAGTCTTGATTTTTACTATTGCATTACTATTCCTAACAGGTACAACCTTATTGCAACGTGTTACCAATTAACCTTACTGGGAAAGAAACATTTAACAGACAAATACTTAATGGAGACCCTATTGCTGTGTTTCATGTATACTGTTACCACTCCTAAAGGTCAAGCTTTCTCATTTAAAAAAATAAATAAAAAAATAACAAAGGATTAGCCAGGGCAGTGTGACCAAATTGTGTTTGATGTGGGGTAGAGTGAAAAAGCAGCAGCATTAGCAGGCAAGGTGGAGCAGATATTTAGACTGTGTCATGACTAGAGCAGGATAAAGAGAACTGAGAGCGATATGAGACAGCTCTCCGAGAGAAAGAGATATTGAGTGTGTGTTTGTTAAGCTGTGTTTACAGTATGTGTATATGTGAGCAAGCATTCCAGAGCTGGTGATTAGAATGCAGGGATGAGAGAGCTTTTGTCTCCTGCTTCTCTGTGAACTGAGAAATGAGGGGATTTTCTTCTCAGAAATGGAGTGCGGCATTTGGTTCAAAGGGAACTCTAATTCAGACCCATGTGTAGCTTACCGATGCACTGTGAGCGTCGGGACATCCTGTCCTATATCCTAAAACTGTCCCTCCTCCCCTTACAGTTTTTATGTCTTATGTCTTGGCCTCTTCCATCTGTCCTCCTCCTGTCCTGGCCCTGTCATTTTGACCATTTCAATTTATTTGGACGCATCCTAAACAGCCATCTTTGTCCTTTCTGTGCATCCATAACCATCCTCCCTGTTTTGTCCTCTTTATGCCCTGTTCCACGCTTTAGCTCTCAGACATACATATATTTTTGGATCCTGTGGTATAAGAGAAAGTGGAATCAAATATTAGATTAAATTCTGGGTAAAATTGTGTGTGATGAGATGGTTTATTTTAATCAATGTCAGAAGGGTTACATAAGCGGAGTAATTTGTGAATGATATCTATGTTTACAATGCTTCTTAACTGGCATCTGGATGCAGTAAGTCATTGCAATAATTTCAGAGCTTTGGTTAATCACTGTTTGGATGTACAAATGACTTGTGTGTGTTTGTATTTTTATTTGCCTACTTATAAGATCGTTTAAATGGGTTCATATGTGAGTGCAAAAGTGTTTGTTTGATAAACACCGGCTTAGTATCTCGAAATGCATAAGAGACTCTGAGGACACCACAGCCAATGGGGAAACACCTCTCTCCCATGGGCACTTTTCTCCTCTGCACACCTTCCCTTCCCCCTCTCCTCCTCTCCTTACTGCAGTTAAAGTGAAGGTCATTCATAATATGCCACTATATTGTCTATCTCTGTGAGTATCTCATTGTAATAAGCTCACGTAAATAAGAGGAGCTGCCTCAGGGATTGTGCTCTTCTGCCATATAATGGATTTCATACATCCCCTTGAGCAGACATTCCTCATGTCCTCATCCAGTGTTTGATGCAAAGCCAGTAATTACCATTAAGGTTTAAAATGCTTCATCTGATGTGAAGGCAATCCAGCTGCATTGAATACAATAGTTGAAATCCACTAAATTTGCAAATATGACAACATTTCATTGCCATTCACTTATGAATATGGTACATCTATAAAACAATCATTATTGAGGGCAGTGTTGGATGTAATGCATTACTAAGTAATTAATTACTGTAATTAAATTACTTTTTCACTGGAAAAAATTAAGTAAGGGATGACTTAATTTTTCAGTAATTTAATTACATTTACTTCTGATGTAATTGTGTTAAATACTTTATAGACTATAGAACAATTCCATATAAAACAACAGTGAATTTAAAATTGAAATTTAACGTCTAATGTTAAAATTTATAATGTAAAATGTTTTCTAATTTAATGCAGCCCCCTTCAATTCTTTGGCCAGTACATGAATAATTTATTTGATTTTATGTGATTTATTTGAAAGAATTAAAAAGAGCAATTTCATGTCTATCCTTGTACTTTTCATCTGGTTGACGTTGAAAAGGGTTTTAGAAAGTAATTAGTAATTAGTAATGCAATTACTTTTCAGACAGAGTAATTAGCACAGTAATCCACTTACACTGTAGAATATGTCATTAGTAGTTAGTAATTCATTAGTTTTTAGAGTAACTTACCCAACACTGATTGAGAGTTTGCTACACTTTCAATGGCAGTTTAAAGGCTATTTTACATTGAATGCTCCCTCATAGTTTTTCATGTTTTAACTTTTTTTTTTTATTAATTACTAATCATCTTAAATATTTGAAAGCTTTTGTTCTCTAGATTCGATATTTGACAACTGAAAACATTGTTCAAGTTTTTAACTGATAGATCGTGACACTAGCAACGGTAAGGTCATGTTCTTGATTCCCATAAAGAAAACTAAATAAATTGGTAACACTTTAAAATAATGTTCTATTTGTTTACATTTGTTAATGTTAGTTAATAAAAATAACATTAACTAAGATTAATAAAAGCTGTAAAAGTATTGTTTATTGTTAGTTCATGTTCACTATTGTTGTTAATATTCCTGTTTAAATAAAAGTTCAATCGACAGCATTTGTGGCATAAAGTTGATTACCACAAAAATAATTTTGACTTGTCGTTCATTTTCTTTAAAAAAGTAAAAATCAAGGTAATAGTGAGGCATTTACAATAGAAGTGAATGTGGCCAATTTTTGGAGGGTTTAAAAGCAGAAATGAGAAGCTTTTAATTTTATAAAAGCCCTTACATTAAATCTTGATCGAATTCATGTATTACTGGGCTGTAAAGTTGGTTAAATCGCCATTTTTACAGTCATTTTAGGGTTTGCTGACAATGACATTACATCATTATGGCAACTAAGTTGTATAATTAGATTTACCTTTACACAGAAAAGGTTATTAAGTGATTTTTATCACGTTCACGTGAATTTTATTTATGTCTTGTGGCTATAATTTTGAAAAAGTTATATTTTAAAGTTCAAAAATTGGCCCATTCACTTCCATTGTAAGTGTCTCACTGTAGCCCAGATTTTTGCATTTTTTTTTTTTTTAATTTTAAAGAAAAATTAGTTTTTGTGGTAATCAATAATATGCCACTAATGTTGTCGACTGAGCCTTACTAGTATTGAACCCGGAATATTCCTTCAACTAATTTGAACGAAGGGAACCTTATTGTAATGTGTTACCATAAAATGTATACCTTCAATGCACTGTAAGTTGCTTTTAATAAAAGCATCTGACAAATTAATATTTTCTAATATAAAGTGTTATAAAATTGAATGACATTTAGCAATTTTCAGACTTCTGAATAGAAACTAAATTACTTAAAATGGATTAGTACACCCAAAAATGAATATTATGTAATTTATTCACCCTCGTGATGTTCCAAACCCATATGACTTTCTTTCTGATGTGGAACACAAAAGGAGATGTTAAACAGATTTTTAGTCTGTCGCCATTCACATTGCAACAGTTTTCCATACAATGAAAGTGAATGGTGACTGAGGCAAACATTATGACTAACATCTATTTTTGTGTTACAGATAAGAAAGAAAGACATATGGGTTGGTTTAAGTAATGACATTGCAAAGGCAAACCACAGTCAATACACATTTTGTTAAAATTTAGTTATGAACAAAATTGGGTCTCTTAGACTCTGATCTGTCCTATGACAGACATGTTTGGCTCAGCTATGCTCAAATTCATGTACATTTCAAATCAGAGCACATTACCATGTGTGTATGTACAACACATTTGCCTAAACAATCCAAAAACATTGACATAACTTATCCCAGTTGCAATATTGGCATAGTAAGTGACATAGCTCTGCCTTTATGATAATAGAAAGAGCTCAGCACTGAACTGAAAGCTTTCATGGAGCCTTTACTGGACTGATTGTTTGACTATCAAGGCAATATCTGTGTGTGCATTGGCGCTGTTGCCCTGAAGAGCAGTGGGGTACAGACTGCTTAGGGAACCTCCGCATTATTGGTTTGCAGTTGGGGTGTTGTGTGGACTTTGAGCTCTTTGAGCCCTGTTGTGGAGTTCTGAAAATGGTTTCCGGATAAAAATAGAACCTTGTCCCGTCCTGACCCATTTTATAAACAGTATGCTCTGGAAAAACCCTCCTGGGCTAAACAAGAGAGGGTGAGAAAGAGAGCATGAGAAAGAAATGGGGAGTGGGAGGTGCTGACACAGTTGTAAGATTCTTGACAGAAATAGTTTTGAATATGTTGCCATGATCAGTCATTATTCAGATGATTTATAGGCTTAGATTTAAGATCGATCTATCTATCTATCTATCTATCTATCTATCTATCTATCTATCTATCTATCTATCTATCTATCTATCTATCTATCTATCTATCTATCTATCTATCTATCTATCTATCTATCTATCTATCTGTCTGTCTGTCTGTCTGTCTGTCTGTCTGTCTGTCTAGCTTCTAGTTTCCCAGTTGTAATTAGAAATTAAGGGGGCGTTCATGTGCAACTTCCGAGTAGGACACTTAAAATAAAAATATTTCCAATAATATTTTGAAGGCAACATTATTACATGGCTCTCTGGAACACTTGATTCTGATTGTTTAATAATAATTCAGAATAATGACCTCAAATCCCGGGATAAAGTCATCCAGGTATTGTAAGTCATCTTTCCTACTTCTCATAAGTTTTGCTAATACAATTTTTAAACTCAAAATCAATATTTCATGTCCATTTATTTATTTGACAAGCAGTCATGTAATAAGTGGAAAAGTATGGTCATTTTTGCTAAATTAACACCAGCAGAACACAAACCAGAGGTTGAATTCAGCTGTTTCTAGACACTGTAGTGATTTCTTTCTTCTAACTTAATAACAAAGCTTTAAATGCAGTTAATTAATATCTGATGAAAAATGTTAGTCTGATAAGATGTGTATCATGTGTGTAAAAAGCGGAATATACAGTTAGCCGGTCTTTATATACCCAAAATATATACGCAAAATATACCCCTTCAGGCTGAAACAATAAGTTTATGGCAGAAAATCAGCTTTGACTCTCTCGGATGCTGTTTAAAGAACAATGGTGGGGGGAGGGTTGTTCCCTTAACATTCATGGGGCCTTAGGCCCCCACAATTTGAACACTGCTTAGGAAAGCTTACTCAGAACAAAGCTAACTTGAGGTACAATGTTTATGTCTGAACTCAATAGGTGCATTTGTTGGAGTGGGGGGGTGTTTGTGTGAGCTCCGGCAAGAAGTGCGCAGTGTGTTTTTTGTATTGTGGTGCCTTTATCTCAGGTTTGATAAATGGTTTCTATAGACTGCTCTCTAACTCCTCAGATGGTATTGAGATTCAGAATGCTTCCCTCCCTGATGCAATCACACCTATCACACTGAAGACTAAGAGAGAGAGAGAGAGAGAGAGAGAGAGAGAGAGAGAGAGAGAGATGTAGTTTGTAAAGGTAAATGAAAAGTCAGACACATATTCATATGTATCCAAACTAGAACACATGTGACTCTTTACAAAAACACACCTCATTCCCAACATTCCCTCACAAACAGAAAAGGGTGCATACACACTAGAGTTACACTGTGTCGGAGAACACTGCTAATCCATTGATTTAAATAGGGAAAGTGCATAACAAAGATGTAGAGGAAAAACGCAAGGATATGCAAGTGAAGCTCGACGTGCAACCAAAAGTTGAGAAACTTTTAACTTTTCATTACTGCAATGGACTCAGACCTAGGCATCCGGAAACCAATGATAATCTTAGAGAGGCGGGTCCAGTTAAAATCCAATTTGCTGTATTACTGCTTGATTTTAAATTGACACAGCTTTTTCCATACTCTCAACACACATTTTGCACATTCCTATTCAGCAAACGGTGATTGTCACAAAATCTTTCAAAATAAAAACAACATTTCCTACTTATATTTAACCCCAAATAAAAGAATAAAAAAAGAAAGAAAAAAATGAAATAACATTTTTACAGTATTCTAATACAGTAACACTGTATTAGAGTAAAACAAAATTACTGTTGTACAATATTTTTAAGCACCAATGGAGTATTACTAAGATGCATAATTACTTAATTAAAAATTATTTTCTTGAGGGTTTTCGTGTAAATCACAAGGGATTTTTCAAGTGTATAGATACCCAAAGAAGGAGGTGAGAGAGACACAGAAAGACTAAATGATTCAGTAATCATTACTTTCTCCCTCGCAGGTAATGAACTGCAGATTGTCACCGTTCATCCCCATAAACCCTCTGTGCCATTTTAATCTGCCTGCATTTCCCATAAACTCTGTTATGAACCTTGGTACTCTTCGATAGAGAATCACCTCATTCCATGGCCCCTTTGTCTTCACCACATGCTTATTAGTAATAGTTTGGGGGAGGGGTCTGTCATTCATGTCTTGACTGGATCAATCCCTTAAACAGGATATGTCACATAACATTCCTTACCATGAATCTTATTGACAGTGACTGTCCATTCATCACTCAAAACAAAGTTGAATTCCATCAGTGGTCGGCAATAACCGCACCCACGCTCAGCAGCTCTGCGGCCATCAGTAAAGCGTCACCAAAGGCAGAACATAAATGGATTATAACCTTGTCTGCATTTGTTTCATCCATCCATTAAAGTTTCCTAATGTAGCCTTTCATGCTTTATAGACTTATGTAATGAAGCATGTCACTGAACATCCACCAAACGCACAAACACACATCCATGGCAAGACAAGTTACGCATACATACGCATATGCATATCCCGTACACATGTGCAATCCAGCGCTTAAGTGGAAGGATTAACTGATGCAGGAAAGCAAATGAAAGCAAACACACACACAGATGGTAAGCCTTATTAATGGGCTTTATGTTGAGATATTATCATGAATGAGAGTGGCCCCAAATCACATAAACAGCCAGAGAGCGCTGCACTGTAGGGGCCACTTTCCACAGACCAAATTCGATCTGTACAAACTGGACCCATCCTGAGCTGATATGACTCCTTATATGCAAAAAAATTAGATCTGATTAAGTCTTTACCACTTGTTTTGATGGAATTGCATTCGTTTGACACAAGTATGCATTTTAGAGTTGACTAGATCACTGACCGGAAGTCTGTAATGATGTATATTTGTAGTTCAGCCATGAAGTCAATATGTAGGCTAATCTGGAATGCTAATTCACAATGGGTTCCCTCTGGCATTTCCTATAGGTTTTTAATAATGGAATTTGCCATTTTTTGCATAAAAATAAAGTTCTATCAGGAAGACCCGCAGACTGAGTGAAATTAAGATGACGTTTATTTGATGAATATAAAACAGAAATGTAATGTCTCTCTTTGGCATAAGCCCCGTCTGGCGGTCCGAAGTTGTAGTACTCGGAACCGTCATATCCTGCCGGAGATAGGAGTCACGGCCGAGGAACCTATCCCTGTACAGGATGGGACTCAACCTGTGGTGGTGGGGTGGTGGAGGTTGCCATGTTAGCGCACTGAAACAGCAATGTGATAGATAGTGAGCAGACTTATAAAGCAATGGCTTGCATGTGATTGGCTAGGGGTTGCGTAGCTAATGGTGTAATGATGTATACCTGTTAGACATCCCACTTGAAATACGCTGCACTTACATTCTGTGGTAAACATTAGGCTACTAGAAAATAATTGGAAATTTTGTTCGATAACTTAAATTACACACGGTAATATCTCAAACATAAATTTTTAAGACACCGTATTTTAAAATTTTTTTTAAATAAATATAAAAAGTTGATAAAAACGGACTACAGCTTCCACAAGCATGGAAAACTTGTATTATGCAAACCCATATGAAAATTCTAAGGGAACCCATGGCTCAAAAATGCACATTTTGATTTCTGGACTACAACCTGAACAGCTCAAATGAATTCTTTTTAAATACATACAATTATAAGTTGTTTGACAGTGTATAGAGAGACTAACTCGATTATGTTAGTAGCAATACATCATGGGAGTGTGCAGTCACTGTTGTGCTCTTTTGTAATGATTTTACAGCAACTATGGTGTAAAGCTTGATTGGAAGTTCAAGCTTAATGATTGTGGGTAATGTAGTGCTTCACTGGAAATTTGGCAATCACACACACACACACACACACACACACACACACACACACACACAAAATGAAGTCAAAATCCCACTGACCTAGTACAGAAGCATACAGCATACCATTACTTAACCTTTAAGCTCATGTTAGGTTTGTCTTGAAAGGTTTATTTATCCCTAAAATCAATTTCTCTGGAGAAAACAAATGGGATTGTTACTTTCAGAGATGTACTGTTGCACTATAGCAGAGGCTTGTCTGACTGAGGGTCCTCTGATTTGTTCAGGCATGACTTAACATCTAACAACACATTACACATTTGTGTGTGTGCATGTGTGTTTGTGTGTGCGGGTGCGTGTGTGCACATGCGTGTTTGTTTGTTTGTTTTCATTGTTTGCCTTAGCTAGTACTGTTTTTGCTGATAATGGCCCCTCTGATTTGACCGGTTCCCAGCATGCATTTCTTTCAACATCTCTTGACTATCCAGTTCCCCTATTTTATTTCCATTCCACACTCTCCACAAATTAGTGCCATACCCCATTTACAGGAAGTGTGATACTCATTGTTAGCTTGAGTAGTAGTTTCGGTATCCTTTGTTGTTTTCTTTTGTGTGTTTTGCATGAAGGGTGCATTTCTTGGTCTACTTCCTGTCTCAATATAACACCTTTAGCGCTAGTCAAGGATTTGTGACTAATACAAAGTTTCACTGAATAATACATGTGTCATTGAAATAGCATAATTGATATCAATTATTCAGCTGTCTCCAGCAGCGTGTTACTTTTCAGAACTTCTTGCTGAGAATCTAAAGAAGAGAGAGGTCATGTTTGTTTCATTCTAACAAAAATGTTCTAACAAAAAAAAGAAAAGAAACATTTTAAATAACAATGTTGCAAAACTAAAACTGTTCCCAGTTTCAACATGTGCCTCTGTAACATGCTCTGGCCCATGTCTTGCTATATGGTCTGTACTGTGCACTTTTCATGTCTTAAAGATCATTGCTAGCTTAACTTCACTGTAAAATGTTTCCTTCTGCTTTGAATATTGTTGTGACAAGCATTCAAGTTGTGACAGGCCATCTGAAACATTACAGATTGCTCTTTGTAGCACTTGAGCGAGCGCTGTAACCTGCCCCAAGAAAAGTGTTTCTGAGTTTGCCATGTGGCAGTAACAAGGTCATTAACTCCACTTCAACAAGAGATAGAAACAGCACAGCAGTCGGATCCTACATCCTCCTTCTGTCGATTTCATGCTGTCTGATCCAAAAGCTGTGAGAAATAGTTTGCAAAATGTCTTTGGATGGGAACGTCATAGCTCAGATCGCCATGATGGCGTATGGGTATGTGTTTTGAGTCTTGCATGTTTGTTTGTACAGTTCACACTCGAATAAACTCAAAATATCCCATATTTTTGTGCTTCAGTCTAAAAAGTATATTTTTAGGCAACTTTGTATATTCTAGAAATGTTTAATACAGCAGATAGTTAAATAGGTTATATATATATGTATATAGTGCTTTTTGAATAGCCTATTATTTTGACCTTTGTGATGAAACAAAAACATCTTTAAAAGACATTATAAGGTTAAGAGGGGTTTGACTTGCGTGTGTTCCTAACAGTTCATGGACCATTTTTTTATATTTAAGCTACTTAATTGTTATTGGTAGGCTACATGGTATTGTTGTCATGTGTCAACATAAATCAGGCCTCAAACTGAGCTACATGAAAGTGAATATGGTGACATTTAAACAAAAGGTGTGAGAATATTTGAATATGTCACACATTTGATAAATAAGTCACATCAATGTATCAGCTATAGAAAACTGTATTTAGAGACACAATGTTAACAGTTTTTAACTTTTAATTTAGTTATCCATACATTGTTATTATAATTTTAAACAATTCTGTATGTATTTATTTTTTATTTGTATTTTTCTATATTTTGCATTTCCCCATTTTTACAAATGTTGTTATTATCCTCCTGTTTTGACAAAATATTTTTGTGTGACATTCAGAATAATTGATTAAATGTCATTATAATTTTATTATATCACCATCTGTCGAAATAATTTTGATACAGTGCGTGTTTATGTTAAAAGGAGTTAAAAACCAACATGTAAATGCTAAAAGTAGAATTATGAATGAAAATAATATGTGTACATTTATAGAATAAATAAATGTCATACATGACTGTTTACACTAAATAAATATGAAAAAGGGTTTATCCAAAATTTAGGTAAAGTCTAAATTTAAAGTCTGTAATTATATACTTTTTTAAAAAAAAGGTTGTAAATAACTGTAATCATGCTTTTTTTTTTTTTTTGTATTCTATGTAGGTGCAATACAAATATATGATTACTGTGACTTGTTTGCTCAGACTTTTTTCTATAATGATAAAAGTCAGATGCCCATGACCATGTTAGCGGGTTGGGGAAAGTGATTTGGAGTTGTAAGTGAGATAAAGTATAAAAGGATAACAGGGCTATTTGCCCTTATTTATACAAGGTTCATAAAGGGGTGTGTTTTTTTATGACCAGGTAAAATATGTTCAATCAGACACCTTGCACATGGATGGAGAGAAATCGAGGGAGGCAGGGAGGAGGAGGAGAAGAGGAGGAGAGGGGGTGGGGCGAAGGGAAGGTCAGAGTGCTGCTCTGCATTTTAAAGATGCTGGCATGGTCGTCGGGATTCTCCGCACGCAGACTGGTTATTACCTCTTTCTCAACATCTCATTCCAGCCCATTCTACCAGGACACGCCAGCTGAAGGAGGCTGTCTAACACACTCAATGAGTCAGAGTGAAAGGATTAGCTTTTTATTTAAGCCCATAATCAAAAGTGCTCAGTGTGAACTCTCCCACGCACAGATGGGTGGTTGCCTGAGTTTCCCACAGGTCTTCCTTGGCAGATGGAGTCAATGTTCAATTTGGGCCTGAGAGTGGAGATCAAGTGGCTTGGCCTTTAAGTAGAGTTTTTGCAGGACAAACCCTGCTGGAAAACACATCTTAAATCAGCATAAACTGGATAACACAAGTCTCCCAGCCTGACCAGCTGACAAGTGCCCAAAACCCTTCTAAAACCAGCAAACCCCACCTACCTGATCAGACTGTGAGACCAGCTAAGTCCTGCAAACCATTTTAGCCTGGCTGTGTGTTTTTTTTTAAGCATGAATAGCTTAAAAAGGTGGTCCCGCCAAAAGTCATAATCTTTTGTCATATGTAGGATGGTTGAACTTAAGCATGCATGGTTAGAGGGGATGATGACCTTCACATGATCTGATTGCTTTTAGTATTCCATGAGGCTGATCATCTATTGATCTCCGTCTGTGAGAGATTCTGAGGACAATAAATACGTGAGCCAAAAGCCTGCCCCTGCATCAAAAAGTTTGATGCAGGGGCAGGAGGGAGGGCGGTTTGGAGAAAGAGTGAGAAAATGAAAAAGATCTAGAGAGCTGATGAAGACAAATCCAAAAAGAAAACATACAGAGCGATGCATAGACTAAAAGCAGACAGGCAGAAATTTGGTTGTATTTGCTGGTTTTCACTCTCAAGTTGAGCTGAGCTGCTTAATAGTGTAAAAAAAAAAAAGCTTCCATTAACCTTTTCATGCCTTTCCAGATCTTCCCTTTCTTCATCTGTTTCTCTCAGTCTCCGTTGGCTTACCGAAAAGCTTCAGTCAGCTGTTTCTGCTTGGCTGCCCTCACTAAATCAATCCTTCTGATTGGGTCTGCTCTTTGACAGGGCAAGGACCATGACGAAGACTAAGAGAGATGTATCCATGTCACTCCTGGTTACAGTCACCAAGCCATAGTGGCTTGAATTGGTGGGAAGGGCTTTACACGGAAGAGAGATGAATGGGAACCGCAAGGTTATGTTCTGAACTGGACAAATGAAAGTTTTGGGTTGAAAGTGTAATGCATTTCTCTTCATCTCAAGCCATGACACTTTGAGTATCCGTGGATTTGTGGGTTCTGCTTTCGAGTTTATGAGATTCGCACATGTTTACATTTGCATTCCAGCATTTATGTTGAGCAGAGATTGCCAGTTCTCTTCTCTCAAAGTACCTTTGGGGATAGTGTTAAGTTCAGCGTTCATCAGTCATGCAAATGAATGCACAGCTGATGAGTAGAATAATCTGCCTCCTGCTCTCTAGAGAATGTAGCTTTTAAAGAAACACCATCACAAGATTTATTTTTACTCTCCAGTGGCATGGTCGAACCAATTGAAAGCATGACATGATGTTACTTATGTTCTTAACATTATAACTTCAACTATTGTGTTTACGGCAATATATGTGCATACATTTTAGATACAAGATCTCTGTGCTTATTAGCATGTTTATGTGTCTCTCTTTCTTTGGTAGGAGAACTTCAACCCAGAGTGCAAATTCAAAGAGAGCGTGTTTGAGAATTACTATGTGACGTACTCCTCTATGCTGTACCGTCAAAGCCAGTCGGGACGCTCATGGTACATCGGTATCAACCGGGATGGAAAAGTGATGAAGGGCAACCGTGTGAAGAAGACCAAAGCGGCAGCACACTTCTTGCCAAAAGTCATCGAAGGTCAGAGCAGATGGATTTGAATAGACTTTAGAAAAGATGGTGTACTGGTCTTAGCTGGATAAGATGCTCTTTTAGCCTGGCCAAGCAGGTGTTCAGGTGGTTTGGCTAATCAGCCAGCTGGTTTCCCAGTCAGACCAGGAGACATCTGCTTAAAACTCTGCAAGCCAGACCAGCCTGTCCAGGCCGGGAGACCAGCAAATCATCTTAAGATTGTTTAAACTGTTTTACTAACAGAGTATAGACACAAAAGGGTATATAACTTGTGTGTTGTCAAGTACAGAATATAAATTAGTACAGGCTGACATCATGGCATACTATGATAAGAAGTAATCACAATATCTTTGGTAATTAATAATAATAATAATAATAATACATTTTATTTAAAGGCGCCTTTCTCGGCACTCAAGGACACCGTACAGGGATACATAAGACATTTAAAAGCACCAAAATTAAATAAACAACAACATTATCATATGCAATTGGTATTATGTGAGATAGGCATTTTTGAACAGATGTGTTTTGAGTTGGGATTTGAAGTGAGAAAATGAATCGATGTTTCTAAGTTGGGGTGGTAATGAGTTCCAGAGACGGGGAGCAGAGCGGCTAAATGCTCTGCTCCCCATAGTGGTGAGATGGGCGGGGGGGACAGACAGGTGTATGAAGGAAGAGGATCTAAGGGAGCGGGTGGATGTTGGACCATGAAGAAGATCAGACAGATATGTGGGGGCAAGTTTGTGGATGGCCTTGAATGTTAACAGAAGGATTTTGAATTGAATATGGAACTGGACCGGGAGCCAGTGAAGCTGTTGAAGAACAGGAGTGATGTGATGAATAGAGGGGGTTCGAGTTATGATGCGGGCAGCTGAATTCTGGACCAGTTGAAGCTTATGAAGGGATTTGTGAGTGAGGCAGAAAAGGAGAGAGTTGCAGTAGTCCAAACGGGAAATGACAAGACTATGGACAAGAACGGCGGCAGTGTGTGGTGTAAGGGAGGGGCGGAGGCGATTAATGTTTCGTAAATGGAAGTAGGCAGACCGGGTAATGTTATTGATGTGGGACTGAAAAGATAATATGGTATCAAGGATGACACCCAAACTCCTAACCTGGGGGGAGGGTGAAACGGAGGAGTTATCAGTAGTGAGTGAAAAACTGTCGGTTTTGGATAAATTAAATTTAGTGCCAATGAGGAGAACCTCAGTTTTATCACTGTTTAATTTGAGAAAATTTGGGGAAAACCAGGTTTTTATTTCTGTAATACAGTCAGTGAGGGAGGTGGGCGGGGAAGTGAATGAAGGTTTGGTCGAGAGGTAGAGCTGGGTGTCATCAGCATAACAGTGGAATTGAATGTTAAATTTGCGGAATATATTGCCCAGGGGAAGGAGATAAATGATGAAAAGTAGGGGCCCCAGGACAGAGCCCTGGGGCACACCTGAAGTGACAGTTGAGGGACTGGATTTGAAAGACTTAAGTTGAACAAACTGAGTGCGGCCAGAGAGATCAGATGTGAACCAGTCTAACGGAGTGTGGGTGATGCCAATGGAAGATAATCTGTTGAGAAGGACGGTGTGAGAGATGGTATCAAAGGCTGCACTTAAGTCGAGGAGGATGAGGATGGTAATGAGTCCAGAATCAGCTGCCATGAGAAGGTCATTGGTGATTTTGATAAGTGCTGTTTCAGTGCTATGAAGTGGACGGAAACCAGACTGGAACTGTTCATACAGGTTATTGTGGGTTAAATGTAAATGGAGTTGAGAGGCAACTGTTTTTTCAAGGATTTTGGAGATAAATGGTAAGTTGGATATAGGGCGAAAGTTGCTGTAATTGTCACAATCTAGCAGGGTCATAACCACTATAGACATGGAAGAATACACGCTTTCCCCGATATTTAGATTAGTTTTCAACCAATATACATTTTTAATTAGCAGATTCATAGGGGAGAATTCACTTAACAGTTATGCCACTTTTGCACGTAGTATTTCAGTGCAAAAACCTGCATCTTATTCACTGTCTGCAGTCGAGTTTAAGTAAGCACAAACAGAGCTGAAATAATGCTGCGTCTTAAAGGAGACCGATTATGCCCCTTTTTACAAAATGTAATATAAGTTTCAGGTGTCCCCAGAATGTGTCTGTGAAGTTTCAGCTCAAAATACTCCACGGATCATTTATTATACCATGTTGTTAATGCCTCTTTTTGGGTGGAATCAAAAACACGCCGTTTTCGTGTGTGTCTCTTTAAATGCAAATGAGCTGCTGCTCCCCGCCCCCAACATAGCTCTGGTCTCCGTGAATACAAACAGAGACCATGATAACTTTAGCTGCATTAGCCGTGGAATCAGCTAACAAGCACATTCAGAAAGGAGATTTGCCAACATTCCCAAAATATAAAGTGCGATACATCTTCAGGATATAAAGCTGGAACATGAACAGTTGGTACTGATCCATGCTTGAGAATATATTTTTTTGAAAAATCCTGCTTTATATTGACACACTTTATATTGATGCCAGAAGTGCATGAAGACTCTTATGTTCACTTTTACAGCCAACAACAGAACATTTATGACGCTTACGAAGCTGAGACATTATTCTTCTCACTGTATCTGCTCCAGCGAGGAAAAAAATGGCGGACTGTGTGTAGATCACTCAGGGGATCTATGATAACAGGGTGGAGTCTGTCACCAAACGAAAACCATTCATTTTGACACACTGTTTTTGATTCATAGAAATATAAGAAAGGGGAGTGGATGGACTTTTAACATTGTAGGGTGGTTGTGTACACACTGCAACTCACATTTATGTACAAACCAAGTAAAAGTGAATTTTGCATAATAAGTCCCTTTAAGTGTTTAAACTATGGCTGTTGCTTTAACCCATTAGTTCAATGAGATTAATTATAAAACAAATAATGTTTAAAAAATAAAGCACACAAATCCCTGAACCAAATATTCCTACCATCTGAGCAAGCTTGATAGACCAAATGTTTCAGCAGGGGGCAGTAACCGAAACACCAGCTGTATTGGCAACATGCAGCTATACAGACAGAGAACAAAATGCCCTCAGGCTGAAATGTTGAGCTGCAGGCTAAGCTCCAAAAAGGGGCGGGAGCTCCAAAGTGACAGCAACGAAATACAGAGTTCCTAACCTAACTCTTTCCCTAACCATGTGTGCAAGTGTCGCCCATTTTGAGCTGGCCCAACCCCCATTTTGACATACCCCACCCTCTTTTGGAGGCTCCATTTCAAACTAAACTTAACGTGACATAGCGACCTAAAAACTTTAGAACAATGGTAGGCTTATGTTCAATAATATGGAAACAAACAATATATTACCTTCTAAAGCACTTTTGTATTGTCTTGTGAATGCTTTATATGACTATATTTGCATAATCATTATATATTGAATTATTGCATTTGAGGCCCTTTAACAGCAAATATTTATACATGTAATTTATATATAATAATAATTTGATTAATTAATCAGCATATCATGTAATTAATTAAATAAAAACTTTTCATCAATTAACAGCCCTAATTAAAACTTCAAATGCATCTGGGAAGCTCCTACGTCCAAGTTGGGCATTTGTTTTTATGACATCATGTTATGCATTCAAATCAGAAACAAAATATGGAAGAAGCAAAAACAAACACAATCAAATACCCAATGAATAGGGATGAGATTATATATTGAATTTAGATATATTGTGAGAAAAAAATTGACAACATTTCGAGACAAAACTCGATATATGAACATTTTAAACATGGGTTTAAAAAATAAATAAATAAAAGTTTATTGTCCATGTGATCATTAATGAAATGACCCTTCAAACATCATTATCTCTCTATCACTTGATTTTACTCCTGTTGTGTTTTTTTTTTACACTGTTTACAGGGTTCACAAAAGGTCCTTAAAGTGCTTTAAGTGCTTGAATTTAGCTCTTAGAAATTTAAGTACTGGAATACCTGGAAAATTGCCTTGTTTTGTAGAAAAGTGCTTGAGATTAAGCTGTTTTCATGTGCTTTCGGAATTATCCTACTTCCCACTTCTGAAGTTATAATTATGAGTATGTTGCGTTCAAGTGTTTTGTTGCTGGAAAACAAAAGTTCATTCATACATATTTCTTGAGGAACTTTTATTTTGACATCTTAAAAAACTATTACTCAGCTTGCTGACGATAATGGAATTTTGGTCAAAAATGGTCATACGCTATTTTTACGGTGTAAAAATGTACAACATGCAACAAATTGTTGCTGATATACATAAATGAATATGACCAAAACGTGATTATAATAATCAAGACAAAAAAAAACATTTAAAAAATAAATATACACTTTCACATACTTTTTAAGGACAGGTTCTGCACCTGAATGTTCCCACTATTTTTGAAGGCTCATTGGTTTGTGACGTTTTGAGTGAAAGATATATGAGAAACTCTTCTCATTTAAACTATGAAGATTTATATTGTGTATTAAATAACTTATCATGTTATTTATATTATGTAATTTATTGTATGTAAATAATAATGTGCATTTTATAAAAAAATTCTGCCATACTTAGTCAATTAAGTGTTATCATATCGAATCGAGATAATATCGAATCGTGAAGCTCTTATCTTATATTAAATTGAATCGTAAGATAATCATATCATCCCATCCCTGACAATGAATAATGGCAAAAGCTAATTATTAACACAATAAAACATTGTATAAACATAATTGAAAACACCTGCATCACGATATGATTTCTTTATGCATTTTGCATAAAACCGTGAAGGGTGAGTCATTAGCTTTACATTACTTGTCTTTCATATACAAATTAATAACAAACTAAATTTGAAATGAAGCACTGAAATTAAAAGAACTTTGCAATATTAATGCTTTCCATCATCTTGTCAACAAGCCCTTTTCAACGTCACAACTCTGTAACTGGGGTAATGTCTAAAATTATGAGTTTCCCACTTTCCACACCAGTATAGTCATTCATGTGCTCAGAACTTGTAATTACGATATTTCTAACTCCACTAGAAGGCAGCATGAGTCATTGTCAGTCCTTTTCATGCAAGCAGGACTCCTTGCTATGTAACTTAGGCTCATTGCAGATTGCACTTCATTCATACAACTTGCACTATTACTGCCCGAGGAAAGCAGGCTGTACAGGGAATTATGATTTTCTAAAAAATTGTATTGATCATAGCAGTAGTAATTAATTAGATAATGATCAAATGATGTTGAAGTGTATTATAGCCTGGCATATATTCTGGTGTAGTTACGCGCACTTTCGGCATGTTAAAGACATGATTCACAACAGTGGAGAGATGTGGTAAGGTCTCGGCAGAGAGTGTCAAATCGTGGAGGTCTGCTCCATCATCAACAATATAGGGCTCATAACTGACCCCGCAAAATCAGATCCAGTATGTGCCATGAAAATTGCGTTCGGTATAGTTTTACCGGTCACGTTTGCGCTGTTGATCAGGTCTGCATAATTTCTTTAGTGTACTAAACCACCGCAGAAAGCACGAACAAATGAAAGTAACTTCTTCAAGTTGTTGTCTAGTTGTTATCTAATAAATATCTCTTTGTTCTTCTCTTTTTCTCTCTCAGTGGCAATGTACAAGGAACCCTCAATGCACGAGCTCGTAGCGGAGCAGAGTCCTCCTCGCAAAACCGTTAAGACTTCAGACTCCCCCTCCCACAAGAATGGCAGGAAAGAGGCCCCTAGAGCCGAAGCTTCATAGCATAGGGGGCACAACAGGGAGGGTGAGGGACCACGTTGACACTGAGAACTCCTTTTCCCTTCATGCAATGGGGGCAGGAAGAGCTGTAAGAGTGGCTGCTTGCTGTGGGTTTCTGAGTGGAGCAAGATACAGAGACAGCGACCCCTGGCTCACTGCAGCAAGTGGGCAATCCTCAGCCTCTCTCTAGCGAACCAGCCCACATATACTTCCAATGAACCAGCATGACACCTGACCCCCCCAACAAAAAACAAGTTTCAGAGATGTGCCCCCACAGGTTCCACACAAGCTTTCTCGCATTGTTAGTCTGCCATGACATCAATGGCTGTAAAGAAAATGCAAACAACATCCATTCTGTCTGAAAAATCCAGGTTTTGACTTGATATGTTGACTTTCTTTTTCTTTCTATATGCTTTTTTTGTTAAGAACAAAAGGTTTGGTGTGTGTGTGTGTGAAAGAAGAGACAGACAGAGAGAGAGAGAGAGAGAGAGAGAGAGAGAGAGAGAGAGAGAGAGAGAGAGAGAGAGAGAGAGTTTTTGCCTAATATCATCATAATGATTCCAGCAGATGAGACCCTTTCTGGTTCACTTTCCCTGCAATCACAATGCCTGCTCTCTGTGCCAATCAGAGCTTAAACTACAGGAGGGTGTGCAATAAAATTAGTTTTTAAGGAGGATCCATTTCTATTGGTCAGCAGGTGTAGATTGATTTCTTCTGGAGAGCAGCCAGAGGAGCCAATGGCATCAGGCAGAATATGTGATTGGACAGACGGGAGAAAGCAGTTCACTTTAATTAGATCTCACTCTATAAACCGAAAAAAAAAAAAAAAAAAAAAAATACAAAACTTGTTTTTTAATGAAACAAAAAAGAGGTTTTGCTCCTCTGTCCTTAATTCTTAGCCTAATCTCATAAAATGTATGCGACTGTGCAGATAGTTTTGCAAATTGATATTATGTGGTTTTTCTACATACTGTACCTGTATTGCTGAAATTCCAAGGTAAAATGTGTGGCGCTAAAAGTGAGTTAAATTTTCGTCCTTTAAGATCAATGCTCTATCAAGTTTTCAATCAACAAGCCTACCACCCTACCCTAAACCTAAACTGATAAAAGCAAATGTGACGTGAAAAACGCTACTACTAAAGCAATCATGCCATTATGTGGTGCTTTTATGACACTAAGGGTTCACATGTCGACGCATGCTCATGCAAGGGTTATTTGCAATGCAAGCGCAACAGTCTATCAGCTGAGCGATGACACAATTTGAACACGCATGAACAAGCTTAGAAATCAATTGGTTATGTAATGCAAACATTAAAATGCATAGCCTTAAGGCCTTTTCACACTAAAGGCGACGCGATCATGAGAGGCGAATCGCTGACGAATGGCTATTACAAGTCATTCGATATAGTAAAAGTGTTTTGATGTCGTAAGATAGCATTGTGAGAAACAGGGCAAAATGTGTTTATGAACTGATAATCAAGTCGTTTTTCTGGTGATTTGCGTGAAAGGGTATAAGTCATTGTTGCTGTAGTGCCTCTAGTGTTCATTTTACCAGGAAATTGCTGCGATATGTGCAATGAGCCACATAAAAATCATTTTACAAAATGTAGGTATAGTAACGTGATTTTATGAGACCAGGTTGTTGTTGATGATGATGATGATGATGATGATGATGATGATGATGAAAATAAGTTTCGAGCAAATCCACAACCCAAAAGCTTTTTTTTTATGTATTAAAAAAATGAGAAAAAAATGAAAGAAAAAACAATTAAATTCTCTTGTGACAACTCTATTCATGTTCAATGGCCAGTGGGCTCAGAGCGGCATCAGTAACATTGGCAAAGGAACGGAGATTATTACAAGCAATTGTTTGCTAGCTCTTTGATGGAATTCTTACAGGGGATTACATGGAGTCCAGCCATGATTGCTTGAATTATTTACTCCCATTCTCGCTAATGTTTGGCTCGTTCAAGCAGCACGGACAAGAGATTTTAAAATGCTAATTTTAATTGGGGAGTGCTGATCAATCACGCAGTGTTTGAAAGCTTTAGATTGTTTGCATGTGTGCGTGTGCTTAAAGTGTGTTAGAGTGTGAAAGAGACAGAATGATGCGAGTTGAACATCTGCTTCCATTATTTATTTGCGTGTGTGTGTGGTGTGGGCACGCATGTGCAAACAACCCAACACTATTGGCTCACACAAACTGTTGATCATTTTAATGGTTGAGACAAGTCTAGGCATTCTAATCTGCCTAGAGATGTTGACTGATGACCCTTTCCATGTCTCGCAATTGACACACAACCGAGAGGAAGTGCTGTAACATTAAAGCAGAAGGTAATCTGTGAGCAAACAAGCTTTTTGTAATTTCACACGCATCTTATTTCAATTTCTGCTCGCACAACAAAGGTTGTTCATGCTGTGTTTGCAAATGGTTGTGTGAGGATTTATGTGTTTGTGTAAAGGTTGTTCTCACGTCTTATAGCTACCTGGTGTCCTTTTGTCCTTCAGAAGGTGAGGGATTTTGTCTTTGATTGTGACATCATGCACTTTTCAGTCAGTCACAACGTCTGGGATGCAAAACGTGTGACCCTATTGGTTGGGGCTTTTGTCAGTCAAGGTGAATGTCAGGGTCACTGCCCCAGGCTATGGTTAGTGTACTTTGGTTTAAATGTCAGACAATACCGGAAGAGAAGTCAAAGGTGTGTATGAGCAACCTTGTTTTGTATTGTGTGAAGAAAGTCTTTCATGTCTGTGTGTGTGTGTGTGTGTGTGTGGGCAGGTTTAAGTGGTTCTCTTTTATGACCTTTATTTAGGTTACAAACTGGTAATTACAAGGGTATTATGCTATAAATGTGATTCATGAGCACATTTCTAGTGTCCCCATCAATCTTTCTTGTGATAAGCATACACCTCAATATGTTTTGTTACATTTCTCTGAAAATTTTGCTTCTCAAGTAAATTTGTCTTATTTTAAAAAGTTTTTACATAAACAAGAAAACAAGACAAAAATACTATAAGAATTTCTTTATTTTATTTATATATTTAGTATGCTGTGAAGGACATTAACTCAAAAGAGTTGCTAAAAAAATGCTAGACAATTTATATTTAGGAAAATGTAATAGAAAGTTGAAAGAATGCACTGTGAAGTGAATGTCAACGAAGGTTTGCGCATGTTGCAGAACGTTTTAGCATGTTGAAACACGGTACGTGTATGTGGACAATCGTTGTAGCGCGAGTTGTTAGCAAGAGGGATTTAAAAGGAATAGTTCACCTAAAAATGTTTAAATCTGTCATTATTTACTCACACTTATGCCATACCAAACCCAAATATCTTTCTTTTTTCTGCAGAACACAAACAGAGATTTTTTACAAAATGTTGCAAATGTTGAGTTCCATACAATAGCAGTTGATAGCAACTCAATTTAAAGATACACCTGAAAGTATCATAAAAGCAGTCCATGTGACACATGCGTCATATTCCAAGTCTTCTGAAGGCATACGATCAATTTGTTCATGAACAGATTGAAATTCATTATTAACTCATGTAAACAGAAAAGAAACCAAACAAGCAAATTGGCGACGCATCAATAACCTCATTGGTTCTTGCCTGTCTCTTGACCAGACGTCATGGCACAGGAAACACAAGTAATGAATTGCTATCGTAAGAAAATCGGTGGTTGCGACATTTTTTTTTATTTCTCCTTTTGTGTTCCGCATAAGAAAGAAAGTCATATGGGTTTGGAACAAAATGAGAGTGTAAATGATGACAGAATCTTCATTTTTGGGTGAACTATTTCTTATAAAGGAATTCTAGTATGTTGAAGAGTAACTAGACAAAGACTTTATGGGATAACAGTGGAGAAAGTTTGGCTATGCGAGACAAGATTTGAGGAGTGTGTTTCCGCTGCGAGAGTTCATGAGGGCAACTCTATGATTGAAGTAAGCTGGTGGAGAGGAAGACGACTTTAGAGGCATTAGATTATGAGGAAACAGCATGTTCTTTAGTACTAATGATGAGAGAGAGAGAAAGAGTGAGATAGTGCTATGCAGGGCTCCTGTTGTGTGAATTAGACACTGAATGAATTTCTAGCTGATTGAACGGAAGGAGAGAAAGAGGGTCCTTTGAGGATGGGGGTGTTTGGGCGTGTGTGTACGCCAGCTACCTGACCCAACGGAGACGTTTGAGAACGCAAGGACGAATATGGCGCATACACACCCCCTCATGTGTGATCCAAAGTCACGCTCCATTTCCTGAGCAATCTCCCCAAACCCTCTCCTGTGTCCAGTGGCTATTAACCTTCCCTCCAGCTCTGTGTGTGTAAGTGTGTGTGTGTGTGTGTGTGTGTGTGTGTGCGCGTGTGTGTGTGTGTGTGTGTGTGTGTGTGTGTAAGTGTGTGTGTGTGTGTGAGAGAGAGAGAGCGAGAGAGAGAGAGAGAGAGAGAGAGAGAGAGAGCAAAGTAACGATCAATTGACTCAATAAAAGCCAAACTGGAGAGCAATAACCCAGTGCCGTGAGCAATAATTTCCCTGTGTAACTGAGGAAACCGAGGAAGTTAGCTGACTATGAACTGGGAGATTTTAGCGGGAATTTATTGTGTCGGTGCGAAAGTGTAGGAGGAGACTATAGTAAGTTAGAGAGTCAATTCAGATTTTTTAAAAGAATCCGTCATCATTTACTCACACCCTCATGTCGCTCCAAACCCGTATGACTTTCTTTCTTCTGTGGAACACAAAAAGATTTTTATTTAATGACTAGGTATTTAATGTCTTAAATTTCATTCTGTTCCTTGCAAAGATATTGTATCACTTCAGAAGACTTGGAATATAGTGGATGGGTCGTATTGATTACTTTTACTGTGCTATAATGGTGTGGCTTATTTTATTTTATTTTTTGTCCTTTGTAGTGCTTGACAGACCACAGTCATTATTCACTTTTAGTATGGCAGTTAAACACTAGGAAGACTTTTTAACATTCACCTTTTGTGTTCAGCAGAAGACAAAAAAGTAATGCAGGTTTGAAGCAACATTAGGGTTACTAATTTTGCTTCAAAATGAGTGAACTATTCCTTAAAACCCAAAAAGAATGGCCCTGCTTTTTAAATCAGGCTCCCTCCCCGTACCCTCTCTCTTTTTCTAGACCTGGTTTTCTGTGTGTGAAGTCGGTTGTATTATAGTATTATGGTCTCAGATCTCTCCTGACTCTCGCTCTCTCTTTTAAATCAGGGCAAGTTCTCAAGGACGCATTGAGTCCACCCTCTATTTCATTTGCCCTCAATTCAAGCATGCAAAAAAAGTCAGACATGCGTGTTCCACAATGATCAGGGGGAACACTTATGGAATTTTCATGCTGTATTTTTGTGACGAACAAAAAATTTCATAATATCTATCTCTCAGAGGAGTAAAAAAGGGAAAATATATGTATATAGAGCAAAAGAATGATTAGTAAGTAATAATAAATGCAATAAAAAAAAAATATTATGACAGTACTGTATGTGGGTGCTTTCCGGGAGAAAGACTGCCTGGTCTTGCTAAAACTGCTGTGAGCCATATTGTAAGGACTTTGGAAATGTACAGAATTGTTTTTGTTTTTTTAATTATTTTCTATTGAAGTTTATTAATTGTTGATATTAATTCCAACTGAATTCCAATGTTTTTACCCTCAGTAATAACAGTAAGATCCAGGGAGTGAGTAGTAAAGAAAAATGTCCATTTAAAAAACTTATGGGTGCTTCCTTGATCCAAGATTTCAATAATAGTTTAAACTTGTTTTATTTTGTATGCACATGGATGCTGAAACCTTGTATTTGCTTGATTTAAAATGTATTTTCATTGTGTTGACATGATTTTATATTCTTTTCTCAGATTTTTTTTCCTGTTATCAATCTAACGGATTCACTTTTAATTCCAACCTCCTCACCAACACTATATGATGAATTAATGCTATTTTATGACTTTGAGGGCTGTAAGCAAAAACCTGCTCGAACTGCAACCTGAAAGCCAGTGCACCTCTCTCGATCAGGAATTACTGCAGGTGTCTTCCAAACGAAAAGAAAACAAGCCAATCCCTTTCTTCCCTATCTTCTCGTCTTCCAAAATGCAAATAAGTCTTCCACTAACCAGGGATTGCCTGTGAACTGGAAAGTGGCTTCCTGATTAGCCCCACCCCCAATCTTTCCAATGAATGCAGGTATGAACCGATTGGCTCTTCAAAGAGCCACTGGAGGCGGAGCTAATTACACCTGCCCTAACCAAACAGCATGGAGACCTATGAGGAGACTTAAAGGACTGAAGTACACATCCACACCCTCAATTGGCTGACCATAGACTAACAGCCAATAGGTGACAACTTGTCTGCTCAAAAGATCTGCTTTGGAATACAAGTGCTCAGAGCCCCTAACCAGCATGGCAGTGTGTCAGTGAGATACAAGACATGCTGCTCTGACAACCGAGAGCTGACACACTTGGGAGAGTGGACTCTTGTACTGCATGCATCCCTCTTTGGAAGTACTATGAGAGGACTCCCTTATTTTAGAGCACATGATCTCTTTAGCACCCTCTCCTGGCCTCTGAACTTGCCCACCTGTCTACATTTCTATTTAAAGAGCAATTATACATCTCTGGGCCTGGAGGAGGGAGGGGGTGTGACTTATTATGACATATTATTGAATTATTGAATAAAACAGTTATATTTGTATGATTGTAAGAGGTCTGTGATGGACTGTATTGGAAGTGTTTAATATTTGTGTTTGTTTGTGAGTTACAGAGTGTCACAACCAGACGTTATGCGATCACATTTTTTGTCCTTGACCAAGTGCAAACAACATTTTGTTGATCTCTTAGTTTCTATTTCAGCTGCATCATGCTGGGAAGCTCCACCCACTGTGAAATCTCATTGGTCTAAAATCTGGCTTCACATAACTGTACATTAAACATCAAATATGCTGTGCTTGCGTCGATTTGCACAGCATTTTCATGTTCAGTGTCGACAAATTACTTGTTGCTGGAATCTTTTCGCATCACGCCAAGTTAAAGGTATAGTTCACCCAAAAGGAAAAAGGAAAATCACAAAAGAAGATATTTTAAAAATGTTGCCACTGCTTGTTCTATACAATAATGGTTGATATAATTCAATTTAAAGCTTAATAAAGCACCCAAACGTGTCGTAAAAGCAGTCCATGTGACAAGTACATCATATTACAAGTCTTCTGAAGGCATACAATCACTTTGCATAATGAACAGATCTAAATTTAAACCATTATTTGCTGTCAAATCTAATTAAATCACTGACCAACTTCAGCATACGGAGCTCAAATCAAAAAGGCGATGTATCAATCATGACTTCAAGGACTACTTTTATGACACTTTTGTGTGTTTTTTTAATAAGCTTTAATTAGTATATAATAACAGAATTTTCATTTTTGGCTGAACTATTCCTTTAAGACAGTTTAAGACTAATTGTGTGTGTGTGTGTGTGTGTGTGTGTGTGTGTGTGTGTGTGTGTGTGTGTGTGTGTGTGTGGTTTATGAGGAAATTGATGATTGTCCCCATCAATTAAATAGCTTAAAAAACATATTAAAAAATGTTTTATTGAAAATGTAAAAATGAAGAATGTTTTCTGTGAGGGTTAGTTTTAGGGGTTGTGTTAGGTTTAGGGGATAGAATATATAGTTTGTACAGTATAAAAATCATTATGTCTATGGACAGTCCACATAATGATAGGTAGACTAACATGTGTGTACGTGTGTGTGTGTGTGTGAGAGAGAGAGAGAGAGAGAGAGAGAGAGAGAGAATGAGAAAGAGAGTGTGTGTATTGCATCATCATGTGTGTTCATATGTGTTTGCCTGCCACTGGTTTTAGAAAATGACCATGCATAATATCTGAGGCATGCAGAAAACAGATGGCACAGACAGCTGCAGGTACTCACAGGTAAGCAGAGCGAGAAACAGGTGACAGGTGACAGACAACCTCTGATCCCATCAATTAGCATTGGCATGCTGCACACACAGACAATGCATTCATAAACACAAAACATGCTCACGGCGTGTAGTTTTTATTCAACTTTTCCTTTAATGTCACCAGACTCATTGGCCACTAAAGAACATCTGCATTATGTCTTTGCATTTCAGGAAGTCTCCCTAATCAGATGAGCAAGATAACTCATGATGCAGGCTGGAGTATAAACCACAGCCCAATGAATCTCTAATACACACAACAAAATCCCACTCTTGCGTGCAGACTATTTATAAAATCAGAAACATTTGAAGGCCTTTCAATTTCATAAAAGCAGAGATAAAATGTGTAATTTCATGAATCCACTTGCACACTCTTAAAACCAAACTTCTTCAGAATACTTCAGGATTAGCAGCAAATTGATAGATGAATATGTAAAGATTACATGAAGAACAAGGTATAATTTTGAGATTTCTTTCAGAGTGGGAGAGCAAAAACTAATTCTGGATGAGGACTCCTGCTGTGAAAATATTTTGAAATATTTTGAAGGCAATTTGCAGATAATTACAGCATGTGGGTTATACAAGACAAGTACAAAATGACTATATATCATAATAGCATAAATCATAAAAGTTGGCGAGACACACTGGGTTTCCATATACTTATTTATTATGTAAAATTTGCAAATGCTGAATGGAAACACTAAGATCAAATAACATCTATAAAATGCACATGAAAAAACTTATACACTCACTTGATGTGGATAAATGTTTTATTCAACAGGAAGACATAAACTACAATGGAAACACATTACTGAATAAATTCCTAGATTTGCACCAGAAGGCATGTGACTTTGCCTCCATGTCATGTGACTGAATAATTCACTAATAACTGGAGTCTGGACTAACCAGTGGACCAATATCTTTGCATAGCATCTTAAATGTTGCTCTGATCACACAGAACTGCCTTACATTTTATTGCAATCTCTTCTGTGCTCACTATGCTCTGGAGGAAATACAGCAAAATGTTAGAAGTAATAATTCATCCATACATTATTCATGGACATGTCCCCGGAGAGGAAGGGAAGAGGGAAGCGGGGGTGGCAGGGTCAGAGAACGCACCTCTTCATGCTGCTCCTCATTACATTTACCATCTGGGCTCAGCATTCAGACTGGGTCTTCCCTTCCTAATCTCAGCCAACACATACACAAACACAGAAACATGTTTGTACATGCACATACACACACTGGCAAGCAAATGCACACTCATAGTCACACTTTTGTACCCTTACAAGCCTCTCGGAGTCTGATCTCTCAGATGATGATTTCGATCCAACATGGCACCTTCTCAAAGCTCCTTGCTCTATATGCTGTGTGAATCCAAACCTGACATTATACAAACAATTTGACCTCTTCCCCGAGGCCTCTAGCTCAGCCCTCAGCCCTCAGCCCTCAAAAACTCATATCCAGACTCTCCACAGAGCTGTAGACTGTCCCACTTAAAACTGTCAAGGACTTCAACTTTATGGCAAAAGTACGAGACCTGGCTTACACTGCCTTCTAGTGGGAGTAGAAGAAAACGCATGATAAAATCTCTTCCTAACCTTCTCTATGTAAAGTTCTATACAATTTAATTAACCCTAAAATTAAAATTCTATTGTCATTTACTCACTCTCGTGTCCTTAAAAACCTGTATAATGCTGCTTTTGCCCATCCAGTGAAAGTGAACGATGACTGTGGCTTGTGATTCCCAGAAAGTAAAATAATAATGATACAGGTTTGGAACAATATAAGGGTTGAAAGTTGCAAGGAGTTGTAGCCTAACTGATTTTTTGGAGTGAACTATCCCTTAATATCAATACAATTCAATACAATTTAAGCTCAATCGACAGCATTTGTGGCATAATGTTGATTACCACAAAAAAATATTTTGACATATACATCTAAAAAAATAAAAAAATACTAGGTTAAAGGGCAGTGGAAGTGAATGAGACCAATTTTTGGAGGGTTTAAATGCAAAAATGTGAAGCTTAGAATTTTCTAAAAGCACTTTCATTAATGCTTCTGTTAGAACTTGTGTGCTTGAGCTATGAAGTTGTTTAAATCTTTTTTGTTATGTTCATTTTATGGTTTTGGTTATGCCTTCATGGCAGTTAAGTTGCATGACCCTTAATAGAATCAGGTCCACACTTCTTGACTTTTCCTTTTTAAGACCTGATTATAATGACATTTCGAAATGATAACATAAAATTCTCCATGAATAATTGTACATTTCTTCCATTTGGGGTCTTAGAGGCCCCAAGCATAAAATATGAATAAACAATACATTTTCTGATTGTGTACACACAGTTCACTTCTGATAGTTGTTATTTAGATTTGCTTTTTTGTATTTTTTCAACCATCTGTTTTTTTTTTTTTTCTGGGGACAGATTATCCCAAACAGAACAATGCAACTATCCTGGATAACAATCACCTTCCTAAAATGCAAATGCCTATTTTTATGGTTAAATTGGTCAAAATTAAGTTAAAATAGTTAATTTCAAACTTAATTTCACCTGAAGTGATTTATCCAGACATGTTGCTGATGCTGAGCATCTATGAGAGAACATATCTTAATTTAATGCTCACAATTATTTCCCCAGCGTAGAGATTGGATATGTTGGTTCGCTCCCATTACAATCAATGAAGGTGTTTAATAAAGCTGTCTGCGAAACTTGCGGACATGGTAAGGATCTCTTTTTTTGTCTTCCTAATTAGTAAGTGATTTTGGACAAAAGCATCTGCTGATTATTATATTATAATGGGAGCAATATATAGTCACATTTAGAATTCTACCTCTCAAACTCACAAATTGTTGGCATAAATTGTGCTCACCCACCAGAAATAAGATGTGTGCTTCCATTTTTAGTACTTTAGTGTACTAAAGTATTACAGTTTTTAGAGGTTCATGCATCCATTCGTGGTTGCTTTTTTTGGAGATCTTAACACTTAATATCCATTAGTTCCAGCCACTGAACAACATGGTCCACATTTTAACAATGACATTTGACGATAATTGTGTTAATGTTATTAACGTTAATCGTGTTAAAGTTACTATGAATGAAGCACCTCCTGTTGTTGATTTGAATGAGTATAACAACTAGTAGGAAATGTTCAAGGAACAAAGACATAATTTCCTTAACCGACAAACAGTCCTTGAAATGGCCTATACATACTGTAACTACTTATACACATATCCATACAAAAATGTACACACATCTATATGTAGTTTCCTACATAATAACTCACTCAGTATTTATCATTAATGTCCTCCATTATCCTTCCCTGTAAGGCCGTGGCAACAGCACCATTGATTTCACTTTTATCTCATTCCCACACACATTCTCTTCTGTCCTTTATTCCCTCATTCTTGTTCTCGTTAGGATGTAAATTAACTTTATTGTTATCAGACCCCAACAAAGGAGAAAAAAGAGACAGACATTGAAAGAGAGAGTAATTGAGACATTCTGGTGATGTTCAGCATTCATTACACTGATACAAGTAAGAACTAATCAACTGACAGTTACAACATGGAGACTATGAGCTCTCAGACCCTGGCCAGAGCCAATGAGAGACAACTAATGCAGGAGGCCTTGTTAAAACTCTTCAATCTGGTTCTGCAATCTGGCTATTTTCCTGACACCTGGAGTATGGGCTTAATACACCCATTATATAAGAGTGGAGACAAATTCGACCCCAATGACTACCAAGGCATTTGTGTGAGCAGCAATCTGGGGAAGACTTTCTGCTGTATCCTGAACACCCAGATAGAGGCCTTTCTTACCAAGCACACTGTCTTGAGTAAGAGTCAGATTGGATTCCTACCAAACCATCGCACCACCGACCACATTCACATGCTACACACAATAGTCAACCAGCACGTTCATCAAAAAAGCAAAGGCAAAATTTATGTATGCTTTGTTGATTTTAAAAAAGCATTTGATTCCATTTGGCATTATGGTCTATATATTATAAAATTCTACAATCCGGCATTGGGGGTAAAATGTACAACACTATCAAATCGATGTATTCAGACAACAGGTGTGCAGTTAAAATTGGCAATAAAAGAACAGAATTCTTCACTCAAGGGTGAGGAGTGAGACAGGGCTGCAGTTTGAGTCCAACTCTGTTCAACTTTTACATTAATGAGTTAGCAGTGCTACTGAAACAATCTGCAACACCTTACTCTAAATAATTCTGAAGTTAAACTCTCAAACCTCATGCCATAGTTTTCCAGTTCAGCAGAAACAGATCAGATGTGTTACTGGGGGAAGACCATCATGCATCAGTTGCAGCTAAATTCATTTTTGTGATGCACACCCTCAGAAACCAATCACTGCCTTAATGTACTTCAGTCACAGTACTTTTATTCTCTTATGTTCATAATGTCCTGTTAAAGGCTTATTTTATTTTAAATTGTATAGTGTATATTGTTATTATAGTTTTTATTTTATTTGATTCATTACCTGGCACATTATTTTAATTATATTTTTATTGTTATTTGTTACTATTTTATTATTATTATTTGTCTTGTCATTATCTGTTTTGTGTATTAATGCTTTGGCAACATTGTATGTGAACACAATCATGCCAATGATGTACTTTTAAATTGAAATTGAAAATTGACAACAACTTCCTCTAGTGGTTGACATGAAAACTATCGGGACATTCCAATAGGTGGCAGTAGTAGGAAGAAACTCTTTGAGGGGATGGCGAGCAAGAGAGTGTTTCTGCAAAACTGTCTCCATAGGAACCATGACTAAGATCAAAGCGATAATAATGCCCCACAAGCTACACAAGATAGGCCTATGTAAGCAGACACCCCAGTGCTAATTACTTTATGTATACAATTTAGACGATTTAATATTAACAAGAAAACAAAACAAAACAGCACTGGAATTATGAGCTTCTCAACTGATACTTGTCCCAGTTTCTCCCAGCTGTATGAGCCACCATCAGTTGACAGTTTGAATTACTTTCTGTGGAACTCTAAACAATTAGGGGTGTGTCTAATACAATTCTCCAGATTATTCTTGTAGTGTCATTATGAAGATATTTGAAGGAAGTTTGCATTTAGATATGTCAGAAATAAACTTCCAATTTGATCGTCCTCTCTGTATGTGGCTGAGAAAGTGACTGCTGGGGTGTGTAAAATGACTCACTAGAGCATAAGTGTATGAGGAAATATGTGAAACGAGGATGTGTATATTGGATTGTGTATGTAGAGGGAAATAAAAAGAGCAGATCAATGAGAATGTGTTTGTAAATTCGATTCAAGGAAATTCACAGGCTTAATGATGTGTGGTGCATGGTGAAACCTGTTTGGCCAGTACCAGTATGCATCCTTCCCCCCAAGCAAATAATGCTTTTACTAAACAGTTTCACATACTTATAAAAGAGCAAAGGATGTTATGTAGTTTCATCTCTTTGCACTGAAAATAGACTAGGGGAGAATGGGTTAAGTTGTCATATGGGTAAATTGTCACACTCTTCATTCCTCCACCACAAGAATTGCTTTCTAAAAAATCAAATAGAAACTTAGTGTGACAAGTTACTCTATTCTGAGGTGAGCACAAAATTCTTATATTTCACCTTCAAAAGTAAAAAATGACATTTAAAATGTTATGTAATAAAACTTTGTTAGGTATGAATGCTCAAAATTATATTTTTGTGGGGGCCTGGGTAGCTCAGCTAGTAAAGATGCTGACTACCACCCCTGGAGTCACAAGTTCGAATACAGGAATACTCCAGTCAGGTCTCCTAAGCTTCCAAATTAGCCCGGTTGCTAGGGAGTGTAGAGCCACATGTGGTAATCTCCTTATGGTCGCAATAATGTGGTTTGCTCTCATGGGGCGTGGAAAGTTGTGCGTGGATGCCGCGGAGAATAGTGTGAAGCCTCCACACGCACTATGTCTCTGTGGTAATGTACTCAACAAGCCACTTGATAAGGTGCGCAGATGTACAGTCTCAGAGGCGGAGGCAACTGAGATTCATCCTCCGATTAAGGCAAGTCACTATGCCACCAAGAGAACTTAAAGCACTTTTTTTTTCACTTAATAGTGTCTTTTGATAATTTAGCTGCAGTCCTATGTTGAGCTAACTTTGAGATTTACACATGTCAATTTGTGGCAAGTTGTCTCAATGATTTTGGGGTAAATTGTCACATGTGACAAAAGAAAGAAAGATGGTAAGAAATTAGAAAAGAAAGACAGAGAATGGCAGCACACCACCAGATATTGTGTTAAAGGCAGTGGCAGGTGAAGTAGCAAAATAAATCAATCAGGAGCACAGGGGGGGATTTTAGCATAAATTACCACACTCTTATTCTGTATTGTCAAAAGGTTCCCACTGAAGTAGAAAGTCGGGCAGCGGTGTCAACAACATTTTGCACCATCCTATGTTACGAATCGCCCAATTCAGAATCCAGCCATACAAGGCCCCAGCACTAATCCAGCCATGCCAGTCCCCAGAACCAACCCAGCCATGCCAGGCCCCAGCACCAACCCAGCTATGCCAATCCCCAGCAACAAATCAGCCATTCCAGGCCCCAGCACCAGCCCAGCCCTTCCTGCAATGAGCTCAGACCCAGGCCTGCTCAATTCCTATGCCAGCATCAGCTCACACTTTTTCAGCAGTGTCAGTGCTGACACAAGTCTACTAACTCCAGAGAACATCTGGCCCTATCCAAAAGCTGGTTCCCCCAAAAATAGCAAAGGAAGAAAAAGGCACAAAACAGCATTTCTAACTGACACACCAGTGAAGCAGGCACTAGAAATGGAAAAGGCATCATTTTTCAAAAGTCTATTTCAGAAGAAAGGGAAGCAAAGAGGGGAGTCAAAATCTGGAACCGTAAAGAACAAAAAGTTAAAAACAGAAAAATCCAAGAAGAGTCATCATCAGATGAAGAGGAGTGCTTCTGCCTCATCTGTGTGGAGCAATTCTAAAACAGCTGCCCAAATGAGACTTGGGTGCAGCGTGTGAGGTGCAACAAATGGGCCCATGATACATGCAAGTCAGGCCAGGCAATCTATGTGTGCCAGAACTGTAACTCTGAAGGTGAGTATGATTAGTCCGATAAGAATGTGTTGTTTTTTGTTATTTACAGATAATTGATTGTTGTTTTGAATTCTTTAATGCAGAATCTTTCATTTGAATTTGGTTTTGAATTTGTAATAAAAAAATCAATGGTCACAATTAAGTTGTTGTGTTTTTATTAGTTGATAATCCAATGTGACAATTTACCCAACATAGCGTGACAATTACCCGCTGATGGGGCAAGTGCACACACGGTATTAACTGTCTACAACTCTGTACTGAAATAAGATATGAAGATGTAATGAATTCAAAATATGTACCCAAGACCTCTTGGTATGACATTTATACCATTGTGATGTATTGTGCCCAGTCAATGTAAGAAAGAGTGAAAAGTGTGACAACAAACCCTGCTCTCCCCCTACACTGCTATGGGTAGAATCATGTAAACACACGCACATTCTTGTAGGTGTATGATTCATGAGTTTTTCTTTTTTGTCCGACTGAAACCTGTGACATCACAAGTTTTAGAATTAAAAAAGACACTTTTTGTCTTTCTGTTCATGTTTATGATAATATTTGTGTGCATTGGAAAACAAAAATAAAGAACAAACATTTTAATGTAAAGTTCGATCACTCCCATGAAAAGCTCTTTGAGCTGCTGTAAATGACTAGCTCTGAGTAAATACAAAGACTTTACTAAGAACTATAAAAAATGTGCTTGCTTGAGATATTTTTCGGCACATACTGTACAGCACTAGGAGCTACTGAAATTGTGACAGACAGAACTTATCTGATTCCAGCAAAAGAGCTAGAAAAGTGTGTTGGTTGTTTATATGAAATGACAAGGACTGGTGGTCTGCACTGTAAAAATTCAGAAATATATTGTTAAAAATTATCCAATAAATAAAAAAATAGAGATGAAAAGTTCTCATAAAGTTGTTTTTTTTAAATAAGTTGGTGACTGGACATGTTCATAAAACAAAAGTAAAACTACACAGTCGTTCATTTACTGTACTAGAGTAGAAACATTGTCAAAAAATATTGTGTCTGCTTCAATCATAATCTCTTACAGTATATTTAATAGAATGTTATAAAGATAAGGTTTACTTCCTGTAAACGTGACACATTCTTCTTTCAAAACATTTCGTTTCATGACTTCTCTCTGTGGCTAATAGTCATCTCTCACATACCACGATTGGAGTCTAAAAATGATTCCTCTATCTAATAGCTGGCCTGAGATGTAATGTCATTCACACTGTGTTTGCCACTTATCTTAAGATAAGGGAGTGTTGCTCAAGCACTAAATCATGGCACCAAAGTTGTTGTTTTTTTTCTGTTTATGTGTGAGGTATATACACTCACCGGCAACTTTATCAGGGGCACCTGTACATCTACTTATTCATGCGATTATCTAATCAGCCAGTCATGTGGCAGCAGTGCAGTGTATAAAATCATGCAGATATGGATCAGGAGCTTCAGTTAAAGTTCACATCAACCATCAGAATGGGGGAAAAATGTGATCTCAGTGATTTAGACAGTGGCATGATTGTAGGTGCCAGACAATCTGGTTTGAGTATTTCTCTTACTGCTGATCTCCTGGGATTTTCACATGCAACAGTCTCTAGACTGTAAAGAGAATGGTGCGAAAAGAAAAAAAAACATCCAGCGAGCGGCAGATCTGTGATAATGGCTTGTTAAGGTCAGAGGAGAATGGCCAGACTGGTCCATGCTGACAGGATTGTGACAGTAACCCAAATAAACACACAGCATTTCTGAAAACACAACACATTGAACATTGAGGTGGATGGACTACAGCAGCAGAAGACCCCTCTGGGTCCACAACTGTCAGCTAAGAACAGGAAACCAGGGCTGCAGTGGGCACAGGTTCACCAAAACTGGAAAGTAGACAATTGGAAATACATCGCCTGGTCTGAAAAATCTGGATTTCTGCTGAACTACACAAATGGTAGGCCCACTGCAGACTCAGTTTTCTGTTCTTGGCTGACAGAAGCAGAACCCAACATGGGCTTCTGTGGTTGTAGCCCACCCGCCTCAAGGTGCAACATGTTGTGCATTCTGAGATGCTATTATGCTCACTACAATTGGACAGAGTTACTGTAAGTTACTGTTATCTGAGTTACTGTAACCTTTCTATCAGCTCAAACCAGTTTGGCAATTCTTTATTGACCTCTCTCATCAACAAGGATTTTCGCACCATTCTCTATTCACTTTAGAGACTGTTGTGTGTGTAAATCCCAGGAGATCAGCAGTTACAATAATGCCACTGTCTAAATAACTGAGATCACAATTATCCCCATTCTGATGGTTGATGTGAACATTAACTGAAGCTCCTGATCCATATCTGCATGACTTTATACATTACAATGCTACCACATCATTTTCTGATTACATAATCGCATGAATTAGTAGATGTACAGGTGTACCTAATAAAATGGCCGGTGACTGTATATGTATCTTTTAATAAAGAGCATTCTTATCTGGCGCTTTTATTAGATTACTGGTTAGACACACATCGTTTATAGGAATTCACTATGTATACAGTGAGGAAAATAAGTCACTGTAAGTAACTGTAAGAAAATAAGTATTTGAACACCCTGCTATTTTGCAAGTTCTCCCACTTAGAAATCATGGAGGGGTCTGAAATTGTCATCGTAGGTGCATGTCCACTGTGAGAGACATAATCTAAAAAAAAAAATCCAGAAATCACAATGTATGATTTTTTAACTATTTATTTGTATGATACAGCTGCAAATAAGTATTTGAACACCTGAGAAAAACAATGTTAATATTTGGTACAGTAGCCTTTGTTTGCAATTACAGAGGTCAAACGTTTCCTGTAGTTTTTCACCAGGTTTGCACACACTGCAGGAGGGATTTTGGCCCACTCCTCCACACAGATCTTCTCTAGATCAGTCAGGTTTCTGGGCTGTCGCTGAGAAACACGGAGTTTAAGCTCCTTCCAAAGATTCTCTATTGGGTTTAGGTCTGGAGACTGGCTAGGCCACGCCAGAACCTTGATATGCTTCTTACAGAGCCACTCCTTGGTTATCCTGGCTGTGTGATTCGGGTCATTGTCATGTTGGAAGACCCAGCCTCGACCCATCTTCAATGCTCTAACTGAGGGAAGGAGGTTGTTCCCCAAAATCTCGCAATACATGGCCCCGGTCATCCTCTCCTTAATACAGTGCAGTCGCCCTGTCCCATGTGCAGAAAAACAACCCCAAAGCATGATGCTACCACCCCCATGCTTCACAGTAGGGATGGTGTTCTTGGGATGGTACTCATCATTCTTCTTCCTCCAAACACGGTTAGTGGAATTATGACCAAAAAGTTCTATTTTGGTCTCATCTGACCACATGACTTTCTCCCATGACTCCTCTGGATCATCCAAATGGTCATTGGCAAACTTAAGACGGGCCTTGACATGTGCTGGTTTAAGCAGGGGAACCTTCCGTGCCATGCATGATTTCAAACCATGACGTCTTAGTATATTACCAACAGTAACCTTGGAAACGGTGGTCCCAGCTCTTTTCAGGTCATTGACCAGCTCCTCCCGTGTAGTTCTGGGCTGATTTCTCACCTTTCTTAGGATCATTGAGACCCCACGAGGTCAGATCTTGCATGGAGCCCCAGTCCGAGGGAGATTGACAGTCATGTTTAGCTTCTTCCATTTTCTAATGATTGCTCCAACAGTGGACCTTTTTTCACCAAGCTGCTTGGCAATTTCCCCGTAGCCCTTTCCAGCCTTGTGGAGGTGTACAATTTTGTCTCTAGTGTCTTTGGACAGCTCTTTGGTCTTGGCCATGTTAGTAGTTGGATTCTTACTGATTGTATGGGGTGGACAGGTGTCTTTATGCAGCTAACAACCTCAAACAGGTGCATCTAATTTAGGATAATAAATGGAGTGGAGGTGGACATTTTAAAGGCAGACTAACAGGTCTTTGAGGGTCAGAATTCTAGCTGATAGACAGGTGTTCAAATACTTATTTGCAGCTGTATCATACAAATAAATAGTTAAAAAATCATATATTGTGATTTCTGGATTTTTTTTTTTAGATTATGTCTCTCACAGTGGACATGCACCTACAATGACAATTTCAGACCCCTCCATGATTTTCAAGTGGGAGAACTTGCAAAATAGCAGGGTGTTCATATACTTATTTTCCTCACTGTATTTGACAAATGCTAAACAGTATTATCTGCAAAATTGAACATTGTTGAACTAAAACTAACTGGTTAAATGTGAGGTAAGTTAATCTACTATATGTGTTCAGAATTGCCATATTCAGAGCGTGTGTAAAATGCCAGAAATAATACTTGAACACACTTAAAATTACAAATGAAAAACACTGAATGAATTAATGAAAATCCTTGACAAACATTGTCAACAATTAATTTCATTGTAGGTCTGTCAGTAAGATTCCTTATTTGTATTTATTATTTTTTACATGGTTGTAAGTCTGATGACACTGCTCCTGAATTCATCTGACTTGTGTGTTTGTATTGGAGTTGGACCACAGTGGCAAGAAACAGCATACCTGGGTGATACTAAATATGTGAAATTATTGAGATTTTCTGCCAAGTTATGTGAATCACAATATCAGCTCTACAGTATTTGGAATGTACCTCTGTGTGGACACAATGACATCTTTGTGGATTTAGTGACTATCAAGTACATCAGTGGGGACAAAAATAAGACAATTATAGTGATATAGTGCAGATATACTGTACATGGGCAATAGTTAGTGCAAAAGTTGTAAACTAATGCAAATAACTTTGAGACTGCAAGATGCTTTTTTTGAGTGACAAAATAACCACTTTTGAAAAGTTTTCACCATTTCCTGTGTATTTCATTAGATGAGTCAATGTGAGCCCACTTTGAGAATTTTTCAGAACATATCTAAACCCCCAACACAATGCATTTTATAGAGGCCCAGCCCATACAACAGGGGGGCTTTTACTCCAAATAATATCCTTTCAATTATTTGACATTTATTTAAAATCTTTTTGATTTAATATCCTTGAACAAAACTGAAAATGATAAATACGTAGTTATATTCAAAATAAATGTGTTAATTTCAGGGATTTGCGGTAGTTATTAAATTTGCTAGATTTGATTAAAAATGAGATCAAATTGCCTCAAAATCAAACTTTGGACACTCCAAGATCTCACGGATCAGGGACATTTTGCAGTGCATAGACAAACAGGTGTTTAGGAAAGTGCTGTGTTAGATTTTGTTGCTATTTAGTGTTTCTGGCGAAAATAAATTAAAAGGAGCATTTTACACCGCCTTTGATGTTGAGTGGTTAAGACATATCTCCCATTCTACACAAATGACTGCACCACCAAGGATCCCTCTGTCAAGCTCCTGAAGTTTGCAGACGACACCACTGTCATCGGCCTCATCCGGGATGATGATGAGTCTGGATATAGAAAGGAGGTTGAACGACTGGCTGTCTGGTGCAGTCAAAACAACCTTGAGCTGAACACGCTCAAAACAGTGGAGATGATTGTGAAATTTAGGAGGAACACCCCAACATTGTCCCCCCTCACCATTCTAAACAGCACTGTGGCAGCAGTGGAGTCATTCAGGTTCCTGGGCACTACCATCTCACAGGACCTGAAGTGGGAGATACACATCGACTCCATTGTGAAAAAGGCCCAGCAGAGGTTGTACTTCCTTCGCCAGCTGAGGAAGTTCAACCTGCCACAGGTGCTGCTGAAACAGTTCTACTCAGCAGTCATTGAGTCTGTCCTCTGCACTTCAATATCTGTCTGGTTTGGTGCAGCTACGAAATCAGACATCAGAAGAATACAGAGGACAGTCCGGACTGCTGAGCAGATTACTGGTTACCCCCTGCCCCCCCTTCAAGAATTATACACGTCCAGAGTGAAGAAAAAGGCTGGTAAAATCACTCTGGACCCCACTCACCCTGCCCACTACCTTTTTGAACTGTTGCCTTCTGGCCGACGCTAGAGCTCTGAACACCAGAACCATCAGACACAGGAACAGTGTTCCCTCAGGCTATCCATCACACAAACAGTTAAATTGCCACATTGAGCAATAATTGTGTGCAATATACAGTTTAAGTCTATTTATACTATCAAACATATCCACTTCTGCCATTACTTACATTGCTCTGTACATAATATACTGTATTTTTGTTTTTTATATAACAGATTGTAATAGATTTGCACTACCTGTGTGTATGTGGGTATGTATGAAGGTGAGTGTATGTACGTATATGTATAATTATTTATTTTAGTCTTTTTTTTCTTCTTCTTTTTTTTTAATTACCTATGTCTTGCTGCTGTTTTTGTATTGTTGTACACTGGAAGCTCCTGTCACCAAGACAAATTCCTTGTATGTGTAAGCACACTTGGCAATAAAGCTGATTCTGATTCCAGAACATCACATTCATTCCTAATGTGCTTGCCAAATGCGGCGTTGTAGAGACGATATCATCAACCGTTAAAAGCGAGACCAAGTTTTGATAGCAATCAGTAGCATTTCACATACTTCAATACGTGGTCGTCTCGAAACCCCCAACCTGTACTCAACAGCACTGGCAATATAAACGGAACAGTCAAAGACGAAACTCAAACTGACTCCGCCCACATAAAGCACGAGACTCTTAAAGCTCAAATCAACAGCTCATTTCATATTCAAGGTGCGGCTTCCTGTAACAGGTGTCTGGCCAACGGAATCCACACAACGCAAGAGTTTCTGGACACATTTTTTAAGTTTTATTTTTAATAATACGCATTTTAAAAACATTTAAGTAACTTTTTATTTAATTTTTACAAGTTTTTTCCTTTGGTGAATTTAACCTGTTAAAAGTTGTTGGATTACGGAAACTGCGCTCATTTATTCAGAACAATTAGAGCTCTTCTCGCAATCTTTCCTCCGCGTTTCTAAACCGATATTGTGATACAGTAACTTACCTTGAAACCATACTGCGAGAAGATGGCAAATAAAGGAATGCAGCTCCTGGGGTTTTCTCTGTCGATTCTCGGTTTGATTGGGCTCATTGTTGGCACAATCTTGCCCCAGTGGAAGATGTCTGCCTACGTTGGAGATAATATAATAACAGCGATAGCGATGTATCAAGGCCTTTGGATGTCGTGCGCCTCTCAGAGCACCGGACAAATTCAGTGCAAGGTGTATGACTCCATCCTTCAACTCGACAGTAAGTTAAAACTCCTATAAAGCTTCACAATGAAGTCAACTCAGCTGGTTGTACTTCCAAAACTAATTTTCTTTAGTTGTACTTGGCTATTTCAGAAAGCTGTGGCAACTTGTTTTTGAACCATCTAAAGCTGTTGCTTGGTAAAATGGTGTGCAGGGAGTAATAATTCCCTCAGTATCCAGGCTACCAATATAACTGATTTCTGCTGTATCATACACGAATGTTAGCGGAGTAATAACTTTACACATTAAAACTATTACATTTTAAACTTTACAGCTGAACTGTTGACCAATACAATAATATTTATATCTTTAAAATTATTACCTGCAGAATACATTTTGCATGTTAAACTATGGTAATGCTAGCCTATGGTCAGGGCTGTAGCTAGAGGGATGAAAGGTGGTAATGATTCTAGGGGCCCACAGGTCCATGGGGGTCCCACAACAAATTCCAAGATTTGGATTTTAAATTCTAGGTAAGGGGCACAATGCTATATAGAGCCAATGGCTCTGCCAATGGTACAGTAAATCTAGCACACACATTGTTTTGGTTTCAAACCCCCATTATTAAAATAATAATACAAACAAAAAACATTATTAGTTCTAATAAGCAACAAATATATATAGTTTTAACATTGGGGGTGTATTTTTCGACTGGGAACAAAGCCTATCTATAACGTTAGGTGATGTGTTTGGGTTACGCTTTTACTCAAAGTAATGATTATATGGGTGTGACTCCTGCCCTTCCTCCACTCATGGAAACTGTGTGCTCCTGTATCGGGTGGGGGAGTCAGCCATTGTCTTTGAATCACTTTAGTGTTTTGCCCACATCTTATTGAAACAACAAGCTTCATAAATAACATTCATGGTTTAGTTGCTTTCCCATTGTTCCAAGTTTTATTTCTTTCATTGTGTATGATAGCACCCGAACAAAGATATTTAGCCATCTTTTTTTCACTCTAAAGTGTTAAGTGTAATTCAGCCTTTTCGCTCTCATCACCTATGAGTGATGGAGTAAAGTCATTTTGCTGACTCTGCCATTGTCTTTATGATGGGCACTAAAATCATTTAGTCAATGTTTTATATCAGTGTCTTTGATAAGGCCTGTTATTAACAAACTCTTCTCTTATTAAGTGACTTTGTTTTACATTTTTATCTAATGCAAATAAAAATACAAGACTTTTGCTTTTTTATATGTCGATGTAGTATTGTTGGCGAAGAACATTTAGAAATGCATGCCAATGCAAAGACTAAGAGAGAAGAAATATAGGCCAGATGAGATAACAGCCTGCAGCCATTTTGAACATCCTGTAATATTTTTGTTTTGGTATGTATTGGCTTTGACTTAAGATGAGGAGTTCATTTTGTAGTCACTTTGCAAATTTAGGAACCTTCTAATTGTGATTGATAAAATGTAGATGTTTTGCCTGATAATAAAAGTATGAGCACAGTATTTTGAAAGCCAATCCAATCCCATAAAGCTAAAAGAAAGTGGATGAATCGTTACATTGAAACCAAAGATTCATACCATGGACTGGTTAAACCAGTTTCTTGATTCTCTATAGCTAAAGGGCAAACTGCGGCCCACATGTGTGTACAACCTTCCCCACTCTCAAAGGAGGCTTATGGTTGGAAACGGTCGCTGCACCTGACTGCAGGTGTAGAGGGGGAGGAAGGGCTTTTCTCATGAGTCAAATGGAGAAAAAAACAAAAGCCTGTTGAGAATCAGGTGGTTTCAAAGCCTTCAGTCTGTCCATAATCTTTCAGAAAGATTCGACTGTACTGTAAAAACAATGGAGCGCCTATCCGTTTTGTGTGCTGACTGACTTTAACCATAATCCACCAGATAACCGATTGAGACTAAAATACCTTCAGCCTCATTGTATGTTAACTGAAATTAAACGATATATGTCAGTATATAAGCCTTATTTCCCAAGTTGAGAACAAAAAAAAAACACCTTTTTGTTTGTTTGTTAGTTCAAAGCAGGAGAAGGTATGAATGTGCATGTTAAGCAGCAGAATTATTTACCACATTTCTATCTTCTCTCACTTTCAGGTGCTCTCCAGGCAACTCGTGCCCTGATGATTGTATCAATCATTGCCACTGTAATGGGACTGGGTGTGGCCAGCATGGGCATGAAGTGCACTAACTGTGGTGGTGATGACAAGGTCAAAAAGTCTCGCATTACCATGACAGGCGGTATAATCCTCATAGTTGGAGGTATGTTTGCTTCAATGCCATTTAAATTGCAATATATTTTGTAATAGGCTACACACTGTTTTTCTTCAACTGCTGTACAAGAATTTGCCATTCTCTGAATTCATTTTTAAATATCAAGGTTAAAGTAACTGTTTTGCCAGATTAAAACCATTCCAAGCCATTTTAGAATCTCTTATCTTTACTCCCCTACTACAACACAAAATTCAACTAAAATTACATGTAAAATATGTTCGCCACCCCCACTCTGTGGGCAGAAACTGTGTAGGGCAGGCAGCATTGTACCAAAAGGATATTGCTGGATCTTTTCTTCAATGTTTAGTTTTTCCAGAAATAATTTATGTCTTAATTTCTTTCCTCAGCACTCAGTAGCATTGTTGCCTGTGGCTGGTTTACAAATCAAATTGTCCGGGACTTCTACAACCCTTTCACACCTGTCAATACCAAGTAAATTCAAATATGACTACAAACTACAACCAAACATTTTTAGTCATTGTTTGTTTGATCACCTCCTTTTAATTGTGCTGAAGAGGAGGAAGTCAAAGCTTGTATTTTGTATTAGAATGGTGCTATTGTTCTCCACTGAATTATCATATTTCTATAGGTACGAGTTTGGTGCAGCCATTTTCATTGCCTGGGCAGGCGCTTTCCTGGACATAATGGGTGGAATCATGTTGGCTGCATCCTGCCCAAAGGGTAAAGCATCTCCCAAGTACCCCAGGTCCTCCAGACCACCAAGCAGCAGCAAGGAGTATGTTTGAGTGGTATCCATTGCTCGCAAATTGGAGTTCTGGTAGAACCTTCCCTGGCCAACTAATCTAAGAACTGTTTAGATTTTTATTTCATTTATTGTTATTGAAAGTAGGCTTAGAATAGAACAAACAAACAGGTCAGATTAATGTTCTGGTGTCACTTTTACTGACACTCGGATATGGCAGCCCACCTCAAGTGCTTTCCTATTGATATAATGCACAATTTTAGTCTTTTACAGTTTCTATTATAAATTGTTACTGATGTGAGTTGGAAAGAGAGGTTACTTCCCCAGTGTGTTCCAAATTTCATAAAACTGCCATGTTTATTTAACATGAGGGAAGGAATGCTGAGGGAAAATAATTACTCATGCCCCTAAGTTACAGCGCATCTCTGCCTCTTAAAGCCATGTTCTGATCTTCTCTGCTTTGCTTCTTCTGAGCTAATAGTTGTGCCAGATACTAGGATACATAAAAAGAACAATGTGATATATTGCTATTTTTTTTTTTTCTTTCTTTCTTTTACGGTCAGAGTGCAAATAGGCTAACTCATGCAAAGTTCTAGTTCATTTTGCAACATGATTTCAGTTTGGTTCCTGTGCCACCGAAACCTGTCTTTTCAAACAATTTTCATTTTAAACAAATCAACATTCTCAAAGGGAAGCACTTTTCACGAATACACTGATAACTGTTATTGAAAAAAACGATTATTGAACGGAAAAGGCTACACCTTTGTTCCTGTTGCTAGGGAGACAGAATTAATGGTGCTGTAATCACAACATGCATGAAAAATACCAGCAAATTGCTGTTTCAGACATTATCAGCTGAACTGCCCAAAGAGGACTTTTGTCTATGATGAATAAAATGTTTGGATCTGACTAGGAAAAACTCCCAACAAAGCACTAAACTGTTCACATTTTACAAGAATGTCATGTATCTATCAGTTTCCTTTACTGAGCAACATGATCAACGCTTTTCACTTTTGCTTTGTCATGAGGAATGTTGTGCTTCACTTTTATAACATTAAGAACCAAAAAAAAAAACAAAGTTTTAAAACCAAATGAATGGGTCTTTGTATTAATGTTTTTGTAAAGTGAAACTTTTCAGTGCCTTTGTGCTCCAGTGACGGCTTTGTTGTGGACATTTATAAAGCTAATAAGTTACTAATGTTTTCAAACAGGAGAAGAAAAAGGCTGTAGATTAAAGCTGGCTACAACCCAGGTGTCATGTGGGTGAAGTGTTTCTTTTCCTTCGTCTTTTCTTTTTCTTTTTTTTTTTTTTTTTTAGACCATGGGAAAAACTGATACAATTTTTTTTTTTTTTATGTTGTGTTGTCTTTGTACTTGGACCACTTGAGGTGGGCTGCCTCTGTAACAATCATGTTATATTTGTGACTAACCTATGCAAATATTTAACTTTTAATTTTTTTTGTCAGTGCAAGTTTGCAAATTAACAACTGTATGTAAATAAAGTTTTTTTTTTTGTTTGTTTTTTTAAATGAGACTTGGTCAGTGTCACTTTCTTATGTGTCAAATCAATTTTAATTGTCAATTGGTAGTTTCCCCAATTCCTATATGCAAATCCTCGGTCAATTCCTCATCAACATACGTCCCCTTGTTTTGCTGTTACAGAATAATTTGCATGTAGCCTACCTACCTGGCTAGGCATATTGTAGGCTAAATGCTGTTCATGCTAATGTATCCTTGCATTAGATCAAGCCACCTACGTGTATTTCACGAATGATATGCTGTCAAAGGGACTTTAATTGAACATTATGATGAAACCACTTGTTCAACGTGTATACGGATTATACCTAATAGAACTGTAAAACAAAACGTTTAATACTTTCTGAATTGTTTACCTTGCGAGTGTATTGCTCTCTGCTTCCACCCACTGGTTATGTGCCGCCAATGCAGCTCTCCTTCCGTCAGGTGCTGTGACTAGGAAGACCACGCCCTGTCCATTTGTAAGAATGACGAAATGATCTAGGCGAGTATACGGTATCCCTCTCACCTAATTCATTTTACCAGACATTAAACATGTAGCCTATGTGGGCAGACAAACGTGTTTATGTGAAAAGAACATAGTCGTACGCCAGTGAAATTGTTCCAATAAAACTAACGATCGTTAAAACACGCATAGTACAAGCTAATTTCTTTGGTTTTGTTGACATCTAGTGGCCAAAAATTGACCAGTTTGAAACTTTGCCAGACAAAATACAAGAAAAAGCGTTCAGGTTTGTGTTAATGTGATTTATTTATTTATTTTTTTTTTTTTTTGTCTCACCACATGAGACATTATAAATTCTTTTTCACAGAATCATTGAACCGATCCTCTAAATTGTAGCCACTTTCATCAACTTTTTGCTCACCTGATCAATGTAAAAAAAGAAAGAAAGAAAAAAGGACAGCTTGTCAACCATGTGCATAGCATTTCAAAGTGATATTATAACTACATAATGCAACATGCAATATTTCATAAGGCATAAAAACATGTAAACCTCTGTAACTAGAGATGCAAAGCCTCTAGAGAAGCAGCTTATATTTCCCCAACATTTAGAGACAAATTGAGTCAAATACGACAACACTCACTCTAACATTTTCCTCATTAAAAGTTTGAATAAATTAAACAAAGTGGATGAAAATCTCATTATAATAACACATCATCACAAGTCTACATTGAGTGATTATTACAGTTGCTGGTCTTTTCTTTTGGTCAGATATTGATGTGCATATCAGCCTCCATATGCACATTTCTTTATCCTAGAGGCACAAATGTCACACTCAAAGCTCTTATCTACCAAGAAGCTACCAGCAACTTAACAAATCAGCTGTCTGGCATGTTGTTTGTTGGGTGATTGCTACTGCCATGCACTGGTACTAAACTACAGCTGAAATGCATGCGGTTCTCATGTGAATCTGAAACTAGGAGGGGTGTTTGTCTTTTCTCCTGCTGAATGTGTCCCGACTGTACCAATGGCAGAAGGATGCATTTCACAATAGCTGGTCCAGAATTTTAAGAATGAGGATGCTCAGGATGGCTCATTGCTGAGAGGCACAGGTGGTGATCCGTTGCTGTTGTTCATGATGTCATCCAGGTCTTCATCCTCTATAACAACTACAAAACAAAGTTCACAGCCTACTTTACTCAGTGTCAATGTCTGGGGTCACGTTTAAACTCAACGTAATAACAGTATTGGGTCAATGATGTGGTGGCATTTTTTTTTTTTCTGGATCTATTAACTTATTCAGAAATACATAAAAAAAAATATTCACAAAATTATTTATTTCACCTCTGCTATGATGAACAAATTATCAATATCTGAGTTCAAAGACATTTTTCATTCCTGAGGTTTAAAGTACAAAATTTTGCTTTAAACTTCTCAAGGCAGTAAAAAAAAAACTGAAATTCTTGAAAAAAAAAGAAATGTTGGCAATAGAATTTGTATTTTGGAATCATATTTTATTATTGTTTCTAAAAATAAGCAGTGAAACAATTTTCTTATAAACTATTTATAATTTTTACCACCTCGGACAACTGTATTTGTCAATGACCCAAGTATGGAGTAATAAGCTACCAACGAACAAGGTGTAGCCTACATAAAGAAATAGTTCACCCAAAACTGAAAATTCTCTAATTTTCTCACCCTCATCTAAGATGTGTATGACTTTCAAACAAAGATTTCTAGAAGAATATCTCAGCTCTTTAGGTCCTTACAGAGCAAGTGATATGTGACAAGGACTCAGAAGGTCCAAAAAGGACATAAAAGTTAGCATAAAAATAATCCATATGACGCCGGTGGTTTAACCACTGATCTATATAACTGGATTGCTCAGTGAAGCTACTGTTCCCGCCATCTTTGTATTCCCAAACATTCTGTTTTCCTATGGGTCTCAGTGGGAAATCATCTGTTGGTGAGTAAGTTTACCATCCAGTCACTTTAAAAAAGTTTTTAAGTCTGCATATACAGCATCACAATGCTGGACTCTAATGGACTCTAATATTTCCCCCCTGCTTATTCTAAGTGTGAGCGTGTTATGTTATTGCAGCAGCATTACATTCAGCATAACTGCACCGTTAGAACGGTTTCATACTGAAGAGATGTTTAAATTAAAGGTTTTTTTTCTCTCTCTCGTAAATGTCAACATCATACTGCATGTCAAAAGGATTGATGCCTGTCACGCAAAACATGAGCACATTGATGTAAAAAAATATGTGTCTGCTTTTTATTCCATCCGTTACTAGTGGTCGGAGTCTTCTGTAAATATTTAGTTTATACATAGGGTTACGTTCAACCTAAGTTTAATGGTGCACCACTGAAATATTTAGTAATGTGTAAATTGTGACTTGGAGCCCATTTATGACACAACTAGGCTAAGTTGTAACTTGCGTATAGGTGATGCAACCGGCCCCTGATCTTTATATCTTACTGATTTTTTTGCAGTACAATCTTGCCCAGAGTTTTCCTAACCGTTTGGAGTGTGATGCAGCACATGTTTCCTTGGTAATGAAGTGGAGCCTGATGTTAGTGTAGATTTCTGCAATGCACTTTATGAGTATGAAGATGTGATTGTTGTATGGTTCTAGGTTGAACATGTGTGCCTCAAGTTCCTTGAATGCAGAACCACCATGGAGTTCCAGAACTTTGTGGGGACAGAGATGGGCCGTTTGCTTGTGTGCTGTTGAAGAAATCTCTCAGCTGTCTTGCAGACATTCAGGACTCTGTCTGACGGTCTGATAAGTCCACCTTGTGACTTCATGTCGATCAGTGTGTTCATCTTGTGAAGAGCTCTTGACACTGAGTGCTAATAAACAGGTAGTGCACTGAATCTTCTTCATAATTGTTTTAACTGCAAGCCTGCTATGTACCCCACCACAGCCTCTTTGAACATGGACAAGCTGGGATAACTTACAGTGATGTTTTTCTCTGTGTCTCCTGTTTCAGACTGAACGTCACATTGCCTGAAATGCCAGCATATCAGAAGATGTTGCCTCCAGTGTCACTGTGCTATCCAGTGAAGAACAGTTGCCACTAGCTCTGATGGCATGTCTTACTACCATTCTTTTGAAAGCTGATTTAAATTGCCTTGCTGTGGGATTGTTGTTAAATCCAGTAGCAGATTTGTCCCCACATATCTTCGAATTGATTTTGTATTGTTCAGTTTTATAGTTCATTTTTGTGTGTACTTGGAAGGTTCTGTTATTGAACAAATATGCATGTATGATTTGTGCATATGTCAATAAACCTATTTCTGATTATAATTTAATAGATCAGGGGATTGTTGAAATAATTAAATGCTCACAAGCTGGTATGTACATATTTCAGAAATGAATGAAAATGCATGGGTAATTCCATTAAGTAAAGGTAAATTCATGTATGAGAGATAGATATATACATGTACACACACACACACACACATACATACTGCATATGAACTTGTGTGTGTGTGTGTGTATACTATACAACATTTTTATATTTATCTCTTCTGGATTTATGCTGAATAGGTACAGTCTAGTTACAAAATCAACACAAATCTAGTCGTTTTTATTAACAATTACTGATCTCAGTGATTATAACTTTAAAACCTGTTGGCGTGCATGCACCCACCCCCCCAGAACTGATTTCACTTTGCTTAAATGAGTTCACATTTACTATATAGTATAATTAAAAAAGCATACTATATAGTAAAGTCAAACCCATGGGTGGGGGCAATGAGCATCAGCAGGTTTAAACTATGAAGGCAGGGAAACGTTGCATCCTGTAACAATCTGCAGATATCGCTATTGGATACTTTTGCTTTAAAAAGGGTAATTTATACACTTTGATGCTGTATTTTTACTGTTGATTATTAAAGATTATGATTGTTATGTCCACTCTACATGGGGATAACAACTCATTTGTGTTTAATTGGTACATAGTCTGTATAAATTACAACCAGTGGGCACTTTTGCCACATCCTTTAGTGAACGTTGTTTTGCGGTTAAACGCCGCACATCGGGTCATATTTAGAGTTTCGTCTGTTGGCGGCCGATGCCCTCTGTCATAGTAAGATGGCTGTTTAACCCATGTCTTCAGAAGCAATCGGATAGGTGTGGGTGAGAAACAGATCAAAATGTAAGTCCTTTTTTACTCTAAATTTCACTTCCACATTCAGCCACCTACAAGTTAGGGCTGGTCAAATGTGAAGAAAAAGACTATTGATATATTTCTCACCCTCACCTCTCATATCGATTCAGAAGATATGGATTTAACCATTGGTGTCTTATGGATATTAACATATAATACATTTGTGGAGCTGTAATTATGCAATGTTCTTTATTAATAATTATTATTATTGTTCTTATAGAGTAACATGTTGTGTAAGGCAAGCTGATATAAAGTGTTACCAAATTTAGCAAACATGTGCTCTTATAACCTGTGGTCAATATGCATCAAAAGCTATGTGAGGTATTAATCACATACATCAAGCAAACACAGAACCCATTCCTCACCTCTCTTTGAGCGTCCGATCTGTCCGAGCTTGGGGGCCCTCTGGCCTAACCTCCTCTGATGGGACTCGGGGATCAAACAATCCCTGTTGAACTCACCGCCCAAATGCTGCATCTGACACGCTGAGTCAGGGGGGTTCGGCTGAAGTTGCTCCGGAGGAGGCAGGAGCTCGGGCAAATCCGCTATGTCAAACATCCCTGCGGCCGGACTTTCCACCCGGTTTTCCACGGTGACTGTCTCCGGTTCCCCGCTGCTAATCAACGCTTCGTTCGCGCCCGTGTGCTCCTTCTCCTCCTTCTCCCTACCTCCGCAACAGTACAGCATTCAGAAGGACGTCGAAACGAAAACAATCCTACTGGTATCAAGAACACAACAGTTGTATTCAGTATTTATATGCGCAATTGTTCAGTTTGCTGATTGTTACCAGTGTCTCGTTGTCACTGCCGTGATCTCGTTTGTCATGACACTGTCGTTATTCAGGCGGGAAACCGCAGAAGACATACAACGCTCTTGATGCGGTAATGACCGTTTGTGTGCTGCATCTTCCAGTCAAAGGATGCAGCGGACCGTAAATAATGCTCCTTTATAAGAGAACAACATTAGTCATTCATACAAGCTGCTGAATTACAATTATTTTTCTAAACACATTGATGAGGGAATGTTTCCCGCCCTTTCTGCAATTTCCATATCGCGTCTCTGTCAAACGTTTTCACAGAAAATGTAAGAGGATTTCGTGATAACTTTCGGGATATCCCAATCCCACACCCTTACGTCATGGCTCTTGAGGACAACACGGCATTTACCAACTGTAATCCCCGAACCAAATTATTAATCCTCTGATAAATTTGTAGCCCTGCTCATCTTCAATCACAATCTGTCCCTGAGCTACCGAGATTACTGAACGGGCCACAGTTCATCCTGTGCATCTTAAATTCTGCCAGTAGGCCTACATAACACAGCATAACATAAACATACACAGTCTTCCAGGCTGTATGCTACATAATTCACTAAAGACATGTCTCATGGGAGAGGTAGGCTACTACTGCAGTGTCAAATGTCAGAATAACAAGAAGAGAGAGGATAAAAAACTTTGAAACCCTTTGATAACTGATTGGCGATTAAATGCTTTGTACATGCATACCGTGGCTCATTTCTATAGCAGTTTATGTACACTGCAAATGGCTCCAGGTATTCCTTCATAGTTCCATGGCAACTGGAACTGTTAAAGGAATCAAAACAGAAAATGATCTCATCATTTAATAACCCTCATGCCAGATGTGTATGACTTTCTTTCTTCTCCAGAACACAAATGGAGATTTTTAGAAGAATATTTCAGCTGTGTAGGTCCATACAATGAAAGTGAATGGTGACCAGAACTTTGAAGCTCCAAAAAGCACTTAAAGGCAATATAAAAATAATCAATTTGACTCCAGAAGTTAAATCCATGTCTTCTGAAGTGATATGATAAGTGTGGGTGAGAACCAGATCAATATTGAATTCCTTTTTACTATAAATCTCCACTTTCACTTTCACATGTTCTGCTTTTGTTTTTGTCAATTTGCATTCTTCATGCATATCACCACCTACTGGGCAAGGAGGAGAATTTATGGTAAAAAAAAAATTTAAATAATTATCTGTTTCTCACCCACACCTATCATATCACTTCTGAATACATGGATTAAACCACTGGAGTCTTTTGGATTACTTTTATGCTGCCTTTATATGATTTTTGGAGTTTCAACATTTTGGTACTCATTCACTTGCATTATATGGACCTACACAGCTGAGATATTCTAAAAATCCTCATTTGTGCTCAGCAGAAGAAATAAAGTCATGCACATCTGGGATGGCACGAGGGTGAGACAATTATGAGAGAATTTTCATTTTGGGGTGAACTATCCCTTTACAGTGATCTGCCATAATGTTGTTTGAACTTTGCTAATGAAGACATAACTAATACATCTTGAAAAAAATAAGATGCAATTTGAAGCAGTGGCGCAGATAGGATTAAGCTGTCAGCTAAAGAGTTACTTTGCGTAATTTGGGCTAATGATTTGCACTAAAAAGCCACTGGGGGATTCTTATTTGAAATCATGGATAAACAACAATGAACAAACAAAGGCGTACCTGATCACCACTAACACTGGTTAATCCTCTGTTTTACCGATTTTTGTCGCCTTTCGTAGGGATAGTGAGGGCGGGGGACGGATCGGGTCACAATGAATCTGGGGGGGGGGGGGGGGGGGGAAATCATGCCCCCCCTAGTGCCATCTGCGCCCTTGATTTGAAGTATGGAAATATTTCTTCAAAGCCTTTGTACACTTTTAAAGACAGCCAGAATCAAACACTGAAAACAAACAAGCTCGTAAAACAAAAGGAAAGAGACGTGACAAGATACTGATACATGAACGTCATTGTTTGAATTCGTTTGTGTCTGTCAGGTGCTTCAACAATCAAGACTTCTTTATAGGATGCACCTGTTTTCTCACTAATGAGGCAGCATCAATTAGAGTATTCAGAAGCAGCTGAGAAGCACACACACACAATCTCATAGTCATCAACTACAAATCAGTGTTAGTTTAGTGTCACTGTCACCATGTGTGCTGTTGGCTTTTAGCAAAATCCAACATAATGTAGTTTTAACGATGAGATTATATATATATATCTCAATCACCTTGCTATCTGGGCACTTTCATGCAAAGCAATCAATATTATTTTTGTCATAAAATAAGCCGGATGGATTGTGTAGAAACTTCGTCCACACCCTGTTTTAAGTTTTTAAATATTTTAAATAAGTACTGCTTTAAGGATGCTGCCATGATCGGGTCTAACTGGTTAAGGAGGTTTTTAAGAAGTTATTTTGTGCCGAAAATATGATCATGCCACTCAGTATAAAAGCTTAGATTGTGATCACAGAATTACAAACAGATGATGCTCATTACAGTTCATTGATATCTGACAACACAAAGGTGAGTGTAGATTTTCTGAACATATTCTCAGGATCTAAACGGCTTTCCATCACTCTGTAATGATTGTCTTATCTGAGTTTGATTATTTATCCTTTAATATTTCGGCAAGCATAATTTTCACTGAGATACTTGCAAGTCGTGTCTCTGAATACCACATAATATCACATATCTGCTCTATTCACTTTTAATTGTGCCTATCCGTTATGTCAAGGAAACGTGGTTTATTATTTTTTTTTTATACGTATATCCAAATGATCCCAAATGAGTCCTTGTATGGAAGTAACTTCTCAAGTTAAAATAATGGGAAATCAGGATCAGATTGTGGTGTTATAAGTATCACCCCTCTTTTCCTGTTCATTTTTTTAGCTGTAAACATGACGACCACAATGGTAATCACACAGCCACAGCCTGTAATGTTCTCCAGGGTCTCTGATCAATGGGGTTCAGGAATTTGTGACTTCGGCAACAATTTGCCTGAATGTAAGTAAAGTATAGATGTCTTTGCTACATGATCGTGACTGGTGCACTCAAAAATATATATTCATATTTTAGCCAATCTTTAAGATTTATGCTTTTCAATTCCTTAAAACGTTTGTCAAATTTAAGATATATTTATCCAAATTTAAATTAATTCTATTTGATGTAATTTTATTAAATTGAAATGCGTGAACCTCAATTTGTCGTATTTATAATTTTAAGCGTTGAATTTACAGTACACAATATTTGCCATTTTTGTGAACAGGTTGCTTTGGTTTCTGGTGTCACTGGTGCTTTGCCTGTATGAAAACCAAGGAGTACGGTGAGTGTTTATGTCTCCCTCTGCTGGACATGTGTGGGATCGTCCCACCCATAACGCTGTCTATGAGGGTCTCCATGCGCAATCGTTATGGGATAAAGGTGAGAATCACCTTTACAGATGTACAATCCCTCACACTTTTATTGGATCTATATTCAGGTTTACAGAACATTCAGTAACATTTTATAAATCTGAATTTGTTAATTATAGACATCTGTTTGCAGGGCACTATCTGTGACGACTGCCTGATGGCCACATGCTGCAGACTCTGCGTTTGGTGTCAGATGTCACGAGAGATGAGTGAGAGAGCTAATCAAGTAACTCTCGTTGGTGCCAGAGTTGTTCAAACTCTCTCATAGCGACAGTGCCATATGTACAGTTGGCTATGTCCTATTCATGACATCATTATGATGGAAACCTGTCGGCTGAAATCCTGACACACACAGGTTTTCATGCATGTATTGTTATATTTCATTAAAGGAATAGTTCACCAAAAATAACAATTATCGCTTTTACTCTTGACTCAATGACTATTTGTTGTGATTAATAATGTCTAAGTGCCTTAGCATCTTGGATGGTTTAAGGCTCACCTTTACTAACACTTAATCACAAACTGTGGTCGTGGATCCCCATTGGTGGTCTGAGTGAAGCCATATTCCAAGTAATTTGTATCATATTTCCTGCTTTTCGCTTTATTTCCTTTTGATTCCATTTCTGTTGGACACCTTTTAACGTCACCAGTAAGAAATCACTCCATGAATAATTTGCTGTCCAACTAAGGTGACAAGTACAAATGTATGAAATTACTAGACCCACCTGACATCTTCCAATCAGCAGTAATTCGTTTATAGCAAGTGGCCGGTAGGTGGTGCCATTATGCAAGTGTTTTTTTACACTGTTCAAAATAAAAGTTTTCCTGACCCCTTTGGGACCAACTGGGGTGTCGCAGCCCCCAGGCTAAGAATCACTGGCCTAGGTGATTGTAGATATTAAGATTTGTGGTTAAAAATGAGTTACATATCACTTCAGAGCTTTTGGAACCACATTGACTTGCATTGTATTGACAAAAACAGAATATATGTCCATTAAAAATATCTTTGTGTTCTGCAGAAGAAAGTCATGTGAGTTTGAGTAGGAATAAAGGTTAAAATATGAAATAATTTTTGGGGTGAACTATTCCTTTAATTCTATATTTTAAACTTTCCATAGTATTTATACATGTGATACTCCGTTTGATTACTGTAAATATTCTGTGATTATAATTTATGAAACCGAAGGATATGTACTGTATGCGTGTAACCTTTTCTTAAGGTAACTGGCAGTGATTTTTTTTTAAATTTTTTTTTTAATAATATATACACAATATTTAGAAATAAGACCTGCTTCTAAAAATAAAAGTTGTTTTAGAACAAACTTCTTATAGTCTTAAGAATTTTCTATCCCCCCACTATAAACATTTTGTGCAATAGAAAGGTTCCCTGCCTTGAATGCTAGAGTTTTTTTATGCAATTATACATGCCAATAACCTTTATTTGTGCCTAATTTATACTGTCTATAATGTATCTTTAGTGTCATTTACCATTTTAAAGGGACAGTTTTTAGGAAAGAACAACAATCTCAGTACAAAGAGATCAATTAACTACCAGCATCGGCTAAAAAGTAATATATTTAAGACAACAACAATCTTGTATTTTTGTGGTAGTGACAAGTGAAAACTATTCATTGTTGGTAAAAAAAAATAATCTAAACCATTCAGTGCATGCAGTTTTGCTATCATATATGACCAGTTCATACTAAAGAACTGACTTAGTGATTAATTTGTGAATTAGACCACTTTAATTCTGATTTAAAACTATATACAGTATGACAGTATACACAGGGTACATGGCATGATTTAGCGTTGTAGCTTTCGTCAACACTGTGCCGTTACTTAAAGAAATAACTTTGCTATTGAAAAGCTACTTGATTAAAATGTAGTTAAGCTATTAGCTTCACTATTTATAGTTACTGCCCATCAATGGTTAACCCTCCAATTCTGATCAAGTAGGGCCCGCTTACTGTTCATGTAACTTTTATTTTAATGATAAAATTTCTTCACTGATGTAAAAACAATACAAATATTAACTTCTTTTATTTCCATATTAATTTATCGATTTCACCATTCATTTTGTAACGTTTGGAGGAGAGACGAGGCAAGAGAGCAGGATCTAAACGCAGCCACTTTTAATGGAAAAAGCAAAGAGCCAAGACACTAGAAACATAAGAACTGAAGAAATCATTACAGCCTAGTACAGACAAGAAGTGACAATGAACAGAGATTACATAGCCAAGAAACTAATAAGAAAACAAGGAACAACTGGGAATAATAATCATAAGAACCAAATCAAACGAAGACTCAATGGCAGAATAATAAGAAGAACTCTAATGATTACAATAGTTGCCTACACACTTTCAGTGTTTGGTCCTGTAAACCTCTGGTGGTCACTAGGGTAACCTTTACAGAGGTGCCCCCCACATCTACGTAGCTGAAGGAGGCAGAGACACAGGAGGCTCAGGAGATGGAGCTACAAGAGGCAAGGGCTCAGAGGTTATGGCAGCTGTGGACTCAAACACCAAGGGGCAAGGTACAAAAGGAAGTTAGAAAGCATAGTACTGGGAAACAAAGCACTGGGAAGCATGGAAAAGGCAAGCATAGCAGTAGGGAGCAAGGCAGCTGGGAACTCAGGGCTCAGAAGCCAGAGAAGCAGAGGATTCAAGGAACAGAGCCATGTGAAACTCGGGGGACAAGGCCACAGGAGGTGGAGACTCAGGGGACTCAGAGCTGGTAAGACTAGTCAGGGGCCTCATAGAGCTGGACAGACTGGTAACATGTGTCCAACGGCTGCTGGTTTCCAGGCTGAGCAACAGACTGGTGTCTGATAGGTGTTGGCCACTGGACTGAACAACAGACTGATTGACGGGTGCTAGGGACTGGACAGGCTCATTGACAGCCTCCGTGGCTGGGACGGATGAGGCTTCAGGCACTGGCAGCAACATGGGATTACTGCCATACCCCACAGTGTAAGGTGAGAATGTTTGCCTCAAAAGCATTCTCAATGACCTCAAACAAGGAAAGATCACATCTGCCTCCTGGCTGATGGGATTTCACAGAGGAAAACACAGATTAAATACCCAAGGAATTAATGAGAAAACAAGGAACACCTGGGACTAATAATCATAAGACCCAATGAAACAAAGACAATGAAAAGAACTACAAAACCCATAATAAAATGAAAGACACAACATGAACAGTAAACATACATAGCGACCTCTGGTGGTCAACAGGGTAATCCTTATACATTTGCATATTCAAATAAATGTATGTAACTTCAAAACAGTAAAAAAAAAAAAAAACTTCTATAAATTGACAATTTCAAAAAATGAGAATGTGTAATGTATTGAGGTAAGATTGCTTACATGTGGTGGAAAAATAAAATAACAACATCAGTTGAAAATCATCTTGTGACAATAATAGCCAGTAGATAGCTGTAGTGGTCCATGCAGTCACCACCTGTATATATATATATATATATATATATATATATATATATATACACACAGTGCATCCGGAAAGTATTTACAGCGCTTCACTTTTCCCTCATTTTGTTGTTACATCCTTATTCCAAAATGGATTAAATTCATTATTTTCCTCAGAATTCTACTAACAATACCCCATAATGACAATGTGAAAGAAGTTTGTTTGAATATTTGAAAATTAAAAAAATAAAATAGAAAATCACAGCCTAAAGTCTTTTTGTGTATGATGCTACAAGCTTGGCATATTTTTGGGCAGTTTCTCCCATTCTTCTTTTCAGGACCTCTCAAGCTCCATCAGGTTGGATGGGGATCGTTGGTGTACAGCCATTTTCAGATCTCTCCAGAGATGTTCAAACGTGTTCAAGTCTGGGCTCTGGCTTGGCCACTCAAGGACATTCACAGAGTTGTCCCGTAGCCACTCCTTTGCTATCTTTGCTGTGTGCTTAGGGTCGTTGTCCTGTTGGAAGATGAATCTTCACCTCAGTCTGAGGTCCAGTGCGCTCTGGAGCAGGTTGTCTCTGTCCATTGCTGAATTCATCTTTCCCTCGATCCTGACAAGTCTCCCAGTTCCTGCCGCTGCAAACATCCCCACAGCATGACGCTGCCACCACCATGCTTCACTGTAGGGATGGTTTTGGCCAGGTGATGAGCGGTGCCTCAATGGCTCAGGCCAAAGTGTTCAATTTTGTTTTATCAGATCAGAGAATTTTGTTTCTCATGGTCTGAGAGACCTTCAGGTGCCTTTTGGCAAACTATAGACGGGCTGTCATGTGCCTTTTACTGAGGAGGGGCTTCCGTCTGGCCACTCTATCATCTATCATGATTGGTGGAGTACTGCAGAGATGGTTGTTCTTTTGGAAGGTTCTCTCCATAGAGAAACGCTGGAGCTCTGACAGAGTGACCATCGGGTTCTTGGTCACCTCCCTAGCTAAGGCCCTTCTCCCCCGATTGCTCAGTTTGGCCGGGCGGTCAGCTCTAGGAAGAGTCCTGGTGGTTCCAAACTTCTTACATTTAGGGATGATGGAGGCCACTGTGCTCATTGGGACCTTTAATGCTGCAGAAATTTTTCTGTACCCTTCCCCAGATCTGTGCCTCAATACAAGCTTGTCTCGGAGGTCTACAGACAATTGCTTGGACTTCATGGCTTGGTTTGTGCTCTGACAGTGGGACATTATATAGACAGGTGTGTGCCTTTCCAAATCATGTCCAATCAACAGATTTTACCACAGGTGGTCTCCAATCAAGTTGTAGAAACATCTCAAGGATGATCAGTGGAAACAGGATGCACCTGAGCTCAATATTGAGAGTCATGGCAAAGGCTGTGAATACTTATGTACATGTGATTTTTTTAGTTTTTATATTTTAGTTTTAAGATTTCAAACAAACTTCTTTCACATTGTCATTATGGTGTATTGTTTGTAGAATTTTGAGGAAAATAATGAATTTAATCAATTTTGGAATAAGGCTGTAACATAACAAAATGTGGAAAAAGTGAAGCACTGTGAATACATATATATATATATATTCCACTTTATTATTAAAGTATTATTTGTCAAAGTTTAGCTTTTTCTTTTCCTGTTTTGAAGTATCAGTTTTTGCAATAATGTCACATTATGCTTACAGTCAAACCTGACTCAGTGTTACATTGAGAAGCCATAGAATAATCATTTTGTTACCAATAAATTATTTCAAACATCAAAATTTTATATCTCAAAGTAGATTAATTATAATGTAAAGAAAATAAACAGAAATAAACCAATGGACAGTGAAAATTCCATTAATGTATAAAACAGAAGACTTGTTTTGTGTGAATGTGGAGACTGTGAATCAGAATTGAGGCAAACAATCATCACAGTCACATAAAAAGAGAAAAGAGTCATTGATAGTGATTACAAACCACATAACATTAGTATAAGTGAAAAGAACTGCTTATAATGTCTGGTATCATGCTCACTTTGATGCTCTGAACGCTTTATTTACTATCACCTTTACAAAAACCCAAATCAAGTCCTTGCTGATGTTATACATTTTAATTTAGGAATGAGATCAGACACAGTTTAATCCAGCATGCTCTTTGTGAGATTTATTTAAAGATTTTCTAAAAAGAAAGAAAGACACTGCGTTTATCCTTTCTGGGTACCTCCTGTCACTATAAAAAGTGACACAGCAACAACTTATTTAAAAAAAGATAAAATCATACTTAAAACTACTAATAAACACATCACTACTGTAGTCTTTCATTGGAAAAAGGAAAACGCTTGTCAGAGAAATGGTAGGGCAACAGTTGCTAAGATAGGATTGTTCATAAGCGTTTTTAAGGCGGCCTTAACGAAGGGTCAATTGAGTAATCTTCAGTAAAATTTAATTTATAAAACGTTAAAGATGTTAAAGATTACACAGTTCCATTTGATGGAATTGAGTTAGGAATTTGACTTGCGTAAATCTTAAAAATAGGCTGAAATAATTTTTGGAGTGTATGCCAAAAAATAAATATATATAATCTATTTATAAGCAATAATTGAGATGTAAATCTGTAGCAGGAAATTTGAAAATTGTGTGTGCTGAGTTTTGATTTCATCTGTCGGACCAGGTAAGTGCAGTGGTGAAACATCAATGTCAAAGACAAGGAAGAGTTAAAGTGAGTCATTATCCAATACGTTGCCATTTTACAAAAAAGACAGGCTGTAATATTCATTAAAACATCTCCTTTCATGTTCCGCTTGAGAACGAAAGTAATACGGATTTGGAATGACATGAGGGTGAATACATTATGACACAATTTTCATCATTGGGTGAAATACTCCTTTTCTGTGCTTTTGGCTTTCAGAATGAGAAAATGTTTATGTACTTCATGAGGATATTTGGAGTAGAATTTTAAAAGAAAACATTAAAAAAAAAAATTGGAACATGAGTGAAAATAAAGTAGGTGGGTGTTTATAGTTTTGCAAAATGTATCTGATGAATCTTTTGAGAGTTGGAGTAATTGTTAGGGATTGTGGGTAATTAGAATCAGATTGGATGTGTAAGCTGTCTGGAAAATCTGTAACTGAGTCTGTACACTTGTCAACCTATTTCAAACCCCATTTTTTATATCAACCTACAGTGTTTCTCAATGCACTGCATATACTGGATGTCTGCCTTATGTAACAAACCCAGTTCAAGTCATGGCTTGGCTAATGGGTTGAATCTGGAGTGTTAAGGGAAATATCCCAAATGTGCAGTGTTGGCGGTCCTCAGGACAGGAATTGAGAAACACTGCCCTATAGTATGTTTTCTGTGGTAATAAACACTTCCACAGTGTCCACAAGATGCACTCCTGAACAGTTTAAGGAGCCTAGAAGAACTCTACGCACCTCAATCTTTAACATACAAAAGGAAAATAAGTTTGAACACTCTTTCTGGGATCTTCTCTGCGAACAGCATAAAGCAGTGAGGCCCACTAGCATGGAAGAAGAAAATTCTCCGAAGCAAAAAATTTACTTCAAATGCCTGAAGATGTCAGAGAGTACTTATGGCAAGTTAAGCATTGCTGGGACACAAAATATGGACAGAGATGATGGAGAGGGGATGACCTATGCCAATAGAGACACTTTAAGCAGTCATGATGTCAGGACAGTGAAAGATGTTACAAAGAGTAACCAAACACCTCGATACACAGGTTCTGAGACTCATTATTATAACAAACACTAACACACACATTTATTTGACATTTGAGTAATTAAGAAGAACTTACTGTAACTTCATGTCTGCTTTAGGAAGTCACTTTGTGAGGAACTGAAGTTACAGAGCAGCTACAGAGTGTGTTTAGGGCTGCTGTGTCTTCTACTGGCTGCAGTCATAGTACTTTGTGTCCAACTCTTTAGGAAGGCCGACCAACTTCACAACAAGAGCAAGAACCTACATAAAGAGAAAGTTACTAACCAAGAACATGGAATAAAGGGGTCAGTTACTGTTCAAGAACATACACTTGACAAAAGAAAGGGATGGATTATTAAACAAGAACAATAATCTTACTAAACATATTGATCAGTTAAATAAGGATATGATTGAGCTGTTCCACGAGGTTGGGGTAACTTTGAAGTTATTGAAAACTGCATACAAAAATCTATTTAAAAAAAGATTTAAGTTTAAACCTTTTTGGTAAAATCAGTTTTAAAGAACATAATTCAGTGTGCTTTGTGTGGCAATAAAGAGCTAATAATAGCTGAACTTGTATTAACAGATGGATGGATTTACCATCAATCCTGTTTTTACATTTTCTCTGAGAAGAAGAACTGGAGTGATTGCAGAAGATACTGTACAGAGATGAGCAGATCTGGTGATCATAAATAACAGAGGAAGCAGTGAGTGCAAGAGTGCTTGTCAGTATGAGTTTTTTAGGAGTCCAAGCCCTAAAAGTGTATGGGCATCAGAGACTTGGTAGGCTGATCCCAAATGTGCAACATACTCAGGTATGTGTATCCGACCCTACACTGTAAAAATGTCCATAATTTTAATGGTAAAATACTGTAAAATTGCTATAGTAAAAAAAGGAAATTGGTTAAAGAGTAGTTACCATAAAATATACAAAACTATACATAAAATTATTTAAAAAATATATATAAAATTGCAATATATTTAAAAATACATGTTGTTTTACGGTATATTGTAAAAATGACATTTATTAGATGTAAAAAGTAGGATTTTCCGATAATTAATGGTTAAAATTTATATTATGTTTAACAAGAGAGTATGTTTTTATGGTAAATTATTGTTAAAAATGACAGTAAAAAATAGTAATCAGGCATTCCCAGAATTCCCTGCATGACCCAATCCGTTATATTTTATGAGAATAGTTATGTTTCTTGTTATTTTTAATATCAGTTATGTACTTTGGTGTGTTCTGTGATATATTTGATGTAGTTTAGTTAATGTGTATTGCATAATTTTAATTTCACATGTGTTAAACTGATGGTGTTTAGTGTTTGTGTGAATGATTCTGAGCATGTCTCTACATGTTTATTGTCACTGATCCTGGAAGAGCCACTATTGGTGAACTTCATTTCATCATGCGCTCTTCTGTAGTTACTATGGTGATTAACAATACTTTATAAAGTGAAAAGCAGATTTTTACAGTTTCAGAAGAAATTTCATAATTTAAACGATGGTACTGCACCATAAAATAATACATAAAAACAAGTTTTAGACTGTAATTTAGTTGTAACTGTAATTTACAAGTTGTTCTGTAAAGTTGTTTAATTATTTACAGGCAAACAATGTAAACTGCCAGTTTTTTGTTGTGTTTTTTTTTGTGTTAAATTAAAAAAAGATTTATAGTGTGCGCCATATGATACTGTCAGAATGATATATTAGATAATAATGAGATACTGTAAATTTAGTGATTTCTTATCCAGAGGTAGTGTATTTGACACATCTAAATGTGCTCTCTTCATCTCTGTTAATCTGTCAAGTCTTGAGCAGTTTACCACCAGTACCCACTTGAAGAAACTTTGAATGGAATGAATCAAGTTCCAGTGTAAAATGAAACATTACTGCATATGAAAAAACATATAATACATCCTCCCTCTTTGATTGGTTTTGTTTTTTCACTTAGGTGTTCCTTTTCTAAAAGTTATTTTCTACAGCGGTCGTATCGTGAATTTTCATGAAGTTTTCATTATCATGAAGTCAATGTGTCTTGCATGAAAAGTCATATTAGTTTCTCTGATGTCTCGTTTTTTTGGTGGTGTTCCTTTAAAGGTGCACTCAGCGATTCCTGAGAAACACTGCTGATATTTGAACTCAACTGTCAAAACAAACACACCCCTCCCAATCTAATACATTAATAAAATGACAGACAAGCAAGCACAAAAACCGAATACAAAACACAGCAACTAGAAATTGTGAGAGTTAGTTGTTTAGTTTGATTTTACAGTAACACATACAAAACCACAGTGACCGAAGAGGGTGCTACCAAACAGGTGTTATTAAATCTTCGTGGCTATAAAACCCTTTGCAAACGTTGTGCGGACAAATACCATTAGACAATTTGAGAGCACTACAACACATCAAGTAATGTAAATAACGTTAGATATGTAGTGGGTTAGCAAACTGTTGCTCTGCTTGCAGAGAAGACGAGACCGTTTTACGCACACCAGCTCCAGACACTCACAACTCTCCTGCTACTAAATCTAACATCACAGCATAGCAAAATTGATGTTACCCACCTATCAAGAAGAAAAAGAGCAACTTCTGCATCCATCTTCAAGCCTTTTACCACTCTGAGGTATCTCCACTGCTGAAAAGTTCCATTTACAGAGCCAAGGCTTTGTACAAAGACTAGATTTTTTTTCAGCCCACACATAGAAAGGACAGCTAGCAGACTGTGAGGAGAAATTTGCAGAATTTGACAAAAAGTGTATTGGATTAGAATTACTGAGTGCACCTTTAAGTTTGGTGTGTCATCTTCTGCATGTCATCCTATAATAAACCTTTTACGTCATATATTCGGGTTACAGGACAATGCCCTCGCTCCTGCATGAAGAATGTCTGAAATCTATTCACACTACAAGCATACCTTCAGAACGCACTGTTTTACTAGCCGAGAAGTGCATTCTTCATCAAAAACAGTACATACAATTCGGGATTTCAGATGCAGCATGGATCTTCAGATGATTTGCACGTTTATGAAAAAATGATTACAATAATTATTTGGAGTTCTATTGCTGTTGAGATACTCAGTTTAATGCATTATTAGAATAAGCAGTTTCAATGAACTGCTTTGAGTACAAAGTGCTTAGTTAGTTTGCTTGTTTTACAAGAGTTTATACTCTTACAGGTACATCTACAACCATGTGAGAAACAATAACATAGTTAAGGCACAATTCATTCTTAGCATGCTTGGGCATATGTTCAGGGCAGTTATTGAAAAGTTATTTGTCATGTAGGTATATAACAGTTAATGTGCAACAATGGAATATTCCAGGCTCAATACAAGTTAAGCATTTGTGGCATAATGTTGATTATAACAGCCTTTTAAAAAAGTAAAAATTAAGGTTACAGTGAGGCACTTTCAATGAAAGTAAATGAGGCCAATAAACATAAAAATAGCAACAAGCTGTAAACAATATGTTTTTAGTGTGATAGAAATCGCTTACTAGCTTTAACAACTTCATTGCCACAATGACATCAAACCCTATAATTCCACAAAAATTGCAATTTAAACAATGTAGAGCGGAGGGAGCGTACAAGGGATAAAGGCGGCCGGTGAAAGAGACAGAATTACAGGCAGCTGCTATGTGTGTTTACGTTTGTGTGTTTTTCGTTCAGTTTATTATTTATATTGTCAAGCCAGTTCTCACTCCTCCTTTCCATTGACCTGCTTTACATTGGTGTCGAAACCCAGGAAGGAGGAGGGATGCCCGTCGCGGAGTCCTTGACACTGCCGTCCACCCAGGGGAGTGCCGCTGCCATCCGCCAGGGGACTGAGTATTGCCCGGATGGAGAGAATAGCTGCCGTTCGCGAGGCGAGTGGGGAGTGGACTCCCCGACTGTTGGAGCGAAGGAGCTGCTGCCAGGGGTGGAGGAGTGCTCTGCCATCCCCCAGAAACACGGAGGGGTTGAGAGGACCGTCATCTGGGAGTGACCGCCTAAATGTAATTCATCATAAAAATATTATTTGTTTAAACATATTCTGCAGTTCATAGTAACTGTTTCTTACTAAATTAATCCACTGTCTATGACCCATAGTCAAAAGAGTGTAAACAGTCAAGAATATTGCATTATGTACTTTTAAACAAGCAACCAATTGACTTTCTTACCTTTAGGCTGCTATACGTACTGGTACTGTCCTTGTTTTGTCTGCCACCCATGAGTCTGGGAATGTGGGTGGCAGTTCGTTGCAGATATGATATTGGCATGAGTTTCACTCTCCTCTGCTAGAGGCAAAATAGAAACAAGAAAGAACCCAAATATGGATTGTAATGGATTGGACTCAAGATGGCGCCGAGTATGGCTGCTGTTTTGCGAGCTCCGACACAACACTGGAGTTTATTGTTTGTTTTTCTACAGTTTCGTGTTTTTTTGTCTTGGATGTTGTCTGCCTTATTGTGTACGACAAACAAACGCTTTTGGACATTGGTTCGGCAATTACACACAGAAAACCGGACTTCAAATTCCTTAATGCCGACCCGCTGTTTACAATCACGCCAGCGGAGCCCTTTGTCTGGGCTGCCCGGCCGCGTAAACGCAGAAGGAAAAGGGGAAAAAGAGCCGGTGTTCTCATCAGAGTAAGACGTCGTGCAAATCGACCCCGCTACCCAGTATTCTACTTGCAAATGTTCAGTCTCTGGACAATAAGCTCTGCGAGCTGAGAGTGCGGATCTCTTTCCAGCGAGAGACGAGGGATTGCTGCGTTGCCTTACACAAACCTGGATGTCTGCGGAGATTCCAGTCTCGGCCATCGAACCCGCGGGGTTCTCCGTGCACCGAGCGGACAGAGCGAAAGAAAGACCTCTCAGGTAAAAGCAGAGGTGGTGGTATGTGTTTTATGATCAACAAATCATAATGTGATCAGAGGAACGTACATTTTATAAAGTCTTTCTGCTCTCCTGATCTGGAATATCTCATGCTTCTGTGTCGACCATTCTGGCTACCGAGGGAATTTACAGAGGTCATTATCACAGCTGTGTACATCCCCCCACAAGTCAGCACAGACCGGGCACTCAAGGAACTGTATGGGAGTATAAGACAGCAGGAAGCCGCACACCCTGAGGCCGCGTTCATTGTTGTCGTGGACTTTAACAAAGCTAATTTTAAAACAATAGCACCAAAATACCACCAACACATCAGCTTCAACACACGAGGGGACCGGGTTTTGGACCATTGCTATTCTCCTTTCTGGGATGGCTACAAATCCCTCCCCCGCCCACCAATTGGCAAATCAGACCACTCTTCCATTCTGCCCGCTTACAGGCAGAAACTGAAACGGGAAACACCCACCCTCAGAACGATCCAGTGCTGGTCGGACCAATCAGACTCTGTACTACAAGACTGTTTTGATCACGCAGACTGGGAGATGTTCCGGTCCGCCTCTGATGACGACATTGAGGTTTACGCTCAACAAGCCAGTTATGCCCTCCGCAACTCTATCAGTGCAGCCAAATGCCAGTACAGGCACAAAATTGAAGGACAGTTCAACACCACCGACTCTAGAAGTATGTGGCAGATCATCATCACAGACTACAAAGGTAATAAAAACTCCGCCGTGAACACCGCTGCCTCTCTCCCGGATGAGCTTAACACATTTTATGCTCGTTTCGAGGACAACAACACCGCCCTCACAGAGAGAGCACTCGCGGCCGACACTTGGTTCACTCTCCGTCTCTGTGGCGGATGTAACCCGATCCTTCCGACGGGTGAACATCCGTAAAGCCGCGGGTCCAGACGGCATTTCCGGGCCGCGTCATCAGAGCGTGCGCAAACCAACTGGCTTGTGTTTTTATGGACATTTTCAACCTGTCCCTCTCCCTGTCTGTAGTCCCCACATGCTTCAAAACATCAACCATTGTGCCTGTACGAAGCAAGCCAAAATCACTTGCCTAAATGACTGGTGTCCTGTTGCTCTGACCACTGGACTGTCAAATATATTCTCCACAATATAACTACTGCATATATATTTTTATATACACTTATTTTTTATTGTTATTGTATGTGTATCCTATATTGTATGTATTGTTTACTGTACATTGTATATTAGTATTGTGTTGTGTAAGTATATGTACATTTGATATGCAAATTGTGTTGTGTAAATATGTTGTTTATTGTAATTGGTATATGTCTCTCCACTGTCATGACTGCTATGTTGCTCGGAACTGCACATAAGACTTTCACCTACTGTTGCACTTGTGTACATAGTAGTGTGACAATAAAGTGATTTGATGAAATGTTTAAATGACAAAATGATCTTGTGGGAAATCAGTTTGTTATTTCTTGTTAGGGTTAGGTTTAAAGTTTTGGTTAGGAGTATAATGAAATGGCTAAATTATTTAATGTACACGTTTGCTCATGTTTTACACTGCATCTCGTGGAAGTGTCATTTGGGGGGGGGGGGGGATCTACAGTTCGGAAATTCTAAAAGCAGAGATGATTTTAGCAGACAAGAAAGCTGACCACCTGTCACTGATTTCTCATGAGTTTTGTGAACAATGTATATCTCTAGATGAAAATGTGATAGAACTTTATTGGATGCAAACATCCATGGGGAGATTCCTTCCAATATTGTGGAGCACAACAGTCTGATTCCGGAAGTAAAAATCCCATTCATTTATTCCACAGAGGTATTGATTTTTAACGATAAATTATAAACCTTGACCAGCTCTGATGTTATTAATTGATGGTATGCTTCTGTTTAATCTTCTGTATATGATTCTGTTCATCTTAATTAAAAAAAAAAAAACAATACAATTTAATAGCGCAATTCCTGATGAAGAACCCTGATTTGGAAAATCCACCAAACAATGAATCTCAGCAAACAAGCTCCATGGCAACTGCCCACTCCTATGACACACTGTGAATAACACAATCAAATTGGTCTCCCTACAATCTTAAAATATTTGTATATATCTGAATATTTTGCAATAAATTTAAAATACATTGATTCTATACTTTTAATCAACAAATTCAGACAGCATTTTCATACATTTTAATTCTATTATGTAATTTGCAATGCTTCATGGGATTGTAGTTTGTGCCCTTATTAAAGATGGTAAGTACACAGTATTGTACCTTAATCTTTTTGTCCGATTTACAAATTCTTTTTAGTTTCAAATCAAATCTTGTAATTTTGTGATTTACCTCAGAGCTGGATGATTTAGTTCATGGCTTAGAAGGCTTTAACGAAGACTTATATTAAATCCCTTTGGAAAAAATTAATGAGAAAAACATTTCCAGAGCCTAGATGGTTGAAAAAGTGGGCAGGCACTATTATGCTTTGTAAAAGGAAGTAAAAAGAATCAATTCTATGCATGTGTATGTGTGTTGGAATAGTGCAGTCTTTTTGAGGAAATCTTGTCCTGTTGTTGTATCTGGTGTTCCTGGTGCCAAATGAACAGAGAAATCAAACAGCTCAAAAATACCCATCACCATAGTGTCCACGCAGCTTGTGGTTCAAGGTGTTCCCATTACAACCACCACAGAAGTTCTCTCAGTGGGATAGCGGTCGGTTGGAGTGATGGGCACAGGTAGCAGTTGCACCTCCAGATGTCACTAATGCAGACTGGTTCACCTGTTGTCATGACAGTTGTTCCATAGAAGGTTGCCCTAGAAGCCCCAGCTGCCACATGGATCTGACCTGAAAAATTTTGACAGCTAGTGATGGTGTTTAATACATAATGATTGCTCTTAAATCTAAAATGCAATGTTTAAGCCATTGAGTAAAGACAAATTCTGTGTAATCACTCTCATATAATTCTAAGTTACCTTGAAAAGAAAAATCGATAAGTGTTGTGTAATTTCTAAGCTGCACGATCAGTATAAATGATTTTGTGTGAATGACTTAGGTCATTCTGACATCCTAAATTATTCAAATAAATAATTAAAAAAGCACACATCAGCAATTGAGCACATCTTTGTAGAAATTATATTTTTTCCTGGAAGCATGGTGTTTAAAGTGCATCTTTTCCATAACTGAATATGAGTGTTAAACAGTAGACTTTCCCAGGTTTCCCAGGAATGAAAAGATTATTATAAGATGTGTGTACACTTACAAAAATACCCAGCCTGGTCGTTCATTCTATGAGACCAGGTTGAAAACCATAGCACAGTTAATTTCAAGAAATTATGGCAAAAGCTATTTGTATTTTCAGGGTGGAAAATAAAGTATTATCACGAGTTATAGGAATATTTCACAACATAGGTATTTAGCCAAACAGAGGATTTATGTTCAACATTAAAGCTATAATCTCTCTAGCCTCTATCCTAAGTGCCTGTGTGAAGGATTTTTATTTTGTGTCAAACAAGCAAAATGTGAGTTTGATCTTAGCAATTAGTGCATTTTCTTTTGAGAAAAAATAATGTAATATTTTTTGTGAGAGAGAAAAGGATCAATTACCACTCAGGTTAGTAACCTATGCAAACATGATTTTTTCAGTGCTTTTTTTTTTTTTTTTAAATGTACACATATTTATACACTTATATATTCAGTGGGGTTTCAAAGTCTGGGTCAATAGCTAAAATGGATCTGTTTTTATAAATATTTATAATTATAAATATACTCAATTTATTCACTCAAATAATTATATTATATTATATATATATATTCAAATTATATTATAAGAAAAATTATTTGAGTGAACAAATTGAGTTGAAACAACAACAACGTTTAAGAATGTATCTTTGTGTCCCTTTTTGTTTTAAAGACAGATTTATCAAACGAAAATAAAAATTTGAACCTGAGATTTGCAATGTGGACTCAATATGGGGACTTTCAACCGCCACTGTATATAACATAAATTCTTATTATACAAATATATCTATCTATATATATATATATATATATATATATATATATATATATATATTTTTTTTTTTTTTTTTTTTTTTTTTATCTGAGTTTGTAAAATATTAAATATTAGAAAGCAATTAAAATTGACTATTTGTTTTTTGTTTTTACTGATGCTGACTTTTTTGTTTGTTTTGTTTTGTTATTTTAAGGTAGAAAAACGAGAAGAAATGTGTGGAAACATACAACTCATTTTCCTTTTATGGACATCTCTACTTCTCAATTTGCCATGTGTTTATAATGGTGCCAAGATCCTGGTTTTCCCCATTGATGGCAGTCACTGGGTGAACATGGAGGTACTGTTTTTAATATTCAGGACCAGTTGAAGATTATGGCACTAAACGGATCTTCAGTTCAGTTTACTATCCTTATGTGATTTGGTGTGGGTTGCTGGGGGTTCCCCGTCTGACGTTCACTTCGATGTCGTGCGAAGAAGCGACACTATGGGTCTCTCTTGAGCGCCGAATATGCCTCTGATGCATGAAAAAAGGCCAATGAGAAGTTGGCAGTCAGTATTTGCATACCCCGCCCCCGGACATACGGGTATAAAGGCGAGGAAATATTATGAGTTCAATCAGAAATTTTCTTCGGAGCCTTGGTCGTGTCAGCAGTCAGCTGCGAGTTACACACCTGTTCCTGTTCCTCTGACGCTTTGCTTGCTGTTGGATCTACGGCGCACATCAGCGGCTTTTCTCCTTCTCTGCACGGCAGTGCAGTTTGCCCCTGGGCGGTTCGACAGTGCAAAATTAAAAGAGTTTTAATTCTTAAAAGAGTGATTTTCTCTGTAAAAGAGTATTTTCCTCTAAAAGAGCAATACACAGCAGCGTTGAAATTCCTTTTCAGGACGCATCTTTATAAAGATGCCAATCCGCCCCTGTGTAGTTTCTGGATGCGGTAGAGTGCTCTCCGCTTCAGTCGGCCACAGGTGTTGTCTCATGTGTCTGGGTTGCAATTACACAAGGCAGCGTTTGTGGATGGCTTATGCTCTCACTGCGAGATGTCGCGGCTCATCAGCGTTGCATCAGCGTTGATGTCGCGGCTCGCTTTCAACAGAAAGCACGCCACTCCAGCCGCCCCCCGCACCGCTCCTTCTTCCCATGGGATTGAGGACGATGCCGCTGGCGCTGGAGGCGATCTGGGGACAGCAGCGGGTGCAGCTCCGTCAGGTACATGGCTCCCGTCCGTGCTCGAGGCAACACCGGCTCGACTCACGTCCAGCCTGCCTATCCTCTAGAAGTGGATGAGATCGCCGCTGCATCGGAGAGCGCGGTGTCTGACGCAGATGACTCCCCTGGGCTGCCGTCTTCAGGCCAGCACGCCCAGGCTGAGGCGGATGCGCAGATTTCCGATATGCTTGCCTGGGAAGCCGCTAGCGTGGGGGTGGACTGGAACCCTCCGTCCTCCCCACAGCCATCGCGGCTGGATGATTGGTTCCTGGGAACACCGCACCGCTCATAGCCGCGCACAGCCCCAGTCCCATTTTTCCCAGAAGTGCATGATGAGCTGACGTCTACGTGGAGGGCGCCGCTCTTCACTCGTCATGCCAACCACTCATCCGCTCTCACTACACTCGACAGCGTAGCGGCCCGCGGGTACACGGCGATTCCCCAGTTGGATAGGGCTGTTGCGCTCCACCTGTGCCCCGGAAACCCGACCACCTGGCGGGGTCGCCCTGTGCTCCCCTCCAAGGCCTGTAGGACGATGTCTACACTGACTGCTAAAGACTACAGCGCCGCCGGACACGCCGCTTCCGCCCTGCATGCCATGGCCCTCCTTCAAGTCCACCAGGCCAAGGCGCTTAAAGATCTGCACGTGTGTAGCCCTGATCCCGGTGTGTTACAGGAACAGCGCTCCTAACACCTGCTCCACCCCGCTACGAAGCCCCGCCGGGTACGTCAAAAATAATCGTCCCCTTGGTGCCCCTAGCACGGAGATTGGATGCATGGCTTTCACTTCCCAATCCATCACGCTGGCTGGCCCGGACCATCCGACTCAGTTACGCAATTCAGTGTGCCAGGCTTCCGCCCCCCTACACGGGCGTCCGCTTTACCGCAGTACACGGCGAGCATGCCAAATCCCTGCATGCGGAGATCACTACCCTTTTACTCAAAGACGCGATAGAGCCTGTCCCTCCAACCGAAATGAAGAAGGGTCTCTACAGCCCTTACTTCATTGTACCCAAGAAAGGCGACGGCTTACGACCGATCTTGGACTTGAGAGTTTTCAACCGGGCTTTAACAAACTCCCGTTTAAAATGCTCACGCAAAAACACATCTTAACTTGCATCCAGCATCTATATTGGTTCGCAGCGGTAGACCTGAAGGACGCGTACTTCCACGTCTCAATATTGCCTTGACACCGAGCCTTCCTTCGGTTTGCGTTCGAAGGTCAGGTGTATCAGTACAAGGTCCTCCTCTTCGGCATGTCTCTGTCCCCTTGCGTCTTCACCAAAGTCACAGAGACAGCCCTTGCCCCACTCCGAGAAGCCAGCATCCGCATACTCAATTACCTCGATGACTGGCTCATCCTGGCCCACTCCCGAGAGTTATTATGCACTCACAGAGACCAGGTGCTCAGGCACCTCAGCCGTTTGGGGCTTCAGGTCAACTAGGAAAAGAGCAAGCTCACCCCGGTTCAGAGCATCTCTTTTCTCGGCATGGAGTTAGGTCTCAATGTCGGCACGACTCACCATCGAGCGTGCTCAGTCAGTGTTGAAATGCCTTGCCTCCTTCAGGCCGGGCGCAGTGGTTCCTTTAAAACTTTTCCAGAGGATCCTGGGGCATATGGCATCCTCCGCGGTGGTCGCGCCGCTGGGGTTGATGCATATGAGACCACTTCAGCACTGGCTTCAGACTCGAGTCCTGAGGTGAGCATGGTGCCGCGGCATGCACCGTATGATAGTCACCCCCACCTGCTGCCGAACACTCAAACCCTGGACAGACTTCTGCTTTCTTCGGGCAGGAGTACCCTTGAAGCAGGTGTCCCGATGCGTCCTGGTCATGACCGACACCTCCAAATTGGGTTGGAGTGCTGTGCAAGGTCAGGGAGGACGAGGAACAAGTCACCCTAGTGGCTCCTTACTGGCCCACCCAGGCCTGGTTCTCGGACTCCACGCGACAGCCCCTCCCTGGCGAATTCCCTTGAGGAAGGACCTTCTTTCTCAGGGACGGGGCATGCTCAGGTCCCTCTGGAACCTCCACGTCTGGCCCCTGGATGGGACGTGGAAGATCTAGCTGGTCTACCACCTACCGTCGTAGACACGATCAACCAAGCCAGGGCCCCTTCTACCAGGAAACTTTACGCCCTAAACTGGCGCCTGTTCACAAATTGGTGCTCTTCCCAGACTGAAGACCCACAGAGGTGCGCAGTTGGTCAGTGCTATTATTCCTACAGGAGAAGTTGGAAGGGAGGCTGTCCCCTTCCACCTTAAAGGCCGCTATCGCAGCTCACCATGACCCAGTAGTCGGCAAGTCTCTGGGTAAGCACGACTTAGTCTTTAGGTTCCTAAGAGGCACCCGGAGGGTTGAGTCAGTCTCGTCCCGTGTTTTCTCAGGTCCGAGCTGGTAGAACTCGGTACACGCTGACGGTCTGACCGGGTGAATCGCTTGCGACCAGCGCCCTTTCCCTCGGCCAAGGTAAAACAGTGCGCTTTCCCTCCCAGGAGATCCCACTCACTCGGCTCCCTGGATGACTCCTCCCAATCCACTGTGGGTATCTCAAATCTACCCTGCACTGGGAAAGGTGCTCCACAGATCAGGCCTCCTACGCGGACTCCTCCTGTGTGTATTTTCCGCGGTACGGTCCCCTTACGAGCAGACCCGCGTCTCCCTTAGGCAGTTCCCACTGCCCTCCGGTCACCGTGTTGTAGCAACTCCCCCCTCCTCGAGGCTGGATCTACCACCGCGCAATTCTTTCCCACATGTGACCGAAGAGGCCCATGTGATGTATTTTGCCACGTTACCTCCCACTTCCTGGGCAGGTGTGGTCTCCACAGGGTCTTTTCCCCCTGAAAGAATAGGAAAATGTGTAAGACCCCCTCCCCACGATGCGGTAAGGGCCCCAGCCGTTTGGCTCTATGAGAGAAACATAGAGAGAAAAGATGCCCGGCTAGGCTCGGCCCGTCCCAGGTTGACAAGCGTCACCTTGTTCCCCTGCTTGGGTAACTAGAAGGATTCCGACGTCTTTTATGGGGCATTGGGAAAGAGTATGTGCAGCTTCTCATCCTGGCACGGGAAATACCTGCCCGCTCCTGTGTCAGCAGTAAACGTACACGGCTCAGCCACTGAGGTGGCCGGACACTCCCGGCTCCTCAGAAAAATCCTGAATGAACTCATAGTATTTCCTCACCTTTATACCCGTATGTCCGGGGTCGGGGTATGCAAATACTGTCTGCCAACTTCTCATTGGCCTTTTTACATGCATCAGAGGCATATTTGGCGCTCAAGAGAGACCCTCCATCAGGAAATGGAGGTTATATACGTAACCTAGATGTACAGCAATTAAATATAATTTTCAAAATTAAACATTCCAGGATCAAAAGATATGCTTGCAAAGATACAAAGAAAAAAAATATACACCTTATTCACTATAGCCCATCTTTGGAATGAAAATGAGGATGTGAGGGATGGACTTACCATCTCATCATTGGCACGCTCGGTATAAAGCTGTATAAAGCTCCTAGATCCCATCTAATTTTCCTCATCTCAAGTTGTCTGAAGCTTTTTTGTCTACTGAATATTCTTGGAAAGATATGTTTTCAATATTGTGTCTGCGGAACAATCCAAAAACACTTTAAACTGCAGTACAGTCCATTGAAGAGACTATACATCTGTTCCTCACAGCCTCATTGTCATTCCTGTAAATATTCAAAGATTGCACTGCCAGGAATAAGGTATATTTAGCTTGTTTCATTTATAATCTGAGTGCATTTCTATATTACTGCCCCCTAGGTGCTGGTAAAGAAGCTGCATTCTCACGGACACCAGCTGAGTGTGATTCATCTGGAAGATAGCTGGTTCATTCAAGAGAGCTTGCCTCACTACACTTCTATTACAGTGAAGCTCAAAGAGAAAGAGATAGGCCTGGACCTGTTCGAGAATGCGGTACAAAGAATCCTGGAGGGAAACAGGAAGGGGCCAATGATGGGGGCGCTGGTCCAGATCTCTGAACTGATTGGCATCCTGCAGGTGGCTCACAAAGCAACCTGTTCCATGCTCACCACCATGCTGGAGAACAAAGCTCTGATGACAAAAATAAAGGAGGCAAACTATGACTTGATGCTCACTGACCCTGGCACACCTGGTGGGGTTATCTTGGCACACTACCTTCAACTGCCAATAGTGTATAATGTCCGTTGGATGAGTTTTGGGGAGTGTCACTTCTCCATTGCACCCTCTCCGATCTCCTATGTGCCTGTGCCTGGTTCAGGTCTGACGGATCGCATGGGACTGTTAGAGAGGAGCCGGAATCTTCTACATTATGGGCTGAACCTCATGCTGGAACGTTGGCTGGTCATCCCCATGTACACCAACTTGTTACTCAACTATTTCCCTGCTAACGCTGACCTCATTACTATGCAACATTCAGCAGAGCTTTGGCTCGTGCGTGCAGACTTTGTATTTGAGTTCCCACGACCTTCAATGCCAAACTTAGTCTATATTGGTGGCTTCCAGTGTTGTCCGTCCAAGCCTCTACCAGCTGAGCTTGAAGAGTTTATGCAGAGTTCAGGAGAACATGGTGTGGTTGTAATGTCTCTGGGAACTCTAATTGGAGCATTTCCCAAGGAGTTAATGGAAGGCATTGCCGCAGCTTTTGCCCGTATCCCTCAGAAAGTGGTTTGGAGGGTTATAGGTGAGAAACCATCATCGCTAGGCAATAACACCCTAATTCTACAATGGATACCACAAAATGACTTGCTGGGCCATTCAAAGACCCGTGCTTTCGTGGCTCACGGGGGTACCAATGGTCTGTATGAAGCCATCTATCATGGGGTGCCAGTTCTGGGACTACCTTTGCTATTTGATCAGCTAGATAATATAGTACGTCTTCAGGCGAGAGGTGCAGCACGAATGCTAGATGTGGCCACGTGCACTTCAGAAGAATTCCTGGAAGCTCTGAGCGATATCTTAGAGAACCCGGCATATCGTCAGAACATGCGGAGGCTCTCTGAGCTACACCGAGACCAGCCTCAGCATCCCCTTGACAAAGCAATGTTCTGGATTGAATTTGTCCTGCGCAATAAAGGTGCAACCCATCTACACGCTGAGGCATACAACATGCCCATGTACTCCTACTACTGCCTTGATGTGGCTGTATTGGTTCTCTTTGTAATTCTGCTGACTCACGGGGTTGTCTACACAATCTGGACACAACGACGAAGAGGAGAGATAAACAAAGCAGTGAAAGACAGCAACAATAAAGCTATAAAAGAAAGCAGTAAGATCCTGAAAGAGACCATTAATATTCTGAAAGAGAGCAATATGATTTCGAAAGAAAGCAATAACATTCCAATTCCGAAACTAAGAGCAAGCAAAAAAAGAATTCAGTGAATAGGCAAGGAATTCAGAGAGATATACAGTATTCTATTATTCCCTCATCTTTTTCTGTTTTTATGTCTTTGTTTTTCCTTATTTCATTAACTTTCTTTCTTTTTCAAATTCCACTGTTTCTTTCCTTATTTCATTGTTTTGCCTGCATGGCAAGACTAAACTGTATGCTGGTGATTAGGTGCAGATCACTTAAAATCCTACTTGGAATCCTTGAAGTTTCTTGTAATGCCCATTTAACCCTCAGACACCCAAGCATTTGTAATGATGGAAAAAATTCCTCCTTGAAAGTGTTTTTAAGGAACCCACTGGTTCTATATATATTATAGAAACATTGCAAAATTGGAATGCTTGGCATTCAGAGTTGCAATATTTCACAACTGCTTTAAAGATGGTAAATTTAAGTTCTGAATTAACAACACAATTCAAAATACAAAAGTAAATGACAAACAATTTATTGCTAGCAGTAAGGTTAAAGGAACAGTTAAGAAATTTCATTTTTTAAACTAATGAGGACTATTGATATTGATGATATATTTGCTGGTATAATCTAAATAATAATAATAATAATAAACTCTATTCATATACCTTGAATACCACAAACAAAGATTTTTAAATAATGGAATAGCTTAAAATAATTTGGAATGGTTTAACTATGATTTACTTAATTAGCTTCATATGTAATATTTGACAAAAATATTATAAGACAAATACGTACTTGAACAATTGCTAAATTTGTTCCATAAGTGTTAGCAATTAAGTGAACCAACCGTTAACTTTTTGTGTGACTTAAGCAAGATCGGACAGTTAATATGCAAATTTTACCCACCAAAACTGTTGTTTAGAGTGTCATCTATAGTTATGTGTAGTTTTAACCCATATTTAATGAATATTAAATATTATTTAGTTTCTTTAAATAAACGTTGCAATTCTGCTGTGGGTCTCTGAGGGTCATTGTAGCTCATCTGGTATAATGTAACTCGAGAGCAAGATTTAAATGATTTTTTTAAGCCAGGCTGTATAAGTTGAAAGACAGTCAGCCTGTTTACAATGTGACATCCAGCTTCACTATGCAGATCCACAGTGGTATGTTGAAAGCTTTCGGAAAATCTATTTACAGTAAAAAGCATGTGCAGTTTCACAAATGAAATCTGATTGTGCATTTAATATGAAAAACATGTACAACCAGTTATCAAAATAAAAACATTTCAGCAAGGTTTGTTTTAACATATTTTTAACAGAAGATTACCAGAAGATGGCGCTATGGATATACATATTTACAGTAGAACATTGCTTGTATTTGTATTTGTTCTGTATAAATTCAAACATTTTATTTAATATCAGCTCAATACTTTTATATATTTTACCTCAAAATGTCATATTTCGATTAAAGCAAAATTTATCCAGAAGTTTAATGATCACAATACTGACCAAAATGGCACTTGGCTCAGAAGTCAAAATCTGCTTGCTCTTTATCAGCCTGACAAGGACATTCTTTTCTCCAGATATGAGACAAGAGAAGGCTGGAAGCGCAGACAGGGACAGAATGAGAAAATAAGAGAGGGAATGATGAGAAAGCGCTTACTGACTGAGGGGACATTAGCCTAGGCTGTAATCGCTAATGTATGCTTCTAATGACTCATTATCTCATTATCAATCTTATTCTCACTCATCTTTTCTATTCCCTCCCCTCTCTCTCTCTCTCTTTCCCCTTCTTCTAGTTCTCTCTATCTCCTCCCAATCGACCAGCAATGATGTGAATAGCAATTAGGATGTTTGGCTGCCAAATGGCTATTTTAATTAGCCTTTCTTAGCAAAGAGAGAGAGAGAGGTGGGAGGAGAGAGAGGTGGAGAGAGAGAGAGAGAGAGAGAGAGAGAGAGACTAATGTTCTTCATAAGTGCTACAGATTAGAAGGTCATTAGGCTTTTGCTTGAATTAATGATTAGGAATTCCTGCAGGTCACAGAAACTTATTACACAAGCCTACTTAACATTAATAGAACCATCCTATTTGTGTTAAACACAAAGAAATTAAAACTAAAAAACAATTACATTGTGATGACATTGTTCTTTGCCCTCCCTGGTCACCCATAACGTGAGAAACAGTGTAAAGCTCTCTAGACAGTAGAAAGAGACTCATCTCGCCACACAAGGACCAATGATTGCTGTTTTTGATTGTTTGAAAGTCTCTCCCATTTAATTTTTTCCAAATTTACCTCCATTGTCATTCGACGTTTCTCTCTATTTTTCCCTCTGCATTCAATCTCTGCTGATTTTCGACTATAAATTCTGAGTAAATCCTGCAGTGTAGCTCTAGTGCTCCCCTCTTATTGTGATACGCAATTTTTCTTCAAAAGCGCAAAGCAACATTCTTGTGCATTATTTGTTCATTTGTGGCTTGTTTGGGACACAGGCTGGTCTGGCGAAAATCTCTTCAGAGTCACTTTCCAGCCCAAAAGAGATAGACTTCTCATTTCAGCTCACTCTAAGACCCCTCCCCATGCACACTGACAAGCAAAAATTGGCCACACACACACGTATGGATATTATAGGCTACAGATAAACAATGTGCAGACTAAAGGCATGTTTCACCCAAAAATGAAAGTGTAGTCATTATTTATTATTTAGCTCATTATACAGTATCTATCTATCCATCCATCCATCCATCCATCCAACAAGCTCCATCTCCTATCAGACATTTTCTAATAGTTTTCTGGATAGTTCACCCCAAAATGAAAATTCAGTCATTGTTTACTCACCCCTTTGTTGTTATTACACCATTTGACTGTCTTTCTTTTTCTTAACACAAAAGGAGAAATTATGAAAAAATGTTGTGCTCAGTAATATCATACGATGGCAGTTTATGGTGACCACCTCTTCAAATTTCAAAAGAATGCAAAAGTATAATTCAGAAGTCTAATAAATTATTCTATGAGACTTGTGATTGTTATGAAAGCATAAGATGAGATTTGGTGAGAAACAAAACGAAATCTAACGTATTATTAGGTAAACTCTCGACCATTACTCTCCTCTGTGTGTTCATGAGACTACACGAGAGAAACAATTCACTCAGCCCCCTCGTTACATGTGGTGTTCAAGAGAAAACACATTGTGATTATTTAAAAACAGGTCCACCACAGCGATAGAAACAACAGAACACAACACAGCTGCACACAAACCACAGAACCAAACTTGATAAATAATTTCTGTTGAGATTAGTTTGTAGTCAGAGAATAGATGCATTTCTATGCCCAGCCTCATCTGTTTGAAACAGAGAACTCGGTCAAACAGAGAGATAGAGTAAGAAGGAATGTTTTGTCTTCATTCTGACAGGGGGAGCATTTGTGACAGATGTCCGACTGAAGTGATCGATACCTCAGCAAAAACATTCGGTAGGTGTAACATTCTCAGACAAAATAAAGTAGTTTTTAACCGGCTAGTGAGATGCAGTCTTCAATAACCTGTTAGGGGAAAGTTTTTGGACCGGTGCCAGTTCATAGCGGGCAGGGTTTCCCGGTTTTCCGGCTGAAAATTGAAACCAAACAATCGACAAAATGTACTGTCACTCGTCACAGCTGGTTAGACCAAAACTCTTGTGGACCATCTGTGGACATTACACGCAAAACATGGAGCTCCCACTTGCACATATACCCAACAACAGTTACTGCTTTGGTCATTGTGGGCAGTTTCAGCTAAAGACAAGTCAACCTACTGTTTCTGATTTCATCTATTCATCCATCAGATCCATTAATTCCATCAGATGTACTATATAAGATTACATACAGGATCATACGTAACATACATTTAGAGTATGAACCAAAATAATAAATCTGGCTTTATACACAATAAAATCATCTATGTGTACTACTTTATTGTCCTCATTTGGTTCATAAAGGCCCTCATAATTTATCATGTGCAGTATATCACAGAACATGTATTGTGCATCAACAGATTGGTGCATCAACCAAATGTGGCTATTTGTATAGTGTCCCTGACTTTTCTTTTTCTCTGTCTCTCCCTCTGTCTCTTTCTTTCTCTTCTTTATCATGAAGTGCCCTGAGGTTATGATTGTTATGATTTATTTCAGACTGCTTTGAGATCTCTCTCTCTCTCTCTCCCTCTTTCTCTGCCCTCTGTCTTCAGCTCTCTTTAGCTTTCTCATTCCTCCTCTCTCCTCGCCATCTCTCTTTCTAATCAGTTCTCCTTGCATCCCCCCAGGTTGATTTTGGGAGTAATAATGAAAGAGATTTAACCCTTTAATGTTCAACTCTGACCCTGAATAATATCACCCCTCTATTGTGCCTCTCTCACACACTGACCCTATTAAATACACACACATTATTTGGGTGTGGATCAAAGCAAATGCAAATTAATGGAGACACTGATTACACTGCAAAACATTAGATTCAATGTAACACAGAGGTATTTTTCTGTCCAACAGGGTGATGGCATGAATAGTTTAGAAAATTGTTACATGATTTGATAAATCCACATCCATATATTAACATCTTTTCTCTCCCGAACTCCACTGGATAGTGATTTTCAGAAATCTATATTATTTTTGTTTGTTTTTAAGCTTTTACGTAAAGTACTGTATGTCTGCAATTCCCTTCACCTGTCCATCTGTCTGTCTTATTCTCTGTCACTGCGTTTAAAACCTTAATCACGTCATGCGTAAGCCAGATATCTTGCCATCTAATTATGCATTGTTAATTACAAATTTGGACTAATGTGCTTAATTAGACAAACATCATTTGCTTTCGGATACAGGACATCTTTGTTTGATTTGGAAAATTATCTCTTTAACAAACAATATGACTTAATTGCAGACATTTGCATAAACAAATGAGCTAATTAATTACAATAAAGCATTTCCTGATGAGTCTGAGGACAATGAGACTCCAAATGTTTTCCTCAGGGATACGCAAGGAGGGAAAAAGGGAGAGGAAGAGAAAGAGGGAGGGGGGAGAGTTTAAATGAAAGTGTATGAGCTTGTGAGCATGCTAATATGACTCTCTGAGCATGAGGAATTATGTGTGTGTGAGAATTTGCTATAAATGTCCAGATAAATAAGTTTAAGTAGCTTACTTATAGGCTGTGTTGGTTCGGCTCTGGCAATATATCTTTGCATGGAATCGGTGTAACACTTAAAATCCCTTATTCCCTCTGTACATTTATCTCTCTCTTTTCCCCTCTATTTCTTTTTCTGGAGGGTTTGTATATAGAAAGGCTTCTCCCCTCCTTTTCTGTGTTGGAATTTAATATGCAACTTTTTATTGGAAAACAATCGTGCGTGCCTGCGTGAATCCTGACCGCAATATATCTGTTAGCGCAACTAATCTGATCAGGCCAGAGAGGGCTATTTATCACTGCAAATCCAGGGCATTTCAGCCCACATTTTATTATTTTAATATATTTCTCAGCTATTAAATCACCAAAATGATGAATTAGAACTGTCTGCCATGCTTTCAGCTGTGTGACAGAAAATTATGCACTACCCAATTTGAGTGGTCATTTGGACTTTTTAAAGACAAAAAATGATACGGGAAAAAGTCCAATATTTTTATGTTGTTAAGTCTCTGCAGCCCCATCCCTCCCTCTCTCCCCTCTTGCAGGCTGTTTTTAATAAAACACTCTAAGTGAGCTTTATTGCTGTGTTAGAGAGGACAGGATCACAACTATCTTTAATATACAGCCAATTACCAAACACACACACAAACATACACACTCACACGCATACTTATGTGCAAACAAAGGCAGGTACGCAGACACAACTTTTGTCTCTTAATCAAAACAGGCAAACATTAACAAATATTCAATCTGTATACACCCACACTTCAGACAATATTAGATGAAAATTTATGTTAGCTTGTCATTTTGTTACCTGTTCTCAGGGAGAGATGAAAAATATAAACGGAAACACATATTTTTACTTTTTGGATCTCATACAAACATATTTACTCTCATTCAGCTCTTCCTTTCTATATTTTCTTCAAAAAATTATTAGTGTACTATTAATATTATAGAATTATACATATTTAAAAGGATAGTTCCCCAAAACATTATCACTCATCATTTACTCACCCTCATGCTCTCTCAAATTCGTAACTTAATGTGTATATATATATATATATATATATATATATATATATTTAAAAAAATATGAGTCCTCGTGTATTTCGGGCTTGTTTATGGTTAAAAGTCCTACTTTATGCACCAAATCTTAATTTTTCTTGTTATTATTGGGATTTTGGTTGAACAATAAACTGGTTTTGGGATTTTATTCATTTTGGAGATGTGTAGCCTCAGTGTTTGTTCCCTTCAAGGTAAATATAGATTAAGACTTTTTTTTGTTTTTATTCTATAAATCGACTTTAAAAACTAGAGGCCCGATTAATCGGTTATCAGCATTTTCCAACACTTTAGTTTCAGTATTGGCAAAATCCACTATCGGTCAACCTCTAGAATAAATCAAGTCATATAGATTACTTACTTGCCTTTATTTCCTTTCTGGAGCTTGAAAGTTTTGGACCCCATTGACATTGAATGGACACAAACACATCATACAAACTTAGTTCAAAATATCCTTGTTTCTCTTCTGCCAAAGAAAACAATTATAGGAGTTTGAGATGGCATGATGTTGAGTAATTGATGAGGGAATTATAATTTTGGGTTGAACTATTCCTATAAGTAACTTTAATAAAACATTCATGTTGGACATGTTAAGTTTTATCTTTCACTACATGATTCAAATGTAGACCTTCAATAGCTAAACGTTTATTTAGTCCTGAGGTAAATTACACTGTTTATGTAGCTTTTGTAAATAAGGATTAGGGCTATCAACTGATACAATTTTTTATCTAATTAATTACATGACATGCTGATTAATTAATCGAATTAATCACAATTAATCGGATAAATCATTATTTGTTGCAAACCCCAAAATAAAGATAATTCGTTAAAATAATGCATACTAATTCAAATAGTTATAAATATAATACAGTATGTAGGGCCTATAATAAATATATAATACAGATTGAAATTCAGTTTGAGATAAATTGTATTATTGCGACAGATGAACAGAGAATTGATTAGACAAACCAAAAAGTGGCTTAAGAACTCAATGTAGTGTTTGCTTTATTCTCATAGAATTGAACAGTTCTTACAGTACACATTATTGCATTCCGTATGCGCTACTTTTAATTGTTGCTATATGTACATGTGCGTGCCTCAGACAGATGCGTTTAGAGCATCTCACTGGTACTCAGCATCATAAACGGCAAAATTTTAAGACACTGTGTCCAGTTAAAAGTAGTGGAAACTTTGAAAATCACGTCTCAAGATTCCTGTATTCTGTTGTGCTTCCTCCTAAGTGAACGGTTCTCATTCTGTGGCTAAGCTGCTTGTGAGCTTTGTTTAGGCGCGCTGCCATCTATTGATGTGACTTGTAAAAGCAGATGCACTTCAAGCTTGAAATACCCATATGGTATTAAATCTTATATTGATCTTGCAAGTGTGTGTGCTGCAGACACGGTATTATCATGAAGATATAAACTAAAATGTATGCTCTTTTCAGCACTGAGCACAGTTTTTACCTTGGGATGTGTTGATATGATGCCTCACCACAGAGACTCATCGCATCAGCACATCACAGCTTTAAGCACTTAATCTGCCAAGCACACAATAAATACTAATTACCTATTAACTAATTACTCTGCATCCTGTAAGATGGCATCTGAAGGCAATCAAAATTGCATTAAGAGAGTGTTGCATTGCATGTCCACTCTCTCAGTCTGCTTGCCCCCACCCCCTTTGACTTGTAGTATGCTGCCGCTCCAATAGGGGGCGTCACAGTTGCAGGAGGGTGGTGGGGTACACACTGCCCTGAGACAGCTGGCTTAAGCCTTCAGACCCCATGAGTCCTCACACTAATCAGCTCAGAGCAGCCAGAATCAATTAGCACTAGGAGGGGGGTGGGCGAAGGGAGGAAGACCCACAGAGGACGACTGGCCCCACACCTGGTCTGTCTCTCTCTCTCTCGTACAATGCAATGCTCTTGTCCGTCCATCAATCCAGATCATCCTCTCAGTGGGTTTTTCTTTTTTGTCTCTCTTTCATCCTGCTCTCTTTCTACCTTTTAAAGATGTGTGTTAATAACTTTTAAATAGTCTGGCAGCTTAGGGCCAGAGGGCTGGTTGCTCACCTTATTGCTCTCCTCTTCTCTCCCTCTCTCTCTCTCTCCCCCCTCATGCTTTCATCAAATAAATAAACTGTCTTTTGAATGTAGTTTCATTCACCTGTGCACACTTCAGTCCACATCCTTTGTCCATTCCTCCCTCTTTTGAACAATAAGAGGCCTGCTGAAAAGAGAAATAAGTTTGTTTTGAAAAGCATTAAGGGAATCTAGAATCTCTCCTCTCTTTTTCTGCTAGTCTATTCCCAGCACAGTGCTGCTCAGCAAGCGTAAATGAATTTTTAAGATGTTCATAAAATACCATGATATATTTGCAGTACAGTAAGCATTCCAGTTTATGGTTCACGTTGTCATTGTCTGTAACTCAAATAGAAACAATATTTTGAAACGAATTATTCTGCTGAAATCACAAACTTGCGTGTGCAGCAATGGAAATTATATTTAGCATAAACTTTATACATCATGCTAGGAACTGTATACATGATACAGTGTGTAAAGCACATGTATCATCTACAAGACTCCAGCACACTACTTTAAGGCGCGCGCGCGTACAAACAAAGTCAACACGAAAAGTGCTTTATAAACACATATAATGATAAATCAATAATTACGGTCTCGGATCCGTGTTTCACAATCGACAGAAACTTGACCAGCAGGTGTCAGTCTGCGTTCCAAATACCGACCGCATGGAACAGATGGACAGAGGGCAACTCCTCAACGCCGAACTGCACAGCTCGCGCCCCTCACGCGGGCATAAAGAAGCGGGAAAAGTTCACGGAGTGGCAGAAATGTGTGCGCGAGGTGCGGAGGGATAGAGAAAGGGATAAAGCGAGGAGAGGGAGTTGAAGATAGCCTTCTCCTACTCTCACACACTAATTGCGTTTTCCCTGAGCAGAATTGAGTTCCCGAGAAAGAAAGGCCAGAGGCTTTTCATAATTGTATCGACAGGAAAATGAATATGATGAATGGCGTTCATTCAGCGCGGTCAGGATTTATTGTCTTATCCTCCGGGCGTTAATCGCTCTGAAAAGTGGGGAGGAGGAAGGGAGAGCGAGACGGAAGGTGAAGGAGATGGAGAGAAAGAGAATAACTAAATTCCACACCACTGTCCTAACAGTTCTCTCCAAACTTGTCAACTTGCAGAGAACACCGGCTTCGTTACACACATCGTTGCCAGTGTTTTTACATGTAAACTCTGACGCGAGTTAAAAGTCCCGCCCATAAGTTTTTTTGACTGACACCTGTTCAGACAAAGGTTACCTGCTCGTTCACCTGTGGACCAACAGGTACACTGGACATCACTAAAGCTCGAGAAACTAATTATCAGATGGTGGTTTTAAACTTAAAACGTAGATATAATTCTTATTAAAAGATATATCTGAGATTTTAAATTAAAAGACTTCCGAACGGTTCTCTCACATTGTAAAACATTAAATAATCATCCAATGGAGATTTTCTTTCCTCACATCACTCTGTCTCTTCCCAGTTTTTTTTTTATTTTATTTCTCGTATTCAGTTCACATACACACGCGCGCGCGCGCACGCACACATTCATACACGTCCCAGATAAATCTGGCTGTGGATGCTGTGAATCCAGATGAATGCTCAGCTCATAAAGTGTGTGTTTGAAAGCCATCCATCATAGAGATGTCAGAACGAAAAGAGCAAAAAGAACCCTGCCTGAGAGAGAGAGAGTGAGTGAGTGAGAGAGAGAGAGAGAGAGAGAGAGAGAGAGAGAGAGAGAGAGAGAGAGAGAGAGAGAGGGGGAGGGAGGGAATGTGTGTGTGCATTGTGTGTCCATTGCTTTTGCTGATAAGTGCTGTTGGTGGGTGGTTTTCAGGAGTGGGTGTAACTAACACTAGCTTAAGTTTTAACAATTCAACGATTAAAATAAGGGGTGTACTGAGATTTGTTAAACAAACATTGTCACTCATTCAGTCTTCCTTTCAGTTTTCACAATACACTTCAGTACACCTTACACCATGTAATCACTAGTTTTAAGGAGTAACTAACTACTGTAAAAGTAGCGACGCTACTAACTTGACTACAGTTCGCAATAATGTAATAGTAGTTCTATTTGTTTACAATAGGTTTTTTGGTTCATGTAATGAACCCTTTCCAGTAACTATTTTTACAATGAGTAACTGCAGTGTTAATAAATGCTAAATTTTCCCCATCATATTACAAATGACGCCGCTGGAGCCGAGTGAGTTATCAAATGTGCTAATACCAACCTCTTTCTCACATACAGTGCTAATAATTTCTTGCTACTGAAGAGAATTTGTTTCGGACAGTTCATGAAATTAATTGGCTAGAATAAACTATCCAATATATTTAGCGTTGGGAATTCAGTTTAGTGACTCAGGTGACATACTGTAAATTAACTAGTTTGCATAAAAGATGAACCACAAGTCTTTTTTCCCCATTAAATTTTTGTTAATTCTTGCTGTTTATTACTATATTTCGAATCAGTTAAACGTTTTTCCCTAGATTTATTAGTTCACATTAAGTATATTTAGAAGTTCAATTTTATTTCACCCTAATTAAATAAAAATCAGTTGATATTAATTAATGCTTCAATATCATTTGATTGTTATATATTAAAAAATATATATTTAAACAGCTTTGATGTTGTAAGCTAATTTTAATTAGTAACTTTTAATGTAGTTAATTACTTTTTTGAAAGAGTAGCTTTACTGTAGTTTAACTACTTTAAGTTATAAGCAGGAACAAAAGGATTTTCATTTCGGTCCGTTCTGAGCAAAAACAATTTTTCCATTCCGATTCGGAAGTTCCACTGACTCGTTTCCAAGTGGTAACCACTTAGAACAAAATAAAAGAACAGTTAATAACGTTCTTTTTAAAGTGACAGTAATCTGCGCTAAGGGGTGGATGCAATGCCAGTTGCTGTGTTGCCAGATCAAAGACCTGCCAGAAACAAGCAAGCTGATCTGGAAAAACAAGCCCAGAATAAGCATAAAAACTACATTTTTTACACATTTATCAGCATAGAAAGCATAAGCATACAATTAATTAACAGTTAATTACAGATCTGCTTCTTAGTCAAAACAGCAACATTAAAACTATATTAATGCATCATATCTATATAGGTGAAGACTTGGAAACAACTTAGAAATATACTTTTTATCTCTAATAATGTTTCCTTGAATCTGGATTAGCTGGTCATGAACAGTATATGTAGTAATTAAACATAGTTGTTAAAAAGGTCTTCATTCCCAGAATGTGACATCCACAACAGGCAATTAGGCAAAGAAATGTGCAGTTTCCTTCAGGATCAAACCACATGTTTTATTTTTTTGGGCAACAGGAAGTGGTGTAATTCCAAAAACTTACTGTGATAAACCCTTTGACTTTTAGTTTCATGAAAATGTTTTTTTTTTTTGGAACAAAATTAACCAGTTTATAACCGGTTACAAGCATTTTAAAATAACGTTTTCACTCAGGAACAATTGAAAATCCCTTTGTTACCATTTTCAGTTACATTTTGTTTTTATTCCTTGAACTGTTTTTAGTCCCTGGTTATAAGTAGCTTGTAGCTTGGGAAGCTACTGTTTCTCCAACAATGTTAATGACAACATCTGAACTTACTATAATAATGATAATAATTCCTAATCACTGGGATCAACTCAACAGAAAAATGAATCTAAAATATAAACATTTTGATCCTTCAGTCAAATATTTATGCATCAAATACAGTAACACCATATTGGATCTCAGCACACACTCTCTCTCACACACAAGAACAGCAACCAACATTAATAGACAATCTTAGAAACACTCTCAAACCAGCGGAAAAGGTCATCTGCTACAGGCTACAAGTTTCTGTCACCATAATGTAACTTCATACTGGTGTTCATCTCTGTAAACAAACAAAACAGCTTGGAGGAAAAAACAGAAAACTAACAGTAAAAGTAAAGTAAAAATCACAAAAAAAGAGTTACAAATCAAGAAACTAATGGACTGTAAGTAAACAGATTAGATGAATAAGAGAGGGAAGGTGCCTCAGGCAATGCTGAGAATGCTGGTGTTTGTGTGTATGTGTGTGTGTGTGTGTGTGTGTGTGTGTGTGTGTGTGTGTGTGTGAAGATGTATAAATGTGTGTAGGGCAGGTGGGACAGCAGGGAGACTGGTGGCTCAACAGCTTGCTCCACCCTGAGGGCCCAGCGTGCTGGGAGGAGCAGGGGCTGAAGCGGAGGCCTCTGCCAAGGAGAGGGGCAGTAAGGCTGGTGGCAGCTGGTCCGTGCTCCCTCCCCTCCCGCCGGCAGGCAGCAGGCAGGGTGAGAAGGTCAAAAGGCAGTCGTTAGGAAGACAAAGAGAGGCACAGCGACACACTGCATAATCGTTTTTTATTGAGTGGCTCTGACACGATTCACGGCGGGGCTGACACTGACACTACACTTGTCCAAAACACATATACCCACATGCTCAATGCATCAACGCATGAGCATATACACACACAATCAGTGGAGCGGTGGTACTTGCATACTACACAGTCTGCTTTGGGCACCAACTCCCTAGGGGGGCACCATCTTACCCTAGGAGGGCACCAGAAAGTTCACCGGCTGCCCTTACTCGTATGTTATATGTTATTCAAGGACCCGAAAGCAGTTGCGGAACACAGACAATCGCTTCACGCTCATATCACGCGAACCCCTACCCATCCCCCCTCCACCTGGAACTCTGTGTAGGGCATCAATTTGGCCAGCAGCGGCCCTGCGCACAATGATGTACACACTTTTACATGCAAAGTAGAAAGCACAATTCACTAAATATGAAAGCAAAGAAACAATGCAACTAACACACTTTTTGATACACACTTTATATATATATATATATATATATATATATATATATCAATTTTGATAAAGAGCATGAAACTAATTTTGGAAAAGAACAACCAACATACATTCCAGACATCACACCGTAATTGGGTGTAATATTTGGGTGTAAGTCTTTTTATAACATTTTTCACACTCTCTAGTCTCTACTAACTATGTCCAACAGTTTTATGTCATTTTTGTAATTTCTTTCTGAAATTCATGAAAACTCCCACCACAGTGTAATTTCAGTGTCAGCACATCTCAAATTCTGAATTGGTTAGAATTCTGCTGTGGAAATGACGGTGATGGAATTTACATTTTTTAATGTTTCTGAAATAAAATGTCTGACTCCTTTGTCTTGCTATGGTTCATTTAATTGCATTTATCTTATATGCAAACAATAATAATAATAAAAATGTAAAAAAAAAAATAATAATAAAAAAAAAAAAAATATATATATATATATTTTTAATTATTTATTTATTTTTGTTATTATATCAGTTTCACACAACAGTTTGTTTAGATTATCATAGCATTAAACATGATTAAACATGATTAAACATGCAATAATTTGTATTTTTATAATGATATTCATAATTTAGTATGTAAAGACAAGGCTAAAACAGTCAAAACTGCACATAAAATGCCTTTGAAAAGTACGAAAAATAAACGATGAAGACCTGGTTAAAATTTTCAACCAATTGCCCCTCCTTGTCATCTTCCTTTAAGGCAAAACAGAGCCACGCAGTCAACCATCAGAGCTGTGTTTCTGCTCTTCACATGCTTAAGATCACAGATGTACAGTCCCCTAAGGCACAGACACCATCAATCTATTCTCCATGTACAGCAATCACATCTGCTGCATCTGTCCATTCTGGTGATATCTCTATCTGCAATGATTCTGTAGGGGCTCTGATTCATATTCTGTGATCCATGTTCAATTCATTTTTATTTATCTAGATGAGAGACTCGTCGTTTAAAATATTACTTTTTTTTAACAATTATATTTGATTACTTTTTAATTAGTTAGTGAAACATGTATTATTTGCTGTTGCTGATAAAGCTCATCAAGAAAGACTGAATTTTTAAGGGGTAAATGGCCATAGTGAAGCATTTACAAGACCACAATTCTTCCAGAACATCAAACGGGGTACAGTCAAGCACACACACATACACACACACACACACACACACACACACACACACACACACACACACACATATTGAGAGGAGTACTTCCGATTGCAGCTCATTTCTACACAGCTGGCTGTGTTAAACTCTCTCCATCTCTTCACTCAATGGAGCGTAGCTCATCTGAACATTGAACAATAATGAGACACAGAGATGTACTTGTGTGTCTGTTTGAACCAAAGCGAGCGAGCAAGAGAGAAAGATCACTACAAGAGGAGGGGGAGAGAAAGGCTATCCATTTCCTCCCTGGGGCAACTCTTATTTGGCTCTTTGTTGCTGAAATGCTCCCAGTGAGCAGGTTACACTAAAGCCTGGTCTATTGTCTTAAACAGCTGTCCACTGCACACTCTCTCTCTCTCTCTTCTTTTTTTTTTTTTTCCTGGTTCCTCAATCAGGGGTAGTTTGAGAGATCTCTAAAAGTGTACCCCCTCCCCAAAAGATCTGCTTCTGTTTACAGTATCCCACGGTAGGGGGTCTTTACTGATTCAGCTGCAGAGAAATAGATTACATTACAGATTACAAAGCAAAGCAACAAATAACTTTAGAAAAAAAATTATAAAAAGAAGTAGAGAAAGGTGTATAAAGTATAATCATAAGTAAAAGTATAAATTATATAAGTTGAAGAAGAAGGCACCAAAAGTAGATGTTCTAGATGATTTCTAGATGATTAAAGTCAAAACTTGAATTTAATCAAATATATGTTTGTGTAAATGACTGTATTAGTCTGTCTTGTATGCCAACAGACAGCTAAAATGATTCAGATGAAAGATTCATGTGTATTTAAATAGTCTTATGTCTTATCTGATCAAGCAATCTTTGTGTGGCAGAATCTGCTGGCGTGCTTGTGTGTGTGTGTGTGTGGGGGGGGGGGGGGGGGGGGGGGTTCTTTAATAAACTCATATAACTTGAGAACTGAAAATATATCATTTTTATATTTGTTGGGACTAAAATACACTAGGGTGAATGTGCATTCGGGATAATTACTGTAAAGCTCCTGATGTGAACTAATGGTCAATGTGAAGAAAGAAAGAAAGAAAGAAAGAAAGAAAGAAAGAAAGACACTGTAACTCACAAGGCGCAGATGACGCACCATGTAAACCAAATTAAAAGGAGTTCTATTACAGCCCAAGAATAATAAGCAAGAACAACAACAAGAAAAACAAAGAAAAGCCATAAAGGGCATTAGGCTCTGAGCTTTATATAACATTTTAGTTAATATTTCATGGGCAGAAATGCGCTTGGCTCAGAGTGTGTGTGTGAGAGAGAGCAAGAGCAAGAGAGAGAGAGAGAGAGAGAGAGAGAGAGAGAGAGAGAGAGAGAGAGAGAGAGAGAGAGAGAGAGAGAGAGAGAGACTCTACACTTTCATTAAGCAGGGTATTTCGCTGGGAGGGAATTTCGGCGCCTTTCACTTTTTCTTGGCTTTTATTGCAATAATACAGATATCTCTCTCGCTCCCAGCCCCTCCTCGTTCGGCCCATTTCCTTCCCGCCGTCTCTCTCACTCTATGCTTTTTAAGATATAGTAATAAAAACATACTAGATCCTTTTTAAATGCACTATTACTTATCATGGTCTTTTCATATCGTAGCATCACAGGTGTTTTAAAGCCGCTATAAAATTGCGTCATTTATTATTCAAAAGCAGCGTCGTCTTTTGCATATTATCAGCGCGCTTTTATACTGCGGGCCTGCCAGACTCCCATTTAAAATGTTCGGCAGAATTGATAACGGCAGACACGCGCAATAAAAACAGCGCCGGGGGCAGGATGGCACGCGCACCCGCTCATATGCAGATCCCCGTAATTACTCCAACAGTTCTCCAACTATTCCTTTATTTGCTCTTTGAGCCATGGATTTCACGCTTTTAATTCAGTTTTCATCAATCTATTGATATTCGGGGTCCTAAATTGCCCGCATATCTAAGGAGTGGGACCATGGGGTCTCCTCTGGCACCCTGCATGCCAGGTGAAACCATTTGACTCGCATTGTTTGCTGGGACATGAGGAGCATTTCCTCTCAAATATTAAAGATGTTTATAAATGCATTTTTATATCCCATAAACAGAAAGAAAAATATAAATCTAAAAAAATGGTGATTATATAGAGAACACATTTTCGTTGATTTAAAAAAGATAAATTGCACCAGACATTTGAATCGTAATGTCTCAAACATAACAATAGTAATAATAATAATACATTTTTAGCATTTATTATTATTATTGGTCATCTAAAAACCTGCTCATTTTCGCTATTAAAAAATAAAACTGCTTAAAATAAAAGATTTTAATATAGGCCTACCCAATGTTCTTCAGCGATAAAGGCCTAATGTAAATTCGATCTTGTTTATGATCGTAATCTATCTATCTATCAATCTATCTATCTATCTATCTATCTGAAACGCTAACAGGCTATGAGTGAAACACTGACCATGGGTTATCTACATGTACCACAGGAATGACGTAAACATCTTCAGCCACTGGACAAGGGCCGATCTCCTGGGGGAACGAGGCTTTTTAGCGTCAGCACTCACTAATGGTCTATTAAAATATCAACTACTTCAAAGTAAACGGATTTGCTCCACACCAGCTCCCACCCCCAGAAGCTAATCAAACGCGGCGGCCAGGCCAAAAGAGCATAATCATTTTTACGTGGCAGATTACAAGGAACCACTCAGATCTGCTGTCAGAAGATCGGGTGTCCCAACACTCCCGATTAAATAAGCGCATGGGAGTGCTATCCAAGCGCCAACATTGACTCCTTTTGACACACAACTGTGAAACTGACGGTTTCCTGATGCAACAACTAAAGAGCATCTTATTGAAATGATGACGGTAGGCATCGGCGATGATTAAAATAGCCTCAATACAGTAAAAAAAAACGTTAATGAAAACACTTTCCATAAAAAAATAAAAAGAACACACTGAAAGTAATGCTGACTTTTATTAACAGTTAAAATTGCAGTGGCTCATGCTAAAATAACTCTTGTTGAGCGTTTATTGCTACAATATTTCCCTGTGTCCAGTTTTACAAACAAATGAACCACTGGCCAAATTGCATCGTCAGATATGATTTTCCTTAACGTTGCAATTACATTTACATTTTACATTTATTCATTTGTCAGTCGCTTTAATACAAAGGACCGAAATCCTCTTCATTGTCACATACTGTCGAAAACATATTCGAGGAAAAAAAGCCATCACTAAGCGAGATTTTCGTGATATCTATTGAGATTTATTTAGAGGCATTAAAACAACCGAGTGATTAAACCAGAAACTTCTTCGATTTGACTGATAAAAAAATCTGAATTTGAATGGTCTAAAATTAACAATAAAAGGGAAAATCGAAATTTGGGATTATGTTATTATTTCACATTTGACGCATTTCCAATTATTGCTGATCAAAAATCAAAGAGCCATGGCAGAACTGCCCCATGGACAAAATAAATGAAGAGGATATTTAATTTGTTATCTCTTCATCCAATAAAAACAAGAACGAATCTAAACGGTATTGACATATTAGAAAAAAGTTTGAGGGCAGCTTTAAGGTCAGAAGCACTCCGCATGTTGCTAGAGGCGATATTATTATTATTATTGTTATTATTATTATTAGCGTGAATAGTTAATGAGAACACCTCGTTTTAATACAAACCAAATTGAGTTTCTCATTGAGGTTATAAAACGAAAATATCAATCATCAAATTGTGCTTTCCACAAATGGGACACTTCCTTTATCGTTCTTACACGCGCACAAAACATGTAAATATTCGACATTGTATTTGTATATATGGCAAATAAGAGAGCTAATGAGCATACTTTATTTTCCACATGAGACCACGGAAGAATCTCTGTTAAAAAATTCACATATTTAGCGAGTTAATTATATTATGCTGATGTCAGCATGTCCATAATAAAGCCAAGCTTGACCATCAGACCAGTACAGAATTTGGGAACTAAACGATCTGCATTTTAAAAGAATGATGTCACAATGCGCGTTATGTTTCGTGACTTGTAACAAAATGAAAGATTTAGCACTGTCCAATCAGAGAAGAGAAGAGCTCCACTAGCACCGCGCATGGATCCAGTGAGTTGAGAGAGAGAGAGAGAGAGAGAGGGAGAGAGAGGGAGAGAGGGAGAGAGAGAGAGAGACCAGCAAGTGCCAGACATCTGCCAAGTCATCTTGCCAAAAACTTTTCACGCACAGACGAATGCGTCCAAGGCATCGAAAGTCAAGAATTGTGTCTCGAGGAGTAATACATTGCAAAAGCAGATATTATTAGGGACCCCATAAACGTTTCCATTGTGCACGTCCAGAGCAGGTCTGGAATTGTCTGTGGAATAAACCCAAAGGTACTGGAAAGGTTCGGGTGGTGAGGATGGACCGAGCCCCAAGCTCCAGCCCAAGTGGCACTAGTCAAACATCACAACCTACCCAACATGAGCCCATCAGCTTCGGCATTGATCAGATTCTCAGCAATACCGACCAAGAGTCACAACAGAATTCGACGAGGAATAATTCCGAGACCAGTTCGAGCGGAGGCAGTTACCATCTCGGCAGTCCAACGGGAGCCAGCGCAACGCCTTACACGACACTAACCGGCACATTTCACGGTATCGCGGCGCCATATGAGGAGTCTAGTCCGTATGGAGTGAACTTGACCCTTGCACCCGGAGGAGTGATTAGGGTCCCGGCTCACAGGCCCCTGGCCGCGGCCGTGCCTCCACCCATGGCCAGCGCGGTACCCGGATTTGGGAGCCTCAGTTTTCCCTGGATGGACAACAGCCAGCGCTTCGCAAAAGACAGATTTGCAGGTAATCCTATTTTTCTTTCGTTCGGTTTCTTTCGTTCCTCCTTTTCGTTTTGCTATCAAAAATCTCTATATGATTGAAATGTAAATTCACGGAGAAAACAAAAAGCACTCAATCTCACCATTTTCGTCGGATATAAAGAAGACAAAAATGTAAAAGGTCCAGGTTTAATCATATGTGCGGTGAAGTTTGAAATGTCGGAAGTTTGTGGTTTAAAATAGGAATTTTCAAGTAGGCCTACATCGGAAGAAATTTAAAAGCATACACTAATTTCGTCTTTCACGACAAACTATTGATGTAAACAACAAAAAAAAACTTGCTTTAAATGCATTTATTATTATTATTATTATTATTATTTATTAAGATTTATATGCGTTAAGATCTCACATCACTGCATCGTTTAAAGTGAAAAACTGAATATAAAAGCATTTATTTTAATTTACATTGTGCTTTATTAGCCTACGTTATTTAAATAAAAAAGGGATTATTATACATACGCTATAACGCTTACTGCGTTTTGCTAAATAATTCAAAGATGGTTACTTTGTAATATTGATATATTTCATATTTAGTATTCCTATTTTAATGCACATCAATTACGGACTTGTTGCGAATTTTATAATGTATATTATCGACTGTTAACGCGATAAGAAATAACGGTTGGGCGTTTATAAGAAATATATTAACAAAAATGGCGAATGTTTTCAATGCATATTATTCAGACTCGGATATGTAATTTCAAACGTGTTGCATTGTGCTACTGCATGTGTGCATCTGTACATCATAGCATGAGGATGAATTCATCTAGGTTTCGTTCAATACTTATTACACCGTCTGTCTAGGAAACTTGATCCTGGTATTTCCATACAGAACCAGCAGATTTTAATGGATGTAGCTGAAAAGCTGGTTTTGGTTTTGACAGTGAAGGCAGAAGAACAGCTCTTGGGTGAAGCACCTACATGCAAGACGGGAGAGATTATAAAAAAGCAACATAAAGTAAACAGCTCAACACTTTCATATAATTGAAGAACAATTTAATCTTCAAGTCCCCTCATATATGTGTAAATAAAATGTGCAAAAATTACATAAAATGTAATGATAAAATACTATAAATAAAAATATTTATTGAACACCTGTCAGTTGAGCTAAATAAACAGTAAGCTAAACTTGTGCTGTAATTAGTTACTCTTTTGCATATGAATGAAACAATTCAGAGCTGTCACATTGATCACCAGCATTCTTTATTCTGGGACAAGAGGAGAACGTTGGATAGACATATCAATATTTCAGAAGTTTTATTTATTGGAACCTACAGGCGCTATCTGCTGCTCTGTGTTTTTAGGCAATAAATAAATTAGCAATTTACTATATTAAAGTCATTAGGAGAACAGCTGCTGTTAGTATTTGAAACAACATTAATATGTTTTGTGTGATTTTACGGTACTGCTCATATCATTGTAACATAAGTAACACAGGCCTCTCAACAAAAATTTTAAGAGCAAAAGCAAACCATCTATTTATAGTTTTTTTTTTTTAATCAATCAGAATGACTAATTTGTCATCTAAAAGTTATAGTGCATGAAGATATGCAGAAATGCAGAATGATAAAAAACACATTTTTGCATTTGGCTCAGCAAGAGCCACTAAACTGGCACACATTTTAACAAACCATTAAGCGAAAGCTTTTCCACTGTAAAGCTCTGTATTTCTAAAAAGCCCAGCAAAGAAAGAAACAATAGTCTAAATGATAGTCTAGAAATGCATTCTCCTCAAAAAAAATATTAACAGAATCAAATTTTCCTTTCCTAATCCATTCTGAGAATGTTAAATGCATTCCATTTTGCTTAGTGCAGAGGCACTCTGTCTACATAATATTTAAATATTTTAAATTAATTAAAATAAAATAAAATCTGCTGTTCAAGAAAAAAAGCATACATTTAGGTTAGAAAATGTATCCCTAATATATATTAGGGATACATTTTAAGAACATTTCCTTAAAGGCACCAAGAAAAACAGATGAAAGGCATCTTCTATTTTTTTTAACTAAAACATTTTTAGAGGGAAACTTTTAAGGAAATTATGTACTAAGAAATATGAATTGAAAATGGACAAAAATTGGAAACAGACTGACTTACCTCTCCCATTGTCTGTTTTTTCCCTCCACGATGATACTACAGCAGCACTGACGCCTTTCACTGTGGCTCGGCGTATTGGTCATCCGTACCAGAACCGCACTCCACCTAAGAGAAAGAAGCCCCGCACGTCCTTCTCCCGAGTGCAGATCTGTGAGCTGGAGAAACGCTTCCACAGACAAAAATACCTGGCCAGTGCTGAACGAGCTGCCCTGGCCAAAACTCTGAAGATGACAGATGCCCAAGTCAAAACCTGGTTTCAGAACCGCAGGACCAAGTGGAGGTAAGAGAAAAGAAAAAAGTACTGATAAATATACAATTTTGAAATCACTGAGAAAACTACTGAGACAAATAGATTAAAAATTCAAGTCAGCATGCACTGTGTATCCAGACATAAGGAATAAAGCCACAAAAGAGTCTAGAATAAGATCTGCCATTATGCAAACATTTGCACATTTTTGTCTTTTAAAGAAAGTGCAGTAAAACTGAATGTGTACTGGGTGCCCTGATCTGTTTACGTGGTCTTAGCAGAATCACTTTAAACATGCAGTCGGCAATGTAGGAAATGGTCCTTAAGGTAGACCAACTTGAAGGAATTTCAAACCTGGTCATCCAATCATTGAACTGAACAAAATTCTTAATTTTCATTTAATATGACTAAGGTTGAGGTCTTTTGAACAGATGTCATTTACATTACATTTAACACATTTGGTAGACTCTTGACCAAAGCAACTTACAATGGATTCAAAGTACACATTTTATCAGTATGTGGTCTTTGGGAATCAAACAGTGGCATTTATAGGAGTAACAGCTACAGGAAATTCAAAATGTTACCAAGTTTACTTATATAAACACACAAAAACAAATAAGTTCCAGTTGTTATTTGTAGAGCTGACCAACTAGTAGTGGTAACTATCTGAATTAATGGGATAATAATAGTCTTGTGAAGAAGACATCTAAATTATTTATAAAGGCAAATTTGTTAAAAACCTGTCGTACTTTAGAGGAGAGAAGGTTGAACTTTAATCAAATGGAATATTTATCTAGATTAAACATATACCATTCAGTATCGTCCATTAAAATTAAGTTCTAGTGTAAAATTCTCAAGCTGATGAAATCGCACAATTTTATAATTATTTCCAATTTTATAATTATTTCCAATTTTACCAATATGATATTATTTCGATCAAAATAATAGTTTTGCAAAATTAACTTGACACCATTATTAATTTGTTTAAAGACCAACATAGTTTCATGATAACTATACTTGTGACAACAATAATTCATATAAGATGGCAAAATCGTAACATATCTTTGGCTTGTACAAAATGGTACGACTTTTATTCCTATATGAGACCCACCAATCAAAAACAGAATTTCATATCGATACAATACAAGAATCAAATTTTAGCTAGCCTCCAATCCAATACTTTAAGAAAGGAAATGTCTGTGAACAAATTTGGTTACTCATTCCATATTTATGTATACAATACACATGATTTTTGACTGATGTGTGTCAACAACCTGTTCCAAACCAAATGTTTACTTTCTTCCATCGTGAAAGATATTTTCCTAATAAAATCATGATTAGGTTTAGAGTTTGGGAAAGGGGTTACACTTTACTGTTACATTCAGGTTTAGGTTTGGGGTTAAACTTAGGAGAAATCATAATAATATAAATAGTTAATTGGTTTACTTTGCTCTAAAGAAGTCATTTTGGTACGAGCCAATTCATACAATTTCTTACGGCTTCTTATGAGACCAGATTATCCTGTTGCCATCTGCTTGTGATTGCCATTTAGTACTGTGTGAGGAATTTGTCAACCCAACCCAGTATTGCTTGGTGTATAAATATAACTAAACTAGGTTAAACTAGAAACAGAATACAGTGCAGTAAATACATATGAAAACAAGTCAAGCGACAAATGTAAATTCTCTACTCTAATTGCCCCTACTGTCCACTCTATTTTCCATCTCTTCTTTTTTTCCCTTCCGTTTTCTCAATATCTCATGCCAGACGGCAGACAGCAGAGGAAAGGGAGGCAGAGCGTCAGCAGGCCAATCGGCTGATGATCCAACTCCAGCACGATGTTTTCCAGAAGTCATTGTCCGACTCAGTTCCATCTGACCCACTCTGCATCCACAACTCCTCACTGTTCGCCCTGCAGAATCTACAGCCTTGGGCCAGCGATGAGAGTGGCAAGCTTGGGGGAGTGACAGCACTTGTATGAGTATCAGAATTCAAGAAGAAATTCTTGTTCTTTTTTGAAGGGCAAGGATGTTGATTGAACTTATCTCCGTCCAACTGAGAGACTTTTTCATTCCACAGACAAGTAATGAACTAATTTTGCATTACTTTGATCAAACTCGTATAAATAAAAGACATCTGCATTTTAGGAGTCTCTGCAGAATACAGTATATGGTGGCTGTGTGTATGCACATAGAGGCTTTTTCCAATCAGGGTGAGTTTCAATGTGTCAGTGATCTATAGAAAGGAACAGGCCATCTCAGCTGACCCTCAAGCTCTCTACTATACTGACTGACTACAGCATTACAGATCCACTGTTCTCCATCATCCTTCCATTTGCCCTTCTGCACCTCTGTCTCGTTCCTCCACCACTCAGATCCATAGAATAGATGATTAATGCAGAAGAGGAAAGTAACAAGGAATTAACTATTTATAATGTGAGTTGCACAACCTAACATGCGCCCAATCTGGCCATTTGTGAAAACGCAAACATGGACGCAAACATGCACAACTAGGCACACACTCATTATCTACCATGTCATGTCCCTCTCATGCAGGCTACTCTGCTTATATTGTCAACCTGGGGAATACGATAATACTTAATCAATAATTTAATAATTCTCAACAGTCTTTTTGAAGTCCAAGGGCTAACCTGCTACATTTTTTCCCCTAACCATTTGGGGAAATTGCATGAAACGTCCAGCTCGTACAGGGTGGTAGCATTTTCCTTTATGCTATTAGATTTATTCAGCAGTAACTACAAACACAGCACAGAGGAGAAACTCTTACATGCTTTGATGGCTGAGATTTGTGTGTTAGAAGAAAAGGTGAAGAGAACAATTTGAGATGAAAGATTTCCATTGAACTAAAAGTCCGTTGGACGCCCCTATGATGTTGGTGCGCTGTTGCATCCCAAACTGTGTATCATACTTTGTATTTGATAAATATGTAAATAGCAGACAAAAAGTAATAAACATTCTGTTTTGGCATTAATGCAAAACATGTGCATTGCTTACTTTATTACCCTAATGTTCTTGGATAAGGCAGAAAGCTGCAATTTTCCAAATCCCTAAGCAGCAGCATGTCTTACTTTTGGAGGTCCACCCAAGCCCACCACAATGCTATGCAACTTGATCGACAAATAAACAATGCGCCATGGTAGTTGGCTGTAGTCGATTATGCCTGCCACAGCAAAGAAGCACTTATGTCCTCAAGCAAATAAATGTGGGATCCTGAGGGACCATAAAAATGCCTTTATGCCCTCTGCAACCAACCCCCTCCTCCCAAAGTGCTGACTGTCAGGAACTGACCTGTTTTAAAGGGTTGGGTGGGGGTAAATGGAGGGGTGTCCATTATAAAGTGATTTAACAGACTCCGTACATTATGATGTTGTCGTAGCCTCCGCAGGGTAAACCTGTGGAGTTGTGCCACTGCTTTTTGTAGACATATGGTTTGTAGTGACCTGTGCCTGGTCAATTTGATTGCAGAGGGTGGGGTAAGGTGATACATACAGTTGAATCAGGGCAGTCTTAGGGAGATGCTCGGGGAATGCTCAGGATAATTTGCATAGGAAGTATTCCTGGCTCCTTGCCACATCTACGGCAATTACACCACTCTTACGATCGCTCAACTACAGATTCACATGTTAAGGTGCTTCGAGGTGTTTTCGTGCCCTCTGCTGGCTATTACGTGCAAGAGACCCAAATGCCAAGAAACTGACGCAGCCAAGAGGTGGCGCTACAATTCAGAGGTACGTTTGAAGGCTTTGGATGAAAAACATTTTATTCAAAACATGGTTATGGGTAAATTAAACCTTTGTTAACTTCAAATATCTGCCAATTAATATAAATGACAAATGTTATAGAGCAAACTTGTGGCACCAATGAAGAATCTGACGCAATACTGCCAAAACCTGTTGCCACTACTGCCAAACTTCCCAGTTTAAGTGAACTGTGATTTGTTAATGCTCTTTCAAAAAAAAAAAAAAAACCCATTTAAACAAGGTCGAAGCGAGAAACTCTAAATCAGACGAAAGCGTTCTGAATTCGAGACACGATTCTCGAACTACAAATTTCTGACTGCACGAAAACTCACCGAGGACAGCTTCGTTCAGAGTCTGAAGAGCAAGTCTTCTAAGGTGAGGCATTTTTATTTAACATGCTAATTAATGACAATTAAAAAGTGAATAAAACATGATAAAATAAGACGAGAGTGAGGTATTGGTTACCTACAGTTGACATCAATTTTCTGGCTCTTCTGAGCAGATATAACAATTGTGCTTCTGAGGTGTGTAATATCTGCGCGACTAGCGTCACACGGTCCGCAGTACTCAACGCGTTTTTATTGGCTGTACAAAGAGATAGCCCCACCCCATACTCACACAATTGGTCGAGCCAATGTTGCGGACGGCAGCTCAAATGTTAGAAGTTCTTTGGCTCAAGGAAACAACCTACAAATGGGTAGCAGACCATGAGCATTGAAGCCATAATACAAGTTTAGAAGTCAAAAATGAATATTTCGGGTTCAGAGTGTAGTATTACTACATTAAGAAAAAAAAAAATATATTTTCAGTAAAAAATATTTTCAGGGCAGTGGTGGCTCAGCGGTTAAGGCTCTGGATTACTGACCAGAAGGTTGGGGGTTCAAGCCCCAGCACCGCCAAGACACCACTGTGTGGCCCTTGAGCAAGGCCCTTGATCCTATCTGCTCCAGGGGCACTCTGACCCCAGCATAGCTGGGATATGTGAAAAATAAATAATTTCACTGTATATATGCAGAAATGTATGTATAATGTGTGACAATTGGGCAATTAAATTAAACGGTCCAAAAACAGTGCGGGTAGTGAATTAATCTACCCTATTAATCTACGGGTAGTGTTCATTGTGTTCCTACCATGGCTGCCCCCATGAGGAGACCCTCTTCATGTTAAAAAAAATATATATATAATTTATATGATAGAGTCTTTGTAATTTAATAGATATGCTTCAAAATATTTTTTTTTATTAAGGAAAAAGTTGCTCAATGTACTTTTAAATTCAGTTTGTTGGAGCTTTTAAAGTGAATGCCCACTTCCATAGTCTACATCAGCTGTAGTGTTTATTTCTGGAATCTATAATTTTATTTGAAGTCATTTCAGAACGTTAATGAAGCACATCTTGTAATAACTCTTGAACTTACCAGGAAAATGGCTCCATATTTTTTGTTTGCACTATAAAAGATGCACCTCATCTCAAATATACCTGCAAGAATGCAGCTCAGCTTTAAACAGTATGAGAAAAAAAAAAAAATAAAGTCACCGACTTACCAAGTAGTGGCAAATAATTTTGTTGCCATTCGTAAAGAGCTGAATCCTTATTAGCCATATTTATCACATGAAAAGCAACAAATAATTTGATTTACCACAGAAAACAAATTCCTACTTTATGCGCATAGAAGATGTGATTAACACCACAAACACTGCAAAGAAATTGGTTTACACTTCTGGAATATAAAGTTTATTTATATTTATTTGCCAGTTTCAAAATGTCACAGAACTCACATTTAAATTTCAATCAAAAGTCTGAGTTTTGGTTCGGTTACCAGGATTTAGCTGCACATGAAATACAAAATTCATTGCTGACATTTGGATTTAGAGTTCACAAATGAATTCCAAACATCAGTACATTCCAACTTTGTTACAGAATTTTAACAATGGCAAAATGAATGCAACTGCAGAAATACTGAAATTAAATCAATGATTCATTGGAATTATTCAGGAACCCACTAATTATGTATAACAAACCAGGTCAAGTTTTACAAGATTCATGTAAATTAACTTCAGGTGCCATCTCTCCTTAGAACACAAAGCAAAAATTCCATGTTTTAAAGAAACCATGGATGGGTGCAGTCAACAAAGCCCCATATAAATGACAGTAGAGTTCTGAGAGATAGGTTGTGAGACTGCTAAAAGTGTCTCATTTGACCTTTAAGGTTGCCAGATTGAGGCCAGTCTCCATGGACATGACAACACATGGTTGAGTTGAGGGCGGATTGCAAAGAACGAAAGGGGTCACTTTCAAAAAAGGAATGGCAGGAATTTAACAAAACTCGAGAATGCAGGACAAACATAAAATTACAGGTAACAAAAGTAAAATCATGGGTAACAAGAAAAACAAACCCTAATAATTTAAGCAAAATAAAAGGCTGTTTAGTTCTTCTCTTTGACAGTTTGTCTCCACTTCCACAGCTCCTGAATGACCTTAAAAATACAACAAAAGAACAGATAAGATGTGTGCATTATGCTGGTGTGCATACATACACACATTCCTTTGATTTGCCACTGGTTCCATTGCACATACTGCACAATTAAAGGGATAGTTCACCCAAAAATGAAAATTCTCTAATCATTTACTCACCCTCATGTTTTAGACTTTCTTCTGCTGAATAAAAATGAAGATTGTTAAAATAATATTCCAGCACTGTTGGTCCTCACAATGCAAGTGAATGGGTGCCAAAACATTTTATCTCCAAAATCCACACAAAGGCAGCATAAAAGTAACCCATGACTCAAGTGGTTAAATCTGTATCTTCAGAAACAATATGATAGGTATGGGTGAGAAAGAGATCAATATTAAAGTAATTTGTCATAAATTCTCCTCCCTGCCCTGTAGGGGGCAATATGCATGAATGCGAATCACCAAAAACAGTAGAATGTCAAATTGAAAGTTAGTGGAGATTGAGCAGGGAGAAGAATTTATAGAGAAAGAAAAAAAAAAAAAAAAAACGAATATTTATCTGGATTTAACCACCAGACTCGTCTACAGTACTTTTATGTGCCCTTATTTGAAGCGTAAAAATTATTGGCACCCATCCACTTAATGTGTGGACCTACAGAGCGGAGCCATTCTTCTAATAAAAATCTTCGTTTTGTGTTCTGCAGAAGAAAGAAAGTCATACACATCCGAGATGGCACGAGGGCGAGTAGATGAGAGAATTATCCCTTCAACTTTCCAAAGCATTTCTACAGACCATAGCACATCAAAACAATTTGCACTACAAACTATAGTTACATTTTTGTAAATAATCACAAAAAACGTATATACCTTTACATCATTGTTTTTGAAACAGTTCTTAACATAGTTCTCGAACTTCGGCTGTAGTTTCGGTAGTGATACACCCTAAAAAAAAAAAAAAAATACAAAATTTCACATGTGGCCATTACTAAAATATTTGTTTATCTCTGTATTAATAAATGAACTGCAGGATTTAATGAACATGAATTCAGTGCACAATCAAGTCAGGCAGAAAAACACTGACTAGCCAGTGTGCTTTGATGAAGAGTGGACAGTGCAAAACAAACCTTTTCAACACTAGCCATCATTTTGGTCTTGATTTCTTCTATTGTGAGAGGTGCTCGAGGGGTCTGTGGTGTTTTAGGTGACTGTGCTTTCTTGTTGCCCTTGTTGATTTCTGGAGTCTTTTTCTGTGAGAACAGACAACATTATCAACCTAACAAAGGCATGTAAGCCAAGGTATTGAAGTGTTGGGATGAGTTAAATATTCAACTACAATGAAGGGTGGAAAATTTACTGCCAGAATAGAGAGGTACTAACCGGTTTAGCAGCTGGTGTGCTGGGTTTGGGTCCTTTTCCATTTTGTGCCGGGGTCTGTGGCTTGGATGGTTGCTTTGCCTGACAGGACAATGAAACAATTGTTACTTAAAGTGACAACAGATCACTTTTTTAAATATTGCATGAGATTATTTGGGGCTGAATAACTGATTTCACCTTTACAGGGGTCTCTTCTTCACTTTCCTCCTCCTCCTCATCATCATCATCATCATCTTCCTCATCTCTGGAAGGGAAAGTAAAAAAAGGACATCCATTAATCACTAAAAAAAAAAAAATTCCATTGCAAAAACGGTAGATGCTGCCAGCAAAATCCCAGACTAACTGCCTGTTAAAGGGATAATTCATCCAAAAATGAAAATTCTTGTAATTTACCCATCCCAGATGTGTATGACGTTCTGCAGAACATAAATGTTGATTTCAGAAGTATATTTCAGCTCTGTAGGTCCTCACAATGCAAGTGAATGTTGACCAGAACTCAGAAGGTCCAAAAAGCACATAAATGTAACAAAAGTAATCCATACAACTTGTTAAATCCATATCTTCCAATCGATATGATGTGTGAGAAACAGATCAATATTCAAGTCCTTTTTTACTGTAACACTTTCACTTTCAGCCACCTACGGGTCAGGGTTGGTCACAGGTGGAGAAAAAAAGGACCCACCCACACCTATCATATCACTTCTTAAGACATGGATTTAACCACTGGAGTCGTATGGATTACATGCATTTTGAGGACCAAAACAGCGGAAATATTCTTCTAAAAATCTTTGTTCAGCAGAAGTCATACACATTTGGGATGGCATTAGGGCGAGTAAATGATGGAAGAGTTTTATTTTTGGGTGAACGATACCTTTAACTGAGATTAAAACAAAAACAACTTTAAGTTAAAAACAATGCTAAAATACTAAATTCGACTTCAGATGATGGAGGACAAGTCAACACTTACACATCCTCTTCATCATCATCCTCTTCATCCATCTTTATTTTTTTCTATGGGAGAAAGTTTGTTAGAAAATTAATCTCCACATTTAATTTAATCATACATTGAATAGGCTGCTACAAATGCAGTCCAGTACTTACTGAAGGCTTCAGGGAGAACGGCGCTGGTCGTTTCTTAGAAGTCTTCAACTCTTCTTCTTCCTCTTCTTCCTCCTCCTCATCCTCTTCTTCAAAGGACTGATCTCCACCCATGACTAAAAGGAAACAGTATATCATCACAATTAAGGCAACGCTATGTGAGCTACAAAGTAAAATTTCTCTTTTAACAGGGCACTCTCCGAATGTCCTGTTAAAGGTGCTATAAGTGATTATATTAACATCACATACATTTATAAAAAAAAAAAAAAAAAAAAAAAAAAAAATCAGGAAACCCCTAACCAATCAGAAGAAATCAGAAAAAGCTTTATTGCCAAGTACGTTTTTTTACGCATACAAAGAATTTGTTTTGGTGTTGTAGGTGCGTGTCACACAATCTCTAAATAATCAAGTCTTAAATGGTAAGCGTTATGGAGCAAGCACCTGTAACAGTACAGGCACATCAAACTTGCCTATAGCATGGTGCAAGCTCTATGTTTCTTGCATGAGATGTGCAAAGTGGTCTAGATTAGTGTGAACTACAACAGTATCAGTTACTTACTGACAAGATGCTGTCCGCTAATGTGAACTGGACCAGAACCAGTGCGTAGTCTGAACACAACAGGTGGAGTGATCTCAAACCCGCCCAAACACACCTGCAACACAAACATGCCAGTTAGAAGACATGCAATGTTGTTGTATATAGGCTTTTACAATATCCAAGTAAATAATTAAAAAAAAGAGCCTATACAAAGTTTCAAAAAATATTTTCCACTAAAAACAGTTGTACATTGTGGCCACATATTTTAAGTTTTACCAGGTATTGTCCTCTAGTTTTGTTATCAAAAATCAATCATATTTTAGGTATTGGAGCAATTCACCAATGATTATCAGCAACCTTAAATTCGTAGGGGGCCTGGGTAGCTCAGCAAGTATTGATGCAAACTACCACCCCTGGAGCAGCGAGTTTGAATCCAGGGTGTGCTGAGTGACTCCAGCCAGGTCTCCTGAGCAAACAAATTGGCCTGGTTGCTAGGGAGGGTAGTCACATGGGGTAACCTCCTCGTGGTCACGCTTAGTGGTTCTCTCAATGGGGCGCGTGGATTGCAGAGTTTAGCATAAGCCTCCACAGTGTCATGCACAGCAAGCCACATACGATGCGGCGGCAACTGAGACTTGTCCTCCAACAACAGGATTGAGGCGAGTAACTGTGCCACCACGAGGACTAATGTAGTGGAAATTGGGGATTCCAACATTGGGAAATTCACTATGGCATACTCATTTGGCAATGCGCCATACACTGGTGCATAATTATAAATGTTTCTATTAATACTTTGAAAAAGCATTTGCCATTATTTTTATTAAAACTTCATGTTTGTCCTTATGACAATGGGATTTCGTAACTGTTTTTGTTGGCCATATTTGTGTTAACTAGCATCATATTATCCAGTCTACATGTCTATGGAACTGCATGTCAAACACAGAGACCCGTAATCACGCTGAGCTCGTAATAAATTGACACATCGTAATGAATGACAAGAAGCAGAGTTAAATGCCTTAACAATAGATTCTCGAGTGCACAGGACAAGTTGAGCATGCACATGCCCTCTGTGAACGAGAGCAGGGAAATGTCATAAAAGAGCAGTGTGTCTTTGAGCGCGCGTATCTAGTTTAATGAGAACAAAGGAAATCTGTGTGCTAACGGAGAGATTCACACTTGCACACACTGTAATTGCATGTGCTCTCAACATTTACTGTAACAGTATTACAGTGCCATAGAGCTAGGGTCTATCAAGCTGGACATGGTCCAATTAGCCATTCATTTTACTTTATCTTCATGCTTTTGATTTTAAATGGCAAATGTATCATAAGTGCAATTCCAAGGCATCAACTCAAGTTGATCCAACAGATGCATGATATAACACTGGTCATTTGCGTGAAAATTAACAACACTACTTACACTGGGAAGGGTGGAAGGCTTAAGTGTGGCCAGCACTGCATTGACCTTCTGACCCTCCATGTCTTGTCCTTCGATCTCCACAACATTCAGTTCATCTTTAGTTGTGGGATCAACGCACGCCTGCAGGGATATTAATGAATATCTTAAATTTGATCTAAATGTTACCAGAATTATTGTTATTTAAATTAAGTGGAATGACAACTTGAAACAGCACAGTTCAACCTTAAACTCCACACATACCATTCTGACTGATAACTGATGATCAAAATCATCATCCTCTGGGTTAAAAATAATATCCTTTCCTGCCTTGAGCTCACAGCCTGTAAAACACAAATTAACAAATGTTAACTGCAGAAAACGAGAACATCGTGGACCCTTGGCCTTGTTGGATGATAAAAGGGTTAAAGGGGTAATGAAGGATTTTTCCCCACCACGTGACTTCAAGGTAAATTAACCCGTTTAAGTTACTATGAAGTTAACATGAAAATTAAACTAATGTTAATTAGTACTACTGTCCGACAAGTTGTGAATGGTAAATACAATAAAAATATAATTATCATAAGTCTGGGTATGTAGGGGTGCAGAACGTAATATATAAGAGAATACATAAGAAGCACACCATAACAATTGTATTAAACGAAAAATGCGATGTTAGACTTGAGCAAACTTTATTCACATTTGCACTTCCAAACCCACGTGTAGCCCAATGACGCCATTTTGGAAGTTACAGGCCGGTGCACGTGCTTTCAAGCTACCCGCGGAGAAATCGCGTGCATTGAGATTAAATCGATTCAAATGCATTGTGTGCTTCATACAAGCTTGTACTTTGAATATGACATATCAAACTTAAACTAACATAAATAGGTGGCCTGTCAGCAGCTGACAACCGGTATGTGCCGAATCTCGTGCTAACCGATTAGCCACTTTTAGTTCATGCTAAACACGTTGCAGTCGAGTGTCAGTCTGCATAGAGCTATTTTAGAAATATGTTAGATTGTATTTAATTTAATTAACATATCAAATGCGCTGTTAATTAGTTTGTGGTCTAGTTATATAACGGGTTTACTGGCAGTCTAAGTTAACTTAAAAGTGCGAAAATTGTCACGTTTACATTTGAGACTTGTGGTCTAAAAGATAACATAACACAGAAGGGATCGATGTAGGTATTTTATGATCTACATACCGTACAGGAAGGTCTGGGGACCCATTTGTTCAAGATCCATCTCAGCAGTCTGTTTGAGCGTCTGAATGTAGCCTAAACTGCCGTGTAAATGAAACGGACACACTAACCCACATTGTGTATATCACGCCCATTATCTGGGACGGTCCTCCGGTAAAGCCAATGAACGAGCTCCATATAAGAGACAAGAGAACTTTAGGTGTGATTTAAAAATTATTGTAATCGTATCTATTTTAGTGTTGCACATTTATGTGTTACAATATACAACAATAGAATACTACATTTAAATGATTTAAAACACATTAAGATATTGTAATTGAAGATGGCATTATTATTACACATCTCTAAAATAATAATGATAATAATAACGATGATAATAATAAAACAATAAAAACAACAACAACAAACACGGCAAACTCAGCAGCATGGTTATTCCACAAATATTTTTAATCAGTTTTGACTGAGATTGCACAGCATATATTTCAGAAAATTCCCTTTTCACAGTTTGTATTTGCCTCCATGGACATTTCATCATGTGGCACCATACTTGCAAGTATTTACATAGCTTATACTTCTTTTGCTTCACCTGGACCACTTGCAATCAATATAAATAATCATATATATATATATATATATATATATATATATATATATATATATATATATATATATATATATATATTATACACTGGCAGACACATTTTGGAATAATGTAAAAATGTTGCTCTTATGGAAAGAAATTGGTACGTTTATTCACCAAAGTGTCATTCAGCTGATCACAATGTATATTCAGGACTTTAATAATGTGAGAAATTACTATTACAATTTGAAAAAAAAAATTCACAACTTCTTAAACTACTTCATAGAGTTCTCATAAAAAAATCCTCCACGTGCAGCAATGACAGCTTTGCTGATTTTTGGCATTCTAGCTGTCAGTTTGTCCAGATACTCAGGTGACATTTCACCTCACGCTTCCTGTAGCACTTGCCATAGATGTGGCTGTCTTGTCGGGCACTTCTCATTCACCTTACAGTCCAGCTGATCCCACAAAAGCTCAATGATGTTTAAGATCCATAACACACTTTTCTAATTATCTGTTGACCAATATCTGTTTCTTTGCCCTCTCAAACCTTTTCTTTTTGTTTTTCTGTTTCAAAAGTGGCTTTTTCTTTGCAATTCTTCCCATAAGGCTGCACCCCTGAGTCTTCTCTTTACTGTTGTACATGAAACTGGTGTTGAGCAGGTAGAATTCAATGAAGCTGTCAGCTGAGGACATGTGAGGCGTCTATTTCTCAAACTAGAGACTCAGATGTACTTATCCTCTTGTTTAGTTGTACATCTGGTCTTCCACATCTCTTTCTGTCCTTGTTAGAGCCAGTTGTCCTTTGTCTTTGAAGACTGTAGTTACACCTTTGTATGAAATCTTCAGTTTTTTTGGCAATTTCAAGCATTGTATAGCCTTCATTCCTCAATTGACTGATGGGTTTCTAGAGAAGCTGTTCCTTTTTTGCCATTGTTATATTAATATAATATATTGTTATATTAATATATAATTGTTGCATACTGTGGGAACTCAAAAACAAACACTAAGGCAATGTTAAGCTTCATTTAACAAACCAAATAACTTTCAACTGTGTTTGATATTATGGCAAGTGATTTTCTGGTACCAAATTAGCAGTTTAGCATGATTACTCAAGGATAAGGTGATGGAGTGATGGCTGCTGGAAATGGAGCCTGTCTAGATTTGATAAAAAATTACTTTTTTCAAATAGTGATGGTGCTGTTTTTTTACATCAGTAATGTCCTGACTATACTTTGTGATCAGTTGAATGTCACTTTGGTGAATTAAAGTACCAATTTCCTTCCGAAACCGCAAAATATATACATTATTCCAAACTTTTGGCCCCCAGTGTATATATACTGTATGTAATTAATCTGGATTTTCCTTTGTTCCTTGGATGTATGGACTTGTATTGGGGTACAGACAAGGGACTGGATTGTAATTTATTGGGTTTATATATATATATATATATATATATATATATATATATATATATATATATATATATATATATATATATATATATGATTAAGTGATTCTGCTGTCTCTTCTCAATCCTCACATACATAGACACGTATACACACCCCTCTAACCTTAGAGCCAGCATATTTGCTAAAATCTAGTGGAAAATGGTTTGGCAGGTACTGAGACAGACATAAGTAGGCAGACCGGAGACAGCAAATACCTACAAACAACATTATTAACACTGACAACACAAGACACCAAATCAACCTCCAATTAAGGATCCCACAAGTCCATGTCATAAATAAATGAACCATTAAATGTTTATGCAGATTAATAACGTCAGGTTAGTTATCTGAAAGCCAATGTTATCTTCAAGCAACTCATTGGGAACATATCTGCAGTTTTTTTTTTTTTTTTATCATGCAAGCTCTTTAGGCAAGAAAGCAAGCAAAGGAGGCTGTATACCTCCTGGATGCAGTTCCAGTACAAATGTATTGGGTCCTGAGCTCTAGTGTCAAGCAAACCAAAAAAGCCTGAGAATAGCGTTCTCTTTCACAGGCAGGGGAGAATGCTGATCAAGGCCACCGCAATGGTTACACATCAGACAATGCACTTTCATACATATGCAGTGTTCTGGATCAGCTTGAAGGTCTGAAAGGTTTACAAGTGACAATATTAAACATCTTACATGGTTTGAATAGAAATAGAAAAAGAAAGCCTACTGACTCTCGTGCATCCATCTATCGACCACCATGTCCCTCCAAAACTCAATTCAGTGAAATCTGGCAAATGTACATTTTAACATAAAATCCTATTTGCTCTCTTTTCCCACTCTATGTTTCTTTCTTTTCTTCTTCTGATTCATCTTCTTTACATCACATTTTCAAAGAGCTGCATGGATTTCATCATATTTTCATCCTGAGAAACAAGTGGAAAAAAAAGAGATACTTTGAATGAGCATAGTTGCTGAAATGCAGTTCTTTAGTTTGACCACACTGAGACAGTATAATCTTTTCAATGCAACTGGATCATATAACATGCACCACAGTTTATGTGGATGTTTACACAAAGTGCTAAAATAGGCTATAAGAAAATCTCTATATTTTTTTTTAATCTGAACATGCTACTATACAATGTAAACTTACTTCCTGACAGGCGAGGACGAACTCCTCTAATGTTACAACTCCATCTTTGTTTTTGTCCATCTTCTGTGTGAAGGTGAAAATTCATTTAGGTTGTTCTGACAATTTACTTTGCATTTTATACATAGAGAATTGCTAATTTCATCTAATAATGTCTGACCTCAAAGAAAGCATCCACATGTTGCTTTGGTACATCTCCTTTTAAAGCCGGATAAGTGTACTTCCCCATCATGTCATAGATGGCTCTCACTATCTCTGTCATTTCCTGTGAGGTACGTGAATACAGAATTAAGTTATTATGCATACATTTTTGCTAAGTTACTTTTATGTGGCTCCTTGTACAAATCGCAGCAGTTTCCTGGTGAACTGAACAACAATTTCAGGGTAATCACAAATAAAATGGCAGATTATCACTTACTCATATACATACTTTTCACCCTATTCCTCCCAGAATGCTTTGTTATGGAAAAATAGTTTTCTCTGGCCATGACTTGTAAGGCAATACATTGTAACGTTTGCGCTACATATCCGTTTAAGATTTAGGATAGAGAGGTAGGTTTTGTTGATTTAAAACTCAAGCTTTTAGCAACACACAGAGGACATTCTCAATTGAAACTGCCGTGAGATGTGTCATTAACCACATAATTTTGAAAAATGTCGACACATTGACATAATTTTCATGAGATCAATCTATTATTGATTTAAGTTATGATAGTTATTGTAGCTTTTGAACCAGCAAATGTGCCACACACACCTCCTTGTTGATAAATCCATCTTTGTTAATGTCATATAGATAAAATGTCCACTCAAGTTTATCTCTGACCGTCCCCCTCAATAGGGTAGATAATCCCATCACAAAGTCCTGAGAGAGCAAGAAAGTTAATCCTGTGTGCAAAGTTATACACATATGTATTCTCATACTGTGCCATGAATGCACATAAGCTATACTTTCATACCTCAAACTTTATTGATCCATCATTTCTGGTATCAAATGCATTGAAGAGATAATGTGCATATGTGCTAGCATCTGGAAGAAGTAGAGCAGTGACAACAACATAAGGCATTTGGTATCTTTCATAAAGTGTTGGGTAAGGGGAATCCAATACAAATGAGTACTTTACTTTATCAGATTACTTTACTGATAGCTGTATTGAAAAAGCAATCACATTACTAATTTCTAAAAATTACTTTCTAAAGAAAATATATATTTATTTTGCTCAACAAATTCAAAATAATGTCTATATTTCCTGATTGTGCATTGTTGCATGCAAGTCATACACAGCACCACACGTCTCTCCCTTACAATTACTTACAGGGGACACTCGCCCTTCAGCTTTCACAGAAATGCTAAAATATGAACATAATTCATGTTTTAAACTCTGCATATAAAATACTAGAAATGTTTAACCCAAGTAATCTAAACTTATTTGAAAGTCAGTAACTGTAAATTGAGAACTACTAGAATCTACTAGATTACTAGAAATAAAATGTTATTTGTTACACTATTTTGTTACTAAAATAGTAATTAGATTACAGTAACTTATTTGTTATCAGATTACACCCAACACTGGATATGTACTCAATGAAGCATGCCATACACAAGGATTCCTTGAGGTTAAATGAATGTAACATACCGCCATGTGGAAAAAACTGTGCATAAATGTGTTTGAAGGTCTCTTCATTCACCACTCCACTTGGACACTCCTGGGGGGAAAATGAGACTTGACCTGAGACTGATTCATGTATGTGCGCAGAGTTGTGTTTCTTAACTGAGGATCTGTCGGCCCTTAATTTAATTACAGGGGGGTCCACAGAATAATTTTAAACAATATATAACATTTTTGATTAGTATAATGTGCTAAAATATACATAGAATGTTAAACACATAAGAGTTATTTGATTATATTATGACATTATATTTTTCAATAAAAATACAGAATATGGATAGCATGTTAAAGGAATAGTTCACCCAAAAATTTAAATGCACTGATCATGTACTCATCATCATGCCATCCCAGATGTGTATGGCTTTATTTCTTCTGATGAACACAAAAAAATATTTTTAGTAGAATATTTCAGCTCTGTAGGTCCATATAATGCAAGTGAATTGTGGCCAGAATTTTGAAGCTCCATTTTTTATGCTGCCTTTATGTGCTTTTTGGACTTTCAAAGTTCTGGCCACCATTCACTAATATTGAATGGACCTACAAAGCTGAAATACTCGTCTAAAAAAATCTTCATTCTTCATTTGAGTTCAGCAGAAGAAAGAATGTCATACACATCTGGGATGTCGTGAGGGTCATATGTCATATGATGAGAGAATTGTTTTATTTTTGGGTAAACTATCTCTTTAAATAAGTGGTGGGCAAGCTAAAACAGGCAGCATGTTTTCCTCTACATTTTGATGTGTTAACTGATCTGAGTAGAGAATCACTTTGGGAAACATTTGTTTCAATATCTCAAGCGCATTTGACATTTAATCATGTGCATATTAATTTTGGATATCAATAATTCAATTTTCACTAAATATTAATTCTTGATATCAGCAATGGAATTACTCCTAGTGAAATTGCTAATTAATTTCACAATTAATTATCACTTTTTTTAAATGCTAACCTAAAATGACAATTCAACTTGTACATTGTTACATTTAAACAATTACATTGTTTCTGGTAAAAATGTCCAATCCTGACCAAAAAAATGAATTACAGCTAGTAAAAATGCAAATTTTGAAATCCGTAAATTTATTTCCACATGTTAAATTTGGTATTTTAGATATCAGGAAATGTATTCCACATATCAATAAATTAAATAGTAATTATATCTTAAAAGGCTTTCTTACTAGCTACAATCAAAAAAGATATCTGAAATAACATTGCCACTATAGTGAAAACCAAAAAATTTTTCCTGCTGTAATTCAATTGTTGATTTTAGCAATGATACTAGTCCTTAATTTGTACTAGTAATAGTGCAATTATTGATATATAATAAGTTTTCACTTGTAAGAAGTTCATTGGTGATAAATGTTTTAGGAATTTCCTCTTGTAAGAAATTAAAGAAATGAATAGTGGATATCTGTAACTGTCTTTTGAACAGGAGCGAATGACAGATCATTGTGAAATTGCTCTTGGGATAATGCAGTTACAGATGTGAAAAATACAGCTTTTTCTAATTGAAATTCCATTTTTTATATCAAGAATGGGTATTTCTGCATATAATGATGTCATTTTTTGACATTAAGAATTAACGTTTTAATAATAAAAACATCATTACTGATTTAAAACATTTGCATTTCACTAGTAGTATTCTATTGCTGATATCAAGCATTTTGACAACTAAAAACTGAATTACAGATATCAATAATTCACATCCATGATTAAATATGGAAAGAGCTTGCAATATAAGGCAATAATGATGTCAACAAGCTTATTCTGCTCTGCATGCCACTGTCGGGTAAAACCTTCCTTTTGAGGACAGTACCCAAAAATGGTTGACAATCACTGCCTTAGAATACTACTCAGTGCACAGAGGTTTTGGAATGGCTTTTTGAAGAAACAAATATGAGCTGCTGTGTGGGTGTGTTGCTGAGAATGACTGTATGTGTGTGCGTCTAATATATTGTGTGAATGCTTGTATTGTGAAATATGACTAGCTGACTATTGCTGCAGGCCTGTACGTAGTGATTAGTGACATGCCGGATAATGCAGAACGAAAAAAATAAGAGTTTACAGAGTTTTAAAGACAGATGAGACACAACAAACAGAACCACAGGGACTGTATATGCAGATGAGAGACTATGATTCATAAGAGAGGATATTGAGGCATAAGGATAAATTTAATAAACACAACATCAGCATCTTAAAAGATTCCAAAACGTGTCTAAAGACATTTGAAGAAAGTGAGTGTGAGGCTATGGGAGAGATGGGATGGATGAATGGGGAATACTGGGCAGGTATGAATGGGAGCGTACATTTTTGAAGCCTCTGTAAAGGACTTGTAGCTCTTGCTTGGTGAAGTTTGTCTGTGCTTCGAGCTGCTCGAGGCCCTCCGGCCGGTGGCAGACCATCGTCATCTCTAGTTCATCATCTATTTTATCTAGAGAGAGAAAAACAGAGTCAGTTTTATTCTGATAAACAGTTATTGCTGCGAATCTCAGGGTACTTTCATTGCAGATGAGAATTTATGTAGTGCTTTATTAGTGTCAACTTGGACGTTCCTTCTAAATTTGAGAAATAATAATTATTATTATAATCTTTTTGCTTCCAGTGGGATGAACTGTTGTTTTGAAACTCAAAATATGGGCCGAATGCTCTGTCCTCGGAAGTCTGGATTTGAAGCAAACATGTAAACATGTTTTTTCCTCAATACAGTTTGGTGAGATTATGGGAGACATGGCAGTGGTGATTAGCAACGGACAGAGTCGCTCTTTCTCTTTTAAAAATAGAGACAAAACTCTGCTGGAACCAAATCCATAACCTACACCTGCACATCAAAGACTTTAATTTTGGTAGAAAAGTAACTCAGATGACTCATGTGTCTCAAGACACTCATACACACTCACAGATTCATACAGACTAGCACACACAGACCCCTGCAGGCCCTGCTGCTGCTGCTGCTGCTGCTGCTGCTGTGTCAGCTCTGGAGAAGTGATTGGCTTGTGGGTGAAGAGGCAGATGAGGTGATGGGGGAAATCTGCAGAATGAATGAAAATTGGCATGGATAGCTAAGGGGGCAACCCGATATCACGCCGAGGCGTGAAATAGACACGCCGGTCCACTCGCGGATGCGTGTCGGTGTCACGCTTTGCCTCCTCCAGGCGTGTACATGACACGCGCGCGTCTACGTAGAATACCGTCAGGGGGCGATCGTTTCCTCGACGCCAACAACTCTCCGCGCACCAAAGAGGAAGCGATACCGTTGTCGTCGCGTTGCACGTTCGTGCGGGCGGGATGCCGGCCAATTTCGCCGGTTACTTTCACTTGTGACCATATGTGACAAATAAAGGTTCATTACAGTGCTGCTTTCATGAAGAAATCCTAACGTTGCTGTAGCCTAACGTTGTTATATGTGTGTGTGTGTGTGTGTGTGGGCTGTCGAGTATCTTGTGCTGATGTAAATAAATACATAAATATATATATATATATATATATATATATATATATATATATATATATATATATATATATATATATATATATATATATTTTTATTTAAAAAGTGTATTTATGTACAAAAATATATATCCCGCTAACCGGAACTGGAGAACGCGATGTATCGCTTCCTCTTTGGTGCGCGGACAGTTGTTGGCGTCGAGGAAACGATCGCCCCCTGCCGGTATTCTACGTAGACGCGCGCGTGTCATGTACACGCCTGGAGGAGGCAAAGCGTGAAATAGACACGCATCCGCGAGTGGACCGGCGTGTCTATTTCACGCCTCGGCGTGATACCGGGTTGAAGGGGGAGACCATCATCTTTCACAGAACTCTGGAGAGCCATTGCATCCCCTTATATACAGTATGCCCCCAACCCCTTATAAATCCTCTCTCTGGCTTTCAAATACACACACACACACACACACACACACACACACACACACACACACACACACACACACCTGTGATAAACTATTAAGTGGAAAACTGTCTAGACTGAACAATAAGCATGTGCAACATGCTTATATAAGCAACAATAAGTGTTTATTAACAGATAATGTGCACTTTTACTCATGATTTGTGTGAAAGTGAATTAAAGTCATTGTTATGGCACCTCAATTGTAGGAAAAAAATAATTAGCAAAAATGTGGGTAAAGTGTGTGATTCTGTGAGACCAGGATGCAGATCTTTCTGGTGAAGCTGGTTGACAAGGTAAGTGTTGATGTGTTGATGGTAAGGCTAGTTAAGAATCCTGATGGAGAAACCAGCATGAAAAACACAACATATGCTGTTTTCTAGAAATGCTGGTCTTTCCAGCTGGTTTTCTCTCACTTATTTCTGTTCTTTGGGTGTTCAATCAGCAGGAGATATTTCAATCTAATTTGTCTTCACTGATGATGCTAGCTGTGTGTGAGCTGTATCATAACTGTATGTATCTTAATGTTAATAATGGAAATGCTTTTCTTCAATGCTGGCTATAGATGGTGAGATATAGACTGGATTAAGAAACCGTTAAGATAATACACTCATGTTTTTGTTTTGCTTGTGAAAATTCCAGAGCCAGTGCGTGCTTGAAAAAAATCATAAACCTACCAAATGCTCCACTGTTAAGTCTTTATCTTGCCGCAAGCAATTTTCAGATCCTCCTGCCTCTTCATTTTAATTTTTAAAATCCTGTTTGCTTCAGTTTTAATCTCACTTGATAAAAGATCTCTGACATTTTCAAACAAATTCTGAATCCATGGAGAAACTACTATCTGCTTGACAAGCTAAAATCATAATGGAAAATATAAACACATGAATCTGAGGTGAATTTTAACACAACCTTGCCAGATATTGTCCAATCCATCTGATAACCGTGATAAAGAATGTAATAGATACATCCCATGACAATAAACAGATGTGAAGCTTCTGCTTATACAAGAAAACCACAAGCAACCCTCTAAATACTTCGTCACTCATAATTATCATCTTCCCTTTTTTAACACCTACAAACTGATTTGACAGTGAGAATGGAAAAGAGAGGTGCGAGAAAAACTATGGAAACAAACCCGAGAAAGATGATTGTATGAAGATTCTCAGAGGGAGAGAGCCAGAGAGAAACGTACAGAGTAAATGCCAATTAAACAACCGTTTCCTGTGTACCTAATTACATCGGGGACGAAATGTATATGCTGACAGTTTGTTTTTTACAGAAAGCAGTCGGCAGTTTATTTTTCTTTGTCTGACAATGAAAACTGAATGACCAGTGAGATGGGAATGCAATAACTGAACTCAAATCTGCTATTAATAAATAATATACTGTACATTAAAAAAAATATTTTAAGACGTATGCGTTTCAATTTCACAATAAATTCCATCAAATTGAATTGAGTATACTTTAAAAAGCTCGTTTCATTAATTAAACTTGATTAAAAATTACACAATTCTATTTGATTAATTTGTTTTATAAAATAGAAATGGGAAAATCTTAAAAACAGGGAAAATCTTTTGTTGTTGTTTTATTTGTTGTTGTTGTTGTTGTTGTTGTTGAGCACAATACATTTCCCCAGCAGTCCTGTATAAGTCTTTATCAATAAGCACCACCTAATGTATGGAAGTAAATTTGGTTTTCATTTTAACCTAATGAATATTTGGTTTGTTCTTGATGTGAATCTTAGTAACACTTAATGTTCTTGTTGTTAAGGGTTTATAAAGGGGTTCATTAACTATGAGTAACTCATTTACAAATGCATTATAATTCATTGATATACAGTTATAACAACAATAAAAAGAGTGACTGCCATGCAGTACTTTCCAAAAAATTATTATACATAATAAATTATTACAATTATATATTAAATGTAAATTATCAATCAGTGATTATATGCAATACTTGCCAATGTGTTATAAATGCTTAATGACACTTATTCAACATTAGTAACCAAGTAGCACCGTTCTTTTGATATCAGCGTGACAAGGAACATGACAACACAAGTGATTTGAGACATTACAGTAATTAATAAAATTAATCATAACTCATTATAATTAATTATGAAAATTTGGATCGGTTAATAGAATCAACTTGATGTAGCTGAATTCATATTTCAATCATTTTCTATGTTCGTCCAGCAAACACTCAGTATTGATCGTCTATCAATTCTCAGAAAGGATATTTTTTGTGGCCACACAAAAATAACTCTTTCTTAACCTGTAGCTGGGATTGAATCATTACATTGACATTGATTTACAAGCAGACCAGAATCAACTCACAAGAATGTACACAAAAGTTTATTTAACTAAAATACGAGCACTTAACTAATCTAAACAAAAACATACACACAAATCACTCATACATGGGAAAGGCAAGAATGAAAATAAAATAAAACCAGAACAGAATAGAATAGGGGAAATGCAGTTATGAAAAGAGTCATTTTGACCACCCGAGAGAACCATCGAGCTCTTAATTTAAAAGCACCTTTGTTTCAAAGGGGTTTTCATCGTATACTAAAACTAGGTTCAGTTAGTTACTGGTACAATACTTGCAATTGCCTCTGACTGGTCAGCTGATCTAGTCTGTTGTGATTGGTCAACCGCATAGAGTGTGTGTCGGAAATGTAACGGCCCTTACCATAACAGAGTTTCAGGTTCCTAAGCAGCTGCGAACACTATTGTAACTATGGAAAACAGTGGCATCGTTTTTTTCCGTACCAGCTTGAGCCCGAATCTGATAATGAATGAAATAATGAAAGTTTGGAAGAACAAGCTGATCGACCCGAACCACCTTTACAAGCACAACTTGAGCAGGACGTTTCACAGTGGTATGTTTTAGTTTTGTAGCTTTCTTACAAGTACACTGTTGATTATTGTGAACCTAACAAAGTTTCAAGTAAAAGACACATAGCTCATCTAAGTTAGTCATCTTTTGCTGGAATGAGTGTAGACAAAAAATTTTCACCTCAGATTGGAACAGAAAACAGAGGCTCACTCCCGGTTGGACATTACCAGGTGTATTAGAGAGCAAGTTAGCTGAGCACTACGGTGGACTGCAGATGTAAAACATATTGTTTCTAAAAATAACTCCTTGCACCATCTTTTACGAGTAATCGTCTTGAAAATCCAGCATTGGTTGCGGTTGAGGAATAGTGCTAAAAATACATTTTACTGCTTTTGGAAGTCCAAACAAAGAGGTTTTGCTTTTGCAGTGAAGAAAACAGTGTCTTCTCGACATGGCACTAACACTAACACAACTCATCCTGGCCTCGGCTATAACTACCTTTGTTTGAGGGTGGGACAAAGTAGCCCTTAGGGGGGCATTATGCAAATGTATTATATAGTGACGTAGATATTTTATGGAACAAATGGCTGGACTACAATCCAGCCGTTTCTTGTAGTTCTTGAGCAATGTTGTCTGTAGGAGAGAATAACTCCCTTTTAAATGAACTTTGTGCTTTGTAACTTTGCAGAACTTTTACATGCACAAACAGCTATATAACACACTAAAGGAAAGGTAAAATCTCAAAAAGCATAATAGGGCCTCTTTAATAAAATAATAACATCCAAGGGCAGTCATGGGAAAATGTATGTATATATATATATATATATATATATATATATATATATATATATATATATATATATAAATACGTCTATTCATAACTGGAGGCAATAAGAAAAAATATAAATACTGGAAAAAATTAACCAGGCCTCCAATATCCAAACAATATCTATACCTCTGGTTAACAAAGTGGCAACCAAAGAAAAATAACTAAAACACAAAATCAAAATGTGAGTCAGCTGCCCATGATCGTAAAGGCTAACCTTAGCTCAACTGAACTGAAACTTTCTTTCACTACACCTAACTTGGTCTCTACCAAACACAAAATAAAGGTTGTATCAAATAATAGATTATTCAAATAACTCCAAAATCAATAAATAAAATAAATCATAACTAATATACAATAATCAATGTCCTAAATCACTTAAACAGACAAACAGAAAAATGTAATATATAATATGAATGAACGGACCACTCTCTGTTGGCTGTCGCGATTTGTCGATTTATTTCACTTACTCATAATGCTACAACTTTATTCTCGTAATTTTTACTTTATTCGCAAAATATTACAACTTTATTATCAAAATCGTAATTGTTTTTATTTAAAGTGACAATAAAATGCCATCATGGGATCACTGAGTAAAGTTAAAAATAACTTGAATTTTATAAACGCATCTCGAAACACCTGCGTTGAGTTTCATGACTGTTATTAAACATGATTCCAGGTTGTTTTTAATAAAGCAATGTTTCAAAGCTTGATAAAAGGCAAGAGAGTGTGTTTTTTCCCCACTTTTTGCTCTGGTGTGCAGATTTACGTACAATAATTTGACAAGTTCAATATCTTATGATTTTAAACAATTTAAAAATCAAGGCACAAGAGGCTATTTAAAAGCAGTTTAAACTACTCCACACACATGACATGGAAATATGAACCAGCATGGGCAGAGCACATTTACAGGCAGTCATTGTTTGACTGTAATGTGAGATTTTATCACGAGTCCCCAGCTGACTTTAACTTGCCCTCTGAGTTCCCAGCTGCTTTGACTTCACCCTATGAGTACCCATCTGCCTTGATCTCTCCAATAGAATCCCCTGTGGCTCCGCCCTCTGAGTCCCCTGTCAAGGCTATTGCCTCTCTAAATTCCCTGAGTTTCCCATGCTAGTCGCTCCTCTGTCAGTCCCGCCTGGCCTCGCTCCCCAGTCTGTTACACCCAAGACCGGCTATACTCTGCCTTGTTCTCCTATTGCTTCACTAAAGTCCCCTGTTGCCTCACCATCTCTCTCGTCTGCTCTCCAGTGGTCTCCTGGTTGTCCGCCAGTAATTATTTGGTCTCCAGCTTGTCCACCAGCTTCCAGGTGGACCCCTGGTCATCTACTGTGGTCTTCAACTGGCCCACACACGCACTTAGATCTGCATCTCACATCTCAAGACTTCTTCATTACACCATAAGGCTTTTTTTTTTGTGGAACACATAAGGCGATGTTATGTAGAATGTTAAACTTAGTCACCATTCACTTGAAAGTGGTGACTTATTCTAACATAATGCCTTCATAACATCTTCTTTTGTGTTCCATATAAGAAAGAAAGTTATATGGGTACATACAATATGTGACTAAATATGAATTTTCATTTTTGATGCAAACTATCCTTTTAATGAATGAACCAAGACTGATAAATGCTGTTAAAAAGAATGCATTACCTTATACATTAAGTGATTAACATTTAGAAACTTGTAAAGAAATTATAGTTCTTCCAGAACCATGGTGGAAGAACTATTAGGCAATATAACATGCATAAGAAAAAGACATTGGACACCTGCCCTTGATGTCACACTAAACAATAGGTAACCCTGTAACAGTTAATTTGATAGAGCAAGCCACCCACATTCTATGCAGATCACTATAGCAAGCTGCTTTAGATCATAGTGATATGTTAAATCTATAGGTTAAAATGTCAAATTAAAGTGCCAAATAGTGAGCAAATATTTAAATAGCAAGTTATGAATATTCATGAGCAGCTGCAATAAAGATTAGTTACTGCAGTTCTACACTCCCTACTCATTAGGACTGGGGCAGAGTCATTCCCCCTCAGCTATAGCTCAACATCAGGCATCCAGATCAGTCAAAGGTCATATGGGGCTTTTCCACTGCACGGTACAACTCGACTCAACTCGACTCTGCTTGCTTTTTAGGGGGTTTTCCACTGTGGATAGTACCTGGTACCTGATATTTTTTTGTACCACTTCGGTCGAGGTTCCAAGCAAGCTGAGTCGATACTAAATGTGACGTCAAAATCCTGCAGATAACTGATTGGTCAGAGAGAATCACTAACAATGTCACTGGATTTCCGACACCACCCACTAGTTTTAACGTTAGCAACAGCGATAGCAGTATCATTTGTTCAAGCAACTTTCAAATTGTGAAAAAATACATGACTGTGCGCAAAACCATGCCATGGTTAATAAACAAGGTGCAGACGGTCCACTCGTTAGCGATGAACGAAACAATTAAAGTCTCTCAGGAAGTGTCTCAGCTGTTGGCCGCACACGGCTACCACCGGACCTACCAACAGTGTAGGAAAAAGTAAAAAAAAAAACTTAAAAGTGACTACAGAACCATCAAGGAAAAATGGAAGTGGTCCAACCAAATGGACGCTATCTAAACTGGTGAGCAATGGGAGGGAGAGTGCCATGGCATGATCTACGATGGTGGATGGTATGTTTTGTTACGTTAACTCTATACTCTGCTTGAAAGCTTCACTTTATTTAGTTGACCAGCTACTGGAAAGCTTGCATCTAAAACAACCAGGCCAATTTAACTGTTACACTTGTGTAAAATCACCATGCAACAACTGCTTTATACAGCACAATGAGCTAGTAGCTAACAGCTAGCGGTTGTTATTGTTTTGGTGTTTGTGTCATGTTTAAGATGATGTCACGACAGTAGTGGCGGCACAACTATGACGATCAGCCTATAATCACACCCATGTTGAGGCGGTACTAAACTGCAGTGGAAACGCAAGCTCAGAAAAGTTAAAAGTGGAAAAGTGCCATTAGATCACTGATCTTTTAATCGAGAGACATTTTTCTTAGAGCCTAATGTCCCAGTATGTTTGTCATATGAGAAACTGTTTGGCTGGAACAAGGGGAATAGAGGAGCATCTGACAGATGGCAACAATGAATTATGTCACTGAATTTGCCTTAGAACATTTAGGAGATTTTAAAGGAATAGTTCACAACAAAATGAAAATTCTGTCATACTGTTTTCACCCTCATGTCACTCTAAACCCACATTAGTGTATATTTAAATATGGCATGCCAAGTAGGGTTGCACCACAGTTTAAAAAAAATGTCAGGGAGAGTGGGCTTTGTCAGCAGAGGAGGGATGAATGGGGGAGAGAACACAACAATTGTTTGAACCAGTCTGATTCAGTCACTTAGCTTTATTTTACCAATGGCGTTAACAGCATCAAACATCCTCGCAATTGCTTGAAATAAAATGCATGAATAAATTATACACTGTTTTGTAAGCTCACAATACATTACAGAGAAACACTGGTCATTTTCTATCTTTAATTTTATGCTCAATTAAATGCCAAGCCATTAACTCTGTATTGCAATTCTGTGAATGCTTTTTACATTTTTAAAAACCTTTTAGACTTATTCCAAAATGTTGATTTACAAAAATAAGAGCTTAGATCATTTAACACACTTACGTACATTAAGGATGATTTGATGGATCCATTGGTAGCATTTGTCTGTCATTGTAAAATGCACCTCAAACGATCCCCAGTCCACCTCACTGCATATCACGAAACTCTCAGGTAATAAATGTGTGTTACACAGACTTTTAGAAAGTTTCTCCATTGATTGAAAACCTGTCCTGTCCCTCTTTTAGCATTGCGGGGAACAAAACCCGCGGCCCGGTTTCGACTCAATCACTGAAGCGCTTTCAGCAGGAAACACTGTTGTAAACAAGGAGATAGTGTGCAACAGTGAAAGCTATCCTTGAAGGGCATGTTCATAGAACAACAGTCCCAGACACCCCCCACCCCTGCTCAACTACTGGCAGTGGGGCCTTATGGAACGACGAGCCCATCAGCCCAGAAGTTAATGCGCCCCTGGCCATGAATTATCATGAGATAACACCCTCTGATAAGATAAGGCCACAAAGTCTCACGAGTAATTAGGAGAAACTGATGATGTGGCGATGCACTATAGTGTGTCGATGTTGACTTTAAACCCAGATAACGAAAATAGCACAAAAATCCCTAAATTAAAGGATGCTAACATTGTCTTCTGTCATGTGCAACACATATCTGTTCACATCTTAGACAGTGTAGTATAGTTTTTCATGACCCTTTAAGGTCAATGTAGATTGATCACGAGACATGCACAACCGAAGACATTTGATGCATCAATGCAACAATGTTTGACATACCAAATTTGAATGTATGCAAATACAAAAGATATTAGATTTTCAGCAAATAACAACCTAACTTTTGGTCAGTTCCTTAAACAATGCTATCATATTGCTTCAGAGGACTTGAAATATAGTCATATACATTATACATCTTTATGTATAATGTCTTATCTTTATTTTTTCTCTCAGCTCAACTGCACCGTCCTGATTGCTTTAATTGTATGAACATTTTCAGCTTGAAAACTAGAAAAAAATTAAAAATAACTATGAAAAATTAAATTTTTTTTGTGTTCCACAGAAGAGAAAGAAAATAACAAAGGTTTGGAATGAGATTAGATTGAGTAAATAATGACAGAATTTTCATTTTTGCATGAACTATCTCTATAACTATTTCAATATTCTTCTGTATTTTTTAAATAAATTTGGTCAAGGCAAAGCTGCTGTTTTGACTTGATAGAGTTCCTGTGGATAATATATTCTTCATTCAATTTGTCATGCAGTCCAATGTAGTGTAAAATCCATTACAAGAACCTCCAACGAATGGATCAAGAAAAAAATGAACAAACGAATGAATTACTGATGCCTCTTTGGCTAATTTGTATCATTCAAAAAAACATGTGATGAATTGATCAAGAACAGATGCACTGCTCTATAGTATTTGTGTATGTGCTGTAATTCTGTCCTTGCTGCTATGTCGATTATAACATCCCATCATCTGCTCTCTCAACCCTCACAAAGCTGTCTTCATGAAAACTACACCACGGCGCATGCGAACAGGAAGAGGGCTGATATGAGTGTTTAAACTCCCGCTCACGTACCAAGAAGCCACACACACACACACACAAAGATGCTGTCGCCGATGTCTATCTCCGATGATGTGACGTGTTGCCAGTCTGCTGCAAATCTCCTTCTCTCAACCTTGTATTGGTTTTCTCCTTTCTCAGTTCATTAGTTTAAATCTGTCTGCTCATAAATGGTCTTTCTTAAGTAATGTTTGTCTGTGAAATGGCACACTCACATTCATGAATCAGTACATTCATTCTTTTCTTTTAACATTCGTTCAGCTTTTTAAGTGTATTTATCTTTAAGTTAAGCCATTGTGGTATTTATTTAGTATATTTATTTAGTACTTTTACTGATAGACAGTAACTCTTGGTGTTTGCATGTCTTTAGAACCATATTGAATTTATGCATATAGGAGACAGGCAATCTCTTTTAATCTCTCATCTTTTAACATACCTCTGGTTGTTTGTCTTTGTCTTGTCTGCAAAGTCAATGTACCCACTACAGCTCCCATGTTGTTACCATGGAGACAAGCGTGTTCAAATAAATAAGCGTTGAGTCCGCCAATCTGCCTCTTTCTCTCCGTCTTCCTTTCTTTCTTTGTTGAAGAGCCTTTTTTGAAGAACCTGCTTTTGTTTTCTTCTCCACTTTTCTCTCACTTGTGAATGAATGAATGAGGAAGAACTGGAATTTTCTTGCTAAAAGCATATGGTTCCTTCCTTGACGCCCCTCCCACAAATTTCCCTCTCTCCTCTTTCCCTCTCTCCCTTTTCTTCTTTCTCTTTGCTCTCGCCGTTGCTGTTTCTGCTGTGTCCCATTTGTTATTCAGTGTCAGGAACTGTTGCTGTGCAGGTGGGCTCAGCGTGTTGGGAAGCAGTAGGAAATGTGTGTGTGGGGATGAAATGCTCCTCGATTTCTCTCTCTGTCTCTCTCTAATACACACACAGGCACCAAGCAAGCAGATCTCTTCCTTATGGAACTCATTTTTCACACAGCCAGAATAGGGCAAAATGGATGCTGACTATCATTTACACCCTACTGCTATTACTGTATATACACAGAAAATGAGTTGTGGTTCGGCTATGAGTAGTTTCATCATCCGCTGTTCATTTCCAGTTATGAGCTTTTGTGTGCATATGTGTGCATTTGAATATGCCTGTGTGTGTGTTCGCAACTTAGTGACTCAATCATAAGAATGTTTCATCGATCAAGTACTCTTTGAAGCAATATAATTGTGTGCACTGTGCGAAATGAGTGTGTGTGTGTGATTTGTGTTCACGTACCATTTTAATGTAATGTAACATGATGACCCAATATATATTCTTCTCTCATTTGTTTCATATTCTGCCTCATTAGTGCACAACCATCCTCACAAACTTTTCCAATAAAAGAGATATAAACAGAGATAAAGTAAGATGGAAAGATAGTAGGGGAGAAGGAACTCAGAAAGAGAAAGACAGCATCTACAAAGGATAAGAAATTGCTGTAGGGGAATGACTGAGTTTCAAAACAGCAGGTCTGGAACCTCATTAATAATACAAAAAAAGATGAGACTTATGATGAACATTGGGCTGGGAGTGTGGAGAGAATTTGAAGGTAATGAGTAATTACATAATATCAACCCTCACTGCTCTGTATTACGCAAACCCCACTAGATTGACCTGAAAACCATGCCAAGATATGCAGCGATATCCTCGTTCTGCCAGATAGACATCTACACTTCATCACTAGAACATTATCTGCACAAATCACACTCTCTATCTCACTAACCTAACACCTTGAGGTTAGACTGTCACACCCTTAGGTTGTACCACTTTCCTAACACAAGACAAAGGCAGAGAACCATCATTTGAAAAGAGAAAAGAAAATGATGTCATTATTTGCTTACTCTTATCACTTTCTTTCTTCCATGGAGCATTAAATGAGGAGTTTAACAGAATTTTCATGATGCTTTATTTTACTGTCAAGTTAAAATAAGGGCAAACAAGTACCATTACATAATCCTCAAGTAGTCCATTTGCAAACATTTAAATACCAAGACTGGTTATGCCAGACATTAAACATCATTAGTCCTCATGTCTTATCATTGATACCAAATGAGGCATGACGCATCTTGATGCACCATATTTGAACCACAGGATCACATGAGAAATCAACATATTGCTTTCAAATGTTCATGCGCCCTAAAATCATCCTAAATCCGGCAAATTACTGACAAGTGCCATCCCCGATCAGACAACTTTGCTTCAGTTCAGATGTAAGTACATTTCCCTCAAGCGCTACTGATAGTGTGTTACAAGCAACCTTCAAGACACAGGCTTTGGTCCCATGGGAACCAGGAAGTGATCATGTTCACATAAACAATGATGAGCGAAATATGGAAGTTGCCTTTTTCGTTTACATTTTTACTCCATTGACGTTTAGGTTTAGTGTTGGGGTTTGGGTTAGGGGTCAAGTTAATAATAATGAATTTCTGTTCACTGTATTACATCATTTACAACTAAAAATACAACTCACTTTTGGTGCCACTCTGTGGACATTTCAATTGAAAAATTCACAATTATTAGATTCAAAATCATATTTTGAGTTATAGTCATAATAATGAGTAATGAGGAATAATTATGAGATTAGTCAAGTGTCAAGTCATGTGGTTTTTATTGTCGTTTCAACCATATACTGTTAGTACACAGCGAAATGAGACAACGTTCCTCCAGGACCATGGTGCTACGTAAAACAACATAGGACAAACCCAGAACCACATGAGACTACACAGACTAAATAAAATACCTATATAAAGTGCACGTGCAAACGTGGGCAAAAAGTATGGGACAGTACAATAAATTACTAACAATGAAAAGGACAATTGACACAGTAAGAGACAGTGCAGCGCCTACTAGTACACAGTAGTGCAAAAAGATGACAGTTTTCAAAAATGCCAAATGTAAACATAACATACTATGAGATAGTGTTCTATGGACATAGCAGTTATTGAGGTAGCATCCAGTTATAAAGTGACAATAATTAAAGTGCAACTCAGGACATGTGTGTGTGTGTAAACCAGTCTCTGAGTAATGAGGAATATGATGGCTTGGGGGAAGAAGCTGTAACACAGTCTGGCCGTGATGGCCCGAATGCTTCGGTACCTCTTGCCAGATGGCAGGAGGGTGAAGAGTTTGTGTGAGGGATGTGTGGGGTCGTCCACAATGCTGGTGGCTTTGCAGATGCAGTGTTTTTTGTAAATGTCTTTGATGGAGGGAAGAGAGACCCCGATGATCTTCTCAGCTGTCCTCACTATTTTCTGCAGGGCTTTGCGGTCCGAAACGGTGAAAGTCTCAAATCAGGGAGAGATGCAGCTGCTCAGGATGCTCTCAATAGTCCCTCTATAGAATATAGTGAGGATGGGGGGTGGGAGATGTGATTTCCTCAGCCTTCGAAGAAAGTAGAGACGCTGCTGCGCTTTCTTGGTATTAGAGCTGGTGTTGAGGGACCAGGTGAGGTTCTCCACCAGGTTAACACCAAGAAATTTGGTGCTCTTGACGATCTCCACTGAGGATCCGTCGATTTTAAGTGGAGAGTGGTTACTCTGTGCTCTCCTAAAGTCAACAACAATCTCTTTTGTTTTGTCCACATTCAGAGACAGGTTGTTGGCTCTACACCAGTCCGTTAGACGCTGCACCTCCTCTCTGTATGCTGACTCGTCGTTCTTGCTGATGAGACCCACCACGGTCATGTCATCGGCGAACTTCATGATGTGATTCGAGCTGTGCATTGCTGCACAGTCGTGAGTCAGCATAGTGAACAGAAGTGGACTGAGCACACAGCCCTGTGGGGCCCCAGTGCTCAGTGTGGTGGTGTTGGAGATGCTGTTCCCGATCCGGACTGACTGAGGTCTCCAAGTCATGAAGTCCAGGATCCAGTTGCAGAGGGAGGTATCCAGGCCCAGCAGGTTCAGCTTTCCAATCAGGTGCTGGGGAATGATTGTGTTGAATGCTGAGCTGAAGACTATGAACAGCATTCAAACGTATGAGTCCTTTTTATCTAGGTGGGTGAGGGCCAGGTGGAGGGTGGTGGTGATGGCATCATCTGTTGAACGGTGTGGATGATACGTGAACTGCAGTGGGTCTAGTGAGGGGGGCAGCTGGGTCTTAATGTGCCTCATGACGAGCCTCTCGAAGCACTTCATTATGATGGGTGTGAGTGCGACGGGACGGTAGTCGTTGAGGCAGGACACTGAAGACTTCTTTGACATGGGGACGATGGTGGTGGCCTTGAAGCACGCTGGGACGACGGCGCTGCTCAGAGAGATGTTGAAGATGTCGGTAAGAACATCTGCCAGCTGGTCTACACATCTTCTGAGCACAATGCCAGGAATGTTGTCTGGTCCAGCAGCCTTCCGTGGGTTGACTTTATGTAGGGTTTTCCTCACATCAGCCATGGTAAGACAGAGCACCTGTTCGTTGGGAGGAGGGGTGGTCTTCCTCGCCACCACGTCGTTCTGCACTTCAAACCGAGCGTAGAAGTCATTCAGTGCATTTGGATGGGAGGCATCTTTGTCACAGGCAACTGATGTTGTCCTGTAGTTGGTGATGGCCTTGATGACCTGCCACATGCACCGCGTGTCACCACTGTCCTGGAAGTGACTGTGGATTCTCTGGGTGTGAGCGCGCTTTGCCTCTCTGATGGCCCGATACAGTTTGGCCCTCGCTGTTCTTAGTGCTGCCTTGTCACCTCCTCTGAAGGTGGAGTCTTGGGTCCTCAGCAGTTGCGTGCTCCTCCGCAGTCATCCCGGCTTCTTGTTGGAGCGTGTGGTGATGGTCTTGGAGAAAGTTGGTAGTGTCGCCACATGTTGCAGCCTCCCTGAACATGTGCCAGTCAGTACACTCATAACAGTCCTGAAGAGCAGAGATGGCTCCTGCTGGCCAGGTTTTCACCTGCTTCTGAAGTGGTTTTGTGCATCTGACGAGTGGTCTGTATGCTGGAATTAGCCTAACAGAGAAGTGGTCTGAGTAGCCGAGGTGGGGGCGGGGCTCCGATTTCACATTAATGATACTTATGACATAAATCAAAATTAGAATATCATAAAATTCACAGTTAAGAGAAAAACTAAGTAACTCATAATTGTGAGATAGCAAGACATAATTAAGAGATTAAAAGTCAAAATTATTAGATTCAAAGTCATATTCATGCCATAAAATGTCATAATTATAATATATATAAAAAAGTCAGAGTTAAAATTATGGAAAGAAAATCATAATTATGAGATTAGAAGTCATAATTATGAAATACTAAGTAAACATGATTAGATTAATAGTCAAAATGATTAGACTCAAAGTCATAATTATAATATAAAAAGTTTAAATTATGATTTAAATCAAAATTATTAGATTAAATGTTGTAATTATGATATATGAAGTCATATTGATGAGATAGTAAGTCATAATTATGTGAATAAAAGTAAAAATTATGAGATAAAAAGTTTTTGAGATAATAATTTAATACTTTTGCGACTATCTACAAAGTTATCTTACAATTATGACTCAGTATCTCATTATTATGACTAATATTTATGATTTATTAATCTCTATCTCATAACTATGATTTACTGAAGCATTTTTTTTTTCTTGTGGTGGATATGAACTTCCATTGTAAACAACTTTGGGTGGTTTATATAATAAAATGTATAATAAATCTATAGGGCCAAACAAGTACACTAATACAGACATAGTGTCAAAACATTAGTGCTTTATATAAGGCATCCTTTCAACAACAGAAAACTAAAACAATACCATATTTAAAGTCAAATCCCCTGGTTATCATCCTCACCGTTTTCATCCACAGAACATAAAAACTAAAACAGCATGGATATCAAGCAGAAGTTTCAGCTAGTCAGGGCTGAGTGCCAAAGCTGACACACAGTTTGTGTCTTCAGTTCTAAACTCTGAGGCAGTTCATGTAACTCCTAGGGATTTTAGTGAAGACTTCAAACCATCTTTCTGTCTGTCTGCCCAGAACTAGTAATCCTCCTGGCTCCATAATCACTCTTCAGGCCGCGTGTGTGTGTGTGTGTATGTATGAAGTTCTGGTCTCTCTATTTATCTCACTATCTCCAGTGTGGGTATAAACACATGCTCTCACATGTGAGCACACAGTGGTGTTGATGTGATGTGATGTTGATTTGTTTCACTAGCACTGTTTTAGTGGATTCCACTAGCAGTGGAAAATCACAAATGGTAAATTCACATGAAGCGTAGGTTCATTAATCTTCAAGGCATAAATAATCATGCAAAGAAACCACCTTCTCTTTATCCTCTTCATGCATGTTCTTATCGAATACTCACAGCCTGATCACTCCATTTTTCAAAACCTTCAAATCGCCCCCACCATCCTCCCTGTTTGGGGCACACTTTGTGCACTACAGGAGGTAGGAATTTTGGAATAAATTGCCATGTGATTCTTTCATAACCCATTTCCTTGAATGGAACCCAAGCTAGAATAAGCAAACATTTACATCATTTCAAACACACAAATATGCATGTTTTCCTGGCTACCTGAATAGGAACTTACCATTGACTTCGTTTGTACTTAAATATGGCTAATTAAAAATATCATACACTATTTTCAACCTTAACTGAAACACTTAAATACAAATTTTGGCATTTATGGAAGAGAATAAGTTATTTAGTATAATTATGAACACTTTTTCCTGTTGAAGTCATCTTCAAGAGGAGCTTTTTTTTTTTTTTTTTTTTACGTTTTAGCCAACTTCCGGGCACGTTTTGCAGACATTTTGTCCCCCAAAAAATATCTAGGTTAATGCACATACTCACACACTCGCATTTGATTTACACATGAGGTAGAACAAGTGTGATAACATTGCGATAAAGACCACTGGACAAGTACAAACTCAGAAACAAACTAAAATGTTCAAAACAGCAATAAAAAAATATGTTTTAAACTATGCCGCTGACCACCCTATCTCTACTCTCTCTCACAAACACAAATACAACCTTTTATTAATGCATGTATTTCTATGGTTGGTTTATGTTTAAATAGGATCTTACCAGTCCTGTAGGTGACCTGCTTTGTGTGCATAGAGAAGGTCCCCAACACCACACCCATCTTCAGCAGTGTTCTTCTCTTTTCCAACTTCTTCACCTTTTTTTATTCTGTTTAGATCTCACTTTGGAAAAAAAATACTACTCCCTTTTCCTGTGTCTTTCTTTATCTTCTGATCTCTCTACACTTTTTCTCTCGCAGGGTTGTTGGTTACCTAAGTCTCGCTCTCCCTGACTATCGTCCTTGCTCTGTCTGTCTATGGACTCTGAAGGCTGCTCATCATTTCCTGAGTTTTTAACGGGGGCTAGAGAGAGAAAGAGAGATAGATAGGGAGCACGAAAGAGGAAAGAGAGAGAGAGAGAGAGAGAGAGAGAGAGAGAGAGAGAGAGTATAGCAAATACAGTAGTTCAGATAGTGGTTGAGGGGAAATTTTAGTGGAGAACAAGGGAGCTATAAAAGGTGAGTAATTTAAAGGTTCATCCTACACTGTCGGAACAGAATAATGGCTGCTTAGAAAAAGTAACATTTTCAGACTTTGCTCAGCAATGAAAAGGTTCAGTTTTCAATGAGAAATTTTGAATTCTTCAATTATCATCCAAATTTAAAATTCTAATTCAAAATACAAATTCAAATTGAATTTAAGTTAGTACTGGAATCAAAAGTGTGCTTTGCAGTAGAAAATATTAATATGCAATATTTTTCATTTTGAAACTAAATTGGAATTTTGATTTAACAGTCAATTAGATATCTCACTTAGATACAATTAGATTTTACGGGCTCTATCAGTGGTCAGAATATCACAGCATGAGGTTTAAGATAATCACTTTAACCACAGTGTGCTCGTTTAGCCTCTCGAAAATGATGTCTTATCTATCTGGGTTACTTTAACGTTGACTTCTCTCAGTACCGCTCTTTATATTGACTCGTTCACACACACAGGGAAAAGATAAGTGATTCAATTACATCCAGCAATTAAAATACAATTGTTTAGGCTATTAAAAACAGAACATCAAACTGGAAAAAGTGTCACAAAGCAGGCTGAAGCATGCGTTTATGAGAGGGAAAATGCAGATAATAGGCTTAAGGATAGAAAAAACATGGATGATCTGTAGATGGCGAGGAATTGTGAGAACAAAGCATTGCACACTTGGTCTCTTCACAAATCTCACTTCTCCTCTGTCATTCCTGTCCAAAGACATCAGTGTGTGACAGCCAGATATAAGAGAAGCAGATGAAAGACCATGAAATCAGATCAAAATGGGAAGATGATGGAAAGGAGAGAAAGACACAGAAACTGAGGTTATGGACAGATACTGAGAGATCTTCTTTCATTCTGTCATGAGATGATCACTGAAACACGGCTTAGCCTCCCTCTCACCAATGTGCAAACACAACACTCTTTGTCCTATCATCTGCCCAATATTTCTTCTTCTCCTTCTCCTTAATCTTTAACCCCAGCATCCCCATTTCCACCCACCCTGCTCATCTCTTTTTCTGTCAGAAAATTGTCGTTGCAATGGAGGATCCAGGGGCAGCAGATATTAGGACAGGGGGGGAGAGGAGGAAGAGGTTGATCTTTCTATTCCCTTGAACTACTGTTCATATGTCATGTAGGATCTGAGTAGCCAGGCAGAAGGAAATTAAAAAGAATTAAGACAGAATTACACCAATATATTTCCGGTAAATTCCTCCGAGCATTAAGAAGCTAGATATTCGGACTGGTGCCAAGGAGTCTGAGCTGACCTGCATCTGACCAATGTAACTGTCACAAAATAAAGAAGGGTGTCCAGAAAAACCCAAACTTTACCCAAAACCCCCACAACTGGCAAGCACACTCCAGAGAAATAACCATGACCATGGAAGTCTGAGGTTACCAAAAATCAAAAGAACCTCTTTTGTTCCATTCATTCAGTCAGAAAACACGAACACTTAAAATGATGTACTGAATGACCATCATGTGACAGTCAGCCATTATACATGCTTAAAACTCATTGTTCAAGAGAGATTGAACAGACACGTACTTGATCTGAACCATTGAACTGTTGGAAGCAAATGTTTGTTTTTCTCTTCAATGCATAAACATAGTATGAAATATAACACTATCAAAAGACTCCATTGTATCATCATTCTACACTGCCAGGGGCCGGTTTACGATTTCTGAGGCCCCAAGCAACCGACCAAACCAGGGCCCCATTTAGAGAATTTTTGCAAAAAAAATTACATAAAATGTATTTTAAATCATAATTTTAAATTCATCCTATCAACCGTTGTAGCTAAGTATATATATAAAAATCTAATTAAAGATAATTAATGGATGTTTTCCAGTTTGTCATTATAATGTTATACAGTATTATTATTATTATTACTTTGAGGATTTGTTGTATACAATAGTAATAGTATTCCTGTCTTACTTACTTTCACCTGGAGCTTATATTATGCTGTATTTTATGTTAGCATCATAGGCAACATTCATAACAGAATTATAACAGTCAACATACAAGACACAGTGGCCCCTCAGCACATTAGAGCAGAAGAAAAAAAAACATTGGCATTTATCAAGCGCTGAAACTTTGCTTGTTGCAGAAAAATAATAATGTTAAACATTGTCACAGTTGCCTCATTGCAACCTGAACTTGTTCAAAACGTTAAATCTTTTTGATGCCTGTGTTTAAACACAGCGCAACGAATGAAGCAGAATGCAGGTGTCTTGACATGCATTTTTGAAACCTAAAGCTCTTATTAACTTGACATAGTGTCTAAAATTGTCCCAGTCCTGCTTGAGACACTAAAGAAACAGTGGTGCAGCAGTCAAGGACGTTTTTCCAGCGTGTGTTTACACGGGAAAACAATGGAAAAATAGAACAGACGCACGCAAGAACACATTCGATGTGAAGAGCCCCTAACTCATCCGTTCGCGCATATCTGTGAGTCAGAGTGTGTGGGCGAAACAAGTTCGAAGTAATTGTCCCGATTAATTAATCGCATATACAAATATTTGCTGAGAAAGCCCCTCATATAACAATAACTCAATATATAATGATTGTACATATTTATATCAATATATAATTATACATAGTTATCTTTAAATATTGAAAAATTGTGTATATATATATATATATATATATATATATATATATATATATATATATATATAATCCATCCATCCATCCATCCATCCATCGTCAACCGCTTATCCTGTGTACAGGGTCGCGGTATATATATAATATTCAGATAATTAAAATGCATTACATTCCTGTAGCAGACGAGTTAATCATTGATAAGACAATTATACATAAAGTGGCTTTAGAATACAATTTATTGTTTACTACCATATTATTGATCATAAGACAATCACTGGCATACAGTTCACAGCAATCCATTTCACAAGTGAATTTGTCAATCAGTTGGAGATTTATTATGAGGGCTTGTTTAAGGGCCCTTCAGTTTACACCTACGTCAGACATCTCGGGTATGTTGCGTCATAAACATAAAATATTTAGGTCACTGTGTCAAGTTAAATATAGTTTAATACTCAATCTTTAAACACATCTTTAGATCCCTTAGTTCGCATTTGCGCTCCTTCAACTGTTTTGAATGCAAGAACATGACGCATGTTTGTTGAAATTTCACTTACTGCCCTCTGCAGTAAACAGGTGGTAATACAAGCTTGCATTTCTCAGCAATCTTCCTTATTATGGTCCGCGGGCATGCGATTAATTGCATAATTTTTTGAACACGTTATTTTTTATAAAATTATTCGCACTGAATTAACACGTCAAATGACAGCCCTAATATTTATATATATTTTTCAAAATTTAAGCCTGAACCAACTTGAAAAACTGACCAGTCCTGGCCCGGTGGTTGCTGACATGAACCGCTCGGATGTACCCAGAACAACATGTCACCTCTCAAGCAGTTTTTGAGGAGCTTTCCTACTGTGGCGGGGGCCCCCCCCGACGTCTGCCTTTCCATGAGGAAAACAATAGGTGAATTAATTTTATCATTATAATTAAGATATAAAGTTTAGTTCATGACTAAAACATTACCCTTTTCAAGCAGGAAACAAAGCAATCCTTACACTAAAAGAACTCATAAATTACTCTGAGGAGGAGTTGATCATGTGACAAAGACACTTCTGATTGGTTCAAGTCACCTTTGTGGTGCGGCAAACATCAACTCAAAATTCTCCATGCCTTTAAGCTCTAGAGAGGTCTCTCCTGTTCTAGCAGATGAGTTTTAATTTTGAAACTATGTTAATTTCCAAGGGAAAAGCTCCCTTGGGACCATGAGGCACTGCGCGGTTGTCTCTAGAATGTAGTTGTAAACTTCTACAGCCTCCTGGTGCTGCTGGAAGTTCTATAATCAACCCAGCGTGCATAGTCGATTTCTGCTGAAATAGACCCTCCAAATTCTTCAGAACTTCAAGACCAAATACAAATATCCGAAGGACATCAAGGACTTCAACACCATACACCTAAATGCAATTACAGACCTCCAAGCTTTCGCTGAAAGTGCTGGTGTTTCTTTAATATAATATGAGTAACCCGACCTCAAATCACGGCATACTAAATTAAGTATTAAGGGTTCTAAATGGTATAAGGATCCTGTTACAGATAATTGTATTAATTCTGTCAAAACTCATTAATTAACCTGTTCATGTTTTGTCTCTCTGTGTTAGTTTATGTCAATAAAGTTTGTTTGTACACAAAGAGAAGTTGACTGTGGTATATTCAGCGCAGGCCGCAGAGTGATAAGACGTAAACCTTAATTCTTAATTCTTTCAATATTTCCCAAATTAATTATAATTCCTTTCTTGAGCTAAATTCCTGACATATAAATAGTGAGTGATACAATGAGGCTGTTGTATTATATATTTAATGGTGGAGAATTTTTAATCAGATTTCTAATCTAATCTGTCTTTGTGTCAGAAGGAGGGGTAAGGAGAAGCACCAGATCAAGAGAAACAGCAAGGCCCTTCTCCCCCAACCAGGAGTGGGACATGAGGGTTGACCTGGATAGGCAGCTCCGGTTCCCCACGGAGATAACCACCACACTTCTCCGGCCAGACATAGTGGTGTGGTCATCCAAGGCGAGATCGACGCACCTAATTGAGCTCACTGTACCACTGGAGGAGGGGATTGAGGCCGCTTTCGAACGGAAGAAGGACAAGTACTCAGAGCTCGCTGCCGAGTGCCGGGTGGCTGGCTGGAAGACGACCATCCACCCAGTGGAGGTCGGATGCCGAGGTTTCCTTGGGGTATCAACCATACGCCTCTTGAGGGAAGCAGGAGTGAGCGGAGGGAGGCTAAGGAGGGCAACAAAGGATCTGGCAGAGGAGGCAGAGAAAGGTAGCTTTTCGCTCTGGCTGAGGAGGAAAGATAGGTGTTGGGGGAAGAACATCTAACCCCAGATAACAGCAGCAGGGAGAACAGCTATCAGCTGCAGGGGGTGACAGGGAGACGTCCCTGCCACTGCTCCGCCACCAGGAGACGTTCCAGAATTAAAGGAGCGAAACGTCGGTGAACGGTGGTTTCTGGCTGATGACCTTGCAGCTGACCCATGGGCACTGGAGGAGGTGCGACAGGCAGCAATGCCCAGCAGGTGGTAACATCTTCCTGTGCAATTACTGATCATTTGCCATTTATTCTATATTTATTGGTGTCCGTACGTGGACAAGATTCTTAAACTAATTATTTGCATAAAAAAATCCTACATCTTATTTGTGAAGATACACAGGCAGTTTAATTTAAATTGTGCTGTATCTTATATTTTTCCTTACAGTCATAACCTCTCCACTGTCCTCTTTTCTCTTTCAGCTTGTTTTTTCTGACCTGACCTAAAGAGAAATCATAAATGAGATATCTTTATTATGGCAATTGTTGATCCTGGACAGCACTGAGATTAAATAGTGAGCAAATTGAGACTTCTTCTTAAAAGTATAGTTGACCCAAAAATGAAAATTCTGTTATTGTGTTGTTCCTAACCCCAATGACTTTCTTTCTTCTGCAGAACACACACACACAAAAACAAATCTAATTAATATCCCATTACCCAAGAACAAATGAGGTCATGTGACATGTTATTACGTCGCAACTTGAGCAACAACCACACAATGAGGTTTGTTGTTATGGGTGTTGTCACATATTGGACTTCAGCACTGTTAATGGACTTTATCAAAGATTTGATTTGATCTAAAGCTAAATTATGGTCTGTTCATCAGGTATTCCTTTCAAAATACTTTTATGACTCTTTTGGGTGCTATATTATGTGAGCGATTACCTTAAGTGTAATTTTTTGCACTCTTTTTGCTACTGTAGAGAGACTAACAAACCCCCCAACACAGGTTGCCTGTGAAATGCTCTCTGACAGCAAATGCAACGAGTTTGCATTTTTTTTCATGAAGAAGATAAATAATATTAGAATGGCGATCAGTTCATCCTCATATTGCAGTGAGGTCAGACAGCACCCACCACAAAAATTGTAGACATTAGTCACTATGTCTGATTTTGAGGAAATTGATGGGAAAACCCTTGAAGAAATAGTACAGCATCTTAAAATGCCAACCTGCTGTCTTGACACATAAATAAGTTTAACTGTCTGGAAAAAGATCTGTTAGAAATAGTTTATTGGTCACTTCTTTCAGGCATGTGTCCGAAGTCCCTGAAAACTGCAGTTGTTGAGTCCCTTCTTAAAAAGATCATATAGATAACTCAATATTGAACAACTACAGACCCATTTCAAATCATCCTTTCATTGAAATTCATTGAAAAAAATAATTGAAAAGCTTATTTTCAATCAGCTGAACAAATTCTTATTCTCGAATGGCTTCTTGGACAATTTACAGTCTGGTTTCGGGCAGCATCATAGCACAGAGATGGCACTCATAAAGATCCATAATGATATTTGGCTAAATACTGATTCAGGCAAAATATCAGTGCTGTTATTATTAGATATCAGTGCTGCTTTTGACACTGTTGACCACGACATTCACCTAGACAGATTGGGAAACTGGGTAGGGCTCTCTGGGACGATCCTCAACTGGTTCAGGTCTTATCTAGAAGAGAGGGGTTTCTATGTGAATCTGAGTGGACATCCGTTGGGAGGATTACTTTTGAAATGTATTCCACTACAGATTACATAATACAAGTTGTAAAATGTAATTTGTAATGTATTCAATTAGATTACTCAAAATCAGTAACATATTCTAAATACTTTGGATTACTTCTTCAGCACTGGCAGATTTTCACTTGTTTTGACTATAAAAGCTCTGTCAGTAGGCTACAGTAAGACAAAATACACATGTTAAAAATACATTCTCTGAAAAACCTAAATATCTTATGCAGTGTTGTTTCTAAAACAAGATACATGAAATATATATTGTTTTAAAGATTTTTTGATATTTTTACAGGAAAACAATAAAAAATTATTTTTGTCCTAATATCAAAGGTCTTGCTAGAAAAAAGGAATTATGATCAAAAGTGAATTCTTGATAAAGAAAATATGTTCGTGCCTAGTAACATGTGCATGTAAAATGGATAGAAATATAATTTTAGCTTAGTGTAAAGCTGACAATTTACACAAGGTATATTTCTATTTCTTCTGCTCAAAACTTACTTCAGACTTACTTCTCTGTCTATATATATCATCATAAGATGAGTTCAAATGCAGTTTGGATCACATCATTTATTTGTATAAATGTTTTCCATTTGAAAGGACTAAATATTAAATGAAACAAATGACAGTAAAATACAAAGTATTTTACTATTATTCTCTTCAGTAATCAAAATACTTTTTGAATGTAACTGTATACTAAATACTGATGATTTTAATTGTAACTGTAGTGGAATACAGTTACTTATATTTTGTATTTTAAATATGTATTCCCATTACTTGTATTTCGTTACTCCCCAACCCTGCGTGTGGAGTCCCAAGGCTCAATTCTTGCACCGCTCCTGTTCAACCTGTATATGCTCCCAATAGGCCAAATTATGAAAAAGAACCAAATTGCATACCATAGCTATTCAGACAAGCCAGATATATCCAGACCTATAGCAGCCCCATAGACTCTCTGTGCCAGTGCATTGATGAAATTAACAGTTGGATGTACCAAAACTTCCTTCAGTTCAACAATGACAGAGGTAATTGTATTTGGCAACAAAGGCGAAATTCCAAAAGTGAATACGTATTCACGTACGTATTTTAATTGTATCTGTTTTTTCTTTATCATTTATTTGTAAAGCACTTTGAATTGTCATTGTGTATGAAATGTGCTACATAAATAAATTTGCTTTGCCGCTAAGTATAGTTTCAGAAAAATATAATCATTGATTTGGCAAGATACCAAAGTCTGCTAGAATATGATCTCAAATATTTATCATCAAACTCTCCAAGAGCCAGAGAGTCTATCTATTCGAGTCTTATCTATTACTATGATATAAATATAATTATTGTTCCTATACCCTAACTGTATGTAAACCATTGTCTCATTACTCCTCATAAGACATGTTAATAGTCATTTATAGTAAAATGACACATAATAGAGAACTCCACAGCTATGAAAGCGAAACCTCAAAGCAATAACATTGTCCTCTGGGGAACTGAATTGCAGTTGTATTTCTGTACTATACTCATTGCTGTAACACTGAGAAGAAAGAAAGAAAAAAGAAAATGCAGCATACAGCCTGGAAATTGTTAAACTGAGTATATTTAGCTCATTACATAGTGTTTTCAAAGCTAATGTAGCTCACAGTATGTGAGATAATGTCTGGGGTAGATCATCAGCCTGTGCCCCCACTGGTACCCACATTTCACAGTCAGGATCAGCTCCAGGCCTGCTGTTGACTGTGAGGTAATACACAGTCACACCTGACTGTGTAAGGACACTAGTTTTGTGCAATATTATTTACGTTTGTGATCCGATTAACATTACAAGTGTTACAATATAATTTGCACGACTGCTTTACTTTGCTGCAAACACATAGCATGCAGTCAAATATGCTTGGAGCTAAATATGTTGTCTTGAATATCTATACGTTTTCTACTTGAAGTCATACTTGAAGTTTCTTTGAGAATAGGCTAGCTGGTATGCCTTGTAGATAATTTCTTGAGATTGTTGACTGAGGATGAATTTGTTTATTTTGTCATTTGTAAGTTCGGTTAGCTAGTTGGCCTCAGAACACTTACAGGAGCAATACATCATCTTCATACAGTTGGGAGTAGCGACTGTTGCGGAAGTGCTTTTATATCAGATACATACTGCCCTCTTGTGGTAATTGATAGGCATGGTCTAAAAGAAATGGTACAGAACCAGTTTTTTTTAAAAAAAAAAAATAATAATAATTTAAACCGTAATTAAAATAGCAAAAATACAAGAAAGTGGATGATTTGTCGTTTACCTTCATCTGGCAAGATGAACGTTGATAAATTACACACATATACTGTATATGTTGTTGTTTGTTTTTTACAGTCATCTATATGCTGTTCATTGATTACAGTATTGCATTCAGTATCTCTTTAGCAGTGATTTTAATTGGCCCTACAAATGCTCCTACTACCATACACGTGCTAGAGTATTACCATAGTTAAGCCATATATATATATATATATATATATATATATATATATATATATATATATATATATATATATATATATATATATATATATATATATATATATATATACAGTACTGTGAAAATGTATTTTCACAATGTTTCACAAAAGCATTTGTCTTAAGATGGTTATATGTATCTTCAGCTTTAGTGTGTCAAAAAGAATAGAAGAACAGGGAGCCCTGCAACAGATGCCATGGCCCCCACAAAGCCCCCTACTGAACATCATGTCAGTCTGAGACATATAGAGAAGCAATTGAGACAGCCTAAATAGACAGAAGAACTGTGGTGAATTCTCCAAGAAGCTTGAAATATCCTATCTATCAACAAATAAGAAAAACTGTGTCCAGGTGTACCTAGGAGAACTGGTGCTGTTTTAAACGCAAAAGTGGTCACACCGAATATTGATTTCGTTTTTTTTTTTTTTTTATGTTTACTGGACTTTGTATGACGTTAATTGATAAATGAAAACTATTTATGTCATTATTATATAAGACATCCTCACAATGCAGAATTTTTCACAAATGCCTAAAACTTTTGCACAGTGCTGTGTATGTGTGTGTGTGTGTGTGTGTGTGTGTGTGTGTGTGTGTGTATATATATATAAAATTGAATTATTATTAATAGTTATTTTGACCAATAATCATTAATTTTCACAAGGGTTAAACAACTGGGTGGCAATATTAAATTGTACATAAAAGCATGCTTAATGTACACTAATAAAAAAAACACCCTATTTTCTGGAACTGCATCAAAATGATAAACAGCAGCAATTAATGAAATAGGCTCAAGTGAATCAGTAAATCTTTTATGTGAATAGGAGAGGGAATCACAAGGTAACAGTCTATAAAATATAATATCGATACTTAGGTCACAATATAATATTATTGCAATTCTTTATTTTGATGTATTGCGATTCAAAACTACGATATGTTACAATATTTCTCTCAATGTGTCTCATTCGTCTTCATCAGACTTAAGAGAACTTTTTCCAAATCACCAAATGCATTGTTAAATTAATATAAAAGTGCCAGTTTAAAAAACAAGGCAAGTTTTTTCCTAATATCTATGCACAGTGCAAAGCCACAAGCATGCAGTAAGACCATAATGGCTCCCTATTTCTGTGGTTAGATCAATGTAGCTAGTCTTTCTAAAAAGAAACTATAGTTTTTATGAATACAATAGTACCCTAAACACTTTAAAACCATTATTTATTACAACACAGTAGCAATACTCAAAATACCTCAGTCAATGTTATTATAAAATCATTTTAGTAAAAGAGGGTGATTATGTTTAAATAACTTCTAAGGGACTGTTGTTGAATTCTTCAAAATGTTTTACCATCACCATAATATTATATTTGAAAAATGTAAATAAAAACATTGATATTTGTCATGCAAATATCGATACAATATCACAAGAAAAATATCATGATACTTTAACAAATTTGTATTTTTCCCACCTCTAACTAGTTCATTAACATAAACCATCTGTAAGAACCAACACTTTAATGAATCAGTCCCTGCATTTTAAACAGGATAAATAACCCTCCAAAGGGCACTTTGAAGGGAGAGCAATCATGATAGTAATACTGTAAGATCGATTCAAATAGAATTTCCAATAAAAATAACTTTTTAAAACTATGTTCTGAAGTTCTGATTGTTCTGATTTTTGAGCCCCACAACATTTAGCCCTCCAAAGCTCTCACAGTGGATGTAAAATGTTCAGAGAATACAGCATAGGGATGATCACTTCTGAATGCAGTGCCAGCCCTGCCAATTAAGCGACATAAGCGGCTGCATATGTTCATATGTTCAGTGTGGTCAAATAATTATTCTGAAAGCATAGCCACAACAATAACAAAACATAATTATATAATAAACCAAAGGATTGGTCTTAGAGGGTTACATAGTTGACAGTAAGATGGTTGACAATCCCCCCCATTTAGACTCAAAATTTCTATGGTAGGCCTTGCCTGGCCAACCACATGTCATTTTCTTGATTAGGTTAACCTCAACTTTGAATATATATTTTAGTTAAATCATACAAATATTGCGAACCATAACAATGTACCCAACATTGTTGATGGTTAATTAAAATACTCCTTGAAAATATGCTATTGCAGTTAAAATATTGAAAAAAAATAAAAATGTGTTCAAATCGCCATAATGTGTTCAAAATGTCCCCCACAGAGGAAAATGACATAACATGATGCTGGTCACATGGTTTTGGGATACACCATTTTTTAGTTGCAGGGAGGTGTTTGTTTGGTAACATAGTTGACAGAACTTTTGTGGACATGAGTAAAATAAGATATTTTCTTTCTTAAAATGTCAAACTCAATCTAAAAATACTCTTTTTCTGCAGTGTTTAGAATAAAATAAAATATAGATAATGAAAATATAGACAGTGCAAAAACTGTCAATTAAGAAAAATCATGGCAATTTCAATCAAAATGAAACATGGGGTTCCCAAAATATGTGTGATATTATAAAATGCTTCATTAATAGATAAAATGGGAATTAACTTCTCTCATGCGATCAAGGCCATCACGTTTTTCACTGACAATTACTTATATTTCAGGTTCTTGCTCACCACAAACCACATATGAACCGTGTTCATAAAATTTGGAAAATGTGGCACAATTCAGCTACTTATTTAATATATTTTGGCCCTGTTTTAAGCTTTAAAGTGATACATTAGTATCCACTCAAGAAAGAGACCATAATATTAATTAAAACATCCCCTTTTATGTTTCACATACGTGTGAGAGATATCCAGAATTTGAATGACATAATGATGAGTAAATTATGACAGAATTTTCATATTTTGGGTGAACTATTTCTTCAATATGTTAAAACTTGTCACATGTCTATTAAAATACCTTACAGTGAATTCAAAGTATAAATTGTATCAATATGTGTGTTTCTTGGAAATTGAACCCATGGCCATAAGTAGCACTGGTTGCACTGGGTCTCAGTGTAAGTTTACCAGCAACTGCACTCTTGAAAACACATCAGGCTGGAATGCTGTGAAAACTTAATATGCCATAAAATTTCAAAGACACTGTACACAGCAGTGGTCGATATATTTCTTCTGCTGTCTTTGTTTATGTCCAGATAATACAATCCTCCTGTAGACACTCATTTTAAATGCTGTTTCTGGAACAAGCAAACCACCACATATTGTAAACACTGATAACAAGGGCAGTGTTATTTCAATAAATTAACTTATGAAGCCAAATAGTCTATTAGCTGGTGTACTAGAATGTTAATTTTGTGAAACAGTAATGCAACCAGCAGGGGGAAGCATTGTACGCATAATTAGGCAGTCAAGCTGTGCATCTGTAAACTTTTATCCACAGCTGTGCATATTGTTATGAGCACAAGACTGTAAATGCTCCATCTGTACAATCTTGCCAATAAGATATCAGATTTTTTTCAACATAATCCAAAAATTGCTTTACATTCACTGTATGGTCAGTAGTAATCTCAGTCTATCATTTTGACTTAACATATGATAAGTGGTTAGTTCACCCAAAAAAGAAAATTCTCTCATCATTTACTCACCCTCACGCCATCCCAGATATGTATGACTTTCTGTCTTCAGCAGAAAGATTGTTACCTCCTCTCATCCCCCTGGAATCTACGCCCTGGAATCCATGCAATGCAAACGAATGGTGACCAGAAATTTGTAGCACCAAAAATCCACATAAAGGAAACATAGAATTAATCCATATGTCTACAGTGTTTAAATCCATATCTTCAGAAGTAATATAATAGATGTGGGTGAGAAACAGAACAATATTTAATTCCTTTTTTACTCGAAATCTCTAACTTTCACTTTCAGATGTATTATTATTATTATTATTATTATTATTATTATTATTATTATTATTATTATTAATCAATATTATATGACAGAAGCTGTTGATTCAGTGTGCCTTGTATTGAAGAATATACATTTAAGAAAAATATTTAAATCACTTTTATATGTGGGAAGAACATCAATAAATACTGTATTAGAGCTTGCCACACTGATCTCCATGGAAACCAGCTGACATCCATACAGCCTTAACACATAACATTTAAATGTAATATTAAATTAAACTTTGTGAAAATACTGCATGTTATTAAACACCTGCTAGTTTTTGATGCTTTTTTTTTTTTTTTTTTCTGTTAATGGAACCTTTTTCTCATGATTTCAAGTCATTTCAATAAACATTTCTAAGTAGGAAAACAATTTGACTCTACACAGAAAAGCACATAATAGTACACAAATAAAACAAATAACCATTCATTTTTATGTAGGCTATATATGGTAATACAAGATAACGTGTTAATGTGAACTTTATTACACTCATATTAGCTACAATGCTTAACAGTTTATTGTGGAACATTAACTACACCTATTAATTGAAATACATATTTAACATCTTCAGACATTACTACACCACTGGTTGTATGTGTGGTGTTTTGCATATGTTGTACCAAATTTAGTACACACACTTAATAAGAAATTGATGTTCTGTTGTCAACTTGATCTACTGCACTGATCTCTTAACTAACGGATTCATAATGTTTGTTTTATTGGAATGGAGTTCATATACTTTTCAGTGAGCATATCTAAACCCACAACGATAATCTCTGCAAGGTTGCTTTTTGAGCTGTGCAAGATCGACCTGCTTGCAAGGTCTCTTGCTCTGGGTCAACAGGCATATATGAAGAGAGAGAAGTAGAGGGTGTGTGAACATGAAAGATTGATAAAGAAACAGAGCAGAGAAAGTAAGAGAGGTAGAGAGAATAAGGGAAATGTCATGAAAATAGAGGAAATATGGATAAAGAAGCATAGAGATAAAGAGTAAGTGTACAATTACATGATAGAGAGAAGTAGTGTGTAGCAAAGATGACACTGGATTGAGAAACAAAGAGCAGAGAAAAGAGTGAGAGAAAGAGAGAATAGGGGAAATGTCTTGAAAATGGAGGAAAGAATAGATAGAAAGGGTATAAGAGATGGATGGGGATGCTGGGGATAAAAATAAACTACTGGAGGAACTAGATTACGTAAAACGAGATGAGTGATTTAAATATTAAAAGTGGAGACATGCACTGTCAGCTTCGATCTGCTGTGAAAAGGAGAGAGAGGGAAGGAGAAGGAGAGAGAGAGAGACAGAGATAACGCAATATACCCTAAGTTGGAGTAGTAGACGTTTATGTTCACTCTGCAGGGGAGAGAGAACTGCTGCCACCCAGACAGATGCATAACACAGAGGCTCTCTTATCCACACTGCACACACTCCAGTGAGTTTAACGTCTGGCCTCTGTAGCAGTACAGCATGTCACTGACACACATCTGGAATGACAGCATTTTAACAGTTGTTTCTGAGTCTTTAGTCTCACTGGATAGACAGTGAGATTACGCGCGTGAAGTCAGTCTTACTTAAGTAAAGTTTGGGACAGCAGGGGCAGGACAGCAGTCTCAGGGTAGATGTTTAACAGTGAACTCTTTGGCAAAATTATTTAATCTATTAATCTATTTTAATCTAATGTTACTCAGGGAACATTGTGTTTACTGAATGATGTAACCCAACCCCCCCCCCCCCACCAAAACCCCACCCCCTGCAGTGTTCCTCTGCAATTTACTCGTAATTTTAGGTTTCCACCACAGATGTTGATAGAGAGCCAAAAAGAAACGAGTCATGTCACACATTTTTTTTTCCTTTATTATTTTCCTTGAGGTTCACTTATAATGTTAGTAACTATTTTTGCACAACAAACTATCATAATATAGCATTAAACTAGTATGCTTTTTAGTCCTTTTCCACCCTATCTCTAGCCCTCTTTCTGAAACACGTGGTTTTCTGTGCTGTCCCCTTTAAGCCTTCAATATACTTGCTCACTGTGTTGTGATTGGCTAAGATCTTTGAAGTGCACCCCCACAACACATTCCTGGAACTATTTTTACCAAGAACAAAAGAATGAAAATGTGCAAGCAACTTACAAAAACATTCAAAAAGGACTCCGTCCATGCAATCCCTTATAGCTATCTGTCCCAATTTATGTGAAGCACGCAATCAAACTACTACAAATGTCCTGACTGAAATAGCAATTGAAAGCGAAACAAAGGTAGCACACTGTTGCACCCAAATACTTATATTGATTGGCATACAAGATTTGTAGATAGAACAATGCTATAAAACGCTGAGAACAGTGAAAATAGTTCAGACTTACACAAACTGCGAATGTAAATGGTTAATAAATCTGTGTCCAGCTGTAACCTAGGTAAGCCTCCGGCCACAATAGTGGCACGCAGCTAATATATATATATATATATATATATATATATATATATATATATATATATATATTAGGGCTGTCGATTTAATGCGTTAATTCAGTGCGATTAATTTTACAAAAAATAACACGTTAAAAAAATGTATGCATTTAATCGCATATCCACGGACCATCATAAGGAAGATTCCTGAGAAATGCAAGCTTGTAGTACCACCTGTTTACTCCAGAGGGCAGTAAGTGAAACTTCAGCTGAATGAGCAATGCACAGTTTATACAGTGAAGAAAACACTTCAGTAGGCAGTGTCACTACTCGATCCACAAACATGCGTTACGTTCTTGTGTTCAAAACACTCGGAGCGCAATTGCGATCTAAGGGATCTCAAGATGTTTAAATATTGAGTATTAAACTATATTTAACTTGACACAGTGACCTAAACATTTTATGTTTATGACGCAACATACCCGAGATGTCTGACGTAGGTGTAAATTGGCGGGCCCTTAAACAAGCCCTCATAATAAATCTTCAACTGATTGACAAATTCACTTGTTAAATGATTGCTGTGAACTGTATGCCAATGATTGTCTTATGATCAATAATATGGTAGTAAACTACACATTGTATTCTAAAGCCGCTGTATGTATTGTCTTATCAATGATTAACTCTTCTGCTACAGGAATGTAATGCATTTTAATTATCTGAATATATATATATATATTTGAATGACTCCACACTGCTTGCCGAGGAGTTAAGAGGTGAATTGTGCACCACGATCTGAGACTAGGTATGTTGGCGTTCCCCATCTGGTAAATATCTCCTTTACCAGAATTCGGACTATCTGAGGGGTTTTAGCAGATCTCAGAGGAAACATCTCCACCCACTTAGAACAATAATCCTCAATAACAAGTAGATACTCGTTTTGCTTGACACTATTTGGAAAAGGCCCCATGAGATCGACGCCCATCATGTAACCAGGTTCAGCAATGGGTTTAGACTGTAGATGACCAGACAATTTTGACAAGGATGGTTTGTATTTTTGACAGACTTGGCATTCTTTACAATGTCTCCGAACATCAGCCCTTATAGTTGGTCAGTATACAGTTTCCAGTAGTCTGAGTAAGGTCTTGAAGTTTACCCAAGTGACCACTGAGAGGATGGCTTGACGATGGATGGATGGAATGACAAGTTGAAGTTTTTGACCTTTTCTATTTTCTGTTACATAATGATGCATCTTGTGGGAACTGAATTAGTACTTTGGAAATCAATTCCTGTATTTATGGGTCATTGTTCTGTGCGACGGCTCTCTGTGGGAGGTCTACTGGCATACAGACAGGTGTTGAAATGGAATTGGAGGCTTGAGCAACTGCAATGATGTTAGGTGAAATGGTGAGGTTTGGAGCTCCAGATAATACATCAGGTACCGCATTACACTGACCTTTTCTGTATTTGACAGTGAAGTGAAATCCTTGTAGTCATATGGTCCATTGATGAGGCATGATGATGGTTTTGGGTGCTGAAAAGCCCATGTCAATGCTGCATGATCAGTTAATACTTAAATGTATTAAATGGTCGTCCTTCGAGATATGGCCTCCACTTCTCTACCGCCCATACTACTGCTAGTCATTCTTTCTCGGATACAGAGTACGACTTTTGTGCCCCTCTCAGTAGTCTGGATGCATATGCAATAATGTGTTCATCCCCTGCAGATTCTTGTGTAAGAAAGGCTCCCAATCCCAATTCGCTGACGTCGGTTTTAATTTGAAATGGTTGGTTGAAATCTGGAGAGGTTAGAACAGGAGCTTGAATTAAGTCTTGTTTGATAAGGTCAAGTGCTTGTTGGCACTGATCTGTCCAAGTCCAGGCAGAGTTTTTCTGTTTCAAAGCGTGAAGTGGTGCAGCCTTCTCTGAGAATTTAGGGATGAACCGATGGTACCAACCAGCCAAACCCAAAAACCTTTCAACATCTTTGAGAGACTGTGGGATGGGAAATTAACTAATTGCTGACACTCCAGTTTTGCTGGAGGTGCTAGGATAATCCCATGCTTCCCTCTTCCAAACAAACTGACTCCTTCTATCATACTACCCCCCTAGTGATGAGTATGATACAAAATTCAAGGGCACAAATATTTTCGGGCAGAACATGTTAAGTCTTCTCTTCTTTTAAATCTGCTCCACTTTGGACCTGATCATGTTTTATTTTGCGATAAAAATGGCTGACTGTACAATTCCTTTCATATCAAACAAACACAGACAGAAACAGCAGTGCACAAGGAATGTGAATTACCAAAAACAGAAGAAGGAGAACATTAGAGTGAAGAAAAAAGGACTTAAAAGTGTATTTGTTTCTCAACCACACATAACATATAGCTTCAGAAGACATTGATTTAACCATCATAATTGTCTGGAGAAAGAAACAATAAATGCACTTTTCAGACAGGAGAGGAAGTTTTGAGTTCTGAAACTTACAGTATGTTTTTATCGTACAATGCCCTCTTATATAGCAAAATATCAAGGAAAATTGTATCCTTCATGGTATAACACCTTCAATGTAATTTTATATTAGTATTTTCATTTGAACCAAGTTAGAAGGTTCCCTTTATTTAGTTTACAGCATTAACTAATTGATTTCATATGTTAAAAAAAAAAAAATACATTATTATACTTGAAATACACTCAAATGAATCAGAATCTCATCAAATCAAGAACATGTGAATCGTTGTCAAAGAAATCAGAAATCTGTATTGATACTCAGCCCTATATCACATGGTAGAGTATGTGTGTGTGTACAGAAAGAGAGAGGAAATAGGAGGGGTGTGGTCGAGCCTAAATGTGTGTCTGTTTGTTTAAGTGTGTGTAAAGGGCAGGGGGGACAGTAAAAGAGAGAGATAGGTAGTATGTAGAAAGAAAGCTGACTGCTATCTCTAGAGAGAGCTCTGTCCAGGTGTTTCTGAAACAAGTGCGTCCAAGTGTATGCTAATGTGCATGTGTGACCATCCATAAGCACTGAATGCCTGTGCGTATGTGTGTGTGGCTTATTCCCCCTCCTTAAACTCCCGTAAACTCAACCACACCTCCGGGACACTGTAGTCAGGTGTACTCAGCTCTCATACACATGCAGCGCTGTTCCTCTCTGCTCACTCTACGTTCTAGCTTATCTCTCCATTAAAAGTCAATTAAAGAGATGCTGTTAAGCACATCCAAGGTAGCCATGGTTACACATGCATGCAAGCCCCAGTTTGCCTGTGCAAAACCTGTTCTCAAAACGTCAGTGTGAAACTGTTTGTTTTTGTAGTTATGCTTCAGCCAACATGCTGCACTGAAATATTTACATAATAAACGTTGCTTAAGACATAAACAACACTATATAATGCACTGAAGTCCTTGATTTTGTTTGCATAAAATATATTGAATTTGCAAATAAATATTACAGAATATGGGCCACACTCCTAAACACAAGATGTTTTCAAGATGTCTTTTGTTCTCACACGTCTCGTTACCATTCATGATGTGGTTTGATTCATACAACATGGAACAATGGTATGATAATAGATTTCACCATGTCGTACAAATTATTACAAATTGTCATGAGACTGTGTTGGCTTCAGCGTAAACTTTAAGCAGATTCAAACCTACACATTGTTACACTTAATGGTTAGGTTTAGGTTTGGTGTTTTAGTTAAAGGGCTTAAACGTATGATAAATTGTCAGAATGCTACTTCAAATCCAGTTGTTTCTCTTTCTTCCATGGGACCTACAGTACAAGTCGTACGTTTTGCACAAGCTTGATTGTACCTTATCTTAGGGTTTTGCTATCTTGTACTACTATTCTTATGACTTTCCATGAGCTTGGGTTGGGTATGCTGAAATTAAATTTCTGTATTTTATTATTATTGTACTGTCTCTTGTATTGTCCATCTGTCTGCGGAACACTTGGTATATAGAGCACAAGTCATGTGGACTGCTCTTATCATATTTTTAAAATTATTTTCCCCTATCCTTATACCTAACCTTCCCTTACAAAAACTAATTAGAGTTTTACTACAGTAACCATGGTATTTTGAAGTAAAATGATAGTAAACACAACATTACACATGGTTACTATATTGGGTACAATGAGGCTAAAGACACCCCTTTTGAAAATTTGGCTTTTTTCTGGACACAAAATTTATCAAGGTAAAAAAAAAAAAAAAAAAAGATTTCATTTGAATGAATATTGATAGAGCAACATAATTGGTAACATGAGGTTGTTTTGATACGATTAAGTTATTTAAAAAGGTGGTGAGGGAGCCTTTTACCCCACATTACGGGTAAACGTTTCCATTGCTTGGGGTAAAAAGGCCCCTAGCTGGTTTAAAATGATAGCGTGTAGATACCGGAGCAATACTTATATTGCAATTTTTTTTAATGCAAATTATTTTGAGACACCAATATGCTTTTGTAACAAATTAAGTTGATGCTTACTCAAAATAACAACTTCAGAAAAAAAGATTACCATTTCCTGTTAAAGATGAAAAAACATTTGGCATTTTTTTTACATCTCAAGTATTCTATAAACAAAATAATCTTTATTAGGATTGGGTCAGTCAATGTGAGCCCACTTTGAAAAATGTTCATATCAAATCTATTAGTGTTTAATAGGGGCCTTTAGCCCCTGCATTTATTTATTTTACCCCTTTCACTGGACAGTTATTGAAAAATGGTTGATTTACTCACCTTGTAAATTGCAAAAATGAAAATTATAAATAAGTATTTTGTCTCTAAAGAAATTTGTTAATTTTGGGGATTTTCATTAGCTACATAAATTAGCAACATTTTTAAAATATAAACAATTTGATCTAATTGCCTCAAAATCAACCGTATGCATTACACGCAAAGATCTCATGGATCAGGAACATTTTGCTAAAGTGTTAAACAGGTGTTTAGGAAAGTCCAGTGGTAGTTTTTGTTGCTATTTAGTGTTTTGGGAGAAAATAAAATCAACGGAGCCTTTCACATGGCAGAGCCTTTAGCCCTGTTGTACCCTACAATTACAGCAATTTTACAGTAATGGTTAAATTGATCAGGATCAAACCTTTCTCTCAACTCTGCAACCTTAACTGTGACCAAATCTCTGAGAGGAAATCAAACTTTATATTAATGTCTATTTATTATTAACTGCTTACACCTAGTGCAAATAGTCAATCCGATAAAATAATAGTTGGGCTAATGATGTGTTATTCTCCATAAATATTGAGATTTTAAGAATTATAACCAACATCTAAAATACCAAACCGAGGAAAAAATGTTTCATCCTGCTATATCTGTTTTAGTCTGCTGCAGTGTATTTTTCCACTGCACAGTTCTAATTTTAATATTGAATACTAATATGTAATGAACTGCAGTACAAATCCCACTCCAATGCAAAAATGATACATGCAAGAACACAGGACCTGAATTTAGTCTCCCACACACATACAGACACATGTCAATGTAGGCATATTCTTTATAAGGTCAAAAGAATGTTGTTAGAATTAGGATATCAGAGTGTGTTTTAGTCTCTCTCTCTCTCTCTCCTACAACTTTTTTTTAAATAATTTTTTTCTCATTAAATGCAAAGAAATACTGTATGTTAGAGGTTGGATTGTTGGAAATTTATTATGAGCCTTAGGCACACACATACACACATACATATACATATTATCTACAGCTCAGTGGGAACAAGAGGCCGAGGTGGAGGAGGAGGATGTGAACGGGCCTAAATAAATTCAAGGTTGTGAATGTGCCACATTTAATTTTACAATAAGATGATGCTGAAGAGCGCTTGGCACCTTCACAGATGCTCTAAGCAAAACCAAACAGAACCACAGAGAAAATACTGAAATCTGAGAAAATCTGGGCAGAGAGATGGCTGAAAAATCAGCAAATGACAGAGGAGATAAAAGAGAAGAAAAGCTGTGAAGGAGGGAAAGAGTGTGGGAGAAGGTTAAATTGTATTGGCATTGTAGTTTTCAAACTGATGGTAAAAACAAAAAAGTGTGTCATATAAAGAGTTTGGCTGAAACCAGATGGAAAAAAAAAGTTTCTTTAATGGAGAAAGAATCTATAATAATGCATGTGGTAATTGTGTTGCCATTTTCTACCGTCATGTTATTTCAAACCTGTATGACTATCCATGCAATTAAAAAGAATGGTGACTGAGACTGCCAGTCCTATAACATAACACCTCCTTTTAGTTTCCACAGAAGAAAAAAGACAGTGGTGCGACGAGACAGAGATATGTGTGTGTGTGTGTGTGTGTGTGTTGTCTTTTAAGTTTATCATTAAAATATTACTTATATCGTCCAGCCGGTTCTCGCCTCCTTTCCATGAACTACGTTACAATTACATCTTTACAGAGGAACTGGTCAGTCCACAATGAACTATGGTCAACATTAACAGTGTGAGAGAGTCAGCAAGATGTTTATGAATGGAAAGAGACAATTAATCACTCAGCAAAGATATGCTTCTCTCTTTTTAAGTGTGAGTGTGGAACATCTTGGTCTACACTATGATTTTTTATTTTTTTTTCTAAAATATTCCAGTACACTCAGGTAGTCCGACTGTGAACATTGCGTCAGCCCCTCAGATGTGATATAATTCATAATAATATATTAAAATTACAAGAAATGGGAGAGGTCGAGCTGCAGGCACAGTGGAATTTAGACTACAGTGAGAGCCATTAAAGGAATAGTTTATCCATTAATCATCATTTACTCACCCTTATTCCAATCCAAACCCATATATCTTTCTTTTTTTTTTCTGTGGAACGTGGACCAAAAGATAGACCATAAAATGGATAAATATTGTGTGTGTGTGTGTGTGTGTGTTTGTGTAGGGGGTGGTGGTGGGGGTATGCTGTTCATGCTTTCAATTGTGCTGTTTCATTTGAAATCACAATCATGGAGATGAAGTGTTCCTTCTAAATATGGCAAATCTAGTTCCCATCAATTTAAGTTTCTTTAATTGAGTGTTTTCATTGGTTGGTATAAAAAATCAGATACAATAGATATGGCAGTAACTATACAAATCAAATTCCCTTAACACTTTATATTTAGCTTTGACTGGACCCTGCTGGACTACGCAGTGATTTTGAAAATACTGAGATAACCCAAAAAGATGATTTAATTTAAGACTATTTTAGCAGAAGGGGAATGAACATTTTGTTTACTCGAGGCATCTGAGCTGTTTTAAAAATAATTATAAAAAAAATAAATAATGGGTATTTTCAACTCATTATATATTTTAAATGAAGATAAATACATTTCCTGCAAGCACTTACCATTAAAATTTTGAGTACATTTAAAAAGCCATTTTATCATTGTTACTCAAGCGAAGCTATCATATGGCTTCACAAAACTTGGAATATAGCATACAAGTAGTATGGAATATTTTTTTGTTGCTTATATGCATTTTATCAAGCTTGACAGTCCTTATCCCTATCAACCTTTTTTGCATATAAAATTGAAGCTTGGATATTTTGCAGAATATCATAATTTGTGTTCTACAGAAGACAACAAGCCGCACATGTTTGGGAGAACATGAAGGAGAGTGAGGTCAGACTTTTCATTTTTAGGCAAGCTATTCCTTTAACCTTATGTCTCTGAGGGTTTGGGAAGGGGGAGGGGCGGGGTTGAGTATTTTCACAATCAAACACAAATTAGTTTAGAGATTAAAACTTTTCCCATAGTTACACTTGATCTGGTACAAAATTCCAAGTGAGTCTCCATCAGTATTGATTCTGTCAATCACATGGGTTCACAGTAACAGTAACTGTGGCTGTGTCTCGTTTCGAAGGCTGCATGCTAGGTAGGACGTGTCCTTTGAAGGCTGCAGTATAACAAGCGTCCTCCTTGAAACAAGCCTTGTTTAAATGAGACGGCCTTCGAAGGACAAATTAAAACAGAACATATCATGGTTGCTATGACAGCATGCCATTTTTTAACAAGCGCGAGCGCTTTGAGTGAGAAGAGAGAACAAGAAAATCCTTTATAAGGGAATATGTGAGGTAAATTTTAGAAGGGTTATAATGATTTAAAGAGAAAAGAAAATAGATTTTACAAGTGTACTTTTAGTCTAATATTTTATTTTAAATATATATTAATATAAATATATATATTATAGGCTATACTCTGCACCCATCTACTGTGGTACTTAAACTTTAGAATTAACATTCCTTGCGTTTGAAAATCATATTTACGCACAATTTTGCATAACTTTTACATTTCCGTTGAAGCAAAGATTTGTGGTTGGTGAGTGCCCATTAAGGATACACCTCATGCATCCTCTGAATTCCCGTGAAAGAAGGTTGCATTCAAAGGCTGCATTCGCAAGTGTCCTACTCGCTTTTCTGAAACGAGACAGCCTGGATGACGTATGCAGCCGACAAATGCGACCTCCGGAGGACGCAGCCTTCCAAACGAGACACAGCGTGTTGTATGCAGCATACTTTCTCATCAGGAGTTGATGTGCGTGTCAGTGCTACAGTTCCTTCACAAAGTAGAGGGAAAATTTGCGCCATGTAGAGGAAAACAAGAAGGATTAATCGACCCAGTTTTCTTTAAAAATGTCAAATCCACTTTCTCTTTTCCCTTGAGGCTCCTTCTACTGAGCTGTAAAACTCAGCAAAACACCAGCATAGCCATGTTCTCTCCCATAATCGCACACATAGGTACCCTGCACTTAAACAGAACTCCTGCTATGTGCTCAACTGACCTTGTCAATGCCACTTCCAGTTGCTACTGGTAACATCAATACTGCTTCTAGGGTATTTGTTTACAATATTATTTCTTTCTAGAATGTTCTTGACTTATGCAGCCAAAAAAAAAAAAAAAAAAAAAAAAAAAAAAAAAAAAAAAAAAAAAAAAAAAAAAGAGGCTCTGCTGGAAGGTCTAAATGCAAATTGTGTCATACTTTACAGAGACAAATGAGGTTTGCAGTGAAGTAACACATAAAACCGTATATCGATGAATGTTCTTCAACGCAGTATTTATGGAGTGTGTTCATAAAAATAGTACATATTTAGGGCAGAACTGCGGGGAAGTGTGGTATGCTCAGAAATTCATAAACATTATATCATCAGCTCCTAGAGGGGTGAAGAATTGCCATTAACCCATTAGAAGAAAAGTGCTGTCATCTCGAAGAATGTCTAGGTTACTGTTGTAACCTCCGTTCCCTGATGGAGGGAACGAGACATTGTGTCGAATGAAGCGACACTAGGGGTCTTTCTGAACTTGAGAAAAGGCCAATGAGAAATTGGCAGACAGAATTTAAATGTCCCTCCCCTAGACATATGGGTATAAAAGGAGGGAATCATGCGTCTGCCCATTCAGGTTTTGCACTGAGGAGCCGAGAATAAGGTTTCGGCCATAACAGTGGCTTGGTTCAGCTCTTTGTCTGCTTTCGTGGACAGCAGAAAGGGACCCAGCGAAAAGGGACCCCTAGTGTCGTTTCATTCGAAACAACATCTCGTTCCCTCCATCAGGGAACGGCGGTTACAACAGTAACCTAGACGTTCCCCATCTGTCGCTCACTTCGACGTTGTTTCGAATGAAACGACACTAGGGGTCCCTTTTCGCTGGGTCCCTTTCTGCTGTCCACGAAAGCAGACAAAGAGCTGCTCAGAACATCTAAAACTCTGCATGCGGTCCTCATAGTTACTCAAAGCACGCACCGGACACAGCAACAAAAAGGCTCGATCTGCCTTCTCCTGGGGCAGCGCTTGCAGCTTCTGCCTCCTGACGCCACAATACCCGCCCCGCCCCGCTGCAAAGCCTCACCAGGTACGTCAAAAACGATTGTCCCCTTAGTGCCCCTCGCACGGAGCTTTGACGCGTGACTCTCACTTCCCAACCTGTCGCGCTGGTTGGCCAGGACCATCCGACTTGGCTACGTGATTTAGTTCGCCAGGCCTCCACCCCCTTTCGCCGGCGTCCGCTTTACCTCGGTGCATGGCGAAGACGCCAACACCCTGCGTGCGCGATCGCGACCCTTTTACTGAAAAATGCGATAGAGCCTTTCCCTCCAGCTGAGATGAAGAGTTTTCAACTGGGCCTTGCACAAACTGCCATTCAAAATGCTTATGCAAAGACACATACTAACTTGCGTCCGGCATCAAGATTGGTTCGCAGCGGTAGACTAGAAGGACGCGTACATCCACGTCCCTCTCTTGTCTCGACATCGCTTTTGATGGCCAGGCATATCAGTACAAGGTCCTCCCCTTCAGCATGTTCCTGTCCCCTCGCGTCTTCACAAAGGTCGCAGAGGCAGCCCTTGCCCTGCTAAGAGAAGTGCGCATCCGCGTACTCAATTACCTCGACAACTGGCTCATCCTAGCCCACTCTCGAGAGTCACTGTTCAGACCATCTCTTTTCTGCGTGGCTGTGAGCTGCACCCGGACCCGAGGAAGCAATCGTCTAGACGTGAAGGCTGTGGGGAGGACGGAGGGTTCCAGTCCAACCCCACGCTGACGACGGCCCGGGCAAGCATGTCGGCCATCTGCGCGTCTGCCTCAGACTAGGCGTGTTAACCCGAAGGTGGCAGACCAGTCGAGTCTTACGTGTCAGATGCCGGAACGCTCTCTGATGCAGCGGCGAACTCATCATCCAGCTCAGGGGGCTCAAGGGAGTAAGCAGACTGGCCGTGAGGCAAGCTGCTCTGACCTTGAGCCTGGATGGAAGTCAACGAGCGTGCCAGAGGGCGGGTGGTTCGTGGAGATCTACCCGGTGAAACCGAGTCCGCTGCCATCCCAAATCGACTACATCTCGTGGGAAGAAGGAACAAACCGGGGGAGGCTGGAGTGGCGTTCCTCTTTTAGAAGGAAAGCCGTGACCACAACGTTGCCATGGTGAGGTTCTCGCAGTGAGAACACGAACCATCCAGAAATGGTGCCTCGGTGTCATCGCTGCCCAGACACACGAGGCAGCGTCTGTGACCGTCAGGAGTGGAGAGAAATCGACCGCATCCAGGAGCTATACAGGGGGGAAGGGCATCTTTATAAAGATGTGTCCTGAAAAGGATGTTCAACGCTGCTGTGTATTGCTCTTTTAAAGAAATTAAAATCTTTTAAGAAAATATTCTCTTTTAGAAGTGCTGTCGAAGCACCCCAGTGCAAAGCTGCACGGCCAGGCAGAGAAGGAGAAAGCTGCTGATATGCGCCGTAGAGCCAACAGCATACGCTCTACGGTGATGAGTGGAACGGTGAGTGACTGCAGGTCGCTGATCACACAACCGCTCGGCTCCGAAGAAAAAATCTGAATGGGCAGATGCATGATTCCCTCCTTTTATACCCATATATCTGGGGGAGGGACATGCAAATTCTGTCTGCTAATTTCTCATTGGCCTTTTCTCAAGTTCAGGGATACGCGAGGCTCTCAAGAAAGACCCCTAGTGTCGCTTAATTAACCATGATGAACTTCCCTCCCTCCTCCTCTCTCACACTAACAAATTCACACTAATTATCAACTCTGTACTGTTCACCCAGAGAGCTTTTAACAATAGCCTTCTAAAATTTGAGAACATCATAAATTAAGCTTCTTTTCTGTTCTATTGTGTTCTATTCAAAATTCTGGTTCAGTGGTCAACAACAGTAATATGGGTTTTTTAATGGCCATTGTAGAAACCGATATCTGTAAATATATACAATTTAGATAATACAATATAATACAATTTGTATATAATATAATTTGAGGACAGCAAAAAAGATGTACACAAAATTGCTGAATTTATTGCACACATATTTTACACAATACTTGCACAAAATTTTAAAAGAAACTGGATGCAAAAAATTTCAAAGGTGGATCTATATAATAAGTGCATCCATACAAGGTTGTCTGTATATTTTTAAACTAAGACAATATGAAATGACCACATCTGTTAATCAACCAATCAGGCATTGGCTGATGGTGAAAATCTCAAAATGGGCAAATAACTGCAGATTAATTGCCTGGCCAATCAATATATTGGTCTATCATGGACTGTTCAATTCTATTAATTTTTTTTTTTTCTAATAAAGATTCTTTTCTTTTCTATTCTAACTGAACTCTAAATGGCTCCTTTGTGTGCAAAAGGTTATCTAAACTAAGTTTCATCTGCTAAATTTATTTTTATTTTCACAGTCTTACACATAAACACAAACTATTTAAGTCACATGACACAGATTTATTGCTCTCTGGGCTCATTTCCTCACTATGTTGCTCTAGCGTTGTGGATAGAATGATTTAGATTCCATACTGTGGCTCCAAATCTTCAATATCCTCTTTAAATTAACCACCTGCTCCCCTGTGTAAAGGAAGACTGTCTATCTGTGAGGAAGATATAATAAAGGAGTTGGTAGATAGTGGGGTTCAATACGCAGTGCACAGTGAGGTTACGGCACTCCGCATCCAGTAACAGCAGATAAACATGCACTGGTTGGTTCCAGTGTCTCCACGGGCACTGTCGGCATGGAGACAAACCATGCAGTGTTTTTTTTTTTGCTGACACAGTGCTATCACTCTCTGAAAAAATAAGCGATAAGACAAATGAAAGAGAGAAAAGAATATCAGAGTGAGGAATTGGCAATACTAGATCCTAATGTTGGTGTACGGTATCTTGCTATATTGCATTATATCACAAAGCTTGAAACATCAAACAAAGAAAAGAAAAACAGACAGGCAATCAAATTCAATTGCTAAACAACCTAATTGTGTTCCCTTTTTTCTGAGTTTCATCCTTTAATGCAGGTGGCTTACCTTTGCTGAGGGTTCCAGACACAAGCCTCTGAATGGACCGAATTAGTTTTAGGACCCCCTGTCTGCAGCGGCTGGTACAGCCGGCCATGATGAAAGCGAATCTGTGGAGAGGGTGTACAGAGAGCCCCTAAAACAGCCTAAACACAGCACAGAGACGTGCTTTCACCAGCGGTACTGGCAGATGAGTCCCATTTGGCCTCCAGACTGCCTCTCGAGCAGCTGTCTTGCACGTCCAGTCCAGCAAGAGTGGCAGATTTAACAAACGACTCGGAAGTCCACAAATATAATGAGACAAGGAAAGTGGAAAGTGTCCACTTTCACAGCAGGATACCCTCCACACAGAAAATGCTCACACACCTTTCTCACATTCTCTCCGCACACACTCATTCATACACTTGCACAAACACACACAAGATGCTCACAAATTGGACCTGATTTTTCGGCTCTTCCTCAGTGCCAACCATTTGAAGTACGAAAGGAGACTTGCTGAAACAGTCAACTGCTGCTGCATGAAAGTTAGAGGTGGGAAAGTTGGTGAGCACTGCAGGCTCAAAGCTCTGAGACCAACCTGATGAATTATTAAGTGGATGACAAGGACCCGCTCCTGCGCCACACACACTAAGAAGTGCTCGGAAGAAGTTGAGTGTCCATGGAGACAAATTAGTGGATTTCCTTTCCTTCACAATTCTTCTCCTGGTTACATCTCTGACTCTAATCATATGTATGTGTGTTGTGTGTGTTGTGTAGTGTTGTTGCGAGATATCTGTTGTCTGCTATGGTGTTTCCAACTGCTCTGTGCTGCTGGACAGATCCCTGCAGTATAAAACTGGTTACTCTACTGCACTCTCTCTCTCTCTCTCTCTCTCTCTCTCTCTCTCTCTCTCTCTCTCTCTCTACACCCCCTCCCTCTCACTCTGTTGTATACTCAGAAAGGCTCTCTTCCACACCATTCTCTTATGCTTTGTTGTGTTTTAGCTAAAATATGGAAGGTCCCCTTTTATGATTCAACCAGCCCCATGTCTGTTTCTCTCTCATCAATCTTTTTTTGCCCTGACTTTGGGAACCCAAAATAGTCAGTCAGATGAACAGGAAAGTGAGAGAGAATAAAAAAAAAGAGGTAATGAGAATTGACAACTCTGATAAATGGGAGGATGACTCCATAGGAATGAGACAGATAAAGACAAAAGGAAATATGATGAAGATTTGCAAAGGAGAGAGGTAAAGTATAAATATTTACATGTATGATGGAGTGAAGGAAAAAAAAAGGTCATATGGGAAAATTGCTGTATCCTTATTCTCAGATTGTAATCCTGAGAAAAAGATACAAGTAATCTCACATGTGTCTCCTCTAGACTTTCAGAAGAGATCCCAGTTCTGATTATATTTAATGATGCCGGATCCTTAACAGTTCCATTAATGACTCTTACTTTAGATCAAAACATTTTGGAATTAAGAAATACATTTTTTTAATTGCGTTTATACTGCCCTTACACAAATGATGAGATCATTTCAGATTTCATCAGAGCAGACATTAAACCAGAGATAAATTAAATACAATTGCAAAATTCTTGTTTACAGACTTTTTAATTACTTTTGAAAGACTTTTTAGAGGTATAAATTCAATCCATTAACTGGTCCTACTAGAACTAAACATTTAACAAAAACAAAAACTAAATATGTGATAATATATATTTAATTTAATTTATATGAACAACCAGTCAGTAACTGCACTGTCTGATTTAAGTTTTCAAGAGTCTTAAATACTACATAACATAAGTTCTTAGGTTAATTTTGAGCTGGACATGATTGTCATAATGATTATAAAGAACTGGCTCGTAAGAGTCATTTGTTCGGGAATCAAACTACAATGGTTGTGCATAAGAACTGACTCAAAGCCCCGATATACTTCAAGTGAAATCTAATGTAAACAGTGGGTTTAAAATAATCACCACAGTATACAAATTTATCTTTTCGGGTTTGTGGCAGGGTGGAGGACAGGGCCGGGTCGTGATTCTGCACACCCGGTCCCTAATGAGGCTGATTAAGCCTGAGAGGGATAAGGCCTACCAGAGACGGCAGTGTGCCAGAGAGAGAGTTACTGACAGCTGTCAAACACCTGTGTGTGTGTGTGTGTTTGTGTCTTTTTGGTTCAGTTTATTATTAAATTATAATTTATATTGTCAAGCCGGTTCTTGCTTCCTCCTTTCCATTGAAATGTGTTACAGGGTTTTATTCTGAAGGCTGTTTCAATAACAAACAAAACAATAATAATAAAAAAAAAAACAGCTGTCAATCGGTCGTATTGTATATAAAAAAAGAGAGAATAAAGAAATTATTAAAAATGAAATACAAAAATGAAATAGAGTATAGCGAAATATGATAGAAGTCAAACATGGCATTAGCCTACCTATATGCTTCAGCATACATCACCTTAATGCATGCTTATATAATTCACAGTATTTTATGCATTTAGCACATACTTAAATCACTCAAAGCATTTGAGGCATTTTTAACCAGGCTTTAAGGACATGTACAACAGTTTAAAACAATAGAATTCTCATTACACATGTTTTCACATATATCACATTTTACATTTATTCACTAAACTGGAAATCACTCTGGGCTAAATGAGATATGATTAATTCAAAATTTACAAACTTAGTTCACACATGTGCAGAAAACATGGTCAAACTCCACACATGCAATCCAATCAAATTGGAAAAAACAACAACAACAGCATACAGTTTTGTAATAATGTAAGGGTGAGAAAATGAGTGAGTAGGTGAATTACTATTAAAAAATGGCTGCTGTTTATGAGCCCTGGTCTCTTTTGAAAGAAGACACTCAGCAGATTGTTGTACAAACTGTAGAATTAAGTCATAAAGAACAGAGGTCAAGCTCAAATTAATTATTATATATTTGCCAATAAAATTTTGAAATATATGTATACATACAGTTTGACACTGTTCTTGCCACAACCTAAAAACATTTAAACCACAAGCCTTAGTTCAAATCTGAGTGTAATAACATTGAGTTTATTAATAATTTTCCAAAGGGCTACTTCAAAAGCTGGACAGATACCACATTCATTAACAAGATACACCTATTTTCTTTTTGTCTTTTGCCTGATTTATGGAAAACTGCTCCGTTAATGTTGTCTTTCATACTCACAAATGTGCGTAAAATTATGAGTACATATTATACATTAAAAATGTCAAATTTGTAATAAACTGTTTCTGAACTTGCTAATGCTTTGTGACGTGGCTCTATTCGATTCCAGCTTTTTTCAATTAAGCCTTCTTTAATTTGATTGATCATATTAAACCAAAAAGCAATTTGTTCAACTACTGTAATCTCTGCAACAGTTTAATGTAACACAATTTTTGTTCCTGGGTAGTGTGTTATTTCCTAATTTCTAAATTGCTATTATTCCCCACAAACTTTGCTTTTGTGACCAGGACAGTGATATTTTGAAATGTAACTATTTCCAATGAGAAAACGGGTGAATTTGTGTCTTTTCATTCACATAAAGTCAGAAAAAAACAACATATGAATCTAAATGAACATGTATTTATACTAAAGTGTTTTATTTATTTCTGGTACAGACAAGAACAATATACAATTTCCTTATAACATATATTTAGTAATTTCACATTTCCATCACAACAGTTTTCCTTTTTCTTTTTCATATGACAGTCTTTTAAGTGTTGAGGTTTCTTTACTAAATGTCCTGCTTTTGTGATAACAGATTCTGGGATGTCTGACTGTACAGTGCTTTGCATCTGATTCTCCATATTGGTGGTGAGTTGTGACCGAGTGTCAACAGTTTCTGCATTTTTTTGTATTGTCACGATCAACAGTTTCTGTTTCGTTAGACTCTCAAAGGGTCATTCCATGGTCCCTTCGGAGATGTCCCCTGTTTCTCCTCCAGTTGATTGGCTTCACCGCGGTGCCCTTTCTCCAGATCTTATGCGGCTCAAATGGTTGTATTCTCTCAGAGTCACCTTGTTTTAGTATGTCTAAGTTTTTGATCTGTTAAAGTATATTTGTTACTGTTGCGGGTTTACTGTCAATTCTCTCAAGGAATTTTGAATCTTTGGTTGCAGGAGGCTAATTTTCGTGGGTAGTAGTGTCTTAGTGCGATGGCTACGCAGCCTCTGTGTTGTGCTGGCAGATAATCCATGTGTTGGTGTGTTTCTGTGATCCAGAATAGCTAAATATGGATACTGTCTGGATATTTGTGCTTTGAGCATCAGTCTCTTGGAAGTTTTGACTGCTGATTCTGCCTTGCCATTGCTATGAGGATAGCCAGGTGATGACATTTTGTGTAGGAATTCCCATTGAAGACTGAACTTTTGGAAGTCTTGTGATGAGAACTGCAGGCCATTGTCTGAGATGATTATGTCTGGAAGACCCTGACAGGTAAAGTGAGCTTTTAGCTTTCTGATGACAGTAGTTCATTTGGTGTCAGGTAGATAATCTATTTCCCAAAAATTGGAATAGTAGACTACAGTGATTAGATAGTCATTGTTGTCAGTAAACACATCTGTGCCTACCTTGGCCCAAGGTCTGTTTGGCATGTCATGTGGTCGCAGTGTCTCCTTTTACTGGTTCCTGTCAACTGACTCTGACACACACTCTCTGGCCCTCCTCAGGCATCCTTCCACACATAAATGAGAGGAGTGTATATGTTGAGTTATTTCCCTCCAGATTTGCTTAAAGGGATACTTCACCTCTGGGAAGATGAATGTGTATTTAAAATTGGTCATTTATATAGTATAAATATGAAATTATTTTTGAATTTGAAGCATTCTAGACTGAGAAATGGCAGAAAATGTATTTTTTACACATGTGGCTGAAAGACAACAACTCCCAGAATGCACTTGCTTTGCTGCCCTTACGAGGCCACTCCCAAACCATGCCTACCGGTTACAGGCGGTAGTATCTGAAAATTTGATACAACTAGGCTTGCTTTGATACATCGTGACTCTATAAATTGTGAGTTAGTTGATAAATTGACTGACTACGCGGGAAGAACATTATGATAATTCCGGATGTCCAAACTCTGTACATGACATCTTAGTAACAAAAAGAAAAACAAACAAAATACTCACTTTACACTAAGCCGTCCGTTTGTCCCTGCGGGCTTTGGCTGGCGTTTCCAATTTATCTTCGGGATCCTAAAATAAGTTTCCAGGACTCCCCTGTCCATGTGTGGTACAAAACTTGGGTGCTCAGTTATACATGCTCAAGTTAGCGGTGCAGTTTAATCAGCGGATTCAGCGATCTCGTCCAGAAGAAAATGGCATCGCTGAAATTCGCGACAGCAATAGGACTCTCTATCTGTTTCCATAGGCGCACAGCGAGAGCACTGACACCACCAGTCCGCCCCAACTCGAGTCTGGCCGGGCTCTTCCTCCTGCCTGCCAAGCAGGTTTTGCTCCCCTGCTACAGCAGCTACTCCGGCCGCCTCTTGTTCCTCCATCTCCCGCAACTGTTCATCGCTGTATTGCGGCTCGTACAGGTAGCTGCGAGCATCAGATTCTCGCAACAGATCTTCGAAATCCCCTTCTGCCATTTCAACTTCAAAACTACCTTCCGCCATCGTGATTAGTCTACTTGTATACAAACTTTCTACACAGAGCAAGAGCCTGTTATCTTAGCTTCTACAGAAAAATGGCTGATACTATCTTCACATTCTGTGAGTGAGATCTCGCCCCATATGGGCGTGGTGAAAACATGCGGAATACTGGCTGTAGTTTTAAGCCTCTGCACCAAAAATCCTCCGATAACGCAAAATGACGATTTTTGCGTCATCGGAGGATTTTTTCCAGACTAAAAAATACATAAATCTCTCGTCTCAGGTGGATTCAGTATTTGGGTTCAGTATTTTGAAAATACTACTGGTTTTCTACTGATACAAAGCTTAATGCTAAATCCTGAAGTAACCCTTTAAGGATAACATCTTGTTCACTGAAATCAATTCCATCCTGGTAAATCAGCTCCCCCTGAAACAGGTAATAATGTCCTATTTCTTGTGGTATCTCAGCCTTGTTCTTTGGCCAACCCTGTCATATGGTTTTAAAGTGTTTGTAAAGTTGTTTACTCTTTTGTTGCAGAACGTTTTGGCTGAGTCTGTCCTCTTAGATTGGTAAGTGTTGCGCCATGTTGATTGTCTCTATCTCTGCTTCCACAGATCCAGTGGGTGTGCTCTCAGGCAGATATGCTCTGCTTAGAGTGTCTACTAGCCACATCTCTGGCCCTGGAACATACACAACATCTACATCATATTTTTGAAGTCTCATCATCATTCTTTGAAGTCTTTTAAGTGCACTCAGTAATGGCTTATGCAGGATGTTTTCTATAGGTTTGTGATCACTTTGTGTTGTTACTTTCCGTCCATATGTATAATGGTGAAACTTTTAGTAATACTTCAACACTGGAGCATTTGCAATTGATTCTTTTAATTTACAGAATGCTTCTTCATGCTGTGTGGTCCATCTCCATTCACAGTCTTTGTGTGTCAGCTGAGGGCCTCACACTTGTCTGAACTATGTGAACAGAACTTTGAGAGTTAATTTACTATACCTAGCAGTCTCTGAACACCTTTTACATCCATTGGTTTCGGCATGTGTGTTATTGCTCGAACTTTGTCTGGGTCTAGTTTCAATCCATCAGACGTCAGGAGGTGTCCGATGTAAGAGACTTCACTTGTCTCAATTTGAGCTTGTCAGCATTTAGCTTAATACCTTTCTCTCTGCATCGTGCTGTATGATCTCCATAATACTGATCCAATTTGTGCTCCTCGCTTCTGGTGTAATGATTTCTCTACTCTGTAGATCTTGCCTTCCTTCAAAGGTTTCATCATGGCCATTAGAACCCTTCTTTTTGTGAGTTGTACAGGTTTTACAGAGTCGTCAATCTCAATCTGTATTCTCGCTCCAGGCAGCCATCACCCGTAAATACATCAGCATATTCAGTCTTTATCTGTTGTAGTGACCTGACCACTGGCTGGTTGTAGGTTTTTCAGTGGTGACTGTGCTGTCTATTGCAAAAATGTTCTCATAATTCACTTTGATGAGCTTCTAGCTTCACTTGCTCTCTTACCTATAAGAGGGACAGTGCAGTTGTTATCCACCACCTGAAACTCCAGCCTGTACAGTTTGTGGTTTCTTGGGTTTCTTACTTTCAGTTTACACTTTACTAGCTGTCTCACTTTGCTTTGGTTGTACATTACTAGCACAGTCTTGTATCCTCCAGTTTTATATCTGGGCTCAGTAGATTAATAAGAATTACAATACAGCTTGCCCCACAGTCAATCTGAAATTTACAATCTCTGAGTTTGCTACACCAACAGTGAGAATGTCCTCGTTCTCATCACTGTCCTGTTCAGTTACCTTGTGTACTGATTTATAGTTCCTTTGTCTCAAAGTGATTTGCCTTTCCACACTTTTTGCATTTCTTACCAAAAGCTGGGCATTTCTGTTTATTCATTTCATGCTCTTTACTACAGAATTTGCATGTGATTATACTTAACTTACTACACAGGAACCAAAAGAAAAAACATAATTTGTTACACAGTGTTATTTCAGTCAATGTCTTGTGTGAGAGGTTTGTAGAGGTTATATATATATGAGAGGGCTAAAACGCAATTAGATATGTTAGATTTGTCCCCAGAACAGTTGCATCTTGTCCTATTAGATATGCTCATGAAAGGCATATTGAAATATTTTTGTACTGTGTGGGTGGAAGTGCAAAATGGTTGGAGAGCAAGCAAGAGAGAGTGAGACTTTTGATTTTATTAATTAAGAGACTGAAGTAATAGAATATGCATTATAGACACAATAGTCTTTTTAGTCTTTTTGTTCCAGATTTTCTTTTTCATTATTTTTCAATTCTACATGCTTTAATGAGCTGAAGTGCAACTATAATATAGTACTGTCATTATGACATTATGTAAGATATTAAAATTTAAACAAAATAAATGGGTTGTCATTGTAAAAATAATAAAGTAATTTGCATATACCGTGCAGTAAAATTTAAAAATGCATGTACACAGAGAAAAGCATTACTATTAATGAGACTTACTATGAAGGAAGTAACACGGCTGTATGCTTTAAATATCTAAAATGTCTATTGTCTGCATGAGTGCACATGTTTGTGCATGCTGTATCTGGAAGTACCTTTGGAAGAAAGAGACTGGTTTCACTCAAAATGGTGCTCACCTCAGTTCAGAACAGCTGCAGTGAGGTTTAGTCCTGCATAGATGGCTTTCAGTTCTGCAGGTCTATATTTCCATTCGTCCTGTCCCTCCGCAAGCCTCTGTGATGCAAAGAGGCACAAACGATATCTCGGGAAAAACAAAACTTTATTATTAATGTAAATATGTGACTGTGTTCATGGACACTTGAACATCTGCTTATGCATGATTTAGTTATAGTGGATTGTGCCTAATCGATTTATGCATCAAAAATGAATGTTCTAATACATCTGTAAAATGTCATGTTACTGCTACTGAAAGGTTGTGTAGCTTACTGAAGCCTAGCCTTTATATGTATTTGTGAGGATGGGGCTAGTTGTCACATTTTTTACTCCAGTATATATTTCTAGGTTTATTTTTGAAAGGCAATTTCTGCATATCCACATACGTTAAAGTCTTTGGCTACAAAAAAGTTGTTAAACATTTTCACCATGACTGCCAAGGAAAAAGATAAATCTCATAAACAGAAAATTACCTTTTTTGTTTTGATTATGGGGCTTATCGTTTTTCTATATGGGGAAAGTTGTCACAATGGAGCTTGACCCTGAACTAGTTGAGTAGGTTTTATGTGAATATTGCGGGGTGACGGGGCAATGTGTACCCACAATCACAACAACCATAACAAAATCGAAACCTCTCTTTAAATCGACACCCTTTGGCTGTCCAACCAAATTTAAAAAGTAAAACAATCATTAATCACAAAATGATTCATGAAACAAAAATAAAAAGGTAACATGCAAAAATATCAAAATATGGCTTTAATTGGCCTAAAAAATATTGTAATTAATACATTTTATATATTTATACAATTTTAAGCAAATGAGACAATCTGCCCCAATAAAAATATGACAACATGCCCTGACCTTACTTTCATGAAAAGTAAATGTTGATCAGAGATAGACTGAAAGTTTGTGTATGTGTTTCATGTGCTATCATTTCTTTTTTTCTTTTTTTTTTAAGCTAATTCGAAAGCCTTTTCAACCTCTCTGCCTTTTACATGTTTGGATGGTGACATCGTGTTGGCTGGCATTTCATTGAAGGAATGGTTTTGGAGAAATGGTGTTTCAGAATTTCATGATCTGTTCATAACACAAAGTCCTCTCAACGACTGATGATCTACATATTGCTAACAATCCTCCTATGTGCCCATTAAAAATGGTATCCCATCCTGATCTGTCCCACTAAGTCTGTGCAACATAAAACATTTCTAAACATTTATTGCCACAAACAAACACACCAGAGAATCTGTTCTGCCATTACATCACACTCTCTGAGTACACCCATCGCAGGCTATTTTTACTGCTAACGACTCACATTTACACACACACACACACACACACACACACACACACACACACACACACACACACACACACACACACACACACACACACTTAAAGCATGGAACTGCACTCAGCACTGCTGAATTAACCTTCAGAATCTGTAGCTCCCCTCATCCTGCTCTGTCCAAAACTGCTAAATGACATGCACTTCTCTAGACAGCTAAGAGCAGCCACTTTTATGTGTGCTCTTCTAAAAATATATGGATAGTCTATTTGGATAGAAACATTTAAATACTTTTGTATCTTTAGCAAGGTCATGCCAAAATCTAGTGCTATATTTGCCCTCTATGAATCAGCACTGCAGTAAATTTCTAACAATGAAAATATTTATTTGCAATTGCAGAGTTTTTTTTTTAAATCTTTCTGGCAATCCAAATAGCCTTGATTTGTTCTCACTCTATTAATTTCCACTTGTGCAATCTGTGCACCTGCTAGTCTGTTGCTTTGGCGAGAAAGCTTCTGCTGCACATGTAAATGTAATGTCATATCGCTGTTTTTTATTTATTTATTTTTTACATGTTCTCAATACCAGTTGTGTCTAACTTTCTTACATGTGTGTATGGGAGAGAGAAAAATAAAGTTAATGAGCCAGGCAAAGTTAATGTGATAAAATGAGGTAGCGAGGAGGTAATTTTAGAAATGTAGAATAATGTATGAGGACTGATAATAATACATTGGGACATAATGTTACAAAGCAGGAATAATTTGCACTCACTTGCCAAAATGATAGAGCAACCTGGCTTCTAATGTAAGAAGGAAATGCAGTCAGGTTACTACAGCCGCTATTGTCTTATATGAGACTAGATTGATAGTGTGTGATTTAAGTGAGTCTGAAAAGTGACAGATAGCAGGTGCCAGACAGATGTGGCACCTCATCTCAGAAGTAAACTGGAGGCAGGTAACATTACCTGACAAGTCATGGTTACAGCAGTATCAAACTGACAGGAGGGTGTACAACCTGGTGAAAGCCCAATGAAGCAATGGAGCCATCTTGTGATAAAGGAACTGTTGGCTGCTGATGGGGCAGTAATGGTTTGAGGTGTGTTCAGATGGGTTACTTTAAGATCATTGGCACATTTGGACAGGGTTGGGGAGTAACGGAGTACATGTAACGGGATTACGTATTTAAAATACAAAATATAAGTAAATGTATTCCACTACAGTTACAATTTAAATAATTGGTATTTAGAATACAGTCACATTCAAAAAGTATTTTGATTACTGAAGAGATTACTTCGCATTTGATTGTCATTTAATATTTAATACTTTCAGATGGAAAACATTTATACATATATGATGCAATCTAAAGTGCATTTTAACTGCGGTGAAACACTTTCTTATGATGTGTTACATTCATATGAGCAGACAGAGAAGTAAGTTTGAAGTAAGTTTTGAGCAGAAGAAATAGAAATAAACCTTGTGTAAATTGTCAACTTTACGCTAAGCTAAAATTATATTTCTAGCCGTTTTACATGCACATGTTACCAGGCACGATCATATTTTTTTTATCAAGAAAATTCACACTGGATCATAGTTTCTTTTTTTCTAGTAAGACCTTTGTTCCCTATCTGTCACTCACTCGACGTTTTGTCGATGAGTTGACACTACGGGTCGCTCCTGCATAGCCCAGACATCTCTGATCTTGAGAAAAGGCCAATGGAAATTGGCGTGTGGAATTTGCATGCCACTCCCCCGGACATACGGTTATAAAAGGAGTGACGCTGCAAACACATATCAGATATCTTCTTCGGAGCTGAGTGAGCAAGTTCACAGAGCTGAATTCCTCTGCCACCTCCATTCATCTCTCTACGCTTTTGGATCTACGGCACTTTCCAGCAGTCCTCCCCCTTGCACACTACGGTTGTGCTGAGCAAACACCCCTGGGCGCTTCAGCAGCAGAAAATTAAAGAAAATCACGGAGTGAATAACTTCGTTTATATATAGATTTATATATACCTGTCTATAATAACATGTATGCTCCAACCGAGCGCTGGGGCGAGGTTTCTGGTTCATTTCACAGCAGACCCGTCGATCTCCTTCGGGGCGCCTGACGACGATGAGCTGTCGATCATGGCATCAGAGAGCGGGTTTGTCATGTCTGACGCTGAGGACTCGGCTGGATGCGGTAGCCGACGCGGAGCTGATGGCCATGCTTGCCCGGGCAGCCGCGAGTGTCGGGCTGGAGTGGAATCCTCTGTCCCCCCAAACCCTTGTGGCTCGACGATTGGTTCCTGGGGCCAGAGCGCCACTCACAGCCACACTCCGCCCCGTTCCTTTCTTCCCGGAGGTGCATGATGAGCTCACGCGCTCGTGGCAGGCACCTTTCACTGCCCGCATGTGATCCGTGAGCTCCTCTGATCTCACTACCCTCGATGGTGGGGTGGCAGATGCGTTCACAAGAACTGTGAACCCTGGACGTTCTTCCTCCCTAGCCTAGCGGCCGTCAAGTCTTCGGAGAGGCTCACTGCCGCCCCAGTAGAGGCATCACCCAGGCCCTCGTACTGAGGTAAGTGCTCCACATGTGCTGGTTGTCCCCCTAGGCAACCCCGTGTGATGTATATTCCTCGGGGCCGGGTGTGGTCTCCATTGTGTCCTCCTCTTTGGAGGGACACCCCCCAGCTTGGACCATATATTTGGCCCCCAGCCGAACGATTTCGTTCCTTTTTTTGTGGAGAACAATAGAGAAAAGTCCACGGCTGGGCCAGCCAGTCCTTATACTTCTGAGCAGTTAGCCATTCCCCTAGGTGCAGGGGACCGCTTCATGCCTGCCAGTGTGTTGGGGGTAGTTATGCAACGGCTTGCTGCGCTAGCTACTAGGCACACAGAGGTCTGCCCGTCTCGCACCAGTCTGCGTACCTCAGTTCAGCTCTTGTGGCGTTTTCCATTGGAACCCCTAGTGTCAACTCATTGACACAATGTCGAGTGAGTGACAGATAGGGAACGTCTCGGTTTCTGAAGTAACCTCCTTTCCCTGAAGGAGGGAATGAGAAGTTGTGTCCCTCCTGCCACAACACCGAACCAACAGCTGAAATGGCCGTGTGTTTGCAGCGTCACTCCTTTTATTCCCGTATGTCCTGGGGAGTGGCATGCAAATTCCACATGCCAATTTCCGCTGGCCTTTTCTCAAGATCAGAGATGTCTGGGATCTGCAGGAGTGACCCCTAGCGTCAACTCATTGACACAACTTCTCGTTCCCTCCATCAGGGAATGGATGTTACGTAAGTAACCGAGACAATATTAGGGCAAAAATCTTATTCTTGATAATAATTTGTGTGCTGTTTTTCTGTAAAAATTGTTTTAGAAGCAACACTGCATAAGATATTTAGGTTTATCAGAGAACGTATTTTTAACATGTGTATTTTGTCTAAATGAGTTTTTATAGTCAAAACAAGTGAAAAAATCTACCAGTGCTGAAGAAGTAATCCAAAGTATTTAGAATATGTTACTGACCTTGAGTAATCAAACGGAGTATGTTACAAATTACATTTTACATGTGACAGGTTCGTTGTCAGGGCAGGAAGAAGGACACGGGAACAGGATTCTACACTCAGGTAAGGTTTTTAATTCCTCCAAAGTAAGGTCACAGAACTTGAACACAAAATACTTGAAATGAACACAGACTTTCTCAATAAACATAAACTCTCGGTCTTAAGGTTGCCAACACTAGACTTGCGTCTCTCTCTCTGGACTGGAGGCACTGATGCTCTTTAATGCCACTCTCCCCGTACTCAATGAAATTAGAGCCAGGTGTTAGACATAATTTAGCTCAGGTGCAAGCGCCCTTACCGCTTTCTCTCTCTCTGGACGGGCGCTTGACCACACCCCCGCTGTCACAATGTAATCTGTAGTGGAATACATTTCAAAAGTAACCCTCCCAACCCTGCATTTGGATACATCTTGGTCTTCATGTTTACATAGAAAAATAGCTGCCCAGTGTTCTATAGATAGCCGTGGAATGACCTGACTTGTTAAAAAAGACTTTGTGGATATACAGAAATTACAGTAAGCCAGCGAGCTGGATAGATAAACAGACATTCACAATAGTCCCTTTCACACATACAGCCCTTTTCAGGTAATGTACTGCATTTTTCAAGTTAGAGATAGTAAAGTTACCAGTATTTTCAAAAAGGTTCTCTCAAATTCCCTTAATGAGAAATTGCATCATACATTTCCCTGTATGTGAACAGCATATTTGGTGCATTTACCAGTAAAGGCAACCCAAAATTTTCTGGTAATTTACCTGGTTGCAGGTGTGAAAGGGGCTATTAAGTTTGAATTAACAAGTATTAAGTTTGCCCATTTGAACGTTCTGTCAATGTAAGTCAGTAGGTTTATTAAGGTTTTTGATTGTCCCCTGTATGAAAACTTAAAGTTCAATCACTTAGAAAAGACTTAGCACATTATTCCAGCACAGTCAGAAGGTTTGAGCCAAGTTTGGTGGATGTAGCTTGAAAGCTCTGAGGAGTTAGTGTAAGTCTTGGTTTAGGTATTTGAAAAACCCTAAACAAAGTTTATATATAACAGTATGCTGTCTTCATAAAGCCTACATAATAAAAATAGGAAGGGTAATAATATTGTAGGAAACAATGGTGATATAACAAATATCAGCTTTTCTTTTCTCTGTCCATTTGTGCTTGAAGAATGCTGAGTCCTAAATCCAATGCCACCTGAAGTAAAAATAGACACTGTCTTTTAGATCCTGACTCGCTTGCATGCCCCTGAATGAGCATGTTCATTCTTCCCACTTAATCCCTTTTTTCCCTATTTACTTCTCTTTGACCTCCCTCTATAAAATCCAAAACATTCTAAAGAATAGATGATTCAATGAGTAGAGATATACCACCCAGATCCGATTATTTAAGTTATATGAACAGTTCTTTATAACAAATGAAAGTCTGTTCTGGTCCCATCAATGACCATATCCTTATCTTACGTTATTAGTGACAGACATAATGTTTTTCCTGTTTCATTACTATTCACACATTTAGCCTTATTTTAGGAAAAAGAGAATGAAGGAGAGAATATGTATAGTATGTGCTTCTAATCATACTGCTTTATCACTATGGTTTTCTTCACTGCTCTGACCATGCCCAGAGAATTCCCTTTACGGTTCCCTTTGTCATAATCTTGCTCTCTCTCTCTCCCTCTCTCTCTCGCTCTCTCTATGTTGTATTTTTTCTGGTTGCTGGCCTCATGTGATGTGCATTGTTGTTTAATCTGGTGTTTTGCAGTTTGGGCTTTGTGGGCTGGTTGGAGAATGCAACTTTGTTTTTATTCATAAATATAAAGGTCTGTTTGGCTTTACTGAATCAATAATGGACACCTTTGAATTCAAGACTCTTTCTACTTTGTTGTAAAAAAGTCAAAAGACTGTGTTTAATGGTGCATTCAGGTCATGTCAGAATGATCATTTTTACAAGCTGAGTGCACATGAATGCAACCACAATGTCGTTATTATCAGTGGGAAACTCTGGACTATCCGATTTGGAGGCGTGTCGATTAAAGATTAATGGAAGAAGCATTTTGTGAATTTTGACTGCAGTTTCGTTTGTGCACATTTTATAGTACTGTTAATAAAGAATAACAATAACAAAGCTTGCCAGAATATTAGACTAGTTTAGCTGATTTATGAGGGAAGAGGCTTGTTCAACAAAATTTCCAATCATTATACTGTATGTGGCCACACGAGAATGATAAATGAGATAGGTAAAGCATTAATCACACACCTAATGTGTGGATTTGCATTTTATTTTGTTTCTTTGGTGCTAAAAATCTTTCAGTCTTTGTCAGTAAGCAAAAATTTTAGAAATAAATATGAATAAAAAGTGGTTAATTCTTTCTGATTAAAATCACTTGAACGCACATTACATTGTAAGTACGACTTCCGACTACATGGGTACGAACTTCAGGAGAACTTGAATGCAGCATAATAATGTGTCAAACTCAGTCCCATATGCTAAATGAGAATATTTGCTTTGTGTGTGTGTGTGTGTGTCCAAGGAAACTATGGTATAGAAAGAGGAACATTGTGCTTACATTTTTTTTTTATCTATTTCACATACCTCTGAACTGCATTGCTTTTTGTAAAACTACTTTTTAATTTAATAATTGCCTTTCTAACCTAATTGATTTTTTTTATTATTATTTATTAAATGAACAGACACATGTGTTACGTCTAACCCCTTACCTAAACCCTAAACCTAACAGTGATATTCACATACATCAAATATTATCATTATATAAAAATAAGCAACCAAATCTGTTCTCAGACATGTCATTTCATAAAGTGTTGGATAGGAGGATGGATAAAATGTGATATGTGCATTACCGATTTTATATTCTGTTTGTTGATTGGTTGGTCTCTATGAGAATAAAATCTAAAACTTTTCATATGAGCAAAGTCATACGCCATCTTATACAACTTATGTAACATGATAAAATGTTGGTCTGGCTCCTTTTAAGGATTTTTCTTGCCACAGTTGACTCTGGCTTGCTCATTGAAGGCTTTAAGACATTGAGGCATACTTTTCTGTAAAGACACTTTTGAAATAATATATATATTGTGAAAATGCCATAGAAACATTTTTTACTTAATCTTATGTATCATTATGTCAGTTTTAGTTTTGTAATATGTATACCCAGCAATTATATGAACTAACAGTTGGGTCACCAGTGATTGGGCAATCATGTTATGTGACCACTACATCAGCATATTTCAACTGCCCTGACCACAAAAATTGAGTTCAATGTTTCACCCCACCAAGCAAAATAGAGCACAGTTTTATGAACATGAATTATGAAAGACTGAGCGTTAGTAATGAAGTTGCTGGCATAAGGAGATCTTTAAGGAAATAAATTCTGCGGGATTAAAGGGCGGAGAGATTCAAGCGATAGATTTCTCAATGTTAGGGTTAAAGTTACATGTAGAGCACAAACATAAAACACTCACACTTGAATGCGCAGAAGAGTTACATAACCAATGGAGACACAGAGCTTTTAGACCAATGTTTCATACCTCAATGGGCTGGAGAAATTTTTAGTAACTATTTGTGTTGCATATATTTCATGCTTACTCACAAGGCTTTGAATGGTTTGGCCCCACAATACTTTTAACCCCCTACACTCCAATGTGTGATCTTCACTCCTCCATATCTGTTTTTAACTGTTCCTCCTACTCGTCTACATTCTATGGGTGACAGGGCCTTCTCTTTGCTCCATAACTGTAGAACTCTCTTCCCTTTTGTAACGAAGAGGGCAGACGAGGAGTTGGATCTAATTGCAGTTTTTATTGCTAGCACACAAAGTGAAGCAAACGATTAACACAGGAACAAATAAAACATCCACAATGGGAAAACAAAGGTGTAAACAACAGGAACATCCACGGAGGGCACGAGAATGAACACAGTGAAGGGGATACAAAACACAAATATTTACCAAACAATAACCAACAAGGGACAAGGTAAACATGAGGACTTAAATACAAAACCAAGGGGAAACGAAAGCCAATGGGAAACCAAAAGTCAAAACAAGATAACAAGACAATAAACTAAAACCAATAACAGACTAGAACTGATAACAGGGTAATTAAACAATGAACCAATGAAACACAGACACATAGACAAGGAGGGAATTATGGGAAGTGTAGATTTGGGGATGGCAAGGGAAAAAACACAAGGCAGACAATAGAGGATCGTAACACCTCTGAGGCTAGACATGCTGAATCTTTTAGTATTTTAAATCTTCTCTTAAATCTCACTCTTTTAGGGTTGATTTTCTGTGATTATTTTGTGATTATTATTGTATTCTTTTAAAATTCTTTTTTGTATTTCAATGTATTTTTATTTTTCTCTTGTAAAGCGCTTTGAGATGCAACTTTTAAAGGTGCTTTAGAAAATAAAGTTATATTATTATTATTATAGTGCTTCTTTTTTAATATTTGGTTATGATTGCCATAACTCATCTGCTGACTGATATAATACATGAGAATGCAAACAAACAGCAAAATTGTAGGGGAGGGCCTTAATTCCATATTTCATGAAGGATCGTCAAAAAGCTGACATGGATTGCATGTTTAGGACTAAATGTCAGGAAGCTTCATCAACATTTATTCAGTTATTTTGTAATTTCCTAGTATGTTTAGAATAATCTTTTCATATTTGGCTACACAACATCTGTGAATTCCACACTCCATGCTTTTGTCTATGAATGGAGTGAAAGGTAATTGCTAGAGCTTTGTGTTGGGCTGGGGCCCAATACTGTCAGTAATAATTATTTATTTAGGGCCTTGTGTCTGCATTAAAGCAGTACTTTACCAGCACTCACACAGAAGCTGCCCTCCTTCACTGTCCTCTCATATCTATACAGTTAGGTGAGCAGAGGGTAATAATGTTGAAAAGCTGTTAATGAACTTAAAATTTAAAAGGTGACAGGAGTTCAAACAACTTATAAGAGCCCAAACCTCATGAGGTACATGGTATAATAAAAGTTTGCATGTGCTTCAATGTGATTGGCTAACTGGTAATTGTGTGATTCATGTACTGAGGTTTAATTACAGAGGAGTGAGGATGAGAGGCTTAAATGTTTAAAACAGCTCCATTTTACCATAAGAGGAACCCAAAGTCCTGTAGTGTTTTTATATATGAAAGAGAATAGCCCAATTATTAATTTTACATACCTGTCTTTCAAAAACTATGACAAATTTATAGATAGGCCTACAGTAGATATTTGGCTTGGGATCGGTGCCTTTTTCACACACTGACAATCAGAAAATTTGACCAATGATTATCAAGCGGAATCATTTTTTCCGATATAAAGAGCTAATCATTTTAGTCTCTTAATACATATTTCTAAACACAACTTTGCTGATGTGTGAATGGCAAGGAGTTACATACCAGATGCATCCAGCGGATAACATAGCGCATTCTGAAATTAGAAACTATTATTTTCAATGAAGGTACGCACACTGCGGCGCCCAGTTACGACTCAGGAGGCTGCTCACGATTCTGCAGCTGCACGTACGGAGTGCAACTGACATGGATTTCCAATTAATTTAACCCAAATCAAAGGACTCAGATTATTTACCCTAGCCATCACAGGATGATATATTGTGTAGCCTATATGTATCTTTTGTATGGCCTGCACAACATATTCAGTTACAAATATGTCTTTTTGTTGTTTGACAGCTTAAATAAAACCTATTCAAGGCTACATACAGAGAAATTGCAAAATAAACATACAGACCAAAATGTAATTCCTTTTTCTCTATAAATCTAGACAGAAATCTCCTTGACGATCGTGATTTACATTTACATTTATGCATTTGGCAGATGCTTTTATCCAAAGCGACTAACAGTACAGTGCACTTATTACAGGGACAATCCCACCGGAGCAATCTGGAGTTAAGTGCCTTGCTCAAGAACACAATGGTGGTGGCTGTGGGGATGAACTAGTAACCTTCTTATTAACAGTTATGTGCTTTAGCCCACTACGCCACTATCACCACTCCCAAGTGTTTTTTCAAGTTTGATTACACTCTGCATGCATCAAGCACTGGGAAGTGCAATCAAGCTTGAAATCATGATTGTGCCTATAATGCAATCATGAATTGAATGCAATTTCATTGAACACTTTTGTTTCCAAATGTTTTTCAAACATTTTAATATAGCCTATGTGTAGTAATTAAGTGTAATTATTTTCATTTTACAAAAGTTTTCGTACCAATACTTTTGTAATGTGTTCAAGCTTAATCATTTAGGCTTAGATCAGAACAGGACTTCTTGTATCAGACAGTACAAGTAAGGCCATACCGCCATCTGTTGGTTTTGTAGGGTACTCGTATTGCCAAAAGCGATCTTATTGTTATTATTTTTTTTTATTCATTTGTGACAAAGTTTACACAAACAGGTACATAATAGCGTAAGCATAGCATTTTAACATTAGAGTCATACAAATGACATCACTAAAGGGGGATTTGTGAACATATCACCATAATACTTTACACAAACGTTTGACATTTTGTTATTTAACAGCCTTGAAGGTTGCAAATCATTTTCAAATTCTACAATTAAAATCCGGACAGTTGGGGATAAGTGTGCACATTTTTTCTAATGAATAAGAAATTTAGCTAACAAAATTAAAAGGTTATAACCATAAAATCAAGACCCAAATCTTTATTTCCATGAAATTAAATGCTGTCTTTCAGTGTAAAATAATTATTAAAATTCACTTTACTAAATACACACACACACACACACACACACACACACACACTATCAAGCTATCACATGACACCGAACGAAACTTAAGCGATGGCGTCACGTGACATCTACCTCGTCTTGAAAAAAACTCACAGCGGCCACTTTACACGACTTCACAACACCCAATGGGTGTTTTGGGTTTGTAAGCATCATCATGAGTCATTGGTAAAAGAAAAATGCTACGTAACTGCAGCTTGTCGGTTTTATGAGAAACTGTTTGCATTCTTTACCATTAGATATCTCGGGCCAAAGGCCTTTATGAACATTCTCAGTCCCATCCCTAATCTCGCTGTAGACAAGTAACTATTCCAGTTTCACGCTAGTTATCAGAGAAACGAAAGCGAAAACAAACGGGAGGGCGTGATTCAACTATATACACACAGATTTGCCAGTCATTTCCTCATTATGAAGATGGTTCACGATGGACTATTATCCTTATTCGATCATCGTAGAGGGAGACTGGCGAACTGAAAACGCAAAAACTATAAAAAGTAAACTTCAGATTTACTTTCAAAGTAAGAAGAAATCTAATGGAGGAGACTGCGCTGTGCAATACGATGAGAAAAGTAACACCGTCACGGTTCAGTTCAAATCATCTGACAGTAAGTGCTAAACATAGAATGTTTTTTAAATGGTAAATGTTTTATATTTGGTTGTTTAATGAAGCAGTTAGGGTATAACTTGAAGCTTAAAGATAGATAGTGCGACACGGTGATGTATTTCACTAAAGTATGATTGTTATGTTTAAGCCCGAGACGGTGTTCTCTCCAAGGCGGAACACACGATTACCATTGAAAAATGCGAAGTCAAGTTGAAAGTGAGCAAACCCAGCGACGTAGACGAACAGCCGGACAACATCGGACAACCGGTGAGTTTTAGAGTTTAAGATGGGAGTTTTCTTAAAATATTGGCACAATCTATAGGCCAGGCTCCATAAATCAAATCCCTTCTCATCTGCTATTTGTAGACTGTTTTAGTCATTAACATTTACTGTACGAACAGTATCTTAAAAATAATAAAGCCTATATGATTGACAAGCAATATCATTTGAGTCTTTACATTGTAGAGTTTCTCTAGGACACAAGGATTCTTGTTTTTTAACACTGAAAATGGTGGAGAGGAGTCCAAATGACTCACCATACTTGTTTGATTGGGTTCAACATTTACCTAATTACCTATTTGAATTTCAGAAGGAGCAGGCATGTGGATATCAGGAACCAAGTAAGAAATGATTAGGACTTCGTACTCTGGCTGCTTGTGTAGATCCATGTGATCTTTTATTGGTTTGGTTATCATGTTATTACGATGTACCTACAAACACACATTTTTATTATTTAATATAATATACGTGTATGACTTTGGATAAATATGCATGTCACTTTTATTTTGCCCTAAGATCAAAGTGCCCCTCAAACTGAGTTGGATGTGAAGGACCCTCAAGAGTCAAGTGCTGTAGTACTGGAGAATGTTCCTCATGATGCTCAAAAAGAAGTTTTGATTCTTTTGGTGGAGAATGTCAGTCATCTTTCAGAGCATGACATCAGCATGGAGTTAATACCAGAATTAAACAAAGCAGTTGTGACCTTTAATAATCCCAGTGGTAAGTTGTTCTGTGACATGTGTTTACTCATATAAAAGGGTGTAGTTTACATTCTTTACACAACCATATTTGGAATGGAAAGCTTCACTTTAAAGGTGCACTCAGTAAAGTTTCACTATTAAAGAAATTAATTGTAATTTTAGAGCATATTTAAAAAATGATGACTACTCACATGAGATTAGGAGTTTATTCATATCAGTAACCCTTTAAAGCTGTTTTATTATGTGTGGGGCAGGGGGCTAATATTTTAGAATCACATGACCAGCTGAACACTACTTGCTTAATCTTGTTATTGTACTCTTTCACACTTGGATTAAATTAATCATGACTGATTGTGAATAGTGAATTTCTACAATGGCATCTGTAACTGAAACCTACTGATTTAAAATTTTGCTGCATCCACACTACTAGGTGTCACTTGAAGTCCAAGATGACACAAGCAAAAATTTACTGAGTGCACCTTTAAAGGGGTCATATCATATTTCTTAAATAATTTGATTTCCCCTCATGTGGGAAACATACAGATTCCTTGCAAAACCAAAAACCTTATTTAGCTTAATCTTAATTTAGCTTTATTTGACCATTTGCACCCTGTCTCTGACCCTTTAGAATCAAACAGGCTGTATTGTTTTGCTACTGTAATTTTACGACTTCTCTATCGATGCCCTATTTCTTGTGAAATTAGTAAAAATGCTTGCTTAGGGGATTCACCTTTGAACAGTTGCCACAAATACCATGTTTCTATCACTGGGTGCAAGAAATTGAATAACATTTGGAGATTTTGCACATAAGTTAAATTCTAGCTACAACAAAATCATCTTAATTTTCAGGTCTTAACAAATAATATCTTATATCCTTCATATTTCTTCACAAAAACTGAGTGGGACAATTTGTTGAACAGAATGAGAATCAATGATGTATAAATGTGGTTAGGTGGTATTATTCCTTGTGATGTCACAATGTCACAGATTTCAGAATGAGCTGTATTCAAGATGAAAGCTTTACTTTTTTTTTTTAAAGCTTAGCATATTGAACTATATTTTTTATTTTATTTTTTTTATGGTAAAAGGGTTAGTTCACCCAAAAAGACATTATCTCATAATTTAAACACCCTCATGCCATCCCAGATGTGATCCACTTTCTTTCTTCTCCAGAACACAAACAAAGATTTTTAGAACAATATTTCAGCACTGTAGGTCCATACATTGCCATTGAATGGTGAACTTTGAAGGTCTAAAAAGCAGATTAAGGCAACATCAAAATATCCCATAAGAATCAAAGTCATCTGAAGTGATCCAATTGGTTTGGGTGAGAACAGACCAAAATGTAACTAATTTTTCATTATAAATCTTGACACAGTCTCCTTGGCAATCATGATTTTAAGCTTGATTACACTTCCTATTGTGCCATTTAGCACTCTGTGCATGCGTCAAGCACTAGGAAGTGTAATCAAGCTTGGTATCATGATCGTGCCTAAAGATGGCAGTGGCAAGTATTACAGTGAAAAACGAGTTATATTTTGGTCTGTTCTCACCCAAAACCAGCCGCACTTAAAAATAGATGTATTAAAACACTGCAGTATGGATTACATTAAAAAACAATTTAATACTTTCCTTATGTATAGTTGTACATCTTGTTATAGCTATAGTTGTATAGTTTTTACAGCTTCATTAAATGCGTCTGCTACATTGACAGCTGCAAGAAAGTTCCTTGAGGAAAGCAGGACAAATCGAACTTTCCAGCAGTATAATCTGAGGGCCCATGAACTGGAGAGAAGCACATGTGTGAGGGTGGAGAATCTTCCAGCTGAGGCCAATAAGATGTTGCTGGAACTGTATTTTGAAAAATGGGGTGGTCCAGTAGAAGACATTATCACGGTTCCATCTGAGAAAGCAGCCATTATGACCTTCAAGAAGGAAGAAGGTAAAAATTGAAGTTAATTTGTTGCTTGTCCTTGCTGTCGCACACAGGTTGAGATACATATGAAATTTAAACTTTTTATTTATATATGGGATGACATGGAATTCAAGAGGCATGTTCTCTTATATCTTATAAAGTATGATGCCTATTGATTCTCAAAGGAGACATCTTTTTATGTAGCTAGTGTCTGTTAACTTTCAAAATACCTGCAGACCATTCTACTTTAAAGAGACAACTATTCTGATCCATATTTTAGTGGTCACCATTTCTTTACCACTGCACAACATCAGTACATTTTCGTTTGACGTGCAGCTTTCATTCTTTTTCAGCCAAGGATAAAGTTTTGAAGATGGAGCATACCATCTGCCATGTTCCAGTCAAGATATATCCATATTTTAAATCACTGGGTACGGCATTGTATGGTAGCAACAGGCCAACATGGAAGCTGCCTGATCCCATCACAGTCAGTGTACATCCTGCAATCAGGAAGTTCCTTCTAAAGAAAGGGCTGATTTCCTTTATCAGAGACGAGATGAGCTCACATTTCAGCCAAATAAACATGGACAAACCTGATGTTCTTCTCAGTCCTGATCCAGCATTGCTGAAAGAGAAAGGTATATCCAGAAGACACATTGATGGCTGGAGTAAGAATGCCTCAGATGCCTTCAATAATTTGATCTCCAACTACACAGCATTTGAGTGGCCAGTATTGAACACCTTGTGGACCAAAGTGGAGGGTGACATTAAGGAAGTAGTGACAGATATGGTTTTTATAGATATGGATGGCTCTAAAGGGATTGTATCACTGGCAGGTGTGGCCCATGATGTAATTGGCCTGAAACCCATCATGGAGAAAATGTTAGATAGAGCAACAACTCAAATGGAGAGAGAGAGGAAAATTGTTACAGAAGACATGGATATGTCCCCTACCATGTACTTTCTGCTTGTGCATGATGGCATGCAAGTTGCTACTACGATTTCTCCACAACTGCACATTGACTACAAAAAAGACCTGAACAAATTGGTTTTATCAGGTCTTAAAACGGAAATTCTCACCTTCAAGAATGATATCCTTGAGAAGAAATTAAAAATGAAAGAGAAGCATTTAAGGATGGACCGTTCAATCCTGGAATTCTTGAGATCAATGAATTATGATGAGATGTCCAGAGATTTGTTTATGTCTCATGGAATAAGTGCTGCCTACACAGTCAAAAATGGAGATATTCTTTTGTTTGGGAGCACAGAAACAGCACTTGCTGATGCAGAGAAGAAGCTAGGGATGGTTCTTTCATTCAACATCCTCACTGTAGAAGATCAGGGTGTCCTTGCATTGCCACAGTGGCAGGATCTCAATAAAACACTGCAAAATTCATACAACACTTCCAAAAAGAGAACTGTGCTGATAAACTTTTCAGCACAGAGAGACAAAGTAATAGTGTCTGGATTCAGAGAACCAGTAAGAGAGGTCAGTTTAAATTTAGGAGATTTCATCGCGAATCACAGTAGAATTGAAGATGTAGTTCGTGTCAAATCAAACGCAGTGGTTGAATTCATAAAAGACAAAAAATCACAGGACTGGATGAGTTTTTTAAAATCTGGTAATGTGGAAGTAAATTTTAATTCAAAGAGACCCTGGATCAAACTATCTGGAGAGCGTGCATTTGTCCAGCCAGCTATGACCTTCTTCATAAAGATGGCAAATGCTCTCTACACTGACACATTGATCATTAAGAAGGCAGGGGCAAAGAAGTACTTCAAGGAGCAAGGTAGCATTATGCTTTCAATGTTTTTGAAGGGAAAGGGATTTGCGGTGGTGCTCCAGGAAGATCAAATGACAGAGGATGAGGAGGATGAATTTTACAAAGGTAGTTCTGAAGATTTTGGACAGCTGTCTTGTGAGGTTCAGATGACAGGGGGTGTAACTGTTACAGTCAGAAAGGCAGACATTTGCAAGTTAAATGTTGATGCTGTGGTCAATGCTGCTAATGAAGATCTGCAGCACACTGGCGGTGTTGCTTTAGCACTTCTCAAAGCTGCTGGACCACATCTGCAGCAATGTTGTGATCTGCACACTAAAGTAAATGGACGTCTAAGAGCTGGAGATGCCATCATCACTGAGGCTGGTCAACTTCCTTGTAAATATGTGGTGCATGCTGTTGGACCCCGCTTCAGTGATTCAGACAGACCTACTGCAGTGAAATGCCTAAGACATGCTGTGAGGTTAAGTTTGAACATGGCTTCAAGCAAAAATTGCTCCTCCATTGCAGTTCCCACAATCAGCTCAGGGATATTTGGCTGTCCTCTCGAACTTTGCACTGAGACAATCGCCAAGGAGGTGCATGAATACATCGAAGATCATAACCACAGTGGATCAAAGAGCAGCCTGACTGAGATCCATTTGGTTGACAACAATGACAGCACTGTGAAAGCCATGGCTCAAGCCGTTAGAAAGGAGTTTGCTGCTTTTAACCCTAAAATGACTTTCCCTCATCATCCCTCATCTAAACCTCCTTGGAAAAGCAACCCTGGACACAAAGTTCAAGGCTATCATGGTCGTGGCCGTGGTAATCATGGACATGATATTCATGGACAAAGAAACAAATACTTTACAAGTCACAATTATGAACAAAAAAATGAACGTGGTAATAAAGACTTTGAAAGAAAACCACATGATAGAGGAGAAACCAAAGGCTCATTTTATCCTGCTAGATCAGAGAACGCTGAAGGTGTTCTTGAGACCAAAACAACAAAAGAGGGACTAAAAATCACCTTGAGGAAAGGGAACATTCAGGATGCTTGTGTAAGTGAGTCCTAGATTACTAATGAACTAGATTACTTATGTTTCTCAACCATGGGGCCTTTACAAATTTCCAAGCGGACCCAAGATGACAAAGTGATTTAAATGTACTTTACATAATCAAGTAAACTGACATTATATTTCTTATTTTAACTGTAGAACATTATTGAAGAACTACTGCTTTTAGTAATGTACTTGGCAGTACAAGACCTTAAGTCAGCTCAAATGTACATTTTCTTTTGTTTGGTGTTAATCAAACAACATTCTGTATATACCCAATATGTATGCACTTATGCACATTCTAAATTTAAGATGATGAAGTCATTTTCATGTGGAAAGGTTTTTATAGTCTGTTTATTGATGGACCTCCTTTGTTTCACCTGCAGGCTGATATAATTGTAAACACTGTATCAGAAGACTTGGACCTTAGTAAAGGTGCTGTTTCCAGATCAATCCTTCAGACTGCTGGTCATCAGCTTCAGTCAGAAGTCACTAGTGCTGCTCGCTTAGACAATCCACAATATGGAGACACAGTCATCACAAATGGTTATAACCTAAAATGTACAAAGGTCTTCCATGTGATTTGCCCTTTTTGGAATGGTGGACAGCGCTCAGAAGATGAGGTTAGAGAGAATAACAATTTTAGCCTAGTAATGGTTTTTTTAGCCTTTAACTTTTTTGTTTTTAAATCTTAACATTTTTAGAAATAGCGTTGCAGTACAATTGGTTGATTTTAAAATGTTAAATAGATATGGCAAATTGACTTGTGTAGGCTTTACTTGTTTACTTTGGAAATACTTCTTAAAGGAGTATAACAGATGTTTTTCTTTAAATGATGAAAGGTACTAATTCAGATAATTAGAGATTGCCTGGTAAAATCAGATGCTCAGGGGATGGCTTCAATCTCCCTCCCTGCTATTGGTACTGGGAACCTTGGCTTTCCTAAGGATCTAGTGGCCAAGATCATGCTGAGTGAATTCCAGCAATTTACCCCTAAAAACCTTCGTGAGGTAACTGTGATTGTGCACCATTCTGACAAGGAAAGTGCTGAGGTGAGTGTTTACATGATAGGAAACTATTCAAAGCCAAATTTTTATAATTTCCTACACTGTATGACCAAATCGTAATTGTTTAAAATACAGCTTGTTAATGTCATGTTAATGCCATTTTGTGCTTTATCTTACAGTGCTTTACCAACATCTTTAGACATGGGATTCAGGGTCCCATCACAAAAGGGGGAAATCAACATTTCTTGCCTAAAGCAAATTCTTTTGTCAAAACAGCACAGACCTCTGGTAAAACTTTCTTATCTGATGTCCTTCACACTTACTTAAAAACAGTTTAATCCTTAAAGGTGCTTTAAGCGATTTTAGCATTCTGAAGCTTTCACGTGACTGAGCCGTTGAATTAGCTACGCCTCTTCATTCCAAAACCCACCCTCCAAACATAATTTTGAGACCAAATCTGAGCAAAAGAGCAGCATTCTGTGGCTGTCAAATTCAACAGTGGCACAACTGACAAACATTATGAATTGTAGCCTTAATTATTAGCCTAATACAACACTATGAGGAGCAGAAAAATGATTGACAGGTGAAAAGCATCAATGTCTGCGGTCCACAGACAAATTTTTGTTTGCTGTTTACAGTGTCTACAGCTGTCACATAGACCGATGAAATATCTCAGGACACTTTTAAATTAATATCTTGAAGGGAGTAGGAACACTTTGCTTACTTTTCTATGAAACAAAATCACACATTTGAGAGAAGAGTTTACCCCAACATTTTAATTATTGTTATGTTGATCCAAACCCATATGACTTTATTTTTTTCTGTGGAACACAGAAGGAGATGTCATCCCTCAGTCATCCACCATTCACTTTCATTATATGGAAAAAAAGATGCAATGAAGTGAATGGTGACTAGGGGTGGGCGATATGACCAAAATCTTATATCATGATATGAATCATTTTACATCTCGATAATGCTATATATTATGATATCGTAAATTACATTTTAAGTGAAAAAAAATTGGTTGATATATTAAATAACCATATTGTAATGACTATTTTTATATAATCAAAATAATTGTATGAATAATGATAGTAATTTAATCAAGTACTTCATAAAAGAAAATGACTTCCTCTTATATAATTATTTCTTTATTTGTAACGTGACAAACATAGTCAGAGTAAAAAAGAACAAAACAAAAACAACTACATTTAGTTTACTAAATTCAACCTTACCATAATGATAAATTTCACTTTATGCCACATTTCAGTCTGATGTTGACTAGTATTATTAGTTTTATTGTAAACATCTTCTGAAAGCAATACAACAAAGGAAATAATCCATTTGTAAATATATTGTATACATTAGGAATTTGCGAGGCTAGTCGACTAAATGGTCCTGATACTGCTAGTCAACACTGGAATTGCTAGTCGGTTAATATATTTCCCCATTAAACTGTTGAACATTTTTACAGATTTAAGTCTACTCTTAAATTACTGTCATATTAAAAAAGAAGAGGATATTTGGAGCAGTTACAAAGTTTAATTTCACCTCAGGCTGCTCATTCTTCTTCCATCTCTCACTTAGGTCAGGATTGTCGTCTCAGGTTAATCAAGTCCAGTCTTTCACCGTACCGTGTTGATGTGTTCATTTTGCTCATCAAAAAAATTTATAAATTTGAGTAAGAATCCTAGAAAATGACTATTTAGGCTAGGTATGCCATTTTTTTAATCTGCGGATAAACAATGAGTTTAATTTACGTGTCAGTCAACTCACTAATGCGTATGAGCATTAGCTATATAAGCTGGGAAATGGTGTGTTATTATTCCAATATTATCAAAGGTAATTGCTGATTTGAAATATGTTCTTTGATCTTTATCTTGAATAACTTTTTTTGAGATTTCGGTGTTCCCTTATTCAAATAGATAGGAGCTGCACTGGCATGACAGGAAAATAGCCTTCCGAAAGCGGTCCAAAGATTGCCTACAGTGGACTGACTTGCTAGAAAGACTTTGGTAGAATTCAAACGGGTCACACAAGTTTTGAAATTTGTGCCACGATAGAGAGAAACATTAAGTAGCGCTATCCCGCTTTTAGCTCTCCTGTCTGTGGGGCAAAAAGGGTGAAGCCTGAATTTGTGCGCACTGTCATGCTTCAGATATAGCATACGTGACAATCACGTAAAACACAGCTGTGTGTGTCAGATGAGAAGCTTGTTTAATTAGAACCCATATGAATGTCTCTGAATTTGATTCGGCGGCCCGAATTTTCACTTGTCAGTAGCCCACCTGAAAAACCCTATTTCCTCAGTTCTCTCAAGGCTCAACAGAAGCCGCTTCACCTCCGCCTCAATTTCTCCGACAGTGTACCGCGTACTTGTGACCTGAATAGATTGAGGTGCCAATTTCTTGTCACGTGGTGGCGATTTTGTATTATCGGTGATAATCCAAAATGTTTGCTGGTTGCAAATACTAGTTTATCATGTATTTAAGCAATATCACACGACCAAGAGTGCGATCTGGCCCTACATCAGCACTGCTGTGATTCGGCCGCAGGTACGAGTCCGCATGCTGAGTGCTGTTGTGTGTAAACAATGACTAACGGATTCACTTCACGTCACTAACTGGCTCATATTACACACAAAAATTATATTTTGCCTTACATCTTCTGTTGTGTTGGATAGAAGAAAGTCATATGGGTTTGGAAAAATATGAGGGTGGGTAAATGACGGTAATTTTCTAACAACACAAAAGAAGATTGGGTGAACTATTCCTTTTATATGTTTTTTTGTATATGGGGGGGGGGGGGGGGGGGCATTTGAGAGGCTGGGGGAGGGTCAGTAAGTGATTGGGCCAAATTCTGAGAAAAATATTGAAAACTTGGACCCTGAAACTGTACTGTTCCAGTTAATATAAAAATTCTGGCATCCACTCACCATCTTTGTCTAAAATTAGCATGGCAGTACACCATGAAAAGGTTACTGACCTTGAAGTAATGGTTCATATTTTGTTTAAAATAAAAGCAATATTTTGAAGAATTTCAGTATTTCAATATTTTTCCAAAAATTCAGATTAAATGGGGTTTAGAAATTCATATTGGGCATTCAAGAATTACATCAGACAACTTGTGAAGAGAGATAATAACTAATAGGTTTAGCATGCACAGATAAAAAAACAAATGGATGGATCAGGGACCAAAGAAGTAATTAACAGGCTAGTTTCAAAATAAAATAATCCTAACAAAACATGCACTGCTGCCCCAAGTGGAAACTAGGAAAAGTTCTAACATACGTGACAAACTAGGATGAATTTTAATCATTTGCACTCATAGTATGAAATACATTTTTTCAGTGTGAAACCCAAGATTCAATTAAATAAATCTAGTGTCACAGGATAGTTTTATAATCAGGTTAGTGACATAATAATAATAATAAAAAAAAAAAATATATATATATATATTCCATACGTTTCTGTTTTTTTTTTTTTTTCTTCTTATCATTAGAACTGCTTGGCAAAGTCTCCACTCCCTCTCTCGGAGTTCACACTTTGCATGTGGGTCAAGTGATCCTAGAGGTTTCATCAGGAGACATAACTAAAGAAAAAACTGATGCCATTGTCAACTCTTCAAATAAGACATTTTCTCTGAAAGCAGGTAAATCCAACTTCAAACATAGTATTACTGGTTTTGATGAATGTTGGTTTAATTTACAATTTAAATGTCTTATTTAAATTAAAATACAATATAATAATGTTGCTAGTAAGATATAATATAATGTAACATTTTATTTCCCTTTGTTATCCAGGAGTTTCCAAGGCCATTTTAGATGCTGCTGGATCACAAGTGGAACAGAATTGTTTACAGATTGGTTTGTATTTCTTCAGATTTACTATTTATTTTGATAACAATTTGAATTAAACACTTTATGCATTACTATAGATCTAATGAACTATGCTGTTGAGATGCTATTGTTATATTTGTTTTCCATAGTACGCTCATCAAACATTCAGCAAACAGAGATTGTGACCTCAGCTGGGCAGCTCCCATGTGGAAACATCATCCATATTATTGGTCGTAATAGTCCAGCTGACATAAAGGATGGTGTTTTGTCTGTTCTTAAATTGTGTGAGACACACAAATTTACCTCTGTTGCATTCCCAGCTCTTGGCACAGGTAACAATGGCAACATTTCTAACATTCTGTGTGTGATTTCATTTTTCTACATAGTTGCAGTCACAGTGATTATTTACTTTTATCAAACTCTTCTTTTGCTTACATTATGTGTGTTTTACCAGTTTTACATTTACATCCCTGCATCTACTTCTGAAATATACCTCTAACCCTTTAGGTCAAGGTGGTGCAAATCCAGCTGATGTTGCAGATGCTATGGTTGATGCATTTGTTGACTTTGTGAAGAAAAAGAAAGCGGTGCATGTGAAGTTTGTGAAGTTCCTTATATTCCAGACAAGCATGGTAACTGACTTCCATCAAAGCATGCTCAGAAGATCCGGTGAGAAAGTGGAGGAAGAGAAAAGCGTGTTAGGCAAGATTAAAGGTCAGTAAATAAAATATATAAACAATTTTCAATTTGATAAATTCTTGTTAGTGAGTTTAATATGATTGTTCCCTTTATGTTTCTTTTCATCAAACATGTACCTGGACATCCATAAGAATTCTTCTTTGGGTACAATTCTGAAAATCCCACAAATGAAGAGTTTGTGATAGTGAGCAAGGAAATTGAGCCAGTTGTGTTCCAACTATGTGGGGAGACACCAGAGGACTTAAGAAATGCCAGAGAAATGATCAACACCTTGATAATAAAGGAGCATATGAACATTCCCATCCGTGATCCAGCAATTGCTCATTTCACCAAAGAGGATGTAGAAATGCTGAACGCCATGCAGAGGGAGCTCACAGTTAGTTTCAAACTTGAGAAGAAAGGTCAAGACTCAGTCATTACAATGGAGGGACTGACAAGAGACGTACACATTGCAGAGAATCGTATTCGGGACATGATCCGTAAGGTGGAGAGGAATGAAAAACGAAGACGTGATGCATTTATGGTCAGCAGCATGGTTGATTGGAAATATCTGGATCATGGGCAAAACCTAAAATCCTTTGATATGCTCACCAATTTTGATCTGGAAATGGCCTTTCAGAATAAACAACCTTCAGTGAAAATCAAGTTTGATAATGATGAATTTGATGTCGATTTTGTTCGCCAAGTTGCCATAGGACGGAGGAGGAAGTTCAAATTAAAGCGAGTAGATCTGGAAGGTTAGTCATTTTTAAAAAAATAAAAATAGGTAAAGCTGGAATTAAAGTTAGCTATGTGTAGCAATGCTGAAGGTGAAACTTCTCTGTTTAGACACTGATTATAAGGTCTTCATATGCAAAAATTAATTACTCAAGTTTGGGGTTATTCATTTTTTTTTTTTTTTGCCTGCTTCAGAAGCTCAAAACACTTTGCCTTCACATTGGGATGATATGAAAGGACAGTCAGTTGTTGTGGTACAACTCACAGCAGGCTCACAGGAATATACAGATGTGGAGAATGCTTTCAGGAGAACTGGACTGACCTTTAACATCATTAAAGTAAGACTGGCTAAAGAGAAATTAATATGTAATCCTCTAAGGTTAGTAGTATATACAGGAATACTGGGGCAAGTTGTCACAACTTGTCACAACCCTGTGAACATTTTTCATGGTAGGTTTAATTTGACAGTCAGTTTTTCTGATAACTTATAGGGTAGTCTACCCAAAAAGGCAAATTTTGCCATTTACTCGCCTTGCTATGTTCGGAAACCTGTATTTCTTTCTTCAGTGGAATGAACGTCACCATTTACATTCATTGTATATGAACTGTTCTTTCAAAGTCTTGACAAAAAAAAAAACTGAATATTTCCACCACTATTACCCAGGGAAAAAGAAACAGTTAATTGAACACAAATGGAACTTTTGTGATAATAGTGGGGCTTGTTGTTTCATTATAAGGGTAAGTTGTCATAATCAGTCTTTAAACTGCATATAGACCCGTACACACATGCAGCGACTTCCAGCGACAAAGCCACATGATCCCATTCATTTTCAATGAGAGCTTGCGACTTCCGGTGACACGAGTGACAGCGACATCTGGCAACTATACTGTATGTGAGCGTGGCGAGCGACGCAACAAAGATGAAAACATTTAAACTTTCAAAGTTTAACTATGCAAATGCAGAGCGACTTTTTTGAGTGACAGCCAATAGGTGTGAAGACGGTTTTCACTGGAGCTCACGTCACCTGTTTCCTTTGTGGTAATGCAGTTAAGTGCAGGAGCAATTTCACTGTTCTATACGAGTTGTCTGCAGGGCTGCCATCAGGATTTATGGACCGGGGGGGGGGAGGGGGACAACATTTTCCAAATTGTGAAGAATTAATGAAGAACTAATATTCTAATAAAGAGCGTTTTCTTACTCTTAAAGATTTTTGTTTTATTTATTAAAAAAAAATAAAAAAAAATAAAATAAATAATTTTATCCAATGACTGTGAAGAAAGCAGGGAAGGCTGACTAAAAGCGGGATAGCGCTACTTAATGTTTCTCTCTATCGTGGCACAAATTTCAAAACTTGTGTGACCCGTTTGAATTCTACCAAAGTCTTTCTAGCAAGTCAAACTGTGCACTTGTGGGTCAAGTGCATGTGGACATGTCACCGACTTTGCTACCTATATAGCGCCGGGAAAATTTTATTTTTTTATTTAGATAAACGTCATATAAAAAATGTTGACTTCTCAGCATTGGTAACGTGTCCCACATTAACATGGCTACTCTTTGTCCCACATTTGGTTTTGGTCATACCAAGTGCTTCATGCTTGGCAAAGAAATTTGGCCATCGCCTCTCTCGTTCACTTTTGCTCGCTTTTCTTTTTTGTGCCCCTGATTTTAGTCTTTGAGGTGGTTTGACTCTCTAGTCAGTCCCTGTTTTGAACGATGCACATCTTGTGTGTTCCACACATCTGATTGGCCAGGTGTTTCAACTGAACCATTTTCACAATAACAGCGGAGGGATGGGGTATCAGAATCAGATGACAAGTTGAAATGTGTTTTAATGATAAAAAAATGTATGTATTGATGGGCAGTTTGAGTAAGTTTAATTCATACATCAGTAGTTTTGTCATCTTGTTGATGATGCGATATGCACTGCTGCAGTTCATATTAAAACACTCTCCCCTGCAGAATGCTATAACAGATTATTTGTCAAATAAGAATAACGTTTTAGAAATTATTGGCAGTCTGAGAGGGTTTGAATCATAGATTTTGTACATTGATAGATCGCTAATCTGGTTAATGATTAAATGCATTGGGCACTGCTGTAGTTTAACACTTTCCATAGCAGAATATAATTTTTTGCGACAAGAATTAGAATTATATCTTGGTTTTACGGGCAATATATCTTGTCTGTGATCACAATTTAAAAGATATGGCCAGACGTGCAGTCCACCAATAACGTTAGAGTGACAGCAGTAGGAACGCCTAAGAGTGACTTCATTGTACAGAGACTAGCAAGATCAAGCGATGTACACAAGTCGCTGCAGTGTGTACAGGGCTTATTATAGACTTTTAAGCTACAAGTAAACAGTAAAACAATTATGAAACAAAAAAATATTAAACCATTGTTTTGGTCAATGAATACGGTACTTAAAAATAGCAACTTGCCCTGACATGACATTTATGAAAAATAATTTTTGACTCAAAAACTTACTAAGATATAGCCCTTGTGACAACCTCCTTATATTGCAACTTGCCATATTATATACAGTATATATATTTATTTATTTGTGCAAATTAAGGTTAAATCAGATGTTTTGCCCTAAACTCACATACTAGATGTAAATATGTCATATTTAAAAGGTTCAGATCAGTTCTTTCTTGTGTTGCTGTATTTTGTACTACATTTAGTACCTCAGTGTAATAGTGATGTTTGTTTAAGATGAATAGTTTTTCTGCTTACATGTGTGTTTCATGCACAGATTGAAAGAGTCCAAAACAGCACACTTTGGAAGAACTACATGATCAAAAAGGAAGAACTGGAAGATAAAAACCAGCACAAAAACAACGAGAAGCTTCTCTTTCATGGCACTGGCCCTGATAAGACCGATCACATCAACCATCATGGCTTCAATCGCAGCTACGCTGGCATGCATGGTACTAGCCAGAATTCATACTTTTTTATTTTATTTTGCAATTGTATTAATTTGTAATTTTAATTAACTGTCAACTTCTCTTGTTGTGGTTTAGGAGCCATGTATGGGAATGGTTCATATTTTGCTGTTGATCCAAGTTACTCAGCCCAAGGCTACAGTAAACCTGATGCCAAAGGATTCCGACGCATGTACCTAGCCAGGGTGCTTGTCGGGGACTTCACTCTAGGAAAACCAGGCCTTGTCACTCCCCCTGCGAAGAGCTCAAACAGTGTTGATCTCTATAACAGTGTGACTGATAACCAAAGCAAACCATCCATGTTTGTAATCTTCAATGATGTACAGGCTTACCCAGAATTCATAATCACTTTCCAGTAAGGACAGTAACTGTTTTGTTACTGTTTTATTACACTGATTAGATGAAGCTGAACACACAGGTGTAATATATATACTAGCATGAATTATTAGGAAATAATCATAACAATGAAGGCTGGGGCATCTTCATACATGAAAAAAACTGAGATCGCACAAAAGGAATTTCTGAGTCAGGGATGGATTACCAACCGGGCCAATGGGGCCAGTAAGATTAAGATTCAACTTTTTTGTCAGTGTGTTTAGTACAGGCAAGAGCCAATGAAATGCAGTTGTTTTCGCATATCCCAACTAAGCTGGGGTCAGAGTGCAGGGTCAGCCATGAAACAGCGCTCCTGGAGCAGATAGGGTTAAGGGACTTGTTCAAGGGCCCGACAGTGGTATCTTGGCGGTACTGGGGCTTGAACCCCCAACCTTTCTATCAGTAACCCACAGCCTTAACCGCTGAGCCACCACAGCCCACTGCACTTGGCTTTAAGGATTTAAGGCTTTTATGGATCCCCCCGCTCATATACCCATCAACAATGATCCATCGTGTCATGGCCCCTCCTTGTGGCCATGAAAACGAAAACATACACCCCCCCCGGTCAACAACTTTTGGAGGGGGGCCATTGGAGATAATTGGGCCTTTGCCAGTCATAATCTGTCCCTGCTCAGAGTCTGTGCTGAAATATAATCCTGAGAAAAATCTCAGTCCTTATCCCAATGTACGCATAAATTGTTCTCTTCCCTTGCATTTGTATAAACAGTAATGCTCTGTTTTTAGCTTCTTTATTACATTGATTGAAATATTTCCCAATACACTCACATTTTCTATGGCTATACTATATTTGCATCCCGTATTTACTAGAGGTAATATTGATTGCAGTGTCTGAAATACACTTGTGTAATTTTTCTCTCCTTATTAATGTGACTATTGTCACTAAATCCTAGCTGAATACAAGTTTACGGTAATAAATATTCTTATCTGACTATTACTTTACAATTATTCTTTTTGATTTTTATTTTCCTCAATGTTACAACTAACCTGTGACGCACAAACATTCTCCAGCAACACAGATATTTTCCACTGCATAAACTACACTAGAGCAAGTGAAATAAGAACTACTGTATTGCAAACTTACTAAATAATAAATAAAAAATTCAACACAGAAACCATGAAGACTGTTAAACCCATAATGTGAAGTATGAAAACTTTTAAAATGTGTGGCACACTTCGTCAGGCAGAAAACTACAACAAAAGGCTTTTGGGCTTCATACATTTTTTTGTTTTGGAGTGCTTGTGTCAACAAGTTAATTTTTTACAAATTCTAAACATTTCAAGTCAAAGATTTAGGCACAGAGTTTAGTCAGTGATAATTTTTTAAATACTTTTCTCACTGCAATATATACACAAGCAGGTATCAAAGGGTTCATCCAAAAATGAAAATTCTCACATTGTTTACTCACCTGATCACCTGTGTGTATGACTTTCTTCAGCAGAACACATTTGATGAAAAATAGAAAAATATCTCAGCTCAGTAGATCTTTAAAATGCATATGGATGGTGATCAGACTTTTGAAAAGTTACAAAAAGAACAAACAGTCAGAATAAACAACCATACAAATCCAGCAGTTAAATTAAAGTCTTCTAAAGTGACGCGAATGCTTTTGGTGTCAAAAAGATCAATATCTATGTACTTTTTAACTATAAAGCATCACATCCGGTCAACAACGGTATCTGCATGTAACGTAATTACGTTGGCATGTTCACACAAGAACTGATGCACGTGCGACACTACAACTAAGTAGAAGGAACAATGTACAGAAGCTTAGTTGGTTTTGGTGTATATCTGTATTTGCATCTGATTGTTTACTCTCAATGGTGCATTTATGTGCTTATCCTGGATGTCTCAACTGAGAAAAGAACGTGAGATTATGTCCGTAACATCGCAAATTCGTCACACGAGTGAAAGGGGGAACTCCGCCCTCTCGTAAAGCTTACGGAAAGTGATGATTTATAATGAAAAATTACATAAATTTTTTTGCATCAAAGGCCCTTGTATTCCTTTAGATGACATCAATTTAACTGCTGGAGTCATATGGATGGCATATGGATAGGTTTCTGCTCACTGTCTGTTCTTTTTGAAGCTTTTCAGAAGTCTTGTCACCATCCATATGCATTTTAAGGACTTACTGAGTTTTATATTTTTCTTCAAATGTGTTCTGGTAAAGAAAGAAAGTCATACACATCTGGGATGGCATGAGGGTAAGTGATGAGATCATTTTCATTTTTGAGTGAATTATCCCTTTAAGAACTACTTCAGAATTCAGAAACAAAAGATAGATGATACCTGACAAAGGACATAGATGCCTTCTTTAATAGTATTTTGTTTTTAGTTAGTCAACAACACTAGTCATAACTTATCACCTTTAGGAAAATATATTGACAACATTTTAACTTAACATTTTCATTAGTCATTAACAAACATTATATAATTCTTAAAAGATACGTTTCATGAATATCCATTGAAGTGTATTTTAAGTTATGATAAATAATTGTAATGTTTTTCAGGAAAGTTATGTACATTAGAAATATATTTTCTATGACGTACACAAAAATTATTTTTTTGCATCTGTATTCTCTCTGTAAATGTGTGTTTACCACAAAAACATTGATAGATCGTTCAAAATTCTTTGCTTAAAAAACAAGCAAGAAAGTTTACAAAATTAAAATTCTGTCACCATTTACTCTCCATCAGACCACCCCATGTGTGTATGACTTTCTTTCCTCTGCAGAACACATGTGAAGATTATTAGAAGAATATCTCAACTCTATAGGTCCATACAATGCAAGTGAATGGGTGCCAACATTTTGAAACTCCAAAATCCACATAAGGGCAATATAAAAGTGCTCCAGATGACTTTGGTTGTTGAATACATATCTTCTGGAGTGATATGATGGTGTGGATGACGTTTCCTATTAAACTACTATTTAACTATATCTCGTAAAGGTATTGGGTGTTGCCAGCCCGTTGCTCTGCATATGTCTGCAAGGGAGGTGCCGTTGGCCAGTGCCCACGAGGATGCCACACTTCTCGTCGAGTGTGCTCGAACCAGCAATGGGGTGGGCACGGCCTGGGTGTGATAGGCCAATGCGATGGTATCGATGACCCAGTGGGAAAGCCTCTGTTTGGAGACAGCGTTCCCTTTCCACTGTCCACCAAAGCAGACAAAGAGCTGCTCAGAACATCTAAAGCTCTGCGTGTGGTCCATATAGATACGCAAAGCACTCACCAGACACAGCAACGAAAAGGCTGGGTCTGCCACCTCCCAGGGTAGCGCTTGCAGGTTCACTACCTGGTCCCCGTGGAGGGGGGTCATAGGAACCTTGGGCATGTAGCCCAGTCGCAGTCTTAGGGTGACATGGGTGTCTGCTGGACTGACATCCAGGGAAATGTCGCTGACAGAGAACGCTTCAGGTCCCCAACCATCTTGATGGAAGCGAGCACGATCAGGAGGTCCGTCTTCAAAAAGAGGGCTTTGAGCTTGACTGATTCTAGTGGCTCGAAGGGGGGGGGGGGTCTCTGAAGGCCTGAAAGGACAATGGAGAGATCCCATGAGGGGAACAGACATGGCCTGGGAGGGTTCAGCCTCCAGGCACCTCTAAGGAACCTGATAATCAGATCCTGCTTTCCTAGGGACTTAACGTCCACTGCGTCATGGTGTGCCAATATGGCGGCTAAATAAACCTTCAATGTGGAGGGGGACAGCCTCCCCAACCAACCTCACTTGCAGAGACGAGAGCACTGACCCGACTGCGCATCTCTGTGGGTCTTCAGATTGGGAAGAAAACTGATTTGCGAACAAGCGCCACTTTAGGGCGTAAAGTTGCCTGGTAGAGGGAGCTCTGGCTTGGTTGATCGTGTCTAAAACAGCAGGTGGTAGGCCACTTAGATCTTCCGCATCCCATCCAGGGACCAGACGTGGAGGTTCCAGAGGTCTGGGCTCAGATGCCAGAGTGTGCCCCATCCCTGAGAAAGAAGGTTCTTCCTCAGGGGAATTCGCCAGGGAGGGGCTGTAGCAAGGAGTGTGAGATCTGAGAACCAAGTCCATGTGGGCCAGTAGGGGGCTACCAGAGTGACTTGTTCCTCGTCCTCCCTGATCTTGCACAGCTCCAGTGCAAGTAGGCTCACTGGGAGAAATGTGTATTTGCACAGCCCCCGGGGCTAGCTGTGTGCCAGCGCATCTGTCCCGCGGGGAGCCTTCGCTAGGGAGTACCAGAGCAATGGGAGGTCTCTTGGGAAGCAAACAGGTCTATCTGTGCTTTGCCAAACCCCTCACAAATCTCAGAGGCTCAGACTGGATGAGCAGACCCGGAGGTGGCAGCCCTGTCGAGTCATCTCCGATGCAGCGTCAAAATCATCATCCAGCTCGTGGGGTCCGAGTGAGTAAACAGACTGGCTGTGAGGCAAGCTGCTCTCACCTCGAGCCCAAACAGAAGCAAACAAGCATACTGGGGGGGCGGGTGGTCGTGGGGATTTACCCGGGGAAACCGAGTCTGCTGTACGCCCCAAACCACTGAGAACATGAACTATTCATAAAATGCTGCCTGTGTATGATCACAGCCCAGGCATGCAAGGCAGCTCTTATGATCATGAGAAGCGGATAGAAATCGACTGCATCCAGGAACTACACAGGGGCGGAAGGGCATCTTTATAAAGACGCGTCCTGAAAAGGTCGTTCAACGGCAACTGTGTATTGCTCGTTTAGAAAAAATAACTCTTTCAGCAGCACTGTCGATGCGCCCAGGGGTAAAGCTGCACTGCTGTGCAGAGAAGTAGAATGCCGCTGATATGTGCCGTATATCCAACAGCGTTAGCTCTGCAGAGGTGAGTGGAACAGTAAGTGATCTCAGCTCGCTGATCGCACAACCACTCAGCTCCGAAGAAAAAATCTGAATGGACAGACGCATGTTTCCCTCCTTTTATACCCGTATGTCTGGGGTAGGGACATGCAAATTCTGTCTGTCAATTTCTTATTGGCCTTTTCTCAAGTTCAGAGGTAACCGAGGCCTTCAAATAAGTCCCCTAGTGTCCTAGTGTCGCTTCATTCGACACAACGTCGAAGTGAGCGACAGACAGGGAACACAGCTATTTCTTGGCTTAAAATGACAAGAACTAAATCAAAGTTGAACATTGTATCTCAAAAGGACCCCATGTGTACTTAAAGAAATAATTCACACAAAAATAAATATTCTCTTATAATTTACTCAACCTCATGCCATCTATGAATTTATTTCTTCAGAACACAAATGAAGATTTTTAGAAGAATATTTCAGCTCTGTAGGTACAATCAATGTAAGTGAAGGGGTGCCAAAATGTTGATGCTCCAAAAAGCACATACAAGCAGCATAAAAGTAATACATACAACTCCATTGATTTAATCCATGACTTCAGAATTGATATGACAATATTTAAGTAAATGTTTGCTAGAAAATCTTCTCTTTGCCCAGCAGGTGGCGATATGCACGAAGAATGTGAATCACCAAAAACACAAGAAGAAAGGGAATGTTAAAGTGGAGACTGACTGAGCAGGGAGGAGAATTAGTAAAAAAGGAATTAAAAAAATTATCTATTTCTCACCACATTTATCATATCACTTCTGAAGTCATGATTTAACCACTGAAGGCAAGGATTAGACTACTTTTATGCTGATTTATGTGATTTGTGGAGCTTGATATTTTAACACCGATTCACTTTCATTGTATGAACCAAAAGAGCTGAGATATTCTTCTAAAAATCTTAATTTGTGTTCTGCAGAAGTAAGAAAGTCATACACATCCAGGTTGCCTTGAGGGTGAGTAAATTAATTATTCCTTTTTAAGCCTGATGTAGTCCCTGAACCAAACAACCTTTCCCATGCCTGCTCTACCTCCTCTATTGTGCAGGAAATGACGTGCCAAGTGATCCTGTTTATTTAGCATTTTTTGCATTCCTTGCATTGTTTGAACATGTTTTATGCACAACAATATCGCTCTGTTGGCATTAAGGGAAATTTAGACCCTACACATAAACTGATTGTAATGTAAATGTTTCGTACATTACGATTTAAAATGGTGATCAGTGTATTAAAAATAACTTTAGTTTTTTCATTTCTGTTATCCTGTCTTTAATGTTTTGGAATCAGATTCATGTATTGTTTATCATAGATAAGTGATGTATTTTAAAAGTTGGCTGTGGCAGGGCGGAGGGCGGGGCCGGGTCATGATGATACACACCCGTTCCCGTATCAGGCTAATCAAGCCTCCAAGAGGGATAAAGGCCGATGGCAGACGGTGGTGCGACGAGAGAGAGATAATTTACGGACATGTCCATCATGCATGTGTGTTTGTCCTTTGTTTTAAGTTTACTATTAAAATATTATTTAAATCGTCCAGCCAGTTCTCGCCTCCTCCTTGCCCGTCTAAACACATTACATTCGCATAGATTTTGCAACTCAGTACTCAATACTCACCACTCATGAGTACTTTTAAATAAGCTACTCTCACTTGAGTAATTTTTAGGACAGCTACTTTTACTCTACTATATGATTATGAGTATGATTTTTCAGTACTCTTTCCACCCCTGATACTCAGTAATTTATTTCAACGCTATTTCAATGGCAATATATATCCTTGTGGCAGCAGGGGTGTGGTCAAGTGTCTGGTGCACACACCTGAGTCTGATAATGTCTAACACCTGTTTCTAGTTGCAGTCCTTCCTTTGCTCAGACTGAGCAAAGGAAGGATATAAGGAAGGAAATATGAGACATGGAGGGGAAGAAAGAGAAAGATTGAAGAAATAATCAAAAAAAGAAAAATGTGGTAACAATATGTTCTGTCTTTGGTTAGAAATAAGATATTTGCTTTGTATCCCTGGAGGTGGTGGTAAACTACACAAGCAGTTGACCTGAAATGTAATTTAACTTTTCTTAAAGACAAAGCCCAATATTTTTTTTTTTTTATACTTATATTTTTATAATTTGGAGCAAAGAACACATATTTGTCCATAACATACAATGTAGCAGCAGTATTCTAATAGGGGGGATTAATTAATTTAACTTATTAAAGGTTATAATTTTAAACATTACATTTAAAATTGTACAAAATTAATAGGCTAAATACAATTTTATCACCCATATTTAGTCCTATAGAGTTACTCGCAAACTCCCTTTCTAAATAGGTACTATATTGGGGATGCTTATACATGTTGACATCAAGAACCCAAACTTGAAGTAAATAGTACATTTTTCAAGCTGGTTAGTGAGAGAGAATTTTAACTCCTACCATTATTTAAATTCTTAATGTTTATGTGGAACTACTTCCATACATGTTCATTTATTCAGTCTTACAGTGTGACACCTCAATTATGGAAATATTTTCAGCATTAATAAGAAAACAATACATTAAAAATATACTTATTTGTGTTGATGCTATCATACGGGTGCTAGAAAAAATGAGTCAAAATAGCTTGATAACTTGATATGTCCTGCAGTGTGAAAGCACTGTCCTTTGGTGCAAAATTTGAACTCAAACTACTTTAAACAGCATTTATCACATTTTATTATGGTGATTTTTATAATCTCATAACAACTGAAAGACATTTATACTTCATAAATGAATTTGTCACACAGCAGGACCATTTACATTAACTAAAGTAGTAATTTAAAACTTTAAAGAAATGCTGTCCAGTCACATCATCTAAAATGTATACTTTCGTATATACAAATAAATGCATTTTAACCTAAAATCTTGGCATTGGAAAAATTAATTTGTGAACACAATAGGTGCAACACATAATATCCAATAATACATTCCATGACCAGTAGAGGGAGGTAAAAATGTCCAAATGTATTCAGAAGCACACAAATATTATTCCATTCATAGCAGGTTCTACCTTCCTCTCCCTCTTCTCACATGTCTCAGTCCTGATTTTGCACTCTGAAGTCAGGTGTGTTCCAGCCTAAATGAATGGGAAAAAAAGGACACAGCCAGAGAACACATCCAGGTAGCTGTTAGAGTGACTGCCACCTGTAAAGTTGTAACTTCCCTAGGATAGCAGAGAGGACTGCAGATGGCAATATAACAATCAACACTGATGGCCAGGAGAGTGAGGATGGAAGAAGTGCAGACAATCACATCTAGAGATATGTAGTGTCATGACCAGTGATACTGTAAAACATCAACTGATCTAGTGCAGATGCCGACCGGTACCCACGGCCAGACAAACTAGCAACTTCACAAATGGTCAATGTGATGAAGGTCACCAACATCACCCAGAACAGGACTGTGGACATTCTTGTTTCCTGCTGAAACAGGAAACCTTGGAGCTTACTGTCCCTCAGGTCAGACTGATGTCCAAAATAGTCCAGACACTAATACACTCTTCATTAGTTTATCTTAAGTATTTAAAGTAACGTTTTTAAGACCATCTCATTGGAAATTGGTGGACAAAATGGCTATGAAACTGACATAAGGACACCTATAGCCACTTCCCTGAATTTAGGCCAGGTTAATTCCTACAAGAGAAAGAACATAGTTACTGGTAAAGCAAGCTGATCAATGTGAACCAGGTGATTAATTTTGTGAATTTATTAACCCAAGTGTGTCATCTATAATTTAATTTAGCTGAGATTTACAGTTACCGCAGATGGACAGAGGGATAGACATTTTCATTGAAGGTTATTCTCAGCCATTTATATTTAGAAATGCACGTATTAGCTACAAGAAATGTTAATGAATGCACTTGTCTGATATGCTGTGGTATTATGCCTTTTGGAAGGTCACCAAATAAATTTTATGCAAATTTAATGCAAAGCTTTGGCCTCTATTTACTGCAAGGACAAAAGGTTCCACAGTATAAGTCCTCTGAGAATCCGATGAAAAAGAGAGAAAAAAAAAAAAAAAGGGAAAAGGGAAAAGGTCTTTTCTACTTTTTTTGAATTACTTAAATATACATTTTTAACTTAAGTGGTATTTGAACCTAAATTCTTTTGTTTTTTATTTTTAACATTCATACCATGAGTTGCCATTGATAAACACTGATGAGACAATTTGAGCCATTGGTGTCCTTGTGTACTTTACAGCACCAGATCTGTGGTTTTATATAGCATGCTTACACAAATGTTCACAGAGATGCAATAATAGACAAAAAAATAAACGTGTGTATAGACAACACTGTAGAGAATCAAACATATTTAGAGGAATGATTCTAATCTTCACATCCATGTACAAATTCTGAGATTATCTATCTATATTGCCATTAAACTAAATGTCTAGGTTACTGTTGTAACCTCCATTCCCTGATGGAGGGAATGAGACGTTGTGCAGAGTGAAGCGACACTTGAGGACTTTCTTGAAGGCCTCGGTTACCTCGGAACTTGAGAAAAGGCCAATGAGAAATTGGCAGACAGAATTTGCATGTCCCTCCCCCAGACATACAAGTATAAAAGGAGGGAATCATGCGTCCATTCAGGTTTTGCATTGAGGAGCCGAGAATAATGTTCGGCCATAGCGGTGGCTCGGTTCAGCTTTAAACTTCTTAGATTCCCGGCACCCCGAAGGATGGAACAAAACGACGTGCCAAGCATGGAAGAAGGCCGCGCCAGCTGTCTTCTCACACACTATCACACGCATCGGGGAAGGTGTTCTTTTCCAACTCCTATTCTTTCAGGGGGAAAAGACCCCTCCTGCGAGGGAGGAGTTACTACAAACACGGCGAACAGGGGGCAGCGGGGACTGCCCAAGGGAGACACGGGACCGCCTGCAGGAAATATTCAAGTGAGCGCGATCAGGAGGGCCATTTTCAAGGAGAGGGCTTTGAGCAAGACTGATTCTAGCAGCTTGAAGGGGGGGGCCTCTGAAGGCCTGAAAGAACCATGGAGAGACCCCATGAGGGGAACAGGCATGGCGTGGGATGGTTCAGCCTCTGCGTCGTGGTTAGCCGATATGGCGGCTACATAGACCTTCAAGGTGGAGGGGTACATCCCTCGGGGCCAGCTGTGTGCCAGCACATCTGTCCTGAGGGGAGCTTCCGCTAGGGAGTACCAGAGTGGGCAGTAGGAGGTCTCTTGGGAAGCGAACAGGTCTACCTGTGCTTTGCCGAACTGCTCCCAAATCAGCTGGACCACCTGGGGGTGGAGCCTCCATGCTCCGCTGAGCGTGCCCTGTCACAACAGTGTGTCCGCTGCTGTGTTGAGGTTGTCCGGGATGTGAGTGGCATGCAACGACCTGAGTTGCTTCTGGTTCCAAAGGAGTAGATGGCGGGCGAGTTATGACACGTGACGAGAGCGCACGCCGCCATTTATGTTTTGTGTACTGGTGGTGCTGTCTGAGCAAATCAAGGCGTGCTTTCCCCAAAATAGCGGCAGAAATGTCTGTATGGCAAGGATTACAGCCAGCCACTCTAGGTAGTTGATGTGCCAACCCAGCCAGGGCCCTGTCCAGGAGCCAGCGGCTGCGTGCCCATTGCACACGGCACCCCAACCCTGTTTGGAGGCATCTGAGGTGACCAGAACACATCGGGACACCTGCTCTAGGGGGACTCCTGTCCGCAGATAACAGAGGTCTGTATAAGGGTTGGATGTCTGGTGGCAGAAAGAGGTAATGAACACGCGGTATGTGCCGTGGCGCCATGCCCATCTTGGGACTTGAGTGCATCAACCCGAGTTGCGCAGCCATTGCTGAGGATGTCATATGCCCCAGGAGCATCCGATCCGCCGCAATGGAACCACTGTGCCTTGTCTGAGCAAATTTAGGCATTTCAACACCGGCTGTGTGCGATCGTTTGTGAGGCGTGCTGTCACTGAGACTGAGTCTAAGTCCATGCTGAGAAAAGAGTTGCTCTGAACTGGGGAGAGCTTGCTCTTTTCCTCATCGACCTGAAGCCAAAGACGGCTGAGTTGCCTGAGCACCTGGTCCCTGCGGTGCACAGAGACTCTTGAGAGTGAGCTAGAATCAGCCACTTATCGAGGAAGTCGAGTACGCAGATGCCCACTTCCCTTAGTGGGGCAAGAGCGGCCTCTGCAACCTTTGTGAAGACATGAGGGGACAGGGACGAGCCGAAGGGGAGGACCTGGTACTAGTATGTCGGGCCGTCAGACGTTAGCTGTAAGAAGGGTCTGTGCCAAGGCAAGGTGAGACATGAAAGTACGTATCCTTCAGATCTGCCACTGTGAACCAATCTAGAAGCTGGACACACGTTAGAATAATGTTCAGTGTGAGCACCTTTGGACGGGAGTCTGTGTGAGTCCCAGTTCAAAACTCGCAGGTCCAAGATTGGCTGCCACGCACCGCCTGTCGTGGGTACGATGAAGCGAGGGCCGTAGAACCTTGGCTTCATCTCGACTGTAGGGACAGCTCTATCGCACCTGTGGGGCGAATGCCTGGCGAACTAAATCAGTCGCCAAATCGAGCAATGGGTTGGAAGCGTAAGCTATGCATCCAAGCTCCAAGCATTAGGATGTACCTGGTGGGGCTTTGCAGCGTGAGGATTAGGTAATATGTCGGGTAGCAAAGTTGCGTCACAAAACAATTGTGCTGAGAAAAATAAATTCAAAGTACTTTCCTTGCACCACGTACCTGGCTGGAGGCGGGAAATTTACTGAGGAGGAGGTCCTATGGAGGACTATGAGTTGAAACATGAGAGCTCAACATAAGAGCTCACCATGGTTAGGATTAATTAATTCACCCAGTGCCCTAGATATTAGTATAGACCTGCTAAAATACTTGTTTCCTTACATTTTCCCCCCTTATTTTAGTTGCATTAACATTTACATATAGCAGATTGACAGATGGATCAGTTACATTACATGAGTCCTGTCAACCACCTCTGCTAAGTGATCACATGCTTTGGCCCTTTCTCATGCAGAGAAATGTGTTCATGCACAGCACATATTCAGTCTTTCAGTTAATCATGCCCAAATAAATGAGTGTTGCACTCTAAAGAGAGTGTGAAAATGTGAGGCTGATGAATGTTCCAATCTTGTACCCTTTAATTAAGAGTGACTCAAACCACTGGCGTAAAGAGCCGGCTAGAAAGAGTAAAGAATGTCCATTCTACTCTCCCTGTCAATCCGATCAACCTCCCAAACTAACAAGCCGTCTGCTAAATTAATAGTGTAAATAAAAATGTACAGTGCAGTAGGTACAGAAAATCCATTGGATGAAATTTTGGCTGTATTACCAGTGAATGGATTCTAGGTGTGCAGTCTTACATAAAACGTTTAACTGAAGTGTTGATGATGATCATCTATCTTTAAACAATGATGAAAACAAATAATTCTTTCTATATTCTGCCCAGCCATCTTTGTCAATGTTAAGCTTCTTGGCTTGATATCCCAAATAAATGATCAGGCAGCAGTCAGCACATTTTCCAAAATGACAAAAAATTTATATATTATCACTGTGAGCTTAGTGATTCACTTCACAATGCTGTTTACTATGGCAATTGTAACCACATTTCGAATATGCACTGTCTGATTAATAGGAACTATTAAAAATATCGGAATATTTCTCAATTTAATTTCATTGGTGGTTTAAAATATTTTTTCACTGGAAATGCGTGCTCAACTTTTTAAACTGTTAACTGGATATATAAAAGTATTACATTCCAAAGACCTGTCAGTAAATTGAACCTTCAATCAGTTTTCTGCAGTTTGCAATTTAAAACAAAAATTTCCACATACCGTAAGTGTATATTTTCATTTTATTTTTACATTTACAATTTTTACAATCTTAGTAAGAACATTGAAAGGATCTAACTTGCATCCTGATGGCACTGTAGATCATGGCCACAGTGTTGAAATTTCAGATTGCTGCATGAGCTGCTGGTCACAGCACTTTAACAGTAACTACTGTATGAGAAAATCTGTTCAGGTTTATGTCAGTCTCCCCTTCTGCTCCCTCTCTCTGTTTGTCCTCTTCTGTTGACGCCCTCTGTTAGTCTCTTTATTTACAATCTGTTCGATCTTTTCTATCTAATCACTGTCAGTGTTCACTTTCACTTAGTTCTCTTTTTCTCATGGCACAACATGCTATTGTTTTTTTTTTGCATATATAGAATCTCTCACTCCATAGCTTGATGAAGTTAAAGCTGATCTGATTATCTTTAAACTGATCTGTCAGGGTTAATGTGTTCATCGATGAGGATGGCGCCAGTGTGTAACAGAAAGCTGAAGTCTGTGACGTGATGTGACCACAAAATCCAGAAACAAAAAATTAGAAGTCCACATGAAAGGAACTAATGTAGGAAAAGGAAGGTTTTGATGTATTGTACAGTATGTGCTACAGAAGAAGGAGTATAAAATATTGAACAAATAATTTAACTTCTGAAAGTTGCCTGAAAGAGAGCAAGATAAGCCCAGTCAAATGTAAAGAGTCATGACAGCAGCATTCAGCATGAAATATTATGTCATGAAATATAATGGCCTAATATTGATATTTTTACTTTTATGGATGTCAATTCAGGAGAACACCTTAAAACCCTCTTTTGTATGTTATGCTCAACTGACAGCATTTGTGGCTTACGTTGATTACCGCAAAAAAAAAAAAAATACTTTTAATTTTTTTAACATTTACAGACTGGACCTATTGACTTCCATTGTATGCAACTCAAAAGCATTGTTTTTATCAAGCATCAAAATAATGTTTGAGGTAATAAACATTATTCCACAAATGTTGTGGATTGAGCTTCACTTATAATATTCCTTAGCAAAGTTAATAATATTTTGAATATATTCAATCTATTTAAAGTATAAAATGAGTTCAATTAATGCAAAATGTTTCTTTGCAATTTGTATTATTTAAAACTTATGCATTTTGTTTAGTGAGTTCATACAAATTTTTTTTTTCCCCTTTCTCCCCAATTTGGCATGCCCAAATCCCAATGCGCTCTAGGTCCTCATGGTGGTGTAGTGACTCGCCTCTGTGTCTCTACAACATCTCATCTGGATGGCGGAGAACAAATCACAGTTGCCTCTGTGTCTGAGACAGTCAATCCGCACATCTTATCATATGGCTTGTTGAGCATGTTACCGCGAAGACAGCGCGTGTGGAGGCTTCACGTTATTCTCCAATGTGTCCACGCACAACTCACCATATGCCCCACCAAGAGCAAGAACCACATTATAGCGACCACGAGGAGGTTAACCCAATGTGACTCTACCCACCCTAGCAACAGGGCCTATTTGTTGCTATGGAAGCCTGACTGGAATCACACAGCACACCTTGGATTTGAACTTGCGACTCCAGGTGTGGTAGTCAGCATCTTTACTCGCTGGCAGGGCTGGACTGGTAATAGGGTATACCGGGCATTTTACCGGTGGGCCGACACACTTTTGGGCCAATCAGAGGCGGACTGGCCATCGGGAGAACCGAGCGGAAAGTGGCCGCGATAAGCTAAAATGAGCCGCCGCGTTATGTAGAACAGACCACACAATGCCGCCGCGATATGCAGAAAAGGACCCCTAACCCATGATAGAAACATGGATAAATAAGCATTGTTGAAAGCAACTTTGTAGAAATGAACAGAGTCATATAAGCATATAAGAATCTCACCTGTGATTCGTTCAATCAGCCCAAAGTAACAAAGCACAAAGAATACTGCATACAAATCCACCATTTGGACTCGGTTTGGGTTTTGCGGGGACAAAAATCACTTTTTAAAGAGTGCGGGAGACGTGTCCTTGCAGCTGCTACGCCATTGGCTAATGTCTACATTAAGTGTGAACTCTCTATGTAGTGTTTAATTTAAACTCTCCTCCAAAATGCCATAAAATGGCTACATAATAAATAGTAATCCTTTAGCTTATACATTTTCCAAGGCAACAAAGTTATTTGATTATTTCAGTGATATTCTTTTGAGGTTGAATGTGTTTGTTTTTAATCAAACTGATAAGGATTCCACAAAAGTTTAAACAATTCTGCAAGTTTATTAATCATTAGTTGATAAGGTGTTTGACATGACCTTTAATGATGGTGAATTACTACTTTGTGCTTTAGTTTTATCTGCGTAATTAAGGAGAATACAGTGTGGAATGATAAGAACATACAACATCAGGTTTTCATTAGAGAAATGTAAGTGCTGATATGTTCCAGGCTTATATGACTGTGTAAAAACCTAAAGCACAGATGTTTTTGGTGTTGATGATATTCGACCTGAGAGAGACTAACAGCAGGCCACTTTCTTAAGTCAGATGAGTAAACTGATTAAGCAAAGTGAGTCAAACTCTCTTGAATAAATTAAATAAATACAGTGTGCTGGATATTATAGGCTAAGGTCAATGTGACATACACACTCACAAAGAACTCAAGATCTATTAACAACTGTCAGAATTAGACTTAATGTTAAGTCAATAAGCAAAATCAAACAAGACCACAGAAAGTATGCTCACCTCTGTAACAGCAGACAAAAAAAAAAAAAAACTAAAACTGAAATGTGTTCATATTTGCCATCTCAATACCTGTAGTACATTTCATTTAAAGCACCAAACCAATGGAATACAAGTTAAACACCAGGCAATTCTCCAGCACTCATTTCCAGAGTCAGAAATAGCTGAAATGCAAAAAAAGACAAAGTTCTGTGTACTAGAAACAATCAAATAAATTAAGGCCATTAGTTTTTTTTTTTGAGGAAGCCTATGCATTATTCAGTGTACTTAAAACATAACATATACAAATCTATTTAATACAAATGGCACTAAGCAAAGGTTAGTATGTTAAGTAGGTTAAGTATGTTGAAGTGACTTACATTGGCTTACACTGATACCTAGTGGTATGGATGCTGCATCATTCAAACAGAGTAGTTTCCAGTAACCAATGCCATTGTAGAAACTTACTATGCACAAGTGTCCAATAACAAGGCAGTTACTGATATTAAGAAAGTAGTACTTCAAGTGCTGTACATATGCAAATGAACAGAGGACACAGAGGAATAAAAGACTAATAAGAAAAATAACACACAACAAGAAATAACCCATAAAGTCTACAGTAAACATTCATGTAAAAGCCAAGGAATACAGATATGTCTTCATGCGTGATTTAAAAACAGGAAAGGAAGGGGCAGACCTAACGTCCAGAAGTATACTGTTCCATAGTCTAGGGCGAGCAACAGAAAAATCACGATCCCCTTTAAATTTAGGTGAGAGCGATGTATTTGCAGTATAAATTTGTCCAAAGATCTGAGGGTTCTAGGGGATTGTTGATAGCTCAGGAGTTCTGACAGATAAGAAGGGGCCACACCATTTAAAGCTTTATAAACAAATAACAAGATCTTACAATGGATCCTATAATGCACTGGTAACCAGTGGAGAGGTGCTAAAAGATCCTGTGAGAATAAAACAGCTCACAATACAAAATAAGGTTACTGATATGAATTAACTTTATGAACTCTTCATCTCACATGAGTGATCATTATTTTATACATATGTTTCAATATTACAAATCATTTACTTAAAAACAAAACTTTTTAACGAGGAATAAAACAAAATACTGAGTGCACATTTAAAGAATACAATTTCTGCATCAATGTTGCAGGGGTGTGTGTTTGTTTATTTGAAGGATGTTCATGTCAGCTGAATTATTTTGGCTCAGTGCCTCTTCTGGGCCAATTAACAAGGATTCAAAATATCTTCTAGTGCTTAGAACCTGTCTATGTATATCATTCTCATCTGAGTGTGTATGTGTGTGCAAACAGGCCAGAAGGAGCCTCTATTCTTTGTCATTAACAAGCTACAACACGACCAATGACGTCTCAGCAGCACTAAGCTCATTGTCGAGGGTTTATAGTTACGTCTGTTCTCTGATCTTGCTGTCTAGAGTCACCTAGCAACTCCAGACTCCCACAAGCCCCTTATATTCCTCTCAGAATGTGGATTGCAAAGATGATTTGAGAAAAATCAGAATTTTTATTCCACTCAGTAGCATGTTTCCCAGACAACATCATATGTGGAGAACTTGAAAGCTGTTATTTCTTGTTCTATCGTGATGGAATATCATAAGTAGATAAAGTAAAGGCTTTTAACCAAGGCGAGAGTGGAGAGAGAAGAGAGATTTATCTTGGCTAATCATTCTGGTGAATTATTTTCTTTTGTGGAAAAGGGACTTTTCTTGCTCTACATGATTAAATCTGTGTTACTGAGTCACACTTTTTTTTTTTGATGCCTTGCCAAGAGAAGAACCAAAGAAAAACAAATCTTCTTTGAAGGTCCAAAAACACATTAAGGCAGCATAAAAGTAATCCATAAGACTCTGGTGGATAATTTAATATCTTGGCATTCTTCATGCATATCGCCACCTACTGGACAGGGAGGAGAACTTAAAAAGTACTTAAATATTGATCAGTTCCTCACCGACATTTATCATATCGCTTCGGAAGGTATGGATATTAAAACTGGAGTTATATGGATTACTTTTATGCTGACTTTATGTGCTATTGAAGCTTTAAATCTGTCTTAATGTTCTTCTAAAAATCTTAATGTGTGTTCAGCAGTAGATAGAATGTCATACACATCTGGGATGGCATGTAGCTGAGCAAAAGTCCAACCAAAAAAATATTGCAGGCTGTCACTACAATCCAATGGCTGTGGATAGTACCTAACATTAAAAAAGGCCTAAACAGTACCAAATCATAAAATTAGTCCATGCAAGTCCTGCTTCAGATTCCAAGTCTTGAAGTAACCCGTTCTCACTAACAATGAGTCAAATACTGACTCTTGGGCAAGTGCTTTGCGTTCTGATAGAAACATTTGACACCGATAGGCTAACACGATGGGAATAATCATTTTAAAATTGTATGATTTTCATTTAATTTGAACTCTGCAAATGTATTTGCAGTGTTTAATCTTTAATCAACAACATTAATTAGTTTGCTCTGTTTAATGTTTAATCCGTTCTTTTCTGTAGAGATTCCGCTTTGCTGACGTGACCTGTTTCCTTCCGGGTGCATTCTAAGTCTTCCGATCACTGTGTATAAAAAGACCCATATTTAAGTCTTTATTTAACACTTATGGTCATCTGCCTCACCAAAACTAACACTAATTTTAACAATTATATATTGCCACCCCAAAGCGTTACGACACAGGTTTGATGTCAGTGATGTCAAATATTAGTTCTCGGGTTTCTCGTGAATGATTACGATTACGATTCAGTTATTTTTTTATTAAGATAAGACTGCCTTCATGGAGGGGTAAGGTTTTCAGTTATTAAAACCTTTGTTTCTTCTCTGTTCCACACACAAAGCTATGTATGCTTTGGATGCTTTTATAGTGCTTTTTTTTTGCTTTTTTTTTGTAGCAAATTATTGTGACTGTATTTGTATCTGCTTGTTACTTTTTTGATATAGTTGAGAATTGGTTAGGTTTAGCTGCATGGTTGGGGTTGGTGTTCAAAATTAATAGTGTAATGCAAATACAATTACTGTGACTAAATTTGCCAGCCTGTTACATGTTTTACATTGTTGATAATTGGAATGGGGTTGGGTAAGCAAATCTAAAATATTGATTTGATTGCATAATGTAATAATTTTTTTTTAAAATACAGTATATTGTGGTTAATAGTGATAATATCTCAAGATTGACAGTCACAAATCCCTTTTAAGACTACCCTTGGCATGCTATGTCGGGAAACTGACATCAAAGGCTGCTTTTGGCATCTATTGATAGGTTGGGCTCATGCACAAGTGTCAGATTTTGAGGCCTTGTGAGAGAGAATGGATTGTCTGAAGTCATATGAGAAACAACCTGCAATTTTGGAGTGAAAATTTTGACATATTTTGTACATTCATGGGTGCTCTAAGAGAAGCTTGTTTTACAGTGGCTTCCATATTCACACAATACCTTGTGTTGATCTAATAACTAGTTTCATGTGAACATGCATATTAGATTGAAAAGACGGCCCATAATGTTCATTAAAATATGCCCTTTTGTGTTGCAGATAAGAAAGAAAGTATATGGGTTTGGAACAACGTGGGAGTGAGTAAATTGTGAAAGAATGTCCTCTTGTGGGTGAACTATTCTTTTAAAATGCCCTTTCCTATGCCTGATTAATGTGCATAGATCACTTCAATTAAGCCATTTATACAGTGTGTTGATTTCTCCTTAAAAGTGTAAACACTGGTTCTGTTGTGCTTTCAACATTGGTCTGTTTGTGCAAGCGGCCTTACATAGGAACACTGGCTCAACCACCTGCTTGCCTAAATACTGACATACAGAGAAATTGTTTCAATTTCAGGAGATGGAGAGTGTTATGATATACTGTAGTTGAGCGAACAGGGTTTGTGTGGTTTTCACAGCCACCTGCTGAAAGATGTTGTAAATATATCATTCTGTGCCAAAAAGCATCTTTTATATTGACCACCATTCAAAGTTAGCCATATATTCTGATTTTGTATTTATTTATTTTTTTCCGCAAAGGAACATTTAAATCACAAATATTTTTGTTTATTAAAGCAGATTCTTTCGAGTCACCGATATTTTGGGGATGCCTGCACCAACCATGCAACTGAAACAAAATAAATGGGATTGCTAACGGATAGCTTAATATGTGTACTGTACAGTGCTTTGAATAAAAGTGACTGCTAAATAACAATTTACTTACCTACAAGATCTGAAGAATAATATCTCAATAAAAGCTTAAAAAAGTAAACAGATGTTGTATTCAAAGTTACCTATATGCTGGACTGACCCATTTCCCTGAAGTAGCATTATGTTAAATGTCTTATTCAGTGGGAAAACAGTGATACATCAGGACTGTGATTTCAGTGACTCTCAAAGTTCTGGTAAATCTTCACCTCTTAGCAACCTTGACACCAAATGTACAACCTCTCTAGAAACAGCTCGGAGCTGTTACCAATAAGCTATCTTCAATCCCCCATGTCTGTCAAGACCTCCCTTTGAATATTCAGACATTTAGAAATAGTGAGCTAAATAGAACTAAATTAGTGAGCTACGGATTTCAGGTCAGCCCCTTCAACTGTTTGCTTGTTGGATGTGTAGTCTTGTGCCCCTTGTGGCTTTGCAGCTGAATGTGTGTGCACTCTTGTGTGTCATTATCTGTGAGCATGTGTGTTTGGCTCTAAGTCTGTGAGCTGTGGCCCTCCGCTGGGATCTGTCATGTCATATTCTTATCCAACTAAAGGCTGACCTTATATCTCCAGAGACGCATGCTGCTCCAATCACCAAGCAAGAGATTATTCCAAAACAATACAAGCAAGGTTCTATTAAAGATTATATAAAAAAAAAACACATCCTGTAAGAACTTCAGTTCATGCAGAATGATTCTAATAAGATTCTTATTTGACTTCATTAGGATCTTTTAGGATTGGATCAAAATTAAGGGTTGTATGCCCCTGAATGTCATAAACGAAAAGTAGCTCAGGATTTCTGTAAGGAATACTGGAACATTCTCAGCTGCGTGCCAATAAAACACAACGCCTGGAAGTATACTAAATTATTAATTTTTTAAACTAAACCATACATTATGCATGCAAATTAACTTCACTAACAGCATACAGTACAACATCATGAAGTGGCCTCATCTCACTTGATTTCCTGTGTTTCAGAGTCTCAGGCTCGTAACGTGAGTGCAATGCAGTTGCTAAAGGTACAACTCCCTATCTCTCATTCACTCTATGTCTCTTGGATTAGGGTTGGCTGTGAGGTCCACTTGGTCTTTGTCATGGAGAGAGAACCCAACCCCTCGAGCGCAGCTGTGGATAGATGCTGACATTTGGGGTCCCTTTCACATTACACTCACTGCAGAGACTTACTTTGTAGTAAATTCTAAGTTGAGACAGAATCTAGTCCAAAATAGTGCATAGCCCCTGGCAGTGGCTTATTAATCAAAGGAAGCTACCAGGGCATGAATAGCTCTAGAGTGTATTTGTGTTTAAGTGTGTGTTTCTACATATAAAGCTACAGTATGAGTGTGTTGGGGATGCCACCAGTTTAAATTAATGATATGTTCTTATTGGTTCACCAAAATCTTCCTACATGTCATTGTTTGACTCTCAAACACTATTAAGAAAGCCTGCAAAGACACAGAGTTTTTTAGGACTTTGGAGACATGGAGCATCCGTCCACTTCACTTTGGGAGCACCAGAAGTGAAGCTGATTACTTTGAAACCGACTGCCTGTCTCTCTTCATTGTGTACCAAGACTATCAATTGGATTCACAGTTAGCATAGCATGTGCTTACAATGCATAACTCTGTGAGTAGCCAATGAATATTTTAATATGTGTGGGTAGGAAGACTGGTTTGGTTTGGAATAAAACAAGGCAAAACATCCATCTTTGTTGCATAACCTTGGATCTGTGATTTATTTAGCTAAAATGCATCCATTGAATCTCCATATGTCAGTCCCATAGTACATCATAATGCTCTGACCTAACAGATGATAGCTGTCTATTTGGGAGATCAAGAGTGAAGTGAAGTGTACCACAACCTCACATCACATCATGTCCTAAAATGTTCATCTGCATCTTAGGGGCAAAACCTTTCATAACTAGTCAAGACAAGTATCATGTTAAATTCAACTCTGAATTTTAGTAATGAAATAATAATGGTAATGTTCTAGAATTGTCTCTCTCTAGTTTCATAGTGCAAATACTTATTTGTAGTTTACAGTCACAGATGTCATGGAAGATTGCTCCATTGCAAAAAATATCAAAAGTCAGACCTTATACTGCATTAAAACCAAAAGGAGTTGTGACTCCGCATACCAGAGTGTGGAGAGTCAGGCATGAAAATTAGATACTTGGCATGGTATAATCATTTTCTTTGGACTTTGTGTGGAAGCAAGTTTAGTAGCTTCCTGCATAATTTCTTCCCCATGATTTTAATCTTGATCTGGAACTGATTCCGGGACTCCGGGAGTTGGAATCTTAGACATAATCTGAGGCATAATCTGAGACTGAGCATGAATCTGTCACATAGTCTGTGGCTTAAACTGAGACAGAATCAGAGACATACTGTAATCTAAGAGTTTGAGATAGTTTGTGACTCTGCATACCAGAGGGTGGAGAGCCAGGCATGAAAATCAGATACTTGACATGGTATCATCATTTCCTTTGGATTTTGTGTGGTAGCCAGTCAAACAGTTTCCTGTAGAATTTATTCTTCTTGATTTTAGTCTTGAACTGGGCCTGATTCCAGGACTGAGAATTAATCTGAGGCTGAATCCGAGACATAATCTGAGACTGAGATGGAATCTGAGACTGCATCTGAGACGTAATCTGAGACTGTGATGGAATCTGAGACTGCATCTGAGACGTAATCTGAGACTGAGATGGAATCTGAGACTGCCTCTGAGACATAATCTGAGACTGAGATGGAATTTGAGACTGAATCTGAGGCATAATATGAGACTGTGATTTAATCTGAGACATAATATGAGACTGAGATGGAACCTGAGACTGAATCTGAGGCATAATATGAGACTGAGATGTAATCTGTGACATAATCTGAGACTTATTTTGAGAATGAATCTGTGAATTAGACTGAAATTGAATTTGAGATTGAGCCTGAGACATAATATGAGTCTGAGTCTGAGACTGAAAATGAATCTGAGACTGAATTTGAGCATGAATCTGTGGCTGTGACTGAGAATGAATCTCAGATTGAGTCTGAGAATTTATCTGAGGTTGAATCTCATGTTGACTCTCAGACTGAATGCGAGTTATAATATTGGTGTTCAGCTGGTGTAATTTGCGGTTATGAATGAGTGAGCTAAGTAAAGAAAGAGATTCTTCACATTGTTCTTCTCTCCTTTCTGGAGATGGAGGAAGATTCAGCTCCCTGAATCTTCTCTCCTGTTGCCGGAAGTCATACTCCACACTAAGAAAAAGATTGAGTAAGAAAAGTAGAGAGAAAATGAGAGAGAGGGGGACAAAATAGGGAAATGGAAAAAGAACATAATGTATTTGTAATTTATGTTACTTTTATTTCTCATAGTTTATGGTTCTTGTGGTTTCTTTACAACAGTTGGTAGTCTCATTGGGCGTTGTCACCTGTAGATGGCACATGCGGTCTTCTGACAAGTGGTGCAGTTGCTAAGGTCTTGGCCAGTCCTAAAACATTGCCGGCTACATGGAAAGCAAAAGGGAAAAAAAAGACAAAAAACACTGAGTTTTGCTTAAACAGGATATATTGACCTGAATCTACATCAAATTCAACCAGTACCATATTCTTTTTCTGGACTTCCAGTCTGTGTACAATTGAATAAGTGATTTTACTTATGTCCCAACAACTGTGTACAAGAAAGTCCTGACTTAATGAATAAATGTGCAAAACTGTCAAATTGTGCTAATTTAACAAACTGTACTCCCATTACACATTATGGTGGCAGCAGCACAGTTTATTTTATTAGACAAAATGTAATGGTGAAAATATTATTTTTCTTTGTCATTTCTTTGACATTTTTTTCTTTGACATTCTTTGAGAAACAAGACATGTTTCATCCCTTCATCTAGAAGATTCAGCTCTTTAAAACAGTTAAAAAGTAATCTAAATATTAATCAATATGTGTGGGGACCTTTTCAATGGAAGTCTATGGGATTTTTCGCTCTTTTTTTATCTGCCAAGTAGACATTTTAATTCTGAAATAAGAATATTTTTTTAATTATATACTGTTATTTGGTTTTTGTTTCAAACAGATACAGAGTTTAAGTTTAATCATCATTTTCTCTCAAAATAAAGGGCTTATTGAACAGTTTATCTAATGTGATAGAATGTTACTACCACTGACATACTGTATAGGTGGCACTCTTTCCAGATTAAAAGCTAATATAAAAGCTTGTGTTTGGTGTGAAAAATAATCCTATGTTCACTTTGATGTTCATTATCAAAAGGGAGGTATATCTGCAATATCTGTATATTTACTGTACTCTAACAGGACTTTTTAGACCCGAACAGAAAAGTTGTTCAATATTTTCTTAAAAAATGGAAGGGTTAATTAAAGAAGGTCCCACATCTGCTGTCTGGATTTAGTTACCCATATGAAATACAAAAAATTATTTGACACCATATTTGGACTTCTGATGTGGTACTATATTGTTTCTTATCCAGGGGTCCCCTAGAGTTCCGTGGCATAATTGCAGGGCATCTGATCTGTGTAAAAGTCGCTCTGACAGAGATTGTAAAATAGGCATTAGGATCCTGGACATCCAGACATCCATTCAGCCACTCGGATGTCAAGACGCGCTCCGTGAAGATTACCTCAACATCTACACATTGTATCATGGTGCAATGGAGCTTTTATTACTAGGGAGAATTTGTTTTAAGTAATAGTTTAGTTAGTTTTTCATATTCTATTTATGTTTCATGAAACATGGTAAATGGTTTGCACTTTTATAGCGCCTTTTTAACCTTAACGGTATTCAAATTGCTTTACACTGACACATTCACCCATTCATACACACATTCATACACCAATGGCGGTACACCAAAAGGTCAGTGTAATGTGAATCCTTGTCGTCAAATTAACAAACAGATGTAAGATAAATGGTAGGAAATTCAGTGTTTTATGAATTTAGATATACCTTTCTTTGTCAATGAAAGGTAATGTTTTTATTAAATTTGATATTGGATGAAAGTTCATGTCTTTTTTGTGATTAATGTAATTCTATTGCAATTAAAATATTGAAATGGTAATAATATAATATAAATGTTAATGAAGGTGCTAAATATACACTCAACGGCCACATTTATTAGGTACAGGTATTAGGTATTTGAATATCTAATGAGCCAATCATGTGGCAGCAGTGTAATGTATATAATCAAGCATATATGGGTCAGGAGATTCAGTTGAAGTTCACACAGCTCGTCTGGTACCAACAATCATGCCATGGTCTAAGTCACTGAGATCACATTCTGATGGTTGATGTGAACTTTAACTGAAGCTCCTGACCCATATATGCTTGATTTTATACATTACACTGCTGCCACATGATTGGCTGATTAGATATTCCAACCAGCTCGTCTGGCACCAACAATCAAGCCATGGTCTAAGTCACTGAGATAAAAAAAAATTTCCCATTCTGATGGTTTATGTGAACTTTAAGATTTTATGCTTGATCAGTAACTGCTGATCTGATGGGAATTTCATGCACAACAGTCTCTAGAGCAGGGGTCGGCAACCTATGGCACTCGTGCCAGCATTGGCATGCCAGCAACAACAAGAGAGGAGTAGACTCTTTTATTTATGTACAATTACACACCTGCATTCCAATCTACATCTTGATGTAATCCTTTCTCACACAGCATGTATTCATGAGCTGAATGGCAGGCTAAACAAAAAGTAAAAATATGAAAAACTGTAGTATACCCAACAGACTCGTGCAGCGTGTGCAAGCCATTCACACATCACAAACCGGCAGCACTTCACGTTCGGTTAATTGCACGAGTAAATGTGCCCGCTTTGTTCAGGCTGTGTGGATGACAGCCCATATTCCGTGTTTCATTTGGTTCTTTTTGCTTTCCGAACAACACGCAATATAATATGGAAAACACCACTATTAATCCGTGGATTTCTAAGCATACAGGTAGACTAGACCCTACTTAAACCATGGTCACACTCAAAATAACATGAAATGTGAAAACATAAACCCACATCATGTGGTTCAAAAATCTTTTCAAGTAAATTATAAATGAAACCTGGAAATAAAGCTTTAGGATTTTGCAGGTCTGATTCACTGAAAAGGGCTAAATTGTTGATCGGCTTTTGATGTGCAAATGGAATAAAACACATAATAGTGTTTAGTCTACCATTCAGCTGATGAAAACATGCTGTGTGATCATGATGAAGGATTAAATAAAGATGTAGATTGGACTACAGGTCTGAGAAACATAAGAGGCCTGATCCTCTCTCGGTGTTGCTTGGGTGCTAGCGATTACATGATTACAATGACATAATATGTTTTGTTTTTTGTCAGCACAGCCACTGAGCAGGAAAATACAAAATGGCACTCCATGTCAAAAAAGTTCCCGACCCCTGCTCTAGAGTGTATAGAGAAGGGTTCCCCAATTCATTTTTACTAAATGACAAATTCTGTCAACAATACAAAGTCAAGGGCCACAGCCGTCGATGTAATGAAAACATTTTGGTGCTGCAGCTATTATTATTTAATTAGCAGCAGAAGACACCTCTGGGTACAATTTCTGTCAGCTTAGAACAGGCAACTGAGGCTGCATTGGGTACAGGCTCACCAAAACTGTACAGCAGAAGTTTGGAAAAAATATCGCCTGATCTGACAAATCTGGATTTCTGCTGAGCTACACAAATGATAGGCCCACTGTAGCCTAAATTTTCTGTTCTTGGCTGACAGAAGTGGAACCCAACATGGTCTTCTGGTGTTGTAGCTCACCTGCCTCAAGATTCTGCTCACTAGAATTGTACAGAGGGGTTATCTGAGCTTTTATGTCAACTTGGAACAGTCTGGCCATTCTCCATTGACCTCTCATCAACAAGGTATTTTTGTCCACAGAACTGCCATACACTGGATATTTTTTGTTTTATTTTTTGTAAATCACTGAGATCAAATTTTTTCCCCATACTGATGGTTAATGTGAACATTAACTAATGCTCCTGACAAATATCTGAATGATTTTATACATTACACTGCTGACACATGATTGGCTGATTAGATTATCACATGAATAATTATAGATGTAGAGTGTACCTAATAAAGTGGCCGGTGAGTGTAAATAAAAATGTGGGTGGTTCAGGGGGTCCTTGAGTCTGGTTTGAGATATGATGGGGGTTCAGTCCTCAGAAAAGGTTTAGAATCACTGTGGTACTACATATGTAAAAAGTATGACATTAATATCATGGCCACACTTTAAAGGAAAATGTAAAAAAATTCTGTCCTGTACTATTTTGTTTCATGGCGTCGGGCCCTTGATGAATTCACCACTTCAATTATGATTAACACATCCGGTTCCCCAGTCACACTTGTCAGTTATCTTTTAATTTTGGAAAAGCACCCTCTCTCTGTCTCTCACCCATTGCTGAGGGCATGGCTCATCTCCAGGTCCTGAATGATGTTGAGCAGAGTTGTGATTCTTTCCTTGTTGGCTTGCTGATTTGCCTCTACCATTTCTAATCTATGCTTAGAGTCCTGTGGACTGGTGCAGTGTGGTGATGCAGGGAGCAACCGGACTGCAGAATGAGGGTGGTCGTGTGTTAGGGAACAGCGGTCATTTGGGACAGAGCCACCAGCCTGTGAGATGGAACAGGATTGAGATTCCATCTGTGCCTTTGTGTTCTGGAGACTTTCAGCTTTCTGTATGTGTTGAAGGATGACAGTGCCTGAGGGTGACAGAAGTGGCTTTCGATTAGAGGCCACATTTAAGCCTCTATTTTCAGTGCCCTCTATTACAAATTTAAAAACTGGGGCTACCGGAGGTGCAGAAGAAGGCTTAGGAGGCTGACATGCATTTTGAGCTCTCTGGGACACATAGGGCTGTGGTTTGTTTGGCGGCTGAAGTGCATGTTGGTGTTGTGAGGCATTGATTGTTTGACGTTCTGGTCCTGTTGATTCAAAATCAGCTTGTTTCGTTGACTCTGTGTCACTCAAAGAATTAAATCCAGTCTTGGTGCATGTCTCGGCTTGAGGAAATGCCCTGGTGCAAGCAATGGCTAGGAATGAGGACTCACAAGTATTATTACTAAGCTGATTTTGGACAGACCGTCTGACAACTTCAGGCTCTGTCTGTCTTTGTGGTGTATTTGAATGAACACATAGTCTGTGTGATGCTGTTTTGACCCTGGGGCTTGTTTGAGAGTGTTCTTTGGTGTTCGAATGCACTTCCCCCTCAGTTTGAGTTGTTGTAAATGCTTTTGAGAGGTTCTGATGGTTGATTGTTTGCGCTTTAAGTGTTGCTTTGTGATGAACTGACATATTTGGGGCATGTGAAAACAAGAGATTGTCATACTGGCTTTTTGACTCATGATGAGGGTATAACTGTGTGTCTTTATGCAAGAATATACCCTGCAATAATGTGCTATTGGTGTTTGTTTCGTGCGTGTTAGTATATGAAGATTTCTTGGGTGTGTTTGTGAGATAAAGTGCATTTTTAGGTTGACTTGTGTTGTTGTGTATCAATGCAAGACGAACTGAGTGAGATCCAGGTTGTTTATGTGTGTGCGCTGCCAATGGAAAATGTGAAGCAGAGGGTGAAGTGGCGAATACAGGGTCCGTGTCAGTGCAGATTTGCGAAACGCTTTGAGGTTTCATGCTGGAATTTGTGTGTGAGCACACTGATCGTTTATTGTGCCTGTCAAACTTGGACTCTAATCCATTTGGAAATTGTATCTGTCTCTGGGTGTTTGAAGCAGTGGAGGATATGACACTTTGACTCATACAATTTTGTCCTGTAGTTTGGTGTTTAACATTTGAATGTGAATGAAAATAGACAGAGGATTTAGAATGGACTCTTGTATGATTCAGCTGTAAATAATTTGGGCATTTGGGAAGTGTGTTATCATTTTCAGTGCTTTGCAGTTTGGAGATCTGCAGTGTGCCTATACTAGTTTCAGCTTTCACATTGGTTTGGGGCAACATCTGTTGTTTCGTAGTAGTTTTCAAAAGATTGATGTGTGCTTTGTTTTGTGGTTGGGGTGTACTCAGAGACTCTGAGTGTTTGAGATGGTTTCCTCTTTGATTCTGAGGATTGCTATTAGGGGTTTGATGGTTATTTGGTTTGACGTGTGTGTTTTCATGTGATGCGCTGGCAGCTGTCATCTGTGTGCCAGCTAGTTTCTCAGTCAGGCCGCATTTGTGTGTATGCAGAGGGTGCAGTGTCATGGGGGGTCTGGGCATGTGAGTCTGTACAGGAGGGTTGTGAGAGATCAGGTATGTGTTTATGGTCCTTGAAGGAGCTTTATCCTCTATTGTGGTTACAGCGATATTATGTGTAAGAGGAGCTGATGTGCGACCGGAATGATTAATGTGTGTGTCAGCACAAGAGTCCCTCTTGACAGCATGATGATCAGTGAGGTTAGATGCCTCACCCTGCTGAGCAGGCAGCAGAGATAACTGCCAGTCTTTGTTTATATTCATGTTGAGGTAAGAATGAATGTTACGGCTTATGGGATTCTGGTCTGACTGAGTAATACTGCGGTCAGTGTGTCTTTCTATATGAATGTTAACTCCCACGTCATTCACAGGGTATAGAGGGGATGAATGGCTGGGCTGGTGTCCCAAAGAACCAATGGAAGTTGGAGAGGTAATTGCCCTGGTTTGGCTGTAGATTCCAGGAGGTGCTGGATTCTGGCTCCCTCCACAAGTGCAGCAGATCATAATGTGAGGTCTGTGAGGGGGTGAGCTTGAAGGTAACGTTACCTTCAAAGAATGCCCATGCTGTTTTTGTCCTGTGGCAAACTCCTCCCCTTCACTGACATCACTGCTGATACCACCAATTATCTCAGAGTCAACCACACTCCCATTGGTAAAAAGACAATTTCTTCTTAGCTTTAGTTTACTGTTAGCCACTCCCCTCAACAGAGGAGGACTGGTTTTGATTGGACAATCATGGCAGTGAACATCTTTCCTATCCTCAGAGATTTCTATCCCCAATCCCTCAAATGTTACACCCTTTTTATTTTTTGTCTCTAGACTCTTTCGTTTAATAATTATACTTCTTGTTTTTTCTTTCCTGACTTCCTCCTTTTTCCCAGTCTCGTTTGGAATGTGGCCATTTGGTGGCAAGAACACTTTGTTTTCTGATTGATTGGTACAGGTGCCCATATGTTTGTCATCCAGCTGTAGTTGATTCTTTCGTATTGCAGGTGATGTTTGAACCCCAACATTACACTGATGAGTCAGCATCAAGGCAGCCATACTTCTGGTCCCATTGGCCAATGTCCTCCAACTACGCGTCCCTACCAGAGCAGGCTCTTCGAGAACTGGTACAGGAGTGGTGTGATCAACTGCTCGTCTACCCATTTCATGTATAACTTGCTCAGGCAGGCTTGAGTGGAAATCAGTGAGTTTGAAACGTGTGCTGCACCTGAAAGGGAAGAAGAGGATAATCTTGAACTGACTGATCAAGGCAAACATTAGGTCTTAAAGTCATATGTGAATGTAATGAATGTTAGGGTGTAAATAACACATGGGCCATTCTCAGGAAATGCTGCCATTTGTGCCTGAAATTAAAAATATATATGCAATTTTTATATATATATAATATATTAATTATGCTAATTTTCTACTGAGAAAGCTGATTTTCTGAAAGCTAACAGCATCTCTGCTTGGATGTGGCAACAGGAGATCACACATGCTCCATGTCTCTCTCTCTCTCTCTCTCTCTCTCTCTCTCTCTCTCTCTCTCTCTCTCACACACAAACACACACACACACTCACTCACATCCATCCTTGTTTATCCAATAACTTGGTAGAAACAGCACAAGCCATGATACTATTTCTGTAGTGACATTTTTTAATTACTAACGGAGGCTTGGACGTATCATTTGTTTTGAACCAGCAATGGCAGATTCTGATCCGGTGCGTAATAAAGTCGTTCCATGCTCAAATGTGTTTTTATGATCGTACTCATTGAACTGTTGTATATAGCAATATCACACGAGCAAGAGTGCTATATGGTCCTACTTCAGCACTGCTGTGATGCAGTCAGCTGCAGGTGGTCAGCATGCTTTATGATATAAGTGCAAATGTAATGATATACAGTATTAATCATAAACACTGTAATGGAAGATTTACCTGTTTGAACCATGTGGTTAATTTTTTTTTTGACTGAACAGAAAGTGAGGGACAAACTCTGAAATGATGGAGCAAAATTTAGCTTAAAGTTTTATTTACATTATTCTGTGTAACTCATTAAACAAAGTGCAGATGAATAGGGACATTGCAAAACAGTTTCTAATAACTCTTAATAATTCATACGAGATGGCGAAATCGCAAGATATTGTATGACTAGTGTTGGCAAAAGTTGCATTGCATGAGATGACAGAGCAGAGTGCTAATCCACTGGGAACCATGTATTACATTAAGATAATTAAATCATAGCATTTGCGCTTTAACGATGACACTAGGCCATGTAGCAAACTGTTTATCTGTCAGAAGAAGTAATGAATCTTCTGTCAAACCACGTCAAAATAAAAACTCATGTCAAAATAAAAGATTGGCCCCTGAATTTGAAGAAATTGCAACAGAAATATATTACAACTGTATATTACAATGTAAAATTCACTGTAGAAGGAGTAGTAGTAGTAAAAAAAAAAAAATAATAATAAATAATAATAATGATTATTTAACAATAATAATTATGATACAAATTTAGCAATATATTACAGGCAAGAGTGCTTTTGTACTGAATAAAAGTTTGTTACAAATTGCAATGGTGTGATGAAAAGTAATTGTTATATTTTTTATTTATTTATTTTTGGCTTGTTAAAAGTTTGCAAAAGTTCTTAGAATTAATTTGATTAGACGCCATTTTGATGATGAAATTAAATTAAATAAAAAAAAATATTTGTAACATTTCTGAGATATTGAAACAATTTTCAGTAAGACCCTGCTTAAAAACACTTGAGCAATGCATGCTTAATTGAGAAGCATTTGAAGGAAACATGCATATCTTTTAACATATTATTTACATTAAAATGTGACTTTAAATAGGCTAAAGTTGTGTATTCAATTGCAAATGACCATATTAGCAAATTTTTGCTGTTCCCTGCTTAAAGCGGAACGAGATGCTGCACTGATTTAGCGCTTTGAGAACGTCTCTAGGAGTGACCAGCTGTGAATATGTGTGCAACACGTCAATTAAATTGACTAGAATTTATAGTCTCCACCGGTGACATCATCAGGATGCGACGGTACAGGGGCTATAAATAGATGCGCCACAGGTGCATCGTCAGCTATTTTTTCTGAAGAGCAGTCCTGGGGCATCCTCAGTGCGGCAATGAAGTGCAGCATCTCCTTCTGCTTTTATCAGGGAACAGGGGTTACAATTAAGTAATTAAGTACAATTAAGCTAACAATGCACCTGTGGCGCATCTATTTATAGCCCCTGTACCGCCGCATCCTGATGATGTCACCGGCAGAGACTATAAAGGAAGTATCTGCTGTAATAACCTGATTCTTTCTCTGGAAGGGGAACATGTTCTATGGCCACTTTGATCAAGAGATTTAGCCGTTCTTTCCACAGTAGACATGCTTGTTCTGGTTTCACGGTAGTGGAGACCACGCCATTGAAACACGGAGGATGGTTTCAAATTTAATTCCGTGACCTTTTTGTACTGTTCTTAGAACCCACATAGAAACACCTGGCAGTAGCTTCCATGCTGCCAGGTTATCTGATATGGGTATCAATTCTGACACTTCCTGTTGAGGGGATGTCGAGTATTCCGTGTCCTGGACTACGGCAAGAAGCAACGGAACAGCCAACATTTTGCTGGAAACTGCTAACTCCTGAAACACCAGAGGCGGCTTGAATGGAGAGGTTTCGTGGGGTATTGGGAAGGTACAGGTGGATGTTTCACGCAGCCCGGCCCTAGGGGGGCTACCCCCACAAGGCTGGGCGCAAAACCGTCAGGCTACAGAATTCAATTCATTCACTGTCCTCCGCGTTTCAACGCCGTGGTTTCCACTACCGTGAAACCGGAACAAGCATGTCTACTGTGGAAAGAACTGCAAAATATCTTGGTCAAAGGGGCCAGATAGAACATGTTCCCCTTCCAGTGAGAGTCAGGTTACTACAGCAGATACTTCCTGGTTCCCAAGACTTCAAGGCTTGAATTGCTCAGAGGGCATTCAAATTCAAGATGCTAACCGTCAAGACGGTCGTGTCTCAAATCCAACATCGCATTTGGTTGGTCACAATCAATCTCATGGATGCATACTTTCATATAGAAAGTCTGCCACAACACAGGAAGTTCCTGAGGTTCGCTTCTGGGGGCGAATCTTTCCAATATCGGGTTCTTCCATTCGGTCTAGCTTTATCACCCCGCACATTCACGGAATGCATGGATCCAGCACTGGCTCCTTTGTGACTCCGGGGCATCCGCATTCTGAATTACATAGATGACTGGCTGATACTAGCACAGTCACAAGAACTGGCATTACAGCACAAGGATATAGTCTTAGCTCATCTGGTTTCTCTGGGGTTGAGGCTCAATGCCAAGAAAAGCGTCCTCTCTCCCACTATCTGAAACTATCTGGTAATTGTATGGAATTCAATCACAATGTGGGCACAATTGTCAAGTCAAGTCAAGTCAATTTTATTTGTATAGCGCCTTTTACAACACACATCATTTCAAAGCAGCTTTACAGAAGATCAGCATTAACAGACGATAAAACTGTATTTATATGTCTATAAAGTCGATGAATCATCATTGTGTAATTAGATAAAATACGATTCTTTATCGTGTTTAAAAATAATTAAATAATAATTGTATTAATAACCCCAGTGAGCAAGCTGAAGGCGACTGTGGCAAGGAACACAAAACTCCATAAGATGTTGATTAATGGAGAAAATAACCTTGGGGGAAACCAGAATCACTGTGGGGGCCAGTTCCCCTCTGGCTAACATCATGAATATAATGTAAATATTGCTTATGTATAGTTAAAATCATGGTTTAAAATTATTAAACTTATTAAGTGTTTAAACAGGGTCAGTGTTATTTCATTTGTTTGAACTGCAAGATTAATGACCAATGTTTTTGAAGACCATCAATAGACCGAGGTGAAGCAGGTTGGAGTCGGCATCAGTTCATCCTCTGAAGTCCATTGTAATAGAGTGAAATGATGTTTGGCTGGCACCGGCTGCATTTAGTCATCATCATTCAGTGACATGTAGCAGTGGAGTCCAACATGAAGCAGGAATGGTGCTGGATCCAGCCGGTTCTGGTGACCTCAGGATAGGAGGATAGGTTGAGACATGGAAACATTGAGAAAGTTGGTATAGGATCTAACAAACAAGTTGTGGCTTTTGATGTTTCGATAAGTTTTGTTAGTACTTCATGACTTATGACAGAGAAAGATTGAAGTTGCACGTGAGGAAAATTATTAGGCACTGTTTTCTGAGGTGCGACGACAGATGATTGCATAATTCCAATTTTATTTCTGATTATTTCAATTTTATCTGTAAAGAAATTCATGAAGTCATTACTCTTGAGCTGTGACACAATATCTGGTTCTGTTGAGGCTTTATTCCTAACCAGTTTAGGCACAGTACTGAATAAACATCTATGATTGTTGTGGTTATTTTCTATGAGTTTACTAAAATATGCTGACCTGGCAGCTTTTAGTGCCTGTCTGTAGCTACAGACACTATCCTTCCATGCACCACGAAATACCTCTAATTTTATATTTTTCCACATGCGCTCCATTTTCCGAGCTGCTTTCTTGAGAGCATGAGTGTGATCATTGTACCATGGTGCAGGGCTTATTTCTTTAATTTTCTTTAATCGAAGTGGGGCGACAATATCAAGAGTGCTAGAGAAGACTGCATTTATATTTTTTGTTATTTCATCAAGTTCTTCTGGGATTTGGGGTTTATTGAGTGTACGAGATAGATCTGGAAGATTATTAGTGAAGCTATCTTTAGTGGTCGAAAGAATAGTTCTACCTTAACGATAGCGTGGTGTAGATTGAGTAACATTAGTTGATTGCAGCATACAAGAGACGAGGTAATGATCCGAGATGTCATCGCTCTGCTGCAGAATTTCTAGATTATCAAAATCAACTCCATATGAAATAATTAAATCTAGTGTATGATTATAGCGATGAGTTGGTCCTGTTACATTTTGTCTGACTCGAAGAGAGTTGAGAATATCAATAAATGCTAATCCCAATGTATCATTTTCATTATCTATGTGAATGTTGAAGTCACCAACAATTAAAGCTCTATCTACAGTAACTACAAGATTTGATAAAAAATTAGCAAATTCACTAAGGAAATCAGAATAAGGCCCAGGTGATCTATACACTGTAGCAAGGGTAAAAGATGACAGAGATTTTTTATTTATATTTGATGGTGTCACATTAAGCATTATTAGTTCAAAAGACTTACATTTATATCCTGTCCTCTGAGTAACACTGAAAACTTCACTGTAAATTGTAGCAACACCTCCTCCTCGACCCTTCTGACGAGGCTCATGTTTATAACAATAACCTGGGGGAGTAGATTAATTTAAACTAATATATTCATCCGGTTTAAGCCATGTTTCAGTCAAATAGAGCGCATCCAATCTATGATTTGTAATCATTTCATTAACAATTACTGCTTTGGTAGAAAGTGATCTAATGTTTAGTAGGCCTATTTTTATATGATGTTCATCAGTATCAACGACTACTAGGCCTCATGGCAACTGTGTCCTCGGTGATACCTTTGGGATTTTTGCACATGAGACCATTTCAGTTGTGGCTCAAAGCCAGGGGATTTCATCCAAGGGCCAATCCCCTAGGATGATAAGTGTTACGTGCCACGTGCTACGTACCATTTCTATGTGGTCCAGAACCCAGTTCCTCACTTTGTGTCCCACTCTAGGTGTGACTTTCCTTGCAGGTTGCTAACGACAGACGCCTCCCTGATGGGCTGGGTAGCAGTCTTAAGTGGTTGTCCAGCTCAAGGTGATTGGGAGGGTCATCAGCTTGATTCTCACATTAACTGTCTGAAGTTGATGGCTGTATTTCTGGCCCTGAAATACTTCCTTCAGAGGCTGCAATGTCTTAGTGCAGGTGGACAACACAGCAGTAGTCTCTTGCATAAACTATCAAGGAGGTCTACGTTCATGCCAGCTGAACAGACTGGCATGGCAGATTGTCCTTTGGGCCCATTGCAAGCTCCTGTTAATCAAAGCACCCTGGATGCCTGAATGGGAGCTGATTTACTGTCCAGACAGAAAATACCGACGGGGGAGTGGGAACTTCACCCTGAGGTAGTGGAACAAATTTGGTTGAGATTTTACAGAGCAGAAGTGGACCTCTTCGCCTCCCACAGACAGCGCAATGTCCGCTCTACATCTCTCTGAGTCACCCAGTCCCCCTGGGTCTGGACGCAATGGCACATACATGGCCCAGAATGCGCCTGAATGCATTTCCTCTGGTTTCTCTGCTCCCCAGAGTCCTGGCCAGAGTTTGCCAGCAAGGGTCCTGCCTCTTACTGATAGTGCCACGTTGGCCGAACAGGGTGTGGTTCTCGGAGATAATGTCTCTACTCGACGGCTTGACTTGGGCTATTCCGGACAGGAGGGACCTTCTGTCTCAGGCGCAGGGGACGATACCTAATCCCCGGCCCGAACTGTGGAACCTTCATGTTTGGACCCTTAAGGAAACCAACTGAGGAACACTGGGCTTTCACCTGTAGTCACCGAGACCATTCTGAGCACCAAGGCTACCTCTACTAGAAGTTATGCCAATAAATGGGATGTCTTTGAAGGATGGTGCAGTGCACATAATGCAGATCCAGTTATGTGCCAGATTGCTTCAGTTCTGACTTTCTGCAGGAAAATTAGCAGCAGGCACATGCCCCACCACTCTCAGGGTTTATGTGTCCGCTCTATCAGCTTGCCACGCCTTGACTGACGGGATGCCGTTGGGGAGACCTCCTCTGCTTGCTCGCTTTGGCCGTGGAGCCATGCGATTGAGACCTCCTGCCAGGACCAGGATCCCTTCATGGGACTTAACAATAGTCCTTGAGGGTCTGGTTGAACCAGAGTCAGCATCTGAGAAACTTCTGACACTCAAGATGTTTTTTCTTATGGCAATTACTTCTCTAAATTGAATTAGTGATTTGCAGGCTCTGTCTGTCTTGCCAGCCTGCTTATATTTTTCCCAATTGCACCCTCATCCTGACTACCTGCCTAAGGTTCCTTCTCGACCGTACATCCGGTCACTCTCGAAGCCTTCTGCTCCCCGCTATTTACAACACCGGAGCAGGAAAGACTTCACGGACTGTATCCAGCCCGTGCTCTTCAGACTAATGTCCACTGCACTAGCCAGTGGCGTAAGTCAGGTCAACTATCCATTTGCCATGGGGGTCGCAACAAGGGACGGACGCCACCAAGCAGACATCGTCATGCAACATATTTGTAATGCGGCGGGTTGGTCCTCTCCGCATACATTCATATGATTCTATAGTTTAGATTTTCATGCCACTCCGGGCTCTTATGTCCTTGAATCAACATCACAAGCTCATGTCTGAGACCTCTCGCACTCTTGTGAGCACAACTACACAACCATAAGGGGTCCGTACACCCAAGGTGCAGTGGCTTGGGTATTCTCGTTCCCAAAGCGCTCAATCTGCGCAGCATTAAAGTGTAGCTTTTTGATAGGGAACATCTTGGGTTACTTAAATGTAACCCCTGTTCCTTGATAAAAGTGGAACTAGATGCTGCGCTTCATTTCCGCACTGAGGACGCCCCAGGACTGCTCTTCACACAAAATACCTGACGATCCACCTGTGGCACATCTATTTATAGCCCTGCTACAGGTGCATCCAATAATGTACTATAAATTCTAGTCAATTTCATTAATGTGTTGCATACATGTTCACAGTTAGTCATTCCTAAAGACGTTCCCAAAGGGCTAAATCAGCAAAGAATCTCGTTCCGCTTTTATCAGGGAACAGGGGTTACATTTAAGTTACCGAGACGTTCTCTTTTTAGCAATTAGCTACCTTACCAGTTGTGTCTGGGCTTTGCTGGCCATTCGATGTGAACCTATTGAGTTACTACTTGTTGGTAGCTTGTTGTCAGAGAAATGTCAAATGTGGACCTCTTATGTTTGAGTTCTATTAAAATCTGTTGTAGATGAATGTGTCTGGTGGCTAACTGCAATCTTTTTGTTTATTTCAGGAGCTGAAGGCCTGGGGTAGGGAGGCTAGCAGTCCTTGCCCTTTGGTAGTGGTGTTTCTCTCACGGAGTGTTTTGCTGCTGGCAACTGCTTTTCTCTCACGTAGTGAGTGTGATTGTTACACCCAAGTGTAATTGGGTGAGTGGTGTGGTCTTAGGATACTCAATTCTCAGCTGGCCGCCCTACTGGTAAGCCTCAACACATATGTCCTCCTTGTTTTGTTTTGTTTTCCTATTTTGTTGTTGCATTTAGCCGCATTGTAGAGGGTCTAAATGAATGTTTGAACCACTGTAATTTTAACAGTTTTATATATTTATTGTCTGTGAAATAAAAGTATTTTTGTTTTGATACCCACATCATCTGCCTTTTGTGGTAACAAATCTGTGTGCCTTATTTTGGGTAGTAATTTCCCTGTTCACAGAAACAGGGTGGCATAGTCATCTTTTCTATCTTGCTTATCTTGTAGTATTAGTGTTTTCCTTATCCTCCACCACAACGCCACACTAAGACACACTTAATGAAACTGGGATCCACTTGATCTTCATCATCACTTTCTTAGCACAGCAGAAGTCTTCTCTTGCAAATGTCTTAACACATTTTCCTCTGTTTCACTTTTTTCACACCCTTTGTCAAAACAGTTACCACAGATCTCATTGAAAGCACCCAAATTCTATCGGATTAACTGTGTTGAACAAAAGAAAAACATCTATTCACAGCTGATAGAAAGTACTTGCATAATTATGAATCTCTAATGCACCTGTGTGAAACTTGTTTGCACAACTATTCAATCAGCAATCAGTCCTTCCATCTATAAAAGATGCCACCTCTGTGTTTCTATTTGCAAGCATGGATCAAAGAGGCCAAAGGCACAGAAGGAGAGTTAGAGGCCATGGCAGAGGGGCCAGAGGAAAAGGAGTTTGCGTGTGTGTTGGAGGAGCCGCAGCAAGAGGAGAAAAAAAGGAGTTCAAGTTTTAAATAAATTCTGACAACAATTATTGACCATGTCATCAATCATGGCTTGTCCTTTTGAGAGGCTGGACAAAGGGTCCAGCACATTCTGAGTTGGAGCACTGTTGCATCTATTGTCAGGCTTTTTTGGAATGAGAACAGGTAAGTCACAATGTTTCTGCATACCACTGTGTATTTCAGCTTTTACTGTATTGTCCTGTTGGCAGAACAAACTGTGTCTACGGTAATTCAGATGTTTCATCAATCCCATTTATGTGACTGTCATGTCAATTTTGACATGCTTTTTGCTTTTACTTTATAGAATTTACATACTATTACAAACTGGTGGCAGAGGAAATATATTTAGTGTTGAAAAGGAGGCTGCCATTGTAGATATGTTCATGGCAAACAATGTGATCAGACTGTGTGAAATCCAGGCAGCAGTATTTGCAGATCAGGGAGCATTTAGAAATATCAACAGTTTGAGTTTGGCAACTATTGATAGAGTCCTTAAATTAAACCATGTCAGAATGAAGCAGCTGTACAGAGTTCCATTCCAAAGAAACTCTGACTTCATGAAGTAGGCAAGATTCCAGTATGCACAGGTACAGATTTGATATTGTAATGCCTTGTTATACCACACAGTTACATGCAACTGGAATAATTTGCTTTTTAAATGTTTATTTTTTTCTTAGAGAATAATGGAGCTTGAAGCTGAAGGGGCACATCACAAATTCATTTATGTGGATGAAGCCAGCTTCAACCTCTGTAAAGTGAGGAGACGCAGGAGGAACATCATTGGGCAGAGGGCCACTGTTACAGTGCCAGGTCAGAGGGGCGCCAAAATCACCATTGTGTGCTGCCATCTCCAATGATGGTGTCCTTTGCCACAAATCAACTATTGGCCCATACAGAATGCCTCATCACATATCTTGATGCACTGAATGAAAGACTAGTTCCACCCGAAGCGAGAGGGCTGTTTAGGCCTGGCATGACACACTGTATGTCATAATTTGAGACAATGTTGCCTTCCACCACTCTCGCCTTGTGAACGAATGGTTTTGCAGCACAGCCCCGTATGATGATACTATTCTGTGGCACGGTGGAGGGCGGGACCGGGGCGTGATTACACACGCCCGGTCCCGTATTAGGCTAATTAAGCCATCAAGAGGGATAAAGGCCACTCGCGGACGGCGATGCAGGAGAGAGAGAGATCGTTCACGGACATGTCCGTCGTCCTATGTGTTTGTCTTTTGAGTTTCCCATTAAACATTTAAGTTATATGTCAAGCCGGTTTCTCGCCTCTTCCTTGCCCATGAAAATGAACTGCGTTTTACATATTCCTTCCTACATACACTCCTTTTCTGAACCCAATTGAGGAGTTCTTCTCTGCTTGGAGATGGAAGGTGTATGATCACCAGCCATATCAGCAGATGTCCCTCCTGGAGGCAATGAATGCTGGTTGCCTGGAAATAGGTGCAGAGGACTCCCAGGGATGGCTATGCCATGCAAGGAGGTATTTCCCTCGGTGCATTGCAAGGGAAAACATCCAATGCGATGTTGATGAGAACCTTTGGCATAATCATCAGGAACGGATGTACTAAATGTGAAGTTCTGAGTATTTCAACTTTCAATTTTTTTAGATATTTACAACCATATGTTTCCTTTGGTTGCTTTTTTTTACAGTATTCAGCATTTCTGAGTTTGAAAAGTATCATATTTCATATTGATAGCTGTCTTTTGTTATCCATTGTGTAATGATTGATTGAAATTTGACCACAAGTTGTGGTGTTTGATGGAAAATTTGCTTTTTATATTGTGAGTGTTTTTGAAAACAAAATTAGTCATTTTGGCCAGTGACCTTTAGCCTGTGTGTTAACCGTTTTGAAAATGTGAAAAAAGGCTCATTGTTGCTTAACGCAGGCCATTCGGCAGGTTTCGCGGCATAACCAATGGCCCACTTGGTTCTCCTGATGGTCATTCAAAAATGCGTCGGCCCACCGGGAAAATACCCGGTATGCCAGATTACAGTCCAGCCCTGGTCAGAGTAGACAAATGGGTTAAAGCGATTCTGAAAAACTGTAGTTGTGTTTTTTTTTTTTTACTGTTTTAAAAGCATGAATCTTGGATCAGAGAAATTTGTTTGTGTTTCATGAAAATCAAGAAAATGTACAGTCTGTTTAGGACCATTAGAAAGTGTTCAGATGACTGTATTAATTGTTTTGAGAGCAGTGACCTGAGTTTGGAGAAATGTGTAAAATCGATGGAGACAAATTGTAAATACATCTTTTTCAGTGTAATTAGATTACTGTATTAATTTCTGTCAGAAAAGTAATTGCATTACTTATAATTACTTTCTAAAAACCCTTATCAACCTCGACCAGATGAAAAATATAAGATGAAATTGTTCTTTTCATTCTTTCAAATAAATCAAATAAATTATTTGTGAACTAGCCAACGAATGTAATGGGCCTGCATTAAATTAAAAAATTATATTTAAATTTTAAATTCACTATTGTTTTATTTAGAATGGTTCTATAGTCAATACAGTATTTAACACAATTACATCAAAAGTAAATGTAATTAAAGGACTGAAAAATTAAGAGTAATGCAAAATGAAAAAGTAATTTAATTACAGTAATTACTTAGTAATGCATTATACTCAACACTGGTTGTGATTGCTATACTTTTTTGACAATAATTACAATACAATAAACATTCTTTCTGGAACTACATGCCCTGGACGCTGTGTTCTCAATTTTCTGATGAAGTGTCTAATGAATGATCTGTAGTGTTTATATACTGACTTTCTGTGTGTATGATCTGAAAGAATTGTTTGATTTTGAGCACAGATGAAATTATGGGGGCACACATAGCTCACACATGGCACACAAATGGCACCATCTGACAATGACCCACATACAAAAACTGCAAATGTCAACCATCTGCTACTGCATGCAATTTAGTTTGAAAGAAAAATATAAGGTCATTGGATGTAAAAGCAGAACCGCAAAAGCAGATGTACAATCCATTATGAGAGCTATGATGCCAACAAAAAAATATTGCAATGCTTCAATAATGGCAGTGCTGTTGCATGGCACATACAGTAGCCTCAAAACAGAATACACAAAGGAACTTCCTGATTCCTATTTGGAAAGCATAAGCAAAACAGATGAAAGAGAGAACAAAGTGAAATCACAAGAACAGAGTAAAAGAGAGATAGAGAGAGGGAGAGAGAGAAAGTGTGTGAGAGTGAGAGAGAGAGAGAGTATGTGTGCATGAGCGAGAGAGAGAGTTTGATTGATTGATTGATTCATATTTTCTTTGTGCTATATAATCATTATTTTGTTCATTGCTCATGTAATGGCCAATGCTTTGGTAATACTGCACGAGTCATGCAATAAAGCTCATTAGCATTTAATTGAATTGTGTGTGTGTGTGTGTGTGTGTGTGTGTGTGTGAGAGAGAGAGAGAGAGAGAGAGAGAGAGAGAGAGAGAGAGAGAGAGAGAGAGCAAAATGTGCAATAATTACAACTGTACTCTAACATATTTGAATTCCATTACCTCTGATCTATCTGTTCAATAAAGAATACTTAAAATTTTCATGAATATAAAGGAGCTGCAGTCTCCTTGCTCTGAGTTAAACAGTGTCAATATGAGTGTGTGTCTATGCCTGTGTGGCTGACTAATTAAATATTTCACACACTGACAAACGTTTTGTTCTGCTCTGACCTGACTCTCCTTTCCACTTCTACAGCTGGACCCCTGCCAGCCAGGCTCAGCTGCCCGCTCTCTCATTCAACACACCTTGCGCACCTTAATAATTTATGCAATATCCTGACAAAGAGGATATTAATCAGTGTCTGACTGTAAATTTTCTAATGAACCTTTCTCAGAACATGCTGCTTTAAAACCAAGCGCATTTGTGTATATGTGTGTATATGTGTGAAATGTGTTAACAAGACATGAAAACTGCACTGTGACTTTCAGCCAAACATCATCACTTTCTCTTAATCACTTATTTTTAGCCATTACCACATTTACAGCAAACACTGATGGTGAGGACTTTCTATAGAATTCAGTTTTCTTTTTATTCAGAACTAACCCTTCACTTACCCTAAACCCTTCTTCTTCTCACCACAGCAGACCATCCACATATATTTGACTTGGTAGAGGTTTTTGTGTCACTTCCAGTGGCTGGAAGACTCTCACTCACACCTACGAGGCAATTTAGTGTCTCCAATTCACTTAATCTTTTTGGACTTGTGGGGGAAACCGGAACACTGGAGGAAACCCACACGAACATTGGAAGAACATGCAAACTCCAAACAGGAAGGCCTAGTTGAGTTGACAATGCTAACCACTGAGCCACCGAGCCACCACTTACCCCTAAACTTAAACCTCACAAAAACTTTTTTTGCATTTTTTGCATTTTCATTAAGACAATATTTAGTATGTTTATAAAGCCGTTTTCCTCTTGGTGTCTGTTGGCTGGTCCCCAAAATCAAGGTGATTTCAGCTTGTACAAACTATTCTTGTGGGGACATTTGGTCCCTTCAATGTACATGAAACCTGAGCCTCCAACACACGCTCCTTTACCTCTATTATACGCCTTTATTATATATACATAAAAGAGAGAGGACTTGGAGTGAGAGTGTGCTACATTCTTTGTTAATCAATGCTTTGGCAACATCATGCTATTGCACAATTACACAAATAAAGCGCATTTGAATTTGGAATTTGAGAGAGAGAGACCAGTTTGTAATCAGTAAGATTACTAGATTAACTATGCTATGACATATTTGAATGCCATTACCTTTGATCTACTTTATCTGTTAAAAAAGTATACTTAAAGTTTCCATGAATATTGAGAAACTGCAGTCTATTTACTCTTGAGTAAACAGCAACAACATTAATGTGTGTCTGTTTTTTTTTTTTTTTTTTTTTTTTGTGAGTTGGTGACAAATTACGTTTTGATAAATGTTGAGAAATGTGATTAGGAAATATTGCAAGCAGGATTCAAACTTGTGTCATCCCCATTAGCACCACAGCTCAAATTATCACACTAACAGCTAGTCCACAGCCCAGGCAAAACAGCAAATAAATGTTAATTAGTAGCTATGATAAATCTGGCACAAAATGGATAAAAAGGACTAAAACAAAACACAAAACAATACCCATCATTTTGTGCATATACAAGGACTTACCTTCAGTTACATCTAGAGACCCAAACTCTACACATTCATGACATATTGCAGGTATTTATCTGGAGGTTTCAATATCCAGAAGCAGTCCTCTTGTCCAGTAAGTGGGGGCAGTGAGGAGACTCTTAAAGATGACTCAAATCCGTGCAGGAGCTTGTGTTCAAACACAGCACCTGCCCTCACACTCACTCCTCCAACTCTCCGCAGACAGGCATCATTGTCCCTCAGAGAGGATGCTGTTCAGCTGCATCTCTCCAAAGATGTTTGCTTTTGATTGGTTTTGATTTGCTCTCACCTTCGCTGCTGAGGCAGCAAGAACAAAGATGAATTTATCTGTGTCCACAGCCTCGCACGTACTCTCTCTCTCTCCCTCTCCCTCTTTCTTAGTCTCTCTCTGAGTCACTTCTCTATCCCTCACCCTCTCCTTGTCTCAACCTCATTCACATATGTATATCCAGTGCTGGGTCAGAGGCATCCTAAATTCAGCTGAAATTAGGCAGGGAGGGAGGGGGCGAGAGAGAGAGAGAGAGAGAGAGAGAGAGAGAGAGAGAGAGGGAGAGGTTCTGCATTCCAAGGGGCTGCGTTATAATTACCAACATTACAGAAAATGTGTAGTTAAGGCATGCCTACTTACTGTAAACAGTGCAACACAATGTTATTTTAAAACTGCTGTAAGAAAAAAAGCACAGAAAATAACAAAAATTATATATTATAAATTAAAAATCTATAGTTCAGTGGTAACACTATACAATAAGGCTCATTTGTTAACATTAGTTAAAAGTGCAATATGTAATTTTTTTTATTCAACATTCATCTTTTGTTTGCCAATGTGTGAACGACTTGTAACGCAACTTAAAATTGACCTGAGCCCTTCCTGGACTTCGTAGGTTGCCTCTAAAAGCCTATAGACAGATTTTCATGTGAAGGATCGCTTTTGCCTGGAAAATCCAAAGGATGTGACGTTTATGCACGCTCCTGAGAGCCTTGCCTCAGTGCTCCCGCTATTCAACAGCATCAACAGACAGTCTGCAACACTAGGTAACGTTATCTTAGAGATGGAATCCATAAAATGTCCGGCTCCCAGCACAACACCGACTCCTACACATGATCGTGGTTGAGCGAAAACTAGAGTGAACATCGGCAGGGCATTTGATTCCTGGAGGGACCTTCGTTCGGTTTTGGGGATCAAAACCGACCCTGAATTGGCATTTTTCTTATTGGACAGGTAAGCTTACATAACTGCAAAGCATGTGAAATATAGTGCCATAAGGATTGATCTGTGTAATTTTAGCTAACTTGATCTTGCCTGCTAACGCTGACGAATTGCAAGCTACCTTGCTTCGTAACTTTCAAATACATATACTAACAATTTTTGAAAATCTAAAGTTGTATTTGTTAACATTAGTTAATGTACCATGAACTAACATTGATTAACTAAACTACTAAACTACTAACTTTAACAAAGATTAATAAACTGTGTAAAAAAATATATTGTTAATTGTTAGTTCAGGATACCAAATGCATTAACTAATGTTAATGAATTTAACCTTATTGTACAGTGTTATCAGTTCAGTTTTATGTAGTAGCAGTTTTGTTTTGGAACTTGTTTAAACCTGGTTAGTTTGTTTAAACCAATTCTAGAGTTATCTACTAAAAATTTAACTTTAATTATTCTGATACTTCTGAATTGCTTTTCAACTATTGGTAATTTATGACAGTGGTAGCTGTATATTATTTCACTGTGGAAAACTGGGACAAAGTTTAAGGGGAGAGGGAATCTATATTTATATACTGTAGATATTGTGTCGGATTTACAGACATCACTACTGTCATTAATTAGCAATAGTTAAAAAGCAAGAGCTGACTAAAGGAAAAGTATGCAATTTTTTTAAGAGAATAGAAATAGTTAAAAAAAAATGTTTTATAGTTAAAGCAGTCATACTATGCTAATTCACAATCATACAAATAAGTAATCCATTAAACAAGCTTGTATCTAAAAATAGTTGAAGACATTTAAAAGGTTATTATAATGTGCAAAAATAAAATCAATTATTGAAATCAATTCAACAGAGAAAAAATATTATTAATTTTCACTTAATTTTGCTCATGTTAATTAATTTTAAAATGCATTATCCATTGCCGCTGTTTGTAAGTAAGATCTGCAAATATCCAAAATGCAAAACTAGATGTCAGCCTTTAACAACATTATTATCATCAGAAATTCTGCAGTGGTGCAGTCAAAATAACAATTAAACATTAAATCGCTCTCAAAGATTCTGTTATGTTTCACTATAAAATGTGAAATGAGATTTATCGATACTTTAATTAAACATTATAAGAAAAATAAACCAAAAGATTATCATATGGATACTGTACAGGCATACAATAATTATATAACACTATAAATATAGTATGTAAAAAGATTTTAAATGTTTTTTCTTTGGCAAAGTGTAAGATTAACAACCTTGTTATGTAGAGTGTAATTACTCGCTGTTACTTTAAAAGCACAGAAACAAAGTGGACATCCCTAAGAGTGAATACAATGCATTTTTAGGGAATTAATACCACTAAGATGAATCATAATTGCACAGATATTTTCCACATATGTAGACACTAAATAAACAGAATTGTCCAGGGCTGTTTTGCTTGCTTAACCTTTAAATGCAAACCTCAGATCTTTAGTGACCTGGGACCTCATTCCACCCTATTTAGCTCATCCATTTGTTGGCGTTATGCCCCCATTTCTTATTTGTTCTTCAACCTTTCTTTTATGAAAAGTGTAGTAATGAAGTGTAGTGGAAGTAATCTATGGCAAGTACAACACATGAACACTATGACACGGCTATTGCCATTTGAGTGTACAACTGTAATTCTGTAAGTTGTACATCTATAGACCCAAATGTAATTATGTTTGGTGAAACATAGTCATACAAATACAGGATTGGGAGGGTTACTTTTGAAATGTATTCAACTACAGATTACATAATACATGCTGTAAAATGTAATTTTAATGAATTTCGTTAGATTACTCAAGCTCAATAATGTATTCTAAATACTTTGGATTACTTCTTCAGCACTGGTAGATTTTTTTCACTTGTTTTGACTATAAAAGCTCTACCAGTACAATGAGACAAAATACACATGTTAAAAATACAATCTCTGAAAAACCTAAATATCTTATGCAGTGTTGTTTCTAAAAGAAGATAAATCAAATTGATATTGTTTTAAGGATTTTTAGATATTTTTACAGGAAAATTAGAATGTGCAATGTTGTGTGACTACAAAGGGTAAATCATCCACTGAAAGAACTGAGGTTATCTGGGCTGTTATAGACAGTGTAACCTGGGAGGAGCTTCACTGAAACCAAATCACCCACTTCCAACTGCAGGACAGCTGCATTGGCTGCATAGCTGTGCTGATTGTCATTGTGCCTGTCCTGCTGATGGAATTTTTCCACCATTTTTATACAATAATCTAGCCATTGACTTTTCACTTTGAGCACCACACACAGTGAATCTGAAATAGTAGATTATTTTAATTGATGCTTTTAAGATACTTTACAAAACAATAATAAATGTATAGAATTTGCATTTCTATAAATTCTGTGCAGTTTCCTAGCATGACATGGAGAGTTCCCATTAATCAAGACAGTGGACATGCAGCTCAGGATACATGTGGTTGGATTTTAGTTGTAGCCAATATTGGTGAAGACGTTACTAAATATCCGTGTGATTTCTGAGTTGTAGGACCTACATTACCTCAGATCCCTAAATCAGCTGAAAATGCCACCTTTGGTTTTTCTGTAGTCAGAAAATATTACACCATTCACAGGTCACAGTCCAAGAAGTGATCAACATACAATTAACATTATATACGTAGATTACACACAACAACAACAACAACAGCAACTATAATAATATCAAAATAGTTCATTATCACCGCTATATGAATATAAGACAATCCTTCATTTTTGAATTTTGATTATACCAGTTTACCTGCATTATCTCTCTTAAACTCTTCCAACTGGGTTACACTGATATTCAGTGGGTCATTCATCCCTCAAATTACGCAAATTGTTCATTTTAGCTGATCTCCAAAAAGCATTTTTATTTGTATTTTATGAATTACATTGAATTTGCCCTTTAATCTTTTGTCTTTTTATTACTTTCCATTTTGAAGAGGCCTCCTATACTACACAATTGTAAAGTACACAACTATTTTAAAGGGTGACAGACGCAACCATCAGTACTGACTTACATTCTCCTTCATCACCATATCTAACTTGACTCTTAGCTCCACCATCATGTCTTACATCCCTCACCTCAGTCCAGATATTGGGCTGGTTGCTATTTTCTTTGGCAGTTAAATCTGCCACCTCAGTTTGTACATCATGGGGCAGCACACAGTACACCAGCAGTAGAGAAACAACCACCTTCATCCTGATGAAAAGGATCCAAACTCTTGGGTTTATTGAAACAGCAGTTCTCACCTTATATTCTTTGTGGTAGTTAATTATTACTAGTCACTACTGACACAAAATATATCATCCAATCAAATGACAGAATAAAATATTTAAGTGAAGCCAAGTTATAGGAGTGCAGTTCTATTTGTGCTTCTCAAATGTAATGTGCTCTTGGGTTTGTTACTGGTTAAATTCCTCACAATTAATTTTTTAGCCAAAACAACGTGCGAATGTGCGTGCATGCGTGAACCAGCCAGATCTCTTTTAGAAGCTTTTTTTAAAGAAAAAGTATTGACTTTGTCCTATGTGGTACTGTAAATAAGAGGTATGTTATTGTCTATAAAGTGAATCCAGTTTGTTTTGTTTAAAAAAAAAAAAAAACATTTTCGGGCAATGAATGGTCCATCCTTCACTCACTGTAAATAGTAATCTCAAATTGTAAAATAAATAAACAAAATAGTTCACTCAACTTAATCTTACGTTTTAACATTTAAGTGGTAACTCAATTATTTACGTTCTTTAAAAAATTTGTCTTTGAGTACTACACGCTCAAAATTGCCAAGTACAAAATTGCAGCTGTGTGGAATACCCCTTGTTCTTGAATAATTTGTGTATATTTGGTCAATACAAGGGAACTTATATAGAAAGATCACGATTTTTATTTTATTTTAAAATGTATACATTTATATGTCTTATCGCTATTGTTGTTGTATTGTTGTAGCTGGTTGATAATTGGGATTATTGTGATGTCACCATGAGGGTGATTAATGTTTCTTCTGGTGAACTTGGAGCTTATTAAGGTTAAGCCAATTTTATTTACTCAAATGTACTTTACAAAAGAGCAGATTTATATGCACTATGAAGTACTGAGTCCAGTGTGTCATATGGCTAAGGCTAACTGAGATTCCAGTCATGATTTCCTAACACTGTTTGAGACACGTTGTAACCCAATTTAAATAAACAAATAAAAAATAATCAGAGATTAGTTCAATTTACTTGTAACTTGTCAATGTTACTTAAAAATGTAAGTTAAGTTTACAATTTACAACTGAGTACATTAACTTAGAAAACGCAAGCAAACTTGCAGTTGGCTCCATTTTTAAATATCTCTTCATGGAACTTGACAACCGCAGCCCTCTTGCCCTCGCTCGCCACATTTACATCAAATCTTACCTTGGGTTGTTAGCTTTAAAATAAGTTTAATAAAATTACTAGTTTGCAAGTTTGCTTGGGTGAATACAATTTTGTCAAAAAAAAAAAAAAAAAGCTAAGTTCAGTAGAAAACAAATCATCAGCAAAATAGGTTCTCATCTATTGAAGATGAAATGTTACACATCTTTGTAAAGCTGTGATTCTCTGTTTTCCATACACCTTGATTGGGCTTCTAGACAACTCAGAAGTCAAGATATTTAATGCAATTTTTTGAAAGCTCCAAAGGCACAGAAATAAAAAAATTTTCCAGGGATACTGCAGTTTTGGTGGACAATTTACACATCTTGCACGTGCAACAAGGGCATCAGAGAACCACGCGTCTACTATGACTGTATGCCCATTGTACAAAGGTTCCTCAGTTTGTTCCTGCAAGGCAGCAGATGCCCTAACCACAACCCTGAGTTCCCTGCAAAGAACAACCAGAGGAACCTTTCTCCAATCGCCATCGCCATTGCCATCTCTGTACACACACACACACACACACACACACACACACACACACACTGCAATGGAATGTTTTCAACAGTAATTAAGTCATTCAATAATCCAGTCAATGCATTAATTCAATTCTACTATGTTCAAAAGTGTTGTCATGTCAGTGTGAATGAGAAATAACCATAAAATGCTATATAAATGTTCAGACACAAACAGCCAATAAAATGAAGATATGCTATGATATTTAGCTCTTAACAAATGTCCTACCTGTTACTTGATGACCCCAAATGTGGCCTTGCGCTCAGAGGTGTAATACATGTCTTTGTGGGATTTTCAATATAGAAATATATATATTTCCAATAGAAATGAAGGTTTCTTTACACAGCAGAGTTAAGCCTGCTCTGTGCCTGCTCAAAATTCTTTTGAAAGATGCTAACGACTTAATTAAGCCTACTCTGAGCCAGCAGAGCCCCTAAGTCAGTTCTGATGCTGCTTAGGTTCTGTGTAAATGAAATGTAGCATCAGAGAAGGACCATTCTTTTTCATGTTGTCGTAATAGAGCATATATTTCATAATTTAATTTCAAATTTAAAGATGTAACCTATAAAATAATATTTTCATTCATTTCTTTCATTTCATATATCTATATTCATTTTATTCATATAATCATTTATGCATTTGTAACTGTGTAAATGCATGTATGCCTGCTCTGAGAAGCATTAAATAGTCTGTATAAATACAACTAAATGGCACTTTAGATGCAGCTATAGTGCTAGCTTTGTAGATGGCTTAAAATAATGGAAGTACTATTGTGAAGCACCACAGCAGCTTCTTGATCTCTCAGTCAGATCAACCCAAGCATTATCATTCTGCCACAAGAAGAGATGCAGTCAGATAGATTTCACTACAAATCACAGATTTATTTATTTTTAAATTGATATAGACAACAAAAAATGTGAAGGTAAAATGTCTTTTATTTACTCATATTTACTGAAATTAGTAAAACAATAATAATAGTAGTCATAATGAGAGGAATAATAAGAAAAGAGTGAAGCATTACAATATTATAATCAAAATAGATTAAAATAAAATATTATTAAATAATGATAAATTAAAGAATAAATAATAATAAAGTAGATTGTAGTAGATGTTTAATTTTTTGTAATTTCTTTTTTTTATATGTTTAAAAATTCAAAAGTAATGCAATGTTCATCCTTATCCAGGGTTCAGGCTTAAATTCCTTACTGGATGCATGTAGTGAATGAAGTGGACAAAGTGTACCTTTGTTTGGATAAAAATAATGTTTCCTCAGGGAATTGACATCACAAAGATCAACAAAAACTGTTAGCCAAACATGTGGGCACTGACACTAAAGTGAAGACAGAACCATATTGACCAGTGACATTTTTAGCACGAGTTAAACAGTCCCTGAAATCTAAAGATTTGAAACATTTAAATATAGTACAAGGATTGAAACACTGGTGAAAGCCTTGCAGTCAAACTTTTAATTCCAAGAAACGTGTATGATGTTTTGTTCATCAGTATAAATGGTAAATTAGGAATCCACTGAAAGTGCTGAGGTTACCGGGACTGTCATAAATGGTGTAACCTTTTAAGAGCTTCAAGTAAACTACATCTTCCGCTTCCAGCTGCAGGACAGCTGCGTTCGATGCATATCTGTGCTGATTATGATCTCGCAACTGTCCTACTGACACAATCTTATTCTCATTCTTATATAAATCAGCACCCAATGAATTTCTGACTTGAACACAGCACACAGTGAATCTAAAGTTATATACTCCTTTAACTGGTGCTTTGAAGATGCCTGCCATTGACAAAACAATCAAATCATTTTAAACTATAAAACTTTATATATGGGTTAAAGTTAAAATAATCAAATGGGGTTTTACGGTTTCACTGCATGGAGAATTTACTTGAGACAAGACTGTATAGTGTGGCCTACCTGTTGTTGTATTGTAATTTTTGCCGATATCTGTGAAGACGTTTTTGTATTTAAGTGTGATGTCAATGTCATAGGGACCTAAGTGTTCCCGCATCTCACACAAGCTAGCTGAAAATGCCACATTTGGTTGTTCTGTTGGCAGCGGAGTCGAAGACACGACATTATAGGCTATTGCATGCGGCAGTAACAATTACAAAAATGACATTATGAATTCTACATTTGATCTGATTTGAACAATCCTATATTGTACCAACACATATAAAACATTTGTAAATGGTGTCAGTTTACCTGCATTTACTCTTCTAAGCTCTTCCAGCTGGGTTTCACTGACCATCAATCGCTTGTTAAGCACTGCAACAAAGGCAAGGTGAGATAAATTGTCAAATAGACAACCATTTTAAGCTTAACAAAAGAAGCAAGCATCAGATTTAGTGCTGACTTGCATTCTCTATCTTCAGCATCTTTAACTCAACTCAGAGCTCAACTCAGCAGAAGTAGAGCAACAATCACTCTCATCCTGATCTTCAGAGAAACATATGTTTATGGAAATAACACTTATTGGCTTTTTATGCTTTGTGGTAGTTAATCATTAATACTCACTATTGACAGATATTTCTCATCCAATCAATGAAGGAATAAAGCCACAGTGAAGCCAAACTCCACAGCTAAATTCCTGTTTATTTTTCTCAAAAGTTATGTGCTCTTGGGTTTGTTACTGCTTAGTTACTAAGTGCTTATTAAATGGCATAGTCGATTAATTTTAACACAAAACATTTTTGGGTCTGCTGCAATAAACAAAAACCATCTGCCTGCTGTTGCTTTGTTATGGCAATTGGTATGCTGCAAAGACATTGCAACCTGCAGTGCATCATAAAGAACATTAGAGGTCGCCCTTTACTAAAAATGAAAGTCGGGCTGTCAATCATGAGAGGTTGGAAAGAGCAGTGGAGGATATTTTTGATACTAAAAAATTATCTTGTCCATTTAATTATTGTTTGTTTGTTTGTTTTGTTTTTCATTGAGATAAGTCCAAAATGACATTAAAATGTGCATCTTAAATTGTAATCATATATATTTATTGTAGTTTAATCATATATATCATCATTGCATTGAAATGCACACCCCTGTTATACAGTCAATTCTTTCTTTTTAAGAATTTCACCGACTTAAAGTATAAAAATAGTGTGTGTTTAAAACACAAAAATATAGTATTTAATATCTTCCGTTTTTTTAGAAAAAAATATTTAACTTGTACTTTATGTGACTTTGAAGGAAGGAGAAACATTTTGAATGCTGGAGAATAAAAAGGCATTATATACAACAAACCTAGTAATGAATAATGATTTTCTTCTCTAGCTGGTACCATTTGATTTGAAAAGTCTAAGAAAACACCTTGATATTATTTACATGGAAAACATATTAAATTAATTGGTACAGCTGTGCCAGGAACCTTCATTTAATGTCTCCAAATACATTTTCATGTTGTGTGTTTCTGTGTACAGATAGACGTGGTGGATAATAATGGGAGCTGAAGTGCATTTTTCTCTCACTACAAATTACAGACCACCACATCTCCCAGTTTTTTCGTGATCACTTCTTTTAAACTTGCTTAAATGAAACCAATAAACAAATAGGGCCATCGGGAGGACTCTCACATTTTTCCAATTTTCCAGACAAAATGAAGCACATGAAGGCAGGGACTGAACAAAATCTCATTTCAAAGGTATCGGGCCCTATGGAGACAACAACATTTTGACTTTTACATGGCTGATTTTTCCCTACAATGTTACCCATAATTATAAGACTTGCATTTTCTATGACCTCATATTAATTGAGACACTGGTTTATTTGTACTAGATAAAAGTTGAAAGGTGATCACAATAAGGTGATAAAATGGTGACTTGTCATAGTAGGCCTATCTAGAATATACATATTCCCTTATGCATGCATGTTAACCTAACATCTTCATGTTGGGAAAAAAAGCTACTGGACACGTTATAGGTCATTCACTTACACTATTCCAGCTTTTGGCCTTTAAATGCAAGTGGAACAGCTTTGGGTCACCCCTGCCTGTTTGCCATGATTCATTATTTCTAACATATACAAAATACACCTTCTCCGCGCTGTGTCAGTGTCAGATAAAATGCCATGTATTCACTGCAGTCAAATGCACTCTTTCACCTGTCTGTGTGCCTGCCTGATGTCCTTGAGGCTCAAGTAAAGCTCTATGAAATGCAGATAATGTTATCAGAACTGGGCTGCAGCAAAATAGTCTAAAACTTTTCATAATGTGCCCTGTGTGATCAGCCAATTATTCATTAATGTGCAGAAGCAGGTTTTTCTGATCATAAGAGCTCTTTCTCATTTCCCAGAGCTTTCTCTTTCTCAGACCTATTTTTTTCTGGAATTAAAAGGACAAGTTTTTGCTGTTTGTTTACTTTTTCCAAGTTAGAATACTTTCTGCAGATTCTTTCCACTTAACACATTTAACAATCACTTGTATCATACAGACGCTAGAGAAAAAGAGATGACTGTAAGTAAAAACAGGTCCTGAGACGGAAAGTATTGTTTTTCTGAAGTATAATGATGAGTTTTGCACACTCCTGCTAGTGAATGTTTGTCACAAACTGAATGAAGGTTGATTAATCCATAAATAAGGAAGTATTTGTGTGCGTGTCTTAGTATGATTTCTGACTAAATTATGCTAGCATTCAGGGCCTGATAATACATTTAAAATCAGATGCTTTTGTGGAAAAAATAAATAAATAAATATATAATAATAATAATAATAATAATAATAAATAAATAAACGGTATTCCATTGTATTTTACAATAATTTATATTGTATTTTTTCCCACCACAAAGCAGATTCTATATTCTAGAATGACAATTGTATATGTCCTAGTGTCCATGAGATGATTATCTTATTTAAGATGTTCTGGACTTCCAAAATATTAATATGTTTGTTTGATTGATTGTTTTATTATTATTATTATTATTATTATTATTATTATTATTATTATTATAAGTGGTTGTGGGACAAAATCTGCAACATTTTTACCAGCTTTTGCCAAAAGGGTAGCAACTCATCTTTTATACAACAGATAATTTATTTGAATTATCTTATCAAATGTGAAATGTATTAATATGTAGAACACACACATGTGATAAAACCAATCAGCCTCTTATGGTTTAAGCATCTAAATGCTTTTTTACAGTTGTTTTAATGTGAGCGTGAAGGGAAAGTAGTTATTTTTGACCAATTTCATATGAGAATCAATAGGAATTTATTTGAATAAATAAATACATGTTCCAGTCTGCATTGGATGTTGTGTGCCAGTATTATTACATATTTTCCATTAACTTTACTCCGTTTTAAACTGAAAAAGAATTTCTAAGAAATGTAAAATACACTTGCAGTTACACAAATCAAACACCAGATGTGCGCAAGTGAGCCGCTCTGAAACCACTCCTCCTGGGCGGTCTTCGTTTGTCTGGCCCTCCCATTTCCTACTGGAGATCCTCCCACTTTCTCCCCCTTCTCCAGGCCCCACCCGACCATCTGCCACAGAACCGACATTTCCTGCACTCCAGCTGCCAGACCTAAGTTTATTCTCGTCCTGATTTTCTTCAGCTAACAGGATGAAAGGATCCTATTCATCCATCGACCCCCTTCCGCCCTCTTTCCCTTTATTCAGCGTCCCCTGGAAACAAGTAACTGGAAAATTCCGCGTAAAACAAGCATGCTGTCCGCGCGCCAAGCGACTGCACGCGGAGAGGTATTGTTTGGGTTTAAAAAGTTTAAAGTGACTCAATGGAAAACATTTTATACACATTATACATAGAGTATGCCCTTTGGATCTGCCAAACCCAACGTGTTTAGCCCATATGACCTATATTGATTTCTCAAATACAACTTTAAAAGACAGAGTGACATCCCCCTACTTTTCTTGATCTCTGTCTGGACTCTTTATTTTAGCAATGGGATATAGTGTACTTTGCCATAATCGTGCATAGTGACCTAAGTGATTTCGTTCAAAGAATGTGTGTGTCAGTTATATTCAAAGAAATGCCCCATCAAAATCACATGAGACAAACAATTACCTTATTTCAAACTTGGTTGGGGAAGTGAAACTGGATGGAACAGGATTTTTCCATTATATGTTGGACTGAAATTCTAGGTCAATCCCACCCCCCTCCATCTTGGCATCCTGAGTAAGTCCTCTGCTCAAGGCCTTTTAAGGGAAGAAAAGAGTTAGACAGGAGAAAGTTAAGGACAGACAGATCTATAATAATGTTACACATTAATTTGTATTCAAATAGTGGGGAAGAACTGAACAGTACTAAATCATCAGGATAAATAAATGCCCATATTATGTTAGTGAAAGTGTCTTTCAGTAAAACAAAAGTGAAAAGGTGTCCTTTGAGCTCAGCTTTAGCACATTGATTACAACGCCCTACACTTTAAAAGGAATGTTCCAGGTCCAATACGTTCAGTTAAGCTCAATCGAAATCATTTGGGACAATGTTGATTACCATAAAAAAGTAATTTCGACTCATTGCTTCTTTTCTTAAAAACAAAAAAGAAACAAAAAAAGTTACAAAGTGGCACATACCATACAAGTGAATAGGGACAATGAAAGTGAATGTGGCACATTTTTGGATGATTTTAAGATTATAATTTTATATAAGCATTTACATTAATTCTTCTGTTAAAACTCATGTATTATTTTAGCTGTAATGTTGTTCAAATTGTAATTTTGACAATCATTTTAGGGTTTTAGTGTTTGTTGACATTACATCATCATGGTAAAGAAGTTGTAAATTGCGCTGTAATTTTACATAGAACAGGTTAGCAAGTGATTTTATCACAATAAAATCATGTTTACTTGCAGGGCCGGCCTGTAAACCCACTACAGGGCTCTAGGTGAAATCATGAAAATGTGCCCCCCGGTGTGAAAATGATCATAACTTTAAAACATCCATAGAACCACTGCAAATGTTATAAGTAGATTTTTTAATAGAAAGCACTAACAAGGAAGCACTATACTGTATAGCCCGGTAGATGACAAATAATGTGCCCAATAGCTTTATTTCCCAACATGAAGATGTTAGGTTAACATGCATGCATAAGTGAATATGTGTATTTAGGTACTGTGACAAGTCACCATTTTATCGCCTTATTTTGATCGCCTTTCAAACTTTTTTTCTAGAAGTACAAATAAACCAGTGTCTCAATTCATTTGAGTTCATGGAAACTGCGAGTTTGATAATTATTGGGTAACATCTGTACAATAAGGTTTGCATTATGTATCAATAACAATGTTTTATACAGTTTTCCAGCATTTATTAATCTTGGCTAATGCCAATTTATAAAAATACAATTGCTTACTGTTTACATGTTAGTTCATATTGTATTAACTAATGTTAACTTTTACATCTGTTAGTGTTATCCATTTAAGTTAAATTAAGAAAATGCTGTTTTAAATAGTTTTAAAACTAGTTTTAATTGTATAGGACACTGCTGACAATGCTTGAAATTCCAGTTCAACCCACATAAATATGTGTAAAAGTTTATTTAGAGCAACAAAATCCAAAAAACAAAAAATAGGGCCTATAAACACATACCTCTTAGAAAGCATAGATCTTTTCATATAGGGTGGTTTTGTTATTTTCCAGATTAATTGCTAATATGTTTACTATTTTTTTGTGTTTTTTTTATCCATAGTGTCTGAATTCCTTCCCCAACAGATTATTGTTGAGAAAACGTGAAAAGCCCTAATGATTTGTCAAGTGCTGTTTCTGCTATCCTTTACATAAAATAAGCCTCAAAGACTCAAATAACCCAAAGTATTATTTTTCATTACTTATTTCCTGTGTTCCTGTCAGACATGAGCATTATTCAGCAAGGTGTAACCTGTGTCTAATACTGTTATAAGAAGCCATGCTCCAGTTCACAGTAATGCTTTGCGTTATGAATACATTATGCAGATTAGTGTGTACTGCTTTACTTCTTGCCAATTTTAGATATACTGCTGTTATTTTATTTGTTGTTACTTTCAGTTATTTGTCTTTTCGTAATTATTCAGAGCTCATTTTATACTTATTATGTTGTTTTTAGTTTTCATCATCATTGTGAATTATATGTTAAATGATCATGTCCACCTGTGTGGATATTGGCCTTGAGTGCGTGCTTTAGAAATAATTGAATTGTGGAGATTTTCAAAATAAAATCATTAATGTTTCCGAGTTTAATGACATTTACTAGTCTCATGTTCGTGGGCCCCCCCAGTTACGCTGGAGCCCTAGGCGGCTGCATGTATTGCCTGTAGGATAGGCCGGCCCTGTTTACATGCATATCTTTTATGTATTTTGGCTATATAGTACTTTTAAAACAGTGAGCATTTTAACTTTCAAAATTGGCCCCATTGACTTCCATTGTAAGTGCCTCACTGTAACCCAGATTTTTGCTGCTTATTTTTTTTTAATAATTTTTTTTTAAGAAAATGAGGAACTCAATTATTTTTTGTGGTAATCAACATTGACACAAGTGCTGTCGATTGATCTTGTATTGAACCCGGAATTTTCCTTTAAGGCTTTGGACATGCATGTGATTTATTCTGATGAATGCAATCTGCTGATGTCACTATTGATCACATGACTCTATTTTATATTATTGAGTCTGAATAGCTCACATTGGTTTAGAATTACTTCTCTATATGTCTCCCCCCTCCCCCCCACATCATCTACTTTGCAGTCAGTAGAGGGAGCTATTGAACAACGGATGAAGGCTTTGTATCTCCCCTAAAAAGTTTCAGCCATGCCACAAATGTTTTACACTGCTAACACTCAACCTTTGTTTTAACAATATGCCATGATACTTGCATTAAGTAGTAGCTGTTTATTCTAAATCATACAAACAATCATAAAACATACATTTTACTCTGTGCCCTCTTTGCCTAGGGTCATGCTAAGTCACTTACACAGATTTGACATTCCTGTGGTTGCCAATTCATCCACTGTGTGTGTGAGGGGTGGGGTTCCCTTAGTATCAATGCCACTGGATGCAGCTGCTTGTTTGACCCCATAGTGTCAGGGGTTTTCCTGGAGCAGCTGCTAATGTGTCATGGCATGTGTTTTTATGCAATTTGTCAGCATGTTATTGTGCAAAGTATGTTTTGCTGTTGGTTAAAAAGCTACCAGCATGTTCAGCCTTGAAAAAAATGTTGTGTGTTTGACTCAACAAAACATGAACAGCACATTTCCCTTCTCTTGCCCACAAAGTCTATGTAAACCAGCCTGAACCAGGATACATATAAATGTGTTTGCATTCAGGGTCACAAACATTGTGGATTTGCAAATAAAAGTGGGTATTTGCATTGACAATTTGAACAGTGCCCAAATGAGGCATTATGTGTGTGTTGAGAGAGGTTTAAATGCGATTTTGCTCTTATGCAATATTTTTTAAACTATCTCAATCACCTCTTTCCTTTCTTTGCAGTTTAATTGTAAGGACAGTTGGGGGCACTCCAACATCACAATGCATCTTTTCTATGGCTGATACAAGTGTATATCCTAGTCCTCATTGCTATTACACTGTGGTCTGTTTGTTAGCAAAGACCTTGAAAAAATAGTGCTGGAGGCACTTTTCTCTAGGTTGTAAACATGCTTATCAGACTGGGCCAGAGCTGAGATCCATTTGTGGGATGAGCAGGCAGGATTAGGACACCCACACTGGGATGGATGGATGGAAGTGCTTGGTTATGAGGTGAAGACTCCCTGTTCACAGAGCTGTTTAGGCCCAAAAGAGAGCAACTCTATCTCTCAAAACCTCTTGGAGAGTGAGGGAGTGAAGTTGCAAATAAAACAAAGACAGTGTGTCTCTGGAGAGAAAGTAGCAAAGATTCTAGTGGAGACGTAAAAGTGAAGGCATGAGAGCATCTAATCCACTTATCCTGCTGAAATTGTGGGACTGTGGTGTCCTTTCTCTGCTCAGGACAGCTCTACAGAGACACTGAGACCATTTTTTTTTCCTTTTGTATATGAATGCCTACACAAAAGTGTTTATTCCTCCTCGCCACTATGGCAGGCGACCTGTTTTGGATTGGGTTTTGATTAGAAGCTCTTGTTAAAGAGAATTTGATTACACATTTGTTTACTTACCACACAGGTCCACTTGTGACAAGGGGCCTCATTTTAAAAACGCACATACTATCAGATTTAATTCTAAATTTTGTGGATTTGATCATCACATGTTAGTAACAAATCAGGATATAAAAACATAGAAATGGATGTGAAAATTTTCTTATGCGTATGCCAACTGAAAAGCTGGATTTATCTCAGTTTTGCATTCTAAAGCGTTGTGACTGGTGTGTGTGTGTGTGTGTGTGTGTGTTAACTGGACTTCTTGTGTGTTAACTAACCTTCTCCTCTCCTACATTTACAAAACATGCAGCATAACTTGTACAATGAATTCAGGTTGCTCTTCATAATCTTAAAAAGTTTCCTTGCTTGTGATCAACCTCGGAAGTGGTTAGGTTTTCCGACTTTATTCTATAGACCAGTTAAATGTCGTTTCCTGCTCTTACCAGTAGAGGTTAGTGTTGCTTTGAGAAGAGCAAGTGTGTCATATTATTAGAGTGTGTACCTTTGTACGGTTGTGTATGTGTGGGTACGTGTGTGTAGTAGCTCTATTTGTCCTGTGGTGGTCACTGTAGGTAAGTGTATTTAGCAATGGCACTACGGTATGAGGCTGTGAAGATTATCACAATTTCAGCCAGATGGTGCTCTTGTTGTTGATTGAGAAGTTTCCTGGGGGTATTCTCAAGCTGGGAGTGTTATTATTATAATAAAATAATAATTGTATTATTATAAAAATAATTATGTCTATGGAGAGTCCTCATATGTATAGCCCCACCATGTGTGTGTGTGCGTGTGTGTGAGAGAGAGCGTGCATTTATCACTTTGTGGGGACCAAATGGATTCCCATATAAAACCAGAAATTTTTGACGTTGTGTGGAGATTTTGACGGTTTTCTGTGAGGGTTAGGTTTAGGGATAGAATATAAAGGTTGTACAGTATAAAAAACATTGTCTATGGAACATAAAACATGGAAAACCCAACGTGTGTGTGTGTGTCTTTTTTTTAAATTTGGTGATGAGTGTATTTTATTTGTGCTTCTGAAGCCTGATTTTAAAATCTGAGCTTGCCCACTAGATGGGGTGTAGGATCTGTACTGCAGTAAGAGAGTGCTGATGTCATTTGGGAGAGACTATCAAAGAGATGCAGTGGGGGAGAGCTGCCTGAAAAGCTAAAGGTGTGTCAGTGTGGAAACTATGTGAGAGGATCGAGATAAAGAGTGAGCTGAAAGAAAGAGGGAGTGCTTGTTTATTATTTGATTTTGTGGTTGTTAAATAATGGGAATTTTTTTTATCATGTAGTGATGTTGATGCTGGCTGAAGCTTACTGTATATCTACTCCAGCCTAAATAATCTCATGGTCAGGTGTTGGAATTTTTGGTACACTGCTGTTCAAAATTTGAGGTCACTTACTCATTCTTTATTATACACTTTTCTTCACATTTTAGAATAATAGTGATGTCATCAAAACTATGGAATAACAGAAATGGAATTATGGGAATTATGTTGTGACTAAAAAAAAGAATCCAAAATTAATAATAATAATAAAAAAAAAAAATGCTCTATTTTAGCATCTTCAAAGTAGTCACCCTTTGCTTAGAATTTTCTGAAATGTACTTTTGGCATTTGCTCAACCAACTTCTTGAGGTATCACCCTGGGATGCTTTTTAAACAGTATTGAAGGAGTTCCCATCAATGTTGGGCACTTATTGGCTGCTTTTCTTTATTATTTGGTCCAAGTCATCAATTTCAAACACTTTTAAAGTTTAGTTTTGAAATAAACTAATATGTTGGCACAATTGTATTTTTGTCTACAAAACTTGTTTAAACATTTAAGCATACACCTTCTGATCAAAAGGTTTTTAAGATCATAAGAATAATTTCAGTCAAGTGACGCCAAACTTTTGACTGGCAGTGTATATTACACCTTACAGTCTGAATATGTTAAATAGAGAGTATTCCTTTTGTGTCTGTTTGTATTGGCACATTCATCAAAAGAGCTCTCATCTAGACAAAGAAAGAGAATGTTTTGATCTTTATATGCTGGATAGGCATGTCTGTTTGTGATAAAAAAACAACAACAACAACAACAACAACAATGTAAAGTCCTTATTCTTGGGATTTACTGCAATTGCTATGAAAATTCATCATTATCATTGAATGTGGTGTTATGAATTTACATGTTGTTTTTGCATTGAACTATTACTTTACATTTGCAAATAGCCACATGAAAGTATGTCACATCATTCTGAGTTTCTTAATAAATGTCATTGTCCTATCCGGTTTTTGACATTGACCTGAAAATATTTAAAATATTGGTTTGGATTATCATCATTAGTTTGGCCTCTCATTGTCCAACACAACAGTCAAAGTCAAAGGACGTTTCCCTCTAGAAATGAGGAGTGTAAATTGATAAAAATACTTGATCATGATTAGTTTCATGAATGATCAGTTTATATGTTGTGACCAAATCTTGATTTGTAGCATTTTTAGTTTGAAATTATCAAATATTGGTTGATAGTTTATAATTGTCTTGCGGCCTTATTGGAAATGGGCTGAGGCCCCCAGTGCCCCAACCCCCTGGTTGAGAAACACTGGTTTAGTGGTAAGTAGCTTAATTCTGTGTAATGTTGTTTTGTGTTTCGTTGTATAATGAGTGAATGAGATCAGATTGTTTTAGCATTGGCATGCCTGGTTTACGCCAGGGGCTTGGAAACATTTTCAGGACAAGCAACCCTTGTTGGACAGAGAGGCTGAGCAGGGCCCCTTGTGTAGTATATAAAACTGAATATTGCATTTGAAGCCTGGCCTATAATAATATGTGGAGTATCATATTTAAGTATTTGCATTTTTTATGATTCTTACATTGCCAAACGTTTGATAAACTCATAATTGATGTATAGAGAACAATGCATTTTAATTTTACTCAACACATTTTAAAGAGCACATAATATGCTTGCTCACAGGTTCATCATTTTATTTTGAGGGATCTACTAGAATAGGATTACTGAATTCTAGTCACCATTCGCTTGTATATGAGGACCAACAGGGCTGGAATAATGTTTTAAAACTGGCACGAGTGTGAGTAAATGGTGAGAGAATTATCATTTTTGGTTGAACTTTTTCTTTAAATTTAGCTTTGGTTAAAATAAACTTAATATTGTATTATATTTCTTCATGCATCTTTTCATTTTTGTTCAGAGATAAACAGTAATAGGTAGACCCCCTACAGTACCATTCCCCTGTTTCACACAAACCCCATTATTGCTCACTGTGTCTAATGCAGGTATGCAGCGATTCATTAATAAACTGTTGAATCAATTATTATTTTGCATCAAAGAATATATGGAAGGATAGAGAGGGAATGAGAGACTATGGTAAAATGATTAACATGTTTTAAGTTGATATGGATATTTTAATATTATTTATCCTCCACTCTAAAGAAAAACCATCAGCTAGTAGGCCATTAGCTAAATTATGTGTAAAATATGTGGAAATATAATTATATAATAAAGCAATTTGATAAATTATATATTATTAAGTTCATATGGTGGAATTGAGGGATGTGACAAATGTTTTCATTACAGTATTAAAGAGGTTTTTGTTATTGTTTTGTTTCCTCTCAGTCACATGATAACTAATCACTATGTTTGTGTGCTCTCTAATGTAACTGGATGGCAGAAATGATCGGGGGATCAGGGCCTGAGGAGCCAGATTGGAGTCTTTATCAGATTACAGACCCTACTAAATTATCTGCCCAGGAGCAGTGGTGGATGAGTGGGTCATCTGAATACAGAATATAGAATGCTTTAACAAATGAAACATTAGTTTTGTATACGACCTTAAATGAGTTTGACACCCTTGTTCTATAAGTAATCTTCAAAACACACTCAAGTATGCTGACCTCTTGCAAGGTTGAGATTCACATCACATCCTATTCTGTTGCCAGATGACACTCTCATCCGGCACTGCTTCTGGGCAGATCATTTAGTAGGGTCTATAATCTGATAAAGACTCAAATCTGACTCTTTAGACTCTTATCAGCATCACTCAAATTTATGTTACTTAGTTTTTTTTTTTTTTTTTTTTTTTTTTTTTTTTGTGTGTGTGTGTTTGAAATACAACTGAATACATTTGATAAAAAGGGAAACATGTTAATTTTAGGTGACCATATCTCATATTTTCAGTGTGCATGTCCTCTTTTCCTGATCAGAAAAAAAGCATCTGGTCGGAATTTCTAAATTGCCTTTTGTTTTTCTTCGATACTGTGCATCAGTTTTCATTTTTGCCACCTTTACATTGTTTCTATCTGTCCCTCCCCATGCCTGAAAATGTACACTCACCGGACACTTTATCAGGCACATCTACTTATCCATGCGGTTATCTAATCATGTGGCAGAAGTATGATGTATAAAATCATACAGATATAGGTAAGGAGCTTCAGTTAATGTTCACATCAATCATCAGAATGGGGAAAATGTGATCTCGGTGATTTAAACAGTGGCATGATGGTTGTTGCCTGATGGGCTTGTTTGAGTATTTCTGTTACTGCTGATCTTCTGTGATATTCAATCACAACAGTATCTAGACTGTAAAGTGAATGGTGCGATGAACAAAAAATAACCAGCGAGCGGCAGTTCTTTGGGTGAAAATTGCTTGTTAATGACAGAGGAGAATGGCCAGACTGGCCCAAGCTGACAGGAAGGTGACAGTAATCCAAAATAAACATGCATTACAAAAGTGCTATGCAGAAAAGCATTTCTGAAAATACAGCAGGTAGAACATTGAGGCGGATGGGCTACAGCAGCAGAAGACCCCTCTGGGTACCACTACTGTCAGCTAAGAACAGGAAACTGAGGCTGCAGTGAGTACAGGCTCACCAATACTGTACAGTTGACAATTGGAAAAACATCGCCTGGTCTGACAAATCTTGGTTTTCTGGTCTTGGCTGACAGAAGCAGAACCCAACATGGGTTTCTGCTGTTGTAGCCCATCCGCCTCAAGGTTCGACATGTTGTGCATTATGAGATGCTATTCTACTCACTACAAATGTACAGAGGGGTTATCTGAGTAAACATTGCCTTTCTGTCAGTTTGAACCAGTCTGGCCATTCTCTGTTGACCTCTGTCATCAAGGCGTTTTTGTCCACAGAACTGTTGCTCATTGGCTGATATTTTTTTCACTCCATTCTCTAAAAATCTCCAGAGGCTGTTGCACGTGAAAATCCCAGGAGATCAACAGTTACAGAAATACTCAAACCAGCCCATCTGGTGCCAACAATCATGCTATGGTCTAAATCACTGAGATCACATTTTTCCCCATTCTTGTGGTTCATGTGAACATTAACTAAAGCTCCTGACCCATATCTGCATAATTTTATACATTTCATTGCTGCCACACGATTTGCTGATTAGATAATTGCATGAATACGAAGATTGACTGTCACTTCTATTTTGGGGTAAAAAGCATAACATTGTGGCTATGGTTAGTTCCTGCCACACCCCTCTACTAATTTTGGCATCAAGAAATGTTGTTCCAGGCAGCTCATCATAGTCCGATGGCAGGTCACACTAACCACTCTCATGGCCCATTTCTGTGTATTATTCCGGGTATTCTTCTGGGCATTCGCGGGGATGTCAGCTGGTGAATCTGCTGGCCAACTCAGAAGTCCCATTGCACCCTCTTCCATTGATCAAGGTTCCCTTTAACAGAGATGGCATGAACCTCGTCGGGCCATTAGAATGGTCAGCACATGGGCATCACTTTGTGTTGGTTCTGTTGGAATGTGCAATGTGATAATCGGAAGCAGTGCCTCTGCGCAACATCTCAGCACGCAGTGTTGCGGAGGCACTCTTCAGAATAATCTCCAGAGTGAAACAACTTATGGTCATATATCAGTGGTTAGCTATCAGTTATGACTACTCCTTATTTCTTTATGTTAAAGGGGTATCAAGGATATCAATTAAAATCCTTGGAAGTTGTTTTCGACTATGGCAAAGTCACGACTGAGAGGGCAGAATAACTGTAAATAATTCAGAGAAATAGATATTTAGACATGCAATGTGTAGGTGTTATCTCCTTCTCAGAGAGCTGGGCTGTGTTTTTGATACCCCAGACTTGGAGTGATTTAGGTAGTTGTAAAAAATTTTGTATCGTGAAGATTATTTATCAGTAAGCAAAATACAAAGGGCAGTAAACATAAAAAAATAAAACCTGAAAACAATATTTGTTGTTAACCCATATGCCTTTAAAAAAGCACAAATTCTCCTAGGTACGCTCGCGAACTATTTTTAAAGGTTGTTCCAAGCATCTTGGAGAACATGCCACAGTTCTATGTATTTAGGCTGTCTTTTAATGTAATCCATGACTGACTTCTTGTTCTTTTTCTATTCTATTATTTTTGCAAAGGGAATGTTTGGAAATTTAAACTGATATTTTCCATTGACACAGAAAGGCAGAAGATACATCAAATAGTTTTGTGAAACATCTAATGTGCCTAAGACATTTGCACAGTATTGCACATTCCTTCGAGTAAGTGCATTAATTGAAAATAATCTGAGAACCAAACCCCAAAACATGGCTTTCATTTTTTTACATTCCTGCTTAGCAAAAGACAAAATATACTCCGCTAAATGTTTTCGGAAAACAAGTCTTAATGTCTAATACAATTTGGCTCTGTAAGTTTGTCTTGTTTCAAGGATGTTTAGATGTTTTTACGAATAGAATAAACAATATATATGTGTGTGTGTGTGTGTGTGTGTGTGTGTGTGTGTGTGTATATATATATATATATATATATATATATATATATATATATATTAGTCTGATCATATATATTTATTCAGAATTTACTTAACAGAACACCTGTGTAGTCTTTAATTCTTGCAAATAAATGCCTTCTTTGGCAGACTCTGCATCCTTACTCCATTTTTAAGAATGTGTGTTTGTGGGTATTTGTTTGTGTGTGTTTTAGCAGGGTTAATGGTCACATTTGTGGTAACAGGCTGCTCTTTGTGAAACTAATATATTCCACACGACAGCCTCTTCTCGGATACACTTCCCTTTTCTCTCAAAATCAGGATCCCTTTCTCGCTCACTCCTCCAGCTTTATGCTGGAGAACAAAGGAAGAGCGTGTGCCACGGAAGAGAGCCTGGCCTGCTGTGCTCTGTGTTGGAATGAAGCCTGTGTGTGTGTGTGTGTGTGTGTGTGTGTGTGAGGGAATGACGTTAATGGGCCATATACCGAAAGTGCCATAGGTCTTTCAATGAAAGGGACATCTGCACAGTCATGGCACAGAATAACAATTAAATTACCATAATAATGGCAGTGGTTCACACCCATACATATTTCTGCAGAGCCATTGTGAATGTATCACTCAGCACTGAGCTTTGGATCAATATGTAATACAATATAAATATTTGTCCCCCATGTTTTATGCTTAAATTTGATCTCTTACATTAATTTTGGCAAATACACCATTTTTGATGAACTGCAGGAAAAACATTTCTGCCAGTGTAGTAGTATATCTGACAAAGTCACTAAGAGACTTTGACAGCTCTGTTTACTCAGATCATATGTTTATACATGCAGTGACTGGCTTCTGGATATTCAAACTTGTATTAGATGTATTGATGACATTTTACAATAAGGTTCTATTTGTTAGCAAGAGTAAATGCATTAGGTGATGTTTTATTTCATGTTAGTTCATAATACATTAATATTAACATATACAACTTTGAAAAAAGTACAGTTTTATTGCAATTAATATTAACCATGATTTATAAGTGCTGTAAAAGTTGTATTCATTGTTAATTCATATGTAATTAACCAATGCAAACAAATAGAACGTTATTGTAAAGTGTTCTCAATTTATTTATTTTCTGTTTTATATTTAAAACCTCTTTAAATGTTTAACGTCAGTGTCGTGTGACTTAAAGTTTTGCTCTCCAGTGTATTGTAGCCTTGGAGATTCACTTAATACAAAATCATTTGTGCAGAATTCAGTTAGTGTTGCTCTTATTTTTGCTCTGCTGGCATTTTAACAGTAATCCTCATAGGAACAGCATGTTAATGGAGTTTGAACGCTGTCAGCTCCCAGAATAGAATCTCGAGAAGTGGTTTTGGAGAAATTGTACTTATTCTATTCTCCTATTGTAGAACACATGGTGCCGTGTAGGCAAGCTTCCTGTTTCATTCAAAAACAATACAAACAGAGATACAGAAAGAACTAGAGAATTGCAGGGTCTTTGTCCTGGCTCACTCAGCCTGTTTTGGAACAGATGGACCATTAGTGCATTAAGGCCTTGCCACACAAAGCACACTTTGAGCCTGGACTAAATATAGTCAGTGGATTGAAGGTGACGTCACAGATCTCCGCATTTTTACACATTGCCACTGCACAGCCTTATGGGTGTATGACCAGTTAAAGACTACATGAGACCACGCACACGTGCACACTCACCATACACATATAATCACATATCACAATACTAGTATACATTATTAAACATATTTCTGAAATGGTGGTAATGACATTACAATATACCCAAGCATCACAAGCTCGCAGCACAATTTTTTTCTACTCCCTTCTCTCTGTATCATTTTTGTCCTCCCATTCCCTTCACTCGTCATCTCACAAGTTTTTACAACAATCATCTTTGTTCTTTTCATGTTTCTCTCTTTGTCTTCTTAATCTGTCTTTTCTGTGCCGTTCTGTTCTCATGCATGATATTAAATAGAATTTGTGCTGTATGAGATGTGATGTGTTGTTTTTATGATGGTTCTTTGTAAGTAAATCTGACCTAAATCAGACATCTGCTGCGTCAGCTTTGACCACAAAACATTTGTCTGCTAACACGCTGTTCACCTTGGCAGTCATCCGAAGACATACACAGAACAATTGGAATGTGTGTCTCAACATCTCTAGTCTCACCATAGCTGGGTATTGTGGTTATTTATATTTTGCCCTCCCTATTTCCATCATTCATTCCCTCCCTCCACCTACACATATGAACAGTGAGGTGTAATCAGGTTTTAAGTAATCTACCCCACCCAGTCAGAATCTGATGTGACCTAAATAATCCAAGATGGCTGCTATGCAGCTTCATATATGAAAATGTATCTCACCCCTCCCTTACTTGCTCTCCCTCTCTTCCTTCCTCTTTCCTTATTTTCTTATGCTATATAGGGCTATGAAATGCAATAATTGTAATATGCTTATATGTCATGGCTTCATACTGTATATCTGTGTGGTTCATTAAGTATGATTTTTTTTTGTAATGGTAGATTTTTCTTCAGCTGTAGCATTCTAGGATTGTGCTGGATGGATATATGAGATTGCTGTCAGCAGATTTAAAGAACTATGGTCTCTGTCAGGGGTTTGGAGTTCACAGCAGGAGTGTTTGGCTGTGCTGTGTGATTAATGTGTGTGTCACTGTGTTTCTCTGCAGGGATGAGCTCTGTTAATCCTCCGTCTCTGACCTTAACACAGATCATACGTTTGTGGTTTTTGCTATTTTCAGCACATGCGGTTGGAAGTTCAGCCTCAGAATGTTTAATTGTGTGTCAGAGTTTTAAACCACATAACTGAAGGGAAGAAAAAAAAAAGGCTGATTTATTGATTCTTGTCTGTTGCCTGTATCATGTGAAGTGTTTGCACAAGTGACATCCTTGGAGATCAGCAACACTGACAATTTTTATGAACGTCAAAGCATTAGATAACACCAAACCAAATTGCATTTGATTTACAGAAAGATAGCACAAGCACAGATTAAGCAAAATGTTTCACAAAGTCTGTTTGGTTTATCACTATACGACTCTATATTGTTAAAAATGAAGACAAAAAGTAGGTGTACACCTTTTGGTTGTAAAACTTGGTTCATATTTATGTGATGAACTACACCTGTGGTACTCTATAAAAGGCACCTGCGTTGCCTTGACTGGAACAGGCTTATTATGTATTTAGCCTTAGGAAAAAGTTGGTCTCAGTTCTGGATGGACATTTATGGGAAGATAAAAGTAGATTACTGGGCTTCTGTAAGTGGGGCATTTTGAAAATTTGCACCCCCAACTAGTGCAGCCAACAACGCCACCCAATTGGAGAGCCTCACAGAATTGTTTTTTTTTTTTTGGGGGGGGGGGTTAAAAACAAACTAAAAACAGCCCTCTCCTCCTCCCAGTTATCACATGCCAACAACCAGTGGTGGAAAGAGTACTCATTTTTTTTTAATTCAAGTACTGTTACTGAAGAAATAATTAAGTAAAAGTAGAAGTATATAGAAATATTATGACTCAAGTAAGAATAAATAAGTAGTTATTTAAAAAACTACTCAATTACATTACAAGTTACTTCATTAAAATTAAAATGCTTCCGTATATAAATTAAATTTTTGTTCTTGAAAGAAATTGATGTTTCCTTTCACCAAGGATGCATTAAATTGGTCAAAAATTCTGCCAAAATCATTAAATTGCACATGCTTACAGTTTGAAATGATTTTGTGGTATTTATTCAATTTCTTTGGCAAACATACTGTCACCTATTCCTCACAAAAGCATTCTAGAGTGCTAAATTGGTACTCATTTCTCTTATTATTAGAACAATTGAAAATGGTTGTGCTACCATGCTGAAATCACAATATAGTGGGGTTTTTCCCCACATTTGTTAAGGTATTGAGATCTTACAAGTTGCTTTACATGAGTCAAATTTTGGTTTTAAAAATAGGCAAGAAACAAATTTCTCCTGTAATTCTATTTTCTCCTAGAGTCTGTTGTTTGAGAGATGAAGGCTATTCCGCATTACCATTTTGAAAAAAAAAATCTCTAACCAGGATACAGAGGGAAGTGGACAGTGGATGGCCAGATGCACAAGATAAGTAAATCACAGTCTCTAGTTTGAGAAACAGACTCCTCAAGGTCCTAAACTAGCAGCTTCTAAATGCCAGAGGATTCTTGGACAAACAGAATTTTAATACAATATTTAAAATAATCATTGCTCATTCACGTATGTCCAAGTATTTGGCAATTAAGTTAACATACTGTACAAAACTAATATAATACAATATCATAGAGGAAATGTACATTCTATGATATTAAAGCAATTATCCAGATATAGAATGAGATTATTAAGCAAACTGTTATCAACTTCTGCATCCCAAATAAAAAAGGCAAAAATAAAGATATGACTGATTCAAATACTAAACATGGCTCTTCTGTATATGTATTACAGTTGTAATAATAAAGTCTTAATTATATATATATATATATATATATATATATATATATATATATATATATATATATTAAAAGATGAACAGATTAATTTATAATTGGAGGCAAGTAATGGCTTTTAAAAATTGTATACTGTTTCACATTTTATTTTCACATTTGCTAAAGTACATTACTAAGATTCAAACTGTGAAATAATACTGACAGCATGTTCAAGAGAACTGAATACCATAGGTCTTCAATGTCAGAGCAGTCTGATCTCATTTGGGGATTGTTGCAGCTCAGAAACAGGTCAATCAGATAACATACACTTCACAGGCTCAGTTAACACAAACCCACCAGAGCTAATGTTCACATACCGGAGATATTCCTTCAAAGATCACCGTGCTCTTGTTAACATATTTTTCAGTCCAATTTTTTTGATTCCTTAGTCTGATTCTACTTATGATGCCAAACACACTGTAGATTTAAAGTAATAAAAGTAACTAATTTTCAGACAATCAAATCCTTACTGTATGCTTCAGGTAAGATTTATATAATTTTAATATTTAAAGTTTAAATGGATTGACAAACATGAATTTCAGTCCATTTAACCAGTGTCTTGAAAAATAAAATGGTTGTTTATTACATGTCGGGGTCACAGCCAGAGCAGACAGTCTCCTTTACACTGCCACCCCACTGCTTCAGTCATTGCTTTAACACATTATTCTGCCTGAGGGCACAGACAGCCAATCGGACTTAAGAACTAGATTTAAATGGAAGCTGATTGGAGGAGGTGTGTGGGAGTCTCCAGGTAAAACAACTCACCCATGTGAGAGAAACAACATCTCTACCACTGTTGCCACCCCATCCATCCACCCCCTATGTTGAAGCCTGTTATACAGGCGATAGATAGATAGATAGATAGATAGATAGATAGATAGATAGATAGATAGATAGATAGATAGATGTTCTCATAATTATAAGTCAGCTCTGGTCCTTTTGAAGGAACGTCTTCATCCCTGTTAAATTACAGTCATGCTCATTAGCCTTTATGAGAGCAATCTAAAACATACACTGCAGATTACATGGCTGTGTGTAAAGCATGTAAAGTGTGGAATTACACTTCCATGGCTGTTTAGAGCAGAACCAGAGACAGAGAGGCATCTTAACTCATCACCCTGCCCTTCATCTGTCAGTCTGTCACAACTCAATTAGCTTCAGGTTAACCCCACAAAATGGTGTCCGCACCCTTTTCATCACCTTATTTAGTGTTCTCACTGAAATATGGAGAAGCTGGTGAAGCTTGAGAGTGACTGCAAAGTTTTGGGCACCGTTCACAAGCGTGGTGTGGACCTCCTTAGTGGAGAAATTCTTTTAAAAATCTTAATTTGTGTCCTGCAGAATAAACAAAGTCTTCTGTGATGGCATGATGGTAATTCAAATTATGAGATTTGTAATTTTAATTTTGGGTGAACTATCCCTTTAAGAATGTATGAATGTCATTGTATGTCAAAATATATAACAAAATAAAGTGGCATTTATTTGAAAGAAAGATAGTAACAGCACAATTGTGAATCAAAACATGTTTGTTAGGGTTTAAATTGTGAAACAATTGATATAGTGTTCAAAATAAGACATATAGGCTCTTTCTGGTTTTCAAACATAACTTCATTCCATGTTACCCACATTTTGTCAAAAAATAGATAAGATCATATTTTACATTTTATGGATGCAGCCACATTGAGCCTCATATCTCTGGTATTTAACCATATACGACCTTACACATTTAGATACAGTATGAAAGTTTGTTCTGAAGCAGATTCTAAAGCAATATAATGATATCTTTAATATTGCTGATATTTTTTTAATTTTGGATCATTTTGGCAAAAAAGTTTTTTGTTACTATTATTATTTATTTATTTATTTTGTGGTCTTTGTAGTTTGGGTGGTTTTGTGTGTTAATCTGGGGCAGTTTTTATGGTCATAGTCAGGACTGATGTGATTGATATGATGGTGGGGTGGGTCACATCCTCTTACGGCCTTCAGGCTGTGTGTACTTGTATAATCAACTGTACTGTATGAATATCTGTTAATGCATTTTTTATTTCTGGCTACACTGTGAATCTCTGACTGACAGCACTAGATTACAGTACATCGTCTCTCCGTTTTTTCTTTGTATGTAACAACAGGCCACTCAGTCGCTCAACCTACATCAGTGCAGATGGCAGGGAGACAGAGACGGACAACAGAAATAAAAAAGGGATGGGAGGCGATGCGCAAACAACAGCACATTTCTCTAGTGACCGACTGAACGATTATCTGCTGAATTACAGCTCTCCTCAGCCTCTTAGACCTTGCCCACACACTTCCCCTCACCCACTCACAGCTGTTTATTCTACGCTTATAAAAAAAAAGCACACAAGACCAAAACATTCATATATCAAACAATGACTCACTGTACACAAATATATCCAGTTGAAATAACCAGCATGGTAGTGTTTTAGAGGTTTCCTTTCTTATAGTATATATTATATGTCTTGTACTTTTTGTAAATGTGTGTACTATCATTACAGTCAAAAGAGGTTTAAGATAAAAAAAAAAAAAAAAAAAAAAACTTTAATTACAAATTAAATTATTTTCAAAGGATTAAGAGGATATTTAAATAAGGATTCTCTATACACAAATTTTCTCAGTTGAAATTACTAGCATGGTTACAGCATGCATTAGGAGGTTTTTAGTATGTTTATTTAGCTAAAATGCACATCTACGCTTGTATTTTGGTAAATTTGGTAGTAAAATTGGTTAAAAAAATAATCAAACATTTTCAATTTTTTTTTTTAATGCAATAAAAGATTTAAAATAAAAACATGACATGATCATTTAAAAATGTTCAAAATCTTAAATCTACAGTAAAGAATAAAGATAGGCCTAAAGAAGTTTAGCATTTTTTGTTTTAATTGACACAAAGCATAACAATCAACATCAAGATCTTATTATAAACCATTTCCTTCAACCGTTCACCATACAAAATGTCGTCATCCCTTCTTTGTCTGTTGCCATAGTTACCTTGCTCCTTGTTCATGATGAGGTTCCTCTCCCCCAGCCTGTGTGTGTATGATTGTGTGTCTGTTAGAGCATGTACTTGCTGCAGACACTGTGATTGTGTGTGTTATAATAAAATACTTTAATATCAAAAGGAAAAGAACAAAAAAGAGAGAAGAATTTAAAAAACATACATATGTAAGGAAACAAAATAAATTGTGTGGGGGAACTCAGACACACATAGAATCTGAAAGAACAAGGACAGAAGGAGTAATAGGGGTAGAAGCGGAGACCAACAGTAATCTTCTTACAGTGATGGCACACTGTGATCAGCTTTAAGCATGCTAGTTTTGGCACTGAGCAAAAGGAAATCTGATACTCTAAAAATAATAAGAAAGAGGGAGAAAACAGTGAGACAGACTTGACAGGGTGGCATAAAAACAATTTCAGTACTTTTCATACTTCACTGACCTGCAACATTCACACAGCTGCTGCACAAGTGAGTTAAGGTTGGGAACAGACCTGTTTTATGAACCTATACTCTGCAGAGCCTCTGTGCTCCATGATTATTATATAGGACAAGGACCCACTGTTCTGACATGAATCTATAAATATAGACAGGCTTTGAAAGGAACAATGTATAGCAGAAAACTAAATGAGATATTTGGATATAGAGAAGAAAGAAAGAAAGACTGGGGAAAGAAGAAAGATGCTGCTGGAGGTTTAGGGAAAGGTGATGTCATGTTGCATCTATTAGATAGGCGTCAAGTGGGGCAATGAAGCATTGCTTTTCTTAGAAGACTTCATTATTCTTTTACTCTCTTTGCAATCTACAGGCATGCCTGAGGGGATGAAAGGATGGTCTCTGCCTAGTGTTCTTTTTTGTCGCATTAATGGGACAGTGTCATCATTTACTCACCTTAATGTTGTGCCAAACCCATATGACTTTCTTCAATGGAACATAAAAGGAGGCAGAATGTTAACCTCAATCACAAGCACTGAAAGAAAGAAAAGTCACACAGGTTTGAAACAACATCCAGCATTTTCATATTTGGGTGAACTATGACTTTAATGGCTTATAACTTCTTGTTTCTCTCCATTATATTTGTCACATTTGACATTACCATGGGAATTACAAAGTAGATTAATACATGTGTTGGCATTTTAACAGATGGCTTGATGAAGAGAGAGAAATTGTTCCCCTTCTTTTATGTCTGTGTGTGTTAAAAAAGTCTTTTATGGATGCTAAAAATCCTCTGTGCTACCCCTATGTTGGTGGGAGGGCTCGGCTAACAGCCTTGTTTCCATGACAACGGCAGCTGCAGAGGTTTTTTTTGAGGCTGCAGACTCTATATTCACACTGTCTGAGCAGGGCAGGAGGGGGAAGGGAATGGAGTGGAGGGGTGCCAATGCGGGTGCTTGTTCGCCTGGCAGATGGAGTCCTTTTATTCGGGCAAAAATGCTCTCTCTCTTGCTTTCTCTCTCTGAATGACTTCAGTGCTGTCTCACAAAGCAAAGAGAAACAACAAATCAGTGTCCAAAAACACAAGCCAAATGTCTGGAAGATTTGTGATCAAATTAGTTTATTAATCCAAGTTTTTTTTAATGCATGGACTACTGGAAGCTTTGCCACAGTGATCAAGTTATGTTTAAAGGGATATTTTTAAAAGTAGTTCTTTCAAAAAGGAAAGAGTAAACCTGCTGGATTAGACCAACATTACTTTTGAATCATTGGTCAGCTGACCTTTTACAAATTGTTAGCAGTATTTTAAGAGGAACTGACCTTCCCCTAATGGAATGACCAATGGCATAGTGTACTGCCCTGCATGTGTGTGCGATGCCTCTGTTTGTACATGGCATTAACTGGCAAGTCCACATGGTCCACAGTCTCTGATCAATGACCTTGTTAATGTTGTTTAACAGGCAACTCTGATTGAATGCCATGAACAGCACCATTGAATATTTTAAATTCAGAGACGCTTGAGCTATATATTTACTGTGTGCACCACACATGTACATATTATGTTATTTTAGAATCACTTTGTGGTATTATTAAGCAATTAAGTACGAGGCGTGTGCTACAATATATTGTGAAGATAATCACAGCTAAAGGGTGTTGAAGACATGACGTGCACACAGCGGAGTGCTGGCAACCCCTTCAGCTGTGACTATATTCACAATATAGCATGGCCTTGAGATCATAACTGATTTTTTAAAATGTATACTACAAAATAAAAATATTAAGAACATAAATTGGAATGTTCTTTTGAAGCACATTTAAAAGGTACCATCATTCCGCTAAAAGATCGGGTCAAATTGACCCATTTACAATTTTTACTAAAAGAAAAATGAAACAAGGAAAAAAAAATTCAACCTGAAAATCCATGGACTTGGCTTATTTTCTATGAAGAACATGTAAAAGAAAAAGATGTATTGAGTACACATGCTACAATGCCCCCACACATTCATGTCCTTCATACAATGTTCCCGCATACACACAGAGTCACACAGACAGACAAGCTCACTCACACACATAGAGAGAGAGAGAGAGAGAGAGAGAGAGCACGCACAAATAATCAGATCTCTCTGGTGCAGAGATATGTGTTTTGCTATTTGTTTGCAAGGGTCAGCCAATGTGGTTGCTAGGCAGTTGCCAGGGTGATATTAAGAAGAATGCTTTCTGTCTTGAGTTATACAAGCCAACAATGAAGTCTCTACAACATTCTGATCCTGACATACACATCTAAGCGATTTGGAATGGAAGTCAATGGGGTTTGGTTATTAGGGTGCTCTAAATGGTTGCTAGGGCATGGCTAAGTAGTTTCCATGATGATACTTGCAGACTGATTACTCAGCCAAGTTAAACAAGCCAACTCTCATGTGTCTAGGACATTATGATCCGATATATCCCTCTCAGCCTTTTTGAATGGATGTCAATGGGGCTGGTTGCTAGGGAGTGGTTAACCATTAAAGAGTGATTCTTATTGGCTGCTTATTAACCTGACTCTAATCCGCAAGTCTCTAAGACATTCTGGTGTGAAGATATCCAAGTCTTTATTATAGTGGATTTTTTACATCAATTATAATTTTAGCACAAAAAACAAATGACACTTCCATTGTCAAAAGTGATCTAGCAGAGATTAATTGCAAACATGAATCATATATTTTAGCTATATTGTTTGGAATTGAGATAAAGACAATATATGTTAAGTTGTTCAGTATGTTGGTCTCTATGGAAATAAAAGTCATACCTCTTTTTACAAGCCAAGTCATATGATATCTCGATTTCTTATTAATATTAATTATTATGACGTTCTCATTAGACTATGTTTAATATAATATGCTTAACAGGTTTTTCACATCAGAAATGTTTATGTATAGTGAATTCTACACAGCTGGATTACTGTATTGACCAGTCAGCATCCATGACCTGAACAATCCATTTTTATAGTAGTAAACAATATGGATATTTATGCAGTCACATTGTTAATATCTGTACCAGTTGTGACTGTTGTTGTTTTAGTATTCAATGCTCTGTATTTATTCTTTAAAGAGCTCTATGTGTAGAATATGTTGTTTTCTCTCTGACAGCAGTGGCGATTGGTCTTTGATACAGCTCTGTGTGTATCATTAAGCATATGCGTTTCTCCCTTATTGGCTGCATAATCTCAGTGGTAGAGAGGAAAAGGATGGTTTAGTACTAAAGCAACTGCTGACTGGGAGAGCTGCCCTTCTGAGCCAATGCTCTAATGATGTCATGTCCCAACATGACATCTTTACTAGCTGCTTATGTATCTTATGCATCACACAGCTTATTTGGTTCCTGTGTACATAATATTTTCAGATGGATAGATCAGTAATTTTACTTGATGTAAAAGAAGCCATCCATATGACTAATCTAGCTGTATCTTTCTGATTCTTTTCTGTTCCCTGCATGGTTTTAAAACTAAAGCAGCCATAATTGTTTTAAGATGAGAGTATGCCCATTAATGACACTTGAGAGTTTCTTAAGAGCTGAACTGATATCTGGCTGGGAAAATGGAAAGCTAACGTTGTTGTTTATATTTTACTGTTGGGCACTCTGGTCGCATAACAGATGAGGTCAGTGATTTGTGTTTGCTGTATTTGCCACAAGCTGGCGTGTTGTACATCTGTCACCTAACTGACTGAGATTGCATGCTGCTGTTTCTCAGAACATTGGTGTCCTTCTCTCATCACCAAGGCAACCACTACAGTTGTGTGAAGTGTCATCCATTTTGTGGGAGAGAGGAAATAGCTTCGTTTGTGCAGGTCTGCTGGTCTGCTTTATAAAATGGAGAGTTAAGCCTTTAAAGTAACTCATCTAATTTAACCATGTTCTTGGCTGTGCACAATACGATCTATTATGTAATTGAGTAAGTGAATCAAGAAACACATGACCTTCAGTTTTCATTGAAGTTTAAACAGCTTTCAAATGTTAGTGCTAAGTAAGCTGCTCCAGTTACATCATATAGTCACTTTAACAATGAACACACAATTTTGTGTGTGACAGACACTTTGTTCATAACATTTCAATACATTAGGTTATATAACAGCTGGAAAGTCAGTGTGTATGTCTGTAACTCCTGAAGCAGAAAATAAAATCATGATTCAATTGATGAAACAATTCCACACTTCATTTTGACAAAACAGCTATTAAACTAAATGTCCCTAAAAAAGAAATTGCATATTTGGCTAATGGTTTTGTGAAGTAAATATATATTTCCATTTTTGTGCTTTGGGTTGGAGATTCAGCATAAGACAGCAAATTGAATGGTCATTTAGTTATTCATCTCACTAGATTTTCTAATAATTCTCTGTCATATAACAATACGGTGAAGAGCTTCCGTTTACATACTTCCTTGCTTTGTATGGATGCACAAGAGAATTGTGCTGATGTCCTACTTCATAAATCTCTGAAGATCTCCCTCACTCTGACACAAAAATACTTCATTCTGAGCTGAATCAATACGATTTTTTTATACAGGTCATGTGTTGTAAAGCTGTAGACATGAACATTTGGATTTTCTTAAAACACATTTTGGTGAAAACAAAAAATGGGTTATTTGATAATTGCTCCAAATCTCAACACATATTACAAAATCTCAAGGTACAATATCAAGGTACATATTGCTTTGCACCACAGGCATAGAAAATATCTAAGTTGGATAGGTTGCATACGAGACATGATTAATTTTACAACAAAAATAACATAAGAAATGTGATTTTGTTTTTAATTGTTAGAGTTTTTAAAAATATGAAAGTAGTAAACTCCAGTTTCTTAATACGCAGCACATCCTGGCCACAGATCAGTTCACCTGAAAAAATGATACAGTTCAGCCATGACTGTGAGTTCTGACAAAAGTTTTTATTTAAAATGTAAGTGTTCCATTAATAAAGTAAAACTTAAATCAACAGCAATGTAAATATTAGCTTATAAAATAAAAATGTAACATGAGGTGCTAAGTACAGTCAAATACAGAAATGTAGCCAAGCAGCAGACAGACATATATATAGATAGATAGATATTCAGAGTCAAACAGACAGGGGTGGCATTCCAGTATCATTACTGACTGATTGGAAATACAAGCACAGAAAAGTACAATAACATGTGGGGAGGGTGTTACTCTAAATACCATAAGTAGCATCTGTTTTCTTTCAAATTTTAGGTGATTGGAGAAAAGGAAAGAAAGTTTAATCTAGGGAAAAACACAAAAATATGCACAGACTCCACAAGCCTTAAGCTACGATTGCATGTCTTCAGAAGTTTTGAGTAGTATGTACAGTTTGGTTAGCCAATGATCTTGAAGCTTTTTGTCCTACAATTTTACCTTTTTATATTGTCTTTTTGTTGCTTTTTTTTGAAACATTACTGAAAATACTGAAACATTCCTGTAATGGCCAGCCCTTGTGGCTCTAATTTTTGTAAAGACAGGTTGCACATATTATTTACACTGTGGTAAAGGTTGGTGCAGAACAATGGATAGAATTCCTTTTCAATATAGGATCCATTCAAGGACAGTGCAGTGTCTAAGGGGCCATTCACACCATACATTTTTACCTTGTTGCTAGATTGACGTTTTGACAGCTGCACCACGTCTCACGTTTTTAATCATCTCGCATAATTTTTTTAGGCACCATGTCAAGTTAACACAAACTTTTTAAGTGCGCTGCATCTAGCCTTTGTAGCACAAGAGTTGAACATTCGTAAATCTTCTGTGCTTCTCGTGTTCACTGCCAGCTTAACAATAAAAACATTTTACTGTCTTGGTTTGCTGAAGTCCATTTCAACCATTTTATTAACCATGGGCTGTTTTTTTCCTAGGCATCTCTAGCAACTCTAGCAATATATCTCTTATCTTCTTCACCAACTTCAACACAAGTCATGGTACAAAGACCTCACCAATCCACTTCCTTAAGCATTATACGGAACTCTTATTCACTCTGAGCCAAATGATTCTCTAACACTGACCTTATGAAGGCTGGGAAACCAGCCAATTTTTCCAAGGTTAATAACACTGCTTACATTACTGAATGCAATCCCAAGGGATTCATATACCACACTAACAGTAAATAATAACAATGAATAGTAAAAATGTTTTAACCGAACATTCAGCTCTGATTTTCTAGGTATTGCGAAACTTTTTTTTAATATGCAATCCCAACAGTCCAATGTCTTACCTTCTGCTATTAGACAATGTTAATGCAGTATCTTACTCTGAAAAAAACTTTTATATATTTTAACATGTCCCCTTGTTTTTGAAAAATCTCCATTGCCCTGCATAGTTCAGCTCAATACTCAATAATTTTTCCAGTAAAAATGAGGGCTGTGGCACATCTCCCAAAAAGCCTAACAGAATTTCATTATTGTAACCACAAGAAGCGTCTACTTTTGCTCTGAAAAGCACGCAAAAAAAGTCTAAAACATGACATCATGAAAAAAAATAAAGAACTGTTTGTTTTCTTCTTGTTTTAGTAATACTATTTACAGGACAATTATCTGTCAAAGAAAGAGCTAATGGAATCTGAACACATCTCATCTTGCTCAGTCGATCAGAGTCCCATTTAAGCAAGAGGGCAAGAAATACTTATATTGGGTTATTGAGAAAGATACTGTAGTATCATCAAAAACACAATAAATAAAAAAGGGAGATTTAAAAAAAACCCAAACAATAACTACAGATGTGAACGCTATCTTTGAACCTAGGGATTGTTGCATTCTTCAACCAAGATTGTGGTTTAAAAGACACAAAGTGAGGAGAGATGCTCAGATTCCAGGAACAGAATCCTGCAGCTCTGATATTGTTTCCTCTTGTCTTACTTCTTGTCTTTCTTAGTGGGCTTCTTCTTGCTGGCGGGTGTTTGAGCTGACTTGGGGGCTTCAGCGGGGGGCAAAGCCTGGGGAGGAGGCAGGGCCTGCTGGGGTATCTGTTGCTGAGGGTTGGCAGTGAGGGTGGCGGTACTGCCCGGGATGTAGACATTCTGGCGGTAGTCAGGACCATACTGTGGATTGTAGCGAGGGCCAAGAGTTGCAGTGGCTTCGCTTGCTGCTTAGAGAAACAGGACAGTGAGAAAGAAAGAAAGAAAGCAGAGAGAAGGGAAGAGAAAAGGAGAGACTGGTAAGTTTATAAAAGGGTCGGTTTAGCACAGAGCTCATAACTCAAACACAGTCATTCCAGAACCGCATTGCAGCTCCATCAGTGACCTGCTTCTGCCTGCCTATCCCCCATGCATTATTTATGGCGTAACATTGACGCACACAAATCACACACTCAGCACCGCTCTTTCAGGAACATAAGTGCATTTATATACAAGAACATCACACTAGAGCACATTCTTTTCACAGTTTTTATAAAAATGCATTGCAAAGGGAAATTACATTACATTGCAGTGAGGCAGGTGCTTGTGGTTTGCAGATTAATCTTGCCTTTGTCTGTAAAGCATTATAAATCAATCTGCTTTTAAACAAATTCACAATTAATTGAAATTGTGATCCTTTTTACCCAGACCATGAAAAAAAAAATAGTCTTAGTTATATATTGCTACTCAATTACATTCACTGTACTTAGACTCTTGAGATCTGTTTATTAGAAAGATAATGTTCATCATAGCTAGACTAAAGCATCAGCACAGTGTTTTCATTCTCACTGCATCTGCATTGTGGAGAGCAAAAAAGGCTCCTCTATCTCTTTACACTCCATTAGTTCGACTCTACAACAGTCAATAAATAGTGAGATCCATTGTACTGTGTGGAAGCTGCACTCTCTGTCCTCTCTCTCTAACTTTCCCTTCAGATTCTGACCTTCAGGACTGATGGATCAAATACTGTATATGTGGACAAGCTTCCCTGCTGAAAAGACCAACAAATCTGGTCACCAGCATATGTTGTGTTTTGGTTGTGTACTGGTTTGCCCCCAAAAGATTTCATAAATCTACAAGCGCAGCATGAAAAGCTGGTCAACCAGCTAGACCATCACTAACACACATAAGCAAGCCTAGTCCAGGACTGGTCTAAGTCTTTTCAGCCGGCTTTCCAAAACCATGTTCTTGAGAACCCAACAAACATTAGGTATGATAATTCTCTTACATGGGATTGTGGCTGTGAACACTTTCACTAGTGTAAGAAGTAGGTTAATTGTTAATAAATGTTGTTTCTATGGCAAACGAGAAGACGTTTTTTTTTTTAATGTTTTGTACATTGGGACTGACGAAAATCTTTGTTTTTAAAGCAAAATTTATTTTTGCTGATTTTTAGGTATTAAAAATAGCACAACTGGTCAATTTTGTTATTAATTAAGCAAAAATTGCTTAATTAATGAATAAAATAGAAGGTGGAGGGACAGGAAGTGTAGGAAGTATTTAAAAAAGTAAGAATAAGACACTATTTGATATACAGTTGAATGCATAAGTTTGTATCCCCCCTTGCAGAATCTGCAAGATGTTTATAAAAAAAAAAATATTATTAAGAGGGATCATACAAATTGCATTTAGTACTGCCCTGATGAATCTGTTTGACATTACAGATATTTTCCAAAAAACTAAATAATAATAAAAATTTTACAGATGATCCTGTTCAAAAGTTTACATCACCTTGGTTCTTAATACAGTGTGTTGCTTCCTGGATGATCAATGACTGTTGTGTCTTTTCTGATAATTGTTCTTCCCTACATTTCCTGAACAGTGAAGTGGCTCTATGTACTTCACATTATTTGGTGTAAACTTGAGTCAAAAGGAAAAAAGGAGGATGCAAACTTATGCTCTCAACTGTATTGTTTTTAAGGTTTATATATGGTATATTGAGTGTTTTAAATATTCTTATAAGGGTATATTATGATCTGTTAAGGAAGATATTTTTTATTTGGTTTTGCTGATTGTATTGAGTGAAATTAAGTTAAAAATTGTAAACTGAGTACATGTTTTAATAAAGTAACTCCAACTATATTTTTCTTTCTTTTGCAGCTTGATAAAAAGGAATGGAAAATGCTGCTACATAGAGGAGCTAAAATCATGAGACAGAGGGAGAGATTGCTTAAGAAGGGTGAAGAAAAAAAACTGGATTGGAGGACAAATCAATAATAGGAATTCACCGTTCGCTGCTGCCATCAGAACCTGGATTTGTTCAGCTTCAGTAGGGGGGTTGGGCCATGGTCCTGTTCCTGCTATCACCCCAGCACCGGCATCTTCAGGATGGGCTCCAGCCCTACGTAACAGAGAACGGAGTTAGTGACTCAATACTTGCAAGCATACAGAGATGCTTTCACATACGTGTGTAAACACTGCCATCAACATTTTCTCACTCTCTTACTACCTCTTTGTCTCACATAAATTCAACATATGCGAACAGCAGCTGGAAGTTTGCTAGCATAAACACACCCCATCTATAAGCTGAGACAGACATTTTGTGTGAGGGCAGTGCAGTCAGAAAATGGAGGCTTACAGGACAGAAGAAGAACAGAGCAAAGGCGACCATGATGTAAACATCAGAATACACACAGGATTTAATTTTTTTCTGTTTACACCATGTGACATGTCTGTTGAAGGCCACATCCACACTGATATATTTTTGATTCATCATTCTCCAAAGTTTGCGGTGCTATAAAGCATTCTTGAAATCTCTGTTTTTGCTGGATTAAAATACTGATCTATGTTGCAAACGTTGCAAAATCAATGTGATTTCAAACAGAAATGTGTTAGTGTGGACCTGGCCTAAGAGATTTACCACACATACCTGTACACTCTGCCTCTCAAATCAAAACATGAAGCTTTCTTTTTAAAAGGTACATTCTGTTAGCTCTGTTTCAAAATAACATGTGAAAAATTTGTATTCTGTCCTCTCCGCACAAACAGATTGATAGCTTAGTCCGTATATAAGGACAGAAATATTTCTCTGCTCCATAAGGACAGACTTCACAGACTTGATCTACAAAGCCAAAATAAATCAAATTCAAACAAACAAGTAAAATGCATTTACTAAGCACAGTTATACACAGTGCAACAACCTGCAGAGCAAGATGCAACAAACAGCTATCAGCGATGCACGCATCCAAAAGCTTTATCTTGAAATTAATCAAACTGCATGTAATTTGTGTTCACATTTATAGTTGTAGACACACTCAGGAACAGACTGGACAGCATGTCGCTGGAAGCTACAGGACACATATTCTGAAAGACCTAAACACAACATTCCACTGGATGGCTACACTAGGTGAAGCCAAGGTCTACCACACACTAGCCCTCTCCTCTCCTCCACTCTACCTGGACTTCTCGTAGGGAGTCCATCTCTGCTGCAAGGTGTGGAACCTGTGTTGGCTGAAACATAAGCACAGGAGCATGCTGCCGTCACTCAATCACCTTGCATCCAATGAGGATGAGACTACCAGTGCATATAGATTGGTGAGGAGGTCTTTGTGTATCCTTTTTAAGCTTAAGATCACATAAAAATAAAGCCTGGTTTACACTGTATCATTTTTACAGTCTTTTACAACAGTTGCATGTCAGGCTACCATTGTATCCCAGTGATATCTTTGGTAAAAACCATGGCACACTGTGCGACATTATGTTAGTACGATACACATCATAGCCAAGACATGGGTTGCAGTCATCCTGATTGATGGCACTGAATGCCTGTTTTATCTCATCTGGCTGTTGTAGGAGCAGTCACACTGCATGACACAATTTTTAGACATTGCCAGAACTTTGTCTAAGGCTAAGATTCATTGCAAATAGGCAAATAATTGGCTGTTGGTGAACATGTCACAATATGCATTCAAAGACTGCTGATTTTCCCCTGCGAACAGATAAATCTTTTGCAATCCTTGAAATCTGTCACTGATTGCAAAATTGCACAGTCTGAACCCAGAATAAGGCATATATCACAAGTAGTTAGCTAGCATTTATAGGTTTTCAGCTGATGGTTGCTTTGATGTCAGGTTTGGGTTTTTTAACTAAATATAGAGAGAAATGTAATAAAAATATTTCAGATTCTACCCTTGATTATTTTTTATTTTTGTTGATTTTGTCTATGAGTTTCTTTGGATCTAGAAAGACATTGTCATAAACCCACAATTCCCAAACTCGAACTGCTGACTAGGATCAGAAGACAGTGACCACCCAAAATCTTGGCTCAAAAAATTAATACCACATTTGTTTTAGTTCACAAAATTAACTAAACTGAATCAAACACTCACCCACTGGGTCCAGGCCTCTGGTTTGGGGGAAATCGCCAGTCAGTGTTAGGTGGCTTTTGCTGAAAATAAGAAAATATTTTTGTCAAAACGTTTGTTCAGCACTGAAATTCATATGCACTAATTGCCCACTCTGGAAAGCAGGTGCCTCCATCATGTCAGAGGTTTGGAATTCTGAAACACAAATTTCTGTCAGAACATCATGGCACAATAGGGTGCACATCCTTCTCTTACCCTCTTGACTGTTTGAAACAGCACCTTTGTCAAAAAAGGAAGAATAGGTTGAGAAGAGTAGTGAGAAACAGTGCAACAAAAAGAGGGATAGAGTGTGTGTGAATAATTGAAAGATCGATTATGCTGCTGTCACGCGTACATGAGGAAAATACACACAGGTCTGTATCAAACAAAATATGAGCTCACCTGTGGGTGGATTATGACTAAAACCAGAATAACTACCTAAAAAGGCTGCATTCCTCAACCATATTTTGATAAAGTCTGATTTCAAAACACACATGCTAATGCATTGAACTATTATGATTGCATACACTGTGGATTTTCAAGTTCACAGATTAGTATTATGTAAATAAACTTCATTGGACATAGTTACTTCCTTTTAATTTCATTTTCCATATTCCATACAACTCTTGCCACATACATATTTCTTCTCTACACTAAGATAAGATATGATGCGCCAAAAGAGCAGTGCACATGCCTCAAACGTTGCACTGAAACAATCCTCTAAACCCTAGAATAGACTTGACATATTAAATTCTCAAAAACAGTCAGTAATAGCCTGCACTTTTATATTTGTGACTGAATAGCATGCATACAACCTCATCCCACTGCTTCTGCTTTATAATACATAATCACTGAAACAAACAAACATGAGCATTTGAACAGAACCCATATAATACATTTATTTATTGAATTCACTGCTCTGTCATCAGGCCTGGAAATAGCTCAGGGTCAAGTTGCAACAAACCCCTTAATTTAAGAAAACCCTTAGTTTAGGGTTTTATCACTAGGGTTTTCTTAACCATAGTCCTTTGTTGCAACTGGCTGCAGATCCTAAAAAACACTTGGCATTATGCAGTGCTTAGTCTTAGATGAGTCATAGCAACTGAAGCCATAGTCTAAATCGTCAAAGAGTCAGTAGCAATCTGTGGACATACACACACAGGCACACACACACACACACACAATCAGTCCATTTACATATTACTCTAGCTGTTTTGGATATATATATATATATATATATGTATAAATAAATAAATACCACATACATATGATCCATTTATCATATTGTTAAGTGCTGAAACATTGTTTACATTTAAGGAAATTGTTTCTTGGACCTCTCACCTTCATGAGTGAATGAGCAAAGAGTCTTTTGGGTAGACGCATGCTTGGATTGCTTTGTGGTGCCTTAACAAACACAAAGTCACTCCTGCTGGAGATGGTGGAGAAACCAGGTCTGTATGTGTGTTTGTGGAAATCCTGAGATGCCCCCACAACCTCCATGTATCTAATCGGACCATCAGTGTTTAGCTGAAGGTGAAGGTTTTTGTGTTGGCGCTCTCTGTGTGTGTGTTTGAAACCAAATTTTTGCATGAGGCACATAATAAAGCCTTGGTGGCTGATCCAGCGAACCACTACTGCAATGATAGTCAATAAAGAAACAGCAATAATGAAGGATAAAATAATGATAAGGTATAGAGTGAGGTCTGACCCAGTTTGTTGTTTGGAGGTAGAGCTTCTATGTTCAGAAGAGATGTCTGAGGCTTTCTCAGCCAGAGTTACATTAACTGCCACGCTAGTGGATAGATAGGGCCTGCCATTATCTCTTGCAGTCACAGTGAGGCTAAAGAAAGACTTGCCGTCCTCTGCTGTCAGTTTACGAGCAACACGTAGCTCACCGGTATGGGCACCAATGTGAAACATTCCAGTGTCTGACCCTGAAAAGCTGTAGAATAACCAAGCATTGTGCCCACTATCACCATCCACAAATGTTATCCGATTGACCAAGTGTCCAATGCCAGCAGTGCTAGGTACCAAAAATTGCAGTGTCCCATCAGATGGGAGGGCAGGGTATATAAGGACAGGAGCGTGATCGTTCTGATCTATAATAAACACGTGCACTGTGGTGTTGGAGCTCCAAGCCGGAGACCCCTTATCGAGAACTTGCACAACAATTTGGAACATGTTCATCTGCTCATAGTCAAATGTTCTCATGGCATATATCTGGCCACTCTCTGGGTTTATATATACATAAGACACTGAAGTGCCGAAAGCATCCAAGATTGAGAAAGAGAGGGTGGAATTTTCACCCATATCTGGGTCTGATGCAGACACAGACAGAAGGGGAGCATTTGGGGCATTGTTTTCAACTATGTTCACAGAGTAGGAAGGCTGTGAAAAGACTGGGGGATTATCATTAACATCTGAAAGACGTAACACAAAGGACTCCTGAGAAGAACGTGGTGGGGAACCAGAGTCTGTGGCTGTCACGGTGATGGTGTATTCAGCCACAGCCTCCCTGTCCAGGAGGCCATCAGTCATTAAAGTGAAGAGCCCCTTATATGGAGAACTCATCTTAAAAGGCAATTCATTAGGGATCTGCACACTCACTTCACCATTTTCTCCCGTGTCTTCATCTATAACTCTGATGAGGGCAATGACAGTGCCTGAAATCACATCTTCAGCGATTACAGGAGAAACTAAATTAATGCTGATTACAGGGGTGTTGTCATTCACATCAGTAATCTCTATTTTGATGTTACAAGAACCCTCCATGGGAGGTATGCCTTTGTCTCGAGCGAGAAATGTGACGTCATATATATTGTTGAGCTCGTGATCGACAAGTCCTGTAACTCTGATTTCGCCCGTAGAAGAATCCACGCTAAAAAGTTTTAAAACATTGTCAGGGGTGTATTTATCAAAAGCGTAAGATATTTCCCCATTTGGACCATGATCAGCATCCGAAGCATTAATGGTTGTAACTAACGTATTGTGAGGTGAATTTTCTAAAAGCGTAACAATTTTTACAGGATTATGGAACTCTGGCGCATTGTCATTGACGTCAAGAATATTCATAAAAATGACAGTATTTCCAGACTTTTCTGGTCTGCCACCATCAACTGCGGTCAAAATCAACCTAAATGTATTCTTATTTTCACGATCAAGAGGCTTGTTTAAGACCAAAACGGGGATTTTACTTCCATCACTTTTAGTTTCTACTTTAAGAATAAAGTAATCATTTTGACTGAGAAAGTAAGAGTGCAGTGAATTTATACCCACGTCGGGATCTTGCGCACTTTCTAAACGGAACATCGTTCCAGGCGCGGCCGCCTCTGAAACTTCCAAAGACGTGTTATTGTTTTGAAAATTTGGCGCGTTATCATTAACATCCACAATTTCTATCGTAACGCTGTGCATTTCCAGAGGATTCTGAAGAGAAATCTGAATCCGAATGTGACAATGTAAACTTCCTCCGCACTTTGGCTCTCTGTCTATTGTTTGTTTGACCACCAAAGCTCCAGTTGTCAGGTCCAAGTCAAAATATTGATCTTTAGATTCCGAGATTATTCGCATATCTCTTGGATTTATCATTTCAATGTCCATCCCTAAATCTTTAATCAAGTATCCAACAACAGTTCCAGGTTTAGATTCCTCCGCTGTGGAATATAAAAGTTCCGAAGCGTGTGTCGCAAAAAACAAAACATACAGAAAAATCCAAATCGCTGCCTGGTCCAAAGATCTTTTAAAAAGCCCTTTACTCTCCATTTTAAGTGGGTATTTTTCACGAGTAGCGTAAACTTCTTCGGTGTGTTCATTTATACATAATCTAGACCTCGCAAGACGTAGTCAAGTAAAAAGGAAAACTTTTTGTCTGGATGATTGTGCTATGTTGAATGTCTACATCAATTGTTGTAAGTTTTAAAACTAACGCCACAGTTCTATGAAGCAACAAGCGTGTGTGTGTGGGGGTGGGGTTAAAAAAAAACGTGCATTTCTATTGGAGGAAAGTTACTTGGCTCAGATAGAAACATGCACTCACGAATCCAAGTTGCTGTCCACTCTTGCGGTGGTGCTGAAATGCGGTGGCACCTCTTACCGAATCAGTCAAACTGTTATAAATAGCAATATACAAATTGTCTATTTTATTATTATTATAAATCTGAGTTTGTCTCACCTGTTGGCTCTCGAATGTCCACGCGCTGTCTGGTAATGACGCATCAAGCACGTTTAGCGTGTCTGTAAAGTTTGTGGTGCTGCTGGGCTTAACGAGGGTCAAATCACTGAATTCTGACATTGGAGAAAGATAGGACCCAAAAGACTGACTCTGAGACATCATGTCTCCTCCCAGAACCTCCACATACTTAATGGGCCCGTCAGTGTTGAGCTGGATCTGAAGGTTTCTGTTGGGATTCTTATATCCAGATTCATTTTGCTTGTTACAGCAGCTTGAGCTGCCGCTACTGCCTCGCGCACATTTCACCAGTAAAATGAAAAACGTCACTAAAGATAACAAAGACACAGAGGCCAGCGATATTATCAAATATAAGGTAATTTTTCCACTCTTCTTACTGGGCTCTACAATTTTCTTATTATAGTCCGAGATGGGTTCATGAAACCCGTCCTCAATCAGTATATCCACTGTGACTGTGGTGGACTGTACAGGATCTCCATTATCCTTTATTTCAATCAGCAGTCTCTGAGAGGAGTCATCCTGCTCTGAAACAGAGCGTTTAGTCCTCACCTCTCCCGTATGTAAATTCACACTGAACAGAGACGCGTCTGTGGCCTCCGCGAGCCTGTAGGAAATCCAGGCGTTGTGGCCTGCGTCAGCGTCCACTGCTGTTACCTTGGTAACAAGATGTCCTGCCTTAGCATTACGGGGCATCCTCTGATGAGAAATAGAGCCCATCAGAGCGGAAGGGTAAATAATAGCCGGAACATTGTCGTTTTGGTCCAGGATAAACACATGAACAGTGGCGTTGCTGCTCAGAGATGGAGAGCCATGGTCTTTAGCCTGAACGATAACCTCAAACACCTTTATTTTCTCAAAGTCAAACGAATGCATGCTAAATATGCTGCCATTATCCGAGTTTATGTACACATATGACGATACAGGTGTAGCCCAAATTTTAGGGTTCTCAATAGAGTACGATATTTTTCCATTTGGGCCGTCATCAACGTCTTGGGCGGATACCGAAAAAATAATAGAACCTGGAGTGTTATTCTCTGTTACATATACGTAGTACATGTTATCAGAAAACTTCGGGGCATTATCGTTCACGTCAAGAATTTTAACTGGAATTATTGCTTTGCTACTTAAAGGGGGCGAGCCTGAGTCAAATGCAGTGATTTCCACTTTGTACTCCGGGAACGTTTCGCGGTCTAAAACACCGTTTGTAACCAACGAATATTCATTTGAGAAAGATGGTTTTAAAACGAATGGAAGGTCAAATTGTGTCTGCAGTGTGACTTTTCCATTGACACCAGAATCAATATCCCGTGCGCTTATTAAAGCGACAACCGTGCCACTTGGAGCGTCTTCGCGAACAGGACTCGGTTTAGACGTAAGCACTATTTGTGGTACGTTGTCGTTAATATCTGAGACTTCTATTTCAACTGTACAATGGCCCTCCATTTCAGGAACCCCTCTGTCTCTGGCACGTATCTCAATGTTGTACATAGGAGTGGTCTCATGGTCCAAGTCCCCGTTCAGAATAATGTCTCCGTTTTTTTCATCAATACGAAACAATGAGCGCAGGGCATCAGGCGTGTGCTCCCCTAAAGAATATTGTATCTCTCCATTAGGACCTTCGTCCAAGTCTGTTGCCTGAACCATTAAAAATGAAGTGCCCTTTTTAGTGTTTTCGTTAATAGCAACTTTATAAACGGTTTTCTCAAACGCGGGATTGTTGTCGTTGATATCCAGCACAGTGATATTAATTTGTGAAGTTCCAGTTCTAACCGGGTTCCCTCCATCTAAGGCAGTTAACATCAGATGATGCATCGGTTTCTTCTCGCGATCCAGGGCTTTCTCCAATACTAATTCAGGTACCTTTCGGCCATCTCCAAGATCCTTGACTCTCAAACTGAAGCATTCGTCTTTGCTTAAAGTGTACGACTTCAAAGAGTTACTGCCAACATCTGGGTCTACTGCACTCTCTAAAGGAAAGCGCGTGCCAGGTGCAGTCGATTCTGCTATTTTTAAAACACGGTCCGTTGACTGAAAATGCGGGTAATTGTCATTAATATCTTGTATGTCAACTTCCACTCTATAAAGTTGTAAAGGATCCTCTATAACGATTTGAAGAGTCAAAAGACAATTTGCGTTTTTTCCACAAAGGCTCTCTCTGTCGATTCTCTCATTAACTACAATCTCACCTCTAAGTAAATCCACGCTGAAATACTGTTTACCTGATTCAGAGGCTATTCGCAATTTACGGTCATACAGTTCTGGTATTTTCATGCCTAAATCTTTAGCAATATTTCCAACAGCAGAGCCCACATTTAGTTCCTCTGGAATAGAGTATCGAGTCTGCCCTTCCGTCGTACTCCACAAAAGAAGAAAGATGAATAAATTAAGCTTCCACCCTCGAAATAACACTCTTTTTGTCATTTTGGTGTCAAATCCAGACGATTCACCGTGCTGATAAAAACCTACGGATCCCACAAAGATCGCAATTTAGCTCGTCCATTTGGTCTCAAAAATACAATGCTGTTCATTTGATCTATTTTAGTGATTAGAGCATCCCCCGTCCTTCTCCGCTTGCTCTGAACATTGTAATGTCTGTGGGGGTGGGAGTAGATCTCTTTGTACAATTCTGCATCTCATTGGTGCAGAGATCACCTACAATAACCAATAGCAAGACAGCTGTCTCTTAAAGGCACAAGTTAGGCCTACAGCATAAGCTGCAGCACTAGCACTAGCACCAAAACTCGCAACAATGAACCAATGAGAACAGCTAGTATAGACCCTTTTCATATTTCCAGCTATGAAACGAACAAGCAACCTACTGCAGGATAAAATTGAAGGGCTGTAAATAGAGCACCCCCAACAATATTTTTGCTTAACTATTTATTTATTTATTTATTTAAAAAAAATAAATAAAAAAAAAACACTTTTACATTTCCATGACATAAGTAACAGTTAAAAACAGTTAAAAAAAATTAAAAAATTCCAGGGTAATAAAACACTCAGCATAATGTAAGAAATTACCTTTCAATTATTTCAAGTTGAAAATATAAGAAAAAGTTTGCTAGATTTATGATGCTAAATAAGGCGGAAACATGGCATCACAGTCTGTGAAAAGGGTCCAATTTAGGATCAATTATTTTAGTGTATAATTATGGATTTTAAATAGTGGGCTATTTAACATTTGGATGATGAGATGATGATGATTGTAATAATAATTATTATTATTAATATTATGATTATTATCAACATCATCATAATCATGGACACAGCTTAAAGGTCTTTAAGTGAGGTTAAAAAAACTTAATAAAAAAGGATTTTTTTTAAAAAAAAGAAAAAGACAAGAGTGGTCATTCTATGCACAGTTTAATAATTAATAAAAACTTTGGATGGGTTTCCCAACGTTTCAAATTAAGCTTTAAAGCAACTGAAACATGCAGTAGAGATTAAAGGTGCTGTAAGCGATATTTTCATGGAAAAGTGTGCAAAAATGTTCCTACTCCTTTAAAGATATTAATGAAATAAGTGTTCTGAGATATCTCTGTGATAGCTGTAGACTTTGTTAACAGCAAACAAAAATGTGTCCGCAGACTGCAGACATTGACACTTTATACCTGTTAATCATTTTGCTCGTTCTCATAGTGTTGTATTAGAAGTGAATCACTGAGGCTATGATTCATAATGTTTGTCACTAGAGGGCGCTATTGTGCAACTGTTCAATTTGACAGTCACAGGAACAAACAACACTATCTTTTGCTCAGTTTTGATCTCAAAATGATATGTGGAGGAAGGAGTTTTGGACTGAGGAGCGTTGCTCAGTCATGTGAAAGCTTCAGAATGCTAAAATCGCTTATAGCACCTTTAAGTACTACCTAAGTGCTACTAACGTCCTAACAGAGATTATTTAGCAGAGACGGGCAACTTCATTAAAATGAATGGAAGAAACTAGAATGCCCAACCAAGGAGCTCATGGTCAACGGATGTAGAAAGGAAGTCCCGTCTTACAAGTAAAAAGAGCCAATCATCTTTTAAAGACAGACATCGGCTGTGTTTCGTTTCGAAGGCTGCGTTCTAGGTAGGACGTGTTCTTTGAAGGCTGCGGTATACCGAGTATCCTCATTTAAACAAGCTTCGTTTAAACGAGACGGCCTTCGTAGGACAAATGGAACCGGAAAGTAACATGGTTGCTTTGGCAGCATGCCACTCTTTAACAAGCACAAGCACTTTGAGTGAGAAGGTAACAAAGTCCCTAGAAGGGAATGTATGAGGTAAATTTTAGGAGAGTTTTAAAGATCTAGAAAAGAAAATAGATTTTACATTAGTACTTTTAGTCTAATATTTTATTTTAATTATATATCAATGTAATAATACATATTATATACTATGCACCCATCTACTGAGGTACTTCAACTTGGGAATTAACATTACTTGCGTTTGAACAACATATTTACGGGCACATTGGCAGTTTTTTTTTAAAAAAAAAAACATTTCCGTTGAAGCAAATAACTGAGCGTTGTGAGTGCACTGCTTATATCAAATATGCTATTTGATCGTAATCTTGACCAGCCGTATTTTAGATTTTGGTGTCCCCTCATTCATGTAGATAGGAACTGCACTTTCATGACCGGAAATAATATAGCCTCCCTGGAGCGTTCCTAAAATGGCCTAAAATGGACTGACTTGCTGAAAAAACTTTAGTTCAACTTAGAGATTCGCGATACCCAGCCTTGGCCTTTAATGGTTTTATATTTCAAATGAGTTTTGGCAGTTCAGTTGATCTGTTGGCTCTCAATTGTCCACGTGATATATGGCAGAGAGGCATCATGCGTGTTTAGCGTTTAACATTTTACTAAATGTTTAATGAAACAATTAAGTAATGTCGAGGCGTTTTGTTGTGACCAGTTTCATAACCACCATTGTATTTTCTTTCTTAACAACTCTCAACACTCCCACCTTACTTTCTCTTGTGGTTTGGCAAAGCAACAGGCAAGCACGGAATATGTATGTAATCATCATTTATTGTCTAATTTCTTGAAGGTTACTTAAAGCGAATTGAAACGAATTTTAGTTTCACATTTTAAGTTGAAGTAAAACATAAGCTTAAGTTAGATGTTTATGTTTTAACCAACCATGAATATGTGATAAACACGTTTTTATGCCATATTTGCAGTTTTATAATCATAATAATATAGCTATTTGTATGACTGCCCAGCAGGCCTATTCTCCAGGTGAAATGAGGATCACAACATCTCACACACGCTCACACAGCTCACATATTATAAACAAACATGGAGGCCATACAATCAGACACAACATTGTGTAAATACAATATCCCGAGTTAAAAATTTTTTCCAGACGTATACGGACAACACTAATTTCATGTGCGAAGAAGCGTAATGTTTTAAAAAAGAAAAATGTGTGGAAAAAACCTGGCAGACAAGGGCTGTGTATAAATTTTCCGATTGGAGGAATGTCACTTAGCTCAGTCAAAAACACACACACAAACCAAAGTTGCTGTCCACTCATGCGGTGGTGCTGAAACTAACGTCACTCGACCACTTCTAAACGATTCAGTGGCCACATGTAACAATTTATAAATGATTATCTTTCTATAATCTGAGTTTGTCTCACCTGCTGACTCTCGAACGTCCACGCGCTGTCTGGTAATGACGCATCAAGCACGTTTAGCGTGTCTGTAAAGTTTGTGCTGCTGGGCTTAACGAGGGTCAAATCACTGAATTCTGACATTGGAGAAAGATAGGACCCAAAAGACTGACTCTGAGACATCATGTCTCCTCCCAGAACCTCCACATACTTAATGGGCCCGTCAGTGTTGAGCTGGATCTGAAGGTTTCTGTTGGGATTCTTATATCCAGAATTTGTCCTCCTGAAACAGCAGCTCGAGCTGCCGCTACTTCCTCGCGCACATTTCACCAGTAAGATGAAAAACGTCATTACACACAATAAGGACACAGAAGCCAACGAGATTATCAAATATAATGTGATTTTGCCGGTTTTCTTGTCGCCTTCGGGTCTTTCGAGAATCTTACGATAGTCTGAGATGGGCTCATGAAACCCGTCCTCTATTAGTATATCCACTGTGGCTGTGGTGGACTGCACTGGATCTCCATTATCCTTTATTTCAATCAGCAGTCTCTGAGAGGAGTCATCCTGCTCTGAAACAGAGCGTTTAGTCCTCACCTCTCCCGTATGTAAATTCACACTGAACAGAGACGCGTCTGTGGCCTCCGCGAGCCTGTAAAATAGCCAGGCATTGTGACCCGAATCAGCGTCCACTGCTGTTACCTTAGTAACAAGATGTCCTGTTTTAGCAAAACGGGGCATCCTCTGATGAGAAATAGGCCCCATAGATGTGGAGGGGTAAATAACAACAGGGGCATTATCGTTCTGATCCAGAATAAACACATGAAAAGTGGCGTTGCTGACCAGCGATGGAGAGCCATGATCTTTAGCCTGAACTACAACACTGAACAGTTTCATTTTCTCATAATCAAATGAGCTCATGCTATAAATGGTTCCATTCTCAGAATTTATATAAAAATATGATGATGCTGGAATATGATTTGAACTTAAATCCATAATTGAGTATGTGAGTATAGCGTTCTTATCTTGATCAATGTCAGACGCAGATACAGAAAACAATGAAGCACCTGGCGGGCTATTTTCTTTTATGTAAACGTTATATGAGGACTGTGAAAATACTGGAGGGTTGTCATTCACATCACATACCTTTACATTTAAAGTCTTGACAGTTTTTAACGGGGGTATGCCAGAGTCTGTGGCCACTATTTCTACAGTGTATTCAGAATTAAACTCGCGATCAAGAAACGAGTCCGTTATCAACGAATAATGGTTAAGGAATGAAGATTTCAATTGAAAAGGAACACCCGGGGTGACAATTAGCTGAACATTGCCATTGCTACCGGAGTCCAAATCTTTGACGTTAATCAACGCTACTACAGTTCCAACAGTCGCATTTTCAGGCACAGGACTCGGTAAAGATGTCAGGATTATTTCTGGAGCGTTGTCATTCTCATCTACGATATCTATCTGAACAGACGACTGCCCCTCTCGCTCTGGAATGCCTTTGTCTTTAGCACAAACGTCAAACGTATATGATTTTTTAGTCTCGTAATCTAAATTTCCAATGACTGTAATTTCGCCGGTATCTGCGTCCACATTAAAAGCATTTCTTACAAGTTCTGGCGTGTGCACACCGAACAAATACAGTATTTCACCATTGAGACCTTCATCTAAGTCAGTGGCTTTTATTAAAATCACACTTGAGCCAACAATGGCTGTTTCTAAAACAGATGCTTTGTATGTAGCAGATTCAAATTGTGGTTCATTGTCGTTGATATCTTGAACAATTATATGCAATATAGATGTACCAGATTTCACTGGATTACCACCATCCAGAGCTGTTAATATTAGCTTGTGAATGGACTGTTTCTCTCTATCTAAAGGTTTTTCAACCACAAGCTCTGGTACTATTCTTCCATCTTTTAGAGTTTTTACATTAAGCCGGAAAAAATTGTTTTTGCTCAACGAGTAGGACTTCAGGCTATTGCTGCCAACATCGAGGTCCTCGGCACTTTCAAGGGTAAATCTTGCGCCTGGAGTATTCAGTTCATGTATTTTTAACGTGCCATCTTTCGTATGGAAGTTTGGTGCATTGTCATTTATATCTTGTATTTCTATTTCTACTCTATGCATCTGCAATGGATTCTCAATTACGATCTGAAGTGGCATTAGACAACTGGCGCTTTGCCCGCAGAGCGTCTCTCTGTCTATTCTGCCATTAACTACCAGATCACCCTTCCCTGAATCTACACTGAAATATTGATTAATGGACTCAGATGCAATCCGTAACTTACGCTCGGCGATATCTGAGATGTCCAAACCAAGATCCTTGGCGATATTTCCAACAATAGATCCGTCCTTTAACTCTTCATTTATTGTATAGCGAATCTGTGCTCCAACTGTATTCCACAATAGAGAGAAACCAAACAGCCATAGCGCTGCCCATTTACACCCCGCGATCTTCTTGTATCTCATTTCTCTGCTGCGCTTGATATTCCTATTAACAAATCTGTATCTTATATCCACAGATGAACAAATTATTATTCTTCATTTTCAAATAACGATGTCTACTCAGTGCATCCTCGTTGTGGAGATCAGCCTCATAAAACGCACATGTTTCCTCTAGCTATCCTCCTCTCACCATTGTACTGCTCCTTTGCCCAGAGGCAGGAGTAGATCCCTTTGTGCGGTCTAAAGCATGATTGGTTCAGAGCTAAACCCTCACTCGCCCAATAGATGCGTTTCTGTTTCTAAAGGAGATAAAAAAGCCTCTGGGGTAACTGTTACTGTCTGCATCTGGTGGAGAATTGTGCTCTAAAATGTTTAGTGCAGCTGGTCTCAGACTAGTTTCTTATAGCTAAATAGACAATAGCAAATATTTGAGTGCACAAACAATGTTTACATAAAAGGGTTATAAGCATTTATACATAACAGGATTTGATGAAGATGTGTAGGCAGGCCAATTATGTTTGGTTGATTATAAAGTGGGGAACATTTTAGGTGTTATTTTGATGTTCGGCCTGTAAAAATGTACACTTCCATTTATATTGAATTTGATTAACCCTCTTTAAATCCCATAAAGGCAGCATAAAAGTAATCCACATAACTCCAGTGGTTTAATATATGTCTTCAGAAGTGATATGATATTTAAGTCCTTTATTACTACAAATTCTTCTCTCTGCCCAGTAGGGTGCAATATGCACGAAATATGTAAATCACCAAAAACAGATGGACTCTTAAGAGAGTTGTAATGTTCAGGCAAGGCAGGACAGGCTGAAGACAGGAACAGACGATGATGATGAAGTGTGAACCCAAGTGATGTATTTACCAAAACACAATACCTGACATCTGACAATGGCAAACATGAGGGCTTAAATACATGAACATTTATGACAATGACAACCAATCAACAGACAGAACTGTAAACAAGATAACAAGACTGCTAAAATTTACCCAATGAAAAGACAAGACTGCTAACAAGATACTCAAACAGTAAACTAATGAAATCAAGACACATGAACAGGGGAAACACATGACAGGATCACATGACAAAATCACATGTGGGAACATGAAATCACATGACATGAACATAAGACTATTTCCGGAGGATTAGAGAGCCAATGCAGAGCCAGGTGACCGACTGACCAAGGAGGAGCTGGAGAAACGAGGAACCCCGGTGAAGCCAGTAGGCTGGAGGACCACGGTGGATCTGAGGGCATGTAGAGCCGAAGTGATCTGGAGAGATCAGAGGGCCAAGGAGGAGTCCAGGGCTCACAGTGCCTAGGCGGAGTCGGAGGGTCGGAAGTTCCCCTTGACTGAGATGTCACAGGGGGTGATGGTCGAGCTGGTGACTTGGGGGGAACCAGCTGATCAGGAGGAGGAAGAGTACTCAGGGGGCACAAGGGTAGGGAACAACTTCAGGTCTAATAGCTCATTGAGAGCTGGCTCTGGGATGGATGAGGCTTGCAACGCTGGTTCATTGGCCATGGCAGGCATGGGCATTGGCTTGTTGGCCGTGGCAGGCGTGGGCATTGTCTCATTGGCAGTGGCAGGCGTGGCCGTTGGCTCACTGGCTGAGGTAAGCATGGATGCCGGCTCAAGGAATTTGGAAGGCATGGACGGTGCACCATAGAGCAGAGGCGGGCCTGTGACATGGTATGGAGCAGACTGAAGCTTGGTTGTGACATGGCATAGAGCAGAATAAGGCATGGCTGTGACATGGCATGGAGCAAGTTGAGGCATGACAGTGACATGGCATGGAATAGACTCAGATGTGGCTGTGACAAAGCATGGAGTAGACTCAGGCTTGGCCTTGACAAAGCACGGAGCAGACTCAGCCGTGGCCTTGACATGGCATGGAGCTGACTCGGGATTCGGGACAGAAGGTGGCTCAAGCACTGTGACCATAATATGGCACTCTGGCTCGGTGACTATGACGTGGGACCCTGACTTGGTGATCATGACCTGGGACCCTGGCTCGGCGACCATGACGTGAGACCCTGGCGTGGCGGCCATGACTGGGGACTCTGGAGTGGCGGCCAGTATAAGAGTGCATAGTTCCTCATCAGCTTCTCCTACAGTGAAAAATGAACAACTCAGCTACAGGGCAAAGTCAATGTATTGAGCCAGACTGAGGGTAATCTGACCATCAGGCATCATGGAGGAGACCGGCTCATTCAAGCCTGCATGGAAAATGTCTTTGAGGGCAATCTCATTAAAACCATCCTTGCAGGCCAGAGTGCAGAAGTCCTCCACATACACTTCAATGGAAAGGTATCATTGGCATAGATGTCGTTGCTGAACTGCTGGGTTAATTTTGAAGGTCAGTTGTTCTGTAACGTTCGGGAAAAGCAGGACAGACTGAAGACAGGAACAGACGATGACGATGAAGTGCGAACCCAAGTGCAGAATTTATTAACAATGTGAAATCCAAAACAAAAGAAACAAACTACTTGAATATGTTACACCAAAACACAATACCTTATATCTGACAAGGGCAAACACGAGGGCTAAAATACATGAACATGTATGACAATGACAACCAATCAACAGACAGAACTGTAAACAAGATAACAAGACTGATAAACTTTAACCAATGCAAAGACAAGACTGCTAACAAGATACTCAAACAGTGAACAAATGAAAACAAGACACATGAACAGGAAAAACACATGACAGGATCACATGACAAGATCACATGAGGGAACAGGAAATCACATGACATGAACATGTGACTATAAATCAGGAACTAAACTATTAAAATAAAATACATGAAATCAAAACATGAACAAAAACGTATTTAACCTGTTGATACACACCCCCTTTTTGAGCACAAATCATGAACATGACATACCGGAACTTAAATGGTTGTATTTACTGGAGTATGGACACAGTTGTAGTTATCTTTTGAGAGAGGACAACTTGGGCTTTATTACCCAAGATTCAGAACTAATATATGTTGTTATTTTGTAAAGTTAGAGAAGCTGAAGTTTATAGTAATGGAAATATTTTGCGATGAACATGTTTTTATAATCTAAAAAAACAACAATAAAAGTGCCAAGACAGAAATACAATGTCCTCAAAGCCACAAGTCTAAAGAAGTTGTTTCAAATTTGAAGATGATCTAACAAAAAATGAGGTTGCTGCAGGCTTTTTTTCTCTGTAAATCGCTGGAAGTGTACAGAGTAAAATCAAGGCTTCGCCTTTCAAGACAACACAAAATCTGACGGCACTGCTTGGCTATTCTGAATAAAACTATGCTGCATTTTTAAAAAGAGACTTTGGAGACAGGCTCATTTTGTTTAAGAGACTCAAATATACAGGTGCTGGTCATATAATTAGAATATCATCAAAAAGTTGATTTATTTCAGTAATTCCATTCAAAAAGTGAAACTTGTATAATGTATGTATTCATTCCACACAGACTGATATATTTCAAGTGTTCATTCTTTTTTATTTTGATGATTATAACTGACAACTAATGAAAACCCCAAAATCAGTATCTCAGAAAATTAGAATATTGTGAAAAGGTTCAATATTGGAGACACCTGGTGCCACACTAATCAGCTAATTAACTCAAAACACCAACAAAGGCCTTTAAATGGTCTCTCAGTCTAGTTCTGTAGGCTACTTAATCATGGGGAAGACTGCTGACTTGACAGCTGTCCAAAAGACGACCACTGACATCTTCCACAAGGAGGGCAAGACACAAAAGGACATTGCTAAAGAGGCTGGCTGTTCACAGAGCTCTGTGTCCAAGCACATTAATAGAGAGGCGAAGGGAAGAAAAAGATGTGGTAGAAAAAAGTGTACAAGCAATAGGGATAACCGCACCCTGGAGAGGATTGTGAAACAAAACCCATTCAAAAATGTGGGGGAGATTCACAAAGAGTGGACTGCAGCTGGAGTCAGTGCTTCAAGAACCACCACGCACAGACGTATGCAAGACATGGGTTTCAGCTGTCGCATTCCTTGTGTCAAGCCACTCTTGAACAAGACACAGCATCAGAAGCGTCTCGCCTGGGCTAAAGACAAAAAGGACTGGACTGCTGCTGAGTGGTCCAAAGTTATGTTCTCTGATGAAAGTAAATTTTGCATTTCCTTTGGAAATCAAGGTCCCAGAGTTTAGAGGAAGAGAGGAGAGGCACAGAATCCACGTTGCTTGAAGTCCAGTGTAAAGTTTCCACAGTCAGTTATGGTTTGGGGTGCCATGTCATCTGCTGGTGTTGGTCCACTGTGTTTTCTGAGGTCCAAGGTCAACACAGCCGTCTACCAGGAAGTTTTAGAGCACTTCATGCTTCCTGCTGCTGACCAATTTTATGGAGATGCAGATTTTATTTTCCAACAGGACTTGGCACCTGCACACAGTGCCAAAGCTACCAGTACCTGGTTTAAGGACCATGGTATCCCTGTACTTAATTGGCCAGCAAACTCGCCTGACCTTAACCCTATAGAAAATCTATGGGGTATTGTGAAGAGGAAGATGTGATATGCCAGACCCAACAATGCAGAAGAGCTGAAGGCCACTATCAGAGCAACCTGATCTCTCATAACACCTGAGCAGTGCCACAGACTGATCGACTCCATGCCACGCCGCATTGCTGCAGTAATTCAGGCAAAAGGAGCCCCAACTAAGTATTGAGTGCTGTACATGCTCATACTTTTCATGTTCATACTTTTCAGTTGGCCAACATTTCTAAAAATTCTTTTTTTGTATTGGTCTTAAGTAATATTCTAATTTTCAGAGATACTGAATTTGGGATTTTCATTAGTTGTCAGTTTTAATCATCACAATTAAATGAAATAAACATTTGAAATATATCAGTCTGTGTGGAATGAATGTATACATTATACAAGTTTCACTTTTTGAATGGAATTACTGAAATAAATCAACTTTTTGATGATATTCTAATTATATGACCAGCACCTGTATATGATGATACAGTTTTACAACATGAATGCTGCTCAGATTGCATAGTTTGTTAAAAAACAATGATAAAGGGTAATTCTTTCAGGCGAGATCTCATGTAAACAATGGAGAATATATCAATATTTCTCAGATTTATCACTTTTATGGACAAAAAGTGCTATTGGATGTTTTTCAATTAACGCTTGTCATGGACAATTGACCCAAATGTGGTGAACTGGATTCATCTGGCGATCGCATTTTCATAACAAAGGTATGAAGTCCCATTTTGATATTGCATGCTTTCATTTGTAATCCTTGCACAAATAACTAAATTGCTGTTTCTGGAGCATTGCTAACATGAAACAGAGATCGGATATCAATGTTGAACCCTTAGACCTTTGAAAAGATGTATAATTTAACATTAATTACATTTATAGATGGTAAATTACATATTAAATGTAAGCAGAGTGTTGTCACCACTGCATGCGGGGGAACTGCGTATCAACAGGTTAAACATGACCAGAAAATATCTCTTATGAAAGTGGAGATTTATAGTAAAAATTCATAATTATTTATTTGTTTCTCACCACTTCTCATTTACTTGCACTGAGCTAAGAAATTCTTCTAAAAATCTTCATGTTCTACAGAAGAAATTCATACACATCTGGGATGGCATGAGGGTGAGGAAACATCTCTTTAACATTCACTTATTTTTACAACATATACATTGAAGTCTTGTGTTAGTAAGTGAAAATCTTAGTGAATGTCGTATAATGACACAGAGAGCTTAAATTATTTTCAAGTAATTACATATATTGCATATTTTTGCTGTAAACATATTTTATTGTTATCATTTTCACCGCCAACCCACATCCCCGTTTGGGAATGGACTAACTTAGACATGAAATCTCGGGCTGAGTATGAACCCCACTCCAGCCCTGCAGCTGGGATATTATCGTTCTGGTCCAGAATAAACACATGAACAGTGGCATTGCTTCTCTGAGATGGAGAGCCACGGTCTTTAGCACGAACTACAACACTGAACAGTTTCATTTTCTTATAATCAAATGAACTCATGCTGTAAATGGTTCCATTCTCAGAATTTATATAAAAATAAGATGATGGCGGAAAGCGATTTGAACTTTAATACAGAATGGAGTGTGAGTAAAGTGTCCTTATCTTGATCAGATGCAGACACAGAAAACAATGAAGCACCTGTCTGGTTATCTTCTTTTAATTAAACATTATATGAGATCTGTGAGAATACTGGAGGGTTGTCATTCACATCAAGTACTTTCACATTTACAGTCGTCACAGATTTTAAAGGTGGTACACGGCCACGTCCACGGCCACTATTTCTACATTATATTCAGAATAAACCTCACGGTCTAAAAACAAGCCAATTATTAACGAATAATGGTTATCAAAAGATGGTTTCAATTTAAAAGGAACACCTGGGAAGACAAATAGCTAAATTTTGCCATTTTCCAAGTCCAAATCTTTGACGTAAACCAACGCTACTACAGTTCCAACTGTTGAATTTTCAGGCACAAGTAAAGACATCATGACTATAGACTATACAAATCAGTGGCTTTTATTTTTGTCACATTTGAACCAACAATGGCTGTTTCTAGAACAGGTGCTTTGTATGCAGCATTTTCAAATGTTGTTTAATTGTCATTGATGTCTTGAACAATTATATGCAATATAGATGTACCAGATTTCACTGGATTACCACCATCAAGAGCTGTTAATATTAGCTTGTGAATGTACTGTTTCTCAACCACAAGCTCTGGTACTATTCTTCCATCTTTTAGAGTTTTTACATTAAGCCGGAAATTATAATGTATTTTTAGCTCAATGAATAGGACTTCAGGCTATTGCTGCCAACATCGAGATCCTCTGCACTTTCCACAGGAAATCGTGTACCTGAAGCAACCGATTCACATATTTTTTTGTTTAAGTTTGGTGCATTTTCATTTGTCTTGTATTTCTATCTCTAACTTATGCAATTGTAATGGATTCCCAATTATGATCTTTAGTGGCATGAGACAACTGGCGCTTTGTCCGCAGAGTGTCTCTCTGTCTATTTTGCCATACCAGATCACCCTTCCCTCAATATACACTAAAATATTGGTTATTGGACTCCGTAACTTAAGCTCAGCAATATCTGAGATATTGACTGACCAAGATCGTTAGCGATATTCCCAATAATAGATCTGTCCTTTAACTCTTCAGGTATTGTGTAACTAATCTGCGCTCCAACTGTATTCCACAATAGAGAGAAACCAAACAGCCAAAGCGCTGCCCAAATACACCCTCTGATTCTCTTGTGTCTCATTTCTCAAAATGAACCCAGCAGTTCAGCTACTACGTCTACGCAAAGGAAACCTTTCCATTGAAGTGTATGTGGAGGATTTCTGCACCCTGGCCTACAAGGTTGGTTTTAACGAGATTGTCCTCAAAGACCTTTTTCGTACAGGCTTGAATGAGCCGGTCTCCTCCATGATGCCTGGCAGTCGGATTACCCTCACTCTGGCTCTATACATCGACATTGCCCTGTAGCTCAGTGGTTCATCTTTCACTGTATGAGAAGCTGATGAGGAACTATGGACTCTTACACTGGCTGCCACTCTATCATATATCCACAGATAAGCAAAATATTACTCTTAATTTTCAAATAAATCATCTACTCAGTGCATACTCACTGGCTTGATAAGCTTCATAAACAGTCAGTGCTGGGCAGAATACTTGTGAATTGTAATCCGGTACTGATTACAAACTACATGAAAAAAATGCAGTCAGTAATGCAATCTTGTAGATTAAATTTTTGGGATAATATAATCCGATTACTTTTGGATTACTTTCCGTTTCAACCTAATTCTATTTTATTTTATGTCACATGCATTTGAATTGGATAATCGTTGTAACATAAAAGTACAAAGAGGAAGAAAGTATTCCATTCTGTATTAATAACAAAAAGAGCCCCACAAAAAGAGCTCCTTATAACATTTTTAAAAAGTGCTTTAACCATTACATGAATGAAATATACACTAAATCTAACAGAAATGACAGTGTGTGTCCAAAGTTTTTAATTCAAAACACTGAGACCTCCAGTTCATCTTAAGTGCATAAAACAACATTACGAACATGAATGATCATAAACATCAACAGCAATGACTTTGCTAGGTCAAAGCTTTCCTCTAAAAACACTGAAACACCTTTAACCCTTAATGCTTACTGATAGTCCATCACCTATTCCAAAGCTGAGGTACAAGATATTATCTTTTAAACAACAAGAATATTCTAAAAGAGCAGAATATTTTAAAACAGCAGAGTTTCACAGAGACACACAAGGATCAAAAGTTTTATGTAGTGGACGCTACTGCATTAGCAGCAAGAGTAGAGTGATGGGCTTTGTTTCATATTGCCATACATTTTGCAGTTGAACTATTGTGCACCCTGCGGGCACCCTTAGAGATGGCTTTAAAGCAATTAAGTTCAATGAGTGAGCTGCACACCATTGGTGTAATTTTCTTCTTAACAGTAAAATTAGCTCTAGAACCAGTGGTTAAATGCTGAGGTAGACTGCTCTATCTTCACCTGGCTGGCTAGTAGCGAGTATCAGTTCTGAGTGCAATACACACAACCCTCCCCACTCTCTTCCGAAAACTTTCAAAGACTCCCCAAACGTATATCAGTGGTGTGCTGATTAAGAACGAAAAAAATGTATAAGATTGAAAAAAAGAGAATAATTAGGTTGATCAATTTAAGATGTAATCATTTAATCTATAAAAAGTAACTGTAGTCTGATTATGAGTATTCTAAATTTGAATTTATTCCAATTACAAGTACATGATGTTTGTAAAATGATAACGGAAAACAGATTACATGTAATCCACTACTACCCAGCACTGTAAAAAGTGCTTGTTTCCTCGCGCTCTATGGCTCTCACCATTGTACTGCTCCTTTGGATAGGGGAGGGAGTAGATCCCTTTGTACGGTCCAAATCATGACTGGTTCAGAGCTAAACACTCATCCAGTGGAGGCTTCGCTATTTCTTAAAGACATATCCAGCCCTGTGTGATTCTGGCTTCTTCTGTCTTGAAGGATTATTCTCAAAGATGAATAGTAGCTATGGCAAGTGTCTATGAATCATTTCTAAGATGGGCATTTAAAAATAAGATAGAATTATCAAATGTAATAATATTTTTCCTAAAAAATAAGATAGAATTATCAAATGTAATAATATTTTCTTGATGTGTTCTTAAAATTCATTGGAAATCATTGGAAAAACATTATTTGAGCACATGTCATAGTGCAATTCAGAATTTCGGTATGTTGTCTACTATTATATCTTTTTTTAATTTTATTATTATTATTTGCATTATTCTTTTTTGCAAACTAACATATTTCTAAAAAAAAATGTATATGAATTTCACTTTGAAACTAACTTATACTAATTTAACTATATATATATATATATATATATATATATATATATATATATATATATATATATATATATATATATATATATATATATATATATATATATAACAATTTAATTTTTGCTACTTTTCAAATGCCATCTGTATATATTTTCTTGTTTTAGCCTTGACCCAGACCCATTTCAATATTTAACCATGGAAATTAAATACGAATTTATGAACTATTACATTTGTCTATGATCATTTGAACAATGAATACAAAAAATATGTAATAGTTCAATATTTATTGTTTGAAATTTATTTTTATCATGACTTTCTGAAAAATTCCCTCTGGTGCGTTTATATACACTGTTGGATATTGTTAGTATACATATAAATAAACTGAAAGTGTGACAAACTTATCTCTCTGTAAGTCCGCAGTGCTAAAAGTGCCGTAAGTTGTGAAACACCCTTAAATAACGCATTGTTAAGTGCATTATGTAATAGGCTATCAAAAACGTGTTCTATTAAAACATCTCCCTTTGTTTGACCATTTCCTCAAAGTCGTACAGAAAACTGTCCACGATGTTGGTGCTGAAAGAAACTACTATTTCTTACAGCATCTCTCTCTCTCTCTCTCTCTCTCTCTCTCTCTCTCACACACACACACACACACACACACACGTTGGTGCAGCTGTCTCCATAGATATTCTGATTTTTTTATACTGTACGAACTATAGATTCTATCTCCTACCCCTTCCCCTAAACCTAACCCTAACAAAAAACGTTCGGCATTTTTAATATATATATATATATATATATATATATATATATATATAGGCATCGTTTAGTTTTTTTTTTTTTTAAATAAGTACTTTTTTTTTATTTGAATTATGGGGACACTAGAAATATCCACATAAACCACATTAATTGCAGAGTACCCTGGTAATTACCAGTTTTAACCTAAACAAATGTCCACTCAAACCCACCTATTTACACACTAACATACATACAATTAGTAAAGAGTACAAACAAACTTTCAAACAGTTATCTACAACAAAATAAGTGAAAACTTCCGAGGTGAAACTTTTTCTTAAAATTATTAAATCTCGAAAATAAAGTTATCACACATTACTCATTTTTTTCTCTATTTATATTAATTTAATCAGATAATGTTCTGTGTCTCACCTGTTGACTCTCGAACGTCCACGCGCTGTCTGGTAATGACGCATCAAGCACGTTTAGCGTGTCTGTAAAGTTTGTGGTGCTGCTTGGCTTAACGAGGGTCAAATCACTGAATTCTGACATTGGAGAGAGATAGGACCCAAAAGACTGACTCTGAGACATCATGTCTCCTCCCAGAACCTCCACATACTTAATGGGCCCGTCAGTGTTGAGCTGGATCTGAAGGTTTCTGTTGGGATTCTTATATCCAGAATTTGTCCTCCTGAAACAGCAGCTCGAGCTGCCGCTACTTCCTCGCGCACATTTCACCAGTAAGATGAAAAACGTCATTACACACAATACGGACACAGAAGCCAAAGAGATTATCAAATATAATGTGATTTTGCCGGTTTTCTTGTCGCCTTCGGGTCTTTCGAGAATCTTACGATAGTCTGAGATGGGCTCATGAAACCCATCCTCTATTAGTATATCCACTGTGGCTGTGGTGGACTGCACTGGATCTCCATTATCCTTTATTTCAATCAGCAGTCTCTGAGAGGAGTCATCCTGCTCTGAAACAGAGCGTTTAGTCCTCACCTCTCCCGTATGTAAATTCACACTGAACAGAGACGCGTCTGTGGCCTCCGCGAGCCTGTAAAATAGCCAGGCATTGTGACCCGAATCAGCGTCCACTGCTGTTACCTTAGTAACAAGATGTCCTGTTTTAGCAAAACGGGGCATCCTCTGATGAGAAATAGGCCCCATGGATGTGGAGGGGTAAATAACAACAGGGGAATTATCGTTCTGATCCAGGATAAACACATGAACAGTGGCGTTGCTGACCAGCGATGGAGAGCCATGATCTTTAGCCTGAACTACAACACTGAACAGTTTCATTTTCTCATAATCAAATGAGCTCATGCTATAAATGGTTCCATTCTCAGAATTTATATAAAAATATGATGATGCTGGAATATGATTTGAACTTAAATCCATAATTGAGTATGTGAGTATAGCGTTCTTATCTTGATCAATGTCAGACGCAGATACAGAAAACAATGAAGCACCTGGCGGGCTATTTTCCTTCATGTACACGATGTATGAGGATTGAGAGAATACAGGAGGGTTGTCATTAACGTCTAGCACTTTCACATTTACAGTTTTCGTAGATTTTAAGGATGGTACACCAGAGTCTGCAGCTACTAATTCTACATCATATTCTGCATTGACTTCACGGTCCAAGAGAGAATCGGTAACCAACGAATAGTGATTATCAAAAGCTGGTTTTAGCTTAAAAGGACCACGACCAGAGATGTTAATATTTACTTTGCCATTGTTACCAGAGTCCAAGTCTTTTACGTTGATTAGAGCCACAACAGTACCAACGGATGCATTTTCTGACACTGGGCTGGGTAAAGATGTCAAAATAATTTCGGGAATATTGTCATTCTCATCAATGATGTGCAGCTGCACTGAGGAATGGCCCTCCTGCTCTGGACTCCCTTTGTCTTTTGCGCAGACGTCAAACGTGAATAATTTTGTTAACTCGAAATCCAGCTTTCCAATCACTGTAATTTCTCCCGTTTCAGCGTTGATGTTGAAAGATTTCCTCACGGGATCTGGTGTACGTGCACCGAAAAAATACTGTATTTCACCATTGGGACCTTCATCTAAGTCAGTGGCTTTTACGGTTAAGACGTTTGAACCAAATTGACTACTCTCCGGCACAGACGCTTTATACTGCGATTGTTCAAATTTAGGCTCATTATCATTAGTATCCTGAATAAATACCTGTATCAAAATAGTTCCTGATTTCACTGGATTACCACCGTCTATTGCTGTTAAAATAAGCTTGTGCACAGACTGTTTCTCTCGATCAAGTGGTTTATCAACAATCAGCTCTGGAATTTTCTTACCATCTTCAAGAGTCTTTACATTTAAACGGAAAAATGCGTTATTACTCAAAGAATAAGAACTGACACTGTTGCTACCTACATCTAAATCCTCCGCACTTTCGAAGGGAAAACGTGCACCCGGAGTTACCGATTCAGCTATTTTCAAAATGCTATCTTTAGTGTGAAAATTCGGTGCATTGTCGTTTATATCCTGTATTTCTATATCAACACGATGTAGCTGTAATGGATTTTCTACAACAATTTGTAATGGCATCAGACAACTGCTGCTTTGTCCACAAAGCGCCTCTCTGTCTATTTTACCATTGACTACAAGCTCACCGTTTTTTGTATCCACACTGAAATATTGCGTACTTGAATCAGAGGCTATCCGTAACTTCCGATTAGCGATGTCTGAAATGTCCAGACCAATGTCCTTTGCAACATTTCCAACAACAGATCCTTCTTTTAGTTCCTCTGGTATTGTGTAGCGAATTTGAGCTCGAACTATGTTCCATAATACAGATAAAACAAACAGCCAAATTGCTGTCCGTTTCCACGCCCGGATGCTTCTCATTTCCCCAGTAATTTTAACCTTTCCATCAATTAACGAATTGTTTAAATCCCGAGATAAACGAAATTTGTCTCATTATTTTAAGATTGTAAATCCAGTCCGATCCGGTGGTCGGTTTTGTGGTGATCAGCTTCATAACCGCGTGTATATTCTCCTCTACAGCTCTTATCAGTCATTGTAGTGCTGCCCTACTGAGGGAGGGAGTAGATCCCTTTGTGCAGACCTGCATATCATTGGCACTGGGCTCAGTGGCCTGTTGTCCAATGGACGACAGAGTCTCTCTTAAAGGCGTAAATGCTCTTTTTTTTCTGAAAATGCCAGTTGTGTGTTGTTACAAGCCAACAAAGTGTATAAAGTTATACATAATTCATACTAATGCGTTCCACAGACAAAATAAGGATTTTTTTTTTTTTTTTTTTTTTTATCAAGACAAATTCAACTTTATAAATTGCAAGTGTGTTCAGCTCTAAATTGTACACTAAATTTTAACACTGTAAATAAAATCTTATTTTTTAAAGTTAAAAGATGTAGGTCTGATATATGATGCAAAAATAATAATAAAAAATAATAAATGAATAAATTAAATTAAATTAAATCCAAAAAGAAAGCCAGTAAGCTATGACAACTTAATTATTTGAGACCATGCTTGCGTTTTGGAGTCTAAATTAAAACTATTGATATGAACTCACTTTTAACTAGATATCCTAATTAATAAACCTCCTCCATATTTGAGTTCAAAACAAAGTGTTTCAATAGATTTCTTGAACGTTATGATCTTGTCGCTGTCCTTAGCGGTGGTGCTGAAATTTGCTAAATGAATTGCTCTTGACACAACTTTTTATTGTAGCTTTTTTTTACATGAGACACGATTGTTTTTAGACTGTGTGAAGAAATAAAAAAATAAAAAAGTACCTGTAAACTCATGGAACAAAAAAGGTGTCACTGTGACAATGTGGTTCAAATACAATGTACATTACACCTGCTAAGGTAGCAAAAGTCTGTTATTACCTGTTGGCTCTCGAACGTCCACGCGCTGTCTGGTAATGACGCATCAAGCACGTTTAGCGTGTCTGTAAAGTTTGTGGTGCTGCTTGGCTTAACGAGGGTCAAATCACTGAATTCTGACATTGGAGAGAGATAGGACCCAAAAGACTGACTCTGAGACATCATGTCTCCTCCCAGAACCTCCACATACTTAATGGGCCCGTCAGTGTTGAGCTGGATCTGAAGGTTTCTGTTGGGATTCGTATATCCAGAATTTGTCCTCCTGAAACAGCAGCTCGAGCTGCCGCTACTTCCTCGCGCACATTTCACCAGTAAGATGAAAAACGTCATTACACACAATACGGACACAGAAGCCAAAGCGATTATCAAATATAATGTGATTTTGCCGGTTTTCTTGTCGACTTCGTCTTGTCTTTTGAGAATCTTACGATAGTCTGAGATGGGCTCATGAAACCCGTCCTCTATTAGTATTTCCACTGTGACTGTGGTGGACTGCACTGGATCTCCATTATCCTTTATTTCAATCAGCAGTCTCTGAGAGGAGTCATCCTGCTCTGAAACAGAGCGTTTAGTCCTCACCTCTCCCGTATGTAAATTCACACTGAACAGAGACGCGTCTGTGGCCTCCGCGAGCCTGTAAAATAGCCAGGCATTGTGACCCGAATCAGCGTCCACTGCTGTTACTTTAGTAACAAGATGTCCTGTTTTAGCAGAACGAGATATCCTCTGATGAGAGACAGACCCCATCTGTGCGGAGGGGTAAATAACCACCGGGGCATTATCGTTTTGATCCAGGATAAACAGATGAACAGTGGCGTTGCTACTCAGAGATGGAGAGCCATGATCTTTAGCCTGCACTTGGAGCTTGAACACCTTCATTGTTTCATAGTCAAAAGAATGCGTACTAAATAAACTGCCATTGTCAGGGTTAATGTAAACAAAAGAGGATGCAGGTGTGTCCTGAATCTTAGACTCTACAATTGAATAAGCAATTTTAGCATTTTCGTCGAAATCTATATCTGACGCAATGAATGTGTTTAATATTGATCCAGGGGAGTTGTTCTCTTTAATATAAACTGTGTATAAAGCCTGGGAGAAAACTGGGGGGTTGTCATTTACATCTAAAATATTGACAATTATCTCCTTTTTCGATGTAAGTCGTGGTGTTCCCAAATCGGATGCAATTACGTCAATAGTATAAAAAGGTTGATTTTCTCGATCAAGAGTTTTGTTAGTTATTAACGTGTAATGGTTGGAAATCGATGGATTCAAACTAAATGGCACTCCCGGTGAAAGGGATAAAACAACTTTTCCATTGTCGCCTGTATCTAAGTCTTTTGCGCGTATCAGAGCCACAACCGTTCCACCTGGGGCGTCCTCTCGTACAAGACTGGGTGATGATTTCAGAATAATTTCTGGTGTATTATCATTCATATCTAAAATGTCTACGTGGACACTACAGAGCCCCTCCATCGGCGGAGAGCCTTTGTCTCTGGCGACAATATCAAAATCAAAGGATTTGTCGGTCTCATAATCTATTTCACTTTTAACTCTGACTTCACCAGTGACTGGGTCGATAGAAAACAGTTTGTACACCTTATCTGTTGTGTGAGGTCCAAAGGAATAATTTATTTCATTATTAAAACCCTCATCTAGGTCCACTGCTTTTACTGTTAAAACCACCGCTCCTGGCAATGTGTTCTCGGCTAGCTGCGTGTCATATAAATTCTTTTCAAAAACTGGCGAATTATCATTGTTGTCTAAAATAACAACATTGATATCTGCAATTCCTGATTTAGCAGGTTTTCCGCCATCCAAGGCAGTCAGCAAAAGGTTAAGCGTGGACTGTTTTTCTCTATCCAAAGACCTTTCCAGTAATAATTCTGGAACTTGCGTGCCATCTTTTGACGTTCTTATATCTAATACAAAATATTCGTTTTTACTGAGCGTGTAACTGTGCAACGAATTGGAGCCAGCATCAGCGTCTTGTGCAGACTCTAAGCGAAATCTCGCGCCGGGTAAAGTTGACTCGGCTACGTTTATAACGTGTTTATGGTTCTGAAAAATGGGGGAATTATCATTAATATCCTGCACCTCAATGTCTACACGATATAGCTGCAAGGGATTTTCAACGATTGCTTCTAGAGGTAGAAGGCAAATCTCGCTTTGCGCACACAACACCTCTCTATCTATTCTGTCAACGATGACTAGATCACCCTTTCCTAAATCCACACTAAAATACTGCTTACCAGACTCGGTTGCAATTTGTAAGTTTCGTCCAGAAACCTCAAAAATCTCCAAACCAAGATCTCTGGCTATGTTTCCGACCACGGAGCCCTTATTTAGTTCCTCTGGAATGGTGTAGCGAATCTGTGCATTGATTATATTCCAAGCAAGGCATTGAAACAGCAATGTAATCCTCCATTTTCGTTGCATATCCCTCATAGTCTCCATGTCCTGTAACTTCGATTGAATAGGCTATAAGAGAGTTTGAGTCGTAATACATTTCAAATAATTACAAATAAATCTAATATGTTCGCCTCTAGATTTTAATTTAGCAGATGAGCTCGGTGAAGCCCCCTTTAGAGAATCCTGGTAGAATGAAACTGAAGGGGTGGGAGTGGATCTCTTTGTTCCCGTCAGCATTCTATTGGCTGATGACCGAGCAATGACTTGAAACGAGCAGAGCTATGCTTTTAAAGAGACAGTCTCCACAGATTTACTTGTATGCTCGTTTTATGCCCTAAGCATCATTCTTATATCAAGCAATAATTTAGATGTTTATAATGGTGCACAATCGCATTCGGTGAGAACCAATCAGTATATTTATTAAAATACAGCATATCTTGATTTTGTAGATAATGGTTCTGTTTGACTAGCAAAATGTATGACGGAAAATAACAACGTTACATTATCTGAGAGGTAAAACGCCAGTGCGTGTGAGATGAAAGTGAAAAAGAACAGTTCAGCACCACCATATTGGTCAGCGACAGATTATCAGGCATGCAACAGGATCAAGCTCTATTCCTTCACAATTACAGATTTTAATGAACATAAACACACAATCGCTAACATATAAGAAAAATGTCCATAGCATGGAAGGAAACAAAGTCAAACCTATACCAACTTAAGATCAGTTCCGTGTCCAAAAAGTCCAATAAAATAGGAATTAAAACTATTATACAGAAAACTCTTTGAGGTTTAGAAAGTTCTTAATAGTATTATTTTTCCCCTCAGATGACAGTAAAAATCTAGGAAAGTTGTACAAAAGTACGACCTAACAATATTTCAGTTCACTCACCTGTTGACTCTCGAACGTCCACGCGCTGTCTGGTAATGACGCATCAAGCACGTTTAGCGTGTCTGTAAAGTTTGTGGTGCTGCTGGGCTTAACGAGGGTAAAATCACTGAATTCTGACATTGGAGAGAGATAGGACCCAAAAGACTGACTCTGAGACATCATGTCTCCTCCCAGAACCTCCACATACTTAATGGGCCCGTCAGTGTTGAGCTGGATCTGAAGGTTTCTGTTGGGATTCTTATAATCGGTTCGGCTGACACAGCAACCTGCGCTTCTCACGCTGTTTTTAACGCATTTGACAATCAACGTGAACAATGTTAACATAGACAAAACTGACACTGTGCCCAAAGAAATGATCAAATACAAAGTGATTTTGCCGCTTTTCTTGTTGTTCTCGGACGTTTTCAATTCCGAGATGGGCTCATGAAACCCATCCTCAATCAGTATGTCCACTGAGACTGTGGTTGATTGCACTGGATCTCCATTATCCTTTATTTCAATCAGCAGTCTCTGAGAGGAGTCATCCTGCTCTGAAACAGAGCGTTTAGTCCTCACCTCTCCCGTATGTAAATTCACACTGAACAGAGACGCGTCTGTGGCCTCCGCGAGCCTGTAAAATAGCCAGGCATTGTGACCCGAATCAGCGTCCACTGCTGTTACCTTAGTAACAAGATGTCCTGTTTTAGCAGTTCGGGGCATTCTCTGATGAGAGACCGACCCCGTAACCGAGGAAGGGTAAATAACAGCGGGGACGTTGTCGTTTTTGTCTATAATAAACACATGAACTGTGGAGTTGCTACCAAGAGGTGGGGAGCCATTGTCTTCGGCATGAACGATAATGTGAAACACCTTAATTTTCTCATAGTCAAAAGAGTGCATACTAAATATACTACCATTTTCTGAGTTTACATATAAATAAGAAGAGACTGGTATGTCTCGATTATTAGTGTCCAGAACTGAATAGACAATTTTGGCATTTTCTCCCGTATCTAAATCTGATGCTGTCACTGATGCTAAAATTGATCCAGGGGCGCTATTTTCCTCTATATAAACCGTATATACAGGTTTAGAAAAAAAGGGAGGATTATCATTTACATCCAGTATATTTACTGTAATAAACTTACTCGATTGTAGTTTAGGTGTTCCAGAGTCCGATGCTTTGAGCTCAATATCGTATCTAGGAAAGTCTTCTCGATTTAAGTGTCCATTTGTAACCAGTGCATAATGGTTTGAAAATGTTGGCTTTAATGCAAAAGGGGTGCCCGGTGACATGTCAAGTGTTACGTTTCCATTTACTCCAGAATCTAAATCTTTAACATTTATTAACGCTACCATAGTCCCAGCGGGCGCATCTTCTCGCACAGGTTTTGGAGAGGAGGTGATGGTGATTTCTGGAGCGTTATCGTTCACATCTAGGACAGCTACTTGAATTCTGCAATGACTCTCCATTGCTAATGGTCCTTTGTCTCTTACACGTATGTCAAATTTATAGGAAGTGCTGATTTCGTAATCAAGTTGCTTGGATACGACTAATTCGCCTTTCTCTTGATTAATAGCAAACACATTTTGAATTAATTCAGGTGTATGCGCTCCAAATGAATACTCAACCTCACTGTTTACGCCGTCATCCAGGTCTTTTGCTTTTACAGTAAGTATCATTGTACCTGGGACTGTATTCTCCATCACTTTAATCTCATATAACTCCTGTTCAAATATAGGGGCATTATCATTAGCATCAAGAATATTTACAGTGATCTGTGTTGTACCTGACCTCGCTGGATCACCCCCATCAATACCTGTCAAGATTAGATGGTGCACAGACTGTTTCTCTCTGTCGACAGCTTTCTCTAAAACAATTTCTGGGACTTTTGTTCCGTCTTTATTGTCTTTTATGTGCAAAACGAAATGCTCATTTTTATTAATAGCATATGTGCGTAATGAGTTTGATCCTGCGTCAGGATCCTGAGCAGGTTCCAAACGAAACCTCGCTCCGGTTTGCGTTGATTCTGGCACCTCAATCATGTTTCTTTCCGAAAGAAAAATTGGCGAGTTGTCATTAATATCTTGGATGTCCACCTCAACACGATAAAACTGGAGTGGATCCTCGATTATGATTTGTAGCGGTAACACACAACTCCTGCTTTGTCCGCACAGGTTTTCCCTGTCTAGGACTTCACTCACAAGCAGCTCGCCATTGCGCAAATTCAAACTAAAATACTGCTCACCAGACTCAGATGCTATCCGTAATTTACGATTTAATATTTCAGATACGTCCAAACCGAGATCTTTAGCTACATTTCCAACAACAGATCCCTCTTTCTGCTCCTCCGGTATTGTATAACGAAGCTGCGCGTCTGTATTTCTCCAAAAGACAGCGCAAAAGAACAGCCATACCGCCTGGCAGAACAGAATCCTTCTTTGTATTTGAGTCCTCATTTCCATGAACAATAATTTATCGGTAATTCCAGTATCCAGACATACATCCTAAGTAATCGCCCACAAACAAATTAATTTAACTAAAATGTATAGGACTACAAATTATATTCCGTTGATCAAAATGTTGCAGCGGGTGCAGTGCATTGTGTCTCAGGTCCGTGCATTATGGTGTGCAGTACGTCTGGGGGAGGGAGTAGATCCCTTTTTTACAGATCGACCACGCTATTGGTTAAGCGCTCTCCAGTCATGCCTTAAAGAAACAGAGCAGGGCCAAGCTCAAAGCCCATTCTGTAAATATACCATTCACTTACAGCTCATGTTTCATTGAAAAACGAATTTCTTTATAATTTGACCAATTAAAAAACGTTAAACTGCAAGACATATTTCGGTATTCTTAAAAATAATGTTCTTAAAATAATTGCAGTGCTAAAACGTATCACAGACACAGTTTCACATTAAAGTAAAATCATGCTGCATGTGCAGTACTTTGTAATAAACAGTATTGGAATGATGTTACACTCAAAAGAAATTTTATTGTTTATGCATTTCGTTTGAATTAGACATTTCCTTCAAATTGAATTGAGTACAAATAAAATAAAAATAAACAATAAATGTTTTGTATTATTAATAAAGTTTTATTAAAGATTAGGTTACAGAATTTAATTTGTTATGGAATTGAAATGTGTGAATCTTTAAAAAAAAATATATATATATATATATAGAGAGAGAGAGAGAGAGAGAGAGAGAGAGAGAGAGAGAGAGAGAGAGAGAGCACTATTAGATCATCTGCATACTGACATCATGATATTAAAATTAGAAGCGCTCACCTGTTGACTCTCGAATGTCCACGCGCTGTCTGGTAATGACGCATCAAGCACGTTTAGCGTGTCTGTAAAGTTTGTGGTGCTGCTGGGTTTAACGAGGGTCAAATCACTGAATTCTGACATTGGAGAGAGATAGGACCCAAAAGACTGACTCTGAGACATCATGTCTCCTCCCAGAACCTCCACATACTTAATGGGCCCGTCAGTGTTGAGCTGGATCTGAAGGTTTCTGTTGGGATTCTTATATCCAGAATCTGTTCGCCTGACACAGCAACCTGCGCTTCTCACGCTGTTTTTAACGCATTTCACAATCAACGCAAAAAATGTCAACAGAGACAAGACTGACACCGTTCCCAAAGAAATTATTAAGTACAAAGTGATTTTACCACTTTTTTTGTTGTGTTCTGTAGTTTTCGAACGATAGTCCGAGATGGGTTCATGAAACCCATCCTCTATTAGTATATCCACTGTGGCTGTGGTGGACTGCACTGGATCTCCATTATCCTTTATTTCAATCAGCAGTCTCTGAGAGGAGTCATCCTGCTCTGAAACAGAGCGTTTAGTCCTCACCTCTCCCGTATGTAAATTCACACTGAACAGAGACGCGTCTGTGGCCTCCGCGAGCCTGTAAAATAGCCAGGCATTGTGACCCGAATCAGCGTCCACTGCTGTTACCTTAGTAACAAGATGTCCTGTTTTAGCAGATCGGGGCATTCTCTGATGAGAGACCGATCCTGTGACTGAGGATGGGTAAATGACAGCAGGCACATTATCGTTCTGGTCCAGAATAAACACATGGACAGTGGCGTTGCTACTTAGAGATGGAGAGCCATGATCTTTAGCCTGCACATGGATCTGAAAAACTTTAATTTTCTCATAGTCAAAGGATTGCATGCTAAATATACTTCCGTTATCTGAGTTTATGTAGATAAAAGAGGAGACAGACATGTCTTGAACTTTTGAGTCCAAAATAGTGTATGAGATTTTGGCATTTTCGCCCAAGTCTGGGTCATGGGCGGAGACTGAGCACAATATCGAATCATGGCCGCTGTTTTCTATAGCATAAACTGTATAATACTTGTCAGAGAACAACGGAGGGTTGTCATTAACGTCTGAAATGCCTATTGTGACTATTTTACTACTGGACAGTGGGGGCGAGCCTGAATCGACTGCGTTCAATTCAATTTTATACTCGAAAAAATCCTCTCTGTCTAGGGGACCATTTGTAACCAATGCGTAATGATTGGAAACTGTAGTGCTCAGTCTAAACGGTGGGCCAGGGGCCAACGTAAGCTTCACTTTCCCGTTCTCTCCTAAATCTGCATCTTTTGTACTAATTAACGAAACTACTGTGCCATTAAATGAATTTTCAGGAATTGGACTTGAGAGAGAGGTAATAATTATGTCAGGTGCGTTGTCATTTACGTCATTAACCTTTATCTTAATGCTGCAGTGGCCCTCCATTTGAGGATTCCCTTTGTCCTTTGCAATTATATCAAATTTATGCAAGTTAGCCTTTTCATGGTCCAATTCTCCTTGAATTGTGATTGCGCCTGTTTGTTGATTAATATTAAACAATGCTGTATCTAATGTTTGGTCTGCAAAGAAATACTCAATTTCCCCATTTAATCCATCATCCAAATCTATAGCTTTGACTCTTAACATTTCTTTATTAATCAATTCGTTTTCATCAACATTAGTCTCATAGAAGGTTTTTTCAAATTCAGGAGCATTGTCATTTATATCCAAAACCACAACTGTGATTTCACATGTGCCAGTGCGCACTGGATTTCCTCCGTCAGCCGCCGTTAATATTAACTTGTGAACGGCCTGTTTTTCTCGATCAAGAGGTTGTTTCAGTAATAGTTCAGGAATTTTGACGCCATCCTGAGTTTTCACATTTAAACCAAATTTTTCATTAGTACTCAGACTGTATGATTTTAAAGAATTTGACTGTACGTCTGAGTCAATAGCGCTCTCCAAGAGGAACTTAGCGCCAGCATTAATAGATTCTGGAATATTTAGAATGCGCTCATTAGATTTAAAATTGGGCGAGTTGTCATTTATATCTTGTATTTCAACCTCAACTCGATGCATCTGCAGAGGATTTTCTAAAACGGCTTGAAGAGGCAAAACACACGGGACATTATATCCACATAAACCTTCTCTGTCAATTCTCCCATTCACAATAAGGTCGCCCTTTTCCACATCCACAGTGAAATACTGCTTACCAGTCTCAGATGCTATTTGTAGTTTACGATTTACAATTTTAGATACATCCAAACTGAGGTCTTTAGCGATATTTCCGACCACGGATCCTTCTCTTAGCTCTTCTGGTATTGCGTAGCGAATCTGTGCTTCTATTGTACTCCAAAGAAGAATGAAAATGCACTGCCACCAATTTCTCTTCAGAAAGAATAACGATTCCATCTCTGGTTTCAATCTATAGACGTTTTATCCGAACTTTCTTATGGTTTCAAAATATTTACAACAGCTGCATAATCCCAAACGATATATTGATGGCATTTTTCCATTTAGTGTTATGGGTCCATTTAATGAAAATGTGTAATTCACGCGTTCTCTATACTCTAAGCTCAGCAAGATGCCACAGCAATGGGAGGGAGTGGATCTCTTTGTCCAAGTCTGTACCTCATTGGCAGACTGTACATCTCTTTCAACCAATCCAGTTCCATAAATCTCTTAAAGGGGTAGTAAGAGTCAGGCCCTCAAACACAAAGAGATTCAGAGCACCCATCTAGACACGTAAAGCTAATAACAACAACAACAACAACAACAACAACAACATCGTCAACAACAACAGCTATTAACATTATATGTTATTATTATATATTTTTTTATAAAATATAATATTATATGTTATTATCATTATTGTTGTTTTAATAAAATAACTTTTATTTTTAGCTGTTACAGAAATGTTTTGCACCATTTCGTGTTCATGAATAATAATAAATTATTATTTTTTTTTTAAAAAACCGAATGCTGCCGTCATGTGGTGACAGTGAGAAGCGCAGCAGTACCTGCGCATCGTTTTGAGTGGTGTGTGCATTGAGGTTTGTGTGTGGAGATTATTGCTGGAGGCTCAATATAATTCTACATTTTAATATGATCAATGCGATATTCAGTCTCATTTAACAAAAAAGCCAAAAATGTGTTAATGTTTCAAAAATTACAATGCAAAAGCATTCACTCCCTATTAATATGCCCTTAAAGCGCCATATGTATCCGTAAAATACTGTATGATCCTACTGCAACAAAGGACCAAAACGTGAGCAGAGGAAGAGAGCAAATAGACGAGCAGCGTGAAGAGCGTTTCAGCACCACGCGGGTGAACAGCGCCACACAGGCGGCCATTCCAGCAGCTGCACTCGCATGTGTTCGCATGCGGTGTGTGCGCAGCAATTTGTATGTGGAGGTTATTGCTGGAGGCTCAAGACAATACTTTAGTTTAATATAATCAATTCGACATTCAGTCTCATTTTAAAAAAAGCCGAAAATATGTTAATGACAATGCAAAAGAATTCACTCCCTATTATTATGACCTTAAAGTGCCCTTTGTATCGGTACATTTCTATATGATCCTCTTGCAACAAAAGACCTAACCACAAGCTGTGGTAGAGAGAACAAACAGACAAGCTGCTGCTGCGTGAAGTGAGGGTTTCAGCACCACGCGGGTGAACAGCGCCACACAGGCGGCCAGTTCCAGAAGATACACTTATGTGTTCGCATAACTCGAGTTAAATAGATTTTGTATATAATGTAATTTTACATTATTTTTTATTTCTGTCAAAAGAAAATAAAATTATCCTCATGTGTAGAATTTTAATTTCTATGTGAACCATCCCTTTGATATGATGAATGAGATATTCAATGGCTGTTTAAAAAAAAGGTCATAATAATAAGCATTTAAATATGTTAATATTTAAAAAAAACAATTATAAGTACATTCATTCCCATATTTATAGTTAAAGCTTTTTTACTATCTACACAATACTGTATGATCCTACTGCAACAAAGGAGCCAACCATGTGCAGCAAGAGAGAGAGAATAGACGAGCTGCTGCACTGAGAATTGAGCGTTTCAGCACCACACGGGTGAACAGCGCCACACAGTTGGTCAATTCCAGCAGTTGCATTCCTGTGTTCGCATAACTCGAGTGAGATACTGTATATTTTCATAATTTTCATTTCTGCTGCATGACAGAATGTCTCTGCTAAAATACTTACTGTCAAATATACCGCAGCTCCAAAAAGTCTTCTAAAAATGTTATTCTTAATGCCAGTCAGAAATGGCTGAAAAGAAGGTGAAGGTGAAGAAAATAAGGTCCTGACCTGTAAGATGTGCACTTACCTGGAAATGTGCTTTTTAAATGTGTTGTTTTGGGAAGTGTTTATTTGTTTATTGCAACTTTTTTCCAGTTTTTGCAGTCACTATAAACTATCAAAGGCATTAATGAAGCACCAAAATGTATGTGAACATTAATTAACTTTATTTTATGACCAGAGAATTATGTTCATCTGTTTCTGTGACCCCAGACCACATTTTGTTTTGCTAATGTTGAATATTTTAAATGTTGATATAAATGTTGATTTTTTTTTTTGTTTGTTTGTTTTGTTTTGTTTGGTTTTTTGTGCACTGATAGTTTTCCAGTTTGCATAGAACCTTATACATTATTTATCATTCAAATCTGTTAAGGGTGTTGGTATTTTGGTCATTTGAAAATACAATAAGTCACATTAACATGAGCAAATGTATGACATCAAGAAGAAGTGGCTATTGGCTAGTCCCAGAGAAATATTTCTCCCTTTGAAAATGAGAAAAGTCCAAATGTGAAAATGTGTTTTCTCAGCAGAAGTTTAATATTTGGTTTTAAACATATAATTCAACACTCCCTTAAATTATAGTAATTATTGTGAATTCCACCTTTCAAAGTAAATTTTCACTTACGTATTTTTGTTATTGTTCTTGGGCAAACTAGTGAACATAATCTAACCACAGTGGCAGACATTCAAGCAAGGGTTAACTATATTATGAAGGCAGATTTTTACAGAAAGGTTTAAATGTGTTCTCAGAACAATGTTGATTTTTATGAAAGTCAGGCTGGGGCATGTTGTCACATTTTAATATGGGCAGGTTGTCACATGTGTGGTAGATTTAATGGTCAAAACAATGTTTTGATATTTTTGTATGTAACCTTTTCCATTTTGTTGTTTTGTGCCTCATAATTGTTTTATTCTTTATTTTGTAATTAAGATGAAAAGCCTGCAATATCCTGCTTAATAAAGTTATATATAGATTTTTTGGGGGGGTTGTGATGGCTTAATGGCAGGTTCCACTGTGACAACATAGCCCATATAGTGTGACAACATGCCCTGCTGTTGGGGATATGTGTTATATAAAGTATATACACACATTGAAACTATTTATAAATTACTTGCTAGGTCAATATATTCTAAAATACAGAAAACCAAATTTGCTCTTACCTTTGTTGGTGAAAGCCAGGAAACAGAGGTGGGATGTGCCAGAAAAAAAGAGAAGAGAAGAAAAACTTGGTTAGTACTATCGTTACATTATTTTATTGCATTTACCTGACATTTACAGGTTTACCTGGTTTAAAGATTGATTCAGAATTCAGATACACTGAAATCCTAAGAAATGGATGATGAACCAAATGAATGCAAATCAAAACAAATCAAAACAAATGCCACAAATCACTTTTTTAATAAATGATAACCATTCAATATGTATAACAAGAAAATGAAAGAAACACACTGATATAAAAAAAAAAAAACACATCTTGCTCATACAGATTTTCCCCTCTGCACTGACTGTACACTTCTGACATTACTATTGCCTAACGTAACATGACTAACGGGTTTTCATTGGCTGCACTTGTACTTTGTAAACAATGAAAATAGTTGAATCTTATCTAATCTGCTAATGATAAAACTGATCATGGTAAACACTTCCATTGAGCGCAAGAGGGAGCATGGGAGAGACAGAGAAGTGGTGCACAAGAAAGGGAGCACGTGTACAGTACTGAATCCTTGACTCAGTGCAGCAGCTGCTTTCAAGAAAACCTGTAGTGACAATATACTTATATTTTAATATATAATGTTTTTCATAACTTCAGAGGTTACTTGCAACTAGGCCCAGAATTTACAGAACCCATTACAAAAAATCTCCACGCCCCCCCCACTATCACATGGATGGAATAGTCTGTTGTGACCAGGTCTGTTGTCATGGAAATGCATGTTGCCAAGAGAGTAATGTAGAGGAGCAAGTGAGAGTGTATGTGCATGTAGGTGGAGTGGGTTGTGTTCAAGCTGGAGAAAGCAGATAAATTAAATGTTTTGAAAGCATTGCATATAAACATTATATACAGTATGTTATATATGTAAGGACTTACACAAAAAAAATTAATAGGACAAACAAAACAGAGGTTTGTGATATCATTTCAAGACTTTTGACAGTATCAGTGTTTGCATGTAATCCAGCCCTGCCCTTGTAGTAGAACACAAACACAAGCAGGTCTGAGTAGGCAAAACTGGACAAAGAATTTCTCTGCAGAGTGTGAAAGTCAGCATTCTCACAAATACCACCACAGCTCTAATCTGTTGTTTGAGCTACAGTACACATACAAAATTATCTTACTATGGTTCAAGTTTTACATTTCTTTGAGACACCATTTTACTCTGTGGGAAGTGTATGTCACGTCTGCACTTGGCAACAAACAAAATGTAAATGAAATATCATGGCTGCTTTAATTAGAAGAGTTTGTTGATAGTCTGAATCAGAGGCCAGTGTTGCTCTTAGTTGCAGATGTATTGTACACTACTGATACTTTTTTCTTAATAAATAAACCTAAATGATAAAGCCAATACTGTGTAAACAACATTGAAAGAGATATATCAATCTCTTCCTTGATGTTTCCTAAAATAAATCTAATTTTTACGAGCTGTGAGCCTTAGAGACAGGATTATTGCTTAAACTGTGACAGATGTACAGATTTGATGCTGAATGATATCTGCAAAGCAGACTTATGGTGAAGATGCCACTCCTAGCAACAAATAGAGTATAATGCTGACACCAAGACCTTTAGCAGCTGTGATAATGATAATAATACAGAGAACACAAATTATGCTACAGTGGTCATAATTAATCTGTATGAGGATTTAGGATTTAGCTTCAAATGTGCAATAAATGTATTAAAGGCAAAGCAGAAAGCACCAGCGAATAAACCATCCTCTTCTTTGTAGACGACAATAAAATGCCAATAAATCACTGCTGTTAATAAAACACTAATGCTAAAAATGTAAAAACATATATGACAAGTAGTTATGTTAAGGCAAGTTTAGACTGACACAGGGCTTTTGTAATTATTCAAGTATTTGTTTTCTCACATAAAGACACTGCAAATGATGTGGTGTGGCATGTGTGTGTCTTTGTACTGATATTTAAAAGCACAAAAGCTTACTGTGCAGGGTTTCGATTCAGCACAAGACAGAGAAACGCACTGGACTGTGTGAAACGAGAGCCGAATTTGTATATATTGTTTGTTTTTTTTTGTTATTTTATTTATTTATTTATTTTTGTTATATTTGTTTACCAAAAATATTTTTATGTTATTATTTATTCACCCTTAAATTAAATATGGTGAGTATGCTGAAAAAATAAAATCCCATTGGTTCTCATTGTGTCTCATGACCAAACGTTTTCACAAGAGCCAATGGGGTTTGATGTTGCCAACAAAGCCACCATATTTTCTTTCAGTAGTTTAATTTATGATTTGATTTGATTTGATTAGAGAGTGAACACATTGCTTGATTTGTTTTTTACTGTGATAGAGCTTTATTGTTTAATAGAGCTCGCTCTCTCTCAAAAAGGGTGTGTGGGTGGAACCTGGTTCATTTTACACAAACACGGTGATGTGTTTGAGAGTTTGAAAAAATGGTCAAATTGCTCTTGAAAAAAGCCTACAAAATATAAGGTTTTAAAATGGAAGAATGCATGGTTTTTCTACAAAAAAACAAAAAAAAACAATGACTACTAAAAGTAGCCTACACATAGCGAATGAGCTTAAAGTAAACTACTGCTGCATCAACAAGTGCTTATAAAGTCTCACCTCTAGAGTTAGGACATCCTTTTCTTGCTCCATCTTATCTCTCTGAACTGTCCCCAAACGACTCTGGCTCACCAGTGTGTTCTGACTATAGGGCCTGACAAACTTGATGTCACTCATCCTTGAGTCAGTAGTCCCGCACATTTCATAATTATACACTTGCTGCAATGTGCCGTCCGCATAAACTGGTGGGTAATATGGAATTACTGGCAGATTTGCAGCAGATTTGTAAAATAACTTATTCTGCCTCCACCTGTAGATTTTCACAGAAATGATTGCAATAATTGAGACGATGAAGAGCAGTGATACTACTGCAAGAGCCAAGACTAAATAAAAAGTCAGATTGTTGTTGTATTCTTTGTCATGTGTAAAGTCTGTGAATTCAGACAGCACTTCGGGAAAGCTGTCAGCAACGGCCACATTAATGGTGACTACAGCTGAACGAGACGGCTGTCCGTTATCTTCCACAACAACAGTCAGTTTTTGTTTCACAGCATCTTTATCAGTCACCTGTCGCACAGTTCTTATTTCTCCATTCTGTAACCCAACTTCAAACAACGCTCTATCTGTGGCTTTTTGTAGTTTATAGGAGAGCCAGGCATTCTGTCCAGAGTCCACGTCAACAGCCACCACTTTAGTGACGAGATATCCAACATCTGCAGCACGAGGCACAATCTCAGCCACCACAGAACCACCAGTCTGTACTGGATACAGAACCTGAGGAGCGTTGTCATTCTGATCTTGAATGATGATGTCCAGAGTCACATTGGTAAATAAAGGAGGTAAGCCTCCATCTTGAGCTTTAACCTGTATTTTGAATGATTTCAGCTGCTCATAATCAAATGATTTTTCTGTAGAGATCACACCAGTCTCTGAATTTATATAAATGTAAGACGCCAATGGTGCCCCATTCAAATCTCCATCAATAAGAATATATGAAACCTTGGCATTGGTTCCCCAGTCCATGTCCTCTGCTTTAACAGATATAATAGTTGTAGATGGTGGGTTATTCTCAACTATAAAGGCCTGATATGATTCCTGCTCAAATTGAGGTGCGTGATCGTTCACATCAGATATCTTAAGGTTCAAAATCTCTTTACTGGAAAGAGGTGGGTTGCCTCCATCTACAGCAGTTATAGTGATATTATACTCCACTGTCTGTTCTCTGTCTAATCCTGAGTCTGTCACCAGGTTGTAATAATTGGTTAAAGATGAAACCATTTTAAATGGAGAGTTAAGATCAATAGAACAAGCAATCTTACTGTTTTCACCTGAGTCCAGATCTTGAACGTTTATCATTGCTATAACGGTTCCAGGTGCTGCATCCTCAGATACTGCACTGGAAAAAGACATTACTGTAATTTTTGGTTTGTTATCGTTTACATCAATGACGTCGATAATTATCTCACTCGAGTCAGTCAATCCACCATGATCTTTAGCTTTGACTTTTATTTTGAACTGCTTGTTTTTCTCATAATCAATATCACCCATGACTCTAACCTCGCCAGAGTCCGCATCGATTGTGAACAATGTTTTTACAGTAGCGGTCGCGTGTTCAAAATAGTACTGTATACCATGACTTGACTCGTCAGCATCGGTCGCACTAACTATTGTCACGATTGTGTCTTTGGCAGCATTTTCAACAACTGATGTTTTGTACGACGACTGGCTGAATACAGGTGCATTGTCATTGGCATCAAGTACAACTATATTAATCTGCACAGTTGCAGATCTTTGTGGTTTTCCACCATCGAAAGCCGTTAGAATCAAATTATGATGTTGTTTCTTTTCTCTGTCTAAAGGAGAATGAAGAACCATCTCGACATTTTTGCTACCATCCTCGCCATTCTGAACATTCAGTTTAAAATGATCAGTAGGATGAAGAGTATATTTCTGGAGCGTGTTCAATCCCACGTCCGGGTCTATTGCGCTCTCTAATGGAAAACGCGCCCCAAGTACCGCTAATTCGCTGATCTCCTGTTCGATTTTAGATTTCGGAAAGACGGGACTGTTATCATTGATGTCTTGTATGTCAACCGTAACTCGATAAAGCTCCATCGGGTTTTCCAAAATGACATCAAAACTGACACTACAGGCCGATATCTCTCCACATAGTTCTTCTCTGTCTATTTTATTCTTAATAACCAGATGTCCGTTCTCCTTGTCCAGTCCAATGTACTCACTGCTGTCCACGGTGAACACACGCGCTTTTCCTGAAATCAGTCTCTTCGGGTCAAGCCCGAGATCCGAAGCAATATTTCCAACATCCGAACCCACAGCCATTTCCTCTGGTATGGAATAACGAATTTGTCCAGTCACATCAGCGGCAAATAAAGCCAACGCACATACTGTGTAGAACAGCCAACCATGTAACCAGCCTTTTCTTCCCGACTCCATTTTTGATCAACAAAGACTGAGAAGAAGCATTTAAAGCAAAAATATGCTGATTTTAGAGAATCTTTCAAATAACTGCCTCTTATTGTGGGGAGGGAAAAAAACTTACAGATGTAACTGAAAAGTGATTTGGCGTTGTGTTGGTGTAGCATCCAATGTTAGACGTTTATATGGTCTGAATTTAGCATTGCTTTGGGTTTTGTTTAAGGGAGGGATAGAATACAAATACTGGCGTGAGCATGGATACATAGGTTAAACAGCGACACTTAGAGTCCAAATATAGCACTGCAGAATGCGTATTTAAAATACAGTGCCAAAGATTGAAATATTTAAAAGAGGCTTAACATCCCACACATACAGTTATGCAGTCCCATACAGAAATCCAATATATTGGAAATATATACAAAACACATATCTGAAATATAAGTTCATGTATGGTTTTCACGGGTATAAATTCACATACTTGTACATATTTACAGCACATATTTCATAATACTACAAAAATGACATGAGTTTCACATGAGTAATAGGACTATATATTTTCCCAAATATTAGTGGAATTTAAATATGTAGGTCTACATACAGCATATGCTCATGCTGTGTGTGTGTGTGTGTGTGTGTGTGTGTGTGTGTGTGTGTGTGTGTGTGTGTGTGTGAGAGAGAGAGTGTGTGTGTGTGTGTGTGTCCAAAATAATTAATGATAATTTTAAAACATTGAACAAGGTCTCACCTCCAATTTTAATTTATTATCCTCCTGTTCCTTCGATTCTCTCTGAACTGTCCCCAAACGACTCTGACTCACCAGTGTGTTCTGACTATAGGGCCTGACAAACTTGATGTCACTCATCCTTGAGTCAGTAGTCCCGCACATTTCATAATTATACACTTGCTGCAATGTGCCGTCCGCATAAACTGGTGGGTAATATGGAATTACTGGCAGATTTGCAGCAGATTTGTAAAATAACTTATTCTGCCTCCACCTGTAGATTTTCACAGAAATGATTGCAATAATTGAGACGATGAAGAGCAGTGATACTACTGCAAGAGCCAAGACTAAATAAAAAGTCAGATTGTTGTTGTATTCTTTGTCATGCGTAAAGTCTGTGAATTCAGACAGCACTTCAGGAAAGCTGTCAGCAACGGCCACATTAATGGTGACTACAGCTGAACGAGACGGCTGTCCGTTATCTTCCACAACAACAGTCAGTTTTTGTTTCACAGCATCTTTATCAGTGACCTGTCGCACGGTTCTTATTTCTCCATTCTGTAACCCAACTTCAAACAACGCTCTGTCTGTGGCTTTTTGTAGTTTATAGGAGAGCCAGGCATTCTGTCCAGAGTCTACGTCAACAGCCACCACTTTAGTGACGAGATATCCAACATCTGCAGCACGAGGCACAATCTCAGCCACCACAGAACCACCAGTCTGTACTGGATACAGAACCTGAGGAGCGTTGTCATTCTGATCTTGAATATTAATTTTCACTGTCACATTACTACTGAGTTGAGGAGAGCCTCCATCTTGCGCTTTTACTAGGAAGTGGAAATATTTGAGTTGCTCAAAATCAAAAGAGCGCACAGCTGTTATCACTCCACTGTCAGGGTGAACTGAGACATATGATGAGACAGAGACCCCATTAACAGTGCTGTCTTCCATAATATATGAAACATGAGCATTCTGATTCCAATCAGCATCTTTGGCTGTAACAGTAAATATAGAAAGACCAGGTGTGTTATTCTCGATGACGCTGGCCTCATGATTACGCGTCTCAAAGACAGGAGGATTGTCATTTACATCTGATATTTGCACACGGAGAGAGACACTGCCGGAGAGCGCGGGCACTCCCTCATCAGTGCATATTACACTGATGCTGTACTCAGTTTCTCGCTCTCTGTCCAATTCCTGTTCCGTTTGCAAGCTAAAGAAACTGCTAGACGGAGATTTTATAGCAAAAGGAATATTGTCAGTCATGTAGCACCGAACCTGACCATTGACACCTGAGTCAAGATCATCAACATTTAGCATTGCGACAACAGTACCAGACTTAGAGCCCTCGGATATGGAATGGGAACTGGACAAAATATTAATACTAGGCGAATTATCATTAATATCCAACACATCGATAATTATTTTGCATGCGTTAGAGAGTCCTCCTTTATCTTTTGCCTGTATGTTAAGTTCATAATGGCTCAGTTTTTCATAATCAACTTGACCATTTAACGTTAGTTCTCCACTTTTTTCATTCATAAGAAACATGTCGGCTACATTGCTGTCTATTGTGTCTGCTATGTAGTACGTAACAACACTGTTGGACCCTTCATCTGCATCAGACGCGCTCACAGCTGTTAATATTGTACCTTTTTCTGCGTTTTCCACTATGGTTGCTTTGTAGGCTTTTTGCGTAAAAACGGGAGCATTGTCATTATTATCTAAGACAGTAATGTGTATATGTACTGTGCCCGAGAGCACTGGATCGCCTCCATCAAACGCTTCTAACAACAAAGTAAACGAACTTTGCGTTTCTCTATCTAGTGTACTTTGTAGCACCATCTCGATGTTCTTGGTGCCATCTGCCTGACTGTGCAATTCAAGCCGGAATTTATCAGTCGGTTTAAGCGAGTAGCTTTGAAGAGCATTTTGTCCTACGTCCGGATCGAAAGCCCTCCCGAGCATAAAGCTGGCACCCGCCACGGCCGATTCGCTGATCTCAAATCGAAAGTCCTTTTTCTGGAAAGTAGGAGCATTGTCATTTACATCCGTTATTTCAACAGTGATTGTGTACAATTCCATCGGGTTTTCCAAAATCATTTGAAGATGCAAAGCGCATGGAGTTGTTTTTGCACAAAGAGACTCACGATCCATTTTCTCTCCGATCAGAAGAAAGCCTGTGTTTCTATTCAGTTTGATGTATTCCGTGCTGTCTCTGGTAAATATGCGCGCTTTTCCTGACTTCAAGCGTTGTAGATCCAAACCCAAATCCTGCGCAATATTTCCCACCATCGATTCTTTTGCCATTTCTTCTGGAATGGTGTAGCTGACCTGTCCTCGCGTAGTACGAACCAGAAGAATTAAAAACAGCACCAAGTACCACATCCTTGCATCAGACATTTTTTCAATTGCACGGATGAATCAATGAAACAAAAGCACATTCAACCCGTAACAAACTATATCCTGTAAATTTATACAATTCCACTCTCATGTACGTAAGTCATTTCCGAACACGACGAGAAGTTTCGCAAAGAAATACTGTGCATAAAATAATTTCTGTTGCGGTTCCGTTACTGCTTTTTCTCTGATGCTATGGGATGTTGGAGGGTGGGTCTGTGAAATAAACATTTTCAGGCTTTCTTCGACGAACAGCGGCCCTCTGAGTGTAAACTAGGAACTACATATCAAAGTTATAGCTCTATACTTAAAAGGCGAATTGCATTATTTTCTATGGCTTCTGTAGCTAGCCTATAATACACTGCAAACAAAAGCAGTTATTAACATAGTATGAACAGTCCTTTTTCCAATACATTTTGCAGACTAAATAAAGCACATCTGAAGGAAATATTGGGAGTGCCATGGAAAAGAAAACTTAAAGTAAAATCATGAGATTTTGAGCACATTACAATACCTCAGCTGAGACCTGGGCTGGTTGGCACACTTTTCATTCTTTGTAAAAATATATCTGGTGGAATGAACGTTAGCATACATCAAGCACACGCTAATGAATGGCTAAGTTCTTTGGTTAAAACAAATCAGACATTTTCACCAAATATTTATTGACTTTAGTTAATTACTAGTTTAATTTCTGTAGAGCATTTGTGCCAACCAACCCATATTGGAGTTGATGTGTGTGTGTGTGGGGCACATTTAAATGGTTTACAAGGACATTTTTTTAAGTACAAACTGATAATTACAGGGGTATTATTCTATACATGTGGTTTATGAGGACATTTCTAGTGACCCCATAATTAAAATTGACCGCAGAAAGTTTTTTTGTGAGGGTTAGGGGTAGGGGATAGAATCTATAGTTCGTACAGTATAAAAATCATTATGTCTATGGAGAGTCCTCATAATGATAGCTGCACCATCATGAGTGTGAGTGTGTGTGTGTGTGGGGGGGGTGTGGGTGTGTGTGAGTGTGTGTGTGTGTGTGTGTGGGGGGGGGTACGCTTGTTAAGTAAAGCAAGTTATCTGTTATTTTTGTTTATCCACTTTGCTTGCCAACTAACCCCAAAATCAATGTTCCAACCTACTCCACTCACACTCTTTTTGTAAATAATAGAATGTCAGTCAGCTATGGTCCAATTACAAATCTATGTATAACAGATACACTATTCACTATTAACTAAAATTACTATCATTTAAAATCTTTCTCTGCATTAGTTCTATAACATTTTAAGCAGAGTTTTCATTTTTGTTTTAACATAAAATTAAAAGTTGTCTCAACAGATTTTAACATTCAAATGCCATGACATAATGAATCAGTGCAGATCAAGAAGGTGAACATATAGATGTTAATCTTATGTGAAATTAATAAAAAATATACCAGAAGTAATCTGTGTGACAACCAACCCCGTTCCCCCCTATAATACATCAGACAAATAGACTAGGCTACACTTTAGTAGTACTAATGTATCCAATGAGTTTCTTTTCAGCAAAAGTGTTGCTGAAAGACCTGCAGAGTTACACGCCCACCAGAAGCCTGTGGTTGGCTAAGGAACGTCGCCTTGTTGTACCAACACAAAGAAAAATACTCTTCAAAAAATTACTTAAAACACATCTTTTCCATGAGCACGTAACCAGTCACTAATACAAATAAATAAATAGATAAATTATTGTTGCACTTTAATCTGTTTTCAATACTATTCTGATGCGAGTGAAACGTTGCAGTATGGCACTTTTCGTACCACTGTCTCCTTAAGATGATTTTTTTATGTTTTCCTCTTTTGTAAGTCGCTTTGGATAAAAGCGTCTGCCAAATGAATACATGTAAATGAAAGATGCAATGCGCAGCAGTAAATAGGCATATACTGTATTCGCAAATATTTCACGTGAATTAACCTTTTTCAATTAGAAATTGATGTCCACAAATAGCAAAAAAAAAAAAAAAAAAAAAAAAAAAAATCTCTCTCAGGAGAATGAGAAGCGCCATGCATATTTTCAGTTTAATTTAGGCCTAAATAAATGAAGGAATATACATTTGCACGTCGACAAATATGTGAATAAAGTGAAAAATAAGACTGGAAATTCTTGAATTTCATAGAGTAATTTTCACCGAGTATAATATACACTTACTTATGTATGTGGAATGTGTAAACTCTGCTCTTACCGATGCTGTCGAATATTCCCCTTCCAAAAGGTTATTTTCCTTCGTTGCGCGCTGCAAAGTCTCAGTGAAACTTGAGTCCACCACTAAAACATTGTGACCACCGAGTGTGGAAAACTTGCAGTCGCTTTTCCTCGAGTCAGTCGTCATGCACACTTCATAATTATACCCGTGTGGAAGAGTTCCAGTAACTCCGGTGTCTGCGTAATGCGCCGGATAGTAAGGAATTACCGGAAGATTAGACTGACATAAGAAGCGAGATTGTCTCCATCTGTTGATCTTAACTGTTATTATGACAACCACACAAGTAATGAAAAGAAAAGAGACCGCAGCCAAGGCAAGAACTAAATAAAAAGTCAGATTGTTGTTGTATTCCTTGTCATGCGTAAAGTCTGTGAATTCAGACAGCACTTCGGGAAAGCTGTCAGCAACGGCCACATTAATGGTGACTACAGCTGAACGAGACGGCTGTCCGTTATCTTCCACAACAACAGTCAGTTTTTGTTTCACAGCATCTTTATCAGTCACCTGTCGCACGGTTCTTATTTCTCCATTCTGTAACCCAACTTCAAACAACGCTCTGTCTGTGGCTTTTTGTAGTTTATAGGAGAGCCAGGCATTCTGTCCAGAGTCTACGTCAACAGCCACCACTTTAGTGACGAGATATCCAACATCTGCAGCACGAGGCACAATCTCAGCCACCACAGAACCACCAGTCTGTACTGGATACAGAACCTGAGGAGCGTTGTCATTCTGATCTTGAATATTAATTTTCACTGTTACATTACTACTGAGTTGAGGAGAGCCTCCATCTTGCGCTCTTACTAGGAAGTGGAAATCTTTCAGTTGCTCAAAATCAAAAGAGCGCACAGCTGTTATCACTCCACTGTCAGGGTGAACTGAGACATATGATGAGACAGAGACCCCATTAACAGTGCTGTCTTCCAGAATATATGAAACATGAGCATTCTGATTCCAATCAGCATCTTTGGCTGTAACAGTAAATATAGAAAGACCAGGTGTGTTATTCTCGATGACGCTGGCCTCATGATTACGCGTCTCAAAGACAGGAGGATTGTCATTTACATCTGATATTTGCACACGGAGAGAGACACTGCCGGAGAGCGCGGGCACTCCCTCATCAGTGCATATTACACTGATGTTGTACTCAGTTTCTCGCTCTCTGTCCAATTCCTGTTCCGTTTGCAAGCTAAAGAAACCACCAGAAGGAGATGTAAGCGCAAATGGAATGTAGTCATTTATGATGCAGTGAACCTGACCATTGATACCGGAGTCAAGATCGTTTACGTTTAACATTGCCACGACAGTACCAGGTCTAGACTCCTCGGATACAGAATTTGATGTAGACATGACGTTTATCACTGGTTTGTTGTCATTTACATCGGTAAGATCAATTACAACTTTACATGAGTCAGATAGTCCTCCCTGGTCTCGTGCTTGTATGTTAAGTTGGTAACGACTTGCCTTTTCAAAGTCAGCCAGGCCTTTTAATGTTACTTTCCCGCTCCGTGCATCCACCATAAATAAATCACTGAAATCCCCAGTGTTCAACATGAGATATGCAACAATACCATTCGAGCCTTCATCTGCATCAGAGGCGCTCACTGAGGTTATAACAAAGTCCTTTGGTGAATTTTCAGCCAGAGATGCTTTGTACACCTTCTGACTGAAGACCGGAGGGTTGTCATTATGATCCAGCACAGTAACATGTATCCGCACAGTGCTGGACAACTGGGGCTCTCCGCCATCCACGGCTGTCAACAACAAAGATAACTGGTCTTCGTTTTCACGGTCAAGAGCCTTTTGTAACACCATCTCCATATTTTTGTCGCCGTCCGTTTGGCTTTGTAAATTTAAAACAAAATGACCCGTCGGTGTTAGTGAATAACTCAGAAAACTATTAACCCCAACATCCAGATCGATCGCATTTTCCAACATGAACCTTGCTCCAGTTACAGCTGACTCGCTAATTTCGAAAGTAAGTTCCCCTTTTGGAAAACTCGGAGCGTTATCGTTTATGTCTGTGATTTCTACTGTAATTTTATACAACTCCATCGGATTTTCCAAAATCAGCTGAAGATGTAAAGCGCAAGGGGTTGTTTTACCACAAAGAGGCTCGCGGTCGATTTTCTCCTGAGTGAGCAATATCCCCCTCTCATTATTTAATCCGACATATTCTGTGTTGTCCCCAGTAAATAGGCGCGCTTTGCCTGACTTCAGTCTTTTTAAATCCAAACCCAAATCTTGGGAGATATTTCCAACGATCGAATATTTTGCCATTTCTTCTGGAATGGAGTAGATAACATGTCCTCTCACCAAGCAACGAAACAGAACCATAAACATCATCGCAGTGTGCCACATTGTTACAGAGCGTGTATTTTTTTTTCGTTGCTCCTAAAATGTATTCAAAGGAGGGAAATCAGTTTCCACTTTCAAAACAATGTAAAAACGTTAAAGGCGAAGATAATGGAGATTACCTATCAGTGCCTCCGAGAAAAAAATATGGTATATAATCAGGCTGTCTTTCGATGTTCTATGACATCATTGGATGCTGATGTCTGAGGAAAAAATGCAGATGAACAGCGACCCTAAGAGTCTGGTTTAGGAATTGAAATAATCTGTTCCGAAGAAATAAAAAAAAAGCAAAACAAAATTCGTTGTAGTTATTTGCTACAATGTGTGTGTGTGTGTGTGAGTGTGTGTGTCATATTTGTTTCACAGTATGTTTATCAGTCACTTGTCATATAGTTATTTTCTCTCCATTCTGCAAACCCATTTTAAACAACGCTCTGTCTGTGACTTTCTGTTATTTTAAAGAGCCATACATTCTCGCAGAATCCACATCAGCAGCCAGGTGATTAGTTAACCAACATCTGCAGCACGAGGCACAATCTCAGCCACCACATACCACCAGTCTGTACTGGATAAAGAACCTGAGGAGCGTTCTCAAAGTATTCTGAAAGGCAACAAACTTTTAGTTCTAAAACAATTCAATTCAAGAAGCAATTTCGCCCAACATATCGTTAAGGTCAAGAAATGTGACTAAGCCACAGCCACGTTAACTGCTTTTATTGGCTCTGTATCTGTACAGTGACAATACATTTGAATCTATCTATCTATCTATCTATCTATCTATCTATCTATCTATCTATCTATCTATCTATCTATCTATCTATCTATCTATCTATCCATCCATCCATCCATCCATCCATCCATCCATCCAATCATCCAATCATCCATCCATCCATCCATCCATCCATATCTATATATGTGTATACAGAACCTGAGGAGCGTTGTCATTCTGATCCTGTACAATAATATCGAAAGTCACATTTGTGCTGAGGGGTGGAGAGCCTCCATCTTGTGCTTTCACATATACATAAACACGAATAATTTTTATTTGCTCATAATCAAAACCGCGCAATGCATATACCACTCCACTGTCAGAATTTACTGATATAAAAGAGGAAACAGATACCAGCCACTGGTGTCTCATCTAGAACATAAGAAACACGTCCTGGTTCCAGTCATCATCTTTTACACAGAGTAATTATGGACAAACAAAGTTGATTATTTTCAGTAACGTATGTAGGGTCAACACACTTTTGGGGCCTTGGAGAATTTTCATTAACAGCAGATGCTTTGAGATTTAAAGTTTCTGACTAGAAAGTGCAGGAGATCCTGAATCTATATTTGTGATGATAGTGATATAATACTCTGACACTGACACACGTTCACGATCTAGAGCAGCATCAGTTATTAAATTTGAATAATTCCGTAGTGAGGATTGAACTTTAAACAGCGTAGTTCGATCATCTGCGCATTCAGCGTGGCCATTTTCACCTGCTTGCAGATCTTTGACACTTAGAATTGCAATAGTGGTGCCAAGAGTTGCGGCCTCTCTGGAGGACCATTTCAGCATATTTGATCCCACTTGGTCGTGCATGCTGTTTTAAAATAAAATTATCAATGGATGATATGATATAATTTAGGATACCACTGACGCCGACATCTGGATCATCTGGGCTACCAAGTAAAAATACGAGCTCCAGGTACGGCCGATCCACTTCTTTCAAGATTAATCTCATCCTAAAAGAATTCGGGGAGTAATCCTTTACATCCAATATTTCAACAGTCACATGTTGTAGTTCCGTTGTTGTAGTCTGGATTATCAAGTATTATTTCAAATGTGAAGCTGCACGGAGTAATTTCAGCACAAAGCTGCTCTCGATCAATTCGCGACTTTACTACCAAATGTTCTTTGTTTGTTTTTGTCCAGACACGATACGAGCCCGATCCGAGCGCAGTCTTTGCACATCCAGACCGAGCTCATGAGCAATATTCCCGATCAGCGATTCTTTCTTCATTTCCTCCAGAACTGAGTAACGAATATGTGCATGCGCTAATGTATGAGATAGCACCGACAGCCATGATGAATACCACTCTCCATATCAAAACACGATCCAGTGGTTTCCTTTGCGAATGGTAAGGTAGAAGCTTCGCACTTAATGCAAACAAAATCATATGAGAAAGTAATTGAAGTACAAACATAGGATGGAGTTCAACTATTTAAATATCCACACAATTATCCAGTTGCTGCTTGTCAGTAAAACAATTTCCATTAATCGGCACTCTCTGGTCTCAACCACAACCTTCTAGCAGCATCACTACAGCTCTACCAAACACGCGGGGACAAATCAAGAATAAGTGTTCATACACATTTCTGCTAACCAACAGCGACCGTTAGAGTTGACAACGATGGACAACGTTTAGAAACACTGAATACATCTATTTCAAAAGATGTTTTTATTGATTGACCTAACAATAGCAAAACACACCAATAACTGCTTCAAGTAGAACCTCGACAAATAGCCTTTATGAATTCCCTTATCGAATATATTAAAATGTAAAATTTAAACACATATAATCCATTATTGTGAGAAAAACAATGTATGTAAATGAATATGCCCCAGCACTTAATTTCAGATCATACATGTCTAAACATGACTTACATATTACAATTAATGGAACAGCTCGTTTATTCAGATTTTATAAAACATTGTCTAATACTGTAAGCATAAAACTAGTAGTATATTATCTTACATTATATTACATTGTTTATTATACTATATTTATTAGAGATCTTACTATTTAAGTAATCTCAGAATCTTCTAAAAGGTAATATCTTCTAAAAAAATATATATGGTCTTAATTAAATGGTATTTTCTTTATGGCGCTGTCCAGCAAGTGGTGCTGAAAGCAGTCGATCTGCATATTGTAAGCGCATTATGTCTGAACATACACAACCAAAACATACTTTGTTTAACTCTTTTTTTAACTACACTTAACAGTAGCTGACACTCTGAACATTATCACAGCAACAGTTGTCGTTGGGGAATAAATGGATATTGAAACACAACTTGCTAAATTCACACAAAATTAATCTCAAAGAAAAGGGTACTTAATAATCAAGATTTTCTTTAATCATTGGCTTCTAAAACATGTTCAAATAGATTCAAATGAATTATATCACCAATCTTGGGTGTCTGGGGGTTAAAAGGTTATAATCAAATAATTTTACCGAATATCTTACACATTTGGTATATTTTTTACATGTATTGTATTAAGTAGCCTATGAAGATTGCTCTTACCAATATTGTCCCTTCCAAAAGGTTATTTTCCTTCGTTGCGCGCTGCAAAGTCTCAGTGAAACTTGAGTCCACCACTAAAACATTGTGACCACCGAGTGTGGAAAACTTGCAGTCACTCTTCCTCGAGTCAGTCGTCATGCACACTTCATAATTATACCCGTGTGGAAGAGTTCCAGTAACTCCGGTGTCTGCGTAATGCGGCGGATAGTAAGGAATTACCGGAAGATTAGACTGACATAAGAAGCGAGATTGTCTCCATCTGTTGATCTTAACTGTTATTATGACAACCACACAAGTAATGAAAAGAAAAGAGACCGCAGCCAAGGCAAGAACTAAATAAAAAGTCAGATTGTTGTTGTATTCCTTGTCATGCGTAAAGTCCGTGAACTCAGACAGCACTTCGGGAAAGCTGTCAGCAACGGCCACATTAATGGTGACTACAGCTGAACGAGACGGCTGTCCGTTATCTTCCACAACAACAGTCAGTTTTTGTTTCACAGCATCTTTATCAGTCACCTGTCGCACGGTTCTTATTTCTCCATTCTGTAACCCAACTTCAAACAACGCTCTGTCTGTGGCTTTTTGTAGTTTATAGGAGAGCCAGGCATTCTGTCCAGAGTCCACGTCAACAGCCACCACTTTAGTGACGAGATATCCAACATCTGCAGCACGAGGCACAATCTCAGCCACCACAGAACCACCAGTCTGTACTGGATACAGAACCTGAGGAGCGTTGTCATTCTGATCTTGAATATTAATGATGATTGTCACTTCAGAGCTCAAGGGCGGGGACCCCCCATCTCGAGCTGTCACGTTAAAGGCAAATGATTTCAGCTGTTCAAAATCAAATGATTTAACAGCGTGAATGGCGCCAGTATCTGAATTTACTGACACTAGGGAACTTAGCCGTGCCCCACGCATGTCATCATCCTTTAGGAAATAGGATAGTTGTGCGTTGTGTCCAAAGTCTGCGTCATTTGCTTTAATTGTCAGTACGGCCTGTCCAGGAGAATTATTTTCGCTAACAAATGTTTGATATTCTTCCGAATCGAAAATTGGCGGGTTGTCATTCACGTCGGAAATTTTAACAGTGACCGATTTGTTTGCGTGGCGTGCCGGACTTCCTTGGTCTGATACGAAGACCGTTATGTTGTATTCAGCAATACTTTCTCGATCAAGCACATCATCGGTTATTAAACTGTAATAATCCGTGAGAGATGACTCGATTTTAAATGGTATATTTTGGTTTATTGAGCACTGAACAACGCCATTTTTACCCGAATCTGTGTCCTCTACATTAATGACAGCTACAGTTGTTCCTACTGGGGAATTTTCAAGAAGGATGTTTGAAAAAGACATGAGTTGTATGGTTGGGGAGTTGTCATTGACATCAATAACATCTATGAAAATTTTGCAAGTATCCGAGAGGCCTCCATTGTCTCTCGCGTTAATGTTTAATTGATAACTATTTTGAGATTCGTAATCTAAATTTACAAGAAGTCTAATCTCGCCTGTATCTGGGTTTATCTCAAAAAGGCCCCTTTCTTCTTTGTTTGCAAGAGCGACGGAGTATGAAACGTGGCCATTTACACCTTCGTCAGCATCAGCAGCGCTAACAGTTCCTATGACAGTGCCAGCAGGAGAATCTTCCCCGACTTCAGTTTTGAAAACCGACTGTTTGCACACCGGGGCATTATCATTGGCATCCAGCACCTTAACATGAATACTTACAGTGCCCGATTTATGAGGCGATCCACCATCAGTTGCAACGAGAACCAATTTGATCTCATCGCGTTCCTCCCGATCAAGCTCTCGCTGTAAAACCATCTCAATGTATTTGTTGCCATCGGTCTGACTGTGCACCTCCAGTTTAAAGCTATCGGATGGGTGTAGTTTATAGCTCTGTATACCGTTTAGGCCTACATCTGTATCTATAGCGCTATCCAAAGGAAAGCGAGCTCCTAAGACTGCATTTTCAGTTATGTTTAAACTAACATGTTCTTTTGGAAACAATGGCGCATTGTCGTTTATATCTTGTACCTCAACTGTGACCCGATGCAGCTGGATTGGGTTTTCAACGATGAGATCAAAACTGAAGCTGCAAGGCGTTGTTTGTTTACAGAGATCCTCGCGATCTATCCTTTCTTTTACTACTAGAGTGCCTTTGTCCCTGCTCAGATCGACATACTGTCGGCTACCCTTTGTTACAACACGAGCTTTTCCAGAGACGAGTCTACTTATTTCTATCCCCAAGTCTTTGGCGATGTTGCACACAAATGATCCCTGTGGCATTTCCTCCGGGATGGAATATTGCGCATTGCAATAGACGACGTCCATTCCATAAAAGCAGAGAATGAAAAACACGGACTGCCATTTTAAACTTGTGGAGATAACCATCCATGGGATGTGTGAACCGCTGGATGAGCATAAAAAAGCCATATTGTGTCTTCAAATGAAGTTAAGAGTTCATGAAAATTGCGAATCCAAAATAACAGTTATGTTCTTTCTGTTCAAATCAAAAAACGTTGCATAAGAAACCCAACCGCGTCAATAGGGGACAGAGTACTGAGTCAAGACGCGCTCTCTTCAACAGCTTATAGTCAACAGCGGCACTCAGAGTTCAGATGTTGCATATACAAGACCAGTGGTCTTGATGCGGTAAGTATAGCCTAAAAAGACTTTATAATAACATAAATACCAATAATTTACGTGAGCCACACGTGTCTGATTTATTGCAATAGGGGGAATCCAGACCATTTCAGCACCATCGGAATGAACAGCGCCCGGAGAAATCCACTCACAATCTCAGACTAAAACCTCAATCAATACTTAATATATATACACAATGCTATCATTTTAAATGAAGACAACTGGAAAGGCTCTAATAATTATTATACATCGTGTTAATATATTTGATAAAGACAACCACCAAGTCTTTAATTCTGCAAGTAAAATAATTTTGATGCTAAACAGATTCAATCAAATTGATCATACATACAGGCATGATGCAGTCAATGTCATAGTACACAAATTAAGCAATCAATGCAACAATGCCTTCAAATAATCCATAATGTTTGAATGTACGGAATGTTCTTTCTTTCTTTCTTTCTTTCTTTCTTTCTTTCGTTCTTTCTTTCTTTGAAGAATGTCTAGATATTGCCATAGTCCTATATTAAAACTTTAAGAGAAAAACAAATGAGGAAATGAAAGCAATGAAAGGAAAGACAAACTGAGAGTTCTGTCTATTACATTTGTTCATTTTTATGTCAGCCACACCTGGGTGAATAATAATGTGACCAAACTATTCCAAAAGTTTTTAATTGAGGCCATGAGTTTCAGATATTTCAGTATTTCAAACAGTCTTGATTTGCTCAACTTTGATTGTGAACATCTGTTAATGTCAGGTGGAGACAATTAAGTTTCTTTCATCTGTATATCAATGTAACTGGTGTTACAAGAAGGTGTGTTTTTTTTAGCCAAGTCAATTGAAGTTTCATAATTTGGTGTTTTTCGACTTCATGTCCCATGGGAGTGATTTTATTTATTTATTTATTTATTTACTGAAAAAAAGTCTTAAAACTTTTTTTATACAATGCCTTCATTTGTTTTTGATACTTTTCATATACCTTTCTTTAGTGTAGCTTTTTTTATTGTTTTAGTCGTGTCCCAGATTCTTTCATTTTTATTAACAATGAAAATCTATTATAAAAATACAAAAATTGCATGTCTAAAACTACTACATATGTTAATCTAAACAAAGCGGGATATTTTTATTTTTTTTCAAAGGTCAGTATACTTGTTAACAAAGTAGACAAATGTATCAGTGAAGAGAATGTTTGAGACGAAATATGAGATACGTGATGTTTAAAGAAAACAAAGAAAAATCGATGTAAAAGTAAATTCCAATAATATGGTGTGACAGTATGTTTTTTAGGAAAAATACAAATTTAGCTATGAAATATAACTCTGCAAGACATTGCAGTTGGACATTTTATATTATATATATATATATATATATATATATATATATATATATATATATATATATATATATATATATATATATATACATCAACACTGTTTTTCATAAACAAAATAAAATATTGGAGATGTGGTGGAAATGAAACTGTGGTTGGAATTATTATTTTTTTTTTTTACTTTCAGAAAAAAATAAACCAAATCTATTGTGATGCATATGCACACTTGAACATAGACAAATTAATTATTAAAGAATGAAAAATTATTTAACGAAACATACTTTTGAGAAATCCACATGCTTAAACTAAATTCGAAACTTTTATAACTTATATTATTTACTTTTGGTAGCTGAAATTTCAGACACCAATTCTGAACCTTATAATTCTGAACGCCAATTCTAAGCCTTATCCCAGGACCCAAACCTAAACTTTCAATAATAAACAACGAAATTTCATTATAAAAATACTAATTATTGTTCATTTTAAACTATAATTATTTAAACAATTAGTGAAATAAACATTTAAATTTGTATTGTGTGACAATGAATTTTGTCAGGTTTTTAAAGATTACGAATGTCCTATATGGGGCGTCATATTCATCAACAAAAATTGAACACAATATAATAATAATAATAATAATTTATTATTGGCAAAATACGGTATTGTTAACCAAGTTAACAGAGCATGCTTGGGATGAAATATGAAAAAAAAAAAACGATGATTGAAGAAAATAAAGAAATGACTCAAAAAAGAAGCTGGAAATATAATTTTAAACTAATCAACTGAGACAACACAGTTTGCAGTGATAAATGAGAATCCAGAGGACTTAAACCTCTCTTACCTCATCTCCATTTCCTGTTACATCAAGGGTTATCATGTTTTGGCCAAATTGTCTGATGTATTCGTGTTTCAGAGTTCCACCTGCAGGAAGTGTGTTTTCATTATAAGATCTAACAAACTTGAAGTCACTGGTGCGCGAGCCCGTTGTTAGATACGCGTCGTAATTGTAAGAACTGCGGAGAGTTTCTCCTCCATACACCTCTGCATAGTTGGGAGGGAGATATGTGCCGGGAACTGCGACTCCATCAAACAACAGTCTGGGCTTTCGCCTTTGAATACACCTCACAGCGAGGATGAGGATGATGAATGTGAGGAAGAAGGTGGACACGCAAACTAATGCAATAATCAAGTATGACGTTAATTTAGAATTGTTGTCCTCGTAAGTCATATCTTCAAGTTCTGGGACTTCAGAAAGATTGTCAGAAACGAGTAAATATACAGCGCAGGTTGAAGACAGAGAGGGCTGCCCGTTATCCTTCACTGAAATGACAAGGTTCTGCTTCATGCTGTCAGATTCAGAAATGTCTCGCTGTGTTCTGATCTGTCCACTATGGAGACCGATGGAGAAAAGTCCCGGATCAGTAGACTTCACAATCTCATAGGACAGCCATGCGTTCTGTCCAGAATCAGCATCCACAGCAATCACCTTGGAGACAAGAGAGCCTGAAAGAGCCGTTTTAGGGACCATTTCAGTCATCAGAGACTTTCCGTCTGGAACAGGGTATAATATCTGTGGAGAGTTGTCATTCTCATCGGTTATGAAGACTTTCACTGTCACGTTGCTGCTGAGGGGAGGAGAACCATTGTCTTTGGCTTTAATTTGGACGGTGAAGTTTCTGAACTGCTCATAGTCAAATGACCTTACAGCATGGATCACTCCTGTATCACCATTGATAGATAACAATGAGGAGACTGGAACACCTCTGACTTCACTGGATACCAGAGAGTAAAGTACAGTGCCGTTCTGTCTCCAGTCTGGGTCTTTTGCACTAACAGAACAAATAGAGGTGCCTGGTTTGTTATTTTCACTTACATAAGCACTGTAGGACTGCTGCTCAAATACAGGAGGATTGTCATTCACATCTGAGACAAATAACTGTATTATCACTGAAGTGGATAATGGTGGAGATCCTCCATCTGTGGCTGTGACAGTTATGTTGTAATCTGAAACTTTCTCTCGATCTAGAGCGTTTGTTGTTACTAGAGAGAAATAGTTTTTAACAGATGGATTCAACTTGAAAGGTACATTTTGCTGAACAGAGCAACGAATCTGACGGTTTTCTTTTGAATCTTTGTCTTGAACATTGATGATGCCCACCTCAGTACCTGGCACAGAACTCTCGGGTACCGGGTTATTCAAAGATTTAATAATGATTTTAGGTGCATTGTCATTAACGTCAGTTATATCTATGATAACTTTAGCAGTTGATGATAATCCAGAGGCATCTTGCGCATGAATTCCCATTTCATAATTATTTTCTGTTTCATAATCAATTTCTCCAATCACCACAATTTGTCCAGTTGTCTTATCAATAGAAAATAATTTTGCAGCTTTATCTGATATTCGACTGAACTCATAAGATACTTCCCCGTTTGGACCTTCATCAGCATCAGTGGCGCTCACTCTGATCACTTCTGTTCCTGCAGGTGTATTTTCAGCCAGAGACACTTTATAAACATGCTGACTAAATACTGGAACATTATCATTAGCATCTAGAACAGTGATGTGTATGACAGCAGTGCCAGACCTCTGTGCTGTACCACCATCAGTTGCTGTGAGTATCAATTCAATCACCTTCTGTTGTTCACGATCCAACTCCTTCTCCAAAACAAGTTCGGCGTATTTTCCTCCATCTGCAGTGTCATGTACATTCAAAACGAAATGTGTGTTTTTCTCCAGTGAATATCCTTTAACTGCGTTTTGTCCAATATCTGAGTCATGTGCCTCGTGCAAACGGAATCTCTGGCCTTTATCTGCTGATTCTGTGATTTCAAAGTTAATACGATCATTTGGAAAACGAGGTGCGTTATCATTTATATCCTGAATATTCAGAAATACACGGTGTATTTCAAGAGGGTTTTCCAGGACGAGCTCATAACTGAGAACGCAGGAGATTCGAGAACCACAAAGCTCCTCTCGGTCTAATGTCTCTGCCACAATTAAATCACCAGTATTCACATTAATATCACAATACCGCTTGCTGCTATCTTCTGTGTCAATCCGAGCCTTTCGAGCAGACAATTGTTTAGCATCAATCTTGAGATCCTTGGCAAGACTCCCAATCACATATTGGCGCTTCATTTCTTCTGGAATATTGTAGTTCAGATCTGCACAGACGGTCCTCGAGGGGAAGAGAAGGAGAGCCACGAAACACAAAGGAACGGAAAATAATTTGTAATCCATATTTGAAGAGTTGATGTTGCACCTATGGTTGATCTGCCCAACACTGCTGTACAGCAACTCTTTTTCAAATGATAGTCTAATAATTCTGTCAGTATACACGGACTGTTACTCCATTTTGTGCTGCGTTTCTTCTAACAGACTGAGTTTCTATTGCATACATTAAGTGTGGGAGGAGAGACGCTTCATTCTGCACTCTTGGTAAAGAGCGACACTCTGAGTATTTTCTGTTCATTGCAGCATTCGGGCATTTTCTCAAAAGACAACAGGGATCGACCAAGTTTGTCTGTTTGTTACCCTGAAGAGTTTTAAAATTACATTTTTATGTGGCTATTAAAAAAATCCGCCATGGTGGAAAATAACTAACAATGGTGACATCGTTGTCAAAAATACTGAAGTCAGCACGGACGCTGTCCATCTGTGTGGTGCTGAACATGAAAATCTCCGCTGACAGGCTGAATGAGAAAATACAAACGTGACTTTGAATTTATAAATAGTAAAAACAAGGGCATCAATCTTAAATATAGTGAGTGAATGACTCTATTCTGACCTTTTACCAAACATTGTCCTTTAGTAAGTTTTCACTTCAATACTGTGCACTGCACACAAGCCTCAAAGTGATCTTAAAACATCAACAGTAAATCGCAAAAACAAATCCACAAAACTGTAGAGTTGGCAGATTTCAAAGACACAATATTAAAAAGAGTTTGGAAAAGTATTGTGGGCAATATGACACTGACTAGTAAAGAACACACATAATTATTAAAAACAACAAACAAAAGACAGAGAAATGACTCAAAAGTACACCTGTGTATATTTTCCAAACTTGTATTGTTTAATACAACATTGTATTTCCTCATATCAGTGCTGAATGTGTAGGCTTAAAAACAAATGCTATCAAATACTGGCAGTCGAGAAATCTGGTCAATCTGCAGTGGCAGACGTGTTTTATTGCTAAACTTACAGAAAAAAAGGGAGGTGATAACAATATCATACGAAAACAAGCTCTATGTTTTATTTGTAAACATTTGTGTTTCTTTAACGTCAGAAAATTTCATGTCCTAAAGTTTGATATTTATTAAATCTTAAAGATTTTAACTTTTTGTTATTAAGCTCACATTAAAACTGAATGTGAAACTTTTACCTTTTCTCATTTATTTTTGGTACTTTTCAGATGCCTGTCCCTGACTTTCAATAATACACAACGAAACTCCAATATCAAAATATTAATTATTATATGTCTAAATCTATAATAATGTAAACAAAGTCTAAAACAATCTTAAACCATTCAAGTTTTACTGTGTGAAAATTATATCAGATTTTTTAAAAATATGAATATCAATTTGGGGAGTCATTTCAATCACACCAAACAATTTTTACACACACACACACACACACACACACACACACACATGCTGGCAGCCAAAAGTTTGAAATAATGTACAGATTTTTCTCTTATGGAATGAAATTGGTACTTTTATTCACCAAAACGGCATTCAGCGGATCACAATGTATATTCAGGACATTAATAACATGAAAAATGACTATTACAATTTTGAAAAAATTAAGAACTTCTTAAACTACTTCAAAGAGTTCTCTTCAAAAATTCCTCCATGTTCAGCAATGAAATCTTTGCAGATCTTTGTCAATCTAGCTGTAAGATTGTACAGATACTCAGGTGCCTGGCACATGCCATAGATGTGGCTGTCTTGTCGGGCACAACTCACACACCTTTCAGTCTAGTTGATCCCACAAAAGCTCAATGGGGTTAAGATCCAAAACACTCTATTACAATTATATGTTTCCAATGTCTGTGTTTCTATGCTCACTCTTGATAGACAGACAGACAGACAGACAGACAGACAGACAGATAGATAGATAGATAGATAGATAGATAGATAGATAGATAGATAGATAGATAGATAGATAGATAGATAGATAGATAGATAGATAGATAGATAGATAGATAGATAGATAGATAGATAGATAGATATTGTAACTTTCGCCAAAATTTAGCAGACTATACTTGTTAAGAAGTTCGACAGAAATGTCAGAGAATAACAAGCTTTATGTAAAATATAAAAGAACTGATGCTTGAAGAAATAAAGAACTGACTCAATATAGAAGGTGGAAACATAATTTTAAACTAATCAACTGAGACAACACAGTTTGCAGTGATAAATGAGAATCCAGAGGACTTAAACCTCTCTTACCTCATCTCCATTTCCTGTTACATCATGTGTTATCATGTTTTGTCCAAATTGTCTGTTGTATTCGTGTTTCAGAGTTCCACCTGCAGGAAGTGTGTTTTCATTATAAGATCTAACAAACTTGAAGTCACTGGTGCGCGAGCCCGTTGTTAGATACGCGTCGTAATTGTAAGAACTGCGGAGAGTTTCTCCTCCATACACCTCTGCATAGTTGGGAGGGAGATATGTGCCGGGAACTGCGACTCCATCAAACAACAGTCTGGGCTTTCGCCTTTGAATACACCTCACAGCGAGGATGAGGATGATGAATGTGAGGAAGAAGGTGGACACGGAAACTAATGCAATAATCAAGTATGATGTTAATTTAGAATTGTTGTACTCGTAAGTCATATCTTCAAGTTCTGGGACTTCAGAAAGATTGTCAGAAACGAGTAAATATACAGTGCAGGTTGAAGACAGAGAGGGCTGCCCGTTATCCTTCACTGAAATGACAAGGTTCTGCTTCATGCTGTCAGATTCAGAAATGTCTCGCTGTGTTCTGATCTGTCCACTATGGAGACCGATGGAGAAAAGTCCTGGATCAGTAGACTTCACAATCTCATAGGACAGCCATGCATTCTGTCCAGAATCAGCATCCACAGCAATCACCTTGGAGACCAGGGAGCCTGAAAGAGCCGTTTTAGGGACCATTTCAGTCATCAGAGACTTTCCGTCTGGAACAGGGTATAATATCTGTGGAGAGTTATCATTCTCATCGGTTATGAAGACTTTCACTGTCACGTTGCTGCTGAGGGGAGGAGAACCATTGTCTTTGGCTTTAATTTGGACGGTGAAGTTTCTGAACTGCTCATAGTCAAATGACCTTACAGCATGGATCACTCCTGTATCACCATTGATAGATAGCAATGAGGAGACTGGAACACCTCTGACTTCACTGGATACCAGAGAGTAAAGTACAGTGCCGTTCTGTCTCCAGTCTGGGTCTGTTGCACTAACAGAACAAATAGAGGTGCCTGGTTTGTTATTTTCACTTACATAAGCACTGTAGGACTGCTGCTCAAATACAGGAGGATTGTCATTCACATCTGAGACAAATAACTGTATAATCACTGAAGTGGATAATGGTGGAGATCCTCCATCTGTGGCTGTGACAGATATGTTGTAATCTGAAACTTTCTCTCGATCTAGAGCGTTTGTTGTTACTAGAGAGAAATAGTTTTTAACAGATGGAATCAACTTGAAAGGTACATTTTGCTGAACAGAGCAAAGAATCTGACGGTTTTCTTTTGAATCTTTGTCTTGAACATTAATGATGCCCACCTCAGTACCTGGCACAGAACTCTCGGGTACCGGGTTATTCAAAGATTTAATAATGATTTTAGGTGCATTGTCATTAACGTCAGTTATATCTATGATAACTTTAGCAGTTGATGATAATCCAGAGGCATCTTGTGCATGAATTCCCATTTCATAATTATTTTCTGTTTCATAATCAATTTCTCCAATCACCACAATTTGTCCAGTTGTCTTATCAATAGAAAATAATTTTGCAGCTTTATCTGATATTCGACTGAATTCATAAGATACTTCCCCGTTTGGACCTTCATCGGCATCAGTGGCGCTCACTCTGATCACTTCTGTTCCTGCAGGTGTATTTTCAGCCAGAGACACTTTATAAACAGGCTGACTAAATACTGGAACATTATCATTAGCATCTAGAACAGTGATGTGTATGACAGCAGTGCCAGACCTCTGTGCTGTACCACCATCAGTTGCTGTGAGTATCAATTCAATCACCTTCTGTTGTTCACGATCCAACTCCTTCTCCAAAACAAGTTCGGCGTATTTTCCTCCATCTGCAGTGTCATGTACATTCAAAACGAAATGTGTGTTTTTCTCCAGTGAATATCCTTTAACTGCGTTTTGTCCAATATCTGAGTCATGTGCCTCGTGCAAACGGAATCTCTGGCCTTTAAGTGCAGATTCTCTGATTTCAAAGTTAATACGATCATTTGGAAAACGAGGTGCGTTATCATTTATATCCTGAATATTCAGAAATACACGGTGTATTTCAAGAGGGTTTTCCAGGACGAGCTCATAACTGAGAACGCAGGAGATTCGAGAACCACAAAGCTCCTCTCGGTCTAATGTCTCTGCCACAATTAAATCACCAGTATTCACATTAATATCACAATACCGCTTGCTGCTATCTTCTGTGTCAATCCGAGCCTTTCGAGCAGACAATTGTTTAGCATCAATCTTGAGATCCTTGGCAAGACTCCCAATCACATATTGGCGCTTCATTTCTTCTGGAATATTGTAGTTCAGATCTGCACAGACGGTCCTCGAGGGGAAGAGAAGGAGAGCCACGAAACACAAAGGAACGGAAAATAATTTGTAATCCATATTTGAAGAGTTGATGTTGCACCTATGGTTGATCTGCCCAACACTGCTGTACAGCAACTCTTTTTCAAATGATAGTCTAATAATTCTGTCAGTATACACGGACTGTTACTCCATTTTGTGCTGCGTTTCTTCTAACAGACTGAGTTTCTATTGCATACATTAAGTGTGGGAGGAGAGACGCTTCATTCTGCACTCTTGGTAAAGAGCGACACTCTGAGTATTTTCTGTTCATTGCAGCATTCGGGCATTTTCTCAAAAGACAACAGGGATCGACCAAGTTTGTCTGTTTGTTACCCTGAAGAGTTTTAAAATTACATTTTTATGTGGCTATTAAAAAAATCCGCCATGTTGGAAAATAACTAACAATGGTGACATCCTTGTCAAAAATACTGAAGTCAGCACGGACGCTGTCCATCTTTGTGGTGCTGAAAATGAAAATCTCCGCTGACAGGCTGAATGAGAAAATACAAACGTGACTTTGAATTTATAAATAGTAAAAACAAGGGCATCAATCTTAAATATAGTGAGTGAATGACTCTATTCTGACCTTTTACCAAACATTGCCCTTTAGTAAGTTTTCACTTCAATACTGTGCACTGCACACAAGCCACAAAGTGATCTTAAAACATCAACAGTAAATCGCAAAAACAAATCCACAAAACTGTAGAGTTGGCAGATTTCAAAGACACAATATTAAAAAGAGTTTGGAAAAGTATTGTGGGCAATATGACACTGACTAGTAAAGAACACACATAATTATTAAAAACAACAAACAAAAGACAGAGAAATGACTCAAAAGTACACCTGTGTATATTTTCCAAACTTGTATTGTTTAATACAACATTGTATTTCCTCATATCAGTGCTGAATGTGTAGGCTTAAAAACAAATGCTATCAAATACTGGCAGTCGAGAAATCTGGTCAATCTGCAGTGGCAGACGTGTTTTATTGCTAAACTTACAGAAAAAAAGGGAGGTGATAACAATATCATACGAAAACAAGCTCTATGTTTTATTTGTAAACATTTGTGTTTCTTTAACGTCAGAAAATTTCATGTCCTAAAGTTTGATATTTATTAAATCTTAAAGATTTTAACTTTTTGTTATTAAGCTCACATTAAAACTGAATGTGAAACTTTTACCTTTTCTCATTTATTTTTGGTACTTTTCAGATGCCTGTCCCTGACTTTCAATAATACACAACGAAACTCCAATATCAAAATATTAATTATTATATGTCTAAATCTATAATAATGTAAACAAAGTCTAAAACAATCTTAAACCATTCAAGTTTTACTGTGTGAAAATTATATCAGATTTTTTAAAAATATGAATATCAATTTGGGGAGTCATTTCAATCACACCAAACAATTTTTACACACACACACACACACACACACACACATATGCTGGCAGCCAAAAGTTTGAAATAATGTACAGATTTTTCTCTTATGGAATGAAATTGGTACTTTTATTCACCAAAACGGCATTCAGCGGATCACAATGTATATTCAGGACATTAATAACATGAAAAATGACTATTACAATTTTGAAAAAATTAAGAACTTCTTAAACTACTTCAAAGAGTTCTCTTCAAAAATTCCTCCATGTGCAGCAATGAAAGCTTTGCAGATCTTTGTCAATCTAGCTGTAAGATTGTACAGATACTCAGGTGCCTGGCACATGCCATAGATGTGGCTGTCTTGTCGGGCACAACTCACACACCTTTCAGTCTAGTTGATCCCACAAAAGCTCAATGGGGTTAAGATCCAAAACACTCTATTACAATTATCTGTTTCCAATGTCTGTGTTTCTATGCTCACTCTTGATAGACAGACAGACAGACAGACAGACAGACTGATAGATAGATAGATAGATAGATAGATAGATAGATAGATAGATAGATAGATAGATAGATAGATAGATAGATAGATAGATAGATAGATAGATAGATAGATAGATAGATAGATAGATAGATAGATAGATAGATAGATATTGTAACTTTCGCCAAAATTTAGCAGACTATACTTGTTAAGAAGTTCGACAGAAATGTCAGAGAATAACAAGCTTTATGTAAAATATAAAAGAACTGATGCTTGAAGAAATAAAGAACTGACTCAATATAGAAGGTGGAAACATAATTTTAAACTAATCAACTGAGACAACACAGTTTGCAGTGATAAATGAGAATCCAGAGGACTTAAACCTCTCTTACCTCATCTCCATTTCCTGTTACATCATGTGTTATCATGTTTTGTCCAAATTGTCTGTTGTATTCGTGTTTCAGAGTTCCACCTGCAGGAAGTGTGTTTTCATTATAAGATCTAACAAACTTGAAGTCACTGGTGCGCGAGCCCGTTGTTAGATACGCGTCGTAATTGTAAGAACTGCGCATAGTTTCTCCTCCATACACCTCTGCATAGTTGGGAGGGAGATATGTGCCGGGAACTGCGACTCCATCAAACAACAGTCTGGGCTTTCGCCTTTGAATACACCTCACAGCGAGGATGAGGATGATGAATGTGAGGAAGAAGGTGGACACGGAAACTAATGCAATAATCAAGTATGACGTTAATTTAGAATTGTTGTACTCGTAAGTCATATCTTCAAGTTCTGGGACTTCAGAAAGATTGTCAGAAACGAGTAAATATACAGTGCAGGTTGAAGACAGAGAGGGCTGCCCGTTATCCTTCACTGAAATGACAAGGTTCTGCTTCATGCTGTCAGATTCAGAAATGTCTCGCTGTGTTCTGATCTGTCCACTATGGAGACCGATGGAGAAAAGTCCTGGATCAGTAGACTTCACAATCTCATAGGACAGCCATGCATTCTGTCCAGAATCAGCATCCACAGCAATCACCTTGGAGACCAGGGAGCCTGAAAGAGCCGTTTTAGGGACCATTTCAGTCATCAGAGACTTTCCGTCTGGAACAGGGTATAATATCTGTGGAGAGTTATCATTCTCATCGGTTATGAAGACTTTCACTGTCACGTTGCTGCTGAGGGGAGGAGAACCATTGTCTTTGGCTTTAATTTGGACGGTGAAGTTTCTGAACTGCTCATAGTCAAATGACCTTACAGCATGGATCACTCCTGTATCACCATTGATAGATAGCAATGAGGAGACTGGAACACCTCTGACTTCACTGGATACCAGAGAGTAAAGTACAGTGCCGTTCTGTCTCCAGTCTGGGTCTGTTGCACTAACAGAACAAATAGAGGTGCCTGGTTTGTTATTTTCACTTACATAAGCACTGTAGGACTGCTGCTCAAATACAGGAGGATTGTCATTCACATCTGAGACAAATAACTGTATAATCACTGAAGTGGATAATGGTGGAGATCCTCCATCTGTGGCTGTGACAGATATGTTGTAATCTGAAACTTTCTCTCGATCTAGAGCGTTTGTTGTTACTAGAGAGAAATAGTTTTTAACAGATGGAATCAACTTGAAAGGTACATTTTGCTGAACAGAGCAAAGAATCTGACGGTTTTCTTTTGAATCTTTGTCTTGAACATTAATGATGCCCACCTCAGTACCTGGCACAGAACTCTCGGGTACCGGGTTATTCAAAGATTTAATAATGATTTTAGGTGCATTGTCATTAACGTCAGTTATATCTATGATAACTTTAGCAGTTGATGATAATCCAGAGGCATCTTGTGCATGAATTCCCATTTCATAATTATTTTCTGTTTCATAATCAATTTCTCCAATCACCACAATTTGTCCAGTTGTCTTATCAATAGAAAATAATTTTGCAGCTTTATCTGATATTCGACTGAATTCATAAGATACTTCCCCGTTTGGACCTTCATCGGCATCAGTGGCGCTCACTCTGATCACTTCTGTTCCTGCAGGTGTATTTTCAGCCAGAGACACTTTATAAACATGCTGACTAAATACTGGAACATTATCATTAGCATCTAGAACAGTGATGTGTATGACAGCAGTGCCAGACCTCTGTGCTGTACCACCATCAGTTGCTGTGAGTATCAATTCAATCACCTTCTGTTGTTCACGATCCAACTCCTTTTCCAAAACAAGTTCGGCGTATTTTCCTCCATCTGCAGTGTCATGTACATTCAAAACGAAATGTGTGTTTTTCTCCAGTGAATATCCTTTAACTGCGTTTTGTCCAATATCTGAGTCATGTGCCTCGTGCAAACGGAATCTCTGGCCTTTAAGTGCAGATTCTCTGATTTCAAAGTTAATACGATCATTTGGAAAACGAGGTGCGTTATCATTTATATCCTGAATATTCAGAAATACACGGTGTATTTCAAGAGGGTTTTCCAGGACGAGCTCATAACTGAGAACGCAGGAGATTCGAGAACCACAAAGCTCCTCTCGGTCTAATGTCTCTGCCACAATTAAATCACCAGTATTCACATTAATATCACAATACCGCTTGCTGCTATCTTCTGTGTCAATCCGAGCCTTTCGAGCAGACAATTGTTTAGCATCAATCTTGAGATCCTTGGCAAGACTCCCAATCACATATTGGCGCTTCATTTCTTCTGGAATATTGTAGTTCAGATCTGCACAGACGGTCCTCGAGGGGAAGAGAAGGAGAGCCACGAAACACAAAGGAACGGAAAATAATTTGTAATCCATATTTGAAGAGTTGATGTTGCACCTATGGTTGATCTGCCCAACACTGCTGTACAGCAACTCTTTTTCAAATGATAGTCTAATAATTCTGTCAGTATACACGGACTGTTACTCCATTTTGTGCTGCGTTTCTTCTAACAGACTGAGTTTCTATTGCATACATTAAGTGTGGGAGGAGAGACGCTTCATTCTGCACTCTTGGTAAAGAGCGACACTCTGAGTATTTTCTGTTCATTGCAGCATTCGGGCATTTTCTCAAAAGACAACAGGGACCGACCAAGTTTGTCTGTTTGTTACCCTGAAGAGTTTTAAAATTACATTTTTATGTGGCTATTAAAAAAATCCGCCATGGTGGAAAATAACTAACATGGTGACATCCTTGTCAAAAATACTGAAGTCAGCACGGACGCTGTCCATCTGTGTGGTGCTGAACATGAAAATCTCCGCTGACAGGCTGAATGAGAAAATACAAACGTGACTTTGAATTTATAAATAGTAAAAACAAGGGCATCAATCTTAAATATAGTGAGTGAATGACTCTATTCTGACCTTTTACCAAACATTATCCTTTAGTAAGTTTTCACTTCAATACTGTGCACTGCACACAAGCCTCAAAGTGATCTTAAAACATCAACAGTAAATCACAAAAACAAATCCACAAAATTGTAGAGTTGGCAGATTTCAAAGACACAATATTAAAAAGAGTTTGGAAAAGTATTGTGGGCAATATGACACTGACTAGTAAAGAACACACATAATTATTAAAAACAACAAACAAAAGACAGAGAAATGACTCAAAAGTACACCTGTGTATATTTTCCAAACTTGTATTGTTTAATACAACATTGTATTTCCTCATATCAGTGCTGAATGTGTAGGCTTAAAAACAAATGCTATCAAATACTGGCAGTCGAGAAATCTGGTCAATCTGCAGTGGCAGACGTGTTTTATTGCTAAACTTACAGAAAAAAAGGGAGGTGATAACAATATCATACGAAAACAAGCTCTATGTTTTATTTGTAAACATTTGTGTTTCTTTAACGTCAGGAAATTTCATGTCCTAAAGTTTGATATTTATTAAATCTTAAAGATTTTAACTTTTTGTTATTAAGCTCACATTAAAACTGAATGTGAAACTTTTACCTTATCTAATTTATTTTTGGTACTTTTCAGATGCCTGTCCCTGACTTTCAATATTAGACAACAAATCTCCATTATAAAAATATTAATTATTATATGTCTAAATCTATAATAATGTAAACAAAGAGTAAAATAATCTTAAACCATTCAAGTTTTATTGTGTGAAAATTATATCAGATTTTTTTAAAATATGAATATCAATTTGGGGATTCATTTCCATCACATCAAACAATTTTCACACGCACACACAAACACACAAATGTATATTCAGGACATTAATAACATGGAAAATTACAATTTTGAAAAAAATTCAGAACTTATTAAACTACTTCAAAGAGTTTTATTTTGTGAAATTGATTTATATCAGATTTTTTACAAATATGAATATCAAATTTGGGGATTAATTTCCATCACACCAAACAATTTTTACACACACACACACACACACACACACACACACACAAGGTTTTCCTGGCTGTGTAGAGCATGCTTCCATGATTTGGGAACAGATCCAGTCCACCAAGAGGGAGAAAAAAGATTTGCACGTCATATGGCTAGACCTAGCCAATGCCTATGGGTCAGTGCCACACCTGCTCATAGCCTACCCTTTGGAATTCTTCTACATCCCAGACAACATCAAGACCATGATCATGAACTACTTCCAGGACATGCACATGTGCTTTGCAATGAAGAAGTTCATCACTGGCTGGCAACAACTGGAAGTAGGGATTGCAATGGGATGCTCCATTTCCCCCATCCTCTTCGTGGCAGCGTTTGAGGTCATCCTGATCGGGGCAAGGCAAGTGGTGGGTGGGGTCCGGTTGCCTGCAGGCCAGAGGCTCCCATCCCTAAGGAGCTATATGGACGACATCACCTGCCTGCTACGAACTGCCGCATGCACATCTAGTCTGCTTAAGAGGCTGGATGAGCTGATCACCTGGGCCAGGATGAAGTTTAAGCCACAGAAGTCAAGGAGCCTCTCATTGCATAAGGGGGAGAGAAAAACAGACTCACCTTCACCATCAGTGGGGAAGACATCCCCCGCATCGTGGATCAGCCCATCCGAAGCCTTTTAAGACTTTATACATCTGGTCTCTCAGACAAGGATATGGGGAAAATCATCCTTCTGCAGCTGTCAGAAGGCCTATCCAAGATTGACGCAAGCCAGCTACCTGGAAAGTACAAGGTGTGGTGTTATCACTTCACCCTGTACCCAAGGATGATGTGGCCTCTGAAGCTGTGCGAAGTCACCTCATCAGCCATAAGCCGGATGGAGGCAAAAGCCAACTCCTTCATCCGTAAATGGCTTGGCCTACCACGGTGCTTCTCAGCTGCTGGCCTGTATGGATGGAAATCACTCCAGCTACCTTTGAAATCCATCACCCTGGGCTATAGGCAGGAGAAGGCAAGGCTGGTGATGGAATTAAGGGACTCCTCCAACAGGACAGTGGCTGATGCAAATGTCAGAGTTGAGACTGGAAGGAAATGGAGGGCCAAGGAGGAGGTTCAGAAGGTGATGGGAAGACTGCAACATCAACAAGTCATGGGCATGGTCCAGACAGGGCGGGCAGGCCTTGGATGGAGCAAGCCACCCATCCCATGGTCCAAGGCAAGCAGGAAGGAGAGGAAGGACCTTGTTGTTGCAGAGGTCACCAGGATTGAGCAGGAGGAGATCAGAGTGAAGTCTGTAGTACAGGGGCAGCAGGGGCGGTGGACAACTTGAGGGTGTCACGAGCCGAGCAATCAGCTGGGCAGAGTTCTGGAAACTGCCACAGGCTCGGCTCAGTTTCCTCATTAGGGCAACGTACGACACCATCCCGAGCCCTAAAAACCTCCACCAATGGCTTGGAACAGAGCAATCCTGTGACCTCTGCGGGACCATCAATGCCTCACTCCAGCATATTCTGTCTTGCTGTAAAACCGCACTGACACAGGGGCGGCTCAGATGGCGGCACGACCAAGTGCTCAGATAGCTGGCAGAGGTGCTGGAGAAAAGTCGAGAGGAGGCAAACAACCAGAGTCCATCAGAGAGCCGATGCAGGATCCACTTCATTAGGCAGGGGGAACACGCAATGCATACCAGCAAGAGACAACCTGCCAAGCTTTTAACACCAGGGGCGGTGTGGAAGATGGAAGTGGACTTGGGAAGGCAGCTCCAGTTCCCACAGGAGATATGCAGCACCACCTTAAGACCTGACGTGGTGCTGTGGTCTGCAGCTGTGAAGTCAGTAATACTGATTGAGCTGACAGTGCCATGGGAGGAGGGTCTGGAAGCTGCCTACGAGAGAAAGAAGGTGAAGTATGCAGACCTGGTTGCGGAGTGCAGGGAAAGTGGATGGAGTGTGAGGATGTACCCGGTGGAGGTGGGAGCCAGAGGTTTTGTGGGCAGATCAATATCACATCTGCTCAAGGACCTGGGACTACGGGGAGTCACAATGAGCAGATCCACCAAAGAGTTCTCTGAAGAAGCTGAGAAAGCAAGCCACTGGCTCTGGCTGAAACGACGAGACAAGGCTTGGGGAGTAACATCAAATTAGGTTTTGCTGCGAGGGGTGTCAGGGAGACGTCCCTGTTCACTGCCCCGCCACCATGAGATGTTCTGGGTTAAGGGGCGAAACGTCAATGAGCGGTGGTCCCCAGCTGAAGACCCTGCAGCGAAACCGTGCGGTATGTGGTCAGGTTTAGGCCTGCCTCAGAGAAAAGGACGCCTCTGCCATACATAGTCCACCAAAGGCACTGTTGGAGGTGCGACAGGCCTAAGGCCCAGCAGAAAGACCATCTCGCTGTAATAAATAACACACACACAAACACACACACACACACACACACACACACACATGCTGGCAGCCAAAAGTGTGAAATAATGTACAGATTTTGCTCTTATGGAAAGAAATTGGTACTTTTATTCACCAAAGTGGCATTCAGCTGATCACAATGTATATTCAGGACATTAATAATGTGAGAAATTACTATTACAATTTTGAAAAAATTCAGAACTTCTTAAACTACTTCAAAGAGTTCTCATCAAAAAATACTTCATGTACAGCAATGAAAGCTTTGCAGATCTTTTGCAATCTAGCTGTAAGATTGTACAGATACTCAGGTGACTGGCACTTGCCATAGATGTGGCTGTCTTGTTGGGCACAATGCACACACCTTACAGTCTATCTGATCCCACAAATGCTCAATGGGGTTAAGATCCAAAACACTCTATTACAATTATCTGTTTCCAATGTCTGTGTTTCTATGCTCACTCTTGATAGATAGATAGATAGATAGATAGATAGATAGATAGATAGATAGATAGATAGATAGATAGATAGATAGATAGATAGATAGATAGATAGATTTTTATTGTAACTTTCGCTAAAACTTAGCAGACAATACTTCTTATGAAGTTCGACAGAAATGTCAGAGAATAACACGCTTCATGTAAAATATAAAAGAACTGATGTTTGATGAAATAAAGAAATGACTCAAAAAAGAAGCTGGAAAAATAATTTTAAACTAATCCACTGAGACAACATAGTTTGCAGTGATAAATGAGAATCCAGAGGACTTAAACCTCTCTTACCTCATCTTCATTTCCTGTTACATCAAGTGTTATCATGTTTTGTCCAAATTTTCTGTTGTATTCGTGTTTCAGAGTTCCACCTGCAGGAAGTGTGTTTTCATTATAAGATCTAACAAACTTGAAGTCACTGGTGCGCGAGCCCGTTGTTAGATACGCGTCATAATTGTAAGAACTGCGGAGAGTTTCTCCTCCATACACCTCTGCATAGTTGGGAGGGAGATATGTGCCGGGAACTGCGACTCCATCAAACAACAGTCTGGGCTTTCGCCTTTGAATACACCTCACAGCGAGGATGAGTATGATGAATAATAGGAAGAAGGTGGACACGCAAACTAATGCAATAATCAAGTATGACGTTAATTTAGAATTGTTGTCCTCGTAAGTCATATCTTCAAGTTCTGGGACTTCAGAAAGATTGTCAGAAACGAGTAAATATACAGCGCAGGTTGAAGACAGAGAGGGCTGCCCGTTATCCTTCACTGAAATGACAAGGTTCTGCTTCATGCTGTCAGATTCAGAAATGTCTCGCTGTGTTCTGATCTGTCCACTATGGAGACCGATGGAGAAAAGTCCCGGATCAGTAGACTTCACAATCTCATAGGACAGCCATGCATTCTGTCCAGAATCAGCATCCACAGCAATCACCTTGGAGACCAGAGAGCCTGAAAGAGCCGTTTTAGGGACCATTTCAGTCATCAGAGACTTTCCGTCTGGAACAGGGTATAATATCTGTGGAGAGTTGTCATTCTCATCGGTTATGAAGACTTTCACTGTCACGTTGCTGCTGAGGGGAGGAGAACCATTGTCTTTGGCTTTAATTTGGACGGTGAAGTTTCTGAACTGCTCATAGTCAAATGACCTTACAGCATGGATCACTCCTGTATCACCATTGATAGATAGCAATGAGGAGACTGGAACACCTCTGACTTCACTGGATACCAGAGAGTAAAGTACAGTGCCGTTCTGTCTCCAGTCTGGGTCTGTTGCACTAACAGAACAAATAGAGGTGCCTGGTTTGTTATTTTCACTTACATAAGCACTGTAGGACTGCTGCTCAAATACAGGAGGATTGTCATTCACATCTGAGACAAATAACTGTATAATCACTGAAGTGGATAATGGTGGAGATCCTCCATCTGTGGCTGTGACAGTTATGTTGTAATCTGAAACTTTCTCTCGATCTAGAGCGTTTGTTGTTACTAGAGAGAAATAGTTTTTAACAGATGGATTCAACTTGAAAGGTACATTTTGCTGAACAGAGCAACGAATCTGACGGTTTTCTTTTGAATCTTTGTCTTGAACATTAATGATGCCCACCTCAGTACCTGGCACAGAACTCTCGGGTACCGGGTTATTCAAAGATTTAATAATGATTTTAGGTGCATTGTCATTAACGTCAGTTATATCTATGATAACTTTAGCAGTTGATGATAATCCAGAGGCATCTTTAGCTTGTATTCCCATTTCATAGTTGTTTTCCTTTTCAAAATCAATTTCTCCAATCACCACAATTTGTCCAGTTGTCTTATCAATAGAAAATAATTTTGCAGCTTTATCTGATATTCGACTGAATTCATAAGATACTTCCCCGTTTGGACCTTCATCGGCATCAGTGGCGCTCACTCTGATCACTTCTGTTCCTGCAGGTGTATTTTCAGCCAGAGACACTTTATAAACAGGCTGACTAAATACTGGAACATTATCATTAGCATCTAGAACAGTGATGTGTATGACAGCAGTGCCAGACCTCTGTGCTGTACCACCATCAGTTGCTGTGAGTATCAATTCAATCACCTTCTGTTGTTCACGATCCAACTCCTTCTCCAAAACAAGTTCGGCGTATTTTCCTCCATCTGCAGTGTCATGTACATTCAAAACGAAATGTGTGTTTTTCTCCAGTGAATATCCTTTAACTGCGTTTTGTCCAATATCTGAGTCATGTGCCTCGTCCAAACGGAATCTCTGGCCTTTAAGTGCAGATTCTCTGATTTCAAAGTTAATACGATCATTTGGAAAACGAGGTGCGTTATCATTTATATCCTGAATATTCAGAAATACACGGTGTATTTCAAGAGGGTTTTCCAGGACGAGCTCATAACTGAGAACGCAGGAGATTCGAGAACCACAAAGCTCCTCTCGGTCTAATGTCTCTGCCACAATTAAATCACCAGTATTCACATTAATATCACAATACCGCTTGCTGCTATCTTCTGTGTCAATCCGAGCCTTTCGAGCAGACAATTGTTTAGCATCAATCTTGAGATCCTTGGCAAGACTCCCAATCACATATTGGCGCTTCATTTCTTCTGGAATATTGTAGTTCAGATCTGCACAGACGGTCCTCGAGGGGAAGAGAAGGAGAGCCACGAAACACAAAGGAACGGAAAATAATTTGTAATCCATATTTGAAGAGTTGATGTTGCACCTATGGTTGATCTGCCCAACACTGCTATACAGCAACTCTTTTTCAAGTAATATTCTAATAATTCTGTCAGTATACACGGACTGTTACTCCATTTTGTGCTGCGTTTCTTCTAACAGACTGAGTTTCTATTGCATACATTAAGTGTGGGAGGAGAGACGCTTCATTCTGCACTCTTGGTAAAGAGCGACACTCTGAGTATTTTCTGTTCATTGCAGCATTCGGGCATTTTCTCAAAAGACAACAGGGACCGACCAAGTTTGTCTGTTTGTTACCCTGAAGAGTTTTAAAATTACATTTTTATGTGGCTATTAAAAAAATCCGCCATGTTGGAAAATAACTAACAATGGTGACATCGTTGTCAAAAATACTGAAGTCAGCACGGACGCTGTCCATCTTTGTGGTGCTGAACATGAAAATCTCCGCTGACAGGCTGAATGAGAAAATACAAACGTGACTTTGAATTTATAAATAGTAAAAACAAGGGCATCAATCTTAAATATAGTGAGTGAATGACTCTATTCTGACCTTTTACCAAACATTATCCTTTAGTAAGTTTTCACTTCAATACTGTGCACTGCACACAAGCCTCAAAGTGATCTTAAAACATCAACAGTAAATCACAAAAACAAATCCACAAAATTGTAGAGTTGGCAGATTTCAAAGACACAATATTAAAAAGAGTTTGGAAAAGTATTGTGGGCAATATGACACTGACTAGTAAAGAACACACATAATTATTAAAAACAACAAACAAAAGACAGAGAAATGACTCAAAAGTACACCTGTGTATATTTTGCAAACTTGTATTATTTAATACAACATTGTATTTCCTCATATCAGTGCTGAATGTGTAGGCTTAAAAACAAATGCTATCAAATACTGGCAGTCGAGAAATCTGGTCAATCTGCAGTGGCAGACGTGTTTTATTGCTAAACTTACAGAAAAAAAGGGAGGTGATAACAATATCATACGAAAAAAAGCTCTGTGTTTTATTTGTAAACATTTGTGTTTCTTTAACGTCAGGAAATTTCATGTCCTAAAGTTTGATATTTATTAAAACTTAAAGATTTTAACTTTTTTTTTTTTTTTTTTTTTTTCAAGTTCACATTAAAACTGAATATGAAACTTTTACCTTATCTGATTTATTTTTGGTACTTTTCAGATGCCTGTCCCTGACTTTCAATATTAGACAACAATTCTCCATTATAAAAATATTAATTATTATATGTCTAAATCTATAATAATGTAAAAGAAGTGTAAAATAATCTTAAACTATTACAAGTTTTACTGTGTGAAAATTATATCACATTTTTTTTAAAATATGAATATCAATTTGGGGCGTTATTTCTATCACACCAAACAATTTTCACACACACACAAACACACATTCAGCAGATCACAATGTATATTCAGGACATTAATAACATGAAAAATTAAATTTTGAAAAAATTCAGAACTGCTTAAACTACTTCAAAGAGTTTTATTGTGTGAAATTGATTTATATCAGATTTTTTTACAAATATGATTATCAAATTTGGGGAGTAATTTCCATCACACCAAACAATTTTTACACAAACACACACACACACACAAACACACACATATGCTGGCAGCCAAAAGTTTGAAATATTGTACAGATTTTGCTCTTATGGAAAGAAATTGGTACTTGTATTCTCCAAAGTGGCATTCAGCGGATCACAATGTATATTCAGTACATTAATAACTTGAAAAATTACAATTACAATTTTGAAAAAAATTTAGAACTTCTTAAATTACTTCAAAGAGTTCTCTTCAAAAATTCCTCCATGTGCAGCAATGAAAGCTTTGCAGATCTTTGGCATTCTAGCTGTAAGATTGTACAGATACTCAGGTGACTGGCACTTGCCATAGATGTGGCTGTCTTGTTGGGCACAATGCACACACCTTACAGTCTATCTGATCCCACAAAAGCTCAATGGGGATAAGATCCAAAACACTCTTTTCCAATTATCTGTTTCCAATGTCTGTGTTTCTATGCTCACTCTTGATAGATAGATAGATAGATAGATAGATAGATAGATAGATAGATAGATAGATAGATAGATAGATAGATAGATAGATAGATAGATAGATAGATAGATAGATAGATAGATAGATAGATAGATAGATAGATAGATAGATAGATAGATATTGTAACTTTCGCCAAAATTTAGCAGACTATACTTGTTAAGAAGTTCGACAGAAATGTCAGAGAATAACACGCTTCATGTAAAATATAAAAGAACTGATGTTTGATGAAATAAAGAACTGACTCAATATAGAAGGTGGAAACATAATTTTAAACTAATCAACTGAGACAACATAGTTTGCAGTGATAAATGAGAATCCAGAGGACTTAAACCTCTCTTACCTCATCTTCATTTCCTGTTACATCAAGTGTTATCATGTTTTGTCCAAATTTTCTGTTGTATTCGTGTTTCAGAGTTCCACCTGCAGGAAGTGTGTTTTCATTATAAGATCTAACAAACTTGAAGTCACTGGTGCGCGAGCCCGTTGTTAGATACGCGTCGTAATTGTAAGAACTGCGGAGAGTTTCTCCTCCATACACCTCTGCATAGTTGGGAGGGAGATATGTGCCGGGAACTGCGACTCCATCAAACAACAGTCTGGGCTTTCGCGTTTGAATACACCTCACAGCGAGGATGAGTATGATGAATAATAGGAAGAAGGTGGACACGGAAACTAATGCAATAATCAAGTATGACGTTAATTTAGAATTGTTGTCCTCGTAAGTCATATCTTCAAGTTCTGGGACTTCAGAAAGATTGTCAGAAACGAGTAAATATACAGTGCAGGTTGAAGACAGAGAGGGCTGCCCGTTATCCTTCACTGAAAGGTTCTGCTTCATGTTGTCAGATTCAGAAATGTCTCGCTGTGTTCTGATCTGTCCACTATGGAGACCGATGGAGAAAAGTCCCGGATCAGTAGACCTGAAAAGAGCCTGAAAGAACTTGGATCTAGAATGAGGGAGTGTTCTCAAAATCTAATAGCCTAATGGAAATTGTATTTCACATTTTCAATTGAAAATATATTCTTTGTATTCACGGGCATATGGTTTATTCATATGTGACATCTCCATAGACCCCTTCGTCAGCAGATACCAAGGCCTACAGTACTTCAGTTGTCAATCAAGGCCCAGGTTCTACGGGTAGGTTCTCAGGAACACTGGCTGCGGAAAAATGGCTTATTATCATTAATGTCCAAAAAAGCGAATTTGTATAACTACAGTGCCAGATTTCTGAGGATTACCCCCGTCAGAATAAGATTGCTGCTTGTCTTGCTTTTCACGATCCAGTCCATGTTCCTGAACTATTTCTGCGTATTTCCCCGTTTCGCTCAACAAGCGTCTGTATATCTAAACCGAAATGTGCATTATTTTAGAGCATGTTACCTTGTCCTGAATTCATTCCGCTGTCTGGGTCCAAAGCCTCATCGACGGAATATCGAGACCCTTCAATTGTAGAGTCTCCGGTAGATCTAATTTTACCTTAGTGTGGAGGAAGGTCGGATTGTCGTTAATATACTGAATCTCCATCGTTATACGGTGCAATTCAAGTAGATTTTCCATGAAGAAATCAAAATCCAATATGCACAAAGGATTTTGTCCGCTATGCATTCCTCGATCAATCCTCTCGTTTACAGTCAATTCACCAGTCTGCGAATTGATTTCACAGTAACGGTTTCTTCCAAACTCAATCCTTGTTCCGATCAACACTAATCCAGCGCAATTCTACCGACTACTGACCCTTGCTTCATTTCCTCTTGAATAGAATATCGAGGATCTACTAGACATAATGAAATAGCGAATGAACAGAGGACAATGGCTTTCCGCATTGGTCGCCGCATTGCAAAAGTTGCAGTGTATACCATTGAAGTAAATACTTCAAGACAGTTTAATAGGCTAAAGTATATTATTGTGAAGACATCAGTGTTTTTTTCAATACTATAGTAGAGTTGCAGAAATGTGATCTGAAAATAGGATGCCAAAACAAGTCGTGGGCGGACCCATTAGAATATTCCCAGTCAACAGCGACACACTGTGTAGTGTAAAAATATCTGCAGTCGAAATTATATGTAAATGTCAAGAGTGCAAATGTCCCTTAGATATTTAAGTATGATATATATAAAACACGTTTTATTTTATTATTATTATTATTATTATTATTATTATTATTATTAATAATAATACTATTTGTAATACATTTTATTTATTTATTAATAATAATAATAATAATAGATATTATTTATTTAAGTTTTGCGGATACTCTTGTCTACAATAATTTTAAGATGCTATAATTTTTTGAGAAATAAGTATCGAGTTCAACAGATTCAGTGGAAGAAGTAAACACCTCGCTTATGAATTTTTATAGGTCAGATTTGTTATCAGTCCTACCAGACCCAAACTGCAAAAGTTTACATACCAGTTTTCCCAACCTCTAACGGTTTATTTATTTATTTATTTTACTTATTTTTCATTAAACATATGGTCATATATGAACACATACATAGAATAAATATGGGCAAAATGGCCTTCTACCTTAGTCAAAATCAAACATTTAAAAATATGAAATACTAGGAGGAACATTTTAAAGACCCTCTTTGACCAAATCCCAATTTTTTTAATTTTTTTTTAGCCAATGTACTTGGGACACTTAACAAACAAAAAGTTAGCTTTGGCTGAGAAGGTCATTTTGAACTGAATTACTGCCAACATCCATTTCCCGTACGCTTAGCACTTCTCAAGCTTTATTAATTATTTGGGTAAAGGGAGGGTTGCCATTGTTGTGCTGGACATCCAAAACAACGTTATGAATTTCTAACGGATTTACAAGAATAAATTCGAAATGTGTGAGAAGGTGGGTTAGTTAAGTTGCACATTGCGCATCTCGGTCGATCCTTTCCCAAACAAAATGTCCAAAATCCGTATATAATTCACAAAACCTTACGATTGGATTGCCATCACCTTAGTAAACCAATGGGGTTTTTCAAAGCTCAAGGGTCCAAATGAAGTTCCTTGCTAAGAATGAAGAATTCAAATCACGAAGACAAAATCTTCATTTCTTCAGGCACACGAATGTCAGCAGCAGAAACGCAGAAGAGAAGTGATGATATAAGCCGCTATTACACCCAAATCAATGTACATGTCTCTTCGCCGTATGTTCTGAGTACTGAAGAAAAAAATAGTTGTATGAAATCCCTCTCATAAACAACTGATTTATGTATCGGGTGTACCCTGTTATTTTGCACAAGAAAGCAGAGTTAGACGCTGTACGGTTATTTTGAAATGGCATGTATACCGTGAACGCATTGCAGTCTGTGAGATTTTAGTTTGTGCACGCATAAATACAGTATATTTAGAAATATGGAAATGTTGTCAATGTGGTTTTAAATCACAGCTAGGTTTTGGCCTGTCATTTTAAAGAAGAGAATACAATCCTGTTAGAAAATGTCTGATTAATATTAAATATTTCAAATTTGAGTTAGCCTACTGACACACCACCTTAGAAGCAATTAAATTACGACAGATCTAATCTAATGCATCGGCCATTTTAAAATAATGAATTCATTACAAAAAATATGGATATGCTAATTGCTTCGTATTCAAATTCAATACAAACAAAATAGACTTTTGTTGTCTTTTTAGACGTTTGTCATAAATAAACCAACAGTAAGCCTATGAGCTTACGAACCGAAAAGGCTTTTATATTTTGATACCTTCTCAACAATTTCTGTAATTATGACATTTTGGTTTTGGTAGCTGACAGAGTGTTTTGTTCATGTATTCCATTCAAATACACCCACCCTCCACAAACGGGCGTTTGCATTTTCAGCACCATGGACAGGGAACTACAGTTTCACGGAACAAAAAGTTCAACATGCTGGAATAGAATTTCCATACAACTGCAATTCGACCGGCACATTACGATATATATATATATATATATATATATATATATATATATATATATATACAACGAGAAAAATTTACCGTCAGTTATCAATCTTTGAACACTATTTTGTGTGCTTAAAAACAATGTTTTATTATACTTATACATATATTAGTGTGATATTACATTATATAATCGTATATAATATTTATATATATATATATATTTTCGCCCCTTTTCTCCCCAATTTGGAATGCCCAATTCCCATTACTTCGTAGGTCCTCGTGGTGGCGCGGTTACTCACCTCAATCCGGGTGGTGGAGGACGAGTCTCAGTTGCCTTCGCTTCTAAGACAGTCAACCCGCGCATTTTATCACGTGGCTCGTATGTGACACCATGGAGACTCACAGCATGTGGAGCAGGCGGACTGGTCATCGGGAAAACCGAGCGGGCTTTTGGGTCGGCCGCGAAACGGGCCGAATCGAGCCACACTGAGATATTATATTGCCACCTGGTAAAAGTTTCCATGCTCTTCTGGAAACAAAAGAACTTGTAAAATAATTTTCAAAATAGCTACCTTCATATTTTGATGCACTAATTTTTTATGTGAAATCTTTGCTGATTTTGATAAATGAACAATAACGTTTATATTGTTACTGATATTTCAAAATTAGTATTTATTTAATTCAAGCTTAACATTTCATTATTTTATAGCCAATAGGTTTAAACAGGTTTAAAAAATATAATTTTTGGACTAATATTTAATATGTTAAGCTTTATATGGTTAAGCTTTGTATAAAAGGGCTGTTGAACAAAACGTTTAATATACTATTCATTGCTATAACTGCTAGTTTGCCGTACATTGCAAAAAAAATAACTTGGCTTAGGTGGTTGGGGAATATAAAATAATGATATTTTACTTTGTGTGGTTCAAAAGTACTAATTAAACTAGATATGTAAAGTTTGTTAAGACAAACTATTATGATGGTCTGGCAAAACCTTGTCTGAAAGTTTAAAATAGTTTTAAATGCTTCAAGTTTTGTTTAACAGTAAGAAAGAAAGAAAGAAAGAAAGAAAGAAGCATCTTAAAGCAGATTACAGGGCTTGTGTGTAAATTTCGACAGCTGAAGTTTGAAATTATGAACATTCCAAAACACACTCTCAGCTCAATTAAAGTTGCACTCAGTCATTTTTTCCTCATCAATAAGGTTTAACTTCTAAAGACATTAATTGCAATTTTGCTAAATATGTTGGAAATCATGAGTAACCTTAAAAAAGTTGATGGGGATGATCACTTCTGAATGGAATGCACCCCATGATTTAGATAGGGTAAAAAAGGTAGGCCTATAGCAACGCTAGCCAAAATTGCCTGAATTCTTTGCCGAATTTCACCAAACCCTTGCGTTGAGACTGTAGAAGCCAGCTGTATTTGTTAAATTCATAAATTCAAAAGTGCTTGAATAAGTTAATCTATTTCATAATTTATTATGGCCCCTTTAAATATATGCATTTTGTACGCATAATTTGTAGTATTTACATTGAGTTTACATTTTGTATAACATACGGTAAAATGATGCTGTCTCTTTAAAAACAGTGGCTGTTCAGCGAATGTGTTTGGTTGACTGGTGGTGTACCACCGTGATGTGTGTTTTAATCAATCTGAATGTAAATTGACAGAACAGGTATTAAAAGAGACTTTAATCGATGAAAATCAATTTATAGTAATAATCTCCCTGTAGAGGCTAATATCAAAAGAAAATACAAACAAGGCATCAGTCTACCCATATGCTTCAGCATACATCACCTTAATACATGCTTATATAACTGACAGAATTGTAATTGTATGTAAACTAGCACTTGCACATATCACTCAAATCTTTTTATACATTCTGAACCAGTATTTAAGGACATGTACAACAGTTTAAAACATACGAATTCTCATATTTTCACACACAGCACGTATTTGGAAAACACTCTGGGCTATAAATCATTAAATACGATATGGTTAATACTAAATTTACACACACAGTTCTTACATGTGTGCGTGTAAGACGTGATCAAACTTCACAAATGCAATCCATTCAGTCGGCCGGATAGATAGATAGATAGATAGATAGATAGATAGATAGATAGATAGATAGATAGATAGATAGATAGATAGATAGATAGATAGATAGATAGATAGATAGATCTTGGTCAATGGAGGGCCTTGGAGTCAAAAAGGTTAGATAGAGCCACTGATCAGAATGAACGCACATTATTGAATGCCAAGGTGGTGAACAATGCACCTTTAAGTCAGAGAAACCATGAAATTAAGAGCTTCTACCTGAGGGTGGCGCCAGTGCAAATATATGACTGCCTGTTCTGCTGCTCTGACATTACAGACGACGAATTATAATAAAGACGAGCAGTTAATATTATCAATTTTATTTGAATATTCCATGTCATTTTTATTTACATTTATTTCTTTGTCATTGCTTTGTCTTTTCGTTTGGTAAACACTTATTATCTTGCTTATATGAACAAAACTTCCATCACTTCCACTTTACACAATGTTTTATAAGAGGAGTAAAAAAAATTATAATACCTAAGGACCTGAAGGTATTGAGTGAACGTCATAGATTACTCTGCTATACTCTAATGACTATAATGAGCCAATATTGTTGTTATTACTATTAGCGGAGATTATTAAATATAGTCTATTAAAATAAAAAAGCAAAAAAATCTTCAATACTTATGAAAGAAACCTTTATTTGTGATTTATAAACAAAACACATTACCAGATTTCAAAAATAATATAAAATAATAAGCACTATTACACTGATGAGCAGGTGTACAAAAATGATTTCAACAGATTTGCACTGTCAAAGTCAAAAGCATCGTGCCACCTTGGCACTGGATGAATTGATAGATAATTACCACACACAGGCAGAATACATATACCCTTTTTATTTTTCCTTTTATAATTTTTGTATATTTTTCTTTTCTTTCATTTTTTTAATTTTTTTTTTAAGATGTTTATATTATAGGGACGTATGAATTTGTTTCACATTATAGTGTTATTGATTTAAAAGCCTAGCACAAAACGAAGGATTGTTTCTTTCCAATTGCTAAAATTATAAGGTTGTAAAGAAAAGAGCATTAGACCATAGCACTACAGCATTACATATACCTAGAATGTTAATGTCAACGTCGATTGGCACAGAGCCGACATGGTTCCTGTGTCATCTTTTTATGCTCAGTGTGTTTCTTTCTCTATGTGTGTACATAATCAGTGTATGTTTGTATATGTCTGAGTGAATAATTCGATTTATGTCCACATACTTCAAGAGACAATACGCATCTCCGATTTCATCATAAATGAGAAAAAAATCATTATGAAAAACATATTTGTTCATTTATATCTATCTATCTATCTATCTATCTATCTATCTATCTATATATATATATATATATATATATATATATATATATATATATATATATATATATATAGTTTGTTTTAACTGCGTTTAACATGCAAACAGTCACTTGGTGATCTGACAGCACTAAACCACACCTGAAAGAGACTTAAGTGATAGTGGGTGTGTGTGCTTTGTGATGATGCATCCTCATAGCAGAACAAACATCTCTCCTTTACTAAACAGTATCTCTACAGACAAGATGGAAAACTGAAAAGAAAAACAATATATGCACTCTCTAAAAAAACAAACAAAATTAAAGCATATTTGAATGTTAAGAAAACTGATTATTTACAAAATTCGAACCAATAACTATTAAACTGTTGCTATATACAGTAAAAAAAAAAAAATCTTTACTGCCCATTACTGTAGTCCACTCAAGTCCCAGTCTAATCTCCCCTCACCCTCCATCTTTGCCTTAGAAAGCACAATAATACAGAAGCAAAATATCCTGCCACCGCCACAAGTACGGATGCATAGACTATGGTGTTTCCACTGCTGTGAGTGTTTCCACTGGTGTGTCTGAGTTTGTGTGTGCATGTAGGGGCCATAATGTGCTAATATTTTCTAGGAAAAGTGTGGTCTTGGAGTGTGAAACCATTAACATTGGATACAGGCATTTTGCCAAATGTACAAAAGGAGTCATTTGAATCAGACTCTGTCACTATTCAGTCACATTGCCTCTATTTTCCATAAAATGACAGAGAATGGTGACTGAATGATGACAGAATTATCATTGTTGGGTGAACTATTCCTTAAATTGTGTTTCCAGCACAAGACATTTCTGGTCCTTCTTGTCGCATTGTACAATATGAATCACCAGGGGGCAGTACTGACTTAGGCCAGCACACAGCACACAGCATTGGGTAAGGGAGGTCAGCAATTTAAGATGAACAGAAATGACATGCAGTGTGTCAGAATAAATAGCTGGACTGCGACAAAACTCTGGCAGGAAGCAGGATGAAAATCAATCAAACACTCAAAACAGTGGCAAGGAAGTAGGTGTATTTTGGAATGAAGCCTACAAAGGCTACTGTGCTTCAGTCCTATGGTGGCCTTAGCTGTACAGGGTGTGAACGGCCTGTAGTCCCATCTACAGTAGGTGTTTCTGAGTGTTATGCATTAGAAATTAAGAAACTCTCTTGAAGTTGTATGCACATCCTTCTGTGTGTACAAATTTGTAAACACAGGGGTGCATGATTGTTGAATTGAATAAGCAGAGATTTATTTGCTCTTATAAATTGTACTGGATAAAGCACTCTTTTTGAGATTTCAGTAAGAAAGAGGTGGGTGTTAGCAATCTCTTTGCCCTGTTCTAGGATGTTTTGCAAAAGCAATTGTCTTGGAGTACACTGCTAGATTTCTATCTCTGCAGGTATTTAATTTAGATCTGCTCTATTTGCAATTGGATACACATAATTTGTGTCAAGCTGTTAGATTTTTTTGTCTTTTTCTGTAACAGCTTTGTTTGTAGCAGATCAAGGCATAAGATGGGGTGGAGGGAGATTGTTTGCTCTCCTTTGAAAGTTGAGCGAGGGAGGCAGGGATGGAGTCAGAGAAAAATGCCACTTAAGGCATGAGAGTTCATATCCATGTTAACTGGAACTTTGTTAATTCCTTTTAAGAAGAAGATTTACAAAGGTACAAGTATGTTTAATTAACATTTTGCCGACTGGGTTGCTTTCTTGCACCAAGTCAGGGTTATAACAAGGAAAATAGCCAATAAAAGTCATGGAGACATGTTTGCAGTTTAAATTTGTGGTTTGAACATTTGTGCATAGAGCACAAATCCTCTTCTGGCCAGGACTGGACATTGTAGAAAGAGATTTCTCCTTTATTTTCAATATTTTTGGCTCTCTCATTCTGGTCAGTTTTTTCAACCGAGTTGATAGCTCAAATTTTTTAGTTGCCCATTCTTCATTACTCGTCCCCATCCTCTTTTCCTTTCTCCTTCTTGTCTTTCTTTTCTTTCTTCTTCTTTTTCTTCTTCTTGGACTCCTCTTTTTTCCCAAAGGTGATGAACTCACCCTTATCATCCACGGCACCTGGGTCCTGTCGGATGGAGATGATGGCAGGAGAGCCAGGAATTATGAAGGCTTCAGGGGGAATCTCGCCAGGCTTCAGGGCTTGTGGAGGCCCGTAGCCGGGGCCGGCTCCATAGCGGAAGCTCCAGCTGTTACTGTTGATTCCGGCTCCAACAGGAGGGGACAGCTGTCCCTCTCCCTCTCCATCTGAGAAAGAAAAATGGACAATTGTAAGACTGTATCATCATCATTTTAGGATCCTTTTTGTAAATTCAAAACCAAAAGTGACCTTTTTACTAACTCTATGTTCTTGAGACATAGACACTTATGGTTTCTCCAGGGAGATTTACTTGCATTTATAGTACTATAAGTAGATTTGGATGAAGAAAGCACCCACAAAGGGTGTGGATGTGTCAACATTACACATTTTCATGTACTTTTTCTTTTGAGTTTATATCGAGTTGCAAAATGTCCGTCATGGTTATTTTTATCGGTCTTTATTGACTTTTATTATTATTTCTGCTTTTAAAAAGTGTCTTTCTTGGAGAGCTCTCAAAGACTCTCTAAGAGTTCTGCCGCAAACACGGATAGAATTAATCGCACTGAGTAAATTACATCAGGAATTAAAAGTGCAATTATATCTAATATACTCTATAGTCTGATTTTTTTCCCCCTATTTAATGGTAGGCTAAATCTAATCTGTGTTTAGATTGTGAAATCTCTCCAAAGATCCATTTGGTAAATACATGGTTATCATAGGAATATTGGTTGGTTCGTTGGTCCGCTGGGTTCGGATTGCATACTCACCACTTCAAGTAATCCGTTTCAGACTTTGCTCGATATCTGACAAAACTATGTCCTTGTGGTGGTATCAGTTGATTGTTTTGGTGCAGAACTGAGTGTGATTGCTATGTTCATATGCCTCAACAACCCAAACTGAGGGAGAAAGTGCACCATGTTCAGGGTTGGGGAGTAACATAACACATGTAACGGGATTACGCATTTAAAATACAAAATATTAGTAACTGTATTCCATTACATTATTGTCAGCTTTACGCTAAGCTAAAATCTTATTTCTAGCAATTTTATTCATGTTACCAGGCACGATAATATTTTTTTAGATCATAATTTATTTTTTTGTAGTAAGACCTTTGATATTAGGGCAAAAATTGTGTTCTTGCTATTAATTTTTGTATTGCTTTCCTATAAAAATATATAAAAATCATTAAAACGATATCAATTTGATTTATCTTCTTTTAGAAACAACACTGCATAAGATATTTAGGTTTTTCAGAGATTGTATTTTTAACATGTGTATTTTGTCTCATTGTACTGGTAGAGCTTTTATAGTCAAAACAAGTGAAAAAAATCTACCAGTGCTGAAGAAGTAATCCAAAGTATTTAGAGTACATTACTGACCTTGAATAATCTAACGGAATACTTTACAGATTACATTTTCCACTTGTATTATGTAATCTGTAGTGGAATACATTCCAAAAGTAACTCTCCCAACCCTGACCATGTTCAAATGCAAATGCTCCATATGAGCCAGTTGTGGAAACACCCCACATTTCTAATGAATGCCACCACAACCACACCATACAGTTGTTGCCAAAGAAAGGACAGTCTTTGGAAACAACACTTTTTAAATTGTGAAACTGGGTAGTTGTTTTGTCACAGTAAAAGGCATTTCTAAATCAGGACAGTGCTGTAAAATGTTGGAGTATGGTAAAATAAATCTGCAACAGAGCAATGGCTTGGTTTGCTTAAACACTGATCTAAACCTACACATAACATACACGTTCAGTGCACTTGTTCATGTCTAAAAGTGTACTACCCCATGAGGGAGAGACTTATGTACTACTTTCTCTACAGAAGCAGGGCTCTTTGCCACACCAGTTATACTATGACCTACTTTCATTTGTGTTTTATTTAGATCTAACCATGGCCCTGAAATTTAAATAAAATAATTTTGTTTATCCGTAGGCTTATGATTGTGCCACACAGCCTATTTCAATCAACGCCAAGCCTAGCAGGGATTATCCATTTTGATATCCTTTCCTCAGCTTACAGTACATGAATCTGCATGGGGTGGATTGTGTGACAATGCGAGTGTGCTGCATTAGGACTATTATTAGACTAAATTAGGAATTCTTCTCGCTCTCAATTTCAGGCAGTCCCCTATATTTAGACATCTCAAATCCTGCCATTAATATGCAAGCAGCTCTTTTTATCTTCACTCTGTATTACATGCTGAAAATTCTTGACCATCCTGAAAATACACCACCTCTAATGTGTCCAGAACACTCATGGAGCACAGATGGTACAGCAAAGAGTCAATGAGGGAGCGTTTACACGCACACAAGAGTGCTGGGTTGTGCCCCCTGGGCTTGACAGATCACATTTGGCTGAGAAGGTCAGATATTATGGTTTACAGTGGTAGCGTTTACTTGCAGAGTGGTCAAATCTCTGGTGAGAGAGTAACTCATGTGTTCATGTGTTAGTCACACCTCACTCCATCTCCCCATGGCTTTCATTATGGCAGCAATATCAGTGCATGAGTGTGTCTGTGTGTAAAGTTGCATGTCAGAGCAGGTCAACTGAGCAGACTAGCTCTCTTCCTCCTAAGATTAGAGAGTGTATCAGGACAGTGGAGCTGGAAATGACAGTCCAAACCTGACTTTCATAGCATTTCTTTGTTTCTTATATGTAAACCCACTGAGACTTAATCTTCGGTCTTGTTAATGCTCCAGGAACATGTTGTAGATTTTATAGCTTGATGGTTTTCTCCTTTGAGAACAGTGTTATACCTTGTTTTAGGTAAAATTAAATTGAATGGTTACCTAATATTCTGCCAAACATCTCCTTTTGTTTTTCAAGGAAAAGAGAAATGGTAAATGGTCTGCACTTATATAGCGCCCTTTTTAACCTTAGCGGTAACCGAAGTGCTTTACATTGTGTCCTAATCACCAATTCACTCTCACACTCATACACCAATAACAGCAGAGCTGCATTGCAAGGTGCTAGCCTGCCATTAGGTGCAACTTGGTGTTCAGTGTCTTGCCCATGGACACTTCAGCATGTGGAGTCGTGTGGGTCGGGAATCGAACCGCCAACCCTGCGATTAGTGGCCGACCCGCTCTACCACCTGAGCCACAGTCACTCAGTTCTCCATTTCTTCTTGTGTCCCATGAAAGAAAGAAAGTCAACAACATGAGGGTGAGTAAATGATAACAGAATTTTAGTTTTTGGGAAAACTATTACTTTAATTAGGTATTCACAAAACTCTATCAAGTTTGCAAGGGATGGGAATCGTAAAATAAAATGAACAATTACAGTTTTGATTCCTCTGAACACTTGTGGTATCTTAAAAATTCCATTAAACAGTTATTTTATTATTTATAGGAAGAGATATTTGGAAGTAGTACATACAATGTTAAGATAATTTTAAATTTTAACAGATTCTTGCAAAAAGTATTCACACAGACTAATTAAGACATTTTATTAGATTATCTTCAATAATCACTAATTACTAATCCGTAAACAAACTCATAATGTGTATCTTTAATAACACACTCTCATAACAATGATTATCCAGTTATTACTCTGATTTAAGTCTTAAAGGTCTTATGCACACATAGCACAGTAACAAATCTTGGTATACTGTATTTCCAGTCATCACAAAAATAACGACTTGGAGTTCAGTAAGATATTCACAATAAAGATCCGGCTAATAAGAGTCATTTGGTCAGGAAAAAACACTTTTATGTTTTGCTGTGTAGATTTAAAAGAACCGACTCATAAGAGTAACTCGTTCGGGAATCAGACTGGTTACGCTGCATGGTTTACATTGTAGAATCAAAATTAGAAAAAAAAAAAAATTAGACATGTCAGTGCAACTCAAATTAATCTTTTATTTCTTTCTATACTAGCTAGTGACAGTGAATGTTAGCAATCATGCTAATGTGAAGCACTACAGAGTGCAGCTTGGTGACCATTCTATGGGTAGCACAGCAATTGCTAAATAAAGAGAGCAATACATATCACACACCCTCATTCCTTTCCCGATCCTAAGATCAAGCTCCACTCATCACCGTATTGGTAACACCCAACATTCCAACATAAACGAAATTCTCCTAAATTTCAACATAACAAAACATTAAACAAAAACATGCATCACTATATGACAGGGCGGAGGGCAGGGCCGGGTCGTGATTCTACACACCCAGTCCCTTATCAGGCTAATCAAGCCTCCAAGAGGGATAAGGGCCGACTGTGGACAGAGGTGCGACAGAGAGAGAGCGTTTACGGGCAGCTGTCTGTCATATGTGTGTATTTGTGTCTTTTCGTTTAAGTTCTTTATTAAATATTATTTATATTGTCAAGCTGGTTCTCGCCTCCTCCTTTCCCTTAATCCCTATACAATGGTGCCTAAACCTGTGAAGGAGGAGGGATATGCTGTAGTGGAGTTCTCGCCACTACCATCCACCCCAACGGAGCAGCTGCGGCCATCTGCCGGGGGACGGAAGAGCCTGGCCGCCTGGTTGCGGAGGAACGGCTAACGACCGCAAGGGGAGAAGGGACTCCTAGCTGACCGCTTGGAGTGGTCAGGGCCGCTGCCAGGGGTGGGGGAGACCCCTACCAGCTGCTAAACGTGGCGGGGCCAAGAGAGGACCGCTAGCGGGGAGGGGTTCCCGGCCGACCGCCTGGAGCAGCAGAACCGCTGCCAGGGGCGGGGGAGACCCATTCTGTTCCCCGAGAACGTGGCGGGCCGTTCTGTACACCAGGGGCCGGAGGACTGCCTCTGATCCAACCGTTGAGGTGCGGCTGTCGTCCGTTAGAGGGTGGAGGAGTGGCCGAGGACCAAGCTACACCGTATCAGAGAACTGGCGAGTAAGTGTTTCTTTTTTCTCTCTCCTCTCTCTCTCCCACTGCCGCTCCGCGTTGGCCTTTTCCCTACCTTTTAAATTTTACAGTAATTTGTTTTTTGCTGGGGGTACTACACAGTTACAGGAAGTACCTCCTATTTTAATCATTATTGTTTCCCTCCCCCTGTCCCCTCCCAGATTCAGGAAGGTGGGGATGACCAGCCGGCAGATGGGGCGTAAGGCACTCCCTCCCCCATATGTGTGTGTTTGTGTCTTTTTTTTAAGTACTTTATTAAATATTATTTATATTGTCAAGCCGGTTCTCGCCTCCTCCTTTCCCTTAATCCCTTTACACACTCTTTCTATTCATCTTGTGCAAAAAATAACACAAATTTTAACATATAATCTCCCTATCAATTCTCATGCAAAGCATGCCCTGCCCAGTTTGAGTTAACCAAGCAAAAAATATTCACATTATCCTAACACAAATGGATTAAAGTTTTTTTCTCATTGAAACAATTCAGTTAAATTACAGTAAGTTTACTTGGTTAAATGCATTTAAGTTATATGAACAAGGGATGATTCAGTATGAAAGGGTTCATACAGTAAGAGTAATTTGGAAAATTTTTGTGCAGATGATTTAGTAAGGGTGCTGCAGTGCCACTGAATGGTAGCGATGGAGACAATGTCAGAGAATGAGCAAGGAGAACTGTAGTATAGTGTTCTGTTTGCATCGGTTGAAGAAAGCACATTCAATAATCGCCAACTGAACCAAAGTTCCTGAACTTAATTCGGTTCCATTATACATTTATTTTTTATTTTTAAATGGAACCGGTTCATATTCATATTTCTTATTTTGGTTTTTGATTCCCAACCCTAGCCACACCCCTTCTTTTTGCGCTGTCAGAATAACTTTTTAAAAATATATTTTTTTTTTGTAGCATCCAAATGTTCTGTATTATATGCTCTTTTATATAATATTTAAAAATACAACCGGATAAACTACATTTACAGACACATATGTGTTCTAATATGCATTTGTGTGTTAGATACATAAAGGTCATATGTGCTATTTTTGGCCCTTTTTGGTCTTTAGCCCCCAGTCCTATTTTTTTCCATCCATTTTTCCTGCTGGTTCTACCTCCCTATTTTTCTACCATCTTTTCTTCTCCCCTTCCACACCTTGCTCATTCTTCCATTTTGAGTATGAATGGTTGCCATAGAAACCTCCTCCCCCATCCCTGCTCGCCCACTCCCAGCTGCTGCTGCTGCAGTATCTAAGATTCATTGTTGTTGCCAGGCAACAAGTCACACAGTGTTTCCTAGCAACAGGACCACCGGAGGGGTCTGCCAATCCTGAACCTCTGTGCATCTCCAATCCCCGCATCCCCGTTCTCTCTCTCTCAGCACCACTCTCATTCTATCATCTTTTTTGCTCTTCTCTATTACTTGCTGTCTCTCTCTATCCCACATGCTTTACATGTCAAATGATTCTCAGTATGGCATTCTCATACATCTTTTGCTTTCTATGTCACATTAATCTATGCCTCATTTCCCTGCTAATCTCCTCTGGCCTTTTCCTTGTTCCTGCTATTCCGCCACCCTCAAGTGCACAAGACATTACAGCCTACAAGTACTAAACCAGAGCTTACAAAACACATCTGCACTGGCTCAATATTAGAGCATTGGCCTACTAATAAACATAGCACATTATTTTTAATTATTTTATAAGTTTTATAAGTCTATCCAATTTTACACATTAGAGCAGTATGCAGTCAAAACTCTCTACAGTTCAATACTAAAGAATCAATGCATTACCCTTTCTCTCTCTAACACTCTTGTGTTTGCCATCTGCCCCACTTACTCCATTTCTTCCCCTGACTACCATCACTCCAGTCCAGCTCTGCTCTATCAGTCTGTCAATATTGCTACGATGCGCCACCCGGGAGAACTGCTGCTCTTCCTTCATTTCTTAAATGGCACATTAGATTGATCGTTCTCTGTCTATCTGGCTGATCTTTAAGGAGAAGCATATTTGAGTAATCCAAATTCAATAACCAACCCCGAACAGGCCTATAGTTGGAAAATTCACAATATTTAGATATAAACCTCATATTTTCTCAGCTACAGCAGTATAGTTGAAAGATATGATCTAAGGCACCAAACAATTGCACGTTGTGGTCTTACCCAAAATAAACACATTTGGTTCATTGTGTCAACTAATGATTAGTTGCTTATGTTGCATAATTATGTGTTAGTAATAGGCCAGGACAAAAGTTCACCAAAAATGTATATTTTTTTGTCATTTATTGACCCTCATGTTGTTCAAAAACCTTATGATTTAAGTTTTTTCTAATACATGTTAGCTTGAGTCACCATTTGCTTTCACTGCATCTCTTTTCCAAACCATCAAAGTGAATGGTGACTGAGGCTAACATTCAGCTAAAAAAAAAATCTCCTTTTGTGTTTCAAAGTAGAACGAAAGTCATATGGCAATAGAACAACATGAGGCGTGTAAATAATTACAGAATTTTCATTTTGGGTGAATGTTTTATTTTGGGTTAACATTTTGAATCTGAAATACTATCTGCTGAGTGAACAATACATAGAGACAAAGGAAAAAAACACCCTGTAATTGCATCTGAGATCTTTCAGTACACGCAGACAGTAAAAGAGCATGAGGTCTGCACACACACACACACACACACACAGAGAGAGAGAGAGAGAGAGAGAGAGAGAGAGAGAGAGAGAGAGAGAGAGAGAGAGAGAGACACTCAGCTGACAATTGTGGATGAATAAATTTAACCTTACACAGGTTATTTTAAACATGCATGAAGTCATGTCATTTTAAGTCAGCTTCATTTTAGGTCAAATGTTTTAGGCATTTTTGTTGGCCTAGATTCAGTCTTAGATTCTTGATTAATCTTAAATCAGTGTATGAATCGGGCATATTAATTTGGACAGATGTAATAGGTTGATTAACATGATGATTTTGCTAGAGGGCAAATTACTTCAGATTAGCAAGAGCATGAAGTTCTGTCAGAAGATGATAAAGTTTCCAGTTTCGGTTGATTAGGATTTCTGTGTAATTACAGTTAGTTACAGTGTGGACGTCTTTAAGATGTGACCCCACCTGCAGCACTGGAGACTGTGGGCCAGTTCTGGACAAGCATGCCTTGTGCTCCCTGCATCACAGCTGAAGTCTCCTCCATATGCACAGAACTAAAAAGAAAGCAAAATGTCATTTGTCTTGTAATACTAAATATCCATTAAAAATTAAGAATTGCATCGAAAATGCTCAATGAAATTAAAGAATTTGAAAATTAAAGAAATGTGTTCAATTTAAACTCAATCAAAAGCATTTGTGGAAAAATGTTGATTACCACAAACATATATTTTGCCTTTCCCTTCGCGTTCTTTAAAAACAGCAACAATCTGGGTTACATTGAAGCACATACAATACACTAAGTGAAAGGGTCCAATCCATAAATGATAAAATACTGTTTCAAAAGTACAGCCACATGTAAACAATATGTGTTAACATGATTTGAATGTGATAAAATCGCTTCCTAACCTTTACTGTGTCAAGTTATTTTTAAAATAATTTCCATTCAACTTAGTTGCAATGACGACATAATCCATAAACCCCTAAACGACTGAAACAAATGACAGCATAAAGAACTTTATAAGAATAAGCATTTAAAAATAAGCATTTCTTCCATTAAACCCTCCAAAGTTTGGACCCATTCATTTTCATTGTAATTGCCTCACTGTAACCTTGTTTATTTTTTTTATTTTTATAAAGAAAAGGAGTGACACAAATGCTGCAGATTTTGCCTAACTTGTATTGAACCTAAAATATTTATTTTAGTTCAAACATGGAACAAATTTCACATCAATAGGATAGTTCAACCCAAAAAGGAAAATTATTTCAACCAAAAGGAGATGATTTGGAAAAATGTAAGCCTTTCACCATTCACTTCCATTTGATAAAAAAAAAAGCACAATGAAAATGAATGGAGACTGAAACAAACATTCTGCCAGAACATCTGCTTTTGTGTTCCACTGAGGAAAGAAAGTCATACAGGTTTGGAACAACATATAATTTATGACATATTTTTGTATTTTTGGTTGAGCAGTCATTCTAAAATGAGGCTTGGCTTTTAGGCTGTGAAAGAGCATAAATTAATGTGAGAGGGACAGCTGTGTTATGTGTCAAGAATTGCTGTGTTTCTTTGAGCTTTTAGGCCTGAAGGTGTGTGAGATGGCGAATGTACATGTGACAATGTGTCCTGGAGTGAGTGTGATCTGAAGTGTCTGTATGTGATCTGATATGTCTGTGCGTGAGGTGTTGTGTGTGTGTAGTGTGTGACTTATCATGGGTCATTGCATTGTGTCTCTATGATGCTTTAACTCCTTCAGACATGTTGACTAGACAGCACATTGACAGAGAAAGTGTCTAAATAGACACAGGAAAGAAGAATGGCAATGAAATAGAAGTTGAAATAAGAAGGAATAGTTCACAGAAACATGAAAATGAAGTCGTAATTTAGTCACTCTCTTGTCGTTCCAAACCCATATGACTTTCATTCTTATGTGAAATACAAACATTTTAATGAATATCTCAGTATCTCTTTTCAATACAATGGTAATTGATAGTGACTCAATTTAAAGCTTAAAATTGACCCAAAGGTATCATAAAAGTAATCCATGTGGCTCGTTCCAAATCTTCCGAAGGCATGCAACTGGTCTTGGTGAGAAACCACACAAAATTTAAGTAATTTATCATTTGTGTCCATTGCATGTTAACGCTAAAAATGCAAGTTCTCACATGAACAAGTATGCCACCATGAATGAGCTCACATGGACCACTTGTATAATATTTTTGAGTTGGACCAGGATGTTCATTAAAACATCTTTACTTGTGTTCCACATAAGAAAGAAGGTCATATGGGTTTGGAACAACATGAAGGTGAGTAAATTATGACAGAAGTTTCATTATAAGTGAACTATTCCTTTAACGAATAAAAAATGTTCATCAGAGAGAAATAAATGTGGATTAAATATAAATGTATTCAATTCCGAACATCTCTCTCTCTCCTTTAACACTATACGCAAAGACCCATTTCATAATTTGATTTCCCCAATTCATTGTTTAGCTTCTTTACCATCTTCATCCTCCATCCATTCTGCCATTTCTCTCTTGCTCTCTCAGCAGGCTATGTACAATATAACATATGCCTGGAAATATGTGGTAGACAGCTGAAGATGTACTATGTACTTAAAATTTCAACAAATGCCAAGCTGTACCCCAGAGCTGTGAGTATGTATTAGAAAGCATTACGTTAAAAGGGACATTTAAATTTCTATATACACTTCCCACTGACGGCCTTCAGCTTTTCACTGTGTTCATCGCCATGGAAACCACGATCAGACAAGCACCTACATAATCAGCAGGACTGTGAATTGTGCCAAAGCACTCCTATACATCCATTATGAATGTACAGCCATGATGAGAAGAAAGGAAGTGGGTATAGTAGGGCATCTGCAATGCAGCACAGGGTGTGCCCTGCCTTCTACAGCTCCCATAACTCTGATCCTGTGTTTGTTGGCAAGATGGATCTTTTTAATTCCCTTCAAGCTGAAATGCACCCAGTTCACTGTGGCTGAGTAAATCAGTGACTTTCTAGCCTAAGGAAAAGCTTGTCAGTTGAGGGGTGTGGATTAAATTCACTGGGAGGGCAAATCTGAGAGTAGATACACTGAGACAAAATACTTGGTGTTTGGAATGAGCGTATATTGAAGTAAATTTTACACCGAGTTCAGTTCGGTACATTAGGAATCATCTTAAAGGGATGGTGAAACTCACCATCATGTTCTTCCAAACCTCTATGATTTTCTTCCTTTCATAAAACAAAAGATGTCAGGCAGAATGTTAGTTTCAGTCACTATTCACTTTAATTCGATCTCTTTTCCTTGCAATAAAAGTAAATGGTGACTGAGACTAACATTCTGCCTGACATCTTCTTTTGAGTTTCACGAAAGAAAGCCATACAGGTTTGAATGACATGAGATGAGTAAATGATGAAATAAATAAAATTTTTGGTTGAACTATTCCTTTAGTTTTGTCCCCTTGGTGTCAGGGAAAATGGCCATAATTAAATAATGTAAACAAATGTATAACATAAAACAAACAATTAATGTGATATACTGCATTAGTAATCAGAAGCTTCTCCTGGAATTATTCCTCAAGCAATGGTTGAACTTGAAATAATAATGTAGTTTATTTGTATTCAGTGTTGTACTGTATATATATATGGTACTATTGTTCTGAATGGGTCAGTGAAATTTCATTTAATATGTCCCCCGTGTGTGATGTCCCTTGTGTATTTTTGCACCAGCCTTCACGCACAGCCAAGCACACACAAACACACACCCCAGAGATGAGTCCATGGGGTAGCAGAACATGAAATATATATGAACATATAAATATGTTCTCTCTAAATATATATATATATATATATATATATATATATATATATATATATATATATATATGTGTGTGTGTGTGTGTGTGTGTGTGAATAAATATTTTGAAGTTTAAAGATATTTCTGCATCTAAATGCTTCCTCTGAGATTTGACTTGCCTTTGTATTAGGTGTGTGTTTGTGTGTGTGTGTGTGTGTGTGTGTGTGTGTTCACATGCTCAATTCATCAGCTAGCTTGTCCTTTACGCTTGGTAGTGAAGGACTGTGCATCTGCTGTGGAGAATGCTGATGACCTACATACTCAAGACCAGACTGCAGAGAGCCACTATGCCAGGGAAAGGCCCTTAGCAAACGCTCCAGAGCTAGTGTTTGTGTATGATGAAGACAGACAGTGCACAGTTGGTCCACAGAAGAAAGGGCAGAGGGTCAGGATGAAGTCAGAGAGCTCCTGGTGGTCATTGTTCTGGTGTCTAGATGGCTCTTTAATATAATGTAGATACTGCAGTCATTAGCTGGGTTTCCATTACAGTATTTGTATGCAAATTCTGGGATATAGCAAAAATGATGGATGGAAATGCCAGAATGCAAATACAATTTCCACAAAGTGCATAAAAAATGCATACACTTCCTTTAGGCGGATACATATTTATCCGGTAAAAAGACATTCACATCAATTACAATGGAAACACATTTGCTAGTAAATTGCGACACTTTGCCTAAGCAAGTCATGTAAATGAATAATTAGTTCACAGGGGTGTAAAGTAATGAATTACAAATACTCACGTTACTGTAATTAATTACTTTTTCCCAAGAATTGTGCTTTAAGTAGTTTAAAAATGGTGTACTTTTACATTTACTTGAGTAGATTTTAAGTGCTGTAACTGTACTTTTACCGCGCTATTTTCCATCCATCTGTGTTCACTACTTTCCTGTCCTGATTTTATTGTTATCTATCAACATGTTTGGCTAGGGAGAGTCTCGTGTCTCCCGTCAAATCAAATCACACATAAAAAACTTGAACGGCAGCTGCAGATCTGGCGCCAACTGTGGAGAATACCTCTAGCACAGTTCAACACCTGAACATCACAGCAGCACCTGAAAGGGCTTTTTGCATTGAAAAAGGGAAACTGCATGATCAAATCATGCGAGTTTAACTTGCTTAAGCCAGATTCAGCATTAATCCTGCCTCTAATTTTAAGAAACATATCAAGGTAAATTTAATATTTCTGCTTCTAGGTTCTGTGTGTCTATAATGTAGCCTGTAATTTAAATGTCTATCACGGAGATTATTGGGTTAATGCGAGAGATTAATGCAATGTTATCAATAGGGCTGGGCGATAAAACAATCTTGAGGTTTATCTGAATAAAAAAAAAAGAGAGAGAGATCGATATTGATGGTAAACTTTTTGATTAATTTTCTATGCTTAGCCTATATTCTACATCTAGAACAGGGGTGTTCATTACATAAATCGCAATAGCAAGACAACCACTGGTTGGTTGACCTAGATAAAATATTAAATATTGACTTGTTTATCCTGATGTCTGTCACTGCGTGCTGTTTGATTGACAGATGCTAATGTTTGAGCGCTATTGCGGGTTTGTGACTAATCGATTAAATACACTTTATAATTCTGCCAATGCCTTGATGAGGCATTAATATAAACGCAGTCGGTTTGGTCTAAAATGAACGTATGTTGTTGGACATATCAAATGTTGGACTTGAAGTGTACATGTAACCGAACTGAGCACTGTCTAGTAGGCTATCTCATATAATGGCTATTAATCAAACAACAATAACAAGAAAATGAGAAAACCACTCTCTGCTTTTGGCTGAATAATTTGAGCAGCTTTAAAAGTATTAATGTAATATAATACATTTAATAATAATATTTTTAATAATATTGTTAGTTTTTTATAATACTGACCCCTGATGTAGAGATTGTGATAATTTATATAATACATTACCAGGATAGTAAAGATGATAAAATAACTTATAATTATGCTTGGCCTTTATCATGTTTTTTATTTTTTTTAATGCCTGAAAGAAAAGTGTCAATCTTTGTAGAGCAATACTTCAGGCAGAATATTCCACCAGACACAAACTTCAGAAAATTGAGCATCATGCATTAGAATAAGAACACTACTATTTTTGGGCTTAAAAGATACAAGAATTAAATCAATGTGGAACATTGTATCTCAAAAGAGGACAATGTGGCCCCCCATGGGCTACTTAAAGAAATATTTCACTCAAAAATGAAAACTCTCGCATCATTTACTCACCCTCATGCCATCCCAGATGTGCATGACTTTCTTTCTTCAGAACACAAATTAAGATTTTCAGAAGAATATTTCAGATCTGGTCCATACAATACAAGTGAATGGATGACGAAATTTTGATGCTCCAAAAAGCACATAAAGGCAGCATAAAAGAAGCCTAATTCATGTGACTCCAGTGGTTAAATCCATGACTTCTGAAGTGATATGATAGGGGTGGATGAGAAACAGATTCTACAAAAGAAAGTGAAATTTAAAATGGTGATTGACTGAGCAGGGAGGAGAATTACTAGCAAAGATTGACTTAAATATTGATCTGTTTCTCACCCAACCTATCATATCACTTTTGAAGTCATGATTTAACCACTGGAGTCACATGGATTAGGCTACTTTTATGCTGACTTATGTGATTTTTGGAGCTTCAAAATTTTGGCACCCATTCACTTGTATTGTATGGACCAAAAGAGCTGAAATATTCTTCTAAAAATCTTAATTTGTGTTCTGCCAAAAAAACTACTTGATATCACTAATCTTCAATTATAAATGCATTCCACTAACCAATGCTTGGAAAATGATGTACAAGCAAACAAAACTGCATCACTTGCATTAGCTTAGCAAATGTTTGACAGTCAACAGAAACATCTTTTAGCTAACAAATTGGAGAGGATAAATAGTAGCAATGCAAAGCTAGCTTTCATTTTACATGTGTACGATTGTGAAAAGAGAGAATAATTTACTGTATTTTACACACATTTCTGCAAGCATATGCTAAACATGTTTTAATATCATGCAGTGTAGGAATTTTGATTCGCCGATCACTAGCGAACATAAAATTATTTGTCTGCGCGCTCTAAACAGCGAGTAATTTATTACATTAAATAAAAGAGCCTCAGTGGCTTCCCTAGAGGCCACAACTTCCATTTCCATATCTATTTTGTGCCAATTTCCCCGGAAGTGATGATTTTGTTCTCTTGAACACATGGAAACGCTGCTTTCTTTGCAAATCGTTTTTTGCAATATTTTTATTTTTTTGTCATAAATTCAATTTGCAACTTGAATGGAAACCTGACAATCTTTTTTGTTTCTCTTATTTACCTGCTGTCCTCTGAAATCTTTCATTCCACGATATTTTATTGAGTTCTTACAAACAAACAAAAGGAGACCACTACTGTGCAAATAGAACAAAGATAGAAAAACGCATGTAATTTCTCAGGTTTCTCAGAAAGAAAGGCCAGAGTAAACTTTTGCAAAATGATTATTAATAAGCTAACATTAATAAGCTCTTTGAGGACATTATTAACAGCAAAAGTGCTTACCTCTGCACTCCTGCCCTCAACGACGCAGAGTAACGCCAGTCAGCATTTGGCCCTTTGGGCTGGAGAGGAAGAGAAAGAGAGAGGGGAGAAGAAGAGGTAGAAGGACAGAAAAGGGTTAGATATATTCTCATCTATAAATCATGGTACTTGTTTTTCCACTTTTCTCTCCAATTTTGAATGCCCAATTCCCAATGCGCTCCAAGTCCTCGTGGTTGTGTAGTGACTCGCCTCAATCCGGGTGGCGGAGGATGAATCTCAGTTGCCTCCGCATCTGAGACTGTCAATCCGCGCATCTTATCACGTGGCTTGATGAGCACGTTACTGTGGAGCCACCCTAGCAACTGGGCCAATTTGGTATTTTAGGAGACCAGGCTGGAGTAACTCAGCATGCCCTGGATTCGAACTCGTGACTCCAGGGGTGGTAGTCAGCATCAATACTCGATGAGCATAAATCATGGTACTTGTGTATGTCTCTGTCATGCATTTTAATACGAACTGCAGCTGAAAGAGACCAGGCCTATAGAAACTACTGGCACTTAGCCATGCCCATGACTTGCTGGTATAACTTGTGCGTGCTTGTGTGTGTGTGTGTGTGTGTGTGTGCATAGAGTGTACATAATAATACAGCACATGAAGCACCCTTGACGTTCATCTAATAACATACACAACCCATTACCACACAAATATTTAATTACCCCCCATCCCCCCCAAATGCCCAACTTTTCTCAAGATCAAGTCCATAAATATCTTTATATTTTCCCAGAATCCACACCAATCCCTTGGTACAAGAATGATATCATCCTGCAATACAAGCTGACCAACTGTAAAATGATACTTGAGCATTTTCTGCCAAATAATCAATCTAAGAACTGCTCAAAAGAAGACCATTTACCTTGTAACCTAATACAAAACCCCCATTAAGAAATCCCCAAATATAAGACAGTCATTTGTTCCTTCAGCAACTCACAGGCAAAGCATTAATTGGTCCATCAGAAAGAGGGAGAGCACAAGCCTGTAATTTCAGAGCTAAAGCAAGCCACACTTTTTATATTTGCCCTAGTAAAAACTGGGTTGGGGAATATGTGATAGGATGAGGCTTTAGAGAATGGCCCAGATAATTTGAGTAAATAACATTCTTTAATCAGGTGAATTCAGGGGGGATGGAATGCATGCAGAGCAACTCTGCCTCTCTCTCACAATATAATTTGCAGGGCTGAGAATCAAAGGCTGGAGGTTAATTTCATTGCTGTCTCTCTTGTCTCTGGCAGACAGCCTTTGCTCCTAAATCCTCTGCAGCATCGACTGTGCTGCAGTGATGGGGTAGCCTCTTACAACCACCACAACACATCTGAAAAAAATCTGATGATGTTGAGCCTGTAAACTTTAGTTATTCTTGAGCAGCAAAAATAATATTCAGATTTTGTTGCTATCATACTTAAATCATCTGCAAAATCCCCTCCCATGAGCCGGAGATCAGGGCCACGTATCCATGGCTGACTGAGTAAACATGAATTCACGCCAGTTAAACAAAGACAAAAACACATAAATGGAACACAAACAAATCTCTATGACAGCAAATGCATTGCACAAGCACATCACCAAAACATAGCATGTTTTATCTTAAAGGAATAGTTCCCCCAAAAATTATTAATCTCTCATAATTTAGACACCCTTATGCTGTCTCAAACCCGAATGACTTTCGTTCTTCTATGGAACACAAACAGAGCTATTTTGAAGGATTGCATCACCCCAAAATACATGAATTAAACCACTCAAGTCGTGAGGTTTACCTTTATGATGCCTTTTTGTCAATATAATGCAAGTCAATGGGGTCATTAACTTTTATGCTCCAAAAACGTCATAAAGACTTAATACTGTATATTGTATCCTTCAAAATAAGGAAAAAGTTATTTTGTTTGTGTTCCACAGAAGAAAGTTATACAATTTTGAAATGCCATAAGTGCGAGTACATTTTTTAGAACAATCCTTTTTGGGTGAACTATAACTAACTATGGGTTTTTGACAAAAATTAAAAAGAGAAAAAAAAAAAACTGTAATTGTGAAAAAAAAAAAAGATCTTTAAAAAACCTTTTATGACGTAAAACTTTTACAATTGTGTAAAATCACCATCTGTGGAACGAGCCATAGAAAATGTTTAAAACCATTTAGGCCATGTCCACACTAATGTTTTCATTGGAAAACACATTGATTTTACTATGTTTGTATATCTCATTTACACTAACAGCATTTTCCTCCACCAGGAACTGAGACTTTCAAAAAAGCTGCTAAATAATGCATACTTTGGAAAGCAATGTCAGTAGGAAAGTGAAAACAGAGTTTTCAAATAAAAACAGATACTGTAACTATAGTCATTGCCTTAGTATGCACACAGTATTCTTGAATGCAGTGCATACACAGTGGCTGCCTGAAACACAGTGATATGGACAGAATAGCAGGAGGATGAAGGAAAAGATCCTCAAGAGGGAAATGTGATGACAGCCTCAAATGTGGGAGCAAATGCCTGATTCATCAGAAATGCAGTTTGCTACTCCAGAAAGTCTTGATGCTTGACACTTATGCAGGTTGAAGCAAAGCACTGTAAAGCTGCTCTAGATAACTACACAGTGCGACAGCAGATGACAAGGTCAAAAGCATCTGACACGTGGGCACCAAGCTTAATCTCAAACCATGGTGTGACTGCTCCTCTTTCCCAATAAATTACTTTTTCCACTTTAACTGGATCTACCCAGGAGTTTAGCTACCCAGATAGCACATGTAGATCTCCCAAATGGCATTCAGCAGATACATTTGAGATGTTTAGGATTTAGAATGATTGCAAATCTGCTCTTTTTAAAATGTTCATCAGATGTGTACAGTTAGAATGCAATAACTTCAATATGAAACAATCTAAAACAGACGTGCGAGTGTTATCTGGGTAGCGTATAAGTCATGCATGTTAATTTTAAAGAAACTAAAACATAGAAAGAAATACTAAGGTGAGACCCACCTGCATTGCTGCATCTGGCATACTGAGCCTGCGAACAAATCCGCTCCCTCCTGTAAAAAAGCGCTCGGAGCCCCAGGTGCCACTGATGGGCCGGCCTGTGTTGTAGAACATGAAGGTGTCGCTGCCTGAAGTAGCAGTCATACAGGTCTTGTAGCAGTAGGTCTTGGTCAGGGAGCCATTACCACGGACCTCAATATAATGAGGTTCAACCTTAACGTCTCGGCGGAGCACTACATTGTTATTGGGCTGAGAGCCACCACCCCCACCTCCCCCTCCAGAGCCACCCTCAGCTTGGGCCTTCTGGGACACGCAGCAGGGTGAGCAGGACCCAGGTTGGGTGCAGTAGGCATGGCAACGCACAATAGCCAGCACAACCACAGTCACAAGGAACACAAAGGTGGTGGCACTCAAAGCCACAATGAGGTACAAAGTCACGTTGGAAAACAAAAGAGTGCTGTGAGGGCGGATGATTCGTTTGGGGTCAGGCATGACTTTGGGTGGGACCTCCATGACGGCAACGTTGATGGTGGCGGTAGATGACAAGGATGGTTCGCCATGGTCCCTTACTAATACAGTAAGGCTAAAAGAAGTGGAGTTGTCTTCTAAGACGCGACGTGTGGTGCGAATCTCTCCCGTATGCTCGTGCACTTTAAATAGGTCCAGATCACTGGCCTGGTCCAACAGATAGATTACCCATGCATTCTGTCCTGCATCAGCATCATAGGCCACCACTTTTGTGATCAGTGTACCAGGCTCTGCATTTTTTAGCACAGTTTCTGTTGAGCGGGTTCCATTGGCAGGGGGATTCACAATTTCGGGTGGGTGGTCGTTTTGATCCATTATGTAGATGTAGACAGTGGCAACACGGCTTAGGGGTGGGATACCCCCATCCTGAGCTTTAACCTGGAAGTGAAACTCTCGTAATGACTCGTAGTCAAAGGAGCGAAGGGCATAGGCAACACCTGTGTCTGCTTTTACTGACACATAAGAGGTGACAGGGATGCCATGATTGTTGTCATTGAGGACCGTGTAGGTGATGCGAGCATTTTCATTGACATCTGAGTCCTGAGCCTTGACTGTGCAGAGCGAAGCTCCAGGTGCATTGTTTTCCATGACATACACAGTGTAAGACGTCTGCTCAAAGCGTGGAGGGTTGTCATTCACATCTGCAACATCCACCTGAATGGTTTTCTTAGAAGAAAGGGGAGGATCGCCACCATCGGTGGCACTGAGTGTTACGTTATAGGCTGCTGTGGTCTCACGGTCAAGGAAGGCAGAGGTCACCAAGGTGTAGTAATTTCTAAAGGACTTGATTTTGAAAGGAAGGCCAGGTGGAATTTCAAGGGTCACCTGTTTGTTTGGGCCCGAGTCCCGGTCTGTAACGCTGATTAGGGCCACCACCGTGTCCGCACGGGCATCTTCACGCACTGGACTGGACAAAGAGGAAAGCACAATCTCAGGCACGTTGTCATTCATGTCTACAACCTCCACCACTACTTTGCAATGGGCTGCCACTGGAGCTGGGCCTTTGTCCATGGCCTGGATATACATTTCATATGAATTGGTGTCTTCATAGTCCACATTGCTCCTCACTCGGATTTCTCCAGTGTTGGTGTCCATGCTGAAAATTTGCCTGACTCTGTCTGGGGTGTAACTGCTGAATGAATAAAGCACCTCCCCGTTTGTTCCCTCATCTTGATCCGTGGCATTCAGTTTGATAACCAGGGTGTCTTTTGGCGAATTTTCGAGCAATTTCACTTTGTATACTGTACTGTCAAACACCGGGTTATTGTCATTAGAATCTAAGACGCGTACGTTAATTTTTGCGGTACCTGTTCGTGCTGGTGTGCCACCGTCTGCCGCTGTCAGGATTAACTGATGGTAAAGGGTGAGCTCGCGGTCCAAGGGCTTTTTGAGAACGAGTTCGATGTGCTTGGTATTTAACGAGGGTTTGTTGGAATCAAGAGCGAAATGCTCGTTTGGGCTGAGCCGGTATAACCGGACCGAGTTGATGCCGATGTCTGGATCTTGCGCGTGCTCGATTGGAAAACGAGAGCCTGGTAAAGCCGACTCTGTGATCTCCAATTGATACTCGTCTCTGGGAAACTGCGGCGTATTATCATTCACGTCTGTTACCTCCACCTCGACATTATGATCTTCAGGCGGATTTTCAAGAAGAATCTCTAGATTCAAAATGCACGCGGTGCTCGCATCACAGAGTGTCTCTCTATCAATTCTCTCGTTCACTAATAATTTTCCATTCTTGTAGTCCACGTACCTTTTACCGCTGTTAGAGGTTACCTTAATCTTTCGGTTGGAGAGCTTTCGAATATCCAAACCCAAATCCTGTGCAATTTCACCTACAATCGTTCCACTCTCGGATTCCTCTGGCACGGAATATCGTATTTGTCCAAAAGCAAGGCCACAAAATAACAAAAATAACAAAAAAGAAAGAGGCACTTTTTTCCCTAGGCAATCACATATCCCTGCAACAGCCATCGCAAGATCATAGGATCCGCAGATGGATTAAAAACAGCACTCCGCCTTTTCAGTTTGCAATATCTTGCCTCCCACTTCAGCATTAAATGCAAATCATTTGTTTTCCATTTATGTTCACAATGGCCTAAGTGTCAATTCCATTATAGAAGCGCACGAATACTTCTCGGATGCGCCCATGTTTTCTTTGTCCCTTTTTCCCCTTTGCGCGCGCCGCTGACGGGTGTTTCCTTGCCACTGGTGCTGCTCTCTCTCTCTCTCTCTCTCTCTCTCTCTCTCTCTCTCTCTCTCTCCCTCCCTCCCTCTCTCTCTCTCTCTTTCAGCTTCAAGCCACCCCTCCCATTCGAATTCCTTTTCCTGCTCTTCATGCTCAATGGTGTTGTTGTATGGGATAGAATCCTGCCATGATTCAAAACTGAAAATAAAGTTCTGAAAGGTTGAAACTAAGTGTTCGAAAACTTAAAATCTTACAAAAAAATAGTTTCTTTAAAATAAGATTTGCAAGCTTGCAAAATGTAAAAAAAATTAAAATATCTCTGCAAACATTATGTTGTTTTTGAGATTTCCTTCTTCAGAAGTGCAACACTCTTTTTTACGGTGTTGCGCAATCATTTTTTCAGAGTTTCGAATTTGTCACTGTTTGTTTTCCAGATTTGAATCCTTTTAAATGGTGATCTGAAAACTGGTGTGCGAATAGGTGAAAAAAAGTTTTGAAACTCTGAAAACAGAGGTTCGAAAGAGCGAAAATTATTACATTACATTACATTTGCACTCCTATTGCAGACTATTTTTTCAGAGCCGAGTTTACAACACCCACTTTGCGGAGATACGCCCACACAGTTGCGAGATATTTTTTTTTTTTTTTTACCACTTTGCAAGCCTGCAAAACTCTGTTTTCAAAGTTTCAAAACTTTTTTTCACACATTCGCACACCAGTTTTCAGATCACCATTTACAAGGTTTCAAACCTGGAAAACAAACTAATACAGTGGGAGAACACTGACAAAATTGTTTGCGCAACATCGTAAAAAAAATGTTGCAGTTCTGAAGAAGGAAATCTCAAAAACAACATAATGTTTGCAGAGATATTTTTTACATTTTGCAAGCTTGCAAATCTTATAAGGTTCCCTGTAATTTAGGTGGAAAAAAAAAACTACAGCTACACATTAATTTGTAAAGTATTTCCCAGAACGAGGACAACGCGTTTTTAAACTCGAGTTCATTACTTTAGGAGAGCCACTGATTCAATAAACACTCGAAATGAAATGCGTTCAAGTGGTTTTCTGAAAGAGACTGCTTTCGATCCATATGAATGGCTGTGATGCTTTCCATAAATAATCATTTTTAGGTTGCTGCTGTCAAATAAACCTCTGCCAATCTCGCTCACTGTCCTGACAGACTGAGACTTCTCAGACATGGTTGTGATTGTCAGCAAACCAAATCACTATACCAGGAGGCTCTCTTTGCATGTGTTATACAAAATGTAAAAAAAAAAAATATATATATATATATATATATATATATATATATATATATATATATATATATATATATTCTTTGTTAGAGGCAATACTCTAGTAATAATAATGAAAATAAATATAATAGAATTATTATTATTATCGCCACAACATGAGCTTTTCTCTCTATCTACTGTAAATCAAGTCAAGTCAAGTCAATTTTATTTGTATAGCGCCTTTCACAACACACATCGTTTCAAAGCAGCTTTACAGAAGTTCAGCATTAACAGACGATAAAAATGTAATGTCTATAAAGTCGATAAATCATCATCCTTGTGCAGGGCTCCAAACTGCGACTAAAAATGGTCGCATTTATGACCAAATAAATTTATTTGCGAGTGTAATTTCTGTCAAGGTCGCCATTGGCGACAGTAAAAATTTACTCCCTTTGATTTTAAAATATGCATTACATTTCCCGAGATACATTACAAAAGTTTATATCAAAGAAATAGCGGGGAAAACGGAGTTCATTGCAGGAACTAACCATTTCAAAAAAGAGACTGTGAGAAAACACGGTGACAGTAACAAGCATAAAAAATGCACGTGATCACATAATTGCGAAGAATGCTCCACAGACTACACTGTTAGCACGTGCAGTTTTTCTTGCATGCGAGCTGCGGGACGAAAAGGAATGGAAGGAGTTAAAAATGAAAATATTTGGCGCCTGTTTTTCCCCCTATAGGAGCCAATGGCTCCTTAATCGATTTTTTTCAAATCCCCCTCGTCTGTGGCTTTGACTTCAGACAGACCGGGTCATTCGGGCGTGCGCGCCCCAGGCGCGATCTCTGTGCATCTGTCAAAATGCGCCACAGAGAGGGAGCGTGTCACTCTGAAACCGATGACATAAACTAAGTCAGGGCGGACTGATGCTGATGCTGTAAGCATAAACCCATCGCATTAGGGTCCCCTCATGTCATATCCATACAAAGCAAGCATGATACAGTACGATCTTCATTGAGAAAAGACTTCTGCTTATTTTTTTTTTTTTTTTTGTTATTATACTTAACTTTGTGTTAAACATTAACTGGACATATTACGATATTATGATTTTTTTAATCCCCCTTTTCTTTTTGAATGCCCAATTCCCACTACTTAGTAGGTCCTCCTGGTGGCAGTGGACAAGTCTTGGTTGCCTCTGCTTCCGATACTCTCAATCCACTGCATGTTATCACGTGGCTTACTGTGCATGACACAGTACAGACTCACAGCATGTGGAGGCTCACGCTACTCTACACAATCCACGCTCAACTCCAGTTTCTATGTAAAATCCCGGGCCGAATTTTCTTCCCAGTCCGCCCCTGCTAGCAACCGGGCCAATTTGATTGTTTGGGAGACCTGGCTGGAATCACTCAGCACGCCCTGGATTCGAACTCGCAACTCCGTCAGCGTCAATACTTGCTGAGCTACCCAGGCCCCTGACATATTAATGAAATATTGAACATTTTCCAAAGTATACACTGTTGCAGTTGTTACCTCAAAGCACTTTCTAACTGACAGTTAAATTACTTTTGCTAGCATAATCTAATCAGTCAGGTTATTCAGTTATGCTAAATATGTTTTGACATATTTTAGATGTTACCATATGAGGCACATTTACAGTTTACTGATGTGAGGGAAATTTACATTTCATAATATCAATCTAATATCATGTATGGTTTAAAAGGGCACCAGTTGGAAATGACAAAAAGTAAAAATAACAAACTTGTTTGCCTTAAAACTGGAAGTGAATCAAAGAGTTTAGATGCTTATACAGGCCATCCCAAGGTCGTAAATTGGATACACACTCGGTGGACTATGTTTCCTCTGTCACATCTACAGTTAAAGCATTCAGACTTATAAACAAGGATACATAAATTCCATAAATGTATTAAGAATTAAATATTAATTTACATCACATCAGTAAATCTTAAATGTGCTTTGTGTGGTAACATCTAAATATAAATGTGGAGATTGGAGATGTGTGACTCCTCGGCTGGAAATAAAGCTGTGTGTTACAGACTCTGCAGAGAAACATCAACTTTTAGTACAATCGAATTTACTTTCCTTCAGAACATTATATTTGGTGAATAAAGCGGGCCTTTCATGGATGTCAACGCTTTGGCTCAGTACAAATATAGCTGATGATAATATTTAGTTTTCATATCAGTTGGTATTGCAATATAACTGAAACTCAGAACAGCACATGGCAATCAAATCATTGCTCACTCCCTGACTGCGGAATATAAATTTAATGTATGCACTTCAAGTTTCTAAAATGTTCCACCGCAGCACAGATTAATCAAGTGTATAAAATAGTCTGTGTGGTACTGTAAAATGGGAGAAACAGCCATTTTCATAATGCAATGAAAAGCTGCTTTCAGCCTTTATGGAAACTACTACAAGTGGATGTTCATTTGAAACACAAAACACTATGTAAGCAACTGTGTCAGCTACCCAAATGTTTACACTTGTTTTATGACTTTTAGTTAAGTATACTCCAGATTTAGCTTCTGGTCCCATCTGCTTTCTCTCTCCCGTACCCATCCAATATATATATGCATTTTTATCCAAACTGAATGCGGATTCCATTAAGAAATGCACATTGATTTATTTGGGTTTTTTGTTGTTTATTTTTAATGCTGAATATAAAACTGTTAATTGAATAACATTACACAGGCATTTCTTAAAGAGATAGTTAACAATGTCCATTTGAAACACTTTATTGCGCTGGCAAAAACAATGTAAAAATGCAGACTCATGACAATCAGTTACTATCATCTGTAATCTCAATCCATTTCACAACAGCTTAGATTGATTTGGTTCCCAAAGCCAATTGTCTATTAAAAATGCTCTATTGGATCTATTAACATCTTTAGGTCTATTCAAGGGCACATGGTCTCTCCTTTAGCAAACATGTGCAGTTTAAAGCTGAAGCAGTCCTAACATGCATGGGTTTGTCTCTATGTACTGTCACTGTGCAGTAACAGGACAGCCTTGACATTTACAGAAGTGAATTGGAGCTTTAGGGGATTGACTTTGTTTGGTTGTGAATGATCTAGAACATGGATGAGAGCAATTCTGCCAATTACACAGTACAACTCCAAAACAAGGTTCCTATGGAGTGAAATCATCAAATTCTCACCTGCTCTACATTTAATGGTCTTTAAGGTTTAGTTCCTTTGTAACTGCAATTGCACCGGTGAAACAAATTGAGACATCACTTCCTCTCATGAGAAAATAGCAGGATAAAGATGCCACTTTTTTAACAAAAGAGATAAAGAGCTATGTTTCCTCCCTTCATCCTCAGCTGACATAATTTAGCTGGCTATAAATACTAGGGACATTTTGCATTTTAATTGGGGGCTTGACAAGTAATACGATGAAAGGCAATAAAAGAAACACTTCTCCTCTTATCTTGCAGCTGATGTCATTTGTAGACCTCGTAGCTTTTTATACTATTGAATGATATTAGATCACTACTGTTAATTTTCATCCAATATGTGGTTTGAGTTGTGAACTTTGACCTTAGGCAGGGCAGAGCTCCATTTGCAAAGACATATTCCTCCTCTCCTGACCTCACTTACATAAGTGTGCCAGATTTGTAAAAGAGATGCACCCATCTGAGAGACACCACACAGACAGCCTGCACAAACACTGCCCTCAGCAAGGTCATCCAGAGGCACATCACCAACTGCAGTGTGAGCTTAAAAATCTCTATCCCCCTTTCATTCACTTTCTCCTTCTACATTTCTCCCTCATTCTCTATTCTGCCATTTGTGGCTGTGTTTGGTGTTGATGATGTAGGCCATGAGAACAGACTGGTAAGATCAGATGCTTTATATTCTTCTACACTTCTGAAATGTTAAATTATTTATTGTCAATTATTTTCCATGATACTGTAATTGCAAATAATTAAATAAATTACTTATTTATGAAATACTTATTTTGGGTTGATCAACCGTATGTCATATACTTTAGGTAGGCCACACATCCAAAACAACATGAGAACTGTTTACCGCATTACTTTATACCGGTGTTATCAGTAAATGAAGGCAGTGCCTAAACTGTCAACTTTACATTAGCCCTCTTAGAAGCATGAAATAAAATGCTGTTATCCATCCATCCATCCATCGACAACCGCTTATCCTGTACAGGGTCGCAGGGGGCTGGAGCCTATCCCAGCTAACTTTGGGCGAAAGGCGGGGTACACCCTGGACAGGTCATCAGTCCATCGCAGGGCCACACATAGACAAACCACCATTCACACCTAGGGCAATTTTTGGAGACATCAATTAACCTAGCCTGCATGTCTTTGGATGGTGGGAGGAAGCCGGAGCACCCGGAGAGAACCCACGCAGACACGGGGAGAACACAGAAAGGCCGGGGCAACCGGGGTTTGAACCCTCGACCTACTTGCTGTGAGGCGACAGTGCTAACCGCTGCACCACCATGCCGCCCAAATGCTGTTATTAAAATGTTAAATAATTATACACAGAAACAAGCAACAGACTTGCCTGTGATTGGTTACAATGCTGCAAAAACACACATAAATAGAAAATTCAATAAGAGATTTTGAAAGAAACATGAGTAGACCTCCATAGACTGCTATAATTGACACTTTTCACAAAGAAGCTTTGTCATAAGATACAGTAACAAGAGAGGAGAGGGAGGGATGTAAAAGAAATGTGTATCCTCAAAATAGTGAGAGGCAAAGCATCAAGGGAGCAGCTGGCATGTTGCATATAACACAAAGTGACAGTTCGAGAGAGAGAGAGAGAGAGAGAGAGAGGGAGAGGGAGAGAAGGGGTATCTTAAATGATTGAGAAGAATGGAGTAAGAGATAGACCTCTGCTGGCTGAGGCGGGAAATAAGCACTATACATTATGGGTCTCAGCAAACCATCTTAGCCAACAGAGGGCGATAGCAATCCTCACTCTCACTCACTCATTCACACTCTCTCTCTCTCTCTCTCTTCTGTTCAGTTGACTCATTCTGCCACCTGCAGCCCTCTGCAGAGATGACCCACCCATCCTCTCACTTATACACACTGCAGGGAATCATGGAATGTTCCTTCTACTGCCAAACCCAGCAACCTGGGAGATGCATCTGAAAGTGCACAATGCAACTGAACATGAAAAATGGATTTGTAAACCAGCATGCATGTGCACAAATACAAATGAATGGAGACATAAATAAGTAACACATTTATAGCACAATCAAGTGCTACTTGCTTTGCAAAAAGCATTAGTGTTTTATTTTTAACAATAATGGGACGCTAATGAATCTCTACAAAGCTACAAATCACATGTTTGTATTGTGAACATTAACATAATTTTGGTAATATATCTATATAACTGCTGGATCCTTGTTGACATCCACATAAAATGAGAAATTATGCAGATCAATCGTCACAAATTTGAGCTTTAGGGAATTTACTTAACCTGTGGGACATTTCAAAATGAGCAAAGACTTGAAGACAAAAAGGGAATTTGTAGAAACCATGAAAAAAACATTTGTCATTCATGGCAATCTGTTGCATGCACTCTGTTTGCTAGTAAGGATACAGCCAGAGGGAGAGAAATCCCAGTGCGACCTTAACAAAAGTCTTAGGTCATTCTTTGTTTGATAAAACGGAAGCCAGACACAAGCACTGTTTATGTCTTGCGCCGTGCAGACAACAGGCTTAGCTGTTTACAGTCAGCTCATGATAAATAACACTGAAGTGATGATAGCATCTGTATTTACCCACAGTCTGCACTATGACTCATAGTCTATCACAATGCTAAAGCACTGACTCAAATCCAAGACTCTGCCAAGCCTTTTATGAATAAAATGCTCAAAGACTAATCCTTTTCATATATTGACCTCAGTGCATTACATTAAAATAGACATTAAAGTGTGCCCATTATCCACAGCAGCACTGTCATAACTAAAACACAATCCTTATGACTCCCACTAAATAATACATGTGATGAGCGGTAGAGGAAGCAGGTGATATTCATGTGCACAGATTGAGGACAAATACAAGGTGCTATTAAACAAAACTGAGATTCTGTCAAACCTTGATATTATCTACTGTAGATCTATAAAAGAGCACAAATAAAATTATTTCCAAGAATATACCAAATACACAATTATTTTTGCATCACATTCATGCGTCAGTGATGTCTAGGAAATATAAAGGGATTGTCAAACATAAATGTGATGTGCTGCATACAGTTTGTCTGCAGGTGAGCTGCCCCAAATGACTTGATCTGCTTTTTAATGGATGATCAAAAATATCCTGACAGAGATGTCAAACTTGGAAAACAATATTCTTGGTTTAGTCACTAAAATAAGCTCTAGTGATTCTAGGGTTCTAGTGATGATAATGCATTGATATCAAATGTAATTTCAATTAGCTTGGGGAGCAGCAGGGAAATTTATTACAGATGCTGGAATGAAAGTACCTGAAACATTGACAGTTCAAATCTACAAACTCCAAAAATATACACATAATTTCCACTACAAAAGAATATTAAATGGGAACTTAAGAAACAAGGAGTGGGGAGTAAAATGCCACGGAGCCACAATTCCATCTGTCAAACTCAGGAGAGAGAACAAGAAAGAAACAAGGCAGATAGAACTTGAAAAAGAGGGTGAAATAAAACAAAATAAATGGATATAGATTAAAAAAATTATTATCCTGTTGTCATTTATTCACCCTTACGTATTTCCCATTTGACTATATTTCTTCCTTGAAACACAAAAGATTTGTAAGACAGAATGTAAGGATAGAGTAGAGGAATCCAGCAACACTTGTGGTAAAAAAAGACTTTTTTACATAGGCTTTTATCATTCATACCTGATGAAGGCCTGATGTGCTGAAACGTGTTGGTTTGTTTTATTTATTTAATTAAAGTCTTATTTACCATAAGTGCTGCTGGATTCCTCTACTCAATACTTGCTGATTTAAATCCATGCACCATGTGTGTGGGTAAAGTTGCGTCAGATCTACTTTTTGTATGTAGAAAGTTGGGGACAGATCAGTCTGATACAGATACCTCAGTCACCATTCAATTTCCTGATATGGGGAGGAAAAAGAGCAAAGTAAATGATGACAGAGGCTGTCATAGAAAGTAAGTCGTACAGGTTTCGAATGACATGAGGATGTATAAATGATGACAGAACTTGTATTTCTAAGGCCATAGTCGCAAATTCAGCCTCTCACTCATAGACTCTGCAGTATCTCTCGCTTATTAATGCACTGAGTGAGAGGGGGCTTGAGAAGTCTCAGTATAATGCAGGAGGGACTGCAGCATTCCAGCAGCCCGGAGACTCACAGACTTTTAATCCATCTATCTCAGTCAGCCAGCTGCGGAAAGCAGAACTCAATACTGACCCAATTGCACAGAAATTTACACTCTGTGGCCTGTCCTCGGTCAAGGACTTGAGGGCACAATGAGACTAAGCTAGTAGGAACATTGAGAAAGATGGAGAGAGGGACACCATCAGAAAAGGGAGCATGAAAAGTCTGAGACTAGTTCTTCTGATTGTGTATGTGTTGATAGCATAAATGCATGAACATCACTACAGTTATTGCGAGAATGTACTGCAAGTACAGAATTTACTGACTCTTTTACTTCTACATTCTACTGAGGCTGTTAAAGAAAGTAAGTCTAAGTCTGGAATTATTTTACTTGTACATACAAACTCTATGAAACCCTTCAATAATATACCAACTCAAATCTATTATGAGGGCTGAAAGCAGTCTGTGAAGCTTATTAGAGATCATTTAAATTCTCTTTGAACATTGAGCAGCATCAAAGCTGTTGAAATTGCTTGCTTCTGCAACTACAATTTAATGTCATTAAAGAGTTATAACTAAAACAGATTTCTTTGATTAATTAATAATCAAATCATTAAAGATTGAGTTTGAAATGACAGCAGAATTGCCATTAAACTGCTGAAGAGGCTGAATGGCAGTGAGGTGGCGCTGTCCAGCACTGCTGGTGCTGAAACCACAATGCACAGAACATTATCAACACAGGGGAAAAAAAAACTCCTGGTCATTTTGATGTTTAGATTATATATATATTTATTTATTTTTATTTCATCTTATTTGGGGAGGGTGGTTAAAAGGGCAAATATTTGTTAGCTTAGGTAGAGTAGATTGCATGTTACAACAAACGTGCATGATTTTGGCTACATTTTAGCATAATATTAAAAAGCACACTATAAAGTAGAATAAAGTAGTGAGGCACCCAAAACAGGTGGACCGCCGGTATATTTGTTATGAACATTGTTCAAAGTAGGCTCGCTTCGACTGATCCAATCAAGTTTTTTTTATTAAGTTTTATTTAAAAGAAGAAGAAAATATTATGCTCCATCAATATTAAATACAAATATTTTGTTTTTTTGTTTTTTTGTTTTCAATCTTATACACTTTGCGACCAGAAAAAAAGGCACATGTTCTTTAAGAGGTGCCTTTAACCCCGTTGTACCCTAACTACCAACTATTAAAACAAATAAAAATAATTCATGATTAACTCTCATATTTTCATTACTTTATAAACTTAAATATGTCAAAATAATGGTTGCAAGTTCTGAAAAAATCTTCACCTTCCCAGTGGTAAGAAGAGGTTGGGTGCATGTTAAAGTGTCTTCTCCGTTAATGCTGATCAGTTCTGCTTCTGCTGGCAGAAACGTTGAAGGGAAAACCACCATGTCACTCTTTATAGTGTCTGAGCTAAAACACACGTCATATTGTTGTGTGGATTTAGAGTAGGACCAGCTCCCATCTGGATGGGTTTTGATCACTGGAGCGCAATACCTGCTGAAACCGCCATCTGTCCTGAAGCATTTAGCTGCTGTTAAACCCATGAGACCCAGTAAAAAGATGACTGAGACTGACACAATAGCGATTAGCAGATACAGATTCAGATCTGAAAAACGGTCTTCCTTAACTGGAACTGGACTGAGAGATCTCTTTATGTCATCTAAACTCTCAACAACCACAACATCCATAGACATAGTTGCTGAGAGTGATGGCTCTCCATTATCAGACACTGTAATAATAAGAGGATGAGTTTTTAAGTCATTGTCACTCATTCGCCTCCTGGTCCGTATTTCAGCAGTGCTGGTTCCGATTTGGAAAAGATTAGTTCCTTTGGGTTCAGTTAGCTGATAAGACAGTAGTGCGTTATATCCAGAGTCTCCATCGACAGCTCTGAAATTGACTAAAAGTATATTCCCTGTATTAACTGATCTGGGTTGAGAATGAGGAGCCAAAAAAAAAAAAAAAAAAAAAAAAAAAAAAGCATGGCTGTTATCATTTTCATTGAAAATAAACTAAATTTAAATCGTGTTACTACTTAAAGGAGGAACACCGGAGTCTATGCCCTTAACTAAGAATGTTCTGTTCTTCAACACTAAAAGACTGTTAGTTTTTCAACTGACCAGTCAATGAATCTATGCCTGTTGCTTTGTCTACAATGGAATAAGAAATGTCGGCATTCTCATTTGAGTCTCCATCAACTGCTAACACCGTGTGAATGAGGGTTCCCAGGGTGTTTTCTTTCACGAACATGTTAATGCTTTTATCTTTAAATTGCATTGTTGTTCACATTTAAAACCTCAACATAAAGCACACTGGTGCTGGAAAGAGTTGGGGTTCCCTCATCTACAGCTATGAGTGTAGCATTACACTTAGAGATGGTTTCTCTGTCGAGCTGGTAATCATTTTTGTATAGGAAGACACGAGTTTGAAAGGCAAGTCTACGAGCAACTTCCAACTCATGTTCCCATTCATTCCGTCATCCATGTAGGAAACTGTTATGAGTCACAGTAGTGCAGTGCATTGTAGTCACATATTCCCTTAAAGAAATCTGGTGCAGTATCATTAACATCTATAGCTAGTATGCCTACTTTGCAATTAGCCGTCATTGGAGAAAGACCCTTAACATGGGCCTCCACTCTGAGTACATAAAAAGCTCTGTTCTCAAAATCAATCATTCCTTTTATATTTGTTTAAAAAAAAAAACCTGGCAGCTGTGTTTGACAGAATAATTATGTAACATATACAGTAAAAAATTAAACAACTTTACAGAACAACCTGTAAATTTTACAATTTAAATCTGTTGTAATTTACATGACCACGCTGGCAAGGTAAAAAAATCTAATAAAAAAATAAATGTTAAATTTACAGTAAAAACTTGTCATAAACTTGATGCAAACCTTCCGAAACTGTAAAAATCAGCTTTTTACTTAAGGTATTGTTATTCATCGTAACAATTACAGAAGAGCGGATGATGACATGAAGTTCACCAATATTGTCTCTTTCAGGAGCAGTGACCAATAAACATGTAGAGACATTCTCAGTGTCACTCACACAAACACTAAACACCATCAGGGTAACATGTCAAATTTAAACTATTAATTAAACATTAACTTAACTATATTTAAATATAAAACAAAACAAACAAATGCACATGATATATATATATATAAATAAGAAGAAACAACTATTCCCATAAAATATAAAGCAATATGATGGGTCATGCAGGGAATTGTGGGAACGCCTGATTGATTTTTACTGTAATTTTACAATAATTTACAGTAAAAAGTACATCTCTTGTTAAGCAATATACATTTTTACCATAAATTATACAGGAACATCATACGTTTTACATCTAAAAATGTGATTTTTACAAAATTTTATTGTAAAAACTACTATATTGTCTTTTAAAATATATTACAATTTTTACTGTACTTTACTTTTTTCCGCATTTTTCAATCTTTTACCGTTAAAATTATAGACATTTGTTTACAGTGTACCAAAATTATTTTCCTGGCCATGCCTGCTAAATACAAATGTTACCTCATCATTTGGACATTCTCCCATGTCGGTAACATTCATCTGAATTATATCTTCTTTCCTTGTGGTGTGTTCTCTGTCACACGGACCTTAGAAAGTAAACTGCGAACAACTAGAGCATTATCGTTGAGATCAAAATATTTATTCTAATTTGTGCCAGATCTAGACACTTTCCTCCATCGAAAGCGGTCGAGATAAGTCGATTGACCTTTTCTATTTCTCTGTCTAAAGCTTTTCGAAGAATTAGCTCAGCAGACATGACATGCTAATGAGCAACTGTCTACATGCCTTCAGCATGCAGTGAGTCAGCACACTATAAAGTGCATTCTTATATTATTTATTTGAATACTATTAGGGCCCATTACAAAAGACGCTTGGGTGGACAGAAAAAATAAACCTCTCGATAAAAATACTATATATATATATATATTTGTACTGAGAGGTTTATTTTTCTGTCCACCCATACTGTGCATTAAGGAAACAAGCGTCTAATGCAGTTGCAGTACATCACAATAGGGGAAACCAGACTAGTTGTCAAATTTTTAACTCCATTGATTGGTTTATATTTTAAGTAAATTTCTGCATAACAATATACTTTGAAGTCTTGGCTACAAAAAACAAAAACAACACATATTAAACATTCTTGTCATTATTGCCCAGGAAAAAAAAAATAGATGGTTCATTTAACACACTTTCACATTTTGTGAAAACATGCCCCAATAGCAGGGTAAGGTTTCTCATTATATGGGAGTAAGTTGTCACTATGAAATTTGCATTAAACAAGTGGCATATATTTCATGTGAACGTTGGGGGGGCACATCCCTTACTCTCCCATCAAAACTACCAAAAGAAAATGTATGTATTTCAAACGTGCATTATGATGATGTTTTCAAACTTCATGATTTAAGTTTTATCTTACCTTGAAAGAACTTGGAAGTGTTGGAGTCTGATTAAAATCATCTCCTTCATTAATGTTGATCAGTTCTGTGTCTACTGGCGGAAATGGCGAGGGGGAAACTACTACATCACTCTTTATTGTGTCTGAGCTAAAACACACGTCATATTGTTGTGTGGATTTAGAGTAGGACCAGCTCCCATCTGGATGTGTTTTGATCACTGGAGCGCAATACCTGCTGAAACCGCCATCTGTCCTGAAGCATTTAGCTGCTGTTAAACCCATGAGACCCAGTAAAAAGATGACTGACACTGAGACAATAGCGATTAGCAGATATAGATTCAGATCTGAAAAACGGTCTTCCTTAACTGGAACTGGACTGAGAGATGTCTTTATGTCATCTAAACTCTCAACAACCACAACATCCATAGACATAGTTGCTGAGAGTGATGGCTCTCCATTATCAGACACTGTAATAATAAGAGGATGAGTTTTTAAGTCATTGTCACTCATTCGCCTCCTGGTCCTTATTTCACCAGTGCTGGTTCCGATTCGGAAAAGATTAGTTCCTTTGGGTTCAGTTAGCTGATAAGACAGTAGTGCGTTATATCCAGAGTCTCCATCGACAGCTCTGATCTTGGCTACAAAGTATCCCGCTTCAGCAGAGTAGGGAATGTTCTCTGTATTGACTGATCCGGGTTCAGAATAAGGGGGCAAAATAACTGGACTGTTATCATTCTCATCGACGATGTAAATGTTCACAGTCACGTTACTGCTCAGAGGAGGAACACCAGAGTCTGTTGCCTGAACTTGAAACTGGAATCTTTTCATTTCTTCATGATTAAATGACTGCAAACCGAATATTTCACCACTTAAATAGTTTATATTTAGCATTGAAGTTACAGGGACATTGGAGCTGGAACTATCGAACAATGAATATGAAAGTGCACCGTTCTCACCAGCATCTAAATCAACAGCTACCACTGTTGTCACAAGACCTCCAGGTTGGCCATTCTCACTCACATAAGCATTTATAACGGATGCAGGGAAATGTGGGGAGTTGTCATTAACATCAGAAATATGTACAGTTATAACATTGCTACTGGAAAGGGATGGTGTTCCTTCATCTATAGCTGTAATAGTGATAATATACACCGAAACACTCTCTCTGTCCAGAGGTCCATCTACCACTAGAGAATAATGGTTGCTATACGATGACTCCAGTTTAAAAGGTAACAAGTCCTTCAGAGCGCAGTGTACAATGCCATTTTTACCTCCATCTTTATCAGAGACAGTAACTAAAGCAACTGCAGTTCCTGACTTAGTGTCCTCTCTCACACTTTCTAACAGTGGAGTCGTATTTATCTCTGGTGCATTGTCATTTTCATCCATAACTTCTATTAAAACTTTACAGTGTGTGCTCTTTGGTGGACTACCTTTGTCTCTCGCTTGAACGCGCAATTCAATAGCAGGATTTATCTCGTAGTCTATTTGACCCTTCACAACAATATCCCCAGTTTCAGGAATCACAGTGAATAGACTCTGCTTTTTTATGCTTCCATGTTCAGCTATGGAGTAAATCAGCTCACTGTTTGTGCCCTCATCTAAATCAGTGGCAGTCACAGAGGTGACTTTTGTGCCGACAGGAACATTTTCTCTCACCTTGATCTTGTACAAAGGTTTACTGAAGACAGGCCAGTTGTCATTTATATCCAATACATAAATAATAACACTTAATGTTCCTGACTTTGCAGGCTTTCCCCCGTCGGTAGCTGTCAGAACAAGAGGAATTACTGATTGCTTTTCCCGATCTAAAGGTTTTTGGAGCACTAATTCAGCAGACACACTTTGCTCCTCACTTTGTACATCAATAGAAAAGTGTTCATTCTTGTTCAGTTTGTAGTCTTTGAGAGCATTAATGCCAGCGTCATTATCTTCAGCTACAGGAAGGTGAAATCTAGCTCCTGGAACAACATCCTCGGTTATGTTTATAGTTATAAGGCTGTCCACAAAATATGGGGAATTATCGTTAACATCCAGAATAATAATTTCAATTCTATTAAGAACTAATAAGAAAAATTTTGAACAACGGCCTCCAAATTCAAAGCACACTGCTGATGAGAGACGCATAACTCCTCTCGATCAATTCTTTCATTCACAAACAACGATCCCGTTTTAAAATTCACGTCAAAATATTTCCTGTTGGATCCAGACACAAGCTGCAAGACACGAGTTTCCAGTTCCTGAACACTGATCTTAAGATCTGTTGCTATATTTCCGACAACGGTTCCCTTATTTACCTCCTCTGAGATAGAATAGACAGTCTTGCAGAATGAAGATTCCCATAAACAAAAATAGAACACTATTCCGATGGGAAAATATCTTAAGCTTTCCATGGTTGTTTCTTCCAAGCCTTACAGATTTATTTCGATTAAAACAAGAAAGTGGCACATTTTTGTCCAATTGCTGTGAGACTCTTCGTCACTTAAGCTGCAATAATACCTTCTCGTTTTCCCTTCACTAAACGTGGGTCCTCTTGCACTGTGTGGGAACTGTAGAGGAGGAGCCTCGTTTTTATAAAAACAATTCTTCAAACTCACGGTCTGCAGCGACATCGCGCGTTTTAAGCTTATGATGATTGGACATTTATTATTTATACTACAATGTTCAGCATGATGATGGTATAAAATAATATAATTATATAATAAAAATAATTAAATGAGAAGGCAGTGGATTGCCTACAAATAGATTTATATATACATATATAAGGATATGCAGCGCTGGTTAACATAAATCCACATCGAAATAGGAAGCAAATGAAACAACCCCAAATATATATACAGTATATATATATATATATATATATATATATATATATATATATATATATATATATTAAGATTAATTTGACTAAAAATAATGCGTTAAAGAAATTAAGGCATTTAATCGAAATGCCCGTGCTGATATGGTATTGCTGAGAAATTCAAGTTTGTAGTACCACCTGTTTACTCCAGAGGGCAGTAAGTGAAACTTCAGCTGTGTGGCAATGCGCAGTTTATACAGTGAAGAAAAACATCCTTGTGCAGCAGAACAACACAAACATGAGTTACATTCTTGCATTTAAAACACTTGAAGGAGCGCAAATCCTAACTAAGAGATCTCAAGATGTATTTAAAGATTTAGTATTAAACTATATTTAACTTGACACAGTGACCTAAACATTTTATGTTTATGACGCAACACACCCGAGACGTCTGACATAAGTGTAAATTGACGGGCCCTTAAACAAGCCCTCATAATAAATCTCCAACTGATTGACAAATTCACTTGTTAAATGATTGCTGTGAACTGTATGCCAATGATTGACTTATGATCAATAATATGGTAGAAAACAATCAATTGTATTCTAAAGCTGCTTTATGTGTTGTCTTATCAATGATTAACTTCTGCCACAAGAATGTAATGCATTTTAATTATATGAATTTCTTTTTATTTTATATAGCCTATTTTAAAATTTAAAGATAACTATGTATCATTATTTCATCATTATATATTGAGTTATATTTATATGATTGACTTTCTCAGAAAATATTTGTTTATGCGATTAATTAATCAGGACACCATGTAATTAATTTGAATAAAAATTGTAATCGATTGACAGCCCTAATATATATATATTAAACAGTATTGAGAATTTTATATAGAATCTAAGCTAAAGAGAAGTTAATTACTAAAAATAATAATAATTATTATTTGGCTATTAGTAGTGTTAGTAGTAGTATTTTGATGTTCGTTCATCCATCCATCCATCTTCAACCGCTTATCCGAAGTCGGGTCGCGGGGGCAGCAGTTCCAGCAGGGGGCCCCAAACTTCCCTATCCCGAGCCACATTAACCAGCTCTGACTGGGGGACCCCGAGGTGTTCCCAAGGCCAGTGTGGAGATGTAATCTCTCCACCTAGTCCTGGGTCTTCCCCGAGGCCTCCTCCCAGCTGGATGTGCCTGAAACACCTCCCTAGGGAGGCGCCCAGGGGGCATCCTTACCAGATGCCCAAACCACCTCAACTGACTCCTTTCCACACAAAGGAGCAGCGGCTCTACTCCGAGTTCCTCATGGATGACTGAGCTCCTCACCCTATCTCTAAGGGAGAAGCCCGCCACCCTTCTGAGGAAGCCCATTTCGGCCGCTTGTACTCGCGACCTAGTTCTTTCGGTCATGACCCAACCTTCATGACCATAGGTGAGGGTAGGAACAAAAATTGACCGGCAGATCGAGAGCTTTGCCTTCTGGCTCAGCTCTCTCTTCGTGACAATGGTGCGATAGAGCGAGTGCAATACCGCACCCGCTGCCCCGATTCTCCGGCCAACCTCTCGCTCCATTGTCCCCTCACTCGTGAACAAGACCCCGAGGTACTTGAACTCCTTCACTTGGGGCAATACCTCCTTCCCTACCCGGAGTACGCACTCCATCGGTTTCCTGTTCGTTCATGTTTTTGATAAATTGACTCCTTATTGCGTGTCTTGTCAAACATTTCATATCCCTTTATCTTACAACTGCTTACTACTTGTGACTACAAATTCAGGCATTTTAAAGTTGCACTCAGTCGTTTTTTTCTTAATAAAAAGTTTAACTTCTTAAGACATGAATTGTTGTTTTACAATATGCAGGAAATCATGAGCACTCTCATTAAAATTAAGACTCCAGTAATATCAGTAACCTTATAAAAGTTGTTTTATTCTACATGGAGAGGGTCTGCACATGGGGGCTGCCATGTTAGAATCACATGACCAGCCGAATACTACTGGCTTAATCTCGGTAACCCTCCTGTTATTTGACACTTTCACCCATTGATTAAAGTAATCATGGCTGACTGTGAATACTAAATTTCTACAATGGCATCTGTAACTGAAAACTATTGAGGTAAAATGATGCTGCATCCAAGCCGCTATGTGCCAGTGTAAGTCCAAGATGACAAACGTTTCTGAGTGCACCTTTATTACTAACTTCCAGTAAGAAAACTCTCTTTAAAAATAAATACATAAATTCACACTTTTACTTTGTATTGTTATTATTATCATTACTTAATGTCAAATCGTACATGCATCACAGGAGATTGATGTCGTTTTTGTCAGTTTTTCTAAAAGTCATGAAAATTCCCACTACTGTGTCATTTCCACCACATCTCAAATTCTGTATTGTGTTAAACTGAATTGCGTGGTCGAAATGACAGTGATGGAAATACCATTTTTAATGTTTTGGAATTTGAAATAAAATGGCTGACTAATTTGTATTGCTCAGGCTAATTGCATGGCATTTTATACGTACCATTTTATGCAAAGTACACACAATTATATGATATGTTCATTGCATAATCTGCTAAAATTACAGCTTTATTAGAAAAGACACCCTATATATAGTCTATTAATATTTACCTTGATTTTTCTTTGTTTCCTTCAGAAATCACTTGTTACATGTTGTCAGATGCTCTTTACTGACACTTTCTTAGCTACACTAACTTAAAAAACAAACAAATAGGGTTAAAAATTGTTTGTGTGGAGGTAATGACACCAAAATTGTATTAATAATAATAATAATAATAATAATAATAATAATAATGTAACATAAATAATTTTTACACAATAAATATTTAAATGGTTTATGTTTGATTCACTCTTTGTTGAAATGGGTCATGACATGAGGAATCAAAATTTCCTTAAAGTTTTTGACATGCAAGATATCATTGTGGCCTACTATAAACACACTGTAAGTTTCAGACCTCAAAACTTCCTCCTCATTGCAAAAAGGACATTTGTTGAAGCAAAGCTGCCAAAACAACTTGTTCTCTACTTCCTCCACATTTTTATATCACACTGTGGTAGACATTTGCATCTGACCATCTCAACAACAGCACATCAAAGCTTACTTTACCTTTACCTAACTTTGCCTATTTTTATGAGAGATTTTCATAATTTCATATTGAAAGTCCCGGGGATGGGACAAGATTGAAAGTCAAATCTACACATAAAGGCCAAGGCATTTGAAGACTACCAAATATAAAGAAGAAACACCCATATAAAAAATTCCAGTGTAGGCCTTGTTGCATGTGTCAATGGTCATACAAGTCAGTGTAATTTAATTCAGCAATATAAATGAAAAGGAGTGCTATAAATACATCACAAACACCAACTTCTGACAACGATAGAAAATGACGAAATAGTAAAGAAAAACTGTTTAAATGGCTAAAATTAGCTTAAATGCTAAACATTTTCACAACTAGGGTTCCATATATTCTTACCTTCTCTATGGTAGGAAGAGTTTGGGTTCCTGTAAAACTGTCCTCTCCATTAATGCTGATCAGTTCTGCATCTGCTTGTGGAAACGGCGATGGGAAAACCACCATGTCACTCTTTATTGTGTCTGAGCTAAAACACACGTCATATTGTTGTGTGGATTTAGAGTAGGACCAGCTCCCATCTGGATGGGTTTTGATCACTGGAGCGCAATACCTGCTGAAACCGTCATCTGTCCTGAAGCATTTAGCTGCTGTTAAACCCATGAGACCCAGTAAAAAGATGACTGACACTGAGACAATAGCGATTAGCAGATACAGATTCAGATCTGAAAAACGGTCTTCCTTAACTGGAACTGGACTGAGAGATGTCTTTATGTCATCTAAACTCTCAACAACCACAACATCCATAGACATAGTTGCTGAGAGTGATGGCTCTCCATTATCAGACACTGTAATAATAAGAGGATGAGTTTTTAAGTCATTGTCACTCATTCGCCTCCTGGTCCTTATTTCACCAGTGCTGGTTCCGATTCGGAAAAGATTAGTTCCTTTGGGTTCAGTTAGCTGATAAGACAGTAGTGCGTTATATCCAGAGTCTCCATCGACAGCTCTGATCTTGGCTACAAAGTATCCCGCTTCAGCAGAGTAGGGAATGTTCTCTGTATTGACTGATCCGGGTTCAGAATAAGGGGGCAAAATAACTGGACTGTTATCATTCTCATCGACGATGTAAATGTTCACAGTCACGTTACTGCTCAGAGGAGGAACACCAGAGTCTGTTGCCTGAACTTGAAACTGGAATCTTTTCATTTCTTCATGATTAAATGACTGCAAACCGAATATTTCACCACTTAAATAGTTTATATTTAGCATTGATGTTACAGGGACATTGGAGCTGGAACTATCGAACAATGAATATGAAAGTGCACCGTTCTCACCAGCATCTAAATCAACAGCTACCACTGTTGTCACAAGACCTCCAGGTTGGCCATTCTCACTCACATAAGCATTAATAACGGATGCAGGGAAATGTGGGGAGTTGTCATTAACATCAGAAATATGTACAGTTATAACATTGCTACTGGAAAGGGATGGTGTTCCTTCATCTATAGCTGTAATAGTGATAATATACACCGAAACACTCTCTCTGTCCAGAGGTCCATCTACCACTAGAGAATAATGGTTGCTATACGATGACTCCAGTTTAAAAGGTAACAAGTCCTTCAGAGCGCAGTGTACAATGCCATTTTTACCTCCATCTTTATCAGAGACAGTAACTAAAGCAACTGCAGTTCCTGACTTAGTGTCCTCTCTCACACTTTCTAACAGTGGAGTCGTATTTATCTCTGGTGCATTGTCATTTTCATCCATAACTTCTATTAAAACTTTACAGTGTGTGCTCTTTGGAGGATTGCCTTTATCGCTAGCCTGAACTCGCAACTCAACAGCTGGATTCTCCTCATAATCTATTTGACCCTTCACAACAATATCCCCGGTGTTTGGGATAATGGAAAACAAGTCTTGCTTTTTTCCGTGACCAACAAACGAGTACACAATTTCACTGTTTATGCCTTCATCCAAATCAGAAGCAAAGACAGATATGACTTTAGTGCCAGCAGCAACATTTTCCTTTAGTTTTACTTTATAAAGAGGTTGACTGAACACTGGGTTATTGTCATTAATATCCATGACGTTTATAATTATATTTAAAGAACCCGATTTAGGTGGTTTTCCACCATCCACACCAGTTAGAGCCAATTGAATTGTCGTTTGCTTCTCTCGGTCTAAAGCCTTATTAAGAACCAACTCTGCAAACACACTTTGTTCCTCGGTCTGAATATCTATACTGAAATGTTCATTCGGGTTCAGTTTGTACTCTTTCACCGAATTACTGCCAACATCAGAGTCCTCGGCCACAGGGAGAGGGAATCTTTCTCCTGGGCTGGCGTTTTCAGTAATATTCACGGTAAATGCTTTGACGGGAAAATGTGGTACATTATCATTCACATCCAATATCTTAATTTCCACTCTGTAAAGATTATGAGGATTTTTAGCTAGGACCTCTATATTCAAAGAGCATCTTTGACTCGTCAGACATAACTCCTCACGGTCTATTCTATCACTAACGTACAGCACACCAGTTTTCAGATTTACGTCAAAGTACTTCTTATTAGATCCAGACACAATCTCAAACATACGATATTCAAGCTCGTGAACATTTATATTTAGGTCTTTCGCAATATTCCCAACAACTGTTCCCTTGATTACCTCCTCCGGGGCGGAATAGACAATCTGGGCAAATGCAGAATCCAAAAAAGAAAGGAAAAATATAAGTCCGCTCCCGAAACATCTCGTAAGGTCCATAGTCACGGTCTTTCATGGATTGGTATGAGGACAGTAAAAACGCGAGAGCATAGTCATCGATCCTTAACATTGACGAAACACGACACAACAAATGCACTAAGCAAGACTCAGAAGGAGAGCCTGCGGAGTACAGACGGTGCACTTATAAATGCGGTCTGCAGTGACACCATGTGCTGGAACTAAGTAATAACAACTATTTTCCGAATTTACCATAAATAAAAAAAATTACAAAAAAAAAAAAGAATATTGGGACGAAACAACCACAATAAATTGTAATCAAAGTGCACAACATAAAACATCATAATAATCGTATGTAGCAACATCCCAACATGGAAATGCACAGAGGCTTTTTAGAGCTAAGAGATGGTTGTTACATACATACATACAAAATATTGCTGTTCATCGTTCAGGTCTATCAAGTCAGAGCACAAGTCAAGTAGCCTAGAAGTATTGCTACTATTAAATCAACCAGTCACTGCCGATTAAATTACTCAACATGAATTAATGCGCCTAAATTCTCGTGATGACCGTCATGTTTGAGCTTACACTGATTTGAGAAACCCACCACATAAATACAACACATCTGCCCAAAATAACTTTTAAACCAATTAGGCTAAATAAGTAGGTGCAACGTTAAACACATTCAGTATGACATGTAAAATATAACAATGAACTTTTTTTCCCCCATTGACACAAACATTTGTCAGCAACAAGACGTGGAGGAAGTTAAGATTCTAAACTTATGAGTAGGGAAAACACAGGTAAAATGGGAACTCGTAAAACTACACTTAAGTTTTTGTATGTAATATTTCTTCACTTTTTCAGCTGTATAGTGTGGAGATCTTTATATGTGTAAGGGGCTATGCCATGTGGCATCAAATTCTAAAACAACGCTAATGACAAATGATCATACAGAAAGTGTCCCACTTTAGTATTCACCCTGTATATTTTAACTATTAAAGCTACTTTTAATGCCTTTACTTCATATTATTCGGTAGATTTTGTGTCGTGTAAGAAGCACATATGAGCAAACTATGAAAATTAATTAACAACCAAAGTCAGCATCCTTTCAATTTTTATAATGAGGCGATACAAACTGACTTTTGTCATTCTCATCGAGAATATATAACTCATGAGCGCGTAGCCTATACCGTTTTTGTTTTTATACTACCTTGTATTAATCCGATCTCATGTGTTCACCAAAAGTATCACAGCCTAGCCTATCTCAGGGCTGCACAATAATGATAAAAATCAATAGTTAGTTGTTTCCCTTGATATTGTAATCGAGATAATTAATGTTTATTAAGAGAATTTACATTAAAATACGTATTTTGTGTGGGAGAATACAAGCCATAATCTTTAGTCTACACTTCCAAAAAATAAAAAATAAAGAAAGAAAGTTCGTAAGATGCATTAAATGTAGTAAGAAATAAGTAGTAAAATATTTGTAATGTATTTTATTTTTTTCTGACGTTAAGTATTTCTTAAGAATGTTTCGTGAATCCGGCGCCAGGTGCACTCAGCGTCAGAAGCGCGCTGAAGGGCGCTGTCCACTACCGCAGTGCTGAAACAGTAGGTTGCTCAATTGCAGAAATAATGAACAAAAAACAACATTCCAAACATGCTAGAGACACCAGGCTATCATAAACTAAAAATTACAGTGAAAGAATGAATGAATTAATGAATGATCCAAAAAACACTTTTTCATTGCAGAAAGAGTTTGGGTGCGTGAAAAATGTCTCCATTCAAACAAGTGAGTATGTCTGCAATTTCAAACAGACGGGAAATAGTTATAACATTGCAAATGGAAAGGGGCGGAGTTCCTTCTTTTGTTCTCTGTCAGAGGTCCTTTTTACCACTAGCGACTAATGGTTGTTTTATGACGATTCGAGTTTGAAAAGAAAAGAGCCTTGTACAGCTACTGCACAATGCCGTTTTTACCAAAACTGCAACTAAAGCAACAACAGTTCCTGGTTTTGTGCCCTCTATCACGCTTTCCATCAAATGAGTTCAATCTCTGGCACCTTGTCATTCTCATCCACAACATCTATTAACAATGTACAGTGTGTAGCCTACTTTTAGTAGGACTGCCTTTATCCCACGTCTGAACGCGCAACTCAGTTGCAGTCTGTTCCTCGTAATCAATTTGTCCATGAACAAAATTGTCTGCTGAGTTTGAATGTATGGTAGGTAAACAGGCTCATTTAATTCGTGTTGATATGTCCAGTGATTGCATAGTGCATTTCACTATTGATGCCTTCATCCAAACCACTGGCAGAAAGAGATATTATTTTAGATCTAACTGGTGTGTTTTCCTTCAATTTAAAGGTCTGCTGAAAATGGGCTTATTATCGTTTACATCCAAGACGTCTACAGCAATACTCAAGGTTCCACATTTGGGTTGTTTACTCTGTCAACTGCCGAAAGCAATACATAAATAACGTGTTGTTTCTCTCGGTCTAAAAGTTTCTGTTGTACTAGCTCAGCACACACACACACACATCTGTCCCCCTCGTTTGCATGTTCTGTAGCGTTCACAATAAAATAATTACCCTGAAAAAATGGCGCATATGTCGTTCACATCCACAAATCTAATTTCATGCCGACAGAGAGGATCCTGAACGAGGGCTTCTAAATGTATGATGCATTTCTGATTAGTGCTACACAGTATTTACACAGCTACACAGCCCGTTTTCAGATTTACATCAAAATACTTTGCATGCGATCCAGACATAATCTGAAACATACGCGGTTCTTGTTCCTGTGAACCGATTTTGAGGTATTTCGCGATATTTCCGACCACGGTTCCTTTATTTACAATCTGGCCAAGCGAACACTCCCATAAACACAGACATAAAACCATCCAGGCGCAATACGATTCTATGAAATCCATGCCTGTTCGATAAATTGTCCTAAGACTTATTTAATGTACGACCAAATAAAGCAATTATCAGATTTATCTCGATACAATCTAGCATCGCAGATGCTTCTGTAAGCCTTGCTTACTGACAATGACATCTTTGTACCGTAGGAGGAGCCATGATAACTCGCTCAAAGTCATGGTCTGCAGTGCCACCACGAGTTGCAACCGTGAGAAGAAAAGGAGATAGCCTATAACAACTTCTATATGCTACATGAAAAGGTGTAAACTAAATGTATCACTATCTTCAAGAAACATCCCATTCCAAATCAGTTTTAGATAACCATTAAGAAATATAGCGTGGCGACCGCAATCCATGGTACTGAAGGGATTGTATTCTTTAAATGCAGTTAAAATGAAGCATGCTCAGTGACAAACAAACAGCAGTATTGTATCACTAACATTATAACAGAAAGTTCAATAAAATCACAAGTTCGCCGAAATGTAATATTTTTTTCCATGTTAGTTTCAAACATTTTTGAAAGATATTTGTAGAATTGGTGAAAACATACAGTAAGGGTATGGACATACTCTTCTTGCACCTTTAATAAACGTAAACAATTTAATAATTAATTAAATTGTTTACAAGCATATTTTTCAAAATTATTTTTCAAGGTAAATATAATTAATTAAATGGGTCCTCTCTTTTGTTATATATTTAATCATTTTTAACCTGCATGTTGGTTACACAGTCTGTCTTTGATATGGTAGACACATGTTTCTCAAATAATAATATACAAAAACAAAAAATCGTTTCATTGCATATGTTTAATACTCCAAACCACTAATTCCAGAGGCCTGTACCATGAAGCCGGGTTCGGTGGCTAGCCAGGTAAGTTTTAGATTAGTTTGCCTCAACCCCACATTTTAGGTACCATGAAAGTTGGTAGACTTTTAGTGGTGTTCATCGCCATAGCTTTCCTTCTGGATTACAAATCGCTACCAGATGCTGAACCAATCAGCTGTGAGTAAAATGGCATCTCTGACGCAATCAAGTCACTCCCTCGTGTCTCTTAAAGCACACTTTACAAATAAAATCTTAGAAATCCACAAAACTGACCCATTATGAAAAATTATTTATGTGAGAATATAAATTAGATTTTCAGCAGATAGAGTGTTGTATTTGATTTAAAATTGAATTGTTTTTCATTTACCCTCTTTAGCAAAAATATTTTTTAAAATATAAACATAATATATTAAACTATCTATAAAACAGCCAGCAAGATGGATTAATATGATACCTGCAAAAAATAATCGTTTTTAAAATATTAAAATCTCAAGATTGCTATTGAATTTCATGGACTCGAGATGAACAGTATTTTACTTGAATTTACAAGGAATAAGCAATACAAGAAGTACACAAAATACCATTTTTTTGCATACAGTATTGCAAGAACTCGCTGTTTTATTAATCAATAGTAGCCTTATTTTTGCATTTTTTTTTTTACTAAAGACAATACTCAAATTGTATATCAAGAAAGAGAAATAAAAAAACGATGCTATTTTGAATATCCATATCAAATAACCATTCACAACATATTTGACAAATAACATGTGTAATTAATTCATTTACATATTATAATTTATTTCAAATAAAGTGGAAAGTAAGTTAAGGCGTCACCTCCTTTTTTATATTAAATGAGATCTGACATCATACCTCGTATTTAACTAATTTTGTTCAAAAATAAAGAATCTGAAGGAAACAATCTATCTAAATTAATTTGTAATATGTGTAAGCATATCCCATATATGTTCACATTGCAGACTTTATATATATATATATATACATACATACATACATACATACACACACACACACACACACACACACACACACACACACACACACACACACACACACACACACACACACACACATACATACACACATACATACACACATACATACATACATACATACATACATACATACATACATACATACATACATACATACATACATACATACATACATACATACATACATACATACATACACACACACGGTGGCGCAGCGGTTAGCACTGTCGCCTCACAGCAAGAAGGTCGTGTGTTCAAACCCCGGTTTGCCCGGTTGCCCCGGCCTTTCTGTGTGGAGTTTGCATGTTCTCCCCGTGTCTGCGTGGGTTCTCTCTGGGTGCTCCGGCTTCCTCCCACCATCCAAAGACATGCAGGATAGGTTAATTGGTGTCTCCAAAAAATTGCCCTAGGTGTGGATGTGAGTGTGAGTGTGTGTCTGTCTATGTGTGTCTGTCTATGTGTGGCCCTGCGATGAACTGGCGACCTGTCCAGGGTGTACCCCGCCTTTCGCCCAATGTTAGCTGGGATAGGCTCCAGCCCCCCGCGACCCTGTACACAGGATAAGCGGTTGACGATGGATATATATATATATATATATATATATATATATATATATATATTTTTCAAAGCTGCTATTCTGATTACCCTAAATATATTTTGTTATCCGAAACAAGGTTTTCTGGATGCATTTCTATTGTGCAGTTAAATATTAAATTAACCTTCCTAATCACTTCACTCCAATAAGTTGTCAAGTAAGATAATTCATATAGAATTTGAATGTAATGAGCCTTTTTTTCTCCACAATTTCTCCAACAAACCCCTTTTACCATGCTATTGTATTTACTTTGAATTACAGGTGTTATAAAAAAAAATATCATTTTTACCTTCCAAGCATATTCCCTCCAAACTCTGGATTGAGTTGTATGAATGCATATGAGATTTCTTCCAGTCTTGCTGACTAAATTTTATTTTTAATTCATCCTTCCACCTACATCTAATTTTACTCAGACTGTTCTTTATATCTCTTTCAAGTGCACTCTTTAAGATTCATACATTTTTTATTGTATTAGTTGTATTGTATGTATCAGTTATATAATTTATTTATGGATGCATTTCCTTTATTTGTTTTACTTTAACTTCTGTTAATAAAAATCTTATTACCTGTAAATAATTAAATAAATGTGAATTTGGAAGCTTGTACTTTTTTTGCTAGGATTGAAAATGCATCCATTCCTTTATGAGTGAACAGTTGGTGATATTTTTTCAGACCTCTATTTGCCCAAAAGTTAAATGTATTATCAATTTTATTTGACATGAAATCAGGATCTTTAGACATTTCTAGTAAATTAACTATATCTTTCATAATTTTAAAATGTTTCTTATTTTCTAACCAACTTCTAAAAGTACTATTAATACAAATAGTATCGTAGTAAATAGTAAAGTTATATATAAATTATTTAAATGTGTTGCTTTGTTTGGGTAGGAACAGGGATATAGCTACTAATAAGTTCCCCCATATGATAAATATCCATCTCTCTCCATTTCACTTTAGATTCTGCTGAACTCTTGAGCAATGCTAATGCATTTAATTTATTTTATATTTGTTTTAAAACAATGTCTTTTGCACAGTTCATAATTCATAATCATCAGCTTTCAGCAGAGAGGTAAATCCCGCCGAGTCTCTCGCGAGAAGTAAATCACTTTCTCTCACACCATTGGTTGTGCGCAGCAAACGTCAATCATTCATGTGCATGAGCGCGTATTCAACTCTTAAAGTCAGGATCGACAACTGTGTCTCGTTTGGAAGGCTGCGTCCTTCGAAGGTCGCATTTGTCGGCTGCATACGTCATCGACGTTTTTTCTTATATATTTTTTTAAATCTTGTTGTCAATGTCTTTTATGTATATGCACTTACATTTATACAATTGTTAACCTTTTATGCATTCCCAATAAAAAATTAAACGAGATGTATGCGGCCGACAAATGCGACCTCCGACGCAGCCTTCCAAACGAGACACAGGAAGTTGATGAGCTGCATCATGGTACCAATTAAACCTGACTGGATTGGTTTGAATTTGTCAACCATAAACCAGTCCTGAACCCTGAGTTCGTTCAGCAACCTTCATGGTACAGGCCTCAACACTTTTAATGAGTGTTTATTATTATTATTATTATTATTATTATTATTATTATTATTGCTTTAACTTTTTTTTTCTTTTTTAAAAAGTCCTATTCGTTTGATTTTGGGTGCGCGCAAACCTAAAAAATATTTATAAACAAATAAACTAAAAACATAAACAACCAAACGCTAAAAATCAAAAACGTGAAACCTGAACGTTTGAAGGAAGTTTAATTTTTCAAGTACCAAGTGTCTTACCTTCTCAGTTGTTGTAAATGTTTGGGTGCATGTTAAAGTGTCTTCTCCATTAATGCTGATCAGTTCTGCGTCTGCTGGTGGAAACGGCGATGGGAAAACCACCATGTCACTCTTTATAGTGTCTGAGCTAAAACACACGTCATATTGTTGTGTGGATTTAGAGTAGGACCAGCTCCCATCTGGATGGGTTTTGATCACTGGAGCGCAATACCTGCTGAAATCGTCATCTGTCCTGAAGCATTTAGCTGCTGTTAAACCCATGAGACCCAGTAAAAAGATGACTGACACTGAGACAATAGCGATTAGCAGATATAGATTCAGATCTGAAAAACGGTCTTCCTTAACTGGAACTGGACTGAGAGATCTCTTTATGTCATCTAAACTCACAACAACCACAACATCCATAGACATAGTTGCTGAGAGTGATGGCTCTCCATTATCAGACACTGTAATAATAAGAGGATGAGTTTTTAAGTCATTGTCACTCATTCGCCTCCTGGTCCTTATTTCACCAGTGCTGGTTCCGATTAGGAAAAGATTAGTTCCTTTGGGTTCAGTTAGGTGATAAGACAGTAGTGCGTTATATCCAGAGTCTCCATCGACAGCTCTGATCTTGGCCACAAAGTATCCCGCTTCAGCAGAGTAGGGAATGTTCTCTGTATTAACTGATCCGGGTTCAGAATAAGGAGGCAAAATAACTGGACTGTTATCATTCTCATCAAGAATAAAAACGTTTACAGATGAATTACTGCTGAGGGGTGGAACGCCAGAGTCTGTTGCCTGAACGTGAAACTGCAAGGTCTTTACTTGCTCAAAGTTGAAGGTCTGCATGCAGTATATCTCACCAGTCACAGAGTTTATGCTGATGTCTGTGGATAAAGGCATATTGGAGCTGTCAAATAATGCGTAAGTCACATGAGCGTTTTCACCAGTGTCATGGTCTTGGGCAGAAACAGTCGCTATATGACCACCAGCTGGGCCATTCTCTTTTACATAGATATTGATTATAGATTCCTGGAACCGAGGAGCGTTATCATTCACATCAGAAATATCAATAGTTAGTACTGAGGTTTTTGATAACGGTGGGGTGCCTTCATCTGTAGCAGTAACTGAAATATTGTACTGTGCGATTTGTTCTCTGTCAAGGGCTTCCCTTAAAACAAGCGAGTAGTATTTCCCTTCTGTGGACTCTAATGCAAAAGGAGAATTCTTGGGAATGGAACAATGCACTTTTCCATTTTTACCCCCATCCTTGTCTTGGACTGTGATGAAGGCTACTCCAGTGCCTTGTTTTGCATCTTCACTTACACTATCCAACAGCGAAGAGAGTGTAATGTCTGGTGCATTGTCGTTTAGGTCAAGTATCTCCACAAGAACTTTGCAGTGAGATGCAAGCGGGGTGTGACCCCTATCTCGGGCCTCCACGCGGATCTCAAACGCAGTAATGTCCTCGTAATCCAATGTACCAATAACCGATATTTCACCGCTGCTGCTGTTGATGGCGAACTTATCTGCAATTCCTTTTTGGCCTTGTTTAAAACCAAACACAACCTCGCCATTGACGCCCTCATCTGGATCGGTGGCGTTCAGCTTTATAACGGTTGTCCTACGAGACACGTTTTCTAAGACTTGCGCCTTGTACACAGCCTTGGAAAACACTGGTGCGTTGTCATTTGCATCTAAAACGGTAACAATAATATTTGTTGTGCCTGACCGTGAAGGTTTTCCTCCGTCGATTGCAGATAGAGTCAGGTGTATTGTAGACTGATTCTCTCTGTCCAGAGCTTTTTGCAGCACAAGCTCAGGAGAAGGACTGTCTGCCTCTGCATTCACCTCCAGATTGAAAAAAGGATTATTTGACACTTTGTATGTGGTAACCGAGTTGATTCCCACATCTGGATCTTCTGCGCTCAGCAGAGGGAATTTTGTTCCCGGTAATGTTAGCTCAGATATTAGAATATGTTGTGCCTTTTCTGGGAAAAGCGGTGAGTTATCGTTGATATCCAATATCTTCACTTCTATGTTGTAAACATTCAAAGGCTCATTAACAATGGTCTCTAAAGTTACTGTGCAAGTGTGAATATTGGGACACAACAGTTCTCTGTCCATGGTCTCTGTAACATAGAGAGCACCATTTTTTAAATTCACTGCAAAATAATTATTAGAGGACCCTGAAGCAATCCTAAACCCGCGTGATTCTAGGTCATCCACTCTCAGATTTAAATCCTTTGCTAGATTTCCAACAAATGTTCCTGGACTCACCTCCTCGGACACCGTATAAACAATCTGCCTCGACATCGCATAGGAGAGCAAAAATGTAGAGAAAATCCATTCAAACGTAGTCTTTTTGAACGCATCCATTATCAGAAGCCTTCTGTTAGGTAGCTCTTTATACTCAACCGGCTTATATGTAGTACACGATTTGGTCAGAGAAAAATCCTGGTCTTCATCTGCCTTTTCCAACTGACAATAATCACGACACTCAGCTTTTGAGTGGGTATGCGTGCAAGGTGGAGGTGGAGCGCTCCAAGAACACGACTTTCTTTGATTTACTAGTAGATAGTGCCACCATGTGGCCATTTAAGACACGCACTATCAATAAAAAGTTTGGAAGCACTTGACTGAAATTATGTTTCTTAAAAAGCTTCTGATCTAAAAGCTTATGCTCAAATGTTTGAAATTAATCTTACAGACAAATATAAATTGTGCAAAAAAAAAAAAAAAAAAAAAACATTTGCATAACTCAATTTACAAAACTGAATTTATTTACAGTCGGCCACTAAAATTATTTTCTTACATCAAATTATGTTATTTCACAGTTTTGATGACTGTGCTTTGATGAATGTGGAAAATAGTAGGCTAAGAATAATTAATATGTGTGTCCAAACTTTTGGCTTGTGGAGTATGTAACAAAAGTTTCTATATGTATCCTAAAGATGTTGTCAATTTACACTGTATAGAATAATAAAGGTTTTGACACTTTAAACATCTGGAGTTTGATATGGTTGTACTTAAAAAAATAAAAAAAATAAACAATTGTTAAAATGTCAAATATGATGTCACCATCAGCAGTGACAAATGCTAATTCTGAGTGCATTAAACTGCATTGACTAGCAAATGACTATTTTAGCCTAAACAATGGGCATAAATGAAACATAGCTTTAACAGTCAATTACTAGAAAACTGTTCAAGAATACTGTAGTTGCATGTGGTTAGCAAAACTCATAACAGCTGACACATGTTTTATTTAAAAGTAAATTAAGTTGATTAAGTTATGCTTTTTAATGAATGTAGATGATTGATCATCTTAATTGTCTCACAGTAAAAAAAAGTCAGAGAAACAAAATACCTTTTTGATAGAAGAGAACCTTACCCTCATTTCTTATGGTGTCTCAACTCTTAATGTAAGTCTGTATGTCTTTTGTGTCCTGCATTTTGAGGTCCCATGCAATAATTAATGACTGTTACTCATATGTTGTTAAATCTATATTTCTTCAAACAAGTAGGCGATCTGTAGCTTAGGCCCCAATAAATTCAAAAAAAAATTTGTTAAATAGCCCCTACTAGTGCCAGTGAGATGTATAACACACTGTCATGAAGGTTGGTATGGTGGTGAGCTATATGTTTATAGCTTATGGCAGTTTATGGCAGAGCCCTTCACTAAATGTCAAAGCAAAGAAGAGTGGCTCCATTTTGATTGGATTGTGGCAGGACCAACACAAACCAACGCCAAGCACAGCCATCCAATAAGCTGCTCGGACAACTACCAGATACTTCCAAAACAAGACCCTTGACCTTACAACACATTAGAAAAGAGTTCTCATTGGTCCATGAGTGGTTTCTTAGCAATATCTCAAACACCCATGCAAAGGTTTTCCCAAAGACCAGAGGTGAGAAGAACCATACAAATTCTTCAAGACAACTTGAAGCTGCATTATTTTGCCATGTGGCAAAATCTGAAACAAAGAAGCCACAAAGAAAAATCTTTACATACAATCTTTTATTCCTAACATGGACACCAACTGCAACACATCCACTCCATGTTTGTTCACAGAACAATTGATGTAAATTGCAGTTGTTTGATTAACATAAAATATCAAATAAATGTAACTTTTAAGGTATATATGAATGCATGTGTAATATTTAAAATTTTCAATATCACATTTTGTCTCTATGTCCTCAGATAAAAGCCAAGAGAATTTGTTAAAGAGGTTTGGAAAAGTAACATTGCATAGATAAAGCTTAAAAGACACTTCCTAACTCTGAATCTTAGACTATGCAAATTAGTTACTCAGAGAGAAGGGAGGGTGTGCATCACTGTGTGGGCCCCATATGATGTCAGCAGCCACTCATAACCCTGAAAGAGAATGGAGCCAAACTGAAATTTCCTCTTTATCAGGAAGGTATAAAGCATCCATACAATCAGCCACACCTTTATTCTGGGTCCCCAGCCTGAGTTGTGTGAGACATTAACAGAATAACAGTAACACTACAAAGTCCTGAGTCCCTGACCAGAGAGACACTAACAGGATAACACTTCTTTATCCTGGTCTAACTCCACGAGGGACAAATGTAACAGAATACAAAAAAATCCAACATGCCAAGTCTCTGCTTCATAGAGAGAGATTGAGGGGGAGAGAGAGAGGGAGAGAGGACAACAGATCATCCAATGTGCTTAGTCTCCATCCGAGAGACAGTAGAAGATCGACCAAGTACCAAGTCTCACTACAAGAGACTATTGCAACGGTAAGTTTGGAATCCCTATACCAGGGAGATAACTACAGCGACAAGGTTTAGCTCTGGCAAGCAAAACTAATCTTCTTATTTCATCCATCAGCGTGTTCCAGATGATGAATCTTGCATCAACTTAAGGGCTGTATATCTGCATGTTCCAGACTGCAAGAACCCTCTAGGTGCTTCCAGGAGATCAACATTTCTCAGCTTCTTCGTGTCCAAGGCTGTTTAAACGGAATCCAGCTCCTTCCCCATTGTAACGTGGCCCTGAGCACCAGTGGAAGACATCACCTTTACCGAACTCATCAATCCATCAAGCAGAACGTAAATATATTACTATCCAAACTTCTCAGAGACCTTGGCATTAGTGTATACTATCAGTTTATGATTATCTAATGTTCCTTTGATTGCATAACTTGTATATCAAATGTCTAGCACATAATCTTTTGAGTTATTTTTTCAATTAATTAATAGAGAAACATTTATCTTTCATGCCATTGCTACATCCAGTTCAACCACATGCATCTTTCCATCCTATGCACTTTATTTACCTATTCATTTATATTATTATTTAACCTATTAGTACCATTTAGTAGTTTTTGTTAGTTTCTTGTTTATCTTTTTGTATATAAAATACATTTTATTACAACTGTGTGTTCCTTGTTTTGATGATACAGAAGAGCTCTAAAGGGTTAGGGAACCTCACAAATCCGTCAGATTATTCCGATGACCAACTCTCTCCTATTTACATAATTACAATTTATTGAATGAGAAGTTCTTCTAAAATCTTCAAACACATACAGTGAATATAAAAAGTCTACACACCCCTATTAAAATGCAAGGTTTTTTTGTGATGTAAAAGAATGAGACAAAGATAAATCATGTCAGAACTTTTTCCACTTTTAGTGTGACCAATAATGTGAGCAATTCAATTGAAATACAAACTGAGATCTTTGTGGGGGGGAAATGAAAATGAAAAACCTTAAAATAACCTGGTTGCATAAGTGTGCACACCCTCATATAACTGGGGATGTGGCAGTGTTCAGAATTAACCAATCACATTCAAACTCATGTTAAATAGAAGTCATTACACACCTGCCATCATTTAAAGTGACTCTGATTAATCACAAATAAAGTTCAGCAGTTCTAGTAGGCTTTTCCTGATATTTTCTTAGTTGCATTTCAGAGCAAAAGCCATAGTCTGCAGAGAGTTTCCAAAGCATCAGAGGGATCTCATTGTTGAAATGTATCAGTCTGTAGAAGGGTACAAAAGAATTTCCATCATCAAGTGGAGAAAATATGGCACAACAGAGACATTACCAAGAACTGGACATCCCTCCATATTTGATGAAAAGATGAGAAGAAAACTGGTCAGGGAGGCATCCAAGGGGCCTACAGCAACATTAAAGGAACTGCAGGAAATTCTGGCAAGTACTGGCTGTGTGCTAAATGTGACAACAATCTCCCGTATTATTCATATGAATGGGGTAGGGTGGCAAGAAGGAAGCCTTTTCTTACAAAGAAAAACATCCAAGCCCGGCTGAAGTTTGTAAAAACAAACATCAAGTCTCTAAAAAGCACGTGGTAAAATGTGTTATGGTCTGATGAAACCAAGGTTGAACTTTTTGGCCATAATTCCAAAAGGTATGTTTGGCACAAAAAAAAAACACTGCACATCACCCAAAGAACACCATACCAGTGAAGCATGGTGGTGGCAGAATCATGCTTTGGGGCTGTTTTACTTCAGCTGGAAATGGGGCCTTAGTCAGGGTGGAGGGAATTATGCACAGTTCCAAATACCAGGCAATTTTGGCACAAAACCTTCAGGCGTCCGTTAGAAAGATGAAGAGGAAGTTCACATTTCAGCATGACAATGACCCAAAGCACACATTCAAATCCACAAAAGCATGGCTTCACCAGAAGAAGATTAATGTTCTGGAATGGCCCAGCCAGAGCCCAGACCTGAATCCAATTGAATCTGTGGGGTGATCCGAAGAGGGCTGTGCACAGGAGATGTCCTCGCAATCTGACAGATTTGGGGCGCTTTTGCGAAGAAGAGTGGGCAAATATTTCCACGTCAAGATGTGCCATGTTAATAGATTCCTACCCAAAAAGACTGAGTGCTGTAATAAAATCAAAAGGTGCTTCAACAAAGTATTAGTTTAAGGGTGTGCACACTTATGCAACCAGGTAATTGAGTTTTTATCTTTCACCCTCAAAGATTTCAGTTTGTTTTTCAATTGAATTGTTCACGTTATAGGTCACATTAAAGGTGAAAAGTTCTGACATTATTTCTCATTCTTTTACTTCACAAGAACCTGGCATTTTAACAGGGGTGTGTAGACTTTTTATATCCCTGTATGATTGTCACACACATCAAGGATGGCATAAGGGTGAGTAAGTGATGAGAGAATTTAAATATTTTTTTTTTTGGTGAACTATTCATTTTAAATTAAATTGCTCATGTAAAATTATATATAAAAAAAAATGTGCAAGTGTAACCAGTCCTGCTTGACCCGCTCCGAACAGGATTTGCACCAACGTCTCTGGTGTGGGAGGTGGGCGCACTAACAAGTGGCACTTTTCCACTGCACATTACGGTTCAACTGGTCTCTACTCTGCTCGCTTTACTTTAATGAGCTTGCTTTTCCACTGCAGTTTAGTGCCACCTCAATGTGGGTGGGATTATAGGCTGATCATCATAGATGCACCGTCTCTACTTCTGTGACATCATCTTAAATTTGACACAAACATAACTGACCAAAACAATAACACGACTGTTAGCTACTAGCTCATTGTGCTGCATAAAGCAGTTCTTGAATGGTGATTTTACACATGTGTAACCGTTAAATTGGCCTGGTGGTTTTAGAAGCAAGCTTTCCAGTTGCTGGTCAACTAAAAGTGAAGCTGTAATTGCGGTCACAAAGCTTTATGTATATATGATGTTTATGTCCACTAAACACTCGTTTATTCAGTAACTTTTGATTTAATTTGTTTTTTATATTTTGACTTTCATAATACTAGTGATTTTTAAACTCAACTGTTTATTTTGAGAATGATTTGTTCTTTCAAATAGTAGTTTATTTTGAGTCTGAAGTCATGTATGTTTTATGTAACTCCAGTGTGTACTGATGTTTTCTTTCGTATAAGTTTTATTATTATTCAGTTCTACGGTGTTGATGTCCGTGTCTGTTGATGAATGCATTAAACATCTGTAAGAAAAGAACCTCAGCCTTCGTGTTGTGATTAAGGGTGGCATAGAAGCTTTCAAGCAGAGCATAGTTAATGTACCATCCATGGCGTCCATTTGGTCGAACCACTTCTGTTTGAACCACTATGGCTGTTGTGGTCCTTGATGGTCCTGTAGCCTTTTTTACTTTTCCCTTCACTATTGGTATGTCTGGTAGTAGCTGTTTGGACAACAGCTGAGACACTTCCTGAAAGACTTTTTTGCTTCGTTTCGTTCGTCGCTAACGAAAGGAATGTCTGCACCTTGTTTATTGACCAAGGTGTGGTTTTTCCACACAGCCATTTCTTTTTACTATTCGAAAGTTGCATGAACAAATGATACTGCTATAGCTGTTACAAATCCAAAACCAAATGCACTGTTAGTGATGATTCTCTCTCACCAGTCAGTGATCTGCAGGGTTTTGACGTCACATTTAGTATCAGCTCGGCTAGCTTGGAATCTCGACCGAGGTGGTACTAACAAAAGTACCAGGTATCAGGTACTTTCCACAGTTGAAATCCACCAAAAAGCAAGCAGAGTAGAGTTGAGTCGAGCTGTACCGTGCAATGGAAAAGCCCCAAAGGAGGCTAAAGGCTACAGCTTCTAGTGCCAGTCGCTAGTGTGCCTCTTGAGGCCAGGGGAGTGAGGTTTACACATTGCACAGCTACCTACCAGCTGGCTACCGTTACACTCACCCCCCCTAAACGGCACTCCCATCTGGGTCATGGCACCACTGTAATCGGTCCTGTTCGACCCACTCTAAATGGGATTTGAACTGGCATCTCCCGTGTGCGATGCGGGCGTGCTATCATGGAGTATAAAGGCTACAGCCTCTAGCGTCAGTCGCTAGTGCGCCTCTTGAGGCCAGGGGGGTGAGGTTTACACACTGCACAGCTACCTACCAGCTGGTTCTGTGATTGGCAACCTCAGAGAGATCAATGAAGTCAATAATAAGCATTTTGTTTTAAAAACAATGGAAAGTAACAAAGCAATGTAGCCAACCAAATCAGAACTGCTGCAAACATTTTGTTAGACAAGCTTTGTTATTTGAAACATTAAAAGACAGACACTTGGCATTAGCAATGATATTGTTTAAAGAGATTTGTTTCAATTAATAAGATGCAATGGTACAAAAGCTACTATCCAGCTCAAATTGATTTTGGGTGCTTCTATTCAGTGCTTTGTTAGATTTCTAACCACACACAGAATTATAAACTGAATAAGCAGAAATATTAATAGCTCAGTCAGGATCACAATCCCTCCTTTATGAACATTGAAATCGTGTAATATGTGTTGTTTGTGGAAATAGTCTATTCATCCAGTTCTCTGTTTTCAACTTTCTCTTCACTATCCTCCCACTACTTCTCTGACTGGTGATGTCTTTGCCACATTCTTTCCTGACAAGTAGCAAGCATCAGCATACTACAATCTCAATGACTGAGCGGCACCTGGAGGTCCCATGGCAAAGAGGCACAAAGTCCATTTCACAATTATTCACTTTCTGTTCTTCTGTGGTGGAATGAGCTTCCAACCTCCACACAATCTGCTTATACCATCTCAACATTCAAGAACCAGCAGAAAACACATCTGTTCCATGAGCACTTAACCAGTCAACACTAACAGCACTTACTGTTTAACAATAATAATAATAAAAAATAAATGTCTAAATAAATAAACCTTTCCCTGTCTTTCTCTTTTACTGCACTCACTTCTATACTACTCCAGCTACTTTGAGAACTTGGCAGTGCGTTACTGCAGATATTGTTGACTTTTGTATGAAAAATTGCTTGCAATGTGTCACATTTGTAAGTTACTTTGGATAAAAGCATCTGCAAAATGACTAAATATAAATGTAAGCAACTTTGGTGTTAAAAACATGCAGTACAAAACACATTTCTTTAGAAATAGTTGTTATGTAAACTGTCTTATCTTGCTTTGCAGGAGGTGCGAGACAGGGAAACCACAGACCAGCCACTACTTTTTTTTTTCTTAGAACATAGTACTGTGTTTTATGTTCATAAATTACTCATTAAAAGCCTGACTAATAAAATAGCTCAAATAAATAAGGACAGGCCATCAGTGAGGTAATCATGTGAATGTTCTCCCTCTGGGATTTTTCCCATTCTTACTCTTACACTTCACTGGTGCGAAGTCTATTTAAATTTCATTAAAATCTCATTTCAAATAATAATACAAAAATTACCTTCATATGTATTTTAAGGAATGCATTAATTTCTTATATATGTTGACTTTGATGTCTATTTATTGTGTTTTAATTGTAGTTAGTTTTGGAGTTGGAATCCCTACATATGTGGGTCTAAAATCTTTTTGTACACTGTCCATCTTTTATCGTAATATGCTACATATTGACCATGTTAACTATCTTAAATAATACAGAACAAAATAATAGTTACAGTACATATAATATTCAGATTGCAAGCTGTCATTTAGCAGTTGCTTTTTGTCCATTGTGATTTTCAGCATACTTTATAAAGTGAAAAGTAAAAATTCTCTATTATAATATTTTTATTTATATAATTTGAAATATTCTTTGTTTTATAATTTTATATATATATATTGTTTTTATATATCTGAGGAACTTTCCAAACACTCCCAAAGTGGAGGTTTTGTCATATTGCTAACTATTTTCAATTTGCTATGCTAAAGTTTACTGATTATGGACAAAAGACAACAATGGATATCTTCAATCATTCTTCATGATGGAAGAAAATTGAAATAATTTATATTCACTATAATTTATGATGTTTTTTTTTTTTGTTTTGTTTTTTTACTTTTTTCACCAATGAGAATTCACTATGGATAGATTATGTTCTTCTTGTAGCCAACAAGAAAGACTACATGAGGGAAAATAAGGAAAAATTCTCTGTTATGCAAAAAAATTATTCGCTGACTGGATGTCTCATGCTAGTGCAAGTCACACTTTGATCTCAGTTTCTTTTTTTAAAGTAGTAAATAAAAAAAGAGAGATAAAAGAGAGCTGTAGTCCACCAAAACCTTACAGAAACAACATTCATCATTTGCATTATTGCCTCTAAGAGACCGGAGATGTCTGAGAATACTTATGGCAATGTGGATACTGCTGAAACATGGGGGATGGACGCAGAAGATGGAGAGGACTTGGATATCTATACCAATGCAGACATTATACGCAGTGAGGATGTAAGGACAGAGACAGATAACTTAAAGAGGCATCAAACGCCTCAATACACAGGTACTGAGACTAATTTCATAATAACACAACTAAAAACACACAAACATATTGTAAATGTGAGTAAAAATAAGAAACATTACTTTCATGTCTGCTATGTTTAGGAAGTGTCTTTGTGAGGATCAGAAGCTACAGAGCAGCTACAGTGTGTTTGGGGCTTCTGTGTGTTCTTCTGGTGGCTGTCATCATATCGCTATGTGTCCACATCAATACAAAGACTAACCAGTTAACAAATGAGAGAGACCTGTTACTAACCAAGAACACTGAACTCACAATAGAGATAGAACAGTACAAAGCTCCATCTACACCCAGAATTCCCAAGTCACATGAGGGAGAAATGGAAACAGAATGGCAAATTAGTTAGAACTCACTGTACATTGCTTATTATTTTCCATTAAAATGATCATAATTACAATCCTGCCACAAAGAAGACAACAGTAAAAATCTAATGCTGATCTGTTGTTTCTGGTTTTGGGGGTCTGAGGAGCCCAATAGTTAAAAAAAAACAGAACTGTGGTTTTTACTGTTGCAGCAGCATGTGATCATCCATGCAAATACAGATCTGTGAGAAGAATTTTTCTAAGCATTACATTACTTGTTTATATTATAACATTTTACAGATATTTTTACTGTAAAATAAAACAAAGGGCATTCTCTCCGAAACACCAGGACCTCTTTTAATACATTGTTTTTGAAAATGTAACATTTTGTTTGACAAGTTTCTCTGTAATGTCTTTTTTTAACAATAAAGCACTTAAGTGATTAACTTGCACTTAAATTCATCACACTGCATACAGATCAAAGTCAGTCCTAATTGAGTCTAATTACAAAAACACTATGTGAAAGAAGAGAAATCAGTGAGAAAATAATTGAAATATGTGCTGTTTAAAAAAAAAACAGTTTAGGACACAAGGAAGGAGCAAAGGAAGATACTTGGCATACAGTATAGTGACTTATATTAGACCAAAGGGTTTTTAAATATAGCTTAATATGTAAATATAAAAAAGGTGGCGCAAAAGCGAAAGACCACATTTTTTCTTTGTCATTTAATTGTTTAACTATGTCTGCTGTCTGCTTCAAAAACAAAGTGGAACAGAGCAGCATAGTCAATATTATTATTACTAGAGCAACAATATCCAGCATTGGGATATACAACTAGAATGTTTCTCTAAAGCAATGATGTCTCTGAAAGACCAAAGATTATAACAGTTTGTCTCTGTACTGAAGCTCAAATCAGAGAACAAAAACAGAGAAAAGAGGTGATGATTGATATTTTGCAAATGCCGTGCATGGTCTTGACCTCAGGACAGAGACAGAGGACTGTTACAGAAAAGTAATGAGATTCTCTTTAACATATACGGTACTTAAAGGAGTAGTTCACTCCGATCTTTTACTTACCCTCATGCCATCATGGATGTGTTTGACTTTCTTTCTTCTAATGAATTCAAACAGAAATTATGAGAAGAATATCTCCGCTCTGTAGGTCCATACAATGCAAATGAAAGGATACCAAAATTGCGAAGCTCCAAAAGCACATAAAGGCAGCATAAAAGTAATCCATACTACTCCAGTGGTTAAATCTATATCTTCAGAAGCGATATGATAGGTGTGATTATCAATATTTTTTTTTTCTTAAAGGGACAGTTCAACCCAATAAAAGAATATTATCTCATTATTTACCCTCTTTCCAACCAATATGTGCTTGATTTTCATTCTTCTGCTGAACACAAATGAAGATTTTAATGTTATGCAATACCAAATCACATTTCATAAGCTGTCATGTTATGTGCTGCTGCTGTATACCCGTGAACTTCACAATTGATATATTTTCTCATAATCTGACCATAACACATCCAAATCTAAACTTCTCTACAAGAGCAGATTTCAATCATACAATTATATTACAAAATATGTAGTTACTGCTTTTTGCCTTTGTGTGGCAGTATAGTTCTGTGTATATTTTCATTCTTTGATTTAAACAGTGTGTTGGGGATGTTAAAAAAAGGTGTGCTTTGCTAAATATGGAGAAGAGTTGTTGTCATAGTGACTGTTACTATGGAGACATGATATGTGGTGAGTTTTGTCACTATGCGATTACACAGAGAGCCCTGCTTAACCTCAAACACTTTCAAGCCCTACTTTTCAGTATTCTTCTCATTTTGAGTCTGCAAAACCAGAAACATACTGTAAATGCTTTTATTCACATTGCTGTATTTACAAGCAAGGGACAAATCATACAGTTCAACAAGGACACAAAGGCATTTGTTTGCATAAGGGCATTTTGCATGTAAGGTTACAGAAATGTAAATAGAAATACTGAAACAAGAGAACTCCAAGGGATGTCAGTGAGATTGTGATGTATTTTATTATATATAAATAGACTTTACCAGCAATTGTTTCTTCCCAAATAAACATCGGTTGGTGGGAAAAGAGCTGTAGAATTTCCTAATCAGATAGGGACCAGAGTGATCATCTTCTCTTTGTCAGTTCGAAGTTTAGGCACTCTTTATATCCCTACATTAGACCAAACAGATAAAAGGCACACATCAGTTTTTACTCATGCTCTAAATGGTCAAGTATGCTGCTAGGAACTCAAATTTGGACTGACGCCTTTCAAGAAAGTAACTTGAAGGACAGAATATAATATGGTTGTCAATACATACTGATTGCTACCTCTAGTGTCTTTCTCAAGCAGAAAGTTGTTGCCCTGGTGACAGGCAAGCAATATGACCATCTAAATACAGGTCACATGTCCCTACTGTTTTCTCTCCTTTCTCACTGTCTTTCTCTTTTGTTCCTCCTACACCTCATCTCCATGCCTCTTATCAATAGTTTGGGACAGCTTTAGAAAGAGAGAATACCATTTTGATTCCCGTAATGAAATAATTACACTTTTGCCAAATATTTCACCACAAATAGTAAATGCTTAAAACACTGCACTGTATTCATCATATAAGAAACAGCATAAAAGATGATTTTTCCAGTTTCGTAATATAAAACAATAAAGCTTCAAGAATTGCAAAGAACAAGGCCAAAAATTACACTGAATAGCAGTTTAAAAGAAACTGTTAACTCTTGTACAAAAAAGATCTAAGAGTTCTGTAACAGTTTAAGGATGGGCAAGGAGGAGGCGGGAACCGGCTGAACAGTAAACAAAGTTTTAATGTCAAACTTAACTTAAAATAAACATAAACAAACACAGACACACATGCAACGTGGCTGCGTGCGTCTCTCTCTCTCTCTCTAATTGGCGCCTCCGGCTTCCCTTTTTCTCGCTCTCCCGCTGATCAGCTGGTTCCTCCCCCATCTGATTCAAGTCAGGGCGCCACCAGACTGACCAGATGCCACCACATCTCTGGAGGGGAGACACTGCTCTTCTGGCCGTTCTGTCAGCTGGTGGTCCACACCACCACCTGGGGGGAGAGATGAGGGGCGGCGTGGGTAGAGGGATAGGGCAGGCGGGAGACACAGAGAGAGAGAGAGAGAGAGAGAGAGAGGAGAGACAGAGAGAAAAACTTGCTCGCCGGTTCCCGGACACACTGTTGCCCAGTCCTCAACTGCTCCTCCGCCCTCTGGTGGACAACAACTCACTCCTCCCCCGGCAGATGGCAGTGAGCCCTCTGACCCCTGGCGGACGGAACTGCTCCTACCATTCTTGGTGGACGGCAGCAGTTCCTCAGGCTCTCGGCGACCAGCAGCAACCCCTCCATCCCAGGAAGATGGCCATGGCTGCTCCCCTGGCAGATGGCAGAGGCGAGGACTCTGCAACAGTGCATCCCTCCTCCCTTCCGGGTTTTGGCACCACTGTAACAGTTTAAGGATATGCAAGAAGGGAGCCTGGGTAGCTCAATGAGTAAAGACGCTGACAACCACACCTGGAGTCGTGAGTTCGTATCCAGGGCATGCTGAGGTACTCCAGCCAGGTCTCCTAAGCAACCAAATTTCCAGGTTGCTAGGGAGGGTATAATCACATGGGGTAACCTCCTCATGGTTGATATAATGTGGTTTGCTCTAAAAGGGGCACGTGGTGAGCTGATGCCGCGGAGAATGGTGTGAAGCCTCCACACACACTATGTCTCCGCGGTAATGCACTTAACACGCCATGTGAAAAGATGCGCAGATTGAAGGTCTCAGATGTGGAGGCAACTAAGATTTGTCCTCCACCACCCAGATTGAGGTGAGTCACTATGCCACCACGAGGATTTAGAGTGCATTGGGAATTGGACATTCCAAATTGGGGAGAAAAAGGGGAGAAAATAAAAAAAGGATGGGCAAGTAGGAGGTGTGAACCGGCTGAACAGTAAACATACATTTTTTGTCAAACTTAACAAATAAACAAACACAGACACATATGCAACGCAGCCACAAACACCGGCCGTGAACAATCACGGCCCGGCCATGCCCTCCTCCTCATCACAAATTCAATATTACTATAATCATGGTTGTTAATTCTTTCTGTTTATGTCAAGATAATATTCTAGAACCGATAATTTGCTAGCATCTGAAAACAAGTAGATTCGTAAGTTTATAGGTGTATATATACAGTATATAATGTAGTATACTGAGTTTTGCACCAAAAATATTTTTCGCTGTCTCCTTCGTTTTCAGAAAAGTTTTGGCATGTCGCTTTGGCTGACATACTGATGTGATTTCTCATTGTCATATTTCCAGTCTTAAAACAGCATATTTTATGATTTTATAAAATCCACTTGGCGAAGGCAATAAAATGTATACATTTGGTGGGCAGCAGAAAATAATGTTAATCAAATTTTCACTGTATTTACAGTACTGTGCAAAGGTTTTGGGCACCTGTGAAAAATGTTGCATAGTGAGGATGTCTTCAAAAATAATGACATAAATAGTTTTCATATCTCACTTAATGTTATACAAAGTCCAGTAAACATAAAAAAGCTAAATCAATATCCGGTGTGACCACTTTTGCCTTCAGAACAGCACCAATTCTCCTATGTACACCTGGACACAGTTTTTCTTGTTTGTTGGTAGCTGGGATGTTTCAAGCTTCTTGGAGAATTCACCACAGTTCTTCTGTCTATTTGGGCTGCCTCAATTGCTTCTGTCTCTTTATGTCATTTCAGAATGACATGATGTTAAGTAGGGGGCTCTGTGGGGGCCATGGCATCTGTTGCAGGGCTCCCTGTTCTTCTATTCTAATCTTTTCTATTTGCAAAAGTAACGTTTGGGAGTCTAACATTTATATTTCCTATTTACACACTAAAGCTGAAGATATAAATAACCATCTTAAGACAAATGCATTAGTGAAACATCTTATGAGCCTAAGACTTTTGCACAGTACTGCACATATACCACATACCTGTAAAAGAAAATATTTTGAGGTAAAGTCAATGCCTGGCTCGTAAGATTGTGCTCATCAGATCACAGCTTTCTTGTCAGCATGTATTGTCTATGTAAAATCATAATTAACTCCTTTTAAACGTGATCTTGACTCTTGTTTGATCTCTGCTACTAATGTCTGTGCAGTACATGTCTTCCTGAAACCATAAATCCAAAATGAATGTGTGTGAGACTATTTCCAGTTGAGTTCAGTTTTCCCAGTAGTTCGGAAGTATTACTTCTCTCTCTCCTCTATTGTAGTGTCTATTTAGAAGACTTTTAGATACACATTTTTTTTTAAATCCTTCACTTAGCCATGCAAAGTCATGCTCGATGTGGTTACAAGTGACTGACATACAGTCTTGCATGAGTTAAACCCTGAAGTAATGATTAACAAGTGATCAACCATCCCCTCAAGGACAGAGATCCTGGCAGTTGTAGAATGTTGTAATCCATCAGTCAGCTCATGGTAAATCACTGCTCGACTCCTGTCAGCACACAGAAAACATAGTTAATCATCAGCCCAGAGGATGAAACCAGTCTGGTTTCATAGAATAACATTACTTGTTTGTGTTTTTTTCTAGCAGGGTAATCAGAAAACTATCATAAAATAGATCTGTTTTAATGCTGTTTTTCATTTACAGTATACACATGCCTACATACAGCTACCCCATTAAGTATTTTGACAAGTGGACCAAGTGGCATCTGCAAAAAAATCCAGCCTATCCAGCTTGCAATTCCCTTGCTGGTCTAAGCAGGTTAAGGCTGGATAGTGCTGGTTTGGTGCTGGTCTAGCTGGTGGATCAGCATAGCCATGATTTTCACCAGCAAAACCCAGCTGGTGAAGTTGGTTGACCAGCACAGTCTTTCAGGTGAAGCTGGTTTAGCTAATTAAAAAGCATGGTAGGGTCACCAGCACACCGGCATGCAATGCTGGGGGACCAGAACACAAAACACAACTTAAGCTAGTGACCAGCAATGCTGAATTTTTTATCAGGGAAACCTTTTCTCAGAACGAACTTCTTTTTGATTAGCCATTTTGCAATTACCTTTAACCAGCCCAATGTGATTTGTGGATGAAGTCAGTTCCCCTCAAGTTCATACAGGTGCCCTAGCAGATTAACCAAAGGTGTAGTTTGTCACATTAACTATGCACATTTTTTTACAGTTTGACAACCTGAAGCTATCCGAATACTTTGGCCTTAAAGAGCTTATATTATGCTAATTTACAGGTTCATGATTTTATTTTGGGGGTCTACTAGAATAGGTTTGCATGCTTTAATGTTAAAAAAACCATTATTTTTCACATGCTGTACAATTCTGCTAAACCTATTTTCACCATCTGACTCAAACACTCTGATTTAGGTCTCTTTAAAGCCCCTATCCGAAAAGCCCAGTCTGCTCTGATTGGTCAGTTGGCCTAGTCTGTTGTGATTGGTCAACAGCGTAGAGCGTGTGTCGGAAATGTGTTGCCCCTTACCATAACTGAGATTCAAGCTTCCTGAGCAGCTGTAAACACTACTGTAACTATGGTGAAAATGGTGTCAGTTTTTGCCATACCAGCTCTAGCCCAAGTCCAATAATGAATGAAATAATTAAAATTCGGAAGAATAAGCTGATCGACCCGAACCACCTTCGCAAGCACAACTTGAGCAGGACGTTTCACAGTGTTAAGTTTTACATTTGTAGCTTTCATACAAGTACACTGTTGATTATTGTGAACCTAACAAAGCTTCAAGTAAAAGACACATAGCACATCTAAGTCATATTTTGCTGGAATGGGTGTAACCAAACTTTTTCACCCGAGCTATGAACGGAGAACAGAGGCTTTCTCCCGGTTGGACATTAACGGGTGTATTAGGGAGTTAGTTAGCAAGTTAGCCATGGACTACCGTGGATACTGGCTGTAACATTACAGCTTGTAATTATAGAATTATATAAGACTCTTGAGAATGACCATTTTGTTACACAGTTTTAGGTAATAGCCAGCCCGCAGACATAAAATTACAATTTGTAAAAAAAAAAAAAACCATATCAACACTTTTTACTATCTATTCATTATAGTAAGAATGACAAACAATCTGCATAATTCTACACTATTGTAGGTAAACGTGAGCCCGCAGCTGATTAGCAAAACTATTTCAACACAACAACATTAGCTAGCAGGTTAGCAGAGGCCTACAGCTGTGCACAGGTTGTACACCTTAGCTACAGGTTGTGATTCTGAAGCACCAGATTGTCCCAACAAAGTGGGAACTGCACCATCTTTCAGGGATAACCGACATGAAAATCCAGCATTGGTTGTGGTTGAATTGCTAAATAATTAAAATACATTTTAACCCCTGATTCTTCAATTCGTCTGCCTTTGGAAGTACAAACAAAGAGGTTTTGCTTTTGCAGTGAAGAAAACAGTGTCTTCTCGACATGGCAACAACACTAACCCAACTTATCCTGGCCTCTGCTATAAACTATGTATGTTTGAGGGCAGGACAAAGTAGCCCTTAGGCGGGCATTATGCAAATGTATTATATAGTGACAGATACTTTACGGAAGAAATGGCAGGACTATCCAGCTGTTTTTTGTAGTTCTTGAGCAGCATTGTCTGTAGGACAGAATAACTAAATTTTGCATGGACTTTGTACTTTGTAACTTTGCAGACCTTTTACATGCACAAACCGCTATATTACACACTAAAGGAAAGGTAAAATCCCAAAAAGCATAATAGTATCTATTGTTTTTTCTTTTAAAACATAAACTTCATTTGTTTTGTTTGAAATGCTTGTGCTATTTCACTTTACAATAAATGTCACTTGTTTTATATTTTGTTTTCTAATGCAATAACATTCAAACATCTTTGTGGCTTAAACATCCAAATACTTTTGGGGGGCAAATGTATATGCATATTGTGTCAACACATACAAGACTAAATACATTGGCATCCCAAAGAGATGTTATTATCACCTGTAATGTTGAAGACCTTGATGCACTGGTCTCAGTCAGTGCAGCACTTCCTGGGATACTTGACACAATAAACCCTGCCCCATTAGGAAGGGGCTGCCGTACCACCACCTTTCCCTTTCTGGTCTCTGCCAGAAATAGACTGTACCAATAGGCATCACTTGAGATGAGCGTAGAGTCAGCAATAGTGGAGTTTCTCTGGCTAACGATGCTGTTCCTACCATGTGGAGCCGCATTCGATTGTTTCGGTTCTTGACATTTAAGCACTATGATGACCAGAATAGTGATGAGCAGCAAAAACAACACTGAACCCAAACCAATGAGCAAATACAGGTTTAGATCAGTGAATAAGTCATATTCAATAGGCACCTCTGTGGTTTCTGTAAACTGCGTCACCACTTGCTCCACCATGGATATTTTGATGGTCATCGTGGCAGAGCGAGGAGGTTCTCCATTGTCTCTGGCTGTGATGACCAGCCGTTGATGTCTGGGATCCCTATAGCTGAACATACGTGTGGTTCGTATCTCACCATTGTACTGGTCAAGGCTAAACAGTGTAGTGTCCATGATCTGGAGAAACTGATATGTTATGCGGGAGTTCTGCATAGAGTCAGCATCCAACGCAATAACCTTGGTGACCAGGGATCCTTTATCAGTCGATCTCGGGATTACTTCCTCGATAACCGAGCCTTGCAGACACCATGGAGACACTATGAGAGGCGTGTTGTCATTTTGGTCCAGAATGATGATGTGTACAGTCACATTACTGTTAAGAGGAGGGACCCCAGAGTCTCTAGCTTCAATATGAAATAGAAACTCCTTCTCCCTCTCGAAGTCAAATGTGCGTAAAGCATAGAGGTTGCCGTTCTCTGGATTGATGGAAAAAAGCATGGACATTGACGTGTTGGCAATCTCCTTTTCAATTATAAAATATACCAGATACTGATTTTCATGCAGGTCTGGGTCGTGAGCGATGGGAGAGGCTAATAGAGCCCCAGGCTCATTGTTTTCCATCACATGAATGGTATAAAGGGCCTGGGGGAACACTGGTGCATTATCATTGACATCCTGAATTACAATACTGAAAGTTTCGTTATCAGTCAGAGGTGGAGTTCCTCTGTCAGTTACATGAAGTGTGATGTCATAATGGGAGGTCTTCTCGCGGTCCAGTGTCTCAGTAACTGTTAATGCAAAAAAGTCTTCTGATGACTTGTTCAATGCAAAAGGTAACAATTCTGCATTGTAGATCGAGAGAACAACTTTACCATTATCTCCAGAGTCCCTGTCACTCACACTGATGACAGCTATCACTGTTCCTATGGGGTCACTTTCTTTAATTGAACTTTGAAGAGATTTTACTGTAATTTCAGGATAGTTGTCATTCAGATCGGTGATGAACACTAATATTTTACACTGACCAGACAGGGGATTTACCGCATTGTCTTTGGCTTCAACATACATCTCAAAGCTTTTAACCTCTTCGAAATCAATCACATCTTTAACTCTTATTTCTCCACTGCTGGGATCCAGAGAGAACTTCTCCTGTGTTTTCTCAGATGTGTACAAAGTGAAAGAGTATATGATTTCTGCGTTTGTACCCTCGTCCAAATCTGTTGCATTGAGCTGCATAATTAGCGTCCCAACCGGCGCGTTTTCGATCAAATCAACGGAGTAAACTTGTCGATCTAACTGAGGGGCGTTGTCGTTGGTGTCCAACACTTTGATGATGATGCTAGCTGTACCTGACCGTGCAGGTATGCCGCCGTCCACGGCGGTGAGCGTTAGCGTATGTAGTGCTTGTTTTTCACGGTCTAAACTAGCTTTTAGCACTAAGTCAACGTATTTGGTTCCATCACTTCCAGAATGAATTTCAATCGTAAACTCGTCACTCTCGCTCAGATAATAAGTCTCGATAGAGTTCTCTCCGACATCAGCATCCACGGCATTCGTTAAGGAAAACCGCTCTCCTGGCGTCGCGGATTCCGATATGTCGAGCGGTATTCGTTCCCGTCTGAATTGAGGCGCGTTGTCATTTATGTCCATAATTTCCAATTCGATATTAAAGATGCGTATTGGACTCTCGATTATCACATCCATCTTAAGAAAACAAAACGATGAGGTCTTGGCGGGGCATAAATTCTCCCTGTCGATTTTCTCGGCGATAAACAGTTCTCCTGTGTCTTTATTTATTTCTAAATATTTTTTGCTGTGAATATAATCCAGCTTTACCTTTCGTTCCGAGAGGCTGTGCGCATCAAGGCCCAAATCGCCAGCTATATTTGCGACCACGGAGCCCACTGGAATTTCTTCGGGGATGGAGTATCGTGTCACGGCTGAGGCGACACTCCACATAACCGGGAGGAACACAAAGCAGAGGTGCCATCTCCTCGGAAGCACGCCTGATTGCGGCTCCATTGCACAGGGAATGACAATGCAATGGCTCACGTTCTAGCGAAAGATTTCGCCAAAAAAAAAGATGTTGGTCGAAGGAGCATAATTACCGACATTTCCGAGACCAATTGATTTTATCGAGTAGGCCTATTTGGGGTTTTAAACATATCCAGGAGAGCTCCCCTTGGCGTAGTGCCGTGGATTCCATTAATACACATCCCCAGAAGCTCAGGATAGCTGTGCTAAATCAGTACTCCTCTCACTGGCTCAATCAAAAAGCATGACCGGTCTCTCTGCATGCACCTCCTCTCACGATTTCGCCTTTTAAACGTGATTTGCAGTATTGCAGCGACATCGTGTGAATGTTAAAGATTTCATAAAGATGTATTTTTACGAATAAAAAAAGTCATTCGTGGAAGAATGTTCTCTCTGCACTACATTTGAAGACTTTAGCCTTATGTTTATTGTGAAATATCGAAACACCTTATTACTGTTAAATACAACCAATTTGTAACAATTCCATCCGATTTAATTGAGGCTTCATTATAAATTAGGCATAAATTCAAAATATTTTAGTTCAATTAAATATTTAAATGATGCTTAATTCAATATGCTGTGTACATTTTGTTAAAAATGAATCAATTCAGTTTGATATAAATGTATCATAGGCTACAAGCAGTTTATTAATTGTGTGATAGTTGTTCATGAGTCCTTGTTTGTCCTGAGTAGTTTAACTACCCACTGTTCTTCAGAAAAATCCTCCAGTTCCTGCACATCCTTTGGTTTCCAGCATCTGCATAATTTACCACTTTCCAACAGTACTGTATGATTTTGGGATCCATATTTTCACACTGGGGACAACTGATGGACTCAACTATTACAAAGGGTGAAAACATTCACTGATGCTCAAGAAGACAACATGATGCACCAAGAGCCGGGGGGTGTAAACTTTTCACTTTTTTCACTGCACTGTGAATGTTCAATGGGATGTGTAAAAACATGAGAGATTATAATTGTTTTGTGTGTTGTTATCTTAAGCACATTGCGTTTGTCTATACTTGTGATGAAATTACATTTTATGACCAATTAATGCAGAAAATCAATTAATCCCAAATGGTTCACATACTTTTTCTTGCCACTGTATATTCTATCCCCTAACGCTAACCTTACTGAAAACATTCTGAATTTTTACATTAAAAATCCTTAATTTATTATGTTTTTTAAGCATTTTGCTTCATGAGGATGCTTGAGTGTTTGTTTATAGCATAAATATATTTGTTTATAGCATATGTGTATAATATAGAATAGGCCTATAGTGAATAGTCTTCGTAAACTATATATATACCTGATCACACACAAAATACAAATAAAAAAAAAAAAAAATATCCATAGACAAGTTATATGACATTTGGAGTCATTCCAACTATATTTTAAAATAGTCATGCTATGGTGACAAAATATTTGCACTTAACCGAAGCAGAAATGTTTTTTCTTTTTGTATAAACACGTTTCAAACTGCTTCAAAGTGTAACAAATATACAATTCAGAACACAATTTAAATAACACAAAGTAGTAATAAAAGTGCATAAAGTATATTTTCAAAAATAAATCAAGAATTGCAATTAAATGTGTTATCAATTTCTTGTTTCTTTCTTTCATGCAATCACCAATTTTATGAAAGAAGATTTTCAAAGAATGATTTTGGAATAATGGTCAAAATCCATTTTCCAAACCATGTCTTTACCCAAATACACTTTGATAAACCTATAATAATTATAGATTTTTTTGAGCAAGCAGGACCGATTTCGCGGGAAATGATACATGCGTCATTAGCCCATGCGTGTTCACATCATATCTGTACACAGAGAAAATAAACTCCGGCTACTAGTGCATGTATTTTTGTGGGAGTAGCATGAAGCTGAAAGTTTGTTGTCATAACGAATGAGAAAAATTGACCATGGATCATTCAAAACGGCAAATCTCTGGGAATCACTGGTTATAAAAACAAAGAAACCCCAAACAGAGCAGAGTCTACAAGCAAAACGGGAAAGTGACAGAGTCTGTAATAAAACCTGTGTGTGTGTGTGTGTGTGTGTGTGTGTGTGAGTGTTGCAATAATATATATAAATAAATCCTTTAGTCCTCGGCTTGCCAAAGACATGTGAGTCTTGAAATGATGTTGACCATTATTGGTAACAATGGCAATCTATAAATTAGCTACTACCGTGGTCTATTTGTTCCAGAATATCCTTGCAGTTAGAAAAACTATAAAAAAGAACGTTTGATTTATCAGACTAGCAATGGTTGTCTAATGTTAACGAATGTTGCCTGACTTTTGTAACGTCATTTATTTCAAAACCTCAATGTTTCCAATAAGTCAAAAGAACGGCATAAGATATGGCACTTACCTGCTCAGATTAAGTTTTTGGATATCCGTCTTTTCCTTTCTTTCGTAATTGATTTGTCCATTCGCTCTGATAAGATGTCCTGTATCCATGTGTACACTGGTGCCTCGAACCACATTCATCCATGCAGAGGAGCAGAGCCAAAGCACAAATTATGTCATTACCAAAACAATGTACTTTCAATACGCATTCAGTTTTATTTTTTAACCTCTAGTTACATAGTGTAGCTTTAAAGATAGACTGAAATCTAAAAGTGAGTGCAATGTATTTACTGAAAATATTTACTAATCCAGCATCTATAAATAGCATTATTTGGCTGCAAATGTTAAAATTACGAATAGTAGTGATAGAATATAGGGTATCACTTTTTAAACTGCTTCAAACAGTTGGGTGTCATCCAACAAAAAAGCCAGTTCAGCACCACGGACAGTGACATATCCTGAATTAGTCCCGCAAATACGGAAAGCAAACCAAGTATTCTTACAAAGATATACCAGACCCATTAAATTATTTGTAATAATATTCTTTATTAATAAACCATATTGTAGATGAGGTAAACAAGAGGGATATAAAAATTGAAGATATCACTTATTCTTGCCAATATGTGTATTTCTATCGGGAAGACACGCAGGCTTGAGTGAGGTATAAGATGCCATTTATTTGATGAATATAAAACAGAAAATTAATGTCTCTCTTTGGCGTAGGCCCCATCAGGCAGTCCGAGGGAGTTGTACTCGGAACCGTCATATCCTGCCGGAGATAGGAGGCAGGGGCGAGGAGCCTACCCCCGTGCGGGACGGGGCTCAACTGGTGGTGGTGGGGTGGTGGAGGTTGCCATGTTAGCGCACTGAAACAGCAATGTGATAGATTGTGAGCAGACTTATAAAGCGATGGCTTACATGCGACTGGCTAGGAATTACCCAGCTAATGGTGTGATGATGTACAGCTGCTAGTCTTCCCGCTAGAACTACGCTGCACTTACATTTATTTACAATTAAATCAACAACCTGTTAAATGATTGAAGAATGTTTCCGAAGGTATACAAAAAGTATAAACAAAGTACATCAGAGTTCTATTTTTGTTGTGACATTTTTGAAAGCACATCATACAGCATGTATAATTAAACAACAAACATACACAACATAATTAATCTTGTATACAGAAAGTAGCGTACAGGTGAAAAATACAGGTTGAAGAATTCATTTGAAAAAATCATTGGTTATCACTGCATCTTCTTGGCAGTTATTGTTTGGCATTAGCTTTTTCTTTTTTCCAAAAGTTGAGAATGAGTTGTACACTTCAAGGTCCCCATTATTTTCCAGTTTGAGTGCACAGAGTGTTGATGGTGTTCCGGGAATGTAAACATTATGTTGATAGTCTGGTGAAGGTTGAACTGAATCCTGTTGGTTGTAATGCGTCCATGAGATATTTGAAAAGCCCCCAAACTTAGGCGAAGTCCTATAATCTATAGAAGTCAAAGAGAAAGCCAAATAAATGGTAAATAGTCATGAATCAATAGTTCAGTTTAACAGAAAACAACTGTCTTCGGATGCACAGCCTTGAAATGAAACATTTATATGGGGTTGTCATATGAAGAAGGGCTAAATCTCTGTATCTATAAGGTTTTGAGTCCAATTGCACAAATTCTTGTTTTCTGCAGTATACAGTACAAAAAAAAAAGTAGTTAAAAAGTATTTTTACAGAGAAAATACAGTTTAATTTAACATTCATTCCCCATTTTGTCAATAAACAGTGTGAAATTCCCCTAAAATGCATTTATTCACACCAAATTTACATTTTCCCTGTTACTTAACTGACTTGTTACTGACAAAAACAGGCATTCTTCTTTAAATGACAGTAAAACCATGTTTTTTACATGTGAAAATGTAATTTTAACCTGAGATTTCTTTAACAATATGTCTGTAAAAACAAAATTTCTTCCAGTGTAAAAACATTTATTTTAGAGAAAATACAGCATAATATAACATTAATTTCACATTTTTTAAAAAGTGTTAAATTCCCAAAATACACTTATTCACACCAAATTTGAATTATCAGCAAATATTGCTCATTGTAAAAGAATAAAACATTTACTTATGAAGTTATGTTGAATTTTACTTCAAAACTTGCGACACAAGATATTGAGTTTATGCTGTACTCATGATAATGAGGAAACTCTTCATTATTTTGGCTGTTAAAATTAATCTGGAGTTTAGAAAACTCCAAAGTATTTTTTTTTTCTGCTCATTCAATTGAAAATTAAAATTAAAGCAAATTAAGTTTCACTTAGTGAAATACATTTAATATCGTAATGTAATCAATTTATGTTTGGATTTCTATAACTGTAATAAAATGTCCTACATTTAACAGAAAAAGAATGTAAAAATGCTACAGTAAAAAAACATTAACTGGTCAAAAGGTCCAGTCAACTGGTCAACCTTAACATATACAGTAAAACATTTTTTATATATATATTTAATAAGACGATACATGTCATTTTAAAGTAAACTATAGTAAAAATATAATGTTTTAGATGTAAAAAGTACCATATAATTAATGCATGGTAAATGCTAATAGTGATCTCAAATTATATATAAAAATTGTTTAATCAACTTAATCTTACATTTTTACTCAATTATGTTTTAATTAAGTTACTGTTGCTCTCTAAATTTTAAGTTGCCAATAATGAAAAAAATTAAGTGGTCCTAATGAAACATTTCTTGAAATGTCACATTTTGTAATCATAACTCAAATACATAAATTCGTTAAACTTTGGCTTTGAGTACTACTAATTCAAAATTACTAAGTACAAAATTGCAGCTGTGTGGAATTCCCATAAACCTCTGCGCTTGATTGAATTATGTTTGTTTGGACAAAACAAGGGAACTTATGTTGTAAAATTATAGTGTTTTATTTGAAAATATATTTAGTTTTAATTTGTATCACTATTGTTGTTGTATTGTTGTAGCTGGTTGATATTTGCGATTTTTTGTGAAGTCACCATGAGGGTGAATAGTGTTACCTCTGGTGAAGTTGGAGCCCGTTAAGTTCAAGCCTTTCGCCTTTACTCAGTAGTACTTTACATAAGTGCAGATGTATGTGCACTATGAAGTCCAGTGTGCCATATGGCTAATCTAGAGTCTAGTCATATTTCTCTTATACTGTATAAGACACGTTATAACACAATTTATATAATTAGAAAAAAACAACAATACTTCAATCACAGATGAGTTAAGCTTATAACTAGTAAACGTCACTTAAAAAATTAAGTTCAGTTTACCTGAATAATTCGATTTTACAGTGTGGTAAACATTTATATTATGTCTAATAAGATTTTGCATGTACTTTTACTGTAAACTATTATTAAAATCATGGTGAAAAACTATATATGGGCATTCCCAGAAGTCTCTGCATGAGCCATCACATTTCATATTTTATTTTCTTCAATTTTTTTTTATATCAGTTATGTACAAGGGGGGTGTCCTGTGCTATATTTTTATGTAGTTTAGTTAATAATAGTTAATAATGTCATTATTTTAGTGTCAAGTGTGTTACCGGGATGGTGTTTTGTGTTTGTGTTTGTGTAAGTGAGACTGTGCACTGTTTATACATGTGTATTAATTTAATTATTGCTCCTAAAGGTCACTCTTGATGAACTTTAAGTCATCATGTGGACTTTTGTAGTTACAGTGTTAAATGTAAATGTACAGATAATAATGTAATAATATAAACGATAGTGAACTGTAAATTTACAGTATTTTACAGTGGATTGTAGTTCCCAGCATGCTTTGCATTAGACTCAATGGGGAGAGAAAATGTTAAAATAAAGAGCAATTTTATGTATTTTCGTGTAAGATGGATAAAGGGGGAGATTTGTAAGTATTTAATGTTTTGTTATGTTGAGATTTAGAAGAGTTTCTGTAATATTCGATTTTTAGGGGTTAAAACTGTGGTGAAGATTTGAGCTTAACTCTTATGTTTAAACAACTGAAATGTATCCCCAGAAGCTCAGAATAGCTGTGCTAAATCAGTACTCCTCTCACTGGCTCTTTCCATCAGCATTATGATAGCAAAAGCATGACTGGTCTCTGCCTGCACCTCCTCTCCTGTTTTCGCCTCTTCAACGTGATTTGCAGTATTGCAGTTTTTTAATTAATGTTTAATTTTCTAAATGCACAGTTAAAACAAATAATTTCATTTTATAGTTGAAGCATGTTCTTTCAAATTACATTTAAACATGTAATTTCAACATACAGCGTCAACACGATATTTGAAATTACTATTTCCGAAATACCAATTTAATTTTACGGTCACTTCACGGTCAAACTGTTATTTCAGATTATATTACAATTTTGGCATCCTGTGCTGCCATGCATTTACTGTTATTTTACGTCATTGTTTTTTTTTTTTTACAGTGTAGTGATTTTGTTTTATTGGTTCTAGTTCAAAGGTGTCTGAAAACCTCCAAACTAAAATCCCAAAATATTGTCCTATTTTTCGAACTAAGGGAACACAATTAATATACACTGGAATATTAAGATATAAGATAGGATATACACTGAGATATTGTGGCAGGTCACCTATAGGCCTATAGATTTTAACCAAATGGTTAAACTCTCGGGACATATTTTTAATTAATCTCAGGTTAGGGCAGGTTGTCACATATAATTTATTCATAATAAAATGTGTTGTCCAATCAATAGTTTGATCAATTGCCAACTTACCCCATATAGTGTACCAATATTCCCCACAGGGCATTTTGTCAATAGCATACATGTTCAATAGCTTATTTTGTACCCAAGACTTAAAAATATGTGCCTAAAATACACCCTGTGAAATGTTAACTTGTATTTTTGAGCATATCAAAAATCATGTTCTTACCAAGCATGTGATTCCCCCAAGTCCAGTACTGTGGAATAGATGTGTAAGCATAGTTGTCTGAGTCCTGCATCAGTCTACACTGCAGTGTCCTGCCTGTGTTTAATGAAGTGTGACTAGAAAAAATCCAACATATAACATCAAATACTTGTATGTGAGGGAGGGAGAGGACAGAAAGACAGAGTAGAATCATCCTTATAATCACCTTTTATATGTATAATTGAGCTGGTTCCTGCCCAGGGTACGATCCTTGTTGCCTTGTTTGAGCTACAACAGACACAAAAAAGAATAATTGAAATATGAACTCCATTTCACTTGCACATGTGGAAAACATGAATGTACTAAACATAACTGATTGTAAGAAGAGTGGAAAGACCTCAAAATACTCCAAAGGCAGAAAACAGTAAGGCACTATGTGACTTTACTAATTCATCACCTTGTTTGTGATTTGGAGCAAAGGAGAAAATGCATTTATTTGTTTTATGGTTTATTAATAAGCTCAACATTAAGGATTTTAAAGTCTAGTTCACCACAAAATAATTAAATATGTATGCCAGTGCAGCTCAAAGGTAAAATGGCACAATGAAACAAACAATTTTGTTCGCAAATTAGATCATAACATCATCCCACGAGTTAGTGGAACACATTTTGCAGTTATTTTGATGCTGTTCTGCATTAATGTTTACTTCAAGATGATAAAATATCAATGTTTATTCATATTATTTACTATAGTTTATTTTATTCGTTTATTTGAACATAAAATATTATTTATATTTCTAATATTATTACAAACCATGCAGCAACGTTGTTGAAAGCTCACTTTAATCTTTAGTCTCTATCTAGTGAGCTTAAAGTTGCATATATTCTTATCTTTACAGATGTCGACCTGATCTCATGAAAAGTCCTATGTAATTTACGAGTTGTCTATTTCGTATGATCTTGCACGATTTTGTTGGCATAAACTTGTACAGCTTTATCACGTTCAAATTCCCGGATGTCTAATGCGGAAGTAGAGCCAGGTCCACAGCAGGTGTTAAGGACATGCTTATTAATATTATGCCCTTAACCAAACCCCTTGTCTAAACTTTTACCGATCAGTAGAGTGCAGGGCTGGACTGGGGTTGTTCATTTTATTGCTCATTTTACCTTATTGCTGCCCATTCTGCACATTTTGTGGCTGACCCACCAGCCCGCTCGGTTCACCCCTGACCCAAAGTGCGTCGGACCACCGGGAAAATGCCCGGTATGACAGATTACCTGTCCAGCCCAGGTAGTGTAAACATGATACGAAGCCGTTGTGTGTGACAGAAGCAGAAGTTTCCATATTAGATGGAAACGATGTCCAGCAACGTCATTGGCTGTCGTAGGAAGTCGTAGGAATTCAAACGATAGCAGTGGCACAATATCATATGAATTAACCAAATTTAGAAAAGTGGTCAGAGTCGAATCCTGATGATTTCGCTAAGTGTATTATCGGACAAGAATAATTGGGGAGGGGAGATTGGGGCACAAACTAACATGGGGATAGTTAACACAATGGTTTAAAAGTTTCCACACACACTGATAAGAGGAAACTTCAATTGTTAACTTGTGTATATCAACACTGTGTAGAAAAACATTGTGGCAAAATAAAAAAAACATAAAAACAACAACAGTGGAAGATATAAATCCTTGCATTATTTCGGCCAATGCTGTGGCTTTGTTGTGTATTCAGTGTCAAGTGTCAAAATTATTGCTATATGACAAAGTTAATAAAATGGCCTTTATTGACATAATATTTTAGTTTATCTTTTATATTTATATTAATAAGATCAGATACAGTTGTGGGGGGTTAAGATGTCATATTATCATGTTAGAATGTGCCCCTCGCCTTAGACTTTGGGCACGTTGTAACATTTCACTTTCTTTCTTTACAGGTAGATGGCGAAAAAAGTATACGCTGGCTGTATTCATGAAACAAGACCACATAATTGTACCAGATATGTAAAATGTATGTGGAAAGAAAAAAAAACCTTGAACCCCAAGTAGCCTACATTTACACAAACTTAAGGAAATCAAAAAGTGTTTGTGGCAAACACTTGTTAGCGCTAGATCAACAGTGTTATTGTCCTACCTCGTTTGGAGAGGTCGTCCCGTTTTTTGCGCCGTTTCTGTGGCCAGCTGGGCTCCAGGTCAAAGTCTTGTTTTCGGCTTCCTTGGTGTTATTTCGAAAAGCTGTTCCCGTCGGGCTGCAAGGCTTGAGGAACATGAAGTCACATTTAGATGACTCTGGAGTTAAACACATTTTATAGCAGTAGTTCTGACCGATTGGGTTGTTCCCGTTAACTTCGGCACAGTGTGTGGATCCTTTAGAGTTAGATCCTGGTGATAAGTGCGTGTTTAAGTTAGACTTTAAAATGACGTCACTGGCAGAGGCCTTTGAACGGAATCCACAGCATGAGCTGAAAGTCGAGTAATCACGAACGGAATTCCCGTCCCTGTATCCCTTTATTGTAGCTAGGACGATAATAGCCACGAGAAACGCGAATGAAACTGCGCCCAGAGACACTATTACATACAGCGTAAGGTCTGACCGGTACTGGGGGCTGAATGCGAGGTCGGCGAAATCCGGCAAGGATTCCGGCACGTTGTCAACAACTGATAAAATGATGGAAGCCGTGGCCGAAAGTGGCGGCTGACCGTTGTCCTTAACCAAAACGACCAGCCTCTGCCCCGTGGGGTCGTTGTCCATCAGCCGGCGAATTGTCCTGATCTCTCCAGTGTACAGAGCAACACTGAACAAACTCAGATCTGTAGCTTGCAGGACTTCATAAATGAGACGCGAATTCTGCCCGGCATCTGCGTCCATGGCAGTGATTTTACCCACTAGGTACCCAACATCAGCATATCTGGGCACAGCTATAACTGATGCGGCTGTATCATTCTCGGGCACGGGAGATACAACGACTGGCGGGTTGTCATTCTGGTCCAAAACAAACACATTTACCGTTACGTTCGTGCGCAGAGGGGGAAAGCCGGCATCTTCGGCTTGAACCACCATCTGAAAGTTTCTGAGCTGCTCGTGGTCGAAAGAGCGCAATGCGTAAATGTTGCCATTGTCTGAATTGATGGACACATATGTGGATACGGGCATCCCATGGATGTCATTTTCCAGTATAGAGTATGACAAGTAGGAATTCTGATCCACATCTGCATCTTGTGCTGTAATGGTGCAGATTGAGGCACCGGGGGCGTTGTTTTCGCTCAGGTAGAATGTGTAGGACGGCTGTTTGAATCGTGGCGCATTGTCATTGATATCAGATACTTGCACCAAGATAGTTTTCCTGGTGAATAGAGGCGGGGATCCCGTATCACGGGCGGTGAGAGTAATGTTAAATTCAGATATTGTTTCCCTGTCTAGAAAATCACAGGTAACCAATGTATAATAGTTTTTAAAAGAAGAATGTAGCTGAAAGGGAACGTGATGGGGAATTTCACAGTCAACGTTTCCGTTGTCCCCAGCATCCTGATCCATAACGCTAATAACTGCTATAACGGTGCCAGGGGGCGCATCTTCTTGGACAGGTGTGGACACTGAGGTAAGTATCACCTCAGGAAGATTGTCGTTGACGTCTATGATATTGACCATAACTTTGCAGTGCACCGCCACGGCAGACGGTCCCTTGTCCTTAGCTTGTACATATATCTCATGCATTCTTGCCTTTTCATAATCTATGAGTCCTTTCACTTTGATTTCTCCCGTGCGAGAATCCACACTGAACAGCTCACGCACTCTAATCGGAGCATACCCACTGAAAGAGTATGTGATCTCTCCATTGGTCCCCTCGTCGAGATCAGTGGCATTTAGTTGTATTATCACTGTGCCGCGCAGTGCGTTTTCAGTCAGCCTCACTTTATAGAAGTTCTGGTCGAACACTGGCGCGTTGTCATTTGCGTCCAGAACCGTTACGTTTATTTGCGCAGTCCCTGACCTCTCCGGCGAGCCCCCATCCACCGCTGTGAGAACCATCAGGTGCGTCTTCTGCTGCTCCCGGTCTAACGGACTCACGAGAATCAGCTCGGCGAATTTACTGCCGTCGCTGCGCGTCTGAACGTCAAGGACAAAGTGTTCGTTTATGCTCAGCAGATACGAGCGGAGAGAGTTGTCACCGACGTCCAGGTCCTGCGCGCTCTCCAGCGGGAAGCGTGATCCAGAAACGGCCGATTCCGAGATATCCAGGTTAAATTCACTCCACGGAAAAACAGGAGAGTTGTCATTGACATCCATTATTTCAACCTCTACCCTGTACAGTTCAAACGGATTTTCGATAACTACAACCTGAAGGTGAAATAAACAGTATGGATTTTGTTCGCACAACTCTTCTCGATCAATTCTCTCGTTCACAAACAAGACGCCGTTTTCTATATTGACCTCTAAATATTGCTTTTTGGCACCAGACACTATTCTAAATCTGCAAATGGAGAGTTTATTGGTGTCTAGTCCCACATCCTCCGCAATATTTCCAACAAAAGCCCCATGCTCCAGTTCCTCTGGGATCGTGTAACGAATCTGTGCCAAAACCACATCCACCACAGATGCAATGAGTGCCAGGCTGGTCACCTGCCATGTCCATATCCACAGCTCCATTGAAATATAAGCTTCTTCTTAATGTGCCATCAAATGAACGGCCAGATTCTCATAATTGTATTATGAGGCTATAAAATGGTAAACAAAAGTTGTAAAAGTGCACCCAAACGCATAATATCATTTGGAGAGAGGATGAGCTCGCTTAAGCAGTGATGTGGTAAGTCTTACTTTAACGTCAGTGCATGAGCCTTTGGCCAACTGCACGTGCGCAATAGAGAGCAAGTGTGCGTGTATGTGTTTGGGTGAGGAAGAAAGAGGGGATGGAGGTGGGATGGGAGCTGTGTATTGGCTTTAAATGCTCGTTTTCAACTCCAAACGCAATTTCAAAAGTCTTTAAATACTAAAAAAGAAAAAAAAAGGGAAAAAAATCTCAGCTTAGCAACATACTGTGCATAAAAATACATTCATAAAAAAAAAAACGAAATGAGAAAGTCGGTACAAAATATACTACTTGACATTAAGATACAGATAACGAGTTTTAAACCTGTTTTAAAATACCCTAACTTTTGTGGATCTTATCCTTTACTCATTCCACTCCTCTGGCCTGCCTTATAACATGTAAAGAAATTCCGTGTTTTAAATAAGCACCAAACACAATCTCTCTGTGGAATGAAACCGCAGCAGATGGCATGATCTTGCAAGGGCTCGTGCTCTTTTTAATTAATGTAGAGGGGATTTAAGGGCCGCGGGTCCGGATCATTAGCGAACAGTGGTTTTAAAAGGTTTTGTGAGGCATAATCCCGCCGCTCGCGATTGGTTGAGCAGCACAATATACGGTTCCCATGATATTCCCCTGCTTTCCATTACCTTAAGTGCATACTAAATGGCATAGAGCCGAGTTGGAAATAAAGCAACTTAAATCGACCCAACGAACAAACACATTTACTCTCGTTAATGGCAAAAAAGAGGACACTTATGTTGTGCACGAATGTGGCGTTGAGTAAACAGCTTTGATTTCTGTTTATTTTCGTTTAGCGCAGTTAAGGCTGAAAAATAAACGAGACGAGGGTGCAATGCAATTACAAAGCATAATTACTATCGTTGTAATTTGTGGTAAAGTGTTAGGCTGTGTCTGCTCACCCACAAAATGTTTAGTTATATGATAGGCTACACCTGTATAAAGGGATAAGATATGGGACGAAATGCAGCCTAATCACCTACAATAATTTTAGGATGTCACGTGGACGTTCAGACATTCGATTCACACTAATTAAAAGCTCAATGTCCTTCAATCTCTGAATTGATTTTACCAGAGTGGCTTAACGATTTTAAATTCGTCTGTAGACTAACCTTCGGCGAACTCCATAAACGGGGATTGACCTAAAACAGCATTAGGCTACACAATCAGGCCACTGTTATAATCACGATAGTGAGGGGCTTCAAAGCTCCATTTCATAAATAGGCTATGTCACATTTCAGTAAGCAAGTAAATGGAAGAAAGATGACCAATCGCATTTAAATATGCAGACATTACAATGGCACCTTTGCTTCCATTTAAGTTTTACATGGCGAATAGATAACTAGAGATTTAAAATTGAGTAGGAGAAGATGCCCTCCTAAAACAATGTAAATTTACTTTTAAACTGTAATATATTTAAATAGGTTTATCGTGTGGATGATGATAATCCAACAAATAAATAGGGGAAATAAATAGAAATATTAGCTAAAATTTGTCCCAGCTGTCATCTGATTTTAAAAGAATGTATCAAATCCATCTAATATAATTCTAAACAATGTATTTTTGTTATTTAATGTAAAATACTTAATCCAAGAGTATGTATATTTTAATTCAATAACTGAATAACGACAGACAAATGAAATAGATTAACGTGAAAGATTAACTTATTCTATAATTATATACAGCCTTAGGAATATATAGGACTACATATTTAGATGCACATATTTTTAATGATGGGATGTCATTATAGCAACACTAGGAATTCAGATTGAATGATTGCACTCTATTAGCTAGATTATAATGTAATGCATGAAATTATTTAACAACACCTCATGATTTATAATCATTAATAAATTAAATAAAAATAACACCAATTATTCTAAAAAGGGTTACGTCTATTATTGCATCGTCCCAGGAATGTATGAACGTCTATACAATACTGGCGTGGTACAAGCAAATAAATGCATTAGGAAACTAAAAGTGGAGCACTCGGGTCCTGACATCTGTAGACTGATTGCACCTTCATGGACCGCCACGGGGTGGAGGCAAAGTCTTCTGCTAATTACCCTATTCATCCCTGCGGGTGGGAGCCAATCAGAAGAACAACACACGTTTTCATTAACGCGTCAAATCTCTCTCTCTCTCTCTCTCTCTCTCTCTCTCTCACTCACACACACACACACACACACACACACACACACACATACACACACACACACACTCACACACTTTGCGGAGATGGGGCAGAGTTCCACAGACACAGAATGTGAAGAATGCCATAGGAATTTGGGCACTGCCCTCACCTCTCTCTCTCTCTCTCTCTCTCTCTCTGACACACACACACACACACACACACATAAACAGATGCTCACACACGCAGATACAGTAAGATACAAGCATGCAATACAGGAAAACGTCATTGTAAAATGAATGGTAGAGCCAGATCCACCAATACTCTTCTAGTAGGCCTACACAGAGACTGGAAGACATTTGCAGACTGAATAACACCTGCTTTTCAGCTGTGTCAACTAATGGATTCACACAGAAGAGAGACTGGTATTTATGGAGTGGCTGCTGAGGAAACTGTCACACCCTTCCTTGCAAGTTCATCCAGTATCCAAACTGCTTAAGGGGCGTTCCCACAGAACGCGTAAATAAACAAAAACAAGAACGCAGTTTTTAAAAGTTGACTTTTTGATTAACTTGACAAAGTGTCTTATGCATGTCGAATGACAATGAGTCTGTGAGGGATAGACTTACCATCACTTCAGAGGCACTAACGGGATAAAACTGTGTAAAGCTCCTAGATCACATCTGATATTCCACAACTTATTTTGTCTGGAGGTCTTTGTAAATTGAATGTTGTTGGACAGATATTTGATCAATGTTTTGTACGCGAAACGATCCAAAAACACTTTAAACTGCAGTGCAGTCCATTGAAGAGACTAAGTTTATCACTCACAGCCTCGTTGTCATTCCCGTTAAAATCAAAGATGGCGCTAGCGTGAATAGCGTCTATGTGCTCTGAGCTACACAGCCACATAGTTTGCATTTACGAAGAAGCAGCTCACCAGTCACAAGTTAAAACAGTTACAGCAAAGCACAAAACGTAGAGCAGATAGGCTGGTGACAATCAGAACACAGACCGCTTTGAACATGTGTAGTTTTAGGCCTACATGTGTATATTAGAGATAGAAATATGTCAGTGAGTACAACTATCTCAATAAGATCAGGCTTAGCTCATCACTGTCTTAACAACAATGACAAAACTTGGAAGTAATAGGGCACAAAAAGACTTGTTTTTCCCAGAAGTTCTCTATATGTCCATTGGGGGGAAGCAGCAGTGCTCCAAAGTAAAACTGTATAAGTGAAAACAGATGAGTCGTGTGGCAAACAGCCACATGTAAGACATCTAAATCACATTTTGTTCTCAAAAATGTTTTAGTGCTAAATGACTATCATACATTTGTAGTGTAACCAAAAATACAAATAGAGAACTTATAGGGAAGTCTAATATAAAATCAACAACCTACCATGCCCATCCAGTCTAGTTTATTGTCTCAGGGTCTTAATTACATGTGAGTGCATTTAATTTTAGAAACTGATACACAATCCTGGTTTTCTACTTAATTACAGATTAAATGGTGTGGATTCTCTAATCCTCTAATACCACACATCTAAATACCCGCTGGATGCATTTGAGAATTGTATGTTTGATTTACTCATCTATTGTAAATCAGAATAACACGTACCTGGTGTTCCCAGAAACTTTGCTTTTATCTCACATCTGTTAATCTTTTAAAAAATAGTTTCTCTCTGAACATCGTTAACAGTTCTGAAATAGTTTCTCTCTAAAATAATCAACATAAAATGTGGTGGAGGACAATGGTGTGAGAAAAGATAACAGTATTAAATTTTTGTGTAACAGTGAATGCCTGTGTGCAGGTGTATATGTTTATTACAACAACCCTAAGGAAAGCACCACAGAGTGACAAGTCCACACTAATACATTTGACCTTGATAGGGTTCACTTATTCCCAGCATCTGTCAAATGCATTATATTCCATTATCTAGTCTGTCACAACAACTGTTCTACCTGCATAAACTGCAACACCCCTACACTCATCATTCATTAAAACACATTCTTTAAAGAAAACAGGAAATCTGTTTCAAATAAAATGTTCCATGCAGTCTTGTTTTCTGTTGTGCACATGGTTGTTGCTATGTATTTCTACCAGGAGAGAATTGCACCTTCTGTTTGCACACTGTCTGGTTGTGCAAACAGCTAACACTATGTATGTTAATCAAATCATTGTGCCATGTACTGGATGTTAGAATTGTGATTTTGGTTTCCAAGTTATTTTTCTATTCCTCATTTTGTGTTTTAACAGGAAATCAAAAGTCCTCACTGTAGGCTTTCAGTGCTTTGAGTCTATTTTACTTTTAAATGAATGTTCTGGGTTCAGTTCCAGTTAAAGGAATATTCCAGGATCAATACAAGTTAAAAACAATCAACAGCATTTGTGGCATAATGTTGATTAATGCAAAAAATTATTTCACTCTTCCCTCCTTTTCTTAAAAAAAAGAAGCAAAAATCAAGGTTACAGTGAAGCACTTACAATGTAAGTGAATGGGCCAATTTTATTGGGTTTCAAGGCAGAAATGTAAAGCTAATAATTTTACAAAAGCATTTACTGAATATTAAATATTCTTTTCTTTTGTATTAATTGAGCTGTAAAGATGTTCAATTGTCGTCTTAACAGTCATTTAAGTATCGTCATGGCAACAAAGTTGTTGAATTGATATAACTTTGCACAGAACAGGTTAGTAAGCGATTTTCCCACGCTAAAATCATGCTTACATGCATATTGTTTATGTCTTGTGGCTATACGTTTGATACAGTGAGGATTTTAAGGATTGGACCTATTCACTTCTATTGTAAGTGCCTCACTGTTACCATGTTTTTTTTCTTTTTAAAGAAAAGGCCAGACGAGTCAAATGAAAATTTTGTGGTAATCTACATTATGCTAATTAGCAAGCAACTATAAGCAAATTATTTTATCATTCTAAAATCATGTTAACTAGCATAATGTTTACATCTTGTGACAATACTTTTGAAACAGTGAGTATTTTATTAGGATCCACTGGACCAATTCACTTCCATTGTAAGTGTCTTACTTTAATAGCTTGTTTTTCTTTTCTTTTTTCTTTTTTAAACAGTCTAGGGGTTCATATATATATATATATATATATATATATATATATATATATATATATATATATATATATATATATATTTGTCACAAATGCTGTTGATTTAGATTAGCTTCTTTTCAACCCAGAATTTTCCTTGCACCTGTTCCTAAATGTGTTTATCGATGTCTCATTTCATTCGTCCTTTTAGGCCATTTAGGGCAGTTAATCCTTGTAAGTCAAATATTGTTGCTCAAATGACAGCATGAACCATGCTGGGTTAAAACATCAGTTCCCGAACATATGAAGACATGACTGAAGAATAGCATGTTTGCTAAAGCACCTGGCACCCTCACAGCTCTTGAAAAATTTGACGATAATGCAACACATTCCAAAATCTGAAAAGTACAAAACTGCTCCTCGCAAGACGAAAGGTTTTTCTGTGTATGCGTGTGTGCATTTGCCAACAGCCATAAGGTCAATTATGTTGCAGCAAATTAAAGGTGACTGACAGCTGGCTAGCATGGCAGACAAATTTAAGGAATTCGGGCAGTCTGTGTGGACAGCCCAGCCTGAATGTTAAACACTTTTTCCACAGAGCTCAAAGGAACAGTTCTACCTATTAGCAATTCAAACACGGACACATTCTTTTTCGTCTTGTTTCTTATGCCATACAGAAATAGTTTGAAAGTTGTTTTAGGCAGTACTAATTATTTTATACTGAAGGAAGATAGATTGGTCAAATTCAATAGATGATTGTGAGTAACTATCAAAGCACACATGAAAGTGACAAACCACTACTATTGTGTGTGTACATGACAGCAGCGAGAGTATATGCTTGAGTATGTGCATATGTTTGAGGTTACAAGAGACCAGTGGTCAACAGACTAAACATATTAAACCACACTCTGAAGAAAAGAGGCAGAGAATGTCCATTTACCATACATACTGTACTTGCAGTTCAGTGACTGCGGTCATGTGCTTTCGCCAACCCAGAGAGAGAGGAGAGACCTGTGGTTTTAACGCAGCCAGCTCACACCAGAGAGAGGGAAAAGGAGAGGGGGGAGAGAGAAGGAAAGGGGAGTGGAGTGATGACAGCTCATGATGTTATGCGTTGCAAATGCGAGTGGGGAAGTGACCGAGACCGTAGAATGAGGAAAGAGTCCAGAAATTACACTGCGGCGTATGTAAGGGCATGGCTAATAGGATGTACAGGACATGTGAAAACTCTGGAAATCTGCATGGTATGTGAAGGGCATTTTGGGGGCGCAGTCGTCAGTGTGATGACATTTATCAGAGCTGAATTTCTAAAGAAAAGGCTGCATGATCCAAATAGTGTGTGTTCTGTTACCTACAGTGACCTGCTCTCCTTGTGTGTCATTCCACATTCCCTCCATCCACAGTGTACCTTTTCCCCCATTATTTAGCCGCTTCCTTCCTTTTTCCATCACGCTCTCCCTCTATTGCTTTTTCAGTCGTTCTTTTCACATTTCACTCGCTTTTACACCTTCTTCTCCCTCCACCGACTTCACTTTGCCGCTGATTCCCCTTCCTCCCTGCTCTGCTAATCTATTCCAGAAGAAAGGCTACCATGGAGAACACATAACAAGTGCTCATACTTCACCACGGGCCAAGAAAGAAATAACACAGAGAGGGAAAAATGGGAGTGGGGTACAGACAGGCAGAAAAGGAGAGAAAGTGTTTATTCAAACTCAAAGCTGACTCCTTTGTTGTGGTAGGGAACTGTCTTATATTAGAAGTCTGAAACTCCCTTCAAAGTCTGGAATGATGGAAGATGAGCCAAAAAGAAGAGAGAGATCAAGACAGAGGGAGACAAAAAGAAGAAGGAGAAACTCCTATTTTGTCTGAAACTGGTAGAATTGGACATGTCGGGCTGAGAAATGAGCTTGGAAGGGGGGAGACCAACTCCATTGAGAGAATAGATAAACTATGCTCAGTTCTGGACTGTGCACACATTCATACCATTCAGCCGGTGCTCTGACTGAGCCTTTGATTTCTAATATTGATATTCATAAAATCCCTTTGGTATCTGAGAAATCACAGAACACATTGAAGTTCAGAGAACACATTGAGAGTGCTGAGAGAAAGTGCATTTGATATCTATCACATGAAGTTATTATTTTTTTTTCTGCATCTCTGCACTTCATCTTAATATTCTATCCGGGTGGAGGGCCTGGCTGGCCCAGACACTGAAAGACAGAATGCAGAGAAAATGCCAGTACAAAAGGTTACAATTACAGCTGTGCATTTGTAAGAACTGAATGTGGGCAGCTAGGACAAAAAACATGATCCATTCAATCATGCATCGCTTCTTTACTTGGTCTAATATAGCTTTTCACATGCCCGGGTGTTTCTTCGAATAGCATATAGAATATCATTATGACCTGCTAATAGATCAATGCTCTCTGAAATATTAAACCATTCTACTGATGAGCAAAACAAATGTTTGTTGTCTTTGGAAAATTCTGGTGAGTTATGAGTTCTGTTCTTTGGAAATGTGACATGGCCCATTTAGGATGTTCAAATCCACCAAAACAGGCCATATCCTGTTTAGCTAATTTACATCTCTCTCTCTCTCTCTCTCTCTCTCACTCACTCACACACATCTATTGCTCCTCCTGGATGGGGCACAGGGGCGCTGGGGTGAGAAAGGGGGGTGCAGGAGTATGCAGCACTGGTGCTTCTTGGCTGACCTGGGTGTCTGCGGTTCTGTCGTGGTCAGAGAAGGGGGAAACGGGCAGTGTTTCTGAAATCCTTGTGTTCATGTGTTCAGTGTTCATTTTGGAACGACTAGTTGCTTACATACCTCTCTCACACCCTCTCTTCCATTTTGAAATGTTCCAATATGACCTAATATCACTCACTGTCCCATTCGGGTTTGACAAATTCTGCATCTTTAAAGGAATAGTTCACCCAAACATGAACATTCTCTCATCATTTACTCACCCTCATGTCATCCCAGATAAGTATGACTTTCTTTCTTCTTCAGAACACAAATTAAGATTTTTAGAAGAATATTTAGCTCTGTCGGTCCATACAATGCAAGTGAATGGTGGTCAGAACTTTGAACCTCTGAAAAGCACATAAAGGCAGCACAAAAGTAATCCATACGACTCCATCAGTTAAATTCATGTTTTCAGAAGCAGAATGATAGGTGTGGGTGAGAAAAAGATCAATATTTAGGTCCCTTTTTACATTAAAATCTTCACCTTTGACCAGCCCCAACCAGTAGGTGGCGATATGCAACAAGAACGCAAATCGCCAAAAGCAAAACTACAAGAATGTGAAAGTGGAGATTTATAGTAAAGGGAAAGGGCAACATATATGTGGTGCTAGTTAATCGTGCCCGTTAAAAACGTTGAAAATAGTGGAATCTTAAAAAATTTAAATAAAAAGTACAAAGCAGCAATAGTGGTTAATCATAATCCATTAAAAAAATTGAAAATAGCTGCGTCTTTCTTATAAAATTATATTTATGTATATAGTGGCGATTGTAAAAAAAAAAATTATCTTAAAAAATTATCCCCAGAATATTGAAAAATGAATGAATCTGAGAGTTTGTATTATAATAGAAATACATTTAACAAAAATTGTCAATACATGTGGCGACATTTTTTCTATTATTCCTTATTCCAAAAAGTTTTAACAAAAGCACAATCACAAAAAAGGTGTTCAATCGTATTCGCTCCACCTTGGTAATGATAACTGAGCTGGAAACCTCATCCAGTCCTCATCCCTGCCCCTGCGCGCACCCCGCCCATCTCCGTTCCACTTCAGCAGCGCTTCCTTCTCATTCAGTAAACGCACTGTCCTGTGGCGAGAGAGGGGTCCTTTCCACCCCGCTGCCAGACAAAAGAAGACTGGAAAAGGATCAAATCTTATAAGCACCTCTGAAAGGACAGACGGGACCCTGGATTGCAATGCATTAGTTTTATTTGGAAGTCTACATTGCGCTTTTATATGCTTATTTATAGGACATTTCAAGAACAAGGGACACTGGACGTCTTCTTTTAATAGCCATTGTCAGTGTGTCATGTGGAGAACGGGGTCACACTGGAGGGCGATGACCTGTTTTTCACCTGTCGTTCTTCTCCGGATGGACCCGTGTACATCTGAACAGATTTGCTTGCGAGAAGACTCTCTCTAAACAATCCTCCTATTGCGCGCTCAGATGCTCACCTGGGTGCAATTTTTGAAACGATCGCCCGAATCCGGCGCAAAGAGCTCACTGTCCTGGGTGATAGTAGCGCTGGAGCGATGCAATCCATCCTGTCCTCGGCTGTCGTGCTGTAAGTTTAACTTGATGTAAGATCATTTATTCTGTATGAGGTGTGAAGGCTTCTTGAATTGCGTCTCCTTTTACCGATGATAACAGACATGCATGTTTCCACCTTTATGCCCACCCTGGACATTTGTTGTGTTTCCCATCTCTGGGTCAGACGATAGCCAGAGCAGATGCTGTGTTCTCACAGTAACACATCCCACCCAGTCATTCTGTCTGTGTGTGTATAAATGGGACCCTCCTCTGATAACAGCAACATGCAAAGTAATGATGAGACTTTCGATGTTTGAATTGTTATCCTTCATATTGCTGTTTCCAGAAGCTTGCTTAGATTTAGACTCAATGTTGTATAGAGGTCTTGTACAGAAAATAAAAAACTAGACTGACATGTTAATTTTACTGAATGCAAATGCCAAACAATCACATATGTTTCTTTTCTGTTTCTCCCTGGCCAGATGCTTCCAGGCCGTTTTACTGCTATACAGCCCATTACAGGTGTTTACAGTCTGCACATATGGTGCCATTAATACATTTTCATCAATAAATAGCTTAATAAATCAATAAGAGTTATTGGTGTCTGGCTGACTCCTATTTGTGCATTTGTACAGATATTAGCAGTGGAAAATGTTAACTTTGGAGTTCACGTGGAGAATCAGACTGGGGTTCGGGATGGTCTGAGCCGGAAGCAACACAGAGTTTATCAACTATACAGCCGGACCAGTGGAAAACATGTCCAGGTCCTCGGCAAGAAAATTACTGCCAGTGGAGAGGATGGAGACAAATATGGTAAGGATAAGTTGGAATGTGTACCTACAAGTTAATGCCACAGAAGTCAGAGGTTAACTTTAATTTGAATTACTGCCTGCTTAACTAATTATAAGATAACTGAACAATAGCAATACGATAATAAAGAGAGTATGTCTGACAATCCATATGAATGATCATCTGTGCCTTAAAGGGATAGTTCACCCAAAAATTAAAATTCTCTTCATTTACTCGCCCTCATACCATCCCAGATGTGTATGACTTTCTTTTTTCTGCAAAACACAAAGATTTGTAGAACCATATTTCAGCTCTGTGGGTCCATACAATGCATGTGAATGGTGTCCAGAAATCTGAAGGTCCAAATATCACATAAATGCAGCATAAAAGTAATCCATATGATTCCAGTGGTTAAATCCATGTCTTCAGAAGTGATCTGAGAGGTGTTGGAGAGAAACAGATCAATATTTATGTCCTTTTTTACTACATATCTGCTGTTGTTACCATCCCTATCAGTAGGTTGTGTTATGCACAAAGAATGTGAATCGCCAAAAAAAACAGAAGAAGAAGAATATGGAAGTGAAAGTGGAGATTTATTGTACAAAAGGATTTAAAGGGTTCATGAAATACCTTTTTATTATTTCAATATGTTCCTTAAGGTTCACTTGTATTGTTAGTAAAACATTTGCACAAAACATGATAATTTTCATTTTGGTGCTGCATCTCTTTTAAGACTTGACAGTAAACACCCACTGTTATGATTGGCTCTCTGCTCTTGACTGACCAGCTCTCTCTTTGCCATCTCACTGCTCACGGTTACTGGGTGGGACTATGGAGGTGATAAGGTTAAGTAGCTGTTGAAGTGTTGTTGTGGAGGTAATCAGATGCAAATGTCTACTGTGTTACATCACAATATGAAGGAAGTTTTGGCAGCTTGGTTTCAACAAATACTCTTTTTGCAGTGATGAGAAAGTTTTAAGTTCTGAAACTTACAGTACGTTTTTATCTGCTAGCTTCTTCTGTTTTTATAGTACAATGAACTCTTCCATGTGAAAAGATCAAGGAAAGTGTAACTCCTCATGTCATGATCCCTTTAAATATTGATTTATTTCTCACACACGCCTGTTAGTTCACCCCTAAAGACATGGATTTAACCACTAGAGTCATAGAGTTTTATGCTTTTGGAGCTTCAAAGGTCTGGTTAACATTCACTTGCATTTTCTGGCATACAGAGCTGAGATATTTTTCAAAATATATGTGTTTGTGTTTGTGAAGAGAGAATGTCATACACATCTGTGATGGCCTGAGGGTGAGTAAATGATGAGAGACTTTTCATTTTTGGGTGAACTATCCATTTAATGTTACTTTCTTAGGATGAAATGTTGAGTTTCCAACCGTAGATGCCTCGGACAGCTTAAATTCTACAGTATTGATTCATGTGCAGCCTGTTTATATTTCTGTCTCTCTGTGTGCGTGTTTCTTCACAAGCCCAGCTTGTGGTGGAGGCAGACACCTTTGGGAGTCAAGTGAGAATACAAGGAAAAGAATCAAACTACTACCTGTGCATGAATCGTAAGGGAAAGCTTGTGGGAAAGGTGAGTTGCTGCACTCTAAAGTGGTGTTATCACTGACAGTTGTTTGCAGTGCTAAATCAACCGGAAATCTGCCATTTTCAATGAGAGTTGCCGATTCAAGGAGACATAAGCAGCAATGACAGTTGCTGATGTGATAAAGCTTAGCAGAGATTAATATTAGGGCGAAGCAGTGAGCTTATGTGCTAGCTACTGATAAAAGTAAAGATGAAAATTTCATGATCTGCTTCCTCATGCATTTTAGTCTAAACTCCTTCTAGAAAACAACAGCACAGCAACTTGGTGACGTTCACGATTAAAGAGCTGTCAGTGTGAATGCCTCATAATTGTGAGCACCATGTTTTTTTAGCACATGCATCTATATTGAGCTGTTGTTGAAACAGTATCTCTCAACAGTTGGGAAATAATGAGCTTATGTTTCAATGATTCCAGTGGAGTCAAAGCTCAATGGGGTACGAGGCGCTGTGCAAGCTCATGGTGAAAGTGCGAGTGCAAGGCGATCGTCTGTGTTCCGCGACTGCTACCTGGTCCTTGAATAACGTGCGAGTAAGGGCAGCAGGTGGAATACCTGGTGCCCCCTAGGGAGTTGGAGCCCTATGCAGACTGCGTAATATGCATATTGGGAGTGGCGGTACTGGTGATGTTTCTGGAGCCAGTTATACATAGTAAATGTACTTCATTTATATGAAAATACAGTGGGGTTCATAAGTCCACAATGAATGTGTGCTTGATTGTATTAAGCACCTTAAGTATAATTTTTCCTTAAGATTAACCTAAAGTTTCCTTTAAACATAAGGTTGTTGTAGAAAATAACCCATAAGTGCTACTTATATTTCTGTAGGTGAAATGTCATAATCCCTTACACTTTCCCCATAAGTGTATATATATATATATATATAATGTTCTTTTTTTTACTTAAGTACACCTGTAAATACTGTTTTGTGTTCCATAAAGATCCTTTATTGTCATTTTCCTAAGTATACTTTAAAGCAATATTTCACCCAAACATGAACATTCTCACATCATTTACTCACCCTCATGCCATCACAGATGTGTATGACTTTCTTTCTTCTGCTGAAAACAAAGATTTTTAGATGAATATCTCAGCTCTGTAGGTCCTCACAATGAAAATGTATAGTTACCAACATTTTGAAGCTCCAAAAGGCACACAGTGGCAGCATAAAAGTAATCCATAACTCTCCAGTGGTTAAATCAATGTCATCACAAGCAATATGATAGGTGTGGGTAAGAAACAATCGATATTTAAGTCCTTTTTTTTTTTACTATAAATCTCACTTTCACTTTCACATTCTTCTTTTCTTTTTGGTGATTTGCATTAGTTGTGAATATCGCCATGTACTGGGCAGGGAGGAGAATTTATAGTAAAAAAAAATTCTAAAATATTTATCAGTTCTCACCCACACCTATCATATTGCTTCTGAAGATATGGATTTATCAACAGGAGAGTTATGGATTACTTTTATGCTTTCTCTGTGTGCATTGTGGAGCTTCAAAAGTTTGGTACCCATTCACTTGCATTGTGAGCACATACAGAGCTGAAATATTCTTATAGAAATCTTTGTTTGCATTAAGCAGAAGAAAGAACGTCATACACATCTGGTTTGGCATGAGAGTGAGAAAATGATGAAAGAATTTGTATTTTTGGGTCAACTATCTCTTTAAGGTTCAAAAAGTCACCTTAAGTGTTTGCAAAGAAAAATAAATGGCTGCGTTTCTAGAAGTACATGAAGAGGACAGTGTGCCAAGGCAAATGTTTTGTGATAGGGAGAACCTTTTGGATCATCTTAGCATTGAAAAGTTAGTACAAAAGTATAGATTTGACCATCGCACAATTGGGGAAATCACTAACATGCTGGAGGGCGATCTTGGCCATGTTACTCAGCGCAACCACTCACTACAAGTAGAGTTACAACTGCTGATTGCAATGCCTTTTTTGGCAACCGGAATTTCCAATCAGTAATGGGATACTTCATTAGTCATTTGTGAGCAGAGATGTCAACAGAGTTGCATTCAAAATATAATTAAAACCTGTAAATAAAACAAATAAACATTATGAGGGACAACGAATAAGAAACATTTAAGATTTTGCACCATTTCTATGCCACTAGATACAAGCGCCTGGGTCAGTTGTAGTAACTCAAATAAGCCAAATTTATGACATTAACCCTGTGAACTACTTTGTACAAAAGACCATATTTCCTTGCTTCCATTGAAGCAAACAAGATGCTCTTTAGAATATTGTCAAATCATGCTGGGTTAAAATGGATCAGCAGGCTTTGCACAAACTTGTGGAGTCCATGCTAGCTCAAGTGCATGTTATCATTACAGCTAAAGGGAGACAAACCAAATACTAAGAAATTCCCGTGAATTCAGTTCAGTACATTCTGTTATACATTATATCTTCTGTTAGACATTTTTTATTTAATATATACAGTATATGACTTTTGAACCTCACAGTATGTACATGTTTTTTTCCATTTTCAGAAAGCCAGCAGTGTAAATGGAGGCTGTGTTTTCGTTGAGATAATGCTTGAGAATAACTACACCGCTTGGATGTCAGCACGCTACTTGGGCTGGTACGTAGGCTTCACCAAAAGAGGCCGACCGCGCAAGGGCCCCAACACGTTACCCAACCAGCGAGATGTGCATTTCATGAAACGCTTCCCTCCAGGGGAGCAGCCAGATCTCCAGCCCTGCAGCTTTACCACAGTCAGCAAGAGGAGGAAAAGAGTCCAGCAGACCTCCACGTCTCCACAACCACTCCCATAATACAACATATGACACTGCAATTTAACACGCACTGATGGGAGAATGACTCTTGGAGCTTGTTTGCAAAGACCATTTCATTAAAAGGACAAAGAAACAGACACGATATCCTTTAAAATGTGATTAGGTTAGACGTAGGACCGACCTCCCAGTAGAAGTCACAGTCAAAGGATGAGGTTGCTTAAACACTGTGTAATCATGCAAACATAACCAAAGACTCCTGGGCAAGTGTCCAGTTACTAAACCCTGACAAGTATGGGACCAAGCACTTCAGGCCAAAGAATTCCTCTCTAATGTCCAGTGCCATAGATCAACCATTAAAATGAGTGACTGAGAAATTAAGTCAAGTGCTCTTCTTATGTGAACTGCAGTATGGATGCAATACATAGGCAGCAAAGGATGGAAGACTGGCAAGTTCAAATTCAAATCACATCAACTGAGACCTGTGGACTTGAATGTTCACGACAAAAAGGGTGATTAAAGGGAAAGTTCACCCCCAAAATTTGAATTATCTTATCATTTACATCATCCCAGATGTGTATGACTCTTTTTTTGCAGAACACAAACTAAGATTTTTTGAAAGATATCTCAGCTCTGTAGGCCCATACAATGCAAATGAATGGTGGACAGACCTTTGTAGTTCCAAAAATCACATAAATGAAACATAAAAATACTCCATATGACCCCAGCATTCAAATCCATATCTGAAGGAGCATTATCTAAATCTCCAATTTAACTAAACAGGCACCACATGTGACTTTCAGATGTAAAAGTGAAAGTGGAGATTTAGAGTAAAAAAAAAGGACTTAAATGTTGATGTTTGTCACCCACACCTATACTATTACTTATGAAGACATGGATTAAAAAAATGATACGTATTACTTCTGTTTCCTTTATGTGATTTTTGGAGGTACAAAGGTCTGATCACCATTCACTTGCATTATATGGACCAACAGAGCTGAGATATTTTTCTAAAAATCTTTGTTTTTGTTCTACTAAAGAAAGAAAGTCAGTAAATTATGAGAATTTTCATTTTTAGGTGAACTATCCCTTTAAAAGGACCTGCTACTTTAAGGGATAGTTCACCCAAAAATGAAAATTCTCATCATTTAAATGTTCGGCATGCCACTCTTACCATTCACTTCCTTTACAACCTTTTGCCGTAAAATGTAAGTGAATGGTGACTGAGGCTGTTTATCTGCCTTACGACTCCTTTTGTGTTCCACTGAAGAAAGAAAGTCTTGTACTGGAGCAACATGAGGGTGAGTAAATGATGACAGAATTTTCTTTCTCTTCGGTGAACTGTTCCTTTATTATAGGCATTGGGCCTAAGAGAACCATGAGATTGTATCAAAGAACCAGAATGTATTCATGAAGAGTCTTGTAGTGGACATTACTCATGTCAGAGTTTACTGACATGGCGGCTCATGATTGGTCACTTGCCTAGTCAGTCGATGTTAATTATTTTTTGCAGCACAACAGTGGAAATAAACTGTAGACGTGCCAATGAGCCCGGATCGGTATGGAATGGCACAGTTCTGCAACAAGAACCATTTGGCTCGATGATGGAAAAGCACCTTATGTATTGGCCTGCAAAGTATCTATGCCCACAGAATTCTGCAGAAAGCTCAGCAGATTCTGAGAATTCAAACTTCTGTCATTCAAAGTTGTACACATCCATTGAAATTCAATATTTTGGCTAATTTGGTTCTAGTGCTTTCACTATCAAATTAGTATGGAAGCCCGTTTCCGCCATATGGGGGAAAAATGTGCTTTGGTAAGTCGAATTTACGAGATAACGGTCATAATTATAAGATTCAAAGTTATACATTTTAGATAAAAAGTCATATTTATGAGATAAGGTCGAAATTATGAGATGGTAAAACAAAATTATGGAATTATAAATTGTATTCATGAAAGTAAAATATTTCACAAATATACAAGGAAGTAAAAATTGTGAGAATGTCTTAATTATGAGATGAAGTCATAATTATGAGAGCCATATTTATTTGGTAATGCATTCGGTACTATCTCAGAATTATTACTTATCAAAGCACAATTGTTTTTCATGTGACAGAAAAGGTCTTCCATAATAATACAAGCGTATAAAATGTAAAAAGAAAGATGGAAAAAAAAAAACTAAGTATTTGAAATCTGATCTGCACTGACATTTGGGGCAATTTAAAAAGGAAAGCTGGGAAAAAGCATATCCAGCAATGGTCACTGCATGGATTTATTTCCACTCTAGATCGTTACACATGTACCAGAGTTATTACAACTGACCCGGGCGCTTCCAGCCCAGCCAGTAATGCATTGCATAATGTTGCTTTTTGATTATAACTGTGTCCCAAACTGCCTGGGGCTGGTTAAATCTTGAGAGATGAAATATTTTGATACTATTCATGTTATTAAAATATTTATTTTGTGGATGTATCCATTTCTTTTTTTACTGTTCCATGACACCTTCACTCATTCCTTTGAAGGGCGAGATATCTTCTAAAAAGTATTTTACTCAGCATTGTTTTAGTGCTGCCTATTCGACCCAGAAGGAATGAACTATACAAGATCTAAATACTCCACACCATTCTTGCATAAACAGAAAATGCAAACCATCTAATATACAGTATAACATTTATATTTTAGAACTAATCATGGAGCATTAACAGCTAGTTAAAGGTACAGTTTACCCCAAAACTCACTTTTTTTCTTTACATACAATGAAGTGAATGGTGACTAATGCTTACATTCTGCATTACACCTTTTGTGTTTCACAGAAGACATTTGAGTTCAGAACAACATGAAAGTGAGTAATTAATGACAATTTTTTTTGTATGCACCATTCCCATTAACCAAATAGATCCAAGATCTACTCCCACGTTTTCTCATTTGATAAAGAGCGTTTGGTTCATTCATATCAAGAGACATCAATGTTAAAGCAACAAGTAAATGTGTGAGTGCGTCTTCTGCTGCATTCTTGATCCTCCTGTCTTTATAACATCTCATTCACTCTCACACATACTCCCTTGTCTCACGAGTCGACACTGCCTGGTGTTAGCCTGCAATTATTCATACTAATGCCGGACTTTGTTGGAATTCCATTCTGCATTTCACACAGAACTGAATTCAGACCTGTGATTAAATGGATAACCCAAAAATGAAAATTCTCATCATTTACTCACCCTCATGCCATCCCAGTTGTGTACGACTTTTACTTCAGCAGAAAACAAATACTTTTAAAAAAAAAAATATCTCCACTCTCTAGGACCCATGCAATGCAAGTGAATGGTGATCAGAACTTTGAAGCTCCAAAAAAAAAAAAAAAAATAAAATAAAAAAATAGGAAACATAAATGTAATCTATGACTCTAGTGTTTAAATTTATCTTCAGAAACAATATAATATGTAAGAAACAGAACAAGTCTTTTTTTTTTTTTTTACTCTATATCACCACTAACTTTCAGATGGGAAACTGAAACTAAACAGGCACCACATGTGTATTTCATATGTAAAAGTGAAAGTGGAGATTTAGAGTAAAACAAAAGGACATGAACAATGATCCATTTCTCCCCTACATCTATAATATTGTATATGAAGATGTCGATTTAAACAACGGAGTCTTTTGGATTACTTCTGTTAACTTGGTGTGATTTTTGGAGCTACAAAAGATCTGATCACCATTCACTTGCATTGTATGAACCAACAGAGATATTCTTCTAGAAAGCCTTGTTTGTGTGCTGCTGAAGAAACAAAGTCATACATATCTGAGGTGGCATGAGGGCGAGTAAACGATGAGAGAATTTCCATTTTTGGGTGAACTATCCCTTTAAGGAAACTATTAATGTTCATATTTTTTCACTGAAGACTAAAAAATTGCTCTGCATTTCTACATATTTTGAATTGCTACAGCCATCCGGTAAAGTGTTGAAATGATTTTCCAAATTGGGCTCATATTGTGCCTGTTGCTATGGTGCCGATCAAAAGAAAAGCAGAAATGAAATAAGACTTCACCATTGGATGAAAAATAGTGCTGCCAATTTCCACATTTTCTGAGCAGGAGGTAAACTTAAATATTTGAACAGCAGCCCTGAGCTTTTGCAGTGGTGCTTGCGGAAGGGTTTGGCAGCCATTGTGGCAGGTTAATGAAATCTGGGCCTGTTGGAAAGCCTCTCTCTCTCTCTCTCTCACTCTCAAAAGGGACAAATCATGCATAAAAACACACACTAAAACACGATGTGCTTGTGCAAGCTTCTTAACACTCCTTCACAGTCAAGTACTTTATTCTTATTAATAATGCATTTTTTTCTTTAAAAAATCTTTTCAATATACAACACCATTTTAGACAAGACAATTCTGTTTACAACTAAATTCAGATCAGTTATGGGTCATTCAGAACCTAGACAAGCAGACAGTGAATGGGGAACGAGACGGAGAGAAGGACAGCGCTAAAATGGAGAAATGGCAGGACAAATCAGGAGATAAGTCAAAAAACTACAATTATTCATACGATTTTACGAGAAAAGCAAAAGAGAAGTCAATTTCGCAACTTAAAAAAGGAAAAGCATAAAAAAAACAACATAAGACAGAAACCGAGGTTTGACCAGCACACATTATGTCCCATCTCTCACTCAATCATGCAGAACAGTCCTGAGGGAATGAAAGCACTCGGGTCTTCTTAGACCATGCCTTCTCCCTTTAGTTTTTCTTCTCTTCTATACGTTAATAAAAATAAACGAACAAAAAGACAGATACAGAGTTCATGGGCCCAGGGGGCGGAGCCGGGTCAGCCGTCACTCTGTACGAGGGGGCGGGGCTCCACACCCACACGTTCTCTGCTTCATGGCATCGCTCTCTCCATCTTTTCTCCACCTCCTCCTCCGCAGAGAGGGAGAAAGACAACCCATTCTGTTTGTGTGTTGGGGACGGCCCTTGGAACGATAGAAGAGGGGGAGAAATCAAAAGGACAGATGGAGAGAGGAGGGTGATGGGGAGGGGTAGTGGTGGCGTTCCTCGACCTTTGATCCTGGCACACTTCCACAGAGACTGGGTCAGCCGAACAGTCCCCACACACACTCACACACACTCTGCACGCCACCAGGGCTTCCCTGCCAAGAGATCACATGCATGCAACTTAAGAGTTTGCACAATTTTATTACATATTAGTCATATTACGATCGCTTAACGTGCTTTCTAAATGCACTGAGTTGAGTGTGTTACCTGCTATCTGGATATGTAGGTATACGTGCGGGACGGTGATCGTCCTTCTGTCTGTCCATTGGTTGACACATTCAGGAAATCCCAGATAAGGATAGTGTCATCATGGGAACTGCTTATGATCTGGAACTCATCAAACTGGAGCCGGAACACTCGACCAGAATGTTCCTACATGCAGACACGCATGAAAGGGCAGACTATTAGAGGCTATTTTTCTTTTTTTTCCCCCTTTCTCTTTCTTTCTAACAGGCATAATTAATAAAGATAAAATTCATATGCACAATATTGCAATGATATATAGAATATTAAAGTAATACAGACATAAGGATTTCAAAAAATGTTTAACAAAGAGTTCTAAGCCATACACCAAACAAATCAGCTTTGAGATGAATCACAACATTACAGACTTTGATTTGAATCCAAGTTATTTGAAAAATTTGACAAAAAGGTACAAGAATGTGTACTTAACATCTTTAATGAGGGAATGAACTACAATCCCCTAAAGCATTGCAAATTACATGATCATAATAAAAAAATAAAATAATATTGCTGATGAGTACAGAGTCGATATGCAAAAGAATATTGCACATTTACACAAATATATAAGTTTTCAGAGTGTAGGGAGATTGTATTGGTTGCGTCACTCCCAGTGTATGGAAGTAGAAGGGTCGCTGATGGGCTCGTTTGGCACGCTTGTTTGCCCAGATTCTACAATTGGTGGATTGTTTTCTTTAGAATCGTGGGTGTAGTTTTTCCACCAGGAATTTTACTATTAAACATCATTTTTTATTTTAACGAAGTTGAAATAACGCTAACTGCTGGTTTAAACAGAATATCTTCGATTAACAACCACAGAGCTCACAGCAGGTTTGTTTTTAAAAAGGTTTAAGTTACAGTTAAGTCAATTCCCTAATGGAACAAAATAAATTAGATTTTTACATCTAGTACCTGACTGTTGCACTCGGACCCTTTTCAAAGGGTTGTTTTAAACATAGTATTTAAAACTGTCTCGGTTTAAGTATTTAAACATAACATGCAAAAATAAAACATTAAGATAAAATGCCCCAGAAAATGTGAATATATTATTTGTAATTTTTAATGAATGATGCTGACAGTCTTCATTTACCACATAAAATTCTAAAATTCAAAGTCTGCATGATGAATTGTAAAATACTGCCAACAAAATCTAAAAACATTAAATACAACTAAAATCATTATTTATGCCCGCAAAAGCTCCCCTTCAAAGGGTTAGTTCATCCAAAAATGAAAATTCTCATAATATTCTCACCCTAATGATATCCCAGATGTGTATGACTCTCTTCATCAGAATGCATTGGAAGAAACTTGGAAAAATATCTTAGCTCAGTAGGTCTTTAAAATGCATGTGGATGCAGATCTGACTTTTGAAGCTCCAAAAAAAAAACATCACAAGTCTTTGATACGACTCCAGCGGTTAAATTAATGTCTTCTAGATGCTTCAAAGTTACATTCAAAGATTTGAGGACTTTGAGTAAATAAAATAAAAATGTGCTTAGTTCATTTATTTTTATAAAACACCACTTATTACAAGTACAACATGTCCCAATGTGCATCTTTAACTACATATTCTCAGTAACAATTCTTGTTTCATTCATGACAAAATTGATGTGTTATTGTAGTGTGCTCCCTTAAAACGCACTTTGCTTTCCAACATAAGTGAATAACTGTGTCCGTAAACAGAAGTCCATATGACTCATGTGCTGTGTTCCATGTTTTCTAAAGTCATACAACAGATGTGAGGAACTGACCTAAACTGCAAATGGGTCACTCAAAAAATGTTGACTTTCCAACATACAAAATATTGAAATTTCCTGTTCAGTTTTTGCCCATATGAGGGTAAACATTTTATAACATGTTGACATTTTTATTTATATAAAACAATTGACTGTTGTTCTTATTTTTTAATGATTACAATTTTATTTCACAAACGAAGCAAGTTAACACTATATTAACACCAATAAGGGTTAAATGGGTTGCTCACCAAATTTTTGTGTGAAAAAATTAGTTAAAATGTGAAATAATAACTTAACATGCTGGGAAAAATCAATATATGCATATCTGAATATATTTTTAACACACACACACACACACACACACACACACACACACACACACACACACACACACACATATATATATAAATAAAACAATAACTTTTTTTGAGTCAAGCCACTTCATATCATTAAAGGTTAGGTTATAGAATGATACATTTTGTTTAATTTTTTCGCTATTTGAAAACTATTTAATGACTAATAAAGTTAAGGGACATGTTTGTCAACATATTTTGATTTTGTTTAACATTGAAATGTCAGAAATTACCTATTTTGTGAGACACAAAGCTGTCTTTACACCAGGGGGTGCTAGACTGCTAAACAATATTGAATCCTCCATTGATTTGCATTCAAATCTCAGAACGTTTTACATCACATATCATTTTTCACTCTGGGGAGTAATTTGTAAATAAAACTGATAGTTGCAAGAATTTATACTTGTTAAATCCATCACAGCAGTACCTATAAAACATATATTTTCAAAATCCTCCAGTAACAAATGATTGTGATTGGCCCATTCTGAACAGCGTTGCCATAAGTAAAAGGTGCCACATGACAGTGCCGTCTACGCGCTGCCAGATTCAGTAGCGGTCTGGCATCGTGTTTTAAGTTTTTCTATAATTCAAGCACCTCTTGGTAAAAATGGCCATTTTCAAGGGTTTTCAAGGACTTGAATTCGAAAAAGCCAAATTCAAGTACTTAAAGCACCCTGTACTAACCCTGTCTTTAGCAACACAATCTGTTTTGGTGCAAAATATTATCAATATTTAAGTACTATTTAACTGTAATCCATCTCTTCCGGTAAGCTTCATGAGAGGGTGGAGTTCACGCAGTCTCGTGTGACATATTCGTGATGGCATGTTACGGATATGATCTCACATTCTTCTCTCGGGTTAAGACACCCAGGATAAGCACACAAAAGCACCATAAAGAAACATATATAAAAGATGTACAACGTTCCTCATACTCCAATGTAAACAGCGCTGCTCTTCTGGGTGTGTCGCACGTGCCTAAATTCTTGCGTGTCTCGCATTCCAACGCAATTACGCCACACGCGCATACCGCTGCTGACCAGAAGCAATGATTTAGAATTAAAAGTACTTAATCTTTTTTCCATACAAAAAGGGATCGTGTTGCTTTAGGCCACATCCAAACTAACATCTTTTTCTCTACGTTTTGGCCTTCCGTCCACACTGAGAAGGCGTTTTGGAAAAACATTTTTGAAAACGCTCTACCAAGTGGATACATTTGAAAATGCAGCCTTTGCATTGTAGCGTGGACTGGGAAAACAGACATTTCTGAAAACAATAATGCATTTGTTGTCATTTGATCCATTCAACCAAAACAATGAAGATGGCGCCCCATGTTATAGCGGTGCTGTTGTGCCTGATATTCACTTTGACAGCGTTGTAGATAAATGTTACTTTGTACAACGTTCACATTGCATTCCTTCAAAAGGTGACGGGACATTTACTTGGATTTGGTGTCCGGCGACGGAACACGAGAATAATTGTGTTTCAGACCTTACATGCAAAGGCGTTTTTTCGCATGCGCAGTGAGGAGATTAAAACCTTTACAACATTTCAGTGTGGACGAGCAACTTATAAAAAAAGGCTTGAAAATGGCAGTGTGATCAGAGTGCGTTTCAAAATCATAGATGTAATTATCCAATGTATTCGAATTAACGTAGACGTAGCCTTAGAAAAAAATGTAACAGCTGGAGTTGTTTGGAATGGATGTTTTTGCTGAATGTCTGTGATTTTTAAGTCAGATCACCACCCACATTAAGGACCTACTGAGCCAAGATATTATTTAATTTTTCTTCAAATGTGTTCTGCTGAGGAAAGAAATTCATGCATGCCTGGGATATCAGGAGGGTGAGTAAATGATGATAATTTTTTGGTGAACTAACCCTTTAAAGAAGAAAGGGAGTGGCAGTGGGTTGGGGACATGTTTGTTTGGGAAGGATAGAACTCACCACTAGCGTACGCAGACAAAGAGTGCTGGCTGGGGCTCGTGGATCAAGTGCGGCTTGCAGGTCCCATACTTTAATTTTACTGCGCACACACACAAATACAATCAAGACCCATTTAGACAATACACACAAAAAAACAAAACAGAATATGACTGTCATAATCTAAAATACATCAGACAAAATACTATTTTCTCTTCTGTTCTTTAGAGCTGCATTTCACGCATAATCTACAGATAATCTCTGATTCAACAGTGGGCTTTGTGGGTTTAAATGAGACCGCTCCCTTGGTTGTGAGGGTATTGTGCACCGCTCAAGTATCAGATTAATGACAAGAGCACAGGGAGTAGACAACTGCATCGCCGCGATTAAAGATGTGAGAATAAAGGGATTACGCATATTAAGGGCAGGAATAAACCAGAAGTAACCCGAACAAAAAAACCTTGCAAAAATGTAATTCTAATCCCCCGACTATACAGCATTTTGGATATAAAAATGAGTTTAAGAGGAGTTTGCTAATAGGTTTATTTGAAAATATACATCTCAGTGACTCGTAATGAGTCCCCAGTCTCCAAGTTGAAATATAATATTTTCAAATACATTTTTATTAAGAATTTAACAGGAACTTCCTGTCTGTAAACTGTCTTGGTCATTGAAAATTCCAAACATTTATTTTCCAGCATTTTGTTTTTCTGAAAAAAAAAACCCTCAAACCTCCCTTTGACTAAGAATAAATCTGACTCAGACATACCCATCATATGCTCCACTCACAATCCGCTTGTTATCAAAACGAATGCAACGAACAAGCTCCTCATGCCCTTCCAAAACCCGCAAACATGCTCCACACTCGATATCCCACAGCCTGTTGAGAGACAATAATGAGGAATATTAGAGGGAAAAAAATAAAAAAAACAAGGTTTTGATGTCATATATAACAAATGAACCAAAGGCAATGAGGAACTATTGTTTGACTTCAACATCTGTTAATTTTCGAACACCAATTACTGTTTTTATTGTTCATTCTCACATACCTGATGGTGTTGTCCGAAGAGCCGCTGACCACGAGTCGGTCTCTGTACTGCAGGCAGGCGATACCTCGCTTATGACCGTTCAGTGTCCGAACAAACTCACAGGTGCTTGTACTCCACACCTGCAGAACACACACACATAAAACACCCTCACCGTTAGACAAATTCTACACACAACATAAGATTAAACAATAAATCATTGAGCTACTCACACACACATGCACACAAAACAGACTTGTCACGTGCCCATGTACTCAAACAGATTGTATTTCCTTTATGCTTGCTATTGCTGATATGTCCATAGATATGTAACATGCTGTCCTCATCTTCTTGTTGCCATTTTTATGAGCACATTGACACCTCTATTTAATACTATGTAATAAGTGTGTTGCCATGGCAATCTTCAATCACAAATTACTGAATTAGGGGCCATACAGACCGAACCCATTGTTGAAGAACGAATGTAAAAAAAAAAAGAACAAACACTTAAAAATCGGGGGAAAAGTGTATTCCAAATAAATCCATATTTACAAAAAAAAAAAAACTTGGCTGAACTATTTGGTACACAAACACTTTTAAAACGGGTTTAGGTACACTTTCTATTCAGTGGCATCTTTGTATAGATAATTAACATGGATATTTGATGAAGCACTGGTACATAACTTTCTCAAATTACAGTGTGTATGTCCATATGTGAAATCACCTCTACACACCAGCCTCTCAATGCCCTGCTAACATTTTTGGAGAATATTTTGAGAGGGTGGGGGCTGCAGAATGACTTGGCACCTTTCCCAGGGTGATAGGTGGGCTGGCTCAAGGTTGTCTGTTCCTGGAATCCCAACTGCCCGCAAATCCAACATCTGGGAGAGAGGGGCTGAACAATACAAGTGCCGAATAGGGCTCTGGGCAAGAGGAGCGGACAGCAGGCCTGCAGTCTTGAGAATTCCGAGGCTGTTGGTACACTGCTGCCCTCTACTGGCTGCTTTTAAGCATGTACCAGAGCAAACAGACACCTGAACATTAATCTTGGCCTCAGACAGCATGCCAACACATGGGGTGGGGGGCATTTATCCTTAGAAAAGTTACAGGGAACAGTTGAGGAGAGACTGTTATAATATGTGCTTTAGGAGGTAAATGAGCACTGCACAGGATGCTGGATGGCATTATCATTAGACAAGACAGTTAAAAGTTGGCATGTAACAACAAAAGTCGGTCACTTCACATTCAAACAGGCATGTGAAGTGACAACAAATAGGCCAAATGGGACAATTTATTGGCCGATGCGATAATGATAAAAGCCAGAATATCGGCCGATTTATCGGTCTTGCCAGAATATCAGCCTCAGTCGACCACTAGTCCAAAGTAGCCCAATAGCAGACCTGCCAAGTCCATTTTGACACTGGAAACCTGTTTGACAACTCTACAGCCTACTAGATATAAATGCACTGTTGACAAAGCTATGAAGGAGCAGATTTGAATACCACAGCTTTGTGTCAATCAGATAGCTACTTCCTGTCTAAGTGGGCAGTTCTTGGCCAGAATATGGATCAAGACTTTGAGTCACAGACTCTTTCATGATCTACAGATTTAAAAAAAACCAAACAAAAAAAAACATCCAAATTCAGATCAGTTACATAATGAATCATTCAGACTGATTTGTAAAATCAGACATCACTATGGCTTGCAAACAAATTCTCTCTCTTCATTAAAAAAAAAAAAAAAAAATATCTTCATTATAGAAATTTCCATACATTTAAAGGGGTCACAACATGCATTTTATTATTATTTGAATATGTTCATTGGAGGTTCACTTATAATATTAGTAATGTTTTTGCACAAAAAAAGTCATTGTAAATCATGATCGTTTTCCACCCTTCATTCTGACCCTCTGCCAGAAATGCTCAGTTTTGGAGCTGCGTCTCCATTTAGACTTGACAGTAAATGCCTAATGTTATGATTGGATCTTTGCTCTTGACTGACCTGCTCTCCCCTTGCTATCTCACTGCTCACAAGTACTTGGCGGGGCTATGGAACCAAATAGGTGTTGAAGTTTTGTTGTGGTGTGACATCACAATGTGGAGGAAGTAGAGAATGAGTCGTTTTGGCAGGTTGGTTTCAAAAAATGCTGCAGCCAAAACTTTTCCACGCCTGGCCAAAACAATTTCAAAATGTCCTGCTTATTCCAGGTTTCCACCCAAAGGAACCCTTTAGTCAAAAGTCTAACTATTGTGAAACTACCTCAACATTCACACCCACCCTCTCATTCTGCTTTAGATTTTCTTACAACGCATTGATTTGTGGTTTGATTGACAGCCGATGACAGTCAGTCAGATCTGAGCGCTGACCTTTATGGTCCGATCCCCCGAGGCGGAGACAATGTACTTGTCGTCAAAATCAACCACATTGACGGCAGCTCGGTGGCCGACAAGAACGCGGCGAAGGCTGATGTCCGTGGGAGAGGCCATGTCCCACACGGCGATGGAGCGATCCTTGGAGCAGGTCACCATCAGCCCGTTGCAGAACCGCAGGTGGAGCACAGCCTCGTTGTGATGGATCAGAGTGTTCAGAACTTCCCCGGAGTTCACATCCCAGACTCTGAGAATGAGATCGAAAGACAAGTGAGAACTGAAATGATCAATACCACATTTACTGAAGCAGAGCAGTGACGAAAAGGGAGAGAAATCAAAAAAGTGCAGAAATTAACAGAGGACTTAGAGAGCGAGAGTGTGATAGAGATCTGACCTGACAGTGGAATCAGAGGAGCCGGTAACAATGACTCTTTCATCGTATTGCAGACACAGCACGGAGCCTGTGTGCCCCGTCAGGATCTTCAAACATTCCAGAGACTGTTTGTCCCATATCTGAATGCAAACATACATTTGTTTTGTTTTTTTAACAACTGAAAGAACCATTAATCTTCCAGATGAACACATTACAAACATGAAAGGACTTTAAACATTCTTCTTAACATGTGGATCTGACTCATAAGGAAACATACATTGAACATACAATGCTATTAAATCTTAGCAATGTTAGTAAAGCGTATTCAGCACTCATGGTTATCCTACAGCACTTGTCACATTTGTAGCATAAATTTACGGACATCGTTTTTGCCAATAATCAAAACTATATGATAGCAACCGTATACAGCAACGGTCATTTCTTAGTACCAGAATTTTGTAGACACAGAGATGGGTTTATTTGACTCTAGCCAGCATGAAGCCATCCTGTAAAACTATTAGCTGCAAGACATGCCCTAGCAGCCAGATGGAACACCCTAGGAATCTCAGTACCAGAATATCATAGAGAAAAGGTGGTCAGTTCTTTTGACTCAGGCCAGCAGGCAGCCATTCTAACACCCTAGCAGATTTAATATAATCTAAATAATGATTTAAATAATAAAACATTATCTGCTTCAAATACATACCTAATCAAACCAACAGAGAAAATGAATCCTAGATTTTTCACATTTTCTAAAGTAAACTTGAATGGTTCTTGTCCATGTAAAACTCACCATGGCCTTCCAAGACATTAGCTGTGTCCCAAATGACACACTATACACTTGCAAAATATACTATGCACTTAACCATGTAGTGAATGAATTTTCAAAATGTAGTATCGTCCCAAATGGAACACTTAACGGTTCGTTACTACACAGAAGCATTTGCTGTTTAACAGCTGACGTTAGTGAAGTTTCAAGTGCAAGTGATGTGTTGCCGCTAGCTTTAGTAATTTAGCAGACCTCAGCTGAACACTTGCATCACAAACAACGTGCATATTCACACAGCGTGGTGTGATGGTAAAGCATTTAACTTACATATGCAAGGTGCTGTCTTCACAGAAATTTAACTACCAGCTACATTCTTTGTTATTTACAACTGTTTTGTCAGACCAGGTCAGCTTCATCATCAGCCATTTTAAAATGTTTAAAAACATTTTTATTCCGGAACTTTTGAATAGATCTTTGAATAGTTTGAAATGGATAAATAGACGTATTATTTTTTTTTATTTTATTATGTTTTATATTTAAATCAATCTGTTTTTATATCAATGTAATTTTGTATGTTTGATCTGTAAAGCACCGTGGGTCAACTTCTATTGTTTTTTTTGTTTTTTAAATGTGCTCTATAAATAAAGGCTGACTTGACCAGCAGCATAGCCACATACCCGGCCCTTCTGCTATGTATAGCAAGCCACGCTTCGTTTTGACGGTTGAAAATGTGCATCATCCAGGTACTCGTAGTACATTTCTTTTCGCTGTATTTTCAGTGTAAACATACTACTCGCATTACCTAACTACAAAATGACATCGAATAGTGCAGAAGAGTGCAGTTCAGGACGCATCTAATGTGCATCTAATTTCTAGGCAAAGAAAGATATGCTAACATTCTCTCCAACAACAAGGTGTGAACATAGCAACTCTATAGAACAAATCAGCTAGATTGATTTTGAATGGGACAATCCTTTCATGTAGCTATATCCAATTGTCCCTTACGTGGGCTGAACACCCAATTCACATTACATCCTGAATTTAACACATGATTTTGTATTTTCTTGCCCACTTCAATGTGCTCTCTCTAGTTTCATTATTATATTACATAAAGGGAGGATTTTAAATGTGTAAAACCAAAAATCAAGGCATGTTAGGGTTTCTGTTTACAGTTTTAAAAGAACTACTACATCACAAAAGGAGATCCTTAATCCGTTTGATTGAAGAACTCTCATGTTGTTCCATTACACCCAGTCACAAAATCAAACACTTGCAAAAAGAGCTTTCAAACGCCAGTGTAAATCTTAAATGAGTACACTCTTAAATGCCAGATGTGGTAAAAATAACACCTGTGTAGGAATGGAATCAGATCAGTGAAAACCACACAAGAATCGCAAGAAAACACAAGCAGAGAGCAAATCACACCTTGATGGAGTTATCTCGTAAACCGCTGATGATCTTTTCATCATCATACTGGAGGCAGTAAACACCTTTGCTGTTCTCCGATCTACACTGGATCCTCTGCAGGTTATGTCGGCCACACCTCCAGTTTGCCTCTATGGTCTGGAAACAGCAACAGAGGAAACATAAAAGCACAAATTAAATTGATCTCTTCATTTATAAGAAATTTAGTAACAGGAAACTGTTAAGAGGTGTAACTAATTTACTTGAACTTTTTCGATTTAAGAGGCATACAAAAATATTACACTTAAGCACAGACTTAAACGAAAACATCTCACCATTTTAATATAACATATGCAAATCTGTATTAGAAATTAACCAGGGCTTGAGGCAAAAATGGCATAGAAATTGACAGAAATACCCCAGATTATTCCTCTTCTGCATACATTTATCTAATGGTTTGAGGTATGGGCTACTCATGATTGCCTGTCATCACCATTTCAAGGATGATCTGACAAGTCTAATTTTTTTTCAGTTCAGAATTTAGTCAAGTTTGCTAGCACGTCCACATTAGTTGTCATAGTAATGATGAAACTTGTGCATGTTCACCATGTGTGAGAGATCAGCAATGGATGTTTTGCCATTGTTTTCATGAAGGCAGTATCCAAATATTAACACATTCAACACAGTGTGACAAATGACTGAGCTGGCATATGCACTGTTTGTTGCTGCTAGGGTTTACAACAGTCCAGTTTTAGTCGAGATGTCCCATATCCCGTATAGGACACCTATTGTCCTGTATTTTAGTGGGCAGTGAAACATCTTGTATTGAAGGCTTTGTGTCCCACATTGTTGCGTAAAAGTGTTGGACAGTGACATTTATAAAGAGGACCCCCTTCCTGTATTGAATCGCTCAAAATATGTTCCATATTCGTGTGAGGAGATGTTCAACACCTTATCACATTGTGGTGGCTCAAAACTGGTGTGGGTTACGCACCTTAATGCATCTCTTTGGGTGGGTAATGTCAATATTATATTAAGAGATTTGCACTGCTTTGGCTTTTTCCCCCTTTCTGATTTCTTCTATTTTTGTGCACTTTTCAAACCAAATTGTTTTAGATCTTCAAACGAGATAAAGGGAACCTGAGAAAACAAAGTTTTCGAATATATATTTTTATTGTATCAAAAAAGTAATCCAAGCAATCCAAAAAAACCCTTAAACTTAATACTGGTTTTGCCAACTTTATTAGCAACAACTGCAACCAAATGCTTCTGATAACTGGAAATCAGTCTTTCACAATGCTGTGGTGAAATGAAAATGCCATTTAAGGCAGGCACCAGACTCGCAAGTAAATGCGGTTAACATCTAAGTAGAACGGTAATGGAAGAGTTATGAATAAAGTGCATTCACATTGTAAAAATGTTCATTTAGCAAGCACAATGGCTTCTCATAGGAAGTGAGGACTTGCTGTCGTCACATGTTTTAGCTGTTGTATGATGCTCTTTTCTGATTCAAACAGTTTAAGTCAATAAAAATGGACTGACATAAACAAATTCAGTACTGAACAGGCCGGAAGGAGGATGTCCACCACCATTAACCTCTGGTTCAGTTTGGAACGCATCGCCAGCATCGTTTGTGAAACTTCTAGTGTAAATCATGATGGTAACAGTGATATAGGCTACTTGCAAAAGGAAGAATCTTTAGATAAATTAACAGAATGCCCTAAAGAAGATCTTTAATCAAAACACTAAGATATTACACCACCTGCCTGCAAAGCGTTTATGGATTTAATAGTTTGGAAAAAACTATACTTTGAAAAAATAAATTAAATCTGTAAAGAAATGTTTCTAAAGGAGGAAATGGTTTAAAAATAAAGTTTTTTTATTTTCAAATTTATGTAATTTTTTAAGTTTAGTTTCACTAACATGTTCGGATGTCTTACGAACGATTTACACATGGTCAGGATCAGGTATAAATTTTGTTCGTACCAAATAACATTTTGAAAACTTACATGAACCCGAGAATTTACGCCAGAATGGCTTTAAGAATGATTGGCTCAAAAATTTGTTCTGCTAATGTTTCACGAATGAGGTCCATTGTCTTTCTGCATAATACAGTTGTGCTTGAGGCTCAACTCACAGACCGATGACCGGATGTTCTCCTTTAGGATTTTCTGGTAGAGTGCAGAATTCACGTTTCCCTTAATTATTGCAAGTCGCTCTGGCCCTGAAACAGCAAAGCATTCCCACACCATCACACTACCACCACCATGCTTGACCGTAGGGATGATGTTCTTTTTGTGGAATTCTGTGTTTGATTTATACCAGATGTAATGGGACCCCACCTGTCTTCCCAACATTTCTACTTTCGACACATCAGTCCACAGAACATTCACCCAAAAGGTTTGAGGATCATCAATGTATGTTTTGGCCACTCTTCCATGGATGGCATTTCCTGATAGTGGAGTAATGAACGGTGACCTTTATTGATGTGAGAGAGGATTGCAATTCCTTGGATGTTGTCCTTGGCTTTTATGGGACTTCCAGCATGACTCGTCACTGTGTTCTTGGAGGAATTTTGGAAGGTCGGCCACTTCTGGAAGATTCACTACTGTGCCAAGTTTTGTCTGTTTGGAGATAATGGCTCTCACTGTGGTTCTTTGGAGTCCCAGAGCCTTTGAAATAGCTTTGTAATCCTCTCAAATCACCTTTTTTTATCATAATTTCTTGAATTTCTTTTGACCTTGGCAGTGCACTACTAGGTGAGACCTTTTAGCCAAATTCATGTTGCTGAAAAAGTTCTACTGGAGTGTAGATTTGATTGAACAGGGCTGGCAGAAATCAGGCCTGGGTGTGTCTAGTTCAGCTGAACGCCATTATGAATGCAGTTTCATAGATTTGGAGATTTAGTAACTAGGGGGAGAATACTTTTTCGCACAAGCCCAGCTGGTATTGGATAACTCTTTTGCTTCATTAAATAACATTATAATTTAAAAACATTCCTTTCTATTTACTCTGAATTCCTTTGTTTTATGTTAGATTTTGTTTGACATTCTGAAACAATTTAGTATGATATACACAAAAACAGAAGAAATCAGGATGGGGTAGAAAGGAGGCTGCAGAACTTTTGAACCGGAAGCGAAAATTTATTTTACTCAGAACGAACTGAAATGAAAAACATTTAATTTTTAGTCCCTGCTGGTGCTGAAACGCTGTCAACAATAAAAAAAAAAACTGTCAAAATGTTGTTGTCGAATAGTCATTTGATCTTTGATCATTTAACGTAACATAAGATCACTTTAAACTCCAATGTTGACGTGCGACAGCAGCACTGCCGCTCTCGCCTGAGTGAGGAGAGGAAGAATTATACAGCTCACAGTCCAGATGCACTGTAAACTTTCCAAACAGCTTCAGGTGATGTAGATAGCAAAGTATGAGGGAATTATTTTTTTTTTAAAAATACAAAAGTACTGTAAATACAGATGCACTCTCGTTGTGAAATAAGTGGAGGAGGAGCTTTCAATCCGCTGAAGCAAAACTTGTGTGTCGAGCATCTTTAAAGGAAACACCCCAGCGTTATATCATCAATGTAGTTATATTTAATGTGTTATAGCTTTATTAAAGTTAAAATAAGGAAGCAGGCAATGTAAATAACTACAAAACTGGCATTTCTCTGTGCAGTTGATTTTTAAACAATTTTAAATGGAAAACAAGACAAAAACACTTGTTAACAATAGGATTTTTTGCAGTGAAATTCTTTACTGAATTTAAATAAATAAATAAATAGTATTTTTTGCATTTAATTCAGTGAATGTCCTTGATTTTGTCCTATTTTTGTTAGTAAGCATGTCTAATACAACCTCTTAAGAAGGGTTACAAGCTGAATAATATTTTAAGAGCCAAGGATGAATTGTTGCAGTCGCAGAATATCCAAATAATCATTCTTATAAACATTAGATTAAATCGCTTATCAAAACTATTGTTAGTTGCAGCCCTAGTCCCTGCTGAAAATCAATTTCTGGGGCAAATTTTGCCTTTTAATAGGTTAATTTCTGACTCTAATGAAAATGGAATATTCAAACTGATTATTTAGAGGGCAGTTACCACTGAAGTGAAATCATTGGTCTTGCTAGCTAAAATGGACAAACAAATGTTTCCATCTCTTGTGGTTGGCCGATATAAATCGCCATGGCCAATAAATCAGCCAATATTCTGACTTGCTTTTTTTAATTATCGCGTCGGCTGATAAATATTTCCATTTGACTGATTTGTTTCTTGAGGGTGCCAAAAATCGCCTGCTTGCATGTGAAGCGACTGAGACATGTAAATGACCAGTTACGATATGTTGCTACGTGCCATCGTGTTACTACAATCATATTGCAAGAGTCTCATATAACGGTCCGCCGCTGCAGAAGCGTTTGATAATGTTAAAGTGCTCATCTGTTTAATTCTCCCGCTCTCTCCTCAACAGTTCCCTGTAACATAAAAGATAAAATAAACTAAAAATCACATATAAAAATGTGCATTATCATAGGAATATATGACTTCATAAATAAGTGTCATTTGTAGTAAGCTAATTTAAAAAGGTGGGTTTTGAGGAGGGACCTGAAAGTGGAAAGACGATCACAATTACGGATATCTGGCGGTAAAGAGTTCCAGAGTCGTGGAGCAGCACTGCTAAAGGATCTGGACACCAAAGTCGTCAGACGAACCGAAGGTATCACAAGAGAGAGAGAGGAACAGGATCTAAGTGCGGGTAGGAGAATATATATATGAAGATCGAGAAGATAGGAAGGTGCTAGGCTATGAAGAGCCTTGAATGTCAATAACATAATCTTGTAATCAATACGAAGTTTAACAGGGAGCCAGTGAAGTTGTTGAAGAGGAGTTATATGGACAGAATCTCCACGGTAACATGCTCAACAAGCCACGTGATAAGATGCACGGGTTGACATTCTCAGATGCGGAGGCAACTGAGATTCGTCCTTCGCCACCCGGATTAAGGTGAGTCACTACGCCACAACGAGGATTTAAGAGCGCATTGGGAATTGAGTGCAACTTCAAGGTTCACGTGTGCTATAAGTAAATGTCTTATTCACTATGCACTGTATGTACAACTGCTTTGATTCTGTATTTTTGGAGAAAATGTGATTGCTAACATGATGCCATCCATGCTTGCTGTGTGTGTACTGTCATTTCCTTCTTCCTAATGTATTCATTTCTTAATGTGCAAATAAATGACTACATTTGATGATTAGCAGAAATAAGAACCTGCTATCTACCATTTAAAACACAATATTGTTTTACATTCTTTTTTACAAAAGTTAAAGTTTTGTTAAATTGAGTAAATATAGTGCTAAATAAGAGTTTATTATTTTAGCAATTTTATGTTTGTTATTTACTATATTAAATTGTGTGATATATCGGCAATGTATTTGCCTATCGGCATCGGCCACTAAAAAACCCATCTTGGTCGTCCACTACACATCTCCCTCAGTCTCAAATCATTGATTCACTTCTGGAATGAACACAATAGCTAATATTTTTCATTCTGGTCAAAGAAAAAGACAGAATGAGATGATGGCTGCTTTTCCTACCTCAATGTCCTGAATGATTTTCGGATAAAGAGAGCGATAGTATGAGTTCGGAGGAACTTCTGTTGTGCGGTTCTTGAACAGGTATTTTTCCCTGTGAAAGAAACGGCATTAAAAATCTTAAATTAACTGACAAAGCATCTTCACGAGTCAAATAATACACAGTGAACCGAGATGTAAAAGACAGTCTAAAAGAAGGCTTCCAGCATGTCTGGTGGAGAATTACACTGTATAGAGATAATGACGATGTTGTTGTTAAACTCCATGTGTAAATGAGGGGGTTCGGTGGATGTAAACAGTGATATCAGAATTGTGACTCACCACTGGTGTCTTTCTGAGAGACCTTTCCATAGCGGGTCTGTCCGAACCATTCGCTCGATCAGCTTCTTCCACAACATGCCTTCAGATATCACGCGCTGCCATTCCTTACACACCAGCTCTGCTGAACATAGTGATCGTGCGTCCAGAAAAGACAGGATGTTCTCCGCTATATGATCCAGACCCTGAGCTGGAACACAAATTGAGATTGTGCTTAAATTCCATAGGCCAAAGTATATCTGAGTTTCCTGTGCACAGTGTGCGTGATGCTAATCAGCACAGTTGACGCCAGAGCACACATTTGAAATGATTTATATGAGACTGTATTGTGGTGTTTAAGTTTATAAAATCTCACTTTTTATTTGTACAACGACCATTTTAGATAATCAGGCCTCCAGACCTTCATTTGTAATAGGGTTGCAATTAACAATCATTTTGATAAATCGATTAATCTAATGATTAAAACAATTATTCAACTATTCTGCAATTATTGCACCGATTAATTATTAGCTCTCAACCGACTATTCAGCTTGTACCCTGACTGAACTGTTTGTATTACATGTGCTTGCTAACAATAAAGTGAACAAAATTATATTAAAAATATTTCTAAATGACATTCACTGAATTATAGTGGGGGAAAAAATACTTTATTCAGTTTCAGTAAAATAATTAACAGCCAAAACCCCTGTTGTAATCAAGTGTTTTTGACTTGTATTCCATTTAAAAATAGTCTAAAAGCAAGATACATTTACTTGAGAAGCAACATATAAAATATTTAGACTTGCTTTAAGAGAATCTTAAATAAGTGTATTTTGTATACAAGTGTATTTTTTTTTTTACTTGGTTATACTTCGGTGAGTGCAGTAAAGACAAAATATAGTTCTATTCAAGAGCTATTCTCTAAAAGCAAGTATAAATATCTTATATGTTGCTTCTCAGGTGGAACGCAGAAATTTTAAAAGAATTGAATTTTTAGCATTTATACATTCTCAGATAACTATTTTTTCTTCTACAGTATTGCAGCTAAAGAAAACGCATGTTGTTTTAAAGGAGTTTTAGATATTTATATTGGAAAACAAGCCAAAACACATTTTGTTGCAGTGTATAATGGGTGAAGACTACCATCTCTCACCTTTGTTCACTTCAGTCCATCTAACTTACAAAAAAACAAACTCTCTTATTAATAAAGCTGCGTATTGCCCAGTGACATATGATGATTCAATAAGTCACGAGCAAACACATTATAATCTAGTTCGTAATCAAGCATGCGATCTAATGGCAAGCATCCCCCTCTGAGTGTGCCTCAGCTGGGTGCAGTTTCAGACTCTCCCCCTTTTCACGCTTATATTGACATTCTGAACTCCCCAGGAAGTCCTGCATGTGTCTGTCTGTAGGCAAGTTCATAGTAGTTAAATTCGCTTCTTATTCAAATTCTGGTAAAAAAGAAAATACAAAATAACACCTCCAGTGCCATTCTAAATGCATATTATAAGTGAACCGAACTATTGAGCATCTACATCCAAGATGTTTGTGAGTAGCACTCAAATATTGTGCACCGCTGTGAAGGCTAAAATTAGGCGCACGTGTTAACAGAGCAGCGCCATTGACGCGCTGGAGCTGCGAGCGCATTTATAAATTTACTTGTATAAAACAGCCTTTTGTGATTCACAGAGCTATTGCACGTCAAGCGGCTTTGAATCAAATGCACGAGTTATATGAACTACATTAACGGTGTTTTAATGGTTCTTTTGTCATTTTTTGAGCTTGACAGTAAAGAACATGACTAACAGTATCGGATTTGGATAGGGCTCGGACCAATACCCGATCGGTTTAAAAACGCAAGTATCGGAGCTGATCACTATATCGGAGCATCCCTAGAGTGTAGCGGAATCTTCAAAATGAGCTCTCAATTCAGGTGGATATATCTCCGCTCACATGCTCTGGTCCACGCACAGCCCAATCCTCATCTCTGCTCTTTGTCGGCGCATGCACCTGCCACTGACTGAAGAGTCAAGAGTATACTTTGAAAGGCAACATGGTCGACCAGGTGGGATCAGATCTGGAACCTAGGCCTTAAAAGTTTAAAGCCATAAAAGCTTTGAAACTTGAATTTTTAAATGTGGCATGAATCAATATGAAATGACACAAAGCAACATTCAAAACCAATTTTACTTCTGTAATCATATGCATTTCTGTTTGAAATTGAATATTTAAGAGAGAAAAGAAAATAACAGGACTTGATTGCCTTGTGAAAAGTGGGTGTTCCATAACAAATGGAATCAGGCAGTTGGAGGTGAGGAAAAATAAAAAATGTTTTGATGCAAGATTAAAGAGAAATATTTCTATGGAATAGCACGCATTGAAGAATCATGCGCAACAAAACCAGAAACATGTATTAAAGTAAAAAGGGTCAATTTCCCTTTTTAAGTGAAGGTCCCCCTCGTGCCGCCACTTCAGCACAAACCCACATCTCTGATTAGCATTCAGAGATGCTATACTTCACCACAATTGTACAGAGCTGTTATCTGAGAGTTATCTCTAGACTTTGTCAGTTCGAATCAGTCTGGCCATTATCTGTTGACTTCACTCATCAACAATGCATTTCTGTCCACAGAACTGCTAATCACTGAATATTTATTGATTTTGGCACCTTTGAGTAAATTCTAGAGACTTTTGTGTGTGAAAATCCCAGGAGATCAGCAGTTGCAGAAATACTCAAACCAGCCCGTCTGGCACCAACAAACATCCATGCAATGATCTAATCAGCCAACTGTGTGGCAGGAGTGCAGTGCATAAAATCATGCTGATACGTGCCAAGAGCTTCAGTTAATGTTTACATTCAACCATCACAATGGGGGAAAAAATGTGATCATTGGTGCCAGACAGGCTGCTTTAAGTATTTCTGTAGCTGCTGATCTCCTGGGATTTTGATGCAAAACAGTCTCCAGAATTCACTCCAAATGGTGACAAAAACAAAAAACATCCAGTGAGTGGCAGTTCGGTGGACAGAAATGCCTTGTTGATGAGAGGCAATAATACAATACATTATATTTTCCTCAGATTTTTTAAGATCAGCTCTGACCCCAGCTTAGCTGGGATATGTGAAAACAAATCAATTCACTGTATATATGCAAGAATGTATGTATAATGTGTGACCAAAATAAAGGCTTCTATAAATATGGGCTTCATAGAAAGTGTTACAGTTCAGAAATCAGTACAAGGATTTTTATTTGATACCTGGAAGTGCCGTGATGAAATCCCTTTGAAGCATGGGTTTGAGGTAGGAGTTTATGTGGCCGTGCTGGTAATGGCACATACGTGAGATCAGGTGTTCCACAAACTCCACCTGATCCGCTTCAGACCACTGATCAAAGAGCTGGATGCACACGTCCTTCTCCTTCTCGTAATTACCCTCCGATGGTCGTTTCCTGGAGCCCGTCAGCAGCCCATTACTCACCTGAGGACAGAGATAGGTATGCTGGAAGAATCATATAAGAAAAACAAACAAATAGATATATTAGACGGGTGAGAGAAATAAACAGGTCCATGATTATTTGTCCCTGTTTACATGTAGTATTTAGATGCTTTTTGTGCAATCTGATCACAAGTGGACAGTCAAGACGCATCGCCGTTTACATCTGTTCGTAATATACAAGTCTCTTGACTACTTGTGTTTGGATTTCAATGGGAGGGTACATGATTTTAACGACGACATATATCAGTCACTACATCAGTGTAGTGCTGCACGACAATAAAGCACACAAACAATCCCAATTACATTTCTAATATGCATTATATGCACTAATATGCATTTTGAGAACAATACTCAGTTATAACAGTTTTGTATTAACTGAGCTTTGGGTGCTTCACTTCTCATCTGTGTCACTACGTGTTGGTAATAAGAAGTTCTTGTGCATGTATAGGTGTGCATTTTTTCAAAATTTCAAATCAGACAGTTCTCTCCTTTCAAAACCACACGTAAACCAAAGTTTCAAATTCTATTATTAGCAAAGTGGTTAATTGATAGGTGAGTGGGAGGTGCTTTGTTCGAATGGATACACGTTTTCACTGCAACGCACAATGTAGTCACATGCTTTTTGTTTTGAAAAAAGAAAGTATAACTGCACAACTCAAAATATAGGCGGTATTTAAGAGAAATAAAAGAGCAGGTGTTAACTGGGGTTGCTATGTTTACTGCCAATATGACTTACCACTGGTCCAGTGTCCAATCTATAATTTATCATTCACTTTTGGAGCAAGTTACTCAAACTATTAGTTCAACAGGCCATTAAAGAAATAAAAGCAATTGAAACTATATTATTGACAAATATCAGTATATGATATTTTAGTGTTGCAAATAAAATAATTCATCAAGCGATTTACTGCTGGCAAATGTAATCGCCTGTTCCCATTCAAACCAATGTCCCACGTTAACCTGGGTAAATATGTTACCCTGTGAAACAGTTAAATTGCTCTTAAACTGTCAAATTCATTAGAACAGACATCGATGGATAAAATGGTTTAATAATGAAACCAACATTTTTTTATAATGCGCAAAACGTCTTTTCTGAAAAGGCAAGAAAAATTATCCACGTGCATGCACATATATCCCCAGTTAACACGATCCCCAGTTGATCCATAACACCGGCATTTTGAGTTGTGCAGTTATTCTTCCTTTTTCAAAAGATTTCTTTTCCATAACTTGCATCTCTGGTGTGTTTATGTGGTTGTTATTTTCACATTTATTTAACCACATCTCTAAATGTGGCTTAATTTGCCTTAATTTTTTTTGGAACCAGTTTACACCAGTCTTTAACGTCTTCTCATTTCAAACAGATCCAAGCAGAATTGCAAAAAGAAATATTTTCAACCAGCCTTCCGAATACACAGTCTACTTGATCGAACAAACAGATAGTCCCACCAACAAAATCATGCCATTGTTAAGTCAACGTTGTATTGGGCTGGACGGCTCACTTGCAGTTTGAGAAAACCAACCTACAAATGGCTAACTTAGTGGTCTCTGCATATTATGTTGGGATAGGAGAAATTATTTGAACACCAAAAAAAGTTACACACGTCTGCTTCAATACAAGGAGCAAATGAGGCCTTTAAAAGGATGGATTAGAGATGGATTTAGCAAAGTGAGACTTAACTAAAGAGTATTCAGAAGGCTTGGAATCAATGCATTTTACTGTGTGCATTTTAGTGTTGTGCGATCTTCTACATACTCAGATCACCCTATCGTCAGTCTGTGAGATCGCCAATGCACGATATTATCGCGTGGGGTGGTGAGGCAATAATTTACGCATTTGCTCATTTATCGTTGTCCATCATTTTGCGAACAAAAATGGAGTTGGTGATAAAGAAAAATGTCACTTCACCTATTTGGCAATATTTCGGTTTTAAACCAGACACAAAAGTCGGGCCTGTGGATATCACAAAGGCAATTTGCAAACTTTGTGCGAGAGTTGTGCCGGTGAAGGAGTCTCAAACCACAAACCTATCTGTACATTTGTGTGCCCACCACCCTGCTGATGCTGCTATGCTAGCACCAAGAGAAGCTGTGGTCGGAGAGATCGAAGTCAGCCATATATCATCGGTGCTTTTGCAAAAAGCACCAAGTACAAACGAAACAGTGAAAGGTGGGCCCAGTGTACAGCAGCTGTCTCCAAAGTTTATCGCAAAGGAGATGGTCTCCTATCATAGAGTTGAGAAGGCAAGTTTTAGAGAACTACTCCAAACCTTTGACGAACAGTACGAGGCAAGTACTTCAACACTGCTATCCCCGATCTGTACAATAAAATGAGGGAAAGGATCACTAAAGATTTGAAAGCAGCTGACGTTGTCGCTTGACCACAGACATGTCTGTGACAAGCATAAACATGAACCCCTACATGTCTGTGACAGTCCATTATATTTTGGAGTATTGGAAACTGGAAAAATCATATTTAATCATTTAATAATAACAGCAATTTGTTATTGTATTGTTATTAGTATCATTACCATTTTATGTTAATGTGCCATGCAAAAACAAAATGCTAACGAATGCCGATGCCGTTTTCGCCATGGCTCAAACAACAACTGTATAAGAATGATGTGTCTCTTTTATAACAAGCACTCTTTTGACAATTTTTGAATAAAGGTCTATCACCTTGCAATTAAATTTTAAAGTGGATGTAGCTTTGTAGTCCATTTTTAAAACAGTTTCAACATTTCATTTTTATAAGCCTCAGACGCGTGTCGGTCAGTAAGGCATGACACCGGATATGCCACTGATAGATGCCGCTGCCGCGATTTGAGCCTGCTGTCTCTCGTGTCGGTGTCGCAAATGTCGGTTATATGCGGTCATGTCCATGTGAAAATATGGCAGGGCAAATTAATTGTAATATTAATTGCCTAATAATAATAATAATACATTAATGGGAAAACGAGCCAAATATCGTCAAAGGCATCAGCTATTGGCAATATCTCTGACTATCGTCGATCACTGATATCGGCACAACCCTAATGCCTTTTTCACATCGATAATCAGTAAATTTTCCTGATGATTATCGATCAATATCAATTGCTATTTTTTCCAGAAATACAGTAAGATTCCATTTCTAATTTGCACACTTTTCTCTATGACCCTAATCTTAATGAAACCTATTCAAGGCTGCATACAAAGGAATTGCATAAACATGCCATTTCGAATAGTTCAACTTGCACAGTTACACCAGTTTCATTCACTAAACTGCAAACTCATCAACGCCACTGTATAATTCATGAAAGTACATAAACCTTCAGAACTCGTGTGTGTATAATGACTAAATTCACAACTTTGGACTGCCACCTGCACTGAACTGACGCATCCCGTTTGTGATTCCTGTGACCTACGGTCGTGTCTAGAAGGATCCCTCTTTCGTCAACTTCTCATACATGCACGGTCTGTTATGTATAGTCTAAGTATCTGTAACTACGTTCATTAGTTAATCCTGTTTATCAAAAGAATACATAAAAATTCAAAAATCAGCTCAAGATGGCTAGCAAAATGACAATGACATGCTCATGAACTGCTTTTAATTTTAAACATCATAGGCATTCATTTTATGTGCTGCAGTGATGTACTTGAGGAATCAAGATTGGACGGCGAGCGCTCCTCGTTGCTGCGAGATCTGCAGCTCGCGATTTTTCTAGTCGAATCCCATAGATAAATGCATACAAATGTGTCCCCACTCAAGATATACATCCACCGAGGTGCGGATGCAATCTTTGTTAATTAAAATATGAAGTTGCATTTGGGCAGATTAGAACCCTAAGCCTCTTATGCACAAGGTAAATGAATTACCTTTAGACCACCCAGTCAGACTCCTACTACCCAAGATGATTGATTTACTTTCCCACTGACTCACCATATCTCATGATCAACAGTAGCACACACACAGAGAAGTTATCAAGTTTATTATTTGAAATATTTTAGAACTTTTTAGAATTGATCATCAAGAATGATTATTTATCAAAACAGACAATTTAAAATAATCCTTTACTAGCGCTCATCGTTGCTGTGCAACTTCAAACGCAGTGAACAATTGGTAGAATCTCGCAAGATTGACGAAAGAGGGATCCCTTCTAGACACGACATAGGAGCTTCTTGTCCGGTGCGTGACCAGCTTCAGTATTAAGTAGAGTAAATGCTATATCACCCCTTGTGGTCTACCAAAGCTATTGTGACAAACTATATTAAAAAAAAATTGACAGTAAATTTGAAAGCACACAAATTAGGATTCTAATTTAAATGTTAATAAATCAATGCCTAAAACATATAGATAATATAATGCTGATTAATAATCAATTTAATTATATGTCATGACATTCCTAGCGTTTAGGTTTGTTTGCTCAGCAAAGCACAACTCTCATTGCAGTTCTTAGCAAACATGTGAAATTGGAGATAACCTGTTCCAAAACAGTGAGCTGTGTATCTAAACAGCAAATAAAGGCATCAGTCACATTCCTGATGCAAAGGCCTTTTCAAAGATAGTGCTGTGAAAAATGATTTGCCCCCATCCTGATTTCTTCCATTTTGTGTATAACTCATACTAAATGGTTAAACAAATAGGCAAGCTGTATAAACACAAAATACAATTTTTAAATGATAATGTTATGTATGGGGTTCAGCAGGACAAGACACACCCAGGCCTAATTACTGCCAGGCCTGTTCAATTAAATCAACACATAAATATAACTTTTCAGCAGCATGAAGTTGGCTAAAAGGTCTTTACCAATAGCACACTATGCCAAGTTCAAAATAAATTCCAGAAATTATGAGGAAAAAGGTGATTGAAATGCATCAGTCTGGTATGGGTTACAAATAGGGCTGGGCGATATGGCAAAAAATATCACAAAATTATTTTTCGTATCATGCATATCGATATTTATCACGATATTCAATCACATTTGCAAATTTGTTTGAATTTCCAAAAAAAGAAAATCCTAAACAGTCTAAATAGCCTTTACAAAACTACATTGGGGGCCCAAACACAGCCAATGCAGTGGTATCTGAGGGATCTTCTATGAAAATATTACAATATTTAATAGATTTTCAATTGAGTGCAGTTGGAAATGAATGGTATAAGATGATCTGTTCATTTTGAATCATAATGACAGATGTTTTTTTTGTTTTTTTTACATTAAAATTATTTTCATATTTCTTTACATTCAGATATCCAAGTATGGTTGCATATAAGCCCTTGTGACTGAGGAATGATACTGTATGGGGGTTCAGGGGTATCTCCAGAGAGAAACTTTTGAAAATGTAAAAGTCTGAATGGACCATTTTTCTATTTTCATTAAAGTGAGAAAGACTAGGCTTTTGTCTTTCATCCTTGTCAGAGATTATGAAATCTGAACAAAATTAGAACAGAAATATATTTGTTTATTATTAAAGGCTTGGAACATGCTGCTAAATAAAACTACATTTACAAAAGAAAAACTTTATGGTCTAAAAGGCACTCTGGAAACACACACCTCATGTTTACTCACATGTAGGGAAAAGAGGAAGCAGGTGCGGACATCATTGAAGCGTGTTTCAGTGCTAGAGAAAAATATTTAAAAATACAGCGCAGAAAGATCAGATATGATGTAACCGGCACTGTTGCTCACTAGAGACGATGAGAGGGCATAACCGTCATCATCATGTCTTGCAGTCAAGATGGAATCAATATGGGGTCCGGATCCGGAACGCAGTGACCTGCGTAGCAGAGGCAATAGCAACTTCATACAGTCTGAGGCTGCGTTTCCACTGGAAGAAATCTGCACAAAGCCACTCCCAATGCTAGAGAACCGCTTGCCCCGTGCTGCTGTCAATTTTACAATCCACTTCGCAAGCTTGATGCTCGGATTCCAAAGGAAGGAATTGAAAGCGCTCGCTCACTACACATCAGTGGAAACAAATGATAAGAAAGCCAAACTGCTAGCAACAAGGATGACTAGATGTAGAACACAGGCTAAATATTGAAAATTACTCAAAAGCTTATCATCGATATCATGGAGTTTTTTTTACGATAAATATTGATATGGTTTTATAGCCCAGCCCTAGTTACAAAACTATTTCAAAGGCTTTGGGACTCAGAACAAAAGTGAGAGCCATTATCTCCAAATGGACAAAACTTGGCACAGCAGTGAACCTTCCAGAAATGGCAGACCTTCCAAAATTCCACCAAGAGCTCAGCAATGAGTCATCCAGGAAGTCACAAAAAAGCCAAGGACAACATCCAAGGAACTGCAATCCTCTAACATCAATAAAGGTCACTGTTCATGACCCCACTATCAGAAAGACACTGGCCAAAAATGCCATCCATGGAAGAGTGGCGATACGAAAACCACTGCTAATCCAGAAGAACATTAAGCCTTATCTGAATTTTGTGAAAATAAACCTTGATGATCCTCAAACCTTTTGGCAGAATGTTCTGTGGACTGATGAGTCGAAAGTGGAACTGTTGGGAAGACAGCGGTTCTGTTACAACTGGTGTAAATCAAAGGCCAAGCATGGTGGTGGTACTGTGATGGTGTGGGGATGCTTTGCTACTTCAGGGCCAGGGCACTCTACCAGAAAATCCTAAAGGAGAACATCCGGTCATCAGTCCGTGAGTTGCACTTCCAGTTGCACGTGAGCTTCAAGACAATGATCCAAAGCATAGGAGTAGGTTCACCTCTGAATGGCTCAAAAGAAGCTAAATTAAAGATTTGGAGTGGCCTAGTCACTTGATCCCGATTGAGCTGCTGTGGCAGGACCATAAACAGGCAGTTCATGCTGGAAAACCCTCCAATGTGGCTGAATTAAAGCAGTTCTACAAAGACGAGTAGGCCAAAAGTCCACCACAGCTTTGTGAAAGACTAATCTCCAGTTATCGGAAGCATTTGGTTGCAAATATTGCTGCTAAAGGTGGCCCCATCAGCTATTAAGTTTAAGGGGGCAGTTCGTTTTTCACATGGGTGATGTAAGTGTTGGATAACTTTTTGCTTAAAACAAAATAGAAGAAATAAGGAAGGGGCAAATACTTTCACTGTACTGTACCTAATTTTGGCCATATTCTAAGGCAGCATCACATGTAGCCTATAATTTGCAGTTTGCCAAACAATTCACCCATGAGGTGGACAAGTCCAGAGAAATGTGGATAACAATAATCCTTACACTTCATTCAATACCATTGAATTTGTTTAGTCTATTTATATTATCAAACATATCTTCTGCTGCCATTACATACATTGCACTGTACATAACATACTGTATTTTTGTACTTTATATATTTGTATACACTACGCATGTGTGTATGTATGAAGGTGTGCGTCTGTGTGTATAATTATTGTTTATTATTATCTCTGTCTTGCTGCTGTTTTTGTATTGTTGTGCACTGGAAGTTCCTGTCATCAAGACACATTCCTTGTGTAAGCATACTTGGCAATAAAACTGATTCTGATTACCAAAAAATAGGTACTTTTGATAAAATAACTTAACTTTTACATATTTTAACCAATATCTGTGTGATTGATTTATAGTATTGCATCATTGGCTTAGCAACATGCTAACATCAAACTATAATGAAATCAACTGGAAGTTGAGTCCCTCATGTGAGGAGTGTTATTTTTGCCTGTGTGAAGCATTCCAAATCAGTCACTTATAAAGAGCCTTTTCAGTAAGGATACTGCTTTTGCTGTCTACTGCCTACTTTTAAAATGTTGAAAATTAGATTGTTTTTATTTGATTAATTACCTGGCACCTTATTTTAATTCTATTTTTATTGTTATTTGTTAATATTTTATTATTATTAGTCTTGTCATTATCTGTTTTGTGTGTTAATGCTTTAGCAATATCGTAAGTAAACACAATCATGCCAATAAAGTACTTTAAATTGAATTGATAAGGTGCCATGGAAATTTAAATGGTTAGTTCACCCAAAAATGAAAATTCTCTCATAATTTACTCACCCTCATGCCATGTCGGGTGTGCATGACTTTGTCTTTACCAGAATACATTTGAAGAAAAATCTAAAAATCTTAGCTCAGAAGGTCCTTAATATGCAAGCTGATGGTGACCAGACTTTTGGAGCTCCAAAAAGAACAGTCAGCATAAACGTAAAACAGTCAGCATAAACGTCTTCCATGTGACTCCAGCTGTTAAATGAATGTTTTCTAAAGAGACATGATTGCTTTTGGTGCAAAAAATAACAATATTTAAGTACTTTTTAAATATAAACAATAGCTTCTGGTCAGCAGTAATATGCGCGTGATGTAATCGTGTTGGCATGTTCACACGAGAATTGACGCACGTGCGACACACCCGGAAGAGCAGCGTTGCTTACAAGTGAGTGGGAGGAACGCTGTACAGAAGCTTAATTTGTTTCGGTTTAGATCAGTATTTTTGTATGTATTTTTTTTTTTACAAAGTGTGTGTGTGCTTAACCTGGATATATCAACTGAGAGGGGAGCGTGAACGCCCATTAAATGCCAACACAAATACGTCCCACCAGAGACCGCTTGAACTCAGCACTCTTATGAATGCGTTGGCTCCCGACCGGAAGAGACAGTTCATAGTTAAAAAGTACTTAAGTATTCGATTTTTAGCACCAAAAACAATCGTATCGCTTTAGAAGACATTATTTAACTGCTGGAGTCATATGGATGACGTTTATGCTGACTGTCTGTGATTTTTGGCGCTTCAAGTCTGATGACAAGCCAATTGCATTTTAAGGACCTACTGAGTTAAGATATTTGATTTATTATTCTTCAAATGTGTTCTGTTGAAGGAAAATGTAAATAAGTAGCCTAAATGATGAGAATTAAAATTTTTGGTTGAACTACCCCCTTACCATTTTGCTAACAGGCCTACATAACCCACATCTCGTTTGAAGAACATTTAAAAAATAAATTATTGATCCTGAATACAATATCATAAAGGACTGTGGGAAAACAACACAAAAGGTTTTTTCAGGCACCGCTTAGGCCATCCCCTTTTACAAACTCCACTGTCAACAGCAGTTCACCATGTAAAATCCTTCCTAATCCAGGAACAGGCTAGTCAATAAATTGATATAATTTTACCATTTCTACAGATTTTGACATATGGCACATTCACCTCACCTTAAACAATGTGGTGATCTTTGGGGAGCGGTCTGCAGTCTGCGAGTCCATGACAGAGGTGTTCTGCATTAGAAATCAAACAATAATTACATTCATTGTTCTGGAAAATACTAAATAAATGGTACTGTGTGATATAAATAAAAAAACGAAATCAATACTACAACTGATCCAATATAAATACAACAATTTATCCACTGAACTGCAACCAAACTGAACTGCTCTCATAGGTTCATTGTCATGTTTCACTGTTTGCTGGAAAGCAGATAAAAGGAGGACTGTACAACAGCTTACACTTTGTGTGGTAAATAACTGGACAGATTCTCCATCAGCATGTGGCATTGAAGGGAGACCAGGCCGGTTGTGTAGGCGTTTGGGTAACGTGTCAACAGCTGTCCCTTAGCCAAGGCCATAACAAGTATTTGCTTACATCCCAAATACAGGCAAAACAGAGATGATGCCATCCATATCACTGCTATTAATATTCATGATTCAGCACCCGTTTTAATCCATAGCCACGATTTTTACTAGGAATATCAGCCAAACTCTTTACAAACGTAGATAAAAACCCTCAGGAATAAAAGTGAAGTGTCATCAAAGATAGACAATGCCACATACTTCAGTGATGACAATGTGAAAGTTTCATTTCCAGTCATCTTAAAAAGGTCAACAGAGCAGGAAAAGCACTAGCCTACTTGTGAGGGTTTCTACTAGAGTCTTCATAAACAATTGCACATGGTGTGTTGTCTTTAAGAAAAAATGCATTTAACCATCTACCTCAAGCTTCAGATACACAAGTGAACAAACTCAAGAGTACTCACACGTACCATTTTTACTGTCTCCATGGTAACAAGAAGCAAATCCACTCCGATTCTAATATGCTATTGTATTAAATACCTCGGCCATTGATTCATAGCAAGCCAAATTACTCACGCTAATACTTTTGTAGATGTCCTTGTTAATATTGCATGTCGAATCAATATAGAAATGTAAAATATACTGCACATAATATTGAATCCGTACATCCTTATTTCAACAAATAGTATATCAAACTTAATGGAAACTACACAGACGTAAATCGTTTCAAAAAGACCAAATTGATCAAAACCTGCATGCTTAATCAGCAAACAACTATTCAAAGCTATTTTGTTTTACATTAATTTTCATAATAAACTTCTAACAGTTGAAAACTCATACTTGATATCAAAAATGTGTTCTTTAAAAACGAAATAATCGCAATTGTTTTACATAGGCTAATGACTGGATTTTGTTAGCCACTTAGCTGCTTGCTAAAACTGAGTATTTCTCAGAAATTGATGTTTATATTAAACTGATAAAGGCTTGTAGGCACTTGTAAAATAAATAATTCACTTTTCCAACTACTGGTCTAGAAAAATGAATAACATTTTCCGTTTGATCATCATCTGGCTTAAAAGCTTCATCAGAATTTGACAACACGATCGGTTACTTCCCATTACGCAGCTTTAAACGCCTTTTAAAATATGTCGTGATATGAAAACGAGGAGTGTTTGTATGTCAGCAATAACACGTATATATATAAAAAAAACACTGTTAAAAGGACTGAACCTTGAAATTCAACATAGTTCTTCACTGTGGCCTAATTCGACGCGGAATTGAGTGGCGCAGAGGCGCCGCAGTGAAGCTCGACTCGCCGGCTAAAGTCGATGAGAAAGACTCACCACGATGCCGCGGCAGATTTCTTCCCTCCACCGCTTCGTTTAGTTAATATCATCAAACATCGCCCAATACAATAACTCATCTTGTTTATAAACACCACATTTGTTCTAACAAGTAAAAGACAAAAGGAAGAGGGCAAAGGAACGAACAAGAAAGCCAAAGAGCCAGCAATCCAGAGCAGGGCCCTCCCTGTCAGTCGGGCCAGCCATTTCTCTCTTAGTACTCACCCCTCCTTCCCCCCACCAACTCAATCGATCCTCACTGACTTCAGAAGCTGGTTATATTCACACGGACTGCCCTCACAAACGACCATATCTTTACGTAAAGTCTTGAGAACAGACTATACCCCGTTTACAAATGCAGAACCGAGGACTCACCATCAGCTCCAGGGTTTTGTCCTCCATCTCCGGCTCCATGTTTGTTCCCCGAAACTCGCAGTGAAAATGGAAACCCCGCCCTGCGACACAAGCGCGTCACAAAAAGGAGGCGGGGAGAGAACCCTTGAGCTGAAACATACGGTTGGCTGTAAACTACTCCAAATTGACTAAATGGGCGTTGTCCGTGTCGTAATTGGCTAATTTCTGCTGCTAAGGAACAAAGCGGGTCTAGATACACTACGTCATGACCAATGGGGCAGTAACCTGTGAAACAAGTTTCCTGATTGGTCGAAAAATGACAAAAAGGGTTTTGTCCACTTCGTAAAACTAATAGCGATTGGCTGCTTTCTGGTGTTTGGGTAAAGAATGGGGTTATCCCCGATGATTTCGCCGATACCAAAGCTTGGAGGAAAAAACAACAACAACAACAAAAAACCTCGTACCACTCCACAGTTAATTACATACATAAATATGTCGGGGAAATAAGTTCACCAGCTTTACTATCCCAACGGAATTCGAAAGTTACCCCATAAGGTAAAATAATAAAATACCCCCTTTCGAATATATAACCCATTTTAATTAGCCCCAAAATAAGATTTACATGTCAAAACAAACAGGCTAGAAGTGCAACTTGAAAACAATGAGAACGTTTAATGTTTGTGTCCATATGTAACAAATGATTTATACAAAATAGTAATGAATCAAAGAAAATGAGAAAATATACAACATGTGTTAAAATATTGTGGGACTTTAATGTTTTCCCCCCTTTTACATTATTGGGTTTTCTATTTCTGGTTTATTTTAGTAGGTGCCAGAACACCAACCATGCCACAACTACTGAAGGTCCAAAATGCCATTTACTTGCATTGGCTTGCTTCTAAAACCAATCTGTTGTTACAACTGGGCAAAAACAATTTAAGAGCTTTGTGTGGTTGATCACAGGCTCAGGGGGAATTAAAAGGGAATTCTTCTAAAAAGGAATTAAACAGCCACACTGACATATACTCACTCACGCATCACAGTTATCATAGTAGCCCCAACCCCTAAAATGGTCCAAACTGACATTTCCATGCAAGTGTTCTGCTGGCAAAGAAGCCACCAATGAGTGCTGAAGGGTCGAGCTAAGATTTTATGTTCTGAAACAGCAGGAGGCTGAAGTTAGGGTCCATACGCTGGTACACTGTGCTGTCTCACAATCTGCAAAAATCAGGCACTCATATATAGTTTATTTTGAGAATTTGCATCTCCTTTGGGGCTGAGGAAAACAAGTGAGGGAAATGTATGGAGAAAGACGGTTCGAGGTCTTCATGGAGGAATTGCTGGCGCATAGGGAGGTGGGTCCAGTTACCATAATGGTCCATTTGAGGGCAAGAAACGCCTCAACATCGGAACAATACGATGGGAGGTGTACCGCTGGCTCAGAGTGCATCACCGCCACTACACTGGTTTACAGCAGATACAAGGCAACAAATCATGTCTGGAATAACCAGGACATTAAAATGCAGGCCTAGCAATGGACTTGAGGTGGCTATGTAAGCAGTACAGATCTAGTCGTTTGCTACTGCTTTCTTCATACACGGAATAAGAGAAAATATAATACATTTTCAATAAAATACAACAGCAGCAGATGCCATTATAAAAAGGAGAGGTAAAAGGATAAAGGAGTGAGATTAGAAGAAAAAGTAGATCTGAAAGCCTAGTGTGTGTTGTGAAGAGCCGAGGCAGGACAGCCAGATGGGCCATGGCCATGCTGTTGCGATGACCCGGTATTTAGTGGAGAAGAGAAAACTCTGTCTCTCCCAGTCCAGAGATGGTGTCACTGCATTTCTAAAGCCAGGGAAATATCTTCCATCTTTTCAAATTCGTATTCTCCCTCCTGCTGATTCAATCTCCTTCGCTCCCCTGCCGTTTGCGGGGTAGGTGAGGGGGGGTGGGGGTCTTATTTTTTCAATTTCTTTTGTGTCAGTCCCGACTACCTAGTAGTCATCTAAATCAAAGAATTCATCATCATCTCCCTGGTATTCCATGCCTTGGAAATCCACCCGGTACCTCAAAATTCCTTAAAAGAACAAGTACACAAGGTGAAAAAATGCCCCTTGATTTCATTTAAAAAAACATTTCTCTATTCAGATGACTCAAATAAGAAAGTGGAATACTTACCACCGATGCCTCCAAAGCCTTTCACAAACTGTGATCCCTCCTGGCTCTTGTCTGTAACTATTTCCAGTGTGGCCCCAAATTTCTTGTAGTTATTGGCAAACCACTCAAGCAGCGGCATGCTCTCGATCAGCTCATGCTCCTGACCCGTCTAAAAACAAAAATAAACATACAGTACATTCCTCATTCTGGAACCACACACTGGTTTAATACTGAAAAGTAAATACTACAAAACAAGAGGGAAGTTTGCCCAGTTCAACCAAATGTGCCTACAGTGAGGTCCAAGATCCGAGATCACAAGAGAAAACTGTTTTTGCTTTTGCATTTTTTCTAATTCATTCATTTTTCATAACAAAAATTATATTTTTACATTTGCATAATCATGTTAATATCAATTTGAGTTTTAGTTTGTACCAATTAATAATTATAGTAATGAATAATAATGATTAATTTACAAATTTTTACAATTAGATTTTGAATCACATATTTACAATGTGGACTTTTAAACCTCACTGTATATTCATAAGAAATACGTACATTTAATATAAAACAACTGAAGCCAATTCTATTCAAAAGTTGTTTTTTTTAAAAAAATTCAAACTCAAACTCTTTTGAATCCTTAATTTGAATGTGGCATTTCTCAAACAATTGGATCCAACTGTAAATACTGAAACATAAAAACAGAACTGCAGTGACATCATTAAAGGAATATTCCAGATTCAATAGAAGTTAAGCTTAATTGACAGCATTTGTTGCATAATGGTGATTACTACCAAATGCATTTCAACTTGTCCCTTCTATTCTTTAAAAAATTAAGGCACTTAAAATTGAATTGAATGGGGTCAATTTTTGGAGGGTTTAAAAAAAAAAAGGCAGAAATGTGAAGCTTATAATTTTATAAAAGCACTTACATTAATTCTTCTGTTAAAACGTGTGCACTATTTGATATCGCATTTTATCGTAATTCTTTGTAATTTTTGGGTTTGTTGACATTACATCGTCATTGCTATAAAATTGTCTAACTTCACACAAAAAAGTTTAAGTGATTTTATCATAGTAAAATCATGTTTACATGCATACTGTTTGTCTTGTCGCTATACTTATATAACTTTTACTTATTTCTGGTACTCAGTAGTATACCACAAATGTTGTCGATTGATCTTAACTTGTATTGAACCCAGAATATTCCTTAAAGGATCAGGCTTTTTACTCAAATGCTGACAATCAATTTTTTTGGTCTAAGTACAACTAGTTACTGAGATTGTCACTGTGCCTTGAAGATTAGAACTTAAAGTCCACAAGAGGGTTGTTTGGGTGTGGGAGTGTTCAATAAGTTTGTTTCAATAAGTTCATTTTAAGCAACTTTTAATAATAAAATCTTCAGAATTTCACATGAAATGTATTTGGCAATGTCTTTACACTTGCCTCTTTGTCAGTGAAATGAGACTTGTCCTTCTCCTGTTCTGGTGTCAGGTAAAGTACCTTTTCATCTAATAACAAAAGAATGTAAATTAAAACCAGAAAGGAACATTTTTATATTTTGAAAACATACACTTACATGCAAAGTTATAATTGAGCTACAGCAGAGTTTAGTGTATTCATGCTACAGTGTATTCATCTACAGGGTTGGGAGGGTTACTTTTGAAATTTATTACAGATTACAAGATGTAAAATGTAATTTGTAATGTATTCCATTAGATCAAGGCCAGTAACATATTCTAAATACTTTGGATTACTTCTTCAGCACTTTTTTTGACTATAAAAACTCTGCCAGTACAGTAAGACGAAATACACATATTAAAAATACTTTCTCTGAAAAACCTAAATATCTTATGCAGTGTTGTTTCTAAAAGAAGATAAATCAAATTGATATTGTTTTAAGGATTTTTTTATATTTTTACAGGAAAACAATACAAAAATAATGACCTAATATCAAAGGTCTTATTGAAAAATAGAAATAATAATTTTCTTGATCAAAAAAAATAAAAATATGATTGTGCCTGGTAACAAGTGCATGTAAAATGGCTAGAAATAAGATTTTAGCTTAGCGTAAAGCTGACAATTTACACAAGGTTTATATTTCTATTTCTTCTGCTCAACTTACTTCAGACTTACTTCTCTGTCTGCTCGTATGAATGTAACACATCATAAGAAAGTGTTTCACCGCTGTTCAAATGCACTTTGGATCGCATCATTTATATGTATAAATGTTTTCCATCTGAAAGGACTAAATATTAAATGAAACAAATGACAATAAAATGCACAGAAATCTCTTCAGTAACACTTTTAGAATGTAACTATTCTAAATACCAATTATATAAATTGTAACTGTAGTGGAATACAGTTACTTATATTTTGTATTTTAAACAAGTAATCCTGTTACATGTATTCTGTTACTCCCCAACCTTGTTCATCGATAAGTCGAAGTATAGTTCACAATGTAAACATACTGATTGTGATAATGTGAGAGAGAATGTGTATACCATTTTCTGGTGTAGTGTTTTCCCCATGACAACGTAGGACATAACGCATGGTGTCTAGATTCTCGTAAACTATTAGAATCTCCACTGCTCCCATCTCCATTGCTTTGAGTGTGTCTTCAACTCCAAAACAGTACTTCCCTGTATCCTGACTGATCTCATCAAAATATCGGCCTGAAATCAGAGAAATGACTCACTGCACAACCAAGGACATCATAAAACTTCAAACATGCATACAGTCATTAATCAATTTCCCTGAATTTTAACATGTTGATTTCACAGAAGATCATAGGTTTTATTATTCTTAACTAAATAACATAACAGAAGTATTTAAATGAAATGGTGGTCCATCACCCTCATCCAACCTGTAAATTATTCTTACCTATTAGTTTCTTTTCTTGGATGAACTTAACATTGGACAGCACTTCTGCTGAGAGCTCAATGGCCTGGTTGAATCCATTTTCTCCTCCATACGATATGTCAACCAACTTCAGAACCTTTGCTTGTAATCTCTGTATGTTTGCAAAAAAAAAAAAGAAAGTCAGAAAAGACAGTGAAAAATTATGACTAATAGATGATGATTAAATGAAGAACACACCGGATCAAACATATCTGACTGGCTGAGCTCCGTTTTGAAGTCAGCTGATCCGGCGAGCACCAGTCCTGCCACATTGACCTTATCATTGGACACAAACAGTTGTACAGCAGTCTCTGCTACTTTACGCACGTAGTTATGTCTCTTTTCCATCCTCAAACGTGCAAATCGCAGAGCAGACTGACCTCCTCTACCTGGGAGTGAAAATCCAAGTTAGTACACTCTTTTTATAAACATTAAATTTGGAAAGAGGCCCCATAAGCAGCTTGAAAAAAAAAAAAAAAAAAATCTCACCATGTTTTTTGGGAAGGTCCACAGTAAACTTGTGTAGCACCTCCCTCGTGTTTCCTTGTAAAGTCCCAAAAAGGGCACCGCTACCATCAATCACAATAAAGCCAAACTTACTGTCGTCTGACAGCAGCGCTGTTAAAGCCTGCAGATATAAATTATTAGTTGAAATGTAATTAAAATCTTTTTTTTGTCCGCCTTTTATCCATCAGGAAAAAAAAAAAAGAGTCTGATCTCTTAGTTAAGTAATAGCAGACCAAGCCAAGCTGCATGACATGAGGTATCATTCATGTCCAAGCACAAACAGTGCAGGACAAAGTTCAATACTTAGGGTAAGGAGGTTGTTTTAGATATTAAGTTAAATGTTTGTTTAATGATGCTTGCTTTTTGGAACTATTGATATCGACGATATCAATAGTTCAAAAATAGACTTTATTATTTATTCATTGTGACGAGGTGGTGGGCGTGGCCGGGCGGTGATGATGGATGCCTGGCACAGAGTTGACTAATCAGTGGGAGAAAGAGAGACAAAGGCAGCAGTGTTTTGTGTGCACGTCTTTGTTTGTTTTGCAGTTTATGCCATGTTTGAGTTCAGTTTGAAATTTAAGTTTTACGTTGACTGTTCACCTGGTTCCCGCCTCCTCCTTGGCTATCTTAAGAACCCGGTTACACTGGTGCGAAAACGAGGAAGGAGGACACGCTGCCGTGCAGTCCTCGCCACTGCCGTATGCCAGGGTACGGAGTCACCGCTCCCATCCACCAGGGGATGGAGGACTCGCTGCCATCCGGAAGAGCGGCTGTCGTCCGCTAGGGGGTAGAGGAGTGTCTGAGGACCAAGCGACAGCATGTCTGGGGACTGGCAAGAATGAATATCTATCTATCTATCTATCTATCTATCTATCTCTCTCTCTCTCTCTCTCTCTTTCTCTCTCTCACAGGAAGGGAGGGAGTAAGTTAGGCTGGAGGTCTCCCTGGCCTGAATCTGGTGGAGTCTGATTAGGAGGGGGCGTGGCTGGGCCATGATGACGCACGCCTGGCACTGAGTTGACTAATCTCTAGGCCGGTGATGCGTGAGCAAGCAGTGTAACAGTTTGGGAAACGAGGATGCTAGAATCAGCTGATCAGTCAGCGTAAAACTTTAATACCAACCTGTGCTCAAACATAAACTGCAAAACATAGGCGCACACAAAAACACTGTCGAGTGTCTCTCTCTAACTGGCGTCTCTCCAGAAGCTTGGAACATCCTATCTGCCAACAACCAAGAAAAACTGATTCCAGGTGTCCCTAGGAGAATTGGTGCTGTTTTTAAGGCAAAGTTGGTCACACCAAATAATGATTTAGCTTTTTTTATGTTTAAAAGACTTTGGATGATGTTTAATGAAAAATGAAAACTAATTATGGCACTATTTTTGAAGAAATCCTCACTGTGCAACATTTTTCACAAGTGCCTAAAACTTCTGTACAGTACTGAGTATATATCTATATTTTGGTCTGTTGTGTATTTCTATATCTACTTATATTTTCTATTCACTTTATTTTTATTATCTTGGTCTTGTTGTATTGTCTGTGCACTGGAAGCTTCTGTCACCAAGACAAATTTCTTGTATGTGTAAGCATACCTGGCAAAAGAGCTCATTCTGATTCTATGAACAAATAGGCCATACTAAATAAAAATTGATAAAACGTTTAATGTCATAATGAACAAGACCAGGAACGAACCCACAAATTATTTATAATTGAGAACGAACAATAACTCAGGATAGTTAACATATTTTGACAAAGTTACCATATTCATACATATTTTAATCCTCACTTCAATGCATAATTTTTTTTATTACATCAATAAAGGGTTCTTAATTGAAGCAAGGGCATACCATTTTTTTTAAATTAACAATATGGAAACATGTCCCTTCAGCACAAACATACAATCTCCAACTTCATATCTTGTGAACAGTAATAAATAAAACCTCATCAGGAAAAAATATATATACATATATCCTTTATATGGTGTGTATGTATGCGCACGCACACACACATGACATGCAGCAAAAAAATTTTTCTTCTGGCTATTGGGATTTTGGTTACGCAATAGAGCTGCTGGAAAAAAATAGTTTCAGCGATGCAACGCGATTCATACTCGGTTCAGTTTAAATAATGGCAGAGCAGTGGTGCACGCCAAAGACAGATGTGGAAGCAAAGATGCGAGTTAAGTGCATACACTAAAGTCAAGTGCACAAACACGACTGTTTGCAGACCAGCTGCATCAAGCACATGACATTTGTGCCCAAGTGAAACTACAATAACGAAATTCTTCCACAAACCCATGCACATAGCAAAAGGAAAGTTTATTTGTGATAAGAAGCTAACAAACAACATGAAAAACCAGCTCGCACCCATAATTGCACTGATTTGCACACAACAAGGGAAAAGACAGAAGAAACTAATAACGAGGCAGCGGTTCGGGAGATGTTGGTGAGGTTTTCATTTAATAATTTTTTTAAGCCAGTTTATGAAAGGCGACTCGTTCTGATTTTTAAAACAGCTGTTAATTTAAAAAGCTGAAAGGGGTAAAAATAGAGTAAAAAAATTAATTTTGAAGAAACTGAAAAAAGATATTGAAGGACAAGATGCATCGTGATGCATTGGTAATCATTTTATAATCGAATCGTGAGGACGGTGAAGATTCACACCTCTATTGCGCAATAAACTGCATCTGGGATTTATTCATTTTGGACTCTTGTAGCACTTATGTCTGTGCCCATTATAGTAAGGAAAGACTAAGATTATTTTTTAACAATTTATAATTGAATTTTAAAAACTATCATTCGATTAATGAATTATTGGCCTTTTCCACCACTTCAGTAATCAACATAATCCAGTATTGTCAATCCCTAGTTTAGACAACACAATATTTTGGTATGAATTACATGCAGTGGGAGAATCTGTATCACACACAGGGCGAAAATACACAAGAAAAAGATATGACAGCATATAACAGGTAGAAATGTGTAAGCTCGGTTTTGAGGGTGTGGAAAGAGCCATGTCATTTTAAAAAAAAATTGGCAGGATGTTGTCAAATCTTGGTTGTGAACCAATTAAATTTTCCTTCGCATCCTTCTGATGCGCATTGAATGTGTCTGCGCAGTTATGACAAAAATCATGATAATGAAGACGAAAATAGTTGGTTCATTATGTATTCCTTGATGCTCACATCATAGCAAAACACATCTTGCACTTACCTCAGTGTGAAACTTGTTGTCACATAAATACAAAGATGTGTTGATTGGTTTAAAAGGCTCAAAGTCAATGTTGACTTTCTTCTCTTTGCCTTCCTCTGTCACTATGGTGCCACAATACACCACCAGGCCATTGGGAGGCACTGCGAGATAAAAAAGTAAGCTTATGAGAGGGGGATCAGGAGATACCACACCCAAGAAACGATTAAATCAGCCGCCATACAAACACACAAACGACATTCACTCCATTGAACCTCTACATGAATGGTACATCTGTTTGAACAGCCAGTTTAATGTTTAAACAGCAACATTAAGAAACGTTAAGCTTTACCAACAATAAAATCACTGATCTGACAAGGAAAGGGTTAAATAAATTGCCACAAAACATCTTTGATTGAACTAAACCCCTTCTGCTGCATAAACAACCACACACACACCTTTGTTGTACAGTTTGAGTCTCTGCTGTACCGAGGTAATGGCTCCCAGCACAGATAGTCTGTTGACTCTACTCTTGATGTTCGAGGCTGTGCCAAACTCATCGGCCAACATCTTCGCCACACGCGAGATCTGATCCTTGGGAGGGATGATGAGGGAAATCATACTGGTGCCATTTCTGTGGAGCAAGAATAATAGCCATGTGAAATCATACAAGTTTAGCATATTAACTGATATCTACAACTCAAATTTTGAGAAATACTCAGAATATTTGGACAATATCCAAAGTATATTGGTAAGAGAGGATGCAACTGAGCAGTATCTGTTAAAATTGTGTCCATAATCAAATCTTCATAGCATCATCACAAATAAGTGACCTTTAGTTCTATAAAATGAACTTGAAAGATGCCTCATAACAACATATAACATTCATGATGGCATTTGTAGAGGTGCATGTTCAATAATTTTATATTGAGTCAGAATTACCAAGTTAGGCCAAATCATCATGACGACTGGTTGAGAAAGCAATGACACGTTGAGATAACATTTCGACTACAAAGTTAAAATTATTGTAATTTTCAAATGTGACATTACAAGCCATTGAATTGCTAGTATGCAAAACATTTTGCCAAGCATACATGGGCTAGGCTAAATGTCACATCCACAAGCCAAATGTTTAGGCGTCATCCCAAACGGTCTTCACATTTTCAACGTACTAGTTACTAATATTGGTTTGTTCTTTTATTACAAAACATACATTTTTAGTCAATAAATGATAAAACGCTTTACTGTGCGCGGTCTCATTCTCCGTCCATCATGCTGCTCTCTCATCAACAGCAGACAGCTGTTAGCAAACTGGTTAGCATGTGGTCTTCCCCAAGAGCGAATCGAATCACACATCAGAGGTGTCATTCAACACCTGGAATACAAATAAAGAGGATGAGACCGAGTTGAGCCTCACCCTCTGGCCGCTTCAAGGCTTTTGATCAACTTCTTTATCTTCCAAATTTCCACATTTCTATCCGCTGCGCTGGGGTCGTCCGCCATCTTCGTCGTGCCGTCCGGACCTGCTGAAAAGATCATTCAACTTTATGAATTAACAGCTATTATAAAGGATTGCTATTCACAATAACGCATCTTAGGGCACTGATTAAGTGTATACGGTAGAACAGGATGGTTACACGGTTTAAGGCAGGCTAATTGTGGGCAAGAAAGGGATGTGGGACTGAAGTTTGACGCGCTAACTGAATAGCGCAACCCAGCTCGCGGGCCTCTCTCCTCTCGCGCCTGGGAACACTGTGCCGCTCGCGGGAAATAACCCTTAAAAGAAACTCTATTTTTTTATTGGATACACATGGTCCGAATCATTAAACCCATTTTATTGCCAGATATGTCTGTAAGATACTCACAGACTACACAGATCCGCTCCGCCGTATCCTTACGGCAGTTACTTTATGGTCCAGAGCGAGCTCGCCGCTGATTCTCACAGTGACGTTACACACTTATCGTTAGCAGCCGGTTTATTCTTGCTGCGCGTGGTGATGCTGCTATGGAGGCTCACGTGGGGGAAAGGCAGACATTCCATTTAGTATCGCTTCCTCAAAACGCGACGCATGAAGGTGTAGTTGGAGCTATGTAATTGGGTGATTGAGCTGTCAGTCAATGCCCTTTAATTGTATTTGCAAATAAACATAAACTGATAAACAGTTACATACGAGGGGAAAAACATTCAATGATATAGAAATAATAAATGGAATAAAGAGATATCTCCTTTTTCGACTTAAGCATAAATATATATTTTTATATAATGATATATTAAAGAAAGAGAGAGAGAGAGAGTTTCTGTTCTTTCTCTTTTCCAGCTTAAAGCGTTGTGTTGTCACCATAGACTGTGGTTGTCACTGTTAAAGATCCACTGATTCCGCTGATCCGCTCCGGGTTTTCCCGCTCGCTCCGCAGCATCCCTCAGTAATGCTTTGCTCTTGGTCTTTTAGTAGTGCTAACAACTTGTACAGAATATCCACGTTCTTAGAATTTTGTAGACAAAAAAATAAAAAATAAACAAAGAATCAATGCCTTCACAATAAAGACAGAGAGTTAAAGAATGAAGTCAGGCTGTTAAAGGCAGTTCAACATTGCAAACGTGGATTCAAAGCTCCAGCAGGTAAATTATCATGTAGAATATTTAGCAGACAGTTTGTCACACTATAATTCTTGTAATTAAGTATATTTCCCATTAGAATGACTTGTTTTAGTTGATACTAGTAATCTATAACACATCATAGGCTATTTATATTATTTTATTAAGACCATATTAATAGTAGGCCTATAAATAGTTAAAATGGTAATATAAATGTACTAAATGAGTTGTAAATTAGCATAGTATAGTATATAATATAGATTTATGCTGTATAATATGAAATGAAATGTCTAATACTCATACTTCCATTTAAGATGAGGGAGAGGCATGGTCAGAGAGTGAGGGAGAGCCCACTGAGCATCAGCCAAATCAGACATTTACAGGTAAGACTGTTAAACTGGCTGACAGTAAAGGAATATGCTAGAGTGTGATAAAAAGATAGACATTACATTATCTGAATGGAAGAGTTATTGCATTACAACAAGATACATTGAATAAGCACTAAGCCGAACAATTGTATTTACAATATGATTGTAAAAGGTTTGTTATTTATTCTCAATATTAAGACGAAACTTCCTCAGACTCAACTCAGCAGAGTAAAACTGAAGGTCTTGGAACTGAGCCAGAGACAGAAAATGTGCAGATTGAGAAAGAAAGGCAATACAAGGGCCGTGCACAGACATTTTGGGACGTCCCAATCATAAAAGATGAGGTTATTATGATCTTTCAGGACATGGTACCAAATTAAAAGGTTTTTCTTTAAATGGAACAGGTAAATATCAAAATGTAAAACAGTAAATAGTTTCTGGTATAATCAGCAATGTGTAATTGTGAAGTTCTATCAAATCATCTGCAATAAAGTCTGAAATTTATTAGAGCATGTACTGTCTTCACTTTTAATTGTATATTTTTAACAAGCACCCATCCTCTTAGTGTCTCTTTTATTGGTTTGGGCCACTGCCCTTCAAAATGTCTGTGCACGGCCCTGGTGATAGGTCTTATGTCATAAAAATGTAATTATATATATTTTTATTATTATTATTATTATTAAATATTTTGGATCTGTGTTATTTCAGACAAAAACATTTTCAGGTCACATTTCACCCCACAATTAAATAAATAATATAAAATAATGGCATTTTCTTAAAAAATAAATAAAATGAAGCCTATTTTTAGGACAATTTTTGCAATGACATTAATTTTCTGATAATTATACACATTTTCACAAAGCTTTTCCAAATTTTTTTTCTGTAACTGCCATTATTCTCAAGCGTGATTCTCATAAAAATGTAATTATTGAACTACAGTAATCTTTATGATTTTATTTAAATTTGCATAAATTAATACAATTAATAAAAAAAAAGAAGTTTATTTTGATTTTGGGGTGAAATATGACCTAGACATGGTCTTGACAGGTGTCGTGAGATTCACTGCACCATTATTTATGTTAATAAAATGTTCATGTTTCATGATTTACATAAAAACCAGAGAAAAATGCTATTGCCTCAAAAATTAAAGTACAACCAAACCATTTTATTGTTGAAAATACATTGTCATAATATTTAATACTAACACACATAGCTCTGTGTACTGTGATAATATATTCATCTAAGTTGATTTTTCTATAGCGTTGAATCTCTCCTGAGTTAGTGCTACAATCACTTAATTTAATTGCTTTAATGTGCAACCTAATGCCCAGAAAGGCAGCCTCAAACATTTCACAAACCAATGACTAAAACAGAGTGAGAGCATAAAGGGACTTAAAAGTTAGTCTCTAAACTAAACTTTTAAGCAGATTTCTGTGAGCTGTACAAGGGTAGCCTCTTCATCAAGCAATTGCAATGGTCCACTTTTCATGGTCTCTTGGTTCCTTTGCTGAGTTTGTCTCCAAGCTGTTGGATGAGTTCAGCAAGTTCTTCAGTGGCCTGTGACTTTTCCTCAAGGAGCTCATAGCGGAGACTGGAAATATCCTGCTTGATCTCCTTCAACTCACCTGAGACAAAACATCACACACAAAACATGCGTTTCAAGTAATATTTGGTCACAAAATCACAAGAAACATGAGGTTATAGCAATTTCTACACATACACTGCATGTAGACTATAACATTGGACAATCACAGGGATGCATTTTAGTGCATACATCAAAGAAAAACAAATGAAGAAATGCATCTTGGTTGTCCTTATAAGTCTAGTTAAAATAATTGTTCCACTAAAAAAAAACATTCTCTCATTATTTACTCACAATCATACCATCCCAGATGTGTATAACTTTCTTTCTGAAGCTTAAAATAGCACATAAAGGCACCATAAAAGTAATCCATACAAGTGGCTTAATCCAAGTCTTCTGGAGCAATTAAATAAGTTTTGGGTGAGAACAGACCAAAATATTACTCCTTTTTCATAGTACATCTTGACATCTGCAGTCTCATTGGCGATCATGATTTCAAGCTAGATAACATTTCCTAGCTCCATCTAGCGCTCAGCATATGCGTCAAGCACTAGTAATTGTAATCAAGCTTGAAATCATGATCGTGACTAAAGATCGCAATGACAAGATGTACAATGAAAAAGGAGTTATATTTTGGTCTGTTCTCACTCAAAATGGTTTGAAACACTTCAGAAGACATGGATTAAACCAATGGAGTCCTATGGATTACATTTAGGCTGCCTTTATGAGCTTCTTGGAGCTTCAAAGTTTTGGTCACCATTCACCTGCATTGTATGGACCTACAGAGCTGAAATATTCTTCTAAATATCTTTGTGTTCAGTAGAAGAAAGTCATATATCTTGGATGGTTTGAGGCTGAGTGAATGTTTTGGGGGAACTTCCTTTAACACCATAAAACAGGTTCATCTTACCTTCATTGATCTCATCACTTTCACTGTCAATTTGGGCTTTTAGGACATATCGCTTGATGAGACGTTTCATGAGTTTCTATGAGATCAAGAGAGTTCAAGTCAACATGAAATCAAATTGACCCTGTTTACTTTTTTGATGCGTGTTGCTGGTTTCATTTGGCACGGTGCATCTGTGCACGTTATTTCATGTAAAAAAAAAAAAAAAGAAGTTTAATCCACGTAATCAACATGTAATAGAGCAGCTTGCTCCACCTCTAAAATGAATGCCTTTTGTGCTGATGTCACAAATCCTTCTTACTTTCCAACCCTTTCCCCCTCCAACCACCTGTCTCCATTGTGCTACGGAATGCCCATTTTTTCCTGATCCAATCAAATCCCAACGGATCAAATCAAGCACCGCATAAAATTTTTTCTTATTGAAGAACCCTTTTTGCTTGGAAATACACAAGATTACAAAAGTAATATGTTGACTGTGCCTTCAATTACTATAAATTACAGAGTTGGAGGAAAACATTTATCAGTACCTGATATCGTGTCGGGTGTTTGATGGGATTTCTAACTGTGAATCCCTCTTGCTCATGGTAAGGTTGAAACCGATGAAGCTGAAAAAAAAATGAAAAAATGATAATTTTGTTTGTTCTTAACTTGAAAAACAAAACAAAAACCCTTGCATGAACTCTGACCTTAGACCGTGGATTGGCCATTCTCTTGTCCTGCTGGCTGCTTTGAGTACGGATTCTGGCCTTGCATAAACTCACTAGGCATGCTTTGGTGCGTTGAGCCATGTAATAGAAGGATTTGGGGCTAGGTATTAGATTAAAGGGGGGTGGAAGAGTGCTGCCTTCATCAAAATAGGAGAGCCACAGCTTTGCACGAGCAAACTTCCATTCTACATCAGCGTCTTCCTGTTCTCTCTCACACACACACACACACACACACACACACCCACACACACACCCACACACACACACACACACACACACACACACACAACCATATACATTATGACAAATGATCCAGGCACTACTCACTTATATTGCAACACTGCAAATCTGTTAAAGAAAAGTAAATTGATCTCACCTCAATTTCCTGATATGAATGGTTAATCATGGCTATCAGCATGTTGAGCAATACCACCACCATCGTGACATTGTAGACCCCATAGAGCACATAACCAATGTTCTCAATGAACTTATGATCATACTTCAAGACCACAGAGATCACCTCAGACAAACCAAAAATGGACCAGAAGAGGGTCTTAAAACTTTCTTCAACCCTGTAAAACACATGCACATGCGCACACACACACACACACACACACACACACACACACAATAATGTACAGATTTTTCTGTTTCGGGAGGAAATTGGTACTTTAATTCACCAAAGTGGCATTCAACAGATCACAAAGTATAAAAAACAGCACCATCACTATTTAAAAAAATTTAAAATCTAGACAGGCCCAATTTCCAACAGCCTTCACTCCAACACCTTATCCTTGAGTAATCATGCTAAATTGCTAAATTTATACAAAAAAAATCACTTGCTATTTGGTTCATTAAATGAAGCTTAACATTGTGTTTGTTTTTGAGGTGTCGCAGTATGCAAAAGACATCTTTCTCTAGAAAATTATCAGTCAATCGCTGTTTTGAGGAATTAAGGCTATACAATGCTTGAAATTGCCAAAAACTGAAGATTTCATACAAAGGTGTAACTACAGTCTTTAAAGACAAAGGACAACTGGCTCTAACAAGGACAGAAAGAGATGTGGAAGGCCAGATGTACAACTAAACAAGAGGATAAGTACATCTGAGTCTCTAGTTTGAGAAATAGACCCCTCAAATGTCCTCAGCTGACAGCTTCATTGAATTCTACCTGCTCAACACCAGTTTCATGTACAACAGTAAAGAGAAGACTCAGGAGGCCTTATGGGAACAATTGCAAAGAAAAAGACACTTTTGAAACAGAAAAACAAAAAGAAAAGGTTAGAGTGGGACACAGACATTGAACAACAGATAATTGGAAAAGACTTATGGATCTTAAACCCATTGAGCTATTGTGGGATCAGCTAGACTGTAAGGTGTATGACAAGACAGCCACATCTATGGCAAGTGCTACAGGAAGTGTGAGGTGAAATGTCAACTGAGTATCTGGGCAATGTTACAGCTAGAATGCCAAAAATCTGCAAAGCTGCCATTGCTGCACGTGGAGGATTTTTTGATGAGAACTCTTTGAAGTACTTTAAGAAGTTCTGAAAAAAAAATTACAATTGTAATAGTAATTTTTCACATTTTTAAAGGTGCTATATGTAATATTTTTAATGTACTAAATCATTAAATGACCATAATATGTCATTAGAAAATTAGGAAACATGCTAAGTTGAAATACTGGCTTCTCCAATAACAATGCTAAAGCCAGTATATTCTACTTTGAAGTTTCCATTCTGGGCCGGAATTTCTGTTTATGTTTTGGCCTGTGTGATCCCACCCACTACCCACTCATCACAAGTATTTTGTCACTGCTGGATTGCAGGATTTCAACAAGTTTGCAGGCAAACAACACTGCATGCTGCAGCAATGGAAGCCAGCAAACAAACTGGATCAGAGATAACAGATTCCACCAGACCTAAAAAGCCTCTATGAGTATAAAAACCACCATGACCAGAGGTGTAGTAAAACAAGGATAAATATTTGAGATGCCAGTGGAAGAAGGAGACAGTTTAAATCCCATAAATCCTTTGAAACTGATGCTAAATTGGCTAATTTGCATGTCAACATTCTGGCAACCCGCATGAGCTTTGAGTCTGGGGTAGGAGAGACAACTCTCCAATATTTTGAATTTGGACCACAGTACCCATTTCAAACACTTGTTGTCAATCTTACATATTACCTTTAATGACCTGACTATACATTGTGATCAGTTGAATGCCACTTTAAGAGATTAAGATTTAACTTTATTAGCTTTAACAGAGTACAGGTACAGAGCCAATGAAATGCAGTTTTTCGCATATCCTAACTAAGCTGGGGTCAGAGCGCAGGGTCAGCCATGAAACAGTGCCCTGGAGCAGATAGCCTCAAGCGCCCAACAGTGGTATGATGACAGTGCTGGGCCTTGACCCCCCAACCTTTCAGTCAGTAACCCAGAGCCTTAACCGCTGAGCTACCGCAAAGCAAAATCTGTACATTACTACAAACTTTTGGCTGACAGTGTGTTTTTTGGTGGTTATCAACATTATGCTTAACTTGCATAGAACCTGTAACATTCCTTTAACAATTAAGTCCTACATAAAAAATATTTTTATTGTAAATTACCCAGACTTACGTGGTAAAAGCGGGGTTGTACTTGGCTCCTAAATAGTAGGAATACAAATTGAACATGCCAATCATAAAGGCAAGGAAGACCATGATGAAGATGACCATGAATTTAAAAATATCCTTAACAGTGCGGCCGAGTGATATTTGCAGGGGTCCGAAACTCTCACTGGCCGGCAGAACATAGGCAATACGAGAGAAACTCAGCACCACAGCAATAGAGTACAACCCCTCAGAGATGAGCTGAGGATCAGAGGGAAGCCACCTGTTCCTGGCTAAAAGACAGAAATCAGCAAATTTTTGGTATCACCACTTGATGGCAGCATTTGGTTTCAACTCAGAGGACAACTAAAAAGCATGTGCTAGATTTATTAGCATGTCACTGTGAAAAGAAACAGACACACATCCTTGAATTTACTGATAAAATGAAAGAAAACACAAACATCTCAATACATTTTGGTCTTAAATAGAGCATGACAGCACGCAACCTACCATAAGTGAAGTAGGCTACGTCTGCTGGTAATGAGGCATTGCTCAGGTCTGCATTGGTCACATTCAAGTCCACATACAGCTGAGCATGAGAAGCTCGAAGAAAAGCCATGAGCCGTGCAGTGAAGGATGCTACGAAGATCGACAGCATGCCGAAGTCTAAAACGTTCCACAAATGCATTATGTACTCACGCGGCCCATCAGCCCAAACTTCCTTACATTCAGACCAGATCATTCCTGATCAGAGAAATCAAAGCAAAGAATTAAGGATATTTCATCATAATTATGTTTCTTTTTGTGGTATTTTGATGCAAACAATGAGTGAAATCAATCTTAAAGGGATAGTTCACCCAAAAATAAAAATTCTGTCATCATTATTTGACATTATTATGACAAATTATATCTCAGGTTATACGAAAGTAGATATCAGACATAATGTTAGTCTTAGTCACCATTAACTTCCATTATATCTTTTTCAATACAACAAAACTGAATGGTGACTGAGGCACACAGTATGCATGACATCTATTTTTGTGTTATATGGGTTTGAAACAACATGAAGGTGAGTAAAAAATTACAAAAAATTGATAAATTATTCCTTTAGAGGACATCTCAAGATCACAACTCAAATGATTAACTACATCGAACAAGTTTCTGTTGTTCAGGCTTGACTGAAGACTGATACTCACCAAGTACCCATTTCATGATCATTATCTCAGTCCAAGAGAACTGAGTGGTTTTGATGCGAAAGATCTGACGTGGATGATCAGTGATGGTTTCATTAGGAAGGGTTTTGACTCCTGCAAATCGGTCCGAAGCATTGAGAACTAGAAGTCCCAAGAAGAGGGTGAATGAGACAGCATGAGCTACAAATTTCATAAAGGGACTGCGGAGAACTTGTCCCACCTGTAGAAAATATAAATTAAAAAGGCACATAATATCCAAAATATCAATAAAATAAATCTTTTTACAGAATATACACTTTTTTACATTGTTTATCACAACCTGTCCAAGTTAGCCAGATTGATTTGCACCAAAAACAGCCTGGTCTCATGAAATTTACTTGAGCATTGCAACGTTTTTGCAAAACTTAAATTGCATGCTTCATTACATGTTTGGCTGCAGTTTTCAAGTGAAATGTCCAGTGGGGGCGCCAAAATCGAGCAAAATGAGGATGTAATCAGATGAGGTTTTTTAAAGTGAATTTTAGATGGATGTTTTAATAAGTAAAGCATACCTAACTAACCTAAAACGTTACCCTATACCTATCCAAAAGTGTCCGGAAAGATAAATCAGAGTTTAACAAAACAGACATCTTTACCCTTAACCAGCACCTTACCCTAACCGATAGTGCTTTAAAATGCAAATCTAAAAAAGAAAGAAAAATGAAAAGACACATTAACTAAAGCAACCATGTCATTTTGTGGCGCTTCTATGCCACTTTCAGTTTTGTGAGTCTTTGGCTGGTTTCTAACCACGGTCATCTCTCTCAAATCCCAACTCAATGTCCAATCAGGTGAGCTACCAAGTAAGCTAAAGACATATGAATAAGTGTGAATATGTCGATGGGTCTATAATACAAGTGTTCAAATGTTCAGTTTTAAAAGTTTTTATAAAATCAAAATCAGCAATTTTACTTGTGATTTGTGTGACAATCATTAAATCACACAGTTGTTGTAGTGCCACTAGAGTTCATTTCACCAGGAAACTGCAGCAAAATTTAGAAAGTGGAACATACAAGTCAGTTTGCAAAAATGTAAAAAGAGTAACGTTCATTCTATAAGACCAGGTTGACCAAAAAACTTTAGGGTTTGATTGGATGCATTGTATATGGAAATTGATGAGCCATTTCACGTCATTTAAATAAATAATACACATATATATATATATATATATATATATATACTGTATATATATATATATATATATATATATATATATATATATATATATATATATATATATATGTGTGTGTGTATGTTTGTGACCCTTTTAGAACAGATCCTGATCCATCCATTGTTGGGTGTAGTCCACTACTTGAGAATCACTCATCTACATTTTAAAGGCCAAAACATACTTTTCACAAGTGCGTAAATGCTGAGGTTTCTAGCTGCGTAAGCTTGATTTCATGAGTTGTTGAGTTACAGACTGTCTTGCTTCTCAACGTTGGCACAAGGGTTGCTGTGGGGGACATTAGTCTGCTTCTACGGTTAGTTTTCTCTTTCAAGTTAACTATTGTCATGGCAGAGCAACAGTTTGAAGAGAATACTGCTGAGCAAGTAAGATATAGTCAAAATAGTCAATTTATAGCAACTTACATGAATAATAACACATCCAATTAAATGGCACAAACTTTTGATGGCAATTCTATCGCCCCCTTGAGTACTGAGGCGTGTTACCGCCACAGTAAAACAAGAACGTATGTTAATATGTTCAATCTGGACAGCTCATTGGCAATTTGTTGGCCAAGTGCTCACATCTGCATACACACATTCGTGAAAAGGATATTTATATTCTAATCCTGCAATGTTGTACGGTGGATAAAAAGGAAGGCCTGCCCATTGTTTTTAGATTAATTGATACAGGACAATAATGATCTACCTTGCTGCAGGGTGTAATCCAGTATGCAATGGCAAGAAATGGCAGACCGACCATCACTCCCAGTACTGTCCAGCACTTCACGCCTATAGACTGTTGCCTGAGGCCTGACAGATTCTCATACCACAGCGTCAGTAACTGCTGCTGGCAGTTAGGGTGGGCCACAAACTGCACAGAAATTATTATATTAGACATTGTCTTGTAAGCACTTGTGAAATTATTCTGCTTTGGGTTATAATTCATATTTTAGATATACAGAGTACACTACTTAGTACCTTTTTGACTTCATACTTTATGGCCAGTTTGACCCGGCTAAGGCAGGGCCTGTGGTGTTCGCTTTGGGGGTTCTGATCCACATCTCCATTTAGGATGGCCTCCACTTCCTCTGTGTTTCTGCAGAGATCCAATACTCCAACCACAAAGTCCTTACACTGCATTGAGAGCTTCCTGTATTCATTCTGAGACAAAACAGAGAAACAGTATTACTGGATTCCTCCAACAGAGACCCAAACAGTAAATGACCGGGGCACACTCAGCTATGAAGTCCTGAAACAAAAATCCCAAGTAACACCTCTAAATGGAAGTCTAATTGATGTTTACATATGATCTTCTCAAACAGTAATGTACCTAATGGAGGGCACCCAAGAGAAGCCTGCCTCAGTAATTATAGAATCACATTGTTTTAGGAGATCAAACATTTTATGTCGAATTCCAGACCCAGAATCATTGACATGGCATTGCAACAGTTGAAAATGATAGTCTGTGGAGAAAAATGATGATGAGAGAATAATAACGGGATGATTACAGGAAGCTCTCAATGGAGCATTTTCAATTAATAGCTCACTAAGCACAATAAGGGGAAAACTGTCTGGATTGGAGAAGTCGTGATTAGATATTTCCCAGGAGTTACTTTCAGTGAAGAACTTCTACCCAAAACATTTAAATATAAAACAACACACATCGCTGAAGCGTGCAGAGTTCTCGAGAGAAACAATTTATTTTTGAAAAATTCTGTGTACAGAGATTCTATGAACCAGAAACTGTCATCGAAAAGCCTCTAATTTATAATAAGGGGTTCTCTCAAGGGTGGGAAATTGGTTTTCATGTGAAATATTTTGCTGGTCTATGAGCTCAAATTAGCAAAGACTTTTCTCTCATAAACACTCATCATGATTGGAGTCCTCTTAGATTAACTGAGAAGCTGTTTCATTATTGTTATTATTATTATTATTATTATTATTATTATTATTATTATTAAAATGTGCTTTGAAATATCATGAGAGTACTTTACAGGAATTTGTATTATCCACAAATTACTTAATGATTCATAAAAATGCCTTTGCCATAATGCAGTAAGATATTGTTTTAAAGAGATTACCACCCTTTGTCTTCTGTGGAACACAAACTGAGTATCAGCCTCAGTCACCCTTTACTTTCACATCTTCTTTCCATACAATAAAGATTAATGGTGACAGAGGCTAACATTCTGCCTGATATGTCCACTGGTATTCCACAGAAAAAAAAGAATAGGCTTTAGGACAATGACAGTATAAAAGCCTTTTTTTTTTTTTTGCAGACATGTTTTTTTTTATAATCTCACTTGATATTTTCTCACACAGTATAGATCTGTATGTATGAAAACAGGGAATCATAATATTTGGGGGTTCTTGACAGTGAAAAGTTTGAAAATCTACTTCATGGCCTAGCAAATAAATTTAAGTGAATTTAAATTGGAATGTGTACATCTGTGCATCTCCTTACTTTAAATTCAGTCTCAATGTTGGCTAGTTGTGTTAACTCATTGCTGAGCTCAAGAGCTGTGAGTACAGGGTCCTCGCTGGAGAGTGACAGGTAGGCAGCACTGGCGAGCCCTTTGTAGGCATTCATCCTTGATCTTGAGTGGCTGAAAGAATCCTGCTTCTGTTTCTCAGCACACTCACCACACTTGCAGAAGTAGTCATGTGGTTTCTCGATGCGAGCACCCTTAAGTAGCAGAATATGCACAATTTCGTATTCCTTGCAGTGGGCTGCCAGAATCATAGGTGTGATGTCCTGGGAGAAGCGAGTTCCGTCCTCGTCGTATGCATAGAAGTCATCGTCACGTAGCTCTTGCTCTAGGGGACTCAGTGTAAGACGCAGTCCACCCTCAAATGCCGGGTGGGCCAGGATGGCCTCCACTATCCGCATGTAGCCCTTGCTGATGGCCAAAAGCAGGGCATCACCCACTCGTGCCAGCCCCTCCTTCTTCAGCAACAGTTCTGTGACCTCCAGGTGTTCATTCCCTACAGCAAGCTGCAATGCATTCTGACCCATGTAGTCCACACAGTTCACATTCAAAGTCTTGGACTCCTCAAGCATCTTACGGACAACTGGGATATTTCCATACTCTGCAGCATCCAGGAAGCGCTCCTCCTCAGGGGTAAGGCTGGTGCCTCTCTCGCTGAACATGTATGCCGGTCCACGGACGGCCTGCCTGCGGCATTTCTCTCTAAGGGTGGTGTGTCTACGCTGCATGGCCTCAAACCTGAATTACAAAAAAAATAAATAAATGGATAAACTGAAAAGACAAGCATTGCTCTTTTCACAGCATTTCCCCCACTAAGACCATGCTGTTGAAAACCATCACCCGCTGAGTTTTTTATGCACCAATGTAGCATAAACCATGCTGGACCAGCATGAAAATTCATTCTGGTTTAAGCTGACCTGTAGGGTAGACCAGGCCTAGTTGGACGGGCAAAGGCTGGAAGAAATTTGTCCAGGACCTCCATTCATCTAAAACAACATTGGTTTAGGTATATACCACACACTGCTTTACAGTACACTATAATACGTTGCACATGTGTTCAATGAGATCAATGCAGATGGACTTTTAATAGAGCTTCCTGTCATGACAGAAAAATACCACCACCTCTGATACAGATGTTCTTAATGTAATTTTATGTGTGTGATCTTCACCTTAGGACTTAATTAACTGACTTTATTGAATTAACCGGGGGTACTTTGTAGCGTCATTTTCCCTTGAACTTTAAATTCAAAGATGCAGAACTACGCAAGTTATTTTCAAACACAACCAGGTACACAAGGATGAAATCTAATTGCTTTGATTTTGCAAGAGCCTAAGTGCAAATAACACAGTGAACAGATCACAACAGTGGATGTCACTTAGAATAAAATTCTATAATATACAATATATATATATATATGTTTATACCGTATAGTGTACCAATGGCATTCTGCTCCACCTCCAAATATTTTAATGTGAGTTTAGGAATGATATTATTTTGTTTAACAAAAATGTCTTAATTAATTCATTTCAGTCTTGCTGTTTTACTCAATTGCACTTAAATCAATGTCTCTGCATTACTTTTTAAAGTCTATGAAATGGGGGATTGATTGTCGCCGTGCGGGGATCGGACGTGTGGGTGGCGAGCTTTGCGCACTTTGCTAGTTTTGCCACTTTTAGTGATGTGGACTGGTGGGATTCGGTGGCTGTTCTGGGGAACAATGTGTCAGGGAGTTCAGGATCCTCGGGCTCTGGAGACATTGGGAGACGCTTGTATGCTAGGACTGATTCCCCCGGATGGGCCGCGGGCCCTGGGGTCAGTTTGGTCAGAGGGGTGCGGCGGGAGATGCTGGGCATGTCGGCCGTGCTGGCGGGGATCGTTACTGGCTTGGAGGATCTTGCTGTGGTGCGTTGATCGATCGCTGCCATGGGGCCGGGGTTCTCTGGGGTGGTTGCAGGAGTGGGGGGTGTCGTGGGGCGGATCTATTGTCATCAGAAGGGGAGTTGTCTGCCGGAGTGGATTTGGAGTGTGTCTGGGAGGGGTTGGAGGACATGGAGGGCTGTGGCCGGCGGGGTGGCGTCTATGTTGTCGGAGTTACTGGGGCCGAGGAGGGTCTGGATGTGATGGGGTACCTGGATGAGCTCCTTCCGGGTGTACTTGGCATGGCGGGCCGTGGGCTGGGGGTTGAGTGAGCTCATGGGGTTCTGGCATGTGGATCTACAGGGGGATCGATTCTGTTCAGGTTTCTGGGATCATCCGGTGAGGATCTAGTATTGCACTGGGCGGGGAGTGGCAGAGGGCTTTTTTTGGGGGGCCCACAGCGTTTTCTTGTTCCCAGACTTTGCGGGATCCGCAGGAGGGGGACATGGTCTATTTGGGGAGTGCGGGAGACTTTTGCATCGGCGGAGGGTCACTTTTGCAATGGTGTTCCTGGCCGGGTTGGGAGTGGATGCAGGGGAGGGCTGTGGGTTCACGTGCCCACATCGGGCAATATCCTTTGTGGGATTGGTGGAGCGGGTGAGCTGTTTTGTTGTGCTCACATTGAGGCAGAGTGGACTGGCTTGCTGAATGTTCACTTGTCTGTTTGGGGGGGGGGGGGTCTGTGCACTCTTTTTGTGCTGGTTCCGCCTAGCGGCCGGTGTTTATTTTGTAGAGTGGCATACCTTTGGTGCGGTTTTGTGGATGAATCTGCATGCTCCGCCTACTGGCTGGAGTTTGTTTTGTAGATTGTCTTTTGCTGTGTGTTTCTGTCTCTCAGGATTTGTGTGGAGGCACCGGACTTGACCGTTCTAGTGGCGGAGTTGTCTCGTGGGTCCTCATGGGCATGCATGGACTGTTTGGGTTTGGAGGGGTGGACACCAGTTGGCGCTGTCGTGAGCAGGGTTGGTGCGCGCATTTTTCTTTTTTCTGTTAGTTTTGTTCTGGTTTTGGTGGTTGTGCTGATGTTGGAATGTGGTCTTGTTTTTGGCACACAATCTGTTTTTTATTGTGTTTCGGGATGTCAGTGTTGGCGTGGGTGGGTTGTCTCTCACCGCGTAGAATGTGGATGGGTTGGGGCACCCCATGGGGGGAGATGTGGTGTTTCTTTGGTGGGCGCACCTTTCTCCACAGGAGGCGGAGGAAAAGGGAGTGGTGATAGCTGCTTTTGGAGGGGGTCGTGGGGCATAGGTGTGTTGCTCCCTGCTGATTCGGAGTCTGGGGGGGCAGAGCTTCGGCTTCTCTTGGGAGATTGTAGGAGGGGGATTTGGACTTGGTGTTGGGGAGGGAGTATGGGCCTGGATTCTGAAGGGTGTCGGGTCTGCGCCAGGATATACGGGGTGTTGTCTTGTGCAGTTTGAGGTTTTGCATCGATTCTGTTGGGCCCCCTCTGGATTGTGTGGGCTTGGTCTTGGGGACGCACTCACCTGCTGGTGGTGCTGGTCAGAGGATGGAGACATGGCCCATACTTTTTGGTGGTGTGTTGGGATCCAGGAATTTTGGTTGAGTGTTGGGAGTTTTGGATGTGATGTATTGTTTTGGGTGATGGGGTGTCATTAATATAGGGGATAGATATATAAAAAGTTGGGTCCTAACTGGAGTTAAGATCGGCAAAGGGATCATTCTTGGGGGATGGGGTCGGCTTGGGTGCCCTCATTTGGGAGTGGTGTGTGGAAATGGGCGGGGTGGAGATGTTCGGGGAGGTGACATGTAGAGGGCTGGGAAAATTGAATTTGTTTAATGGGAGGTGGGGTAGATGTTTGGCCTTTTTGGGGGTTCTCAGGGAGGGGCAGTGGAGGGGGATTTATAGTTTAAAAAAAAACAAAAACATTTTATCCCCTTTTCTCCCAATTGTTCAGGGAGAGGGGTTTAATTTATATAATTTGATTCTGTATTCTCTGTTATGTTTATTTAATTTGTGAATGGAATCAATAAAAATGGTTAAAAACAAAAAAGTCTCATTAAAAGCTGAAATTCTAGAGGGAAAAAGTGTATGGAAAGATTTTATAATAGCAGTAGTTAAAGTAATAATGTTTTACAGGATTTCTAACCATTTGTTATACTAAACAAGATGCATGTTTTTTTATATTTATAATATATAGGCTATATATATATATATATATATATATATATATATATATATATATATATATATATATATATATATAATTCTTTTATATTAAATATCCACAAATTAAAATTTGATAATTTTTTTTTTAAATCTGAAGCATTAAGGAAATAAAGCAATATCTATATACAATATAATATTGGAAGAAAAAAAAAAGGCAATTAAGTGTTCATTGTCTCTAAACTGTTGATTTTTCATACCATTTTTGTTCTTTTCCCTTTATTTTTGCGTTTTCCCTCATTGTTTTCATTAATAGTGCTCGTGTTACACATATTGGTTATGGATATTTGAACACGCAGATTTTGGTTGCATTTGTGAACAATGTTTAGCCTACATTAAGTTTTTACATAATCAAAAAGCTTTTTGAGTGCAATGTGGACAACACATTTTAGTTGTTTTAAAACTGAACTGAGGTTAAAATAAACAGAATGAATAATTTATGTTTCAGTAAGGCCTGAGAGAGGTGAGTCAATCTAATAACTGTAATGCTATTCACGCATAGACCTAATTCACTCTAGTGCCATCTTTTAATGGGAATGACAATGAGGCTGTGAGGGATAGACTTACAGTCACTTCAATGGCACGAAAAGCTGTATAAAGCTGTATAAAGCTTCTAGATCAGCTAATTTTCCACAACTAATGTTGTCTGGAGTTCTTTATAATGAATGTTCTTAGAAAGATATTTTGTCAATGTGTTGTCCTCGGAGCGATCCAAAAACACTTTAAACTGCAGTACAGTTCATTGAAGAAAGACTGTAAGTTTATCCTTCACAATCTCGTTGTCATTCCCATTAAAAATCAAAGATGGCGCTAGCGTGAATAATAGGCTAACGAAAATCATGAGAAGGCCAATAAGAAACTTTGTTTTTTTCTAAAAAAAAATCGATAACATGGGAAACACATGGCCTTTGAACGTAAAATAGATCCCAACTGAACCAAAACTCAATTCAATACGGCATTATGTACATTTTTTATTCAATAAAAACTTAATCCAATTTTAGATCAAAATACAATTTTACATACATTTACAAAGTTACAAATGATGGCAGTGCAGCAGATTATGTCTTATTTGATGTTGAATACTTACGAATAGTGTGAGATGCTTTCATGGGGATGCCAGTTATGGTGCACGTGATCCTCAAGGTCATCCTTACTGTCGAATAACCTGTGCGCGTGAAGTGCAAGCTCCTCGTCGTGCTCTATCTGTCTAGACACCTCAACTTCATGAAGATCTAGTAACTCTGGTTTGGTTGAGTCGTTTTGCCAGTCCGAGTAGCCTCGACTCTCTAGCAAAGTGCCAGGAAGAGTCATACACCTAGTTAATGGTCGGTCAAGGCGAGAGAAGGTGTTTCTGTCACTGTACGTGAACGCATCAGCGGGGTGAGATTCGGATGCCCCACCCGCAGGAGTGCGCCGCATTCGGCCGGTCTCCGTTGAGGCGACAGCAGCATCCCCCGATGACAGCGCGAGTGGGATGGTGCAAAGTGCGGCATGGGATATGATAAACTGCTCCTTTGCAAGCATTTCGCTATTGTCAATCTCATTCAGCATTTTAAAAATGAGCGCCCCGGTCCACAAGAGTCATACCTTGTGCAACAAGTGTGACATTCAGAGAGTAAGACATGCACCTTTTCTCCTTCATATTAATCCCTCCCTTCATTATCTTCCGCCCACCACAAGTTCTGGGACGTAATGTTATTATAAAAGTACTGTTTAGCTGTCTGTCAGCCTGTACACACAGTCCACTTGCAGATCAACAAAGTGGTCAAAATGGGTCTTTGAGGGGATCTCTCTCTCTCTCTCTCTCTCTCTCTCTCTCTCTCTCTCTCTCTCTCTCTCTCTCTCTCAAATTTAAAGTAATTTATTGGCATGATTGTGTTCACATACAATGTTGCCAAAGCATTAATATACAAAAAAGACAATGACAAGACAAATAATAATAATAAAATAGTAACAAATAACAATAAATATATAATTAAAATAATGTGCCAGGTAATGAATCAAATAAAATAAAAACTATAATAACAATATACACTATACAATTTAAAATAAAATAAGCCTTTAACAGGACATTATGAACATAAGAGAATAAAAGTACTGTGACTGAAGTACATTAAGGCAGTGATTGGTTTCTGAGGGTGTGCATCACAAAAATGAGTTTTTCTGCAACTGATGCATGATGGTCTTCCCCCAGTAACACATCTGATCTGTTTCTGCTGAACTGGAAAACTATGGCATGAGGTTTGAGAGTTTGTGGAGGTATTTCTCTCTCACCTCTGTAAATTTCTCACAGTGAAGAAGAAAGTGTGTCTCTGTCTCGACCTCACCCGTGTCACAGTGAGCACAGACTCGTTCTTCCTTTGGAAGCCATGTTTGTGTTGGCATTTTTCTACGGCCAGACTGTGATCACCGAGTCTGTATTTGGTGAGGATCCGTCTCTGTTTTACATCTCTTACAGATAAGAGATGGAGATATTCTGCTAGATTATACGTTCTTTGGTTTTTATTTTCATTTTCCCAATGGTCCAAATATTTCTTTTATTATTTGGTTTATTCTGATCTGGTTTTGTTCAGCAGTGCTTGTCTGAAACTGGTGTTTATTAGTTGTGAGTGGGTTTGTGAGTTTCAGAGCCAGCTGACAAAGGGGACTGGTTTTAGGCTTCAGCTTTTGGGTTTTAAGGGCTTCATGTTGCACTGTGCTAAGGGAACTTGAATTTAGGTGTGTTCAAAATTTGAGGGATTGTTTTTCAATATGTATAATAAGGGGGTATCTGCCTTGTTCGGCCCGGAATGCATTAGTAGGTGTTCTTCTCTGAACTCTTAGAATGTTTCTACAGAATTCTGCATGCAGGGATTCTATGGGGCGTTTGTCCCATCTTGAGTAATCTTCCAGACAGAGTGGACCCCAAACCTCACAACCATACAGAGCAATAGGCATTATAATACTGTCAATGATTTTACACCAAATTGTTACAGGAATGTCAACTTGGGTAATTTGTCCCTAATAGCATAGAATGCTCTTCTAGCTTTCTATTTATTGCATTCACTGCCAGATCAAATCCCCTTGAAGCACAGATTTTTAGACTGAGGTAGTCGTAGTGTATCTCTCTCTCTCTCTCTCTCTCTCCCTCTCTCTCTCTCTCTCTCTCTCTCTCTATGTATAGTGGAGACGGAGGGAAGAGGGTACGGCAGTCACATATGTAGGCTAGGTTAGAAAACAAAAAAGTACAATGTTACAGAGCAATTCATGAAGAACAAAGTACAGATATATAGAAAAGTAAAATTTGACGAACTACACGATTGTGAGACCAAACACCATGGTCAAAACCACCATAAATTAGGATTAATTTAGTAAAGGTGGAGCACCCAAACTTACATTTAAATGATAAAGAATTTAAAATATTTGGGAATTGATACAATAAAAAAATCTTTTTTTTAATGTATCAATTCATTTTTTGGGTTTCAAACATAATGATTTACAACAAATATTTATTCTAAATATAGTTTAATAATATTTAATAAAATATTGACTATATTAAAGCATTATATCATATTTATAAAAATAAATATTTGTATTTATTAATTTATTTAATTCTATCTTTCAAACAAAAGTTTTTGTAATACAGCTCTTGGAAAAACAAGGGGATACATTAAATCTAAACTGGAAGGTGTTTTGTAAAGGCATATATTTTCCGTGTTCTGTGGACAAAGGTGTGGTTGGGGTAATTCTTTAGTAACAATTTATTTTTTAATTTTATTTATTTTTTGCTGCATCATGAATTTCTTTGTTCTGTTTACATTTTGTAGTTTGAGAATTAAATAGGTTATTTACAAAAAAAATTTATAGTTAAAATGCAGACGTGTTGTGGATTGAGTCTTACTGCTTTATATATAAAAGCATCAATAAGCAAGAGGTTTTTATTGTGATTATAACGTATGTTCAATGAACTGTATCTTTTTCTTGGGCAATAAAGGTCATATTTGATAGCTTGTGTGCATATATACATAAATTGACTTTCATAAATAATCCCACCCTGAGAAATATTCACTGGAGTAAAAAAAATAGTCTCCCCTATTTTTTCGATTACAATGCAATCTCATAATGTGAATAAATGTCAGTTTATTATTTGTCCTACTATTTGTGAGGTCAAAGATATTACATTTGAATGTCAACTTCCATCTGCAGACAGTTCATTTCAGACTTGAAACTTTTCCATGTTACATGCAGAGCAGCTGCTCTATTGACTGCAGTAGATCACCTGTTGAGGTGCTTTGATGCTGATCAAAGGCTTATGGCTGGAGGTCTTTCTCTGAGGTCTGGTCCATCTCATCTCATATGACTCAGTAGCAAACTTAAGTGATGTTAGAGTTCAGAATTCAAAGGTAAAGACATACAGATTCCCTGAATAGTTCTGTCTGTTAGCCATCCCTGTATTCTCAAAAAGGACATTAAACCCCCGAAAATAAACAAACAAACCAAATAATACAATAAAATAAATAATAATCATGTATAACACAATGTCCTACGGATGGTATTTTTTAAATAAATACCATATTACATACTGTCAAATCATGTGTTAACAGCAAATAATCTCAAACTGCAGGCAAACCTGATCGATAGCCTGAATCGAATGGCTCAGTTTGTCAATGAAAGTTATTATATGCAGTACTGAGACAGTATCTCGAAGAGATGCCCCTGCCTTTGGGGAAACAGAAGTGTCAATCGGGACAGAAAATCTGCAAAAGAATGTCATGCAGCTGATGGGTTAAGAGTGTGTGTGAGAGATGAGGTGAATCAATATTATTTTTGCACTTTTACCAAAGAGAAAACGGAGTCTTTCCAGTTGTGCAGTTCTGTGAATAAACGACATGCAGCCAGATTGAAAGAGAGAGAGTGTGTGTTTTAGAACTACCACTATGTCTCTCAGGGAAAGCAGGTGATGCAGCTAATCCTAGATATCTGCACCTCACACACATAACTGGAGTCAAATCAGACATAACTGAAAGAGATGAAAAATAGTTTATGTCTGAAATAAATGGTTTCTAATATGTCCAACTGTTAGCAGCCATGCAAAATCTATAATTCTTTCGAGCCATGAATATTTTAGCAGATTTTATCATAGCAATCAGGAGACAGTGAGCTCGAGTGACTGTTAATTAAAAGAGACACATCTGCACAAATGAAAACATTTCACACTCTACTCTCATTATGCCTTTAAAGCCATTAAGTTGTCTATCAATGTCTTTTTTTTTGTTTAAAGTTTCTCCTGTATTTAAAACAGTATTTAAAATTTGAAGTTTGTATTAAAGCTAATTGGATGTCTTATAGTTAACATGACAGGTCTGTCAACAAGGTTGCTCTAACAATGTTGTCCAAAGAGACAGGGATTACCGATGCAGCCATCACCCAAGTGACAAGATAATCCTTTCAGAGAAGAAAGAGAGAAAGCACACCTGTTCTTCCAAAAGAGTGTGGAGAGAACAATTCAGACACTTCATGCACAATCTGCAATACTTTTACTTTTGTTCTCCTGCCCCTGTTGCACATGATTTTTTTTTTTTAATGAATAATATATATATAAACAGGGTTGGGGAGTAACATAATACATGTAATGGGATGACATATTTAAAATACAAAATATAAGTAACTGTATTCCACTACAGTTACAATTAAAATCATCAGTATTTAGTATACAGTTACATTCAAAAAGTATTTTGATTGCTGAAGAGATTACTTTGCATTTTATTGTCATTTGTTTAGTTTAATATTTAGTCCTTTCAGATGGAAAACATTTATACATATAAATGATGCGATCCAAACTGCATTTGAACTCATCTTATAATGTGTTACATTCATATGAGCAGACAGAGAAGTATGTCTGAAGTAAGTTTGAATTAGAAGGGGTCAACAAATAATCTGCTCAGCAGTCCGAACTGTCCTTTGTAGTCTACTGATGTCTGATTTCGTAGCTGCACCAAACCAGACAGTTATTGAAGTGCAGAGGACAGACTCAATGACTGCTGAGTGGAACTGTATCAACTGTACCAACTGAAAGCTGGTAATCCACTGACAGATAGACATGGGAACAGGGAGTTGGTTTATTGTACTGTTGCCTTCTGGCCGACGCTTCAGAGCTCTGAACACCAGAACCATCAGACACAGGAACAGTGTTCCCTCAGGCTATCCATCTCATAAACAGTTAAATTGCCCCATTGATCAATAATTATGTGCAATACACAGTTTAAGTCTATTTATATTATCTAACATATTCACTTCTGCCATTACATACAAAGGAAAAAAAAAAACTTTTTGCACTGTACATAACATACTGTATTTTTGTACTTTATATAACCGGTTTGTTTTAGATTTGCACTATGTGTATATATATATATATATATATATATATATACACACACACACACACACACACACATATACGGTTGAAGTCAGAAGTTTACATACACGGAGTCTTTAAGCAGCTTGGAAAATTCCAGAAAATGATGTCAAGCCTTTAGACAATTAGCCAATTAGCTTCTGATACGAGGTGTACTGAATTGGTGGTGTACCTCTGGATGTATTTTAAGGCCTACTTTCAAACTCAGTGTCTCTTTGCTTGACATCATGGAAAAATCAAAAGAAATCAGCCAAGACCTCTCAATTTGTGGACCTCCACAAGACTGATTCATCCTTGGGAGTGATTTCCAAATGCCTGAAGGTACCACATTCATCTGTACAAACAATAGTACGCAATGGGACCACGGGGTCATCATACCGCTCGGAAAGGAGATGCATTCTGTATCCTAGAGATTAACGTAATTTGGTGTGAACAGTGCATATCAATCCCAGAACAACAGCAAAAGACCTTGTGAAGATGCTGGAGGAAACAGGTACTGTAGACAAGTATATCCACTGTAAAATGAGTACTATATCGACATAACCTGAAAGGTAGCTCAGCAAGGAAGAAGCCACTGCTCCAAAACCGCCATAAAAAAGCTACAAGACTACAGTGTGCAAGTGCACATGGATAGAAAGATCTTACTAATTTTGGAGAAATTTACTCTGGTCTAATGAAACAAAAATGTAACTGTTTGGATATATTGACTATTGTTTTGTTTGGAGGAAAAAGGGTGAGGCTTGCAAGCCAAAAAACACCATCCCAACCGTGAAGCATGGGGGTGGCAGCATTCTGACCCACTGGAAATGTGATGAAAGAAATAAAAGCTGAAATAAACTATTATTCTGACATTTCACATTCTTAAAATAAAGTAGTGATCCTAACTGACCAAAGACAGGGAATGTTTTCTACGATTAAATGTCAGGAATTGTAAAAAAAAAAAAAAAAAAAAAAAAAAAAAAGTTTAAACGTATTTTATAGATAGATAGATAGATAGATAGAACATTATCATAATCTGTACATTATGGAAAAGAAAACATATGAAACAACATTAGTGTCTCTGAAAGAATACAGTGTTACAGTGCCAAATAAGTACTGCGTCTTCTCTGTAGCTGTTAAGTGAAAAACAAAAAACAAAACAAAATCATTAACATCACACAGGAACATGCAGCACTCGAGAGGAATCTTTCATTTCTCATAATGTTTACTTACTGAGTGAGTCATAAGAGGCAAATTTTCTCCTACAGCTCAACCATATACTTTAAAATCTACTAAGGCATGCTCTCATTAAACTACCAGATATACTGGGAATTGAAAAGTCAGTGGCATCATCTGATATGGGAGTATGGGAGCAAACTGAATTTTTGAACACGCACAATTTTTGATCACATTTACAAACACGGTGAGGTGGATAATGATGGTATGATAATTGACAATTCTGCAAATGTGTAGGACAAATATAGATATATCATGCAGCCTACTTCAGAAATTCTCAGCCAAGGTATGTGTTTCAAATAAGTGAATGTGATGCTCCGGCTCCTTAGGGGACTCGAACCTGCGTCTCCGGCATGGGAGGCGGGTGCGCTAATAAGGAAACTAAAGGCTACAGTCCGTATAATCAGTCACTAGTGCACCTCTTGATGACAGAATGGTGAGGCTTATACACATTGCACAGATATCTATCAGATGGCTCCTGTTAAACTCACTCCCATCTGGGTCACGGCACCATTGTGACACTCCGTACGAGACTCGAACGGGCGTCTCCGGCATGGGAGGTAAGTGTGCTAACAAGGAATTGCTGATTTGTTTTAATAAAAAATCAGTATGGCTCATCACAACATATAATCACCCTTACATTCAAAAATATTCAAATTCTTATGAATACTTTTGAGGCAACACTGCCTCCCTCTGGTCATTATAGTTAGTAATTCCCAAACAAAGGAAAATAAGATTTGAAATGCTATTATTTGAATACAGCCAATAAAAGGATTACCTGCATATACTTGATTTACACTAAATTGTCTGTGGGTTGGGTGTGGTTTGAAATATGTCACATGCTAAAACTCCTTTGTACACTGATGCTGCTATACATTGTGCCCTTTCTCATTCGCAGTGCTGTAGGAGAAAAGTAACTTAGCCAAGAAAGGTGCCAAGTTATATAATACTAAGACATCCATAGGCCTACTTTATTAAATAGTCGCCGTATGAAACATTCATTAACACCACCTGAGTTATGGTAGAAATATAAATGCATTCACTGAATGAGGTTGACAAACAACAAGTTTGTTAGATATCCCGTTAGACTAAAGAGATCTTAGATATGCACCAAACAAAAATGGGTTATTCATTATTTGGCAGACGCTGTCACTCGATTTCAAATGGTTTAAAGTTAAACTGCAATGTAGCCTGCTCAGTTCCAATAGTCAGAGTAAAAAAAATAAATATTACAAATATTTAAAGATCAATTCTAGCATTTTTGCTTTCACAATTCCCTCTTTATAGCAAAAATAAATAAATAAATTTGCAGATACTGGGTTTTTACTGCCTCCCATTACCTTTAATGAAGTGCAGCTCCACTGACAAAAGTGTTTTTCTTTTGTTTTGCTTTTTATATGACCAGAGAAAGATTAAAGGATTAGTTCACCATGCCTTATGAAGCAAACTAATCAGTTTTGTACGATAACAGACTAAAATATAATATAATATATTGACATCTGCAGTCTCCATGTCGATCATGGATTCAAGCTCGATTACGCTTCATAATGCCATCTAGCACTCCGCACATGCATCAAGAACTGGAAAGTTTAATCGAGCTTGAACACTTAATTGTTATTTGAGAATGCAATGGCAAGATGTATAGAGGAAAAGGAGTTATATTTTGGTCTGTTCTCACCCAAAATCTATTTGGTCGCTGCAGAATACATGGAACAAACAACTGGAGTCTTATGGATTACTTTTATGCTGCCTTTATGTGGTTTTTGGAGATTTAAAGTTTTGGTCACCATTCAGTTGCATTGTATGGACCTACAGATCTGAATTGTTCTTCTTTAAAAATTGTTGTGTTCAGCAGAAGAATGTCATAAACATCTGGGATGGCCTGAACTAGTCCTTTAAAATTGCATAGTATGTCCAGTGTATCATTTGGGTTCATTTTTTAAAACATTTCAGATGTAAATATCTCCACAATTTTAGAATGGGGCAAACAATAATCAAAATCATAGTAACAAAATCATACCATAGTAAATCATATGTTCTCCCAAGCTGCCTGCAACATAACTGTAAATATTATGTTATTTTGTGTAACTGTAATTAGTAGTTTCATTGAAACTGTGATTAAAATGGTAAATTATTGCAAGGGACCACCATCATTGTATGTGTAGACTAATGCTTTTTGTAGACTACAGCTCAGCATTCAACACCATAGTGTCCTCCAAGCTTGATGAGAAACTACAGGCTCTGGGCTTAAACAGCTCGCTATGCAGCTGGATCATGGACTTCCTGTCAAGCAGACGTCAGCTGGTTAGAATGGGCAGCAACATCTCCTCATCACTGACCCTCAAATCTGGAGCGCCACAGAGCTGTGTTCTCAGCCCACGCCTGTGTGGCAACATATAGGTCCAATGCCATCATTAAGTTACATTTACATTTATGCATTTGGCAGACGCTTTTATCCAAAGCAACTTATTACAGGGACAATCCCCCCCAGAGCAACCTGGAGTTAAGTGCCTTGCTCAAGGACACAATGGTGGTGGCCATGGGGTTCGAACCAGCGACCTTCTGATTAGCAGCCCTGTGCTCTAGCCACTACGCCACCACCACTCAGTTTGCTGACGATACGATGGTGGTAGGTCTGATCACTGACAATGATGAAACAGCCTACAGAGAGGAAGTGCACACTCTGACACGTTGGTGTCAGGAGCACAACCTCTCCCTCAACGTCAGCAAGACAAAGGAGCTTGTGGTGGACTTCAGGAGAAAAAGAGAGTCAGCAGCTTCAAGTTCCTCGGTGTCCACATCACTGAGGAACTCAAATGGTCTGTCCACATTGAGGCTGTTGTGAAGAAGGCTCACCAGTGTCTCTTCTTCCTGAGATGGCTGAGGAAGTTTGGAATGAACCAACACATCCTTACACGGTTCTACACCAAAACTGTAGAGAGCATCCTGACTGGCTGGTACGGCAACAGCACTGCCCTCAACCACAAAGCCCTGCAAAGTGTGGTGCAAACTGCCAGACACATAATCGGAGGTGAGCTTCCCTCCCTCCAGGACATATATAAAAGGTGGTGAGTGAAAAAAGCTTGGAGGATCATCAGAGACTCCAGCCACCCGAGCCATGGGCTGCTCTCACTGCTACCATCAGGCAGGCAGTATCGCAGCCGACTCCATGACATCTACTTCCCCCAAACAATCAGACCTTTGAAGTCTTGATCTCTCACGATCAATAAACATCAGCACTGCACTTTATTAAGCTTATATCTTACACTGGACTGTCCTAAATTATATTTTCTCTTAACAACACACTATCAACCAACAGCCTGGATGTCAATACAGCACAATACAACCTACTGTATATTTTATATATGCTATTTGTATTGTATACTGTGTATTCTATATTGTGTGTATTGTTTACTATACATTGTACACTATATGTATATTAGATATGTAAATTGTGTTGTGTAAATCTGATGTTTATTGAAAATTGGTATATGTCTCATCTCTGTCATGACTGCTATGTTGCTCGGACCTGCACCCAAGACGTTCACACTCTGTTGCACTTGTGTATATGGTTGAGTGACAATAAAGGGATTTGATTTGATTTGACTTTGTTCATGCTTGAGAATGCACTTATAGAGTGATCTGAATAGCATATTTTATTTGTATATGTCTGCAGGATCATGTTCTGCCTGGATTGGTCAGTGCTTTATTTTGCCTGATGGAAAACAAGTGCTGGAAATATTCTGGCTGTTGGGTAGTGTTTCTGACAACTTGGCAGATGAATGGAGAAGTACCAGGTAAGGTCATGATAGGCATAATTTAAAGTTCAAAGTTTAAAATCCAAACACTGGCTTTGGCTCGAGGTTAAGTTAAGTTTCAGTTTTTAACCACCTGTTGACTTTATATGACTCAATATTTCTCCCTCTTTTTCTTACAGGTTGGGAAATGTTTTTTCATGACATGAATTTAAATGTTAACTATGCCTCATATGAAAGTGTTGATTGATCATACAGAGCATACAGTATTGAAGCCTAAGGAGACATATACAAAACCTTCAAACTTAAAAGGCAGAACAAGAAATCATTAAATGATTTGTGACATTCCTTAAACAACTAGTTCGAGCCAACAGAGTTTCATATCTATTTCTGTAGACCAGTTCTGCTGGAGAGATGCAGCAGTCTCTTGATCATTTCAGCTGTAACCTTGGTGAACCTGAGTTTGGCTTGAAACCTAACCAACATTTATAGTCTTGTGCAGATTAAATTATGCATGATCTTATCATGGCAGTACTCACTGTTGGAAATACTGCTTGGAGATGGGAAAACTTGAAAATCTGCCAGTTTACACTGGGGGAATACACAATGACCTTCACCACTGTTTTTCCCCCAAGCTCTCTCTATAGGCGAAATACCACCCCTTCCCAACTGTCCTAAAAGGAGCTAAACAATTTATACATTGCATTCAGCTTCTTGGTTTGAGAAGGACATAATCATGTTTTCTCAGAGTTAAAATCTATTTAATTGAAACAATTTATCTAAGCAATATACATGACATTTAATGTAGTGTTTTGAACTGCACCGAGTTTAGACATACATTGTCCAGTTTTGGGGGATATCAGCATATGAATAGTTTATTTATAGTTGTCTCTGCATATTTAGCTGGGAAAAGAGAAAGTATTTTTACATTATGTTTTTACAAATTAACTGTAAGAGTTCTATGATTAACCTCACTGGATAATATATTGTAGCTATCACTATGTAGGACAATGTGCTTCAGGAGACATGTATATAAACATATTGCCACAGTATATATACACTCCAAATAGCCAGATTTTTTAATTCCAGTTAGTATGTAAAAGGCCTTTTCCCGAGTGAGCCCCAAAAGGGGACTAATGTAGCAAATGAATCACTTCATTCGGATGGCAGGAAACCTCATGAGAACATTAAGTGCACATGTTCTTTAGATGGCTGGTTATAGATGAGAGATGCCAGATATTATGTCACACACATTCAATTCCAGTAGTATGTAATTATGTACACCAGTAAGGGACACTAAATAAACCAGAGCAAACAGTAACAATGGAGATGACCCTTTGCTAGGGCAAAAAATGGTCCTGAAAATGTTTCATTTAAAGATTACACCGGCCAAGCCACAAATGCCATTGTGATTTGGACCGGTGGACAAGCAATTGTGTGACAAGTCTACAAAACAGCAAAAATGTGAAATATGAAGCGCACACACAAAAAGGCAAACAAGTATATTGTTTGTTTATTCAAGTGTTTGAATGCAGCCGGTGCCAGCCAAACATAACTTCAATCTATTATTATGGACTTCAGAGGATGAACTGATGCAAACTCTAACTGTAAGACATGGGATACTTCATGTGCCATTGCTGGAACCTTGGATTTAGGATGGACCTCACTGAAATTACCGGCCGGCTGAACTGTGATGTACCTCATTGATTTCTGCCTGCATCACCTCATCTATTGATGGACTACACTCGTAAAATGGAATACAAATGGACATGGACTTCAAAGACATTAGTCATTAATCTTACAGTTCATACAAAATCTTTGTTTAAACACTGTCCCTTAACACTTAGTTTAATCATTTTAAACCATGACTTGCACAATACATAAGTAATATTTGCATTATATTCATGATGTTAGTCAGAGGGGATCTGGCCGCACAGTGAGTCTGGTTTCTCCCAAGGTTATTTTTCTCCCATTAACCAACATCTTATGGAGTTTTGGTGTTCCTTGCCACAGTCGCCTTCAGCTTGCTCACTGGGGTTATAAACACAATTATTATTGAATTACTTGTTTTAAAACACAATTCAAAATTGTACTTTATCAAACTACACAATGTTAACTCGAAGACATTATAGACATTACATTTTTATCGTCTGTTAATGCCTGATCTTCTGTAAAGCTGCTTTGAAATGATGTGTTTTGAAAGGCGATATACAAATAAAATTGACTTGATTTGACATTATAAATGTCTTTGTGTCATTCTGACACAAAGGGCAATGTTTTTTTTGGATTTCTCGGTGCTGAGTACAAGTTGAATATATAAACACCGTCTCAGTCTTAAAGTTTGCAGTGACCTCCTGGTATCCTCTCACATTAGTGTCCTTCTCGATGTACATTGGCACTTGCTTTTGGTTTTTAAATGTCAGGTTTGAGCAGAGAGTATTGATGTTCTACTGAAAGTGTCTGGAGATTGTCCTAAAATCATTTTTAACCCCTATGACCTATTGCATTAAAGGAGGTATTTGAAATTGTGACTGATTTTCAAATGAAGGACTTATCTTATTTAGACCTATTACAGAGGATGAATGCTTAAATAACTAGAACATTTCAGTTTAAGTTTAAAAGGCATGAAAAGCATTCTTTTTACAATATTTGAATGGAAAGTTAGAAAAAATATATGACGACAAAATTAATATATCTTAGAGAAAAAATATTTCAAAACACTCATTTTGAGAATACTGTCTGATCCTTTAGTAACTGAGAGGCAGGTGGGAGTAAGTTGCATTCTGCAAAAAAAAGCAAGAGGAAGAGGCCGTAAAATTACAACACCCACCTATTCCTCAGACCAGTCATCTGTTGCTGATGTTCTCAGTTCACCTCTGAGATGAGCTTCACCGAGTCTCCAACCAAATTGCAGAGTTTAACTGCCATGAAAATTGCTTATCTCCTCAGACTGAGCTTATTTAAAAAAAATCTCAAATAATTATTTCTACCACATGTCTGTTTCTTTCTAATAACACTTTGGCCCCAGGCTCTTTGGATTTAAAAAAGAGGTGATGTGTTGAATAAAGATGTAACAGAATTTGATTTACCTACAATTCCTGTCTTCAGAATGTCAACATCTCCCTGGAAATCCACCACCAAAATTGTGCTGACATTGAACCAGACTCTCTCTCTGAAGATGGTCTCATCACTCAGGGTTTTCGGTTTCTATGTTTGAGCTGAAAAGAAAGAAATTATTTTTGGAAGATCAAATAACAATACCAAGCACCTCAAGGATGACAAATGCTCATATGCTGGTGTCTACCTGAATAGTCGCTGCCTTGAGAGAACTTCTGACATTTATTTGCTTTCTCTTTCTTCAGAATGTCACTATAACAATCTTCTGTCCTGTTCAAAATACTTCCAGCAGAGATAAACTTCTCATCAGACGCTGTCAGCTCCTCCGTCTGAGATAATCTGTTTAAAGGGCAATGTTGCAACCTGATTCGATATATAGAATAAAAAAATTGGGCTTCTATTGATATCTGTAACAGCAGATGTTTAGGAAAGTGCTGCATCAGTGCTTGATTAACATTTGACAAACACTGGAATAAATAATGTCGTATGAGAACTTCACCTCAGGCAGTTCACCTATAGACATCAGGTACACAGTTTGCCATCATCAGAGATGGCACAGTTGAACCATACAGTGTTTTCACAGTCTGACTCCAGATTTGAAGCAGATTGAAAAGAACAGTTTGAGAGGGAGTAATCTGTTGGAACAATACGTCACACCAGCTGTATGGTCCAGCAGCAAACTGGGCATCCATATCTATGGTCGAATTCATCATTACCACCTGATCCTTAGGGTATCTAGTTGCAAATTCTAAGCTAAAAATTTAAGCTGTTAAAAAAAATTTAATATATATTTATATTATGGCTGTTGATTTAACGTGTTAATAACGTGCGATTAATTTTACAAAAAATAACCCGTAAAAAAATGTACTCAATTAATCGCACCATAATAAGGAAGAGTCATGAGAAATGCAAGCTTGTAGTACCACCTGTTTACTCCAGAGAGCAGTAAGTGAAATTTCAGCTGTATGAACAACGCGCAGTTTATACAGTGAAAAAAAACACCTGTGAGCAGCAGAACAACATAAACATGCATCACGTTCTTGCGTTCAAAACACTTGAAGGAGCGCAAATGAGAACTAAGTGATCTCAAGATGTGTTTAAAGATTGAGTATTACACTATATTTAACTTGACACAGTGACCTAAACATTTTATTTTTATGATGCAACACACCCAGGACTCGATACAAGCATGTCTGACACAGGTTGTATGGTCTTTACCTCACAAATATTTAATTAGCAACAAGGTTAAGGGGTGTCCTTTAAACTTCCACAATTTATACCCAGTCAATCTTTATTTAAGAAACATACTCCCAGAAATAGATCCACTTTGCTCCTGTAATGCTGTAGATGAATCTGCCCCTCACCTTTATTGGGAATGTGTCCACGCTGTAGTATTTTGGAGAAAATGTTGTTTGTACGTACCTCTCTTTTAACTAGTTTTTCTTTGCTTAGTTTTATTAACTTAGTTTTATTTGGTTTTCACAGTTTTGATAACTTAAGTTAATATTTTTTGATTAAGCTTTTTATTTTTCTTGACAAGTTTTTTTTTATACATAAGTGTAAATGTATGTCTATAAAGCCCCTATTTGCACTTTTTTGTAAAGACTTGAAATATTATTTAAATACTCTTTGTACCTCCAACAACTCAAAAGCATTGAAAACCATTGCACTATGTAATGAATATAATGTCTTGGCATTATTGTAAAATATATCTGTAATATTGTGTACTATGTATATCCCTGGATTGTTTCTAAAAAAAAAATAAATGTCTGACGCTAGTGTACATTGTCCTTAAACAAGCCCTCATGATCGACAAATTCACTTGTTAAATGATTGCTGTGAACTGTATGCCAATGATTGACTTATGATCAATAACATGGTAGTAAACAATACTAAACTATTCTAAAGCCGCTTTTTGTATTGTCTTATCAATGATTAACTTCTGCCACAAGCAGAACGTAATGAATTTTAATTATCCGAATATTTATTTATATATATATATATATATATATATATATATATATATATACACACACACACACACACACACACATTATATATTTAAAGATAACTATGTATAATTTTTTCATCATTATATATTGAATTTTCTCAGCAAATATTTGTATATGCGATTAACCGGGACACCATGTAATTAATTTGGTTAAAAATGTTAATCGATAGACAGCCCTAATTGAGATATATATATATATCCCCCCGTTCTGCCAAAACAGCACCATCCCGCATCTCAGAGATGCTATTCTTTTCACCACAATTGTACAGAGCGTTTACATAGTTACCGTAGACTTTGTCAGTTCAAACCTGTCTGGCCATTCTCTGTTGAACTCTCATCAACAAGGTATTTCCATCTACAGAACTCCCGCTCGCTGGATGTTTTTGGCACCATTCAGAGTAAATTCTAGAGACTGTTGTGTGTGAAAATCCAAAGAGATCAGCAGTTACAGAAGCACTCTGCCAGCCCATCTGGCACCACTGTGGATAGTACTTGGTACCTGATACTTTTTTAGTACCATCTGATCGGTGTATAGACACACACGCACGCACAATATGTATATATTTTAATTTTTTACTTTCTGTAACGAGGCAGGTGAGAAATGAGGATCTAAACACAGCTTTAATAAATAAAGATAAACAAAGTAACTATAAAGAAAAGAAAACACAAGAAACCAACTACAGAGTATAACACGCACAAACCGACAAAGAAACCAGGGGAAACAAGGGCTTAAATACAGAAGGCAAACAAGTGAATGAGGAACACCTGGGGAAAAAATCATGGGAAAACCAATTATGAAAGAAAACTACAAAGGACTACAAATCTAACAGGAAACAGGAACAGGGAACAAAACAAGAATTTCAACATAAAAGTCTAGACAAAAAACAGGGAATGTGACAACTACAAACTATACAACCTAGGATGTAAAATAGTATGCAGAATGCAATGAAAAAAGTAGTATGCATCATGCTGTATACATTAACTCTACATATACTGTATGCACCATTGTTAGATGACATGTATGTTTAATTCTAATCTTAAAGACATCACACCTTTTTCCTCTGACCTGGCCAGTCCTTAGCTGCACCACCTGCCTCATAATCATGGCTTTCAGCCATGCCACCTCTACCTATCTGGCTTCCAATGATGCATCTATCTGACTTGGTTATTAATCACTTCCCCTGGAGTCATTAATAGCCTTCTAACCCTCATCTTCAGACCAGATGTTGGATTTGCATCTTGATGGTGCTTTTGGAAGTTCATCTTTAAGTGTTGTGCAATGGCTTTCCATAGCATTTGGCTTGCTGTTTAAAACTGTACCAGGTGAGTTGGCGTTAATGACACACATGCTCTTAAAAGTACAGTCCAGATAACACAGTGCACAACTGGATGACAATCTATGAAAAGAGAAGTATGTCACATCTCATTTTCCCAATACATACAGTTTCCCCATAATATATTTGGACACTTAAAGCCACACTTAAAAATGTAAGATTTTCATAGATAAAATATCAAACCAAGTGGCATCTGCAATCAAATGATGCTAGACACAGATCTAACTTCACTTCTCTGAAATTACTTGTCTCTAGGTCATTTGTACTCGACAAATTGCTTTAAAATTGTGTCTGGACCATCTTTCTGTAAAATGCATGCCCCTTTTTTTGATATTTTATTTCTTGCAGTGATATTCCTAATTTTTTTTTTTTGTGTGGCATTCAAAGTACATTTGGGGCCGCAAACCACAGTCCATCTATGGTTTCTAAAACCAGTTAGTAGTCAGTACTCTTAGTTTTGTGAAGGATACGAGCGTTATGGTCAAGGAGATCTACCTAATGTATAAGATGCCTTTATATCCTAGTTCTTAACAGAGGGATAATTTTTGCCCATCTTTCCACCCAAAACTTAACCAGAATTCATGTATTGTGACAGCTTCATGGTCAGTGCAAGCACAGATGTAATTTATTTGCAGAGAGCATTGGTTTATCATACTATATCAATAAAAGATCATACTGAATTTTTAATGAGTTCCTATGGTTGAATCTAGGGACTGAATGTTTTAGTAACAATCTTTTTTAACAACAGACTACTTTTGTACTACAGACTACAGAGTACTTTTGGTTGTATATCTGAATGCTAAAGGGCAGAGTGACCTCTCTTTCTGTGATGTGACAGTCCCATTGATGCTCCTGTCACACCTGTGAATAGATGACTCATACTATGTTGGCACAATCCCCCAAATAAACCTGTTTTTGTCTTCTTCTTTTGGCTGCATGGCTGCAAATCTAAGCCCTATGAGTCTTATTAAAGGAATATTCTGGGTTCAATAAAAGATAAGGACGCCCTGCTCTGAATCAGCCCAATCAGCCAAGAGAGGAATAAAGAGGAGCTGGGGACGCCAGTTCGATAGAGAGATGCACGTGTTGTGTGTGCACATCTTTGTTTTATTTATGTTGGAAAGCAGTTTATGTTATATTTATGTTTCTGCCTTTAAACCCTCCAAAAATTCACTTTCATTGTAAATGGCTCACTGTAACCTCGACTTACTTGTTTTTGTTTTTTAAAGAAAAGGAGGGATGAGTCAAAATATATATATTTTTAGTAATAAACATTATGCCACATATGCTGTCAATGGGCTTAACCCTCTGGGACCCTTTTGGGCCCTGGAGAATTTTTGACATGCCTTGACATTTGTGCTTTTTTCAGTTGCTTAAAAACACATGAATTAAGTCTGATAAAACTGTATTCAGCACAAACTGGGCTACAATATTATGTGAGCAACATGTGTGTACATGTTTGTATTTTTGAGAAAATAACGTTTATGCATGGTTTTTGAAAAACAAAATCTTTAAGTCATTGAAATAAGGCCATATAACACATACTAAATATTTGTCCATAAGCCTTTTGGAAACTGGAACTTGTAGCCAAGAGTTTTGCTACAAAATGATGTGAAAACCATCCTGATCACTCATTCATAAAAACAATATAGTAATTGAACTTTTGAAAGAAACTTTTAGTGTTAGAAAGGTCACATGGGAGGAGGCGTGAACTATAATGAATATTGATTGTAATTCACACCTGAGGAGCAAAAGACCCCTCCCCTGGGCCAATCAGTGAGGAATGTGACAGACAGAGAATGAATGTGAGGAAACTTAATGATAAAAATCAAGTTTTAAGTTAATAATAATTTAATAATTGATGATAGAGTGCAACAAAAATACATCTTCCCAACCATGTCTTTACCCAAATACACTTTGATAAACCTATAATAATGATTTATATTTTTGAGGTGTTGGGACAGATTTCGCTGGAAATTCTATAAATGCGGCAATCGCCCATACGTGTTCACATGATATCCAAATAAGCTCCGGGAGTAGCGTGAAGCTGAAAGTTTGTTGTCACATCGAACGAGAAAAATTGACCATGGATCATTCAAAACAGCAAACCTCCGGGGAATCACCAGTTGTTATAAAAAGTAACCACGAACAACATAGAGTCTACAAGCAAAAAGGGAAAGTGACAGAGTTCGTAATAAAACCTGAATCAACATAAGCTTGGCTTTTCAGAGGTGGCGACATCTCCGAAATCTGAAAGGATTTAAAAGTGACCCAGAGATGGCTTTTTTCTTATTCAACAGATAAGATATTTTATTTATACGGTTTATGTATAGTTGTGTAATCACACACCCATACGTCTGTGCATGTGTGTGTAAGTGTGCGTGTGTGTGTGTGTGTGTAGTGAAATACAATAATTGTGCTGAGGAGCAGAGCCAAAGCACAACCAAAACAATGTTCTTTCACAAGATGCATGCAATTTTATTCTTTAATTTCTAGAGGGCCAAAAGTTACATAGTGTAAATGTAAGTAAATATGTTTATTAAGTTAAAATATATTGTAAAAAGAGATAGTTATCCAAAGCCAAGATGGACAAGAGTCATCTTCACATCCCTCCACTTATTCATATGCTGCTCATATGCCTCTTTCTAGCAGTATTTATGGCCAGGGTACTCTTACTCAGATTATAACCTGCAGCATCATAATCTTTTTCTCTCTATGTTCTTCTCTCCACAGAATCTTAGATTCGGCTGGGGCCTTTAAATGCTCATAAAACGCGCCGGTGAAGCAGTTCTTTTCCATTCCTATTCTTTCAGTGGGAAAAGACCCCCTGAAAGTGAGGGTAAAAAAGTGCCGAATACGTCATATGGGCCTAAGGCTGCACATGGAGGAGGTGCGGTGGTAGGTCCTGCCCTTCGTAGGGGAGGAGCTCTACAATCTATAGAATCTGCCAAGGGAGACGCGGGTCTACCGAAAAAGGGAGACCATACCACGGACGATACATCACAGGAGATAACCGAGACCTGTGTAGCACTTACCCCAGTACATGGCATGTTAGCACATGTACTGGGTCTGACTATGAATTCCTCAGCTGAACTCATGAGCCAGAGGGCTAGGAGGAAGGACATCCAGGGTTTACAGATTGAGAACACGCATGGGAGAAAAGAGCGCATGGCTTCACCTTTGTGGATGAGAAAGGCGCTATACCAAAGCGGTACACCCGGCCAGCTGCCCCTTGTAACGAAACTTACCTGTTCGTACCTGAAAGAACACAGGATGAAACCAGCTCAACCCGGAGATTGTAAAATCTTGCAAGGTATTGGGTGTTGCCCAGCCCGCTGCTCTACAGATGTCTGCTAGAGAGGTGCCACTGACCAGTGCCCACGACAATGCCACACTCCTTGTAGAGTGTGTTAGAACCTGCAAGGGGGAGGCACAGACTGGGTCTGGTAGGCCAAAGCAATGCCTCTGTTTGGAGACAGTGTTCCCTTTCCGCTGTCCACTGAAGCAGACAAAGCTGCTCAGAGCATCTAAAGCTCTGTGTGCGATCCAAGTAGATGCGCAATGCATGCACTGGACACAGCAATGATAAAGCTGGGTCTGCCTCCTCCGCCTCTCAGGAACCTGAGGAACAGATTGTGCTTACCAAGAGACTTACATTCAACAGCATCGTAGTGTGTTGCTATAGCAGCTACAAGAGCTTGCAGGAAGGAAAGTACTGACCTGACTGCACACCTCAGTGACCTGAAGAACACAACTTAGTGAACACTTGCCATTCCAGGGGCTACGCATCACCTGCCACGACAGAGCATCTGCTGTAATATTGAGGTTGCCAGGGATATAAGTGGCCTGCAGCAATCTGAGTCAATCCAGAGGACTCCAGAGGAGGAGGTGACGGTTGAGTTGCAACATGCGACGCAAGCGTAAAACACCTTGGTGGTTTATATAAGCCTCTGTCATCATGTTGGCCGTCCAGACCAACACGTGCTTGCCCTGGATCAATGGCAATAGCCACCGCAGGGAAAGCTGTACTGCCAGCAACTCAAGGCAGTTGATGAGCCAACGCAGGTGAGGTCCTATCCAGGAGACAGCGGCTGCGTGCCCTTTGCACATAGTGCCCCAGCCGGTCTTGGAGGCATCCGTCATAACCACAACGTGCCTGGACACTTGCTGTATGGGGACTCCAGCTTGTTAGAATGCAAGAAATGTCCAAGAGCTGAAGAGGCGGCGGTAGGTGGCTGTGAGAGCCACGCAATGTGTGCTGTGGCACCATGTGTACCTCGGGACCCCGGGTCTGAAGCCAGTGCTGTAGTGGTCTTATATGCATCGACCCGAATGGCGTGACCACTGCTGAGGATGCCATATGGCCCAGGAACCTCTGAAAGTACTTCAGTGGGACCAAACTTTCCTGCCTGGATAAGTTCAGGCAGTTCAGCACTGACTGCGTGCATTCGCATGTGAGGCGCACTATCATTGACACTATCATTGCCGAGAAAAGAGATGCTCTGAACCAGGAGAGCTTGCTCTTTTCCCAGTTGACCTGAAGCCCTAAACGTCTGTGGTGCGTGAGCACCAGGTCCCTGTGTGCACACAGTAACTCTCGAGAGTGCGCTAGAATCAGCCAGTTATCGAGGTAATTGAGTATGCGCAAGGCCACTTCCCTTAGCGCGGCAAGGGCTGCCTCTGCAATCTTCGTGAAGATGCAAGGGGACAGGGACAAGCCAAAGGGGAGGACCTTGTAGTGATATGTCGACCGTCGAACCATAGGAAGGGTCTGTGTTGAGGTAAAATCGAGTGAAAGTACATGTCCTTCAGGTCTACTGCCGAGAACCAATATTGATGCCAGATGCATGTCAGAATGTACTTTTGCATCAGCATTTTGAACGGGAGTCTGTGCAAGACACGGTGAATTAAATCGCATAGCCGAGTAGGATGGTTCTGGCTAACCAGTGTGACGTTTGAGAGCTACAGCCACGCATCCAAACTCCAGGCAAGGGGCACTAACGTAAGTATCACATCTGACGTTCCTGGGAGTGGGGCCGCGTGGTGTGGGGGATCAGGGAGTGCCGCGTCGGAGAGCGGTGCTCTGAACTGAGGCGGCCGTACTGAGGGGACCCTCGAAGCACTTACCTTGCTCCGCGTGCCCAGCGTAAGGTGGGCTGGTGACTGAGGAGGAGGGCCACTGGGGCTGTCGTCTTGACTTGTCACTCACCGGCCAGGGGTGTGGTTTGTGTGATGCAGTGTGGCACGTGAAGGCAGGGGGTCACGTTCGTGAGGCCCAGACTGCAGATGCTCAGTGTCTGGTAGCCTTGGGGGCAGCAACCATGAGCACTAGCGGTGTAAAACGAGGCAAGAGGAAACTGCTATTTTTTTGACAATGTGGGCGAACAAAAAAGAAAAGGGGAACAAAGGATTTTCCTCCCGGCCCTCCACCGGGGGATGGAGTGGTCTGCTACCAGCTCCAAAGTTCCTGCAGACATCTCGATCCTTGGGCATCCCATCTCAGGGGCGCATGGGAGCCCTCCTGAGGGTCTTCATGGCCGTCCGAGAAGCGGGGGCCTCTCCTGCAGGGGGCTCTACGCTGGGGACGAGAACTGGGCTCGGGCTGGAGTGGAGCCGGTTGAGTTTATGTCGCCGCAGGGGGACGCCCTCGGCGAACAAACGGGGTCCATCTGTTGGTTCACCGTTGAGAACTGCTGGGTGAAGTCTGAGAGATGGTCGCATTCAGGAACCGTGCCTTATCTGCGCCCGTCATCTTGACCGGTTTCAGCTACATGCTGAAGTGTCTTTGGGCAAGACACTGAACCCCAAGTTGCTCCCAATGGCATGGCAGCTCGCCATTGTTGTGTGAATGTGAGGGTGAATGGGACAAAGTTTAAAGTGCTTTGGTAACCTCTAATGTTAAAAAGGCGCTATATATGTGCAGTCCATTTTTATATATTTTTTTAAATGAAATATTTTTTCAACAGAACTTGAAGAATCCTAAAACCATTTTTATCTAGTGATATTTCTTTGGAATTGGCACCTCAAATATTTAATTTTACAGTAGCCTACTGGTCAAAGTTCACTGAAAGAATTTTATTGGATCAATGTGGTGCTAACTGTTTTGTGTGAATACTATATAAAAGGTGAACTCTGTAATGTTTTGAATGTTAAAACACTTATTATATGCCAACCAAGAACGGTAACTAATCCATTAGTAGGTTGATAGTAAGTTTCAACACTCTCACTCCTACATCTTTCAGCGCATTGCTGGAAGCATCCCAACCAGCAATTCTCAACCAGGCTCAACCAGTGATGTGAATTTGGGTAGGACTATCTGTTTGATTAACCAATGGCAACAGGGGAGTGTTCAGGAACATGTTTGAAATCAACATGGGTGCGTTCCATGCAGAAGTGATCATCCCTGCCCTGACTTCCTGTAGAGCTGCATACAAGAGTGACATAAGAGCGCAACAGCCATCCAGCTCTCTAATAATCTAATACGATAGTGCTAAATAAAATGCTAAATAAATAAATAAATAAATAAAAAACATTTTAGAGTGCTAAATCAAATATATACTCAGGGTTTGTGTGTTATGTTTAGTAAACTGGCTCTAATTTTTATTTTCCTAATGTCAGAACATTAATTAGAGCCTAAATCTGGGTTACTAGTCAGTTGTTCCGTTTTACTCATCAAACCTTCAAGCAAAGACTCTTCCTCATCCAGGTGACTCAAGGTGAACTTTGGTCCCACAGGGCTTTCAGAACAGCTGCTTGAGCTTAACACAAACATTGTATTCTGTAAATTAGTTGGTAGAGCTAAAGCATTGAACTTTTGGAGTGCATATTCATATAGGACTATAAGGGACTTTAAAAGTATTTGGACACTTAAAAGGATAGTTCACCCAACAATTAAAATTCTCTCATCATTTACACACCCTCACACCACCCCAGATGTGCATGACTTTCTTTGTTAACACAAATGAATGTTTTAGAAGAATATCTCTGCTCTGTAGGTACAATGCAAGTGAATGGTCACCAAAACTCAGAAGGTCTAAAAAGAAAGTAATGTCATCATAAAAGTAATCCATAAAACTCAAGTAGTTCAGTCCATTTCTTCTGTAGTGACATGATTGTGTGGGTGAGAAACAGACCAATATTTAAGCCCTTTTTTTACTGTAAATCTACACTTTCACTTGACATTCTGGTGAGGGAGTGACTTTCACTTTCACATTCAGCCACTTACTTGTTGGGGCTGTCAAAGGTGGAGATTTCTAGTACGAAAGAACTTAAATATTGATCCGTTCCTCACCAATTATATCACTTCTGATGATATGGATTTAACCACTGGGGTCATTTGGATTACTTTTATGTGGTCTGTATGTCATTGTTGGACCTTCTGAGTTCTGGCCACCATTCACTTGCATTTAATGGACCTACAGAGCTGAGATATTCTTTTAAAAATCTTCATTAGTGTTCTGCAGAAGAAAAAGTTGTACAGATCTGGAATGGCATGAGGGTGAGAAAATTATGAAATAATCATATTTTTTAGTGAATTATCCTTTTAAGCCACACTTTAAAATGTATGAATGTCATTGCATTATAACAAAATATCAAACTAAGTTGTCATATGCAATTAACTTCACTTTTCCTAGCCATTTTTGAAATTACTTCTCAATTATTAAATCTTAAAATGATTTTTCTGAAATGTTTCGCTTAAAGTGTGCTATAATAAAAATAAATACCACTTGAAATTATATTTTGTAAATTATAAGAATTAAATTCCAACATTGTAAGTGTGGTTTAGAGTCTTTTTATCTGAATTCTGGGCATCACAAAAGACCATTCATCATATCCAATTCTGCCTAAATGATCTGAGAAATACACATCAGTATAAACAATGAATATGTGAGCATGCAGAAACTGAGAATGACTGATAAACACCTGAGGTCTCCTCTTCAGTTCCCCCACTCTTGTTGTCAGCTCAGTTTAGTCCTGTTACCTTCCTCTCAATTGAATTTGACCTCACTTCAAGAGATTTCAATGCCTGAGTATGAGCTAAAGACAGCCATCATATGTGTCATTTGGCAACCCAATGGCAGAAGCGAAAAGCACAAACAGAGAGGAAAACAGAGCATGAGCTGTCTTCCCAATTACTGCACCTGCTTTGACTTTATTAAGCTCTTACAATGAGCTCCACTGCTGGAGATCTGTATACTTGCCCTAATGAGGCAAAGGGAGACAAAAGCAGCTCTCCTGGGAAATATGCAGTCCATCTATATTTTAAGCAAATGACTCACAGAGAATTACAGAGCTTGGGGAAATACAATTAATTACTAGTATCTATTACTACTACTAATCTACAGACCTACAAAGAGACTAAGCATTATAAGAACAAAGCAAATCTATAATTTCCCTTCAGTTTGTGAGCTGCTGAGCATGACTTTTATCAAAAGACAACAATAATAGTCTTTGTCATGTATAAAAAGCATGTCTACTCATCTATTTTCTTCAGTAAAATGCCTAAGTGTTCTAAGAACACGGCAGATCAATCTTTTTCCTACAGTTTGTCGACTGCACACCAACATAGAGGTAAAAAAACAGGAGATGAATTTTAAAAATAGCTTTACATATTTAACACAGATCAGGTAATCTGCTTAAATTTAATCTGATGTTTAAATTGCTTAAATTTAAACATCAGATTAAACTATTACCTCACAAACATAATGTAAAAAGCCTAACTTAATGAAGACTCATGCGCTGATATAAACTCCACTTACAATGTGTGCTTAAAAGGATTTTCTTTAGTTTTTTTTCTCAGTGCATTTCACGTAATGCTGCCAATCAAGAACGATATGCTGATAAATACCTCTCGTTTGTGTATTCCTCATCTCTAGATTGTTAATTTAGATCAACATCAATGCAGATAAAAAACATGGATAAATTAGCATTTTGAAAGCAACTTTGTAGAAATGAAAGGAGCCACGTTGATTAACTGTCTGACTGATGGCCTATTATATAAGGGTTGCTGTTGGGGTGGATGTCGGCACAGCCATTAACCAGGAAAATAAAAAATGGCACTCCATGTCAAAAAGGTTGACCCTTGCTGTATACAATTCCACCATTTAGACTCAGTATGGGTTTAGCTTGGAAAAGTGCGGGGGACAAAAATCACCTTATTAAAGAGTGTGGGGGATGTGTCCCAGATGGCTGCTGCACCCTTGCCTTGAACATATAGATGCCGGAGTACATAATTTCTATATTTCAGTATTTAATGATTTTCTGTATTTCTGTGTCACAGTATATCTTGTATTCCACTGTATTTCATTTAGGCCTAGTCTGCACAATGACAAAGTCAGCCATACCCTATTCAGGACCATGGTTTTAAATTACCACGGTATGACTGTCTGATACCATCATTGTACCATAGTACCACCACAGCATTTTCTTTTTTGTAAGGAAAGGTAAAGATTAGGAGTCTGTTCCATAACCTAGTTGGCTCCCTTAGGGAGCCATCATTTAAAACTGAAGTATGTTACTTTTCAGTGTTAAAATATTTCCTTGTATCCCAGCTTAATATGTACAATATGAGACAACTACAATTAAGTCATTCAGAAAACTGTAAACCAATTGTCTATGTGGCACTAGAAATCTCCTGTGTTTGTTTAGAGCCATCCGCTTAGAACGTCCCAACAACGTTACTCAACCAATGACGTGAGATGGGGGTGGGACTATCTGAAAGTTCGAACAACAGCAGACATGGGGCATATTCAAATAGCTGTTTTGAAAACATAGTTTATATTTACAATTCTGTTTGATGGTGCTAGTCTTGCAGAAATTACATACTTCAGCTTTAAAGGTGCACTTTTGTTGTTTGTTTTCAGTTACAGATGCCTTTGTAGAAATTCACTATTCACAATCAACCATAATTAATTTAATCAAAGAGTGTAAGTATCCAATAAAAAGACAGTTACTGAGATTAAGCAAGTAGTATTCAGCTGGTCAAGTGATTCTTAAATGGCAGCCCACATGAAGGCTCCCCTGCACCATGTAGAATAAAACAGCTTTTATAAGGTTTCTGATATTACTAAACTCCTCATTCATGTGTGTTCATGACTTTTTTTTTTTTTGTTCAAGGTTTTTTTTATTATTATTATTATATAAAGTCAGGACAATAGTTTCAAACATTGTACAACAGTAATACAACATAAATGAGGATAAAATAGAACTTTCCTATTCCCGAGCCCATACCATCTCCAACCCCATATCCCCCACCCCCAGGATGGGTCTTACATGTAACACACACATAAACGCACAAACAAACATTTACAGAGAATCCAAATTAAGGGAGTGTTTAAAACATAAAAAAACTAAATAAAAAAGGGGGGAAAAAATAAAATAAATAAATAAATAAAAAACAATGGAGTAAAAATTGGTTGTGGGTGAATGCACACCCTAATCAAGGACGTGTTTGTAGCTCATTGAAATAAGTAATAAAAGAATTCCAGCGTTTGAAAAAGTTATCAGTATTCCCTCTGAGAGTGGATTTCACCTTCTATAATTTTAGAAAGAAAATAAGGTCCTTCAGCCACAGGGACACAGAAGGGGACTGTGAGGATTTCCAGGAGAATAGGATCCTACGCCTTGCCAGCAGAGTAGCAAAGGCAACAACATCTGCCTGTCCTCCAATAAGGAGCTGTGGGACTGGTGTAACACCAAAAATAGCTAGTAGGGGGCTTGGTTCATCAACCTCTGGGTACATTTCTGATAGTCTTGATTGTGAGAAATGCAATCTCTGTACTACTTTAAACTGGATAAACCTAGATGGGTACATGATGAAGAAGTGTGTATTCTCTTGATGGCTCTCTCCCAAAAATCATCTCTAAAATCAACTCCCAGTTGAGTCTCCCATGCAGCAGAGGCTTTAGAGCTAGTCTGTTTGTCAAAAGACAAAATACTTTGATATATTTTTGAAATTAGAGATTTTTGATGAGGTTTATGTCGAAATATCTCTTCCCATGGTTGCCTTGGGGGCGGGGAGGGAAAGTCGGGAAAGGTGTTGGCGACACAGTGCCTAGCCTGAAAATACCTGAATAAGTGAGTGGGGGGGTAAGTTGTGAGAGGTGGATAAGTCTGAGAAGTTGGGAAAAACATTGCCTATGAATAGGTGAAGCTCACTATGCCATTTCTCTCTCAAAGACCAAAGACGGGATCTAACTGAGAGGGTGGAAAGAGATGATTGCTGCAGATGGGCATTAGAGTAGAGGCAGAACATGACTGAAAGTGGTGCCTGAATTGATACCATATTTTAAGAGAGGTACAGACAACTGGGTTGTCTGTGTAGCGAGAAGGAGACAAGGGGATGGAAGAAAACAAGAGAGCAGGTAGGGAAGACGACACACATGACCCAGCCTCAAGTTGGCACCACGACGTCTGTGGAGCATCCAGCCAAAACAAACACTTCTGGATGTTGGCTGCCCAGTAATAATGCATAAAATTAGGCAGAGATAGCCCTCCGCTGAGCGTGCATTTCTGCAGCAGGGATTTCCTAACTCTGGGAGTCTTCCCTTCTCATATAAAAGAGATGAGTGCCTGATCAATAGATTTAAAATACGATTTGGATAAAAATAGGGGAATGGATTGAAATAGGTAAAGAAATTTTGGCAGTATGTTCATTTTAACAGCATTAACTCTCCCAAGCATACACATGGGAATGTTACACCATTTCTGAAAAGTAGTCTTCATATGGGAAAGGAGAGGGGTGAAGTTAGCATCTAATAGGGAAGATAGTGAGCGAGTAACATTAACTCCTAAATATTTGAAACCAAGACAATTCAATTGGAATGGCAAATCAGACTGTTGAAGTGGAGGCATACATATACTTTTTTGCAGGTTGAGCTTGTACCCAGGAAAAGAGCCAAAAGTTTCCAATAGAGACAAAATCTTAGGTATGTGGGAGACAGGGTCAGTTACATACAAAAGCAAGTCATCGGCATACAAGGCAAGTCTGTGTTCTGACCCCCAGTGGGTTATCCCTAAAAATGAGGGCGAGGTTCTGAGTGCAATTGAGAGAGGCTCAATAGCTATAGCAAAAAGCAAAGGGGAAAGTGGACAACCCTGGCGAGTTCCACGGGATGTAATATATTCAGAATTGAAATGATAAGTGTTGATAGAGGCTAGAGGTGATGTATACAAGAGGCGTATCCAAGATATGAATGCCTCTCCAAAGCCAAACTTACTCAAAGTTGCAAAAAGATACTCCCGTCCAACTCTATCAAAAGCCTTCTCGGCATCTAATGAAATTACTAATTCAGGGTGATTATTTATTTCTTCAGAATAAATGATATTAAACAGGGTACGAATGTTGAAAAATGAATGACGGCCTTTAATACCAGTCTGTTCTTCCGATATTATGCTTGGGCAGAACACCCTCTATGCAAGATGACAGTAACTTTGCCAAAACCTTAACATCAGCATTGAGAAGGCTAAGGGGCCTGTATGATCCACAAGAGTAAAACTTTTTTAATGGGAAAAAAATTACTGAACGCACCTTTAAGGCATCATATTGCGCGTCGAGTCTCTTGTGTGCTTTGTGGAGTGCTAATAGACCTTTTTCACACTCTGGGTTTAAGAACACTGAAGTAAACGTTTGCAGGGTAAACTTCGACAGCAGTGAATGGGAGATCACAACAAATATTATTTTTACTTACCCATTTGCTCCAAGAGCAAAAGAAAAAGTCCACTCTTACGTTTTAATAACTTAAAAGAAGAGGAAATAAAAAATAGATAACCGTGGATTAAGACAGTAAAATTGGAGAAGATGCCAAATTTACTGTCACTAACTCAGCATCTGTAATAGAAACCCCCTTGCAGCTATAGTAATGAGTTTTTTAAAACTAATCTCAGGGTAATATAACACAAAACATAATGTTATCAATGTACACTCAAAAAAATGTATAATATAAAACAATTTGCAAGACTTATGCTTCTAAATAAGGCAGAAACCCGCAATCACAGTCTGTGAAAAAGGTCTGTGTATCTCAATCATGCAGGGCACTCCAATTCGGTGTCTAATAAACCTTATTCACAGTAGCATCATCTTTCATGTGAATGAAATTGAGGCTGTGAGGGATACACCTACAGTCTCTTCAATGGCATCCGTTGTATAAAGCTCCAAGATCACATTTAGTTTTCCATAAATCATGTTTTCTGAAGTTTTTGTCAACTGAAATTTCTGGAAAGAGGTATAATATTTTATCGGTCTCTAGCTTTCCTAGCTTGTTATGTTGTTTATCAGGCAGACTCTCAGTGGAATTAGGCTTTTCCGAGTCACTATAGGTCCAAGGCCTGGACTACTATCAAGATTTACAGCTTATCACAGATTCTAAAAAGATCTGAGAACAAATGAGGGGTGGACAGAATTCAGTGAATAGTTGCTCATTAGTAAGGCTTATTATTACGTCTTACCGAACTCACAGACTTGTTGAGAGATTAGCATTATTAAGCACTGCTTGCATTTTATATATATATATATATATATATATATATATATATATATATATATATATATATATATATATATATATATATTTGTTCAGGTTTTATTCATATTTTTTATCTCTGCCAGTCAGAGTGTAAAGAAAACTCCAATGTGTTGCTCACTAGAGGGCAATGAAGAGCTGAGAGAGAAGCTTAGTTCGACAAACATTCATCTCAACATGAAAGCCTTAAACAAGTGATGTGCTGGGTGTATTTTTTTGCCATTAACCATACAAGAGATAAAAACCAACAACAAAGGCTTATGTATGTTATGTTATGTATGTATGTGTCTGTATTCTCTTTCTGCACCTACTCCAGTGATGTTTTCTGGTCTATTAGCACTACTCCATTTGTTTCTTCTCAAGAAAGAGAAAAAAGCTATGTCAAGATGTTTTAAGAAAACTCATAAAGCAAGTGGAATGCACACACATTCACAGTCATATAGTCTTTTATTTGGAGTGAATTCAATGGACATGTCAGTGCTGTCACAGCAGTGGATGTTGTAAAAAATAGAGTAGCTTTTGTTGTTTCGATAGTACGCAGTCTGTGAGCACAAAAAGACTCTTTTATCTCTCTCTGTCCTGTCATGAGCTGTTTGTGTGTGATGCAGTAAACAGAACTGAATAACAGAATATGTTTTACCTGTGCTCTCTCTCTCAGTAGTTGCTTTGAGCACTTGCAGGGCAGTCTTCTGTTTCTCTGTCAGAATGTGAGAAAAGCAGTTTTTGACTTTCAGGACTTCAAGACCAAGTGCCTAAGCTATAAACAGTAAAATGTTTGTGATCTCAGTTAGAAACAAAAAGTGACAACTGTGATAATTTTGTTCTGTGCATAGAATTTTATGATGTTCAGTGTGGATTGATGGCAGTCTTTATATTGTTTATGGTGTTTTGTTTAATATGCATTGAATGCAACTTCATCACCAGTGATTTGTCTGCTTATTGTGATATTGTGAAAAGAGAAGAGAAGGGAAATAGGGGGAACAATGAACACGAAAAATGAAAGAAATGCAATTGTCTGTCCTCCGCTCCTCGTGAACTGCTTCAAATTCACCCACCAGAGTGTCAGGGCTGCCTTCTTGTGACATTACTGCTATTATGTAGATTTATGCTGCAAGTCTGAAAAGTACTCTGTAAAAATCATGTTTAAAATGTACAAAGGGAAACAAGAAGAGCCAAAAATTTATTTTCACATGATCTGAAGAAAATATGAATGGTGCTTGTGGGTGCTTGCCAGGGCATTTCTATGCTGTTGCGAATGTGTTCTGAGTGTCTTTTAATGTGTTACAATGCAATTGTTATGGCTGTGTGGTTGTTAGGGCATCGCTTGCTTACTGGTCCTAGTCAAATGAGCAAACCTCCAAGAATCTGTGGTATTCTGGTCCATAGATATGTCTTAGGTCCCTCCTTCAATCTATGTCTATGGAACTTTCTACCTTGCAAAAATGTTTCAAGAATCAGCATTCAAGGTTTGAAGTTAATGTCTTTAACATAAACAGTGCAGAAAGAGTCATGAGCTGAATTTTAAAGGGATAGTTCACCCCCAAAATAAAATGTATTTCTGAGTTTGATGCAAGAATGTCATATGGGTTTCATTTAAAATAAGGGTCAGTAAATTATTACAGAATTTTCACTTTAAGGGGAAATATCCCTTTAATAATTAAGGCCAAGGTATTCTTCAGTTAGACGTGAACGCTAAGCATCTGTGTACAGGACGCATTACCCAAATTTTGTCATCAGTAGAGTGCTCAATCTCTGCCCTGATTTCACTGCATTTTGTATTGTAAACTTTCTTAAAAATGTATATTCTATGTTATGAATCTTGTAGCTGTCACATCAAAGATTGTGAAGTGCTACTTTGCTCAAGGGTTATGTCACCTGCATTCATACCTCTGAGCTGCTCCATCTGGGTCCCGATGACTTGCACATGAACTAACACAATAACCACTTTGATTTTCAGCTCGTTCTGACTGGCTCGATGCTCCCAGGTCACTTCCTGGCAGGCTTCCAGATGGTGGCACCTTTGAATTAGAGTTGCTAAGCTCCAGAGCCTCTTCCACCATCTTTGTCCTCTGCTGCAGGATCCTGGCTCTGTGGTCCTCTACCTGGCTTCTGCTCGCACTGAATCTGGCTTTCAGTGCCGGCCCCTGACTTTGAATGCCACCGGGTCAGATTTGACCGCAGTTCCCTGCTGAGACACGAAAGCCCATTCGGTTTTGCCAAGATGTCCAGCCAGGGATTGCAAAGGCTTTCTGCTCCAGCTGGCTCTTCTGAACCTCGGCTTGAGTCTCCACACTTTCTGTTTGCACTGTGCCCTCCGCGGAATGAAGGCTGCCCTTCCATGCCCTGGATACAACAGGCAGAAGGGTTAGAATGAATAAGACCCTCATCTTGGAGTGTTGAGTGTAACAACCAAACATACAATGGCTTGATTTGTCCACCAATTGTTTCTCATGAACCAAAAAAATATGCCTGTGGTGACATATATGCAAAATGATATTATGTGGGTCCTTGCAGCAGTTCCAAGTAAAAATGTTCTACAAAAGAGATAAGTTTTTTAAAGGTTAATGCTCTATTGGTTTCTAAATAAAAAAACCTACATCTATAACCTTATCTTGCAGCAACCTGGTCTCATAGTGAAAACGTGACTCTATATACATTTTTGTATATATATAATATTCAGATAATTAAAATGCATGGCATACAGTTCACAGCAATCCATTTCAACAGTGAATTTGTCAATCAGTTGGAGAGTTTACATCTGCACCAGACATGCTTGTGTAGCATCTCGGTGTGTTGTGTCATAAACATAAAATGTTTAGGTCACTGTGTCAAGTTAAATATAGTTTAATACTCAATCTTTAAACACATCTTGAGATCCCTTAGTTCAGATTTGCGCTCCATCAAGTGTTTTGAACGCAAGAACATACCCAGCAAACAATTTTAGGTTCTGGGAACGTTCTGGGAACGTTAGTTTTTGGTTCCCAGAACGTTCCCAGAAAGTTCCCTATTGGTGATCCAGGAAAGTTTTCTTAACATAAATAGAACGTTCCCTTAAGGTTAGGGGAACGTTCTGGAAACTTTATGGGAATGTAAAAAAAGACTTTGCCAATCAATGAGCGCTCTCTACTGCCTGATAATGGTCATGTAATTAAGCATTTGATCACTGCTGTTAAAGCAAACATTTGCAACCTTTTAATTTGTTTAAGAAAAATAGAACCTAAAATAACCTACAGGGAACATTCCCAGAACGTTCCTGTTTGGTTCCCAAAAAAATAACCAAATGGGAAGCATACGGGAACGTTCTGGGAACGTTCTGTGTTTGCTGGGATAAGGCATGTTTGTGTTGTTCTGCCTACTGAAGTGTTTTCTTACACAATTAACCGCTTAAAGGCAGATGTCTTTAGCAATAAACTTACATGACAAGGTGTTTTTTTAGACATGACATCATCAAACATTTTTATTTATGCATTTTCACTTTATCGATAACGAAACAGAGAGAAAAGTTAATGGAAACTACGTTATTGTGTGGTGCTTCTTTGACACTTTCAGCTCACTTGTCAATTTGCATGATCTTTCTGAACTGTTTTTTCCAGTCATGTGCATAGAAAGTGCAACACTCTTGAGCAGTGGCGAATTCTCATGGCAGGTAAAGCCTTCTCTGCTGGCTTAACATGCCAAATTAATACATATTTTTCATCCTTTCATTTTCAGTCACATGTATTTTTAATCGCTTTACACTCTTAATTAATCTACAAACAAATAGAGAAAAACTAAAAGTTTATCCAATCAGAATTTATTCCTTGATGCTTACAAGTGAAGTGTGACAACTGTTTCACAAATCACATGCCTGAAGCATTGCGTGAGTCTGAGCTCCACCCCCTCAGGCCTTCAGAATTTTTGTAGAATCCCTCAACAGTACAAATAAATGAGCAACTAAAGTCAGATTGTCAGATACATCAGCCAATCAGATTGATTTATTTGTTCTTGGTGGGTGTGATCTTTAGGATATGTCCCGATCTAGGCCTTCTAGCAGGCCTTGAGTGACTCAATCACGCTTTAAGTGGCAAAATTTGACAGCGAAGAGCGCAAGATCTTGCTGACAAGTCAACTGTCATCACCGCTATTGCTATTAAGAAAGAGATCCTTATAGATTTAAAAACACAAGATGTTCTGCATGATCGTGTGATTGATTTATTAAACAGGAAAGGAGGACTGATTTTCACTTCAAGTAAATTGGTAAGTGCTTTTTGCTTTATTATAGCAACATCAGGAGTTTTCTAAGTGTAAATTTGGCTGCTGGAGCATTCAGTGTCGAATCAAGTTTTGAAAAGTAGTGCTGTGTTCCATTCCACTCGGAAAGTCGGATTTTACAACTTCCTACTTGGAAAAGTTAAATGGAATGCATCTTGAAGTCAGAATTACAACTTGTAGGCCGTGCAGAAATTCTCAACTCAGATTTTGCAGAGATGCAGGGGCATGATGTCACACAAACATGTCAACACTCAGGGAGATATACAAAATGATGAACATTCACTTTATTAAGTAATATCAATAAATGCGTTTCTTTCCACATTGCATGATATTAAAGCTTGTTTAACAAACGCCTGCAGAAACAGGTGTTTAAACATAGCGTTGCAGTTTTGTTGCATCTTCCGAATATCGGGGAAGCTATACTCCAGAACTATATATCACCAGCTATACTTTTTAAGTTACAAATTAGCCTAGTTGTGGCGTAAATGGGCACTAAGTCACAATTTATGCACTACTAAATATTTGAGAACACCATTAAACTTAGTAAGGACATAACCCAACATATGAACAAAATATTTACGGAAGCCTCCGAACAGGAGTAACTGATGGAATAAAAAAGCAGACTCATTTAATGACATCAATGAGCTCATGGTTTGTTGTGACAGGTATCAATCTTTTCGATGTTTACATTTATGAGAGAGAAAAAAACATGCCTCTTCAGCATGAAACCATTCAGTTTCAGTTTTCAGGAAGTGTCCCCCGTGGTCAATTTTCAACACCTTAAAAATAAATAAATAATAATAACAACAAAAAAACCCCATTATAAATTAAAAGAAAATGTCTGTCTGTCTGTCTATCTATCTATCTATATATCTATCTATCTATCTATCTATCTATCTATCTATCTATCTATCTATCTATCTATCTATCTATCTATCTATCGGATATTAAAATTAAATCAAATTTTCCTTTGGAGAAATACAATTAGAACCATTTGCTCTCCATGTGTTCTCATTGATGTCTAGGGGAAACAAATTATATATTAAAGAGATCTCATTTGTGATTTTTATTTCATATAAATAGCATTTCCATGTATATGTATGTATATATATATATATATATATATATATATATATATATATATATATATATATATATATATTTGCGAGAAAGTGTCCCCTGTTGTAGTTTAAACAGTGTGTGTTTGAGAATAAGATAAATCTAAATTAGCAAATTTAACTCTATTCAACCAACCTGTTTGTTTCTGTCTCTCTGTGGACAAAAAAAACAAACATGGTTTTGTTCTCCGCCATCTGTGCAGCGTGACTGTACCTTATCTTTCACTGCAAGCTTCCCAACAAGGAATATCTAAACGCAACAGCAAGATTTATCTAAGCCTTAACTCTGTATTCGAATATTTCCACATTCAAATACAGTAACATGATCACAGACTGTGATATAGAATAGCTAGGCAATTATAGATTGTCTTTATAGATTCTAGTTTTGCAGCAGCAAATGGTTCAGAACATGCAAAATTCTTTAGGCAGTCAGCCCTGACATGCAAAATAACTTAAGTCAGACCTTAGCAATTGCATAAAGGACACAGAGATCACATACAGATTATGCATATGAGGATTTGTGGAATAGTTCAGTGCTACAGCATGTAACCTGATGCTATATTTGCATAGCTGAGGCAGTTCAAACAAATCACATAATTTGAACTAATGACAGAGTGAGTGGATAAAAACCTGGTTTGATTTATTTAACAAATAGGACCTCAGGGGATTTGAGGACATGTAAGCTTTTCAAAGTTTCCAACAGCATGATGAAACAAGTGTCCATGACTTTGATAAAGAAAACCCTTCAAAATATTTTGTATTATGTAAGCTGATTGTCATCCAGATCCTAAGAGCAGACAAGAGGCTGTGAGGAAAGGAATAACACAAAAATAAAGCATACTTTCATGCTTTTCTTGGCTTTATCTAGCCAATATTTATGGTCTTTGTTGGACAAAAAGACTGTAAAATCATTCTTCTCTTAATGATTGTGAGCCAAGCAAATCCCTAGATTTGAGGCCCTACACTTCATGCTTTATATTGAGATTATTTTGTGGTTTTCTTTTTTCCAACTAACACAACATTTCGATTTATGCCAAAAATCTCCAACAGTACATTCGTCCAATAGTCAATGGGTTTGGCAAATTTGAAATGGATGACAATATTTTGCCTGAAGAGAAGTAGTTCCATCTTTATAATCTCATTTGAATACCAGTCATGTTCTGTATATTCCTTATGATTTATTCATGAATGCTGGCATTAACCACAGTAAAGACACCCAAAAATCCTTAAATAGAGCCCAAGGTTTCTTTGCAACCTCTTAAGTTTGTAACCTTCCCCCAGGCATGATTCAATGAATAAACATCTGATTTGGTAACAAGTGCATTTCAGTTTTATTTGTTTAATTATATCTAAAATATGCATTACAGATGCAAAGAAGATTTAGTCAAAGTATTAATGCAATTAATGGAGAATATTAGATATTAAATTTAATACTGCATAAAAACGGTTAGAAACATCTCACTCTATAATTCAAAATCAATTTCTGCACCATACTAGGGCAGAATTTCTTCCTTGCTCTCCCTCTTTCCCTCTGATGTGTCTTGTAATGACAGATGGAAGGCTGTCTAAATGAGTTGATGACACATAAGAGGGATTAAAGTTCAAACTGCACCAGTTCGAGCCTTCAATGCACATTATGTAGAGCCACAGTTACTATCTCGTTTGCGAGATCCAAAGTTTTAAATGCTAGAGGCATCTAGATGACTTCATAAATCTCCATTAGAGGAAAAAAAAAAGTCACGAGTACAGCATGTTCAAAATAGGAAGGAACCATAAGATAGAGAGTAAGAGGCAGAGAATGACTGGGAAAAACAAGAAACATATTCAATTATATGTAAAAATAATTGTTTTTGTAAATCGCTGAGCTGATGAGAGCTTTTATGACCGTTCAATAAATGTTTGTTTTGGGGGTGTATATTTTTCAATATACTGCAACACATGATGCCATAGTGTACCAATAAATATGGCGTATTTATTTTGAGAAATACGACCTGAACCTCATTGAAAAGGTACAGCAGGAGATCATACAGCATTTAAAGTAGAAAACTGGCATTCAGATCGTCTCTAAAATGGTTCTCAGAGGGTCATCCTTCTAGCATAAAAAATAACTCTTAACCTCCACTGTTTGCTGTAAAAAAACAGTGAAGACATCGTGATCCACAATATCTCAGTATGTGGGAGGATACGGCATGTCCTCTGTGTTGTAAAGCCACAGGGCAGCCAGCATTCACTATAGCAACGATATAACCTGACCAGCACCCTGATCTTTTGCACACTTTGGCAGCTTTATCTCTCTCTGTAAACAGCATCGCTTTCTATTCTGCACTCCATTTAGAACACAGTTTGAACTTTTCAGATGCTGTTGCTTCATGCCTGTCTGCTGAACATCTGGCCTGTATCGTGACGTACATGGTTAGGGACATAGGCCCGTATTAGATGCTTATGTTGAGAGGCAATTGCTTGTATCCAAATGGCTCTGTGGGAAACATCTGCCACCGTGTGATTGGTGCTATGTGAAACATCTGCTGCAGTGTGATTGGTTTCATAAGACACGTCTGTATGGATGTGACAGGCACTAGTGATAAGTTTATGACCATCTACACCAATTTTTTGTCTCTGCAACATTTTTTAAATTCTTAATTATTGGCTTTTTCTAGCAAGTCATTGGAGAAACAAGGATGTGTGTGTGTGTGTGTGTGTTTGAGAGTGGGGGGTGGGGGGAACAGACAGACAGAGAGAGATGAGTGTGTAAGAGATGTATAAGTAGCTGCACCAAAAATGAGCACTTAAATACATCTCAAATTTGGACCTAAAAAAGTGCGAAATTTTGCAAAATAACTTTCAACAAATCTTCAGAAAGGACCATAAAGAGAAATAGAAACATTAATCAACAAAAACAGAAGATAAAATATCATTTTGGGATATATTTCTCAAATCAAAACAACTGGCTAGCTAACAGCGGCTTTACAAGAACAAAATCCATCTGCTTCATCAAAGATCCTTGTTGGTAATATTAATAAATAATATTAATAACATTAACATTAATACACCTGATAAGATATATATAATTCTGTGTTAGGCTAATAAGGTAAATAATTAGCCAAGTCTTCTTTTAAAATAAACAAGTGATCGCCATGATAACCAGCCAACAGACACTAAAGAAGAGCACAGCTGTCAGAGCAGAGAGCATGGAAGTTGAGTATCCTGCTGTGACAGGGCGGAGGGCGGGACCGGGTTATGATTATACACACACGGTCCCTTATCAGGCTAATTAAGCCTCAGAGAGGGATAAAAACGGCCGACTGCAGATGGTGGTGCGACAGAAAGAGATTGTTTATGGGCAGCTGACCGTCATGTGTTTGTGTTTTTCGTTCAAAGTTTTTCATTCAAATATTATTTATATTTTCAATCCTGTTCTTGCCTCCTCCTTTCCATTGAACTCCTATACACTGGTGCCGAAGACCCGGGAAGCAGCATGGATATGCCGTAGTAGAGTTCTTGCCACTACCCCCCCCCCCCCCCCCCTCAACGGAGCAGCCGCAAGGGGAGAAGGGGCTCCTAACCGACCGCCTGGAGTGGTCAGGGCCACTGGCAGGGGCGGAGAAGTCCCGATCCACCTGGGGAGGCATGGCTGTCATCCATTAGAGGGTGGAGTGGCCGAGGAACAAACTACGGCATATCGGAGAACTGGCGAGTACATTTTTTTTTATCTCTCTCTCCTCTCTCTCTCCCACTGCCACTCCGTGTTGGCGGATCTTTTAAATATCTTTTAAAATATCTTAAAAATTTTACAGTGTTTTTTGTGGGGGTACTAAACTGTTACAGAAAGTAGTAGTTAGTGAAGGCATCGGCTCAAGAGGCAGATTAGAGATGTGCAAAGATAAACACCTGGACAAAGATGACCCTCTGTTTACCATCACTCCACCAATGAAAAGGTCATGGTCCAAGGGAGTGAAGCAAACCTGGAGTCTTTTGAAGACGTATTCTCCTTGTTGAAAGCTAAAGTGAACACCAAGAGGGTAAATGTCCTCTTTGACAGTGAAGATGATGAGAGTCCAGAGAACCCCAACACCTTGTCTATCTAAAGGAGAGTATGGCCCTGCTAGAGATGGACTTTGCCGAATTCAAGGAGCAGACCCATGCCAGGATGTCTGACCCCCTCATGAATACTGTCCAGCAGCTGAAAGAGGAGCTCAAGCAACTCAAGAGAGAAAACAAGTCATTGGCGTCTGACCTCAGCGGAAGTCTAGAGGCACTCAAACAGGAGAACAATGTGCTCCATTCTCAGTTAGCCAAAGTGAAGGAGGATGCTGAAAACAGAGAAAGGAGCATCACCAGGCAAATCAAAGACCAACTCTTATCAATCCCTAGTCTCTCAAACACCTGCCTTAACTAAACCACACCCTCTCTGCTCTGCACCCAGCCAAACAATACCTTGGCACCTCCTGATACATCCACACAGCCAGCTGCCAACAGTGAGCACTTCCCATCACAGCTTCCCTCCATCCAGCCTGATGAACAAAACCCACAAGTGGTCTAGCTGGTTGACTCAAATGGGAAATTCCTATACAAAAACAAGCTTTTTCATGGAAAGAAAGTTTTGTCTAAACGCTGTAGCTCCACGGGCCAGGCAATGAAGCTACTGAAAAAGGAGAATTCAGAATCCTGAATGCCTGCTGATTCACAGAGGAACAAATGATCTGCACAGGTTCTATAAGGACACTGCAGAAGCGGTGAAAAAGATGGTGGAGCATGCCAGTGGGGAGTTCCCTGACACCAGCATTGTGGTCTCCACCCTGCTGCCTGGGAAAGACACCCCTCACCGTGTCATCCATGACATTAATATGGAGATCAGAAGAGGATGTGCCACCCTTCCAAATGTCAACCTGGCTCTCCACCCAACCATTGGCACCTGGGACCTTTATGATGGAATTCATCTACACAAAGAGAGGGTAAAGATATTTGCAAAAACCCTCAAAGACACAGCCCTGGGACGCAGTCCTTCAACACCATCCTTAACAAAAAGCCTTTGAGGCCATCCCAGATCTCCTCTTCCCTATTACTGGCCCAGGATCATTCCCCCTGCAATGAGGAGAGACAACAGTTCAGCCTGGACCCAAAGTTGCCCAAGCACCCAACACCTCACCAATGTGAAGTGCAACCAGAGGAGGCACCATCCCCCACCTCACCCTCTACCCACCAATCCCCCTTACAGCATCATAGATGTGCAGCAACACCTGCCCCTTGCCCTCCTCTTCACCTGCAACAGCAGAGATATGCAGCAGCACTTGCCCCTGGGCCCACTGCTCACCCACAGCAGCAGACATATGCAGCAGCACCTGCCCTTGGGCCCCCTGCCCACCCGCAGCAGCAGAGTTATGCTGCAGCTGCAGCCCAGACTAATTTACAGGTCCATGGTCCCTCCCCCTACAACCTCTGAACTGGGAGACATCAGGGAGATGCTGCACACCTTGGTGTGGTATAAAGAAGATCTTTGTCATCAGATTAACATCTTTGTCATCACATTAACTTCTCAAGATGGCGCCGAGTATGGCTGCTGCGTCGCGAGCTCCGTCAAAACACTGCAGATTATTGTTTGTTTTGTTTACAGTTCTGTGTTTTTTTGTCTTGGATGTTGTCTGCCTTATTGTGTATGACAGACAAACGCTTTTGGACATTGGTTCGGCAATCACACACCGAAAACCGGACTTCACATTCCTCAATGCCGACCCGCGGTTTACAAACACGCCAGCGGAGCCCTTTGTTTGGGCTGCCCGGCCGCGGAAACGCAGAAGGAAAAGAGGAAAAAGAGCCGGCGTTCTCATCAGATTAAGACGTCGCGCAAATCGCCCCCCGCTACCCAGTATACTACTGGCAAATGTTCAGTCTCTGGACAACAAGCTCTGCAAGCTGAGAGCGCGGATCTCCTTCCAACGAGAGACGAGAGAATGCTGCGTTATCTGTCTTACGGAAACCTGGCTGGCTGCGGAGATTCCAGACTCGGCCATCGAACCCACGGGTTTCTCCGTGTACCGAGCGGACAGAGCGAAAGACCTCTCAGGTAAAATTAGAGGTGGAGGTGTATGTTTTATGATCAACAAATCATGGTGTGATCAGAGGAATGTACATTTTATCAGGTCTTTCTGCTCTCCTGATCTGGAATATCTCATGCTTCTGTGTCGACCATTCTGGCTACCGAGGGAATTCACAGCGGTCATTATCACAGCTGTGTACATCCCCCCACAAGCCGACACAGACCGGGCACTTAAGGAACTGTATGGCAGTATAAGTGAGCAGGAGACCGCGCACCCTGAGGCTGCGTTCATTGTTGCCGGGGACTTCAACAAAGCCAACTTTAAAACAATAGCACCAAAATACCACCAACATATCAGCTTCAACACACGAGGGGACCGGGTTTTGGATCATTGCTATTCTCCTTTCTGGGATGGCTACAAATCCCTCCCCCACCCACCATTTGGCAAATCCGACCACTCCTCCGTTCTGCTTCTGCCCGCTTACAGGCAGAAACTGAAATGGGAAGCACCCACCCTCAGAATGATCCAGTGCTGGTCGGACCAATCAGACTCTGCGCTACAGGACTGTTTTGATCACGCGGACTGGGAGATGTTCCGGTCTGCCTCCGATAGCGTAAAGTGTTTCATCAGGAAGTGCGTAGAGGACGTTGTTCCGACAAAAACTATACGGATCTACCCCAACCAGAAACCCTGGGTTAACGGCGATGTTCGCGTGGCACTTACTGCGCGGACCACCGCTTTTAATTCCGGGAACACGGAGGAGCGTAAACAAGCCAGTTATGTCCTCCGTAACTCCATCAGTACAGCCAAACGCCAGTACAGGCACAAAATTGAAGGTCAGTTCAACACCACTGACTCCAGAAGTATGTGGCAGGGAATTAACACCATCACGGACTATAAACAGAATAAAAACTCCGCCATGAACACGTTGCCTCTCTCCCGACGAGCTTAATACTTTTTATGCTCGTTTCGAGGACAACAACAACACCGCCCTCGCGGAGAGAGCACTCGCGGCCGATACTACAGAGGTTGGTTCACTCTCCGTCTCTGTTGCGGATGTAACCCGATCCTTTCGACGGGTGAACATTCGCAAAGCCGCGGGTCCAGACGGCATTCCGGGCCGCGTCATCAGAGCATGCGCGAACCAACTGGCTGGTGTTTTTACGGACATTTTCAACCTGTCCCTCTCCCTGTCTGTAGTCCCCACATGCTTCAATACATCAACCATTGTGCCTGTACCGAAGCAATCAAAAATCACTTGCTTAAATGACTGGCGTCCTGTTGCCCTCACCCCCATCATCAGCAAATGCTTTGAGAGGTTGATCAGAGATCACATCTGCTCTGTTCTGCCCACCTCTTTGGACCCATTGCAGTTTGCCTACCGTAACAACCGCTCCACTGATGATGCTATTGCATCTACAATACACACTGCTCTATCCCACCTGGAAAAAAGGAACACATATGTGAGAATGCTGTTTGTAGACTACAGCTCAGCATTTAACACCATAATGCCCTCCAAGCTTGATGTGAAACTCCGGGTTCTGGGCTTAAACAGCTCGCTGTGCAGCTGGATCCTGGATTTCCTGTCAGGCAGACGTCAGGTGGTTAGAATGGGCAGCAACATCTCCTCATCACTGACCCTCAACACTGGAGCCCTGCAGGGCTGTGTTCTCAGCCCACTCCTGTATTCCTTTTACACACATGACTGTGTGGCGACACATAGCTCCAATGCCATCATTAAGTTTGCTGACGATACAACGGTTGTAGGTCTGATCACTGACAATGATGAAACAGCCTACAGAGAGGAGGTGCACACTCTGACATGCTGGTGTCAGGAGCACAACTTCTCCCTCAACGTCAGTAAAACCAAGGAGCTTGTGGTGGACTTCAGGAAGAAAGTCAGAGAACACAGCCCCATCACCATTAATGGAGCACCGGTGGAGAGAGTCAGCAGCTTCAAGTTCCTCGGTGTCCACATTACAGAGGAACTCACATGGTCCGTCCACACTGAGGCCGTTGTGAAGAAGGCTCACCAGCGCCTCTTCTTCCTGAGACGGCTGAGGAAGTTTGGAATGAACCATCACATCCTCACACGGTTCTACACCAGTACTGTAGAGAGCATCCTGACTGGCTGCATCACCGCCTGGTACGGCAATAGCACCGCCCACAACCGCAAAGACCTGCAAAGGGTGGTGCGAACGGCCAGAAACATCATTCGAGGTGAGCTTCCTTCCCTCCCTCCAGGATATATATAACTGACGGTGTGTGAATAAAGCTCGGAGGATTATCAAAGACTCCAGCCACCCGAGTTATGGGCTGCTCTCACTGCTTCCATCAGGCAGGCGGTATCGCAGCATCAGGACCCGCACCACCCGACAGCTTCTTCCCACAAGCAATAAGACTTTTGAACACATGATCTCTCATGATCTACAATCAGCACTGCACTTTATTAATCCTCATTCTGCCAAATATATTCTCGCTCCCAATTCAGTTAGTGTGTATATATATATATTTATATATTTATACCCTTACCTAGTGTATGTGTATTCTACATTGTGTGTATTGTTTACTGTATATTGTATATCAGTACTATGTTGTGTAATTGTGTACATTTGATATGTAAATTGTGTTGTGTAAATATGTTGTTTATTGTAAAGTGGTTTATGTCTCGTCACTGTCATTATTGCAATGTTGCTCGGAACCGCACACAAGAATTTCACCTGCTGTTGCACTCGTGTACACAGTAGTGTGACAATAAAGTGATTTGATTTGATTTTGATTTGAGATCTCACCAATAAAAGAGGGTAAATCATACATTTGGCTAAAATGAGATAAAACCCTGGGCATAACTGACAGGGATCTATATCTCTGTGCTATTTATAGACCCACAGTAGATTCTTCATATTTTGAAAAAGACACTTTTGAAACCCTCCATTCAGAAATAGCTTATTACCAGGCCCAGGGAAATGTGCTTCTAACTGGAGATCTGAATGGACGAACAGGAATTTAACATGACATCATTGACCCACATGGCAACAATCATGTGTTTGGTCAGTCTCCCCTGTTTACCACACCAACTGTCCCCAACCAGAACAACCTTGACTCTGAAGTAAATCAAAGTGGCAGGGAGATCAGTCGAGCCTTAGGTCTGTATATAGTTAATGCTAGGCTCAGAGGGGATTCTTTAGGCAGATTCACATACTCATCAGCTCTTGGTTCTAGTGTAGTAGACTATGCAATCACTGACATGGACCACTCAACTATCAGTGCATTCACTGTCAGACAGCAATTGCCCCTTTCAGACCACAACCAAATAAATGTGTTCTTCAAACTATCAGGTCATACTAGTGACACAAAAAGGGAACCCAGTAAACTGTATAAAGTACATCCTACTTACAGATGGGCCCCAGAGAGTGGAGACAAATTCATCATGGCTTTGAACTCACTTGATCTGATAAATGACATATCGATATATGACCAAAACCAATATGTCCCTACTAGAGATGGTGTAAACAAGGCCACTGAGGAAATTAATATGATATTTCATATGGCAACTATTAAAGCAGACCTTATGAAACAAAAACGGAGGCCTGTTAAAAGGCGAAATGCTGACAAATGGTTTGATGATCATCAGAAATGATCTCAGAAAAAGAGCAAAGAAAAATATCGCCAACCAAACAACCCAGCCTTACGCATTAGTTACAATAACATTTTAAATAAATATAAACATACAATTATAAACAAAAAACAAAATTATACACACAAGAAACTTGAAGATTTTGAGTTTGCCCTTAATCAAAATCAATTCTGGGATATTTGGGACAACTTCAACAGAAAGGAACCACAAGCATTACCCATCCAAAATGGTAGCATCTGGAGAGCCCATTTTGAAAGTCTGTACAAAGACATACCAATAAATGAAATTAAAACAGAGCCTTATAAAACATAAACTCCAAAAATTTGATGAAACAATTAAAAACAACCAAAACCCCCTTGATTTCCCATTTACTTGGGAAGAATTGACCACCCATATAAATTCTCTCTGGCCAAAGAAAGCTTGTGGCCCAGACAGCATCAGAAATGAAATGCTCAAATGCAGCACCCCACAGATGCAGAGGGCAGTGTTGAAGTTGTTCAACATTGTGTTAAAGTCAGGATGCTTTCCTGACATCTGGTGCAAAGGATTAATTTCCCCCATCTATAAGAGTGGAGACAAATTAAACCCTAAAAACTACCGTAGCATCTGTGTCAGCAGTTGTCTAAGTAAGCTATTCGGCAGTATTATTAACAAAAGGATACTTAATTTCCTTGACAAACACTCCATCTTGTCTAAAAATCTAATTGGCTTCCTTCCAATACACCGCACCACCGACCATGCATATACCCTTCACACATGAATTAACTAACATGTACACCAAAATTTTTTTTAAATATTCGCTTGTTTTATTGATTTCAAGAAAGCTTTGATTCTATTTGGCATGAAGGGCTATATTATAGACTTATGCATAGTGGTATAGGTGGCAAAATATATTATCTGATTAAATCAATATATTTGAAAAACAGGTGTGATGTTAAAATTGGAGACAAACAAACAAAATTCTTCACCCAGAGAAGAGGTGTCCATCAGCGTTGCAATTTAAGTCAAACTTTATTTAATGTACATATAAATTAACTTGCTATTCAGTTGGATCAAAGTGCTACTCATCCTCTCCCCCTCCTATATCGAGAGGTGAAATATCTGCTTTATGTTGACGACCTTGTTCTACTGTCTCCTACTGAACAAGGACTACAGCTGCAGCTGGACATAGTAGAAAAATACTGTCAAAACTGGGCCTTAACAGTAAATATGAAGAAAACAAATGTCATGATTTTCCAAAAACGGCCAAGTGTCATGAAAATAAATACCAGTTTGCTATAAATAATCATATAATTGAACACAGCATGAGTTATACCTACCTTGGTATAATAATAATAGCATCAGGGAGTTTCAACATGGCAGTGAATGCACTAAAAGAAAAAGCTTGAAGTGCCATAAACGCAATTGAGAGAAAATTTGATAATTTCCAAATTCCAATTAAAATCTGGCTGAAAATATTTGATAGTGTCATCCAGCCTATTGTGCTGTATGGTAGTAAAGTATGGGGTCCACTCAGTCATCATCGCTATACACATTGGGACAAACACCCAACAGAATCTTTACAAGCAGAATTCTACATCTTACATGCACACTGAAATACACCAACAAATGCATGTAGAGCAGATACCCACTAATAATTAGCATTCAAAATAGAGCATTCACCTTAAAAATTTGCCCTCCAAATACAAGAGCTGATCCCAGAAAAGATTCCCCTACATCAGTTGATGCTGAGACTAATTGTCCCCCCTCAAACACAATTTGACCATTGTTTACCAAACACCAGTCAGAGTAAAGCAAATTATAATGCAATGCAAAGAAACCTATTTGGAACACTGGAAAGAAGAAACTAAAAGCCAAAATAGATTTGAATGTTATCTGCCCCTAAACAGAGAGTATGAGTTGGCAAAATATCTCTTTACGGTCAGAGATAGAAAACAGAGACAGACCCTAACCAAATACAGGCTTAGTGACCACAAATTGGCAATTTAAAAAGGAAGACACAAAAAATCATGGCAACCAAAAGAAAACAGAATATGTGGTCACTGTTGGACAGGTGAGGTCGAGACAGAAATGCACTTCAAAATGTGAAACATTCAGTGAAATAAGGAATGTTTACCTAAACAAGTTTAACTCTGAAACTGCAGACTTTAAAGACCTAAATGACCTCTCAAAATTAAAAATACTCCTAGGAGAAGGAGACAGGGCACATCTTGCTGCCCAATATGTATAGACATGCCACAACCTAGTGTTAATTTCGTCAGACGAGACGAGACTAAATATGTTCGTCAACGACCTTTTTTTCCATGACTAAGACGAGACGATGTCGAGACTGCACCAATGTCCAAAAACGCTGACTAAGACTAAATTAACATGCATTATTGTTGACGAAAAAAGACGAGACTAAAATGTTTTGCATAAAATAAAAACTAAGATAAAATCTCTCTTCATTTTCGTATACAATCGTCTCTACTTTTTCATCATGAGATAGAATATTCAGCTATTACGCCTTCAAAATATTAGAATGAGTTCGCGCTGTTGCTCTAGTAACGGTTACAGGTCTCATACTCCTGTGGCTGCAACACGAAACTACATGGAGCAAGAACACAACAATCATAGACAGTGGCGAACACGCGACGAGCGCCAACGACATGCTAGGTAGAAGGAAGAGGCTCGATATTTGGTCGCATTTTAGGTACAATGATATTGACAAAAAGTCAGAATGTGTCATTATAACTGACAGGAAGCACTGCGGACAAAAAATATCGGGGAAAAACACCACCAACCTATCTAAAGGCTAACCACCCACACATTCAGGGAAGTTAGCTTAAATATACGTCTCATAAGCTAATGCTGATTTTAGGCATCTACGCTGTAAATTAACCAGTTAGCTATGGTGTTGTGGCACATACATTATGCAGGTTATATATTTTATGTAACTTATTTGCTTAATAAAATACTCTTCAGAACAAGTTCATCATTTGTGAATGTGTCTCTTAAATCAGAAAACCAGACACGTTTAACAAAGTGAATTCAACATATCATTCAACAAGTGTATTTTGTCAGGTAATTATGACATTTAACCAATATTTGAGATGTGTGAAACATTATTTGACTGAAATGGTTATCTCAGAATTAATCTCAGAAATAATTTATTTAAAAAAAGACTAAAATGTTTTGAAACTTGACTAAGATATATTGAGTTTTCTTTTGACTAAAACTAGACTAAAATGACGAGACTTTTAGTTGACTAAAACTTGACTAAGATACCTTAAATTCTCTTTTGACTAAAACTAGACTAAAATGACAAGACTTTTAGTCAACTAAAACTTGACTAACAAAAAAAGATATGTGAATGACTAAATATGACTAAAACTAACAAGGACATTTGGCATAAGACTAAGACTAAGACTAAATTAAAAATAGGTGACAAAATTAACACTACCACAACCTGAGGGACAGTGAATGATCTGGACACACACACACACACACACACACACACACACACACACACACACACACACACACACACACACACACACACACACACACACACACACACACACACACACACACACACACACACACACACACACACACACACACACATATGTTGGTGCAGCTATCATTATGAGGACTTTCCATAGACATAATGATTTTTATACTGTACAAACTATAAACCTAACCCTCACAAAAAACTTTCTGCATTTTTACTTTTTCAATAAAACATTGTTTAATGTTTTTTAAGCTATTTAAATTATGGGGACACTAGAAATTTCCTCATAAAACACATTTATAGCATAATACCCTTGTAATTACCAGTTTGTAACCTAAAAAATTGTCCTCGTAAACCACATAAATATGCCCCCCCCCCCCCCCCCCCCCCCCCACACACACACACCACAATGCGATGTGGTGAAATAAATAATAATAGTAATTTATATATTATTGTTATTTATATATTACTAATAATTATATTATATACTGTCCAAGTTATTGGACAAAATTTATTTTGCTTTTATTTATTTTATTCTATATGATACTTTGGCAACATTGTTTTTTAAACTGTCATGCCAATAAAGCACATTGAATTGAATTGAGAGAGAGAGAGAGAGAGAGAGAGAGAGAGAGAGAGAGAGAGAGAGAGAGAGAGAGAGAGAGAGAGAGCGATTGAGCGATTGAGCTTGTGCGAGTACCTGTGTCTGTCGTGACTCCAGTCCCAAGTGTGATGAAAAGGTCAGACGAGGGAGTAAGGATCCAAATGCAGTTTAATAGGGTAAAGCAAACTCAAAGGCAGGAACAAATGAAACCTCCACGAGGGGAAAAAATAAGGGAAAGAAAACAAGAAAACAACACAGGGGTTTAACAAGGTGGGCTTAGGCAGGATACGGGACGGAGCATCAAACGGTGAACATCAAACATCAACAACGACCGACAAAGGACAAGGTGAACATCAGGACCTAAAATACAAAACAAGGGAAAACATAAACCAATAGACAAACAGAACTCAAAACAAGATAACAAGGTAATGAACTAAAACCAATGACAAGACTAGAACTGATAGTAAAGTAATTAAACAATAAACCAATGAAAACCAGACACGGACAAAGGAGGGAAAACATGACAAAACTTCAAAATAAGAGTGCATAAAACAGAAAGCAATACGGAACATAAAAGGTGCCAAAACTCAAAGAGTGCATAAACAAAGAACAGTGTGGAACATAAAAAGTGCCAAAAACTAAAAGTAAAAAGGTAAACAAACCAAAGACAGTGTGGATCGTTACAGAGCCCCCCCTTTAAGGAGCGGATCCCAGACGCTCCTAAACAAAGGAGGGGCAAAACGACAACGAAAACAAACAGGCAGATCTAGGGAACACGAGGGGGACAGAGGGACAAGACGTGGACAGGAAGACAGTGACAGAACAGATGGGTGGTCAGGAGAACAAGGAGGCCGGGTAGGTGCCCAGGGGACAACTTGAAGGAGGGGACCGGGTCGGGGGGCATCCATCGGGCAGGGACTGGGTCAGGAGGCCGGGGAGGTGGCCGTAGGGCAGGGATCGGGTCAGGTGGCCAGGGAGGCAGCCCCATGGCAGGGACTGGGTCTGGAGGCCGGGGAAGTGGCCGTAGGGCAGGGATCGGGTCAGGTGGCCAGGGAGGCAGCCCCATGGCAGGGACTGGGTCTGGAGGCCAGGGAAGTGGCCGTAGGGCAGGGATCGGGTCAGGTGGCCAGGGAGGCAGCCCTAGGGCAGGGACTGGGTCAGGAGGCCGGGGAAGGGACCGTAGGGTAGGGATCAGGTCAGGGGGTCTAGGGGATGGCCACAAGGCTAGGGCAGGGTCAGGAGGCTTTGGAGACGGCCTCAGGACTGGGACAGGGTCAGGAGGAGGCCACGGGATAGGGTCAGGAGACCATGAGACAGGATCAGAAGGCCTGGGAGGGGGCCACAAGACAGGGTCAGAAGGCCAGGGAGGAGGCCACAAGGTAGGGTCAGAAGGCCAGGGAGGAGGCCACAAGGTAGGGTCAGAAGGCCAGGGAGGAGGCCACAAGGCAGGGTCAGTAGGCCCGAGAGGAGGCCACAAGGCAGGGTCAGAAGGCCCGAGAGGAGGCCACAAGGCAGGGTCAGAAGGCCCGAGAGGAGGCCACAAGGCAGGGTCAGAAGGCCCGAGAGGAGGCCACAAGGCAGGGTCAGAAGGCCCGAGTGGAGGCCACAAGGCAGGGTCAGAAGGCCTGAGAGGAGGCCACAAGGCAGGGTCAGAAGGCCTGAGAGGAGGCCACAAGGCAGGGTCAGAAGGCCAGGGAGGTGGCCACAGGACAAGGTCAGAAGGCCAGAGAGGAGGCCACAAGGCAGGGTCAGAAGGCCTAGGAGGCCACAGGGCAGGGTCAGAAGGCCTGGGAGGAGGCCACAGGACAAGGCCAGAAGGCCTGAGAGGAGTTGAGGAGGCCCCCAGGGACGGTGCCATAGTAGGCAGTGACCAAGGAGGCTTGGAAAGTCCTGGGGTTTTAGTAGGCGAAGGCAGAGCCGTGGGAGGTGGAGCAGACAGAGCCATGGAAGGCGGAGCAGACAGAGCCGTGGAAGGCGGAGCAGCTGCAGGCAGAGCCGAGGCAGTCCTCTGAGGCGGAGACCTGGGGGACTCTGGCAGCAGAGGCGCGGAGGGCTCGGGAGACAGGGGTGCGGAAGGCTCGGGTGGCTGAGGCGTGGGAGGCCCTGACCTTGGTCTCAAAGGCTCGAGAGGCAGTGCGCTGGGTGACTCGAGAGGCAGTGCGCTGGGAAGCTCTGGAGGCGGAGCTGTGGAAAGCTCTGGAGGCGGAGCTGTGGAAAGCTCTGGAGGCGGAGCTGTGGAAAGCTCTGGAGGCGGAGCTGTGGAAAGCTCTGGAGGCGGAGCTGTGGAAAGCTCTGGAGGCGGAGGAGTGGAAGGTGGAGCCGTGGCAGGCTCTGGTGACTGAGGCGTGGCAGGCTCTGGTGACTGAGGCGTGGCAGGCTCTGGTGACTGAGGCGTGGCAGGCTCTGGTGACTGAGGCGTGGCAGGCTCTGGTGACTGAGGCGTGGCAGGCTCTGGTGACTGAGGCGTGGCAGGCTCTGGTGACTGTGATCTCGAAGGCTCGAGAGGCGGAGCCGTGGGAGGCTCAAGGGGCGGAGCCGTGGGAGGTTCAGGAAGTGTTGGCTCTTGGACGGTCGAGGCTACAGGCGCTGGCTCTGGCTCTTGGACGGTCGAGGCTACAGGCGCGGGCTCTGGCTCTTGGACGGTCGAGGCTACAGGCGCGGGCTCTGGCTCTTGGACGGTCGAGGCTACAGGCGCGGGCTCTGGCTCTTGGACGGTCGAGGCTACAGGCGCGGGCTCTGGCTCTTGGACGGTCGAGGCTACAGGCGCAGGCTCTGGCTCTTGGACGGTCGAGGCTGGCAACGCCGGCTCTGGGACGGACGAGGCTGGCAACGCCGGCTCTGGGACGGACGAGGCTGGCAACGCCGGCTCTGGGACGGACGAGGCTTCCAGCTCGTTGGCCGTGGCAGGCGTGGGCGTTGGCTCGTTGGCCGTGGCAGGCGTGGGCGTTGGCTCGTTGGCCGTGGCAGGCGTGGGCGTTGGCTCGTTGGCCGTGGCAGGCGTGGGCGTTGGCTCGTTGGCCGTGGCAGGCGTGGGCGTTGGCTCGTTGGCCGTGGCAGGCGTGGGCGTTGGCTCGTTGGCCGTGGCAGGCAGAGACTGGGGAGCTGAAGCCTTCCCTCTTCTCCTCCTCCTGGCGGACGGGGTTGTCAACGTTGGCCCAGGGACAGACAAGGCTGGGGGCACGTTGGCCGTAGCAGGCGTGGAGGAACGAGTCATGGAAGGCTGGGAGGTGACCTCTGTGTGGGGAGAGATAGCGGCCTCCTCTGCAATGCCCACAGTCAGAGGAGAGCCACAGATCCTCAGGGTCGCTTCAAGGTACGCCATGAGCGTCCAGCCTGGGGTCGCTGGTGGGAGAAGCTCCTTCAGAGAGGGGTCTAGATTCGCCCGGAAGAAACCGACCAAAAGAAACTCCGAGAAGTCAGACAGGTTGGCCAGCTCGAGAAACTCACGGACGTGGACCTCAATTGGGCGATCCTCCTGTCTGAGGCCGAGAAGCAGAAGATTGGCCTGTTGAGCGGTGCAGGCTGCTGGATCCATTAGTTTGGGTCGGTCGTTCTGTGATGAAAAGGTCAGACGAGGGAGTAAGGATCCAAATGCAGTTTAATAGGGTAAAGCAAACTCAAAGGCAGGAACAAATGAAACCTCCACGAGGGGAAAAATAAGGGAAAGAAAACAAGAAAACAACACAGGGGTTTAACAAGGTGGGCTTAGGCAGGATACGGGACGGAGCATCAAACGGTGAACATCAAACATCAACAACGACCGACAAAGGACAAGGTGAACATCAGGACCTAAAATACAAAACAAGGGAAAACATAAACCAATAGACAAACAGAACTCAAAACAAGATAACAAGGTAATGAACTAAAACCAATGACAAGACTAGAACTGATAGTAAAGTAATTAAACAATAAACCAATGAAAACCAGACACGGACAAAGGAGGGAAAACATGACAAAACTTCAAAATAAGAGTGCATAAAACAGAAAGCAATACGGAACATAAAAGGTGCCAAAACTCAAAGAGTGCATAAACAAAGAACAGTGTGGAACATAAAAAGTGCCAAAAACTAAAAGTAAAAAGGTAAACAAACCAAAGACAGTGTGGATCGTTACACCAAGCAGTAGTGTAGTGTTTGTCAGCTCGCTGAAGATAATGGGAATTCTGGTCAAATACATCCTATTATCTCTGGTTAAAAATAGCCGTCCATGTGGGGAACCCCAGAGTGGTAGCCGGCTCAAGAGTGATTCACTATAGAAACTGTTCTCTCCTCCACCATGTTGAACATTTATTTCTACTCGCATTTCTTGAGTTTGTTTTTGATTACTCTGTCTTTTCTGTCTCTCAACTGTGATAATTCTTAATGCTTAATGCTATAAATAAATATAAACTAATGCTGTTAGTTTATATTTATTTATCCAGCTGTAGAAGTGCTGTAGTAGTCTGATCGTTCATGGAACGAGAGACAATACTGATGACTTCAAAGAAACCGCGCACTGACTGACTTGCACTGATGACTCAACACACCTCAAACTAAACTTCTTTTAAGACTAAAAGTCTTTTGTCGCCACTTGCTGGGTAAAATATTTAATATCACAGGAAAAAATTAAAATACATACTATAGCTCTTTTACACATATGCACTGCTCTTACACTTAAGTTTATAATGGCACGAACACAAGCGGAGTGATACAAACAGTGAAATGTCTGAGTGCTGATGTTCTGAGACATCAGTACTCATGGGACGTGTCTCAGCCAAAACAAACTGTATAAAACAGGATCTTGAAGCACAGAACAGATTAAGCAAAGATCTCACGAAATGTAATATTAGTGAACGCTAAGGCCCCTAACTAAGTATTAAACTTTGACCTGTAACTCACTTGCACCATTTGTACTCCAGACATAAATGATAGCTAGCTGCTCAAATCGTGCGACTTGTTGAGGGGAGGTGCACTATTACTTGTGTAAATGAATTTTCTATCAGTCTAACAATTTATCCTGGTGGACAACAAAATGGATGAGAAAATCCCTTAGAATAATATTTAAGTAAGGCCCCTCAGACTGATCTCTTTCTAAATCTGGCGACAGTAGTTCAAAAGTTCTGCTGCTGAAATCGGTCTGTGCTTACCGAAATTTGAACCACTGCCCTCCAGTGGACGAAGCAGTAAGTGTTATTAAACATATGGGCACCTGTGCTCTCTAATTTCCAGGTGAAATGTCCACAGACTTGGCACCCAAAAGCAAGTTGTAGTTTTCATTGAAAATTATGTAATACAGCCAACAGGAATGCTTATTTTATTAACTGTAACCCCTAACCCAAAACCCCACCCTAATCCTTAAAGTCAATGGAGTAAAACAGTCATTTCAGAGCAAAAATGCAATCTATAAATCACGCTCACCTTTATTTATGTGAACAAGATTACTTCTTGGATCTCAAGAAACCAGAACCGAGTCTTAGAGTATCAGTGGCACCAGAGGGAAAGGTGAAGATTTTTAAATTGATTTCAAATGCCTGATAGATGATGCTTGTCAGTAATTCAGCAGAATGGAGTTCATTTCAGGGAACACGAAATCTTGGAAGCAACGATTTCCAGTGTGGTCATGTTGCCTGAGCCATATCTACGAACCAAAGCATTATAGAGACTGGGGTGGGTTGTTTTGACTTAGGCCAGTAAGTAAACCCCCTAGCAACCAGCTAGAAATTCCCAAGTAACCACCCAGAACACCCTAGCAACTGCATAGCAATATGCTAAGAACCACTCACACCACCTAAGGAACCACATAGCCACACCCTTGCAACGTGGTGACGACTATTACATGGGCTGGCACCAGTCACATTTTTCTTCAGAAAATTTAATAATCTAGTTTTATTTCATATATCCTGACAGCCATACTTTGCAGTGTATTCATAATAATAAACCCAGCACTGCCAGGGTTTTATAACTTAACTGCTGGTTTGTTTTCCCTATGAACTGAAAAGGCATTCTGGGTTAGATTACATTTTTAAAGGTGAGCATGTATGATAAACTCCTGTGAGACAGCGATTATTCAGAATTTCCTATTACAGCAAGAAGCTCAGGCTGTTTTTCTCCACAGCAATCCTTCTGAGATAATAAGGATCTTTTCAGCCAACACCAAGTGTCCAAAATTTGCTCAAGTATAAAGAAGCACTTACACGCTTTCGCACCAACACTCATGCACGCATAGTCATGTGAATGCTTAACACAATCACACACATGAACGCATGTAATGAGAGGAAGAGAAGCAAAGCACGGGTTCCATCCAGGAGGTGAGTGCCTCTAAATTACAGGTAGGTGAAGAGCATGCTGATAATAGCCTCAACTCTCCTACTGACCTGCTGGGGTGAGTTGGATGGAGAAGGTGAGCACACAGAATCAATGCAGGGCACTTACAATGATTGGCCACAATCATAGAGATGACAGGATGAAAGCCAGTTAAATTTTGTTTTTATTTATTTATTTTTTATTTATCCTTTATTTAGCCAAGAAAATCCCATTGATATACAAGATGTCTTCTTCCACGGAGTCCTGATCAAGACGGCAACACACACACACACACATATATATATATATATATATATATATATATTTCTTCTTTTTTTTCACATGGTAGCACATATGCAAAACATAAAAACAATATTAGAGAAATAGTAAAAGAAAAAAAGCAAACAGGCCATACCAGAGATATCCATAACACATTCCACCTCAGGTCAATGATTATGTAAAACAGCAGCATGTTTCCTTCAGGGCAGTTTGTACAATACCTTAAAGGGTATTCAGAGAAAGGAGTGTTTCTAAGGTAATAGTAATTTGCAGCTCATTCCATGGTGGAAATGCATAAAAAGAGGGTGCATAAAAAGGAAAGCAGATTTACCAAGCTCTGTGTGTACCCTGGGGACATTTAAATGAATTCTGGTAGTTGATCTAGTGCTATAGTTGCTTGTATAATAGGAGGCTGGAGAAATAAGTAGGTAGTTTACCTAACAATGCCTTGGCAATAAATAGAAACATGTGTATTTTTCTACTTTGGTATAAGGAGGACCATCTAACAGATTCATATAATATACAATGGTGAGTGTGTGAGCCTGCACTTGCTACAAAGCATAATGCAGCATAATGCAGCATTTTTTAAATTGCATGCATGTAAATCACATCACCGTAGTCTAATACAGATAGAAATGATCTTTACACAATTTTCTTTCTTTTAAAGAAAAAAAAAGCCTAGTTTTGGCCTAAGCATTTTCAATAGATTACACATGTGCGAATTAAAGGCCTACTTTTCATCAAGCCATATGCCTAGGTATTTGTAAGAAGTTACTCTTTCTATATATATATTCCTTCTAATATTAAAATAATAGGATAATAATGGCCTGCTCATTTCTCACTCACTCTCTGCTTTGTTCTCTCTCTCCAGGCCATTTCCCTCCAATAGAATGAAAATTAACAATGAGATCTCTCTAATATCTCAATTTATTTTTCCTAGCTAGCAATATGATTAGATAAAGGGCAAATATTTGGTTAATTGTCCCCCAAAAATGACCATTCTCACCATTTATATCATTTACTACTCATGTTGTTCCACAACTTTCTTTCTTTGATGAACACAAAGATATCAGGCAACTGTTAACATGTTAACTTAATATATGTTCCCCATTCAAAGAAAGTGAATGAAGATCAATGCTATCATTGTTTAAAAATGACAAAAAACCCTTTGAAAATACTACAAAGTTAGTCCGTATGACTTGTGCGCTACATTCCAAGTCTTTTGAAGATATACAACAGCTTTGTGTGTGAAACAGACCAAAATGTAAGTTGTTATTCTCTTTTAAATCTTCTCTATTACAGATTTTAAATCTCAATTGTTTTTATTTACATCTGGCACGCCATCACATCTGGTTTTGTATTGTTCCTGTGTGTCCTGTTAATGAATGCAATGCACCAAGTTTGAATTTGCAAACATGCAAATGAGACTTATACAATGGGGGTAAGATTTTCAGTCATACAGGTTTGGAACAACATAAGGGTAACTAAGTAATGCCAGAACTTAATTTGAGGTTGAAAAATTCCATTAAGTTACCTGCTTCTCAGATTTTTCTTGTGAGAAACAAATCCCAGTAATCTAACAATTGTCTCCTCTAGAGTTTTAGAAAATATCATAACATAAACTACACTCACATTTGCCAAGACACCAGTGTCTGCAATCAAAGATTGTTTCAAGATGAACATCAAATTTTGCTTCGTATTCTTCCAAGACCAAAGAATTTGATTTACATTGTAACTTTATTGTCCTATATTGCTCTTGCATGTCAATAATTTTCTCATTTTTATGTATGCTAAGGCATTTTACCAGAAAACTGGTACTTAAATCAAACATTTAGAAATTAGAACGCCATTAAATCTCTTGAACTATGGAAGAGCAACTACTAGGCAATAAAACTTTCCTCTGGGCCTCTTCATAATGTATGTCTACTGCTCACATGTACGGAAAGAAACATTTGCACATTACACAAGAGAAATCCATGTGTCTTCAGCCTCACTGTGGCCTTTATGGGAGTGCAAACACACACACACACACACACACACACACACACGTTGGTGTGGCTGTCCTTTTGAGGATTCTAAATAGACATAATGATTTTTATACTGTATGAACTATAGATTCTATCCCCTAAAACTAACACAACCCCTAACCTTCAAAAAAACATTGTTTAGTATGTTTTTAAGTGATTTGAATTATGGGAACACAAGAAATGTCCTCATAAACCACATTTATAGCATAATACCCTTGAAATTATCAGTTTGTAACCCCCCCCCCCCCCCCCCCCCACACACACACACACACACCCATCCACTCCTTTTGAAACCCAAAGATCCGGAGGGGTTTGTGCTAATCATACTGCTGTCTCCACGACTACAGCTCTCTTTCAAGGCAGGTCAGCTGTGCATCAATTATTCATGCTCTGATATTACTAATGCATTAGTAATTTATCATAACCACCACATTTCTTGATGAGATTGCCTTTTCTGAGGAGTACATTATTATGGCAAATTAATAGTTTAATATTAAACTGGCAATCTAAAACAAAGAGGAGCTCACAGGGTTTGTTTGAAGCTCCTTCTTCAGAGAGAAGGTTGGAATTGAGAGAGTGAATAAGTGAGTAAACTTTGGGGCTGTTTGTAACTCTTGTTTCTAGAGATAATTGAAAAAGTTACAAATGTTGACATTAGCCTTATTGATAGTTGGATAAAAAAAATGAAATTTGGCATGCCACTTTGGAGAAAAATATAGTTTAGGGGGTGACATTGCCTGTATGTGAATCTGCTTCCATCACAATATGAAACACTATTTACAGAACAATCATATTTATACTGCACTTCATTGCATTAGGTTCCATTTATACAGTAGAAATTGTGTTGTAATATCAGTAATTTTATACACTTTATAAATGACATTATAGCAACCAAGTTTTCCCTGCCAAACCCTCTAAACCCTCTGCTCTGCTCTTTCAATCATTCATTAATTATTGTTCTCTAATATATTCCTTAGGTTTGTTGTTTTGATTGATTGATTCAGTCAGTAGATTTGGTATATTATTAAATTGAATGATTCATTATGATTGATTATTTATCTTTTGCTCTATTAATTAATTCATTGATTCACTGATTCATAAGGTTTGGTGTACTGATTGGATTGATTGATTTATTGATATAATGATTCATTCAGTGATAAGATTTGGTACATTGAGTGATTCATTCAATGATAAGATTTGGTACATTGAGTGATTCATTCAATGATAAGATTTGGCACCTTGAGTGATTCAGTTATTCATTCTTAAGGTTCTGTGTATTCATTCATAAGATTTTGTTTATTAAATTATTCCAGTAATTCATTCATTAGCAAGATCTGGTATATTGTTTAATTGATTGATTAAGATTTAGTGTATTAATAAATTCGTTAATTCATTAGATTTGGTTTATTGATTATGTCAGTCATTCGTTCATTAATACGTTTGGATATATTGATTCATTAATTCATTAATACGATTTGGTGTATCGATTAATTCAGTTATTCATTCTTAAGGTTCTGTGTAATCTATAATACTATTTGGTTTATTGATTCTTTTATTCATTCATTCATTCATTCATTAGATTTTGTATATTGAATAGTTGATAAATTGATTCATTAATTTGTTATCATGTCATTTATTCATTAAGTTATTAATTAAGATTTTGTGTATTGATTAATTTAGTCATTCATTTTTAGGGTTCTGTGTATTTATTGATTTATAAGATTAGGTGTATTGATTCATTCAAAACACGTTTATGTCATACTTCATTCACAACCTCCTTCCTCTCATAAAACTGAAATCATGTTTGTGTGTCGTTGATTGTTAACACCATATGCCCTGTCATAGTTTTGTCTTGTTTTTTTTGTCACTCATTCTCTCCATGTTATACCATTACAATACATTGCACTCAATTCACATTGTGTAAACTCTGTGACATTACACAGTGCAGAATAAGAAAAACTTCCTTCCAGCTGTGCTGTCTACTTAGATTATACCTTTCACGTATACACAATCATCACTGTTGAAGTACCTGAAATGTGAAAAACTTCAATACGTCCATTCTACAAGTAGTAGGTAGTCATGTAGCAGACACTTTAATCCAAAGTGACACACAGAACACTTATTACAGGGACAATTCCCCTGAAGTAGCCTGGGGTTAAGTGCCTTGCTCAAGGGCACAATTGTGATAGCTCATGGATCTTCCATTGTGGGGTTTTCACCGACAACCTCTCAGTTACTAGCTCAGATCCTTAACAAATAACCAGACCACTCTATAACACCTAGCAGCTCATGACACCTTCTGACGTCTCCACTAAACTACTAGCACAAATTTTGTTTGTCCAGCAAAGAATCAGCAAACAGACACACACATAAATGCATTGGCATCCGAGTAGGAGACAGTGGCACTACCTCCCAGCTGTGGGTGTATTCAGATCTCTTGCTTACATAAGAGTGTCTGCTTAGCGAGCAGGTGCCATCTTCAAGGTTTTCCCTTTTATTTAAAGTATTTATTTTTGTTCCATCCAAAGCTGATTTTTCCCCAAGCTCACAACATGCCTGCCTCTAAATAATGAAATGTATCTATTGCTTTCAAATTTTTCTCTTTTATTATTGCATGCTCTCTCACTCGTTCAGACTCTGTAGTTGCTTTTAAAAGGCTTACAAGGTCTTTTAAAAGAAAACAGCATCCTTTCACATGTCCTTTATGATCATGTGTGCTTTTTCTTTATTTCTCAAATGAGGAATTGTTTGAATGCTAGGTTCATTCTCCTAAAATCACATGAAAAACAGAGCCATTGACGTTTAATTTACTTTTTTTCTTACAACAGAACAGTGAATAATTTGTTCACCGGGGGGGGGGGGGGTTGGGTTCAATTTACCCCTTAAGTCACCAAACAAATGTTTTACCAGACATCAACACCAATTAAATGATATTTATGATAAAACAAAAAACAGACTGATCACATGAAATTAAAAACAGTGGGAAGAACGTTTTTTATTTGTTGTTGCTGAAATTGGTCTGTGCTTGCCGAAATTCGAATCCCTGCCCCCCAGTGACCAAAACTGGAAGTGCTGTTGAATGTATGGGCATGTGTGAGCAGTTTTTTTGAGAACTGTACACAGAGTGGTGCAAATAGCGCACTGACCTTTTAGTTGTAAATGATGTAACAGGAGTCAACATGAATCCATATTTTTACAAAGTCTAACCCCATCCGTAAACCTAACTGTTAGTGGAGAAACTATGCCATCTTAGCAAAAACACAACCTCTGAATTGCTTTTATCATTGTTTATGTGAACATCATTCCTTCCTCGATTTCACAGGACCGGAACCTGAGTTTTAGACGTAACTTGCGCAATGAGCTATCAGTAGTGCCAGAGGGAAACCTGTTCATGCTTGAAGTGATGCAAAAATATTCGATGGGAGATGCTGCTTGTAAGTAATTTGGCTGAGTGGGTTTTATTTTAGGGTACATGAAATTTCGGAAGCAACGTTTCAGTTTACTATGTGATCATGTTGTAAAAAAAACATTATATTTAATCACAGTAATTATGTACTGTAATTTCTGTCTGCATTAGAAGTGAAGTGTCCTTAACTAACAACAAATCAAAATATAAAAAGTAGATAAAATTCTTTAAGGTGCACTCAGTAAATTTTTCTCTCAATAAAGTCATCTTGAATTTTTACTGACACCCAGTGGCATTGATGCATGATCAGAAATAGGTTACGCTTAACAATGTCATTGTGGAAATGCTCTATTAGGAGTCAAACATGATTATTAGCAACATTATAGAATAGAAGCCTTTTTTTTAGTCACACATTGTACATATATATATTTTTTTGCATATATATATATATATATATATATATATATATATATATATATATATATATATATATTACGGAAGCGTATTGCATTCACTTGAGAAAAAAAAATCTACTCTGTTTTTCTGAATTAACGACTTAATTATCTCAGAATTACGAGATAATTTTTCATGAAAAAAAAAGTTTTTGCTCTGTTTTTCTGAATTAACGACTTAATTATCTCAGAATTACGAGATAATTTTTCATTAAACAAAATATTTTGTTCTGTTTTTCTGAATTAATGAGATCCCTCAAAATCCTGCCAGGAGCTCTATTTTTATATTACGATATGGTATTACTTATATCCGTGAAGCATACCATATCGGTTCAACTGAACCTGGAGAAACACAGCAATGTCAAGCAGATCAGAATGTTCTTTTCGTCTGAACAGGCGCAAAGTCTTGAGGTGTCTGCGCAAAGTTGACGCACTAATAAAAATACCATTTATATTACTTAAAGACAGCAGTATCTCCCAATGTCTCAGACCCAAAGTAAAATAAAACCGGATTAAACTTGAAAGGCGGGACATGTTTACTTCCATGCAATTCAGCTAAAATAGAGCTCCATGGCAGGATTTTGAGGGATCTCGTTAATTCAGAAAAACAGAACAAAATATTTTTTTAATGAAAAATTATCTCGTAATTCTGAGATAATTAAGTCGTTAATTCAGAAAAACAGAGCAAAAACTTTTTTTTTCATGAAAAATTATCTCGTAATTCTGAGATAATTAAGTCGTTAATTCAGAAAAACAGAGCAAAAACTTTTTTCCATGAAAAATTATCTCGTAATTCTGAGATAATTAAGTCGTTAATTCAGAAAAACAGAGTAGATTTTTTTTTTTCTCAAGTGAATGCAATACGCTTCCGTAATATATATATATACACACAGTGAAATTCCTTTTTTTACATATCCCAGCTAAGCTTGGGTCAGATTGCAGGGTCAGCCATGATACAGCGCCCCTGGAGCGGATAGGGTTAAGGGCCTTGTTCAAGGGCCCAACATTGGCATCTTGATGGTGGCATTTATTCGGCTACTGATATAACTGGAGACTTCATATCATGTGAATGTACATTTCTTTAGGGGTATAGCTACTTTAATGTGCTCAAAATGACTGAATACACCTTTTATTTGTTGAAGATATTCATTACAATTTTTCAAATTTTCTATACTTTTCAATGCATGATTGCTATGATCCCAAAAAAGTTACCAAAACAAAAAAAATAACAATGTGAAGGTCCCAATGAGACACTGGCAGCTGACCATGAGACAAGTGAGAATGGCAGGAACCATTGAGGTGAAACCATTCATTTCAATGGCAGACGCTGCCTTGTGTTTCTTTGCATACCACATGGCATCTCACTGGAGCACAGCATGCAGCTACTCTCAAAGCTTCTTTTCCAGAAGTGTGATTTGATTTTGTTGTGCAAATGAAGGTTACAAATTATGTGCACATTTAAACGAAAATTCCTATTAAACAGAGTCTCATTATGTTAGGGACACCTACATGAGATGCAGCAAATCAGCCTAAACCGATGGGAGGTAAATTCATTTGCTAAATATTCTCACTGTGAAAACAATTTGCTGGATTTACAAGTGTAGATAAACTTTCAGATTTTGAAATGCTTACATGGTTAAAATAGAATGTGCAAAGAGATCAAACTGCACCCAAGGCTTTTATGAATTTGACTCAAAGACAGAGGAAAGGATGTGAAATGACACATCTTTCTGTTTGTCAACAGGAGGGGGCACTGTGGTGCTGCTCTGACCACTCTGCTAGAAAACAACAAAACCAGAGTGAATTTAAGGGAGAAGGTGGTGGTGATGGGGTCATTAGTGATGCGTATAAAATAGAATCGAAAGTTTTGACATCGACTGAACCCACTTCAGATGCACACATCAAACCATGACTGACTGTCAGTCCAGCAGCTCGGAGGGAGCTGCTTTAGAGGAAGATATTATAGAGGTGAAATGGTTCAGATTATTAGGTTCAGAGCATTCAATGTCCAAATTATTCACTGCCAACATTACCAAAAATAATTCCTAAAATATACTCCTCATTCTGGCCCTTACATCCATCTATGGCTTCCTTGCATCTCCACTAAAGCAGCAGAAATCTGTGACAAGGTGTTGACGCAACACGGATGTGCGATAGTGATGTTTGTATAGATTTTTAATAACAAAGCTCACTACAAACCAATTCAGCTGCTGCTACAATCTGTCCCTCACCTTGCTCAAGCAAGCAAGCTCAATTTCACAAAATCCCAAGTTGCTTGCATTTGTTTGTGTAACTGATGTCATTTATTAGAACAGGGGAAAGAGCATGAACCGTGCATCTGCCGAGCTCTACCGCACACAAACCACTTAGAATTAAATGAGATTGTAGACTTATATAACAAAAGTCTTACTCTTCTGTGTAGAAATCCCACAAGGTCTGCAGAGGGATCGACAGTTATGTTGGCGAGAGAAACAGGTGTGCGGAGTGCAGCAGATGATTCTTTAGCTACAGGCGCAGAGCGAATGCTGCAAATGTATTAGCCTGCTCTCCCTCTGACATTCCATATGGAGTTCAAACACATGAGGGTATTGATTTGTTGGCTAATTAAACCACATCAAGAAACACTGCCTGTGAAAAATATTGAATTATAGCCTGGCCTGTTACCTCAAGCTATGCACATCCATATTCAGTCAATACCCTTCATCAGCAGTCACGTGCATTGTTGTTGATTACCCTATTGTGATTTATTTATTTCACATTAATTGGCATTCATTGTTTTATTGATGGTCTTTATAGAGATTACTTTATAGATACTTGCTGTCATACTGCCGCACAGGAGCAAGGCGGTATTGCAGGCCGGTTCTGATTACATGCCTCACTAATAATAGTCACATCTGGCCTTGGGGCTCCTCTGCTTAAGGCTTGGATGCTTTTCGTCCGTCTGATGACATCGATGGGTAACCCCACACCCGCTCTTGTTTTGTTTTCGGAAATTAGCCCCGTGTGATGCAACAATCAGCAATGGGTTAGGCTTAAAAAAAAAAATCATAGAGAATGTCTAAAATGCAATGTCAAGTTTAGTCCATTTTCTGCTTGATTCTCTCTTAAGTCAAGAGAGGCCCTAGGGCGTTTAGTTGATTGTCTCTTCTATTGTTCTGCTGCCTTGTTGAATAGCCCATTTTGTTGCTCTCACTCAGATCTCTCCATTATTCTCCAGCATTGGTGTGGATATACAGTACTCTCCAAAGGCTCATGATGAGCTCAGATGAACTCATTATTCATCTTCCTTTGTGAAATTCCCTTCAAAACCTTCATCATGCTTACAGGACTGGATTGAAATTGTGTTGATTGTTTGATACGCTTAACAGAAGGTCTGTGGTAAAAATTTTTGAGTTTTTCCTGGTTACCAGATAAGGCATATGTTCATAATTTGCATTGTGGTGTGTCAAGTTTGGGAATGCTGCAGATAGTGGCATGAACTCCATGTTTATGTTTAATCCCTCTTGGAGTAGTCAGAGGGCTCACATTCACATATAATCATACCATCTGCATCTCAAATTATTGTGGGTCAGAATGTTAAATTTGCCCCAACAGAAACCCACACAGCCCTGGGAGACATGGTGCTCTACAACTAATAAAACTGCTAGTCTATTTGCATTAAATGATCTCGGAAAACATTCAGAATGAGCTATGGCAGAAAAATCTACTCTTTTCAGCTGGGGAAAAATGCTCACTTAAAGGAATAGTTCAACCAGGCAGAAATGAATTGTTTTTATTCATTTACCACTCTCGTGCCAATCTAAACCCATATGACTTCCTTTATATGTGGAAAAACAAAAGTGGATATTTTAAAGAATGTGATCGCTGATTTCCAAATAATATCAGTTAATAGTGAATCATTTTAAAGCTTAAAAAAGCACCCAAATGTGTATAGAAGTAGGCTGAAGGGCATATGATCATCTTGTATGGTAAACAGACCAAAATTGCAACTGATATTCACTCTTAAAATAAATAATTAAATTCCATATAAAGTGCTGAAATCCAATATAGAGGCTATGCCGATAACATCACATCTAATTTCTTCTTTTACGTCTTTTGACCAAACATAATGAAGTCAAGAGGTTGCAATATCACATCATGATGTTTTGTCATGAGAAGCGCCTTCAGAAGTCTTAATATTTCCACAGTTTTCTTGACCAACCACTGGGCGGCGCCATGATGATTCTGATTTCCGCAGAATTGTTTTCTTTTACGGTCTCAATGAAAAGCTATGTAAAAACTACCAAAACTAGTTATTCTGATGGAGAACAACAACCATTATTAGTATTAGTTTTAGTAAAAATTACTTCAGGCTCAACTTGTGCAGTTGTTGTCTGTAGTAACTCAAACTAATTATTGAGATCAATGTAACTAACCTTGGGCAATCGCATCTACCCACTCCTTAAACTTTGACAGGTGAGGCACAGTCAAAAGACGGTCATAGCAAATCTATAAAGTATCAGCACCATGGAGCCATATGTTTTTTGTTTTTTTTTAATTATTTGGCTATCTTTAATAGTTTAATATGCTAAACATCACATTATCCACTAAAAATATACAGATGCGAGTGAAAACACTGGAAACCGAAAAATGGAAAAAGGCTGCCATATGAATTGTGGAACACTTCTGCATAAGGAAAAAAGTGGACATGTAAGACAAGTCACATGGAATATTTTATGACTCTTTTGGGTGCTTTATTAAGTACGTTGTTATGTACTTTTATTGTATTAAAATCTGCCAACAGAACATTCATTCATTTTTTTCCCTTTACAAAGAAGACAAAGTCATGGCATATGGGTTTGGAACAATATGAGGGTAAGTAGATGATACATTTTTATTTTTTATTTTTGGGTGAACCATCCCTTTAAACATTCATAGATATAGTTCACTGTGAACAAAGTCTAAATGCAGTCACAGTAGATCCTTTGCAAATTTTGCAACATCTGAAACGTGGAGCGTGCAAAACGTGTTCAAATTTTAAATGTAAAATAATGAGAATTCTTAATTAAGGTGTTTGTCATGAAACCTTTTTCATTGTCAGACATGCCCATTAAAGATAAAGGGTAATTGATCAAAGAGAGAGAAATTGGGCCTTGATTTGTTTTGCTGTTTCAGATATTATCAAGCCGATTTCCGAGTTGGGGGAAAATAATTATTTTAACATTCACAATGTGGACTCATCTAGGGGAATTATCAATCAATCTTAGGGACATTGGTTTTGCAGATAAATCGTGATGTCAGTTTTGAATGCATGCTGCCATGTGATCATTAGATGTGGTGCTCGCCGGAGCAAACATGGCCACAGCAGCTAATCAGTAACTATAATAGTCGATTATGGGCTATAATGGACACACTTCATAACTGTCAGTCTTTACAACCTGGGTACGGTGTCTTGTTGACTTCCAACTTAATACAAAGTGGGAAAATGTCGCTTAAGCAATGTGGCACAAAAGCTAAGGCTCTGGCTGTGCTCGTCATAGCGATAATAGGCGAGGTAATGCCCCTACAGCCCATATCTACTCGCAATTCAAACCCTTTCTGAACAGCATTGTGTGGCTTTTCTTGGATGCACTATAGAGCAGGCAGTTCATCATAATTAAGGCACCTTTGTGAAAGCAGCTCCGCGGCTGCAATACCTATGTTAGATGTGTCATCTTTATTAGCCCAAGCATGCTAAGCCAAGCTCTCCATGCACTAATCCCTAGCTAAAGAAACAGCTTTCAAGGATTTAACATCAAAAGTAGAGCCTAGCATGCCAGCGGGGGAGCTTTCACCAGCTTCAACTATCTCGCAAGAATTTTAGAGACTCAGGGATGAAGAGGAAGTTAAACTTAAACTTGCTCCATGTTTCACCATAAGTCTTTGACCTTGTTCTTAGGTTCCTCTAATAATCCATTTTCAGATGCATGAGGATCTTCATGGGATTGTGGAGGGATCTGGGAAGTGATTGCTGCAGGGGTTGCCGTGTTCCCCCTCAGGCAATCTGACCATATCCCCCCTCCATGTAGCACTTAATTCAACTTGTGATCAGCTGAATGATTCACATTCAAAATTATTGTATTGATTTGTATTGTTTTAGAGTTTATAGAGAAATAAGTTTATGACAATGTCCACTGTGTTGATCACTCTGTTTACCCTTCCATCCCTGCATGCAGAGCCTTTCCCATGAAAAAGAAAAATCACTTTTTTTTCATGGCTTTAATGAGGAAAAACTTTATTCCAAGATTTCCCAAGGTTTGCTAGATTTATTGCATTTTGCCTTAATAAAAAGAGTTTTGCAAAGAATGTAAATGTCCTGGCTCATGGACTTTGTTCACTGATGTGTACCACAGAAGAAAGAGAAACATCAGGGTTTTAAATGAGCATTCTTACCTTTGTACCCAAGTTTAACCCTAACTCAAACCTTAAACCTAACCATAAATTTCACCCCCTAAAACAAACCCTAAACCTAACCATTATTTTAATAGGAATATAACCTTTGTGCAAAATTGAAGAAAACATTAAGGTTTGGAATTAGATGAGGAAATGTATAACAGGTTATTTGTATTTCATAAATAAATATGGGATGAGTAGCAAAATGTGTTCACTGATGATTCCTTTCTTAAAATTAAGTATTACTGTAGATAGGAGGCTAGTTAAAATGTGATGCCAATATTGTATCGAGTTTTGGTTTGTTAAATGGTCAAAAATTACGATATCTTAAGGTTTCGACCATCTCTCATTATACTATATTGGTTCTCTAAACAGTTAGCTAAATATCCTAAGAAATCCATGTGGGGAAATGTTTCTTATGATACCGTACCAAAATGTGTTACTTACCATGCTCAGAACCATTCGGCTCAATGGTGGATAAGCGCCTAATATCACAAACTGTGCTCACATTTTCCAAGATACCAAAGTCTACTGTAAAATGTAAAAGATTTAATTATGAACACAGACATTCTCATCAGGTTCTAAGACCAAATTGTGTGAGCTATGATATCCACATTTTATTTATAGCTCTATACTCTTACTGTAGCTCAACAATTGTCTCTTTTGTTTCTATGTTGAGTTCTCCTAAAAAGTTGAAGCGAAATATCTGAGACAATGTAAGATTGCCATCCTACTCAAGACCAGGACTGATTGTAGAGAGCTGTTAGTATCACAGCAGCAAACTACATTTGGTTATTACATTGTCTGACACCCTTACAGTCTCAACAAGCTCTATTACAGCAAAGCACTCTGCATGCTGTTGTTCAGAGCTGTTCAGACCCTCAGTAATTCAATTGAAGGACTTTTGCACCTTTTTTTAACAAACTAACCTAAGCGTCTTTCGTCTTTTCCTCTTGGGCACCTGTTTCACACTTGCTTGCACTCACAACCAGGTGAATTAGCTCAGTGGTTAGAAAAAAAAATTGGAGATATAAGCATTCGACATGGTTTCAAGCAACTGCATCGAGGCTGTGTAAATGAAAACACTGTTCCTGCACTCTCAATTCTTGCAGACATTTGAAAAACATGGCCTAATCTGTGTTTTAACTGAACATCTTGTTCTCAAAACTCAGTAAACATTACAAGTTATCTTCCGAGCTGTACCTCATTGCTTAACTACTGTGACAGCCCAACCTGCTTCCTTGAATGAAAGACATTTCAACAAATTTTCACATTTGTTTTTGATCCTCAAGCTGTTTCATCTGTCAGTCTCTTCATACCATCAAGATGCTGTCTTCGTGATAAAAGCCGCTGATCAACAGCCTATGTTTGAAGCGCATGGTTCAAATGCTTCAGATTAGTGGAAATAAAATCACAAAGTGGGATCTTTCTGGGAAGATTGGGTGTTTAAATCTGCAGAAGATATTATCCATATCATGATAACCTGCATAACTTTGCTTAATTTCTTTCCTCGTAGAGCAATAATCAATTTGCAATCAAAATTATGTACTAAGCCTAACTTGTCCTACATGATTAAATAGATTTTTTTCCTGGCAGATGTAGTGAAGTCAAAACTTGAACACACTGGGTTCTGAAGAAGTGGTCGGTTGGTTGGTTGATCATCAATGTTGTGGAAGTTAGCCCAGCATGGTGCCTGAGCGAGACAGTGAACCATTGATTACTCCAGTGGTTTTGTAGCTTGACTGACCACTCTAGTGGGGCTGTAATCTGAAAACGCCTGGCTTCTGTCTTTCTGACATTATTGCTAAAGAAAAGAAGAAAGCACAGGGAGATTTACAGGTTTAAATCTCACTCATGAGGCAGATAAATGAATATAAATGTTTAGTCTTGTCTTTGTCTAGTATGCTTAACACTGCTAAAGGGCCTTCACAGATTGCTTTTTATAATTGTCAGAAGTACCTGTAATGTTGCTGGTAGAGTCAGTGTTCTAAACCAGAATAGATATCAGAGAGACAGAAAGACAGAGATAATATGTGGATGCCACAAAAGTCTATAATTTAGGGCTACATAACAAGAGTAGTCTGTATAATAGATAGTTATTCATAAAAACTTTTCATACTACCCAACCAAAGATAGTCTCAGATCAGTTCTCTCACAATGATGCTAAATGGAAGACTAAAATTATACATTTTGGACCTTTTGGGATTGAACTATATTATGAGGATATCGTGGTGCCCCATTCTATTTTGGATGCACCGATTGTGTTTTTCATATACATATACACACTCATGCATACACAGAAATATTGAGAGAAAAAGCATGCTGACCTCTTTGAGTCTAAATGAGGAAAATATTGAGCATCTGGCAGTTGCTTCCTTGATAGTTTCAAAAGTATTGCCGTGCAAAGAGTTTCACAGTTCTGAACAATAGTCATTTCATTACATATAAAGACAGATCAGGTGTTATTCAACAGTTCACTGAGTGAAATAAGCTTTAACACATTCTGATTAATATTCTAGACAGTTCCTGTGGGAGGTTCATGGCCAGAATAAGAAGCAATGTGGACCAGACTTTATGTTGAAAGTCAAAAGTCTGGCTACTTGAGACCCGTAGGAGTCTTTTGTCTTTTGCAGTGCTCTGCATTTCAATTTTACACTTTTACAAAAGCAGAAAGCATATTGCAGTAAAGCTTGATGAGTTCTACTGTTTAGTATGGAAAGCAATGAATGCTTTTGTTGTTTATTGCCAATGGACATTGCATAAAGAGTTCAACAGTTCCAAGAGCTTTAAATACATAGTGGAAAATATAGTCCAGAACCACTAGCCAGGTCCGATTCAGGAGCCACGGTGAATCTTTTGTGATGATTAAAAGGAACATTTCACCCAAAAATTAAAATGATCAAATCATTTACTCACCCTTATGTCATCCCATACAATATTTTGGCAAAAATTTTGAAGCTTCTAAAATCATATATGTCAGCAAAAAGTAATCCATATGACTCTATTTGTTAAATCCATGTCTTCAGAAGTGATATGATATGATATGTTGGTTTTGCTCTAAATTATCCCTGCTCAGTCAATCTCCACTTGAAATGTGTATGTACAATAAATGTCTCACTTGGATTGTTCCCCTCCCACTTCATCCTCCCTAGGAAAGGCAGAGGTCAGCCACATTGGTGTCGAAACCTGGGATCTGGAGGAGGAAGGAGCTGTCACGGAGTTCGCCAGTGACTGAAGATCGCGATGCCGAAGAGAATCCTGATCCGGTGATGCTTGAGCAGTATGTTAGCCGGCGACCGAAAGAGACGGCTGAAGGGTCCAATGCCATCACCTGGCATTGCAGACGGAGGAAGTGCAGCTGGCTGAGGACTATTTGGCAACGTGTTCGGGGCTGGTGTGCTAGTCTCTCTCTTCTCTTTCTTTCTCCCTCTCCTTCCCCTCATCCTGTTCTTATTCTCGTAGTCTCAAGATGGCGCCGAGTATGGCTGCTGCGTCGCGAGCTCCGTCAAAACACTGCAGTTTATTGTTTGTTTTGTTTACAGTTCTGTGTTTTTTTGTCTTGGATGTTGTCTGCCTTATTGTGTACGACAGACAAACGCTAAGTGAACGTTGGTTCGGCAATCACACACCGAAAACCGGACTTCACATTCCTCATTGCCGACCCGCGGTTTACAAACACGCCAGCGGATCCCTTTGTTTGGGCTGCCCGGCCGCGGAAACGCAGACGGAAAAGGGGAAAAAGAGCCGGCGTTCTCATCAGATTAAGACGTCGCGCAAATCGCCCCCCGCTACCCAGTATACTACTGGCAAATGTTCAGTCTCTGGACAACAAGCTCTGCGAGCTGAGAGCGTGGATCTCTTTCCAACGAGAGACGAGAGAATCCTGTGTTATCTGTCTTACGGAAACCTGGATGTCCGCGGAAATTCCAGACTCGGCCATCGAACCCACGGGTTTCTCCGTGCACCGAGCGGACAGAGCGAAAGACCTCTCAGGTAAAAGCAGAGGTGGAGGTGTATGTTTTATGATCAACAAATCATGGTGTGATCAGAGGAATATACATTTTATCAGGTCTTTCTGCTCTCCTGATCTGGAATTTCTCATGCTTCTGTGTCGACCATTCTGGCTACCGAGGGAATTCACAGCGGTCATTATCACTGCTGTGTACATCCCCCCACAAGCCGACACAGACCGGGCACTTAGGGAACTGTATGGCAGTATAAGTGAGCAGGAAACCGCGCACCCTGAGGCCGCGTTCATTGTTGCCGGGGACTTCAACAAAGCCAACTTCAAAACAATATTACCAAAATACCACCAACACATCAGCTTTAACACACGAGGGGACCGGGTTTTGGATCATTGCTATTCTCCTTTCCGGGATGGCTACAAATCCCTCCCCCGCCCACCATTTGGCAAATCTGACCACTCTTCCATTCTGCTTCTGCCCGCTTACAGGCAGAAACTGAAACGGGAAGCACCCGCCCTCAGAATGATCCAGTGCTGGTCGGACCAATCAGACTCTGCGCTACAGGACTGTTTTGATCACGCGGACTGGGAGATGTTCCGGTCTGCCTCCGATGACGACATCGAGGTTTACGCTGATAGCGTAATGTGTTTCATCAGAAAGTGCGTAGAGGACGTTGTTCCGACAAAAAATATACGGATCTACCCCAACCAGAAACCATGGGTTAACGGCGATGTTCGCGTGGCACTTACTGCGCGGACCACCGCTTTTAATTCCTGGAACGCGGAGGAGCGTAAACAAGCCAGTTATGCCCTCCGTAACTCCATCCGTGCAGCCAAACGCCAGTACAGGCACAAAATTGAAGAACAGTTTAACACCACTGACTCCAGAAGTATGTGGCAGGGAATTAACACCATCACGGACTATAAACGGAATAAAAACTCCGCCATGAACACCGTTGCCTCTCTCCCGGACGAGCTTAATACATTTTATGCTCGTTTCGAGGACAACAACACCGCCCTCACAGAGAGAGCACTCGCGGCCGATACTACAGATGATGGTTCACTCTCCGTCTCTGTTGCGGATGTAACCCGATCCTTTCGACGGGTGAACATCCGTAAAGCCGCGGGTCCAGATGGCATTCCGGGCCGCGTCATCAGAGCATGCGCGAACCAACTGGCTGGTGTTTTTACGGACATTTTCAACTTGTCCCTATCCCTGTCTGTAGTCCCCACATGCTTCAAAACATCAACCATTGTGCCTGTACCGAAGCAATCAAAAATCACTTGCTTAAATGACTGGCGTCCTGTTGCCCTCACCCCCATCATCAGCAAATGCTTTGAGAGGTTGATCAGAGATCACATCTGCTCTGTTCTGCCCACCTCTTTGGACCCATTGCAGTTTGCCTACCGTAACAACCGCTCCACTGATGATGCCATTGCATCTACAATACACACTGCTCTTTCCCACCTGGAAAAAAGGAACACATATGTGAGAATGCTGTTTGTAGACTACAGCTCAGCATTCAACACCATAGTGCCCTCCAAGCTTGATGAGAAACTCCGGGCTCTGGGCTTAAACAGCTCGCTGTGCAGCTTGATCCTGGATTTCCTGTCAGGCAGACGTCAGGTGGTTAGAATGGGCAGCAACATCTCCTCATCACTGACCCTCAACACTGGAGCCCCGCAGGGCTGTGTTCTCAGCCCACTCCTGTATTCCCTTTACACACATGACTGTGTGGCAACACATAGCTCCAATGCCATCATTAAGTTTGCTGATGATACGACGGTTGTAGGTCTGATCACTGACAATGATGAAACGGCCTACAGAGAGGAGGTGCACACTCTGACACGCTGGTGTCAGGAGCACAACCTCTTCCTCAACGTCAGTAAAACCAAGGAGCTTGTGGTGGACTTCAGGAAGAAAGACAGAGAACACAGCCCCATCACCATTAATGGAGCACCGGTGGAGAGAGTCAGCAGCTTCAAGTTCCTCGGTGTCCACATTACTGAGGAACTCACATGGTCCGTCCACACTGAGGCCGTTGTGAAGAAGGCTCACCAGCGCCTCTTCTTCCTGAGACGGCTGAGGAAGTTCGGAATGAACCACCACATCCTCACACGGTTCTACACCAGTACTGTAGAGAGCATCCTGACTGGCTGCATCAACGCCTGGTACGGCAATAGCACCGCCCACAACCGCAAAGACCTGCAAAGGGTGGTGCGAACTGCCAGAAACATCATCGGAGGTGAGCTTCCCTCCCTCCAGGATATATATAACAGACGGTGTGTGAAAAAAGCTCGGAGGATCATCAGAGACTCCAGTCACCCGAGTCATGGGCTGCTTTCACTGCTTCCATCAGGCAGGCGGTATCGCAGCATCAGGACCCGCACCAGTCGACTACATGACAGCTTCTTCCCACAAGCAATAAGACTTTTGAACACATGATCTCTCACGATCAACAATCAGCACTGCACTTTATTAATCATCACTCTGTCAATATATTCTCCCAATTCAATTAGTGTTTATATATATTTATACTCGTATCTAGTGTATGTGTATTCTACATTGTGTGTATTGTGTACATTTGTTATGTAAATTGTTGTGTAAGTATGTGTACATTTGTTATGTAAATTGTTTTGTGTAAATATGTTGTTTATTGTAAAGTGGTTTATGTCTCGTCACTGTCATGACTGCTATGTTACTCGGAACTGCACACAAGAATTTCACCTACTGTTGCACTCGTGTACACAGTAGTGTGACAATACATTTGATTTGATTTGATATTCCCAGAAGCCATCCTGTAGCACAGCGGCCAAGGCCCCAACACTCCCTCTCTAGAATTGGGGGCGTGAGTAATTCGCAGGCTGGATGACTCCCCGGCCTGAGTTTAGTGATGGGGGTATTTGGAGAGCAGCGCGGGGCTGAGCGATGACTGGGCAGAGTGAGGCTGGAGAAATGAGTTTCTCTTGTGCACCACACTAGTCTTGCGTTCCAGTGAGGTGCAGTTGGAGTATTTAAAGACAGTGGAAGATGGGAGAGAGAGATGCACAGATTTGTGTATGTTGATGTGTTTGTGTGTGTATCGGAAATGGCTGAAAAACCTGTCTGTGTGTTAAACGTTATGGCTGGAAAGTCATATTGTGTGACACTAAAAAGTGTATATACAATAAATGTCTAATTTGGATTGTTCATCCGGCTACCGCTTCCTCCTACCTAGGAAAGGCACAGGTCTGCCACATCTATCCTACTATTAATATTTCTGTCTGTTGAAAATGTTGGTAATTGGCAACAAATTTACTGTAAACACCTTTAACATATTGGGGATAATATTGTTTCAATTGTGGAATTGCACTGTAAAGGAAAGAATTTTATAAAATATTTTCAACTTAATCAGAATTCACTTCAGTTATTATGCTGTTTTACGGTAAATAATGATATCTCAAAGACAAGTAGAGACAGGAAGTGAGAGGAAAACTGGATAGAGGTGATTTTACATGTGCTGGCCGCCACAGTGACCCAAGCTGTGCGTGGGCTGGTGAGCCAAGACACAACTTGTTACTGTGAACTCCCACGCTTCCGAAACAGATGGAGGGAGGCTTACACACACACATACACACACACAAATGGCACACATGGACAATACACACAATGAACACGCTAATTCACCTTAATTAATAGTCTTGTCAGTTGAACCGACACACACATATATTCACCCAGATTAATTTACAGTGCCATCAGAAAGTATTTACCCACTCTCTTCATTTTGTTGCTCATACACCTCCAGATTTAAAATCATTTAAATATTTTTTTTTTCAATAGCTCTACAGATTCAACACATGAATTTGTACATATACATTTCTTGGATTTTCAGTTTGAATATGGTCTGGGTTTTAGCTGAGAATTCTGAATATCTGTTTTTTTCCAGCCTGATCTCACATAAAAATCGGCAAGTGTATGCCGATTTTTCTTTAGCCAAAATCATTATGCACTGACCAAATTATAAAACACTGCCTCCAGAGGCAAAAGCGGTATGTATTTCAGAGCATACAATCAAGTGTGACATCCATTTATATCCAGGAGAGGTTGCCAGAAGCCAGTTGCAAAAACAATTTTTTTCTGCTGTGCAGGGTGTAAAATATTGAAGAGAAATGCTTATTTTATTCAATCTACCCCAACCAAAACCCAAATCTATAACCATTAGTAGAGACGAAATGCAACGTTAGAGATAAAATGCAATCTACATATCATGCTCACGAGTGTTTATACAATTGTGATTACTTCCTTGTTTGAATGGGGATTGAACTGTGGTCTCCCATGCAACCGATGCAATGCGCTACCAGTCATGCCATGAGGGAAAGTAATTGTTGTTGAGCCATTCCAAATATGTCCGATGGGAGATCGGGCATGTCAGTGAGTTGGCATACTGTACCGTAACTTTCGGAAACAGCATGCCGACTTCCCCATTGTTAATTTTTCAGCCTGTTCTCGTGGAAATTATGTTGTTTATTATATGTTTAGTGGCAGTTCCAAGGTGAAATATTCATAGCAAAAAGCAAGTTAAATGTTATCCCAAACAGATTAAGTTTTTAAAGTTAATGCTATAAGTTTTAAATAAAGGAAAACTGACCTGCCTACCTTAAATGTAAACCTAACAGATGGTGTCATAAAAAGAAAATGCTGAAGCATCAAACATTTTGTGGTGCTTCTCTGACACTTTCGGCTCACGTGTCAACGTGCATGCTTTTTTTTTTACTCATACTCCAGTCCTTCACAATGCAAGTGTAGCATTCTCATCCTGCTGAAAAAATACAGATTGCTTGTTGAAAAAAAAAAAAAAAAAAAGAAGAGAATTAGCATGTTAGTTCCTATGCTTTCCCACACAATTTCTGACCCAAAGTGTTGAATTCTGGACATTCGAAATCATGTAGCAAATCTTCATCACCTGAAAATCGCTTTTTCACATCACTTTCCTTTTTGATATCCGGCTAGCAAGATATATTACATTTGCAAAGAAGTAAGGGACAAAAAAATGCTGTTTTGGTCTCAGTACTGTTAGGGTTAGGATTAGGGTTGGGGTTAGAGTCAGGTGTATATTTACTGCTTAAATATTTCCGAAAATCAGACGTGATGTGCCTTTCACATCGCATCAATTTAAAGAAGTATGTTTTTGTACTTGTTTTGAGTAAAGGTGCACTTGCACACATCTGTAGTTCCATGCTGGGCCAATGGTGGGCAATTTGAAAATTTGGAAAGCATAGATTTACATTTGAATGATTGTCTAGACTAAATCTGGTTCTGCTCAAGGACTTGCCAGCATTTGACTCCATCCATGTTGCCCTAGCTGGCAAGAAGTGTTAATTTCTTCCTGCAGAAAAGTAACCCTAGTGCCTGATGGTGTTACCTCTGTGTTGGTATGTATTTGAGTTGTGTCAGACACATTGCGTTCAGGCCACAGCTCAACAGTCCACAGCATTTTCTTTCAAAGGATTTCAGGTTTTGTCACATGGCTTCTAGCAATACTAACCCTATCAGTACTGAGACCAAAACAGCATTTTTACCTTATGTTCTAGCAATCCCCAGGCAAGACTCAATGTTGGCCTTTCTCAGAAGTGCTTTCCTTCTAGCCATTCTCCCTAAGAGGCCGAAACTCTGAAGATATTATTGATGTCTAGAGAAATTCTTCAACATCAAAATCTCTGCAGCTCTGTTGGTGTTGTAGCTGACCTCTTTTGGACAATTGCCCTTCTTGTCCAGTTTCTCGGTTTGGCATGATCGGAGTACTGTCTGGATTGTGCTATATTTTTTCCATGTACAAACATGGTACATCTTAACAGTACTTCTAAGAAGGTTCAAAACTTTTCTAGTCTTTGATAACCTTCACCAGCTTTTCCCCCTCCAACAACTTCATCTTGAAGTTTCACTGGCATCTCCTTTGGTCTTTGTGACAGCTGTTGTTGTTGTTGTAAGACCTCACAAAATCAGGGATATTTATTGTGCAATCAAACAACTGAACACAGGAGGAAGTGAATTTGAGAAGAACACAGATGCACCTTGTCAACACATGTAGTGTGAGTTCTCAAGATAATTGAATACATCACTCAATTTAGGTAGTTAAAACAAAGGCAGGTGGATGTTTATCCATTATCTAATTTAGCAAATTAGATTTTTCATTCATTCTGAACTCATCGAAGAGTTTAATTTTAGTTTTCTAGAGAATAATTACTTCAGGAAAAAATCCTATTTGAATATACTTTATTCTGACTGCAATTAAGCAGAATCAGAAATAATGTTAACTCTCTACAATGTTGAATTTGTTAATATCAGTTAACTACATAAACAATCAAATTAAATGTACTAGTTAACATTAACTAACACTGAAAAATACCTATACAGCTCTTATTAATGTTGGTTAATGTTAATTTCAAGAAATATATTTTTTTTATTTATAATATTGTTTTAATTGATGCATTAGGAACTACATGTATAGAGGACCAAACCTGCAAAAAATAGGGTAAATGTTTTATAATTTTCACACAATTAGTTCTAAGTGTATTCTGTATATTATAATATAATTTATTTGATTCTGTATTTATGAACAGCAATATATATTATTTAAATTGATTTATAATGAACAGTTTTATACAGTCTTAATAATTTAACATTAACCAAGATGAAAACAATTTACAATACGGTTTAATTTGTTATCATTGTTCAACTAACATTGAACAGTACTTTGACAACATTTATTTTTCTTAATGTTTCTATTTCTATATATACTAATACATTTTTTATGTGTAAGTTAACATAATTGAATGCAATTTGAGCTAGCATTAACTAACAATGGACAATAATATATTTATAAATTAACATTAACCAAGATTGATACAGTATATGCAGTAACACTTTACAATAACCTTCCATTTCTTAACACAATTAAACTACATTAGTTAACAAGAACTAACAATCAAAAATAATTTTACAGCATTTATTAATTTTGGCTACAGTTATTTCAACATATAAGAATACATTTTAAAAGCAATTAACTGTTAGTTCATGATATAATCCATAATGCATTAAATGTTTACAACTATAACCTCATTGTAAAGTGTTACCTCCAAGATAAATAAACTGTACTAAATATTGTTCATTGTTAGTTCATACCGTAGGCATTTAGTAATGAAACAAATAAAACCTTATTGTAACATTTTACCAAAATAATGATTGGGAATGAAGGCACTGCATACCACACGAGCAGGCTGGAGAATATAATACTGCTTATGTGTTTGCACATGTCAGTGTGTTTGTGCTAGCCAGACAAAGCAAGAGCCAGTGATAGGGGTTCTGGGGTTGATCAGAAAACACAAGAGGCAAACAAATGCTTTTCTAAACAGAATTTTCTATCAGCCCCACAGTCCTGACCACTCCACCACCACAGGAGTGACCTTGCTGCCCTGACCTGGACTTTAATAGCCTTGTCTCGTCCACCGTCCAGGGTCAAGATACTGTTTAGAGTTCAAGCACACTGAGGTAGGAGAACTCTTGCTGCTGCTCCCTGCTTTGAGCCCTCACTAGCCGACAAAGTTTAATAACACATTAGATGCTCCAGTGGTGCTGGTGTCTACTGGGGCCCACAGTCGATTGACTGAGCTAAACCCTCTTCATATACAGAACCACACTGTGTGTTTGACAGCCATATTGTTGTAGTCCTAGTATTTTTGGGCCTGCATTTGTGGTGCGCAGTTGGCAGTGGTTTATCATGTACATCTGCACAGGTTGGGGGTAATCATGGGGTTTCTTCTTACATCTGTAGGTGGCAATATTGAGTGTGGAAGGCTTCATAAACTGGATGTCCCCCGTCTGTCACTCACTTCGACGTTGTGTCGAAGAAGCGACACTAGGGGTCTCTCTTGAGTGCCGAATATGCCTCTGATCTATGAAAAAAGGCCAATGAGAAGTTGGCGAACAGTATTTGCATACCCCGCCCCCAGACATACGGGTATAAAGGCGAAGAAATACTACACGTTCATGCAGAAATTTTCATTGGAGCCAATGGTCGTGTATGCAGCCAGCAGCGAGTGACACACCATAATCCTGCTTCTATCTTCTGACGCTCTGTATGCTGTTGGAACTTCAGCGGCTTTCAGCCCCCCTCTCCACTCATCACAAGCCCTGCTCGTCCGCTCTCGCTACCCTCGACGGCGGAGCGGCCCACGGGTATACGATGATTCCCCAGGTGGATAGGACTATTGTGCTCCATCTATGCCCCGGAGCATCATCTGTGGCTGAACTTGGTCGAGATGCATAAGGCCGACAAAGTTTGCTTCCTCAACGCCCCCCCTTTCCCAGTTTGTCCTCTTCGGCGACACCGTTGAGGAATTTGCCCAGCAATCCGCGGTGAAGAAGCAGACGGAGACCATCTCTCACATCCTGTCCCACCACAAACCTGCCGCCACGGGCCCTGCCCTGTCTGCTCGCCGAGGGTGTCCCCCTGCGGCCAAGAAACACCCTGCTCCGACCTCAACTCGGGCCCAGCTCTCAGCCCCAGCTTCGAGAACACTGCAGGAAGCAGATGCCCCCCGTCTCCCGGACCCCCTCGAGGACACATAAGGCTCCCAGGCGCTCCTTAGACGGTCTACCCAGGGACCAAGACGTTAGCTCCAGAGATGGTAAGACCACTCCGTCCCCCGGTGGAGGGCCGGGAGGAGACTCTTTTGTTCAATTTTAATTTGCCGCCCCCCCAGACGGGGCTGCAGTACCCACATTTTCAATAAAAGAGGTATTTCCTTTGTCTCTGGGTCACCTGGCCCGCAAATGCCGTTCTCACGGCTCACTGCCACCAGATTTCAACAGTCCTGTCCTCCTGGAAACGGACCACCCGTCTCCAGCCCCACGACTGTTCCCCGGCCGGCCGGTTCCAACGAGTCTAGAGGACACCTACCCTGGACCTCCTCCTCAGTCGCTAACCCACCCCCTGCCGGGTGTGCGGAGCAAGGTAAGTGCTTTGAGTCTTTTCTCAGCAACGAAGCCTCGGGACACGTCATCGCCTCCCGACGCTGCCCTACCTGCTACGCCCGCTGCGAAGCCCCGCCGGGTACATCAAAAATAATCGTCCGTTTAGTGCCTCTAGCGCAGAGGGAGGAAGTCTCAAAGCAAGCTTGCCAAATTTGATACACCGGTTTTCTGTCAAATGAGGAAAAAACTATAGGAGAAAATGTATGCAGGACATAGAGAAACTGATCAAATACCATGATTTAACCAGGGAGGGAACACTGAGCACGACTAGACTGAGAGTGATGCGAGAATCAGTTGAACAGGGCAGCGAGGCACAAAAAGGTTGTTGTGGCTGCGTTCAACATGTGTGTAAAAAATGCGATCAGATAGAAGAGAACAAAGCAAATGCAGAAAGAATTAGCATGTAGGATTGACAATGTGGAAGAAAATAAAATGTGTGAAAGATCTGTTTGTGTGTCAGCACCACCAGAACCGACTAATGAAAAGTATGTTTGCGTTTCCCCACATGCAACGGCGATTGTGCTGGTGCCGCCGGCGTATAATCATCACTATACCGTGGCGGAGCTGAAAGCCCTGAAACTGAATCCCGACCTCGACTGCTCTCCGCCCAGAAGACAAGCACCACAAGCAGATCCTCCCGACTCGGACAGTGAAGGAGACCTGAATGAACTTTTTTCTAAGACGATCCCCAACACCCCTGATCCAGACAGCGCAGGGGCCAGCAAACCGGGAAACATACTGACAAGTGAAACAAGAAAAACACAGCTTCACGGCTCCGATGGTAGAGGTAGCGGGGGGCTGACGGGCCGATGATGGTCTTCAGACTGTGGACGGTGACTGACATGAAAGAAGCCATGGCCCATCTGCCAAATCATGACGATGCAGAAATGGGCCGACAAAAAGAAGAGAGGCAACAGAAACCAGCGGAAGTGGAATTGCGGCTTGTGTGGGACTGAGGACCATGAGTTCAGAGAATGCACGAAATGCAAACTGTGCAAACAATGGGACACTGGGCTACAGACTGTCTGGGGAAGAAAAGGGCAGACTGAAGCAAGCAGAGCGGAGAGCAGCGAGAGGGGGGTCGAGCTGAGGGTGTTCAGCTGCCGGGCTACAGAAAAGGGAAGTGAACATTTTTTAACCACACACTCATACAACATGTACATATACACTGATTTACATACTGCTCTCTGCAATTAAGACAATGCTTGCAAATCTTTGAGTGTGACTGATGAAGCTTTATGTGATAATGTTTCGGATGAATGTTTGAGAATGTACAAAAGTTCAGGGTTTTTACAAATGCCGAGATATCCAATGTTAGTTGATGGGATATTAGTCGATTTTTTTTTGGTAGATTCTGGGGCTAGCCATTCTACTATACGACCATGTGACTTGTCATGTGTACCAAAATTGACAGGTTCAGTGCATGAGAGCACTTCGGCCTCGGGCCATTTGATTTCTGAAAAATTCACAGTGCCCTTGGAGTGTGAGATGGAGAAGGGGAGAGCATTTAAACATGCGTTTCTGTGTTCACTAGCTTGTCCGGTACCACTAATGGCCAGAGATTTAATGTGTGAATTCAAATTGACCCTTAGGGGGGGTTCCTTTGGGATTAGCATTGAGGAAGAACCACAAATATGTTGTTCTAAATTTGAACTGCAGTGGGCATATGAATGGCTTGTGAAAAATGATGATTGGGCAAAAATGATCTTGAAATTGGCAAAGGATCAAACAATGTCATTTAACACAGAAAATATGACACCTGACCAATTGCATTGCACGTCACATGTCGTAATTGAACGTGAACCACAATATGAGGAGGGGTGGTTTAACGGGGTAGAAAATGAGACTGTGAAATTTGATAAGATTTTCTGGACAGAAAATGTGTGTGCGCTCTCAGCTTGCCTGACAGAAAAACAAATGCAGTTCTATTTTGATAGCAGGGAACACTGCGTAACACACTTATCAGTAACCAAGGCCTAAGATCTGGGCCCTTTTGTGAGAGAATGCATGAAAACAACAGATTGGGCTGAAATAAGTGCAGAAGTGAAACACAGCAAAAGTGTAGGGGCATTTATGTCAAAATGTGATTTTGAGATTGAGTACAGAGTCAGTCTTTCAAAGTTGCAGTTTGTGAAACAGGAAATAAAGTTTTTGGGACATGTTATCAGACCAAACAGTAAATCCATCTGTGACAACGTGTACAGGTCATAAAAGATGTGCCAAAACCAATTACGAAAAAACAATTATTGTCATAATTAGGAATGTGTGCTTATTGTCGTACATTTATTCCTAATTATGTCATTATTGAACAGCCTTTGTGAGCCCTGATGACAGGGAAAGGGCTGAGGTCATGTGACAAGCTTGTTTGGACAAGTGAAGCCGAGGAGGGATTTGCTAACATGAAGGTACAAACGGGTCTGGCTCCCACTTTGGGTCTGCCAGATGTAAACAAACCGTTTGTTCAGATGGTTGATGAGAAAAATGGGTTTATGACTTCTGTTCTCTTGCAGACTCATGGAGACAGACTGCGACCTGTGGCATATTTTTCAACCAAACTTGATGCAGTAGCAGCAGGTCTACAACACTGTTTGAGGTCTGTGGCGGCTGCTGAACTGGCAGTACTGGCATCCAGGGAATTTGTGGGGTATTCTGATTTAACTTTGATGGTTCCACACGCAGTCTCCATGAGTCTGCAAGAACAGAGAACGTCACATTTATCTACAGCCTGATGGCTGAGGTACCACACAATTTTATTGGACATGCCAAACATAACTGTTAAAAGAAGCACAACTTTGAATCCTGCCACACTTCTCCCCACAGAGGAGGATGGCGAGGAACATCACTGTTGTCTGTCAGCGTTTGAACAAGTGTGCACACCGCGTCCAGATCTATTAGACACGCCATTAGACAATTGTGACAATATCCTCTTTGTGGATGGGTCGGCTTCCAAAGATCCACAAACAGGAAAGAATAAGGTTGGTTACGCGATAACCACTGAATTTGAGGTCGTGACATCTGGCAAACTGCCATCAAATTATTCAGCTCAGGCAGCTGAACTGGTTGCTTTAACAGAAGCATGTAAACTTATGGCAGACAAATGTGTGACAATTTACACAGATTCGCATTATGCCTTTGGGGTAACACACGATTTGGTGCTTTATTGAAGCACAGAAAATTTCTGAAGTCAGATGGTCATCCAATATTAAACGCATCTCTTGTGTCTGAGCTTTTGGAGGCCATTCTATTACCAGACAAGGTCGCGATTTGCAAATGTGCAGCGCACACTAACGATAACAGTTCAGTCTCAACAGGAAACGCATGAGCAGACGCGGCAGCGAAGGCCGCAGCAGCGATGAAGACAAAAGAAACTACGTGTGCTTTGATATCTGACAATAACCTCGACGTTTCTTCTTGTTTACAGAGCATGCAATCTTTTTCCACAGGTGGGGCGAAAAAACAAGTAGAAGGCGGCTGGCTGTAGGTTTAAGGAGAATAAGTGGATGAGCTGTGATGGCATGCCTTGTTTATCCAAACACTTCTTTCCTCATTATGGGAAGTTGATACACGGATTAGACCATGTATCAAAAGCAGGAATGTTGCGCAAATGAAAGAATTGTGGTTTACAAAAGGGTTTCACGATATTTGCGGAAAATTTTTGCAAAAATGTGTCATTTGTAACACACATAACGTGGCAAGAGAGATAAAAACACCTATAGTATCTCAACCACCATCAGGGGGGTCTTTTGAATATATGATGATGGATTTCATCGAGTTAACCCCTTGTGGGAAGCAGAAATACTGCCTGGTGATGGTTGACATGTGGTCCAAATGGGTTGAGGCCTTCCCGACCTCGAAACAAGACTTGGCAGCAGTAGCGAAAGCTCTTTTAACTGAGATTGTTCCGAGATGGGGAATTCCAAGGAAAATCAGCTCGGACAATGGGACACACTTTGTCAATGAAGCAATACAGCAGGTGGGTCAGTTTTTGGGAAATGACATGAGAGCACACTGCAGTTACCACGCCACCAGTGGAGGCGCTATTGAGAGGGAGAATCAAACGATCAAGAACAAATTGGCTAAGTGCTGTGAGGAAACTGGGCTCACATGGGTTAAAGCACTCCCAATTGTGTTGATGTACACCAGAATGAGAAAAATAGTCAAAACAAATTTAAGTCCATTTGAAATACTCTTTGGGGGGGGGGGGGGGGGGGGGGTTAGGCTGCCATCAACAGATCTGTGTGAGAATGACATGTTGAATTATTGCAAAGAAATGTCTTCTCTGTTGTTCAATGTTTGTGTTCAGGTGAAAGATGCTCAGGGAAAGGTTGCTGAAACCGTCCTGCACAAAATCAGGCCTGGCGATTTCGTTGTGATTCGTGACCTGAGGAGAAAGAGCTGGAAGGCGAAAAGGTGGCTGGGACTATTCCAAGTGCTACTGATGACTCACACGGCGGTGAAGGTCGCAGAGAGAGCTACGTGGGTTCATGCCAACCACTGCAGGAAGGTTCCGCACACATCGCAGGAGAATCAGCAACAGGAGGAGATTGTTCAGAGGGAATGTCAATAAACGCCAAGGTCAAGTTTGAACACCAAGTACCACAATCAGTGGAAGAGCAAGGCCAACCACAGAGAATAACATGGCCTGTGTGCAGAGTGAACCCCATCGTGTAGTCACAAGCAGTAATCATCGTGAAAAGCTGCAGTACTGATCTAGCAAATGGAAGTACAGGGTGTTGTTATCCAGCTTTGATGAATGTGGGTATCTGTGTATTTGCAAAACAAGGCACCTGGGGTGGGAAGGGAAAAAAAGAAATGTTGAAATTTTGCCTGGGGTTTTACCAAAGCACTATGCAGGGTACAAATTATCTGATCCGTGGACGACGCCTGGAGCAAATGTGGGGTGGTCATTGTTCTTAGGGGTGGGTACAACGGTAACAATTAATAAGATAAATGGGCTAGCATGGACAGTATTAGCCATAGCTAATAGCACAGAAAATGCTTTGACAATGATAAATGATGAAATGAAACAGTTAAGAGATGCGGTCATTCAAAACAGGTTGGTTCTTGATATGTTAACTGCAGAGAAAGGGGGAGTTTGCAAAATGTAGGGAATGTCTTGTTGTTTCAATATTCCAGATTATAGCGACAACATCACGAATGTAATTGAACACATGAGAAAAGCCGTACAGGAGCCAGAACATGTTGAGAGTACATGGTTTAATTGGTTTATGAATCTCTGGGTATTGGCTGATTCAAACCGTGTTACCAATTGCGGTAATGGGACTGTCGATATTGTTATGTTTACCATGCATTATAACGTGTGATTCCAGCTCAGTACAGAGACTGGTTAAAGCAGGGATGTCTGTTCAACTGGTAAAGATGACAGTCTATCCAAAGGATGATGAGCACAAATATGATGATACAAGTAGCGAGAGCTACTGTGAAATGTGTTAAAATGAGGTATGTCTTTTCTTTCCGAGAATGTTTTGATATGTAAAGAGGGTTATAAGCAGCGGTCATCCGTGTTACGAGATGACGTACAAGGAGAGGGTTTGAAATGAGGGATTTTATTCTACTTTTATTCTTTGTATTTTTATAGCCTGCTGACATAACCAAAATGTTAAAATGATATGTTTTCCCTACTTAATCTGTACACTATTTCTTGTTTATACTTAAGGGACTGTCCCCACAAAAAAAAAAAAAAAACAGCCTAGGCTTTTTTTTTACTTTTTCCAAATGTTATTTCACAAATGTTTAAGAGAGTGATCATGCGAAAATCAGAGATGAAGAGTGTAAGTGTGATGATATGACTTAAAATTTGTCTTATTGTTTATTATTGTGATTGAGTAATCTGAATGATAAAAAGCAGGGAATTGTTGTAGAAATTTTAAATACTCAGTGATCAGTAATAGTCATTGCAAAGGAATGCCCCTGTGTCTAATGAATGCAGAGGGGGAAGGTCTGCTTTTGTCGGAGACCTTGGGGAAAAGCCGTATAAAAACAACACAGCCCTCCCTTTCTTTGTCTCACTCATGGCACAGGTTAGTCCTGTGTAATGACTGGGTCCTTCTTGCAAGAATAAATTCTTTTAAAAGACTGTTTGATTCAGAGTGTCTCTTACGCAGTGATAATGGTGGGTTAATATTTTTTTTGCCACAACACAACTCTACGCCCTGAAATGGCATCTGTTCGTGAATTGGTGTTCTTCCCGGGCAGAAGACCCACAGAGGTGCACAGATAGTTCAGTGCTCCTGTTCCTACAGGAGAGGTTGGAGGGGAGGCTGTTCCCTTCCACCTTGAAGGTGTATGTTGCCTCTATTGCAGCTCACCACAACCCAGTGGACGGCAAGTCTCTGGGTAGGCATGACTTAATTATCAGGTTCCTAAGAGGCTCCCGGAGGTTAAATCCCTCCCGGCCAGGCCTGTTCCCCTCCTGGGATCTCTCGGTGGTCCTCGCCGGTCTTCAGAGATCCCCCTATGAGCCGCTAGAATCAGCTGGACTCAGGGCCCTCTCCCTAAAGACGGCCCTGCTGATCGCGCTCAGCTCCATCAAGAGGGTCAGTGACCTGCAAGCATTCTCTGTTAACGACACTTGCCTGGAGTTCGGTCCGGCAGACACATATGTGATCCTAAGACCCCGACCAGGCTACGTGCCCAAGGTTCCTACCACGCCCTTCAGAGGCCAGGTAGTGAACCTGCAAGCGCTGCCCCGGGAGGAGGCAGACCCAGCCCCCTCACTGTTGTGTCCGGTACGTGCCTTGCGTGCCTACCTGGAGCTTTAGGTGCTCTGAGCAGCTCTTTGTCTGCTTTGGGGGATAGCGGAAAGGGAACGCTGTCTCCAAACAGAGGCTTTCCCACTGGGTGGTGGATGCCATCCTTCTGGCCTATCACACCCAGGCTGTGCCTCCCCCTCTACGGGTTCGATCACACTCTACAAGGAGTACGGCATCCCCGTGGGCACGGGCTAGGGGTGCCTCCCTAGCAGACATTTTAGGGGAGCGGGTTGGGCAACACCGTTGCAAGATTTTACAATCTCGGGATTCTACAGTCCCATGTTTTCTCAGGTCCGAGCCGGTAGAACTTGGTACACGCAGACGGTCTGACCGGGTGAATCGCTTGCGTCCAGCGCCCTTTCCCTCGGCCGAGGTAAAACAGTGTGCCTTCTTTCCCAGGAGATCCCTCTAGGTCCCTGGTCGATTCCTGCCTAGCCCTTTTGGATCCACAGTTCAATGGAGGAACTTACCGACCCAGTCCACTACGAGTACCCCAGGCTACCCTGTACTGGAATAGGTGCTCCACAGGTCAGGCCTCCTACACGGATCCTCCTGTGTGTAATTCTGTGGTATGGTCATCTTACGAGCTGACCCGCGTCTCCCTTAGGCAGTTCTTTGCTGCCCTCCGGTTGCCGTGTCGTAGCAACTCCCCCCTCCTCGAGGCTGGATCTATCACCGCGCCATTTTTCCCACATGTGACCGAAGAGGCCATGTGATGTATTTCACCACCTTACCTCCCCTTTTCGGGCAGGTGTGGCCTCCGCAGGGTCTTTTCCCCCTGAAAGAATAGGAAACCGGTAAGACCCCCTTCCCACGATGCGTTAAGGGCCCCGGCTGCTCTTGCTCTATGCCGAGAAACATAGAGAGAAAAGAGGCCCAGCCAGGCTTGGCCCGTTCCCAGGTTGGCAAGCGTCGCCTTGTTCCCCTCTAGGGTAACCAAATGGATTCCGACGACTTTTTTGGGACATTGGGGAAGGGTAGGTGCAGTCTGAAACACAGTTGGTCACTTGTGCACGTGAAATACCTGCCTGCTTCTGTGTCAACAGTTCACGTACACGGCTCAGTGCATGGCATGATTTAAAGTGGACCCCTAGTGTCGCTTCTTCGACACGACGTCGAAGTGAGCGACAGACGGGGAATGTCTTGGTTTACTTATGTAACCTCTGTTCCCTGATGGAGGGAATGAGACATCGTGTCCTCCCGGCCACGTCGCTGATCCTAGCTGCTGAGGTGGCCGGACACTCCCGGCTCCTCAGAAAAATCCTGAATGAACGTGTAGTATTTCCTCGCCTTTATACCCGTATGTCCGGGGGCAGGGTATGCAAATACTGTTCGCCAACTTCTCATTGGCCAGAGGCATATTCGGCGCTCAAGAGAGACCCCTAGTGTCGCTTCTTCGACACGACATCTCCTTCACTCCATCAGGGAACAGAGTTTACATACGTAACCGAGACGTTAGGTACACAGGAGGTTTAGACAGGTTGATGGCACTGTTATAGGGTCAGCTTTGAAATTTGTTATGTCCAACTAAAAGTCTATTCAATTCAGATAATCCTGGTGTCTTCACCATCGAAGGTCTCAGTGAGGCTGATATCTACATTTACATTTGTGCATTTGGCAGACGCTTTTATCCAAAGCAACTTACAGTACACTTATTACAGGGACAATCCCCCTGGAGCAACCTGGAGTGAAGTGCCTTGCTCAAGGACACAATGGTGATGGCTACGGGGATCGAACCAACGACCTTCTGATTAACAGTTGTGTGCATTAGCCCACTACGCCACCACCACTCCTATATCCTACATATCCTAGAGTGGCCGATAGGATGATATAATTCAATATATATGATATCACACACTTAAATATGATTATATATGTAGTCGGTTGCAAAGAAACAACACAGGATACAAAAATCTATTTTGGGGTTTTATTCTGATGGCTGTTTATTAAAAAGGAAAAGAAAAACAGCGGTCGATGGGGCAGTTAATTATCATTACACATGTTCACTTAAATGGAAAAAACTGGGTTATAAATTATTAATTGAGATATGATTAGTACTAAATTTCCATGACTAGTCCTCAAACAGTCCAAAACACTCAAGTTTAACATGCAACTCTTCTAAACACGTAATTTATAAGCATTTTGTTTAAAATCTGCTATTTACCCAAAAAAATTCTTAGGGTGCTTTCACACAAGCACATTTGGTGCTCACCCGAGTCTGCTTGAAAAGGTGGTCTGGGGTACGGTTCATTTGAACTCTGGGGTTGTTCGCTGCTAATATGAACACAATCATACTAAATCGTGGAAGTGAACCACTGTTGATGACATACAATTGGCATTTTTACAGGCTTGTGTCTAAATAAATCACCTTCAGAGATCAGCTTGAATCTAAAAAAAAAAAAAATCACCTTCAGAGAGCAGTTCACATTTTGACATCTTTTGCAATGCATCCGTGTGCTCGTGGCAGACAAATGCTAAAATTCTTCATATCACTGCACATTCAATGCATCCGTAGCAGACAAAAATAATTGTTGTTTTGTGCATGAAACGTTGTGGCTAATCCAAAGGGATGTATACTAAAATAACACAGTGACGTAGGATCTTAAGGGTAGAAGAATAAACAATTGCTACGATGAATGACTTGAAACCAGGGTGTAAACTGACATTTTCCTTCCAAGTTATTAAAACTAAGAAAGAGGCCCGCAGTCACACTGACATTCCTCAGGGCAATAAATTTAGAGACTCCACTTAAGATGGTGCCTTAAAATCTGAACAAACCTTGTGTAAGAATGCACATCTGTTAATCTTAACTATCATCTGAACAAAGAAAACTTTTCAGGATAGCACATAACCTTCCTTCAGACCCCTCCTCACTCATGTTATAAATCAGGAAATACCCCCACACTTAATGGTTATCACATGACATATCGACCATGAGCAAGAGACTCTCCCAAGAAACCTCAGATGGATCTTATTTCCATGCTCCAAAGCTACAGACTGAACTTTTTTCGTATCCTGCAACTGGAAATAGGATATCGACGTAATCCATGAACATTTCACACATTCACAATACTTTGCTGATTTAACCCTCTAAAATGCACAGAATCTATATTTTTGTACCAAAATGTACACAATACATAGCCTTGCTAGATAATTCGGAAAATATGTTGTTATGACCTCTAATCACTTTTCTCAGTTCACTGTCTTTTCTGCATATCACAGCGCAGTTTTATGGTCCGTTCTGCATAACGCATGCCCTGTATGCCAGATTATCAGTCCAGCCCTGGTAACCATTCATGAAAAGAACATAATTTTTACCATTGTTACAATTCTTTCAGCATATCAGGAATTTTTCATTCAGCATTTCAGGAATTTTTTTGTTAAATAATTATGTATATATTCAGTTGTATCCGAGATTTTAAAGGTCATGATTAAAACTTAATTTTTTGAATAGGAATTTTAAGAGGCCTTTTCATTACACAAAGGATCATTAATCACCTTCAGAAGGATGGACAGAGAGATGATCACATGGTATCTGAAAAGACACTTTTTATCGGCTCAAGACACCTTTGGGTTGCGGCCAAGCTCAACTCAACAAAACCTCTCTGGATAGGAAGAACACTCTCTTCACCCTCTTGTTTGTTCTTTCTCTGCGCTCTTGTCTCTTCCTCTCTTCGCTTCAGCTCCACTTCTGCCCAAGTTCCACACAGTGAAGAGTCCAGGAGAGTTCGGAATGTAAAGTTCAGAGTAACTTCTTCTTTTCTCTGTGCTACGACTCACACACGTAACGGGGAGTCGCAAGTCACTCTTGAGGGAGGCCTCGCTTCAAGGCCCCGCCTCATCATTCCAATCCACAATCTTAACAGAAGTCCAAAACATCGACAGAACAACCAAAACTTTCTACAAAGAGCCAAAGAACCAAAGCAACACAAGAAAATGCAAGTACATCTCCAAACTTTAGCTGAAAGTGCTGGTGTCTCTTAAATATAATTTGAGGTAACCCGATTACAAATCGAGGTAAACCAAATGAAGTATCAGTGGCTCTCAAGGCATTGTCTATAGACTCCATAGTTCAATTTCTCATTTACCTTCTGTAACAATTTACTCAACATGTTGTTCGTGTTTGTCTATGTGTTTAGATTAGCAATAAAGTCTTGTTTGTATTCAAAGTTAATTTGACTGTGGTATATTTTGATAAATAATACCATCACTTGATTTTTAAAAGATCTGCACTCCAAAAATCAAACAATATTTCAGCATATGTGTGATATTATTTTCAATAAGCCATGAGAATAGTATTACTCTTAAAGAGTTAAGAGATGCATCATGTCAACTCAGCATGGCCAAGTTATTAGATGTATACTGTAATTCTTTCAATAAGTGAATTAATCATAATTTCCTTATTAAGCTAATTCCTTACATATAAATTGTACGCAGATACAATGAGTCCATTGCATTACATTTTTAATGGAGGATAATTTTACCCATATTTCTAATCTGATCATTTGTCATTTATGCTTATTATAATGGTGGTCGAACGTTGCTAATTCCATTAAACAATTTCCCACGTATATTGATGGAGATATGCAAAGTCGCTAATTTTCCTACTTATAATTGGTGAAGGTACGTGGGCACTTTAATCCATACCATGTTCATTTATACTACCAGAATTTCCCTACACATAATGGTGTAGATATGTGGACAGTTTAATGCATGAAAAGAGCAAAGGGTAAAATTTAACACTCTGATGAAACAAACCCAGACACAATTTATGGAATAAAGTTCCAGTTAAAGTAAAAACTCCACAAAATGAACTTACTGCCACTTTAATATAGATTAAACTCGCTCAAAATGAGTTGAAAGTATAATCGTAAAACAATTGCGTGAGTTGTCTGTAATTGCATTGCTTAAAAATTGCTCTTTAAAATAACTAGAGTGATAAATACCATGCTGCAAACAGCTTAATGTGCTGTTTTATTTGTCATTAAGATTCACCTTGAATGCATTGAAATTGCAAGCGCCACATTGAGTTACAACGTGTTGAAAATGATGGCTGTTATTTGTGGATGGTTGAACGCACTGATGTTCATGTGATTCGCTGAAACTGCAATTTGATTCATGCTAAAGAAAGCTTATAAATAGTATTGGTGTTGGTTGCTATGACTACGGGTCATCACAGGACGTTGTAGGAGGCTCTTCCGGGGCAACTCGCCATATATGTGCAACCTGCCTATGCCATATTTTTAACAAAGTACAGCATAGCTTAGCTAATAAGGAGAGTCGCGTCACACCAAATCCATAGTGACAAAAGTAGATTTGGAACACATTAGGGAAAAACTGGAAGACCTTAAGAATCCTAATTAGTGAAACAACGTCTGGATTGTTGGAATTCCTGAGAACGAAGAAGGCTGAGATATGGTGAAATCCCTAGATGAGCTCTTCCCGAGTCTGCAAGACATAGCAGGCCTTAAGCTGAAAATCGAGCGAGCTCACAGAGTTCCGGCTCAGAAATCCGAGGAGGGAGAGAGGCCCCGATCAATTCTGGCCAAATTTCTGAGATTAGCAGATAAAGATCTCGTGTTACATGTGGCGATGTGTAAAGGAACACTTTCTTGGAAGAACTACAGCATTTTCTTGTTCCCAGACTTTGCAAATTCGACAAGAGAGAAACGTGATTGATTCAAGGAATGCAAGAAAAAATAGATACTAAGGATGGGTGCAAAATATTTAGATGCCCACAACAAGCGATAACTTTAATAAAATCAATGGACTGCGGAAGTCATGGTGTGTTTCTCACATTGCTAGGCACCTTTTTTATTTTTTTGTTGGTTCCACCTAGCAGCAGGTGTCTGGTTTGTGGAATAACACTCCATGAAAATTTTCATCAACGTAGGCTTGCTTTGCACTGAAGTTCCCAGCCAGTTTGATTTTGATTTTGAGGGGTTGGATGTTGGCTGGAGTGGCACCATTTCAGGTGTGGTGCTTGGAGATGGGAAGTGTGGCGGCTTTCACAAAAGGGTCCTATACAACACTGGGGAATTTGGATTTGTTTATTGGGGTGGAACTGTGGAGAGAGAGCGGTAGTTGTTAATGTGTGTGATTTTTATATATATTGTTTAATTTGTTTTCTTTAGTATGTGCTAATGTATGACCACAGGGTTGTATGTTGAGGGTCGGGTGGGGTTGGGGAGGGGGAGGGGAGGGTGGTAGTGGGAGTTAAAAGTTGATTCTGTGTATTTATGTTTTGCTTTTCTGTGTTTTAATAAAAATGTTAATCATAAAATTAGAAAGCCAATTCTAAACCATAGCATCAAAAGCTAGCGATTGGAATCCTGTTGCCTGTAAGAGTAGAATACAGCTTGTGTTTGAATGAACTTGAAGTAATTTAACCCTTTAACTTTTTAAACTTTAAACAAATTTTTTGTCTCTCTCTTATGTAATTTATAAAAAATGTTCCCCTCTCCTTTATATCGTCACACAAATTACTCTCTCTCAATGAACAATTGAGTTTAATTTAAGCTGAGTTTGGACAGCCGATTAAAATTGATCTTTTCTTCAAGTGTCCTTTATTACAACTTATCTCTTTCTGATCAAAGCGGAATTCCGACGGCTCTCTGGCGGGCCCGCGCATGTTAAGTATAAAACTATGTAATGTACACAACTTCTGTGTGCACATTGGTACACATGCCACATATGATTGGAAAGCTAAGATTCTTGTGATTATATTGATGTAAACCATTTCAAGATACATTTACAGCAGCTGATACAATCAACGTCTTTGTCAGACCACCAACATATAAACAAACAATAACAAAATTGAGGCAACTCATAGTAGTCCAATGATCCATAATATCTCAACAAAAGCAATCTTGTTACATTGGCAAAGGTCCAAACAATCCAATCAAGTAAAATATTTAGTCCAAAACACATTATTACATCAATAAATACACACAGACTCTTGTTGCATAATTTCAAAGTATCCGGCAGATGTGCATAATCTGTCACATATTCTCCATCATAACTTCAGTTCACATGTAAACATTTCTGATTTCTTGGTATCAAAATAGCTTCTGTACTCTGACCTTTCGATTGTCACCTCATTTGACCCAATAGGAGCTTCCATGTCCTGTCCATTGCCTTCAATATCCAATGAGAGTCTGCATCAAAAGAAAGTGCCTGCCCCTTTTCCTTGTTGTAAAGATTGAGCCAATTGCAAATGATTGTGTGGATGACTATGTATAGCCAATGCAATTCTGAAAACAATGATATGTAGCTTTAATAGGAAGTTTCAAAGATACAGCTAAGAAGTCCATGCGTAAAGCTGGATAACCATTGCCAAGTGTTTTGTGTGTTTGTGCGCAAAAGGTGAAAAGTGTAGTTTTGAGACTGTTGATGCTTCTTGAAGGTGAATTATGGTGAAATGGACGAGGAAAACAAAATATTCGCTCCAAGATGTGCTACAGCTACAACAACTGGCTTGTTGCCAAAAACATGTAAAAGGTATAATTGTATGTAAATATGTTGTGTAAAAAAGTATGTAAATAGCTTGGTGTGTATTTCATATATAAACCTCTTTTCCACCATAGCACTTGTTTTGACTCTTTTACAGTATATGCACAAAGTTTCAGGGGAAAAAAGAAGGGAAAAAAGCACTCTAATGTATTTATGCTTCAGTTACTATGTGCCAGCAATACTAATAGTGGATCTGGATTGATCCAGCTCTAAATGTCACCTTTCATTAGAGCCCAAAATTATGACTGTAGGTTAAAGCATTCCAAAGTAGTAGCCCTTTTATCCTAGGTATGTGGCCATGGTTACCAAGAGTCCTTTGGAATATCCAAAAGGCACTTTTGGAAAACGACTGGACATACCCTTTGAAAAAAATGTGTAAAATATTCATTTTCTGTAGTATTGTTATAAAATTTGAACTTGGACTAGGTAAGGCTTTGTGCTGTGGTTTTCCAGCTAATAGCTCCTTGTTATAGTCATCTGCAGGCATCTGTTTGACAAAAATCCCTCAATCATACTGCTGCGTGTGTCTTTCTTCACATATAAGTGAAGTAATACTATACACACTCTGATCAGACCAAGTATCTTTCTTCACATACACACCCAGCAGTATGCATCATGTTGTGAACTACATTTCATCTCACTGTGTATTTTTATTGATGCAGTTCTAAAAGCAATAAACTGACATTTGATGCCACCAGAAACAAGAGTCTCGTCTGTGTGGGCAACATATTCTTGGCGAGCCAGCCAGGAGGAATGCTGTTGACTGAAAAGCCAGATGAAAAAAAACAGCTCCTCAGTGAGACGAACCTAGAGCAGTGAGACGGTAATATAGGGAGAAAATAGAAAGATGGAACAACTACAAGTCTGCATTAACTTCATGATGTAGCATTACAAAATCAGAGAAAAGAGATATTGGTGAAAGTAGCATTATCAGGGAGGAAAAGAGACAGAAACCAGACAAAGAGATGGATGGCGACACTGCCAAAGCAATTGAAGATCTTAAAGTTATTGTGATGGAGGTGACTAAAGTTTCATAGAAACAATGGAAGCAACCAGATCACAGCTGCACTCCCCCATGACAACACTACTGGCTGAGAAAAGGCAATGAGGTTGCAGATCGTGCCAGGAGGCCCAAAAGGGTGGGGAATGCAGACATTGTTACCACAGTGGGCAAGAAGGACATCTGTCACAGGGCTGCAGACAGCGAAGGCCAATGTTGGGAAACAAGAGAGGGCTGCTGCACTGGACCCCCCAGTAGTCCATTCCATCAAGGGGTCCCAAACGAACGCAGAAGAGCTACAAGCGCCTAAGCTTGCGCAAACCTACCAAAGCGGAGAAAGAAATCATATCTAACAATTCATGGAAAGGTGGAAGTTGGGGATGGCTTGACATAACACGTAGACATTTATTGTTGCACTTTTCAGTCGCACACGATAACACACTTCTTCACACTATGCTAGACTTTTCAGCTTCACTACACATCAACACTATTGGCTTTTTAACTCAACACACTACACATAGACAGCTTCATGCATCTCTCTCCCATCTGCCACTGTCTCTCCTCCTTAAGTACTGTTGCTGCCACTCGCTGGAACGCGAGACCGGTGTGGCACGCAGGTGAAAGTAATTCGCCACTTATTTTCCCGGCGTCGCTCTGCCTAGATGCCGCTCAGCTCCGCCCCGCTCACCACATGAAGCTTTTAATCAGGCCAAATATAGGACTCTGAATAAGGCCAGCTTTGAATAAGGCCCAGTATTATGAGTGGACATGGTTCTACAATGGACTTACAATCATTTATGTGGTTCTTCAATGGACTTACAATCATCTAAACCTGTTGTGATGATATCGAAGCAGTGGACCAGTGGGGCTGTGGAGGATCTGCAGGCATGTTTGGACTGTGCTGATTGGGATGTATTCAGGACTGTTATATATATGGATAGAGTACACAGAGGCTGTGACATCATACATCAGCTTCAAGCACCAGGGTGAGTTAAAACTATGCCAAACCCTGGTTCACAGCCAAACTCAGACAGCTAATGTTAGAGAAAGAAGAAGCGTTTAGCCGTAGGGACAGAGACAGGTTCAGAAAGTCAAAGTACAGGTTTAGTAAGGCAATGAGAGATGCCATACAGCTGTACTCTGAGAAACTACAACAGCAGTTCTTAGCCAATAAATCTCCTTCTGTCTGGAAAGGGTTCAGACAGATCAAAAACTGCAAGCCTGAAGCCCCCCACTCCACTAATGACTTGTGTCTGGCCAACAGCCTGAATGAGTTTTACTGTCGCTTTGAAAGACAATGGGACATTCCTGACACCATCCCTGTGACACCATCGATCAGCTCCAGCCCACCAGGCTTCAGCCCTGCTCCAGCTCCCCCATCACATCTGGAGCCTGATCCTCTCCACAGCTCCTTACCTCAGTGGCCCCCTCCTAACCCACCACAATGATGACTCTCTTCATCATGGAGAGAGACGTAAACAGACTATTCAAGAGACAGAACCCCTGCAATGCACCAGTCACCAGTCTGTCAAGCTCCTGAAGTTTGCGGATGACACCACCATAATTGGGCTCATCTCTGGTGGGGATGAGTCCGCATGCGGGAGATTGATCATCTGGTTACCTGGTGCCATCAGAACAACTTGGAGCTCAGTGCTGCGTAGACAGTGGAGATGGTCATAGATTTCAGGAAGAACCCAGGCCCACTTACCCCCATCATCATCTGTGACACTCCAGTTGACACTGTGGACCTCGAGTGGGAGCTGAACATCATCTCTGTAATTAAAAAAGCACATCAGAAGATGTTCTTCCTACGGCAGCTGAAGAAGTTCAACTTCCCAAATACAATGATGTGCACTTCTACACCTCCATCATTGAGTTGATCCTCACCTCCTCCATCACCATCTGGTACGCTGCCATCACTGCCAAAGACAAAAGCAGACTGCAGCGTGTTATTCGTTCTACTGAGAAGGTGATTGTCTGCAATCTGCCATCTCTACAGGACCTCTATGCCTCCAGGTTGCTGAGGCAGGCAGAAAAGATTGTGGCCGACCCCTCCCACACAGGACACAATCACTCTGAGACACTCCCCTCCAGCAGGAGGCTATAGACCATCAGGACCAAAACATCATGCCACAGGAACAGTTTCTTCCCATCTGGAGCTGGCCTCATAAACAAGGCCTAGGACCCCCCGATACTGTCTCTTATCCCACCTCCATAAACACTACACATTACATTAACATAGTTTCCACAGCATAGTTTTTTGTATAAAAAAAGAGTCTGCAAGGCCCCTGACTGTTTTTTTTTAAAGACCCATTTCTACAGGCCTATTTCTGAGATATCTGTAATGGTATTCCAAAACAATTTTCTTTTGTTTTTTTGTTTTTTATTTAAAAAACAGCACCTTTAAAGCGATAGCTCACCCCCCAAATTAAAATTCGAATAATTTAATCTTCCTTGTGTCATTCTAAACTCTTATGACTTTATTTATTTTATAGAACACTGGGAGAAATTTTGAAGAATTTTGACAATGCTCTTTCTTGCTTACAATGAAAGTGAATTTCCTTTTGTGTTCCAGGGAAGATAAGATGTTGTAGAGGTTTTGAACAACAAGAGGGTGAGTAAATGTCGACATAATTTTCATTTTTGAGTAAACTAACCCTTTAACTTTTATCATTTGGACAAAAGGTACAAAATTGCAAGCAGATATTTCTAAATAGGCAATTTCAGTTAGTACTCTTTTTCCATATTGAATTGAATTGCACTAAAACTCTGCGACACAAAAGGGTCCATTACTTGTACAAACTCCATAACTGACATAAATGCAGTCAATATCAAATGAAACTAGATTAGGCGAAACCAATTACCTCTTGTTCAAGGAGTCTTTTCTTCTTGTAGAAGACTAAAGAATAGATGTATGATTGTGACTTAAACTGTGTCTGTTGGACTGCTGCGAGGGATCTGTGCACGTTTTCTCAAAGGTCTTCGGCTGGCATTCAGTCGTATTGTTACTTGCATTTTGCTCGGTCACCATGGAAACCGTAATGTAATCACACATGAGCAGTTACAAGGTTCCCTACCACCAAGAGAGCTGTGCACTTAGATAACTGAAGTGTGTATATTTGTGTGCGTGCTTGTGTGTCTCTCTATCTGTGTGTGTGCGCTGGTGCACTGTCTGCGCAGATAACTAAAATTAATGCAGTGTTAGTCTAAAGACACATTATGATAGCTGAGTTTTTTCCCCCAGCAAAGCCAAAGATGTTCCCCTGGGTGAAACATAACAACAGACTTGCATCATTACAAACAAAACACAAACACATTGCTTTGAGAGGACTGTGATTTCTAATAAAGATCCAGTCTGGAGGTTTGATTTCCGCAAACACTTTGTGACAATGTCAGGGCAATTAATAATCTACATTACCCAGCTTTCAGAGAGCCGCTGGGCAGCCGGGGTACAGCGGGCAAGCAAAATTACAAGAATGTAATTAAACACCAGTAACAAAATGTAATGTGGGTTCCCACCCAATTCCTTTTTCAGGTCTAATCAAACATAACCAAATGATCATTAAATCATAGGCATACAATGATTTCAAGATAGAAATTACACACTTTTAATGTTTTCTAAGGGTTCATGATGCCATTTAGAAAACCATCAATATACTGGTGCTTCACTGAGCCTAGGAGGGCTTCCTCTATTAATAAATTAGAACTTGAGCATGCTGATCTTAAGATCCTGTAATGTACCACTAAGAACATTTTTAATCTCCAAAGAGTCAGATCTAGTAGCAACAAAATTTAGAAAAAAAGAAGAGAGTGATGGCTGTAACTACAGCTTTGAATCATCACAAATATTTTGAGTGGGCATGACTTTACAATGGAAATACAATATTTTGTTCGTACAGTTGAACTTTGATCATTTGGACAAACAGTTACTTCATAAATGGTGCAAAACTGGCAATGGATATTTCTAAATATAAATAAACATTTTCAGTTAAAACTGTTTTTCCAAATAGAATTGAATTCCAAGGTCCTCTAAAAAACTATGAAGAACTTTTTAACCCTCTGAAACACATGGCAAAGTTCTTCTTCATTCTTCACTCAGAACAAGAAAAAGTCAAAATAGCTGAGCAATGGTATACTACAAATATTCACCACCCATGCCACTGGAGCCTGCATTTATAGAATATGATTTTTTTTTCTCCCTATTTTGGAATGCCCAATTCCCAATGCGCTCTAAATTCTTCTGATGGCGTAGTGACTTGCCTCAATCCAGGTGGCGTAGGACGAATCTCAGTTGCATCCATGTCTGAGAGTGTCGCGCATCTTATCACGTGGCTTGTTGAGAGTGTTATTGCAGAGATGTAGCATGTGTGGAGGCTTCACGCTCCGCGGCATCCATGCACAACTCACCATGTGCCCCACTGAGAGCGAGAACCACACATTATAGCGACCACGAAGAGGTTACCCCATGTGACTCTACCCTCCCAAGCAACCAGGCCAATTTGGTTGCTTAGGAGACCTGGCAATTACTACATAATTACTCAAGTAGAAGTAAAAGTACTAATATAAATAATTACTTGAGTGAGAGTAAGAAAGTATCCAATTAAAAAAGTAGTGAGTAACTCGTTACTTTCACAAATGACAAAATAGATGTTAACTCCCCTATATTCCATTACATAATACACATTGCAATTTACTACAGAATTATTATTAATATTAATGGAAATTCTGTCATCATTCACCATCATGTTGTTCCAAACCTGTATGACTTTCTTTCTCCCATGCAACACAATAAGGAGATATTAGAAAGAATGTTTGCCTGAGTCACTAACATTCTCTCTAACATATTTTGTGTTCCACATAATACAAAGCCTCACACTGGTTTGGAACAACATGAGGGTAGAGAAATGATGACAGAATATTCAATTATGGCTGAGCTATTACTTTAAAGAAATAGTTTACCTAAAAATTAACATTTTCTCATCATTTACTCCCAGACGTGTATGTCTTCCTTTCTTCTGCAGAACACAAATTCAGATTTTTAAAAGAATATTTTAGCTTTGTAGGCCAAAGTTGTGATGCTCCAAAAAGCACATAAAGGCAGTATAAAATTAATCCATAACACAACAGTGGTTAAATCCATGTCTTCAGAATTGATATGATAGGTGTGGGTGAGAAACAGATCAATATTTGTCATTTAATGCTAGACTGTCAGGGGCGATATGCAGAGAAGAATGTAAATCACCAAAAACACAAGAAGAATGTGAAAGTGATCTGTTTCTCATCCACACACATTGCTCACATTGCTTCTGAAGATACTGATTTAACCACTAGAGTCTTATGGATTACTTTTATACTCACTGGTGTTTGTTTGTTTAGCTTTAAACAAAATGTTGCCACCCATTCACTTGCATTGTATGGACCTACAGAGCTGAGAAATTCTTCTAAAATTCTAGAAAGTCATACACATCTGGGGTTGCAAGAGGGTGAGTAAATAATGAGAATTGTAATTTGTGAACTACCCCTTTAATGGCTCTTGTCAGATCAGGATTAATTTTTCAATAAGAAGAGAGGCTTGGAAACATTCCTAGTAATTATTACAGTGAAAACATGAAAATATCCCACAAGGACATTAAATATAATGCCTTCTTTCAGTATTTCATAGCTTTTTAAGTCTTGCATAGATTCTTATTTCAGTGTAGTTACAGTTTTCAGTACCGCCGCTCTCTAAATGCAGAGTACACAACCTATGTAGGGCACCAACCCTGATCGTGGAACACTGGCTGTGTCTGGAGCCACCCCCTTTCCACTGTATAGTGCACTATTTCGAGTTTTCGCTGTTTTGTAGTAGTGTCTGATTTCTGAGTGAGCCACTCGTTCTCTACTTTGTTCACTCATTTTTACCCTCAATGCACTCTAATTTCAAGTGTACATTTCAAGTACACTTGATGACCCACAATCCACCATGGAGAAGACGTATGAGCTGGGAGTTTACTGCTTCCTTCACTCCTGCAATGATATATTTCACACTGAATGTAGTAAATAACTTTTTGACAAATCATTACTGGATTAAAATAACATAATAGCATATAGAGAGACAAAACATACAGATACATTTTAAAATGTACTCTTTATTTGATCAAATGTGTTTACTCTTTATATTAACACACAAGTATATATTAAAAATGACAAACAGAAAGAATTTATTGTATTAAGATATTATTTAATAAGAATAATAAATAAGGCCCAAGTATTTAAATATTTGAAGTAATTAAAGTATTTCATATGTGACGTTAATGCACCAGCCCCAGAGCTCTGACAATCGTCTGAATTTCGTTCACTTACTGCTGAGATATAGTGCACTAACAGCCATTCACTATATAGGAAATAGTGAATAAGTGAACGATTGCAGTTGCAGCTAATCTCGTTGCGACGATTGCCTTGTGCACATCACATGCACGCATGCGCCCCGCTGTGCACACGCAGAAATGCTGTCTGTTCGCACTCCAGTTGTTGATTAAGTGAATTGCAGTAATTTACATTTAACTTGGATGTTACATGGATTCATACAGTTAATCCCTCTGAAGTAGCTGCGATAGTTTCCAGTAACCCTGCGAGGGCGTGGAGTATATGCATAAATGCTGCTTATGACATACGGGACAAAGCTGCACTGATTTAAAAATGTACACTTAAAAACTGATGTCTTAAGAGCCCAGTTACAGAATCACCCTGACAATGACCATCTCATTGCACAGAAAAGCCCACGTTAGAATTAGAGCCAAAACGTACCTCAGCATGCTGCCTGAGCTGTGACTTTAATTTTGAAATATCAGCTTGTCTTGGTGTTAAAAAAAGGCATTGCATGACGAAACTATTCTTTTTTTCACTGTGTGGAGTGAAGAAAGTGTTTCTGCTGCACTGATGACTTGAGTGACAGTCTCATCACTCAAGTGGGAGCATATTATCGCGCGCAGCTGTGAACTTCCGCTCTCGTAAAAGTCCCATTCAATAATCTCTCAATAAATTACACATTAATTCAAATTAAAACCAGTAATGTAACGACAGTAACGGCACACTTCGTAAAGAAGTAAAAGTAAAAAAATAATTATTAGGAATTTACTTGAGTGAGAGTAAAAACAACCCACTTTTAAACCCACTCTAAAAGTAACATTTTCCCCAAAATGTTAATCAAGTAAATGTAACGGAGTAAATGTAACAAGTTACTACACACTTATGCTCAGCACGGCCTGGAATCGAACTCGAGACTCCAGGGATGATAGTCAACGTTAATGCTTGCTGAGCATTGAACAGAATCCACATGAGATCTGTAAAAAAAGCTGTTTTATCAACTCGTTCATGATTTAACGTAATATACAGTATATGCAGTCGACAATGTGTTATTTGTTTTGTTTTAATTCTTCATTCACGGTGCTAATGCTAATGCTAACACACAGTGTGTGGCCATAATATGGGCTGGTTAACATCTGTTGTTGCATAAGTCTATGCAGAGTTGCTGAGTTGGTGCAAACTTAACATAAAATTTCTACTGTACAATCATTGGTATAGAGACATTTTCCAAGTAGATTTCATTGATTAAGACAATTAAAAAAAAGAATTTCAAGAAAGTCTACAATAGACTTCTGTAGACTAAATTCTTTTTTTAATTGTCTTAATCAATGAAATCTACTTTGAAAATGACTCTATACCAATGATTGTACAGAGTTGAAATTTTAAGTTAAGTTTGCACCAACTCAGCAACTCTGCACTCTAGTGTGAATATGCTGACTGATCTCGACAGTGCAGAAATCAACCAAAAAAATATATTCGTGTCACAGTAGGTGGAGCGCTGGCTCAAACCTTAGATTACGTGGACCAATGGCAGTTGGAAGGTTTTAGAACAGTAAGAACAGTTGGGATGTCATTTTCCTGAAAATTTGCACTGGCAAGCTGTTTCAAACCACTGCAATGGACTCAATGGAATCTTTTTGGAAATATTTTTTTCTGACTACCTGTTCTTTCTTTCACTAGAAGTATATTGCGGCCTTTAAACTCCAGAGAACCATATAGCCACTTCAAGGACCTTATATAGCCAAAATAATAGAAGTTAAAGAAGATTAGCTGCCCAAGAAAGCTATTAAAGTGCCTTTATTTTAAGAGTGCATGTAAAAGTAGTGGCATGCTGAAGATGTTCATTCATAGCACCCTTTGTGTAATAGTTAATAGACTATTATCATTTCAGAGATATTAACAAAATCCCAAATGCATAGGACAACATCGACATTGTCAATTATTTCAATTCATTGCACAAAAGAGTGAGGTATATGAGAAGATGTCTTTGAACCAAAAAGAAGATGCTGTTCTTCCAGTATAAAATGAGACTGGCAAGAGTCCTAAGCATTTGAAAGCAATTTAACAGAACCATAATAACAGAATCTTGGAGCTTCAGTATTCTGGCAGTCTCTGTGCATGGAGTATGCTGACAGAGGACAGTGTGTGTGGTACCATGGCCCAATGCCACAGCCTGTGCCCCAATTCAATTTGAGAGCATGCTGCGGATCTAGAGCATGCGGATCTAGCGCATGTGGCTCTGCGGCAACAGTAAGGTGGACAATTGTCTCCGTCTGAGTGTGTAGATTAAACCTGCTGGCAGACAGAGGAGAGGAGCGAAGCAGGTCGGATCTGAGGCAGAGAGATAGGAGAGCTTGCACCAGCTCCCCCTTCAGCCCTTCCAATCAGATAAACAAAAGCCCATGGAGCAGTGATTTATAGCGTGTGTTAAGGGGTGACAGGTGCATGTCTCATCAGCATGGAGCTGGACATAATTAGCGCAAGGCTGGAGCCCTGCATGCATGGGAGAGTGGGACTGAGCTTTGCCATGCAATGCCACTGCGAAACTAAGTCTTCAGGGAGCTCGTAGAATACTTGTGCTCCCAAACACCACCAACCAAGCACAGAAAAGATAGAATGAGAAAAGAAAAGAGGATGAAATATCTGAGTGACTAGTTCCATTTCGCTGAAGACAATGAGGAATTATATTGTTTTCGGTTTCCTCTGCTTTGCTCTCTCTATTCCTCTCTCACCCCCCCCCCCCCCCCCCCCACCTCTCTCACGCTCTATCTTTTCCTCCTGCAATTTCCTCTCCAACTCCTATTGTGTGCATATACAGAGGGAGTAGATGGGTTTGTCAGGTGAGCCAGAACTGAGCAAGCTGGTAATCCAGAAGCATCCACCATCCCAAGTCATCTAAATTGCACTCTTAGCCATCTCTTACTTAGCAGCTGAATTTTGCATGAGGTGATGGTGGGAATTGTGCGAGTGCCTCCTCAGCACAGTAGCCTGTGTTTCTACACAGTCCTTTGAGGCAGATGGCCTTGTATGGGGGCCGACAAGCTTGATGGTGTGATTAATGGCTGGCTGTGTGCTTGACTGTGTGCTGTATCGATCCACTGCTGGGTCAGATTCTCTGTGCGTACGAGAGGAGAACAGCCGAGGCAGCATTGTAATTTGACTGTATCTGTATCTGTTCCTCAACTCCTAAGGTGACTCTGTCAAGTTAATTTACCCACCGACAACAACAAACAAAGACTTCTTAATCAAGTGCAAATACTCTTTTGTGTAACTAATTGCAAACTACTTGTATTGTCTTAATACAATGATCTTAATACAATGAAGGCCTCGAACATGAGCTTTGTCTGATTTGATGGAGAGCTTCTCCACTGTTAATAAAGTACATTATTAAGGGATGTTCTTTATAAATGCATTCCCTGGTATAATTCATCCGCAAACATACACGTTGTGACCAGTATGTATGACATAAGCTGGCGCCACACTAGCAGAACTACAAACAACTTGATTTTGGCTGAGGGTGACACACATGCAGACTGTTTTGCTGAGATCTCACTCTCTTCAGTCAGAGGTATGAAACACCTGCTGATTAAAAATGGTGGAGGGGCGACAGGCTACCAACTCCCTGCAACTCTCTCTCTCTGATTCCCTGTCATGTGGAGGTCGCTGAAATAAATTCAGAGTGAGCATAAACAATTGTAAAAGAGTTATTTAGGATATGATTCATGGAGTAAATTTACATTGTGAAAGTGTGCAATTGTGTATTTATACCCTCAGGGCTTGCTGTTGAACATCTATGTCCATATGCAGCTTTCAGTGAGTAAGAAATTATGTTCAATAAAAATGGACGGTTGTGGAACCGCTTTCTGGTGTCATTTTAGTGAATGAAAAAAGGCAGAAAAAATGCTTGATGACAGAATCACTACGGATTACATTTATGTAGCTGAGTATGATGGAAACGTTCAGATCAGCTTGATGTCTTGTCAGTTCTTCAGTAAAAGAAGAAACTCATTGGTCTCTTGACGAGAACATAAGACACCACCTCTGTGACAGAATTATTTTTTCAAGCAAGACTGATGTGCTTTTTCAGTTTTTGAAGCCATTAACTCAGCAGGGAGTCCCTTAAGAGCCTCCTGCTTACAGTTGGTGATAGTGTTAATAAAGCTCACACCTGAAAATCATTTTAAAAATCAGCTAGGGTGGCGCCAGCTTTAGTAACTACAAATGTGAAAATAATGTACTCTTGTGTTGTTGTGGCTGTAGAGTGTAATATCTGTGACTCAAGTGCCACCAAATGTTATTTGTTCTCTCTCTCTCACTCTCACTCTGTTTCTCTCTACACCACTCTCTCTATGCAAATTTTTCAGCAGCTATATCACCTACTGAAGCTAAGCAATGTTGAACCTGACAGTACCTGGATGGTAGACCTCCAGGGAAAACTATGGTTGCTGCTGGAAGAGGTGTTAGTGAGGCCAGCAAGGGGTGCTAACCCTATGGTCTGTGTGGGTCCTAATGCCCCATTATAGTGACAGGGACACTATAATTGTAAAAAAACACCATCCTTCGAATGAGACATTAAACCGAGGTCATGACTCTCTGTGGTCATTAAAAATCCCAGGACACTTTTCTAAAAGAATAGGGGTGTAACCCTAGTATCCTGGCCATATTTCCTCATTGGCCCTCATCAATGATGGCTTCCTAATAATCCCCATCCATTAATTGGCTCTATAAATCTACTCTCTACTCTCCACCAATAGCTGGTGTGCAGTGAGTGTACTGGTGCAATATGGCTGCCATTGCATCGTCCTGTGGATGATGCAAACTGCTTCATGACAAAAATATGATTTAACATCAGTGAATAAACCTGAATACGTTCGATTGTATCAAAAAAATTAATTCAAGGGTTAGATCAGGTGTAAATATGTAACAATTTGACATTACCACTTTTAACAGTGTGCTTTTAGTATAATGTATAGTGGAGAAGTAAGCATATTTGGACGCAGGGTTGAATTTTTTCCAAAACAAATGACAGCTGAGCAAGGCCGAAGTCCTCTCCAGATTTCTTTGAGGGGTGAGCTTGTAATTACAGCAAAGCTATGTGATGAGAAAGGAAGCTGTTCCTAATGAACTTGCTGGAATTAATGGCAGCAGCATTATTAGTGTTCCACGAAGTAATTAATTAATCCCAGGATAGCCAACCTCTTCTACACATTGAGGATTAAGACAACCACCCCCCTGTCAACCCAGTTTAAGATATCATCCATAGGCCTCTTGAAACAGGGCTCATTTCGTATTCAATTCCTATTTTCTGTTTACATTTAAATATGTTTTAACACCATTAAAATTCTAATGGCCATCTACATATTTTGATAGTAGGCATGTTTAATGAAGGCCGGATTTAAATATCCTTTTTTTTTTTATATACATTACATTATTTTTTTTTTTTTATATATATAGTTTATTTGGTTTTTAGTTTAGTTTCACTTTTTCAAATTACTTTTATGTTTATTTCAGTTTGTGTAATTTTTCATTTAATTTTCGTTTACAATAATAACACTGCTCCTGAAAGATCTAATAAAGTTTTTTGATGGACTCAGCCATCATATCTTTGTCAATAGGTGTGTGCATAAAATAACTCTTTGAAAAAGAGGAGAGAATGGAAAGCACAGATAATCTGGGTAATCTTTTTTGGAAGGCACAATGTCTCAGTGTCTCAGTATGTCAAATACAATAACAAAGCCATTTGCCATACTGCTGATGCTGACAGCAAGGTTCACTACTCGGTCCAATACTAATTTAATGGTTCCTTTGCGTCCCTCTGGGAGTGGCAATAAAGCCTGGTATGCAATATTGGCAGTGCTGGAACTCTCTCTCTCTCTCTCTCTCTCTCTTGCTCCATTTCTCTCTCCACCGCCCTCTCTATGCAAATCCTTATGTAAATATGCAAAGTAATATCCTGTGATGTAGATTTGAATTATTCTGACTGTTTGAGAGTCAATATGGATAGCAGTCTTCTGATTAGTGCTAAAGACCGGAGCTCCACTTCACTTTGAATTTCACACATTTGCTGTAAGAGCTCAGGATGCACAGATTTATCCGGATGTTAAAACTGAATCATTTGGATAATGGGATAATGATTTATTACCATTCATTACCATAATAACACATCATGTTCTTGATATACTTTCTCATATCCACATATCCTACCTTCCATGTGTTACATGACTTCATTCTCCCTTATCATTTAGTCCTCCGGGTGTATTAGCATATCACCAATTTGGTCCTAGCAAATCATAAGGCCATTTCAAAAGACTTCATTTTCCTACATTCGTTAATCGATGTACCTAAAGCTTAGCTGTGTGCAAGACACAGATATAGACCTGCTCTACATGCTAAATGGGCACATTTGCAGCATGAATAAAATTAGAGCAAGGTCTTTTTTGGGAGAATGATTTTGGCGCATGAGAAAATTCATATATCATTCTCTCACTCTCTCTATCTCTCTCTCTCTCTAATACTTTACTTTATTGCTTTTCTGATACTTATTCTAACACCAGTAGCACAGTGATTTTCACAAGTGATTTTCTCAAAACCCTTTGTTGCTCCTGGAACAACATTCCTATCAACCAATCAGAGCCCTAAATCTACCCATAAAATCAATGGTCAGTGATTGGTTGATAGGAATGCTGTTACATAACAACGAAGGATGTCGATCATGGAACAAGTCAGAGTTATGTAAATCACGTTAAAAAATATTGATGTCCAGGGAGAATATAAAACCAAAACACAGATCAAAGCTTTAGAAAGTGGCCGTTCAGTCTGAACACATTTTTGCACCAAAACACAGAACAGAATGCAGGTGTCTTGAGACACACTTTTGAAAAGTAATTTTAAACTTGACTTTTAAAGACATCTGTCTAGCACATGTTTACACAGAAAAACAATTCTAAAACAGTGCACACGAGTGCAAAAATGCATTCTGTGTAAGTGGGCCCTTAATGCTTGATCACACTACCCGACTTAAACACAGATTTTAGTCCCGATTCGCAGTTGAGCCATGTTGGTGCTTGTCAGCGCTATGGAGCTCTGTGATGAAGGAAAAATAAATGTAGTTGTAGAAGTAGAAATAGAACCCTCTATGGTGTTTAGAACTAGAGTTAACAGGAGAGTGGACATTTCCATGTTAGTTTGTTGTGATCAGATCAACTTTACAGCTGGGTAGTGTGTGATCAGTCACTTTTTGTCAGTTTTTGTCTGAAGCCATGTACATAGCCGGTAGGTGATTGATACCAGGTACTTTTATAATCTGTTCAGATTTTTACAAATAATGGTTCATGTAATCCAGCCAAAACAGGCTTCTGTACAGTCATAAAAAAAGCATGGCTACATTGTTAAATGCTGCACATTGGTAGAGTTTCTCACAAGGTTTTAATGTTACATTTTGCAGGCTAATATATTACCATAGAATTCCCTGTCTTCTTCCCATTGTCTGAAAGGCAAGGCTTGAAATGAGACAGGTGAAATAGAGATATTAGCAGGGTCAGAACCTTCACATCCAATTATCATGATGAAATTCAGACAGTGTGTTTGACCTTGTAATTTGCATTTATTTCTAACTTGCTCTCATAAAGTGAAATAGAGCCCAGACATGCCACTTTTGGCCAGACAGAACACACACACACACACACACAGTTGCTTGATAAAGCAAAATTGTAGAATATAGTCAGACGTTTTTTGGAGAAAGATTGCCTTAAGTAATTTCAGTTGCTTTACATAATTTTCTTGTGTATCTTGTGCTATGAATTGAGAATATGTGAGAAAATGAAATTAGGCAGCTTGAATTAGTTGAGGCATTTTTTTTTTTTTTGTGTAAATCATTTAGGTAAACGGCACTAATCTGGTTTTCTGTGCACTGCGGGTTTGAGCACGGCAGCCAAGGCCTCTACTGTGGTGATTTATTAGCGGAATGCGGAGGATGGAGAGAGATTGAGGACTGAGGGAGGAGAAGCTAAAGATATGGAGGAAACCCCATATAGAGATGGATGCTGACTAAGAGGTATGTCAGATGGATCACAAGGAGGGTTTCCGAGGATTCCCTCGATCTGGGGACGACCATACTGATTCAGAAGAGCGTGTCAGCTTTGAGTCTGCCAGCGTGACCCTAATCATCTGCTTCTTCCTGTGAGAGGTGGAAGCAGTTCATATTGCTCCAGTGAGACAGGCATGAATCTTTTTGATCTATCGCTGGCTCTCTGGGTGTTTGGAGGACAATAAATCAGCACGATTGGTTGGATGGGAAATCAGAGGAGTCTGGAGCTCTATTCACTGGTTTTTAATGGGCATGCAAGGTGATTTGTGTCCCTATGAAGTGGCGGAAAATGCATGAGGTTGTCAGCCAACGCAACACAGCAGCTCCAGGATTCTAACTCACATAGTAACTGCAATTATACGTAGCCCAGATGGACTGTCAGATGAACGCATTTCATGGGGGAAAGCAGACGGAATTGCAATGATTCCAGCCGAAGAAGAATGAGATTATTCTGATCATCCATAGTGGGTGATAGAAGCTGCTTGGATTTGAGTATGACACAACCGTCTGTTCCATTTACTGCCTCAAATCCAGATGTGACCTTAATACTATTGTCACAGCAAGACCACAACCCAATATACACAAACCCCTAGTTGTCTAAGTCTTATATGTTATTATGTCTCGGATGGAATTGGATAGTGGATGTATGTGGAGCTGTTGGAGACATTGCTTCAGAGCCTCATGACTGAGTCAATGGCCATCAGACAAGAACCAGCTTGACATTCTAGCCTGGATCAATGCAGCTGGATCAGGAGAGAAAGGGAGAAGTTATAAATTGTGCTTGCACAGGGACAGGTCACTAAGGCCAAACCACACTGGCTTTCACGCCTCATTTGGAAAACGCCCATTGGCCCCTCCTGCAGTGTGATGGCTCTGCTCCAGCTGGGCTGATCTTTACACAGGCTAAAACGCTTGGAGACAGTGCAGGTTTACATTGACTGAAAGAAGGTCATGTGCTTATCTGCTTGTCTAACCTTAGGGCTTAGAAATTCTATGCCTCGCATAGCCCAAAATATATTGGGCACTGATCTGAAATATAACACTTTAAAGTCTGTGGCATGTTAATCTGAGTCGTATTCCATTCATATGAATTACATCTGATGATAATTGTAGGCAGCTGTTCAAATTTTAGCATTATAGTGGAGACATTTAGACTCTCAAGTGTACAATCACAAATGATTAACCTTGTGAACAAAATGGAGAGGTGAGGATTACTGAACACATAGCCTCTCTCCCTGGACAGGTTAAGCAAAGTGATATTTCTCTAATTCTCTTATCATCAAAACCTGTATTCAAATTCTCTCATTCTGAATCATGTTCCCATAGCAACACAAATGCAGCAGGAAAGCAAGAAAATACGTGCCCAAGAATCTGAAGATGAGACCTGTATTACATATTATTTCCTATATAAGCTATTGTCGTTTTGGAGAGGGTACTCATTTGAAGCAGTTTCAGGTACATCACTATCACCGTTGAGTGATTTTTTGTATGTCTGAAATGCAATATGTTTTCACTGTTTAACAAAGGCACCTGAGATCCAACCAGCTGCTGGTGTGGTTAAATGGCGTGTAATATCAGAGGACTTCAGGGAACATGGGCGATCTCAATCCATCTGTCCTCATTTTCAACAGATCTTATAGGAATGTGCGTTGCTCCCCTCACTTGCTTGTTCTCGGGCTGTCCTCAACCTAGTTTTCATGGGAACAGGTATTGTGTGAACAAAAGTCAGACGAACTTTGGCAGAGGAGGAGAACTGGCCCCATGCAGGCAGTCAGCACCGCTCTTGTCTCTTCTGACACGTTACCTTGGAAACAAGCCAGAGACAGGAAGCAAGGATTAGAGTAAGCCCCTGTTTGTTTGAATAAGAGTAAAGATGCTGCTCAGAGTCCAGACTATGCTTTTTCAAGGGGGGGGGGGGGGGGGTAGAAGGGGTGTGATGTGTGTACAAGAGCTGTGTTTGCTGCATGGTGGAAAACAGTGTGAGCTTGATGTCAACATGACAGGCCCATGTTTCCACAGCCCAGCTGTGTAAGGCCACAAATAACAGGCATCATAAATAATTCATCTTCTGTAGTGAAAATGATTGCGAGGATTGCGTGTCTCTGGTTCCTTATTTACACCCCCTCCTCCTATAATTAGATCTGTGATACTGTAACACTTTCTTCTGCCCCCAAACCTTGCAGTGAGTTTTGTCTTCGATGTGCGCTATTTGCACAACTTACTACTCCAAGTGCAACCAAAATAGGCTGATGTGATTTTGATGTGGTGTGAACGTTTGCGATTGGACACTGGGTGCATGATAGGCGGTTTGTTATCTGAGTATATTGCGAAGCCCCTTGAGCAGCGGCATGTCTAAGGGATGGAAAGAGCTGTGTGCCACTTCTTCCTCCCCAAGAGCTGCCAGAGTAATTATTTAACATCAAACATCTAGGCTGCAAGGTTAATAAAGGGGATGTAACTGAGCTCCCAGAGGCCCTACTGGACTAATATTTATTGTTGATTTGTACGTACATCAGAAGGAGTGTGACAGTCTCTCAATATCGGTGACAGTTCTGTGGATGGATGGAGGTGAGACACGCTGGCCTGGGGATATTTTACAGGTCCCTGTGCCTGTCAATCATGATGGCTGGCTGCAGAGGGATGTGGCAGGGGAAGCCTGTTGCTGCAGTGCTTGTGCATGCATGGGGTGAGCAAATTGTAGGGAGCAGTGCCTCTGATAGCAGCATTTTCTCAGGGGTACTCCAACATGCCAATGATAAAATCGCATTATATGTGCAGATTAGACTGTATGTAAATAACAGATTCAGAGCTGTCATCAGTATAATGTTTCTCTCTTGTTTTTGCTCTCTCCCACTATCAGCCAATAGACCTGGGGATCTAAATGACGGAGGCATTAGTTTTAAAATCAGATATGAAACCTCTCTGCCTCTGGGTTCAAGTACTCGTTCAACAATGGGTGACCCACTTATTTTAATTGCTTATCCACAAACACAAAGGGGGGAAAAGATAAATAGCACAGCCTTGTTCCAATGCCATCCCTTTGCTTAAATATGCAGCATTGCACCATTAACAATAACTGTATGATCAAGGCATTTTCACACTTCAAAGCTTAAAAGTGAATACATTAAGTAAGTATTTTACAGCCCAAAAACTACAGAAGTGCATTTACTGATGGATTATCTGCAAACAAGCTTAACATCTGTACAGTAGACTGAAGCGATGAATACAAACTAATTCAGTTTCAGCTTACATTGTGTGTTACCCTTCATATAGAATAATAAGAATCTTGGCTCTGCAGAATTTGAACAAAGGACCTCTTTCACTCCCATGTTTTTTTTTTTTTTTTATCATCGTGAAGGATGTTTGAACTTATCTATTAAAAGTGGGTTTTTTTTTTTTATATCATAAGGCCAGTTGTATGGGCGACATGGACATTTTGGCAGGGGCTGCATGGACACCCCCTTCAACTTCACGCTAACAAGTGAAGTCAAGATGCCATACAAGTTAGAACCGCCACTGCGTATTGCTGGCTCTCATCTTTGCAATTTTATTCACTGGGGATGAATTTGAGTTTTGAATGCATATCTTTTCAAAATAGCTCACAAATTACCCTCAAGTAATGGTGTATCAATCTGCTATACCTTCATTTAGTGCTGATGAAATCCCACTTTCATTGCACTTTGATGTTTTTCTATTGACATTTCAAGCTAAATGCAAACATCCATTCAGTAATTGCAAATAAATTTGGTTCATATTCTCTAAATTATTTAGCATTAAACTGACTCCCACCATCATGTCTGGTGGTTTGGTCTCAAACCTATTATGATAATATTGCTTCAATTGGCTAGATATATACTTTAGCTTGACAGTTCTTGGAGAATAGATCTGGATAATATTTTGCAGTATGAATTGAATCTTTTTTCATCTCTTTCATGTTCATAATGCATATTTATTCAATCAGTTCTGAAGCTCAGTATAAGTTATGAAAAAGCACAGCCCCTGAGGACACAGAGGTGCATTGTGGCTTTAGTGATATTTCTGCAGCTGTAATGTCATGAAATATTTTACCATCTTGATGGCATTTCACAAAGTTGCCATGTTTATTCTGAAGGAGACAGAATGCAAGATGAATGTAGGATGCACAGTCCTGAAAACTTCAAAATTGAGCTACAGTAATATTCAAGAAACAAGCCAACAAAGTATTGCTATGTTATGTACTACACTGTTCTTTAATTTTCATATTGAATTCAAGACTCATACATTATTTGAGAGAGTTATGCAACACACATCAAACAGCCTTCCCGACTATGCACAGCCATCAGGAAGCGTCAGACGAAGAGATATGAAGATACATCAGTTGACATTTTCACTCGACTCCCTTACAAGCAGACAGCTCTGACAGACAAGCCTCGGACAGTGTTCTATTGACCCCAAAATCATTGAATCCCTTTAAAAGAATGCAATGACAGATCAGTGGGCCGTCCTTTACAGAAAGAGCACTAAATAAGTTGACATATTTGTGTTTCGTTTCTCACTTCTGTCTGAAGGAGCTGTCAAAGCATTCATTCCTTTGAAATATCACAAATGTTATAATCTCGAATGGCTGTCAGACCATTTTTTTTCTTTTCAGCACGTAATGAGAAGGCGTATAGCAATTTTCTGAGAAGTGATTCAGAGTGCTACCTTAAAAAGGAATAGATCTTCCCACGAAGGGCGTGTGGAATGATGAATTGCATATGATATGACATAGAGAGGTTGAGAGGGAAAAGGAGGTGGTGCTTTTTTTAATGCTGTTGTCTAGTTCCTTTCATTCTCGGCTTTACTCCCCGTGTTGTCTTCACTTTTTCAGTCTCAAGCTATTCTCACCCCATATTGTCCCATTCATCTGCACTGACACAAAGACAATGGCTGAGGGACCATCACTTGCCTCTCAGCACTTTGAAAAATGAACTCTTTCTCACTATCCTCTTACATTCTCAGCAGTATAACAAACCCCACATCTCTTGTCGTCTTGACACCAGCTCTATGAATCAGGCTTCTTGTGATTGAAGCCAAACAGGAGCGTGTTGGAGATTTATTTTTGAAGCAAAGGTTAAAATCAGTCTGTAGCAAGATCACCAAGGTCACAGCTCTCTCCTGGTTTGAAGGTGCAGATGTGGATCCCTGAAGCGCAGACAATGGCAAATTGCTTTTCAAATAGATAGGGTCACTTCCGCTCTCAATGGAAAAGAAAAGTTGATCGTGTTAAGAAAGAATCATAAGAAGTATTATCAAATGGATGTGAGAAAAAGTATGTTTCTCATATAGTGAATTTTTAAGAAAAGCATAGTGGTTCTGTATGAATGTATCAAAAATCCAAAAGAAAATTTAATGCACTACATCTTTTGGTTTCTCACATGAAGTAAATTCCACATAACTCTTCAGTCAAATTTTGGATCTTTGATCTTACGCTTGTCATTTTTTACAGTTATCTATAATGATAGAATGTGGCTGAGCTAATGTTTTTTTTTTTTACCTATTTCCTATTAATTGTTGCCAGTACTGTCTAAATCTATAGTTCTACGTCCTCTGGCTCCATTTTAAAGGAATAGTTTTCTCAAAAAGAAAACTTCTGTTGTTATTTATTTACACTAAAATAACTTACCCAATGAGACTTTAACCAATTAGGTTTGATGCTATTGTCATAGCCACCAAATCTGAGTTAAGTGCTTTACTCTGCCGAGTGGGGGGGAGGCATAATATGGCAAGCCATTTTTATCTCTTAAAACACTGAAGTCCCTGGATGCAAAAGTTAGGCATATGTGGTATAATTTGAAAGCTTAGAATCTGACAATTTTAGAAAACCCAATTTTTGAACCTGCACTTTTGCATTTACATAAAATAACAAAAAGATTTTTGTCATAAATCGGCCCCACCTAGACGTTATGTTGTAGAAATACTAAAATTAAGTCATATATAAATTGAAAGCACTCATTCTCAGGAAGGTGACTGTACAGTTTTTAACCTTAATCTAACCCTTTTTTTCTGCCATAATACCACAGTTTGAATTATTTTCCAAAATATCACACACTGGAAACCCTAATAAGTTCATAGCACTCATTTGATTAAGTAAACTTGTTCCCTCAATTCCATTGAGTAATGGGTTTTCTCAAAACTTGAGTATTTAAGTTCAATTAACTTGGTTTTCAAGTGATCTTAAAGAGTGACCTTAAATATTTAAGTTGAGTTAACTATATGCAAGTAGACTTAACTCAGATTTGAATTTAAATATAGTTTTTTCTACTGTTGCACATTTTAATTGAACTGATTAAATTAATAAAATATGCTGATTTGAATAAAATATGAAGTTCGATAGAAAAAGTATGAGAAACAAATCATAAGGAAAATAGGTTCTCATCTATTGAAGATGAAAGGATTCTCATCATTGTAAAATCTGGGATTATCTTTTTCCAGTGATACCTATCTTGGGTTTGTAGACAGCTCAGATGTAAAGACATTCAACAAAACAGTGTGGAGCTTCTTAGCACTTAAAAAACCCCACAAAGACTTGTTGTCAATGGGAGAGCACTAAATTGCATTAGAGCACCCATTTTTGAGACAATTTTTATGAAATTAGTCCACTGTATGTGTGAATAGAGAGATTTTTTTAATTTTTAGTGAAAATTATTCCAAAAATCCTCCAGAGCACAAGAGGTTAATGATTTGATTTGAGAGTGAATAAAAATGTACATTTGTTTATCATACAAAGTGATTGTATCACTTTAAAATACTTTGAATATAGTGCCATATCGAGAGTCATATCGATTACATTAACTGTGGTGTTATGTTGTTTTTGTAAGTTAAGAATGTCAGACCAATGTCACTTTTCACTTGCATATGGCTAAAAAAATGAACATGTGAAGACATTTAAAAAAAAACATATTTTGTGTTCTACAAAAGAAAGAAAGTCATATGGGTTTGGATGACAATTACAGACAAATAATTATAGAAGTTTTGGGTGAACTATTTCTATAACAGAGCTCATTGCAAAGCATTATGGGATTGCCTTATCAATTTAGGATGCATAAAGAAATTATAAAACAAATACCATAAAAGGCAGCATAATTTTGTTAATCTATCATTTAAAACAGTCTTCACATCAGGAATGTGCCCATAATGCCCCAACATAATCTAGATAGGCAGCTCACTAGATTTTGAGACACATGCAAACATGTCATGTTCTGCACGGAACAGAAGACACTGAGAACGCTGTAGGACTTATATTTAATCATCTCAGAAATGATGTTAGTACAGCAGAGCTCTGTCAAAACAAATGTGAAATACATTGCTCAGCTTTTAAACCTACGATGTCTTGAAGGTAAAATGTTTTTTTTTCTTTTTAATGGTTTTCCATTTGCTGCATGTAAACATTTTAGCTCCATCAGACCTCTGGTATGTTGTTCACAAAGCAAACAAACTCTGTCAATTTGTTGTTTAGACAGTCTTCAAAAAAATGAATGAGTGCATTTTGTATAATTTACTGCAGTAGTTTGAAGCTCAATGGGTCCATTTGTATTGTATAATGTAAATAATCATTGACTTTAAACCCTACTTCCACTCCTATTCCTACCACAAACCATTCAGTCTGTTGACACGATACGGACAACAGAAACTGCAAACACATTTTCCAGTACTTGCTAGGCCAATGAAAACATCTTCAGCTGGCTGGCGATTACTGCTGTGGGCACATCATTGATCTCTTAGAAAGCTGGTCCATCCCGTCACTGCTTTCACATAATGGCCAAACTTTTTCCCTGGGCTCTAATCGATTCGCCGTGAGAGCATCCACTAATGTGGACTGGCCATGATGCCGAACCCCCATTAACTTTGATCTGTGCAGAGTGAATCACCTCCTGCATTCAGATAGCATTCATTGACCCAGTGCATTGCTGTGATTTAAACCAACAATCTAAACATACCCCAACTCTGTGTTATTACCATTACAGCATTTCCTTAAGGACAAAAATCAAAAAGACTGCCCTGGAAACAGATGCATAATTAATTTTTGTTTTGATTTGGCTTCATGAAACTGGATTCTTTAAATAATGTATGCCTTTGCAGTGTCTTTGTTAAAAGGGTTTACTCAAAGAGCGATATGCGTTCCTTGCTCTCCTAGAGGGAAAGAATGGGAAGAACTGGTTATTGGACAATCGATTCTCTTCAAACCGCCACTAGCGTAGAGACATTAGTCAGCTTTGGCCACCTGCCAACTAGTCTACATAACTGAGGGTCTGGCATGTTGCATTCAGGTTGAAGGATATTTTTAATCTTGTATATGCAGCCACTGTAAATCGGGGTTATTTTCATAATTAAGAGAAATTGCTTCACCACAAGATCAATAGGGGTTAAAGATATACAACCAGTGGCAATAATGAGGTATCTGAATTTGGACTGCAGTTAGACCACATTTAGGGGGAGCACTAGAAACAAAGAATTACAGAATTGCAGTATTTTTACCCAGTCATTTTGTCTTTCAAAAAGCACTTAAAAAAAGACTTCTAAGCCATGAACCAAACCAGGCGTTGCATTACAAATTTTATTTGGAGAAAAAAAATAACAATTCAATTGAAAATCTGATAAAACAATGGTTTGTGACTGAGAACATAAAGGCATCGTTCACCCAAAAATGATCGTTCTCTCATCATTTACTCACCCTTATGCCGTCTCAAACTTGCATGACTTTCTTTGTATGACAATAACAAAGATCATTTTAATGGAGATATGAGGTATTTTTGTCCATATAATTCGAGTCAATGGGGTAAAATTATTATCAATTATTGAAAATATTTTGATAATCATTCAAAATTATTTGGTTTGTGTTCAGCAGAAGAAAGAAAGACAAATGAGAAAGTTTGAGATGGCATAAGTGTGAGTAATTAATGAGAGAATTATCATAAATGGGTGAATTATTTCTTTAAAGTATTTCATTAGGGAATGAACTACAATCCGATGAAGCATGCGATTGAATTAAAACAAAGGAAACATATAAAGCTATTAATATAAAGTTGCTGATTGTAAGTATAGACTATTCAAATATATACAAATATATAAGTAGAGTGTAGGGAGACCAACTTGGTTACATAATGGACAGTGAATCATGAAACAGTTTTGGCGTGCTTTTTTTGCCATGATCCTCTGGTTAGCAAATATTTTCTCTTTAGGGTCATGGGTAGTATAGTTCTATTAAACACCATTTTTTTTATGAATGAATTTGAAAACTTCAACAGAAGCATACCATCGATTAACAACCTCATAGCTCACAGTAGATATGCCTTTAAAGGTTATCAGTGATAATCAATTAAGAAAATTTATAGGATTTTTGGAACATGACTGTTGCACTCTATAGAAGCAACATTTACTATACTAATTGCTACCAGTTTCATCATTTGATGTAAGAAAATAAAAAATTTACCGAGTGATGAATTATGAAACAAAGATAGTCAGCAATGTCAGACAAATTAATTCTGTTTCTATGAATCTCTCTTGAATTTTCCTTCAGTGGCTCAGCTGAGACTTATCTGTAATTAGTTACAAATTGGACGTATCACTCATGCTCAGTTAAGACTCCTACATTTACTTTTATGTTATTGGCAGATATCATGGTGAAAGCATCTTCCCTAGTTCAAATAATGTTCTAAAGCTTTTCTATGGGTTGGAGGTGCAAGTGCACAGGTGGCTGAGATAGCTCAGGGATAACCGAGTGTTTGTTGAATTCATCAGCCCTCTGGGAAACGCAGGTCCTCCCAGCTGACATTTTTAAAGAGCCCCAATGTGCAATTATAAGCATGCTGAAGCAGAGTTGGTTCATTTAACTTTTTCATTATTTCAGGGCTGAGTTGAATTATTTGGAGAGAAATAATGAGTCAACCTAATCAAGGACTTCCGCTTTTAGCTCAACAATAATTACATAGTCAGACCCGCTGCAGAGCTGTATGATTTATGACAGGACATGATGGATATTAATGGATTTCTTAATTGGTGCATATGTTTATGAAATTGGCTGGCTGGCACTGACATAACAGGCTGTCAGGTAATGCGAGCCCTCTTCAGAAACTGCCTGGGTGGCTCTGTGGAGACAAAGCTCTTTGGTGGAGTTCTGTCTCTACCAATAAAAAGGAATAAAAGAAGAAAAGAGGGGAGAAACCTAGTCTGAATTGTGGAAACCCACAGTGCTCGTGTAAAAATAATGTATTGCTGTTGCATGGATGCATTTTTAATGTTTTTCTTCTTCTTTATTAAAGATGATGGAAACAAAGACACCATCATATTAAACTTTAATAAACAAGCCCACATTTTATTTTATTGGAACTAACTGCGAGGAAAGTAGTTTAGTGAGGTTCTTACACAATAAGGTTGTGTCACCACTGGAAATGACTGATTTTATTCCGTTTCTCTCTTGCAATATTTGCTGATTTCGGACAGAACTGAAAAAAATGTATTACAAAAATTTGACCTATAGGTCAAATGAGTTTATTGTTCTTTCAACTCCCTTTCCTCAGTCCATAAGATCTCTATAATAACTCATTTCAAAAGTTAAATAAGTCTTGTTGTTTGAGGGTACATATGTTTATGGGATATTGGTGTGCTTTTTAAAACCTGATATCATGAAAATTCTGTGACCATGGCAATATTATTGCAAACTGACATTACACGAGGTTGATTACACGTATCACTGCAGTTTTTGGGTGAAATTTCCACTGTTCCACTGTGTAAAAGTCTGTTGTCTCAAACAGATTATATTTTTAAGGTAAAGGTTAATGAGTTTTAAATCAACAAAACATACCTCCCTACCCTACACCTTAAAGGGATAGTTCACCCAAAATGAAAATTCTCTCATCATTTACTCACCCTCATGCCATGCCACTGGAGTCAAATGGATTAATTTTATGTTTCCTTTATGTGATTTTTGGTGCTACAAAGTCTGTTCACCATTCACTTGCATTGTGAGAACCTACAGAGCTGAGATATTGTTCTAAAAATGTTCGTCTGTGTGGCACGGTGGAGGGCGGGGCCGGTTCGTGACTCAACACGCCCGGTCCCATATTGGGCTAATCACGCCTCCGAGAGGGTTAAAGGCCGACTGCGGAGGACGTACGTGAGAGAGAGAGATCATTACGGACATGTCCGTTGTCCTATGTGTTTGTCTTTTGAGTTTTCCATTAAAACTATAATTTATACATTAAGCCGGTTTCTCGCCTCTTCCTTGCCCGTGAGCATGAACTTCTTTACAGTTTGTGTTCTAAGGAAAGAAAGTCATACACATCTTGGATGGCATGAGGGTGAGTAAATTATGAGAGAATTAAACATTTTGGGTGAACTATCCGTTTAACCTCGTGCGACCCCGTGTCCACATGTGTGGATGTTGTATTTTGGATTCAATAATGCAGAATTTACATTTATTGAAACCGACAGAATACTGTTACCAACACTCTAGACATTCATTTAGGCACAACTTCTGGCGCACTGAGTCACATGACACAAAAAACTAGTTTCTGGTAAGAAGTATTTTTCATTGAAACTTGTTTGGGTGTAAAGAGTAATGACATTACATGATGTATGCACACATGGATTTTGGGACATTATTCCCTCAAAAGTTGAAAAACATTTAGAACTATTTTGAATAACTTTCAACATTAACATCAATGGGTCATTTTGCTTAATTTTATTATAAACTTTGTTATATTTTATTTTGTTATCACTGTACAATATGGTTGTATTCATTAACTTTAGTAAATGCCTTCATACAGTATATGTACTATGCATTTTCACATTGAGAATCAATGGGTTCATCCTAAAGATAAAAAATGTTGCTGTCAGAGGCTTTAGATGGAGTTAGGATGAAAATAAGTTGCATTTCAAGCTGTTCTGAGACCAGTGCAGAAATGCAGCACACTGAAGGTTGTCATTTTCTAAGTAGGGAGCAAGGGGAAATGCTTTAGCTCTCTATGCAGCTAAGTGCATTCACTCCTAAATTCTGACTAAAAGTTCAGTTTCAGGCTGCAGATGATGTTTGGACAACTCAACATATTTGGCCTACATTGGACAATGATAATCAGTATATAGATTCAGAATGGTTGGCAGTGATTGGATGATGCTGGCCATTACTTTGAATAAGGATTATTTATTCAGCTTTAGAGAAAATCAACTGTGATGCCTTAAGAACTTGATGAAACATCACTCCTGGAAACATAATAAACAATTTGACTTTTTATAGCTTGGTATTATTTAAAACATTGCCCCGCTCTCCACATATGTGCACATACATTTTTAAGAAAGCTATTTTCTTGTCTAAAAAAAATTTTTTGCTTGTTTATTAGGTGCAGCTAGTTTGAAATTAAAAGGGAAATGGAAAAAGCACACAGCAGTCACACTGTGTCTCTGTGGCTCACGTCTCAGGGGGTTAAACCTAAACCTAACCAATAGTGTCATTTAATGCATATGTGAGATGAAAAGCACAATTGCTGAAGCAACCACATAGTTTTTTGGTACTTCAATGACTCTTTCGCCTCATGTGTCGACTCGCATGCTCTTGGTCATTAGCGTTGCACTTGTAATGATATCAGTTGAGCTACCATGCATTCAGTCACATTCCAACAAGATTGTAAATGTACATTATGTAAATGTAAGTAGTTGGTTATGTAATGCAAATATTAAAATGCATTGCCTTACATGTCATGCCCTATAGTAAAAGTGTTTTGATATCATAAGATAGCATTGTTTGAGGAACAGAGTGAAAAGTGATTTTGAACACCTTTTAAATTGTAATTTCTGTGAAAGGGAATACAAGTCATCCTCCAGTGTTTATTTCACCTGGAAACTGGCGTGATATGTACAACAACCCATGTAAAAATGATTTAGCAAAAATCTATGTACATGTACAGCAACGTGATTCTGATTCCAGGTTGGTTTTTACTAGTCTCTATGTATGATATGCCTGTGTGGTATTCAATCTCCTGATTAAATAGTCAAATAAAAAGTACATTAGAGTTTCAATTATTTGCACCTTTAAATAATACACTGAATGTAGTCAGTCATACCTACAAATTTTAAAGTTCAATTCAGCCAGCCGGAAAGTTAAATTGTCATTGAGGTATTGGCGATGGTGTGCTCACAGCATTAGCCGAGGAAGAGAATCTGATTTAATTTCATTGTAATTCTCCTTAATGTAATTCACTACTTCCCTCAGTGAGGTAGAAGATGGGAGAAGTAGTACTGCAGCATTTGATCAAATAATTTCTTTCTAAAACTTGTGTAAAGCAACCGAAATACCAGCAGATGCATTTAGGATTTTATCTCCAAGATGTAAGCTTTTAGACCTCCATTTGAAAAGTTCAAGCATATTATCTAGTTTGGGGTTCTCTAAAAGCACCTATTCCCTCACAGAAGTCCAGTAAAATCGTACTAGACTATTCAATTATTTACAAGCTATTATTTCACATATCATATCTATTACTGCTCGCAGTTCATTGTGCGCCCCTGAGTGACGCCAATTCTGTGTAGTGCAGATATTGCTTACACGTGATTGGCAATGATGGTATTTAAGGAGATGCATTATCAAGCAGAAAAGGATGGCAGAAGCTGCTCTGTGTGTGGCTCAGGTCTCCCACAGACCAAAACAGAGGGAGAGAGACAGAAAAGGGTGTTATGCTCTGATGGACTCCTCTACATCTGCCCTCAGGGCTTGCAGTTTCTCATTAAATGCAGCCAAAGAGTCCATGTTTTTTCTTCCGTCTCCTGATGGGGGCCAGACAGCAAACGTGCTCGCCCCATCTGCGGCCCTGACTTGCAGGCCAGCCCTAAGCAAAGGAAGAGCGGAAGAAATTGAAAAGAAAAACTGCAATAACAGGATCTCATTTTTCTCTGTGAGTGTCAGGCATGATGGATAGGGTGGAAACACAAACACACACAGAGACACGTACAGCAAATGTAGAAGCACTTTAGTTCAGGCTTAAAATCTCATCAGCCACATGGGTGCAGGTTTCTTGTTTGTAAGTAGTGTGACGGGGGTGTCGTTCACACAGAAGAACATCAGGAAAGTTGTTTTAATAACCATCTTTCACAATTACCACCCCACTGTCTATTTTTTTCTCCACACCTCTCATTCTCTCACTTTTTCTCTCCATTTCTCCATCACTCTTTCAAATGGCTGGATGACAATTAAGGATTGTGCTTTGTTTCCAGCTTAACTATTCATTGTTTCAAGGGCTCTGCAACTAGGCAGCCCGGCAGCCCGGCACTTGTATTCACCACGTTGAAATGTAACAGAGATTTATTTATTTAGAGCCACAGTGTCTTATCATATCAAAATATCCCCAATAATACTTGTTGTTATTGCCTTGTACAGACAGAGAGTAGGAACTGTAATCTTGCTATTTTCATCACAGGACCACAGAACTATTGTCAATCTCTGACTTTGTTCTTTGTTGGGATGAGCGCCGCCACGGGCATTAATCGCTCTGACAGTACTTTAGTCTTGGAGAACCTCTGGATTTGTGATTTGCCCGCTTCGTAGTTTTTGGATACATCAGGATTTAACAAAAATGTATCCAGTATTTCCGTTTCAGTTCTTCAAAAGGCTCAGACATTTATATTTGACAGACAACTGTGGGCTTTTCCCTTCCTCCTTTTTTTTTTTTTTTTGCACAGTCTGATCTGCAAAAACACAGTGTGTGCCAGACTTTATTCTAAGTGGTATTTGTTAAAAAAGCATATCCTATTGCCTCAACTGACAATAACTGAATATTCAGTTCAATACAAGTTTAGCTCAATCGACAGCATTTGTGGCATTATGTTGATTATCACAAAAATGTATTTTCTTAAAAATAAAAAATAAAAAAAGCTAAATCGAGGTGACAGTGAGGCACTTATAATGGCCAATTAAAGGGCCAATTTTTTAACTAAAATCCTCACTTTTCTAAACTATAGCCACAAGACTCTTGTTTTCAAGTGAGAACATGTAGGTTATGTGCTATAATTGGTTGAATGCTTAAAAACATATCATAAACATATTTGATCTTTATTTCATAATTGCTGCTGGAAATGAACTAACACCAAGATAATTTTTTTATTAAAATCATTATTGGTAATTGCTTTATAGGTACAGTATATCCAAGAGGCAGCAATCTGATTGTGCACACACAAATGCTTTTGGTGATCTAAATTTTCATTTAGGTCTGAGAAAAATACATTTGGTTATCAGCGCCAGAAAGCCGGCACTGGCTCAACAAGAAACAGCCGAGCAGAAGCCAAGTCTAATTAAAAATGGGAGCGCAGATGTTTTGCCTCTTCTCTTTCCTCTTTCAAACGCATCTCTTCAACATCGAAGGCTTTCATGCCGCTGACAGAGTGAGGTTAAGTGAGGACACATTCAGCGATAAATGGCAATAACTCCTAAATAGCTTCGCAAATACTTTCCAAAATAGTATTACTGTAAAAAGTGGAAAGCTAATAATATTCCACAAGCTTGTTTTCATTATTTTCACTCTATATTATGAGCATTGGCCTGCAAAAGCTGTCGCAATGTGAGTTACTCCAGGAAGAGTTCCTCTTGGTGTAGCGGTAAGGGACTGTGGAGAAAGTACAATTTTACTTTTATTTTATGTAATAGCTAGGTGTGTGAACTACATGTCCAGTATTAACATTATTTTTGTAATAGCTTTTTTTTTGAAGGACATAGAGAGACGAAACCAGTGTCATTCAATAGAGGAGGACAGTGAACAACTTTCACAATGTTTAATTTTACCCCTAGTGGTTGAATAGGGAAATGCAAAATGAAAATTCATTTTGTAATTTCTTTTTTGTTGAAGGAGACAGAGACATGAAACCTGCGTCATTCAATAGAAGAGGACAGTGGGTAACATTCACTGAAAGAAAATTTCATTTTACCCCTACTGGTTAAATGGAGAACTGCATGTCCAAAATGTTCTCACCTTTTGTAATAGCTTTTTTGTTGAAGGAGATAGAGATACAAAACCAGTGTCATTCAAATGATGGAAAGTGGGGGGTGGGGGTTGCGTTGTTGTCACTGTCCTTTTCTGCATATCGTGGCCCATTTCAGCATATCGTGGTGCCATTTTGCGGCCCTCTTCACCCAGATGCGGCCCATTCGGCATAATGCTGTGGCCCATTTAAGCTTATCGCCACCCGTTAGGCCCCGTTTCGCAGGGTTCCCGGTTCTCGGTTCCCCCTGTGGCCAGTCCTCCCCTGCCCTACCATATGTATGTGAATGAGTTTGGTTCATCTCCTTTCATCTCTCTCCAAAAACACGACTTCCCCCAAAATTTGTGCAGTCCAGAAGATTTTCTGGATGGTGTCTGGGATGAACAGTTCAAAAGAAGACTTTCTGTCCTGCACATGTGTAACTGCCATCCACGTCGGCCCTTTTTGGAACTTACATTACATTGTAAGCCATGTGGGGTGGCTCATTCCTTGAGCCAGAAAACCATTCGATTTCACCATTTTTTGACATACATATTTCAACTCCTGCAGGCTGCTGTTGAGCTGATTGTAGACGGGCTGGTCCTGGCTGCTGTCAGGTGATGGGCTGGTCCTGGGGATGACTGAAGGTCAATCTCATCCTCTTCTTCCAACTCACTGTCGGACTTAGAATGGACAGGGACATAACACTGGTTGCATGCCTCTATCTCATTGAACAAAATAGCTATTACAAAAAGAAAGATAATTTTGGACATGCTGTTCCCTATACAACCACTAGGGGTAAAATTAAAAGGTTGTGAATGTTTTCCACTGTTCTCTTCTATTGAATGGCACTTGTTTAATGTCTCTATCTCCTTTAAAAATAATTTTAAAAAACTTACAAAAGTAGAGCATTTTGAACATACATTCCCCTATTCAACCAAAAGGGGTAAAATGAAAGGGTGTGAAAGTTGCTCACCGTCCTCCTGTATTGAATGATGCTGGTTTCATGTCTCTATCTCCTTCAACAAAAAAGCTATTACAAAAACAAAGTTAATTTTGGATATGCAGTTCCCTATTCAACCAGTAGGGTTAAATGGAAGATTGTGAAAGTTGCACACTGTTCTCCTCTATTTAATGACTCTGTTTTTTTGCCTCTATGTCCTTCAACAAAAAAGCTATTACAAAAAGAAGGATAATTTTGGGCATGCAGTTCCCTATTCAATCACTGTGGGTAAAATGAAAGGTTGTGAAAGTTGCTCACTGTCCTCCTCTATTGAATGACCTTGTTTTCTTTCCTCTACGTACTTCAACACAAAGGCTATTACAATTTTTTTTTATTATTATTATTTTGGATATGCTGTTCCCTATTAAACCAGTAGGGGTTCAATAAAATTTTGTGAAAGTAGCCCACTGTCCCCCTTTATTGAATTACACTATATTTGTGCCTCTACCTCATTCAACAAAAAAGCTATTACAAAAAGAAGGTTAATTTTGGACATGCAGTTCCCTATTTAATCGGTAGGGGTAAAATGAAAGGTTGTGAACATTTTTCACTGTCCTCTTCTATTGAATGATGCTGGTTTCATGCCTCTTATCTCCTTCAACAAAAAAGCTATTACAAAAAATCTAGGTTAATCATCCAACCATCCATCCATCCATCGTCAACCGCTTATCCTATGTACGGGGGGGGGGGGGGGGGGGGGGGGGGTTTGGGGGCTGGAGCCTATCCCAGCTAACATTGGGCGAAAGGCAGGGTACACCCTGGACAGGTCGCCAGTCCATCGCAGTGCCCCTATTCAACCACTAGGGGTCAAATTAAAGGTTGTGAAAGTTGCCCACTGTCATTCTCTATTGAATGACACTGGTTTTGTGTCTCTATGTCCTTCATAAACAAAGCTATTATAAAAAGGATAATTTTGGACATGCAGTTCCCTATTCAACCAGAAGGGGTAAAATGAAACTTTGTGAAAGTTGCTCACTGTCCTGCTGCAATAAGTGACACTGGTTTTGTGTCTCTTATCTCCTTCAACAATGAAAAAGGTAGTACAAAAAGAAGGTTTATATTGTGCATGCAGTTCACACACCAAGCTATTAAAAAAAAAAAAAAAGAAAGAATAAAGGAAATTTGCACTTAACGCTACACCAAGAGGAACTCTTCCCGGAGTAACTCACATTCAGTGACTTTTGTAGGCCAATGCTCATAATATCGAGTGAAAATAATTAAACCAAGCTTGTGGAATATTATTAGCTTTCCACGTTTGACATCTAAATGAAGCCCTGGGCTGCCCATGTCGCCCATGCCAAAATCCTCCACTGAGTTACAATTTTGTTTAGAGAGGAAAACCCAATAACAATGCTGAGCAGAAGTGTTCTAATCTGTCTGGCTCTTTCTTCCTAATAAATTACATTTCCTACATAACCGCTGCAGTGTCCGGATACCAATAACTCTTTGCTGATTAACCAAAAGACCAAGGATTTCTTTACTGCAAAATCCTGTCCTAAAGTATGATTTAACTATGTCTCCCAAATCCATGTCTTGCATTAATGAAGTCCGTTCTATCGTTGCGATAATGATGCTCTGTTTAGCCTAATATTGAGTTTTTTTCTCAAATATTTCTAATTTATTTACACAATATACTACTTTATTCTCACAATACTAAGATTTAATTCTATTCTCAAAATATTATGAATATATTCTCAAAATATTAAGACTTTATTCTAATAATGTTTACTATATTCTCATACAAAATTTTATATCATAATGCTTCAACATTATTCTCAAACTATTACGACTTTAATCTCATGATGCTACAACTTTATTCCTGTAAAAATATTACTACTTTATTATCGAAATCTTAATTATAATTTTATTTTATTTAACGTGGCAATAAAATGCCATCGTGGGATAACAGAGTTAAGTTAAAAATAAATGTCATTTTATAAACGTATCTCAAACACTCGGGTTTCATGACTGTTATTAAACACGATTCCAGGTTGTTTTTAACAAAGCAACGTTTCAAAGCTTGATAAACGGTAAGACAGTGTTTTTTCCCCTTCTGCTCTGGTGTTCAGACTTAAGTACAAAAATTTGACAAGTTCAATGCCATTTGATTTTAAACCATTTAAAAATCAAGGCACTACAAAGAGACTATTTAAACACAGCAGTTTATAGGCCCAAACATACTCTACACAAGAACGTGCTTCATTCACGGTGTTGCCACAACGCTAGAGCGGATTTTCTCCTTTCAATCATTTACTGTCATGGCAGACTCGGGCAGCAATTTGAGTTGAATCTTTTCTAAAAAAATATACACTTTTTGTCCCCAGTCCATTCAAACGATCTTGCTTTTGCTCCTTGTCTCTCCCCACTCCTCAACTATCGACTCATCTACCACATCTGGGTGCATCTCAAAACGTAGGCAGCTGACTTGCTGCCTAATCAGTTAATGTCTTAACTGACAGCTGTTTTGAATGAATGGAACACTTAAGGAACTGGTCTTCGAACAGTTTGAAAAGCACCTTATTTTCACCCTGCTTCTAAAGGCAGCATTTTCCTGGTTCTGGACATGGATCTATAAAATACAGGTTTTAGACGCAGCACTGATTTTGTGGTCACGCCTAAAACAATATATTGCCCTCTTGTGGTCTTAACTCCCCCGCACATGACATGAAAATGTGAACCAGCATGGGCAGAGTGTATATACAGGCAGTCATTTTTGTTTGACTTTAATGATTTTATCATTTTAAGACCTGTGCATTGTGCTATTTATGCTTAAATAGCTGTGCTGCTATTTTGATTTGCATTTGAGGAAATTCCACTGCAATAAACATTCTTTATTCCCACGTACTGACTCTCAACAAAACCTGTATAACCGAACAAGATGACTGGCGCATGCATTAAAATCTACTTGGGGTGTGGATTGTTAAAAACAAATGAAGATTAGAAATGAGGCTTACGGATTATATATTTAGAAACAAGGCTTGCATAATAAAACCTCAGTGCCTCTGATACCCCGTGAGAGAAAATAGAAAGCTCCCACACGAGGCATTTGTAATGATTCATCTGATGAACTTGAGCATGAACAGCATGTAAAAGTCAAAGTGTGAAGTGTCAGTTAATGCAGGTGGGGCTCACTGATTGTCATTTATACATTTGAAGCCAGAATTGAAGCCTGCCTTGTTGCTTTTGTACCCTGATGTAATTAAAATGAAGCCTTACATTTTTTTTCACTCATCTCAAAAAACCAACCAACCAAACAAAAAAAAACAAACATTTGGTGCTATTAACAAATGATCCGGAGCTTCAGCCCTATCAGCTAGGGTCTAGCTACACCGCTGGTCTAAAGGCTGAAATTAGTTCTACAGACAAACATATATTGTGCCTACGTATTAATTTTTGTATAAAACTAACTTTTTCATTTTAAAAACGAGACTGGATTGTGAATAAAAAACAGCCAACAATTGCCTACTTTACTACATGGGAACTCCTCCAATACAGTTTAAGAAGCACTAGCCATTGTTTATGTGAAAAGTATTAGATCCTTATTTCCATGAGACTTTGACCTATGTCTTGGAAGTCACTCAACATGCTATCATTAGCGCTAGAGGGAAATCACAGTTGAATTGATGTAAAAATGTCTGATATGGGATGGTCCTTGTCAGCAATTTGGCTGAATGAGGTTGATTTCAGGGCACATGAACATCATTTTCCATGTGCTCATGTTGAAAATGCAAAGGGCTGAGGTTTAGAGCACCAGAAACTTCACAAATGTTCAATTTATGCAAAATCTGACCCCCAGTAATCAGATTGATAAATTTCTATTTTTTTGCTTTTTGACAATGCCCTCTGTTTTTATTGATAAAGCTGTAAATCATCATTATTATTAAATAATCTATAGCCACATGTCCCGTCTCAAAAACAGCTTTAAATACAAAAGCATGGGGTCTAATCAAAAATATATTCATATAGAGGGGGTCTAATCAAAAACGCTGATTCATGTATAGAGCAAAATCTCATCACTCCACTGCCATTTCAGATGTGAGCTCAGCAGTGTTGCTTTCACTCTGAGCAACCCATGCCATCTGCCATGCTCAGTGTTCCCTGCTGAGAGACCATTAATTACCAGATTCACTCTGTGGGACAGTGGGATCTGAAACACTCACTTTAAACACTTAAATACATGCCAGGAAATCACAAGTTATTTAATCTATCACTTACTTACTTCATTCATTAAGTAGAGACTTTTAAACATACTGTTAATGTGCTAATGTCACATCCTGTAAAATGTGGTTACTGCAGTATCCTGTGTAAAAATGAACCATTATTATTTGTATTTAATTTTTTTGTATGTATGACTTTACAAACATAATGGCTGTCAGACTTTTAAGGCTGAAATGGCTGTTAAACACTTGTATACAGAATAGCCTTAACAAAGGATGTTCATTTTCACAATACTCAGATAGAGTCAAATACTTTTACTTATTAACAGCACAAACAAAAGCACATACCACTTTATGAATTTAGATTTGAATATTTTTTAGTGCTTAATTGCAACATGTTATTTAAATAATAATAATATTATTATATATCACTTTTATTATGAAAATTAATTCTCAAAGTATTAGAGAAATGTTTCACATGATACAACTTTTTCTATTTAATTGATTATTTTATTTACAATTTTAACTTAAATGTTAACCTTTTCTTTTAATAACGATGATAATTGTTTGAATTTGTGAAGCACCTTTTATTGTGAGAAAGAAGTGGTAAAGAGCAAAAACTTTACTTGTTACTACTTTTTTTTTTACATTATTTATTTTAAAATGTCTACTTAATGATTTATGTTCTTTTAATAATAATAATTAATTTACATAGTAACAATAGTAATTATTAATTATAATATAATCTATATATTATAGGTATATTTATTGATATTATATTATATATATATATATATATATATATATATATATATATATATATATATATATATATATATATATATATATGTATTTTTCAATTTACAAAGCACTTTTCATTGTGAGAAATGCTAAATAGAAGAATTGTACTTGTTACTACTCTATTCTTTATATAATGTTTTATTTTATTTTTTAATGTTTACTTAAATTTGACCTTTTTAAAAATACAATTTACTATAAACAAGTACTTCTGTTTGCTATGTCGTTGAACATTTGACAATTAAATCTTTGACTTGACATTGACTAATGCAGTGTTATGTACATTCCAGATCCTCTGGCTCAACAACATTCCTGAACACAAGTTTTAATGATATAATGCAGCATGCCATTTATGTACAACATCCACCTGTAATACAGTTATGATGCAATGGCAGCACCTCTCTCTCTCTCTCTCTCTCTCTCTCTCTCTCTCTCGCTCTCTCTACGTCTCGTTCTCTTATTATAGTACCAGTGTTTGATTATCGTCTCTCTGTTATTAGAGTACCAGTGTTTGATTATCCTGCGAAAAAGCCACAGACTAATCCAACTCAGATGCCTTTACTCTTTGGTTTAATATCTTAATTAGAGAGAGAGAGAGAGATAGAGAGAGAGAGAGAGAAAATGGGAGCGAATTAAACTCCCATACCACTTTCTTTCTCTCTATTTTTCTTCCCGAGATGGGGCTGGAGTGCTGATGTCAGGACAGTGCTGTTTCCGTGGTAATGAGCTGTCAGCGATATGAAGCTGGGCACTCGATTTCTCACATCTCCCATCCCCCCCTTTTCCAAATCAGAGCCAGAGACCAAGAGTAGTGCTTCCCTCCTTGCCTTTCTGGGAACAGTGCCCTGGGGACGGGCAGTGTCGGATACGCAGTGTAGAAGCGAGACCAAAATGGTCAGCCCCATTGCAGTCTGAGTCAGTACCATAATTAGGCCTTTAGACAACATTTCTGGAACAGAGAGAAAAAATATATATGCCACTGAGGGAACCGCTGTCCGTTAGTCTAAAGGATTGATTTAATTCACCAGGCACTAATAAGACAAACAAGCTAACCTCAGGGCTGTTCGCAGGCCACAGTTGTAAGCCACACAGATGCTATGGTTCATCACAAGGAGATCTCTCATAAAGAAGGATTACACAGAGCTTGTCGCAAACACGCTGGCAGTTAAACATGCACTATACCTCTGAGAACACCACTCTGCACTAGACTATTTTCCATTCACTGAGAGATGCTGTCCCCGAGCCGATAGTGTTAGAGACACCGCGTGCAGAGATCACTGCCGGTTGTCAGCACCGCTGATCTCCGGAGTGGATGATCTCTGGGGCAAATTCTCAAAAAGAGGAATTCTGACTGCTGGAGTTCGTTCAGCCGAACATTACTTTACAATTTAAAATGACTACATAATCATTTTCACCTATAAACAAATGATTATCTCAGTGCACAATGGAGGAAACGTAATTAGCTCATTATTCACATAGTAAGCCAAAACATGTCACAATGGTGTGCTAGCAGTTGCTATTGTCAGGATAGATGAGCGCTCGGGCTCGCTAAGCTCTCTTTTTGGAATAGAAAAGATGAATACAGTAGAGAAAAATGTGGCAATTTTGCATAATTACCAGCTGCAGCATAGACTTTTCAGCTGTACTGAGTTGTGTCTGGTGTTATTTGCAGTTCTCATATCACCATACATGAGTTATGATTACTTTGCTGAACTTTTGTGGTGAGCTCTGCAGCACTGTCCATGGTACTGGACACTGTGTACCAATAAAACAAAAATTATAAAAGGAATCTTTCACCAGACATGAACATTTTGGCATCGTTTACTCACCCTTATTTCTTTCCAACAAGTCAAGTAATTTATTTGTATAACGCTTTTCACAATACACATTGTTTCAAAGCAGCTTCACATAAAATCATGCTTTAACAGAAAATTAAACTGTAATATCTCTAAAGTCTTAGAGCCATCATTGTGTAGTTTGATTAAATATGATTGTAAATTGTGTATAAAAATAAATAATTAAATAATAATTGTATTTAGAACCCCAGTGAGCAAGCCGAAGGTGACTGTGGCAAGGAACACAAAACTCCATAAGATGTTGGTTAATGGAGAAAAATAACCTTGGGAGAAACCAGACTCACTGTGGGGGCCAGTTCCCCTCTGGCTAAACAGAATGAATATAAAGCCAGTATTAGATATTTGTGTGCAGTCATGCTTTAAAATTAGTAAAATATGTAAAAGTGACGGGCCAGTGTTTAAACAAAGATTTTGTATGAACTGTAAGATTAATGATGTAACAGGTAAAGGTTGGGCAAAGAGGAGGTGGGATCCAGCTGAACAGTAAACATAAGGTTTTAATGAGAAACTCAACTTAAAACAAATGTAAACAAAAGCAGACATATATACAACACAGCTGCGTGCGTCTCTCTCTCGAACCGGCGTATCCGGCTGCCCTTTATCTTGCTTTCCTGCTGATCTGCTGATTCAGCTCCGGCCATGCTCCATCACAAACCGACCATGCCCTCCTCCTCGTCATGCTCCTCCCCCACCCAATTCAGGCTTTTTTTAGAATGAAATACAGTAAACTCTTTTGAATATACTCTTTTAGTACCCGCAAACTCAGTCGCCGAAGTGCCCAGCGGAAGCACAACACTTGACCATGCAAGGGTAACCACTGATATGCACTGTAAAAAAAATAAAAAATCTGAATGAATGGTGCACAACATCTCCTTTTACACCTGTATGTCCGGGGGATGAGAGTGACATGCAAATTCCACTCGCCAATTCTCATTGGCCTTTTCTATTTTAAACAAAGGTGACTGGGGCTCACAGTCACAGTCAAAGTTGGCAGACAGAATTTGCATGTCCCGCACTTGGACATACGTCTGTTTTATTCAGAAATTTTCTTCAGAGCCGATGGTCATGTATGCAGCAAGCTGTGAGTCACACACCTGTTCCTCTTACCTCTGAGCGATCTGCTGTTGGATCTACGGCACACTTCAGCGGCTTTCTCCTTCTCTGCACGGCAGTGCAGTTTGCCCCTGGGCACTTCGACAGTGCAACTAAGAGTTGTATTAAAAGAGTAATTTTCTCTAAAAAGTATTTTCCTGTATAAGAGCAATACGCAGCGGCATTGAACGTCCTTTTCAGGACGCGTCTTTATAAAGATGCCTTTCCGCCCCTGTGTAGTCCCTGGATGTGGTAAAATGCTCTCCGCTTCAGACAGCCACAGGTGCTGTCTCGTGTGTTTGGGCTGTGATCACACCGAGGCAGCATTTGTGGATGGTTCATGTTCTCACTGCGAGAACATGACCATGGCAACGTTGCGGTCGCGGCTTTCCTTCAACAGAAGGAACGCCACTCCAGCCACCCCCTGCATCGTTCCTTCTTCCCACGGAATTGAGGATGATACGGCTGGTGATGGAGGCGATCTGGGGATGGCAGCAGGCGCAGCTTCGACGGGTACGTCCCCGCGAACGCCCGCCCCCCGGAACTCTCGTTGACTTCCATCCAGGCTCGAGGCAACAGCAGCTCACCTCACAGCCAGCCTGCCTATCCTCTGGAGCCCCCCGAGCTGGATGAGCTCACAGTTGCATTGGAGAGCGGTCCAGCATCTGACGTGGATGACTCGTCTGGGCTGCCACCTTCGGGCCAGCACGCCCAGGCTGAGGCTGACGCCCAGATGTCCGACATGCTTGTCTGGGCCGCTGCCAGCGTGGGGTTGTACTGGAACCCTTTGTCCTCCCCACAGCCATCGCGGCTGGATGACTGGTTCCTTGGGTCTGCGCGCCGCTCACAGCCCCGCCCCGGTCCCTTTCTTCCCAGAGGTGCATGATGAGCTGATGACTGCATGGAGAGCACCCCTCTCCACTCATCAAAAAGCCCCTCGCTCATCCGCTCTCACTACCCTCGATGGCGGAGCGGCCCACGGGTACACGGCAATTCCCCAGGTAGATAGGGCGGTTGCGATCCATCTATGCCCCGAGAATTCCGCCACCTGGTGGGGTCACACTGTGCTCCCTTCCAAGGTCTGTAGAACGACGCCGTCACTGGCCGCCAAAGCCTACGGCGCCACCGGACAGGCCACCTCCGCCCTGCATGCCATGGCCCTCCTGCAAGTCCACCAGGTCAAGGCACTCAAAGATGTGCACGAGGGTAGTCCTGATCCCGACGTGCTGCAGGAACTGCGCTCAGCAACTGACCTCTGGCCACAGCGCAGTCACTCAGGCAGGCGATGGCCACACTTGTGGTTCAGGAACATCATCTGTGGATGAACTTGGTCGAGATGCATGAGACGAGCAAGACACGCTTCCTCGTTGCCCCGGTCTCCCATTTCGGCGACACCGTCGAGGACTTCGCCCAGCAGTTCTCTGTGGTGAAAAAGCAGATGGAGGCCATTTCACACATCCTCCCTGCCGCAAACCTGCTGCCTCAGACATGCCCCGTCCGCTCGATGAGGGCGTCCCCCTGTGGCTAAGCAACACGCAGCTCCACCTCAACCCGGGCCCAGCTCTCAGCCCCGGTGTCGATTGCCCAGCAGAAAGCACACGCCCCCCATCTCACAGACCCCCTTGAAGACCCGGAAGGCTCCCAAGCGGTCCTGAGACGATCGACCCAGAGACCAAGACATAAACTCCGGAGCTGGTAAGCAGACCACTCCGTCCCCCGGTGGAGGGCCGGGAGGAGACACCTTGTTTTAATTTATTTAATTTGCCACACACTCTTGGGGCTGCGGTACCCATATTCTCAATAAAAGAGCTATTTCCTTTGTCTCTGGGTCACCTGGCCTGCAAATTCTGTTCTCACGGCACTCTGCTGCCAGATCTCAACAGTCCTGGCACATTGGACGCAGACCTCTCGCCTCCAGCCCCATGAATGCTGTCCCCTGGCCGGCCGGCCGGCCGGTTCCGACGATTCTAGATGACGCCTCCACCAGACCTCCTCCTCAGTCGCTAAACCGCCCCCTGCCGGGTGTGCGGAGCAAGGTAAGTGCTTTAAGTCTTTTCTCAGCACCAGAGCCTTGGGATGCACCCCTGCCTCCCGACGCCGTACTACCTGCTCCGCCCCGCTTCTCCGCCCCACTGGGTACGTCAAAAATAATCGTCCCGTTAGTGCCTCTAACACGGAGCTTGGATGCGTGGATTTCACATCCCAACCCATCATGCTGGCTGGCCAGGACCTTCCGACTCGGTTCTGCAATTCAGTTTGCCAGTCCCCTTCAGGGGCGTCTTCTTTACCGCAGTACACGGCGAACATGCCAATTCTCTGCATGCGGAAATCGCGACCCTCTTACTAAGCAAAGACGCGATAGAGCCTGTCCCTCCAACTGAGATGAAGAAGGGACTCTACAACCCTTACTTCATCGTACCCAAGAAAGGCGGTGTCTTATGACCGATCTTGGACTTGCAAGTTTTCAACCGGGGTTTGCACAAACTCCCATTCAAAATGCTCATGCAAAAACACATTTTAACTTGCGTCCGGCATCTAGATTGGTTCGCAGCGGTAGACCTGAAGGACGCGTACTTCCACGTCTCAATGTTGCCTCGACATCGACCCTTTCTACGGTTCACATTTGACGGCCAGGCGTATCAGTACAAGGTCCTCCCCTTCGGCGTGTCCCTGTCCCCTGGCGTCTTTACGAAGGTCACAGAGGCAGCCTTTGCCCCTCTCCGAGAAGCCGGCATCCGCATACGACGACCGGCTCATCCTGTCCCACTCCCGAGAGTTACTATGCGCCCACAGGGACCAGGTGCTCAGGCATCTCAGCCATTTAGGGCTTCAGGACAACTGAGAAAAGAGCAAGCTCGCCCCGGTTCAGAGCATCTCTTTTCTCGGCTGATGCATATGAGACCGCTTTAGACATTGCTCCAGACTCGATACCGAGATGAGCATGGTGCCGCAGCACGCACTGTGTGATGGTCACCCCCGCCTTCCTCCAAACATTCAGATCAGATAGCACCACCATGGTGGCGTACATAAACCGCCAAGGCGGTGTACGCTCCAGCCACATGTCACAACTCGCCCGTCGTCTCCTCCTTTGGAGACTCAAGTCGCTGCGTGCCACTCACATCCCCGGCAACCTCAATGTGATGGCAGATGCGCTATCACGACAATGCTTGCCCAGTGTAGAGTGGAGGCTTCACCCCCCAGTCAGTCCAGCTGATTTGGGAACGGTTCGGTAAGGCTCATGTAGACCTGTTTGCCTCCCAGGAGACCTCCCACTGCCCACTCTGGTATGCCCGAACAGAGGCTCCCCTCGGGGCAGACGCACTAGCACACAGCTGGCCCACCGGGCTGCGCAAGTCGCATTTCCGAATGAGATTTGAGAGCTGTGGTGGAGGGCAATATTTCTGGTGTATAAAGACTTAAATTTTGTTCCTTACACAAATGTATAATATGGCTTCAATGACATGGAATATAGCATGCACATTGTGTGGAATACTTTTTTTTATTTTTAGAGATTGATGGCACCTGTCCCCTTTCACTTCAATTGTATGGCAAAGAGCAGCATGAACATTTCAACCTTAAAAACACAAGTTCAGATTTGGTGCTGTTCACAGTTATGAATCCCATACAGACCATTTATATTTATTTATTTAATATTATTTTATTTTTTTTCTCTGCAATAATACCAAACCTTTCTAGTGTTTAGGTAGTGGAATTCGAACAAAACTAAGATACAAGTTTCTGGAGTATTACATTGTGTTTAATTATGACATGGTTAGTTTTCAGAATATGCTTTACTCTTAATTGTTTATTTCCTCTGCTTGTCCTCAACCCTTTCTGACAAGATGTTAATCCAACACAGCTCCAATTACAGAAAAAATATATTGATTTGTAGTTTGTGTGGATCCACACTGTTCCTTTCTAATAAATGTTGTGTCATTTCAGTAATTAGCCTCTGGATAATATAAATGTTGGCGTTTGGACTTGTGTTTGGACTACCAGTGATGAGCGGTGGAAGGAACTAATTACCAGCTATGCGCCTGCGGAGTCAAAACCTCCACCCACGCACACGCATACACAAACTCTTAATCATAGTGATGCATGCATGCATGCATACATACACACACACATATATGAAATATTATTTCTTTTCTTTCTGTGTAACCATTCCTCATCCCCAGGGTTGGGAGAGTTACTTTTGGAAAGTATTCCACTACAGATTACAGAATACGTGCTGTAAAATTTCATTTGTAACGTATTTTGTTAGGTTACACAAGGTCAGTAACGTATTTTAAATATGTTGGATTACTTCTTCAGCACTGGTAGATTTCAGTACAGTAAGACGAAATACACACGTTAAAACTACATTCTCTGAAAAACCTAAATATCTTATGCATTGTTTCTAAAACAAGATCAATATAATTTAGATATTTTTACAGGAAAACAATACAAAAATTATTATCAAGAATACGATTTTTGCCCTAATATCAAAGGTCTTACTAGAAAAAAAGAAGTTATGGTCCACCGTGAATTTTCTTGATAAAAAATATGATCGTGAAGGTAATGTGCATGTAAAATGGCTAGAAATAGCATTTTAGCTTAGTGTAAAGCTGACAATTTACGCAAGGTTTATTTAAATTTTTTTCTGCTCCAAACTTAATTAAAACATACTTCTCTGTCTGCTCATATGAATGTAACACATCATAAGAAAGTGTTTCACCGCTGTTCAAATGCACTTTGGATTGCATCATTTATATGTTTTCCATCTGAAACGACTAAATATTAAATTAAACAAATTACAATAAAATGAAAAGTTATCTTTTCAGTAATCAAGATACTTTTTGAATTTAACTGTATTCTAATTACCAATGATTTAAACTGTAACTGTCGTGGAATAGTTACTTATATTTTGTATTTTAAATACGTAATTCTGTTACATGTATTTCGTTACTCCCCAACTCTGCCCATCACTTTCTTAACACGCACACACGCACACACGCATGCACGCACACACACACGCACACACACACACACACACACACACACACACACACACACACACACACACAAATACATATAGATATGCACACATATCCAAGCGTATTCAATCACACACACTCCTATACATACTTTAAAGCTTCTATGGTCTTTTCTCCACTAATTGAAAACACAGGAAGGTTCAAATGCAAACAATATTTAAAGAATCTGTATTCACCTTCTCTCTCACAGGCTCGACTAAATAATACACAAATTCATGTCTTCATACTCACAGTACAGGTGACACAAGCAGAGCATCAGGCTAGCCCAGCACAGAGGAAGTGAGCTCAGTCCTTTAAAACATGTGGCTCCTTACAGCTCAGGACAAGAGAGGACTAGCTCAATAATTAGAAAAGCACAATGCCAAAGGGTTTTCAGGTTACGAGCTAGCGCTGCATGTGCGCTCAGAGTTTTTAATTAGACAGACAGATTTGTAGCCATGAATCTCCCCCCTAATGCCTCTTACTGCTGCAGCTCAACTAGCACGCATATGCACACTTTTCTTACCCACACACACCAACCATCAGAATACATCCTCAAATACACACATAATCCGACCTAATACAGCAGAGGCGTCCAAAGTCCGGCCCGCACATGGAAGTAGAATATGTGGGGGACACAAGGGGCGTGTCAACCTCACTTTCAATAAAGTTTATCCCCCACACTTTTTCACAGGGCAAATATGTTTATGTTGTCTGTATTATACAACAAAAATTGCAAATATGTAAGTTCAAATTTAAAATTCAATCTCTTAAGGGATGAGACAGCTGCTCAACCATGCACTGAATGAGCTCATCATCTAGTGTAGTTTCCATGGCGACCACGTCAGTCACCCGAGCTGGATCTGCAGCAACTGGTCATTGGTCACAGACTCAATGTAGCAAAAAACTTTCCACTCATGTTTTTAGTGTGACGTCAAGCAATGTAAGTTGTCAATTGGCATCTGTTTATATTTTGATTTTGATCTATGATATTATTATGGGATGATAGCTCAAATCTGAAAGCTTTTTTTTAATTACGCGCACAATCGTAACTCGCACCTACATGCAAATTTATTCACACTTTTCATCCAACACTGGATCACAATGGGTGACACAACTGTTCCAGAGAAAACCAGTTAATTTGCCCTATTTGATGATTGTGTGAGCTACGCACAACAATAATGGCAAGTACAAGGAAAAATTTGTAAAAAAAATTAAATCTAAGCTTACAAGTCCTCACTAAATGAGCAGTAGATATAATATACATTATTTTAGTAGGGATTCTTTGACATCGGATTTTGACTGGGAAGAAGAGTTGAACATTTAAATTAGCCATTTAATTTAAGTATTAATGCTCAGTTTGAGATGTCTTATAAAATGTAACGTTATCGACCCAGGAAAATTACTTTTTCTCTTGAAATTTGCTGTCAAATTCTGCCCCACAAAGAGTAACTACACCAACACTGAAACTGAGAGAATTGGCTTCAAACCTTTTGGATTTCTTCCCGGCCATTCAAGGGGCCCTGGTAATCATGGTAATAATGGTGCACTGGCCTCATTGGCCTGTTCGGAAATCCATCTCTGATTATAAAAAGTACCCCTTTTACTGGATAAATTGTAAGAAATTAAACTTTCAGGTAAATTAATTGAATAAATTCCAAGTGCTCCCTTTTAATTTGGCCCAATATTAGTTAATAAAGCGTCATAAAGTTAAAGACTTAAAATAAAAATATATTTCTTATACATTTCACGTCCAGTGCAAAACATTCTGTCCCCCTCGGGAAGCACTGGGAAGTATACTGTAATTAATTGGTTCATTCTGATATTTCATTGAAACAAGAAAAATGGTAAATGGTCTGCACTTATATAGCGCCTTTTTTAACCTTAGTGGTAACCAAAGCGCTTAACTCTGTGTCCCATTCACACACACACACACACACACACACACACACACACACACACACACACACACACACACACACACACACACCAATGACGGCAGAGCTGGATTTATGTGGGCCTGGAGTCGAATCGCCAACCCTGCGATTACTGGCCGACCTGCTCTACCACCTGAGCCACAGCCACCCCAGATGATGATTCACAGGCTGCCAAACTTGCACATCTGTGCCCGATGCGCGCGCTAAACTTGCACATGAACGTCTACAAATTAAAATGAAGCGTGATCATTTTTATCAAATTAAAATCGTATTTGTAATGCAAGTAACAACAGAACAGAAGTTATAATTGTATAGGTATAAAGAGTAATTCCTTGCATCACTTCATAAAGTGATCAAATGTAGCAGATCTATACAGTGACATGCACAGACCTCAGCAGGGACAGGGGTGAAAGGATAAATAAGGGCACTGATTTTTTTTTTTTAAAAACACATATATATTTAAGTAATTCTTTGCTTTTTTGAGTATTTAAGCAGTTTTCTTGTATTATAAACATAATTTTTTCAAATTTTTACACTTTTTTCAGAAATGGTCTTTGATAATCCCATGTTTTTGACATGTGTCATAATAAAACCATGTGTGGCATGGCAGAGGGCAGGGCTGGGTCATGATTCTACACACCCGGCCCCGCCCTCCGCCCTGCCACACCATGGTATTTTTTTAAGCATGTTTGAGTACTATGACAGTATCATGAAATATGAATATAATCATTCAGTCAATAATACCATGGTATTTTTCTGATAGTCATATGTCTATTAGTTTAAACAAAAAACAAACTGGGTTTGCCTGAATCAGAAAGCTTCTTATGTTAATGGCAGTATTCTATAAAGGACATATTACATTTCTATCACTGAAAAATCATGCTACTGCTCCCATTATAATTAATAAAGCTGTCTACACTGCAGGTGTGCCGTGCGCCAATCGAGCATTTATCTGTTGATGAACTTACAACACAATTGTGGTGATGTGGGCGTGGTCATGTGTCTTAAAGAATAAAGCCGTCTCACTGTTTGGATGATTTCCATACCCAAACCCTGATGTGGTGTCACACTGTCCTTCTCTCTCTCTCTCCCACAAACAGACTCACGACCACGCCCACATCACCACAGAAATACATAGAGTAGACATTTTATCTGACCTGTGTTGGTTTGCATTTATAGTTCTGAGTAGGTGTGTCTGTGTCATTCTGTGAGTACACACCCAAAATGCTAACTATATGTTTCATAAATAAACAAAAGCAAAGCAAGCAATGTAATTTCTAGATTCTAAAGAATTTATTAATTTCTTGTAGCATTAAAAACTAGTTTAAAGTATATGAACATGTTGAATTATAGGCTACATATTATTTATTATACATGTTGCCTGCATTGCAGACAGAAAATAAATGAGGAAATTTCTGTATGCTTGCTCTTGAATTCCTTAAATAATAATACATAAAAATGTTTTGGCATACTTTTGACATTCTGTGCCACTCGAAAGCTCATTCCACACGAAAGTGAGAAAACGAATGGGATTTCCACAACACACGTAAGGCTATCCTTATGAGGAATCTCCATATACATAATGATTTTTATACTGCACGAACTATAGATTCTATCCCCTACCCCTAAACCTAACCTCATAAAAAAATATATTTTATATTTTTACATTAAAAAAAAACTTTTTTTATGTTTTTTATGCAAATTTAATTCTAGGAACACAAGAAATGTCCTAATAAACCACATATATAGCATAATTCCCTTGCAATTACCAGTTTATAACCTAAAACAATGTCCTCATAAACCACCCAAACCCACACAAACACACACACACATGCTCTCTCACACACACACACACACACACACACACAAACACATGCTCTCTCACACACACACACACACACACACACACATACATTTATGGCAGATAAAACAAATTCAGACTGTGGAAAACAAGATCTATTAATAAACAGAGGTTTTCAAGTTTTTAAGTGTAATCTGTATTTTACTGACCTTTACAAACTCCTAAGCTCTCTGAAAAAAAAATCCAGTTTTTATTTCACTAATGTGGATCTTTTCTGAAACTAATTGGACTCAAGCATCAGTCACCTTTGTGATGGAAAATGTTTTCCCACACAGTCACTTATTTACTCCCCCTTACAGAAACCCACATGGAAAGAACCTATATGAGGATATATGTGCATATATGAAACCTATATGCAGTTTATATGCACATATATGCTGCATATATACAGCATATATGCACATATATGATAATATATGTGCTGTATATATGCGCATATATGCCACATATAGGCAAAATTGGTGCATATATGTGCATATACAGGCCATATAGGTCTCCTGTATTGCTTCTTTATATCCACATATAAGCCCTATATGTGCATACAAGATATGTCTCCTATATAGCTCATGGCAGGATCTAGTCATTTTGTAGCTCATATCTCACTTTGGCAACTGTCATACACGGTATTGGTATCACATTACAAATTGGTATTACATGTAATTGGCATGTTATGGAATTTAACTATGGCAATTAAGTGAGAGGAGATGGAAAGCTATGATGTCTACACATTTTCCTGAAACATTTACAAGGTCAATTCTTTCTTGTATGAAGATAGTGGAAAAGAAGGAAATGTATAACAAAATGGTTTGTCGTTTTTTTATTTTGTCAATCAAGCCTTTTTTACAATTTCACGTAATACGCAATTACGTTGAAAAGGTCACGCTTCCATAGCTGCCAACTCTCACGCTTTCGCCGTTTTTTTTGCCTGTTTTCACACGCACTCACGCCACACATCCAATTTCTCACGCAAAAAAAAAAAAAACGATCTTGAAACTCCCCGACCGTAGATGGCGCTGATGAGCGCCACTGAACCCTATGCGCTGCACCCCGAAGATAGCGAAAGAAGAAAAGATACCGCGAAAGACAACGGGAGAAACTACCTCGAGAAGTCTGATGATGAGATCAGGTATGTAACAATGAAATGTCGTCCAATTGACTCACTCTCTTAAACTTTAAATTCTTGAAAGAAATTATTTGTTTGTGTTTCTGCGTGTGTCTGTGAACATGAGTGAATAAACTCAGCTGTTATGACAGCACACAAGCAGCAGGAGAGCACCTTGTTAACCTCGTGGTATACAGGTGAAACTTGAAAATGTTTTATATCGTGCAAAAGTTCATTTATGATTATGGCTTACCTTTTCACAATATTCTAATTTTGAATTTGGGGTTTTCATATGCTGTAAGCCATAATCATCAAAATTATAACAAATAAAGGCTTGAAATATCTCACTTTGCATGTAATGAGTCTATATAATATTTAGTTTCACCTTTTAAGTTGAATTACTGAAATAAATGAACTTTTGCATGATATTCTAATTTTTCAATGTTCACCTGTACTGCATGCTCAAAACATCAGCTCATAGCATTGTTTATTTTCTCACATGGCATTTATCTTTTTATTAACAGGCCAAAGATAAAGGACTCGCTGTGGATGAAGACTTTCTGTAGGACCAAACAGCACTTCGAACAGGTAATATGTATTCAAAAGAATTTAACATAAATACAGGAACTTTGTGCATAGAAGTAGGCATGTTTTTGTAACTGAGAGTAGAGTTATTAAACCAACATGACCATGAATTCTTTAAGGTTTCAGAGATGTCCTGTAAGAGACCTTTGCCAGGACAAAAGCGGAACCTTTTATTTAAAGAACCAGCCAAGTGAGAAAAGACAGACAAACACACTGACAGAACAGCCAGAACGACAGATAGAAATGACAGGACAGACAGACGCACATGCAGAGGAGCAAAAGACAGGACAGATAAACGGACATGCAGAGGAGCAACAGACAGGACAAATAGAACGACCAACAGGGCAGATGGAAGAAGACACAGAGGCACAGACAGAAGAGACCCCCCAATCCAACAGCAGGGCCAGAATAGTCGTGCTCTGGCTGGAGCAGCAACATATAGATCCATTTTCAAAAATGAGTGGACCTCTTCATGGCCATTTATTACCAGAGGAAGCCTCAAGATGCACTACTGGTGTGCAGTCTGTCGTATTGAAAACTCATGTTGCCACCAGGGTGTGGCAGATGTAGTGCGCCACATAAAAAGCAAAGGCCACCAAGAAAAGACACAGGCTCTCCAGTCCACATCCACAATATCCCAATATGCAATGCACGTTCCCTCTGTTGGGGGGATGTCTGCACAAGAGTTTAAGGTATGATATGTGTAATGGTCCTGTCAAGGTTCAGTCAAGAGTTTTGTGTTATAGTTGATCACAGTAAAGTCATGGTTGATAGTTTTGACTAATTGGTTTGTATTTCAGTGTAGTACAGTCCAGGTTTCTTAATTTGAGATCTTAGTTGCTGAATGTGTTTTTTACCATTATCGCAGGTGTCTATTTGAAATAAACTATGGTCTTTAGGGAGGATTAATAATTTTTAATTTCTTACAGACAAGGGCTGAGGTCAAAGTGACAGCTGGGTTGGTAGTTCACAACATCCCCCTAGCCTTTGCGGACCACCTGGGGCCTCTCCTAAAAGAATGTTTTGGAGATTCGAAGACAGCGCAGGAGTACAGGTGTGCCAGGACTAAGTCATCCTGCATTACCAATGAAGCACTTGCACCATATTTCACACAGGAGCTTGTGAAGGAGATGAAAAAAGCCCCGTATACCCTTGTTACGGATGAGTCGAATGACACTGGTATTTCCCAAACTATTTGAGATTTTTCTCCTCTGCAAAACATTTACTTTGTGCTGCTGGTTGATGACAATATACCTAAAACTTAACAACTTGTAACTCTACTTTCATAAATCGGTTTCTCCATCTCCTTCCATACCATGGGCCAGAGGAGCATGACCTTCTGGGTGAGGAGTTTCTAAATTATCAGACCATGCCAATGATATCCCTGCAGGACGAAACTGAAATGGAAAGTTTCTGGGCTGAAATGGAAACCCGGAAACATAAGGTAAACACTTTTTTTTTGTCTTTCCTTTTGACAGGTGTGGCTTGGCTACATCTGTTGCATGCATATATGTCATGCATATTGCAAATTATGAAATTTTTTTATCTGAACTTTGTTAATGGATCAACCTGAAGTATACTTGCAGTATTAATCAATCAAAAATCAAAGTATGTTTTTCCATTGTGTTCTTGGTGCATAGGTGACAGGAGCCAAAGAATTCCTGGTCCTGGTGTTGCCCCATGCAAACGCAGATGCTGAGAGGGTGTTTTCACTTGTGGGACTGAACAAAACCAAGAGAAGAAGCAGCCTAGCATTGGATGGCACCCTGTCATCAATAATAACCATAAAGATGGCCAATCTGGAGCCCTGCTTTAAATGGGAGCCCCCGTCAGATATCATCAAGGCCTCCAAGAATGCCACAGGCCAGTATAACCATGCCCACAGATCATAGACAAGGACTTAACCCAGCTTCTGATCTGCATCTGATTATGCCTAATTTTTAGTTATTTTTGTAATTCATTCATCTGTTTTACTGCTTGAAAAAGTTGTACTGTTTAAGCACTTTATTTGTTGCACTTTATTTGTTTCTGTGGGAGGCTTTAAATGAAGAATAATTTCTCTCCCCAACTAATCTTGTTGTTTTTGGCTGAACATAAATCATTAAGTGCTCTTAAGAATACAATTATTCACAACATAGGCTAGGTTTCAGCTAAGAATTAGTTTAATACCACTCTAATCAAAATTCAAATCAACCTACCTAGGTTAAATCTTAAACACTGGTCTATGAATTAGGCTTTATTGTGGTACATAGGCAGTCATTTAGGCACAACAATAGTTTTCTGGTTGAATGTTCAGCTCAAGTCTAGAAGGCCCTACAAGTCATGATGCCGAACGTGAATCAGAATAAGTTCAGGTATTGCACATCTTTAGCAGACCACCCAAAAATCCACTAGAAAGCAGGAAATCACATCTACTTAATCAAAAATTTCCTGGGGATGGACCTTAAGCTATGTTTGCTTCACAGAATGTAACCAATATTGTCCATCTCAGTAGGATGCCCCTATCACCGGCTTTGGGTTTGTGGGGAGGCCACCAGAATGCAGGGTGCAACATCAAATTAATTCCAATTCTCTGATATCTGAGCCACCAACTTGTGTGGCTGCGTGCGTGGCATAATCTAATCTAATCTAAAACAACTGCAGAAGTTGTACTTCACCTGTGTTTTAAGCAAACCAAAAAACACGGGAGTGGCTAAATTTTTCCTATCCATGAATTTTCTCTGCTTTGGATGCACATGATTGACCGTGTGACTGTTAACAATGCAGTCCCCATGACGGACATGTGCATATGAAAGAACGATGCCGCTAAAAAAACGGGAGGGGGTGATGTTTCCAATCAGAATTTCCTTCAGATTTAGCAGAATCCAGTCAGAATCTTCCAGTTGACGTGTACATGACGCATTTTTTATGATCAGCCCTTTATCCAAAATATGTGTCCAATCGCAGCTGTACTGTAAGCACTTTGGGTTCCTGATGAAGCACTATAATATTATTATTATTATTATTATTATTATTATTATTATTAATCTGTCTTATTATTTTTGTCTTCTCTAGATGCTACATTGAAGAAGTGGCCGGCAATCAGCCAAGGGCAGATAGGCACATCTATCAATTCGAAGCTCACGGAGCTGAGAAGATCAACAAGATTATATATATATTTTTTTCTGTTCAGTTTTTTGACTTATTTTTGTTCTTGTACTATTTGATTGTTCTTAAATAATGTAAATTTCTAAATTTTGGGCTATTATTTATGTTGCCTAGTAGCTATGGATTTTAATAATTTTACTAATATATAGGTATATAAAGGTGCATATATAGGTGAACATATAGGTGCATATGTGTACACATATATGTACATATATAGGTACATGTATGCACATATGCACACATATACGCACCTATATGCACACATATATGTATACATATATGCACCTATATAGGTACATATGTGCATATATGTACATATAATATAGGAAACCGGCCAATTTTATATATGTCACATATATTACAAACCTATATCAAAACCTATATTAAAACATATATGTTTATATAGGTTCTTTCCATGTGGGAACATACACTTGGAATGTATACAAACAGACAATCAGGCAGATATTTGGATTAATTGCACAGCTTTTGCAGGGGAAACATAAATATAACAACATTTTCCAGTGCACGTCAACATTTTATGTTCTCTTTAGATTAACATTTTGAAATGGATCAAATCTAATATGTGGGTCAAAAATTACCCAGTGTCTCATTTTTAAGGCAATTTTTTTTTTACACGAAGTGGTCTTTTCATCTTCCACACAAGTTGTTCCTCAATTAAAGTATTTTTGATCATAAACACTAACTAATTAGTTTAATATTTTAAAAATGATAAGAGAGATTGCATCACTACCCCTATAATGCATATGTGGGTTGTATATGACAATGTTAAATACCATGTTTATGTTTATATTTATGTGTAGTATGCAAGCATAGAAAGTTGTTATTCAGCAGATGCTTTTAATGCTTGGAAAATGCTTGACATTCTGCCTATTACAGGGACAGTTCTCATTGTGCAACCTGAGTTTGATGTTTTTGTCAAGGGAACAATGGTATTAGTGCGTTTGAACCTGCACCTTTTCTTTTTTCAGTTTGCCTTGTAGTGAGAATCACACTGGCACAATTGAAAAGAACTCAGCCTCACACAGGACAGCAATGTATGTGGTGATTTTTGATCACACGTGTCAGGATACAGGCTCGGAGACAGAGGTAAGTGTATAAGAACAAAGCTTTATTTTAGTGCATCAAGTTCAATGGTGAGTCTTTTCAAGTTTCAGAGGTGAATTCGAAGAAGATAACTTAGCGTGAAGGATTCCAGGTGAGTAGATCCCCTTCCGTTAATCCACAGTCAAACTAACACAGTTCAGTGATACTTGTCTTTTCTCTTTCAAATATTTCCACCAGCAAGCGAAACTCAGAAGGAACACAAGGAATCAGGAAACTTGGATTCAGCAGCGGATTCTGGGAACATCAGAACATGGACATAGATGTTAGTATCTTTTCAGGTGAGTATACGTTACTTGACTGGTGTAGGCAGAGTAAGAGACTTTTTGAGACTTTGGTATGCGTCTGTTCCTGTTGGAGACTCGACAAAGACTGATTGTGAACTGGGTGTTTATATGGAGCTGACTGCTGATTTGGAACAGGTGCAAGTGATTAGAACTCTGGAGAGAGTGATCGTTGTGTGGTGTGAGATGTAGCACCTGATTGGTTCCTGACACTACCCCCCCCTCCAGAGGCCGCGCCAGCGGACCGTGGACCCCGACGTCGTGGTGGTCTACCTCTGGGTCGTGGTGCAGGTTTCTGTGGATGTTGAGCGTGGAATTCAGAGAGCATAGTGGGATCAAGGATGTCTTACCGAGGTATCCAACACCTCTCCTCTGGTCCATATCCTAACCAATCAATCAAATATTCAAGTTGACCACCTCGACGTCGAGAGTCCAATATTTCGTTTATTGAATAGATGGAGTCTGGTTCCATAGGAGGTATCGTGGGATTTTCTTCTGGAGCTGGTTCTGTAGTTGAGCTGGGCACAGCTGGATGATAAGGTTTCAGGAGAGAAACATGGAATGTGGAATGGATCTGTTGTTGAGCCGGGAGACGAAGTTTATAGGTTACTGGGTTGATCTGTCTCTCTATGGGGAATGGTCCGATATACTTGGGATTTAATTTCCGACAAGGCTGACGTAGACGGATGTCTTTTGTAGAAAGCCAGACTAGTTGTCCAGGTTGGTATTCTGGGGTCTGACGTCGACAAGCATCTGCAAAGTTTTGTTGGCGATTGATTGCTTGTCGAAGGTGATGAGTTTGATTCCAAATTCTTTCACTCTCTCTGAACCATTTATCTACCGCTGGGACTTCTGAGGGCTCACCGGACCAAGGAAACAATGGGGGTTGATAACCCAAAACACATTGAAATGGAGTTAACTGTGTAGATGTCTGTCTGAGAGAATTTTGTGCGTACTCTGCCCAAATCAAATAGCGACTCCAGATGTTTTGGTTAGAGTGGCAGAACGTACGCAAGAACCGTCCGACGTCTTGGATCTTTCGTTCGGTTTGGCCGTTCGTTTGTGGATGGTACCCTGATGAGAGACTTACAGTTACATTCATCAGAGAGAAGAATGCGCGCCACACCCGGGAGGTGAATTGAGGTCCCCTGTCGGACACGATGTCCTCTGGTATACCAAAGTTTCGAAAGACATGTTCCATTAACAGCTCTGCAGTGACAAAGGCGGTGGGAAGATTTTTCAGAGGAATTAATTTACATGCCTTGGAGAAACGATCGATGGCCACGAGGATACAAGTGTTACCATCTGAGACAGGAAGGTCAGTTACAAAGTCTACCCCGATGTGAGACCAAGGTCTAAGTGGGACAGGAAGGGGCATCAACTTACCCACGGGTAGATGTCTGGGAACTTTGGACATAGCACAGGGAATACATCCTTGGATAAATGTTGTTATATCTCGCTGCATGTTGGGCCACCAATACTTGAGTTGGAGAGTTGATGTAGTCTTACTTACTCCGGGATGACCTGTGCCTACCGAGGAATGCGCCGATGAAATCAAGGAATTACGGAAATCTTCAGGTACATAAATCTTTTCGGGAGGACATCCTGGGACTCTGGGTTGCTGTCATGACAGTTCAAGTAGTTGTTCATTGATCTCCCAAAGGATTTGGTTGACAAATAGCCTTTCGGGTAAGATGGATTCAGGTTCTTCAATTGGATTTTCAGGGGCATGGATACGAGAGAGAGCATCTGCTCTAGTATTCTTTGAACCGGGGCGGTATGATATTGTGAAATGAAAACGAGTGAAGAACAGGGCCCATCTAGCCTGACGTGGGTTCAATCTCTTGGCATCTCTCAAATACTGGAGGTTTTTGTGATCGGTGAGTACAATAAACGGATGTTTGGCCCCTTCCAGCCAATGCCTCCATTCTTCTAAGGCAAGTTTTACAGCCAAGAGTTCCCGATTTCCGATGTCGTAATTGCTTTCAGCAGCAGAAAGCTTTCTTGAGAAGAATGCACAGGGAATGGTTTCGAAAGAATTATCAGAGTATTGGGACAAGATCGCTCCTACTCCTGTAGTGGAGGCATCTACTTCCACTACGAATACCTTTTCCGGATCTGGGTGATGAAGTAAGGGTGCAGTGGTGAATGCAGCCTTCAGTGACTTAAAAGCTCCTTCTGCTTCTGGGGTCCAAAGAAGTGTCTTGGGTTTTCCCTTTAGCAGTGAGGTTAGTGGAGCTGTCAACAGGCTGTACTGATGTATAAATCGTCGGTAGAAATTTGCGAAACCCAGGAATCTCTGAAGTTCCTTAACTGAATTGGGGGTAGGCCAGGACAGGATGGTTTCTGTCTTCTGATTATTCATTTCCACTCCTCTTTCACTGAGGTGAAATCCCAGAAACTCGACACTGGTCTGATGGAATGAACACTTCTCGGCCTTTAGAAACAAGGTGAATTCTCTGAGTTTTTGGAGTACCTGAGAAACCTGATGTTGATGTTCCACTATGTTTTTGGAGAAAATGAGGATGTTGTCGATATACACCAAAACGAATTTTCCCAAGAACTCCCGAAGTACTTCATCCATGAAGCTCTGGAAAACCGAAGGGGCGTTTACCAATCCGTACGGCATAACGAGATATTCATAGTGCCCTGCAGGAGTTATGAAAGCCGTCTTCCACTCATCACCTTTTCTAATTCGGATCAGATTGTAGGCGCTCCTTAGGTCCAATTTGGTGAAGACTTTAGCTCCTCTGAGCTGTTCCAGAGCTGAAGGAATGAGTGGTAGTGGATAACTGAATTTCACTGTAATTTGGTTTAGAGCTCTGTAATCGATACATGGTCTCAGGCCCCCGTCCTTCTTGGGAACAAAAAAGAAACTAGCTGCGGCAGGGGATGTAGAAGGGCGGATGTAACCTTGTTGTAAAGCTTCTTCGATGTACTTCCGCATGGACTCTTGTTCAGGGATAGATAACGAATATATTCGACCCTTGGGAATAGATGCTCCAGGTTTCAAATCGATAGCACAATCCCATGGTCGATGGGGAGGTAACTGGGAAGCAGCAACTGGATTAAAAATGTCAGAGAATGAGGAGTAACAGGAGGGGATACTCGTGGACAGGTTTTTCTTTGGACTTTCTATGAATGTAGAGTTAACTGTCATTTCTTTGGGTATTTGGACACTGGAAGAGCTAGGAGGTGGGATTTCACTAAGGGTACAATGACAACCCCATTTCTTGATCTTCCCAGACTGCCAATTGATGGTTGGTTGATGACGAATTAACCATGGACGACCTAGGATTATATCTGTCTGACTATTCTGCAGAACAAAAGGTTCGAACATTTCCTGGTGTTTGTTCTCAACCCACAACTGGATGGGTATTATTTGGGAAGTAACATGCCCCTTATTAATCAGCTCACCTGTTACGGCGTAGATGGAGTAGGGCTTAGGGGTGTTGATCTTCCGGAGGTTGAGTTCTTTACAGAGTCGTCCTGAAATGAAATTCCCAGCTGACCCAGAGTCGATGATGGCTGTTACAGATACATAGTTATTTCAAGATTTCAGGATTACAGGAATCGTGAGGGGTGTGGATATAATAGAGCTGTCTTGGACGGAGCTTACCATCAGTCGTTCTGGTCGTATGGGACAGTTAAGTCTAAAATGGCCCTTGGAACCACAGTACATGCATAGTTTCAACTCCTTTCGCCGAGTGCGTTCTGTCTGGGAAAGTCGAAAGGTGTCAACCTGCATTCTTTCTGATTGATTCTCTGATGTGGAACTCATGACAATTTGTGGAGATGCAGAATGGCAATATAGATTGTCTTGGTAACAATCTTGAGATCGTTGCTGCACGCGAATAGCCTGCTGGATAAATTTCTCTATTCCTTAGCTGTCATCATAAATCGCCAACTGAAGACGCAAGGCAGGATTCAATCCACGGCGATACACTGAGAGGAGCGCCCTTTCGTTCCACCCACTGTTGGAGGCTAGAGTACGAAAAAGTTTTCTTCCCTTGACGTAACTGCAACAACTGATCACCGAAAGAGGAATCCTCAATTGGACGACCGAAAACTTCCCTGAAGTGTTTTACAAAATCCTGAACAGATGTTATCACAGCTGATTCCTTCATCCACAATGCCTCAGCCCATCTCAAAGCCGCTCCGGATAATTGTTGGATAATGAAAGCCACTTTAGACCGCTCAGTAGGATATAGTTGAGCTTGTTGTTCCAGAGCAAGTGAACATTGTAACAGGAATCCATTGCAATCTTCCGCCCGACCAGAGAATGGCGCTGGACGCGACGGTGGAACAGCGAAGCAAGTAATAGAGGAAGCGGCGTTCACGGAAGCGCTGACTGGGGTTAACAATGGATTTGTCGCGGCAGCGGTGACATGTATGGGACTTGTTGCAGCGACGGTGGGTTGTATGGGATTCGTATCCGGTGCTGAAGGTTGTCTGGAAATCATTTTCTTCACCTCTTTTTGTGCTGGTCGAGTCTTCTGTCAGGATACAGGCTCGGAGACAGAGGTAAGTGTATAAGAACAAAGCTTTATTTTAGTGCATCAAGTTCAATGGTGAGTCTTTTCAAGTTTCAGAGGTGAATTCGAAGAAGATAACTTAGCGTGAAGGATTCCAGGTGAGTAGATCCCCTTCCGTTAATCCACAGTCAAACTAACACAGTTCAGTGATACTTGTCTTTTCTCTTTCAAATATTTCCACCAGCAAGCGAAACTCAGAAGGAACACAAGGAATCAGGAAACTTGGATTCAGCAGCGGATTCTGGGAACATCAGAACATGGACATAGAGGTTAGTATCTTTTCAGGTGAGTATACGTTACTTGACTGGTGTAGGCAGAGTAAGAGACTTTTTGAGACTTTGGTATGCGTCTGTTCCTGTTGGAGACTCGACAAAGACTGATTGTGAACTGGGTGTTTATATGGAGCTGACTGCTGATTTGGAACAGGTGCAAGTGATTAGAACTCTGGAGAGAGTGATCGTTGTGTGGTGTGAGATGTAGCACCTGATTGGTTCCTGACAACACGTCACTTAAGGTGTTTGTGTGTGTGATTTATTAATATCAGATCCTCCATTAATAATACTCTCCCTCCATCCTCGGAGCACCAGCTAAGGAGATTCACCTTAACAGTAAAATAAATTATCCAAATGGACCATTCAATAAATTAAAAATATGTAAATTGGAAGGAGTTGGTCATCTGAATAATCTGAAGCATTCGAGAGCAGCCTAGCCCTTTAGAGCTCTTCTGTATCATCAACACAAGGAACACCCAGTTGTAATAAAATGTGTTTTATTTACAAAAAGATAAACAAGTATAACTTATAACAAAAAACAAATAACAAATAGGGCTGGGTATCGAGTTTGATACATTTTAGGCACCGACCGAATTGCCTCTAAACTATCTAGTATCAAAAAATGTCTTGTCATTCAGTACCAAATTTTGATACCTAAGGTTTTAATCTCATCAACGTCAGTGATGAGCATGTAGCATGCTAGATGTGCCCAAATCTAAAACACTAGTTGACACCGGTTATGCCCAGAGATGCAGCTCAAACGTGAGGCTGTAGTGTGTGTGCGTCTCAACCGCCATAGATGTTAAAAATGTGGAAAAGATCAAAAGTGTGGCTACATTTCACCAGGCTTTATGCCAACAACACGCAATGCAATATTTGCGACAAGATAATTGCTGCCAAGACCGGCAATATGACAAATCTGATGAAGCACATCAGTTCACGGAATAAACTTAAGAGCAGAAAGTTGTTCCATCTTCGACTGCAAGAAGACCGAGCCGGTGCTGTCATCCTCTCAGCGTCCTCCTGCCAACGAGCTTCTTTCAACATGCCTACCACACGAGTCCTCCTCCAAAACTACTGATGAATGTAGTGGCACTATGACTGGGACTCTGACAGGTAGGTTAACATTTAGCAAACAAACCAACAACAAAAATCGGCTAACTTCTAGTGGTACATGCTTGTGTACTTGTTAAATTAACGTTTCTGTGCACAGTAACATAGTCCTATAAACTGGAACCTACGTAAGGTTAGATATTGTTTAGATGTATGGCTATAGATAGCTAGCTAAATCAATGCTAAAAATGCTTTAAGGTTGACAGTAACTGATCAAGTTTAACTCATATTAAACTTGTTATCTTGTTAAACCGTTCTTATCCTTAGGGTTGGCTGAATTAACAGTTTAGCTTTCTTGTTTTGTTTTTTTTATGTTATAGCCTCTGCCCCTGCCGACCCTGGCATGAGGAGACCAGAAGGCTCAGGAGATCAGTCTTTGAGACTGTAAAAAAAGTCAGCAAACTGAAAAAATAAAACCAAAATGTTTTTGAGGTAATGTTTGTAATCTTGATAAAACGTATTTCATAAAATTGGTATTGAAAAAAGTATTATTTAGGAACCGGTATCAAAGTCAATATATTGGTATCGATATCACATTTTTTTGAACGATAACCAACCCTACAAACAAAACCTACAAAATGGTATTAATATACTCAAAGATAAAATAAATGAACAGGTAAATAATGTGCATAGGATGGAAAGATGTAGGTGGTTGAATTGGATGTAGCAATTGCAAAGTATGACTATTATCTAATGAAAGATAAATGGCTGTTTCTCAGTTAAATAATAAAGTAAAAACCTTATTCCTAAATAAACAAAACCGCAATGTAAAGATTATTTTCAAGACATCTGATACATAGGTTATGTAATCTAAAGAACATTAGAAAATCATAAACTGATAGTATAAACTTATGCCAAGGTTTCTGGAAAGAGGTTAAGTAGTGATATATACGTTCTCCTTGATTGAGCGATGAGTTCGGTAACGGCGATGTCTTCCACTGGGGGTCAGGGCCACATTACAGTGGGGAAGAAGATGGATTCCATTTCCACTGCCTTGGACATGAAGGAACAATCTCCTGGAGGCACCGAAAGGGTTCTTGCAATCTGGAACATGCAGATATACAGCCCGTATGTCAGTGCAAGATTCATCATCTGGAACATGCAGATGCACTACACTTTAAGAGAAGGTTTGCTCGCCAGAGCTAAACCCTGTTGCTCTAGTTATCTCCCTGATATAGAGATTCCAAACTTGCCATTGCACTAGTCTCTTGTAGTCTTCTATTGTCTCTCGGATGGACACTAAGAACGTTGGGTGATCTGTTATCCTCTCTCTCTTTGAAGCCGAGATTTAGGACATTGGATGACTTGCATCTGTTACATCTCCTACCACTCAGGCCAGTGATTTAGAATGTTGATTATTATTCTGTTACTGCTCCAGAACTCGAATAGCCAGGAAGTCAGAACAGAGAAGTGTATCCTGTTAATGACCCTCTGGACGGGGACTCAGGACAAAGGTTTTTTTTAGAAGTGTATGCTGTTAATGTCCCTCTGGACAGGGTCTCAGGACAAAGTTGTGGTAATCTGGAGGATAGTTTTATACCTCACTAATGAGGATGAGATTTCTGTCTGGCGCCTTCCTGTTTCAGTGTTCTGATTGGGTGTTCAGATGTGGAACACAAAATGTGGCTCATCACTTGTGTAACATTTGCACATTTTAAAGTACATAGTTAGAACAGGGTCTTTAGTTTTATCTATGTATTGTTTCCATTCCAAATACTCTTGCCATTTTTCTGAAGATATATTGACCAAGCATGTTATTGAAAGATTACATATTATGCATGCATTAATTTATACCACCATAGTTCAGTTTGTGTGAACTATTGTGCTAAGTGGATGTATTGCAGTTTATGTCCATGTTAGGTGTAAAAGTTTGTGTGTAAAGACTTGTCTTTGTGGCTTCTTTGTTTCAGCTTTTGCCACATTGTAAGTTAATGCTGCTTCGAGAGGTCTTAAAGAATTTGTATGGTCCTTCTCAACTCTGGTCTCAGGGCAAACCTTAGGATAAGGGGTTTGAGAGGTTGCTAAGAAACCACTCATGGACCAATGACAATTATTTTCCAATGTATTGGAAGGTCTGGGGCCTTACTTTCTGAAGTATCTGGTAGTTGTCAGAGCAGCTTGTCTGATGGTTGTACATGACATTTGTTTGTGTTAGTCCTGCCACGATCCAATCAAAATGGAGCCACTCTTCTTGCCTTGACAGTTAGGGAGGGGCTCTGCCGTAAACTGGCGCCTGGAATGGCATCTGGTTCAACTGTTCACCACAGCATCTCCACTCTGATCAAATATAGCTACATAAAGTAATTTCCCTATCTGTCACTCACTCGAAATTGTGTTGATGAAGTGACACTAGGGGTCACTCTTGGGAGCCCGAGGCACCTCTGATCTTTGATAAACGGCCAATGAGAATTGGCGAGGGGTATTTGCATGCCACTCCCCTGAAAATACGAGTATAAATGAGCTGGAGTGTGAACTGCTCATCAGATTTTCTCTTCGGAACCGTGCGGTTCCCACGGCTTCCATTCACCTCTGCTGGATTCTGATGGCACATTACAGCGGATTCTCCCCCCTCTGCACTGCTGCACTGCAAATATTGCCCCTGGGCTCTTTGGCAGAACAAACTAAAAGAGTATATTCTAAAAGAGTATAAATCCTAAAACAGTATATTCTAAAAGAGCGGGACACATGGAAACTTATTTTTAAAGACGCGTCTTTTTATAGATGCCTTTCCGTCTGTGTTATTGCTGGTTGCGGTCATTATCTCTTGCCTTCTGATGGCCACAACCGCTATCTTTCTTGCCTGGGCGCTACCCACGCGGTGACATCGTTCTTGGATGTGTCATGTTCTCACTGCAAGAACATGACCATGGCAACATTGCAGTCGCAGCTTGCCTTCATAAGTTTGAAACCCCAGCGGCTCCCCGCCTCAGTCCTTCTACCTACGGGTTTGAGGCCAGCGTGGCTAGCACTGGGGGCGATTTGGGGTCCTCAATGCGACCACCTTCACTGGGTAAATCCCCACGGACCTCCCATTAACCAGCATGTTTGTTTGCCCCGATCAGGCTTCCGGATGAGTGTGCCGGCTCATCTCAGGGTGAGTTTGACCTCTTGTATGGAGCCTTGAAGGTGATGAGCTCTTGAGTGCAGCAATCAAGAGGGGGCTCGTCCAGTCGGACACAAAAACCTCGGCTGGGCTTCCCCTTCGGGTTCGGTCGTCCAGTCAAAGGCTAACGTGGAAATGATGGACATGCTTCTCCAGGCTGCCACGAGTGTCATGCTAGAGTGGAACCCTTCGCTCTCCCCTGAACCCTTGCGGCTTGATGATTGGTTCCTGGTCCCGTGGCACTGCTCACTGCCATGCCCCAGTTGCCCCAGTTCCTTTCATCCCAGAAGTGCATGATGAGCTGACAAGATCGTGGACGGCACGTTGCCCAGCACGTGCCTCCTCCCACAGGGATATGAGCCCATTCTACTAGGAGTGTGGCAGCCTCCTGGGTCCTGAACAGTTGCGCCTCTCTAACAGATATTTGCAGAGCAGCAGGCTGGGCAACAACCAACACCTTTGCGAGGTTCTACAATCTCCAGGTTGAGCCAGTTTCATCCCGTGTCTTGGCAGGAATGAACAGGACAGTTGGCCAGGGTGTATTGCTTATGCATAGCACCTTTCATCTCCACTGAGCTGAAGATGTCTGCCTATTGACTCTCAGTAGTGTTCAGAAAATGTGTTCCCTGGATAACTTCCTCAAAATACAGAGGTGTCAAAATACCTTCTTTCTTGGCTCCTCAGCACAAAACATGATTGAGCGGTTCGGGGGAGTGGCATGCAAATACCACTCGCCAATTGGCATTTTATCAAAGATCAGAGGTGTCTCATTCTCCCAAGAGTGACCCCTAGTGTCATTTCATCGACACAACGTCTCGATCCCTCCATCATGGAACGGAGGTTACGGAAGTAATCAGGAAGATAGCAATACTGGGTAATATAGCAATACATACAACTTAAGGTTGTCATTTTACATATTTGTAGATACGTTTATTGTAAAACACATTTCATCCTAGTCCATTGTACTTATATGTGTTTGTTTTGGGAGAGTTGTTGAGACGTTTGGTCTCTTACCAACAAACATGGAAATAGCCCATAAAGCCTTTTTTACACTGCCAGCCAAAAGTCCAACTCCAATATCAATGTGTCTGAAACTCTTAATAAAAGTTTAAATAAGAGTTAATTTTCTTTAAAAAAATAAAAATAAAAAAAGAAGTATATTTATAAAGAAAAAGCATCTAGATTTCACCTAGATCTTTTTTTACCCACATATGCATTTTACTGTGGTGAGAATGCATATGCATTTTAGTGTTCATTTCATTTGGTAAAACAATGGAATGGGCTGTAAATGTTTCACAACATATTGGAGTGCCACAATGATTTTAGCAAACAAGACAATTTACAAGGCCTGTCCCCCTATAAATAGGGCCATTTGTTTCTATTGACATATTCTAGCCTTTATGTGTACTTCTATTGTTGTGCCATACCAACAAACCACCTGTTTTTTTACCACCCAGTATTAGGCTGGCATTGTTACCAAACATACAATCATCTAATTTCCCATCTTGCCAGCCAGCCACTCGTAACGTAGAGATCATGAATATTGACAGGAGATACAGGACTTGTGTCCGGCTGCTCATTTCACTACGTCAGGCCACATTGCAAATCTAATTCATTTTCCACCCTGGACCACCATCTCACAAAACTGCCAACTGTGATGGATTGAGTCAGAAATGCATTTTTCCTCATGTTCCAGAAAATCTTGCAACATTACAAATTGAAGAGTGTCCTGAAGTGGTTTTACAGAGCACTGATTTGTTTCTGTCCAACATTTGGATCACAACATTTTGCTGTGTCATTGGTTTACATTGATCTTCCTTGAGAACTGAGCTTTGTTATTGTCATAGTAACACAAGAATGCACATTAGTATGTTAAACCAAACCTCACATTGGCAATGCACTGGCTCGCATCTGCATATGCATTTGGGTAAAATACTGTAATGTTTCTGGCCTGAGACAGCATGGACTGCAACAATGTGTTAATTGACTGTCTGATGCATATTACACAAAACAAAATAAAAAATTCTGGAAGCTAAAATCAGGCTGTCTGAACTCACGCAACTTCTTGGAGTAGTAATCAGTCTGCCTGGAAACAAAGTCACGCTTAAAAGGTACGAGATTGATACAAAAAACATCTAGGTTACGTATGTAACCTTCGTTCCCTGATGAAGGGAACAAGATGTTGTGTCAAAGAAGCGACACTAGGACACACTCTCTCTTGAGCGCCGAATATGCCTCTGATCTATGAAAAAAGGCCAATGAGAAGTTGGCAGACAGAATTTGCATACCCCGCCCCCGGACATATGGGTATAAAAGCAGGGAAATACATAGAGTTCATTCAAGATTTTTCTGAGGAGCCGAAGATGGTCCGGCCACTACAGTGGCTCGGCTCAGCGACGTGGCCGGGAGGACAGAACGTCTCGTTCCCTCCATCAGGGAACGGAGGTTACATTCGTAACCTAGATGTTCCCCGTCTGTTGCTCACTTTGACGTTGTGTCGAAGAAGCGACACTAGGGGTCCAATTTAAATCACACCATGCGCTGAGCCATGTACGTGTTCTGCTGACACAGGAGTGGGCAGGTATTTTACGTGCAAAGGCGACCAGCTGTGTCAGACTGCACGTACCCTCCCCAATGCCCCAAAAAAGTTGTTGGAATCCTTCTGGTTACCCTAGGCAGGGGAACAAGGCAACGCTTGCCAACCTGGGAGGTAAGAGTGGTGAATACATCACATGGGTTTTTTAGGCGGCATGTGGAAAGTGGCGCAGTGGTAGATCCAACCTCGTTAGGAGGGGGGGGATTGCTACAACACAGTGACCGGAGGGCAGGAAGACGCGGGTCCACTCGTAAGGGTGTGATAGGCCAACGAAATGGCCAGGCACGGGCTGGGTGTGATAGGCCAACGAAATGGCGTCCATGACCCAGTGGGAAAGCCTCTGTTTGGAGGCTCTGTTTCCCTTTCTACTGTTCGCCAAAGCAGATAAAGAGCTGCTCAGAACATCTAAAGCTCTGCGTGCGGTCCAAGTAGGTACGCAAAGCACGTACCGGACACCGCAACGAAGGGGCTGGGTTTGCTTCCTCCCGGGACAGTGCTTGCAGGTTCAATACTACTAATAATGGTCTCTAAAGGGCGTGGTAGATACCTTGGGCACAGAGCCCGGTCGCGGTCTTAGGATCACATATGTGTCTGCCGGACCGAACTCCAGGCAAGTGTCGTTAACAGAGAAGACTTGTAGGTCCCCAACCATCGTGATGGAGGCGAGTGCGGTCAGCAGGGCCGTATTAAGAGAGAGGGCCCTGAGTCCAACTGATTCTAGTGGCATGAAGGGAGGTCTCTGGAGGCCCGCGAGGACCACTGAGAGATCCCGGCAGCGATGGCAGCGACATACACCTTTAGGGTGGAAGGGGACAGCCTCTCTTGCAGAAATAAGAGCACTGACCTAACTGCGCACCTCTGTGGGTCTTCAGCCCAGGAAGAACACCAATTTGCGAACAAGCGCCACTTCAGGGCGTAAAGATGCCTGATAGAAGGGGCTCTGGCTTGGCTGATTGTGTCTACGACAGCAGGTGGTGGACCATCTAGATCTTCCGCATCCCATCCAGGGGCCAGACTTGGAGGTTCCAGAGGTCTGGGTGCGGATGCCAGAGCGTGCCCTGTTCCTGAGAAAGAAGGTCCTTCCTCAGGGGAATTTTCCAGGAAGGGGCTGTCGTGAGGAGTACGAGGTCCGAAAACCAGGCCCGAGTAGGCCAATAAGGAGCCACCAGGGTGACTTCATCCTCCCTGACCTTGCACAGCACCTGTGCAAGAAGGCTCACTGGGGAAAATGCGTGTTTGTGCAGCCCAGCAGGCCAGCTGTGTGCCAGTGTGTCTGCCCTGAGGGGAGCCTCTGTTCGGGCATACCAGATCGGGCAGTGGGAGGTCTCTCGGGAGGCCAACAGGTCTACCTGGGCCTTGCCGAACCGTTCCCACATCAGCTGGACCGACTGGGGGTTAAGCCTCCACTCTCCGCTGAGCAAGCATTGTCGTGACAGCGCATCCGCTACCACATTGAGGTTGCGGGGGATGTGAGTGGCACGCAGAGTCGCTGCTGGCTCCAAGGGAGGAGACAACGGGCGAGTTGTGACATGTGGCGGCAGCGTAAACCGCGGAGGATGTCATATGCCCCAGGATCTTCTGGAAAGGTTTTAGAGGGACCGCCGTGCCCGGCCTGAGGGCGGTGAGGCATTTTAGCACTGACTGTGCACGTTCGCTGGTGAGACGTGCTGGCATTGAGACTGAGCCTAACTCATGCCGAGAGAAGAGATGCTCTGAACCGGGGTGAGCTAGATCTTTTCTCGGTAGACCTGAAGCCCTGAACGGCTGAGGTGCCTGACCACCTAGTCTCTGTGAGCACATAATAACTCTCGGGAGTGGGCCAAGATAAGCCAGTCGTCGAGGTAATTGAGTATGTGAATGCCGGCTTCTCGGAGCAGGGCAAGGTCAGCCTCTGTGACTTTCATGAAGACGCGATGGGATAGAGACGTGCTGAAGGGGGGGGGGACTTTGTACCGATATGCCTGGTCGTCGAACACGAGCCATAGGAAGGGTCGGTGTCAAGGCAGAATTGGGACATGAAAGTACGCGTCCTTCAGGTCTGCTGCTGCGAACCAATCTGGAGGCCGTACGCAAATTAAGACATGTTTTGCATTAGCATTTTGAACAGGAGTTTGAACAGAGCCCGGTTGAGAACTCACAAGTCCAAGATCAGCCATAAGCCACTGCGTTTCTTGGGTACAATGAAGTAAGGGTTGTAGAGACCCTTCTTCATTTCGGTTGGAGGGACAGGCTCTATCACATCTTTGTTTAGTAAAGGAGTAGCGATTTCCACGTGCGGGAATTTGGCATGCTTGCCGTGTGCTGCGGTAAAGTGGAGGCCCGCGAAGGGGGGCGGGGGCCTGCCAAACTGAATTGCGTAACCGAGTCGGATGGTCCGGGCCAGCCAGCATAACGGGTTGGGAAGTTAAAGTCACGCATCCATTCTCCGTACTAGGGGCAAGAGTATTTTTGACATACCCAGCGGGGCAGAGCAGCGGGGCAGAGCAGGTAGTACTGCACAGGGCCAGGTGACCCAGAGACAAAGGAAATAGCTCTGTTATTGAGAATGTGGGTACCGCAGCCCCGTGTAGGGGGGGCGGCAAATTAAATAAATTCAACAAAAGATTCTCCTCCCGGCCCTCCACCGGGGGACGGAGTGGTCTTACCAGCTCTGGAGCTAACATCTCAGGCTTTGGGACGTCGAACGTCTCAGCGGCGTTGAGGAAGCGAGCCTTGCCAGTCTCACTCATCTCGACCAAGTTGAGCCACAGATGATGTTCCTGGACCACGAGCGTGGCTATCGCCTACCTGAGTGACTGTGCTGTGACTTTTGTGGCTCTGAGGGCGAGGTCGGTCGCTGAGCGCAGTTCCTGCAGCACATCGGGATCAGGGCTACCCCGGTGCAGATCTTTGAGCGCCTTGGCCTGGTGGACTTGCAGGAGGGCCATGGCGTGCAGGGCAGAAGCGTCATGTCCAGCGGCGCTGTAGGCTTTCGCGATCAGCAAGGATGTTGTCCTACAGGCCTTGGAGGGGAGCACAGAGCGACCCCACCAGGTGGCAGGGTTTCCGGGACACAGGTGGAGTGCAACAGCCCTATCCACCTGGGAAATCGCTGTGTACCCGTGGGCCGCGGAGCGAGTGGCTTTGTGACAGGTGGAGAGGGGTGCTCTCTACGATGACGTCAGCTGATCATGCACCTCCGGGAGGCTGTGAGTGGCGCCCAGACCCCAGGAACCAGTCATCCAACCGTGATGGCTGTGGGGAGGATGGAGGGTTCCAGTCCAAGCTCACGCTGGCGGCGGCCCGGGAAAGCATGTCGGACATCTGGTCTTCAGCCTCAGCCTGGGCATGCTGGCCCGAAGGCGGCAGCCCAGGGGAGTCATCCGAGCTCATCCACCTCGAGCGAAGCGCCCAGGGGCAAGCTGCACTGCCGTGCAGGGAAGGAGAAAGCCGCTGTAGTGCACCGTAGATCCAACAGCAGAGAGCGTCAGAGGAACAGGAACGGGTGTGTGAATCGCAAATCACTGCAAATACAACCATCAGCTCCGAAGAAAATTTCTGAATGAACTCGACGTATTTCCCCACTTTTATACCCGTATGTCTGGGGGCAGAGTATGCAAATACTGTCTGCCAACTTCTCATTGGCCTTTTTTCATAGATCAGAGGCATATTCGGCACTCAAGAGAGACCACTAGTGTCACTTCTTCGACACAACGTCGAAGTAAGCAACAGACGGGGAATTGCTTTTTCTGAATATAATAATCCCTGGATTTGCCAGAGTTAGCCACGTTAGTGGCAACAAATCTTCTGTTATTCTGAGTTTTGTTTTTTTCAAAGAATTTACATTAGCAGCAAGTTAATTATATTTCCACATAACTACTGTATATTCTGATGTATGTTTGATTTGTATCTGTGAAATAATTAGGACTTTTTTACTGAAAGTATGATTAGTCTATGCATGTTATGCCATTTTCCAGGTTTTTTTTTTTTTTTTTTTAAACTGTTCGAAAAGAATGAAATTATTTTTTAAAGAATTATTTTTTTACACTGATCTATAAAAAAAACTTATCTAAAAGGCATGTAAAACAAACTACAATTTTGACTTGACTAATGCAATTTATGTGCCACCTACTCTTCTCTGGTTCCATAACATACAGTAATAATAAAACGTCTCGGTTACGTATGTGTGATGAGGAGGAGGGCGTGGCTGGGCTGTGATGATGCAATCATCAGAATCAGCTGATCAGCGGGAGATTAAGTTAAGGGGCAACCGGAGACACCGGTTTGAGAGAGAGAGAAGTGCACGTGGCCGTGTTGCATGTGTGTCTGTTTTTTGGATCAATTCAAATGTGTTTTCCTTGGCCTGTGGCACTACCGATAGGTGATTGCACGAGCAGCCTCAAACACATGGGTTCTGGTCCAATGAAAACCATGAAAAACAATGATGAGTTTGATTCAGAGGTTGTCATTACCTCTAATATACAATTTTTACTCAACTGACTGACTCATCTTTCGACTTACTGTCGCCAAATTCACAGTGAGTTCAGTCTGAGTAGTCAAAGGTCTGGCTACATGACACTTGTCGTGGGCAGGTGTTGAGGGACAATAGATAAATGCTCAGGCGATTCAGGTTAGGCACTGATTCCTTCAATCCCTTGCAAGCAAGTTTACGTAGTGCTTAGTTAGCTAATTTCCCCATTTCCAGCTTCTGTTTTGTTTTTGCTGACCAAACAAATCTGAGCCCGGAGAGAGCGAGAGGCAATCAGCAGGCGGGTCGACAGCCTTGATCGATTATTGGCCTTGTGCTCTGGCCGGGTGATTATATATCATTTGTATGTATTGTGTTTACTTTCTTAAGTGTAGGCTTTGCTAATCAAAGGCGCTCTGCTGAAACAAAAAGCAGATGCTGGTCAGGAGCCATCTACTCCTTTCCCATGAGTCACTGCTTTCCCTGACTAGATCGGGCATGATGCCTAAACATTAGACTGATAAAACCCTGACAGCTCAGGCCTTGGTTTGAGTGTCAGGACTGCAGCAGAGGCAATTTCATTAACTTTGCTTCTATCAGTCATTAGCAATATCAAAAGAGTGTGAAGTGTGTTTGTGTGCTGAGAAGTGTGCTGTTATCGATTGTGAGACAATATAGCCTGAACTCTCTGTGGCCGCATAGGCAGAGAAATTGTATCAGATATTTTGAGTGAATATGAAGGATGGTTATGCTCAAGATATCAGTATCATGATACATATTGAATTGTGTCATTGAAGATAGATGTATAGTATCATGATGTCTGCTTTTAAAGTGTTTTCCATTAAACAGACAATACATTTGCCATTTTTCTAAGACATTATTTAGAGCCAGGAAACCATGACGTTCATGCTTGCTAATGGCTTTCACTCACTCCCTTAATGCAATTCAGCACCAACGCAAACTCAATTTAATTCCAGTCAGCTTGGTTAATCTCTCCAATTGTTTTTTTATTAAATATGATGATACCTGTGCAAGGTAATGACCGCAATCCAGAAAGGTCCCCATATTGCTAGCACTAACGTACTGTAAACTCTCTCTCTGGACTCCATCTAAGATTTATACTGGCCTGAGTGTGTAGGTGAGCCCCATGCGCTTGTACTCTTCATTAATGTGAGAAAATGTAGTGCTGGCTGGGTCCAACACTCCTCGGTCCATCCATGCATGTTATAAGTGCTGGAGTGTTTCTGTGTGGCTAAAGTGTGCTGCATTGTTATTGTATGCTAATCCAATAGACAAGGTGCTTAAGTGTCTTTTTTCAATTTATTCCAAAAAACGTTTGAAATCATTTGTATGAAGTATTGTTAAAAAAGATTAAAATGGATATACTGCTTGCCTGTTTTAATATAATGCTGATTAATTTTTAGGTAAGCTGAAAGTATACATTACTTGTCTGTTCCCAATGGAGCGTGCGAGGCGAGCAGTTTGTGATTAATGGTTGGTCTTGCCCACACAAGAGCACAAACCTGAAAACCAGATCCCCAAAACAAAAAAAAAAATTTAATAAAAATGCTTTGGCGCCTGAGAGAAATTAGGGGGGCCAATCTGAGTGGGCACTTGAGCTTTCAGTTCTCCAGTCCTGCTCCACTGAAGTAGCACACCTGCTCACTGGGGCCTTGATGCGAGACAATGTTCTTGCTTGTGGTTATGGGGAAACGTGCTGTAGCATTAAACTGCTGTATTATACACTACCTTTCTTGATTTCCATTCGAGATGGACTGAAAAGCCCATCTCCTAGTCCTGTTATTGAGTGAAAGACTGTCGGCGCGTGACGCCAGGGCCGGTCTTTTATAAAGAGTGGAGAGATTAGACTGTTTTCAAATGCGAAGGTTTGCTGAGTCCATAACCAGTCAGAATGATATACATATCTATTATGCAAGCTTTTGCATGTGAGGTGCATGAATGGATGCATTATATATGTTTAGACGAGGCTCATTTGGGTATTTGTGATACAGTATCACCCTTACATTACAACATTCATGTTACAGTGCAATTTCATTAATACATATAAAGTCAAACTAATACAAACATGCACTTAAAATGTTGTGGGGCTGCTTACAATTACTTTTGTTGCTTTGTTATTGATATTGCAGTTTTTATTCTAATTAATCGTGATGCACTCAATTAGTTTTACATTGCGTTGAGACGTTTTTTTGTTGTTTTTTTGGTCAAAAACTTGATTCTATTGTTTATGATAAAACAAAGTCACAGCTTTCAAATGATGTCAATGATATAATGAAATTCAAACTATAAAGGTTTTTTTTTCATTTATTTTTTAAATGTAGTGTGTCAAATAACTACAGCTGCTGTCAATTTAAAAGTGAGTGCTGCATGGTTTTTCTCTGATCAGCATTCCTCGTTTACCTCAGGAAAGTTATCGAGTATTCATGGTTAGCTTGAAAGCATAGTGTTAAAATTTTAAATACCACTGAAAAGTGGATACAACTTTAAATTTAGAGTATTTTAGTGGTGGATGTGAGATCTCCGTGTGGATGTGCGACTTCCTTGTGGATGCAGGAACTCCACCTATAGCTCTGAGATGTAGTTGTGTGTTGAGCCATCGATTGTATAGCCATCGAAGGAATTAATATGCACATTAGATAGATAGATGGACAGACGGACAGAGAGAGAGACAGACAGACAGGTAGGGATAGACAGACAGACAGATAGACAGATAGATAGACAGACAGACAGACAGACAGACAGATCGATCGATTGGAACACTATCTAATCATATTTACATATACTATTTGCAACATGGATACTGTAATGCAAAGTGCTATCTAATTCTGTCCCTGAAATATAATGTTTTTATATTTACTACATGTCATAGTGGAAAAATGCTCTCCCTCTGTGCTATTTAGCTAATCTAAAGAGACACCATAAAAAGCCTTGCTAATGTAAGACGAAGGGTGGCCAGTCAGATGTAGCAGAAAGGGGCTGATAGGAGCTGCAACTCATTTGTCTTTTATTATTAGGGATTGTTTCCAAGGTTATTACATATATCTTGTCTGTCTGTTGGTGCGGCCATCCTTATGAGGACACTCTATAGACATCATGATTTTCATACTGTACGAATGATAAATTCTATCCCCTAAACCTAACCCTCACAAAAAATTGCATTTTGAAAAAAACATAATTTAGTATGTTTCTTAAGCAATTTGAATTATGGGGACACTAGAAATGTCCTCATAAACCACATTTATAGTTATCCTTGTAATTACCAGTTTGTAACCTAAAAAAATGTCCTTGTAAACCACCCAAGCCTGCCCACACACACACACACACACTTATCCATAAACTAGTGAGACACACAGCATGTTGCACTGAGATCGATGGTTTTTAACAAATATTCCATACTTCAGCTTTCATGACTGTCCTTGTATTAGTCCAACACATTCTCCCACCCAACTCGTCACATATGGACGCTTTGCCAGGACCCCTTGGCGTCACTTTTTAATGCACTGGGTATACCTTTGGCGTCATTTTTCAACGTGCAGGGTAGTCCGATAGACTTCTATTGAGGATTTAAAAAAAAAAAAAAAAAAACTTTGATTAATTGAACACAATATTTTATATATTTATTAACATCAACAAACCTCCGATAAAAATATGTTATCCAGCATGCTCTAGTTAAAGCAGTGTACCTATGTATACCAGTACCTAAGAAAAGCTTAAACTGCTTACTTGCACACGCCGTGGAGCATTGTTAAACTCACCTTTGAATGCCGTTTTACCTGCAGTTTAGCATTGTTTTGGTTAAGACTACCCTGCACGTTGAAAAATTACGCCAAAGGTATACCCAGTGCGTTAAAAAGTGACGCCAAAGGGTCCTGGCAAAGCGTCCATATGTGACGAGTTGGGTGTGAGAATGTGTTCATTAGTCACATCTGTTGTTTTTTTTTTATGTATGTATTAATAATACATTTACTATCTTTCTCCATCATTTACTTATAGTCCTGAATTAGGATTGTGTCTATTTATTGAACTCTGTGACTTGTGGCAGTACACTAGCAAGGGTTCCAGAAATTGCAGTTCCAGTCTTCAGAGGATATGTTAAAATCTATATGCCTATACAGTTATAAAAACATAAAAGGGTTTATGTTTAAGGTGCTGTCAATACAACGATAGTGTATGTGTACATGTACCCATGTACATTAAATACCATACGTACAAATAAGTATGATATCACCCTGCTCCTTCCGTCTGTCTGTGTGATTGCACAGTGTCAATTAATGGATATGATTCAAAAAATCCATTCGACTGGGCAGCAAATTGTGCATGGTGCGAGTTCAAAGCCAGATCACTTCACAGGATGTTACGGCCACACACTGTGACTAAGAAAATTCTGAAAACTTGAGAACATCCAGCATGGATTTAGCACAGGTGAAGGTGATTGATGTTTGAGCTTGAGAAATCCAAAGCTTTGTTTCATGTGTCTCTTTGAATAAGTGCATTGAATAAGCATTATGCAATATTCATAACATGCGTATGGATTACAGCACAATAAGAGAGTGGAAAGGTGACGTCTGTGCCATGGGCCACCCCTGTGGGAGGCCACGCAAGCCATATATCATAGCACTACATATGAGACTTTGGTGACAATGCTGTCAGCTGTGACCAGGGAGTCAGGACTTGGGGTTTTTAATGTGATTCACTGATTAAGACAGTGACTCCCAATTCAGCATCTAAACAACTCAATCTATAATTCTTCACACATCTCCATTTGTTCCCCCAAGGTCTCTCGACTTTCTCTCTCTCAAAACCCAATCAAAAGTAATCCATCAGTGCAGCTCATGAACGCAGACAAGCAGGCGTACTAACTGAAAGTGTCTCATCTTTAATATTCCTCTGATAGCCCTTCATTCGGTAACAGCTCACCCACTCATCTTGTGTACCCCAAAATCCCAGAGGAACAGACAAAATAGACATGCCAAATACCCTCCCAGTTACATTTTCAGAACTTTTTATTAATTCATACCACTTTTTATTCATATGGGCAAAATCTAGATCATTGATTTTTCACTTGGGGTATATCCTAAGAGGGAGGCTGATATATTTTGTTTTATTTTAGAGAGGAAATTTTATTTTTTTCTGACCAAGGGTATAATTACATCATTATTATGCATTTGGATCTTAGAAGATTCATGGCTGTGCTATTGCATGCTTGGACATGCTCCAAAAATACCCTGCGTAAAAATGATAAAATGCCAATTGCATTCAAAATCTACTTATTTTGGGGCGAAAGCACATGTTTCTCTATCAGTAGCAGAACAAACCCAATCACACCATCAATTTGGCTAGCTATAAAAGCAGGTTATGTTGCTTTATTGAGCATCCAAATCTGTTCGCTGCTGCTAGAGTAAAAGGAGTCGATGGATGCCTAAGGGAAGCTGTTGGGAATAGATACTGGGGAGGCAAAACATCTGGCCTCTGGTTTTATTTAGAGCCCGTTCACCTCTGGATAATTTTTAGTTCAGGTGGTGAGGGATTTTGCCTCCTTGTGGACCAACTGACAACAATGTAGCAGCACCGGCATGTATGTGTATTGAGTGAGATTAATAGAGCAAATGCTCACTTTTTGTTTGAGTTCCTGCCTTGTAGATGCAGTGCTGTACAAATAGAGCAGCACAAACAGAGATGTTATAGAATTTTTTTTACCTAACCTGGGACGGGATTACAGTGAAGCATTTACAATGGAAGTGAATGGGGCCAATACGTAACCATTAAAATACTCATCGTTTTAAAAGTATAGACAGAACACATTAACAATATGCATGTTAACATGATTTTAGTTTGATAAAATTGCTTATTAACCTTTTCTGTGTAATGTTTTAATTTTACAACTTCATTGCCATGGTGATGTACAGCCAAAAACCTTGTTATCCTGGTAAATGTAAACAACTTCACAGCTTAAATAATACAAATGTTTTAATAGAGGAATGAACGGAAGTACTTTTATAAAATTATAAGCTTCACATATCTGCATTTAAAACCTCCAAAAATTGGCCCCATTCACTCACATTGTAATTGCCTCACTGTAACCTAGATTTTTTTTTTAAGAGGGACGGGTCAAAATATTTTTTTGTTATATTCAACATAATGCCTCAAATGCTGCTGAATGAGTTTAACTCATATTGAACCTGGAATATTAATTTAGGTAGTCATTTTGTGAGTCCAACTTTTTCTTCTGAAGCCTTATGTGACGTACAGAACAAAATTGAATTTGTTATTTACTCTCAAATCCAATCAGATCACTAAACCAAATATGGTAGCAATGTCAAAAAAGCAGATCACTAACCTTATCAAACCTGGAGTGATTAAGTTGAGTAAATATTGACTATGAATACCTTTCATGATAACTTTTTTGGTGTAACCGAATACAGATAGGTTGAATCAATCATATTAATATTAATTATTCGTGACTAGAGTGAAGTGTCTCTGCCACGTTTCAGGTGTTTAGCTGTTATCAATGTGCAAATTTACACCAAATCTCACCATTTCTTTTCTACCCACTCCCAGCTATATTTTACATCTCTACCCAAAGACCACTCCAAAACCTATCCCATCTGAAACACACTCATAGGCTAGTAACCCTGTCCTGCTCCAAGGTCAACTGGAGCAAACCACAGAGTGTGGGATTCTGGCATTGGAGGGGCATGACCATTGGGAGGACACTTAACCCAGGGAGATGCAAAATCAATTTGGTTTCACTTATCGGAGTCTGGTAAGAGATGAGTTGGGGGTATCCATAACAGATTCAGAACAACCCTCCTGCTGAGAAACTCAGCTCAATTTCCACAGAGCCATGCTCCTGCTCTGCTTAACCAGAAGCAAGCACCAGTTTTTTATTTTTAAGAAGGAGGAAAGGCAGCAGGCCTCTACTGGGGTTGGCGGGAGGTTTTATTGCTAGCAGCTACGGGTGATGACACCGGCCCATGTGATTGAGAGTGAGTAATCATGGGTGTCATGCCCGCTCTCAATAAAACCTGCGTGCACAAAGCAAGTGTATTTTTGAATGACATTTTCTTACAATCCACCATATGAATTTCGGGAAGACTATAATAGCTTTTTTTTTGGTGCTGGATGCTTGTAAGCACTAAATGTGTCTGTATCAACAGGCCTTTCCACTTGCGTAAGTTTTCTATTCATATATGAAAGAGAAATCAATCTTCAAACCATATAAATGCATTCATTAGACAGGAACAGTGTGGATTTTGACAAGACGATTTGTTTTGCTCTGCGAGAAAACCGAGTCATCGTAGAGGGGCGTAAATGTTAAACCCAAAGCCACTGGGCCATTTTGACCAGGCCAAATGTTGAGTGTTGGGACTAATGATTTCCTTCTACACCACATCGAGGGCTGTCATTCAGTCCCACTCTAATGCAGACATAATCATAGCGAGGTGATGAGGAACTTTTCATGTTTAATTAATAATGCTAATGAAACTTAATTAGCACGGCTAATGAAAAATGCATTCAAATGAGAGATGAGCTTTATCCTTAAATAACAAGCCTCCTGCACTGGATTTTGTGTCCTATTACATGCTAATTAGACTGCACTGGGGACTGTTAATTTAACAAGACCACATCATTTTAATCTTCTCCGTAGTGGAGGGGGGCAGGACTATGTGTGTGAGAGAGTATGTCTACAAATGAGTACAAGTACAAATGTGTGGAATGGAAGACCGTACCACAGCCAGACTTATGTCCAACAATCTGTGAGGTTGATACATGTAATATACAAAGACAAACTGACAAGCCCGGAATGGCAACACTGACTCAACTAATAGTGCGAGTTTTGGGTTGGACAACTCCAAATCTTGGTCACGGTCTGAGATGTTAAACCAAATTTCTGACTATCTGTGGTCATTAAAAATGCAAATTCCCAAATTCCCCTATTGGACCTTATCAATCATGGCCTCCTAATAATACCCATCCATTAATTGGCTGTATCACTATACTCTCTCCTCTCCACCAACAGCTGCTGTGTGGTGAGCGTATTGGCACACTATGGTGGCTGTTGCATCATAGGGCACCTTATCTAAACTTAACCAATCAGCAGAGTGTGTAAACATGATAGAAAGCTGTTGTGTGTGACGGAAGCAAGTAATTGTCGCATATTAGATGGAAATGATGTCCAGCGACGTCATTGGCTGTAGTGAAAGTCAGAGGAATTAAAATAAGTGCTTTCGGACGATATCATACAAATTAGCCAAATTTAGAAATGTCGATTTCGCCTTGAGAGTGTGTTGCATATTGTATACAAGAAGTCATACGTCAAATGAGTGGGATGTCTGAACACGCAGTCAATTCGTGGACACTTTACTGTTCTATAAGGCCACATGAGCTGAGGAGCAGTTAGATTTAAAATGCTGAATTTAAACAAATGGCAAGAACCTTAAATCAGGCATCTCTTTATTATGTTTTATTGCTATCGATACCCAGAAACGTGTTCCTAATGGTTAAATTGTACTTCACTAGAGTAAATTATGTTTGTGGTTATAGTTAGGGGCTGATCACACCAAATGCATTTTTGTCTCCAATGGGTTCAATGTTTTTTTTTTTTTATGTAAACATACACTAGACTGACGTCTTTGAATGTTGCATATTTTTTGCTGTTTCTTTCTATGTCTTGAATGAGTGGCACATTTTAAGACACTGTGGTCTTATAAAGAACTTCAAATGTTAAAAACGCACCTGGAGACATCTGCGATCTGTTCTATTTGTTGCGTTGTGTCTATATTTTTAAGCACAAGACTGCTTTACCGCTTAGTAAGTCATAGGTCTGAGAACACATTTACGCCAAATGAGATGTATTGTATGTCCAGTAATGTATATACAATATTCTACACACCTGCATACATGCAGAACATGCATACCTCCTTAACAGTCTGAAAGTAAGTTCATCAAATTCAGTACATACTCTGAAAGTACACTTATTTTATCAGTTTTCCTTGTTGCCACTAGTGGCACAGAAATTCCTCACTTCACCTTTAAACATGTTTTTTATTTCCATCCTTTCCAACTTTTTCCTCCACATAATCTGTCTGTGTAAACAGAGCATTTTTACCTTGTTCCTTTCAAGTTTGACTAATTTCCTTTTCCCTGACGTGTCTAGCTATTGCGAGTTGGGTACAAATCTGGTGGCATCATGGCAGTTCACAGTTTATTCCTCTACGGAAGAATGTGGTAGACTGTCACACTGCGTCTGTCCTTCTCTCTGCTTCCCGAAAAGTGCAGCGACAGCCCATCTCATCCGTGGAAAATGTTGTTACACCCCGCAGGGAAGGACTTGTGATTGGGTGCCTGTTTGCATGATCCCCCCTTGAGCCCTGATTCTATCTCTGTATAGAGCCATAAGCTAGATCTGCATGTTTAGATACACATGACTCCAAGGTTTCTGCTTTCCCTAGAATTAATGCAGCTTATCACTTTTGCATAAGTGTGTTGTTGATAAAATTTAAAGCTTCCTTCACCTGAATGATAATTAGACTTTTTACATGGTATGCAGTTTGCACCACTCGTGGTGTGGCAAAATGTGTGCGATTTGTGCATATAGTGTGAAGAGTTTTGTCAACAACTATAGCGTGTTTGTTTGAGTATCCCAATCAGCCCAACATAGCAACATTGGCTCAACAAATTGTGTCAGTTTGGAGCAGAACTATCTGCTATTTCGAACAATGGAAGATCTGGAGAGGTGTGTTCAGGAGACCTGTTTGGAAACCAACATGTTCTCATAGAAACCTTAATTTTTGCTAAATGATTTTTACCAGGTTCATTGCACATATCGCAGCACTAGAGGTGCAATATATATATATAAGGGCTGTCAATCGATGAAAATTTGTAATCAAATTAATTACATGGTGCCCCGATTAATTAATTGCAATTAATCTCATTTAATCGCATATACAAATATTTGCTGGGAAAGCCCCTCATATAACAATAATTAAATATATAATGACTAAATAATTATACATAGTTATCTTTAAATATTAAAATATATATATATATATATATCTCGGGTGTGTTGCATCGTAAACATTAAAGCTTTAGGTCACTGGGTCAAGTTAAATATAGTTTAATATTTAGAACACATCTTGAGATCCCTTAGTTCGAATTTGCGCTCCAAGTATTTTGAATGCAAGAACAACTAATAATTAGACTTTCTTTTGCACAATATACCATTTGCACAACTTGTGGTATGTCTAAATGTGCAAAGCGTGTTTGTTGTGTATCTTATGTTGTACATATTGTAGCATGTGTGTATGCTCATGCATGTTTGGGTGTGTGTGAAAGAAAAGGAGGGTGAGAGAGAGAGAGCATGTCTTGTTTGTACTCCCTTACATGGACAGCGAGTCTGGCAGAGGCCAGCGGGGGTTTGTGTGTTGCCATAGTAATGTGAGGCAGGCTTGAAAGAGCAGTGCGGTTTGCCCAACAGGACATGTCTTAAATGGACCAAAGGAACACATGTGAATCGCTATTAGTCTCTCTCGCTCTCCCTCTCTCTTTCAGAATTCATTGTCTTTATTTGTAGACTGTTCAGCTGCATGCAACATTTCTGCCAGACTCTCTGGTTAATGTGCCAAAAATAATATAATTGTTTGTTCTTTCTTCATTTAATTTGATTTGTATTAATTTGATTTGTGTGTGTGTGTTTATATATATATATATATATATATATATATATATATATATATATAGCTCCTAATCAATGTGATGGACATTTCAACAAATGTTTCCATCGTTTATCATGCTAATGCATGTTCTCTGCTAAACTTTGTTAATATTTGACTTTAGCATAGTAGAGACATCAAAGCAAAAATGCATGCATACAATTAAGGCTAATTAGCTTTAAACCAAACAAGATTAATTTTGTTTCTGCTTAAAGATCTTAAAGATTAAAAATGGTAACCTAAGGTCATGGCAATGGTAACTTCAAATGGTAACATCTAAATAAACAGATTTTATTCAAGTGAAAACATTTATTTAATATGAACACTGTACTATCATTACGTTAGGTCACACCAACAAATAATTCACATCAGGTACAAATAGCTCCTAAAGGAATTAACTGCACATTTTTAGGGTAGTTTTGGGGCAAATTCCAAACGGAAGTGAGCATCCCTATGCCCTACTCCCTCCGAAGGGATGAGCCCTGGTAGTGGGACCTCTGGAGGGAACAGGGCACTCGCATCTCATGTATGGCCATTTGGAACAACCTTGGTGAAGGGAGTAATGAAAGACATACATCACTTCCACTTTATCATCTTCTGAAACATTACCATGACAATGCAGCACAGCTGTTCTAACAACAGGAATCTCTTATTTATTGCTGTTAATTTGTTGCAAATAAATAAATATGTGCACGGGTGGTCTTAATAATAAATAAATATTAATAAACCACATGGTTTAGCCTACCCTACAGGAAAAAAAATCTGCTTTCCGCTTATGGCTGTCTACTATCTAATATATGGGGACGAATGTAAACTGTGGAGAAGTATCCATTATAAAAGGGCTATAGTGCTTGCCCGAGCGTTTGAACTGGTAATATGTTCTGATTGACAACCTTCACATGTACCCTTCGCTAAAGGCCTTGTGGAAGGGCCCTTTGTAGGGTGTTTGAGTTGCTCACTTTCATTTGAAACAAACCTTTGTTTGGGGTCCACGCTGTTTGGAATTCGCCTTTGGTCTGATTGTCTTCTATACAGAAAACGTGCATTTTTTCAGGCAATCATCACGTGAAATCACTCCACATACTGCAGGTGGACTTTTTAGAATTAAAATAGATGTGTTGTACTTCTCACAATATCCACCAGGTGGTGCATGAAATACTTGAGGAAGAGCTCATGCCCCTCTGTCTAGTTAGGGACGCCTGCTGCATCTTTTGTGGGTGCCTCATGAAGTATATCATGCGCATATTAATTTATTACCTTGTTAGAAAGGTATTAGAAAATATTAAATATAAAGGTGACAATTCACTCTGATAATAAATGCTGGACTGCAAAGGTGATTGAAAGTGAGATTCTAATAGGTGTGTGTCCAAAGTGTGGGCTGCTATATGCGTTTATTGCAGGGAGGCTACAGAATCCTTGAAACATTGTATTAGGTTATTTTAAAAGATTATACAATTTCAGTGTGTTGAGCAAATGCATTTTTGTGTTGAAATCATGTCTAATATAGATATGCATTATTAAAGGTGCAGTATGTACAATTTTCATGTAATATTCACCTTTTTTTGCCAATGTGTGAAAGGCTTGTGAAGCAACATAGCAATGCAGTGCACCAGTAAACTGTCTGGTACTGTGTGGTAGTGTATAGCTGTATGTGTGTATCAGTATGCTATGTTAGCTGATAAGTAATTTTAGTTTAGTCTAAGTTTTAGTTAAGTTTGTAGTAAAACAGTCATAACTGTGTAATTTTAATTATGGTACCTCATCTGTCAGCATGATGCCGGTGAATCATGTTCAGTCTCTTTGTATGTTACGTCATTGTATTGGCCGATGCTCGCTCGCTCGTGTCCCTATGGAGTGGGTGCATGAGCTCGAGCAAAAGGTAGCTGGCTGCTGTTCACTTAACAACAAAGGTTTCTGAATCTTAAATACCTGAATCTTGAATCTGCACCTTTAAATTCATTTGTGAATACTTGTCTTATTTCATAAATAAAAATGTTTGGAGTAATGTAAAATAATTATGGATAGTTCATTATAAAACACAGATTTCTTCCCCTGGGTGTACATGAGGTAACAGATACGGAACACAAAGAAGATGCTGATATTTACTGTTCATTCCACCTTACTCTAAAATAACGTTCATGTATTTCTCACAGGCAAAAAACTTGTCCCCCTTCTAGTGTACAAACAGCAAAATGGTAGTGTCATAAAGGTAAAATACATGACATTCAATCAAATTACCCCATCTTTTGCGGTCAAAACTGCATCCACTCAAGCGCCATGCGTAAGTGTCTTACAGCATGTCATTTATCACCAGCACACGGACATGTGACAAAGCAAAGTAATAGCTAGTAAGATTAAAATGGATAAGTGGCAACAAAGGACTTGGCCCACAACCACAGCGGCAACCACAGAAAGAACCTCTACTCCCAGCAGCGCCGCTGATGCACAGTCCTCTGACAGCTGTATCCCTCTAACAGCGCATCAATAGCAAACGTGAGTGCACCCACTGCCACTAGCCCAGTTCACACTGATGCCGGCAGTGATATATCCAAATTTCATCTTCACCAGCAATCGCAGAAATTCCATCAAAGAGGCACAGATATAATGAGAAATATATTTATTCAACATCTCCTCACCACTGACCCTCAACACTGGAGCCCCGCAGGGCTGTGTTCTCAGCCCACTCCTGTATTCCCTTTACACACATGACTGTGTGGCGACACATAGCTCCAATGCCATCATTAAGTTTGCTGACGATACGACGGTTGTAGGTCTGATCACTGACAATGATGAAACAGCCTACAGAGAGGAGGTGCACACTCTGACACACTGGTGTCAGGAGCACAACCTCTCCCTCAACGTCAGTAAAACCAAGGAGCTTGTGGTGGACTTCAGGAAGATAGACAGAGAACACAGCCCCATCACCATTAATGGAGCACCGGTGGAGAGAGTCAGCAGCTTCAAGTTCCTCGGTGTCCACATTACTGAGGAACTCACATGGTCCGTCCACACTGAGGCCGTTGTGAAGAAGGCTCACCAGCGCCTCTTCTTCCTGAGATGGCTGAGGAAGTTTGGAATGAACCAACACATCCTCACACTGTTCTACACTAGTACTGTTGAGAGCATCTTGACTGGCTGCATCACCGCCTGGTACGGCAATAGCACCGCCCACAACCGCAAAGACCTGCAAAGGGTGGTGCGAACGGCCAGAAACATCATCGGAGGTGAGCTTCCCTCCCTCCAGGATATATATAACAGACGGTGTGTGAATAAAGCTCGGAGGATTATCAAAGACTCCAGCCACCCGAGTCATAGGCTGCTCTCACTGCTTCCATCAGGCAGGCGGTATCGCAGCATCAGGACCCGCACCACCCGACTACATGACAGCTTCTTCCCACAAGCAATAAGACTTTTGAACACATGATCTCTCACGATCATCAATCAGCACTGCACTTTATTAATCATCACTCTGTCAATATATTCTCCCAATTCAGTTAGTGTATATATATATATTTATACCCGTATCTAGTGTGTGTATTCTACATTGTGTGTATTGTGTACATTTGTTATGTAAATTGTTGTGTAGGTATGTGTACATTTGTTATGTAAATTGTTGTGTAAGTTTGTTATGTAAATTGTTTTGTGTGTTGTTTATTGTAAAGTGGTTTATGTCGTCACTGTCATGACTGCTATGTTACTCGGAACTGCACACAAGAATTTCACCTGCTGTTGCACTCGTGTACACAGTAGTGTGACAATAAAGTGATTTGATTTTTGATTTTTTTTTTATTTTGATTTGATATTTGGGCTTTACATGCAATGGCAGTGATGAAAATCCCCAGCCACTGTGTGTTTAAATGTGCAAAAGTACTCTCTCTTAACTGCTTGAAACCAGCATTTTTGAAACTGCCATTTAGAAACAAAGCACGCTACTTATAAAATATACCTATAGAGTTTTTGAAAGACATTTAAACTCAGGAGTAGTAAGACCCTTATAACAGCATCAGAAAATATAAATAGGAATGGTCTGGAAGCATCCTACATGGTGAGTTACAGAGTGGCTAAGACAGGCAAACCCCATACTATTATATCTTCATTCTTCCTGTTGTGGCTGATGTAGTTGGTATCTTGGGAAAAGGCCAAATAAAACAATACAGAGGATGCCATCGTCAGACAACACTGTTTCACGTTGCATCGCTGATATGGCAGAAGACATTTTAAAACAACTATTGTTTGCATGTAAAGCGAATTTTACGCTTTACAGATTCATGAATCAACTGATGTAGCTGGTTTAGCTCAGCTGCTGGTATGTATATGTCTGGTAGATTCACTAAAGTTCAATTATGGAAGATGTACTTTTCTGCAGACCGTTGGAAGGCAGGGCAACTGGGGAGGACATTTTTAATGTCTCAGAAAGCTTTGTAATGTCACATGGACTTTTGTGGACAGAATGTGTGGGCATCTGTACTGATGGAGCGAAAACCATGACAGGGATGCATAGTGCAGTGATAACACGCATGCAAGCAGTTGCACCCTGGTACACTGCAGCATCCACAGAGAGCTGCTGGCCGCCAAGGGAATGCCTGATCGTCTGTCGGATGTTTTGGACAATGCTGTAAGAATTGTAACTTTGTTAAAGCAAGGCCCTTGAATTCACGTTTGTTTATTACATTGTGCAGTGAAATGGACAACGACCATGTCACGCAGTTTATCCATACTGACGTATAGTGGTTGTCCAGGGGAAGATACTAACACAACTGTTTGAATTGAGGGACGAACATAACGTTTTATCATTTATCGACCTTCCTTAATGATTTGTGTCACCGCGTTTAAGATAAAGACTGGCTCACTATACTGGCCTATCTGGGTGATGTGTTTTCCCATCTGAATGAGCTGAACCTCGGATTACAAGGAATTTCCACATCCATATTCAACGTGCAGGTCTAAATTGAAGCCATGATTATGAAGTTGACACTCTGGTCTAACAGCGTTAATGAGAAAAACACAGAGGTCTTTTCACCATTGCAGAATTTATTATTATCAAATTAGCTCAGCCTCGCTGACAAAGTCAAGTCTGACATAACAGAACACCTTTCTGAGCTGGCCACGAAATTGCACAGATACTTCCCCGAGAAGGACAAAATAAATCACTGGATTCAGCATTCATTCTCTGCCACCCCAACAGCAGCACACTTGTCCATTTCTGAGTGAGAGAGTCTCATTGAAATCTCTACAAGTGGCTCATTGAATATTGACACAAAAGTCACTGCCAGATTTCTGGATAGCCTTGCATGCGGAGTATCCTGCCTTGGCAAATCACACTGTAAAGACATCAATGCTCTTCATGACAATGCATCTTTGTGAAAGCAGGTTATCCAAGTCATATCAAGCACACCCATCTCATTAATCAGTGTAATTTATTCAAAAAATGATTGGTCCCCAAGGCATTTAACATCGGTTAAAAAGTTAAATATTTTGGGAACCACTGGCCTAAATCATTCACAATTCTTTATTGGAGTAGCATATAGTTAATTCCCTCATTAAATATGTTAAGCACACTGTTTTGAATGCTATTATTTTGATTTTAAAATATTTTTGTTTGGAAATAAATATTTTTAAGTGATTCATTTCCAACATTGTTGATTTGTTTTGCAGCTGATAAATAGGCGGAGTTTGTGGCTGGTCAAGATTGATGGACATGAGGTTTGAATTGATACAGAATTTTTATTGTCGCTTCGGGAAAACTCTGGCTCGTAACTGCTGGTCTAGGATCAGTTACCCCTACTCAGATTCATACATTAATAACTTGTAAGAAGTGAAAGCTCACTCTCAGTTGATGTGGACAAATTCATCTTTCGTAAGTGGTTTTTTATCTGTTTTAATTATTAACTATATCTATTCAATCAAACTATATGTATGTGTGTGTGTGTGTGTGTGTGTGTGTATATTTTTTTTTATTTTTTTTTTAGACATTGCTGAAGGCATAAAGTGTTACATAAAATGATAGCAGTTGATCTCTGCCACAAATGGATTACTTGAAGCTCAAATTATTAAAAAAAGAACATTCGCTTCAAACTGGCCCATTCATGATTCTTTTGTTTCATGTCAAACATGTCTCTCCTTTGTGAGAGTCTATATTTTTTCGAGGGAAGGACTATATTTTTTCAAGGTAGGCCTAAATGTTATGAAGAAACATTCTATATCTTTGTATAGCTTAAAAAATTACATTCATCTTGAAGGCCATAACAACTTAAAAAAAATAAATAAATTAAGATTCATGCTCAAGATTATTATTTCATCTACATTAAAAGTGTAGGTGTGATATTACAGGGGTCTGGGGTGTAAGTGTCTGCTGTAGGTGTGAATAGTCCCTTCCTCCTTTAGGGTAGCCTAATTCCTACAAGGAAAGTTTCTGATGCATAAACCTTAGCTTACATTAACAATGGAATAGGGTACCAGATAAATTTCCAATAACAATGGTAAAGAACCACCAATGGTAATAAAAATAATACTAACAATATCCACTACACAAAATAATGTTCAAATAAATATCTGACACAACATTAATGATGTGTTGATGAACATAAACAAATGATCGTTCACACACGTGAGTGAAGTCTTGTTTTGTACTGCACACATTTCTGAACGTTATTCCCTGTTGTTATTACCTGCCTGTTTTTGATACATGCCTGATTTCCCTGTTTGATTCTCTGCTGCCTGCCTACGTTTACTGCTGTTTACCTGGACTACTACTCTGAGAGTTTGATGCCTGCCCTGACCTCTTGCCTGTTTGTGACCGCCCCTTTGATTATACTTGGGATACCTTTTGATTATCCTTGGATACTGCTACTGCTAGTGATTGACCTTTGCCTGTTTACCTGTTTTCATTATTATTAATAAAGCTGCACATGGATCTCAACTCCGATGACTCATCATTACACACATGGTTCAAACGTGGTCCACGCAAACTGGTGAGATGTAACTTCATTTGTTTAGACTACTTGTTACCATTACAAAACTGTGTAGAGAAAAAAATTCTCATGAAAGTTCATTTTCATCTCACAAAAGTTAATAAATGGCTTTTATTGACATTATATTTTACTTTATCTTCAGTTTATCTATTTATTTTAATTAGATCAGAGAATGTTGATAGAAGGGGGATTTTTCATTTATAAAATAATTTAATTAAAATTAAATTCTTTATTTCATAATTAAAATAGAGCCTGTAACACGTTCAAGCTCAGAGATGGAAGGAAGGTGATGGAGATCAGTGATTCAGTCAAGTAAGGCTCTTTATTTCTCTGCCTTCAACACTCTGCATACACTCTTGGTGATTTTCTCAGTTTAATCAGATTAGTGAAACACAAAATTTGTCAACATAAAATTCTGTGAGTCTTCTGCTTCACAATAACATAAAACCCTCAATAAGACATGACACTCGTGTCATTCTCTCTCTCCGTCTGGTGGGAGCGTGGCTGTTTACATGCCGCTCTCCCCATGGTGGTGGCACTGGACCCATTACGTTGTTCCTTTTTGCAGACGAAGGATTAGCTGCTCCAGTACCACCTGGTCAAGCACTCCCACAACGTCGTGGTTCCCCGTTAGCAGCCATTTCCGGCATGCATCTCGGAAAATGATGGGAGAAGGCAAATGGGCGGTCTTCCCCAGCTTCAAAGATCGGTAGAGCTGGCGGTACTGCTCCAGACTATGACCCACCCGCTCCAAGATGGCCTTCTTCAGATTGTCAAAGGCCAGGAGGTTAGCCGCTGGCAATTGTTGGGCAGCAAGCTGGGCTTCCCCGGACAACACCTGAAAGAGCCTGGCTGCCTACTGGTCACGCGGCCAGCCCCAAATCTCGGCGGTCCACTCAAACAGATCAAGAAAGTCCTCAGTGTCATCTTCCGGCCCCATTTTCAAGAGTGTGGGTGGGGGAAGGCGGCTGCAGTTGTCCGGGGTCATGGCTGGGGCTCTCTCCTGGCCGAGGAGGCTCCGGATCATCCACTCTCCAGGCATCACGCTTAGCTTGTAGGATCTCAAAGAACCGGAGATCCTGGTCTTGGAGCAGCTCAAGCAGGGATTGTTGGTGGCTCTGATGTAGGCCGGCAAGGGACAGGAGGATCTCGGCCATCTGGGAGGACTCCATTGGGCGTGCTTCCAATCTCCCAGGTTTCGGCACCAGTGTAACACGTTCAAGAACGAAGATGGAATGGAGGAGACTGAGAGCAGTGATGCAGTCAAGTAAGGCTCTTTATTTCACTGCATTCAACTTTTCTCAGTTTAATCATATCAGTATAACACAAACTTTTGTCTTCAGCTTCATAATAACATAAAACCCTCAATTAGACACGCCAGTCAAAACGGCATAAAATGACAAATGATTTTCTGCATATTTTATTTCTTCCATTTCCTTTGGCACTTGTCCCCCTTTATTCACAAGTGGCGCCTTATGGGAAATACCTGAAAAATATTTGATATTTTGATAAAGGCTTTTGTGTAATGGACTAAAGCAGTGCCCAACGAGAAACAAATTTATCTCACTCACACAAACACAATCTACTTCTTTAAAAAAAAACACATTATAAGAAATATTTTTACGTTAAGCCAGTCATTCCCAAAAGTGCACCAGGAAAACGCTTGGTGTCCCTGAGTGGGAAAGAGACTCAGCATAATCGCATTAGGACATGCCCTGAGTGTCACATGGCCTTAAGCCCTTATATAATCACGCCAATCTAATGTCTGGTCGCGCTTAAGTGGTGCCCCTAGGGAGCTATGTCATGGGGTCCATAAAAGCGCTCGCTTTAGTGCCATCGAGTCTTTCTGCAGGAAGGCATGGGCCTATACAGCTGCGAGAGACTATGGCCAGTTTATGCAGTTCCCTTTCATTGGAACTCGAGCTGTGTAATCGCATTGAAAATGTTATACATTCACATTGACCATGTGGCAAGCATACAGCAGTGCACAAGCGAGCTAAAGTGTCGAAATAAAACAGAGAAAATTATGAGATTACACCTGTTCCAACAGAGAGAACCTGGGAAGCTGGAGTCAAACCCTCATCCTGATTATAAAATCTAACAAATTTATGTGGAAAGGACCACCCTGCTGCCATACAAATGTCTTCCAAGGACGCTTCTCTAGCCAAAGCCCATAAAATGCCATGCTCCTCGTGGAATGGGCTTGAATACCCGAAGGCAAATGTAAACCGCACAATTTGTAAGCACTTGAAACTACATCAGTAAGCCAAGGAGACAATCTTTGCCTGGACACTGAAACACCCCTGTTGCGACCACCAAAGCACACCAACAACTGCTCTGACTTATGCCACTGGCTAGTACGGTCAACTTAAACTTGCAGTGCCTGAGCTGGGCAAAGCATATACAATCTTTTATGCTCCTCAAACTCAAATGGTGGAGGATAGAAAGCCTGAAAATTATTAGTCTGGGAGCAAAATGATGTAGAAATGACCTTAGGCAAATAGCCCAAATGAGGTCTTAACACCACTCTTAAACACCCTGGCTCAAAATCTATACATAAGGGATTGACCAATAGGGCATGTAAATCTTCCTTTTAAACGATGCCAATGCTACTAGCAGGTCCATTTTAAGAGTCAGAAACTTGTCAGAGAGTGTTGCCAAGGGCTCAAACAGAGAACCCGAAAGCACCTCTAAAACAATAGATAAATTGCATAAGGGAACGTGGATAGGACAAAAATGTCTAAACCTGCACACCACACACATAAAACAAGTGACAAGAAAATGCCTACCAACAGAGACTCCATTGATAACGCTTGCTCAGCCGCAATAGCGGCAACATAGACTTTAAGAATTAAAGCTTTAAAGCTTCCTAGTTGATGGAGTCCTAGGATTCAGAATGGTATTAACCACAGTGGGGAATAACCCATCATTCAAAAGAGTGCCCTATTGAGGGGCCATACCAATAACAGTTTCACTTTCGCTCTGCCAAACCTTCTCCAGATTTGGTCCATAATCTGAGGTTGTAATGTCCACTCTCCAGGCATCAAACCCTGTCTGGACAGGAGATCTGCCCCCAAATTCAACTGGCCTGGGACATGCACAGTTCATAGAAACAGCACATTGTCCTGCTCCCACAGAAGAATGCAACATGCCCGTCTCAGCATGGCATGAGTATGTACTCCTCATTTGCGATTGATATATTACACCACCGTCCTGTTGTCCAATTGGATGGGGACATGGCTGCCCTGAATCTCTGGGAGGAAAATACTTAACACCAGTAGCACCGTGATTATCTCCATACAGTTTTTGTGCTAATATTGCTGTATTGCCGTTGGCCTGTCCAAACCCCATTGGCTGGATGGCCCTAAAATACTGCGCTCCAACCCATGGAGGAGGCATCTGTTGTTATAATTTTGCGGCAACGTGCCTGTATCAATGGAACACCCGACATCAACAAGGGGGTCCGTTTCCAAGTTAACAGAGTTCGGTAGAACTCATATGTCACTTTGAAGAGACGGAACGCATGTGTCAGTGGATGAAGTCCCTTTATGGAGTTTATTCAGCACTGAAATAGGTCTTGCATGCAACATGACCGGGGAATGCCAAAAGTCTGTGAAATGTTCTCGCAAGAAGAACACATCCCACTCTGAACATCGCTAGACACTGATGAAAAGACAGAAAACAAACTAGAGAGACATCGCACGCAAATCTAGCTCCACATTTAGAAACAGAGTCTGTTGCCCTGACAACAGGACACTCTATTCTAGGTTACATTAAATGGATCATAGATCAAATGGCTGAGAATGACAAGAATCTCGATGTTGGGCAGCCAAAGACTCAGAGTGGGCTAACACCAATCATTCGTTGAGATAATTCAAAACGAGGATGCCTTGTAGCCTCAAGGATGTAAAGCTGCATCCATGCATTTTGTATATATGAAAAGAAACATCCACAAACCAGTCCCCCAGCTGCACTTGAATTTACATTTCATTTAAGAAAAATTCAAACACTTAAAACCCAGAATGGGTTTTTTTTCTGAACCAGAAAATAATTGCTGTAAAAGCTGCATTCTCTCTGAGAAGGGGGAATATCCACTGTTGTCCCTTTTGAGAGTGACTTTATCAAATCAAAAACGGGGCTTCCCAAACAGAAAGGTCTAATGCAGGGATGACCAACCCTGCGCCTGGAGAGCTACCTTCCTGCAGAGTTTAGCTCCAACACACCTGCCTGTCATTTTCAAGTAATCCTAAAGACCTTGATAAGCTTGTTCAGGTGTGTTTTATTAGGGTTGGATCTAAAATCTGCAGGAAGGTAACTCTCCAGAAGCAGGGTTGGTCACCCCTGGTCTAATGGAACAACCCCATTGAACACCAGCAGAGCCCGTCTGAATTGAATTACATAACCATTTTTTATCGCACAAAGTACCCAGTTCGAAATGCCCTACAGCTGTTGCCAAGCCAAAAGACGGGCAGACAAAGGGATTAATACATGGCTCTTGCCTGCAGTGTGACCTGTAACCACTGGATGCTGTGCTTGGCTTACTTTTGGCGACTGTCCCAGAACCAGCGGCACAGCAGAGGGAAATCTTCGCTCCTCCAATACTGTGGCTGGTTGAAGGGAATTTGATAATGTTTTTACCTTTATTGTATTTAGGCATAAATTATGGGTGCTCTGAAATGTATCTACAGCAGGGATGCTGACAGAATAACCATTTTCCTTGGTATTTGAACTGGGAAAAGTGTATGAACATTGTAGGAGAATGTTTATTTGAGAAAACTGGTTGTGCTTATGTTCACTGTGTTTTTTGGAGTACACTTCTGCCCGAAGAACATCAAATTATGTTATTTATGTCTCGAAACCTTTGGTCAAGGAGGAAGAGGCTGAATTTGATCAGGCAATTATAAAAAACGGTCACTCTGAATGTATTTAAAGCAGAAGACGCCAAATAAACCATTTTCCCTAGAATGGGGAAGAATATGCAAACATGGAGGCTAATTGAGAGCAAGCAGGCTCACCACAATGGCCCCAGCATTCTTATGGGGGGAGAACGAGGGGTGTTTATGTTCACTGTTTGTTTTGGGTACACTTGTGCTCAATGAACATGGAATTCTGTTTTGCATATCTCGAGACCCTTGGTCATGGAGACAGAGGCTGAATTCGGGAAGCATATTTATTTTTTGAATTTTTTTTATGTTCACTCCTGAGCAATGTGTGGGGGAAAACTGAACCACATTCTGGTTGTCGAACATTTGAGGCACGTACAACAGCGAACTCATTCTGAAACGTACCGAAGCGCAAAACAGTAGAGAAATAGATACATTCATACAGTCCAGTTTCGTTCACTGAATAGGGGCTCATCCTTCGTTACACAGCAAGCCTGTCAGGCTCATGTGTAATCCTATTTATATTGTACATTGAGTTATATTTTGTGTGCCCCGAGACCCTTGTTTATGGAGGCAGAGGCCAAACTCAAGCTGGAAATATTCAATGCTCGTTCACCAGTGTAAATTAAGGGGGAAACTGAGCTAAATTGGTGTACTGAAAAACGTGATAGACCCTAAACCGATCCCAGCATGTAATGGGGGAACAAAGAATGACACAGAAAAAACAATAGGGACAAAGGGGCCAATTTTTTCCTTACCTTCCAACGATGAAATCTCTCATACAGCAGTTTTGAATGGCGACGACTCAAAATGGTAACTCCTTCACATACTTTGTTTGTCAGAAAATGGCCATCGAGCTAGACCTCATAGTATATCCGACGAGACTCATGCTTTCGCTCAGGAGGAGGGCAGCAAACATGAGGAAGAACCTGATGTCCGTTCGATCTACAAACTTCTCAGACACAAAGCCGAAACCCAAAATGTCTCCCGCAAATGGAGCTCACATATCTGAAGGCTGGGGAACTGGAACAAGTGGACAAAATTGTGCACTGAAGAACAGAAAATTTTCTGAGATATTGATTTTGGGGTTTTCATTAGTTGTCAGTTATAATCATCAAAATTAAAAGGAATGAACACTTTAAATATATCAGTCTGTGTGGAATGAATGTATACATTATACAAGTTTCACTTTTTGAATGGAATTACTGAAATAAATCAACTTTTTGATGATATTCTAATTATATGACCAGCACCTGTACAATATATCAAAATGGAACGTGTGACAATTTCATACATTTATACTCATAGTCAGTGATATGAAGTCAGCAATAGTGTATTGCCATCACTGATCAATATCATTTGATGTGCATTTTATTGAAACTGGCTAAGGTGGTCCCATGTGAGACATTAACTCACTGGCACTAGCAATCTGTGCTGTTTCAAAGAATGAAACATTACTACCTTCTACTGATCATGTCTCTCCTGTACCGTCTAATGTTCCGTCACACTGCATGATGTCACAGGATCCCTTTTTCCCTTTGACAAACATTCTCAAAGGCCACATCTTTACCTTAGCTTACATTTATTATGAACAATTCATCATAGTATATTAGTCATGTTTTATTTCCTTTGACTACATAATTAAAATAACAAACAACAAAATGCATTCATACATTTGAGAGAATATCTGGAGGAGAGAACTATACCCTTTAAAAAATTCCAGAAAAAAAAGAGAGCAATTCTCATTCAAGCTTCTATTTATCACAGGTCAGTGTTTGACATTCTAAATTTGCTAAGACAAGGAGCCGCCGCCAACGTAGGCTGACACATTTACAAATCCTCGCTCGATCAGAGATCTTTATTTAGAGAAATAAACAAGGAGCAACAATGCTGAAATGCAGAGGAATGAATGTGACCTTTTCCAAGCGGAATCAAGACTGACATGCATTCAATTAATATCACAAATCAGTTTGAGTGATTTGTTATTTTGTTCATAATCATTTTTGTGTTTTTGGGAATAACAGTGAAAAGGAAGATGTACATTTAAATTAGATTAAAACGACAGTTTGTTTCTGCTCTAGATTTCTTTTTATCACCAGCCCATTAACTCCTGTCAGGTCTGTCATTCCCTCAACCTGCCTTGCTTTTTATTAAGCCTCTTGGCCTGTCACACTGTACTTAACACAAACAAAGCTACAGAGGGAGGAATACCCATCTGTGTGCTGTAAGTGGAGCATTACTGGGATTGGGGTTTTGCCTCAGTTTGGCGTGTAGCCCTCGGGCACAGAGTATGGATGGTTTTATCATGCGTCCTTGAGACGTTTTCACATTTAGGCCTTAAGTGCAGCTACATCAATGTGAACAGGTGAATGCACTTGTGCTGTGAAGTGGCCAGGTATGTGGCCTACTTCTCTACTTAGACAAGGCATATGTGTGAATGAGAAATGTCCTTAATGCATGGCCACAATGCGACTTTGAGCCATGGATGAGTTTTGGTGCTCCAGTCACCAGTAATACACTAAGGTTTGGAATTAAGCTGGTGTGACTCTGGCAGAGACTTAGATTGGAGGATTCCTGGTATAACCAGACTTGAGGTAACCCAATGACTATTTACACCAAAAGCTGGTTTGAACAAGACTTTAAATTCAATTAAATAATTATTATGGATCATCTATATGGGGGATGAAAATTTGTCCATCAACAGAAGTTCAGAAGAAGTTGGGTCATGTGTCTGGAATCAGTATTGACAGCTGACAACTGGCAGCTGATAATATTGCTGGTTTCTGAGCACAAATAACTTATAAGTGGTATAACACAGTGTCCTAAATAGATACAATGCGGTATCTCTCTGTCCAAATTTAATGTGAAACTGCTGTGCGACACAGCTCAGTAACAGCCAATCACAACCCATTTGATGTTTAATGTACTGTTATGAGAAGCTGTATTTTGGATCAATTATATTTAAAAGTGGGCAGGGCTGCCTAGTGCAATGCCGCAGAAATAATTACTAAGTGACCAACAAAATGTCCTGTTGCTTGTTGTGTTCAGCTAAGACAAAAACTCATATTAATATGGAGATATTTGTATTGCTGATCATGTACTGTATGGTTAGGACATATGAAGCTTTTTACTAGGAAAATGTTGTAAGGGTCTAGAAAAGTGCTTTGTTTACTTGAATATGCTAACTACTGCTCATAAATCAAAGCTTTTGTATAAGAAAAAAAAAATCTCTTCAGTATAAACTTTTTGATTTATGAAATTATATTCATAAAATGGGATTTGAAATATTAGTTTGAGTGCTCAGAAATACTCTCTATGATTCTATACTGTCTTTACAGCAAAATAATGAAATTAATCTTCATTTTATGTATTTTAAATGATACATAACATGCATTTAATTTCGTTTTTACAGATTAGTTTTTACAGTATTTATGCAATTGTTTAAAATGCTTCATTAGTTTCTTAGCAATAAATAAATCATTGTCAGACTAAAAGCATTTAGTGGAGGTGGAGAATGTGATGACGAGCACAACGTCCGGAAGCTAAGCAAGTATGGATATTGACAACTTGGAAAAATCTACAGTATCTTAACTCTCTGTCATCATTACAACTCGCAGAGCACTTCTTGTCGAAAAGTGAGTGTGATAACCTAGCACCCTGGACAAATTTCCCACTGTGACCTATTGCTTATGGCCTCCTCCATCAAAGATTTGGAGAAAATTCTCTCCTGCCTTCTGATGATAAGTTTTGAGTGCCCATGGCCAGACTGAATTCATTTTCAGTATGTACAGTGCGATTACATATGGAAGCACCCAATAACAATATTGAACAACATGAACTTTAATGTAATTATGTTATACAACAGCCTGCAATTACACTTTGTTGTTGTTGCCATTAATTATATTAATACAAATATGAACATGGGCTCTATAATATAAAGTGTTTCAGAGTGATTTAGTATCCACTGATACCAAAGTTCCTATTGCATTTAATGGACTTTTAGTGTATGAAATTGCATGGCTGACACAACAATTCCTTGTCGGTACAGATTATACTAAATTCCACGAGTGCCACTGATGAGTTCTCAAAACACTGTTTAAATTCGACAGCCATTAGAGAGTTTCATTATGTCACTTTGGACTTGAAGCACCGGTAAGGCCATTTTCAAAATGTTATCCAGCTTAAAGGATTTTGAGTCGCGGATACTATGGAATGTGAATTACTTTGCATCTACTTAACAACAAATGCTAGACCTACAATATTCCACCAAATGTTGACCCAACTAGCCTAACAGAGTTGAATGAATGAACAATTTCATATTGAACAATGGAAAATGGTCCGCGCTTATATAGCGCCTTTTTAAACTTAGCGGTATTCAAAGTGCTTTACACTGCGTCTCATTCACCCATTCACACACCAATGACAGCAGAGCTGCCATGCAGTTGGGAGCAACTTGGGGTTCAGTGTTTTGCCCAAGGACACTTCGGCATGTGGAGTCGTGTGGGCCAGGAATCGAACCACCAACCTGCAATTAGTGGACAACCCGCTCTACCACCTGAGCCACAGCCACCCACAATGTTGCTGATGTGTGACACATTCATAAATTATGTGGTTAGTGTTATAGGCTTATTTTTTTCTGTTTGCTGACTTTATTTTTAGTGTTAGTGTTGTTTTTTGTTGCCACTGTTTTTGTGTGGTGACGTAAGGAGCTCATCTTTTTATTTTTATTTTCTCTTTTCCCTCCCAATTTGGAATGCCCAATTCCCAATGTGCTCTAAGTCCTCATGGTGGCATAGTGACTCGCCTCAATCCGGATGAGACCGTCAACCCACACATCTTAACCTGTGGCTTGTTGAGCACATTACCGCAGTGATATAGAGCACGTGGAGGTTTCACAGCATCCACCGCTCCATTCACGCACAACTCGCCACACGCCCCACCGAGTGCGAACCTCATTATAGTAATCACAAAGAGGTTACCCCTTGTGACTCTTCCCTCCCTAGCCAGCATCTTTACCACTCAGATACCCAGGCCCCCTCAGGAGCTAATTTTTTATCTTAATGGAGGTTTGATGATTGTCATCGTTATTGAGGTTTTTGTGTTAAGAGTTGAGGTCTGTTGTGTCAAACAGCAGTTAATTTAATGTAAAAGTATGAATGAAAGTTATTGTATTGTGAATTAATAGCTGCCTGAACAAGAAATATGTAGTTCTCAAAACAATAATTTTTGCATTTACTAAACAAACTAATTTACATTGATTAAACAAAGCAATATAATTATTAAAACAAAATCTCTTGCAGCCTGTTGCCATGATATTTTAAGTTTTTTTACAGTGTGCCTAAAAGTCTAAACATTTTGAAATTAAAACTCTACAGATGCAAAGCACAGCTCTGTTGGAATCCTCCCCATCTGAAACAGTTATATGGTCAGACATGTGTTCATTGTTGTGTCAGAATGCCACGTTAAAGGTTAAAAAATTAAATAAAAAGTCATTTATAGTAATTTAATAATACATATTTTCTTATAATTATTTTTACGCCAGCTCTGTTTATTCTCAAGAGATTGTAAGGGGCCATTAAGACCAAATACATTCTTGCTTTGAAAAAGGAGACGAATGGCAAGGTGAATGGAACAGAATTTTTCAAGACATGTTTTTAAATGTTGACGTTGTCATCAGCTTCTAAGACCTTGAAATTGTGTGGAACAGCCAAGGCTTATGTTAAAAAAAAATTGTTTCCTTTGGAAAAAAAAATTGTGTTCTTACAAACCATCAGATGATTTGTATATGTATTCCAGTTTTGTGCATAATTACTTTTAGTGGTGAGTAATTACGATGCCAGACACAACCCATGTTTCTTCCAGCACTACAAATATTCTCTCTAAACGACAATCTTTTTTTAAATGTCAAAAACGCTTCCTTACTTGGTCTTTGCAGCTCCGAGCCTCTCCTGAACCCCAACCCCTGCCAAGCCTTAATAGTCTTTTCTCCAAACGTAAACAGATTGAATATTTATACATCCTCTTCCTCTACAAACCACTGTCTTAAAAAAGGACATTTCCAAAGTTCACTGTAAGGTCTGTCAAACACTCATTCCAGCTCCCCGAACACCCACCCTTTCTTGCAGAGCTGTAGGGCTGCTGGGTGGGTCTGACGAGTCTCCATGAAGAGGGGGTCAGCACATCTGGACATATTTACATGGGTTGAAATTGCTGCAGGAAGGTGAGGATAATGACTTGGGTATTTCAGTCTCTGATGTCTGGAAGTTTGTATAGTGTTAGCATAATGTAAGCTTTTGGAAAACAAAATGGTACAGTTTACAGACAAAAGAATGGATAGTGGTTGGCAACTACTATTCAACTTATCCGCACTATTTATTTTTATTTTACAGGAATAGTATACAAATAAAGACAGCATGTGATAGGGAGAAAAGGTGCAAAAGGATCAGCAAATGTTGCAAGCCAGATTCAATCCATGTTGCTACATGAGAACCAAGTCTGAACTTGTCTGAGCAGGTGTGTTAACCATTAGGCCATGGCTCAGGCAAAATTTTAAACCAGATACAAGGTGTGATTAGAGTTCAGGTGAAATTTTGTCTCTGAAGGGTGCTTCTCCTGGTGAGGTGAATATAATGCTTTCGGCGGCAGATAATACGTGGACACTGCGCTCAGACACTTTCCCAAACAACATCAAAGTGGAACAGATCATGTAAACACTGAGCACATTACATCAAAGCATAAGACTTCATGTTTTTACCCCAATTCCCCTCTCTCGTTCTGAAATACGGTGGCATTCCTGCATTTCACAGCCTATATAAGCCTTTTTTTTTATTTTTTTATTTTTTTATTTATTTTTATTTTTTATTTTACCAGTCTCAGCAGACTCTGTTTGAGCTGCTGGTGAAACATTTTCTTTGTTTACAGAGAGATGACAATGAAATTGCATCAACTGTATTTTTCTCTTTAATGTTTACACATGCCCCAAATGCATGTGTAAACATTAAAAGAGTAGCTCACCCAAAAATGAAGATTCTGTCATTATTTACTCACCCTCAATGTGGTTACAAACCACATGATTTTCCTTCTTCTGTGGAACACTTAAGGAGATGTAACACTGCAAATAATAATAATAATAATAATAATAACAATACAAAATATTTTTGAATTGTTTCCAGTACAATATATCTAAACCTTCTTTAAAAAAAATACTTGAGAAGCAAAATAACAAGATATCTTGCCTTTTTTTTTCAGATAAATCTAACAAAGAAATCTCTCTCTCTCTCTCTCTCAACAACACTTAATATCTATAGTCCTTCTGCTTCTGCTTTTACCAGAAAATATGACATAATACTCAGGCAGGCTGATTGGTCAGTCTCAGTAAACAGTAGGAATGGGCATTTTGGTCATTTTTCCTCCTTGAGTACACATCGAGTACTTGAGCGGCAAAGACATGTACATAACTGTATATATAATAACATGTCTGACAGAGCATGTGAGCGGAGTGGAGCATTGAGTGGAGTGGTTATAATTCCACCTGAGTGGAGAGCGCATTTCTGAAGATTCCACTCCGCTCTCTCAGGCCGCTCAGTGCCGCTCGCTCAACCCAAACTGCGCTTCGTGATATGCTGGTTTGGGAATCTGCAAAATAAGCAATAGGCCTGAAGTTATGGCGCTCAAACATTGCTTTAGTGAAGTTGCAAACCTTATAGCCAAAATAAATGCAAAATATAATTCAAAGATAAGAACGAGGAAATCAAAAGGGAGTGTGGAGAGACCTTGAGAATTAGCAAATATTCATTTTGGAATCGTACACGTCACATTGCCAGAGAGCACGAGGATGTGCTAGGTGAACATGGTAATGCAGCAAAAGGTGGGCTAGTAGACTACACTACTATGCGATAATAAATTAATAGATAAGTAAGGTATCTTGTTGTTTTGTCATCATGTCAGTGCAGCTGCCAGCTAGATGTGAGCCCGGCTCTGCAGTGTTAGCGAACGTTAGAGCACCTTGAATTGAATATGTAAGCTTAATAATACTGTATATTGGCAAAGCATTTTTCCTTGAATCCCGGCAAACACAAAACTCCCTGTATATCCAATAAACATATATGATCTTGCAGATCAGTGTGTCATAATTTGCATGTGGATCATTTTCCTTTCGTTTCTCTATTGTACAATTGAGCATTTGATTAGTAAAGATTTCCTCTCGCAGAATTATCGGATTTAATCGACCACTTTTCTTTCGATTACTGCTTCGGGATGAAGTGGCACATAACTGCCGGTCAGTTTCCCAAAGCCAAATTCACACCTTAACGAGAAGTGAAACGTAAAAAAAAAATGACTCAAGATTAGTGGTTGCAGATAACATCTTCGACATCGCTTGCTGCATAGAGAAAAAAGCTATAAATTATTGTACATGAGGAAAATTCTTAAAAAAATGCAGTGTAATATTTGAATCAAATTATTTGTATTTGTTTTGCAATCATTAAACATTATTTCATATCATATATATATTGGACAAAATCTCACTTTAGGCCAGACAATTATTTTTTATTTGTTAAATCCATGGTTAATCCTTGCTGTATATAAAAAAAGCGCAAGCACAAGACATGATCATATGACATATATAAAGTCCAGATTCACTTTATGCTACTATAACTATCAAGGAAAAACAAAGAAGGCACATGGTAACTACTAATATAATAATTATTATATAAATAACCACAGTCCTTTAGATTGCAAACATTCATTGCTCTTTCCTGGATAAATTAATACACCCTTTAAAACTGAACACAAAATAAGGATGAGAAATAGCTAATGTTAATTTACAGACTCAAAGTCTGATAGCATTAAACCAGAAACCTATTAATGTATCAAATCTACAGTATAATCATTCCATGGAGACAACTGAAAAACAATTATGAATTTCACTTTTACCTGCAATATTTTTCCTGGTACCAGTCAATGTTTTCATTATTGCCATAAATGACTCAAACAAACTTTAAAGTTGAAAAGATTGTGGTTTTCTGGGTCAGTTGTGTCACTCAGGTGCAGTTTAAACTGAAAAGCGCAAATTTGCGCATATGCAAGTTTCCGCACCAACGCACATATGATTTATCACTTGTAGAGGCATGTTTGATGACGTTTAAAGTAAATAAACTTAATTTAGAACTGAAAAAAAAAAAAAAAAAAAAAAAACGTTAAGGCATTATTTGAAGATGTTCAGAGACATATGTGGTAACAGAGAATTATTTGACTGATTACAAATGATAATAACGAAGGTCTGGTAGACCCGATAATCTAACAGCTGTTGTAAATCAGTCCAAAATTTTAGCACGATTTTATATACAAAAACACAACAGTACAATCAAATAATTTCTGATGTGTACATTACTAATCATTTGATAATTTAATAAATGTCAGCTTATAGTGTATATTTCACCCATTTAAGCCCATGTGGGCAAGGGGCAGTTGCTCGGGCCACAGTATTTACCCCCTTGTACGTCTTTCTTCAAGTTACCATAGTAATCTTAGTAAGCACGCACCCGTTTTTTTTAGCGACTGTCTGAACCATCTATTTTCAAATCGTGGTTGGCTTAACAGGATATGCCATAAACATTGCGTTTTAATATGCGTGTTATGTTGAAGTTCAATTGTGAAGATGTTGCATTCTGTTCGGTTTAGCTGCGATCTGTCTAGCTGTTTGAAACACTCACAGTGCGTTGAGTCCACTGCCACATGCGCCTGGTATGTGTGAGTGTCTCCGCAAGTGTTTGCTCCTGTGGGGAAAGCCGCAATGCTCCGTATTGTTGTTGCTGTTTTGATTCATGAAGCATACTATTCAACTCAGAGAGTCAAAATTTCGACCTTTAAACTGGGGAAGGTGTAACGGAATGACACTTTATATCAGACTTCTAACTTGGAAACTTGTGCAGAAATCTTCAACTCCCATTTCGTCGAGATGCAGTCATGTGTGTTACTTCACGCAAACATGTCGGCACCCAGGGCAGGGAGGTTTACTGTCAGTGCCTTTCATTCACTTTTATTAAATAATATCCATTAACAAGTCAAAGTTCGTACATTAAATGACAATAAAATGTGTTTACTTTTTTCAGAGAGAGGTGTTCATAACACGGTGTGGCAAGGTGGAGGGCGGGGCCGGGTCGTGACTCAACACGCCCAGTCCAGAATTAGGCTAATCAAGCCTCCGAGAGGGTTAAAGGCCGACTGTGGAAGATGGGCGTGAGAGAGAGATCATTCACGGACATGTCCGTTGTCTTATGTGTTTGTCTTTTGAGTTCTCCAATAAACCTATTATTTTATATGTCAAGCCAGTTTGTCGTCTCTTCCTTGCCCGTGAGCGTGAACTGTTCTACACACGGTTAATTACACTCTTTTTTTGATGATCGTAATGATAGCATTGCAGTGTCATATATCAGTTTGGTTGCTATAAGACGTCTCTGACAAATTAATGTACCCCCTCAAAATCACAACGTAATCAATCTCAAAATTAAAAAATAAGATCGCTCTTTGACACGTTTGTGTTCAGTTGTCAGGTAATTGTCACTGAATTTGGAATTAAGTGAGAAGTTACATCATGCGTGATCACCATCGATCATCATTTTTATGATCGATTATTGCTGCCCTATCCGAGTACCCGAGAACTGGAGTACTAGTGCCTACCTCAGTAAACATTCACTTTCATTTTATGAAAAAAGATGCAATGAAAGAAATTGGTGACTGAGGCTGTAACTTAAGTCCCAAACATTCTACCTTACATCACTTTTTGTCTTCAGAAAGTCCACCATAACAACTTGTTTTTGTAGTAACATCAAAGGTGACGTAATTACAGAATTTTCATGTTTGGGTGAAGTTTCAGTTCAACACAAACAAGCAGCAGAACATCACGACAATACGACCTGCATGCAGAAACCTGTGAAGAACTAGTATTTGTACCTGCAAACAGATTTAAAAATGTATCAAGTATGAAATAAACATATTCCTCACACATGCGCACATGCACTGAGTAAAGTTGGAGCCCGTGGCTGCATACGTTATCAGGATGTTCTGGCAGTGAAATGAGAAGATATCTTCAAAGCTGGTCAGGACTGACTTCCAGCCCTTTCTGAAAGTGTGTATGATAAGATGGCAAATGAGACTGTGAGAGACATGTGAGCAGCAGATATCAGTCCATCACACAGAATCATGTACACAAACTTGATATCCTGCAAATTAGGTGTGACATGTTTGCAAAAGACAACTGGATAACAATGCTGAACATTTAAACATAGTTCAGGATTTTTACAAATAGGCTGTTGTTTATCAACTAATTACAGACATTGAGTGATGATACCGGGATAATAAATTAATAGCATTCAAAGGGGCAGAAATAATCCTAAATGGGTAAAAAAAATAAGCAGCTTTACTAGACTAATGATACAAAAACTAGAGAAATGTGCAAATAGACACCACTTTGCTGATCCACACAAATCTACAATATTGATTAAAAATCATATTTTTTCCCCTTTTTATGCCAAAACATTTTGTTAGACCACTGTATCATTAAACAGGCTCAGTATATTGCTGCGTGTTTGCTCTGTGTGTGGTGTGTGGGTAAAATAATAATAAAATAAAATAAAAATGAGTGTGAGAGACATTAAAGCAGAGCTCGATCACTGTTGGGCATGTTGGTCTGACTAGAGCCCCACTGCAGATCCACACAGATGTAATCCCACTAAACAACCCGATGGCAAACAGCCTAGAAGGTAGAAAACAAGCATCTGCTGGAGGAGTAAACAGTGCAGCAGGGAAAGAGGTAAAATGTGGCTAGGAGCATGTACACAGATATTAAACATATTTCTGAGAACTAGAGAGAGAAATGGAGAGAGATTGAGATTTTAACACTAAGAAAGGTGACTACTTTGAACACCAACCACATTGATATAAAAGATAAGACTATGCTATGACATTTTTAATATTTTTCCTGTTTACATTGTGGTAACTGGTGTATAGATGGCATAAGCTGCATGCAATGAGTTTATCCTGGTCTCAAAGAAACACGTAACCATACCTAAGTTTTTGTGAAATAGTTTTTACATGCCTTGTTGTATTGTGACAGTTTTCCTGGTAATGAACACTTTCACACAAAAATCATGAGTAGAAGTGAAGATAACGTCTTGGTTACTGTTTTAACCTCCGTTCCCTGATGGAGGGAACGAGACGTTGTGCAAATGTAATGACACTAGGTGTCGCTCTTGGGAGCCCCAAACACCTCTGATCTTTGAGAAAAGGCCAATGGGAATTGGCGAGTGGAATTTGCATGCAACTCCCCCAGACATCTGTCTATAAAAGGAGCTGGCTCGCAACCACCCATTCAGGTTTTGCGCAGAGGAGCCGAGCCATTTCAGCGGTTAGTACAGCGTTTTGTCAAGAGGGACATAACATCTCGTTCCCTCCATCAGGGTATGGAGGTTACAACAGTAACCAAGACGTTCCCTATCTGTCACACACTCAACGTTGTGTCGATGTAGTGACACTAGTGGTCCCTATACAAAACACCCAACTAGCTGAACTGTGTTACGTCGATTGCCGGTGCAGGTGCAAGCAAGCTTCTTCGTGCCTATTAGCAGGAGACCACATCCTGCCCGAAAGGGGAGGTTAACATGTGGCAAATATATCACATGGACTTTCCAGCCGCACATGGAAGATGCGCCGTGGTAGGTCCTAGGGGAGGAGCTCTACAAACACTGTGACCGGTAGCAGAGGAAGCTCTGCACTGCTCTTCAGACAAAATACCTGACGATGCACCTGTGACGCATCTATTTATAGCCCTGCCACAGGTGCATCCAATGATGACACCGGCAGAGGCTATAAATTCCGGTCAATGTTCATTGACGTGTTGCACACATGTTCACAGCTGGTCACACCTAAAGTTGTTCCCAAAGCGCTAACTCAGCGCAGCATCATAAGTGTAGCATTTTGAAAGGGAACACTTTTACTATAGCGCATGTCTTGTAAGGTGATACATTTGAATGTTTATGTTACATAACCTACTACATTTATAAGCTCGGTTGGAATCAAATTGTGCAGCTCAACAGATAAAAAGTGTTGTGCTTGCGATGCAAAGAACCGGAATACGAGTCCTAAAGAACACACAAACCTGAATGAACATGGTGATGCGACAGAGAGAGATCGTTTTCGGACAGCTGACCGTCATGTGTTTATGTTTGTGTCTTTTGTTTAAGTTTATCGTTAAAATATTATTTATATTGTCAAGCCGGTTCTCGCCTCCTCCTTTCCCTTATATCCCTTCATATCTACTTTTTTTAGCACTAGGACAATTTCAGTCTGAAAGGCCCCAATCTGTATATTTATGCTTTAGATAATCATATTACATTTTGGAATTTACAAGTGAAGTAAAGCATTACTTTTTTAATTTACTTTTATCAGTGCTCAAATGGGCAATGCACGTTACTTTTCTATTTTTTACTGTATTTTCCAAGAAACACAAATGGCAACAAGATGGGCCAAAGCACAATAAAGGTGTGTTTTAAAACGCAAAGTTCCCCAAAATTGCAGTGAGTTTCTCCTAATGTTGCCAACTGCCTTAAGCATATAGGCAAGACATTTAGAATTCATAAGTCACCTCTTTCTAGTCTGATCCTCCCCTGTCTGTTCTACAACCTACAAACAGTTTCTGTCCTTTTAGCCCCACAGTTGGCCACTGGGGTGGGTCACTCATCCTGAATCTGTCTTGAGGAGGGTCAGACTTCTGCTTGGTTCCCAAATCATCAAAGCTGGAGAGCCGAAGTCCAAAAAAACAAGTGATTTAATGCATATTGTATATACTGTGGATCATAAATAATAAAAAAAGAGGTGGAATTTGTATTAAATTAGTAAAGCTTAAATTTTCGGTTGAAATGTCAGAATAGATGTTGGTGAGAAGAACAAGTCTCCCTCTGCCTCTATATTCGCTTTTGACATGTTTTACCAACCTTTACAGGGTATATATGCACTGACAACTTATCTTACATTAAGAAAAGCTCTTCTTAATTAACTAACAGGATGTTATGTTTGACCTGCTGTGCTCCAGAGGGGCGATGGCTGGAGTTGCACAGGAGTTGGTAATTTTCACCAAAAAAGAATCTTTGTTCTATCTCTAAATTAAGTCATCTCTCTTTCTCTTCAAATTAATCCACCCAATCTAAAACCTGTCACCTGGCCCCTCCCCCTACTACATGATCCCAACTCCCTTTTACTCCACTCCTTGCGCTCATTAAATTATAATGCAGTTTTAATCAGCTCATCACCTCTGGAATAAATCTGTGGAGATGTCTTCAATTCTCCTACTGGAATCAAATATCAAATAATGCATTTCTCAAAGATTGCTCTTTCCCTTATCGCAGGAGATTAAATGGAGTTCTCAGATGTGTTTCATATAAGTATCAATATTGTTTCAGGTACAGTTCCTCCTACAATTCCTTTGAGATAATTGTTGGCATGCATTAAGTGTTTAGAGCTATGAAATTGTGGAGAGCATCAGATAATTGGCTCTTTGAAGAATTCGATGAGTTGAATGAGTTCATACTGAATTCTTTGGTGTCTTGGCCTTTTTAAAATAGAGACAACTACACATATCATTAAATGTGAAGAAATCTCTCCATTTCCTCTCCATTTAATCATATCGTTTTCTAGGAGAGAGAGTCAGTTGAGATTTTAAAGAGATCTCATTTGTGATTTTTCATTTCTCTTTTTCTTCTTTCACAAGTTAAACAACTCCCATATTCTAGCTGGGAAAACACAAGACCTAACCTTTCTTCAGTGTATTTTGACCAAACCTATATCCAGCCCATAAATGAAAGGACCCAGGGGCAGGAGGCGTAAATAAAGTAAATTGCTATAGGATACCATAACATGAGGCTGTTTGAAAGAGATGGTGAAGTGACAGTCATTTAAAAGCTCATCTGGTCGGGCTGGCATGGTGTTACTCAACAAGACAAATGGCTGGAGTAGTCAGCTTGCTGTAGAGGCTTCACCAGCAGCTAGGGTAAGCCTACTTAATTGATATTACAATGCTGATAGAGAAAGTTCTGCACAGGTCTGCTCACACAAGCTATTTCTTAAAGGGTGCCCATGTTTCTTTCTCTACAGTATCTCTCCTCTTTTAGTTATCTTGGTATGCTGCATTTTTCTCTAAACCCTTCATCACATTTCCTGTCCAGCTGTTTTTGTTTTCACCTACACACACATCTGCTTTGATTAGAAATGGAATATACGTAAATTCACTGTATGTGTTATGAAAAGGACAGCACTGTAAATTTACCTGCAATGTAAATGTTAGAGATGAATACAATTAAGAGATTTCATATATTATCTTGTTTACTGATTTTTGTGGACCTGACTGCAATAAATAAATAAATAAAACAAAAAAGAATGTAAAAATTCTGTAGTAAAAATAAAACTTGGTTACAGTAACCATATGGTAAAAATATTTAACAAGATAGTATATAATTTTACTGTAAAATATTGTTAAAATTTGGTTGTGGATATAAAAAGTATTAATTACTTAATAGGTGAACATTTATATTATGTTGAACAAGGTAGTTAAAATATTTAACAATACATGTATTTTTACTGTAAAATACTGTTAAAACTATGTTATTTAGATGGAAAAAACATGAATTACCTTAGTAAATGGTGAAAATGTGTGTTTAATACAACAATTAAAAATTATTTAACAAGACAATGCATGCTGTAAAATATTGTTTAAGTTAGAATTTTAGGATAATTAAATGAGTAATTACCTTACAGGTAACTGCGAAAAGTTCACCTATGTACATCAGGATGTTTTATGTCACATATTGCATTGTTTAGTTGCCATAACTTTTATTGCATTACTTTAGTGTCATGTTCATTACCCTGATGGTTTTGTGCAGGTAAAACTGTGCAGTGTCTATACATATGCAGAAATTGACCATCATTCCAGAAGGGGCCACCTTTGATGAATTTCATCACGTGGCCTTCTGTTTTACCACCTGTATTACTATGGTGGTTAACAGTACATTAAATAGATTTTTGTAGTCAGTAGGTAGGGTTATTAACAGTATATATATATATATATATATATATATATATATATATATATAGAGCAGTAAACTGTAAATTATACAGGCTCCAAAATGGCATCATGCAATGCCTAAAAACATTTTTTCACTGTATTTATTACAGTAAAGTTGTGGCAAAAACAGCTGCAAGTTTTCTTTTTTTACCTGTGTGTGTGTGTGTGTGTGTGTGTGTATGTGTGTACAGAGAATCTGCCAAAACGGCAGAATCTTTGAGCTGTCAGTCAGACCCACCCACCCACACACACACACACACACACACGTGTGGTTATCCTTTTGAAGACTCTCCATAGACATAATGATTTTTATACTGTATGAACTATAGTTTCTATCCCCTAACCCTACCCCTAAACATAACCCTCACAAAAAACTTTCTGCATTTTTACATAAAAAAAAAAAAAAAAACATAGTTTAATATTTTTTAAGTGATTTCAATTATGGGGACACTAGAAATGTCCTCATAAACCACATTTTATAAATATCTTGTAATTACCAGATTATAACCTAAAAGAAAAAATCCTCGATAACCACCCACACCCAGCCAACACACACACACACACACACACACACACACTTTCTCCAACCTATCTGAGATATCTGATAGTGTAGCTAATAATCCCATCAATGTGGAAATATCATCATAAAACAAATAAGATGCTGATGTCTCTCAAACAGGAATAAAATGACAGACTGTTTTTAGTTTTTAGCTGCTGTGAGACATAAAGGCCAAACACAATTATCAACAACATGAAAACAAATACAATACGAACTGACAGAATCACATGAGCAACTATCTGGTTTATGTCAACAGAGACTGACCAAGGGAAATCAATTATATTACACAAATCTTAAAACACGATTTTTAAGTAACTGCAATTTAAATTGCATTTTCTTACTTCAGATGGCAATGCATTCCTTAGATTACTTGTTACAGGGTGTTTTTACCTTTGCTTGTGTGCTTTTCTCAATACTGTGTACCCTTTTTCAAACACTTCACACAGTCATCTTTTGCATTATGCATTTTGACACATCAGTAAATTTCTCTTACAAAATTAACTAACACCACCAAAACATTTAGTACATGTCTCAAGATCAGCTCATTCTACCATATCATAGCAAATATCAATTACACAATGACCTTAAAAACACTAAATATTTTATTTACTTTTTGCCAAGCATCTTGGATATTTAAAAGCAAACATTTACAAACATGCACGGGATTTTCAGGATAAACTGCAGTGCAAGTTATATGAACAAAACACAAATGTGATGCTGTAATATGCTTTATTTTTGGTATTTTCTGAATAGAGTAGTCCAATAATATCAACACACTAATGCAGTCCTTCCTCTCAATTGTCTTACACTTTGCATACACACCCCTCTTGAGTATTCTTCACTATGAAATGATGGTAGAAATAAAGCATTTTGCTCTCTAATTCAATTTATTTTACTGTATTAAACATAAATTTAGCTGTTTTAAAATGTATATAAAAGTGTGCAAAACTGGCTGTAAATTCAAAGAGTTATCTAATGGTTGAGTTTGAGTGAGAGAAGATTTAATGATTTTTGAAAGATGTGGTCACTGATTTCATTTTGCGTCAAAGCATTGAGAAGATCAACAGTTCAGCCTGACACTGATGTTGTGTTTTAATGAAGAGTATTGAAAATGTATACTAGTTATTAAAAAAAGCATGTGACCAATTGTAAAATGATACATAAGGTAAAAAGAAGAAAAAAAAAACAAACAAAGAAATTAAACTGAATTTTGCAAATCAGCATTAAAAGATCTTTGGTTGGTCCTATCAACATTCATTTTGCATAAACAAATGTGTATGTACCTGTCTCTGTACATATTTGTTTATGGCCCTTTGGAGATTTGTGGCTTTAATTATATTATATTATATATTGTGATTTGCATTATGCAATTAACACTACTGTTTCAATGTGTTGCATTTTTATATTATTGTAATATGAAACAATAATTGGTTTAAAATAAAACAGTTTACAGCTGCCGGTAAACGTTCTCTCTCTGTCGCACCACCGTCCGCAGTCAGCCTTCATTCCTCTCGGAGGCTAGATTAGCCTGATAAGGGACCGAATGTGTAAAAACATTTAGAAACACCCTGTCACAATTATTATGTACTGTTCATATGTATGTAGTGTATTGTGTATGTGTAACAATCACATAATACATTTGCAAGCATGACAACACAATTAAAAGACATTATTTGACTTGCACTCATGCGTTCTTGTTGCTCATCCAACATTTAATTCTATTGTTTGGGCGTATAAACTATAAGACACTTTAGGTGCAATCAGTGCACTTCCAATGCAAATGAGCTCTTCTGTTTCCAAGATCCCGTTGTGACCGAAACAAAAAGAATGATGACAATAAAGCATGTCGTTTCATCAATTTCTCTTTAGGTATTTTGCAACAAGAATAGACACATTATCACTCATCTCCAGTACACCATTGTTACTGTGAAATGTCTAATCGTTTTAACTGATTTACAATGGACATGGAGCCAGTTATAATTACTGTGTGATATATGGGGGTTAAAATACCATACTGAACAGTATAATATTATAAAAAGCCTCCATGCATTCCACCTCTGTCACAATCTGTGGGGGTGGTCGCCACCTCCGAGCATTGAGGTGTGACAGACCTTTGATGAAGGACTTCATTTAGACTTGTTTGTGCAGTAGCTGGTCATTCTGAGCTGAAAGAGACCTGTGGGGATTCGTATTAAGAGACCTCTCATTAGAGATAGTGAGGCATTATGGAGTCTTCAAGGCTGTTCGATGGCCACATATGGTTTTTAGTGTTTGCTTTTGGAATTTCTGTGTCTCTCTCTGGTGTAGATTACAGAAACTGCTGGTTAGCCCTCAATAATTTGAGTCACAGGGATAATTCCACCTGCTCATGCTCAAAAATGTTGCCAGAACTATGATTGGAGAGTTCTCAGTTTAGCTTTTTCCTACATAGGGGTGCAAGTGGAGACAAACAATGGCCTGTGGCAAAACTGGCAACTTACAATGGCAGACCTGCCATTGGAGACCTGCCATTTGAGAAGCTAGATAATTCCAAACTTAAGTTGCCTTGTCGCCATGTTTTCAGTAAGCGACTAGTCTGTGGCCAAAAGTCTCAGATCACATTGTGATGGTCTTGTAGCAGTCTGATCACACTGCTACCCACTTAAAACAATGCCCCCAATGGCTGAAGCTGTAAGTGGTGTTGAATGTATGGGCACACAAAAAGTTTCCAGGTGAAATGACCAGAGTTGTAAATGATGCCATACAGGAATGCATATTTTATAAACTCTATGCTCCAACCCAAGACCCAACCCTTAACCTAAGTGTTAGTGATGTAAAATCATAATCTTAGAGGGAAAATGCAACCTCTGAATCATGCTCATCATTTATTATGTGAATACAACTTCATGGTTTCCACGGGACCAGAACTCACTTCTCAGAGGCTGGTAGCACAACAAGAAAAAGGTAAACACGTTTCAATTAGAGCTGTCATTAGATTCAAATTTTTAATCGTGATTAAAACATTTAAATATTTACCAAAGTCTAAGTGGGATGTTCACTGATTGACAGAACTACTATTCATTGCAATGCACATCAAATCTCTTAAACCTTCATCCTCCACAATATTTCTTGTCATCTGGCTTTATTTACTTTGGATACGGAATGCACATGGTTTGTTTCAGCGCAGAAAGCACGCCGTTGAACTCCATATGAAAAGTGCATCTTGTTCTGCATTTAGAGCTGGCACTAATGATTAGTGCCCAATATTATTACCGATATATCACAGATATATCAGTATAGGCGTATATATTTTCTGATATGCGCAGATATGAAAACTTTTCTATATACATATAATGCACAAAACAATGATTGTGGTGATTTAGAATCAGTGTCATAAAGTAGTTTATCCAGCTTTGACTCCATTGTTTACAGAGCTGAATTGATGGTGGTTCTGCAGACAGTGCAATGATAAGCGGCGTCTTCACGGTAAGTTGCTAACTAATTTGTAAAATACATACGTACTGTAAAGTTAATAAAATCACTTTTCAATATTATTATTATAATGTTAAACCTGTCCCTGACATCCATGTCACTCATGTTTATCACATCTGTTTATGTTAGTCAGCTATAGTTTGTCAGTGCAGTCGGTAACATAGCAGATTGAAAGATAAACATCAGTGCATCTTTTTGCAGCTCAGCAGACAACAGTGTGGTGGTGGATTGTGTCTGTTGAGTGTTGATTTCATGCTACGTTGTTACCTAGTTGGTGAGACGCAATGCTGGAAGGTAAATAAACAACATTCATCTTTTACTCTCTGTGACAACAAGCTAATAGCTAACTAACTATGTAGCAACTTTTCTGAAAGCTAATGTGTAAACATGTATTCACCAAACTGTTTTTCAGGATTCGCAGTTTGGTACCCCTTCAACCGAACAATTCCAGTCGTTGCATTTACAAAATGTAATATTTAGTCCACCACTGAACGTTTCCCCTGAACTTGTATAGCAGAATATGGTGTAACACCGCTGCAGCAAAGTTATCTTTTGACTCTGCAGCAGCAAACCATGAGTTATTGTTTGTGACTGTTTTGTTATACATTAACAGCGAAATATTGCTGATGATGTTTTGATAAGCAAGAAAACTGTACCTTATTGGTAATCTGTGAATTTTCCCCCTCTAAAATGAGCATTGGTCTCAAAAATCCCCTATCGGTCTACTCAAATATAATCATCCGAATTGTCTGGTAATCATTAACTGGCTCTTCAGAAGCTCGGCGGCAGAGGGTACAAAGTTGAATTTATTTTAAATTTAAGTGGAGCATCAACAGACCTTCCACGGCAGAACAAGTTGCGCAACAGGCTTGTAACAATTGACATGCTTATGTGGTCAAATGCTGACTTACAAAAGACACAAAGAACTTAACTTTTGTCACAAGCATTCAGGTCCTTTCTCTAGCATGGACTCTCTATTGTGTGAGTTTGTTTGTAGTGTGTATACGTGTGTAATGTCCCCGTTGGACACATCACAATGGTTCCTCTATTTAGTGTTTACAACTTACACAGTACTGAATAAAATGTCAGAATCTAATGTCAATTTGGTACATGCCTTAATTGCGATTAAGAAAAAATATACATTTTATACATTTTAAATGAATCACATGCCTTAATGCATTAACGCTGACAGCACTAATTTGTCTGATGGATGATGGCACTTGTCATTATTTTTGCAGAATGGGGTCGATTTCAAGGTACCGGAATATTCGGTAGCAACATGTCGACTTCTTGTGTATTCATGTTGGCCCAATGCAGATGGTCTTGTAGTTTACACACTTCTGAGACAAATTTGGCCAACCAGTAGTCAGGTAAGCGCACTGTCCCTTGAGCAAGAGAGCAGCACTGACCAACAGACAATATAATAGTGAGAAAAAATCAGAAGGAATTAAAACAAAACATCAAACTGCTGCCTCATCTCCCACCTGTTGCCTCATATTTTTCCCCCATTTTGTGCAAATCAGTGCGAAAACAACCTCAAGCCATTCCTTAATTTTGTTTGTCAACAGACAATGACATGATAGAAAACTTAAAACTATGAGTCATAAAGTGTACAATGACATAGAATTTTAGTCTTGTGGTGTGTGCTTGGCTTTGCATGAACATATTTAATCCCAGTCCTGAAGCTCATTTAATTTTTAGTTTATAAGGAAAAAGGGTTGGAGGGAATCGCTGCAATTCTGAGCAACAAAGACCAGCACAGCGGTCTCCCCATATCCAAAGTCTTTGGTCCATTCCTCTGTGTAGCGAGTGTATCCCATGTGCCGGAGAAATAATTGACGTTACTTGTGTGTAATTGAGTGAAATCCAAGAAAATATCCGGGTTATTCTGTAATGCTGCAACCTGCATAATTCATAGAATTTCTTCCAAGGATGATGCCCTAGTTCCTGTTCAGAAAACTGTATCAGGAAAAAGGCAACGTCATTCCATCTGGCATAAGCAAAGGGCACAGAGTGCAGGCATTGTGATAAGACTTGGGCTGCTTTGAGAATGAGCGTGAAAGATAACTCCAGTATTTCCTCGCTAACTGTAAAATTGCAATTCCAAAAGCACAGTTTTCTTTTTTCAAGCAGCATTGTCTGGTTCTCTAATAAACAATAATTCATTTTAGACTGCTCTCTCTAGATTAGAATATGCAGTTTTACATAGTGCTGGCTAATGTTTCTTTGGATCACTGCCATTCACATTAATCCTTTTCTAGCATTTACTACAAAAATAAAGGTTTAAAATCAGCATTATTATTTATTCATTTACAATTAACAAGCATTCCTTCAGCACATGCATTTATTCAAATTGAGCTACTGTCAAGCTTAATGGATCCTCCATTAAGGCAGCCAAGACATATTTTACTTGCACATTTCCTCATATGTTTGCTGTGTTTTTTAAATTGCTTTTGTCATTGCTTTTTGTTCTGTCGAATTCAGTGCTTTGACACAGTGAAGCCAGCCAGCCCTCCTGTAGAGACAGCCAGTGTCAGTGATTTTTCAAAGATTATATGATTTCTATACTTTCAAGGCTCCGGATGCCGGATGATAGATACTGTATTTCATGGTATTGTTGGAAGTGTTATCTCTACCATTTGAAGTTTCCTTACACAGAGTTAACCGGCTTGAAAAGCAGACAGAAACTGTTCAGTATCTCGCTGTGTTTTCAATCATTATGCTTGCTCTGTTTTATTCATGCTTCAGGTGAAGATCAGAGGTTTAGCAGCGATGACAACTCAGTATGTGTTATCTAGTAGTCATACAAATCATTAAAGTGTGTCTATGTATTCAACAGTGTGTATATTATTTATTACAGTTGCAAATTCCTGCAGCCAGTTAGAAGGTATCTATGTGCTCATTGTGGTGGGTCAAATGTTGTCAAAACAACAGAATATCACTGTGGTCTTATTTTTAGTGGTTCTGGCAGCTCTACCAACTGGGTGCGTTTGGCCTTCTTTCAGCATTACTCCCCGGTACCTTGTTCAAGGCTGGATTCACAGCTGCGCTTGAGAGGCTGAAGTTAGCAGGTTCCTTGGGCAGGAATGTCTTGTTCTTTATAAACTGGCTCTACGCTGTCATAAAGCTGTTGACCCTGAAATGTGTAGAAAAGGTTTGTGCCTGGATTTTGTTCCTTAGCCACGCTAATTGTTCCCTGTGGTCTTGTCACGTGAATCAGCCTCAAGGCTGAAGCATTAATAACATGAGTTTCTCGAAAATGAAAGTTCCATGAAAGTTTTTCTCATGTATAAACGTAAGTCTATGAAAAAGTGCCAAATGCATTGCGATCTTCCATTCATGACTAAAATAATCAGCATGAGAAAAAGAGGAAAACAGACGGAATTTTAGCAGCAGTAGAACAATGGTTATGTCATCCGCATGCATATTCTGTGAAGTGAGGAAATGTTAAAACCATCTCATTCTCTAAAAAGGAAAATAATCAAACTGCTTTGCTTGTGAAGTGGAGCACTTACCAAAGCAACTCCCCTGCACCCCCCTCAGAGATTTCAGTTCCATTATGCGATTGTATCCCCTTTGAATACTTCTGAATACACTGATTGGCAGTGGGGGGGTGTCATTAAAGCAAACTGCTTAAAGAATGAGTCACTGATATTACACAATCAAAATACAAAAGACTGGTGATATAAAGTCTCTCACCTTTCATTAGAGCAGGTTTCAGGCTGTACACTATTTGGATGCAGACCTCTTATATGCAATGAGCTGCCATTGTCTAGAGTGTTTAACTGAGTTCCATGAAAGTTAAAACATTTCAGCCACTGTTTGGGTGTCTAACACTGCCAGTTGCACAAGATGGCTGCAAAACACAAGCAAGCACAATGCTTAGAGATTTTTTTGTTGTAGTTTGTTTGGCTAAAATTTTTCGAAGACACTAATGTATAGCAAAATATAGCTGTCTCATACAAAGTATGACATCTGACCCTTACCCTGTTGCATGTGGGCAGGCACAGTACGGGAACGCAGCTGCACTTTGATTGGCTGAAAGCGAACTTGCGAATGACAGCCATTACTTAATGAGAGCCCAGGAGATGTAACCTGACAGCTGTTTGTTTGCTGCTAATGAGCGACTGTTGGAGGAAAGAAAGACTCACACACTGGAGCTCTTTGAAAGAGGCTGCCTTCAGAGCGCCTGGCAAAAAGGATGTCCTGCCTCTCTTTGAGTGCTGGACTCTGGGCTATGCTGCAGTGCACTGCTCTGGAAGCTCCTGGGTTCTGCCATCGCTGTTCACCACAGATCAGATCTGATGTCTGCACAGAGACCAGGGAGATATGTTTCTGATAATTAGGTTTAACAAGTGCATATTTATTTAATATTAAAGATGACTATATAAAGACAGGCTTTGGCAAAAGGATACAACATTTAACACAGTTATGCAAGTGTTTTAGTGATGTTGGGGTTATTGTCCCAGATTTACAGTAGCTATACAGAATCCTACTTGTATTGTTCCTTCGATTTGTACACCGCATGGTGGAAATAATTAAAGGGATAGTTCACCCAAAAATGAAAAATCTCTGATCATTTATTTACCCTCATGCCACCCCAGATGTGTGTGACTTTCTTTCTTCAGCAGACCAGAAAGATTTTTTGAAAAATATCTCAGCTCTGTAGGTCCACACAATGCAAGTGAATGAGGATCAGACATGTGTAGCTCCAAAAATCACATAAAGGAAACACATAATTCATCCATAAGACTCCAGTGGTTAAATCTATGTCTTCAGAAGCGATTTAATAGGTGAGGGTGAGAAACAGATCAATATTTAAGTCATTTGTATTACTCTAAATCTCCACTTTCACTTATACATCTGAAAGTCACATGTGGTGCCTGCTTACACATTCACCTCTGAAGTTACAGTGGAGATTTAGAGTAAAAAAAGACATACTATTGTTCAGTTTCTCACCCACACCTATTATATTTCTTCTAAAGATATGTATTTAAACACTGGAGTCTTATGGATTATTTTTATGTTTCCTTTATGTGCTTTTTGGAGTTGCAAATGTCTGATCTCCATTCACTTGCACTGTGAGGACCTACAGAGCTGAGATATTTTTAGAAAAATCTTCATGTTCTGCTAATGAAAGAAAGTCACACAATCTGGGATGGCATGAGGGTAAATAATTTATATTTTTGGGTTACTATCCTTATCAATGTGTAGTTTCCAACCAAAAAACTCTCAAGCATCTGTTGCACTCTTTCTAAAGGACAGCGTGCTTGATGTCTTTGTTTTATACATACCTCTTCTCTGCTGGTGGTAGTAGCATGCTTTTAACAGACAGCATCAGGTAGCATGCTGTTACACCCAGTACAGGAAACATCTATTGGAAACTACAAGGCTAAAACTATCAGGTTGAATCTTCCGTTTTGTAATATAAAACACTGAATTAAGCATTGCAGGCTCTGCTCTACTGACAAAAAGAATGTCAATAAGGGACTTGGGAGACCAATTTTTTGAGGTACTAGAGTATTTATTCACAAGATATGTTGCAAACGAAGAAGCTTCTCAAGATAAACATGCTGATGAATCTTTAAAGAGAGTTCACAGGTTCATTGTAAACCCTAATTGAAATGAAGGTAACCTAATCTGGGTAATTGTCTGTAATGGAGGGTTGTAAATTGTTGAGCATAATTTACGAGTTCTAAATTGCCCCCCTGAACTACTTACTTATTTAATATACTTGTATACAGAATTACAATAGAAATAACAGTGGAGTTGGGGTGGAAATAATTGTCACAGAATAATAAGCAGCCTTTTATTGTGTTATAATTGATGAACATTATCCTCCCAAAACTTTAGTTTACTGTCTAACGTCATGATAACAGAAGAACTAACAGGGTTGGGAGGGGTTACTTTTGGAATGTATTCCACTACAGATTACATAATACAAGTGTAAAATGTAATCTGTAAATTATTCCGTTAGATTACTCAAGCTCAGTAATGTATTCCAAATACTTTGGATTACTTCTTCAGCACTGGTAGATTTTTTCACTTGTTTTGACTATAAATGTTCTATACAATGAGACAAAATACACGTTAAAAATACATTCACTGAAAAACCTAAATATCTCATGCGGTGTTGTTTCTAAAACAAGATCAATATAATTGACTTATTTAATGGTATGGGCCCACCCACCGTAATTAAACATGAAATAAACCGACATGGCATAGATGTTGATCAGCAGCCTTCAGTTCTGTTGCTGCAAAATGTCTTCGTTCATACCCCTAAGCTGTACAAATGCACAATGCTCTCGTTTTTATACAGTCAGTTAGAGGTCAGGGATTAGGTCTTGCTCTTCACACCAATTTGTTATCCTATTCAGCATCCATCAGAATGTGAACAGCAACATCAGCCCTCCAAGTGCATGCCTATTTATTTATGTCTGCGTGGGTTAAGGAGGAGTGAATTTACGGGGTAAATTAGAGGAACGCCCTTTGCCATCGGTGCGTGCGTCCAAACGCCCGTGGGTGGCGCCAAAAGAGCAAAGAGCGCCTTACCCGGTTCAGCTCTTAACTGTTGAATGCGTCAGTGTGTATTCGCTCATTGGATGAGATTAGCTCAGAATTATGATCCATGCACGAGAAAGTAGCGACACAACATGCAGAGGTCCGTGGGCGACCATGTGAATGGTCTGGTGCGTTATAAATGTTGAAGTCACCCTTATAATTCCAACCATTACTGATAATAACGTTTGGCAAAAGCAAGTTCAAATAAGAATGTATGGGCCATGTATATTATTAAAAAAAGATATATATTTTCTTAACCTAATTTCGCCCTCCTCGTCAAACAGCTTGTGGCGCGTACGTGGGTTTGAGAGCCCCACCTCCTCGCGCTTCCCGCGTCTGCCTGTGCGCGCGGCTAGAGAAGAACAGCGCGCGGTGCTGAAAAATCTCCTCTCACTCTCTCGCATGCATAGAAATGCATGCAGGATTAACCCTGTGCGGAAAGGATCTCAGTGCCAAACCTGCGTTGATAGTCTACTTCTGAGGAAAATGAAGGAGGGAAAAGCCAAATGTACACGTTCTGCCATGTATTACTGCAATTTGAGATACATTTTGTGAAATTGTGCTGTAATTCCGCGAAAAGTGAGTAACGAGGACCACTATCAAATCATGTGAGAGAATCCTCTATTAAAAAAAAAAAAAAAAAAACACATAATCTGAGTGTTTGAGGATTTATGGACTGAAAACGGTGGAAGTTGCTCATTTTAGAACTGTTTCTATGTTCTATGAAACAACCAGTAACATTTCAGGACCTATCGGCAGCGGTAATATCTCATTTATCATCAGTTAAATGAGTGCCGACGCTATAAAACTGACGCGGAGTCGTGGGAATGGCGTGGAGAAATAGCGCGGTCACTTATGGATTGTTTTACAACAGAAGGATTTTATGTTTTCTTGATGTCTGGATTCCTTAAACAAGGGGTGTAGGGGTCTGTGTTACGTCGAAGGAAACATCAGCTGTAGTTGATTCTCAGGCAAGAAGCATCGGTCGCGGTTGAGACGCAGGGATCTGGTGAGCGGGGAAAAAGTGATCGACGAAGGTAGGCTACGAACTTTATTGACGTGACTGGAAAAATTAATAAAACAGCAGATAATGTTCAATATGTCGACTGGGTCACATTTAAATATTCGATCCACGGCTCTGTGCCATTGGAAAACTATTGGGATTTCTATTTTATTTGATAAATGATCGTGAATTGTGCCTCAGCCTTTTAGCATTTCGAAATTACGTACGGAATGGCCGAACAAATATGGTGTTTTATAAATATGGTCCAGGATCTATCGGATTTCTGGGTTTACGAATAACCAAATGACACTTGTTTGTCGCAGCTCACATAGACTTTGCCTGAATTCAGTGCGATGCGATTTTAGAATTCGTACTCATTTGCACGAGTATGTCAAATCATATACAATACGCTTCCTGCCGAAATTCTTTGACGTAAAAAATTTATTCATTTAAAGTCTGCTGCAAAAAAAAAAGACAGGCATAGACTACGTTCAACGACCAGTTGAATGTAGGCTATGCCGTGAACAGGCGTAAATGTACTGTAGCCTACGTTATGCAAAAAATGTAATTTTCGTTAATAACTCGCTACCCAGCGGCGCTGGTTTGGATTTTGTTTCACGATGCTGTAGATATAGCAGATATAAGCGAAATCGAAGTGGAGCGCCCACCTGGGCTGGCTGGGTCAACAGCAGGATGAATGTTTGGTCAAATCCCTGTAAGGCTGATTACAGGATTCCCCCATCTACCATCTCCACCCACAAACCTCTCTGAGCTGCAGGGAAGCATTATGTACACATATAAAGTGGGGTTTAAGATACAAAAAATGAAACATTTAGATGTTAGTTAAACTGGGGGGGGGGTTATCTTATGATAGCATTCTTAATGAGTTCATGTAGAAAAAAATAAATAAAAATCATCTTTGTCCAGAACTCTCACCTCATGGTCTTAAATAGTCATGCATTCCAATTCCTGCATTAATTTGCCTGTAACATTGCAAAGTGTTTATTGGGTGAGCAAAGGGTAATAATATGGTTAATTGATTTAACTGGACTGAGCTGAAATGCTAAACCTGTTGAACCTGAATGAACATGATAACAGATCATTTGATCATTTACAGCACTGCAGAAAAATAAAAGGTCACAATACTTCAGGGAAAATAAAATGTCTGCATGAACTATCAGTCTCAAGAACAGGGGGGGGGGAGCTGTAAGGTGGCTTGCACAGACCCAACACTTACAGTGCAGTATTACTATATTACAGTATATATAAGTATGCTATGAATATATCATATTACTTTTAATATTATTGCTATTTTAAAGATTCAAGTATTGCAAGATAATTGAAAAATTTGGCAAAATTAGCTGCAAAAATAAAGGGTATGGAGCACAAGCTGGTCTTGAATAAATTATTTAATCAATTAAAATAATGACAATTGTACATGTGCACAATTGTATTTTTCACTCTGTGCTTGTGCATTGTGGGATTTAAATGTATCCAAGTGGCTTGAGTGTTTTGACTATGTTCACCAAAATTCAGATCCATTTAATGATTCAGTGACAATTTCTGGTGATGCCAGAAGGTGGTGACAAATGAGTGTCTTGTGTGAAATTAGTTAGTCACTGAATCAACAATCAAAATGAAATTTTAATCCTTTAAAATATTTACGTCTACAGACCTACAAAGACACTTTAGTTGAAGTTTTAAGCATTATAATCAAATCTATAATTTCAGTATAGTTTTAGAGCTGCTGAGCATGACTTTTATCAAAAGACCACAATAATAGTCTTATAATAATTAAAATGAGTTTCAATAATATCAGTACATTTTCATGTATGTATAAAAAAGTGTGTCTACATATCTATTCACATCAATAAAATGCCTGTGTTCTAAGAACACAGCAGAGTTTGCTGATGCACACCAACATAGAGGTAAAAAACAGGAGCTGATATTAAACATATCTTATTTAACACAGATCTAGCTTGTTAAAATGGCAAAAACATCAGATTAAACTATTACCTCAAACATAATGTAAAAAGCTTAACTTAATGAAGGCTCATGCGCTGATATAAACTCCACTTACAATGTGTGCTTAAAAGGATTTTCTTTAGTTTTTTTTCTGCAGTGCATTTCCCATAATGCTGCCACTCAAGAACAATATGCAAATAAATACCTCTCGTTTGTGTGTTCCTCATCTCTAGATTGTTAATTTAGATCAACATCAATGAAAAACATGGATAAATGTGCATTGTTGAAAGCAAAATTGTAGAAATGAACAGAACCGCACTGATTAGACTGTTTGACTGAAGGCCTGTTATGTAAAGGTTGTTTCGGCTCATGAAACTCACCTGTGATTGGATGGATGGATGCTCAGTCAGCCCAAAAGTAACAAAATGCAAATAATACTGTATACAAATCCACCATTTGGACTTTGTATGGTTTAGCTAGCTTGGAAATGTGCGGGGCACCAACATGATCTCATGGGAATTCGGCGTGCTGTTTCCGAAAGTTCCGGTACCCTTGTATCGGCAACAGTATGCCGACTCTCTGACATGCCCTATCTCCTATTGGACATTTTTGGAACGGCTCAACAATAATTAATTTCCGTCGTGGCACGACTGTTAGCGTACTGCGACAGTTGCATGGGAGACCACAGTTCAATCACCATTCAAACAAGGATGTAATCACGTTTGTAGAAAACAATCACAAGCATGACAAGGTTGCATTTTTATCCCAATCATTGCATGTTGTCTCTACTAATGGTTATGGTTAGATTTGGGTTTTGCTTGTGGGAAAGATTAAATAAAATAAACATTTCTCATCATTGTTTTACACCCTGTTCTGCTGAAAACAATTCTATTTACACCTGGCTTCTGGTGATCTCTCCTGGATATAAATGGATGTCACACTTGTTTATATGCTCTGAAACACTTACTGTTTTAGCCTCTGGAGGCAGTGATTTCAAATTTGGTCAGCATATACCGATTTCAGCTAAAGAAAAATAGGCACACACTTGCCGATGTATGTGCGATCAGGCTGGGGGGACAAAAATCACCTTTTTAAAGAGTGAGGGTCCCCTAACTGCTGCTACACCCTTAATTTCAAAAGACTACTGAATATTTTCAGAGCTGTATAAGAATGAAACACTGGGTTTGTCTGGCTCGTTCATTTAGAAATTTGCGGTGTTTACCACCATTCACTAGAGAGGCAATCCTTAGTGAACATATGTTCTCTTTATTGCCTCTTCACAGCGTGTTACCAGTTGATGTATTTGAAACAGAATTATAGTATATTAAATGTTTTCATCCACATATTGTGTGTAGCTCACACTTGAGTTCAAAGCTCTTATAATAACCCTTTGTTCGTCAGGCACTCTGAATAGTTTTAACCAACAGCACTTGCTTAGTTTGTTGAGTGTTTGTAGACTCTTATCAGGATGAGATGAAGTGCTTATGCTCTTGGGTTGTTTCAAGAGGCTCTTATCTAAAGAGTGTTGCGGGTTTTTACATTTTTATTAGTATATGATTTGTTGGATCAATGGATGAAACATGTCAGCTTGTCGCCGTTGAATGAAAAAACAAACAAACAGATTGGTTACCTAAAATCAGTTAATGGTGGCTTTAAATTGTGCAAGTAAACCTCCCCCTTAAGATAGTTTTTACAGGGAAGATTTCTATTTTGTTTTAATGGGGGCGTTTATATGCTAAAACTGGCTTAAAGGTCCTTGGTTGTGTGCGATTTTAGTTTGGGTTATCAACACAAATAATTCCTTGGACTGCAGTTCCATGACTACAAACTAAAAGCCCTAAAAGTCTACAAATTCAGAGAAAAACCTTAAAGTTCCAAAAACCAGAAAGTCACAAAATGGCATTTTCTACATTAGGACATAATCCATGTCATCTTCATGGACCAACATGACATCAATGTTATGAGTATTTTCAAAAATCAAATTAGCTCCACTATTCCAGTCTAACTGCATTACTGTAGGGCCCACCTCCCAACTGCCTTCAGTGCAAGTTATTGCCTAGGTCTTCAGAAGCTATGCTTTATGCCACAGTCCCTAATCATGTTTTTACCCTACACACTATCAGTGCAGCTAAATCGACAGGAGGCTGCTCTACAAATGCAAAAAAAGAGGACACATCAATACTTGGGCAATTAGTGCATCAATACGCTGCACTCCCATTCTTAACAGATACGGTGGAATTGGATTTCTGATTGGATTTCTATGTATACTTGTGTTTAGCTATTTTGTATAACACTTATTTACTTTCCTTTGGATCATGGCCTCTTGCACAGCCTGTATTGATCTGGTTTGGCTCATGCTCCATTCAAGATGTTACATGGATGTTTTGCATACATAAACATACAGGGTTCTTCAAAGACCACTGCATTAAGTGGTACAGCTCAATACACTATCCACTGTTCTTTAAAGTCACAGCAATAGATCTTCTCACTCAGGAAATAGTTAAACTCTAAAACTATTTGGTGCTTAAAAAAGAGAGAAACCAGGAGCCAGGGGGATATGGATCAAAGTAGATGCTAAAATAGAGACTAGTGATTAATGAGGAGGCCTAGCAGGTTGAAAATCAAACATGAGCATTACAGTGTGTAAATTAGCCTGAAGTCTTGATGGGACAGAGATTTCTCATCTGTCATGAGTAAATCTGTACTTTAAGATAAGGGCTGACCTGCAGGTGCACTGTGACCTGGTAGTGCAGCATCTTATTTTACCAGTGTTTTACAGAGAGGGGATCTTTTACATTCTGTGATGCGTAATGTTTTCTTTGCTGTGTTAGCAGTCTTCTTCTTCATGCCTTTTGTCTCATCAGCCCTTTGCATTGAGAAACTGCCCATTTTATGTTATGAGCCAATCAAATGAGTGTACCCTTCATTAAAGGGAAGCCATCCAGCATAATTGCCCCAATCACTGGCTGTAAATATGCATTGTATTAAGCATATGTTGAGAAAAGTGTATATACTGGTTATAAGAAGGATTAATCTATGTTGTAACTAGCACAAAGCTTGCTGAGTTGTTGTTTTTAGCCTAACAGTAACCCATACCTTCATATTAAAAAGCCCATTAGGAAGTGTCTTACTACTTGTTCTAAATCATAAATTTTCAAAACAGCTTAGTTTGGACAGGCACTCATAAGGGTGATAATTAACATTTTCCCATGTGGTGAATGATGATTTACGAGAGATGATTTAACTTCCAGATTTGAGCAAAAAAAAACAAAAAAACAATTGGCGCAATGTGCTTTCAAATCATTGGCTGAGGTTAATTAATTTAGCAAAATGTCAAAGGAGTATAAAGCAGTTTGTCATGGTATTAAACACCTTTAAGAATGAACGTTGTATAGTCTTTTCCTTTCTTTATGTACAAGTCATCGTCTACTCAAAAATGAGGCTGGTAAATAATGAAAGATAATGAGGAAGGAGGCTTTTAGTGGTGTCGGGGGAAGAAGCATTTTCCGGAGAGCTTATACAACTCTTAGCCTTAGAATTATTTTTCATAATGTGCGCACAAAAAAGTGTGCAGTGTGTGAATTCTGTTTCACCCTATTCCTTACTGTAAATTAAATGAAAAGATAATACAGCAAAGTTGGTTTCTCTATGTTTACTGAAGAGAATACTGCATGACACACTTGTTTATGATTTAACCTGTTTTTCACACTGTTTTGCAGACTGAGGTGTTACCTCTCCGTGTGCTCATGGATCTCCCTGTTGCATTCTTTCTGCTGTGGGGACTGCTACTGGACTTGTTGAGTGGTGCGGTAGGTGGCATTCTCTACCGTGTGCATGAGGAACAGCCTCCCAGCACGCTCATTGGCAGCCTTGCGGCAGACCAGGGCCTACCAGACACTGGACACTTGTACAAACTGGAGGTGGGTGCTCCTTACTTGCGGGTGGATGGAAAGACTGGGGATATCTTTACCACTGAGATCCCCATAGACAGAGAGACTTTAAAGGACTGTCGCAACAAAGGCAAGCCCTGCTTTCTGGAGTTTGAGGTGTCTGTCACAGACCTTATTCAGAATCAGAGTCCACGGCTGATAGAGGGAAGGATTGAGGTGCAGGATATCAATGATAACACACCACAGTTTCCCTCACCTGTCCTCACCCTCTCGGTTCCAGAGAACACCCACATGGGGGCACTCTTCGCAATTCCACTGGCCACTGACAAAGACACAGAGAGGAATGGAATAGCTGACTACACCTTAACAGCTGGACCAGAGGCTGTGGCACTCTTTGGTCTGCAGGTTGCAGAAGACCGTGGTGAAAAATTGCCTCAACTGATTGTTTTGGGAAGCCTTGATAGAGAGCTGAAAGACTCCTATGACCTCACCATCAAAGCTGTGGATGGAGGCAATCCACCTCGCTACAGCAGTGCCTTGCTGAGGGTCGTGATCGCTGATGCCAATGACAATGCACCCAAATTTGAGAAATCATCCTACGATGCAGCAGTTGCAGAGAACAGCCCAGTCGGACACTCTGTGTTGCAGGTAAAATGGCAAGGATGTTTAGTGATGTCAATCTTTAGATACAAACAAGGCAAAATAAATTGTCTATTGCATCATCTTAAAGTGTGAAATTTTAATGAGCACAGTTGTCCCAACCTCCCACTGTCTGTTTTTTACTTTAATGCCTTTTATCAATGAAGCAGGGCCTGGAATTTCAAACTGGCATTTTGTAATTACCAGAATAATCCAGTTTGATCACTGTATGCACATTCTTTTGGATAAAGAATTCTATTAAATATAAATTAATTAAGCAAGTAATTTAGAGATAAACATTTGACGTTTGTCTATAAGGTTAAAAATGACTCCGTTTCAGTTTGTTTTTTAAGAAAACCCTGTATAGATATGACCCAGAAATTGTATTGTGCGTCAATTTGTATATGTCCCCAGTATTGTGCAGTATTGGTAACTTCAACTCTAAATTGGCTACTTTCATTCTTGGGATATTGTTAGCTTGTGGTAAAATACATATATTGGCTCTGCTGCTAAGAGCTGACTGGTTGGTTTAGTGGTTGTATTATTGTCATTGATGAAAAAGTTTGCGAGTTCAAATCTGTGCTTTTATAACTTTTTATTTTAATAAACCAGGATTGCATCTGCACATCTGTGGATGTAAATCTTGAGTGGGGAGACATGTGTTTGCATATTTTTTTGTGTTTCGACTGGAAAGGAGTGAGTAGAGTGTGCATCTGTGTGAACGAGAGAACATTACAGCTGTCACTCAACGCCACTGATAATAGCCACAAGCATCTTTCCATTCAAAATAACACATGCTTGCGCCAGATCACCACTTATTTGAACTCACAGGAACAGAATGGTAATTCATGTTTACGAAGGAGAAAGTACCATCCACCCGATCAATTTAAAGTTAGATGTGCCTTAACATGAACTTCTGTCAAAACATTACTGTGCCTTAGAAACATGGGATACATAACATATCAAATATAGACAAAATATTTTTTTTGTTACGCATGGCACGTGTGGTCATCATTGAAGGACTTTTTAAAAAAATAATAATAAATAAATAAATAAATAATAATAATAATAATAATAATAATAATACATGTTTTAATCATCATCAAGAAAAAAAGCTATTTGAAACAGGTAACAAAGATAGGAAGAGTAACAATGTCCATAACAGTAACTAAGACATAGGCTACTACATTCTAACATGACTGCAACTGAACAGGATTAACATTACCAGTTGTACAAATAACACAACTAAAAGAACAGTACTTTATACAGTGCTGCAAATGCATCCATCAACTCTGCGTCCAATTATTATTTAATGCTCTCCAATTATTAAGTTGAAAGGTGAGCTGCAAAAGCATAAATAGGAATGTGCATCTGTGAAAATGTTGACCTGATATGGTTACCTTCTAGGCATGACCCTCCCTCATGGGGCCTGCCATGTTAGGATCACATGACAACCCGAAAACTTCAAGTTTCACTCATGGATTAAATTAATAAAGTCTGACTGTGAATAGTGAAATTCTACAATGCCATTGGTTACTGAAAACTATAGCATTTAAGTGACATCTATGCCCCTATGTGTCTGTATATAATGACCAGCACAGCATAAACTTAAAATAACTGAGTGCACCTCAAATGCCCTATGTCTAAAGCATGTTGATTTGTAGTCCAGTTTTGTTAATTTTGTTTAGTATTTTGTATGTGTAAAATAAGTTTTGCACATTATATTGTTGTCTTAGTATTTAATAGATTGTCATTTGATTTCATTCAGGTTGAGTTGTAATTATTTTTTGGTGTTTTCTATTGTAGGTGAAGGCTAATGATTCAGACTTGGGCCCTAATGGTGAGATTGAATACACATTACATCAAGAAATTGATCCTATTCCAAAACTACTCCAGATAGACCGTTCCACAGGTATCATATATGTCAAAGGCCTGATAGATCGTGAGGAGATAAACAACCTCAAGTTTTACGTCATCGCACGAGACAAAGGCCCCTCACCCAAAAGTTCAAAAACATTTGTTTCTATTGATGTGATGGACCAGAATGACAATGCACCAACAGTCGAGATTCGTGGCATTGGACTTGTGACCCATAATGATGGGGTAGCAAACATATCAGAGGACATGCCAGTTGGCACTGCAGTGGCACTAGTGCAGGTTTCAGATAGGGATGAAGGTGAGAATGCCGTGGTGACCTGTGTGGTTGCAGGTGATGTTCCTTTTCAGCTTCGGCCAGCCAGCGATTCCTCAGTGGATAACAAGAGGAAGTACTTCCTGCAGACAACAACACCTCTGGACTATGAAAGAGTTAGGGACTACCGGGTGGAGATAGTGGCAGTGGATTCAGGCAACCCGGCTCTGTCCAGCACTAACTCTCTTAAAGTCCAAGTGACTGACACAAATGATAATTCCCCTATTTTCTCACCAACACTATTTGAAGTGGAGTTTGCTGAAGAGAACCAGCCAGGGGAAAAAGTATTAGATGTATTCGCCTCAGATGCAGACAGTGGCACAAATGCAGAGCTGGTCTACAGCATTCTTGCCGACTCTTCAACAAGGGGGCTATTTGAGATTGACCCCAACTCAGGTGAAGTACGTGCTCGGAGCCCTCTAGATCGTGAGCACAAGGATCGATATGAGTTCCGTGTTACTGCAGCTGATAAAGGGGTTCCTAGTCACAGGGGAACTGCCACAGTTGTAATCAAGGTGCTTGATCGGAATGACAATGATCCCAAGTTCATGCTGAGTGGCTACAGTTTCTCAGTCTTGGAGAACATGCCTCCCCTTAGCCCTGTTGGCATGGTAACTGTACAGGACATGGATGAAGGTGAAAATGCTCAAGTGCAACTTTTTGTGGAACCAGATGTAGGGAAATTTGTGATCCAGAATGGCACAGGCACTATCCTATCCAGTATCTCATTCGACCGCGAGAAGGAAAGCAGCTACACATTCCGGTTGAAAGCTGTTGATGGAGGAGACCCACCCAGGTCATCCTACGTTGGTGTGACCATTAATGTCCTCGATGAGAATGATAATGCACCTATTGTCACCAAACCATCTAACTCATCCTTCAGACGACTGTCTCCAATGGCTGCCCCAGACAGTGTTGTAGAAGTAGTTGAAGCAGAGGACATTGATTCTGGGTCCAATGCTGAGCTGGTATATAGCATAGCAGGTGGAAACCCACATGGTCTTTTTTACATCTCACCGTCTGATGGAGAGATCACACTAACGAAGGAACTAACTCGAAAACATAGTGGTTTGCATCGACTTGTAATAAAAGTGAGTGACAGGGGGAAACCATCCCGTCATGCCATTGCCTTGGTACACATTTACGTAAATGAGACCATTGCTAATATAAGTCACATTGAGGCAATTGTGGGACACAGTTTGTACACCCCACTGGACATGGACATTGCAGGAGACCCTGATTTTGGTTTGGCTGCCCAAAGAAGCAACATTGTGTATGGCAGTTTGGCTGGAGTGGCGGGCGTTGTCACTGTGATTGTTGTGGTGGTCTTCATCAGGCATCGCCTTCAAAGAGAAGCTAAGAGTGGTTACCAAGCTGGCAAGAAGGAGAGCAAAGATCTGTATGCCCCCAAGCAAGGGCCAAAAAGTGGCAAGGGGAGAAAGGGTAAAAAAGGTAAGCCACCAAAGTCACCCAAACCTCTTGGAGAGGAAGAAGACGTTAGTCTTCAAAAGAGTCTCAAATTTAACCTTGATGGGGTTAATGACAGCCCCAGGATCCATTTGCCTCTGACATATCCACCGGGAAGTCCTGACCTAGGCAGGCACTATCGTTCCAATTCCCCATTGCCCTCCATCCAGCTCCAGGCACAGTCACCATCTGCCTCCCAAAAGCACCAGGCTGTCCAAGAGCTACCTGCTGCCAACACCTTTGTGGGAACAGGAGGTGATGACAACTCCACGGGCTCAGACCAGTACTCGGATTACAGCTACAAGACCAATCAACCAAAATACAGCACAAAAACGGTACAGATCTTTATTTCTATTTATATCTGTACAGTGCTTGCATTTACTGAAAAGGGTCTAACCACTGTTGTCCTGTTTGGTGCTAAAATAGTGGGTGTTTATACTTGACTGTATGACTATATTTTCATTATAGATTATTTTCAAATTTTTTCAAGTGTGTTTTGGGTGAATTCCCAATAAAGCTCAAACATGCAAGAGCAATCAAAGCAGGACATCTTGTCATACATGAATTTGCTTGATAGTTAAAATAGCTGTTGTATTTCAACACGTTTGCTATATTCCCTGACAACCTGCACACCATCAGAAAATAGTTTAAAATAAAATTGACTTACTGCTTAGTCAATCGTAAAGATCCAGTCATGAAAGGGTTCTTTTCAATAGTTTATTCATAATACCAAAATGTTCTCATTCGTGCTCATGGGGTTTCTCTGTAATTTTTTGGATTATGAATAGGGTATAAAAGTAGTGTTTCCTAGAGCTCATGGTGTCTCTCTGGTCCTGTAATGTAGTCTTGTAATTAAGTGAGAGGGGCCCATTTTACATTATGCCAATATTTAAGACAATTCCACCAGCCCCACTTATGGGGCTTTTCCACTGCATTGTACAACTCGACTCGACTCAGTTCTGCTCGCTTTTTGGGGGTATTCCACTGTGGATAGTACCTGATACATTTTTTAGTCCCACCTCAGTCAAGGTTCCAAGTGAGCCAAACCGATACTAAATGTGACGTCCAAACCCTGCATATCACTGATTGGTCAGAGAGAATCCTCACTACCAGCGTCACTAGATTTGCGACATGGAACATCAACCTGCTAGTTTTAAAATTAGCCACAGTGATAGCAGTATCATTTGTGCACGTGACTTCCGAATTGTAAAAATAAATTGCTGTGCGTAAAACCATGCCGTGGTCAATAAACGAGGTGCGGACGTTCCTCTCGTTTGCGATGAACGAAACGAAAAATTATTTCAGGAACTGTCTCAACTGTTGGCTGCACAGCTGTTGAATGTTGGCTACCTTCCAACAATGTAGGGAAATGTATAAAAAAAAAAAAAAAAAAAAAAAAAAAGTGACTACAGAACCATCAAGGAAAAGTGGATGTAGTTCAACCAAATGGACACTATCTAGGCCGGCGTGCAATGGGAGAGAGAGTGCCCTGTGGAGGATGGTATGTTAGCTCTATACTCTGCTTGAAAGCTTCATTTTATTGTTTTGTGTCACATTTAAGATGATGTCACGGATGATGTCACGGCAGTAGAGGCGGTGCAACTATGACGATCAGCCTATAATCCCACCCATGTTGAGGCGGCACTTAAACATCAGTGGAAAAGCAAGCTCAGAAAAGTAAAGCAAGTAGAGTCGAGTCGAACCGTAACGTGCTGTGGAAAAGTGCAATTAAATGCCAGTTCAATACAGTATGCTCACTTCAGATTGACACCAAGGGGGAAAACAGAAAAGCACTAGCTGCAATAATATGTACATTTTTTGGGTAGATTGAGTGTTATCTCAAGAGAGAGTGAAAGTGGTTTCCTGTTCAGAGGTACATTACTGAGAACAATGGTGCATGGGTCCTGACTCCGTCAGTACCAGTCTACAGTTTGATAAACCCAGCAGATGCTAGATGACAGTCAGGGTGAATGCAGGCCTTCCAGACTCACTGACTGGGGAGAACAGTTACCCACGGCAGCTCCCACACTGTGATGGACAGCATATAGCATGGAAGTGACAATAGACTCCAGCTATGTAGATTGTGTTGCATTTGTGTGTGTTGTTTTTATGTGTGTACTTCCAGCTCTCTGCATACACTCATGTGATCTGCTTGTGAGAATGTGGGTTAGAGGTTCTCATGCATGGCCTGGTTTTGTCAAGTATCAGATCAGAGTCCCGGTCAAGAACATAAGTTACATAAATAGATATTTGTGTCTGCTGAATGATAGGCATATAAACATGGGACAGATGTTGACTCATGAAACATTTCCTGGCAGATGTGAACTCATGAGGGATCCCCCTCTACTGCTCCTGCTTTTCCCCACCCAACCCCACATTAGATTTAACAGATTGACCAAAATATATAATTAAAATCTCAGTCAAGCTGAGTGACAGATGTGGAAAGTGAAGCGTGGCAGAGTGAATGGTAATGCGCTCACCGCTGATTCAGTGCGCGTGGCAATGTGCTCATGTGTGTGTGACAGCCTTGGCTCAAGCTCTCCCAGTTTAAGCTTTGATGAGTGTAAACACAGTGGCCTTGTTTGCAGTTTATTGACAGTGAGAATTGAGCGTGATGACAGGCTTCACTGCTCCCCTTCCTGATCTGTAAAAAAAACTCATTATGAGGTGTTTGTTTGTTTGGAAAGACTTAGGCCTATACTGAGGTGTGAAAAACTCCTCAATTTACAGTGGCATGGCCTGACTCCATGATGAGAGATTTGTAAGAATGTGTAGCTATGTGATGTGTTTTTGAGTGTGGCCATGTGTGTCTTTCACAGATCATGAATATTTTCAAAACTCTCTCTCTATAACCTCTAAATGTGGCTTATCAAGTATAGCGCTAATAATTAGCTTGGTTATTGCCAATATCTAACACCTTCTTTTGAAATGTGCCCCCCTCTCCGGAAAAGCCTAAAGTGATAGACATGTGCACACAGAGGGGGATCAAGGGCGAGACCTTACCAGTTATTTTTAAGTGGGTGTGATGAGAGCTTGTGAAGCTGTAAATCTGTACTTAAATGAAATCCATACAATTAAAATAGCTTATTAGACAGAGATAGCACTTGGTTATGGTTTTTTGACAGATTTAGTACTCAACAGGTACATCAGCCAAGTACTTGACTCTTAATGGAGAGGTGAATGGGTGATGGAGTGATTTCTGTCTCTTTCTAATTATTGGTAGAAGTACATATCCATCAGATGGACATATTTTGCTGTTGCATCGTGTCTCGTTGCTTTTTATCATCTCGCGCAATAAGTGTTTTGTTTTTTTTAACAGCATTGTACATTTGCAGATATGGGATCACTTTATAATAAGGTTGTATTGATTTAGCAACAGTTAACATAATCATTAGCCTAACATGACCCAATAATGAATACAAGTTTACTGCATTTATTAACCTCGGTTATTGCTATTTTTTTATTTTTACATGAAAAGTTGTATATATTGACATAAGTTAATGCATTATGAACTAACACAAACAACGAATAATAGTATTTTTATAAATTGACATGAACCAAGATTAATAAATGCTGTAAAAAAAATAATTGTACTTCGTTAGTTCATGGTACCTAATGCAGTAACTAATGTTATCGAAGAGAACCTTATTGTAATGTTTACTTTACAACTTTTAAAATCTGCAGTCTACTGTTTTTGAATGCAAGATAATTTCCTGTGTGTTCACCCCCTTAATCATCTCCAAAAGATTGTTGAGCTTTGTAGCTTCTCCTGACTGAAAGTCACTGTGTTCGTACAGTGTTCATGTGCAATGTACAGAATCATCTCTAACAACTTACTGCCTAATATACCATAATAACCATTAAATCCCGAAAGAAAAAACAAAGACATTTTTTAAGTTTTCACAATTGATCAAAGCCATTGCTACCAAGTACTGGGCTATGTAAGCTTATCTATTCTCATCCAGAGTCAATGTGTTATTCCCAAAACCCTTTGTCAGCTTGCTTTGACCATCTAGTGAAGCCTCTCAGTAGTGCAAAACCAAGTAAATACTGTGGAGTGCCTAATAGCAAAACGTTGTAGATAAAAAATAGCTCCAAGCCAAGCATTTTTCTGATATCTCCACTCTATCTCTCTATCTTCATATCTGCCACACACTCCTTGTATTTTCTGACAAGCAAAGCTTTAAGATAATAAGATATACCATAGAAAATGTTGCCTTTCTTTCAAACATTCTTCCTTTCTCTGAATGTCCTTTTCTACTTCACTTTAGTAAATTATGCACCCTATATAACGAATCAAACACAGCCATAAATCAACCCATGTACAGAGAGAAGCTAAAAGTGTAAATATTCAGTACCTTCAGAGCTCCCTGCTCTTTGCACTGTTGCTATCCCACTTTGTGATACTATATGAGGCAGCCTTGTTTTTGTGAAGGCTGCCTCAAGGCCCTTACAAGAATCCCAAATTTTAAGTATCTGCTCAGCCCAGCTTTGGCTAATATCAATTGCAGAATGCAGCTGTAAACCTCGAACCTGGCGCCCACCCTCTCAGATCCCCCCTCAATGAATACAGTCCATAATACTCTCAGAATGCACCTCATTAGAGCACAATACTGCTGGCACTCAACTCTCTCTTTGGGGACCAATATACTGTTAGATGCAAAGGTCTCACAGGCTCAAACGCGGTGTGAAGACAACTGCTGTACTTATGGGTATTTGAGAAATTGAGGCACCACTTCAGCCTGCAGGGAAGAAAATTTTAGTAATTATCAACAAATACTTTTTTAAAATTTAAACATTATATATTTAAATCTCCTTAGAGCAATAACCTTAAAAACTTTATTAATGAATCATACAGTATGCCTCATTCGTCAAAAAGTCCAAAGCACGAGAACTCATGGTGTTGGAAGGGAGTATTAAAAGTGCCTAGGCAGAGCTGAAGTGCTGAATGTTGTCTGATGGCCTGATTGAAATATAGATATAATACTATTTTGTCACGAAAGTTGGAGTTTTGGCTATTCAGGGCAAGACAGTCATACTTTGAGTCGGGGGACAAAGCAGGGAAGCTTTTTGCTAGATATATAAAGCAGAGAGAGTCTTTTTCTACCATTCCCTCAGTGAAACCTGCTGGTGGTGAAATTTTTACCTTGGCCACTGATATTAGTAATCCTATTAAAGAAATCTTGATCTTTATAGTTCCACGTCTTTGCCTTCTGATAAAGATATTAGAAACTTTGTGGAAAAAGAATACCAAAAAATTATCTTGATTCTGAGATAACTTTGGAGGAGCTTGGCGAGGTAATTAAGGAGCCAGATGGCTTTGCTGCTGAATTTTTTTGGATCTTATGCTACAGAATTGGCTCCACTTTTGCTAGAAGTTTATTCAGACTCATTAAAGAATGAAAGCTTCCGCCAACCTTGACACAAGCCCGGATCAGTCTGATACTTATAAAGGTCAAAGATCCAAGCGAGTGTAAGAGTTACCATCTAATTTCCCTGATCGAGATATACATTAAAATATTGTCATACATTCTGTCTAACTGATTGAGTAAAGTTATGACATCTCTTATACATATAGATCAGGCGAGGTTTATTCAGGGCCGCAACTCTTCTGATAACATTAGGCGTTTCATCAATATCATGTGGTCAGTGGCGAATGATCAGACTTCGGTTGCTGCCATCTCACTTTATGCTGAAAAGGTGTTTGATATGGTAGAATGGGATTATCATTTTAATATTTTGGAAATATACAGTTCAGGAATACTTTTATTGGATGGATTAATTTACTTTATGTACACCCAGTAGCAGCAGTACAAACAAATGGATTAATTTCAGATTATTTTACTCTGGATAGGGGCACCCGCCAGGGTTGCCCTCTTTCCCCATTATTGTTCTTTTTGGTCTTACCCTGATACCATTATCAGCTGTGAATAGAAGGGAAGATTATTTTTCAGGGGTGGTGTGGCGCATAAGCTATTGCTTTACGCTGATGATATTTTATTATTCGTCTCCGACCCCATTAGATCTATGATTTGCCTCCACAGAATTATGAATTCCTTTTCTAAATTCTCAGGATACAGAGTCAATTGGTATAAACCTGTTTTTTTCAGTGGGCGCCTTTCAGTGGCCCAAACAGAGCATTAAATGTTTGGGCATTTTATTCCCAGCAATTTTGTCTGATTTCGTTAGAGTTCATTTTGTAATAAAAAGATTTTCAAGAGATGTGGGCAGGTAGGCTTCATTACTTTTAACTAAGATTGGGAAGGTTAATGTTATTAAAATGTATTGTATTCCAAAATGTAACTACCCGTTACAATATCTCCCTGTAGATGTCTCACTCTCTTATTTCAAGCAATTTGATAGCATTGCGATGTCCTTCGTTTGGAATGGTAAGCGTCCCAGATTATATTTCATAGGTTACATAGGCCATTTGACAAAAGTGGTCTAGGCCTACCCGTGATTTTGTTTTATTATTATGCATTCGGTCTCAGACATTTGGATCATTTGTCTCTTCCACCTGAGAGCCCCTCCCTGGTTTTATATTGAACAGGAATTTCTGGCCCCTAATTCACCATTGCAAAGCCGTTCTATCAAACTAACCGGAGAAGTTACACCCTGTTGTCTCGCATTTGCACTCGGTGTGGAGAAAAGTGTCCAGAGTGTTTAGTTCAGTCATTTATTTAAATGTTGTCTCAAGCATATGGCTGAACCTCAAATTATGTATTAATAAGTCCCCCTTCTGCTGATCAGAGTGGATTGTGAGGGGGTTTAATACACACGGTGACCTATATGAGAGTGGAGTGTTGAGATCCTTTAAAAATTTGGTTCAACATTTTGGGATTCCCATATTTCAGTTCTGTAAGTATTTACAGCTGTTCCACCTGCTCTTTACTGTTTTGAGATGTAGTTTATGCCCCCCTAAATGGCAGTTACTCAGGGAGTGGTGATTACTGCTTTTGGAAAAGGCCATGAGTCATTTGTGTATTACTCCCTGCTAATTCAGAGTCTGGGGGATGGAACTTCATCTTCTCTTAGAGGAGGAGGGAGTGTAGGCTAGGATTCTAAATAACATAAAGTCTGCATCAAGAGATGCAAAGGTGCGCGTGATGCAATTCAAGATTTTACATAGAGTCTATTGAACCCCCTCTAGATTGTATAGGTTAGAGTCCTAACTAGCGTTATAATAGCCAGACAGATAATTTTAAGAGGTTGGAAGTCAGCTGGAACACCACCATTTCAGGAGAGGTTTTCGGAGATGGGTAGGGTGGCAGATTTTGAAGAGGGGTCATCCAGAAGACTGGGGAATTTAGACTTGTTTGTGGAGAGATGTGTCCAATTTTTTTTAGGGAGTGTGGAGAGAGAGGTGTAGTGGATGTGTGTGATATATATATATATATATACACTACCGTTCAAAAGTTTGGGGTCACTTACTCATTCTTTATTTATTTATTTATTTCACATTTTAGAATAATAGTAGTCAGCAAAACTATGGAATAATAGAAATGGAAATATGGGAATTATTTTGTGACCAAAAAAATCCAAAATAAATCCAAAACTATGTAATATTTTAGCATCTTCAAAGTAGTCACCCTTTGCCTAGATTTTGCAGACATGTACTCGTGACATTTTCTCAACCAACTTCTTGAGGAATCACCCCGGGATGCTTTTTAAACAGAATTGAAGGAGTTCCCATCTATGTTGGGCACTTATTGGCTTCTTTTCTTCATATTTTGATCCAAGTCATCCATTTCAAAAACTTTTTTTTTTTTTAGGAAATTTTAGATTTGTAATTAAATAAATGTATATGTTTTGGCAGAATAATATTTTGTCTACAAAGTTAATTTCAAACTTTTAAGCATACACCTTCAGATCAAAAGATTTTTAAGATCATGAGAAACATTTCAGACAAGTGACCCCAAACTTTTGAACGGTAGTGTATATATATGTATTTGTCTATAATTGACCATTGGGGTGTTGTTGGGGGTCGGGTTGGGGTTGGGGGTTAAATATTGATTCTGTTTGTATAAGTTTTGCAGGGATCAATGCTAAGAATTTTTTCTACTGGCCCGATTGGCCAGTCCTTCAGATTTTTACTGGCCCTGGCAAAATTATCTCTGGCCCCAACACAGAAATGACAAATAGGTGTTTTTACCATAATGGCTTTAAATCATATGTCCTTGGTAGCTCAGCGAGTAAAGATGCTGACTACCACTCCTGGAGTCGTTAGTTCAAATCCAGGGCATGCTGAGTGACTTGGCCTGGTTGCTGGGGAGGGGAGAGTCACATGGGGTAACCTCCTTGTGGTCGCTATAAGGAGTGGTTCTCGCTCTCGGTGTGGCGTGTAGTGAGTTGTGTGTGGATGCCGTGGAGAATAGCTTGGGCCTCCACACTCGCTACTTCTCCGCAGTAACACGCTCAACAAGCCACGTGATAAGATGCGCGGATTGATGGTCTCAGATGCGGAATCACATTTATTATTTAAATTGAATCACATTTATAATTTGCAAGATATGATTTATGCCTTATGTAATCCCATACATGCGCTTTACAGATATTAACTAATAAATATATCATATTAACCTCAGCCGCCCTGCCATTTACACGTGTGTTTTTAAGCCAGGAGTTCTGTAGAGGAGATGATGGGTTTTCGGTCACCCGTTTAGTCATGCTGTCATGAAACTTTTGCCCATGTGTAGTGTTTTCACAAGAAGGATCAAAGATTTATAGTTAAAGATTTGATTATTAGCTGAGAGAACAGACTTGCTACTAAATCGCTTGTGATGTGTAATTTACAGAAGGTAAATATTAGGCCAAATCTGTAAATTAACAATGTGTATATAACATGAAATCAGACAACATAAACAAGACCAACAATGACCGATATACAATGAACAAAAACAAAAATACCTGTATGGTCCAGAAATGAGACATGTAACAGGTATTTTATGAGGATGATACAAAGTAGATTGTTTCAAATATTCATCTTCACCCTGCATCTGAACAGCTCTGATAATAATAGCCTAATAGCCATAGTGATCTTCTTTTCATATCAAATGGATGTTTATGTTTTGAAACATTACCTAATTAAATGTATACTTACATTTTGGATATTGAGCAGCTCGTGATTTCCAGACACATGTATACCTGGGGTTTAACTAAATTTATTTAGTCTCATTTGGCTCTTCATCTCTAAAGGCGAATTAATGAGAGAAAATTTGTTTGTATATTACAGTGGGAATAAAACAAGTGCTCTGTCCCTTTACGAGAGCGTATGCATGTTAAACAGACTACACTGCACGAAGAGATGATGATGATACATCTGAACGGAGATTTTCAGTCCTATAGAAAGAAACTGTTGATTTCTTGTGTTCCGATGTGTGGATAAATAATTTTCACCAACATTTAAAAATGAAAAATGTGGAGATTTCACGCACTGTGAACACAGAATGTGTGGGGATACTTAAAATGTTGCACAAGACATTAAATCCCACTATGAAATTCTTTTAGTGGTGTTTTTTCCTGCTATTTTCTACCCATTGGTAATAGCTGCCGCTTAAATACTAAGAGCAAGGACAGTGCTAGGAGAGTGTGCGCTCGGTGTCTGCACGATCTTGTGTGTGCACACGACAGTGCCTTGGCACATCCAGTACATTATGCATTCGCACATCTTTGCAAGATAAATATACTCGTGTTCGCTCCTCGGTTAAAAGACTTCGTTAGCTACGTGTTAAATATTAATAAATACATAAATAAATAAAAAATCGTAATATAATAATATTGATTTGCAAAAATGTTGTCACAGTCAACACCACTTTTCTTTGTCACAGACAAAGCACTTTTTTTAGTGCAAGGATAAGTTTGGACCCTAATATGAAATTCAACTAGACCTACAGCTACAAAACAGCATCCCATTAGTGTGCTTGTGTCAACACAGTTAATGCCATGAAGACAACTGGGTGGGTCAAATATGCATTGTTTGTACAGAGTCTCTCTAGAGGGCCTCCCTGGGACTAACAAGTCTCTGCAGACACTTACGGACTGATTGGTCTTGGCTGATACTTCAGAGTCGATTGACCTGGACAAATGCTCAGGGATTTAGTGCAATGGACAGACATATTCCAATTGAGTAATCTCGTCAAGGGCAGCAGAAGCGTTAAGACAGTGTTACCACTAAAGACAGTTTTCAGTTCCTTCACAGCCATTTGTAGTCGAAACCACAAATTAGTATGTGCAAACTGGTTCTTCTACCAAAATTATTTACTAGATATCAGCATGCCATTGGATCTCTACTTCAAATAAATGAGGCCAACATGACATTTTGAGTCTGAGCTAATCGATTCTCATGATCTTGACAAGCACGCTGGGATGGGCCCTGCAGAACTGACACTGTAGAATTTGATTATCTCTCTCTCCCTCTCCCTTCATCTCAAAAGGACACAATTTCAGAAACTTGAGGCTCAAGTAGTGGAAATGCCTGTGTAAATCGTCGTGCTTTTGGTCTGGTCCTTGTGTTTGCGGTTAGCGATTTCAATCTATCATTAAATTATTACCTGTTAAAGGGATTACAGCCACTGCCCAGGGCAGTAGATAGTTTCTCTGTCACCGTAAGAGATGGCTGATGTTGTTGAGCTTTTCGACAGCGAAGCGCATTACACCACAGCAGAACACTGATGTGCAACTAATGATAGTGTCATTGCAGACAAGGATGACAATAATGATAATGATTATGGTAATATTCAAGTGTTCGCAGTCAGATTCATTTCCTCCCAAATATATTTCTGCACACAACCACAAGGAGCTTGATTTATGGGAATGTTGTCTTAGAAGCATTTTTCTTCATACATGTTTATGTTTAAGTGATGTCATTTTTTTCCATGGCACCAGAGGAATCACATCTCTAATTTAATCAAATTACCTTCTTAAAAAAATGAAAATATGAATATAGACAGTGACATTCTCTTGCTCTCTTTATCTGTTTGCCTGAGCTGATGAAAGTCTGTGGCAATTGTATTCAGTGCCCCTGTCTCATTTCACTACTGGCAAGAACGCATTCTGTGAGCCACCAGCGGTCAGAGCCACACTTAATAAAAAATGTGAACCTCCTTTAGGCAAAGCTATGTTGAGGCTCAGCTCCCTGATGGCATTGCCTTTAGCTCAAATATTTTATCACTACTCATTCCAGCCTCCTTTACCTTCCACCAGGCAGATTAGTGCTTTTATCAATAAGCAGCTTAGCGCCAATGCTTCTCTCAATAATGTGCTACGCCATTTCTCTCTCACCGCTTTAACTCATAGATGCTCCTTTTTTCCCATCTTTCTCACCTCATCTCTGAGCTGTTTTGCTTGTTTTCTTTTTACTTGGATAGTGTTCTCTTCTCTCAGTTTTTTCTGTCTATCTTTTGTGTTCTTTCTCTCTATGTCTCACTTTCTTTTTCACTATGCAAATATGAATTGTTATTTTGCTCATTCAAAGGCCAACAAGGCCAATCAGATTTCTGAGGTGTCAGTAATGAAGTATGTCATTCTCTCATTGTGATGAAAAAAAACCTTGCATGATGTAATTGCATTGTCATGGGCTTTGAATGTTAACTGGGTGGCATATTTCTCCATTCAGTGTGTTGCCATGGAGAACAGGCAACAGCTCTGCATTGGCTGCTGATGCTTATTTGAAAATATTGATGATATTAAACTGAAGACATCATAAATAAAGAAGGCAAACAATCTCCTGAGGACTGAAGATGCCCTGAACCACATATATTTTCATTTTATTAATATGATTCTCTTATTTGAGATACTGAGAGGGTCTTGTTTTCTCATCTCACCAACAATACTTTTTGTGAGGCCCCACCAGTCTTCAAAATACACTACCTTGCTCAGCCAGCTTCACAAGAAGTCCATATTCAAGATTCTAAAGACATATGATAGGTTTTGGTGAGAAACAACTTTGAAATGTAAATAACTTTTCAGTGACAATTTTGATGCATGTTCAGGAGTGATGTAAGAGAAGCTTATTCACAATGACTGTACACATCAGAATTTATCTTGTTTAGAACTAAATGAAACAGGTGGCTCCTTTTTTAAGCTTTAAATTTAGTCACTATCAACTGCCATTGTCTTGAAAAGACAAACTGGGGATATTGTTTAACATATCTGTGGCAGCGGGGGCGTGGTCAAGCGCCCGTCCGGAGAGGGAAAGTGGTAAGGGCGCTTGCACCTGAGCTAAATTATGTCTAACACCTGTCTCTAATTTCAGTGAGTACGGGGAGAGCGGCATAAAAGAGCCACAGTACCGCCAGTCGACAGATACGCCAGTCCAGTGTTGGCAACCCTTGAGAGAGATTAGTAAAGTGTGTATGTTTAAGAAATTCCCTCCTCAACGGAGCGTTCGTGTTCACAGATAAGGAAGGAGGACACGGGAACAGGATTCGACTCACAGGTAAGGTTTAATATTTCCAAAATAAGGCACAGGGCTTGAACATAAGATGCTCCGTTGAGGAGGGAATTTCTTAAACATACACACTTTACTAATCTCTCTCAAGGGTTGCCAACACTGGACTGGCGTCTCTCTGTCGACTGCCGGTATTGTGGCTCTTTTATGCCGCTCTCCCCTTACTCACTGAAATTAGAGACAGGTGTTAGACATAATTTAGCTCAGGTGCAAGCACCCTTACCGCTTTCCCTCTCCGGACGGGCGCTTGACCACGCCCCCGCTGCCACAATATCCTTTTGTGTTCTGTATAAGAAAGAAAGTCATACAGGTTCAAAACAACAGTGAGTGTGAGTAAATTGTCAGAATTTTCATTTTGGGTAAATTATTTCTCTAACCAACTATGTAAAAAGCATGGCTTTGCTGGTCCACCATCTAGACCAGCACCATTCTACTGCATTATAAAATAACTCATAAGAGAATGAATCCACTCGTTCCATTTTAGTGGACACAGGTCTCGGTCTCACCTTTCGTGTCAGTGGGAAAGTTTGCACTGCAGAGAGCGAAACAAGGACAAAGTCCTCTCAGATAGCTCACCCCATTATAGTGGTAGAGTGCTGCATGATATGCATTTAGGTCCATTAGGGAGGTATACGTACTCACACACACTCACACCTTCACAGCCTTGCAGTGGTGTCGTACTCACACACACTCACACCTTCACAGCCTTGCAGTGGTGTGTTGTTACACTTACAATCAAGCTTCATTACTCAGATGCTTCATTCATACATAATGCAAGTTACAAACTACCAAGAGAAAACACTGTTTCATATTTGACCATGATATGTGTCGCTGCAGAAAAGAAGCCTGGGGGCAGACTCAGCAGTGCTTTACTTTTACAAATCTACTGTTAATATCACTTACAGTAAGTGTACTCTGATCATGCGCACACTCTGCATTAGAAAGGATGCAGGGAATACTGTATTTTATACGGATGACAGATGACAGGAAATCATACAGTCCTGCAGCAGTGGCATGTAGCTCTAATTCTCTGGCTTTGAGCTGTCTCAGACTCAATCATGCATCGCACCCAGGCAAAAACAAGTAAATACAACTAAATCAGTCCTTCAAATCCAACAGTCATCGTCAGAGGCTTGTCAGTCAAACCCTCTCGACAGCCCCAAGACGGCCTCACTCTTATACTGAGATGTCAATGCATAGTCTCAACTCCTGACCCATCAAAATCATTCCTGATAAGATCTTCCCCCTTTATCTCCACCCCTGAGGAAAAGGCAACATTGCAGTTTTTCGGGGAAACCATAAAAACAATTATGTTTAAATTGCTCAACCCACATCTTCAGTAGCAGGTGTGTTTAAGGCCTACTTTAATATGTGATGCTTCAATATAATTTGCAGTGGATGATGGAAAACGTAAATTTTATTGTGTCCTGGATTGGAGAATAATCCACTTAACCTAAAATCCTGCAAAAAACAAGAAGTGATAAACCACAAAAAGTGCCGGGGAGATATGCTGTTATGCATAATTCTCTCCCCTGCTTTCGCTGGCTGGCATGAGCCGTGATCATTATTTTTCTCTTCCTTCACCACACTGGGAAGGTATGATATTAGAATATTTCATGAATATTGAGCTTTCTCTGGCTTTTTCTCTGGCGGAATGATGTTCTCTGCTGTTTCATGTTGGCACTAAAAGAGAACAAGGCTTAATTGTATAAGTCTATAAAATGGGGTTAGAGAGGAGAGGGTTCTGACAATGAGAATTGTTCTGATGTGCCTCTTTGTATTAGTCTCAAAAGCTAGAGCATCAAGCCAAATGTATTCCAGGATAAGGGGGAAAAGAATGGAGTTTTGATGTCTCTAAGACTTTATAGATATTACAGTTTCATTTTCTGTTAAAGCATGGTTCTCTGTAAAGCTGCTTTGAAACGATGCATGTTGTGAAAAGTGCTATACAAATAAAATGACTTTACTTTTGAATGTGTTTTGATACAAGTGCCCTGCAGAATTAGTCTTCAATTGTGGTTGAAAACTTTTTAGGTTGAACTTAACCGTGTGGAGTAACATGCTCAAATCCCTCAGCGACATAGGAATGGTACATTTGCAATTTTATATGGGTCTGTGTATGTGGTGTTGATTTCTATTTAAATGGATGATATTTCTTCCAACATTGATTCTGGAAGATAATATATTCCACCACGTTGAAATCCCTTGTCTGACATGAAAAAAAATAAAAAAATAAAACACCTTGGTGTGAAAGAGAGAAAATGAGAGACACACACAGAGAGAGAGAGAGAGAGAGAGAGAGAGAGAGAGAGAGAGAGAGAGATCCACTGCAGTCTAATCTGTTCATTTACCTGTGGTAAGAGATTATTCGGGTGAGTGCTCTAAAGCACGTTCAGAGATGATTATTTGCATGGCAGTCTTATGCTCTTTTCTGGATAGAAGGCATGTTTAAACACAAAGATCACTGAGGTGAGAGGGAGAGATAGCACTGGACAGTGTACCAGTGATATTTTTCTGTCCAAAAGCACTTTCCTGGACGATGAAATTCAATAAAAAAATTAAAAAGGCGAGAAAATGTTATATAAAATCAGTCGATGAGCGCAGGTTGGCCTGCAAGCCAAAGGAGGAGCTCGGTCATTAGCTTGAATTTCTTGGCATCAGACCTTCACAGACATGTTTGTTTGAGTTTTTCTTGCCCTCTCTTTCAAAGTGGAAACTTGAGCCATGCACCTCAACTATACACCACAGGCACACATCAATTACTGCACTGTCAGCACAGATTACACAAATATCCGATCTCTTTCACTCATGTTTTTCTGTTTCCATACTACAAGGAAGATAATTGATGATAATAACACATCATTATCAGCGTTATTTCTATGACTGTAATCAGGATGCAGAGCAGATGCCCTTATCTGCAGCCACTGACATGATTCTCAGTTGTCCATTATGCTCTTGGATACACAGAAGAATTCTGGTTAATTATCTAGCTGCTTGAAAAAAACTCTGTCCGTTCCCCATTGTGGTTTGAGCTGGCAGGCAGCAGGTCACCTGCTTTACCATGTACCATAACAGAGAGGAAGAGAGATTCTGTGTTATAGTAAAAGATTGTTTTACATTGCTTTGGCGATATTGCATTTTGGATAGTGACGTCATTTAAGCTCCATTGCATTTTAATTCAAAAGAGTTTACAGCAGAAGCTGTGCTCTGCCATTAATTTCACACCAGTGCTTTTGGGTGGTCACATGATAGCAGTAAATTTGTTTATCCAATTCTGCTGGCAATGCATTTTGGACTGCTACCTCAGCTACGGCCTTCCTCACATCCCACAGTCATATCAGTCCCCGCAGGGTGGAGAGAGATAATGATAGGATGTAACAGAGAGGGTTTTTAGCTGTTATTGCCACCACTGTTTTATAGAAAAATCACCTTGCCCAGTACTTACTCTAGGGGAGGGTAAGATGTCCTGCTCAGTATGTTTAAGAATTTTTAAAAGATCTATCATTTAACCTTAGGTCTAAAACAAAGATCTTTTCCATTTTGTTGAGTATAAATAAACTTTTAACGGTTAAAGACAATCAAAAGTATCCTTTAGAAGCTCTGTACTACAGGATTGAATATATCTGTAACAGATAAAGGACAGGCAAGGAGGTGGTGGCAACCGGCTGAACAGTAAGCACAAAGTTTAATGGTAAAACTCAACTTAAAACAAACATGAACACAGACTCATACAACACAGCCGTGTGCATCTCTCTCTCTCTCTCTCTCTCTCTCTCTCTCTCTCTAACTTGCACCTCCGGCTCCCCTTTATCTCACTCTCCCACTGAACAGCCTATTCAGCGCCGGCCGAGCATCATCACGTCCCGGCCATGCCTTCCTCTTCATCACAATATAATACAAAGCTCTTCCTCAGGCAAAGATTGTGTGTGTATATATCTGTGTGTGGGCAGGTTTGGGTGGTTTACGAGGAAATATATTTAAGTTACAAACTGGTAATTACTAGAGTATTATGCTATTAATGTGGTTTATGAGGGCATTTCTAGTGTCCCCATAATTCAAATCGCTTAAAAAAATATACTAAACTTTTTTTTTTGAAAATGCAGAACGTTTTTTTGTGAGGGTTAGGGGTAAGGTTAGGGGATAGAATCTATAGTTTCTACAGTATGAATGTCATTATGTCTATGGAGAGACCTTATAAGGATAGCTGAACCAGCGGTGTGTGTAGAGACTCTCAAGGGGGTTTTAGGGCATGATTCATCCTTCCTTTTATGTGGAAGAAGCAAACCAATCGGACAGTGACAAATGACCCGTACCCTTTTCTCCTCCAACTGCTACCTCCTCGCTTACTATTTTCCCTTTGTCCCCTGATTATATTGTCTTTGTCTGCTTCTTTTGAACTCTTTGTGCTCAGTGTGTCTCTGAACGAAAGGCCCAAGGCAAGGTCTCAATGTGTGGCATGCACACCAAACACTTATTCAGAAATAAGTCTTAATTGCCCAATTTTACTTTCCATGTTCCAAATTTCATGAAATTATATTACCAACAGTGACATCTTAATGTGTATTTAAAGGGATAGTTCAGTGAAAAAGGAAAATTATGTCATCATTTACTTACCCTCAGGTCATTTCAAACCTGTTTGACTTTATTCTTTATAACACAAAATAAGATTTAGTTGTCATATATCTCATAGTGGTTATGTTAGTCTTATTCATTTACATAGTGTGGAATAAAAGATGCAATAAAAGTAAATGATGACTGAGACATACTCCCTAACATACACCGATCAGCCACAACATTAAAACCACCTGCATAATATTGTGTAGGTGCCACTCATGCCACCAAAACAGCACAAACCTCAGAATAGCATTTTTTACAAGTGTACAGAGCGGTTGTCTGAGTTACCGTAGACTTTGCCAGTTCTAACCAGTCTGTCCATTCTCTATTGACCTCTCTCATCAACAAGGCATTTCCATCTGCAGAACTGTTTGGAATAATTTCTAGAGACTGTTGTGCATGACAATCCCAGGAGATAAAAAAATACTCAAACCAAGCCCGTCTGGCACCAACAATCATCCATGCGATTATCTAATCAGTCAATCATTTGGAATCAGTGCAATGTATAAAATCATGCAGATACGGATCAGGAGCTTCAGTTAATGTTCACATTAACCATCAGAATGGGGAAAAAAATTTGATCTCAGTGATTTGGACCGTGGCATGATTGTTTGTGCCAGATAGGCTGGTTTGAGTATTTATGTAACTGCTGATTTCCTGGGATTTTCACGCAAAACAGTCTTTAGAATTTACTTCAAATAGTGCCAAAAACAAAAAGCATCCAGTGAGCAGCAGTTCTGTGAATGGATATGCCTTGTTGATGAGAGAGGTCAACAGAGAATGGCCAGAATGGTTCGAACTGACAAAGTCTAAAGTTACTCAAATAACTGCTCTGTACAATTGTGGTGAGAAGAATATCAGAATGCTATTGTGAGATGCGGGTTGGCGCTGTTTTGGCAGCACAAGGGGTGGGGACCAACACAATATTAGGCAGGTGGTTTTAATGTTGTGGCTGATCGGTGTATCTTTTTGTGTTCTACAGAAGAAAAAAGTATGGGTCTGAAACACATATGGGTAAATTAAAGGAATAGTTATAAAATACTATACTCTAGTCCATATGGCTTTTTAAGATTCAGAGTAAGAGTGAGAGGAGTATGCTCTTTTCTACCTACGGTTACTGTCTTTATAATATTTTTCTGCTTGCCTTGGCAATGAGATGCCAAGACTATTAATTGCTTGGCTACCTCTCTTTCTCTCTCTCTCTCTGACAGTCTCTCTCTGTCTCTCTCCCATGCACTCTCTGTTTTTCCTTCCCTCACTTGTTCCTTTTTTATGGATGCCAAGTACTGCTGGCTGATAAGAAGAGAAGAGCAAGGCCACCCTAATGCTTACTGAGCCTGTCTATCTCCCCCTTTCCATGCTCACTGTGGCTATGCTAATGTGATGGGCCAGTCCGCTTAAGCCTGAACACTTCATAACTAGGGACACACAACACTGCACCGCACAGCTCAATCACTTCACTATAGCAGCTCACCAATATCTGCTTCAAATAAAATTGGCTACAACACAGAACCACCACACCAGTTCAGCCAGAAAGCGTGTGGTAGCTAAAGATTGCCCCTGATATTGCAAGAATGTAGAAAAATATTGGTTTTCAGGGGATGATGGAAGGTAATTAACAATACTATAATGCAGTATAGCATGAAATGAGAGAGTTTCAGTCCATTCATAAGGGGTTTTAGCAAGCTTTTAAAATTATCTAGTGTTCACTGTGGCATGCAGTTATGTGCAAGATTGTTTGTAGGACTGTCGTGGTCCTTCAGCTTTTATAAAAGTATTTTAAGACATTGGAGAGGCAGATGGTTTCATTACTTTGCTAATATTTGAACACTTTGGGTAAAATTGATTTGAATTGCTATACTTGTGTAATCATGTTCTCAAAGCCGTCTTTTTAGGGCTGAGTATCGAGTTCGATACATTTTAGGCACAGACAGAATTGCCTCTAAATAATCAAGTATCGAAAAATATCTTGTCATTCGGTAAACAAATTTTGATACCTAAGGGGTTAATCTCGTCAACGTCAGTGATAAGCATGTAGCTTGCTAGATATGCCCAAATCTAAAAGTGCCAGTGTTTGGGCATCAAGGAAAAACACTAGTTTATGCCAGTTATGCCCAGAGACACGGCTCACACGTGAGGCTGTAGTGTGTGTGTGTGTGTCTCAACCCCCATAGATGTAAAAGATGTGCAAACGATCAAAAGTTTGGCTACATTTCAACAGGCTCGATGCCAACTGCGCGCAATGCAATATTTGTGACAAGATAATTGCTGCCAAGACTGGCAACACGACAAATCTGATGAAGCACTTGACAGTGCATGGAATAAACTTAAGAGCAGAAAGTTGCTCTTCGACTGCAAGAAGACCGAGCCGGTGCAGTCATCCTCTCAGCGTCCTCCTGCCACAGACAGAACATGCCCGCCACACGAGTCCTCCTCCAAACTACTGATGAACGCAGTGGTGCTATGACTGGGACACCAACAGGTAATGTTAACATTTAGCAAACAAACCAACAAACAAAATCGTCTAACTTGTAGTGAGTGGTACATGCTTGTGTATGTTAAATTAACGTTTCTGTGCACTTTGACATAGTCCTATAAACTGTGACCTACGTAACGTTAGATATTGTTTGGTTGTATGGCTATAGATAGCTAGCAAAATCGATGCGAAAATGCATCAGTAACTGATCAAGGTTGACAGTAACTGATCATGTTTAACATACATTAAACTAGTTATCTTGTTAAACCATACATATCCTTTGGGTTGGCTGAATTAACAGTTTAGCTTTCTTGTTTTTTGTTTTTTTTCCTCTTCACATTAATGTTAAAAGCCTCTGGAGTTGAGTCTTTGAGTCTGTAAAAAAATGTCAACAAACTGAAAAAATAAAATCAAAGTTTTTTGAGGTAATGTGTAATATTTGTAATCTTGATCAAATGGATTTCATAAAATTGGTATCGAAAAAAGTATTGTTTAGGTATCAGTATCAACATTTTTTGAACGATACCCAGCCCTAGTTACAATGCCACAAGAGCCAAGTCTATAACAGAGCAACACTTACCCTAACCTTATTTTTCTGCTGCTACCCTATTCATCTTTACTTTACTTATGCTTATGCACATTACAAACCCTAACATTTTGTGGAGCAGTTGCACACAAAACATCCATGTCAAGTGGAATCTTTCTCCTGCTACTGTTCAGTACGTCTCTATTTTCCATGTATGACTTTGTAAAAGGTGTACCAGAAGCTGAGGAAGTACACACACCTTAACTGGGTGCCAAACTTCCCAATGCGTAATTGTTATGTATAATTTTCCATCTAAAAATTACTAGAGAGAGAACGGGGAGGCATGAGTCTCAAGAGCACCAACCCTGAAAAAAGAAAAAAGTTTATTTCCATTTGATTTATTTATGTTTTGCATACTTTCGTTATCTTTGTTGGCAACCACTGACTCTTTCAACAGTCGTTTAGCCTTTTTGAACGGAATAACTTCAGTTTCTCCTGTTTCCCATTTGGACTAATGTCAGTGCAAACAAAAGACCAGCAATGGGAAGTCTGAAATGCAGCGCTGTGGGTTTTTGTTCTTACAATAAAAAGATTTGTTCAAACTGCAGGGTCTTGCCCTAGGGAAGGATTGTCACTGATTAGCAATCCATATGAAGTGTCAACTGGGATTTGACAAGTATTATACAAAGTGGACAATCCCCGCTGGAGATTTCTCCTGAGTCGAAGCATATTGTCTGCTATTGTTCGCCAGAGAGAAATTTGCCCTCCTGGCCGACCCATGTCATTGTGTTATAAATCTAATTATTAGCCTCAACTCATTGGCTGTGTTTGTCCAAAAGCCTGTTTGTGCTGTTTTTTGTGCCTAATGGGAAGAGATGAGAGCACATCAATGATACATTGACAGAATACAGCTCTGCCCCACTTTTCTGTGTTGTTGCTCTTGTTTTCGCGATGGCATCATTGCAAAGGCACAGATAGGCTTCAGGGCAGGGGATCCCTGTGCCCTACATTCTAGTTTTAGCATGTGAGGTTAAGGGGCACATCTGTATCACCTCTCGGCTTTATTCCTTCAGCACAGCTGGGGTTCGAAAGGGTGTGTGCTAGCCCTGTCCTTTTTTCCGGCATCACCCTGGCTACCGAGCTGAGGATGAAAAGAAGTATGAACCATTTTTGTTCTGTATTCTTTATGCTGTTGCTGCACAGCTGGGCTTCAAACCAGCCTGCTCTGGCTGTGTTCTATATTCACCATCTCCATGGAAGCACAGCTGGGAAGGGATGTAGCCCTCTGCTGCAACTGTACCAGAGCATCACAGCTTGAACCTCCAGAAGTCTTAGGGCATTCGGCCTGAATTGAGTGTGACTGAGAAACTCAAACACAGCATATGAAATGAGCTTTCCATCTTAATCATTGCTCTCTTCAATGCACTGCATGTGGAGAAAATATCCTTTTTTTTTTCTTTTTTTTTTTTTTGCAACCAACACTGAAAAAATTGCAATTTTTATTTACAGTGATATTAGTATGATTTGATATCTACAGGCATGGTCAGAATTATTTTTTTTCCTCCTGCCTGCTGTAGCTCTGACCTTCAGCCACCATTTATTCTTCGTCCCCTGTATGCAATTGCAACCCTCACCCCCCCAAACCCCCCTTACCTTGAATTCAATCTCCCAATACAGTTTCAGTGGATGGTTAGTTGATGGACCCAGAAATGTTTAGTAATGGACTGTGTGTCTATGAAGATCATGCCCACAGTCTGTGATTTTAGAATTATCTCAGAGTTTGAAATGCTTTCGTTCTCTATTTTGAAGTCCTTTTTTTGTACAGCTGTAGTGAGCAGAATAACATCTCAGAATGCACAACCCATTGAACCTTGAGGTGAATGGGCTTTAACAGTAGAATGCCATGTCGGGATCCACCTTTGTCAGCCAAGAACAGAAAGCTGAGGCTGCAGTCGGCACAAGCTCACCAAAACTGGACAGTTGAAGACTGGAAAAACATAGCCTGGTCTGTTGAATCTTGATTTCTGCTGATGCACACATATGGTAGGGTCAGAATTTGGTGCCAACAGCATGAATCCATGGACCCAACCTGCCTTGTGTCAACAGTCCAGGCTGGTGGCGGTGGTATAATGTGTGGGGAATGTTTTGGACAGTTGTAAAAAAAGGACTTCAATATTGGTCTGTTTTTCACCCACACTTATCATATCGCTTCCGAAGACATGAATTTAACCACTGGTGATGAGTGGATTACCTTTATGCTGCATAAATGTCCTTTTTTGAGCTTGGAAATTTTGGACCCCATTGAATTGCATTGTATGATTATATTCACATCATATCTCCATTTATGATGCTTTTTTTTTGTTGTTGTTGTTTACATTTTGGAGCTTGATGACTCCAGTCACCCTTCACTTTTATTATATGGAAAGTAGTGGCCAGGAATTAAAACACAAACAAACAACACAAATCTTTTTCTTAGTCATATGACTTTGGAGCAACATGATGAGTAGAATGTCTTTAGTCTTGACGCTGTGGTTTAAGATATAAGGTGGCGCTTGTTGATAGAGCAAATATATTTAATCAACATGCTGAGGAGGTTATTTAGAGTTCAATTGAAATTACCAGTGTTAGCTGCATGTAGGCATGCAATGTAATGAAGAAGAGGTGTGAATCTTCACTGGCCTCACGATTCGATTACTTTTTTCAGTTTCTTCAAAATTAATTTTTACTCTTATTTTTTCCCTTTCAGCTTTTTATTTAACAGCTGTTTTAAAAATCAGAACGAGTCACATAAACTAGCCTTTTACATTCAGTATGAGCTGTGAACAAAACATGGACTTCCACAAGATTAAATAAATGGTTCTATAGTTTAAAAGAGTATCTGAGTTTTTCAGTTCTTTCTTTAGAACCTAATAAAAACTCTCTTAAAAGCACAAACAAATATTGGTTTTCCACACTGAATACTTTTAATTTAACTGATTTTTTTATTTTATTTTTTATTTAAGCATTGTAAATAATTTAATAGTATTTAATTATTATTTAAAATTAATTTATGCCATGCTATTCATTTTCATTTTTAAGCACAAATAGAAGTTGCTGGTCCAGGATGAGAGATATGTCTGCTTCTATGAGAGTGCAGCTGTCAGCTTCTCCTCTCCTCACCTGCACAGGTGATAGTATAAATAGAGCAGTTGTTGCTTCAGAAATGTATCAAGCATCCCATATGCACTGTTTTATCTGTTTGCTCTACGAGTACAAGATAAAACCTTTATCATTAGGTGTGCGCACTGTCCTGACAAACGAGTGACCGGTAATGACAAGCCAGTGAAATGGAGAGTCTGCAAGAGTAGAGAAAGGCATCGGGGTATTTGATACAGGTGGTCTGCAAACAATTGTGTTTGTGCACTTGACTTTAGTGTATCCACTTAACTCACGTCTTTGTTTCCACATCTGTCTTTGGCCCCACACCACTGCTCTGCCATGATTTAAACTGAAATCAGAATCGATTCTGATTCTTTTGAGGATCAATTCATAATTTTTTGAGTATGAATCATGATGCGTCACTGAAACAGCTTTCCAACAGCTCTATAATGAAGTCTGTCAGAGTTTAATATAAGCTCTTTGTACATTTGTCCATAATAGGGGAGTATGCACTTACAAGCACTGCTGCAGACTTCTTTGGTTGCAGGCTAGCTGGCAGGCATGCCGTCCCTTGCCCCCGCTGCCCGTGGTCATAGAATCAGAAACAATTACTTATGGGGAACTTTGATGATTTGAAAGTAATTCAGTTTATTCTCCTTAATTTCACTGGTAATAATGTTGGCCTCACAGTTGTGCCATTTGTGTCACCTTAGAAATGTATTTAAAATAAGTGGTAGAATTGCAGTTTATAGTGATGCTACTCCAGTGGTGCTTCAAAAACAACATATCAAAATACCATACCATATTTATTTTCTTAACCCTCTGGGGTCGACGGACGCGCCGGCACGTCCTGCTGGATATTGTCGTCATTACAGCAGAAACAACTTAAAATACTCCATCATTTTTGGGTATACAGATAAGTGTAAGACATCATTAAAGACTATAAAGGGTCTACTTTTATTTGTGTACACTCACAATAACAACAAAATCTTGTGCTTTTGTAAAATAAAGAAAATATAAAGGGTGAGCTTTCAGCAGTCTCTGTGTTCACAAGCATATTTCAGAAACACGTCACTAAAATGAACTGAAACTACTTATCACACAAACATGAAACATTTGTCTAAAGAAAACTTAAAATGTCTACTTTTACAAATTTAAAACAAATATTCTCCTGCAATGCAATCTGTATGAAACAAAGTGCACTTTTTACTAAATTATGCACTGGTCTATCTAATTATCTGTAATGTGATCCCACCCACCAGCAGAGTGCGCCATTCATATGCTAATGTGCTGAGACGATCAACGCAAATGTACCTGCCCCTGACTGTGAGGTTTGATGTAAACACATTTCATTCATTTTTCTGCGCGTTTGCAACGATACACAAGTGAGAAAGCTCCAGGATTGTAAGGAAAAGTTAACATTTTCCTCAGAAGAGGAGCGGGACTCCGATGAACATTTGTATTTTGAAGAGAGACTTGATCCAGCCGAGGATAAAATTTAAGATGAGTAAGCCATTTAGTTTCCATTAGTTGGCATGCTATTTTATATAAACGTGCACTTTTACATACTGTATATGTACATACATGTTGCTCACATATTATTGTTGCCCAGTTTGTGCTGAATACAGTGCTATCATACTTTAGCCATTAATATGTTTTTAAGCAACTGAAAAAAGCACAAATGTATGTACAAAGCACAAAGGCATGTCTAAACTTCTCCAGTGCCCAAAATACCCTCAGACCCCAGAGGGTTAATAAACTTTGTTTTCTCATAATGCCTGATTCACCAGGTCATGTTATTGTAAAGAAAAATATCTGTTTTATGAACAAACATCTGTTTTCATCAAAAAGTAATTGCTTTCTCTGATTCTGAAATGACTTTATTTGTTGATATAACCATGGATGGGCAGTAGAGAAAAAAATATTAACCAATAATATCATAGCTCATTGATCACTATCCAATTAAATCTAGATGGGTAAAATCAAGTCCTGCCTTGTACAACATATTATTTCCTAATGTGTTGTACTTCACTCATACATATGTTGCATAATGAACTGTTAATGCAAATACCATTTAAGAACCATTTAATGTTGTCTTAAAGGTCAAAATGAAATCTTTTTACTTCCTCGATGCATATTCTTGCTCTTGTTGTGCACTGAATTGTGAATTTTTTTCCAAAGAAACTTTTGTAGTAACAGTGTGGGCTGGTATGTCAATAGATATAATTAAGTCCACCCAACATTATTGTATAGTGCTGTTCAATGTAATGCAATTTTTTTAAGTGTTCCATTTCATGTCATTATAAAATGAAAATTGACCTTATTTACTGATATGTGATTTACTAAATACTAGGGCTGTCGATTTATTTAAAAAAAATATGCAATTAATCACAATGCCCCTGAACCGTAATAAGGAAGATTCCTGAGAAATGCAAGTTTGTAGAACAACCTGTTTACTCCAGAAGGCAGTAAGTGCAATTTCAGCTGTATGAGCAACGCACAGTTTATACAGTGAAGAAAACAACACTTCAGTAGGCAGAACAACACAAACATGCCTTATGTTCTTGTGTTCAAAACACTTGAAGGAGCGCAAATTCGAACTAAGGGATCTCAAGATGTGTTTAAAGATTGAGTATTACACTATATTTAACTTGACACAGTGACCTAAACATTTTATGTTTATGACACAACGCACTCGAGGCACTACACAAGCATGTCTGACGCAGGTGTAAATTGATAGGTCCTTAAACAAGCCCTCATAATAAATCTTCAACTGATTGACAAATTCACTTGTGAAATGGATTGCTGTGAACTGTATGCCAATGATTTTCTTATGATCAATAATATGGTAGTAAACAATACATTGTATTCTAAATCCGCTTTTTGTATTGTCTTATCAATGATTAACTCTTCTGCTATGAATGTAATGCATTTTAATTATCTGAATTTAGATATATATATATATATATATATATATATATATATATATATTATATATATATTATTATTATTATAATTTTTTATTTTTTTATATATATATATATATTTAAAGATAACTATGTATAATTATTTCATCATTATATATTTAATTATTGTTATATGTGGGGCTTTCTCAGCAAATATTTGTATATGCGATTAAATGCGTTTAATCAGGATTATTTAATCGGGACACCATGTAATTAATTCGATTACAAATTTTAATCGATTGACAGCCCTACTAAATACACATTCCTAGTCTTATTTTGCATGATTAATCAGTGCATATTTTTTATAAAGAAAGAAAATGACAGGTCAGGCTCCATTTTGGGAATGCCCATGCCCAATATTAACAATCTGCTCAAATCTCATTTTTGGAATGCCCGTGGTACCATTGTATGCCCACTATTCATAATCCAAACAATTCCCGATGGAAAAAAATTAAGTCAAGCTTTATGTTATTTTCTTGTTGAAAATCCCTTTTTAAGTGGAAATACGTCATAAAAGAAGTAAAATTGGTTGCGAAGGCTGCTTTATGAGAAATGGGCTCTGTGAACATGCAGTGGCTCCAGAGATCAGAGATCAACTGTAGAGTGCCTTAGAGAAGTGATAGTGAGAGAGTGTAAGTGAGAAAAGGGAGGTTAGAGTAGCCCTCGATTAAGTCCATAGCGAGAGAAAGAGTACTCATGCAGGAGATGGGGTCACATCCCAAACGTGGAATAGGGGTCAACTAGGGGAGGGGTTGGAGGGTAGAATAAAGGGGGATAAGTCATGGCGAGTGAAGATTAGGGGGAGCCTCCTGGGCTGGAGACAGCCAAGGTTGCTAGGAGACAGTGGGGTGAGAAGAGATGTGCTGAGAGCATACAGAGTGATAGTGTGCCAGTTTGAAGGCGGAAAGCTCTGTGCCAGTGATTTTAGAAAGCTGCCATTGTAAAGGCATCAGACCAAATGCGCACAAGATATACCAAAGCAAGATACTCAGCCAGGGTCTATCACCCCACATCAGTTACAAGGGGCATCTGGGTGAAAACCATCCCTCCGACTGCAGATGTGCTGATCCAGACACTCAGTGAGGTGTCAAAGGGGAAAATCATTACACACAGCAGCACATCCCTGTGTATGTATAATTTAGATTGAAGATGTATCAGTAATTGGCAGGGTTTAAACATTGAGAGCTGAGGTAATTGAACAGTCTCTCTACTAATGGAAGCATGTCAAACATGAGCTTCCACCCAACTGACAGTGAATGACAGGCATGCTGCAGAGTCAAAAGAGAGGGATAGAGAATGAAAGAGAGAGATACCGACTTGGAGGAATGAGTCAGAGAGAGTGAAAGACAAGTCACTGTTCTCTTTGAATGGAGGTTGAGATGAAGATGTCATGATGAGGAAAACAAGTGTTTGGCTAGCTCACAGCCACGAGGCTGCCTAGACAGATTTCTCCCTCTTTAGCACAAGCTCTCATGTGGGTTGTCATTTTGCAAAACAGACCATGAAAGAAATGAAGAAACCTTAGAGTCCCTCCAGCCATCCCAATGGTACCCATGTTCAAAATGGCCCCATTTCCTGTATGACAATGAAGTTGTCAGAATCAGAGAAATTTTGACTTAAAAAATTACTCAAATTCATACAGTAAACACTTATATTTCTCTCATTCTCTCCTCTTATCTCATTCCAACTCTTCTCCTCTTTTCTTATTCTCTCCTCTTCCCTCATTTTCTCTTCTACTCTCCCCTGCTCATCCTTTCATCTCCTCTCCTCTTTTCTCCTTTCCCCTCCATTTATCTGTCTCATATCATATCTTCTTGTCTCATCTTGTCTCCTCTACACTCTCCTCCTGTATTTTCTCATTGTTTCATCTCATCTCATCTCCTCTCCTCTCGTCTCCTCCTGTTTCTTCTAATCACTTATTTCCTCTCTCCTCCTGTGTCTTATTGTCTCCTCTCATCACGTAACCTCTTGTCTCGTCTCTTGTCCATCATCTCGCTCCTCTCGTCTCATAACATGTCTCCTCTCACCTCGTCTCATCTCCTTTCGTAACCTCATGTCTCCTCTCGTCTCCTCTCCTCTCATCTCAACTCCTCTCCTCACTTCTTTTCTCATCTCATCTACTTTCCCCTCCTCTCATCTCAGCTTGTCCTCTCATCTCGTCTCCTCTCCTTGTCTCCTTTGTCATTGTTTCGTCTCGTCTCCTCTCATCTTATTTTTTCTCTCTTCTCCTGTTTCTTCTTGTCTCTTCTCATCTCGTCTTCTCTCTTTTCATCTATTCTCTCATCACCTTTCATATCATCTCTCCTCATGTTTCCTCTCTCCTTGTCTGCTCTCATCTCAACTCCTCTCCTCTCCTCTCATCTCCTTTCTTCTTGTCACCTCTCTTGTCTCATCTTTTCTCATCTTATCTTGTCTCTTTTCCTATTGTCTCCTCCTCTCTCCTCTCATCTTGTCTCTTTTCCTCTTGTCTCAATTTCTCTACTCTCCTCTCATCTCACCTTGTCTCCTCTTCACTCAAATAATTTAGTCTTCTCTTCCCATCCCTTCTCTTTTCTCTTCAATTCTCTTGTTTTCCTGTCTTCCATTCATGAATCAGAGCCATGAGAGCACCAGCAGCCCTTATAAATAAAGCAAGAGGGGAGAAGGAAACCACTCTTTCTCTATTTTTTACTCTCTTTCTTTCGACTAAGTCACACGGCATCGCTCCATCCCCATTACGTAACCACTGAAAATAAGCCCAGCAAAAACCCTTTGCAGAGGCCCTGAGGAGTGTCCTAAGAGATCCTGGCAAATTACAAACCCCCCTCTTTATTTTCACACAAGATGAAAAAGCACAATGATATGTAAAACTAGTGCAAATGGAGTCTTCTGCATCACAATCAATCAGATCTTCTTAAGTCTTTTTTTATTTTTCCTTCATTGGCCACCTGAAGACCAAGCATTGATATTGATCTTTGATTTTTGGCATAACTATAAATGCACACAGAGAGAGGGAGTTTTATCTCTATTGTATTTCAACTCCCTTCTCTCCTGGGATGCTTCCCGCACTCACAACACAATGCCACTAAAATGCCAGCAGGGAAATGGAAGCATTATTCACCAGTCTGCCATTCATAGTAGCTTTGCGGAAAGATGCTGGCTTTTGCAGCCCATACCTCACCAGAAAATGCCAATGCCTTTCATGTGACTTCCCCACATCAGACGACCATTCAAATTAAAAACAGAGGCCGATTCAGGGGTGTTGTTTTCATTCTCTATCGTTTTTTAAACAGTTTTTTACAGGATTGCCATCTAAACCCAATATAGACAGACAGAAAGCGAGGGAGAGTGAAAGAGGGGGAACAGCACACTCTATATTTGATGAAGTGGATCAAAGCACTGCCACACTAGCTGCCACAACTTGTGCCTCTGACTTTTTATTTAAATTCAATACATTATTTATTTTTTTGCTTGACAAGTTAATGTGGGGTTCTTTGATAAGAACTCTGATAAAGCTCAAGGGGCTGTGTCTTTTCATATGTTTGACTTATATGTTTATGGAGAGCATCAAGAAGAGAAAGACTGTCAGAAAGACATGGATGATAGCAGCTCTAAAAATGTCACTGAGCCACCGGATGTACAATAGGTCTACCGTCATGTAACATTTTTAACTGGAATGACAGAGATCACCGATCACAAAGTGGAAATTAAATCAAGCGTCTCATTTGTGTGTGGGTGGCAATGAGGAGAGATAGACAGGCCGAATACACTACCTCGTCAGACATGCATGCACACATACAATCTTGATAAACCTTTAGTCAGCTGTGTAGATCCTGAATAGGTTCAGGGAGAATCACTGGGCTATCTCCATCCCATAAAGATACCACAGCAGTGATGGCAGGCCAAATGATAGAGGAGATTTATGGAGAATTCAGGCAGCCGTGGTTCTGCTAAATTGGTCTGCATTGTTCTGCACAACTCCCAAAAAAATGTGCTGTTAAGAGAGAGTTTGGAGTACATGCAAGGCAGGCCTCATTAATCTGAAGTTAGTGGAGCTGCATTATTGAACTCAGACTCGGGGAAGGACTTTAACGGGTTATATACGGAAAGATGTTGTGCACAGTTGGACGGTTAAAGATAATGGCCCATGCTCATTTTTTTAGATACTTCAGAGACATTGGAATGCAGTCATTTGATGTGATTGTGTGGTCCCCCTTGCTAGGGAAGCGTGTGCTCCCTGGTCTCTGAGAAATGGCCAATTCATTTATGCATTTACACTCCCAAAACACTTCAAAATGTACACCCCCACCACCACCACCTCCCTTATAAAGCAACAACCAAGGCTGGAAGAACTCTCTCAGTATGGCTCTCCTACATGGGAAATCCATCTACTAAGTGTCATCGTTATATGTTTTTTACCGCAGCTGCTATAGGCTAATGAAACGTGTCCACTGAGGGTAAAACAGAGGAGGAGAAAAAAATTAGATACATTCTCCATCCTTAAAGCCGAATAATCTTTTCATGGATTACCTGCTCACTCAGAGAATGATCAGATAATTAAAGATAACACCACTTCAGCTTCCAAATAGTACCGGGTCAGTGCTAATACCAAGATGGCATAACAAGTGAGTCTGAGATTGTCAGGGCACATTTAGGGCTTCATACAGCGTCTGTATTCTTTTCTAATACCTACCGAGAGCAAAGCCAGAGGCAGAATATGTTGAATGTGTCCTTTATTCCTGCATTTGAAGTGGAATTTATCAAATAGATGCTGAAATATGAGGAAACCAATGCCAGACTTGGGTGGTGCGTGGAACTATGTCTACAATGGGGCCTGTTTATTTTTGGCTACCTAGATTTAACAACCTTGCTGTGTTTGCAAAGTCTTGTTTGAATAATGAATATCAATAGCATAATTACTGCACTGATGAAATTAAAGTGGATGGACACCACGCACTGTTTTCCATGAAAAGGGGGAAAAGAACGAGAGCTCCGTCCATCAGTGTTAATTACATGGAGTTTTATTCAGCTCGTGAACTAATTAATGTCTTTTTTGAGGGGAAATCTAATGGACCACCTGGTCATTTCATTAGACGCCAAAGGCCTTTATGGGTTTAAGAGCCAATAAAGCTTGTTCTAATCCAAACCTTCATTACAATCGAATAAAAGATACACTCATGAATATGTATGTTTTAGCCATATACTGTATGTAGAGCATGATAATGAAGTCTTTTGTTAACAATGGGCCATTACTCTCCCTCCTTGATAGACAGTGATGAAAATGAAGCCTTATAGATTTATGTAAGCTTTGAACTTTTGGATCTGACAGGGTTCGAGCTAAAGGATCTCAAAGTTTTTCAGTTCTTTCTATGACTCGTCCTACAGCAGTTTATACTGGCAGGTAAGACTGCACGTCTCTTTCAACATGTTATTATACAAGCCTAGAAAGAGATACAATGTACACACTGGCAGCACATTGTGTATATGTGCATCATGTGTGTAAAAGATAAAAAGAGAGAGAGAGATCACGGTCTATCAGAACCATGAATGTATGAACCGTTCCAATCCTGTCAGCTAATGCTGTTTGATGTATTAACTATGAGGATGGGGGCTGTGTGTGTGTGTGTGTGTGTGTGTGTGTGTGTGTGTGTGTGTGTTTGTGTGTGTTTGTGTGTGTGTGTGTGTGTGTGTGTTAGCAAGCATGTGAGAGTGTATGTGTGAGAGAACATTAAATGTGTTTTGCTTTTTGTGCTGTTGAATAGAAGGGGATATGTGTTGAAGCTGTTTGATGTTTTAATGTTTCAAGCTGATTGTGAATCTCTATGTTCTGTTGGTTTGAGTTTTAATGAGTTTTAATCAATCTTTAATTTTGGCCAATGTGTAAACAGTTAGCCTTATTTATGGAAATTTTAACAGAAGCTCTGCAGATGTGAGGACTATGATGAGTCATTGCTTGTGTGACCAATGTTTATATGCATATGGGTGAGTATGATTGTACTGGATTGTTGCCAACATAGACCTTGTGATTTATCACCAAGTTGGTCCTAGATATATCTTTAATCAGAACCTGTGTTTTTGTTATGCACTTTGTTTGCATGTCTTCATTACAAGTATGACTGAGTCACAATAATTTGAAAGGTTCGAGTAATAACAGTGATTCATTAAGGTCCCTGAGTTACATAATATTTTAGTTGATGTTTGGGGTTCAAAGGCATAGTGGTCACTGTAGACAGTCAATGCATTATAATGCATTAACAGACACTGTGAATGTGTGATCACACAAGGGCCTTCTTTAAGAAACAGCAACTTGCTGATTTTATTTCTGTGAAACTGGCACAAAATAATTTCTTTTCACCAGCTTCACTTAAACTCCATACCTGATTTTCAAGTGAAGTAGGATCTGTATCTTGAGAGTTCCGTTCAGACTGCCTGCAACACACAACGCCAGAGCGACAGGATGTCATTCATGCATGGATATAATAAAACAATGATGCATGAAAAAGACATTCTGAGATTCCTATATTGAGAGATTGTTCATTTGTTAATGATACGATGCATTGAGCACTGTTGCAGGTTATATAAAAAACTCTCCTAGGCAAGAGAACTGCTTCCTTGTCATATTAGATTGATATCTTAGATTTACTGGCAGTACATCTCATATGTGATCATATTTTCAAAGCTATGGTCAGTTGTGCCATCCACTAATAATGTTAAAGAAACAGCAGTAGGAACGCCCACTAGCGATGTCACTGGCGGTGTGAATAGGCTTTAAACAAGCTTTAAACCTTACAATCTGGCGACATCCAAGATTTATAATCTAACACACAGTCACCTCTGAAACTAATGGAATGGCAAGGCCAATTCACTTGTTTTTGCTCTACACCAAAGACATTTTGATTTGAGATCAAAAGATGGATATGAGATGAGGGTTTAGGATATCAGCTTTTATTTCCTAGTATTTACATCTAGATGTGTTAAACAACATAAAACCTTTTGTGTCAGAACACCATATCTTTAGGCAAGCAAAAATATTGGAACATGTGATTGACAGGTGTTTTTTGTTTCCCAGGTGTGTCCTGTTAGATTGTTTCTTAACAATAAATAGCTCTGAAAATCTACTCTTGTTTTAGCCTTCAGTTTCAGCTGTGAAGACTGCATTTATTGTCAACACGGATAAGTCAACATGAATATCAGAGAGCTGTCTATGGGAGAAAAGAAAGCCATTTTGAAGTGGAGGAAAGAGGGAAAATCAATCAGAGGCATTGCATAAACATTGGGCCTAGCCAATACAACAATTTGGAATGTCTTGAAAAATAAATAAACCACTGGTGTACTGAGCAACAGACACTGAATAGTTTGGGCTAGGAAAACAACAACAGCTGATGACAGAAACATTGTGAGAGCTGTAGGGTTGCAGCAGTATACCTGTTTTACGGTATACCCCGGTATGAAAATAGACAGTATCCTACCATGTACATTTGCTTATCTGCGGTATTGAGAAAAAAATGCAACAGGACGGAGTATCACACCTGCATCTGCGCATCTCTTTTCCTTCTCAACTGCCTGTCAGACTCCTCAACTTGCGCAACACACACACAGGCAGCGGGGAAAATGTCAGAGAGAAGTGAGGCAAGGGGGTCTGACGTGTGTGTGTGTGTGTGTGTGTGTGTGTGTGAGAGAGAGTTAAGGCAGTATTTCTCAACTGGTGTGGGTCACAGTCCTATTCGGAATGTGTCGCAAACAGAAGGGAAAGAACAATGACGCGGTTCTCACATTAAAGATATTTCGGCAGCCGTCCAAGTGATAGCCTTTTTAGGACTGCCGAGGACAATTAATGATAATCTCGTAATCAGCTAAAGGCTTCTCATCTGCACTTTCACACAAGTGTAACTGAACCAGCTCGCGATCATGATCTGCTCTTCTTTCTGGTGCATGCGTGCAACGACCAGGCTTGCGGAGCTCAGACCTCAAAACAGATGTGACCAATTTCAATTCTAGTGAGACTTTTCTAGTTTAAAGCGTTTCGGAGGAAGTCAAACCCATCAAACAGTAGGCAGCCCTGACATGCCAAACAGCACTGAGGAGGAAAAGAGCAAAAGAGCAAAACTCATTACACAACATCACCTTTACAAAATTGTTTCAGGATTTTACATGAGTAAAAGTAACTGTTATATTTTGACAAAATGTTATAGTTTCATATGAAATAATCTTAATGTAGAATCTATTAGACCTCATTTTATATCTACAGTGGTAGTTGTAGTTAAAGTTTCAAGATGTGTTTCAGCTACTACTTATTTTTTCATAACTACTATAATTTGTTATTATTATTACTATTATTCAAGACTAGACCATGGTAATGAGGAGCCTTTCCTTCTGTGTAATATGTATGTTCTGTTGAATTATCTTTGAAATTTGGAAACAAAAAGGATAATAATGGGCTCATATAAGTAAATATGCTCTTCAATTTTTAAAAGGAGGAGAGAAAACTTCCTGTAGATTTTGACGTCAACAACAAAAATAATGTTACTTGATGCATGTCCTTGTACTTGAAAACCATGAACAAAACAATGCAACATAAAAGGATTAAAAGGTTACCTTTTTACTATGGTGTGTCGCCACTTGATGTCCAGTGTAAAATCTGTCCTGAAGCAAATCCAGTTGAGAACCAGTTAAAGGTACAGACAGGAGCATTATATGTTAATTATTAATAATCATAGGACATTACTTCAAAAGCTCACACAGCTGATGCTATTTTTCATGTATTAGTTAATTTAACATGCTATTATAACATGTAAACTAACATGCTTTAGTGTTATAACATGTTATAGTTACATGCTATTTTTATCATGTATATAATTCAGTTTATTATTATAATTCTGTTAGGTTAGATTTCTTATTCCATTCATTTTTCATTTATTTTCAAAAGGGAGACTTTTTACACATACTTCCATTAAAAAATGGTTTCAAGATTCAATTATAATAAAGTATTTGTTCAAACAAAAAAAAAAACCCTTTCTGTTTTCACTTCTTTAAGGGTCATTGTAACTGCTAATAATAATTGTGTAATACCATATACCATGAGCTGTGAAGAAAACCCAAAACAACAGTCAGTGACATCAACAACCTCCACAGGGCAGGGGGGAAGGTATCACAATCCACCGTTCGAAGAAGACTTCGAGAGCTGAAATATAGAGGCCATAGCACAAGATGCAAATCACTCATCAGCAGAAAGAATCTGAAGGCCAGATTAGAATTTGCAAAAAATTACAGAGATGAGCCACAAAAGTCCTTTAACAAAGTTTTATGGACTGATGAGACCAATATTAACCTCTACTGAAGTGACGGAAAGGCCAAAGTGTGGAGGATGAAAAGATCTGCTCATGATCCAAAATGTACATGCTCATCTGTGAAACGTGGTCAAGGTAGTGTTATGGCTTGCTTCTGGAAGGGGCTCACTAATCTTTACTGATGATGTAACTCATGATGGTAGCAGCAGAATTAATTCAGAAGTTTACAGGGAAAAAAATGCTGCCAATTTACAGAGAAATTAAACAGGAGGAACTTTATCATTCAGCAAGACAATGATCCAAAACACATTGCCAACACAAAAAAGGACATTAGCAGGGGGAAAATGTGGAATGTTTTAGACTGGCCAAGTCAATCACCAGACCTTAACCCAATTGAGCATGCAGTTCACCTCCTGAAGAGGAGACTGAAGGGAGGAACCCCCCGAAACAATCAACAACAGAAAGAGGCTGTGGTAAAAGCCTGAAAAATCATCACAAAAGAAGAAACCAATAATTTGGTGATGTCAGTGAGTCACAGTCTTGTTATTGCAAGCAAGGGATATGCAACCAAATATTAAGTGTCATTTACTTCAAGTCTTATCTGTTCCTATACTTTTGCTCACCTATAAAACACCTCTAGATGTATATACCAGGAAAGAAAAGCTGAAATCCTAAATTCTGGTCTCATGTCCATCTTTTGATCTTAAACCTATATGTCTTTGGTGTAGAGCAAAAACAAATAAATTGGTTGCCGTTCCAATAGTTTCGGAGGGGACTGTAAACTGTAAATAATCTCTTATATTTATTTCTTAATTCTTCTTATTTTTATAATAAAAAGTGTGTCATCATTAACTCACCCCCTTGTAGTTCCAAACTGATTAGGTAGATATGTCCTAGGTGTGTTTCTTCCGACATCGCTCTCAAATCTGGAGGTCATCATATGTTATGGAATGACGGCAACTTTTGTATTAAAATCATTAATACATCTCCATTGGTGTTCCACAGAAGCAAAAAAGTTACACAGATTTTAAATGAAATGAGGGTGTGAAAAAAGGACAGAATGGGTATTATAATGCACATTCTGCTGCCTGGGTTTTCAGAGTGGAAAATATGGCATGGCCTGCATGTATCCGCAGGGATCAAGACCATGTGTCAGGCCCTTTTTCTGTTTTTATTCTATTTTTTCCAAGCCAATTGTGAATGTCTGTCCTGATAACAGTGCGTATGTGGGGATCTGTGCACATTTGAGAAGAGTTGAAAGCTCTCTATGTATTTGACATGATCACTGATAACATCCCTGGAGCATTATAGCCATTGAAGTGCCATAGGCTAAGGGGGAGCTCTGCTCCCAGCCTGCCTCTGAGTTTGTGGTCAGAGATATACTGGATTTTTATACTGGAGTTGCTTTAACATGAGACTAATGGGTATTTTTGTCTCGCTCTCTAACTGTCTCTATTTGAATATCCTGCAGTAGTAAATGCGTTCAGTGCCCACTGCAGAGGATCACCTCTGGCTCCAGATTAGCCCACTGACCTACAAACAACCCTGTAAAGTCAGTACCTCAAATCCCAGCATGCTTATTGGCTGGAAATATCTCTAACAAAACTAAAGCAAATTCAAGTCTACAGTTTTAGCTCATGTCTGCTACTCTAATTTCCAACTAGCTGACTCACTTTTTAATTGTATTAAAAATGACTGCCGATCTTTAAAAAAATATATAAAATAAATTCCTGGGGTCGCTGAACTCTAGTCTGCAGAATTTGTGTGTAAAGTCTGGTACAATTTAATCCTTGCCTTATCCTGGGTTTTGGGAGCAGATGACCGGACCTGCAAGCTTATTAAAATCAATTTGCGAACTAAGTGCTGGATGTTGTGAAACCTTCTAAATTGGACCCTCTCAAAGCTGATAACATACTTAATTTTTCATATGTAAACTGACTCCTTTTCTCACATTTTCAGAAATGATTGTGGCAAAAAAAAATCTTTAGAATTATGCAGAATCTATTAAAATGTAAAACATGTAAAAAGGAAGAATTTTGTGGCAGGCATTCAAATCCTGTGGAAATATGTAGTCACGTATTCTGTGCATGGCCACAAAATAACTCCATCCATAGCAGAGTACAGTGCATAACATTGGTTAGCTTATTTTTGTTTTAATTGAGACAATGCACAGATAGACAGCGATAGAGCGAGGAGTTGAAAAGAGAGAAGGAGAGATTCAGAGAAAGCCTTGACTTTTTAAGCCATTATCACACCACACTAAGCACAGACAAACACTTTGCAGCGTACGCATACACATGAATGCGTAATCACAAACTCCTCAACTCTACATGCGTTCTCACTTAATTGGAAATGTCGGATCAATGCTTTCTGATTACCAGGCTTCACAAGATAGTTTGTTTCTGGCTTACAGCAGTGGATTTTATCCTTCTCTTTTTTCTTGTTTAAAGACTAACCTCTCTCTCTCTCTCTCTCTGCCTCCCTCGGCACACTCACAGGCCCAGCTGTAGCCATGGCTATACTCATCCATCTGTAATCAGCTTTTAATTCATTAAGAGGACAGAGCTGTGAATTCATCAGCTCTCCGTCGTGTCTCTCACCCACCCGCTAAAATGGGCGAAGAATTAGATGTGAACAAATTCATCAACACTGTCATTGGCTTGGGGTCTTAAAAAGCCTTTAAATCCCTTTGATATTTGCAAACAGTACCCCAGACAACATGTCCTACTAATTTCAAAAGCTCAGGGAGAAAGCACACAAGCGAGCTGGCCTCACTTCAGATAAAAAAAAATTCTAAGAGCAATTTTTACACCCTGTTGAACACAGTTAGGCAGCTGCCAAACCACAGGTCCACTCAGATGGATCAATAGAGGAATTTCGTCCTAGTTCCACGGCCATGGCAGAGTGCTCTGAGCAGGAGTTGAAAGAGCTCTCTAGCTTCTAATTAAACATTATTTTTTAATACCAGTCTCTCTTATTTTATATGTTGAGGAAATTCAAAGCCTGGTTCATTTTTTCAGTTAGAGGGCAGGGAGTGTACAGATAAAACATATTGTCTATCTAATACAGTCCTTAGTAGCATCATTTTAAAAGTGAATTATAACTGAGAGCCATCTACCCATTAGCCTATAAATAGTGATGCAAAAAACAGTCCTGGAGGGAGCTCTGCAAGTCTTGTGCACACTTGAGAGCTTTGTCATCTCTCCCCAGAATCCCATTATATATCAGGTCCTTAAAGCAATTTGAAGCTGAGCTCCATGCATGCCTTCCAGCCAGGAGCTATAGGGACAGAGATATTAACTCTGAAAATAGATGTTTAAGGAGAAAAAAAAAGGTGTCCACTTGGGAGTGGATACTGAGGATTAATTTCTCAAGTGCCTTTCTCCCTCTCCTTCTCTTCCCTCGCTCTTTTCCCATCTGTCTTTCCCTCCATCTCCTCATCATGGTTTAATATTCCACCTGACTTTCCCCACTGTCACTCAATATTTTCAAAACAAGGACTTTCAGAACACCACACAAATGAAATGCAATTTAGGGATACACCGAGCCTCAGAGTTTGCCCACTGTCAAACACAAATGCTTGCAGAAGGATTGAAGAGTACATCTCTCTGAGAAAATGCCTTATTGCGATAGAACAATCTGATCCACCCAGATTGAATTTTAATATTCAAAAAACTTGACACTTGCACTCCAGCGATTTGGCTGAAACTTCTAATGTTGTAAAAGAGACCTGTGTTATTATTTTATGGTATGCCGTGAAGGATCCAACCTCCTCCCAGGAAGACGCATTTTCCACATTGTGAATTGCAGGTATATACCTCTCATATGTTATGAAATGGGTTTTTCTCCTCTGCCTTAAAAGAAGCGGCAGATGTCTCGGGTGCCCTCTGATATGAAAAATTCAATTTAAGAGGATGAGATGGAGAATGGCGGCCTGGCCTATTTTCATTCTCTCACACGAAGGGATATGAGAATGATGTTCTATTGTGATGGGGAAATGATGCCAATCGAACTGCAGAGAAATTCCTTCATAATTCAATTCAGTTTCCTTGGATTTCCAATGGCAGGCTACAGTTCTTAAGAGGTGGGGTGGGAGACAGACAGAGAAATGGAGAGATGTAGAGGGAGGCAAAGAGGGAGTGACAGATGCCAGGTGAATTTAGGGTGGAGAGAAAGATAGAAAGGTGAAATATAGAGGGTGTGAAGGAACTGGGATGAGGGAAAGGTTAGAATTTAGATAGTGTGAAAAGTGAAGGTGAGATGGAAAGGTGTAATAAGGAGTGTAGATTAGAGTGTTTGTTTCGCATCTCGTCCTGTTGATGGACAGGAGGCCGAAGACTTTGAAAGGTTACAGGTTCTCAGCTAGGTCAGCCATGACAGCCATTGTGATCTTACAAGTACATGCCAAAACTGGATTGCAGATTCGTCTGCTGTGTCTTTTCCTAGTCTGCATGGAGATTCCAAGGAAGAAGATTGGACAGCTGCGCAAGCCACTATAAATGTTAATTGTCTTGAGCTCAACATAATCATTAATCAAATTATCTAGATAAAGGGAAAGATGGGTAATATGCCCTTCTTAAAGGACTAGTTTCCTCAAAAATGAATATTATGTGATCATTTTCTCACCCTCATGTTGTTTAGATATAATTTATGTATGAAACATTTGCTCATTTAGTTGTCCCAGCACAACATTGAAAATTATGTAAAAGGGTCAGACCTTATGACGGCAGTCACAGATATTAATGTATAAATATATAGCATTTCTGATAGCTCCTTGTCTTTGCCTTCAGAGAGTAGGGATGTGCGAGGCTAGTTGGCTAGTCGATTAAATGGTACTGATGCTGCTAGTCGACACTGGAATTACTAGTCAGTCATTATTTTACTCCATTAAACTGTTCAAGATTATTTACATTTACGTTTGGGTTTATATTTTTACAAAGGATGCGCTTAAATTACTGTCATGTAAATGATACATTTCAAATATAATGAATATAATGGTTATTACAAAAAGAGCTATGGGAATCATTTCAGTGGTGGTGCAGGAAGTATAGTTCCAAGACGTTGGCTTGCAAGTCATAAATGCATGTTTTCAAATTTGAGTCTTCTTTAAATATGTGCATGCTTGCAAGTTATTTTCCCGTGGAGCTAGCATTTTCAAGTGCATCTCAGGTGAGTCAGGTCCCTTCTTTCATCAGACCACGTTGATGTAAATTTTGCTCATCTAAAATGCATGCTCTGTGTAAGTAGCCTAGAAAATGACTATTTTAGGCTAGCTATGCCAATTATTTATTATTATTAAAGTTATTTATATTTATTTTTCCCTGCTGATCAAGAAGGCTATATTCAATAATGTGCTGATTGCTTAGCTGATTAAAGTATCTTTTATTCTGTGTGTATGTGTAAATTTAGTTTATTGTACATTTCTTATAGGCCTATTTTTTTTCTATCATAGCTACTTTTTTTAACATCATAACTGTTAATGGTTTACATTCTTAACTGAACAGCTGTCATATCAGGTCATCAGCTAATGCACATCGTAATATATGCACAACTTTTCATCGCATTTTTTTTCTCGTAGATTTTGCTTACCTGTTAATTATTGTTTAGTTATAACGCTATAGAGTTCAATCAAAACTACAATGTTAGCCATCTCCCCTCCCTAAAAAATAGTTTACTCCTGATGGTTTGCGTGTGCTAATATTAATTACCTCATGATGACAAACAGCTGCACGTTGGTTTCCAATATGGTGATTCTGCTTTGTGAGTTAAATAAAGTACCGGGAATTACAGTATGGATGTCAAACGTGATGGGCCCTGATCAAATCTCGTCAAAATCCCCATCTTGGCAAGGTAATATTGTAAACAAATTTGGTTTGTATATGCACATAAAAAAAACCCTTATGTGTGTCAAACCAAAGGATGCAGTAGGCTTTGTAAATACAGCATTACAGACCTGCCACTGTCTGATATGTTTTTACTAAGACAAAAATATCATCAAGAAAAAGAGAAAACTTTCTACCCTTGACTGGATAACTTTAGTAGCTTGGAAGTACCGATATATTATTTACTTAATTTACTGAAATATTTGATACTGCTGTTAGAAAATTGAAAGGTTTTTTTATTCTATTGCTTGCATTTTTTGCTTTCTTATTTTATTATTTACAATTTTATTTAATAATTACTTGAAAAAACTTGAAACAATGTTTACTTAAGAAATTCTTGAAGGCTCAGTGCCATTGTTTTTATGTTATATATATATAAACATTTATTTTTCAATATAAAAGAGTATACAAAAATATTGGCTATTACTTTTGGTGTGGAGAAGCATGATATTTGACTGGCATTGACAGGGCCAGGTTAAGCCTCCCTGGGGCCCTGGGCTAGCTCATGAATATTAATTAGGTCATGTGATTTACAGCTCTATACAGGTTAACCAGTCATAATAAACTAATTAAAATTCATGAGCCACGCCCCTATTATTATTCTTTTTACAGAGTCTGGTGTTGTGCTGGTGGTGCCAAAATGACACAATTCATATTAAAATGAATATTTGATCTTGTGTACCTGGGCTCCACCTAGTGGCGGGGTCTGGGGCTGCAGCCCATGTTGCCCATTGGGTTAATGCGGCCCTGGGCATTGGTATTGAATACTGAAAAAATGTGTTTTAATGTGAAGACTTCTTAGGATGTTTTATGATCAGTTGTATAATAAGTACAAGTAAAGATAGTACTGTCTAGTACGGTTGGACATTAAAGACATTATAAGTGACTTGGTCATCAAAAAGTTCCATTTGGATTTTGGTTCAGCCCAGATGTAATGAGGTAGCCTTGTTATGGATTTAAAATCATGGGAAAGATTTGCATTACTCATTTGAGTTAAATGTTTTGCAATTTTAATATTAGGAAAAAAAAAGCAGCTTATCACTTAAAAAATATCCAACAGTAGACAAACTTGGTAGTATTAAACGTTTGTCTACAGCCATGTGATATTTTGAATTTTTTAGAGCAATTTTCACTGTTCAAGAATGTCTTTCTTTTTTAGATATTTCTGTTTATATTTAATATATGCTATGTTAATTTTTAACCAATATTTTCATTATTTGAATCAGTATTTATATAATATTTATATTTAATTAATAAGTATATATAATTATAGATATATAAGTAGGTAGGTTACATAGCACTCTTAATGGGGTATAGGATATGGGTGGTGGGGTCTCAAATCAATATTCTTTCAGCGGGCCCAAAATTCATATGTTATAATATAACTAGCATTTCTACATTAATGGATCATTAATGGGTGATTCTCACAAAACCTTTCAAGAAAATGTCATGGTCCTATTTTAATTCAAAATCTAAAGAAACAAATAAATAATATTTTGCATTTAGAAAAACTGAATTTATTTTCTCATATCATTAAAAATAATATAATATTATTTATGAAGTACTTCTACATAATAGTAGTATTCCCTTGATACTGTCTTTCTTACTTGCTGATTTTAATTTTATTGATTATTAATTGTATTAAAGTAAAAATTGACTGTGTAATATTAATGGGAATAGAAATTTAAAACAAACTAGAATCAACCTAATTTTCATTCATATAGTTAGAAATGTCCTTTATATATATTCTCTACAGAACCCCAGACATTTTAGATAATTGAGGTAAAGTTTTTCTGTTTTTATTTGTTTTTAGCATATTTTTTTACTTTAAATCTAATACTTGTACAGACTATTTGGTGTCTGCCAAGGTTTGTAGTGATGTATTATGTGGCAGAAATTGGAGGTTGTTCTCTCAACCGCTGTCACACATTTAATTTAGAGATCTTTCCTGCCCTTCTGCACCCACACTGAGTAGGAGATGTAGTGTGAACCCTGGCGCTCTCGCTTGGTTAAAGTCGGTGGGTGAACTCTTGCCGCCGTGTTTTAGTTAAAGGGGATCACATCAAGCGTTCATGCTGCAGGGCTACGGGCGTGTGTGAGGTTCAATGAGCCGCTGCTTCAGAAGACATGTAGAGCAGAGGAAAAATGAGCTGCGCAAACAAACATGACAATGAAGAAGTGCACCTCTGAAGAGATGCAGCTAGCATAAAATCACAGAGAGCTGAGAGAGGGTTGGGGGGGGGGGGGGGGCATACAGATCCGTTCTTATTTTCCATCTGACTCTCACCTACTCTTCTCTTTCCTCTTCCCTCCCCCAGAGTTGTTTCTCCTTTTTTTTGTAGGTGCGATAGCTTGGAGGCAAACAGTGTGAATCAAGGGTCTTCAAAGAGTCCAGGCTTATCAAAGAGACACAGAGAGGGAGAATGAGAGAGGATGGTGGGGTGGGAGAACTCTGGCAGTGTGTTAGAGAGAGAAATGGAATGGAGTGGGTGTTCACGAAAGACATGAAATGAGAAGAAGAGCTTGTGATTGAAATGAGAGAAGGCAGGAGAAAGCTATTGTCAGACCTGTTTAGCATTTGCTAGTGGTTAATTGCACCGGCAAAAGCTCGGTAGAAACAAACCCCTCTGTGTCTGAGAGACATGAGAGCTTCTCCCTCGATGGTTATCTGTCTCGCTGCCTAGAAAGCTGCAGTCTTAAAGCAGCCTGTTTAAAACCGGTACAGGATTTGGGGGCTGCGGCAGTGCTGACACAGTAAAAGGCTGTATTGGTCATTCGCAGCATACAGGGGATCGAGCTGCAACTTTTAATGACAAATCTCATAGTTCATGCAATTTGTTATGACAGCATGCAGGAGTAATGAATTGAATGAATTCATGGTAGGAAAAGCTTGGACCCAACACACTGCCTGCAGCTTAAAGCACCCCATGTATCGGCTATCCATTTGTGGAGTATTTCACCTCAAACCACACCTTGTGCGTGATGAATTGACAAATATCTGGCACTCCATTATCCGCTCCAAGGCATGACACCACAACCATGCAAACGGTATCTAACTTTTTTTAAAGAAAAGACGGGCCAAGTCGTAAATATTTGTTTGTGGTAATCAGCATTTTGCTACAAATGCTGTCAATTGAGCTGAAAAGGTATATTTCACCCAAAAATGAAAATTCTCTCATAATTTGCTCACCCTCATGCCAAGCCAGATGTGAATACTTTCTTTCTTCTACAGAACTCAAAGATTTCTAGAAGAATATCTCTATAGACAGAATAGCTCTGTTGGTCCATGCAATGCAAGAGAATTGATACCAAAACTTTGATGTTCCAAAAAGCACAAAAAGGCAGCTTGTACGTAAAGTATACGACGCCAGTGATTTAATCTATGTCTTCTGAAGTGATCCAGTCTGTTTTGAGTTAAAACAAACCAACATTGAACTCCTTAATGTGCTATTTGGAGCAAAGTTTTCAAAGTTTTGGTCACCATTCACTTGTATTGTATGGACCTCCAGAGCTGTGATATTCTTTTAAAAATCTTTATTTGTGTTCTACAGAAGAACGAAAGTCAAACACATATTGAATGGTTTGAGTGTGAGTATATAATGAGAGAATTTTCATTTTTGGGTCAACTTTAACTTGTACTGAACCCAAAATATTCCTTTAAGTTATTTTCTACGAACCCTACAAATGCTTTTCAATGAAAAGTTAAAAATGTTCTTCTCAGTAAATTCAAAATAATGTCTATGTGTACTCCTTATCCATTGACGTATTCAAGTCCTAGACACAGCAACACACGTTTTTCCCTTACAACGTCATGGGGCAGCCCCCTTTCAGCTGTCAAAGATATGCCTTTAGATGTAACAACACAAATAATATTAATTTAGAATTATGTGTAATATTAGCTCTGCATGTTGCAATTTTTCGAATATTTTATGATCTAAGCGCAGCCCCTTGTCAACTTGTATTACCACAAAATTTTCTTCTAGTTTCTTGTTCCTGTTCAAGTTCCTTCAGGGTCTTGTTGTCTATTTTCTTTAATCTTGTTCTCCTCTACTTTGTCCAGTCCTATACGTGGAGCATAATTTAACCTTGCCATGAGCCCAAGTTCAATTTTAACAGTTAGTCCCAGTAACCCTTCTACATTTAGCCATTTCTGTCCTGGAGACAACAGTTTACCAGTCACTTTCTCCAGTCCAGTCTTTCTAGAGTCCCTCTCTCTAATCTCAGTTTCAGGTCCAAGGCCCTCTCTAATCCAAGAGTCTCTGCTCAGTCCAAAACTCTCTCCAGGCCAAGACTCTGCCCAGTCCAAGACTGAAACTCTCCCCCTCTATTAAAACACCCTCTTTCTACAATCCAAGCCTCGCCTTGAAATGCAACTTCAGTTACCCAATTCGCATTCATCAAAATCTGTCTATTCTAATCATGGATAGCTTTAGTACAAGCATCAGTGCAGAACTTGTGCCGGCTAGATTGGAGGCTGCCAGAACCACAGCCCAGCTTCGTTATCTTGGCCCGGCCTCACTGCCATCACCACACAACCCCCCATCATTGGTCTACAGTGCTCCCCCTGGAGGAAGAGAAAGATAAAGCACTGAGTGCTGAGACAACCCCATCTGCAGAACTGCAGAGCTCCAGCTTCCAGTGCTGAAGGGGGAAAAATACTGCTGACTCTTGAGCAATGCCTGTAGGAGCAGTTTAACCAAGAGTCCATATTTAAACAACTAAATGCCTCTCTTAGGTTTTAATAGTAAGGCATCTGCCCTAAACCACAATTTCAGTTGCTGAGAATGCCATTACCCAATGATGGTACCTGCGATGGCAATAATATTAGTGATTAAATTATCATAACCATAATAATGCACTCTCCCTAATAAAAATGCATTTGAGGATTTTTCTTTTCAAAGTCCCTTACTGTATATCAAACGTGACAATTTGCTTACTACATGTTGGCCTTGTAATCACCACATCCCTTTACAGTGAGCAAGCAGCACATTTGCATTTTCTGCAAAGCTTCATAAGAGCATTTTGCAAAAGATAAAACAATGCCTAAAACATGTGCCACCCGAAGAATGGTGAGCATGCGGTCCCTTGTACTTCAAAGGGTACAAATTAATAAGAAAATTTAAAGAGGAAATACATTTTAAGTTACTGCCCCAAGACAAAAGGCCCAATGGTTCTCCCTTTTGTATCTTTCTCTGTCTTTCAGACACACATTGTGAGAAAGCTTTGATAGACAACAGAGGGACTCACGCTGTGTGTCCATGTTTGAGTTTGCTAAGGAAGTCAATGTAATTACTGCTGTGAGAATGTTCCTCTACGCACTCTAGTGCCTCACTAACCGTAAATACCAGGGCACAAGGGAGCACACGAAGAACAGGTTTACGATTTGTTAGCTTGAGAGAGTAGAGTGTGCACAAACTACAGATGTTTACCGGAAGAGTGTGTCTGAATAATGAGATGTGTGAAAATGGGTATATGTGTAAATTAGTGATATGTAGCACAATTAGCTACAAACATGTATGAATGGGGGGCCTTTCACAGCAACCTTTTTTGTTGTTGTCAATTTGCACTATTTTTGTTATTTGTTTTTCTTTATAAACATTCGCTACTGTAGATTAATATCTTTGAACATTGCACCGCATCTCCATGTTTTTCAGCGTCTCAATTAAAGTTTAACCATTTATTTTCACTGCAAAATGAAGCAACATATTCTTTCCTGATAATGCATTTATTAAAACTAAATACTAACATCAAAACTATAGATGTGTTCTCTAAATTCATAACATTTTCAGATATAGACATACATATCTATGATTGAAATAACATGTTTATCATAAAAATCCACAATAAAGACCTTTTTCCATCTGTTTTCAAAAAATGCCTCTAGATTTTAGTTGTTCCTGCTCATCCTCTGGAAAGATGATGAAGAAGTTTACTGTAAAACAAACAAACAAACAAACAAACCAAAGAAAAAAAAAAGCAGTCTTGCTAAATTGTATGGAACTAAGGCTGCACTGTATGCACAGATGGTACGGTAATTGTGGACATTGATTGACTGGCATGCAGAGGAATGGCATTTCTCCATCTTCTTTTTTGTTGAGATTGAAGTCACTGTAGATCTGCTCACATTAGGCTGAACACTTTGTATGTCTCAGAGAGACCGTGATTCATAATATGATAAATTAGAGGAACTATCAGATCATGTGAGCCTCTTCTGTGTCTTTACTCTTCCACCCTGCTGTGCTCTTTCTCTCTGATTACACATCTCCATTTGGTCTTTCTTCAACTCTTTCAATGGAGTGCACACCTGAAAGAGTTGAGAAAACCTTCCCATTTTCTCATCTCTTCTTCCTCCTATTTTGTCTTCCGTTACCCACTCTGCCTCTTCTCATTTTGCACCTCAACTTCATGTTGTTCTTCCTCTTCCACTTCTTCTTCTTCCTCATTGTTTGTTTGCTCTGCATTTTCATATTTGACCATGTTTATATATAGCAAAGTCATGACAGTTGTGTGAACAATTTAGTAAATTGCATTTTCTTTGCTGTGTGCATTACTAACACAGCAGAAGGCATTTGACAACCTGACATGTGCATTTGAGAGTATTACTTTAATTTAGTTGTTCGTGTTAACTGTTTTAAAAGCATGAATTTTTGATCAGATAAATTTGTATGTATTGTTTTGAAAAAATGAGGAAAATCAAGAAAAATCTGTTTAAGACAATTACAAAGTGTTCAGATGACTGTGTTAATTATATTGAGAGCATTGACCTGAGTTTAGAGAAATGCGTAAATTCGATTGAGAAAAACTGTAAAGATATCCACAATCAAGATAAATAAAAAAACAGCTGATTCCCGTTTTAGCTGAAGACTTTCCCAGGTGTTTTGTCTTCTATGCCATTGCCATCATTACAAAATAATATTTTTGAAACTATTTCTTTTGCAATCATGGATCAACTAGAAGGTAATAGAGAAAGAGGAGTTGGCAGGAGAAGGAAAGGAGTACAAATGTGTGGTAGAAGACCAGTGAGGGGAAGACCAAGAACTGTAGTCTCTAATGAGATGCTGCAAGGGATACTATTATCATGTGATAAACCATGGTCTGTCTTTGAGCGAGGTTGCACTGAGACTGCAGCCAAATCTCCCATTCTCAACAGTCGCATCCATTGTGGAAATATTTCAACAAACAATGCATTCTGCAAGTAAACCTAACTTACAGATATTACAGTGGACAATATGATGTACTGTAAATTAAGATGGTAGAACTACTTACATGTATTTTTCTGTATATAACTTATACAACATTTTTTTAATTCATTTTGAGCTTTTTTGTTATTTTGGAATTATTGTGCCACATGCACACATATGTGAAAGTATAGGAATGCACACTGAACAAAATTGCAGAATTTGATATTTATTCCATATTGTTAGTGTAGAGTGGAGTACATTCTACAGTGAAGTGCCTCTCTTGCTTTGTAACAGAATATTGTTTTACATAAGTAAATAATCAAGCATTCCTTAAGCCAAAATGAAATGTCTTGTAATAATTCCTGTTGTTTGTGTTTATTAGGTCATGTGTTTTTGAATGACATTTTTTCTATTGGTAGAAACAGTTTGCCAGTGTTTTGGTAAACTGAACTGATTTTTAGATATTTATGAAGTGTTGTGATTGTTGTTGGGCATTTTGGATGAAAGATTAACTGTTGTGCTAGTGTAAATGTTTGTAGAGATGACGCGTTCTCAGTATTGAGAAATGTGTGAAAACGACTGTAAAAACTGTAACGGCTACAAACAATGCTTGTACGTGTGTTGTGTTTCTTAACACTTTGGACATATAAGTATTTAGGTGGAATTCAAGAAAAATAATGTACAAACAAATTGATAAATGAGCTTATAAATAAACATGCTGAATTAGAAAGAAAGAAGAAAACCTTTCGAGTTTGGGATGGCAAAGTACGTAGCGTTAATTGCTTCTCTATATGTTTAAATGGCCTTGTTAAAGGGCTTTTTATATTAATTGAAATTGCTCTATTAATGGCTCTAATTCCTGCTCAAAAATGGTTCTATTTGCCTGTGTGTGTGTGTGTGTGTGTGTGTGTGTGTGTGTGTGTGTGTGTGTGAGGGAGGGAGAGAGAGAGAGAGAGAGAGTCTGTTTGGATGTGTGTTTGCAGCCTGACACTATCGATCCTTTCCTGCAGTGAGCTCACACAGAATAAGGAATAAAGGCTTTTCTGTAGGATCTGTGATTGCCAGTGTTTATGAGCTCTGCGTCTCTGTATTTTAGCGTCAGTGTTTGCCCTCATTGGCTTTGTGAAAAACAGTATGGTCATCTAAGCAGTAATTTCAGAAGAGAATCGTATTTCTTTTTCCTCCTCTGCCAAGAGGCACTCTTAGAAGTGATTCCTTCCTCACTGTTTTCCCTCAATTTGAACAAAACGTTTTCCTCATTAGCCACCCCTCTGGAAATTACATATTGAAATGCCCGTCTGCTGAAGTGTTATATTACAGATTAAGTGGTCAATTAGCCTAGTTTTGGGGCCTAAAGTTATAATTAGATTGTTGTGACTGAAGGCCCTTCTTCTCCTCTCCATTCTAGCTCCCACATCGCAGAGTGACGTTCTCCACAGCAAATCCCGTGCAAGATCAGCAGGACTCTTCCCAGCAGAGTTACTACGACAGTGGCTTGGAGGAGTCAGAGACCCCGAGCAGCAAGAGCTCTTCAGGGCCACGTATCGGCCCCCTTGCCCTGCCTGAGGACCACTATGAGCGAACTACCCCTGATGGCAGCATTGGCGAGATGGAACACCCAGAAACCGGTAGGAGCTGTAGTCAGCTTTTACATCTCAGTTGGCAGGAAGAGCTTTGTTGGATCCATTGGAAAGAGTTTTTTTTTTTCTTTCCTTTTTGTCAACATTGCTTTGTTTTGGCCAAAGCTAGATCTATTCATTCGGGGTCAAAAGCAAACTCAGCAGGGTTTGAGTCTCACCCATCAGCAAGCCTTCAATCACAACAGCAAATCATTCTTAATGACCCTCTCCCACAAGTGTGCTAATTAAAAGCTCCAACTAATGGAGCATTTGGTCTTCAAATAAATCTGCACTTTGACGTCTGCCCAGACAACACTGTGCTGATCGTAAACAGCTTTGCTCTGGCCAAACTGCTCTCAGTGCAGCTGCCAGGGTCATAAAACAATAAGGCGGAAAACAAAACCACCCCCAAAAAGAAAAAAAAATGCATAGACTAAGCAGGGTAGTCTAGCATCAATTTCATTCAGCCATTACTAAATTCCAGGAGATATGTACTAGACGTTCTTCCTGTAATTAATTTATATTGTCATTACAGCTGCCATTTTAAACCTTCTCCTTACAAATTCAGTTCAGTCTAATTTAATCTCCATTACCACGGCAGCGCTTCCTTAATACCACTTCTGCTTTTCACACCTATCTTCTTCAGCTTTTGTCTCCATTAGTGCTGTTGTGCTTAATTACCATGCTGATATCCCTCTGGACGTCTCGGTGAGCTCATGTTAACATTTTATCTGTGAAATATACCTAAGTCTTCTCACATCAGTGTTTCAACATGCTCCGTAAAACACAACGTCCTGTTGATTCCACACAGGGAACCTGCACTGCATGTGGGCTGTGTCTGCCAGCCCCAGAGACATGCTTCGGATTCTAGAGGAACCATTTAGGAAGCAAAATATCAGCCCTGCATGTGACTGGCTCTGTGTTCGGCATTGAAAATCCCTTCCGTTTGTACATTTGCATGTGGGTCTCATGTATGTGAGATTTGTATGCATGATTTTGCTATTGTCTTTGTACTATAAAACTAGAAACACACGAACAGAAGGCCTTTTAAAGGAATTGTTTTCCCAAAAATGCAAATTCAGTCATTATTTACTCACCCTCATTTTGTTTCAAGCCTGTATGACTTTCTTTCAAATGCAGAATACAAAAAGAGATCTTTTTATGAATATCTCGATCTGTCTTTTCAATACAATGGCAGTGGATAGGGACTCACTTTAAAGCATAAGAAAGCTAACAAAGTATGACAGTAATACAAGTGACTTTTGTGTCATAGTCCAAGTCTCCTGAAGATATACGTTCAGATCATGAGTTCACAGTGGCTTGTGTGTTCACGAGATAATTTATATTATGTAGCACTTAAAACCCATGTTCTCGTGTGAACACATACTACCTTGAATGAGTTTCTCTCACAATGTTTCACATGAATCAGATTTTCACAAAAAAATAACTTACATTTCTCACCAAAACATAATTTATGCCTTTAGAAGACAAGGAGTATGGAACACAAATTACTTTTATGATAATTTTGGGTCCTTTTTAAACCTTGAATCAGAGGCACTTCCACTTCCATTTTATTGAAAAGACGAGCCAAAATGTTACTTACAATTTCTCTTTCATGTTCTGCATAAGAAAGAAAGTCATATGGGTTTGAAACAGCATGAGGGTGACTAAAGTATGGCATATTCTTTTTCGGGTTAACTATTAAGACTAGCTTGGCACGGACTGGCTTTTTTGTTGCCGGTGAGATGGCTGTGGTCACAGGGGCGGATTACGTGAATGAGAAGACCAAGGATTGTTGGCATCTTTGATTTGATCCAGTTTGATCTGAAAGTGAGTGAGGCTGACAGCTCAGCAGGCACCGCTGGGTGAGCACATACTCTGATCAGGCAGGGAGGGGAAATGTTAACCAGAGGTAGGCCTAATTAAAATATGATTCTCACCTCAGGGAGATTACAGAGAAGTCCCTCATTGAGAAATGGAGGGGAAAATGAATTTAAAAAGGCAGTTGTCCCCCATCTACCCACCACTCCCCCAAAGCTGTCTACTGCACAGCACTGGTTCCTGCCCCCTATTTATTTTTTGTTGTAGGATTTGAGTGACAGGGTGACAAGCAGGGCTGGTGGTGGATTTTGTTTCGCCACCGTTGGGATGATTGACAGGTAAGGAAGGGGGTAAGAAAGGAGGGGCGTTGTGAAGTGCTTGGTGTGTCACTCCGTTAAAGCTGGATGAAAAGCAATATGTGAACTTCACACACATCATCCCTGTGCATCTGTGGCCCACAGCAGAAATTATACCATGGATCCCCAAAGCTGTTTGGCCTTTGGTTATGAAAAGTCTCCTTTTTCTGCTGTTGATGTTGGCCCTGTCGTGCTGGAAATGACAGTGGTTTATGATTTGCTTTGCCCTTTGTTACCTCCCCTCCAGATTCTCAATTTGCAATGAAAGTACTGGAACAGGCAGCATTGTTCTCTCACCTCTTTTAGATATACAGTGAATACCTGCAGCCCATGACTGATTGATTGACCAACAACTCGAAACCAATCAGTTTCCCAACCCAAACCAATCTGTCGAGTATTGTCCATCTCTCAGACTAAGCAAATAGCAGATGCAATATTTCATATGCCCTTCACGGAATATTTGACACAGCAACCATTTTTAGCCTCTATCAACACAGAGTGCCATATACAAGATGCCTCTAATCCATCCATAAGACCACAAACCCATGTACCAATAGCTCCGCTAATGTTTCAGCCTGTCACTACACCTCTCGTTTGTCAGTCATTTGATGATTGATTGGTTTCATCATTACACAGCATTACATCACACTTAGGGGAGACTGCCATTTGGATATTATTGATTTATATTTTACACAAAAAAAGGTCACAATCGGTCATGAGTGGTAAACATATGATAAAATACATGTTAATCATAGCAAATGAGACAAACAAACCTTGCTGAAATTAAAGTTGTATTTTACAAAAAAATTCAAAAATGAGTTTGGAACTTACAAAAGGGGGTGCTAACACTTTTGTTAATTAGCTGAACCAGCATAATATTACAGATAAATTCAAAAAGGTTCTGGTCCTCCCGATATATTGGCATACCATTAGACGACATGATCACAGCAACGTTTCCATATATATATATATATATATATATATATATATATATATATATATATATATATATATATATATATATACTGTATATATATATACGTGTCGCAGTCTGTCGCACTCATGTTTTTCAAGGACTCTTATTTTGAAGTTTTCCCCCTGACTACATTTCCCAGAATTCTCAGCCCTCAGCACTTTCATCTGTTCCCTATCATCCTCACCTGTCTTCCATTCCATCATCTGCCCTTGCATGAATAAATATCCTCCTGTTTTTTTTCATGCACTTTCAGTCGGTGAAATGTTACGTTGTGTTATGTTAGCATAGCATGTTTAGCGTTATTGTTTGTTCCACTCCAGCATTTGTTCCACTCCAGCGATTGTTATTTAAGGATTTAAATTATTTACTCCTGCATAGGGATGTCATGATGTGAATTTTTGATGGTACGATTATTGTCTGATAAAAAAATCATGATTTCACGATTTTTATGATTATCTACAAATTTACATATTATGCAAAATAAATAAATAAAACCCTCCACAAACATATCACAACTTAAGTTTTATTGCAGAATTCGTTAGGACATGCAGTTAACATATATATTCCTACTTCTAAGATGAAAACAAGTAGGTAAAGTACTTGTATGTAAGTAGGTGGGTGTTCTGTTGTTCCGCCATGTTTTCATTTTGAGAGTTTCACGTGCGCTGAAAGTTCACATTCTGCACGCGCCCCGCCTTACCTAGACAATCACCTCGTGAACTCTGTTACCATAATAACAGCCTCACAGACTAGCCAGGCAGAGGGAAGGACACACGCAAGTAGTGATAACATGGTTGTTTTTTCCAGTTTTTAACCATAGCTTCCAAATTCTTACGGTTTAATAACCGTGACAATTTTAATCACGATTAATTGTGAAATTGGGTAATCACGACATCCCAACTCCTGCATCTCCTTTCTTCCACTCCAAGTACCCAACGTTACAGGATGTGATTGGCCCAGACTTTCATTTATGTAAGTAGGGGTTTTAAAGGGAAAAAGTTAGGAACCACTAAGGGTGTGTAGTTCGGTTCTCTAGATTTTCTTTGTCCTGGTTCGCTTAGCGTTTACACTGGCAAACCTAATGATACAAAACAGAAGGCAAAAGGATTAGGTCACAACCTGATTGGACAGCTTTTATGACATATATTTTGCAACGGAACTTGCCAAACATCCAAAATAATCCTGGCTGCTGGGCTAAATGTGCTCGTTGGACCCACTTTCCCTTAACCCTCTGAACATTTTGAACACTTCCAGTATACTGGAAATATGCTACCAAATGTTAATTGGAAATTTATCTCCCCGTTGCTCCATGTTTTCCCTCTGCTCATTTTGTTTTGCATACACTGCTCTTACTGCTCTTTCCATGTTATCAAATCATGTGATTTTTAGTGTCGCATCTTGTGACATCACATCCTGTTATTGGTCCGTTTAGATATCTTTGGTCCATGCTACGTACATATATCAGTCGAACAGCACCAGAGTTTGTTTGGAAGCTGAATCTAGACCAACTTTTCAGGGGTCAACAACAACCATAATTCATCAAATAGGAAGTGAAATATGACGTTTTTGCGTGTGCAGAAATAAAAGACACATGTACACATTTATCAAATCAAATCAAATCAAATCACTTTATTGTCATACTAAAGTGTGCACGAGTGCAACAGTAGGTGAAAGTCTTGTGTGCAGTTCCGAGCAACATTGCAGTAATGACAGTGATGAGACATAAACCACTTTACAATAACAACATATTGACACAACACAATTTACATAACAAATGTACACATACTTACACAACAATTTACATATCAAATGTACACAATACACACAATGTAGAATACACATACACTAGATAAGGGTATAAATATATATATACACTAACTGAATTGGGAGCGAGAATATATTTGACAGAATGAAGATTAATAAAGTGCAGTGCTGATTGTTGATCGTGAGAGATCACGTGTTCAAAAGTCTTATTGCTTGTGGGAAGGAGCAGCCCATGACTCGGGTGGCTGGAGTCTTTGATAATCCTCCGAGCTTTATTCACACACCGTCTGTTATATATATCCTGGAGGGAGGGAAGCTCACCTCCGAAGATGTTTCTGGCAGTTCGCACCACCCTTTGCAGGTCTTTGCGGTTGTGGGCGGTGCTATTGCCGTACCAGGCGGTGATGCAGCCAGTCAGGATGCTCTCTACAGTGCTGGTGTAGAACCGTGTGAGGATGTGTTGGTTCATTCCAAACTTCCTCAGCCGTCTCAGGAAGAAGAGGCGCTGGTGAGCCTTCTTCACAACGGCCTCAGTGTGGATGGACCATGTGAGTTCCTCAGTAATGTGGACACCGAGGAACTTGAAGCTGCTGACTCTCTCCACCGGCGCTCCATTAATGGTGATGGGGCTGTGTTCTCTGTCTTTCTTCCTGAAGTCCACCACAAGCTCCTTGGTTTTACTGACGTTGAGGGAGAGGTTGTGCTCCTGACACCAGCGCGTCAGAGTGTGCACCTCCTCTCTGTAGGCTGTTTCATCATTGTCAGTGATCAGACCTACCACCGTCGTATCGTCAGCAAACTTAATGATGGCATTGGAGCTATGTGTCGCCACGCAGTCATGTGTGTAAAGGGAATACAGGAGTGGGCTGAGAACACAGCCCTGCGGGGCTCCAGTGTTGAGGGTCAGTGATGAGGAGATGTTGCTGCCCATTCTAACCACCTGACGTCTGCCTGACAGGAAATCCAGGATCCAGCTGCACAGCGAGCTGTTTAAGCCCAGAGCCCGGAGTTTCACATCAAGCTTGGAGGGCATTATGGTGTTAAATGCTGAGCTGTAGTCTACAAACAGCATTCTCACATACGTGTTCCTTTTTTCCAGGTGGGATAGAGCAGTGTGTATTGTAGATGCAATGGCATCATCAGTGGAGCGGTTGTTACGGTAGGCAAACTGCAATGGGTCCAAAGAGGTGGGCAGAACAGAGCAGATGTAATCTCTGATCAACCTCTCAAAGCATTTGCTGATGATGGGGGTGAGGGCAACAGGATGCCAGTCATTTAAGCAAGTGATTTTTGATTGCTTCGGTACAGGCACAATGGTTGATGTTTTGAAGCATGTGGGGACTACAGACAGGGAGATTTAATCACACACTGTGATATATCGGCAATGTAAATGATTATTTCTGACTTATACATTCATAATCATCCAATATACAGAAGTAGCATGCTTAAGACATTAAAATAAAGAACATTGATATTTCTCACTTTGCACTTAGTTATGAATGAATGCATCACGTCACATCAGGTGGTCGGGTCAGGCCTCCACGCAGCTCCTTGTCTGACTCTTCATTGGAAATGACAGACTTCTGGTCTATTGTCTGTCATTTGTCAGATTGTTATATTTGCCAGTCTGTGTGTGTGTTTGTGTGTGTGTGCCTGTGTGTGTGTGTGTTTGTGTGTGTGTGCCTGTGTGTGTGTATGTGTGGGTGTGTGTGTGAGTTATCTCAAACCAGTCTTGGTGATTCCTTTTCTTATGGCCGATGGATTGGGCTGCTGTATCGTAGAGCGCTGAGCTGATATTGGTCCACTGTTGTTCCATGGTGTTTTCTGGGTTCAGACAAGGTTCCAGCTCACTTAGTTTCTCAGCTAAGAGGTGTCAGAACTTACTTCTGGCTTCTTTGCGTCCCAAGCGGTTGCAATTTAGCTTCTTTTTGTTAGGCTTTTGCAGCCACAGAGGTGGACACACTTTCATATGGAGCTTGGCCACAATCACAATCAATGATGTGCCAATGTTTAGAGCGAGGGTGCATCCACAAAGTCTTATACTTGGCCTTCTGCTGGAAGATGGTGTTGGTTATGGTAAGGTAATGCTCAGAACAAAGAGTAAGTAGCCTCATCCCATTTGCATTCACCCTACCAATACCATGCCTACTTAGTACCCCACCCCATATTCTGTTGTTCTGTCCCACCCTAGCGTTAAAGTCCCCAAGCAAGAGGATCTTGTCACTCTTAGGGATCCAGCAAAGAGCTTCATCCAGTGTCTGATAAAAGCGTTCCTTGGCCTCGTTCTCAGATGGCAAAGTTGGTGCATAGGCACTAAGAAGATACAGAGGATCATTAGCCTTTCATTAATACCAACAGGTAGATACAACAATAGAGTGGATGGGACACTGGTACTCCATTGGCAAACCACTTCTGTCTTGGTGGTATTGACATTCAGCCCCATCCTGCTGTACGCTCTCACCGCCACAGCAAGGATGGACTGGAGATCCTCTGGAGTATGGGCCACAAAAGCACAGTCGTCTGCATACTGCAGCTCTATGACTCACTCTCTACAGAGTTTAGTGGTTGCGTTGAGCCTCCTAATGTTAAAGAGATTGCCATCTAGTCTTAAGTCCACTGCCACACCACTGCTGTTCTCAATCTCATTCTGGAGAACCTTGGTAACACACATGAGGAAAATGTTAAAGAGCACTGGTGCTAGCACACACCCTCCTGCCTCACACCAGTGCGTACAAGGAAGGGCTTTGACTTTTGTCCGCTGATGGTTACCCAAGCAGTCATCCCATTGTGGAACTGGAGGAGAATGTTAACAATTTTTTTGGGACAGCCAAACCTGAGGAGGACATCCCATAAGAGCTCTCTTTGCACAGTGTCAAATGCTTTGGAGAGGTCGACAACGGCCATAAACAGGTCCTGATGTTGCTCCCAGCACTTTTCCTGAAGCTGCCGGACTGTGAAGATCATGTCCTCCGAAATCCACACTGCGATTCAGGCAGCATTGACTCGGTGATGTTACTGATGAGTCTCTGATACAACACCCTAGCCATGACCTTACCAGCAACAGAAAAATGTGATATGCCCCTACTATTGCCGCAAATGGCCTTGTCACCCTTGTTTTTATAAATGACAATGATGTTTCCATCTCTCCATTATTGTGGGGTGATCTCATCAGTCCAGGCCTTCGTAATGTACTGGTAGAGGGTGCGTATACACATGTACCCTCCTTCCTTTAGTAGCTCAGCAGGGATATTATCTGTGCCAGGGGACTTGTTGATCTTAAGGGAATGAACAGCTGATAGACCCTCCTGGAAGGTTGGTGTTAGACTGAGGTCATCAAAGGGAGGATGTATAGGCAGGTCGTCAAGGATGTGGAGTCTGTCCCCCTTCACTGTTGGTGGTGAACAACTGTCGGTAGTGTCATCATTCAAATATATGGGGAGTATTCTCGCAGAGGATAGCGGGATCGACAGCGATATCCAGAGCTGGATTAAACAGGCCTCATCTGCTTTTGGGTGAATTCAGCACAAAGTATTTGAGAACAAGAACCTTCATCCCTCCACAAAGGTCATTGTATACCAAGCAGTCTGTGTCACCACACTCCTCTATAGCTGTGAAGCTTGGGTAACCTACAGCCATCACATTAAGTCCTTAGAGCGCTTCCATATCAGATGCCTTCAGTGCATTCTGGGAAATACATGACGTGAGCGTATGCCTCACACTGAAATACTTGTAAAGACCAACTGCAGAAGTATTGAGGCCATGATCATCCAACGCCAGCTGCAGTGGCTGGGCCAAGTGATAAGGATGCCCAATGCCGACTACCCCGCAGAGTGCTATATGGCCTGTTACATCATGGTTGACGCATAGCTGTAGGGCCAAAGAAGCGCTATAAGGATCGAATGAAGATTGCTCTGAGAAAGTGTAAGATCAGACCCGAGGACCTGGAGTACATACTCATGCTGTTGATCATACCATATGGCAACGGCTTTGTAGGGATGGGGCACATATGCTGGAGGTGGTGAGGACAACCAAAAGACAACAGGAGAGAGCCAGGAGACACACAGCCATGGCTGCCATTAATACCACCACTGCTACCACATATATATGCCCCACCTGTAATAGAGCTTATGGGTCCAGGATAGGACTGTTCAGCCATCAAAGATCTTACCGTTAAACAAGTGGACGTCATCATCGGATTTCGATGGACAACCGAAGAAGAAGAAGTGTGTGTGTGTGTGGGCGGGTTTGGGTGGTTTACAAGGACAATGTTTTTAGGTTACAAACTGATAATTTCAAGGGTATTATGCTATAAATGTGGTTTATGAGGACATTTCTAGTGTCCCCATAATTCAAATCGATTAAAAAAAATACTAAATTATGTTTGCTTGAAAACGTAAAAATGCAGGGTTAGGTTTAGGGGTATGGTAAGGGTTAGGGAATAGAATCTATAGTTTGTACAGTATAAAAATTATTATGTCTATGGAGAGTCCTCATAAGGATACCTGCACCAACATGTTTGTGTGTGTGTGTGTGTGTGTGTGTGTGTGTGTTTGCTGTGACAAATGGGTTTGGCCCAACTATGCTCAGATTCAAAGAAAACAGAGTGGGAATATTTTATAGTCTATATTAGGAATGTGCAAGAGTATTAAAAACACTACTCAAATGAATTTTCATTTATGCATTTGTCTGATGTGAGCAGCACTGAATTACAATGCATTTTCCATTTGAATCGCTCATCAAGTCTTGCAGTTGCAATTGAGTCCACTGGGGGCACTGTGGATGTGTATCGTCAATGTGTTGGATGCTAGAAGAAGATATGATGGCATCTGTGCTTTAGAAAGCAAAGCAAAGTGTGGTAATACATCTAATATTTTGATTCTTATACAAATTCTACTCTATTTTTATTTGGTTCTTGTTGGAGTCATGCAAACATATGGACAGATATCTGCTTTTATTAAGTTTTTTACAAGTTTTTTCAGAGTTCACCAATCTTGAACTTTGGTACACAGCATAATATATACAATTTTTTACATGATATTGTGTTTCCACTCTGCTGCATTCAGATGCATTTGAATGGGTGTGAATGGAGCACAAAATGACCTCCCCTTTACAGATCACTAACATAATGTAAACAATTTATACTTTTGACATTTCTCATCTTGCAGTTTACAGGAGTGTTATATCTTTCCATCAGTAAGTATCAAATCTGAATTCATGCTTTTGTCAGACTGTTCTTACTGTTAACAAGTCAACAGAATCCAGACGCAAGCACCAGTCAGTTACAGAGGTTTACACATGGTGCTGAGAGGCGAAGCCTTTGAAGTGTGTTGCCATGACACCCATGTGATTTCCACTTTGATCCTAGATCAGATTGAAGTGTATGATGTAATTTGGTGGTATATGGTCAGGGGGAAAAAATTTATTTAAAAAAATAAATAATTTTTGGGTCTTAAATTCAATGATTTATTGTAAGAAAACTGTTTTCTGTTTTCTGTTTTGTGCTGCCCATCCACCCCCCATCTCACCCCTTTGAGTTACTACCTATCTCTGTCTGTCTACCTGTCTCTCTCAGCCTTTGTATCTCTCTCTCTCTCTCTCTCTCTCTCTCTCTCTCTCTCTCGCTCTCTCTCTCTCTCTCTCTCTCCCTATTGCTCTATGCTCCTCATGTTGTCTCTCATTTTTGTCTATCTTCCTATCTCTCTACATCTCTGTCTCCCTCTATTCTCTTTCAGAGTCTCTCTCTCTCTTTTTCTCTCTCTATCTCTTTCTTGCTTAATGCTTTTCTCCTTAGAGAAAAGGCTCAGACAGGCTTCCTGAGATCTGTGATACACAATTTGATTTTCATGTAACATGATCTGTTACTATTGATTTCTACAGTTCTCATTTTGGAGTTAGCATGAGCTCTCGGTTTTTGTTCCTTCTGTATTTGCCTGATCTCCCTGTGTGTTTGTGCACCGTGAGGTTTTTTGTGCCCTCGTTCAGAGCTTTGCTAAAGATTCCCTTAAACCAGCTTTCTAGAAAAGCATTTATTTTGTTAAATAAACATTTGCCCAAGCAGCCATAGATATTTTTGTAACGATGAGTAATTTTCATTACTATATCACCATATGTGCAGTAATACATGATTCTGTGCTGTATGATCTTTAGATTAATGTTAATTGACGATCATTTAAGTTTCCCTAGTTAATAAACAGAAAAAAGTAATCACTTCCCTCAAACTGAATGATTGTCTGTCACTCTTTTTATTCATATTGAACACAATCTTTCAATAAGTCTTTCCTCTTTGTGGAAATTATTAAAATTGATGAGTGTCATTAGTTTAAGTGCTAGCTAATGCGTATTAGTATCATATTATCATTAGGATGAAAAATGAACATTAAGTCGAAAGTGTACAGTGTACATTTGGCAGTTGTTTTACCTACAGCTCTCATCTGTGGTTGTGTTTTCAGTGGTTAGTGTGTACTTGTTTGGCCCCATATGCTTGAGTTACAGTATATGCATTTCAAATTAGCTTGCCTGTATATATAAATACTACTAAGATCACGGAGACACAATTTAAGCATACTTTAACAGCCTGTGCTTACGTTCCACACTAGATACTGTTCTGTTTTATAAGAATGCCAAAGCAAAAGCAACCCATAATAGAGATTTCCATGTTAATGCATATGCACTGTAAATCCCAGCTCACACTAATTACATTTGTTGTGAAATGGCTTGCATATAAAACTTTTAGTTTAGTCCAGCACAGTAACATGAAAGTTTTGAGTACACATGATACAAATTTAGGTGTTGTTTCTACTCAAAGATTTTAAATGGTCTGCACTTATATAGTGCCTTTTAACCTTAGCGGTATTCAAAGCACTTTACACTGCGTCTCATTTCCCCATTCACACACACATTCCCACACAAATAACAGCAGAGCTGCCATGCAAGGCACTAGCCTGCCATTGGGAGCAACTTGGGGTTCAGTGTCTTGCCCAAGGACACTTTGGCATGTTGAGTCATGTGGGCCGGGAATTGAACTACCAACACTGCGATAAGTGGCCAACCCACTCTACCACCTGAGCCACAGCCACCCCACAACCTGAGCCACAGCCACCCCACAACCTGAGCCACAGCCACCCCACAACCTGAGCCACAGCCACCCCACAACTTGAGCCACAGCCAACCCACAATATAACAATATAATTTTAAGTGAAGTGAACAAAATATATAATTTATTGCATAATCACTACATAAAAACAACATTTTTTTTGTGTTCAGTAGACTGTTAAATATACTAAGTGCACAATGTATTTGTTGTTAATTGAACTTGAGCACATTAGACTATATGTGCATTATAAATCTTAATACAGTTAACTCAAAAATTAAAACTTGTTGACTTAACATTAAAAAAAATGTCAAACTAACATGACGTGTTTTTGTGTCAAGTGAACATAACATTCTTATGTTGTTTTGACATTTCTGACCATTTGTGTAGACTCAACACTAAAATTTTGTGTCATGGATGAGTTGGGATTTACAGTGTGGGTGCATCCAGTTCTGAGAGGTTTGATTATGATTTTTCAAGACAGGCAGCACTAGCATTGAGAACATATCTGCCATAACAGGTTCAGAGTTTTAATCTTCTGTCTTAATTGGACTCATTTGATTGGATGAGCCAGGTGTACAGAACTCGTTTCTGTAGGCAGCCTGAGTGACAGCCTGCAAACAATTAAATGTGCTTCCTGCACTCTAGAGAGGAGGAAAAAGAGGAGGGATTGACACTGATGAATCAGTCCTCCCTGATAAGTGGTTTTTTGACTCTGATTAGGGCTGCTAATTTTGATTTATGAAGGAACTATCATGTTCTTTTTTTGTATTGAACATTGCAGTTTTCTAACGACAATCCAGCCTTGCGTGTGTCTAGAATGATTTGACTCTCAAAAACGCTGTTAAAGGTTCATTAGACATGATTGTCGCAATTGTTGGACTCGTGTTAGATTGCATTTGTTCTCTTTAAGAGAAGCACTCAGTAGCCGAGTAGACAGTCCCATTGGGAGAAGTGAGTGCACAGGTTTTCTCTCCATGAGCCACGCTATTCTGTAACCTACGGTCACTAGTGCGGGTCACCATCTGAGGCTCGCTGGGACTTTTACACAGGTCAGTGGTGACGTTTGACCACATCTCAGAGCCTGTGACATGTAAGCCTTCTGCCTGCATGCAGTGATCAGCAGATGTGGGGGTATGAGGGGAGCTTCTTGAATACCCCGTGTGTTTGCATGTGGCCAGCTTCTCTGAAGAGGGCCTCCTTCTGAAGACCCAGTATGAGCCACAGCACATGTGGCCAGAAAGGAAAAAGAGACATAGATAAAATTGGCATTTGCATAATTATGGGGAACTTTAGCAATGCTGTGTGACTTTTCTTTTTCTCACCCCTGTGATGTTCCAGTGCCTTATGAAGTCCTAATAATGCTGCAAGTCTTTTGAACTCTGCTGAACAGTGTCTCTCTTATATACAAGCTCTCTGTTTTAATGAAATAATTTTTCATTGTGTCATTAGCTCATTTTTGTACATTCAGTCGCACATCACACACAGATCTCTGGACCATTTTGGAAGTTGGTCTTGCTTTTGAGAGGTTTTAGTTTGTGTGTGATCGCTAGCGATTTTGTTGGCCATACAAAAGATGGCATGTCTTTGTTTGTTCTGTATGGGACAATGCGTATGCATTCAAAGAGAGGAAGTGAGAGGGGACAGACAGAGAGTGTTAGTCTGAGGGGGCTTGTTTGTCTTGTGGGTGCCAGCTTGGGCTGTTGCCCGGGTGCCAGCGTGGCATGACGATGCGGGGCATGGCTCTGCTCAGACAGATGGCGTTGGGCCTTGTCAGAGTCCCTGCCTGTTAGTAGAATTGATTGTGGAGGCCCGAGCCAGCCTCTCTGCTGTCTGCTCAACCTTCCCTTCAAAAGAGAGCCGCATGTGATGCTCTGAATTTTTCGGACAGGATTTTTTTCCCCTTGTGGTTGTTTCAGATGTAGGAGGGAATGAAACAATGTGTCCTGGTTCTGTTTACCCTCCAGAGGTGAGTTGTCATTGTTGCTGTAGCCTTAATGCCAGTAGGTTCCAGCACAGCCATTGTGCTGTCATTTATTTTCTACTGCCTTTATTGTTCTTCAGTGCAGTGATTACGATTACAGTGCTATGGCAGAAAAAAATACACCCAGAGTACATTCTCAGATGTAACAGTGTTGCAATTTTTCATGAAAGATCAAGAGAATCTTGCTGCAGTATAAAGGAATGCTCCGGGTTCAATACATGTTCTTTCATCAGCATCTGTATTGTAATGTCGATTACCACAGGAAAATACTTTCAACTTTTCTCTTAGTTTAAAAAACAATGAAAATAGGGCTGAAATGATTAGTCCACATTATCGACAACTGTACAATAAAAAATTGGCGAGAAAAATTTTCATTGCGGAATAGTCGTCTGATTTCATGTAACACAACATGAGATCTTTTGAAATGCTAATGATAACACAGAAGAGCAGCATTTCAGCTTGCACTTGATTGAGGAGAGGAAGAAAGCACAGCTCACAGTCCAGACGCACTCCAAACTTTCCAAACAGATTAAGATGATGTAGATCGCGGAGTATTATAATACAAGAAATGCTAAATAAGTAAATACAGAAGCAGTGTCATCGCGAAATAAAGCTGAGCTGGTGTTCCACTTGAGCAAAACTTGCATAACAGAGTGTCTAAAAAGCAAACACTGCGTCGTTATATACTGTATTTAATGCATGCTTTATTAAAGTTCAAATAATAAGGAAACAGTCTGTATAAATAAGCACAAACTCCAAAACTGCCATTTGTCTGTGCGGTCAGATCCACATATATGAGTCGCATGAAAAACAGCATGAGATAGTTTCAAACTTCTCCCGGCTGATACACTGTCTCGCGCGGAGATGCTCATCACTGGCGCACACTTGCTGCAGCTAGATTTTGTTTATAGTGATTGCTCGCAACATAGTGAATTATAATATGAGTGTCACGGTGTGTATCTTATGGTGAAGAAAACAGGCGATGCGCAGCTCTATAAAGAAGAAACAAAAATGTTAGTGTTAGGCCATTATACAATGCAAAAAAAATGTTTTTTTATTTGTCTTTTTTTTTTTTCCCCAATATAAATTTCTAAAACTCCTTATGTACATTTGCTTTAGCAGGTATACTACAGAAGAAAAAAATTATAATATCTGAGAATTTTGAATATAATATTAAATTCATTTTTAAATTTAAATATATGGAAAAATCCTTAAAACAAGATACATTTACCTGAGAAGCAACATATAAGATATTTAAACTTGCTTTTAGAACATTTATGTTGAATATGAGTATATTTTTTTCTTTACTGCACTGGCACAAGTATGAACAAGTGAAAAAAATACACTTATATAATAAAAACACTTATATTTAAGCTACATTCTCTTAAAGCAAGTCTAAATATCTTATATGTTGCTTCTCAAGTAAATGTATCTGTTTTAAGGATTTTTAGATAATGTTAAATGGAAAACAAGACAAAACATTTGATAACAATAGGATTTTCTGCAGTGAAATGTTTTATTAATTAAACAATATAAATCCAAGTAGTTTTCCCCCTTTGATTCAGTGAATGTCATTTAGATTTATTTTTAAAAGATGATTTTGCCCTCTTTATTGTTAGTAAGCATGTTTAATACAACCTTTTAAGTCGGGGCACACACTGGATAGTCAGTTAAGAGCTAATGATTAACCGTTGCAATAATTGCAGCCCTAAAACAAAAATTTAATTTGCTCTAATGCACCATTGGTAAATGTGGCCATGCACTTTGAAGGTTTAAAGGCAGAAATGTATCACTTGTATTTTTGTTAAAGCACTTACATGAATTCTTTGACATTTCTGTTATTTGAGCTATAAATTTCATATTTGCATTGGGATTTATGTTCTAGATGGATAAACAAGTTATTTGTATCAGTGTATGAACTAGTGATTCGTCATAAACTACGTTTTCATCCAAGGATTTTTTTGCTAAAAAAGCTTTAGCGCATCAAAATAAAGCTGATGGAAACGCACATAAACTCTATGTTGATACATCAAATGTCACGAAAAACTGGTTTGGAAACACTTTTTGTCGATAAAATTGGCATTAATGCAAAAATGTAGCGTCACATGACAGAGTTTGCCCCAATCGTTAGTTAGCCTGTGTTAACCATGACGACAGCATTGAAAGCCAATTTATTGTACGTGATTATGGATTGATCTTTACGGCATATAGAGCCGATCTGCAAATGTGACACTTCCAGGAGTGCACATTGAACAAATGAATGGCCAATGTTTGCGATTAATTTAATCGCAGTATCCATCCGTTTATTTATTAATGTTGCTATTCCACACCATTAAAAAAATAGACAGCAGTCATGGAATTAGCCCACAAAACATAAAACATATAATTTCTGCACACAAATTCTGTTTTAAATTATAAATAAATACACAATACTAGGAGAATCAGTGCTTTTTTTTTTTCTTACAGCCAAATTCTATTAAACTATTGTTTAGTTTTACTTTTGATAAAAATCAGGCCAATTTCTCTGTATTAAATAAAATAAATTACCAAACGAAAAACGCATTACATTAAAAAAAAAATTATAATTACCAAACAAATAAAGCATTAAATTAAAAAAACAAAATTACCAAACAAAAAAATATATATTTTTAGGCCTATATATGCCTTTTCTTTACACAAACTTAAATTAGCTTTACCCTGTTCTGTATATGAATAAAGTGGCTGAATGACATTCTCAGAATGTTCTAGTTTTTTTTCAAGACTATAAGCTATCAGAACTATTTGTCCAATGCTGAGTTCACTTTCAGAAAATTAGCTTTTCAATATTTTAAAATGTTTAAATACTTTAAATCTAACCATCTTTACCTCAGATCACATTTACTGCTTCTCCAGTCTTGTGGCTATTCTTGAGAAACACTGTCAATTTTAACTTTGCTGCATTTCCACATTTAATTATATTTTTTTTTATATATAGTTTGTCACTCTAACCACCATTTTTGCTTTTTAAAAAACATATTTTCTGTTAACTCAGAATTGTCTGTAATGACTGTGAGGCGATCTGGCCCAAGTGGAGCAGATAAAATCTGTCATTAAGACAAAGTGCATCACTCAAAGTACAATGCTGGGTACAGAGTACAGAGCTGATCATAGATAAAAATTTGATGATTATCGCCTTCACAGAACGTCGACACCAGCCTTCGGTTTTCGCCTCAATGAAACTGATTATACCCTCATCATGTCACATTACAATAAAGCACAAATAAGCCCTTTCAAACCTCTTCATTGCTCCTCGCACATTTTCCAGCAAATAACGCTCAATTTTCCCTCGAGTTACAGCATGTGGACTGACAGGCCTGGCTGGATGTTTTATAGGGAATTACCATAATGTTAGAAAGCAACTTAAGAAGTACCCCTTTGCTGTTGCAAGATTTCTCATCACAAATAATTGATCTATGATCCAAATTTCATCTCGTTCTGCTGATGTGGCCCAGCCTGAATTCAGTCAATCCATCCTGAAAGTTAATTAATATATTATTCTGTTACTATTTATTTACTGGTTTGAGACGTTAGTTTATTAATAAACACTGATGCAATTTTGCTGCTTGAATCCTTTTAGTTTTTAGTGGGTTACATTCTATTCAATATTCTTTTTTGTGTGGGGCTGATTTGAGTGAGTTTTCTGGGAATATAAAGATGTATGTGTGTGTGCCTGCATGTATGCAAATCAGAAGCAAAATCCTTTATACTGACATGTGGATTGCTTACACAATAAACACTTTTGATGATCTGACAGATGGAGAATATTACAATACACAAAGCCCAACATGCCACAATAAATAAAATAAAAGGTTTGGGAAGTTCACATTATGGACTGAAGAAAGAAGAGAGAGGGAACTGTTAGATGATAGAAAATAACTCGAAAGCTCAGGAAAACATGCCATGGTGCCTTTAGGTGTGTGCTTGTAAATGTGCAGTTGTGTGCACATTTAGCAAACACTATTACTATTGCTCAAATTTAGGCTTAGGGATTTTAACAAACATCTGCACTGCTTTTATTGCAAACATTAATTATCTAAAATCATGCGGCTTCTTAAGGAAAGGTGTGGTATAGCTTTTCTTAGCAAGTGGATTGCAATTTTTGCCTAATAGTCAATAAAATGTGTAAACAATTGAATAGACTTACAATTAAGGAGCGAGCCAATCTCCTGCCTTCGGATGCGTTTGAATGGGAGTTAATGGAACGGGAAGTGTAGTTTGACCGCCCCTGAAGACACCCTTGAAGCTGAAATGTAAAAGTGAGGCACCTGTTTAGTAAATAAATATCATAAAACCTGGAGGTAGGCTCTTTAAAAAACACCTAGAACATGCTGCATAGCACACAGGACACCTTAGAAACAATGTGATTAGGTAAAACTGGACAGAGGGTTAGCTCAAAACAACGAAAGGTGAACAAAGTCTTCATTAACTCATCTTTGCAAAAATTCAGCTTTCATGACTCTGTGCACAGTCTCAGTAGGTGTCCTGTGTAGAGCCGACACACTGTAGGCCAATTAGATTATCAAGGAGGGGTGCACCGCATCTCCGCTCCAATATCTTGCCCAGAAAAGATCTCTTAGACTAGGGAACGCAAAGGACATTTTTGAGAGACTTCTGGCTTGAGGCCAAATCCTTTTCCACCCAAGTTGGGCTGCTCATACAGGCAAAGAAAGGCCCTTTGGGCTCACACCTCCGTCTCACGCACACACTCATACAAGCAGGCTGCCGGCATGAGCTAGTGAAGCGCTCTCTAACTACTGAACTGGCCTGCCATGATAGATGGCACTACAGGGAGCAGAACTGTGTGGCTCTGACATGTACTTCCTTATTGGAGTCCACTGTGGCTGCTCTTCATTTCAGCCAGCCAAAGGCAGTGCTGTCCATGCAGTCAAACATGTGCTCAATCCACTGTCAGAACACACACATTCCATTACACGGTATTGATGCAGTTGTACAAACCAATGGCCATTCACTCCATGCTCTAATGCTTTGTGATTATACAGTCATGCACCAGCAAGCCAAACTTTAATTGTTACCATATAATCCAACAGCAAACTGATAGTGCCAAAGTGTTTTGTGCCGAAGCCAGATACGACCATACGACCGCCAGCAATCACCATAATAAAACCCAGGACATGCCACAGCCAAGCAGCACTACTTGGACGCCAGGAGGAAAATTATCCCTAGCACAAAATTTGCAGCCCATCAGGAGGACCTGGTAAAAGCAAGTGGCTAATCAGTTTATCAGAGTGGCCACACCATCTCCCAACTTTGATAGGCAGTTTTTTATGGAAAATAATATTTAAAGATTACTTTTACCCCGCGACCCTGTACAGGATAAGCGGTTGGCGATGGATGGATGGATGGATGAAGATTACTTTTAGGATTGTTTGATATCTTACAAATCCTTACCTTTCATATGATATTTATATTTCTGAATTTATTTAATTTTTAAACACTTTGTCAGTTTAACCCTCTGGGGTCTGAGGGTATTTTGGGCCCTGGAGACATTTTGACATGCCTTGACATTTGTGCTTTTTTCAGATGCTTAAAAACACATTAATGGCAAAAGTGTGATAACACTGTATTCAGCACAAACAGGGCTACAATAATATGTGAGCAACATGTGTGTACATGTTTGTATTTTTGAGAAAATAACGTTTATGCGTGGTTTTTGAAAAAACTAAAATTTTAAGTCACTGATATAAGGCCATATAACACATACTAAGCATTTGTCCACAAGACTTTTGAGAACTGGATCTTGTAGCCTAGAGTTTTTGCTACAAAATGATGTGAAAACCATCCTGATCACTCATTCATACAAAACAATATAGTAATTTAACTTTTGTAAGACAATTTTAGTGTTGAAAGGTAATATGCGAGGAGGCGTGAACGATCATGAATATTTAGGTATTTCACACCTGAGAGACAATGACCCCACCCCTGGGCCTATCAATGAGGAATGTGACAGAAAGAGAATGAATATGAAGAGACTTAATGATCAAAATCAAGTTTTAAGTTAAAAGAAGTAATCTTACTATACATTTTCTTTACATAAAGACTTTACTTAATTTTAGACCTACACTACCATTAAAAGAAGTCTCTTCTGCTCACCAAGACTGGATTTATTTGATCCAAAATACAGAAACAATATTGATATTCTGAACTCTTTTTTACAATTTAAAAGAACAGTTTTCTATTTAAATATATTGTAAAATGCAATTTGTGTTCACCATAATTTTCAGCATCATTACTGCAGTCTTCATTGTCACATGATCCTTCAGAAATCATTATAAGATTGTGATTTTCTAATATGGGCATATTTAAAGTGCATTTTACTCATTTAACCTGAACACATATTTGCAAGCACAATCTTTGTTGATGATAATTAAGGCATTATAAACACTAGATAAAATATAATCTAGACATTCATATTATTTTTATATCATATTACATGTTGAAGTTTATATAAAATAGCATGTCAACTAGTGAAAACTAAATTACTTACTCGTCCAAAATTGTATCCTTGGCTGGATCAAGTCTCTCTTCAAAATACAAACATTCATTGGAGTCCCGCTCTTCTTCTGAGGAAAATGTTAACTCTTCCATACATTCCTGGAGCTGTCTCTCCTGTTGTATCGTTGCAAACGCGCAGAAAACTGAATAAATTTTTTTTTTACATTATAACTCGCAGTCGGGGGGCGTGTACCATTTGCGTTGATCGTCTCAGCACATTAGCGTATGAATGGCACGCTCTGCTGGTGGGTGGGATCACATTACAGATAAATTAGCTAGACCAGTAAAAACTGTACATCGCTTTGTTTCAACAGATTGCATTGCAGGAGAATATTTGTTTTAAATTTAAATTGGTTTATTAAAAAGTAGACATTTAAAGCTTTAGTTTCAGTTCATTTTTGTGATGTGTTTCTGAAATATGCTCGTGAACACAGAGACAGCTGAAAGCTCACCCTTTTTATTTTCTTTATTTTACAAAAGCACAATGTTTCATTGTTATTATGAGTGTACACAAATAAAAGTAGACCCTTTATAGTCTCTAATGATGTCTCACGCTTATCTGTATACTCAAAAATGACAGATTATTTAAAGTTGTTTCTGCTGTAATGACAAAATATCCAGCAGGACGCGCTGGTGCGTCCGTCGACCTCAGAGGGTTAACATTGTGGCCTCTTGCTGAGGACAGGTTAAGTTGAATGTGCTTCCAATTATAGAGCATGCATAAAAAAAAGATTAATGAAATAATTTAAAAATATACTGTAATTAATGAATGCCCTGAGTATACACATTTCCTTTAGATTTAACTTTATTTGTATTTTTTTATTATATGTATCTATTTATTTTTTTTAAAAATTACATAAAGAGGACTTTTTTTTATGTAGAACATGTTTTGTCCCTTATCTCAAGAATCAGTGAGCCATGTCTACTTATTTGCAGTATATCACGTGTTGTTCTGAAAGCAAAAAGATACAAATGAAACACGGAATGTAGGCTGTCATCCACTCAACCACACACTCACTGAAGCAAACCAGGCTCGTTTACTCAAATGATTCACCGAAGCTGAAGTGCTACCTCAGGGCCGGCCCAAGCCTTTATGGGGCCCTAAGCAGAAATTGATTTGGGGGCCCCTCTGTGCCGCCAATACGATTGACTATTATTGATGCTTTATTATTCGCACACTATAAATCTAACACACCTAATATCAATTGTATTAGTTGTAGCTGTGTTGCTTACACCATACCAATGTCTGCCTGGCATGTGTTTACCCTTTTTATTTTAACAGTAGCAAACACACAAGAGTGGTCAGGTGTTAATTTGCACTTTAATATTCAAAGTCTTATAGTACTAAGTGGCATACTTAATGTGGTGTACTGGAAATGCTAAATAAACCAGCAGATAATGCATTTACAGTAAATCATTTAACTGCTTTAATTGCTTTTGGTTAAAAAAAACAGTTGCAATGTGCAAAAGTGCAGAACAATAGGCTACAAATAAAATATCTTAAGATAAACTGTATTACATTAATAATTATAATTAAAAATATTAATATCAGGATATTCTACAGTAAACTGAGCAAATACAAAGGCTGCTGTGCTATTAACTTACCTGCCACATCTGCTGAGGTTTAAACAGACATGGAAGGAACAGTAGGATCAGTGGATGCAGTTGTTAGTAAGTTCTCCTTGCCTGCAGAGGATAGACTTGATGAAAGATGAAAATAATAATAATAATTATTATTATTATTATAATTATTATAAAAGCTAGCCATGTTATATCAAGTCATCTGTACACCTAAAACTACAACTCTTAATCTAAAACTAGCTAACTGTAAATCATGTTAAACTGTTATCAGTACCAAGTTTATGGAACATAAGCTTATTTTTATTTCAAACATATATACCCAGGATCAAATTATTTTTACATAGAAGACAAAAACTTCCATCTAAAACTAGCTAAGTAATATGTTGTAGTAAAATATATTAATATGTCAAGGCTATTTACGGATGTTTAATCAAATGTGAACTTTCCTAAAACAAGAAGATATGCTACTAGCCAGCTAACGTTAGCTCGCAACATAGCCTAGCTGCATCAGAGGGATATGTCCTTTTTTGTGACATTGCTGTTTTGCTACAATGCTGCTGCCTCTTCCATCAACTAACTGCCTGACTGTGCTTGCATCCTGCAGTCCGTAAACATAATATTGCATTAAATATTGCGTTTAAGTTTAATTACTATTTTCCATTGACATAATATATCTCCAAAAAAATCAAGATGTAATTTTATGTGCTCTTGGCTCCTAAGCAGCCGATTAGTTTGCTTATGCCTTGGGCTGGCTCTGCGCTGCCTGAAGCAGTCTAATCGCAGTCTAATCGCAGTCTAATCGCACTTCCCATTCAGCTCAAGATAATGCAGTGTGATCATGAGGAAGGATTACATCAAGATGTAGATTTGAATGAAGGTGCGAGGGACTTACATACATAAAATAGTCTACTCCTCACTTGCTTTTGCTTTCGTGCCAGTGATTAACCCTCTGCATGCCAATGTTAGCATCAATGCCATAGTTTGCCAACACCTGATGCAGGACATGAATACAAATCCCATGTAGCAGTTTGTGGTGGTGGGGCGTGGTTGAGCGCCTGCTTGCAAGATCAGGAGATGAGAACGTTATGAATCATCACCTGGCAATGATTGGCTCTAACAGATGTTTGTCATTGCAGTGAGAGTTGGAGACGGATTTAAGAGCGAGCTAGGTGCCATTGAGAGAGAGAGAGTTACCACAGAGACTGTTCAGCTGTGTGCACTGAAAATCTGATTTTGTGTTATAAAATAAATACCATTAGAATTGAATTCATCTCCCGCTTCCTCCTTGCTCCCCAATACAAATTTTGTTACACTTCTACCGAAACCCAGGAATTAAGGGAAGAAGAACACCGCCATGGATGCCTCACCTCTGGAGGATGTTTTCAAGACCCTCGACAGCATCCATCAGACACAATATCAGGCCCTCCTCGTCCTGCGCACAGAACAGGAGCAGCGGTTTATTGCGCTTCTCCAGGCCCAAGCGGTAGGTGCACCAGGAGGTTTCTGCCACCCCGGACCCCATGACTGCCCCATGTTCCGCCAGTCAAGATGGGCCCCTTGATGAGGCATTCCTGGAGCTCTTTGATTAAATGGCAGGGGCTTGCGAATGGCCAAGCACCCAGTAGGAGCCTGGTTAATACCATTGTTGACCGGGGAAGCCAAAATTGCGGCACAGACATTACCAACAGAGAACCTCGTGGTGTACGCCGGCTTGAGGAAAGCAATCCTGCGACGACTCGGCCGAACACCTGAGCAGCAGCACCAATGCTTCTGCTCGCTGACCATTGGTGAGCGTGGCCGCCCATTTGCCATCACCCCTCAGCTCCTGGACACCTGCCGGAGGTGGTTGCTGGCTGAGCACGTCAGAGCTGTGATCGACCTGGTGGTACAATTGAGCTAAGATGTACTGCATACCTGTGTGTATTAAGGGGGTACATACCAGGCCTTGGTTAATTCGGGTTGCAGCCAAACCTCCATCCATCAATGCCTGGTATTGGTGCTAGTCACAAGGTGAATGTAAGGTGTCTGCATGAGGATATACATGATTATCCTGTAGTGACTGAAACAGTTCAATTTTGTTGAGACCACCTCTCATTGTCGCAAATCACAGATGTGGCCCATTTGCAAAGATAATTCTCGGACGTGTTCTCGCCCCTTCTCGGTCATACAAACCTCATAAAACACCATATAGAAACAACCCCAGGGATAGTGGTACGCAGTCGTCCCTACCAATTACCCGAGCACAAAACAAAGTGATTCAGGAATAATTAAAGACCATGCTAGATATAGGGATAATAGAAGAATCTCACAGTGACTGGGCCAGTCCGGTGGTGCTGGTTCCGAAGAACGACGGCTCGGTCCGTTTCTGTGTAGATTATAGAAAGGTCAATGCGGTGTCTACATTTGACATGTATCCAAGGCCATGAATGATGAAATGCTTGATCGGGTGGATGCGGCTCGCATTTATTCAATAATGGATTTAACAAAGGGTTATTGGAAGATCCCCTTAACATCCCTGCTGCCATTTTGAATGGCATCATTATATTACTGTAATGATTGGCAGTGGCATATGCAGCATCTGAGGGCAGTTCTGAAGTCACTGTGACGGGCGGGATTCCAAGGGCAGGTGCGTCCCAAATTGGCCTGCCCGAGAGCCAAGACCAAAAAGGGGGATGGCTGGCTATTATAGAAGGTTTGTGCCTAATTATTCGGACATCACCAACCCACAGACCGATCTCCAAAAGGCACCCCAGACCCCATCCAGTGATCGGAGCCGTGCCAGCAGGCTTTTATGCAGGTGAAAGCTGCGCTTTGTGGCGGGCCGTTGTTACATGCTCTGGATTTTTCTCTCCCTTTTGTTGTTGGAGAGCGGGTTTTGAGCCGTATTGTCCCAAGTGGTCGAGGGGGAGTAGCGCCCGGTGCTGTACATCAGACGGAAGCTTTCGGTGGAGAATGGCGAGGTACAGCACCGTTGAGAAGGATTGTCTGGCTATCAAGTGGGCGGTCCTCACTCTTTGGTACTATCTCCTGGAATGGTCGCCGGCACATCCTGCTGGATTTTTATTCCGCATAACAACGGAAACAATTACTCTGGCATTTTTGAGCATACAAAAAAGTGTAAGACATCATTAGAAACTATAAAGGGTCTACTTTGATTTGTGTACACTCACAAAAACAACAAAACCTTGTGCTTTCGTAAAATAAAGAAAATAAATAGGGTGCACTTTCAGCCTTCTCTGTCTCCACGAGCATATTTCTTAAACACATCACAAAATTATCACACAAACATGAAACATATGTCTAAAGAAAGTTTAAAATGTCTACTTTTAAATAAAATAGATCAAATTGAAAACAAATATTGTCCTGAATTCAAATTGAAATGGAATATGTATGAAACAAAGCGATGTACAGTTTCTCCTGGATCAGCTAATTATCTAATATATATATATATATGCAATTTATTCCTGTGACGTAAAGGTGAAATTTCTGCATCATTACTCCAGACTTAAGTGTCACACATCCTTCAGAAATCATTCTAATATGCTGATTTGCTGCTCAAGAAACATTTATTATTATTATCAATGTTGAAAACAGTAATTGTATTACAGTAGGTTACAATCATATTAACATGTAATTAACATATTTAAGGGGTCATTCAGTCACATTCGCTTAAAAGCTTGATGTAGTGCAACAAAAGCAGGTGTCTCGAGATGTTTTGAACCCTTACAATGCGTTCCTTTCATTTTGACATGGACAACTTTTTCTTTTTTCTTTTTTCTTTTTTCTTTTTTACTTAATCTAGTTGGAATAAAATGCATTGACTTTATTCACATGTGGTATCTGAATTTTTATATTAATACAAATTGGACAGTTTTCTGTAAAAAAAAAATTATAATTTTTTTTTTATTATTTCACTTTTTTAAACTTGTGTTCCTGGTAAAAAATGACCGGCCATTGGAAATGAATGCCGAGCACCTTTTGTGCATCGTCTTTCCATGTACAGTCTTTGGGGACTATTTCGAGATCTACTTATCATATTATGTTGTGTTTGAGCTCATTTGAATCAGATTTTTACCAACTCTGAAAGTAATTGTTGTGATAACAAATTTGCCAATTATGAGATTGAAACAGTTCTTATTTGTCAGCAAATTAAAATCATTTAATAATTGATAGAAGAAGCTATATGCATTTTAAAGTCCAGATTCTAGGAAACAACATATTTTTGTTCATATCAAGCATGTGGTTAATAAGCTCAGTTAAATCAACAGCATTTGTGGCATAATATTGATAATCACAATCATTTATTTTGACTCATCCATACTTTTCTTTAAAAAAAGACAAAACTTGTGTTACAGTGAGGCGCTTACTATGGAAGTGAATGGGGCAATTTTTTTAACATTAATATACTCATTGTTTTAAAATTAAAGCCAAAAAGACAAACGATGTGTGTGTAAACATGATTTTATCGTGATAAAATCACATACTAACCTCTTCTGTGTAAAGTTATAGCCAATTTTACAACTTGGTTGTCATGACAATGTAATGTCAACAATCCCTAAAACCCTAAAATTACTGTAATAATGACAATTGAAACAACTTTACAGCTCAAATAATACATGAGTTTTAACAGAATAATTAATTTAAGTGCTTTTATAAAATTATAAGCTTTACATTTGTGCCCTTAAAACCCTCCAAAAATTGGCCACATTCACTTCCATTGTTATTGCCGATCACTGTAACCTTGATTTTTTCTTTTTTTTAAAGAGAAGGACAGATGAGTCTAAATAAATTGAATCCACATTATGCCATAAATGCTGTCTTTTGAGCTTAACCAGTATTGAACTCTGAATATTCTTTTAATGAAATGCTGAAAAAACAGTAAGATTTGGCACAACTGTCAAAGATGTCTGTCTCAGTGCATGTTTACAACAACAATTGAAAAACAGCACAGATTGATGAAAAAACATGTTCAGTGTAAAAAGTCCATTAGTTAGGTACCTGTACATTTAAAATAGTGTGTATTTATTTTATTTTGTGATGGACCGGCCTCACTTCCATAGTAATTTCCTTACTGTAACCAAAATTGTCACTTTTTCAGGTAAACAAGTGAGACAAAATGGATTATCAACATTATGACACAAATGCTGTAAATGTATCTGAACTTTGAAATATTTTAAATAGAAGGTTTTTTATTGTACTGTAATGTACCTAAAAGGTTTTCTAGAACAGTAGTTATTAACCTTTGACCCTCTCTGACCAAAACAACATTCACAGGCCCCCTCCTTCTCTAAAAACAATTGTCTAAGTGAGAGGTCTTTTTACATTGAAATCTTGATTTCTTAGCTGTATAATCAATTTATTTAAATAAAACCTATTTAAAATAATTTCAAGTAATTTTAGACCCCCTTGGAAGTTTGCTGTACCTTGTGGGTCCTAGCCCCCTGGTTGCAAACCACTGTTCTAGAAGAAGCTGGCCATTTATTCTACATCCTCAAACATAAAGGCTTTTCAGAAAATGCAGGACACTCAAGGAGAATAAGAGCGCCTTTGAACCGAAGAGAAGTCGGAATGCTCAGAGCAGAAATCCACACACAACTACAAAAATAGAGTAGTTCTGTGGTCAATAATGAATTAAATCTTCTTCGAAATCTTTTTTGCACTTTCTGGAGTGAAAAATTTGTAGGCAGAGATTAACTTTACAAAAGGCCCACGCTGTGGTGGTGAAGGATGGTTAAAGATGATCAGTTTGTTGAAATGCTACTTGTCAGCTCTTATTGCCTTCAGAAGCCTATCTTTTCTTCAATTTTGAGTGGTTTTGTAATTCCCCTGCAACTGAGAAATAGCCTACCTTCTTGAACAGCTCCATAAATGTCCATGTCAAAAAAACAACACAGGATAATAGTGGTCTTCAATGCTTCAGTACATAAAAGATTACTTCTTACATATGTATCTTCCTCAGGATGTCTTTGTCATAACGTGAAAAACTTCTAAATGAATTGTGTCTTATTTTGTTATTTTCTAGCTGATATCTCTCATTTTCTTTGTCTTTTCTGGTTGCTCTGGAGAGGAACATGATGTACTCAGCAGTGCCAGCTTGTTAGAGGAGCTTCTGTGTCTGATAATAACCCCAGCATGTCAGGCAAAAACAAGCTGTGTCATTTTCCCTCCGCAAGACTGCTGCCACAAATTATTACTGAAATGCAGACATCATTGGTTTTTTTTCATGGTTAACCACAGGCCACCTGATTTTTGATAATAGATTCTTATAATTACATGAGTATTTTGCACATTTGATTAAAACCGTGGACAATTGCAGAGTCAGACAGATTATTTTCGTTCAGCAGGCTTTTCAGTGAACTGACTGTAATTTCCAGCTGATTAGAGCACAGTGGCACTCTCAGAAGCAGCAGGTAGAGAGAAGGGTGTGGAGGGGGGACGAAAGAGGGAAAGTGGGTGATTGGAGAGAAAGGGACGGGGTTGAGAGAATAAAAGGAGGAATGTAAGGTAGAGAGAGAGTCATGGAAAAAGCAAAGGATCAGAGAGACAGGGAGGGGGCAAGAGGCTGAGGGTACGTTGGAAAGTGTACACGCTGGATCAAACGGGAGGTGTTCTGTGAAATCTCATGAAGAGCAACATGCCAATTTCCCCTCCCCACTACCCCTGGGCTTGAGATCAGACATAGAGGAAACCTGCCACAGATATACGAGACCAGTCATCCCACTGTTTCCCTGATGCAAGAACACTGCAAACCCGGCACCTTACATCTATCTTAAGAAATGAAGGACAGGCAAGTTCTGTATGCTAAAGTGGTCACGGCAAAGCGCCGTCAGCATGCCGTTTACCTTTTTTGTGCTCTTTCATCTTTCCTTTTTGTTGTGTGCTGTGATTAAGGCTGCAAATTTGGATGGATTGAAGCTTTCGTTGCATAGAAAAAGTGAAAAAACTGTCCAAATCAAAGAAACAGTTCCCCGTCTGTCGCTCACTCGACGTTGTGTCGAATGAAGCGACATTAGGGGTCTTTCTTGAAGGCCTCGGTTACCTCTGAACTTGAAAAAAGGTCAATGAGAAATTGGAAGACAGAATTTGCATGTCCCTCCCCTGGACATATGGGTATAAAAGTAGGGAATTGTGGATCTGTTTAGTCAGTTTTAAATCACACGCAGGCAGCGTTTTATGAATTGTTCATGTTCTCAGTGCGAGAACTTAACCATGGCAACGTTGTGGTCGTGGCTTTCTTTCCTCCGAGAGATAGCCACTTCTGCCACCATGCCTCCTTCCTACAGTATTGGGGCCGGCGCGATTTGGGGATTACAGCGGGCTCTGTTTCGTCGGGTAAATCCCCACGAACCACCCGCCCCCCAGCTTGCTTGTTTGCTTGTTTGCTCACCCCATGGCCAGTCTGATGTCTCCCTCGCACCCCGCGAGCTGGATGATGATTTTGCCGCTGCATCAGAGAGCGTCACAGCGGCGTCTGATGCTGATGACTTGACTGGTCTGCCACCTTCGGGTCTGCTTGTCCAGTCTAAGCCTGATGTACAAATGTCCGCTATGCTTTCCCGGGCTGCCATGAGCGCCAGGCTGGACTGGAACCCTAGCGGTTCCCTCACTCCTTCAGTCACCTAACCAGTGCACCCACAGACCGTTTTCACGGTGGTATGGCGCCAAACACCTACAGTCATGGCACCATGGATGCTGTCGGATGCGTACTTTCAGGTCTCTCTTTTGCCTCGGCACAGACCCTTCCTACGGCTCGTGTCTGACAGCCCGACATACTAGTCCCTGCTGTCCCTACTGTCCCTGTCCCCTCGCATCTTCACGTAGGTCACAGAGGCCACCCTTGCCCCGCTAAGGGAAGTGGGCATCCACGTACTCGATTTCCTTGATGACTGGCTGATTCTAGCTCACTCTCGAGAGTCTCTGTGCACCCACAGTGACCAGGTGCTCAGGCACCTCACTCCCCGCTCTGTTACTCCCTAACAGAGGCTTCCCTCAGGACAGATGCGCTGGCCCGCAGCTTGCCCCGGGGGATGGGCAAATGCGCATTTCCCCAGTGATTTCCCCAGTGAGTCCCCAGTGTTTCCCCCCCACCTTGAAGGTCTATGTCGCCGCCATGTCGGCTTACCACAATGCAGTGGACAGCAAGTCCTTAGGGAAACACGACTTGATCATCATGTTCCTGAACTCTCTCAGGCCATGCTTGTTCCCCTCACGGGAACTCTCCGTTGTCCTTTCGGGCCTTCAGAGACTCCCCCTTTCGAGCCTCTAGAGTCAGTTGAGCTTAGAGCCCTCTCTTTAATGATGGCCCTCCTGATTGCGCTCGCTTCCATCAATAGGGTTGCGTACCTGCGATCTTTCTCTGTAAGCGACACTTGGCTGGAGTCCGGTCCGGCAGGTGCTTACGTCATCCTAAGACCCCGACCGGGCTACGTGCCCAAGGTTCCTATGACTCCCTCAGAGGTAGTGAACCTGCAAAGCTGCCCCAGGAGGATGCAGACCCAGCCTTATTGTTGCTGGGTCCAGTGCGTGCTTTGCGTACCTATGTGGACTGCTGCAGAGCTTTAGATGTTCTATGCAGCATATTGTTTGCTGTGGCCCACACTGGGTCTTCAATGCCATTGCTGGCCTATCAGACCCAGGCTTTGTCTGCCCCCTTGCGGGTTCGAGCACACTCTACAAGCAGTGTGGTGTTCTCGTGGCCACTGGCCAACAGCACCTCCCTAGTTGACATCGGCAGAGTGGCGGGCTGGGTAACACCCAATACCATTACGAGATTCTACAATCTCAGGATTGAGTCGGCCTCGTCCTGTATTTTCTCAGGTCTGAGCACGCAGAACTCGATAATGCAGAACGGCTGACCGGGTGTTCCGCTTGCACATAGCGCTCTTCCCCTCCACTGAGGTGATCACGTGCGTTCTTTCTCCCAGGAGAGTCCACTAAACTTGCGCTCCCTGGATGTCTTTCCTCCCTAGCCCTCTGGTCGCGAATTCAGCAGAGGAATTCCCAACCAGACCCACTACGGGTACTAATTACTCTGTACTTGAATAGGTGCTCCACAAGTTTGGCCTTCATGGATTAATCCCCCTATGTGTATTTTCCGTGGTATAGTCCCCCTGCCGCCTGACCCGTGTCTCTCTTGAACAGTTACAACTACGAACAGTTACTGGTGAACAATAAATAAAATAATTACCAAAATATAAACCTAGGCTTAAAAATAATAACATTTTAAAATAATAATCCAAATCTAAAAATATATATACACAACAGTAAATAAACAGTGTGTAATGCACTGCCCATCTGGCACTCTGGGCATTTTCCTGGTGGGCCAGACAAGCATTTACAGACTTTTTATAATTGTCATCATTGAAGAATAGGGTAAATAAAATAAATAAGGTTTGGTCTCTTATTACCATTTTATTTTACTTATCCAGAAAATAACACAAAATTAATTTAGAAAGAAAAATTAAATGCAATACAAAGACGCAGATGGCCATCTATGGACATTCTGGTTCTGTGTGACAGAAGACTGCAAGTTTCATGATATCAACAACATGGTCAAGGAACACTTGTATATCCTGCATATGACTAAAAACACAACATCATGCCTGTCCTCTGGAAATTCAGCCTTTAATAAGCTGTCCATGGCCTCAGCAACGTCTTGGTCCACCATGCACAATATTTTGAGGAGTTAAACCGGACCAAGTAGCACATTTTAGCTCCACACACCATTGACAGGCAGTCCTTATATCCACTATGAATCGGTTGTGTTAAATAACAAATTAGGCACATGAGGACAAGGGAGTTACAATTGTAATAAACCTAAAACAATCATATTACATTAATGGCCAAAAATCAAAACATCATGTTACTTTTCATACAACTATTACTTTCACTTCATTGTCATCCTTTTAACAAAACCTACTGTACCTCTTGTGGTAATTGCATTGGTGCATACTCCAACATAGGATGCAATTTGTATATATTATCATTATCTGCCTAAAACAAAAAAAATACAGTCCAATGTATATTAGATATATTCTGTTTTAATGTTATTTCTACCTTTTTTAAATGGACCATTTGCATTTTTCTTGAGTTACTGCTACCCAGTATTTACACTTGTGATGGTAATTCCTACATCTGTTGTGGCTCTTCCTGTTAGTGAAATACCATCCTGGTTACTTCCGTAACCTCCAGAGAACGAGACGTTGTGTCGATGTAGTGACACTAGGGGTCACACTTGGGAGCCTGAGACACCTTCTGATCTTTTATAAAAGACCAATGGGATTTGGTGAGTGGTATTTGCATGCCACTCCCCCGAACATATAGGTATAAAGGAGGGGCGTGCACACCGCTCATTCAGGTTTTGTGCTGAGGAGCTGAGAATAAGGACCCGGGAATTTCAGCAGGTAGTTCAGCATTGTGGCAGGAGGGACATGACGTCTTGTTCCCTCCATTAGGGAACGGAGGTTATGGAAGTAACCAAGACATTCCCAGAGATCGTGGTCGATTTGCACGAGCAAGGTGGTGCATTCTTGCCATTTACAGGGGTGAAGTGGACGCCGCTGAACCTGGGTGGGCGCCTGGCGAACTGAATCACGTAGCCGAATCGGACGGTCCGGGTCAGCCATCGCAACGGGTTGTAAAGCATGAGCCACACGTCCAAGCTCCGGGTGAGGGGGACCAAGGGGACAAACTCGTCGGACATACTAGCTGGGTTGGGCCTCGCGGCGGGGCAGAGCCAGAGAGGCCACATTGATGGGCTTGGGCCCTGTGGCCATGCTGAGTCAAGAGACATTGAAGCACTTACCTGAATTGCCTTATGGGTCTCCTGGTCCTTGGGTTGCCCATCTCCGGGACACTTCGAAGCCTTCTTCTTGGCTTCTTGCGGGGGGCTCAACACCGGGGCCGTGCCGGGCCGCAGCGGCGCCGGTGCAGCAGCTACAGTGGGACGCCCTTGGCGACGAGCAGACGGGGTGCAGGGTCTTGTGCCGCGCCGGTTTCTGGGCAGAATAGTCTCTGTCTGCTGCTTCACTGGGCAAAGTCCTCGATGGTGTTGCCGAATAGGCTACCAACTTTGCCATGGTCATGTCCTCAAAATGAGGACATGACGCATCCACGAAGGATGTCTCCACGTGGGCAGTGCCCAGGCACGAAAGACAGCGATCGTGGTCATCTGAAGGCGAGAGATAATGATCGCAACCAGAAATAACACACAAACGGAATAGTGTTCCATTGTGTGCCACTCTTTTAGAATATACTCTTTTAGTTTGTTCTGCCGAAGCACCCAGGGGCGATCTCTGCAGTGCACCACTGAAGAGAGGAGGAGAAGCCGCTGTAATGCACCGCCAGCATCTAGCAGAGGTGAATGGAAGCCGTGGGAATTCAGCAAGCTTATTTCTCAATGAAATAGCAACCGGTCGGCTCCGAAGAGAAAATCTGAATGAGTAGTATGCACGCCCCTTCTTTATACCCTTATGTTCGGGGGAGTGGCATGCAAATACCACTTCCCAATTCCCATTGGCCTTTTATAAAATATCAGTAGGTGTCTCGGGCTCACAAGAGTGACCCCTAGTGTCACTACATCGACACAACGTCGAGTGAGTGACAGATAGGGAACACAGTATAAGCAAACATACATTCTCAAGATAGCATGCCATTTTAAAGTGTCCCCAAGAATGTGCTTTTACCTGAGAGATCTCATCAAATCTCCTTTTTCTTAATCTGTCAAAAGACAGGCTGTTGATCACCCCTCAGGAAGGCTTTGGAATTCCATGGCTGTAGAAAGTGATAACGTTACACATTTTTCAATAATAATTAATTTGTCTTTGAAAATGTATTTAAAAAAAATAAATAAATACTGTACCTATCCAGCCCATCATTCTCCATCAAAATCACACACCACCATATTATGAAGTTCTGGCATGTCCAGCTGCTCATAGCATGCATGTTAATACCCCTTTTCATCTTTAAATCACAATATCTAATATTAGAGAGCACAGGACAAGTATTCACAATTTGTAGTCAAACGTTGCATCCATTGCTAGGCAAAATACAGACTATAAATGGAAAAAAATGGGTATTGGGTACAAATACAGCCGAGGATTAATAAACAAACAAATAATATGCACCTTAACATTAACACAAAGACACCACAGTCATTCCCAAAAGGTTGCTCTGGAAACCCCTTTAATGCAACCAAAGATAGACATGAGTACATTTTTTTTACATTAATTCTGAAATGAGTTTGAAACTTCATGGTACTTACCTTTAAATCGAGGCCTGTCTTTTCAGCCCATTTTCCAGGCATTATCCTTTTGGCAATTTTCCTGTCGATAAATTATTATGGCTGAGAAAAGATGGAAGGCTGTGCAAGTGTATGAATGCACACCAAGGTTATTATTAATTTTAATTCATTTCCATATTTTAATCACATTTTCTACTATTTCTTTCATTATTTTTAACAATTACAAAATTTGCATTTATTGTAATTATGATGTGTTATAATAACCTTTATGCACACTTAAATCTCTAGAACAGTTTTTCTCAATCCGAGGTCTGTAACAGAGAGCCAGGGGTCCATAAAGTATGTTGTTGTGTGTAACCACATACACATACAACTTCAAAGTGATGATAACAAGATTTTAGATCAGATAGGGAGCCCCTGGTGCTCTCAGTAACTTCTGAGAAACCTGCTCTTGAACAGGAGAACAAGAACAAACCTTCATACATAAAATAAGCAAACAACAACTGATCAATCTGTGTAACACTATGAATTTCTAGAGACAGGTCAAAAGAACGTGACCATCTCTGAACAACAGAACACAGGCATTTAAGACTTCTCAGACCATTGGTTGTCACTTACAAATGATGACACACAGGTGTTAAAATCTAAGAGGGGGGTCCTTGTTGGTGCTAAAATGTCTTAGAAACCTGCTATAGAATAGAACAAAACTTTATGCATGAAAACAAAGAAAAACAACTAATAAATTCCTGAATTATTACACACATACACACGCATATACTGTGTAATATATATATATATATATATATATATATACAGTATACACTATCGTTCAAAAGTTTGGGGTCACTTGACTGAAATGTTTCTCATGATCTGAAAAACCTTTTGATCTAAAGGCGTATGCTTAAATGTTTTAAATTAGTTTTGTAGACAACAATATATTTGTGCCAAAATATTAATTTATTTAATTACAAAACTAAATAATTTTAAATGAATGACTTGGACTGAATAATTAAAAAAAGCAGCCACTAAGTGCCCAACATATAGATGGGAACTCCTTCAATACTGTTTAAAAAGCATCCCAGGGTGATACCTCAAGAAGTTGGTTGAGAAAATGCCAAGAGTACATTTCTGCAAAATCTAGGCAAAGTGAAATATAACACATTTTATTATTTATTTTTTATTTTTTTAGTCACAATTCCCATATTTCCATTTATATTATTCCATATTTGTGATGACTTTATTATTATTATAAAATGAAAAATTTATAATAATAATAAAGAATGAGTAAGTGACCCTAAACTTTTGAACGATAGTGTATAGACAACCCCAAATCTGAAAAAGTTGGGACAATTGAAAAATGCTAATAAAAAAAAAAAAGGTGTGATTTATAAATTATATTCACATTATGCTGTATTTAAAGCACCACATGTACACATTACATGAAGTTTTACCTTGTACATTTAAAAAAAATAAAAAATGTAATGTAACAGTAATTTCAAATCAGATGATTGCAACTCACTCCAAAAAAGTTGAGAAAGGGGCAGTTTAAGACATATAACATTTTGACGAGTTAAAATAACAAGGCAATGTGAAACAGAAGATGATAAACGGGTGAGGCAATCTTGTCAGTAAATAAGGTGCCTCCAAAAACAACCCAGTCCTTCAAGATCAAGGATCATTCGAGACAATTTGCCAACAGAGGCTTCAGTAAATAATCCAGCACTTTGAGAACAATGTTCCCACAAATTGGAAGGATTTTGGGCATTTCACCCTCTATGGTGCACAATATAGTTAAAAGATTCAAGGAATCTGGTCAAATCTTGGTACGTAAAGGGCAAGATGAAAACCACTTCTGAATGCATGTGATCTCTGATCCCTCAGACATCACTGTCTTCAAAAATATAATTCATCTGTAATGGATATCATGAGCAAGGGCTTGGGACTACTTTAGTAAACCTTTGTTAGTCAACACACTCGCTGCTACATCCACAGATGCAAGTTAAGAATTTACTATGCAAAGCAGAAGACATACATCAACACTGTCCAGAAGCACTGCCGACTTATCTGGGCTCGCTCATCTTAGATGGAAAGTAGAACTGTGAAAGCGTGTTTTATGGTCCGATGAGTCCACATTTCAAATAGTTTTTGAAAAACACAGCCGTCGTGTTCTTCTGGCCAAAGAGGAAAAGGATCATCCAAGCAGTTATCAGCGTCAGTTCCAAAAGTCAGTGTCTGTATGGGCCAGGGATATGTCAGTACCCATGGCATGGGTAACTTGCACATCTCTGAGGGCACAATTAATGCAGACAGATGTGTAAAAATTTGTGGCCATTCAGCACCATCTTTACCATGGACGTCCCGTAATTTCAGCTGGACAACTTCGAACCACATACTGACCGAATAAGCAGAGAGTGAAGGTGCTAGATTGGCCTGTCTGCAGTCCTGACCATCTCCAACTGAGAATGTGTGGTGCATTATGAAGCGCACAATACGGCAACGAAGTCCCCGTACAATTGTGCAGCTGAAGACCTGCATAATGGATGAATGGGGGGATATTCCACTTTCTAAACTTAACAAACTTGTGCCTTCAGTGCCTAAATGCTGAATAAGTTTTATAAGAAGAACTGGTGATTTTTCACAGTGGTAAACACTCGACTAACTTTTTTGGAGTGTGTTGCAATCCAAAAAAAACCCAATGAAATTCACAAGGTAAAACATCATATAATGTTTAATTGTAGTGCTTTCAATGTAGCAAAGGGTGAATATAATTTACAAATCACTCCTTTTTGTTTTTATTAGCATTTTTCATACTGTCCCAACTTTTTCATAATTGGAATAATATAATTATAATGCTGAACACCTTGTAACAACAAATGTATATAGCAATCTTAAACAGCCATAATCTCACAGTGGACTCCATGTCTCTGTTCAAGCCCAGGGTCCAAAAGTCAACACAGGACTGCCTTTGCTGTTCAGACTGTCAGTTCATCCCCTGGTCCCTCAATGTCCAGTATGTCGTTGAGCTAATAGTTTAAACATCCAAAAAGCCAAGGATAAACATAAAATTGTACAATATTTTGTTTTAAAGATTGTATGAAACTAACCAGTTCTATTTGAGTTAGATGGTATCTCAAAGTCTATGATGCTCGACAGGCTGAAACATTTTCACACTTTTTCAATTCTTCACATTGAGGTCCACACTCTTTTGCATTTGATAAATAAAAAATAAAAACAGTATTAGCTCAAAGCTGCCAAATTATTGAGAAAATAGTTGTTCTACCACAAGCTTGCAAAAAACTGCTCTGCAACTTGAATATTCATCCAACCCTGTAGCTCTGGGACCATACTAATTCTTCTGGGTACAACATATCTGGGGGTATTTTGTGTTAGATTCATGCAGTATATCATATAAGACATAGTGGTCGGAGGATCCAGTGATGGGATGACCTTTGGAATTCTTATTTTCTGTCTTCTCAAACAACCAAGGAAGGGAAACTTTTAGCTTGCCTTGCTTTGCTGAGCTTATGTTTTCTGGTGTTGACTCAGCTAATCTTCCTTCATGTGGTTTAAATAGAATTGCTGTAGGTGCACGCAAATTTCCATGTGTGGTCAAGCTTTGTACAAATTAATATATACTCACGTTAGGTAAGTGCTTCCATGACAAATGCAGGTCTGCAAAATCTCTGGGAATCTCTGCTCTCAAAGTGAACTTTATGCTATTCACCACACATGTGGGCACAAGAAAACTAACCACCCACCTGGAAAGGTATTCAAAAATAATATAAAAACATGTAAAAAAAAAATAATAATTAGAATAATTGGTTATTATTTCATTAAAATAGAATATTATTACTCCCACCTGATGCACTCCAGATTTTCTGGAACATTTTGTCATATGACTGCCTGGTCTGCATCTGTTTTTAATCATGAAATCGGATACATACATGAGTCCTTAGAGTCCACATTACAGGCCTTGCAGAGTTTTTGGACAACACCAACCTGATTTTTTTAGTAAATTCATAGTCAGAAAAATGCTCTTGCCTCAGTAAAAACACATTCATGAGTCGAGCTTCAGTCGATGCAACCTTTTCAGTTACAAATTTGCATATTCTGTATTGAGTACAGTTTTCTTCCTATCCACAAAGCCTATCTTTCATAACTAGGTTCCAAAACAAATGGATTTTTGATATGGCCTGAGGCAAATAAACACATTTAAAAGTCTACACTATATGCACACTAAGAAAAACACATAAATATACAGATTCCAGGAAGAAAAATTTTATAAATAAAAAAATCACACTCATAAGAAAGACCCAACAAAGTGAAATTTCTTCTTATGTCAAATAAGCAGTCACTTACTGGCAACAAACCCAAAAGCAATCATCTCAAGATTTACAGATTGCCAGAACTCTTCAATGTTGACTTCTCTTTTAAACTTGGGTGGTGACTCTTTAAGGCCACTCACTGTGTAATAAAAATATAGTAGTATTTCAGAAAGATTTACCTTCCCTTTTGTGTTTCACAAGTTATTATAATAAAGAAAACATATCTTACCTGACATGCTAAAAACACCCTTCTTGTGCAAGTCCACAATTACCACAGGTAGATGTAACCACAATTATCACAAGAAAATATGTAGTCAGTGTCTGTCAATGCTTCAAAAGGCTGTACCCATGAAGAATAGCATCTCTATTGGGGTATTTCACTGCCCAGACGCACTCCAAAGTGTCTAAGTTGTAAATGAGGACTTTAATCCTGTGGTTGTAGAAGGCAGAGGAGCCAGTGCAGGTGTGATTGAAGAGGGCAGGGAATCCACTGCAGATCTGGTTGTACAGGGCAGAGGAGCCACTGCAAATGTGGTTGTTCAGGACAGAGGTTCCACTGTAGATTTGGTTGAAGAGGGCAGAGGAGGCACTGCAGATGTGGTTGAAGAGGGCAGAGGAGACACTGCAGATGTGGTTGAAGAGGGCAGAGGAGCCAGTGAAGGTGTGGTTGAAGAGGGCAGAGGAGCCACTGCAGATGTGGTGTTACAGAGCAGAGGAGCCACTTCAGATGTGGTTTTACAGGGCAGAGCAGCCAGTGGAGCTAGTACAGGTGTCGTTATAGAAGACGGTTCAATCAGTGTGCTTGAATTAGTTTTTTGGGGGGTTCATTTGATTCTAAGAACAGATTTTCTGCAATTAGGGCAATGGTAATGAGTCTCAGTTCTGCAGGCCAAATGGCAACAACGTAATCTTTTACCTGTAGATGAAGACAGTGCGCAAATCAGGAAAAACAATGCTAATCCATTCACATAAAAGCCCGATATTGAAATAATTACATTTAATTGGCCTAATTTAATATAATTCTTAGTTAATTTTTTTATGCTTTTTAAAAGAAAAATATGAACAAATATGTTTGTGCACAAACATCTACAGTAACAGTAGGATAGAGTTATGAATCTACCTTTGAAAACAGTTGCCTTCTTTAAATGGTCTTCCCAGTGTTGCTGAATTTTTTTGAGTATGGTTGGTTTCAGAGCAGGTCATAAGGCACAATGGTACATCCTGCAACATGATGTGCACTGTGGTACCACTGGGTTTTCGCTAACTAATAATATTGATTGGTGCATTTGTAAGAATGGAAAGAAGAGATCAAAGATTAGCTAAAATCACACTACTGTCTAAACTGATATGTGTACAATATATTGTAACTTTTCATGTTCTTGATATTAGGATTGTGCAAGCAAATAGCATGATGTTGATTTACAGTTGAAGTCAGAAGTTTACATACACTTAGGGTGAAGTCATTTAAACTAATTTTTTAACCACTCCACAGATTTAATATTAGTAAACTATACTTTTGGCAAGTATTTTAGAACATCTACTTTGTGCATGACATGAGTAATTTTTACAACATTTGTTTACAGGCAGATTGTTTCACTTTTAATTGACTATATCACAATTCCACTGGGTTAGACATTAACATACACTAAGTTAACTGTGTCTTTAAGCAACTTGGAAAATTCCAGAAAATTATGTCAAGCCTTTAGACAATTAGCCAATTCGCTTGTGATAGGAGGTGTACTGAATTGGAGGTGTACCTGTGGATGTATTTTAAGGCCTACATTCAAACTCAGTGCCTCTTTGCTTGACATCGTGGGAAAATCAAAAGATATCAGCCAAAACCTCAAAAAAAAAATCCACAAAGATCTTACTTTTTGGAGAAATGTCCTCTGGTCTAATGAAACAAAAATGTAACTGTTTGGCCATAATGACCATCATTATGTTTGAAGGCAAAAGGCTTGCGAGCCGAAGAACACCATCCTAACCGTGAAGCATTGGGGTGGCAGCATCATGTTGTGGGGGTGCTTGGCTGCAATAATTAAAAATGGGGGGGGGGGGAGCTTCCTGCACTGAGCAGTACCTCCACTCCCACAAACACCATAGTTTAAAAAAGAGGGAAAAGGCCAACGCAGAGCGGCAGTGGGAGAGAGAGAGGAGAGAGAGATTAAAAAAAACCTTACTCTCCGGTTCTCCGATACGACGTAGCTTGTTCCTCAGCCACTACTCCACCCTCTACCGAACGGAAGCCGCGCCTCTCCAGGTGGATCCAAGGCAGTCCTCCAGCCCCTGGCGGACAGAACACCCCGCCGCGTTCTCGGGGAGCTGAAGGATACTCCCCCGCCCCTGGCAGCAGTTCTCCCGCTCCAGGCGGTCGGTCACGATCCCCTCCCCGCACGCGGACGGCAGTCTTCCCTCGACCCCTCCGCATTTCAGCGGCTGGTAGGGGCATCCTCCGCCCCTGGCAGTGGCCCTGACCGCTCCAGGCGGTCGGCTAGGAGCCCCTTCTCCCCTCGCAGTCGGCGGCCGTTCCTCCGCGTCCAGGCAGCTGGGTTCCTCGTCCCCCGGCAGATGACCACGGCTGCTTCGTTGGGGTAATGGCGAGAACTCCGCTACGGCATATCCCTCTTCCTTCCCGGGCTTTCGGCACCAATGTAAAGAAGTTCATGCTCACGGGCATGGAAGATGCGAGAGACCAGCTTAACGTATAAATTGTAGTTTTAATGGAAAACTCAAAAGACAAACACATAGGACAATGGACATGTCCGTGAACAATCTCTCTCTCACGCACATCATCCGCGGTCGGCCTTTAACCCTCTTGGAGGCTTGATTAGCCCAATACGGGACCGGGCGTGTTGAATCACGACCCGGCCCCACCCTCCACCGTGCCACAACTCCAATTTAAAAAAATCAACTACTGTGCCTCATGTTAATGTATATGTGCTAAAGTGCATTGGGGGAATCCCAGAATTTTGCATAAGAAAGAACCCCCACTAATGTAGAGCAATTCCGCTACAGGTCGTTTTGGAACCAAACAACTCTGGATGTCATTACTGACTGATATACATGAGTAAAGAGCATACCACAAACACAATGCATGTAAATATCATGGGACAGCACTGGCTCATCCAATGGTGGAAGTTTAGGGTGGGACTATGTGTTTGTACAACTAATGGATGATGGGTAGTAGTTTTCTGAAATCTGTTTGAAAACCTTGATTATTTTGACAATTTAATTTGGAACAGAAATTACACACTTCAGCTTTAAGAAAATAAATGGGGCCAATTTTTATTTATTTAAATTTGTATTAATTTTTTCTTTAACATGCTCATGTTGTAGGGCATTACATATATGATTTAGAAGATGTGGACGGGGTCAGTTAAAATGGGTATTTTACACGCATTTTACCATCATTATATGTAGGGTAATTTGCATATATGCTAACTTTAGGAGGGAATTTATGGTCTTGAAATATGTGATCTATGAACTAAATTAAAATATCCTTATTAGGTATGGAAAAGTATTATGGAATTATTCGTGTTCAACAACCATTCTAAATTAGATTAATTGCTAATAACTAGATTATTTGTCTTAATAGATTCTCCACCATTGAAAACATAATACAACGTCTAATTCTATCAGCTCACAATTTCAACTGTAAGGAATTAGCTTTAATAAGTGAATGATTAAATCACTTATTGGAGTGATATTATTCTCATGGCTTATTGAAAATGATACCACATGTATGTAGGTACAGCTTTGAAGCGAAATCTTTCAGAAACAAGGATGAGATTATTTATCAAAATATACCACAGTCAAGTCGTCTTTGAACACAGACAAACTTTATTACTATTCTAAACATAAATCTAATCTAACACATATATACATAAAACAGGTTGGTAAAAAGTGACAGAATGTGAAATAAAATGATCAGTACAGTGAAGATGAACTCTACGGATTCTGTTGACAATACCTTAAGAACCATTGGATTACCCAAATTATTTGATTAATACACCAGCACTTTGAGCACAATATTGGAGATGTACTTGCTTGTCTTTGTGGTGTTTCCTTGCGTTCTTTGGAAGGTTTGGAAAGGTTCATGGCACTTGGTCGAAAATTCGTTCCGTCGATGTTTTAATCTCTGTGATTAATCTCTGTGATTGATCTCTGTGTGACGTCGAGTCCCGAGCTTCCGTGGATCTCACATGGGAGGACCTGGCCTTCAGCGGCGCGACCAGACAAAGCACGTGCAGGCAGAAGAGCGAAGAGAGCGACAAGAGAGCAAGAGCAGCTGAAGAGCAAGAGAGCAAGAGCGAGTTCTTCCTGTTTGGAACTATTTGAACTGAAATTGGCCGCATCCTCCAAAGGTGTCCTGCGCCAATCAGAAGTGACTTTTCAGAGTCACATGGTCAGCTGGGCTGTCTTTTCTGACAGTTGAGTTATGGTCCTTTGTTTCAGACTCTTAAACATTTCCCGCTTAAAAATAGCGTATATTTAATCATGACCTGAGACATGAAATTCATTGTCATCAGATTTTTCTTCATACACAAACAAATTTTTACATACTTAACATGACATGTTTATATGGATGTTATAATAAAACATGAAAATCTCTGGTTACAAAATCATATTGGTTTTACACATCATTGCATTTTATCAAGTTAAACCTTATAGTTACCATTATCAGTAGAATAAGATAATTCATACAGAATTAAAGATTATATTTATCAATTATAGGTGATTGCACACATTTGAAAGAGTTCCATCAGTTTATAATCATTAATTTTTCAGGTGCAAACATTAACACAGTTCAAAGTGATTTTCAGCATTATCTAGCAAGGCTATGTTAAGATGAAATGTCTTAGAGTCGTCCAAATCTGATGGTACTTGTAACCTTACAAAGGTGAAGTCTGCTTTAACTGGGTGTGGAAGATCAGGTTGCAGAGGGGCCTTTCTGACCAATCAGGATGCCTGGGCCATTTGATTTATGATGGTGAAGAATTCCAGGACTGCAAAGTTTGAAAACTCTAGATTCAAGTCATATCATTTCAATTCTTCCGCGAGTATAATACAACAACATGCTTAATCCCAAATCCACTCTTTATTTCCAGTGTACCTTAGTTTACTGGTAAAATTATTGAAGCATTAATAAAATTTCCACATGTAAACTTATGATTGGCTTTTATTTATCATTTTAAAAATGGGAAGAAATTAGATGTCAGTAATGAATAATAAATGTAAAAACTGTTTCTAACGCTCACTTTGTGGCGCAATAAGAATATCACACAAGTGCATACACACACACACTACACCTTTTACGCACACCATCTGTAGCTCACAGTATCTCTCTTGCACACGTGCACACACACACACATACTCCACGCAAACACATATACATAAGCTCCATCTAGCACACAAGTTCCCACTCTTATGAAGGTTACAGATTTTCTTACACACAATAAACCTCTAACACACATGCTCCCAGTCCTACGCATGCCCTATTCTTCTTACACACACAAACACACACAATATCCCATTAACACACTCTAAATTACACTCTGACTTCACCACACACTTTCTCCCACACACTCCAACCCTCATACACACACACACACACACACACACAAACAGGACTGCAGGACTCTAATGTGTTTGTTCCAGAGGGGAGTTATCTATTCCGCTTGGTGAGATATAAAGCCTCTTTCTTCCTCCTGTAAACGCCCTCTTTTACACTCTTCCAGACCTCTTTGATGTATTGACCATGTCGGCTTCTGCTTATTGGGAGTATTTTGAAGCATACGTTTGCGCGCCGTGCTCGCCGCGGTGGGGTCAGTGTGGTGTTTTCTTGTGGAGAGAACCGTCAGTTATGTTGTGACTGTAGAGTTCTTTTTAATGAGTGCATTAAAGCTGCATGGATGTTCAAGGCCAGTGGAGGTGCGTCCCCTGGGCCCCGACGTCTGCCTCAGGGCTGCCATCTGTAGATCTCTTGCACATTTAAAGGCCTTTCTCTGTAAGATGCAGTAGTTTGGAGCTGCGGAGAGAATTAAAAGTGGAGAGAGTGGGAACATGGGAGGCAGTGCGTGTATAGATGAGCAAGGGTGATAAACATGGTACACAGAAGGGAACGAATGGCTTCTCGTTTTTACAAATACTGGTGGAGAAAGAATGCGTGTGGTAGGTGGATCACAGCAAGTGCGTGTTAATGTAATGTCTCTCCATGTGGCGCTCCTGAAATGGGGTCACTGGGTCTTGGCCCTATATAATTAATATCAATCAGAGGCTCACTAATTTCAGACATGCCAATCAATAAGACTTAGCACTGAATTTTCCTCCAGGGAAATTCATACGTCTCATTTAGTTTTGAATGTAGGATACTGAATGTGAACGTGCTTGTGCATGTATGTATATATGTGGATTTGGAGCCCAAGGGACATTAGACTCCTAAGCTTCAAAATGTCTAGATATGCAAACAATTGTAGCACTGCACCTATCAAACCTCACAAAGCAACCAACAATCAACATATCCAAAATATTTAATCTTATTTCAATTCACAACACTCGAAGGAACAAACCATAAGTATCTGACCCACAGTGGCCACTGAAGAAATCCCAGTATGCAGAGTATAACAACAGAACTGTGCATAGCAACAACTGTCTCTCACATAGCAACTGCACCACAGTGCATAGCAACCACCAGTAGCTCTTTGTGTATTCCCTGTTAGTTGCTTGCATTTGATTCTAGGTGAATTGCAATGTCTCACTGACTCACCCTGTAGAAATGTACTAAAGCGTAACCAGTTTTGATTTGCTGTTTTTTTGTGTCAATTACTGCTGCCATTAAAGACTTGTTTTGTTTGTGTTTTTTCTGACAGATATTCGCTCATTGCCTGATGTTGCCATGACAGGAAACTGCAGTCAGGAGTGTAGTGAGCTGGGTCACTCAGATGCCTGTTGGATGCCAGGTCAGCCTTCACCCGTCCGCAAGACACGCAATCCCCCCAAAATGTCTACGTTTGTGCCTTATCAGGAGAGGGGGAGCCTGGGACGCCTGGCCAATGGAAGTGTGAGGCTTGGAGGAGAGGAGAACAGGCCACGCCTCCCACCTTCTCGTAGTGCCTACTCCAGTAGTGACCACACCCCCAGTGACCACGCCCAACTGGAGGAGGTGCCTCTGAATGTGACATCAGAGTTCCCGCCCACCAGTCCCACCTCCAAACACTCCTCAAAAAGGGAGATATACCTGTGAGATAACCACACCCACCATCTTCGACTGATGCACATAAGAAGTTACAGAGACACAGTTTTGCAATGAGATGTTTGTAAACGAACATCGAGCCTGCGACTGGATGAAATATCAATTTAATAGTGGGAAAATACACTATTTGATATCAAAAATCTGTTGAAGAGTAGATTTATTTATTTTATTTATTTTATTAGTTAATTAATCCATCTATTTTTTTTACATACCATCAAAAACAATCGACAAATACTTTGATGTGACTAACCGAGTTTTAGCTTAACTAATCTGCAGAATGTTGATGGGTTCTCTAAATACATTACTGAGTGCTGTAGTGCCATGTGCAGGAGATACTGCTGTTAAGGGTCTTGAGCCACATATAGAGTGTCTAACACTCTTAACTTGATCCTGTCCTCAGAGGGGTGCAGTCTTTATACATGTGAAATGCTGTAAATATATTTGTATGGTGTAGATATGAATATTAATATCAGGCTTGACTTGAAAAATAATTTTAAAAAAGTTACATCTAAACCAGCCTGAATACCTGATGTGTGTGCTGCTTTTGAGGGTCAAAATTGGTGTAATGGTTAGATGGGAAGGTGAATAAAAGAACTGCCGTGGAGGGAACAAATTCCTAATACTGGTGCTCTGTAACCCTCGCCGTGCCCGTCTAGGCCACACAGTGTCTAGTTTGTGTGTATGTGTGCGGGTGTGTATTAGGTGAGGAGGGAGGGTTTAACAGCGAAAAACACTAAGACAGAGCTAACCATATACCAGTGTGTGTGTGTGTGTGTTTGTGCATCAGGAGAACTACTGTCTCAAAGTAACATGTGTGGCTTCTGGCACATTGACACATGCACATGCAGAACTTGTGTTTTCTGGCACTGTGAATCTTCTATTACTTCTGAACTCCCACGGTGTAGTGTAGTCTCTCTGGTGCTCGCAAAGACGCTTTCAGCTCACATAGTACAGCGTCAGTGAGGAGGAGACCGTCTGCCTTCCCTCTGATTATCGGTATGTTTACCATTTAAATACAACTGCAGCCATGGTGGTTACCACAAAAATAGTGATTGAGAGTCCACGAACATGCAGAGCCTCCATCAAATGGATACATTTTGCCACAATCGTATTCATGGTCTTGCTTTCGTTATTTTCATGTTTTTTTTTTTTTTTTTTTTTTATGATTGATTTTAAGGGGAAATCTTTGTGTCCTATTATCATTTTGTTTCATAGAACAAATGCATTAATGCCTTAAAACTGTTGTATATAACAATCACAATGGACAAATTAGACTGATAATCCTGTCTTGTCTTTCGCATGTCAATTGTGCATGTTTTTTTTCCACAATCAAAAAAAATAAAAATGTTGGAAAATATTACATTAGCGCACCACATTTTGTCTATATTTTTCACCACCTTTTTATACATAAATGTTCTGTCCTCCATTGATTGTGTATATCTTCTGGTTTAACTAGTTTTTTTTGTTGTTTTTTTTTGACACTGTGTTGACTATCTAACCTTCTCTAGCTGTCTCCATCCATGTTTGAGAGCATTTTGAGGGGACTATTTTGACAATGACTATCTAGTGTGCTCAAGGATCCATATAACTAATGGAGATTTTCATAACTCTCAGTGTAGCAGCTTGATATCTTTCCTCACCTGTTGCAGCATGATACCTGCCTAGATCCCAGAGCTTGGGAAAGTGCGAGTTTGTGTCTGCACGGGGGGTAAATGGGGTATACTGTGATGGGCATTTCGTTAATTAGGGTGTGTATTGAGTGTTGTGTATCTTGCATATGTGAACACTCCAGCACCCAAAGACAGAACAGATCATGGATAAGATCCCGGTCCATCAGTGAAAATATGGCTTTAATTGTTTAGAGGGTCACACTTTTTACTGCGCTTACCTCATTGCAACTGTCTTCAGCGTATGATGCTGAATAATTAAGGCCAAAACATATGAAAATTACCATAGCCATGGTTAAATAAGGTGAATGATTATCCTGCCCTAAGAAAAGAAAGCACATTATGCTGTTTTCAAAGCCATTTAGTAACTATGATAAAAAACAGCGAGAGTCATGATCCAGTGTGATTAGCCCAGTTCACATTCCCCTCCTCTTTGCCACGACTGCGCTTAGATTCAGCTCTGCCTAGGCAAAAGTGTGAGATCGCTGACCTGACTTAACACAGATAAAAGATAGAGATGACCACAAAACTCTACCACCACTTAAAGGCTTTCATCTATTCAAACTCTGAGAGAAGCAGAATTTGACCTTAACACACTCTGATGCCAGCCTGAGACAGATACTCTGAATTGCAGGTTTTGTCTTCTCTGAATTCATCTTGAAATTGTGAGTCTGACTCTTTTCTTCAATGTAATTCTAAGGGTATAGACTCATTTGCCCGGATAACTGGTTTTGTTTCCTGGGCCCCTCAGAGGATAGACGGAGTAATGTCCACTTCTTGTGGTTGTTTTTTTAAACTGGTGTTTAGATGTGTGCTTTTTCGCTGTTAGATGTCTCTATAGCTGAGGACTTATGGATGTGAAAAGACCATAATGAATGAATAAGTCTTTTCTTTGTCCCTAGAATGAGACTTTTCTTCATAGAGTAACGAAAACTGGTGTTTGTGGTAAACATCTCTCAAAAAAAGTGTTTTGTACATAGCTCTCCACAACCCCATGTGCGTGGTGTCAAGCAGGTGACAAGTTGAGCATGAATTCCAAAGATAATTGGTAGAAACCGTTTACTGTTCCTGCTAAGATGTTAGTGCCAGTTCAGAAACCTTTCCTTGAGAACAAAATAGATGTTCACTGCACAAACTCATCCTCACCGTTCACCCCAAACTAAAGACAGCTGCCTTGAAAGTATGTCTTTTGCAGGAGAGTTCAAAACTTGTTATCCTTAATTGTTGGTTATATTTATATAGGACTAAAATGCTTGTGATGATCTGTTTTTGTACAGTTTTATGTACATGCAAGTGAAGCTTTTTAAATCTTACAACAAAAGCCGATGGCATATAAAAATCGTAAAGTGTTTATTAAGATTGCCTTGGATGGATTGATCTTTTGCTGAGTCAGTGTGAATGTGGCCGTTGTACGCCTGCACCGTAGTCATTCACTGGCTCCTGTCATCGAGGGCTTTATCAGTTTTTATGTTATGTGAACAGTGGTTTGTCTGATCCGACTTGTTTGTTTAATTTCCATGTGTTTTGTTTCGTTCTGTTCCGCATGTTGAAAACAAACTCCTTGTAATAAGTCCTTGCAAAGTTTGTAATAAAATGAGTGAAGAAAAAAAAAAAGAATACATTTGCTTGGTGAGTCATTGTTTAAGAATGAATCTAGGACTGTGATCTCTTCATAAAGCTTTTTCATTAATAAAGCAAATTGATCTGACAAAGATATAAGCCATTGAGTTTTTTCTCTTATATTCTGAATCTCTATGCCTGTGTAAACAGAGAGAGAAGAAAAGGTTATAGTTTCTCCAGACTGACAGGAACTTAATAGAACAGAATACTGAATGTGAGACTGAGCGCCCAAAATTAATGATCAAACATAAGCAACCCCAAATTTTATCGTAGTGTGGCAAACCAAATTGTCTCCTCTACAAGCTTCCAAGGAGTTAAACTGCTACACCCAAGACCTCCCAATACTCGACAGCACAATAAAGACGAAGCCGTAAAGATGATAACGGTGAGATGAAAGACAATAAATCAATCCAGCTTTCATTCGCTGTGCTCTCTTTATAGATATGGCACAACGTGATATGCGCACCCCTGAAATGATAGCTTTCAAGATAAAAATAAATGGATGAGAGCCAGCGAACAAACGATGTGAAAAGTGAGCGATATAAACAAGTTTAAAAAGAATATCAAACATTCAAGATGGAAAGTGAGGTAAATACTCTGAGCAAGTAGACAGACAAATATGAGAAATATTTATTAAACTGACGAGTGTGGGATCAGGAGGATGAATGAGAGACGATAGTGGAGGAAAAATGGTGGCTGGCAGTGTGGCCAGATTCGTTTGACATTTTCCAGCCCATTGTTTGCTCAAATCCCGCCCCAATGCATAAAAAAAACATCCAAATAGTGTATTATGAAAATTAAATGCACATTAACCATAATGCTACAGCATTGCCTTTATAAACTTGACAACACAATTAAGATAAAGATAATCTTTCTAAAAGATAAAGTTTCCAAGAATATTTACATTTACCCATTTTTCTTTATTCACACATATAAACAAACACAGACACACAGAAAATGAACAAATATGCTGCCGTGGGATTTCAAGCCAAATATTGAACGTATGCCAATGTGCTTATTTCAGATGTGTTTGCTATTCAATAAGCATTTTTTTTATTATTATTATTCTTAATATGCAGGGTTGAGGAGTAACAGGATACATATAAAAGGAATTCGTCTTTAAATACAAAATAAAAGTAACTGTATTTCACTACTATAATTGGTCATTTAAATCATTGGTAATTAGAATACAGTTACATTCAAAAAGTATTTTGATTACTGAAGAGATTTCTGTGCATTATATTGTCATTAGTTCAATTTAATATTTAATCCTTTCAGATGGAAAATATTTATACATATAAATGATGAGATCCAAAGAGCATTTGAACAGCGGTGAAACACTTTCTTATGATGTGTTACATTCATACGAGCAGACAGAGAATTAAGTCTGAAGTAAGTTTGACCTTGTGTAAATTGTCAGCTTTACGCTAAGCTAAAATGCTATTTCTAGCCATTTTACATGCACGTTACCAGGCACGATCATATTTTTTATCAAGAAAATTCACGTTAGATCATAATTTCTTTTTTCTAGTAAGACTTTGATATTAGGGCAAAAATCATATTCTTGATAATAACTTTTTTATTGTTTTCCTTTATTTATAGTCAAAACAAGTGAAAAAATCTACCAGTGCTGAAGTAATCCAAAGCATTTAGAATATGTTACTGACCTTGAGTAATCTAACGAAATACATCACAATTTACATTTAGCAGCATGTATTCTGTAATCTGTAGTGAAATACATTTCAAAAGTAACCCTCCCAACCCTGTTAAAATGTCATATAAAGGATATATTTAATTTGTCCTACTTTTTATGCTGTTATGGCTCATTCCAAATTCCAAGAAAATTGTAAATCGTAAGGTGTATTCGCTAATACACAGAACAGTAAATGTCCCTAGACAGCTGTCATCATGAAGTAACACAGATGATTTTCAATAATTCCATGTTCCTGTGCGCACATCCATAAATCAAAAAAGAGCAGCAAATTCAAAAGTCATTTTTAAATTGTGTTAATTTATGATACTTTTATTATTACCATGAATGACAAATTCACAATATATCCTGCAGTATTCTCAAAAGCATTAATCATCTAGCCATAAGGGATCAGTGACCTGGTCATGGGAGAAACTCAAAGGTGCTATTTCTCCTAGAAAAACTCCACAGATAAGTCCTGGCAATAACCACCACTTAATATCTGGGTAATTTCCCTGTTTTCGATATGTTCTCTTACATTTTACCACTTTGTCATTGTTAAGATGGTCTCATTTCTATCACAAAATTTGACGAGCAATACCCGCAGATCCCACACATTCAGAACTCTATGGTGGGTGTGACAACTTGTAGCTCCTCTGAACAGGATTAAATACATTTTCTGTCAGTCAGTGTTCTGGTTATTTGATTGAATGATTGTGTTGAGATGTTTTCTTTATTTTAGTTGCATGGGCAATGGAAATTCTTAATTTTATTATTTTAAAAACCTGACAAAATCATTCCAAAGCAGCTAAAATTTTTACCACCCGCCCAAACATGTTTTTCCCCGCACAAACCTGTTGAAAGCAGCCCAATTGTGCGGGAACTGGTTGCTGGTACAAACTGCTCCCTATTGGTTGTCAGGAGATTTACAACACAAGCCAAGCACCTTGATGAAGGAATAGCATTTAATACCTTACAGTACACTCAGCAGTCAGGATTTATGAATCATATAGCCTTCCTTTCTGCTTGTGTTCTTTAGCTTCTTGTTGACATCACCTACAGTATAGCATGTGGTTTCCCGAGGACAGAAGATGAAACGAGCGAAGCCGTGTGAATAATAATTGAGATAAGGATGATAGTGGTTCTTGACCACATAGAAACACATTTCGTAGGCAGGGAGGCTGGTAGCAGCTTATTTAACCGAGGCTGCATTGGGAGAACCCACTGATTTTTTTTTCATTAATCTCCTTCTAATGGATAGTTTTCCCTTTGCCTCGCACTCTGCAGTCTGAGCTTTAAAGAAGAAGCTGTGGTGGTGTTTTGTTTACGTGTGGCTGAGGCATTTGTTTCTCATTGCAGAGGGAGCCTCAGTAGAGAGGCTCTTTCTTCAAGATGAAACTACCCCCTCGGCTACTGCCTACTGTTGATCCGCCGTTGCCTTGGAAACCTGGCCCCTTACTCTTTCTGTTCCTCTTGCTCTCCCTCACCCACGCTCTTTCTTGCTCACTTCGTTAAGCGCAGTGCTGCTAGCAATTAGAAGTAAAGCCAGTGGCGGGGATGGCTGCCTCTCAAATATACTCTCCAATTAAACACTGTCAAATAACAGTGTTTCTTAAACAGCCGCTTCCCTTTGTCTCCTCCAATCATATAACGGCACATCCCTGAAAATGCATTTGCTCCTCTGAAAGAAGCATAGCTTCCAAAATGTACCTTGTCCGGATAAACAAATAGACTTGGAGATTGATGGGTACACAGATTCTTGTCTTACGGCCTTTTCCGGCAGCAGCCGTAATGATCCTAAAAAGGCATCATGTTTTTCCTGAAGTTGTGAGGCGCTAAAAACTTGATTATTTTTTCATTCAGCCGAAATTGCATGTAGCGGCAAGCCTTAAAAAGGTTTTCTCCACAGTATTGATTGCACATTTTTCAGGAAAGTGAGGTGGTTTACAGATTGTAGGCACTTAAGTCTCTTGCTGAAAATTACTGGACTAAAGCCCCCTCATATTCAGCTATTTGTACTGCTTTCCTACATAACGACTCTCATATACTATAGACGTAATTGGTGCATTAAAATCAATGGTGCAATTTAAACAGCATCATCATTAAATAGGTTTATGTGCAAAGTCAATAAACGCACTGAAGATGGTTCTGAACCACAAGTACATGTAACATCATACACAAAATATTCTGTTTTTTCATCTTACACTCACACCCACCCATGTACAATTACAAATCCATCTTTTTATTTGAGCTGGGGAGGGATACAGTCCTTTGCTGCTCAATAGTATCTATAAAATGTCTCTTTGTCTCATTTAACACCTCATTACCTTCCATCTGAACTCAATCTTCCAATCATCTATGATCCTGAAACAGCCTAGAGCCATTCATCAGCCCTGACAAACACACACACACACACACACACATACATACATACACACACTAAATACAGCTACCATACGCCACATTTCATGGCAGTCTTCTCTCAAGGCTGCCTCCTCACCTGTTCAGTGGGCCTAGACGCTCTCCTCCACAGTCGCTTAGCCCTCAGGAGCCTTCTCCTGTATGTTCAAGTGGAAAATCACTTTTTGAATTACTATTTGTCCCTCACACACTCATTCACTGCCTCCTCCGTGGGATTCTGCTTTATAAAAACGCTTGATAGCTCGTGACTAGCAGAGTGAGCAGGTTATAGAGTACAATAACCATAAGATTCAGATTTGTATAGTAGATCTACAAGACCAACTGTTATATGTCCATTATATTTTATCGTCCTGTGCTGTATTTGTTTTGCGGGCTATTAAAGCGGTAGTATTGAAATCGCAGGGACTTGCTAGAGAGCATCAAATCAACTGTGCCGTCAAGAGAGAGTTTTCTCAACACTTCCCTGCCCACCCGCCAAGCACCGCACACACCCAGGGACTCGTTTGAATTCATCTTCTAATCCCAGAAACATGACACTAATCTAATTTGCGGCAAGCATGTGCCCAAATGGAATTAAACAGCTTTTCAACTGCTGTCTTGTCTGTAATGTACAATGACAATGTACAATGGCTGAGTCACCTGTGGTATATATTTATGGATATGTGTGAAGAATATATATAGTATATTACTTACCTAGAAGGTTTCATATTTGACTCTGTTTATGAGTTAATAGGTCATTTTTTGTATCTTATTTTACACCTTGCCAGTTCTACTTTTTTCTATTCAGATTTGACTGCTGAAATAGACAGTCCAGTTTCACTCACCATATTCTGTATTCCACTCCAGTTGATACTCACATGATTTACACCACAATGGCTGTTGTAGTTGCTTCATCATATTACTTCTAGGTTACTATTGTACATTGGTTACCCTGATGAAGGGAACGAGACGTTGTGTCGAAGAAGCAACACTAGGGGTCTCTCTTGAGAGCCTTTCACATCTCTGAACTTTGAGAAAAGGCCAATGAGAAATTGGCAGACAGAATTTGCATTTCCCACCCTGTGTCTGTTTCATTCAAGATTTGTCTGAGGAGCCAACAATGAGATTTGGAGAACCGCAACAGTGGTTCGGTTCAGCAATGTGGCCTGGAGTGTGTCCATCAGGGAACAGAGTTTACAGCAGTAACCTAGACGTTCCCCATCTGTAGCTCACTTCGACGTTGTGTCGAAGAAGCGACACTAGTGGTAGATCCTACCTCATTGGGAGGGAGGATGGTTCGGGTTCTCACTGCGAACGCCACAACAGCCGCCCCCCCCCCCCCCATGTCGCCACTTCTTCACACGGGATTGTGGATGACCTTGCTGTTGTGGCATTCCTTCTTAGGAAGGAAAGCCGCGACCGCAACGCTGGCAGTGCTGTCTCTCGCAGTGAGAATCCGAACCATCCACAAACGCTGCCTCGGTGTGATCGCGGCCCAGACACACGACTGTGACCTGTGACCGTCAGGAGCAGAGAGCACTCGACTGAATCCAGGAACTACACATCTTTATAAAGATGCGTCCTGAAAAGGATGTTCAACGCCGCTGTGTATTGCTCTTTTAGAGAAAAATACTCTTTTAGAAAAATTTCTCATTTAAAGCTGCACTGCCGCGCAGAGAAGGATAAAGCTGATGATATGCACTGTAGATCCAACACCATACGCCAGAGATGGGAGGAAAACAGACTGTGACTCGCAGCTCGCACAACCGGTCGACTCAGAAGAAAGATTCTGAATGAAACAGATGCATTTCCCTCCCTTTATACCCGTATGTCTGGGGGCGGGACATGCAAATTCTTTCTGCCAATTTCTCATTGGCCTTTTCTCAAAGTTCAGAGATGTGAAAAGCTCTCAAGAGAGACCCCTAGTGTCACTTCTTCGACACAATGTCGAAGTGAGTGACATACGGGGAACTGATGGTTAGCATCTTAAGAAGGTTTTATAATATCCTGTTGACAAAAAAAAGACAACAAAATGAACAACAAAGCTCAAAACAATACACTGAGAATGTCAGTAAACACATTTGTCATGTGTGGTGAAAATGTATTTTAATTATCTGTCATTTAGACAGGTTTGCAAAGTATTATCTGTATTTGATTTAAATGTTAAATGCATGTGCATATGTTATGACAGGTTGCATTAAGATGCTTTTGTTTGGTAAATTGTGAGGTTGTTGTTTGCTTGCAGGTGTTAAATAATGTTAATTTAAGTATTTATTGTTCTATGTACAGTGTTTCCCCTAGGTTTACAGCTGGGGGGGGGGGTGTAATTTATCCACAAAGTGTGCAGCTTTTGTCACTGCAGTGTATCTTTCTGGGCTTCTGGAAGAACATTTACAGAGCCTCTTGATATGGGAAGTCAGAAACGTCTGGCCCATTTATTGAGATCCGCATGCATGCTGCAAGATGGTCTCCTTGCAGCCTATTGCGGATGTTTGTCTTGACCTGTAAATGCATTAACTGTTAAATGTGATAGCTTAACATATAGCTAAAAGCAGCAAATCCTATTGTGAAAAGTTTGTATTACCCTGTTCATGGTTGAGAAGTCCCTTTCACAGTTTACACTACTGACTGGGACTGTCAGAGCAATAGAAGCCAGCAGGCTGTTAGTCTGAGCAGACAGTCAGAACAAATATGTGTGTGATTGAGCATTAAGGCCTATATTATTTTATTTTTTCGTTCTTTTAATTAGTTAATTATATTAATTTAAATCTTTTGATTGTTCATATCTTAATTTTTTTAAATATTTTTATTAATAGATCCGGCTTTTCTGATATGCGATCCGGCTCCAAACGTTCACCTACAAGTGTCGGCTCTTCGCGAACGACCCATCACTAGTGACTGGACTTTTGCTGCTTGTCAGGGAAAGGGCGTGCAGCACTTGGGCTCTTTTCTGTACTTGGACTCGGAGCAGTAGCGCTACTCCGGGTACTTCTTACAGGAGAGCGAGTGTTGCCATCTTCACCACCCTGGGAGCGTTTAAAAAACACAGATATTTTTGTCTTCTTTTCAGGTGATTGACGCAACATATTTCCGACGCACGCTTTCTGTCCGCTGGTGGGAGTGTGTGATGGGGAGTTGACTCCAAAGAGTCGATTCCTCGACTCTGAATAGCCCCAGACTCGGGGTCGACTCCATCACAGGAATCGACTCTTGGTGTCGACTCTGTTACTGTGTCCGAAATCACTCACTTGTGAGTGTCTAATCCCTATAAAAATTATATTTTTTGCAGTAAAGTCGAGTAGATTGTATATTTTTTTACATTTTGAGTGTATTACTATTTGTTATATGTTAAATTAATGTGACGTCATATCACGACCGTAGTCTCAAAGTCTAGTGTATCCGCGGCATTACACCATGCCAGAGACCTGTGGTAGAAACTTTGTATTTATCCTACACGTAGCTTGTAGCTTATCTCTTTAGAAATAGATAACAGTCATAGTGACGCTAGTTTGTAATTATGCATACCTCCGTACCAGAAAATCTGGAAGCGAACACCCCTATGCTCACCTGTGTGCGCGCGAACGTGTCTGTGTGTGTGCGCAGGCGTGTGTGTATGCGCATAGGGGCGGAACTCCGCCGTGCACGATACAGAGAGCTGAGGAGAATAGTAAACATGCGACCATGTAGAGACAAAAATGACATGCCGTCGTGTAAATAAGATAAATAACTTAAGGGCTATTTAGTTTGTTTAATAAAAGAACAAGGTATAGACCTGTTCTATTGGAAAGGTAACCTTAAATTACTTCTGTTGTGATCTGGCGCTATATAGAAATAGCTATGGGGGGGGGGGGGGGGGCGGTGCGCCACCCTAATATAATGGCAGGGGAAACACTGATGTAAACTGTATTTAAAAAATGTTATTTTTTATTTTAGCATTAGTCTGCACAACCAAATTCACCCCCTTTTCATGTATTTTTCTGGAGAATCCTTATCCTTGCAGAGAACTTTACTGATTCAAATCTGAAGAGTCAACATTTTCAAATCTTTGTTTAAATGATTAGTCATTTATATAATAGTTTGAGTTTTATGATACTTCTCCAGTACCAGAAACATGTTGTTTATTTCTGCATTCATGACTTCTCCGTTATGTCTACTCTTGTGGGTGGCCGCTGTTTACATCCAGTCCTATGGGAAAGAGGTCCAGTCAGGCAATCCAAGTTTAGTTTTCAGTAAGAAACTTAAGCTTAGTGGAAAAGTTGGATTCAAAAGAAAATACAAACTTCTTAAATCAAGGGAAGATTTAAAATTACAACAAGAAGAATGTCCCATGAGAAACTCATTGAGGAACCTTCGACAAAGTGGATAGAAGCAGATGCTCAAGAGGTAGAGAGTAAAGGAAGGAATAAAGAGCAAAAGAAAGATGGATCTTTTGTTGTAAACACAGGGGGTGCAATTAAACATCATGTGTACAGCTGCACCAAACGATTTTATTGAAGGCCATACAGAGTCAGTACAAAACACACCACTAGAGAAGCCATTTATTTTAGAGGGAGATCAGTTGAGAGCTGAATCACAACCGTTCCAATATTTCTGCATAATTATCTTTAACTTTGTAAGTAGGGTCGTATTATTATTGCAAAAGCATTTTGTGTACTGAAATAAACTCAGCAACATTACTTGCATTTATTGTGGATGTTTGTCAGATATTGTTACACACCTGAATGAGTCCTACAGGCACGGTGCGATACACTGTTTCCTCTGCCTCTAAGGGTGTGGAGGCAGCTCTCCTGCACTTGCTTGATGGCTTTGTAAAGACAGTCAGGGTACAGTTGGAAAACACGGCATTTTGTTGAGAAATGTTGTAGCTGCTGGGGAGAGCAGAACTGGCAGTTCCCAGAAAAGAGGAGACAGGCTACATGATGGAGTGGGGAAGGGGGCTCTCATTTAGAAGATGAATACTGACAGGCGGTCTCCCAGCGGTCCTGCTCCTTCTGTCCGATCTGAAACCAAAAGGACAAGCTCTCCTGATTAAGCATACACCTGGGCGGCTGAGTGGCATCAGCTGATCTCAGCCGTGGGAGCGTCTGATCAACCCTGCAGACTCATTTTCTGCTCTTTCAATCCTTCCACATCAAAGTATAATTGCTCTGCTGTCAGACTAAGTCTGCTGTTATATCTTAGCTGTGCAGGGAACAGTCTCACCTATTTGCTGACTGAGGCGGTTGGATGCACGTGATTAGAGAGAAAACGGAGTGTGTCTCTGCGGATAATGCAAAGCACATTCTGATTTACTCCACCAGTACAGCCCTGAAATGTTTTTTTTCCTCCTTATCCTCTGCAATTTATATCTTGGCCTTAATGTAGCGAAAGAGAAATAACAACATACATTAAGGCTGTACTGACACACAGCCATAATGCACAGCCATTAATGACACACGCTTATCAATGTTGCTTTCAACCTACCACAGAAAAAAATGAAAAGTGAATTCCTCCCTTTTCCTCAAGCTCTGATCTTGTAGTCTCATTAGCTCACACTTTTTTCTGCTTTGTCCCTTATTAATAAAACATTCCTCCTTGAGCTATTCATTCCCTTCTGAATTAAGCCACCCTTTATTTGTGTCCGTCATCTAATTAAAAGTCTCCCGTTCGCTTTTCGATATGACGATCCACTTAGCTGACATAAAAATCTCACCTTTTCTCTGTTCACAGATGACTTCTGAAAGTTTCAGCCTCTACTACTCGCAGCTCTCCTCTGAACACAATTCTTTCCTCCTTCCTTCTCTCATGTCTGCAGTAGTTGTTGGTAATTGAAGATCATTGTCTCCCACCTCAGGCAGTGAGGCTTCTCCATAGCCCTAACAATACACCTTTCTCCCTCAGCATCCAGCCAATTTCAGTCCATCCACTTTGTTGCTTCCCAGACTGGATATACTAAAACTATGTGGAATTGGGGGTTCCATCTCAAACTCAGAGTGCAGAGTCACTTCTTTTGCCTTGTTTTCTTCCACTGTCCTTAGTGTAGGGCTCATATCTCCCTGGAGAAGTATCTCTCCCAGTTCACTAACACACAGACCTGACTTGCTGTGTTTTCAGACAAGAAATACACACAACAGGTCTGGCTGTCCAATTACGATAGTGCAGATTGTACCACAAAACAACAACACGTTAAATGAAAGATAATGGAGAGTCTCAAAGCTATTATTCAGTGTATGATGAGTTTTTTAAGAAATAGTTAAGTGACTTGGGACAGTTTCTCTAAAATAAGAAGAAAAGAAAGCATGTATTGTGGGTACCACACACTGTCACATTTCTCTCTTCCACTCTTCATAAATTTGTTCTTTTGTTGCCAGTAGACAGAAAGTCTTTTGTTCTGGGGAGGAAAGTGGGGGAAAAGTGAGACTTGATAACCTCTCAACTGAACTCTCAAAGATTTCATGATGAAATGGAGAATATTCTCTAGAGGATATGTTGGCAACATAAAGAGTTTTAAAGTGTGAAAATGAGCTCTATTTTTTCCAACACTAATCATTTAATGTAAAAGTGCTCCATTGTTGGGGTGAAGCAGGAAGTCAAATGCATTTAAAATGTATTTCTCTCTTTTTTTCTTACACCAGAACTGACATGTTTCACTTTATAATGAATACTTCCTTCACACTTGACTAAACTTGTATTTCTTTTTTGTTCTTCTGAGATGTAAGACGGACTAGCAGAGAGCTCTACTCTTTCTCTCTTTCTCATCACCATGAATAAGTCTGAAGAAAGAGCTGACAAGTGTGGTCAGATTTTTCAGAATTAGTCTGGAAATTAAAAGAAATAAAGAAGCTACATCCAAATCCAATTGTTCAATAGACCTGTTGCTTGCTTTGGTATAATTCTGTTAATAAAGCAAGCATTTGAACAGCTCTGTCAGAGAACTAGATTATACTTAGCATTATGACTGAAAGATTTCAGATGTGTATTTCAGTCTCTCTTTTTCTCTACCTCTTTCTGTCACCTGTTTCCTCAAAAAGTGGTTTAATCATCCTTCATGTTGAGGAGGATTTTTGATGGAACTTTAATGTCCTGTTGTGGTTTAGGCTGTTTTGTGGTGGTTAAGGCACATTTACCCGCAAGCTCATTGCAGAAGCCCGGGAAGCGGGTGACAAATCACTGCGCTCTGCCAAAGTCAGTCCACTGTCAGCCATGTTTGGAATGCTTTCGGGAGACTACTACCAGTCATGCCAGTGATGCTCCTATCTACTTGATTGGGGGTCACCGAAATCTCAAAAAAGTGTCTCTCAAGATCACGATCAAAGAACATATTTCGAATCAGAAATACAATCTGATAATAGTGAAATCATAAATTGTGCTTCTTGACCTCATATTATGCTAAAACATGCAATTTTCCCAGCTTGTATAGCGCATACACATTAGCGAGTTGATTGACAGGCGATGTCTGTATCTAAAAGGTGATGGGGGGGTGGGGTGGTGGGTGAACAATTTAAGCCACGGTTTTTGGATAAGGTGAATTCATAATTTTATAGGCCAAAAAAATTCAAGATAACCTGCTACGTCTATTTTCACCCATACATTTTGCACCTAAGAAATTAATTATGAACGCAGTCTCCATCAAGCAAATACAGATCCATCTTTAATCATCTCCATGACCTGATCAAATGTTCTAGGGTGTCATAATTTTAATATCTACCCAGAATACTTTTACAAGGAGTAATTAAGTATGAAACATATACATATTGAGGGATTTCTATCATTTTATTTTCACTTGTTGCTGCAATTCCTGGGGCTTATAAAGTTTGTTTTATGCTTTTAGCTCATCCGAAGAAAAAAAATTTGCTCAGAGGTTGCACTTTAACAGCTCAGGAGAATTGTTAGAGTAGTCATGTTTCAATTAATTATTAACCAAAGGAGAAATAAAAATAGAATTATATGAGATTGTTGTTGTTATACAAGAACTTTGCAATGAATGTCAAGAGCAGTTTCTTCTTGAAAGAATTTCATGAGTAATGTTTGCGTTTTTAATTAAATCTCTCACCTTTAATTGCAGACTTGGTATCTTGGCTTCTCATGTGAAATTACTAAGAAGTGTTGTTCCAGAGAACAATTTGAGAAGCCTTAAATCATCATGAAATAAAAAATAACATACCTGGTCTTCACAATCCTTCATTAAAGTGCAGTAATTAACTCGACCTCTGAAACAACATTAATGTTCGCCTGACATCACTGTAACAAGGAATTTAGATGGGCAAGGAGGAGGCGAGAACCGGCTTGAGGATATAAATAATAGTTTAACAATACATTTAAACCAAAATACACAAACACACACATGATGGACATGTCCGTAAACGATCTGTCTCTTCCGCACCATCCTCCCGCCTTTATCCCTCTCGGAGGCTTGATTAGCCTAATACGGGACCGGGTGTGTAGGATCACGACCCGGCCCCGCCCTCTGCCCTGCCACATTTCTCCCCCGTTGTTTCAGGCTGGGGAGCCCCCCTCCCTCCTCCTTTCCGGTTTTCGGCACCAGTGTAACAAGGAATTTAGATGGGCAAGGAGCAGGCGAGAACCGGCTGGACAATGTAAATCATACTTTAATAATCAAATTAAACCAAAATACCCAAACGCACACATGACGGACATGTCCGTAAACGATCTCTCTTTCCCTCAATTAACATGTTATTTCACTTTGAAATGTTGCATTGAACTCATTTACATAGACACAAGAACTACATTTATTGCTAGAAAGATGCTTAATACTCAAATGTGGAGTTCCTATTTACATGTACTGTGTTAGCTGCTTTCTCTTTACCCCTGTACACATGCGGTTCGATCAGTAAGCTTTCTCCACAGTAAAGTGATTTCCCCACAATGCTTGAGTAAACAGCAAACATGGGATCCGAGGAAGACTTAGCTATGTTATTCTCTGTTGCTTTGCTTTATTTTAAGATATTCCAGAGTTGTTGCTGTGTTTGTTTCCTTAACTTTCGATCATGACCGTGAGCAGAATTCCCCTGCAATTGTGGGTTTTCCCTTTTACATCAAACTCAAAGCATTTTTGCCCCTCCACTTTCCTCCCCCCCTTCCTCCACTCATTTGTACATCATTATTTGCTAAGGGCTAGGTTCATGCCACCCCCCCTCCCTGTGGTTTACTACAGAGATAATTGGAGGGAAACTCTGCACAGATCTGCTAGTGTGAATCTAATTGTCCACTCACCCTGGTCTGTGCTCTAGGCCACAGAGAAACCTGCACACATATAGTGGCCTGTCTAGCACTAATTCAAAATAATGATCTTATACACTTGTTTAAATTACTAAACAATTTTGTGCTCAAATTAAAAATTCCATTTGACCTAGTCCCCTTTTCTTTTTGTCCATCTTTATTTCTCTCTTGTAGTTATAAAAACAGCTCCTCCTTGAAACCAAGAGCCCATATGTCTATGCTCTGCGCACCCTTCCTTGTCTGTTCTCATAAGCGAAGTCACAAAGGAAGAGAAATACAGAGTGAATCTGCGGGTTTCAAAACGAGAAATAAGGTCGTAAAACAAGTCACCCGTCATCCTTGCTGCATTGTCTGACAAAGCCAGCTGAAAAAAAAAGCTTAATTTCACGTCGAGCATGTTTGTGCTTTTGCGGGGAGCTGCTGTGATTCGCTGAGGGCATGAGAGAGAGCAGAGAGCTGGGAATAAACCAAGCAGGATGTCATCTGTCACAGAATGCCAGCAAGGTGACAGACAGCCACCCGTGGCACTTTATTATCAGTGGGCGTAGTTATGAAAATTATAGCTGTACTTCAAACAAACGGGACATAATTCATGTTAAACTGCTCCCCAAGTTAAAAAAAATCATATTTTACTGATGGTGATTGTCGAGGAAGATGCTCTGTTTTCACACTTGCTTGCTTGCTTTTAAGGTGGCTGTGAAATCTTAATCCTCTTGTTGGTCATCAGTCTTCATTAGATATGAAGGATGTTGAAAGCATGGAGGACATGTGGGCTTTTGATGTATGTATACACTGACCCATTTGGTGATTGTGTGGTGTATTTATATTGGTAGCTAGCGGATTGATAAAACAGCGTGAAGAAAATAAGAATGTGTTTTTCTCTTAAATAGATAAAAGTGAAGGAATAGCAGGAGAAGGAAAACAATGTCGAGTTGCACATGCCAGTAGGCTTTTGACAGATAAGACTGTATCTTTCAAATGCCAGCATATAGGTATATATATCCTTCTAGTTGTAGACCATCTTAAATCTGGAATGCTGCGGGGGCAAATAGTGGTGGCTAAATTTTCTCACCGTGTGGTAGGTGGATGAGCATTTCGATCCAGCGAGTTAATTTCACATTCGTCAGTGATCGCACAGGAGTTCACAACTATGCATAATGTGACTGTATGTGGTGTTGGCAGGCCATTCTAATGTGATTGTGTACGCGGTGTGGAGCTGGTCATCTAATATGAGAGTGCGTGCACTGACTGGACCGCAGCCAGTAAAGAGATGTTGCAGTGGAGAAGTCCTGCAGCACCATAATGTATTTACTCTGTAATTTGTGTCTCAGTGAGAGGCCATATATCCTGTTTAAGAGTGACACCTCCCTTCCCTGTGGTCCACTGTATCTCTGCCGTTCTGACGGAGACCGCAGCTCACCGTGCTGATGGATGAGCACGACAAAGCCCCTCTTGCTGCAACACGCACACACACTTCGGTATGCAGAGATGCATTCAGACACAAAAACTTGAATGTACTGTACATACAATGGCAAATGATACCAAAAAAGGCACAAAGACTGCTTTAGTGGCATATGCATGTGTACTACTTATTGCAACTACTTAAGTATCTTTGCATGTGAATTGGGTTTATTGTGCTCATGGCACAGTGTGTCAAACACATGTTGCATGTATTGAAGAACCCAGCAGGCCTCTGTCACCATAGTAACAGATGTGCATGACTGAAAGGATACTTCTCACCACCCATAAGACATGCTAGATAACATGAGTTTATATCTTAGACCTAATATACACATCTCTAGATCAGTGTTTCTCAAACCTGGTACTGATCGGCTACCAATACTGCTCTGTAGTTTACAGAACCTTTCCATGGTATTTTTTATTTTTTTGGATTGTTCCTATGATTGTATACAGAAAAATATCAGATTATGAGTATAATGAGAGTGCCACTTTTAGAACCAATAGAATGGATAAAAAAAAATAACACATTACTGGGTTGCCAGTGTTTGTTTAGTGAAAATAGCAGGAATCTGCATCTGAATAATGCATGTGTCTAGAGCACATTTACTTGCAATAACCGCCCTTAAGAATCCTCAACCAGGTTGTGAATTGTGGGGGGTTTGAGAGTCTGTAGCACCATCATTAAGGCTAAAATCCACCCAAATAAGTAAAAAAGGAAAACATTTTTAATGACTTTTGACTTATGTGTGTAAACACATTTCAACAAAGTTAGCTAACAAATTTTTTAGAATGTATTCTTACTTGGCACTTAATAAACGCTTGCGAACAGAAGGCGAGTTCATCTGAGAAGGTAACCATAGCAACAGTACACTGCTTGTGTGCTTTTTGTTAGTTTTGGATGGAACATTGATAAAAAATGACAAGTACAGCCTTTATGTACCACTTCATAGATTTACATATTTAAAACATTAATGTTTTGTTAATAAACATATTTAAAGGAATATTATGGGCTCAAAACAAGTTAAGCTCAGTCGACAGCATTTTGATAACCACAACAATATATTTTGACTCAACCCCTTAATTACAATGGAAGTGAATGGGGTGAATTACAATGGAAGTGAATGGGGCCAATCCATAAACTTTAAAATACTGTCACATAATATAATACATGTTTATTTTAACATGATTTTAGTGTAATGAAATCAATAATTAACCTTTTATGTGTAAGGTTATATCCAATTTTACTATCCAAAGTTAGTTGCCATGATGATGTAACGCTTCAAACCAATCAACATGTTGTTGATTGAGTTACTTGTATTGAATTCGGAATTATCCTTTAATGACAGTTGCCATTTTGCTAAAAGTCTATGCTCATGTAAGTTATTGTATGATTTACACAATGTCCTCAACAATTACAAAATTCTCTTAATTCGTAAACACTACTGAGCCACTTTATTTCATCTGGAAAAACTTTAGTCGTTCCCCAATTAAAATAGTATAAGACACTGCAGTGCAAATGTCAGTATCTGGTAGGATCTTGTCATTGCTCTAACATTCATCATGTCTGCCTGTACATGATTCATGCTTGTGGGTCATGAGTTCCTGGTAATTGAAGTGCAAAAAGACGGAGGTGACAGTTCCCACCAAGGGAGAGGAGACTCTCCGGGGCCCTTAGAGAACCTAATTTGTGAGGCTCTTCTGCTTGCAGACTATTCCTTTGCGAGGCACAGAAGAGTTCGCAAATAAGCTCCATGAAAAGCCTTCAACATCTCTTGTTCCTTTCTCAAATGGCTGTCTGCTATACCGTATAACAGCATGCATGAAGCAGATCTGTGCATATCTTCAGAGCTGGTTCACAACATCTCCCGGCAGTCATATCTCTGCTGCCGGGAGAAGAGAGCAAAAAGTTATTCTGTGCAAATGCGGTAGAATCAGCACACAAGGTGTCTTCTTTTGGGAAGGAAATCGATAAGTACTGCTCAACAGATGTCTCCAGTTGAAAGTGGGACAGCTGAGCTGACACAAGATTGATCACAAGTTGGATGCCTAGAGGTCCACCACCTAGCCCAGCTTGGTTTGTGTGTGTGTAGATATGCACACAGCTCCTGTACTTGTTTTTGTACCCCAGAGCAAATGCAGAAATATGGACTCCAAATTCCTGCCAGTCCATAATCATGTCTGGGTCAGTACTGATAACTTATTTGAAGATCTTTTATGCATGTCTGCAGCGACAGAGTCACAATGGGTCAAAGCTGATAAGACCGAAATTGACACGGAGACGTAGGTTATAAATATCTAAGCACACAGCTAAAAGGCCCTCTTTAAAACTCCAAACTCTCCCAACCTCATTTAATTAAAATGGCCAGCCAATAAAAAAATGCTTACACACTGTTTCAGTCACTTAAAGCTCATGAAATATTTCCCAGTGTGCAGTGAGGCACAGGCGAAATGAGAGTGATGGCAAACTTACGGGCAGCCAGTGCTCTAGGATTAGACAGTTTGTCACAGGACACGTCTCTGCACACAGAAATGCTCTTGACTGGAAGATGGGACCACAAATTCACTATTATTTTAATAGAGAGAGAAAAAGTACAGACTTGCATATGCTAGAGAACTTGTAGTAGGTTCAGGGTACATTTCTTTTCAGTGTCTATCAATGTTAAACTATTCAGATTACTCAAAAAACAAAAATAACTGTTATTAATCTATGTATTCAACTTAATTTGCTTTTCCTGAAGGAAATATCAGATGTACTGTACAGATAGAGAGAAAAAGATTGACAGTAATATGCAATATAGATAAATAAAGAGATAAATGTGATAAATTCCAGTGTACAGTCAAAGGCTGTCAAAGGACCACTGCCAGATCGATTTTGAATGGCAAATTAGATTAGATTATAGTTTGTTTTTTTCTTTAAGAAATGATGATGCCTGCCCATGCAAAACTATGAGTTCATGGTGGTTGCTAGGGTGCTGTTAAGTGATTTCTCAGGTGTGTGGGTAACATTTTAATCACCATACATATTACACTGAGATGATGCTGTGTGTTTTTTTCTTATACTGTATATTAAGTGTTATATTAAGCATGTTCTCAATTTAATTCTTCTATATGTGATGCCCAAGAAGTACATTTTTACTTTGCCTGCAGAACGGAGACTGAAGTCAGGTTTCCGTGCTGTTTCTCAGTTTTTTGCTACTCAAGTGCTGGAAATGATAGACATTTTTCTCTGCTTGTACATCAGTTACCTGCTGATCCACCAAATCACAAAAATAAACACCAACTCCACCCCCCAAACACACACACACACACACACAATGATTTAACAACGTTGTTTCGACAGATTCATGCCTTTTCTGTAGATGTTGCTAAAGAAAACCAAGGGGGCTGTGACAATCTGTTGTCTGGTACCTATAAATATATGCAGTACAAACAAGCATTTCAGAATGGTCTCTTAGTGACTTGATGCTAAACTTATGTTTGACAGGTTCATATTAATGAGCTGTTTGTGTCAAATGGTGTTCATCATTTCTAGATGGCTAGCTAATGAATGCAGGCTCTGCTAATACTGTGGAGATACTGACAGCACACGATAGGTGTGTACATAATAAATCTTTATGTTCCTAAGAAACAAGCAAGATAAAGCTTCATCATTAGTACTGGGCTTCTCTACAGAAATGAGTCTTACAGTAAATTCATGATTCCAACTGGCCTCACTGGGAATTCACAAAGAATTGCAATGTTTTAGCACGCTATTCATTAAAGTAATTAAGCAAATTAGGTAATGCCACAAACACACTAACACAAAAATTAGTTTTGAAAATTATTTGCACAGTTCAACTAATATTTCTGGATGTGAATGGTTAGGGTGCTGAAATATGCTCAAAAGTGGTGCTAATGTTTAGTGAATTTGCTCCTCTGTTTATAAAAAAGATATATACTTTTTAATTTACTCTGTAAATGTTGAGCCCCAACACTCATGTGATGTCATATCCAATATAATGCTGATGTTTAAATGTGGGTCATCAGAGCCACTTCTGAAAGCAATTGTCTGCATTCATTTTTAATGGCTTTTATGAATATTCATTAATAATTGATGGTTTTCTGAATCTGTCCCCAGGATGGCATAATAGAAGAGTGAGATAGAAAAGATGGGACTTTTAAAGGATTTCCTGCATCCACTAAGAATCAGCTGTTTTCATCAAACAACAATGACTCTCATAAATATATATAATGCCACACATGATAGGTGATTGTGATAAATGTTTGCAGTGATTTTTACAGCAGAAGAGGGAAATCTGTGGGCTGGAATTGTCAAATGAAATATGATAGAGATTAAACATGCCGTTATTCACTCAGCAGCACTCTAACCTAAATACCATTCTTAAAGTATTAATGTTCATTATGGGTACCATACAAATTAAATGTTAATGGCATGAAACAATGAAGCTCTTTATTTATTGGTGTCTTGAAAGGTGAAATAAATGCCCACCATAGGCAAATGCCACTACTAAGTTCTGTGAAATTAACCTGAATTTGTCATGGTCGTGTTCATAAAAACAGGGAACCTGGACCCATAAAACTGCAATTCCATGCATCGCTCCTATTAATCTTATTCATTCTCCTTCAACTTTTATCCTTGAAGTGGAATCATGATCAATCTCCTCTATGCCATGGTTCCTCTTACACACCTCATTTGATTTCTGTTTCTTTTTATCTTTCTGTGTCTCTCGCTGTCTATCTGTTCCTGGCACGTAGGAGTTGTGTGTTGTCTGACATCCCAAGTGCTGTGATGGCTATGGTCAGCAGTTTTAAAGAGTAATGACTGCAGTGGTCGCTAGACTCTTGCTTTGGGATGTCATGGCAGTACTGTTTAATGTATCCTGTTTGCTCTGTTACAGTCTGCCAATCCAATGAGCCCCTGTAGCACTGGACCTTTTACGGATGAAGTGGAAAAAGACTCATGGCAATGGCTTTAAAACTAATGCGGTGAGGGAATGGTCTGACTGAGTCACTTCCACAGGATTAAAGTATTCTGATGCAGAATCTTTTTAGTCATCTCTTTTACTCTGGAACAGTGTTGGGGAAGCCACTTTGAACCTCACTTAAAGTAGCTAAACTACAGTCCAGCTAATGTAAGCTACACCGCAAGCTACTAACAAATCATGGCTAATTACACTGAAGGTATTTAAGACAGAACAACTTTATAAATGTATTATTATCAAAAAAGTATAATTAACTTATTGCAGAATTAATTAATATCATCTGATATTTGAATTAAAAAATGAAAGCTATATGTTTAAATTATTTCTAATCTAGAACAGTGTTTCCTCGTCAGGAGTTAGACATAAATACCCCTCATGTATCTCAACCTCTGAGATAACTTTGTTAGTTTTGTTTAATCTCTTGGAGTTTTGGTCACATGCAACGTATTTCAGTAATAATTTGATGCATATTTTACCTTTTTTCTCACTGAGAAAATAGCATATTTCACCAAAATTTTATAATCAGCAATCTAACCTGTTTTACGGTGCCAAAATAAAAGTTCTCCAAGGAATATGCTAGAACAAATCTGGTATCCTTTGTGTTTTCATGTCTCTCGGACAACAAAGCACTTAATATAATGTTTAATTTAATGTTGCCACTCTGATGCCAAATATACTAAATACGCCTAATAAAAAAATTGAAAACAAAATCAATATAACTGAATCGATTATCAGTAACAATTAACTTAACTGTCCAATTAACTGTCTGAACAAAATGATTCACTTAAATTATTTGAACCTCCAGTTCAGGTGAGCGCGTTTCATTAACCCTTCGGCTCGCTCGCCCTGTGAGAGCAATAGAATGTGAGAAATGTAGTGTTTTAGAACACATCACTGCTACTCGTTGGAAAAAGTGGCTTGTCGCAGGTAAAGTAACTGGTAAAGCTTCTCAACTTTTAGTTAGTTACTCCCCAACATTGCTTTGGAAACCTGCATGCCTCAGACTCCCATGGTAAATTAAATTTAATCTTCGCAATGTTGATCAATGAATCTTCAAATTCAAGGACAGAATGTTGATATTTCTTTTAAATGCACACCTCTTACAAATTAGGAGCATGTAGGGCTGCTACAGTTAGCATCAATGAATCAAAATGATGGGTCATAAACTCAGGCTGGAGTTTATCATCGTTGATTTGCTGCTTTGATGAAATATGCATTGAAACATTAAGGCCACTTTGCCAATGTGGAGAGAGAGACAGAAAGCCAGAGAATTAGAGAGCACTTATTAGATTTTCAGTGGAAGTAATGGATGTCATTTCCAAATGCATACACACCAGTATGATCCACACCATTTCATATGAAAGACAAGACAAATCTGATTACGGAGCAAAATGCCTGTTGTGTGGAAAAGATTGTTTACATTTTAAATCAATTGAGCTGAGAAGGGAAAACTCAGGTCTTACTGATCCCACAGTACACATCTGCTATAAAGCCTCTGTCTGTTTTCTGGAACAGTCTGTTTGGTGGCTTTTTAATTAACTGGGGGTGAAGATTACAGCTGATTCCTCTGACGAGTGAATCAAGCCAAATTTAAACGTGGCTCTAAGCTGCAAAAACAATGGGCTGCATTTAGAGCATCTTCTCACTCTGATGAAGAATTGGATTGACCAGAGACAGGAATGCATACTAATCTATCCAGCTGGCATTTTCCATCAATATTTACAGCATAGCAGCCATGAGCTTGGCATCCCCATTTGTATGCTTTGAAGAGAGGAACAATCTATGATTCTATTGCTATGGCAGACGTTTATCATTTAATTACCAGCAACAGGTTGGAAGTAGGGAGATGAGTGTTGTGAAACTTTCTCCCAGTGCAATGGCATTATAAAATTGCAGCAAAGCTCAAGAGCTCCCCCATATGATGCCTGCAGAGCTCCCTCAGCAGCAATAACACTCCCTTCGGTCATCTGAAGTTATTGCAAAAGCAATCGTGTTGTACTGAACTGATTTCTGAACTGTAAATTGGACCTTCCACCATAGATGTGTGGCAAGAAATAATGCAGGAAGAAATGATCCCCCTAAGTGCTGTGAGAGCAAGGGACGTGCAATCTACAGGGATGTCCAGTGGGAGAAGGTTACATCGAGAGGTGCAAAGTGAGCCTGGTGCTTTCCCATGAGACTTGCATGAGCACGCACACTTCTTCAGGAGTGGAGGAGATCAGGCCGTTGTTTATTAAATAACAGCATCACTCAGCCACAATATCTTTTCCTGAAACTCTGTTGGTGAAAAAAAAAAAAACTGTTTTGTTCTCATAAGATGAGTGAAAAATTCACCCTGTAGGTGACTTGTCATGCGATATGTAGTGTCGTTGTTCCAAAGTGCAGTTTCCATCCTTTGGGGCAACAGTACTGTGGGACAAGGCTTCTGTGATTCATCACAATAAATATACATGAGTTTATCTATTTTGCTTCAAACCAGAGAAATATGAACTTGGACGTCTGTAAAATGGAGACGATCTCATTAATGCTGGTGACAAATGTAATTTTATTTTCCACTTGTACAACTCTGTCATGCTTTAAAATCCCTGTTGGCAAAGAAAGATTGTCCATAACGATCCTTAATCACATCAGTCTTCATAACTTTCCTCTTCTTATTAGAGGGTGCTGCTTTCTTGAGGATTGACAGTTCAATTCGCCGAGCTGACAGAGTGGAAATCAGTCTAGAACATCACATTCAGCTTGTGTACAGATCTCTTCATTTCCTTGTCTTATCATGGAGCAGGTAAAGTGCTGAAAAGTTGAAAGAATAGTTCACTTAAAATGAGAGCTCATTTGGCATGTGTCCATGTGTTGTTTTTAGCATTAACTCCACTGTGAACAAGCTTCTCTAATTCTACACATGAATTTTACATTTTGAATTGTTTCTCATCGAAACCTATTGGATTTCTTCAGAAGACTTGAAATATGATGTACTATTAGCATGGACTACTATAATTTTTCAGGTCCTTTTTTAGCTTTAAAGTGAGGCACCATCCACTGCCATCATATTACAAAGAAGGACCAGGATATTCATTAAAACATCTCGTTTTGTGTTCCACATGGGACAGAAAGTCATATGGGTTTTTAATAATATGAGGGTGAGTAAATTAAAAGAGAATTTTCATTTTCAGGTGAACTTTTAATTTAATTAGTCATTTCTGTGCCTCCAACTGGGATTGCACAAATAATACCCAAGTCACTGTTTTCCTCTTCATCACCCAGCACAGCAACACACACCACAGTCAAAAATCTTAACACTGCACGTTGCTCTCGGGACAGTCCCCACTGGACCAGCACTCTGCATGTCTGACCTCTAGTACTCACTGAACAGCAGCATAACTAAAGAATTTGCACTTGAAATATTCATCTGGCCCTCACTCACACATGCTGAACAACGTCATGGTTACTGTTGCAACCTCCGTTCCCTGAGAGAGGGAGTGTTGAATGTAGTGACACACAGGCTCTTTCTTGAGAGCCTCACATACCTCTGAACTTGAGAAAAGGCTAATGAGAAATTGGCAGACAGAATTTGCATGTCCTGCCACCGGACATACGGGTATAAAGGAAAGCGGGCATGCATCTGTCAGACAGGTTTTTGCACTGAGTATTACAGTGGTAGGTCTAGTGTCGTGGCAAAGGGGACACAACGTCTCGTTCCCTCCATCAGGGAATGGAGGTTACAACAGTAACCATGACGTTCCCCTTCTGTCACTCACTCGACGTTGTGTCGAATGTAGTGACACAAGGGGTCCCATTTAAAAACGGCATGCACTAGACCGTGTTACGTGAACTGCTGGACACAGGTACAAGTGTATCGGCCGCACGTAACCCTACCCAACACCCTCAGAAAAAGGTGTCATATACAGACCTTAGGTTCCCAGCACCCCTAAAGGGGGAACAGGCGACATGACTATCATGAGAGCAAGCCAGCCAGCCACGGCCTTTTCTCTCTCTATGTTTCTCATCATAGAGCATAAAGCAGCTGGGGCTATCTTAACGCTATGAAATGCGTTGGAAAGGCGATCTTGAAGGTGACACGAAGAGGAAAAGACCCTGCGGAGACCACTTCCACAGTGGCCAATATGTCACATGGGTTGTCAAGCCACACGTGGAAGTGGTGCGGTGGCAGGTCCTACCTGGTGAGGGAGGAGCTCTACAAACACAGCGACCGGGGGCTGTTGGCCTGCCCAAGGGAGATGCGGGTCCGTCGACAGGGGGATTGTACTGCAGAAAATACTTCACAGGGAGTTGCCTAAGAGGGTCTGGTCGCAAATTCCTCCACTGAATTCGCAGGCTAGAAGGCTAGTGAGGAAGTACATCCAGGAAGCGAGAGCTTAGTGGCTAACCTGGGAGAGAGATCAGACTGGATAACTTTGGTGAAGGGTGCTAAGTGAAAGCAGAACACCTGGTCGGCTGTTCCGTATTACCGAGTTCTACCGGCTCGGACCTGACAAAACCTGGGATGAGACCAACTCAACACTGAGATTGTAGAATCTTGCAAAGGTATTGGTTGTTACCCATCCCGTTGCTCTGCATATGTCTGCTTAGGGAGGTGCCATTGGCTTGTGCCCATGAGGATGCCACACTTCTCATCGAGTGTGCATGAACCCGCAAGGGGGCGGGAAGGCCAAGAAAATGGTGTCGATGACCCAGCAGGCAGCCACAGTTTGGAGACAGCGTTCCCTTTCCGCTGTCCACCAAGCAGACAAGAACCGCTCAGAACATCTATAGCTCTGTGTGCAGTCCAAATAGATACGCAAAGCACGAACTGGACACAGCAACGAAGGCTGGGTCTGCCTCCTCCAAGGGCAGCTTGCTTGCATGTTCACGACCTGGTCCCTGAAGAGGGTTGTAGGAACCTTGGGCACGTAGCCCGGTCGTGGTCTTAGGATGACATGAGTATCTGCTGGACCGAACTCCAGGCAAGTGTTGCTGACAGAGAATGCTTGCAGTTCCCCAACCCTTTAGATGGATTCTAGCACTATCAGGAGGGCCGTCTTCAAGGAGAGGGCCTTGAGCTGAGTCAATCGGCTCAAAGGGAGGTTTCTGAAGGCACGAGAGGACCTCTGAGAGATCCCAGGAGGGGAACAGGCTTTGCCAGGGAGGATTCAACCTCCGGGCGCCTCTAAGGAACCTGATAATCAAGTCTTGCTTACCCCAATGACTTGCCGTCCACTGCGTCATGGTGGGCTGTGATAGTGGCTATATACACCTTCAAGGTGGAGGGGGGCAGCCTCCTGTGGCACGGTGGAGGGCGGGACCGGGGCGTGATTACGCATGCCCGGTCCCGTATTAGGTGGATCAAGCCGTCAAGAGGGATAAAGGCCAATCGCGGACGGCGGTGCGGGAGAGAGAGATCATTCACGGACATGTCCGTTGTCTTATGTGTTTTTATTTGGAGTTTTACATTAAACCTATAATTTATATGTTAAGCCGGTTTCTCGCCTCTTCCTTGCCCTTGAGCGTGAACTGTTTTACACCTCCCCTACAACTTCTCTTGCAGGAATGAAAGCACTGACCAAACTGCACATCTCTGCAGGTCTTCAGACCAAGGCTTGGTTGATCATGTCTACGACCGCAGGTGGTAGGTCGCTCCGATCTTCTGCGTCCCGTCCAGGGGCCAGATGTGGAGGTTCCAGAGATCTGGGCGAGGATGCCAGAGGGTGCCCCATCCCTGGGAAAGAAGGTCCTTCCTCAGGGTATTTTGCCAGGGAGATACTGTCGGGAGGAGTGTGAGATCTGAGAACCAAGTACAAGTGGGCCAGTAAGGAGCCACTAAGGTGACGTGTTCCTCATCATCCCTGCCCTTGCACAGCAGCAGTGCATGAAGGCTCACTGGGGGAAATGCAAAGTTGCCCAGCCACCGGGGCCAGCTGTGTGCCAGCGCGTCTGTCCCAAGAGGGGCCTCTGTTAGGGAGTACCAGAGCGGGAAGTGAGAATTGTCTTGGGAGGCAAAGAGACCTACCTGTGCCATGTTGAACCGGCCCCAAATCAGCTGGACCACCTGGGGGTGGAGACTCCACTCTCCGCTGAGTGAGACCTGTCATGACAGCACATCCGCTGTTGTGTTGTGGTTGCCAGGGATGTGAGAGGTGCGCAGCGACCTGAGTCGCTGCTTACTCCAAAGGAGATGACAGTGAGTTGTGACATATGACGAGAGCGCAAGCTGCCTTGGTGATTATGTACGCTACCGTTGCGGTGCTATCTAAACGTATCAAGATGTGCTTGCCTTCGCAGGGCATACTGCCAGCAACTCTACGCAGTTGATGTGCCAAAGCAGCCGGGGCCCTGTCCAGGACACGGTGCCCCAACCCAGTTGAGAGGCATCTGTGGTGACCACGACATATCTGGACACCTGCTGTATGGGGACTCCAGTCCACAGAAAACAGAGGTTTGTCTAAGGGTTGAAAGTCTGATGGCAGGAAGAGGTGATTAACACACAGTATGTACCGCTGCACCATACCCATCTCGGGACTCGAGTCTGAAGCCAGTGCTGAAATGGTCTCATATGCATCAACTCGAGTGGCGCGGCCGAGGATGCCATATGCCCCAGGAACCTCTGGAACTATTTAAGAGGAATCGCTGTGCCGGGCTCCAAGAGAGCGAGGCACCTTAGCACCGAATGTGTGCGCTCATTTATGAGGCGAACTGTCATTGAGACTGAGTCTAACTCCATGCACAGAAAAGAGATGCTCTGAACTGGGGAGAGCTTGCTCTTTTCCCAGTTGACATGAAGCATTACACGGCTGATGTGCCTGAGCACCTGGTCCCTGTGAGTGCATAGTAACTCTCGAGAATGAGCTAGAATGAGACAGTCATCAAGGTAATTGAGTATGTGGATGCCCACTTCCTGTAGCGGGGAAAGGGTTGCCTCTGCGACCTTGTTGAAGAAGCGAGGGGACAGGCCGAAGGGGAAGCCCTTGTACTGAAATGCCTGGCCATCGAACGCGAACCGTAGGAAGGGTTGATGTCGAGGCGGAATGGAGACGTGGAAGTACGTGTTCTTCAGTTCTACCGCTGTGAACCAATCTGATGCCGAACGCAGGTTAAAATCTGTTTCTGCGTGAGATTTTGAACAGGAGTTTAAGTAAAGCCCGGTTGAGAACTCGCAAGTCCAAGATTGGCCGCAAGCCACCGCCTTTTTTGGGTACGATGAAGTAAGGGCTGTAGAGACCCTTCTTCATCTTGGCTGGAGGGACAGGCTCTATCGTGTCCTTGAGTAGCAGAGCTGTAATCTCTGCCCATAAATTGCTGCCATTTTTTGCCGCACTTAGAAGTGGAGCGAATACCGCTGAAATGAGGCTTGAGGTTGTAATCTCTGCCCGTAAGGTGCTGGTGTTTTTCGCAACGCATTGAAGTGGAGCGAATATGACTTGCTGGCAACAGTGTACCAGAAAGTATTCACAGCGCTTCACTTGTTCCACATTTTGTTATGTTACAGTCTTATTCCAAAATGTATTAAATTCATTATTTTCCTAAAAATTCTACAAACAATACCCCATAATGACACTGTGAAAGAAGTTTGTTTGAAATCTTTGCAAATTTATTAAAAATAAAAAACAAAAAGAATCACACAAGTACACAAGTATTCACAGCCTTTGCTCAATACTTTGTTGAAGCACCTTTGGCACCAATTAATGCCTCAAGTCTTTTTGAGTATGATGCTACAAGCTTGGCACACCTATTTTTGGGCAGTTTCTCCCATTTTTCTTTGCAGGACCTCTCAAGCTCCATCAGGTTGGATGGGGAACATTTTCAGATCTCTCCAGAGATGTTCAATCAGGTTCAAGTATGGGCCACTCAAGGACATTCACAGAGTTGTCCCGTAGCCACTCCTTTGTTATATTGGCTGTGTGCTTAGGGTCATTGTCCTGTTGGAAGATGAACCTTCGCCCCAGTCTGAGGTCCAGAGCACTCTGGAGCAGCTTTTCATCAAGGATGTCTCTGTACATTGCTGCATTCATCTTTCCCTCGATCCTGACTTGTCTCCCAGTTTCTGCCACTGAAAAACATCCCCACAGCATGCTGCTACCACCAACATGCTTCCCTGTAGGGATGGTATTGGCCAGGTGATGAGCTGTGTCTGGTTTCCTCCAGACATGACCCTTGCCATTCAAGCCAAAGAGTTCAATCTTTGTTTCATCAGACCAGAGAATTTTGTTTCTCATGGACTGAGAGTCCTTCAGTTGCCTTTTGGCAAACTCCAGGTGGGCTGTCATGTGCCTTTTAATGAGGAGTTTCTTCCGTCTGGCCACACTACCATACAGGCCTGATTGGTGGAGTGCTGCAGAGATGGTTGTTCTTCTGGAAGGTTCTCATCTCTCCACAGAGAAATGCTGGAGCTCTGTCAGAGTGACCATCGGGTTCTTGGTCACCTCCCTGACTAAGGCCCTTCTCCCCCGATTGCTCAGTTTGGCCAGGCGGCCAGCTCTAGGAAGAGTCCTGGTGGTTCCAAACTTCTTCCATTTATGGTTGATGGAGGCCACTGTGCACATTGGGACCTTCAATGCTGCAGAAATTTTTCTGTACCCTTCCCCAGATCTGTGCCTAAATACAATCCTGTCTCGGAGGTCTACAGACAATTCCTTGGACTTCATGGCATGGTTTGTGCTCTGACATGCTCAGTTAACTGTGGGACCTTATATAGACAGGTGTGTGCCTTTCTAAATCACGTCCAATCAACTGAATTTACCACAGGTGGTCTCCAATCAAGTTGTAGAAACATCTCAAGGATGATCAGTGGAAACAGGATGTACCTGAGCTAAATTTTGAGGAAAATAATTAATTGAATCAATTTTGGAATAAGGCTGTAACATGACAAAATGTGGAAAAAGTGAAGCGCTGTGAGTACTTTCCGGATGCACTGAGTGGCGCCCTGAGGAACCAATCGACAAGCCGTGAGGGGGAGGGTGGGGGGGTTTCCAGTCCAGTCTCACGCATTGGGGATCTGGGGATTTACCCAGCGAAACCAAGCCTGTTAATCTCCCCAAATCACCTTCTCCACATAGAGGCAGAAAGACATCTTTAAAAAGACGCATCCTGAAAAGGACATTCAACCCCTGCTGTATATTGTTCTTTTGTGAATGAATATACTCTCTTTTAGAGGGGAAAGATACTTCTCTTTTAGAGGTGTACACTCTTTTACAGAAGCGCTGTCGAAGTGCCCAGGGGCGTGGACTGCACAGTGTGCAGAGAGGGAAAAAGCCGCTGGTAACGTGCCATAGATCCAAAATCAATGCTCTCAGTTTGTTGCTGCACAACCGCTCGGCTCTGAAGAAAAAAATCTGACTGACAGATGCATGCCCGCTTCCCTTTATACCGTATGTCCGGGGGCAGGACATGCAAATTCTGTCTGCCAATTTCTCGTTGGCCTTTTCTCAAGTTCAGAGGTACGCGAGGCTCTCAAGAAAGACCCCTTGTGTCATTACATTCGACACAATGTTGAGTGAGTGACAGAAGGAGAACCACATTTCAATCACGAAGAATGTGCTTTTTATGTTATCATACTTTTGTATGCAGCTATTTTTGCCTTGGTTCAAATATTTAATCTCTTTCCAGAGTACTGTTGAACTGAAGATTTTATATACTCGATTTTCTTATTCCAACAAAACTTAGAGAGGACAGAAAGACAGATAGACATCATTTAAATAGCCAGAAGTAATGCTTGATGTTACGACATATGCCGGATGGATGGATGATGGATGGATGGATGGATGGATGGATGGATGGATGGATGACAGACAGACAGACAGACAGACAGGCAGGCAGGCAGACAGACAGAGAGACTGTCAGACAGACAGACAGACAGACAGAGTTAGTCCTGCCCCCAACTCACATCATTGCTTGAGCCAATGTGTCAGACTGGTTTGGATTCACAAACATACAGCTATATTTTTGATAGTGCAACAGAGCTAGCATTTACACATTTCAGGGAAATCTATATGAATTACTTTTAGTTGCCTCTGCTTATCAAGCTGAGGCATAAATGATTTACCATACAGCATACACACCATTAAGAAAAACAACATGCCTATGAAGAAAAACAATGTATGGGCTGTTCCCATATTGACTTATATTTACTAAATCATACTTTCTAGATATTTGGTAGCTTTATATGCAACCATGTGGATTAAATTGCATTTTGTTCACAATGAAAGCATAGCAGGTGAAGCACTGAAGTGAATAAGTGTTCGTAGGGTGACTGATTCTGTAGCAACAGGTTTACATGCATGGTGGCGTGGGCCGACGTGCCCGCTGTTTGGCTTTCAATGCAAGGCCATTCACAATGAAATGTGCGTGGTTCGGTTCTTTTGTGATGACACATTAGCAGCACAGAGAGCAATTATAATCTGTAGCCTTCAGCCTTGTTTCATTCATTATACATCCATGACTGGTCGTTTGCGCACACTCCCCAGGGCCCGCTGTGTGCAACCTCCACCAGAGAGAGGGGACCAAAGGGAAATGCTAGAGTTGGTCGCTATCAACAGAATTAAATCAAGCTGGGAGCACCGCCCAGAGAGAACAGACCAATTCCATTATCTCAGCTGGACCCGAGTCACTGTTTTCCTCTTCATCACCCAGCACAGCCACACAACAGTCAAAGTGCTCAACACTGCTCGCTGCTCTTGGGCCAGTCCTCGCTGGACCAGCACTCTGCATGTCTGAACTCCCTAGTACTCGCTGAACAGCAGCATAACTAAAGCATTTGCACTTGAAATATTCATCTGGCCCTCATACACACACACACACTGAACAACCACATTTCAATCTATTCCAGAGAATATGCTTCTTATGTTATCATACTTTGTTATGCAGCAATTTTTGCCCTGGTTCAAATGTTTCATCTCTTCTTTTTTCCAAGAGCATTGTTGAACTTAGTTTAACTTAGTTGAATTGTATGCAAGTTAACTCCTTATGTTTATTCTAACATATCTAAGAGAGGATAGAAAGACAGAGAGACATCATTTAGATAGCCAGAAGTAATGCTTGATGTTATGACATATGCCGGATGGATGGATGGATGGATGGATGGATGGCAGACAGACAGACAGACAGACAGACAGACAGACAGACAGACAGATAGATAGATAGATAGATAGATAGATAGATAGATAGATAGATAGATAGATAGATAGATAGATAGATAGATAGATAGATAGATAGATAGATAGATAGATAGATAGATAGATAGATAGATGATTTGGTGACTTGGACCAAGTAACAAATAAAAGCAGCCAATAAGTGTCCAACATGGATGGGAACTCCTTAAAAACTGTTTAAAAAGCATCCCAGGGTGATACCACAAGACATTAGTTGAGAAAATGTCAAGAGTACATGTCTGCAAATTCTAAGCAAAGGGTGACTACTTTGATGAGGCTAAAATAGAACATAGTTTTGGATTTTATTTAGTAACAACATAATTCCCATAGTTCCATGTATGTTATTCCATAGTTTTGAGGATTTTACTATTATTTTAAAATGTGAAAAAATATAGAATAAAGAATGAGTAAGTGTTTAAAAACTTTTGACTGGTAGTGTATATGAATATATCATATTACATTGAAGGGTTTTGTAAGTCCATTTGTGATGGACACATAAAAACACATAACACATAAAAGCTTTGGTCTACAGCCATTACTTTCATGACCACAAAATGCTGAAGACAGCACAGTTTATACTAGAATTTCTTACGAGCAATTTTCTTTTTTCAGTGTCAGGACTGTGTTAGCACAGTCTTTTCTGAATATGGTGGTTTGAAGAATTTCACAAAAGGACATGCGCTATTTATTGTAGCAGACCTCTTGTTGATTTGTGCATTACTAATTGCATTTGCAGATGGATCAGTGAGACAGCGGACAGCCATCTGTATAGCACTCCATGGCGATGGTTTCATGAACAAGGCTGTTTCGTATTGATCCTGTAATTCTTCCTCTAGGAATGCATTCTGCCTGAAACACACACATTGTAAAGAGCTTGATTCCCATCACTCCCCAATGTTAACATCTCATCAGAAACTGTCAATAATTCCAATTTTCCAGTGAAAGAAATAGCAATCATCCTAACGCACCGGAAAGCTTGTTAGGACTCTGTGCTCAATTTACGACACACATATTTGTTTATTTAGTTTTGTTGTCTGGGAAAACCTGGAAAATGTAGTCTATTATTTGTTATTCTGCACATCAAATCTGCTGTTCAAAGGCAAAAAAGTATTAACCATACACATTTTTGTCAAAATTTAGTAAATGTATGATTAGAAACATCTCAGTTACTGTCGGAACCTCTGTTCCCTGATGCAGGTGCAAGCAAGCTGCTGCGTGCGAAGATAGCAGGTGCATCAGACAGCACGTAACCTTCCCCAACGCCCCCAAGAGATGTCATATAGTCCCTGAGGTAGGATGCAACGTAACTAGTCTGGGAGCAGGCTGCAGCCTTTTCTCTTTCTATGTCTTCTCTCCAGAGAATGTTAGATGCGGCTGGGGCCCTCTAATGCTATAACATGCATTGGGGAAAGCGTTCTTTTCCAATCCTATAATTTCAGGGGGGAAAGACCCCATGTCCTGCCTTAATGGGGAGGAGCTCTACAAACACAGTGACCAGGGGGCAGAGGGAGTTCTGCCCAAGGGAAACGTGGGTCTGCCGATAGGGGGACTGTACCGCGGAAAATACATCACAGCATATATTGGAATAATCAGAACCTGTGGAGCACCTATTCCAGCGCAGGCAGGTCGGTGCCTGAGGTGGGTCTGGCTGCGAACTTCCTCTGCAGAGTTCGGAGCCAGAGGGCTAGGGAGGAAGGACAACTAGGGTCCGTGACTTCTGGACTCGACTGGGGGAGTAGATCGCACGTCTTCAACTCAAGGAAAGGGAAAGGCGCTATGCACAAGCGATACAGCCGGCCAGCTGTTGTCACCGTATTACCGATTGAAAAATTTTGGACCTGTAAAAATACGGGACGAGACAATTTCAACCCAGAGATTGTAAAATCTCGCGAATGTGTTGGGTGTTGCCTAGCCCGCCACACTGCAGATGTCTGATAGAGAGGTGCCATTTTCCAGTGCCCACAAGGATGCCACACTCCTTGTAAAGTGTGCTCAAACCCACAAGGGGGCAGGCATAGCCTGGGTCTGGTAGGCCAATGCAATGGCAACCACGATCCAGTGGTCAAGCCTCTGTTTGGATAGAGCGTTCCCTTTCCGCTGTACACCAAAGCAGACACAGAGCTGACATAGCAATGCTAAGGCTGGGTCTGCCTTCTCCTGTGGCAGTGCTTGCAGGATCCCCAAACAGGGTCGTAGGAACCTTGGGCACGTAGGATCCTAGAACAGGGTCATAGGAACCTTGGGCACGTAGCCCTGTTCGAAGTCTCAGGATGACATGAGAGTCTACCGGACCAAACTCCAGGCAAGTGTCACTGACAGAGAACACTTGCAAGTCCCCAACCCTCTTGATGAAAGTGAGTGTGATCAGGAGGGCCGTCTTCAAGGAGAGGGCCTTTAGTTCGACTGAATCTAGCGGCTCAAACGGAGCTACCCGAAGGCCCGAGAGGACCAGGAGGTTTCAGCCTCCTGGTGCCTCTAAGAAACCTGATGATCAGGTCGTGCTTCCCTAATGACTTACATTCCACTGCATTGCGGTGAGCCGCTATGGCAGCTACATAAACATTCAAGGTGGAGGGGGACAGCCGCCCCTCCAGCCTCTCCTGCAGGAATGAGAGCACTGACCTGACTGTGCTGCTCTGTGGGTCTTCAGATCAGGAAGTACCCCAATTTGCGAATAAGCTCCACTTTAGTGCAAAAGGCTGCCTGGTAGAAGGAGCTCTGGCTTGAGTGATCGTGTCTACAATGGCTGGTGGTAGACCGTTTAGATTTTCCTCATCCCATCCGAGGGCCAGACTTGAAGGTTCCAGAGGCCAGGGCATGGATGCCAGAGGGAATTTGCCAGGGAGGTGCTGTCGTAAGGATCATGAGATCCGAGAGCCAATTCCGAGTGGGCCAGTGGGGGGCCACGAGAATGACTTGTTCCTCGACCTCCCTGACCTTGCACAGGACTTGTGCAAATAGGCTTACTGGGGAAAATGTGTGCCAGCATTTCTGTTTCGAGTGGGGCTCTGTCCAAGAGTACCAGAGCAGGCAGTGGGTGGAATCTTGGGAGACAAACAGATCTACCTGTGCTCTGCCGAACCGAGCCCAAATCAGCTAGACCACCTGAGGGTGGAGTCTGCACTCTCTGCTGAGCATTACGTAACGTGACAGCGTGTCCGCTGTGGTGTTTAGGTTGCCCAGGATATGAGTGGCGTGCAGAAACCTCAGCCACTGCTGACTCCAAAGGAGGAGATGGCGAGTGAGTTGCTACATGTGACGAGAGCGAACGGTGCCCTGGCAATTTATATACGTTAGTGTCGCTGTGTTATCTAAGCGAATCAATACTTGCTTTCTGCAGATCAATGGCAGAAATCTACAATGCATCTGGACACCTGCTGAAGGGGGACTCCTGCCCGTAGAAAACATAGGTTTGTCCAAGGGCTGAATAAGTGACGGCAGTAAGGGGTGAGTGTCACTCGGTATGTTCCGTGGCACCATGCCCATCTCGGGACTCGAATCTGAGGCAAGTGCTGAAGAGGTTTCATATGCATCAACCAGAGCGGCGCGACCATTGCTGAGGATGCTAAATGCCCCAGGAGCGGAACCGCTGTGCTCGGTCTGAACGTTCAGCACAGACTGCACATGCTCGCTTGTGAGGCATGCTGTCATTTAGACTGAGTCTAACTCCATGCCAAGAAAAGAGATGCTCTATTCAAAGTTGACCCGAAGCCCTAAACGGCTGAGGTGCGTGAGCACCAGGTCCCTGTGTGCACAGAGCAACTGTCCTGAGTGTGCTAAGATCAGACAGTCATCGAGGTAGTTGAGTATGTGAATACCCACTTCCCTTAACGGGGCAAGAGCTGCCTCTGCGACTTTCGTGAAAACGTGAGGGGACAGACCGAAGGGAAGGACCGTTGTACTGATACGCCTGGCTGTCGAAAGCTAACTGTAGAAAGGGTCTGTGATGGAGTAATATTGAGACATGTTGCAGTTGGGCACATGAAGGCAGAGGGTCCACGTTCATGGGGGCCTGACTGTAAGTGCTCTGTGTCTGATCGCCGCGAGAACGGTGGTTGTGGGCACTGGCAAAGTGAACCAGGGAGAGAGGAAACTGCATCCTTTGTGACAACATGGGTACCACAGCTTGTTTGGGGTGTGGCAAGCAAAGGAAAGGAAACAAAAGGTTCTCTACCCCGCCCTCCACCGGGGAATGGAGTGGTCTGGATACCAGCTCCATGGTAGATATCTCTCTCCCTGGGTTCCCCATCTCTGGAGTGCTTGGGAGCCTTCTGGGTCCAGGAGGTGGTCCGTGAGATGGGGGATGTCCGCTTCCTGTGGGGAGCTCTACGCTGGGGCTGAGAACTGGGCAGGGGCTGGGGTTTTCACCAAAACAGGGGGAAGCCCTCGGTTGCAGACGGAATACGGGATCTTGAGCTGCAGCGGGGAAAGACGTGTTGAATGGCCTCCGTCTGTTTCTTCACCATCGAGAACTGCTGGGCAAAGCCCTCTACGGTGTTGGTGAATAGGCCGATCTGGGAGATGGGGCGTTGAGAAAGAGAGCCTTGTCGGGGTCCCGCATCTCGACCAGATTCAGCCATAGATGCCGCTCCTGGACCACGAGAGTGACCATCACCTGTCCGAGTGCATACGCCGTGACCTTCATTGACCAGAGAGCAAGGTCTGTCACTGAGCACAGTTCCTGCAGCACATCAGAACCAGGACTACCCAAGTGCAGATCTCTTAGTGCTTTGGCCTGGTGGAAGGGCCGTAGCGTGCAGAGGCGGCCTGTCCATCAGTGCTTAAGACCTTGGTCACCAGAGAAGACATCAACCTACTGGCCTTGGAGGGGAGTGATGCTCGATCTGCCAGTTGGCGGCGTTTTGCGGGCACAGGTGTACCGCAACCGCCTTATTCAGCTGGGGGAGTTCCGTGTACCTATGGTCCACCAAGTCCGCCAAGATGCTCTCCGATGCAGCAGTGAAACTCTCATCCAGCTCGGGGGCTCCGAAAGAGACATCAGATTGGCGTAAGGCAAGCCGGTCTCATCTCGGAACCGGACGGGGGCAAACGAGCATGCTGGGGGACAGGTGGTTCGCGGTAATTTAACCGGCGAAACCGTGCCCGTTAAATTCTTAAAATTGCCCCCAGCGCCAGCCACCCTGGCCCTATCCCCGTGGGAAGAAGGTGCAACGCGGGGGGGTGGCTAGAGTGGCTTTCCCTCGGAAGAAGGAGAGCCATGACCGCAACGTTGCCATGGTTATGTTCTCGAAGTGAGAGCATGAGCAGTCCACAAACGCTGCTTTGTGTGATCTCTGCCCAGACAAAAGAGGCAGCGTCTGTGGCTGTCAGAAGCGGAGAGGTAACGACCGCATCCAAGAATGACACAAAGACGAAAGGGCATCTTGAAAAAGATGCGTCTTTAAAAAGACGATGAACGTCAATGTGTTTACTCTTTTAGAGAAATATATACTCTTTTAGAGGGCTGTCGAAGCGCTCAGGGTGTAGTCTGCACTGGCGTGCAAAAGAAGGGAAAAGTCGCTGAAATGCACCGTATTTCCAACAGCGTATCATCTTTAGTCAGCTTGCTGAAACACAACCGCTCGGCTCTGAAGAAAAAATCTGTCTGAACAGACACACGCTTCCCTTCTTTTATACCCGTATGTCCGGGGTAGGTTGCATGCAAATTCTATTCGCCAATTCTCATTGGCCTTTTTTCAAAGACACAAGGTTACTGATGCTCTCAAGAGTGACCACTAGTGTCTCAACATCGACACAACCTTGAGTGAGTGACAGAAGGGGAAATATGTCTTGTTGCATGTGAGTAAGGCTCAACTATGGTCAGATTCAAACAAAATTAGTGAAAATTGGATTAACAACAAAATCTAAATTAAATCGAAATTACTTGAAGCCATTTCAGTGTTAACATATTTACCGCATTTTGCCTTTGTTAATCGGAATTGTCCAGCAGATTTGGTTGCATTTGTTAACATAATTTACTGTATTAACAATTTAGTTTACAGCTTTTCTTAATACTGATTAATGTTAGTTTATGAAAATAGATACAACTGTTTATTGTTAGTTAATATTAATTCATAGTGCATTTAATGATAACACTTTAAAATAAGGTTCCATTTGTTAACATTAGTTACTGCATCTACTTATCATGAACAAACAATTTAAAATATATTTTTACAGCGTTTATTAATCTTTGTTTAGGTTAGTTAATAAAAACACAATTGTTCATTGTCAGTTTATGTTAGTTCATAGTGCATTAACCAATGTTATCAATACAACTTTTGATTTTAAAAATATATTAGTATATGTTGAAATTAATATTAAATTATATTACTAAATATAGTTAAAGTATTGTTCATTGTTAGTTCATTTTAAATAATGTTAACCATATTGTTACCATATTGTTATTGTTACATAAGTGCTACCAATTTACTAACGTTAACATATACAACTTTTAAAATGTATTAGTTTGTAAAATTAACATTAATCAAGATTTATAAGTGCTGTAAAACTACTGTTAGTTAGTTTGTGTTAATTAACATTTGGAAAGCTATTAACATACAGTTCATTTTTAATATTTTGCAAATGCAGACTCTTCCATTCTGTAATTGATCTCATTAACACTATTAAGGCTGCCATGTAATCAAAACTAGACAGATCCTGCTCCTTACAGAAGCATGTTCTTGAAAAAAAAAAAACTCTGGCAGGGAAAAAGAGAGATAGCATAGCAAAAGAGCAAAACATGCAGAATCAGTATGAGCAGTTGTGTGTGTCTGTCGACATGTTGTTTCCCTGAGAACATTCAAACGATGCCAGAGTGTTTGGTCACATCTGTAGTGGCAGGCGAAAATGAGACGCATGGAATATCTGCTGTGTTCTCTGTACTAACAGTGAGTGGGGTGGTATGCCCCCACAACTCCTATCAGAACAACAGACATGTGCATAGAAACAGAGCAAATGTGTTGTAACAGGTAAAGTTCGCGCAAGGAGGAGGCGGGAACCGGTTGAACAGTCAACATAAAAGTTTAATGAAAAACTCAACATAAAACCAGAATAAACAAACACGGGCACACATGCAACACAGCCACGTGTGTCTTTCTCTCTCCCCAACCAGGGCCTCCATTATTGCCCCTAATTTCGTTCTCCTGCTGATCAGCTGATTCAGTGCCGACTGTGCTCCATCATGGCCCGGCCATGCCCTCCTCCTCGTCACATGTGTACAGTATAGTGTGTATGAATAGATGGAATAGAAGTGCATGTGAGTTTGTAAAAGGGAGCTAGTGTGTGTACCTGATTTTTGATGAATGCATCTGTAATCTTTATGATAATATGCACAAAAGTTTGTGTACATTTATAAATGTTCTTGTTTGTGTCTCTCTATATGATTTATGCACGTAGGTTAGATTTGATCCTCAGTCAGTTGCAATGTGATTAGCCTTTTTAATTGTGTGTGTGTAAGTGAACACACATCTGCTATTGAGAGATATTGACTGATTGATGGTAGAGATTTATCTTAGAGATTAATCTTTGCATACCATATGAGACTGATGTGAAAATGAAGTCTCTGAAGGCACTGATAACATCTCACCAAAAATGCAGTATGTCAATGCAATCTGCATAAACACTGTTTGCAATGGCAAAATTTTGAAGCTCCAAAATCCACATATTTGAGCATAAAAGTAATCTATTTGACTCCAGTGGTTAAATCCATGTGTTCAGACACGATATGATAATATGATATGATTTAAAGAAACAGATAAATATAAAATATAAAGATAAATAAAAAGTTATTTTTTATCAAAAACTCTCCACCACGGCCAGTATGGGGCGATATGCTCGAAGAATGTAATAGCCAAAATAGGAGAACAGTGTGAAACTGAAGTGGAGATTTGCTGAGCAAGGGGAAGAATGTATAGTAAAAATTGACTTAAGTATTGATCTGTTTTTCACCTACACCTATAATATTTCTTCAGAAGATACAAATTTAACCACCAGTCGTCTGGAGTTCTTTTATGTTGCCCTTATGTGGATTTTAGCTTCAATATTGTGACACCCATTCACTTGGATTGTATGGACTTACAGAGCTTAAGTTTAAGTTTATTTGACAAAAGCACAACTTGTTTGTCAAGGATATCACAATAAAGTCACATACTTATTTCCACTGTGGTCCTTGTTATTAAACAACATTGATGGCTCATAATACCCAGGCATTGACAGCTAATGGCACAATATACATATATAAAATATCACTACTATACACAAACTTTCATACTATACATAAAAAGCATAATATCATCACCCAGGAACTTTATCTAAAAAAAGAAATTCAACTCTTAAGCTAAAATTATCCCTAATTAATGTGCACCTAATATCCACATGCAGCCTATTCCATTCCTGTGCTCCTGAGTATTCAAATGACCTTTTACCGTACTTGGTATTAAACTTACATAAATTCAGATCGATTATATTCTGCCTCGTACTATACCTGTGCCTTTCTCTTACATATGAAAAATTATTTTTAAAATAAACTGGAGATCTGTTTTTAATTATTTTGTGAACCTTTTTAAGCATGGAATGAGTTGCCCTAAATTCCACTGGTAGCCATTTTAGTTCTTGATTATTTATTTTTTTACCTACATGGGTCTGAGGTTGAAACCCTTGAACCAGTCTTATCAGTATATTTTTAGATGTTTGTAATTTATTATATTACAAATTATATAAATTATCATATTTTATTCAATTCACACATCCAATAATTACTAGCATATTCAAAGTGACACTGTACTAAACTTAATGCTAATAATTACAAACAAACTCCATCAAATAACATTGCCTACCTGACCTAAAACTTTAATTGCCATACTAACACCATTTAAACTATTGTCAAGAGCAAAACCAAGTTCTTGCTGAAATGACATAATCATGAGTATTGACAACTAACTCTGGAGTTTTGTGTAATTTATGTTTAGAACCAAAAAGCATTGCCTCAGTTTTAAATTTCCTTATTTGAAACAAGTTATACAGAATAGTCAGCATACAATAACAAATAACAATCAAATACAGATTTCATGTCCTTTACTGTATAAATAACAAAAACAATAATGGCCCCAAAACACTCCCCTGGGGAACACCACAAGTCACAGCTTCTACTTCAGAAAGGGTCCCACAAACCTCCACCCTACAGATAGGAGACTACAACCGCTTTGTATACCTTTGCTTTGTGGAGAGGTGCAGAGCGTGGTCTTGTCACACTCTTAGCAAGGTGCTTGAAAGAGCTGTTGGCTTTGTATAGGCAGTTATCTGGGTTCTTGCTAGTTGTGGCATCATTGGACATGACACTGCCCAGGTACAGGAAGTGCTCCACTGCATTGAGTTTGCTGCCATTGATGGTGATGTACTATGCACTATAGGGTTCACCTGGTGGAGGCTGGTACATAACCTCTGTCTTCTTCAGGCTGATTATGAGGCCAAAGGCCTTTGCCACTTCGCAAAGCAGTTGACTACATTATAGTGTCCACTCTGTGTGAGCAATCAAGGTGCATTCATCCAGAAACAGGAGCTCTAGGATCAGCCGCTCCAGGGTCTTCTTCTTGGCAAGCAGACACTGCAGATTGAAGATGCTGCCGCCAGTCCGGAAACGGATGTAGATGCTGTCTGCTGTGTTGTACTTGGCTATGTTGTCCTTGGCTTCGCAGAGCATCATACTAAAGAAGATGGAGAACAGTGTTGAGGCTTGTACACATCCCTGATTTACGCCATTAGAGATGGGGACACTGTCTAACAGGGAGCCGGCTAGTCTGACCTGCCTCAACTGACCCTTGTGGAGCTGGCAGAGGATGTGAGAAGCTTGGGTGGGCAGCCGAGGTGTACTAGGATTTTCCATAGACACTCACGGCTCACTGTGTCGAAAGCTTTGGTCAGGTCTATGAAGGTGGTGTAAAGGCCTATATTCTGCACTGACTTTCTGGTGTGTTCTCTTCAGCAAGCAATGGAGAGTAATGTAATGCCCCTGTAATTGGAGCAGTCTTATTTCTCACCCTTGTTGTTGTACAAGGAGTTTCTGTGGGATGGTCCCGCTCTCCCAGCAAGATCTCTAGTCTTTCTTGCACCAAGTCAACACCTTGCTTGAAGACTTCTGCTGGGATTCCATCACTGCCGGGTGACTTTCCGGTTCTCAACTGGGTAATGGCCTTCTCAATCTCTAAGGGGTTTGGTGGGTGGTCAAGGTTCAGCTTTGCTTCCACCTGGGGGATCAGGTCCAGCAAGGACGCCTGCATGGAATGCTTGTCACTGAAGAGATTCTCGAAGTGCTCTGACCAGTACTGCATGATAGCATCCTTGTCCGTAAGCAGGGTTAACCCCTCGACAGGGCATAACGGTGCTTGTTCTTGGTGATGGGGGACATACACTGTCCTGAGTGCCTCCTAGTAGGAGACAATTTCCCCTGTATATGCCGCTAGTCACATGTGAGGGTGTGCAGCTTGGACTGGAGGGTACTGCAGGCTTCTTGATAGATGTCTTTTTCAGTATTATCATTGGGCCTTGCAAGGACATGCTTTGGCATGTGTGTTAACTGCAAATAGGGTGTGTCTACAATCAAATCTGTAACTGAACTGCTATTGCATGATGCTACAATCATGCAGCTAGGTGTCAGTACTAACAAGGCAGGCAACTGGCATATATACTAACATACCATAAACAAAATTACCGGCAGTGTCTGGAACCAAGAATATGCTGCCTCCGGAGGCTGTATACAGAGGTAGTAAGGGACCAAGTCATGTCCAAATCCAATTTTAGTATCACATTAACTGCCTTACAGGGCTGAAGGTTCCATATAACCTGCTATTAACCCATTGCTGGGGGCTGGTTTGTGGGCACCAGGGCATGTCCCCGTGCTGGGGGCCTGCATGTTGCACATCTGGGGGTTAGATCTCCTCCGAGTCCCTGCATATCTAGACAGGGCCACATGGTACCAAGTTCCATCTGTCACTACAAAGAGGCTATGCATGGGGCTTGCTGTGGAGAGGCTATATACTGGCAGGAGAGACTGACGCACTCGGAACTCCTTTCACTGTGCTAAAAATAATGGTGCTAGCCAGTGGCAAGAGCAGAAAGTGAGACGCTTCACCAACACACTAATCGCATCACAGAGCTGTTTGACAGACATTCTTGTATGAAGGAATTATTTTTGATATTTATATATCAGAGAAGTGGTCAATTAAAAGTTCCCTACCAGTGTTTGAAGAATCCAGCTCCCCTTGTCCTTCCTTTTTACAATTATTTAACTTATTAGCAATTTTATATTTATCAACATCAACTTCATCAATCTCTATGCCTATATTTGATATACCACAAAAATGTAACTTAAGCATTTTCCACATAAATTTTTGATCGTCGTTGTTTTCCTTTGATTGTTCAGTAACATAAGAACTCTTAGTTTTCTTAATACCCTTTTGCAATTCATTTCTAAGCGTTTTATAACTAACAAATTATGCTATGTTCTTAGTCCTTTTATAACTGGACAAGGCCCTATTTCTACATTGTATAGCATCAATTATATTCTGATTAATCCAGGGACTAGATCTTTGCTTAACTCTGTTTCAGAGGAGCAATCCTGTTTACATCAGCAAGAAATTATTGTCTAAAATTCACCTATGCATTGTCTACCGAAGAGATACTCTTTATATATTCCCAATGAACTTTCTTGAAATATTCTTAAAATATTCTTCATAGTTTTTCAGCACCCTAGTCTTCAGCATTTTATGATTTATATATTTTTGCCTGAAAAGCTTCCTAGTACAGAATAGAATATAATGGTCACTAACACCATATTCATTCACTCCCTTCTGTGAAATATTGTTATCATCAGACACCAACATGAGGTCAATAATGCTATCCTTGTTTTCCCATACTCGAATAGGATTTTAATAAGCTGTGTTAAGTGAAATTCTTTACATAGCCTCATAAATTCTCTTCTGACCTTTTACTGATATAAGTATTATAATCCCCCATAATAATACATTTTTTGTCAAAGTGCCTTTGTACTTAGACAAAACACATTCAGTAAAATAAAAAATGTAAATTATTTTGATTTGGTGGTCTATAACACACCCCAAATACATAAAAAGGCTTTGTTGCTAGATGTTTAACATCAAGAAACAAAAACTCATATACACCATCTGTATCAAGCAGACTAAAATCAATGTCAGCTTGTATAAAAACACAAACACCCCCTCCTTTTCTATTACCAGGCATGAAATCTCCTCACCTTTCTGCGAAATTTGCCGTTTGGAAACCATTATAATAATGTTAGCTAAGCTAATTGTTAATTTATGTAGACGAGTGGCAGCAACGTGGATGTAATGTAGGCTAACGTCAACAACAGGACAAAATGTGTTGGTATCTTTCTCTTGTTACACGTTATCTATGTAAGCTAATGCAAGCAGGAGCAAGCTCCTATCTGCTAGCTTTTACAGAAATGAACCTGACCTCTATTTTACATGTTGAATACGATGCTGATAAATGAATAATGCACTTTATATGTTTTAAAATATCATGGCCAGAAAGATACAGATTTTAATTTAATAATTGTACTGTACCATATTGGTCCAAATATAAGACCTCCCCTCATAATATGTCTGAAAAAGCACTCATCACAGCTGCATGCACACAGAGCATAAATGCGCTCCAGATACTGTTCTGTGCACAACCGGAGCAGAAATGCTCCCTCGCGAGGACAGTTTTTTTTGTGTGCTCGTATTAAGTACATGCGCCTGAATTTTATGTGCGCTATTGTGGTACTAGGCAAACGCCATAAGAAAGTATATTTACTCATAATGTGCAACATTCAATAGCCATTCAGACCATCAATTACACCCTCCAATACAGGGGAGAAGACGGCAGTCGAGTTCTTCAGACAAGATGATGTCAAATATGGGGAGGTGGATCGCACACTCTGCAAGAACATCCGTTCAGCAGGAACCACTAACAAATGCCAGCAGCAGCAGTGTCTGCTTGAAAAGAGACTCAGCTGTGGCTGCAAAGGATCCAGTAGTGCTCAGGATCTCAAAATTCAGGCAGCTGAAGATGAGAAGAGGGCAAGGCTGAGACATACTGCTAAACAGAGAAAATGGGCCCTTGAGAGTCTGGTTCAGGCGAAAAATAAAAACAGACCCCTCTTACGCTGTGTTTTGTGGAATGACTTTCCTCCACACATTAAAATGGCCCTCATATTTTATGTTTTATGTGTTATTATATTTTCTATTTATTCTTTGTGGAGCACTTTGGTAACCTTGATGTTTTTTAAAATGTGCTATATAAATAAAGTTGATTGGATTGGATTTTTTGCTGGTGTATCCTTCTCACCTTTTTTTACCCTTGACCAGTTTTCATGCCTGTATTACGGTCCTTCCTAATTAAACAGTAGTTGTCAACACTAACTTCTGTCATGGTTTTCTGCCCAGTTTATTTCCTCTGTCATCTGTTAATCTCGGACTACACTTCCCATAATCCCCTACTCTGATCACATCCAGCTGTTCCATATTGTTCTCACCTGTGTTCCATTCCCTCATTAGTCAGTTTGTATATAATGCCCTTATTTCTGTTCAGTCCTTGTCAGTTGTTGCATGTGTTTTGGCCTCCTGTTTGTGACCAGTTCCCATTGTTCATGTTTATTTTGATCCTGTGTTTACCCTGTTAATTTGTTATTTTTATTAAATATTTTAAGCCTGCATTTAGATCCTGCTCCTGTGACCTCCCTCCTTGTAACAAATTCAGTGTCACTTATGGTCGAATCTAAACAGGTTTCTGTTAAACAGAAAATCCCCACCTTACTTTTATTAAGTAACAACCTTATTTCATCTATTTTTGGCAATAAGCTCCTAATATTTAAATGAACAAAGTGCAAACCTTTAATATTGAAATAATCATCAAAAGTGTCATTTAAAAGTCCAGAACGTTGAACAGACTCTCTGCTACTGAATATCATATCTCCACCAGCACACCTCCAACTCTCAGCAAGCTTCTCCACTTCACTTGTCACTGTCTCCAACACCCAGCACCATTCACTTTACCAGGTCCCCCAGTCACTTCAAGCCCCTTCCCAACCACACCACTCATGTCCAGTGAAAGGTAGGAAGCAATATTAGTTTTACTGTTAATATTAACTAACCTCTTTCTGTTTAATGCACATACATGCTCAATTTCGAAGTTGCACACACCCAACTGTTTTCAGTAGTTTGAAGTGTCACTCTGGTTCAACCTGTGCAAATCATCTCCAATTGGACATGGATGAATGTCTCCCAATAGCAACAGGCATGAAATTATGATAAATTTCCTGGCATTAGTATGATGCTTGGAGATGGAGGGCTTGGTTGAGTAAAACTTTAAGAGAGAAAAGATGACACCGTGACCATAGCCAAAGTTTGCCAAATTGAAACATCCTCCGGATTTGTATAATAAATCACTAGAACTTTGCTTAATATCTGAACTGAAATTTTATGGAAATCTTGGTTTCACAGTCAAATTTAAAGCACTTAAATAAAAAAAATAGTATAGGCCAAAAACGCTGCCTCAATGCCATGCGCACCCTGCGCCACCTTAAGTGATGTTTGACATGGCAAACATTCTGGCCGTGATCTTATAGGAGTTATGAGATATTCAAAAATCTTTTTTTTTTTTTTTTTTTGTTCAGCAGAAGAAAGAAAGGTATACACATCTGGGATGGCATGAGGTGAGTAAATTTTTGGGTGAACTAACCCTTTAAGGGGTCAAATCTTTTAATGAGGAATAATTACAGAGTGCCTACATGATGTCTACATGAAGGTTAGATCACATGTTAAGTGTCATTCATATGGTAAACTAGATCAATCCAAAGGGCTCACAAACAACTGGAAATAACGTTCCATGGAAATGAATGTCTTTATTTGTTTAGGACTTGCTCTCCCCGTAGAATGAGCACCCTCGCCTCTTAAACGACCGTCATGCCTAAATTTCTCAATCTCTGTGGCCCAGCTGCATATGCCCTCCACATGCAACATGAACCAGCATGAAAGATTATATGACCCTGAAATATGATTTCTCAATATTATGTCTTGGATTTTAAATTACACTTTTATCACAGCATAAAAAAAGTAATTGTTTTGGATTTTTTCTTTTCCGTTTTGATTGCAATAAAGTTCTAACAGACACTTTAAATCTGTGACTGCACGGCACATTTACAAGAATAGCAGAGAGTATACTATGTAATGAATTACTAAATTAGATTTTTATTACATTCATGCCCCAGAACATTGCACCCCTTTTTCATAATTACTTTTATTACTTGAAGCCCCTAAGTAAAAAAAAAAAATACATTGCACTACTCAAAAAATGTAATTGAAAATTCATATTTCAATAATAAAGCTAAATAGCACATTTACAACTGTCATGCTTATGTTATCTGTCTCGACTGCAAAATGGGGACATTGTGTTGGTTTGTCTGCTTAACAAAACAGAGTGCTCAGAGTGTAACTAAGAGGCTAAATGGCATTTCTAAGCAGTAATTGAGGTTGACTTTCATGCGCAGAGAGTGTAGCTGAAATGGAGGGACCCTTTTTACTCAGATGCTGAGTGAAACATTGGCATGTTAATTACAGCAAATATGTTTGAAAAATGCGCTGGAAATGAGGAGGTCATACAGGGGTGCTAAAATATTTGTCATATAAAAGGCAGAAAGCGGAAGCCATTTCATGGCTCAGTGCAATCAGCCCGTCTTTTAAAACACATATTCCTGCATTCATGAAATATTCTATAGCAAAATATAATCGAAGGCCAAACAATCAAGGTTAAAAGTTTGACATGTGAAAAATCACAAATTGACACAAATTGAGAACGTAACAATATTCACATGTATGCCAAATGAAATTTTGGCATATCAAGTTTTTTTTTTCATTGCTTCTTTCTTCATATCTGGATGAACACTAAATCAGGCATTTAAAGTGTAACTCAACCTGTCCTGTTTTGAAACTAATAATGAATTAGAAAGTTTTTGGAGGCTGAATTAACAAACTCTGAAATGTCAAAGGTGGAAATGGGCGGCGTGTGGCTGAGAGCAGTTCTCTAATTGTGGAGACAGGGAGTCGGCGAAGGCACTGATATTAGTGAACATACGAGTGAAAATCACTTGGGAGTTTAGAGCACAGAGTCAGAGAATGAAGAGTGCCAGGTGGGATCAGGCTTGACTGCTCAAGTTAATCCTCATTACAGAGTCCTCATTTCAGATGCGATGCAGTCGTGCGCAGCTCTGATTCATCTTTCATCCTGGCCTCTGCTCAGAACGCACTCATTTATCATAAAACTTCTCGATAAAGCATTTCAGAACAGACAGTGGTTGAGATGTCGTGGCATATGCATTTGCGGCACGCCACTTTGCGCTTTGTTTAATGTAATGTTAATAAGTAACCGTTTATGTATCTGTTTGCATATTGCTGTAAAGAAACATTGTGTTGCTGTCAAAATGGCAAGTTCAGTTTTAATAAACAACAACGTGAGAAATAGCTTCCTCATATTACATTATGTTAAGGAAATCCAGTACGTAAATGGAAACTTCTACCATTCGCTGCTTTACGCCAGCAGTTATGAAGTATAAGTGTAGTCAGTAAAATAAACCTTTCACTGGAAAAAAAACAAAAAAAAAAACACTGTATATGTTGCTCGATTTGCAGCTGTTAGTATTGCATAGAAATTATAAAAACTTAATTATTAGAGTTGTGAGTCTAAATTCTTAAAAGTGTAGTTCACCCAAAAAAAAGGAAAATTCTGTTATATTTACTCACCTGAGAACGTTATACGAGAACTTGCGCTGTTTGGCACTATAAACAACGCAAGACCTCGTGTGAACAGGGACGGCCTTGTCCATTTGGAGGCCCGTTTCAAAAAACAATTGGAGTCGTTTTTAGCTTTATAATGTAAAATAATACCAGTTATGCATACCAGGCAGGATAAAGTTTATTTTATTGTAATTTATTGTAATCTGCTATGAAGTGTGGTTTGTCTGTTATGGCACTTCTCTGCAACAAAGTGTGATCGGCATAGGCTGGGTGCGCCGCAGCTTTAAGTAGAACATTAGTAGCACTTAAAATGTTAGAAACATAAAATATTCGTAAATTAACTAGAGCTTTGAACCGCTCTTAAGTCCAAGTGCAACTTTAACGGATTTTTCTTGCATCTTTCACAGTTTATCAGATACTAAGGAACATTTAATAAATTGTATTAATAAAATGTAATTAACATATTTTGATAACTGAAAGCCATTGTACACCATTTCAGAGGATAAAACAGTGTTTCAAAAATCACCTTGAAATCAGTAGGCAGTCTCCGACTTCTGCAACGTGATAGGTCTAAAGTTACATGATACAGAATAGTTGGCCTTCTATAAAAAGCATAACTTTAATGGCAATTTAAGAATCTGTTCTTATTAAACTGATTTTTGAGAAGGCTATACTGTATGTATACAAGTGTGTGTAATGTGACCCTGAAGTTTAAAACTTAAAAAAATAGGCATAAAGAAATGACTGAAATATGTTTTACAAAGGAGATAAGAGTGAGAGTATGCAATGAGCTATTCCCTTTCTTCCTCTCTCTCTCTTTCTTCTTCCTCCCTCTGATGGCTGGTTCAAATCAGCTCCAGTAGCCTATACTGTGGTCCGTTTATAGTTTTTTTGCCGTCACAAATTGCATGTTGCATAATGGCAGTAAGGTTACAAGTGCACAGTGCCTGGTGCCTAGAACATAACCAGATGATGATGATATATTAATATTCTATTAATAATATAAAAGTCTATGAGTAGTTCAATACCGATGTCCATATTTATATCCTGTTCTGTGCGCATCGCTACGTGAGGGCCCCTCACATCACGTGCATTCAGATACATGCATTTCTTGCGGCCATACATCTGAAACCCTGTCTTTCCAAAGCCATTATTTTTTCTTTAATTAAATGCAGTAAAAGTTCCTAACCTTTGGTGCCTCAACAAGGAACATATCATTTACATGCTTGTCAAGTGTTTTTGCATTATTTTTATGTTGAGAAGAATAAACTCCTAACATACCTGCCAAAGTTTCAGCAATTTTGGACCAGACAGCTCCCGTAACGAAGCACAAAGCACTGCTGCGAGGCCAGTTTCAAGTGAAATGGGTGAAACGTAGCAAAGGCGTGCTCTGCATGCTAACATGTGTGCCACTGTGAATGAGCTTTTTCTCAATGAAAAAGCATTTACATTTCAGGTGGTTTCTCACCAAAACCTATAGTATACCTTCAAAAGACTTGGAATACGATGCACAAGGTGCATGGACCATATTTCTTTATTATTATTTTTTTTGAAAGATTTGGGGTTTTTAAGTTAAAGCATAAGGTAGTTTTATAAACTTTAGTTTCGCAATGTCAGCCACTGCAGAATTTAATACATTCATGCCTTATATGGGTCAAACCATTGAAATACAGGAACACTCTTTTAATGCGCTAACTTTTGAAACGATACCTGTACATAATTTATATTTGATTCAAAATAGATTGAGAAACGAGTCTTTCATCAGTGATATTTTCATCATCACACAGCCTTTAGAGCAGTTTCATAAAATTTAACTTCATTTAAATTAGTTAGTTTTCCAGTGATATTGTCAGGCATATATAATAAATAGTTATGCTTAAGATGTTCCAAACTTTTAAAATACAGGAAGTTTCATGATGGGATAACTTTTCAAAGTACTTAATTTTATGATTGATTCAACAAGTTGGAAATAGAGAGTCTGAGAAACAAGTGAATGTTTTATCATTTCGATGTTTTATCATTTCGATAAAACATACAGTGCATACATTTCCCAGCACAAACTTCAGACATATTGTTTCCTCTGCTACAATGATCTGAGCTGTCTTAGTTATTTTAAGAAAATAGAACATAGAAATAAAAGATCCAAAAGTCAGAATTTTCTGTAACCACTTCTTTTCAGCTCTACTTATTCATATGCAAGTTAATTATGCAGTGCTAAATTTTCAGATTAAATCTCGAGATGTGGTTAATATGGCAATTCCTGATTGTCAGAACTGTAAAACAGGGGACTGAAGCAGGAATTAAGCAACCGAGCATTTCATTTCAAGAATTCATCTCACCTCATCCCTAGTGAAGCACTCATACACAATGAAACATCAAAATTCAGCAGGAAGCTTTATTATTCTTCAAACAGACATTTTCTGTCTCTCTCTCCCATAATAAAAAGGAATCCAAAATGTGGGAATAGAAGACATATTTTCAGTTTACATCTTCCTTGCGACAAAAAAAATGACTTAACTTTACATTTAACTGGATTCATAGCACATTCCCATTCATTGCTCCTGCCACTGTGTGCCAATTAAAGGCTTCTTTCCCAGAATGAATTATATTGCCTTAAAGTAACATTGACTCTCAACTTCAAGCACTGTACTTTCAGTATAATTGCCTTTGGGGTGATAGAAAATGAATGAAAGCGGTTTATAATGCAATTGATGCACCAGGAAGGAATGTAAGAGAGACTGGAGGAAATGTACGAGAATGTAAAAGCATGAAAATAACCAAAAAAAAAACAAACAAAAAAAAACTCAGGCAGCATGAGTCTGACAGAAGAATGTGAGAATGTCAAGAGACTCAATTAGATTCTAGGAAAATGAACTACTTAAGAGGAATCTGGCAATTTTTATGCCATTATACTGGCCGATTATCATAATTGCTTATCCAAGCCTGAACAATTTGTTTTGTTTTGTTGTTGGGCAATTATTGCTCCTTTAGCAAAGAATAGCAGCTACCCTTGCATCCAGTTCAGTGGAGTTCATTCCCTTGCATATGGTGCCTTTATTTCCTCCAGTTACTACACAAATTGATTGGAAGAATTTTGTATGTCTAATGAGGAAATAAATAAATAAATCGAAGAATTGAAAGTGAGTGTCACTGCACATTCTTACATTATGCCAGATTAATTTTTGTTCAATATGTGATTTAAAAGGATAAAAGAGCTGTTGAATATTTATAAATCAATCAAGCATCTTAGAGCATCAAAACCAATTAGTTATATTTGAGGCTATTTTAACATTATTATATTAGACAATTCTTATCTTAAAGTATATCAGATAAAAGAGAAATGCTGGATCGGAACTGACAGCTCAGAACCAAACTGACAATTAAATTCCGAAAGAATCAGCTTAGTTTTGAACCTGATTTTTCTCTTACATCCAAACAATGGAGTGACTGTTGAACTGATCTGTTGCCACTGGCAACAAGGGAGCTGGAAGAAATCCATGGCAACATGCATTGGCTGTCACAGTAGTAAGATCTAAAGCCTATACACCTCATGCTCTTAAGATTGTGGCCTTTTAAATGGAGTCCAAATGTACTTGAAAATTAGCTTTTTTTCAGGTGCTGGTTTTTTAGGTCTGAAGCTTTTGTTTGGTTTTGAATCAAATATGGTAGATTGAATACATAAAAGGGATAGTTCTATTTCTGTTTCACTATAGTGTTGCAAGTATGCCTCATACCCCAATTGCAATAAAAGTCCTCAATCATAAAATGGCATCACATTAGCAATGCAAGACAATCCACTGAGCTGCAAAGTCAGAAAATAAATAAATAAATAACCGATTCTCTCCAGAGTTTTAGACAGTTGAGATTGTGAGAGCTGACCCTGACTCTTACTGGGCTAGAAATTTCAGAGGACACCTGAGCACATAGTTTCTTTTCAACAAGCCATGGCCCTGTCTTAGCTGTCAGGGCTGGTTGTCGATCCCCTCTGGTAAAATCAATGACGGGAAGATTAAGCTGCTTGCAACCAAGCAGAAGGGAACATCAGTGGTGTGTACCCTTACAACCAATTACTGGCCTGAGTAAATGATTAGGTTGGTACTTATCACCTTCTCAAGCAGAGTAGCAGAGATTTGACAAGTTTCATTGTTGCCACTTTCCACAAATATGGTACACTTTGGTGTCATATGACGTTTTATAAAATCATTACAGGCACAAATCCAATGTATTTTGTGAGAACTATAAGATATGCAAGATAGACTAGTATCTAACAAAAAATTCTAACATAAAATTATCTGAGCATGAAAAGAATACTCAAATGTCTTTATCCCCTCCAACATGATCATACAGGAAGTCAACATGTTGCTACTAAATGTTCCGGTAACCCGACATCGATCTGCTGAGTTATTGACAAGCGCCATCTCCGATCAGACATTCCTGCATCAATTCAAATGTGTTTACCTTTTATTGTGGCATGACTGATAACGCATGCATCAGAGACACAGATTCTGATCACACGTGGAAACTAGGAAGTAATTGAGGTTACATTATCAATGAAGAGAGCCTTTTGAAGGTTGTATTTTTCCTCTAATGTTACATTTTTATTCTATTGAGTGTTAGGTTTATGGTTGGGGTTGATAAAATATGCATTCCTGTTGACTGTATTATAACTTTTACAACTAAAAAAGTAATTGCTGTACAACTCGCTTTTGGCACAACACTGTGGACATTTTACCCAGAAAGTGGAGCTCAAACATGCCCATACGTCCGACAACACTTCCAGCTTTGGCTTCTGGGGGCAGTAGTTTGAATTTCGTGAAGTATAGACCAATTTCAGCTGAAGAATTTCCAACATACTGTCGCTGAATGCACAGTGAGATCAGTCTAGATTTTGGCCAGTTTTATCTCAAAGATATAGACCTTCTTGACTGTATCCAAGAACTAAAATTAAATCAACAACGATGTCATAATCTGTTGAATATAGACTCACCTAAAGGATTATTAGGAACACCTGTTCAATTTCTCATTAATGCAATTATCTAATCAACCAATCACATGACAGTTGCTTCAATGCATTTAGGGGTGTGGTCCTGGTCAAGACAATCTCCTGAACTCCAAACTGAATGTCAGAATGGGAAAGAAAGGTGATTTAAGCAATTTTGAGCGTGGCATGGTTGTTGGTGCCAGACGGGCCGGTCTGAATATTTCACAATCTGCTCAGTTACTGGGATTTTCATGCACAACCATTTCTAGGGTTTACAAAGAATGGTGTGAAAAGGGAAAAACATCCAGTATGCGGCAGACCTGTGGGCGAAAATGCCTTGTTGATGCTAGAGGTCAGAGGAGAATGGGCCGACTGATTCAAGCTGATAGAAGAGCAACTTTGACTGAAATAACCACTCGTTACAACCGAGGTATGCAGCAAAGCATTTGTGAAGCCACAACACGCACAACCTTGAGGCGGATGGGCTACAACAGCAGAAGACCCCACCGGGTACCACTCATCTCCACTACAAATAGGAAAAAGAGGCTACTATTTGCAAGAGCTCACCAAAATTGGACAGTTGAAGACTGGAAAAATGTTGCCTGGTCTGATGAGTCATGATTTCTGTTGAGACATTCAGATGGTAGAGTCAGAATTTGGAGTAAACAGAATGAGAACATGGATCCATCATGCCTTGTTACCACTGTGCAGGCTGGTGGTGGTGGTGTAATGGTGTGGGGGATGTTTTCTTGGCACACTTTAGGCCCCTTAGTGCCAATTGGGCATCGTTTAAATGCCACGGCCTACCTGAGCATTGTTTCTGACCATGTCCATCCCTTTATGGCCACCATGTACCCATCCTCTGATGGCTACTTCCAGCAGGATAATGCACCATGTCACAAAACTCGAATCATTTCAAATTGGTTTCTTGAACATGACAATGAGTTCACTGTACTAAAATGGCCCCCACAGTCACCAGATCTCAACCCAATAGAGCATCTTTGGGATGTGGTGGAACGGGAGCTTCGTGCCCTGGATGTGCATCCCACAAATCTCCATCAACTGCAAGATGCTATCCTATCAATATGGGCCAACATTTCTAAAGAATGCTTTCAGCACCTTATTGAATCAATGCCACATAGAATTAAGGCAGTTCTGAAGGCGAAAGTGGGTCAAACACAGTATTAGTATGGTGTTCCTAATAATCCTTTAGGTGAGTGTATAACACTACAATTAGTATGCAATAAAAAATAATTGTTTTACATGTGTCCCTTGTTTTGTGCACAATTGTGTTACCCTATATTTGTTTCTACTATTACAACAAATTTACCATTCCTTAGAATTGTGACAAGATCAAGGCACGTCTACTGAGAGACATTCATCTGATCGATTTTTGAAGGCAGTATAGATGTATCCTTCAATGCCTATGAAATTCAGCAATAATATGCATGCCGTTCCACAACGGTTGAGCTGAAGAAGAAAAAATGGCATTTGATAGCCAATTTGTGTATAAATGTATGTTTTTATCCACTTTTTCAAAATTTTGATTCCATTTCTAACAAGAAAGTAGTATTGTAGTTATTAAATTTACACTTCGTTATTGCCAAATCTCTATTGATTTTGTTCTAGATTATATGACAGTTGTGGTTTGATTGGATTGAATGAAGTAGACATGTTACCCGAGATCTTATAGTACTGAGATAACCACCTTTGAGGTTCTATCATTGGAGAGAGCATTTTGGCATTAACAGTCAACTAGCATTTTATTTTGTTTGCTGATGCTATATAAGTTAATGGATATAGTTGTAAACTGACACCTTCCATTTGTAAAATAAAATTCTGTGGTCGTGAAAAATCATACATTTTATGTCTGTGACTTCTCCAAATGGATTATTTAGTGTAAAACATATTAAAGATAAACTGATATTTCATTAAATGATGAGCTGTTTCTTCACTTAAGCAGTTTATTCAGCGTTGTGAAGCATCTCCTCCATAGGCATACATTTAAAAAGAATGGTCTCTTGTCTCCTCATCAGTGTACCTCCAGCTATGGAACAGCCACGTTATGCTAATCTATGCTAACCTTGTAGGCCTCCCTATCAGAAGGGCTTTGGCGTTACCTTTAGTGGACACCAGATGTCTTTAATCAGTTGCTGGTATCCTAGCAATGATGTGACGTTATGCTGCCTCAGTAGCCTGTAAAAAAACAGTTTCTGGAGGTACCATTGTACGCAAAACGCTGTCTGTTGAGACATTGACTGATAGCGAGGCAACAAGACAGCTATCTTTGGTTTCAGACACAGCCATACACTCACCAAGCACTCTATTAGGAACACCTGTACATCTACTTATTCATGCGATTATCAAACCAGTCAATCGTGTGGCAGCAATGCAATGCTTAAAAACATGCAGATACGGGTCAGGAGCTTCAGTTAATGTTCACATCAACCATCAGAATGGGAAATAAAACTGGATCTCAGTGATTTCGCCTTTGGCATGTTTGTTGGTGCCAGACGGGCTGGTTTGACTATTTCTGTAACTGCTGATCTCCTGGGAACAGTCTTTAGAGTTTACTCAGAATTAGAACCATAGTGTTCCCAATAAAGTTCTCAGTGAGTGTATTATTAAATAAAAAAAAAATATTTTTTATATTTAATTATATTCATATATAATACAAATCTATTTAATATTTATGTTTGTATATTGCTAGAAAAATCACAAATTAGACATGTAAACTGTATTTAGAAATTAAACTGTATTTTTGTCATTAAACTGTATTTAGTCCCACATTTTGGTAACAGGGTTGCAAAAACTCCAAACCTCATACAAATTAATGGAAAATAAAATAGCTAATATAATTTATAATTTGAATAAGGTTGATGATCAACATTTTTTTTAAATGTGACACTTTCACTAAATATTTGATGAATAAAAATTACTTTTTTTTTATGAGTTTCCTGCCCTATTTTGTACCCAATTCATAGAAAGTGCCTTGTACTTGTCTAAAAGCTAGAAAGTTTGTTCTCCTGAAAATAAAGGCTGTTTACTTTGCTCCAACTTGGCATTAAATGTGTATAATATTGTCTCAAGAGATTCACTCGCATCCTGGAGAAAATAAAAAAGAAAATAAAAGAGTTGACATTGCAAGCCTTCGTGGGAATCACAGATCACAATAATCCACACCTACAATGTTACCAACATCCTCTGTAGTTGCAGGTTGTTATTGATGATGGAAAAAATAATCAGGAAGCAGATCAATTTAACAGCTGTGACAGGGTGGCATGCATCACACATGGCATGAATTATTGTTACTTATTCTAAGTCACATTCTTCACCACGACACCAATTTCTCAACAATTCACAACAGTTCCTGAATCCATCATGCCGGGCAGAAATTTCAAGCTATCTGATGTGCATCGGTTATGTGTGCAGAGATTTGGGGCAGAATCTACCATTTATGGACCATCTCTCTAAATGTCACGCCAAATGCATCATTCATATGAAGAAAGTACAAAAAAACCTACTTATGGAAATTATGCAATATTAATGCTACATGTTTGCTAGAGGTGTGAACAGAGCTGGAAGATTCACTCCCTTATTTTAAAAGTAGTCACTGGATAAAAGACAATTTCTTCTTTTTCATGTTTTTGTTACAGCACATATAGTGTGCCACACAATGGCTACACTCGCCCTCTCTGGTCAAATGTATTAAAATTGCGCATTCAATGAACACACAGAAAAAACATTCAATAGCTTTTAAAAGTCTCTTGTGAATAGAACCAGTCACACTGCTGGCAAGAAGCACGTGGATCATATTTTGTTACATATGGTTTTGAGTCTAGAAGACACTTTGTTGGGATGACCTCACTGAGCGTTGGTGTTTACTCTCTGATGAATCTGCATCATGCTGTAAACTATATATATTGTCTTCAGCAACACAAGTCAAAGCGAATACCAAATCGTGGCATGAAATGATGTGTAAAATATGACTCAAACAAACATGCTCGAAGTAGCTGAAGCTGAATGCAAAATGTGATTTACAAAAGTAGGACATCTTTCTGAATCAACATCCTTTGTTGTTCCTGGAACAACATCAACTAATCAAGAGCCCTGTCCCTTGCCCTAAAATCAGAGGGCTATGATTGGTTGATAGGAATGTTGCATCATGTTATGCATGCAACTCGATTGAAGGATAGTTCACCCAAAAATGTAAACTCTGTCATGATTTACCTACCCTCATATCATTTCGACCCAGCATAACTTTCTGTCTTTTGTGGAAGCAAAATGACAGATCCTTTTGTGTTTAATGGAAGAAAGAAAGTCATACAGGTTTAGAATATATAAGGTGAGTAAATGCTGTCAGAATTTTCCTATTAGTTTAATTATTACAGAATATTATTATTGTACATATAAATACAGCAGCACAGCTACTTTTACGCAGTAAATTGTTTAAGTGTTTTGATCATTTCATATTATATGCACACTTATCCTTTTTGAGTTGAGCTCACGGAGATTTGCCCGTTATCTAATGAATCTGCACCAGGCTGTGAACCATCTCCTCGGTCTTTACAAATACAATAGGTCAAAGCCAAGATCAAAACGGTATTATGTATAGAATTTTAACAGAAACAAACATGTTTAAAGGAACTGTAACTGAATGCACAATGTGACATACAAAACTAGGACAAGAATCAACATTCATATTAGTCTCACGTAGCTTTAGACTTTTGACTGCTGGTATAAAGTTTGGTCCACATTGCAGATTCTTCTGGCCAGAAAAATGGCTCCTGAGACACAAAGAGACCGACCAATGGCAAACCAAACTTTAATACATTTTTTGTGTCATTTAGGGGAAGATTTATGTGAAGTTATCCCACAATAAACACGTGTCTGCATGCTAGGGCTGTCACTCGACTAAAATCTTTAATCAAATTAATCACATATGTTATCATTATGCTAATAATTACATAACAAAAAGTTATACATATGATATATAAAGTAAATATAATAATTTATATACAATATATTGTGGTAGGCAAGTAAAGTATTGATTAAACACCACAAAATAGGCTTTATTTCCATATCAATAAACATAAGCCTATCATTGGCCTACAGTCCACAGCAATTCATTTTGCAATTTAATTTGTAAATCTGACTGAGATAGATTTATAATGAGGGATTTTATAAGGACTCATCTATGTACACGTTTCCCTTTCGTGGAACTCATGCTTCATGTGAACGTTATGGGACACTGTCCAGGTCTGATGCCCTTATAGAATCACACCAATTTATTGGCTAATGGCTCTTAAGTAATGCCCACCAGGGAGCTACATCACAGGCTCCATAAAGGCACTTGCTTTTGCACAATCGAGTCATACTTTCTGTTCATCAGTGCACAAATTGTTTAAGCCTCTGTTTGTTTCTAGTGACTCATGTCGATTATTTTTCTCCCTTTTGAGTGGCAAACAAGTAAGGACGTTGTTGACACAGAGTAATTTTCAGAGCAATTTCAATGTTGTTTTTTTCCAAACATTACAGAGGACTGACGAGGTCAACGGCACTTTGTAGATGCTCACAATTTCTCACCACGAGGTGTAATCCCCACTTGTTCCAGTTCTGCGTCCTCCAGATTTGGAGCTCCGTGTGCTGGAGCCATTTGGGATTTCAGCTTTGTTTCTGAGAAGATAGGAGAGTAATAATTTATAAAATAATTTATGTTGAGCATTCTCAATTAAATTTACTATCCGGTGTGCAAAAGCTATTTGTCTCAAGTACTACAATTTGTTCCTCCATATATGCTGGGACCAATTTAGTGTCTAACCCGTTTTTTAATATACCAATTTAGTACATACATTTTCCTCCATAATTTGCCCTGGCAAATGAGCATTGAATATTTTCAGCTTGAGTTTTGCCTCTGCCTCCATGACCAAGAGTCTCGGGGGCATGTGTAATATAACTCAATGTACAATAAAAATAGGTCTACACATGAGCCTGATGGGCTTGCTGTGTAACAAAGGGTGAGCCCCCATTCATTGAATGAAATTGGACTATATAAGCGTATCCATTTCTCCCCTGTTTGCCCTTCAGTCAGTATCAGAATGAGTTCGCTGTTGTATATGCCTCAAATGCCCAACAACCAGAATAAGGTTCAGTTTCCCCCTGCAGAAAAACGCTTCCTGAATTCAGCCTCTGTCTCCATGTCCAATTGTCTCGAGACATGCATATCAGAATTCGATGTTCATCAAGCACAAGTGTACACAAAACACACAGTGAACGTAAGCATCACAATTTGTCCCCCATAAAGAATGCTGGGGCCGTTGTGGTGAACTAGTTTTCTGAAATAAACATTCCCCCCAATGTTCACACACTCTTTCCTGTTCAGAATACCAGGGAACAAGTTTATTCTGTCAGCATCCCTGCTGTTAATTCATTTCAGGGCACTCATCATTTATGCCTGAATGCAATAAAGGCAGAAACATTCCATTCAACCAGTCACAGTAGTAGAGGTGTAAAGGCCCCCCTCCGCTGTGCCGCTGGTTGTGGGGCAGTCATCAAACGTAACCCAAGTGCGCCATCTAGTCGTTACATGAAGCGCTACAGGTGGGAGCCATGTATTAATTTCTCTATCTGCCCATTTAGTGGCTTGGCAGAAGTTGCAGGGCATTTTGAACTGGGTACTTTAAATGATAGAGCATGTTTATGTCATTTAATTCAGGTGCGCTCTGCCAGAATTCAATGGGGTTGTTCCGACAGATGTCTCTGTTCAGAAACCCCCAGTTTTGATTCTGGAAATTCACTTTCTCTTAGAAAAAGGTGCAATATTCCCCCTTATCAGAGAGAATGCACCTTTTACAGCCATTATTTTCTGGTCCCCAAAAAAGATGGTGGCTTGCGTCCCATTATGGATTTAAGGCTTCAAGGCATCTGTGTTTTGAACTATATTGACTACTGGTTGATGTTAGTTCACTCAGAGACTTTGGCTGCCCAACAACAAGATGCCATTCTCAGCCATTTGATCAATCTAGGGCTGCGTGTAAACCTAGAAAATAGCATCATAAGGGAAACAGATTTTGTTTCTACATGTAGAGGTGAACTTGCAGGTGATGCAGGTGCTCTTGTCTTCAGCTCGTGTTCTGTCATGTCTAGCGTTTTTCAGAGTGGGACATGTTCTTCCTGTGAGAATATTTCATAGGCTTTTGGGGCTCATGATCATGGTGTCCACTGTCATTCCCCTGGGCATGTTGCATACAAGAACTTTTCCATGCTGGATGAACTCCACAAAGGGACTACCGCTGATGCATGCGCTTCATCCCTACTGAGTGACGCGTGGGTGCTACCAAACTCTGCTGACATGGAAATGGACCTCCCTTCTGATGTCGGGCATTCCATTGGGACAGGTGTGTTGCTGCAAGATTATAACGACAGACACCTCCTCCACAGGTTGGGGCGCTGTAAACTAAGGTCATCCAGAGTCTGGACAGGCCAGTGGCAATATTGGCACTTAAATTGCCTGGAGATGCTCACAGTGCTGCTGGTATTATGGTTTTTCCTTCCAGAGATTCAAGACAGTCATGCCCTCATCTGGCCTGACAACAGGACAGTGATGTCCTACATCAATCACCAGGGAGGCACTCTTGTGCCATGCTAAGGCTGGCACTTCGCATTCTTCTTTGGGCATGGGACAATGTATTATCTCTATGAGCTGTACATGTTCTGGGCTGGTTGAACTTGCGGGTGGATCTCCTGTCCAGACATGGTCTGATGCCTGGAGAATGGACACTAAATCCTCAGAATATGGAACAAATCTGGAAGAGGTTCGGCATAGCTGACCTGTTTGCTTTGAGCAAGATTTTGCACTGTCCCCTCTGGTTTTCTCTCTCACCCCCGGCACCACTGGGCATCGATGCACTGGTGCATCAGTGGCTGAGAGCGCATCTTTACATGTTTCCACTGATTAGTCTGCTGCACACAGGTCTGAAGAGGGTTCGGGATGATCAGGTTTGGCTTCTGTTAGTGGCATCATATTGGCCATCTCAAGTATGATTTTCGACTCTGGTCTCTCTCCTGGAAACGTCACCTTGGGGTATTCCAATCAGAGTTAACATGTTGTCTCAGGCACGAGACAGCATTTGGCACCCCCAGCCAGACTTGTGGAAGTTATGGGTACTCTTTTGAATGATGGGTAATCTCCTGCTGTGGTTCATACCATTCTAAATGCTAGAGCTCCATCAAAGAGGAGACTATATATGTTTAAGGGGTGTATTTTTGCATCTTGGTGTACAGCAGAAAGTGAAAATCCAATTCACTGCCTTGTCGGTACAGTGCTAAATTTTTTGCAGGAGCGTTTCGGGGGCGGGGTTGCCCCAGCAATACTGTAAGTCTATGTTGCCACTGTAGTTCAGGCGCTGCGAGTTTATGTTGACCATACTAGCCAGTGGTGTAAGTTAGAGCGGTTGTTTTTGTGCTTTGGTGGCCACAACAGACGTGTTTCTGTGTCCAAGCAAAGACTGTCTCATTGGCTTATTGATGCAGTTTCGAGTGCTTAAAAAGCTTGCGGTTTACCTTCGCCATCAGGTATTCAATCCCATTCTATGAGTAGCATGGCATCATTGTGGGCTTTGGTTAGATGTGCATCCTTGGAGGACATTTGTATTTTGGCAGGGTGGTCCTCTCCACATTCATTTGTTAGATTTTATAATCTGTATGAGGGTGTGACTCCTGCTTCCCAGGTACCTCCTATTGGAACGGGAGTAAATTCATAATTCCTTCTTTTTATTCAGACGCTTTATCTTGCTTGTGCGCAGCTATATGCTTGCCACACAGGCTTAGACAGTTGGCAGCTACTGTTCACATGGTGAGAATGTATAATATTCCCATAGCGATTATGCAGCTTAAGTTCCACCAAAGGGAATGTCTCAATTATGTACATAACATTGCTTCCCTGAGGGGAACGAGACACTGCGTAGCTGGCCATACTTTCTAGCAGCTGCATAGGCTTGTGCATTTTAATGGTGCAAAAGCGAGCACCTTTATGGACCCCATGATGTAGCTCGTAGGGGGCGTCACTTAAGCGGCATCAGCCAATAAATTGCCGTGATTGTATAAGGCCTTCTGACCATGTGACACTCAGACGGTGTTCCATAGCGATCATTTGCAGCAGCTCCTTCCCCTTGAAGTGGTTCTCAACCCTGTTCCTGGAGCCCCCTCACACTACACATTTTGGACATCTCCCTTATCAAACACACCTGACTCCTCAGCTTGTTAGTGGAGATTCCAAAACCTGAACTAGGTGTGTCAGAAAAGGGAGGTATACAAGATGTGCACCACATTGTGCATTAAAATTAGCTGCCCTACTGGATTTATTTGCTAAACAGGTTTTATCATTACAGGTTTTTCATTAATATTTTTAAATGTTTTTAACATTTTGAACATTGAAAATTCTAAGGAGTGTTCCAGATGGCATGTTGGGAATTCTGAATTTTGGAGTTGAATGTGATGCAGCACAACCCTGCCCCTAATGTCAGAGAGCTTTGATTGCTTTTGATTAATGTTGTTCCAGGAACAATATTGTCTCACTTAATAATTAATGATGACTTAATAATTAATTTATTAATAACTTAATAAGTAATTAATTACTACATACCAAACTGTTCTCACACCTAAGGCTTGGGCAGGAACCCTGCACATCATTATGTACTGTAGATATTAAAGGTGTCCCTAAGTGACACGGCTGGTAACATTATTATTTTCATTAATACATTTAGTCAATATGCTGACGTGAAGGGCATTTAAACTTTACCAACATGAAATTAAATTCTCACAATATCCTGGTAATTTAATCTAAAATGGGTCCATGCTGTTAATTCTGAGAATTTAAACTGAGTAAATTGTTAGAATGTGTTTTTTTATACAAAATATGCAGACCTAAACTCTGCAGTTACCATGGAGATGAGACAGCACACTGCACCCTAGAGATTGTGCAGTACTGAGCTGGACCAACATGTAATGACCAAACCCCCAGCTGATCAACCAATAAACCGCAGAGTAGTGAGATCTATTCTAACTGCAACTGTGGATAATAAAGTGGGGGTTATTTACTCTGATGAAACTAATGGGAGGAAGCATAAAAATGGGTAAATAATAAAAGCCACAAAGGAGCATTGGAATATGGCACTCTTTTGAGTCAGCATGTTTATCTAGGCTACATAAACACAGAACATCCCACAACTGATAACTGTACAGTGATGATTTCAGAAAGAGCTAAGCTCAGGACATCAGATGGGTCAATAATTCATCCACCCCACCGGAATAGAAAATAATCAATGCTGAACCCAATTTCACCGTGTTGACCCAAAGGTAATTGGGTATGAGAGGCTGGGTGACATGGGTCATCCCATTGTGCCCAGCCAGAGGAAAACAGAATTTTGTTTGATGACTCAGCAGACAAGATGTCTGTTCTCGCACTCGCATAACTCATTTCATGTATATCATAGGGGGTCAGTGTTCATTTGAATTGTAAAGCAGTCCCATGGTAATGAACACCAGTAACACTCTTGTTGTGTTGAAATGAGAACATTGCGATTGAGATGTATGAGTTTTCGTGCAACAGAAAAATTTAGAAATAGTAAGAAGGACATGGGGTTTGAAACTGGTCAAATGTTAGATCAAACTGTGTTGTTTTTAAATTAAAATAATTATATCCTAGCTTAATATGCTGAGACTAGTAATCCATCGGTAGGTTGATTTCACCTGAAAAGTGGAGAAACTCATGTTGTTCCAAACTCACAAGACTTTCTTTTCTCCATGGAATGCAAAAGGAAATGCTATACTGTATATAGAATGTTTGTCTCAGTCACCATTGCATCTTTTTTATTACAATGAAAATGAATGGTGACTGAGATTGTTTTTGGTTTTTATGGAAGAAATTCATTGGAGCAATATGTGGGTGAGTAAATGATGACAAATTATTTGGATGAACAATCCCTTTAAAGGCTCAGTAACATTTACCTTTGCACAGCAAAATTCTGCTGGCAAAATACAGTCATCTCAATAGGAATCTGTGCAATCAGGTATTTCACTGATGGATGGTGGCGAAGAAATTTCCCTACACAAATTTTGAGAAAATAATTTTAGTTACTTTATAAACTCATGTTCTGTGGAGCTATCAAAATATTGCTGTTGGTATGTTTGTTTATTTATTTGTTTGTTCTGTTCTGTTTTTGTGAGTATACTGATCAGCCGAACAAGCAATATTTGCCCAACCAATGGCATCGGTTTATCTGGAACTATTTGTGTGTTCAAACAATAGCAGATGGGGGAGTGTTCCAGAAACCTGTTCCTCATCAAAAATCTTCCATTTCCATTTGGTGCATCGAAAATCAGAGAAGTTACACACTTCATCTTTGACTCTAGGTAAAGAAGCATTTGACTTCTTTCATTCTTTCCCTGATATAACACATTTGATATGATTATAGCCCTTTTCTGGATCAGATACACTCTGATTACAATGATATTGTAGTTGTAGTATTACAGTACTAATTACACTCAAACACTTACCATAGCAGAGAGCGTTTAAAACCACAATCCCTTCAGAAGTAATAATCACCAAAATGAATAGAGTCTAGATCATAACAAGTCTACAATCACTGCAGCAGGTAATTATTACAGAACTCCTCTGCTGCATAGACTAATTAGGATTAGTTCAAACACACCTACAGAACTACCGCCCACTGCCTCATTCTTATGCAGTCTATATTAAGCTCAGAAAGTCACGAAAACCTCAAAACACAGTTGTTTCAAAATTGTATATTTATATACAGAGATTAAGACACTTCAAATGTCAACATTTATCTATGCACTAAATGAATTATTTGAAATCAGACAGATGAGATTCTGGAACTATTCTGTGTGGACCTAATAATATTTTCATTATATCTCTAAATTGAATTTTCATAATAATGAAATCTTATATATGTATATATTACAGCTTCACATTTAGTTACAGCAATACTCTCAAAATGATTTAGCCAAGTAGGACGTGTTTATAAATCAACATCAAATTTTATCAACATCAACATCAGATAGATTCATAAGAGCGTTGAACGTTGTTCAAGGCTGTTGCACAAGTCTCAGCCTTAAATCCAAACCTAATCCTAACCCTAAAATCTAATTTGTTAATGAGAATGTTGTTCCAGGTTGAGTGGTGGGCATAATATAATAACAAAATAATTAGTTAAAGTACTACAATAACTTTTTTGTAGCTCATTACATTTGAAATTCTTGTGATCAGATAACAGTTAGTGACCACGTTTACATGCACTTAAGAAAACTGGTTATTCCAGGGTTTTTGTAGAAAAAGGCATTCTGAAATGCCATGTAAACATGAATGCTGATTCCTGATAGGTGTTTGAAGAGTGGGAGCTGAGGAACCTATAACAAATGTCATAGGATAGAGCCCAACCAAAGTCCAAACAGCAAAAAGAATTCAACATTTCTGGAAGTATTAGAAATACACTATAAACTACAAATGTACACAAACCAATGTAAAGTATAATCTGTCCCTCATGTTCGCCTATATGCGCTCATACATTGGGGAAATATCAGAGTTTTATGCAAGAGGGAAATCCCACTATTTCATTGCAATTCCACTGCAGGTTTTGATGTAAAGTTAAGTAAACAAACACAGCAACATCTCTGGAATATCTGGAAATAAAGCTAAGCAATGGAGAATAAACAAGCAAAGTCATCCTTGGATCCCATGTGTGTTATTTACTCAAGCAGAGTGGGGAAATTACGTTGCTGTGGAAAAAGCTGCTCACTTACGAAGCCACATTATTGGGAGTAAATCGGAACGCTATCTTCTCGCAATAAACCGCTTTCTGGTGGCCATGTAAACGTAGTCACTGACTTTCAATTAAGTTATTTACCTTTAGGTTATTTCTTGGGTTACACATATTTCTAAAGTAACATTATTTATGAAGAATGCAGATTTAAAACACTAATTATTTCACATCTGACATTATTAGACATTATTTTTAATTTGTTGAGCAGAAGCACAAAACGTTTTCCATGAAAATTGTTTTAGACAGTAACTTAAAGGTACGGTAATTAGTAATGTGATTACTTTTACAATAAAGTAACCAGTAAAGTCAGCAGTCTGATCAGAGTTTTAGATAATTAGTCATTTGTAGTTGATTATATTTTTGAGTATTATACCAAACACTGTCCAGGACCAACAAGGATGTTGAATAAGAAATACAGTCTACTTGAGTAAATTACATTATGCACACAGGCATTTTAAAGAATAATTGGAGTGTCTGACCCATGTAGGTGCTAGACAAAGACATTTTTCAAAAGAAATTTAACTAAGTTGTTCTGAAATTTGAAAACATAAGACATATTTTAATACAGAACACATATAGAACTATCATATAGGAACAAAAGGGCAATATCATGAACCTTTATATCAAGGACCAAATGAGGAATAGGGGCATCCTGCATTCAGAACTGCACCCCATTCACAATGAAAACTGTCATACTAGCCTTAGACTATAATTAGTGTTATTTTCCAGAAATGAAAAGCCTCTGTAAATCTGTGACTCATTAGAATATTTTATGTCCAGATTTTGTGCACATTATATGGATCTGTGTGCATTGACCTTGAATATTAACGGTTTACAAATAGCAACTCTTTGTCTTTGCTGATGCAGTTTGCTTATTTTTGGCATATTCTGTCATTGTCTGCCAGGCCATTACCCATGATGCATTAATTAGCTGTTAATTTAGCTGTGTCGTGAATGAAGCACCTTAATTTGAGAACCAATTATTTGTGCCACTTTGGAATGTGTCTCGTGTTGCTTTGAAACCTCACATATCAAAATGCTAATTGTCAAACTATTTTTTATAGCTGGCACACACATCATATTGGCGATGAAACCAATGGGACCCCCTTTTTCAGTTGTATGTGTGATTGCAATTTAGCTGAACTCCTTGGAGGCATATGGAGGCATCCTCTTGGAGGAGGCATATGCGTTGAGGAAGGCAGAGCACCCACTGGAAAGTATGTTATATTAATGAAAGGAAATTCATTTCTGTGGCATTCATCAATTTATATGCAGTTAATACTTGCAAACAATGTCAACAATGTTTCTTTTCATATATTGTAATCTCTATTTCTATTTGATTGTTTGATCGATTGTTGTTCATTTTCGGTGCAGAAATGTACATTTGACAGGACTTGTGGTGTCTTTACATTGGCGCATTAAATAAATCAACCACAGGCAATTCCAGATCCTTTTTAGGGAGACTTCAACCCATCTGTCAACACTCAAATCTGTGACTGCATAGTCCCCATAAAATATGTGATCTTTCTCTCTGTGATTTTACTGAACACTAGACTGCAGTAAGCTATCTGAGGTTATTTCAGTCCTCTCCTTACCAATTGTTAATAAACTTAAAGTTCATAACATTAAGTATTATCCTTACCTTCAGGCAGTGGCGGATCCTGGTACAGGCAACTTAAGTATTCGTCTACAGTGGCAGTGTTCTTTTAAACAACGCCGCCCCCGCACATCTACTAAGAAAAAGTTTATATTTTAATTGGTTTTAAAAAAAATGAAAAAGTGACAATGCAGATTTTGAACACATGCACAATGTTTTATTTACTCACTAATGAAAGTAAATGGTCACTCCCTTTCAAAAGTTGTCAAGTCTGTCTTTTTGCTATCCCAACAGTGCAAAATTACACTAATTGTATTTTATTATTTGCAAATGACTTTTTTTCCAAGCTGTATAAGATCAGAGCACACCTGTGACCCATTTTTGTGTTGTGACCCCAATTCAGAACCATCATTCTCAACCACATCATCTTGTAGACTGAAAGGGGGCTGAACAGACCTTATGGCTGAAATCCTAAAATCAACTTTAGATTTTGATTTTTCTTGATTGATTGTTATTCCTTTGCATATACATTTATGTTGCCTCTTTGCTCCAATAAAAACAATACAAATTTCCTAAATAACCTTTTCATGTAGGGAGCATTTTTGGAGTATTAGCTAAAGGAGTGGTGCTAAGTATTCTTTTTTAAAAGTAAGACTTTTTTTTAGGTTACAAATTGGAATGGCATTTCTAGTGTCCCCATTATACAAATCGCTTAAAAAACATACTAAATGATGTTTTATTGAAATGTAAAAATGTTTTTTGTGAGGGTTAGGTTTAGGGGTTGTGTTAGGTTTAAGGGATAGAATCTATAGTTCATACAGTATAACAATCATTATGTCTATGGAGAGTCCTCGTAATGATAGCTGCACCAACGTGTGTGTGTGTGGGCATGTTTATGTGGTTTACATGGACAATTTTTTTAGGTTACAAACTGGTAATTACAAGGGTATTATGCTATAAATGGGGTTTATGTGGTCTAGGGGATATAATCTATAGTTTGTACAGTATAAAAATCATTATGTCTATGGAAAGTCCTCATAATGATAGCTGCACCAACATGTGTGTGTGTATGCGTGTGTGTGTGTGTGTGTGTGTGTGTGTGTGTGTGTGTGTGTGTGTGTTTCTCTCTATGTACTGTGCATCTGCAAAATGAATTAATGGCAATTTGCCTTTTATTTGTACATATTTCCCTTGTTCTTGTGGGAAATTATGAATAACTTTTTGAGACATTTTGTACTGCCTTGTCTGTGTATCAACAAGCTTAATTGTTCCAGGTAATGTAATGATAGTCACTTGGTGGTGTTAGCTTGTGAAAAGTTAATTGCATTAGGGCACAGATCTCCCAATAAAAATCATGTTTAATCAGTACCTGAAATACAGTCATTAAACAAGATGGAGGTGGAGGGCTTTTGGGGGTGGAATGCATTTTCGGTGGCTGTAACATTCATTAACATTATTGTTTTGTTTTTTTACAGTGACTCACCAAGGTGGTTAACTTTGATATCTAACAGAAGCCTCAGCTAAAAGTGTTATACAATGCCATCATTTCCATGACTCCTGACTCAAATTAGCAAATATACACCAGACACTGGTTCAAATACTGTTTTGCTACGAAAATATAAAGTGTGCGCTCCGCCACTTTCAAAGGCATCAAAGGTGAAAACTGTCACTTAACTTTGGATGCAAGATCATGTTGCAGTTTTGTTCTATTTGCATTTTTGTAATAGCTGGCACAAATGAGCTCTGCACATTTGTTGTGTTTTTAAAGAGGAACACTGTGCATATTTGTTTTTTAAAGTTAGTCACTAATCAGTAAGGTGAGCACAAAGCAAAACTTAATTTCCTGGGAATTAAGGCATGGAAGTTTCTGTAGGCAATTCACTAATTTAGCATATGTGTTGGCAGAATCTTTTTTGTAAGTGTTTACCGCCACAGTTCCAAACTCTGAAATAATCTGTCCATACTCTTTCCCTTTGTTCCATTCTCCTCATTCTGCAGCGCAAAACTCAGAGGGGGGGGGGGGGGGGTGAAATGACTTTGTGTGCGAATGAATGTATTTACATCATAATTAGCATCTTAGAGAAGATCCTCAAACATTTTCTAAGAAATATGGCTGATACTGATGTGTTAATATCCATTCGGCAAAGATCTTCATTAATTTTATATTATAAAAGAGAAGCAATTAACCAGTTAGGACACTATATAGGGTGCATTAGCAAAGTTTAGATCCTTAAGTAGGGTCTCTCCAACTTTTGCATTTGCATTTTCAAGCATTTGCATATTTCAAACTTTCTTTATCCCTTGCAACATACTTGCACTGATAAGATACAGGAGCCTGCAAGGCTCTTTCAACAGTTGGCCAATAAAGAAAATGAGCCGAAATCCTTTACTTTATATAAAACATAGTAACATTTTGAACATGTTAAGTATTTCACCTTAGGATACACATCTTATGAGTTTGTGATTTTGTTATATGCTGTTGTTCCAATTATTATGACTGTCTAATGCAATCAACGGAGACATTTTCAAGCAATCTCCTATCATTTATCAAATGTTCATTCCTGGAAGAATGGCACTCATCCGAAAATACAGAAAAATAGTGTTGCTGCCCCTACTCCGATTTTTTTCTTTGTTATTTGGAACCAAAAACTGATGTCTGTAGATTGTAACATTTTCATTTTTTTTCACACCTCTGAAATATTTATTATATCTCTGATTGACTTTTTGTCGATTTAAGAAAAAAAAACTATAATGAGAAAAATGCCATATTAATATTTTAGTCAGGAACAATATTTTGCTTATTTTAAATATTTAAAAGTGTCATGGAAGTAGGTCTATTTGCCCTGTTGACTGCCAAGACAAGATTTCTTCATATGAATATATTGTCTATTGTTTAAGGCCTCTCTTTTTACTGTATTTTTTGCCCATGGTTCTGTATTAAAGGGTGATTTAATATTATTAAATGTATTAAAACTGAACATATATCTGATTTCTAAAAGATAAAGAGTCACAAATGAGAGAGCTTATAAAGGAGACAATTACAGTCTATTTTCAATCCAATCAGAGAGTGGTCTTTACATCGCTTCTGCTCTTAATGAGCTATACAAACATCCACACTCAAAATAACAAGGCACAAGGTCTTGTTCTGACATGAGACTCAAGATCAAGCTCATATTTGATGAAGAGAAGCTCATATCATATTCAGGAAGAGAATTGAAAATGTAATAAAACAGAACATCAATTTACTAATCAGTTAACAGCAGGGACATGCACAGATATTTTGGTGGGCAGGGGCTCAAGTGGAAAAAAAAGGTGCCCCTCATTGTTATTTTTTTTTTTTTTAAATAAACAAAACGTTAAATATATGAACACAACTCTGACTTCTTACCAAGTGTTATTGGAATACATAACACTTCGATGTATGAAAATGAGCACATTTTAATTTGTTAACACCTAATTTGCATATAAAAGTTATTAGACACAAATTGTACTGTATTCACCTGTTGTGTCTCCATTAAGTACAGCACATGAACCTGTATGGCCATGATATATTGCCTTAGCTAAACTTTAGCTAACTTATTATATTAGCTAGTAGCTCATGAGCCATTCATGTTAGCAAGACACAAGTTAACTATATTTGTCTTTTTGGTTTTTGGCTAATTAGTTGTAAAGTCGAGGCACTGGTAGCTTAGTATTTTGTTCATCACCACTCACCTCATCACAAGCCAAGAAAAACACAACTGGGATAGGAGCTGGGAAGGGCTGCTGACTGCCTGTCTGTGTGTCTGATGTGCCGATGTGTGCTGCACTGCTGCACGGAGACATGGAGGGAGAGGGAGTCGGAGGGAGAGAGGGAGAGAGAGAGAGAGAGAGAGAGAGAGAGAGAGAGAGAGAGAGAGAGAGAGAGAGAGAGAGAGAGAGAGAGAGAGAGGAGGTAGGGCATCGGAACTCTACAAAGTCTCATCTTCCGACCTGATATTTGGATTTTTTATTCAATAAATATATTTTTTTGACAGGTAAGCTGTGTGCAAACAGGAATATATATATATATTTATATTTTTTTTAAATTAGCAGCACAAAAACAAAACATTAAATTAAATCAAATTAAATTAATAAATTACAACAAAAATAAATAATACATTATTAGGCCTATGTATCATTGTCTAATTATTGCCTATTCTTTTCTATTATTGCACTTCTTATAGAATTAACCTTGCCCTATAATTATGTGAACAAAAAACTAAATATTCTCAGAATGTTCAGAATATGCTTTTTTAATCAAAACTTGATAAGACTGTCAAAACTACATGTCAAATGCAGAGTTCACTTTTAAAAAATAATAGCGTTTTTAAATCTTCCTCTAATTGCATTTGCTGAGCTTCTTCATCTGCAAATGTATAACACATAAATTAGCCTACAGCAATAAAATAAATTTATATGGCAATCGAAGTCAAACTATGCAATATTAACATGTTGATTAGTTTTGTTGGTGTTTTTCATCATTAAAAGTTCCATTCTATTTAATGCGGGACATAATAGCCTACAGTTAAGATTGAGATGCATTACATTAGAATGTTGATATGATTATTCTAAATATTTAATAGGGGATTTATGTATTTCTGACCTTTAGATTTTCTCTCCACATGTGAACGGATTATCATCATGTTTTTTGGACCATCTTTTAGGATTTCACAACAAACCTTTGACCGTGGCAATCACCTCCCCACTAGTGTTCTCCTTCGCCATCCCATCATTCATTTTCACTATATGCTAGTTGACATAAGAATAAAGAGACGAGACACAAGCATGTACTGTAGTTAAGTCAAGCTTTACCGCAAGCTTATCTCAATAATAGGGAGCGTGAAAACAGAAAGCAAAAGTAACCTTCGCACTGGAGGTCGAACCTTACCAAGTTCCGCTAGATTTTAAATTAGTATTGTTTTTTTAATCACATTCTTTCTGGTTATATCAGAAATGCCATCTTTCCTTCAATGCCAATAGTGTTTAACACTGCTTGACACGTGGTGAATTTTTAGGTCCGTTAACAGGTGTTTTGCCCATGATGGAGCATTAGTGGAGCGCTCTTGGAGCGAGAGAAAATAATGACGCTCTGATTTTTAAAAAACCCGCTCCTCACTCCAGGCAAAATCATGCCACTCCACTACTCGCTCCGCTCCCACTCCGCTCCACTCACATACTCTGTTAGACACTGTCTATTTACAAAGACAAATTAGTGCCATATTAATGTAGAACAGTTTATGAAATGTCAAATACCAAATGCTGCATGGCTGAGACACAATGAAGACTATGTAACAGACCTTTGCGAGCTGAGATGTGCTCAGCTAATGCTTGCTGTTTCTCTGCACTTTGTTAGCCTTTGTTAACTGTCTGCGGTTGGAGATGGAGGTTAGAAATGGAGTGTGCGACTGCATTGAGCCACGTGACTCTCTGCCAACTCAACACCTCCTCCTCGTTTAATGAGCAATTATCAAACCAAAAGCTCACTCTGTGTCTAAACTGTCAACAACCTTCCTGCCTCTCTAATGCGAGAAGTGTAAACTTACTGTAATTGCTTTCAAAACAGAATAATGAATCAATTTGCTGTCTGATTTCCATATGCAAGGAAAATTAATGCTCTGTTGTTTTATGCTGTGTGTCTGACGAAGAATCAAACCACCACAAAACTAAGGGATCAGCATTCCCTTCACATTCGAATTGCCACAGACATATATATATATATATATATATATATATATATATGAAGAATGTTGCATATGCATTCAAAGTTTATGACATTTTTATAGAAAGTATTTTATATATATATATACTTTCTATAAAAATGTCATAAACTTTGAATGCATATGCAACATTCTTCACCTTTGCATTATATTTGCATAAAAGCAGTAGTTGAAATTCAACATCATATTGATTGCTTGGGGTCGTATTTATTACAGACATGCATCGTGAGGAAATATGAAATGTGCATGCGAATATGAATATGTGACCGGCCCACAGATCAGGGAATGGCTTTTATTTAGCGAACATTCTAGCCATAAATGTATTTATAATTTTGCTGCTTTATTTTCTTTTTTTACTAAATTCTTCATTGCCCTGTCCGCCTGGTGAGGCCACCTCTGAGCCTTTGAGTGATGGCAGAGGGGCAGACTTAGAATATGCATGTATGGAAATCAATTAACAGACATCCTTCTGCCTGAAAAAAGCAAATGTGTTCTGGGGACAGTTGTAAGAAATGGAATGTATTTCCCAGAGATACAGTTGATGGGCTGTGGAGAAGGGCCAATTGTCCTCACATGGATTGGAAATCCTGAAATCACTTACATTGTGTGCACCAGCCGGTCCCTATGAATACGGCTTAATAAACATACTAAACAGTGTCGTGTAAAATGCAAAATGACAATGAAATGAAAATGTAAAAATGTATAAATGTTTCTTTGAGGGTTAAGTTTAGGGATAGGGATGGGTGTTAGGGTCAAATCAATAAAAAGTATGGAAAACAAACCAACAATTTCTTATACTTAGTGTTTGTTGAACAAATTCCTACTCCCATATATTAAACTTATAACTCATATATTCATCCCACACTGAATATTCAAGCACGATTACTTCCTGGTTCAATGCGGGATTTGAACCTGGATCTCCCACGCTGCCTCCAGTCATGCCAAAACAGAAGGTAAACACATCAATGTGTCGGCATAATGTGTCAGCTTCCAAGACAATAGAACTCTCTAATAGACCAATTTGACAATGACACTGTGGATATTTACTAACAGAAAGACTATATCTTCATGTGCTCAAGTTCTGTTGTGCGTGTTTATTTGGAAGTATTGGTGAGAGTTTGTTGACAGGAGTGTATACAGATGTCTCTTTCAGAAAGACCTCAGCAACTCCTTTACTCTATTAACACATTTACCTTTGTCCTATCAGTTATGTCAACATATTCTCAGTGTTCCTCTTTCTACAGCACTTCACAGCCTCTTCCTCTCTCAGGTGTATTCTGTTTTCACAGCCTCTCGCCAGCACTTAAGCAAACTTCACATCTGCACATGCTTATAAATGCAGTGTCTACACAAAAAAAGAGCCTCCATTCACCTGTCAGTCTTGTTATTTACGTCTCTCTTCTCAACCCTGACTGAATCGAACCCTTTCTTTTTGTTCTCTCTGTCTGACCTTCTACTCTCATCCTTTTCCTCTCTCTCTCATCTCTGTCTCGCACACACTTTGCTGTCTTTACCTGTGACGTCTCACATCAAACCCTTTTGCACCCTCTTCTTTGTTCCTTTCCTCAATGCCAGCACGCCATTATTCCCTCAGTCTTTGTCCCACAAGGCGTTCAAGGCGCTCAAGGCACCGATTCCTCCCTGTGCAACTACTTTTTATAAAGAGCTGTTCTTTTTCTATCTGTGTCTTTGTTTTGCTTTTTCATGCTGTGATTTTGATGTTTTGAAGTGACACTTTGTGTCCTCTCTGTCCACATACAGTCGTTAAAGCAGCTTGTTGTGGTGCTAATGGTTTCCTGAATGCTTTTGTTCACAGTGTAGATGGAAATACAGTGATGTCACACTGCAGGCAATTGTGCTTCCAGGTTATTTTGAGCAGCAGATTTCAGTGGACAGTACTTCAGTTTAAATAATCTTTGAAGCATTACATAATGTTATAGTTTTATGTTAATAAAAGTTATTATAAATTGATATCAACTGTTTACAGAGATGAAATATATGTAGGTTCCATCTGAATTATCAGTCAAACTAGTTTTAATATGCCTGTAAGTCTATGTTTAACATGTAACACGTTGATGAATACACATTTTTGCATGTTGAAATTATTGGGCCACAAACAGTAAATAATCATATTTGCATTTAATATCGTCATATTCAATATGCAAACTTATTTAGCAGGTTTCGATTGAACAAGTTACTCACTGCAGTCAAATTGAATGTACAGACATCATTTTAGAAAAATTACATTCTTTTTATTTGCATATCCTTTCACAAACAGTAGCCTACAGTATGAGTTATGGTGGTGTAAATGGGGTCTAGTTCATTATTAGGTCTTGCATGGTGGTATAAGATCATCGTATGATCATTACCTCATATATGACACAGCATTTGCACTTTTTTGTAAATTAAAAACAGCTGGTTGTGATTGGGGTTTGTGTGATTCCTTTGTGAAATGTTTAAATCTACTAACTGTGGGGCGAATGGGTTTTATTAGACAGATGTGATAATAATGAGGGTGATCCGTGAAATATGACAAATTATGTTAAATCCTGAGTTTATCCTGATCCACCGATCCTGATGGAAATTTAAAGAAGCCCAAATCTCCAATGATATTTCACAAACAGCACTTTTTAGGCATGTTCAGCTAAATTTGAACGAAGCATCCATTGATTACAGTTCTTTTCTCTGGTCCCAAAAGAACCTCAGAAATGCCGCAGCCAAGTGTCTGTTTGTAAACAGTAACTTGATTCTGTGCCCTTATAACAGAGTGAGGATAGTTCTAGGAGAGAGCTGAGTGCTTGTGCTCCTCTATCTGCACGCTCTTGTGTGCTCACACAACAGTGCCCCGCCTCGGCATGTCCAGTATTATGCTATTATGCGCTCCCTTGTTTCTGCGTACTCAGTAAAATTGCATTCATTCATCTCTGAGTGCTCGGTTAAAAGACTGTGTTCGTTCTCTGTAATTTTTTAGTGCTCTTGCTTTTTCTCTGCTAGCACTAACAAACATTATGTGCAACACTGGCCTGATTTAGCAAGTAATAGTTCTAGCAACTGGCACAAATCTCTCTCACTTTAGCCATCAGGCAATACTTATTGTCGAGCCCTGTACTAAGTTATTAAGTAATTTTTCTTGGAAATTCTCTTTGAAACAGTCATACAGCATGGCTATCATGATTGTTCCTCCTTCGAACTTGGAATGCAGGAAGAGGCTCTGACAAACTAACGGCACTCTTTGTACTTCGCTCAGGGCTAGGGAGAATGTCGAAACAGCTGAGCATTTCTATACTGTTTGTGAAAATGTTGACAATACAAATGCATCTAGAGCAGGCATTTAGAGGATCGTTTACAGTCTGAAAGTAATATATATGCAGGAGATCATGTGTAATTTGACATGTTTACCATTCTGTGCTAATGCTAACATGTTATACATGGCCATAATATGCACAAGTTACCTTTTGTTGTTGTACATTTTTATTTATTTTGCGATATGAATCCATGTCCCATCTTGGCGGAGTGAAAAATTAAGTGGAAAAAATTGGCACCAAAGTAGGTGGTGCACCGTGTCACATCTACAGAATACATTGACCAGTGGTTGTAAGAAGGTGTTTAAAAGCCAATACAAAGTTTCGTTGGTGCTATTTCAAAATAGTGCAACTCCCTTAAAAACACCTTCATTTAGGCCATATTTTGTATGAAATTATGTCACACTGGTTGCAATTTCACTAAGTCAGTCTGACTTATTTAGTCTATTCTGGCTAAATATTTTTTTGCAAGCAACATATAAATAGCAAGTCTTAAAGAATTATACAGTTGTAATTTTGTAACAAGGACAGATTTTTTTTAAGGGTTCTGAAAAGCATGGCATGACACACACTTTGAAGCATCAAGAGTATGGCTGCTGCGCTGCGAGCTCTGACACAATATTGCAGTTTTTTGTTTGTTTTGGGAATTAATATCATCAAGGACTAAAATCAGGATATAGAAACTCCTTCCTTCCTAAAAGGGAATGCCACTCCAGCCTGAATGGACTGATGTACGATTTCATCCTTTTATACCCGTATGTCCGAGGGAGAGACATGCAAATTCTGTCCGCCAATTTCTCATTGGCCTTTTCTCAAGTTCAGAGGTAACCGAGGCCTTCAAGAAAGACCCTTAGTGTCACTTCATTCAACACAAAATCTTGTTCCCTCCATCAGGGAACGGAGGTTACTACAGTAACCTAGACGTTTTATGGTAGCTAATACCAAGTTGTCTGGTTTATTGCAGTAACAGTAACTGTAGTACGTTGGTATTCATATTTTGGCAGAAACTCTAGTAACTATGGTCATTTGGAATACTTTCACTCTTTGTTTTCACTGTTTTTGTAATATTTACCTTTCTCTGGTGCAGGCAAGTTCTAGTCAATTTTGTCACACCAGCAATTTATACCTCATCCCTTTACGGTCTGTCGCACTCTTGACACACTCAAAGCCCTTCCATTGGCGGCTACTCTCAGTGTTATTGATTTGAAGTGTGCATTCAGTATGGTATCAATGGAGAAACTCAATGCAAAGCTCATCTGTCTTGAGTCCTCCATATGTGCTTGATTACAGTCTTTCATTCAGGCCTTCATCAGCAGCACCATTAAGTGTGACCATGTAACCACAGAGCTGTGCAAGGCCATGCTCTTTCATTGCACACTGTTGTCATATTTCTATATTTGTGAGATGATGTTGCAGTCCCGGCTTGCCTATTTTCTAACATTTGCAAAAAAGACCTTCATACTATAAGCGGGCAGTTGATATTTAACATGTGCTTCTTTGTTTTCTTTTTTTTTTTTTTTTTTTTTGTCAACATAATTTTAGCTTAGAATTTATATGAAACTGTGAGGGAAAGGGATGGTTTTATGTGCTGTGACTGGTCACAACGGGTCTTTTTTTTTACATTTTGCATTTGTAATCAACATTTTTCTTCCACTAGTTCAATTTAAATGGAACTGTGGTCTGAGAAAATTGGACTATTCCATGTAGTCTCTCAATTAATATAAGGGGCCCTATTTTAAGAGCGCTAGCTCTAAACACAGCACTATGCTTTAATTCATATGCACAAAGTCTATGGGCATGGTCATGAAGTTTTTGTATTTTCGTGCAAGCATGCGCTAAGTCCAGGTGCAAATGAGTTTGGTGAAATTGCGCGTGCAAAGCCCTAATAGGCTGGGTCAAATGCAATTTAATTCTGAGGTCTCAGTCATTGCACCATCTGCATCCTATTATACAGACCATTCCCTGTCAACTAGCAGCATTAAAAACAAAGACAGCACATTCATAGGAAGTTGGTAATGAGACTGTAATAGACTGTATGCAATTAATTAGAAGAATAGAAATATGGACGTACATTCCTTTGTGCATTAACTGCATCCTTGTTGAATGTCAGGTATATTTCTATGACAGTGATACACTCATTTTATACTCATTGCAAATGTGGTTCACAGCAGAATTTAGATATCGGCTCCATTAAATGATTGAATATTTATTTTTTTTCATTATTATTCATATTGATGAGTGAAATACAAATCATGGCTAGTATTGTAACAACCTTTCAGGTAAGGCTATGGATTGAGTGATCGTTTTTGTTTTTTTGAACGTACTTCAATTCTGCCGGTCGGTTTTGCTTTAAAAATGTATTATTTTACAGGGGCTTGGGTAGCTCAGTGGTAAAGACGCTGGCTACCACACCTGGAGTTCCAAAGCAACCAAATTGGCCTGGTTGCTATGGAGAGTCACGCGGGGTGATCTCTATAACGTGGTTCGTTCTCGGTGGGATGCATGGTGAGTTGTTGATGGCGTGAAGCCTCCACATGCACTATATCTCTGCAGTAATGTGCTCAAAAAGCCATGTGATTAGATGCATGGGTTGGCGTCTCAGATGCGGAAGCAGCTGAGATTTGTCCTCTGCCACCCGGATTGAGGTGTCCCGGATCACTACGCAACCATGAAGACATAGAGCAAATTGGGTACGGGGCATATATATACAGTATATATATTTTTTTTTTCCTTTTTCCCCCAATTTTAATTTGATTAAACTCTAAATTTTATAATTTAATAATAATAGTAATTGAAAAGTAAACCATGAACTCTAGAAAGTTTTAGACAAACTTTAGACAAACACATGTTTGTTTAATAATACGGCTACAACAGTGATTGTCAGGGACATCATTTGATGTTCCACAATATTTTCAGAGTTTGGATATGAACTTTATTACCACCTTCTGGTGGAATCTCCAAACTGCAAATGCAGGAACTGAATGTAGAGTTTGTGCTGAAAACAGACATGGTTCTGAAACCTCAGCGCAGTGACCTACTTCTCAGGAAAATAGCAAATTGCGCTACTTCATTAATATATAACACACCCATAGTTTACACACATAAACCCACAGATAGTGCAAACACTCCCATCCACCACCACTTGTGCTTGCACTGGTACAATAATAGCACTTAAAAAAAATAACCACATGATATTAGCATGAATCGCTGTGCATGGTACACTGCAGTACATATCAACTTCCCAAATGTATTTCAAAGCTCCCATGTACAATTTGGATAACTTCTGTTTGTCAAACTGGTCAGAACTGTCAAAAGTTAAATTGGCTCCCTAAAAAACTTCATCCAGTATAAGAAATTCCCATAGGTCTAATTTTCATTTTCTAAAATGTTGTGTTTTATGAGCTGAATAATTTGAATTGTCCAAATGTAGGGCCTTTAAAATTATTTTCACTTTCTACAAGAAAATAAATGGCTCAATAGAACGTTTGGGTTGTTTTTGTTTTTGTTTTTTTCTTGGTTGCTATCTGTCCTTTGGACATTTCTTTTCAGTTCTAGTCTCTTTTCATCTGGGGTAGCTTTGAACTTCAGCATTTCTTTATGTCTGACCCTACATGTCCTGTTGTAATGTGAAGTCACTCAGCAGTGCGTCTCAAAAACTTCCCATCTTCCTGCTGTTTACACTGTGCTCCATTCACTCCCTGCTTTAATCTTCAACAGCCCTTTCCACTTAAAGTGCCCAGAAACTGGAAGTTTTTTCTTTAAAATGACCATGGCTTTCTTTGCTGTAATTGCTCAAAATGCTAATTGGACTGTGAGTGCAATCCCTGGTGATGCATTTGGGATTTCCCAGAGTCTAGAGACCAAAATAACAAGCCAAAAATGCTTTTAAATTCCAATTGCCACTAGACATCTGGATGGCCTTGCCCTGAATGCATTTTCATAATTAATACAAAGTCTAGGGGAAGGTGCCTTTCCTTGATTGAAAGGTCCTTATGGATTCCCCTGGCTAAATATGCAATGGAAAGTGTAAACTTGGCATGCAAGGAAGATGACATTTGAAAAAGAGCAGGCAATATTCATTTAAATTCAAAGTAAGGCCCTAACAAAATTTTTCTGCAAAGCTTCCAGCTGAACATGAAGGACCCAGTGCCCTTTGGAGACTGCGTGCTTCCCATTTGCCTGTAGGTTCTCGTGAGTCAAGCTGGCACCATTAATTTATGTGGTATTTACTTTTATTGCAACATTCAAAAATGGTGTTAAAAAGTGATTTCCCCTGAATTTAGCCTCTTGCCATTCAGGAATTTCGAACAAACAAATTTCAGTACAATGCAAGTGCCCAAACAAAACTCCTCAAATCCTCAGACTTTGAAAATTCATAGTAACAGTCCACTGAGGTTTCATTCCCACAGTACCTGAACTAACTCAAAATTTGGTTGAGAGTCCTGAAATTCTAAATAAATAAATGTGCTTATAGTATGCTGTTGTCACTCTCGCTTATCATGCTACGTGTGAACACAACCGTATTTCAAACAAGTTACTGTAAATTACAAAAAAGTAACAGTGCTGCATGAGAGAGTAAATGCAGCAGATGTCTCAATGGTTAGGGCAGAGCATGTTGGCTGTCATAAGGGAGGGTGGCAAAACAAAGTGGGACTAGAGGTAGCAGTCGGCGACACTGTCTCAGCCGTCAGAGTGGCACTGCTGATGGAGAGCATATCTGTCCATTTATACACCATCTGCCACTTTGCACTGAGCCACTGGCAGCCTCATCTGCTGGATGGAGACCGCAGGCCCAGGTGAACCGCCCCCATAAGCTTCTCATTGAACTATTTAGAGCAGGAACAGGCTCAGAGAGTGCTGTGCAAAGCTTCTGCCTATGTGTTGGAGGCCTCGGGATATCCTAAGGGAGCATGTGTGATTTTAGTGGGATAGACCAAGCTGAGGTGGATGGTTTCATGCTTGTTTTTGCTTCATGGAAGAGTAGGTTTTGGAGGTAGTCCTTTGATGAAGGATATGATGTTCTTGTAAGGTCTGTGCTGGATGCACAATTGTGCATTTCCTAAACAGGCAAAAAATTCCATTCATCCAGAATGATGTCAATTCTGTGTAACTAGCAGGGTGATCTCATTAGTCGAAGATTCTACGTATTGTTTAAATATAGAGGCATGCTAATCTTTCTGAATTATCTGACGACTGGTTAAAACAGAAATTCCTGTAACCTTTAGGATATTTCTGCAAGTGAATGAGTTCAGTATTCAGACACAATAACATAGACGAAATCTAATTTATCTGTAAATGATGGATACATTTTTCACCAAAAATACCTTTTTAATGGCATATTTATGTAGAAAAGACATCCAGATCAGATTAATAAAATAATGACCATTTCCACTCTATGTATAACTGAAATTAATTACCATGAAAGCTCATGGTATGAAATGTAAGAAACACAGTCAATGGTATAGTGAAATTATACAGTGCTTCATACATTTTCTGACACATGTGTCTGGTTTGTCACCATTTCTGTAAACAATTGTTCAGAAACGTTGGATTATTTGAACCCCACAGAATTCGTAAACATTTTGTATGTCTCTAAAAAGGGTTTACATAATAGATCCTGCCAATATGCCATCATTGTTAATTTCAGTGTCTGTGCAAATGTATGAAAATTTACTTGTGATAGAATCACACTGTGAGAGGGCAGAGGGCGGGGCCGGGTCGTGATTCTACACACCCGGTCCCTTATCGAGCTAATTGAGCCTCGGAGAGGGATAAAGGCCGATTGTGGACGTTGGTGTGGGAGAGAGAGATCGTTTACGGACATGTCCGTCATGTGTGTGTTTGCGTCACTTGTTTCTCATTAAACTATTATTTATATTGTCAAGCCGGGTCTTGCCTCCTTCTTGCCCGTCTAAATCCTATACACATGACGGACATGTCCGTAAACGATCTCTCTGATCTGTTCAGACAGCACCACGACGATGGCGTACATAAATTGTCATGGCGGCGTACTCAGGTCGCTGCACGCCTCTCATATCCCAGGCAGCCTCAACACGATCAACCAAGCCAGAGCTCCATCTACCAGGTAGCTTTACGCCCTGAAGTGGCGTTTATTCGTGAATTGGTATTCTTCCTGATCTGAAGACCCGCAGAGATGCGGAGTTGGGTCAGTGCTCTCATGTCTGCAGGAGCAACCCGGTATCACGCCGAGGCGTGAAATAGACACGCCGGTCCACTCGCGGATGCGTGTCTATTTCACGCTTTGCCTCCTCTAGGCGTGTACATGACACGCGCGCGTCTACGTAGAATACCGGCAGGGGGCGATCGTTTCCTCAACGCCAACAACTGTCCGCGCACCAAAGAGGAAGCGATATATCGCGTTCTCCACTTCCGGGTTTATTTTTGTATATAAATACACTTTTTAAATAAATATATATATATATATATATATATATATATATATATATATATATTTATATTTATATATATATATTTATATATATATATATATTTATTTGTTTATTTACATCAGCACAAGATACTCGACAGCCCACACACACACACACACACACACACACACACACACACACACACACACGTATAACAACGTTAGGCTACAGCAACGTTAGGATTTCTTCATGAAAGCAGCACTATGTAATGAACCTTTATTTGTCACATATGGTCACAAGTGAAAGTAACCGGCGAAATTGGCCGGCATCCCGCCCGCACGAACGTGCAACGCGACGACAACGGTATCGCTTCCTCTCTGGTGCGCGGAGAGTTGTTGGCGTTGAGGAAACGATCGCCCCCTGCCGGTATTCTACGTAGACGCGCGCGTGTCATGTACACGCCTGGAGGAGGCAAAGCGTGACACCGACACGCATCCGCGAGTGGACCGGCGTGTCTATTTCACGCCTCGGCGTGATATCGGGTTGGCAGGAGAAGCTGGAGGGGAGGCTGTCCTACTCCAACTTGCCATGTCGGCTCACCACAATGCAGTGGATGGCAAGTCCTTAGGGAAGCATGACCTGATCGTCAGGTTCCTTAGAGGAACCCTCCCAGACCATGCCTGTTCCCCTCATGGGATCTCTCGTGGTCCTTTTGGGCCTTCAGAGACCTCCCTTCGAGCCATTAGAGTCAGCTCTCCTGATTGCGCTTTCTTCCATCAAGAGGGTGGGGGATCTGCGAGCGTTCTCTGTCAGCGACACTTGCCTGGAGTCAGGTCCGACAGATGCTCATGTTATCCTTAGACCTTGACCGGGCTACGTTCCCAAGGTTCCTACAATTCCCTCAGAGGTAGTGAACCCAACGTTATTGTTGCTGTGTCCAGTGCGTGCTTTGCATACCTATGTGGACCACACGCAGAGATTTAGATGTTCTGAGCAGCTCTTTGTTTGCTGTGGCAGACAGCGGAAAGGGGCACCGTCTCCAACAGAGGTTGCCCACTGGGTCATCAACACCATGGCTGGCCTATCAGACCCAAGCCGTGTCTGCCCCCTTGCGGGTTCGAGCACACTCTACGAGCAGTGTGGCGTTCTTGTAGGCACTGGACAACACCACCTCCCTAGCAGACATCTGCAGAGCGGCGGGCTGGGCAACACCCAATACATTTACGAGATTCTACAATCTCAGGGTTGAGTCAGTCTCGTCCCATATTTTCTCAGGTCCTAGCATGTAGAACTCGGTACTGCGGAATGGCTGACCGGGTGTTCCGCTTGCACATAGCGCCATTCCCCTCCACTGAGGCGATCACGTGCGCTCTTTCTCCCAGGAGAGTCCATTAAACTTGTGCTACCTGGATTTATTTCCTCTCTAGCCCTCTGGTTTGCAAATTCAGATGAGGAATTCCTGACCAGACCCACTACAGGTACTAACTACTCTGTACTGGAATAGGTGCTCCACAGGGTTTGGCCATCACGGAATAATCCCCCTGTGTGTTTTTTCTGCGGTACGGTCTCCCTACCGGCAGACCAGCATCTCCCGGTCGCTGTGTTTGTAGTTACTTCTCCCTAGCTAGATAGGATCTACCACCGCACCACTTCCACATGTGGCCTGAATACCCATGTGACGTATTCGCCACATTTAACCTCCCACCAGCCCGGGCAGAATGTGGTCTCTTCCCCCTGAAAGAATAGGAGTTGGAAAAGAATGCCTTTCCCGATGCATGTTATAGTGTTAAATGGCCCCCTCCCATGCTTTGCACGTCGCTTGCCCCCCCCCCCCCCCCCCCCCCCTTCGGGGATGACGGGAACCTAAAAAGTTTATGACATTTTATGGGCCGCTGCACCTGCAACAGCAGTTCACAGCGTCAAGTGAGCAACAGATGGGGAATGTCTAGGTTACTATTGTAACCCCTTTTCCCTGATGGAGGGAATGAGACATTGTGTCCCCCCGGCCACGATGCTGTACCAAGCCACTGTAAAGGCCGAACCTTATTCTCGGCTCCTCAGTGCAAAACCTGACTAGACAGATGCACGATTCCCTCCTTTTATACCCGTATGTCCGAGGGAGGGACATGCAAATTCTGTCTGCCAATTTCTCATTGGCCTTTCTGAAGTTCAGAGGTAAACGAGGCCTTCAAGAAGGACCCCTAGTGTCACTTCATTCAACACAACGTCTCGTTCCCGACATCAGGGAACGGGGTTACAACAGTAACCAAATGTTCTGCTGCTTTATTTTTTGCATTTGCATGTGCATTTGAAAAGTTCAGTGACTGTCCGTCTGTTTTAATAAAAATATAAATACAATTTAACCCTTATGTTGTGTTTGTTTTGTGCCTACACATTTTGTGCTCCCGGTCAAAAATTACCGGCCCACTAAAGCTGTTTATAAATCTCTCACATTGCATATCACAACATATTGCATTAGACAAGTTTCTCAACTTCTTTTTAGTAATTATGACAGGTTTTGTACTAATTTTTTTAACTAACGTAATGTTAATGTTTTTAATCATGCATTTTAATTTGCTGACAAATTAGAAGTGTTTCGTTCTTAGAATTTGCAAATTTCCTATCACAATAATAATATTCAGATTTGAATATTTTAAAACCATAAAAAAGATGAGATGTCGTATATATCATTGGAAAGGCCTCATTTAGTAGAATGCAGTGAGACAATATGTTTCACTTGGAGGCTAAACTGCAGTGAGTACTAGTGTATGAAATTTTCACAAGGCTCATCAAAATAATAAACAGAAGTGTCTTTTTGTCACGTTTTTCCTTATTACTTCCTGACCCTAACCTAACCCTTATCCTATAACATAGACATTGAGGTATTGTAACTTACAGCAGACTATCCCAATTCAAATGAGCCCAAGCACAACATATTATGATTAGTAGGTATTTTCATGGAAAAACCATGAATAAGAAGGTGCATGTGCGTTTGTGTGTGCATGTGCATGTGCGCACATGTCCAGAGACTTTGTGAGTGCAAACACATATCCACAAATGTGCTCAGCTAAAGGACTGGAATGCTCCTGAACACATAATATTTCTGTATTTTGTATTTTTGACTAGGAACACAAGTGTAAGTGAAATAAAACCAATAAAATATAAATAAAATGGTCCAATATTTGTATGTTTTAGATACCACATGAGAACAAAGACAAGGAATTTTATTCAAATTGGACTGAGGAAAACATTTATTTGAACACAATATTAAGGGTTAATTAAACAGGAGAAAAAGTTCCAACTGTCAAGACAGCGAGAGCAAGACAAAGAGACCCAAGAGCAGAGGAACAGCTCAAAGGATTTATTAACAATAAATATCTACTTCAACTGTGCTGGCAAAGAATGAAGTTCCCAGCACCGGCTGCCGAAGCGGGGGAGAAGTTTGTTGATACGTGCGTGCCATGGCCGTAAAATGGGCAAATCCATGAATAGTGTGTTCATAGGCAAGTGTGTGCGTCATGGTAGTTAGGAGCAGATTCGTGAGGAATCCTCCATTAAAGTGCAGTGAGGTGCACGGAACAAGTGCCCAGCAGACTGGAAGGCAATCACTCTCCCAACAAGCGGGCAGAGATGGACAACCAAACAGATACACGAGACAGGACCAACTAGGCAGAGAGAGTAAGGTAAGTTACTTCACACCAAACAACAACCGTACAAAGATATTGAGAACACGAAGGGATTAAGTAGGGAGTGAATCAGTGGAGAACCAGCATGCTAGCACGCTAATTAATGGCATGATCCCCTTGGAACGCTGATCATGCATGCTGGCTGCCCCTGTGAAACATGAGGGAGAGAAAATAGCGAAGCACAGAACAAACCGACAATCTTACCGGAGAGTGACACCAACATAAATGTTGTAATGCTCTCAGTTATGCAGAAGTTTTACGCTATTGTGAAGTTCAGTGAGCATCTGTCCCTACACAAAATGTATTGTGTCCAAAAATGTGGATAAACAATAGCTCACTTTTCATTGAATAAATGATACTCAGGAAAGAAAATCTTAGAAAGCCATTCACTGGTGGGTACATAGGCTCCATTTAATGCAAGCTTATGTGTGCTGTGTTTAATTTATAAATCAGCTCCTGTAACACAAATTGTTAGTTACCATACGTGCACTCTGCTCTCATAAATAACCAGAGGCCATTGTGGATGCAATATTCAGGTAAGATCAGCATTGCGGATAATTTTCATAGGTATAAATCATTTATTTTAGCCTTGGCTCATTAACAAGGCATGTTAATGTTTTGTGTCCATTGTTCTGCTTATTACCAACCACTTAATTATCTTATTCCCATGCCACAAAATTGAATGGCAAGACAAATATTATCACAATCATTATCAATGTAAGTATCTCAGACTTCTTTTGTGCTCATTAACAATTCCTTGCTCAGTTAAGTAAATTGTATTGCTAGAACCACTTTTGGAACAAGCCATCTTAACTCCGACTGTTCTGGCTAGAATAAAACAGAAAGAAAAAGGTTTTGTTGAAATTGTCTTGGGATGATACTTCTGAGGCGACATTTCTTGGCGTAGATTAAAACTGAATTTAAATTTCTTCTTTAACACACTGTGCAATAAATGGAACATAAAATTCATGACATCAATATTTGCTTTTTATCTTTTATTCCAATTTTGTCAGCATGAACTTCATGCACATTTGTGTACAAATCTGCTCTGGTTTCACATCCAATTTGCTCAAACGCATAATCTCGCTTTACCCTCACTGAGGACATTTCTGCAGTCCATTTGGAATTTCTAGCCAAATTTACATGCAATGACTTTCACAGTGGGAGGAAAAAATAGAACACAGAGATGTCTGGTCATAATGTGTTGATTTTCAGCACGAGTTGCCTTCCAAACGCTGTGACTCCATGAAACATTGATGCTCCATAATTCCTTGGCAGAAAGCTTTGAGTGGTAATAACGTGTTTCTTTATGCTTTGCCATGCCTGACCAGCAACAGGAAGACTGCAGGCCATAATTATCCTGTTTGTTCACAGGCTGACAGTTTTTATTATTTAAATCTCTTTGGGCGAGATAGGGAGCTGGGAGGTGCGAGTCTCTACCATTTTCTTGTCATGTTGTGTTCGTCAGTGTTAATCCCCCTCTCCGTAATTTGTCACTGTTTTGTCCTTTTTATCGTACCAAATGAAGGAACGCTGGCTTTTCTTTGAGTGTTGGAAGTGATGGTGTGCTGTAAAAGTTGAAATTTGTGCAAATTGCAGGATTTAAAAGCAGTGGAAGAACACCACCAGGCTGGGGAATAAAACCTAGTATGCTTCTAAAACTAACAACTTGTTGTGCAGAGCAGGCCTACCGAAAGCTCCCGAGGGGAGTCATTGTGGGAAGTCCAGTTCTCTTTCAATTCACTTTTGTGCTTAGATTTTCTGCAGATGATACATTATATATTCTGTGCATCATTACTTTGCTCTTGAAATGGTAAACAGTTTTGTCGTTTCTGCACACCTCATGAGGCAGTCAATAACCTCAGTGGACTAACACATTCCGCTCAGCTCAATGAAGCTGTAAAGGTTTGATCATTCTCATAACCAACAAGACCTGCCATGGTTATAAACTCACACTTAAGTTGAAGCCTCTATTTTAAGATTTGTCAGACTGATATATGATTTCCATGTGCACAGACACATGCAGAGGATGTGAATCAGTAGCACATGTGTATGTCATGAGGTAGATTTAAAGGGGTCACAACATTACTTTTTTATTCTTTTAATATGTTGAGGTTCACTTATTATATTAGTATTTATTTTTTCTTTTTTTTTAAGACTTGACAGTAAACGCCCACTGTTATGATTGGCTCTCTGTGCTTGACTGACCTGTTCTCTCCTTGCTATCTCACTCCTCACCACTACTGGGCGGGGCTACGGAAGTGATAAGGTAAAACAGGCATTGAAGAGTTGTTGTGGAGGCAGTCAAATGCAAATATCTTTGACATCACAATGTGGAGGAAATAGAGAACAAGTCGTTTTGGCAGCTTGGTTTTAACGAATGCTCTTTTTGCAATGAGGAGGAAGTTTTGAGTTCTGAAACTTACAGTATATTCTTATAATACAATGACCTCTAATTTGTCATTAGATCAAGGAAAATGTGATTCTTCATGTTATGAACCCTTTAAATCTAAATTGGGTTCTCTAAATTGTTAACGTTAGTTTACAAGAACTAACAATTAACAATATTTTTTTTAAAATCAAAAGTTGATTTAACATTAGATAATGCACTATGATCTGAACATGAACTAAAAATGAACAATTGTATTTTTATTAACTAACATCAACAGAGATTAAAATAACTGTAAAACATGTGTTCATTTTTAGTTCATAATACCTAATGCATTTATTCATTTTAACAAATGTAACCTTATTATAAAGTGCTACCGTTTCCTTTTGCATTTTCCTTTTTAAAGTTTTCCTTTTTACATTTTTCTGAAAATAGTAGTCTATTTAATGGCAAGTTCTGTGCTAACAGCATTCCCCATATCGTGTGACAACACACTGAGGAATGTTATCACATAATGTCAGAATGTTTTTAAGGAACCTAGGCAAAATATGCAGTATATGTTTGATGTGTTCAATATATGTAACCAAGACTTCAAGGTCCAAAACTGACTCAATAATACACACCTTGAGAACTATTCACAGCAGTAAAAGGTGTGAAAACTAGCTTCTCTCTTCCCCACAGTATATGAAGCCTATATATACATATCTTATGCGTATATCGGTTTAGTGACTGGAATATTGTACAGGTTAAAACCATAAAGTGTACAGTCCTAAAAAAACAGACTCTCTTTATTGTTTACAGCTAAACAGTATAAAACTACCTCTCTTATTTGCATTTAGAATAGCAACATGAAAGTGAGTGTCTTTTAGGCAAAGAGAGAGGGAAAATGTACTCAAATATTTACTGCGCTGCGGTTGCCATCAGCGCTTGTTGCTAGGGAACTATATGAGTGTATTTTATAAAAGAAACAGAGCTTTAACCAAAGCTGGAAGTTTGACACCTTCAATAAATAAACACAACATATTTTGTCACACCCACAAGCATAAGTAGAACTTAAAAACGTGATGAATTATTTTGTAACACAAACTTCTGTAAGATACCCCTCTTCCCAATTTCCTCTCTAATATGTTGTTATTAATCTTTAATATTTCACTTCCTACAGCCAGGGGCTGTTCAGACAGCTAGAATTCCCTCTTTACCTTGTTTTCAGATACTGTATGAAGATCACTGTTAAATAAGATTAACTGTTTTAATTAGATCAGCTAGTTGTGTTTTTCCACTAAACACAAGTACTATACGCATACTTTAAAAGGCTGTATACACTGCAATCTGAAAAAACATTTCTTACAGTAACTTGTTTAATGCAAATGGATATTTAAATCCTCTTTTGTGAAAGGAACACCTGATGTATTGTGTGTGTGTGTGTGTGTGTGTGTGTGTGTGTGTGTGCATGTTGAAAATGATATCATCATTAACGCACCCTTATGTTCTTCCAGTGAGAACCCATATAACATTTTTTATTTCTGTTTAACAAAAGGATATGTTAGGGAGAATCTTAGCCTCAGTCACCATTCACTTTCATTGCATCTTTTTTCCATATAATGAAAGTAAATGGAGACTGAGTCTGTCAGTCCTTAACATTCTGCCTATGCCTAACATACCCTTTTGTGTTCCATAGAAGAAAGAAGTCATTTGAGTTTGAAGTAAGTAAATACACTTTCACTTTTTGTTGAACTGTACCTTTAAATCCAAGATTCTTCTATGCATTTAGAAATGCAACATTACAGGCAACACATTTCATTAAACACTCACCCTTGCATATACTGCCATCAAGTGGAATAATGGAACTGCATGCAAGTTTATGAAAAATACATACATATACACCATTGCATTTAGCATCCTAAATCACATATTTATTTAAAGTTATAAGTCCCAAAATAGTGTGCAGTTCCTCATTTTAGAATGACCCGTTTTGCATAAAAGATTATTTTTAAATCGCCAAGTAAAAATTTTCTTCAAAAAAGGATGATTCTAAAGCCTTGTGTATGCAAGCAGAACGTGGGTTTCTGACAGACATCGATTTAATTAGGGAGGTCATGCCAGTGTATTAAAACCTTTAATGGTCCCTGTCCTCATATTAATCTGTCAAAGATCAAGGCTCTCTCATAGTCTAAATATCACAAAGGCATCTGTTGGAATAAGACAGCATGCATTCCTCCTTCCACTCGAACACTGGTGATGCTCTGGGGTATTAGAGAAAGGGGAAAGGTCAGCTACTGTAGTCTGCAGCTGGCATCTGATATTTGGAGAGGAGCAGAAGCAGTTTCAGTCGTGACAGTAGACAGACTGAAAGACCTAATGAGGCTGTAGTCATTTCATATTCCCAAATTCTTATTATCATGGCGGTCTGAAGATGATCAAAGGATATTTTAAAGTATTTAAAAGTAGCAGTGATCATTAGGCTAATTTAAATAGTGTTAAAGTTTGATGTACCATGCTTTTCCATCCATGGGAAAATTCAGACCCATTTCTTAGAATTTTGTTCTCTTTGATATATATAATTATAATTTTATAAACATTGCAACTCAAGAGACAAATTGTAATTTGACTTTTTTTTTAATTATAATTATTATCAAATATTTTTCTAAAAATGCTGTTTGCATCATTACCTATTCAGTTATAAAGCATGCATCGCTATTGTCTTTGCTCATACTTTGAGTGAGGATCTTGAGAAACTTTGAGTTACCCTTAAGTGCATGTATTTGATCCTGAAACTTTTGGGCTACGGACATGATTTGTAGGCCTACCTCGCATTTTGCGGGTTGTTGGGGAGTTCTGTACTAGTTCTTTTCTAAGTCTACCCCATAGTCTAGAATATCATTGAGACTCAGGGTGGGTTCTTTCGACTTGGGCCAGGAAGCAAACATCCAGAACACCCTACCAACTGCGTGGTAAAAATAAATAAATGACCTAAAAAAGACTCTTGCAAAACTATATTTTGTAGAGTGAAGCTATGGCATCGATTTCCTGCTTTATGTATATTGTATTGTATTGTATTGCAGATCAAAAAAAAATTATAAATGTAAATCATAAAATTTAAAACACAAATGAAAACAAAATGATCAGAATTGCAAACAAAATAATGATTTCCTTGGATACATTACTAATTTGTTTGCTCTCTCTGACATTTTTGCTCTTATTTATTTATTTTGCTAGTTCACACTGTTTTTCTTTGCGCACATTTCATAATTCTTCACTCGGCTTCAAAATTTTGCAGGTAGAGTTTCATGCAAAAAAGGCCGGTGTTTAGCATCCTCATTGGTCCAATAGCTCTAATCTAGCCAATCAATCAATCAAAGTGGGGAGTTGACCTCACTCCAGTCCACTGCACGACTTTTAAAGATGTCGGATTGTTGTACCGTTCATATTACACAACGGTCTGTCTTGTCATGGAAGTTGTAGGTTTTGCAAATTATACAAGGAATCGGTGTCAGGGGTGAACACATTATAAAATATTTCACTATTGACGAATCCCTGACGACTCTTCCTGGACTCCAAATTACGTTTCACAACAGACTACATGCAAGAAGTGATACAAGAATTACACAAAATCATGCATGAGTAGGCGTTCTCGTGCTTATCCGGGCGGGGTTTTGAAAATGGTGGACAGCAAGAAGCTTGCGATAGACTTTGTTTGTGCACTGATCGTGCGTTCCATTTGTCTCGGAAGTCGGCGCTTCGAGATATTTTCCAAGTTCCGAGACCGGAACTGACAAATGGAACGCCATACACCCCCACACCCCCCCGACCCCCCACTCAGTAATTCCTACTCAGAAACTCGGACGAATTCAGAGGACCCTGAGTTCAGAAAGCAAACGGAAACATTAACATACCTTCTCCGCTTTCTCTCATCTTCCTCGAGGTTTCTGAGGTGAAGGGCATAATTATTTTGTAGCTCTCTGTACTCCGAAAGAGCTAGTGCATCAATTACATTCCTGGAGGCATCCATTTTTTGGTGGTGTGGTGTTGTGTGTAAATGGAATGCATCCGAGTCACGAGCTCCAACTTCCAAGACAAATGGAACGCAGCATGATTTACAGCGAAGAGTCAAAAATGAAGAAGGAAAGACAATGGAGGAAGGAATTGTTGGGGAGTTGCAGGCAGCAACGGCAGCATGTTGCAATGAGGGTTTGCAAATTATCCAGATATTATATTATACAAATTATAACAGGTCCAGATATTTAACATGCTAGATATCTTGCTGACAGCGGAGACGCACTGGCACTTTCAGATCGCGACTTTGATCATTCATACATTGTGTTCATTGCTCAGGGGTGCGAGCTCTGATTTGCCTATGATTTTGGGCTTTTGTCGGCGAGTGAAAATTGGGCCTAAAATTGTGTAGTGTAAACTCGACATTAGGCTACTGCACAAACGTCCTGATTACAGCAATTCGCTGAAAAGGCCAGTTAAATCTAGCCTAAACTAGTCACCCAGGCTGGTCAGTTGGCTGGTTTTAGTTTTGTTTTGAACGCCAGTGTTTCAAGTTCTGGTCTTTTCAGCAGAGTAGCTTTCTAGCTAAAAAAAAAAAAAAAGACATCTAGCTGTCGTTTAATGAATTGTAAATTTGAACATGAGATTAGATTTGTTTCAACTGTATCATTGTGCGGAATACATGTACAGAGCCAATGAAACACAATACCATCCAAACAGAAGTGCAAATAATAAACATAACAGCATGTATTTAAATTATTGTGCAAGTGTTGAGAATGGCAGGTAACAATTACAATGCAAAATAATAATGTAAAAATACAGAACCCAGACTTGGTCAAGTATGTCAACATTTTTCAAGAGGCAGGATTGATGGGTAAAAAAAAGGAGGTATTATACATGGCCAACTGAAGGACAAGTACATGACAGTATTGCCAGTATTATCCCTTTAAAAAAGTTAGTCTTTTACTCTGTTTTTCCCATAGCATTTTTTGTCAGTAAGATTTTAAGAGATCATGACTCTAAAAATAAAAGTGACTCAAAGTAAAGTCTGTTGACTCCAGGTATTTGTTAATGATGAAAAAAAAAATACATGAAACTCACAGTCTCATCCGTCTCTTACTAAATCATAATACAAATAAGAATGTGGAATGTTTGTTTTTGTTTGTTTTATGAGGGGGAAATTGTGTTAAAAAAGGTGTGTATCTGCAGATACTCAAATAAATAAAAAAGATAGTTGTTAACAAAAGACAATACTACATTTTATATGGACACGCAAACACTGAATTTGAACAGCACAGCTGGAGATCTTCCTCATTAAAATGGCATGGTGTCATCAGGTCTCTGGTACAGATACAGAGAAAGACAGATACAGACCATAGACAGTTTTATGTTACTGCTAATATCATTGTGATTTTCTTACAAAATGCATTACATTTGAAGACAACAAATGAAAATGTTAGCTAAAAGATGTTGCTCATATCCTGTTTCTTGTTGTTTACGATGTAATTATTATATTTAATTTAGTTTACATTTTTACATTTATCTGGATTGTAACTTGATTCTAGTGAACCATGTTTCCCATTAATTGTTAAATGCTTTGCATATTATTCTTAGTATATTGGTATAAACAATCTCTTCAAATGAATAACAATTTTTTTATTAATTGCTAACCTCCAGCAGAGAGCACTGTCATATAAGGTATTTAATGTGTTAACATCCAGTTCTTTCCTTTGTATGGAAGACACACACACACACACACATGTTGGTATTTGTGGTTTATGAGGACTCTCCATAGCCATAATGTACTTTATACTGTACAGACTACTATATATTCTATCCCCTACCCCTAAACATAACCCTCACAAAAAACTTTTGGCATTTTTACATTTTCAAAAACATAGTATGTTTTTTAAAGCTTTTTGGTTTATGAAGACACTTGAGGTGTCCTCATAAACCACATTTATAGCATAATTACATGTGTATAATCTAGAATAGTGCTAGTGAATAGTCCTCGTAAACCGTGTACTTTATACCTGAACACTCATACACACACACAAACTCACTGTGGGAACCAGCCAAAGATCAACATGAGGAAAACGTCTTAATAAACGTACTAAAGAATATCTTAAAGGTGCACTCAATAATTTTTTCATGGAGCGTGTCCCCTCATGGAGGCTGCCATGAAATGATCACATGGCCAGCCAAATTCAATATGATTAATTTCAGTTTCCACCCTGTCATTGTATACTTTCACTCAGTTAAATTATTCATGTATCACTGTTAATTGTAAATGAAATTCTACAGTGGCATTGGAAAATTCAATCTATTGCTTTTGAATAATCCACACCTCTCGGTGTCAGTGTAAGTGTATGACGATATGCACAAAAAAGAAAAAAATACTGAGTGCAACTTTAATGAAATTTTAAAGATGTGCTTACTGATAGGGGTTTAAGGGGATATGTCATTTACTAAGAATAAAAACAAAATAGAAGTTCATGAAAAGTCTCCACCATAGATTTATCTGTTGACCTGATCATTTTTAATGTCCACAGGGAAACCTTTGCCTTGGAAGGAATAATTAAGTTCCATATATTTTAATTAAAGGTTAACATAATTGTTTTATCATTAGTGCTTATGAAAATACTTTGCTCTCTATCAGACAATATGAGCAAATGCTTTCACTTTTTTATCTTGAGCCTGTAAGAACACATTGAAACAAGAGTGTCTGGTTATTAGAACATCAGCACATTTCAGTTCAGTTGAGAATTGTTCTGAAATTTTATAATCAGCCCTTAATAAGTATGCTTTTTTTTGTGGGTGTGGGGGGAGGGGCAGGGTGTTATTTTTCATTTGTTGTTAAAGAAGACTAATGGTCCCTGTGAAACATCTGTCAATCCTTTTCAGAAGCATTCATGCTTAAACTATTGGCTGTTGATTTAACGGCAGAAATTTCTGCCAAAGAAAATATATTGTTTTAGAGTACTTGTTCAAGCTGTTTAAAATTCTCTTACCTAAACAACAAATAGAGTGGTTCAAAACGTATTGTTTTGACTGATTGTGCAGTAAGGTCTCCAAAACTGGGCAAAACACTGTTGAACACCATCTATTAACTCCTGACAGCACATTATGTACTCCTACTTTAATCATAATAAAGTTTGATTCTTGAAGCCTGACCGCTGTAAGTATACAGCAGAGGGAAAAGCAACTATTTAGGTTTCTTTTAGGTGCATAATTATAGTAAATATATACCTATAGTTATGGTAAATATGGTAAAGATCTCATTTTGTATTGATGGGTCAATCACTTTATATGGTATTAAGTGTGAAAAGGTGGTTTAGATATTTTAATCACACATAAAAAGATACTTTGTGATGCATTCATGTATCAGCCACTGGTTCTCTTGTGAGGAGCAATTGCATGAAGACCCTGTGGATATTTTATAGATAGTGATGATGATAGTGGTCCTCGAGGATAATCGGGCTATATATGCAAATAGGACATCTGTGAATTTATGCAGAGCTACAGTTTACAATTTTTGTAACATAGAGATGAATGACTGAGCACAGAGGTTCACTATCATGATAGATGAAATGCAGAGACAGTGGCACCCACTGTGAAGGACTGTTTTCATACTGGAGCTGAGTGAAGAACAACCGAGGAATCAGATTCTGCAGTATGATTTCAGCCATAAGTAGCATGATACAGGATCACATCTACTATAATGCACACTGTAAATGACAAGAAATGCTTGCTTGTCCATATTTGTTATTTATTTGTACCTTAATTTAAATTATGCATTCAGGAATCATATTAATGAGGGGTTTCAATGGCTTTGCAGCCCAGTTCAATGCTTTTTAAATTGCATTTTCAATTCGCTGCACAGTGTGTAATCTCGAAATATATATTTAAGCAAAAGAGACAAATGTAAGCATATTTTTTGAGCATCGTGACTTTTATCTATTTTTTACAATTGTGATTTAATTAGTTGATGGCAATGTTATAGATGCTACACTGTCAAAGCAGTCTCACTCAGTTCTTCAAAACAACAATTTTTTGGGAATCAAAGTTTTTGGGTTGTCATGCAAGAGATGCAACAAACCTGTTACAAGCTATAATTAAATGAAACACCCACGGTAACATGATGTCTGATATTTAAAATGTTTATTGACTTCTATTGCTAGTTTTTACATAACTTTATACTGTGCATGTTAATGCTCTTATGTCTTCCCTTGTCAGATTCAATTATTATTATTTAATAATTCTCAGACATATTTAACAATAAACACAAGTTTATGTTTTTTTGTGGAATGGAGTTAAATAAACTGCATGGGAGCACCATTTTCGGCACAATGGATTTCACATCAAAATTATTTTTATATATTTTTAGAAAAAAACAACTTTAAAAAGGAGAAATTTAATTGACAATCTGGAATCTTGGATATCAGCAAACCAACAGACCAATACAGATCTTGTGAGATGCATTAGACATTAGCCGCAGGTCCTCACTCTCCTTTTGGGCCTAAATTCGGGTGTTAAGGCAGCATATTGTCTACATAGTGGAAGATTTGAAGGAAGGCAGTCGGGACCAATTAATGAAGTAGAAATCCAACATAAGATATGTGAAGCATTACCAAAATACGTTTTAAAGAGTGAACAGTGAGAACTAATGTCTGCTAAAAGGTATGAAAATGCTATTAATGTTGTGAATGACTCCAAAACCATTGTATCAAGTATTAAAACTGACATCAAATTCTAGTTAGTCTGAGGAAGGAATTAATCTCCATTCAAATGTCCAGCAACCAAAAATGGACTAAAATATATAATTTATCTTTTCACACTCTCAAACAGAAGAGTGTGGCAAGAGTTAAGACTGTTGCTCACCCTTCTCCTCCAGTTAAGTGAAAGAGCAGGGTGGTGAACTCATTTGGATATGATTAATTAAGTTTTTAAAGCACTGGGGGGAATCGTGTAGATAAAAGCTATTTTGCACAATCAGAAACTGAATGAGTTTCTGAGCCTTGCACAGATGGGACCTTTCTTCTCCATTAAGTTAATTACACAATAAAATTAAGAATCTTCATCTACCACTTTCTTTTACGTTTTTTTCACTTTTTTAACATGCATAAAAATTACAAAGAATTACAGAGCAGCTGACTGTCACAAATTTCATAGACTTAATCACTGCTGTTAAAATCAGTGCTTTTACCACATTTATGTCATGTGAAATTTAGACATTTCAAGTATTGGGTAAATTTGGTGCATTCTTTAAGGAATTATTCACCTGAAAATGAAAATTCTGTCATTTACCCACCCTCATTATGTTACTACTGTTACCATTTCTTCCATGGAACACAAAAGGAGATGAAAGTTATAAGCTGACAGCTTCAGTCCCTGTTTACTTTCATTGCATCTTTCATTGCAAGTGAATAGGGACTGAACATTCACATCTTATTTTGCATTCCACAGAAAAATAAAAGAAATTCATACAGGGTTGGAATGCCACACCGGTGATTAATTAATCACAGAAGTTGCCCTTTTGGGTGAACTATTCCTTTAATAGCTTAAGTTATTCAAACCCCTCTAGACCTCATAATGGCTTTAAAAAAACAAGGGAGGGATTGCTTGCATAAATATTTGTAATGGTCGAACAACAGGCTTTTCAGTGCCACTATCGATATCCAGAGAACAAAATAACAGATTGTCGATATAATATTGCTATAATAAAAATATATATTTACTTTATTTATTAAGAGAAACAACGAGGGAAAGCTACTACATCTGTTAATCAAGCCAAGCAGGCCGAGTTAGATGTCAAGATTTCCAAAATGGTCATATGTATGGAAGCTCAAAGAGGCCTTGCGTTATTATTTTTCTGTCGTTTTCTCGACATACCCTGTAACAAAAGTTGTTTTCTCGTGATCATGACTTAATTTTTTTCATGATCTCGACATAACAAAAAGGTGTTTTCAATAAGGCTATCTGGAGGCAACAGCTAAACGCACTGTTGCATAGGGGAGAGTAGGGTGAGTTGTGCCAGTTTTTACTCAAAGTGACTTTAAAGTGAGGCCATGACAGTAATGCCTTCAACTTAAGGATGTACATCTATTTCAGGATGTGGTGCATCCCTGAGAATAATAACTTTGGATCTGAAATAAACTGTTTCAGAAATATAGCTTTTGGGGAAAAAAATGGTCTCGTGGCACAACTTGCCCCTGGTGCGGGGTAAGTTTTGCCTTTGGGGGAATACATGGGGGTAAATTGTGCCAGTGATTTCTCAAGTAAAACAGAATATTTTAATGTTATGATCTGTAATGCTATATGAAAGCAAGACAAATTCAATACAAAATTACTCATTTAAGGTTTATTTAGACATCGTCACCCTATTAAACTGTTGGAATAAGTCATATTTTGTAGTTTTTGGGAAAACACAAAACACTTAAATACACAATATATGATAGTTGTGAATCATTTCAGGCAAAAGGGCTTTGGCAACAGATGCCTGTTGACATACATAGAACGCTGTCTGTCAATTATGTAACATATAAGAATAAAGTGACTAGGCTCATTTCTAAACAACCTATTGTGACTTAGGCCACTTAAAAACTCAATAAAACTTCTCTTTAATAACATAGTGCAAACTCAAAACTGAAATCAGTGTTAGCTAAATTAAAAAAAATGGCAGGTAGGCCTAAGTCAAATACTGATGAGGCATGCCCATCTCCTCACTTCTCCAGATTATCCCCTGTGAGTATGTAGGTCTAGGTGGTCTGGATCTGGCCTGCTACTTAACATCCCACTTGCCAATGCTGCAGGGGAATATAAACTTCTGCTCCCTTCTGGCTGTACCACAAAGTTTTTGGGGTGTGGGTAATTTCTTGAGCACATCACCTCTAGGGATGACTCCATCATTTTCTTTAAATGTAAAGATGGGCTTTCCATCCACAGACTTCTTACAACTTTGCTTTAGAAACTTTGCGCTGATGTCTGCACCCTCAACCTTGTCCACCAATCCAACGTAGTTATAGGATTTGGTTTTACCAGCAAAGCTCACAATGACAAAGTCACCAGAAGACAGATCCTTGTCACCATCATCATCATTCTGGACATCTGAACTATCATAATCAGTGGTGTCGTTAAGTGGAATGGAGATGTCACTCTCTTCTGAGCTACTGTAGACAGTCACTTTCTTTTTGGGTTTGGTTGGTTTGGACATTTTCAGAGCGCCTCTCTTCTTATTTTCATTCATTTTCTGTTTTTCACCCCTTTTATTTTCTCTGTTGTGTGTGTTCTCCAGGTCATCTTCTGCTTTGTTGTCAGTGGTGTCATCAAGTGGAAGGCCCATGGTGCTTTCTTCTGAGCTACTGTGCATGACCTTTTTCTTTATGATTTTGGTTTGATTTGAGCCTTTCAGAGCCCATTTCTTCTGCCTTTCATTCTTTTTCATAAGTGGGGGTGAGTTGTGCCACTGGCACAACTTAACCCAGGCCCTTTGGCACAAATCACCCCAGACCCACAAATTTGAAAAACTAGCATGATCCAGCAGTTAAGAGCTAACATCATGCTAACTCTACAGACTCATTGTGTAGCCTGCTAAAGCACTAAAACATGTGTCAAATGTTTTCAAACTTGTCTATAATTGTTCAGACACTACAATCAAAAAACCTTAATCATAGAAATTTTACTTTGAAAGGAAAAACAAACAGTTTTTTGAGCTAAAATGTGCTTGCCTCTCATGTCATGTATCTTTGTTCTTTGGATGATGAGTAAAATGGATGGCTTTTCAAAATTATGTGGTCACATGACCAATTTCTTCTATGGTTTTCCAGAAACAAGGGGTGGATCTACTTCCCCCCCCCCCCCCCCCCCCCCACCCCCACCCCCTGGCACAAATCACCCCACTCTCCCCTAATGGATGACCGAATATGTCATTACTTTGATCAAGGACTCACTCAAGCTTAAATAGCTGTATGTCTCTCAGTCATTGACAACTTCCAGATTAGTGTCAAACACCTTAGAAGAAGACTATGACGTCTACAACTTTGTCGTAGACAATACAGTGACCCTGAACGTTTGGTCAACTTCATTGCCAGCCAACTTGAGGGACCGGGATGTCTCCATGACATCGGTCAAGCGATTTAGTGCGCGAATATTGCAGTTATGACGGTACTTTGCGGAAAGCACATAAAGTCGTGCTTCTTGACTACTGTTGATTGCAGAAGAAAGCGAGTCTTACTATATTGATGAAAAAGCGTTTATTAAGTGTTTGTGACGTGCTGGTGTTTATTAATATGTTTGATTTAGCCTATGTGAAAGGTGATTGGTTTAGAAGACTCTTGGATAGGGCAGGTGAATATTTTATAACCAAAGTGTAATGAATTAACATAACTTACATTTGCATATATAATAAATTTTACTTTTCTGCCAAGGATCTCAAATTGTCCTTCATACCTTGTAATACACTTTGAATTGTAAATCCTATAGGTCAATTAAAACTGTATAGTTTTTTGAGAAAATTAAAGGCAAAAACAACTTTTTGTTATGTCGAGATCACGAGAAAACGAGACAGAAAAATAATAACCTAAGGCCTCTTTGAGCTTCCGTACATATGGGATGATATTGTCAATCATTAAATATTTATATATGAAATATATACTAAATAGTACATTTATAGACTAAATAACATATTAAAATAAATACTATCTGTCTTCGTGACCGTGAGTCCGTTTGTCTCATTCAGAAAATCTGACAACTGACGCTTAATTTACCGAATGAATGGAAATAACAATGTACTCCTTCACCGTTTATCACGTGCAACCACGTCTCTCTCTCTCTCTCTCTCTCTCTCTCTCTCTCTCTCTCTCTCTCTCTCTCTCTCTCTCTCTCTCTATAGGACCATCAACAAAGAGACAGTAAATGACTGGAACGGGTAAACACCTAAGGACACATAGTTATCAACAGAGACAACAATCATGCAGGTAAGATACTGTTTAACTGAAAATACTGAAAAGAAAATATCTCGATGTGTGTTAATGATACATTATGTAGTCTCCAACCGATCAAATGTAATGTAAATAATAACATTTCAACAACGTGTTCAGATAAACAGTTTTAAAACGCGAAGAAAATAAACCTGATTCTTTCGCCAATCTATTCCGTGCCTTTTACTTTTAAGTTATTTGAAACTTTAAGCCAGTCCACACATTCGTAAATGTTCATTTTCAAACGCTTTGGAATAGCTACATAATTCTTTCGTGGGAGGTTTTAAACTTTTGAAAAGCTTAACCATTCATTCATAATTTTCGACAAGGTGAATTAATTGTTCTACACTCGATCACATGTAAGAATTTCTATCGAAATATAATTCCATTGTTTATCGGATCTAATTTGGCAAATAGTCTACCTGTCAAATGAATTGGCCCCGTAAACTAACGACCCTTTTTGAATAAATTAGTTGATGGATGACCCATATACCTTTTTTTGTTTTTTTTGTAGAGCCCAAATGGTTTAAAATGATTAAACTAAGTAAGTGTTAAGGGACAGTGTTTAAACAAAGATTTTGTATGAACTGTAAGATTAATGACCAATGTCTTTGAAGTCCATGTCCATTTGTATTCCATTTTACGAGTGTAGTCCATCATTAGACTGAGGTGATGCAGGCAGAAATCAGTGAGGTGCATCACAGTTCAGCCGGCCGGTAATTTCAGTGAGGTCCATCCTAAATCCAAGGTTCGGGCAGTGGCATATGAAGTATCCCATGTCTTATTGTTGGAGTTGGCATCAGTTCATCCTCTGAAGTCCATCGTAAAAGACTGAAGTTATGTTTGGCTGGCACTGGCTGCTGTTAGTCATCATCACTCAGAGACACATAGCAGTGGAGTCCAACACAAAGCAGGAATGGAGCTGGATCCAGCCGGTTCTGGTTACCTCAGGATAGGAGTCCCGAGGTTGAGACAGGAAAACTAATAGAATAATATTAGCATAAATGCCATTTAATTTATTGCAGATTTATAGATGTTTCTAGTTTCCGGTTCTGGTAGACCTAACTAAAGCAGCCTAATTGTGAGTTGAGGTATATATTAGGTGTACGACTGGCTAAATAGATGAGTCTTTAGTCTAGACTTAAACTGAGTGAGTGTGTCTGCATCTCAAACAGTGTTAGAGACTTTTCCATAGTTTAGGAGCCAAATATGAAAAGGATCTACCTCCTTTTATTGATTTTGATATTGTAGGAACTATTTACAGGCCAGAATTTTGCGATCGTAATGAACATGATGGAATATAGCGTGGTTAAAGGTCACTATACTGTGGAGCTTGACCATTCAAAGCTTTGTAGGTAGTAAAGATAATTTTTAAATTAATACAAAATTTAACAGGTAGCCAATGTAACGATGATAAAATGGGGCTAATATGATCATATTTCTTGGTTCTAGTCAGCACTCTGGCTGCTGCATTTTGAACCAATTGAAGTTTATTTTTTGATCTTGCTGGACATCCTCTCAGTATTTGTCTTGGGAAGAACCCTAAACCATTTTCATCTACCAAGTTTGTTGGATTGTGACTTGTTATAACCAGTAATCTGATTATTGTTTAAGAGTATGCCTTAATTTAGACTACTTTAGAGCAGAATGTGTCAAGAATTTGATATCATACCTGCCCTTTATGTTCCTTGGCTAACATAATTGAAGAGCTTTTGGAGGAAATGGGGAAAAAGGATCATATTATATTTTAATATCTCTTCCAGATTTCGTTCGTTCAATGGGTTTTGCTTTTGGATTTTTTCACATTGTTTTCTATATCTCTCAAAATCATCATTATGACTTAAATATACTGTATATCATTTCTAAATTAATAATTTTATCCAGATTTGTTTTTAATATTTTACAAAATAACTTTGCATATTCCTAGCATGCTGGTGTTATTTGTGCTATATACAAGTTCTGTCTCATACATTATATCGTAGAAAACAAAGAACATAGACAATTACACAAACACAGGTATTCACGGGTGACATACAACAACAATGGTGGCACAGCTTATGTAATAGTTGGCAAAGGAACTGTGCATTCAAATGTCTGTTGTCTGATTCTGTCCTTTTTGCTTGACATTTCATGACAGTTTAAGATTGTCTTTCGCAGAAGAATTGTGGCTCCTGGAACATCCAGTAACCAATAATTGGTGTGGAGTCAGCAGAGATATTTGCTTCTCCTATTTGCAAGAAGATGCAGAGGCGCAAGTATATTTAAGACTTGAAATCCCTTTGTACCTTGTTATTTTTTTAAAATCCAACTGCAGCACATGAGATGTAAGCTATTTTGAAAATGAGCCAGATTTGTACTTCCTATGTCTATTTTTATCTTTTTCGACCATTGGCATGTTTATTTAAAGCAAGTAGTGTATAATATTTCAATGTGTTGCTTACATCAAGTAGATACCACAGTGTACTGTTGGCACATTTCTGCCAACTCCTTGACATCCTCATCCTTTTGATCATTATTCCTAGAAAAAGAAGGAGATTGAGAATTGAATTAAATTGAAAATTGAGATGCAGCTTTAGACTATATAAGGGACTCACAGTCTTAAGTGATTCAATTTAATATTGGCTTTGCGTGTTGGCAGAGGGAAGAAACTGTAATGAGATTCAAACACAATATAGCTGACTATTATTTAATATTTCAGTAAACATTTTGCCCAACCTTAAATAAGAACATTTCTTACTAGAACATTTCTTAATAGAATCTGAAAAGCACCCAAAGTACAGAGTACTAGTGGGACTGAAAGCATACGTGTGCACATTTTGGAAGCGTAACAATAAAGTATCTTGAGGACATATTATTTTTGTCAGCTTTACATCAGCATTCATCTAACTTTGGTTCCAAACATCCATGTACTGTCTAAATGATGTTATGTTTTTTGCTTTCCTCTGTATTAATTTGCTGTGCTTAGTTTGGAGACATTTAGGAATCGGCTGTCATAACAGTTTTCTCCACTGTTTCTCCATTTCCTTTATTATACTGACAGCAGTTTGCCATTTAATTTTTTTCTTGCAAGCCTACTTTAGCTGAAACATTTGCTCAGCTAGTGCCACTCTAGATCCTGCTCAGCAACATGTGCTCTACAATATGTTCAGATAGTGCTGCTCAAGTATCTGCTTAGCTACTATAGATCCTGTTCGGTTATATTTACATTTACATTTATTCATTTGGCAGACGCTTTTATCCAAATCAACTTACAAAAGAGGGAAACGTAAGCAAATCATCTTAAGGAGGCAGTGTTACGAAAAGTGTCATACAAAGTTTCACTATCATCAGAGTAGTATACAAAACAGGTTTTAGTACAACAAGAATTGTTAAAATTATTATGATTATTATTATTTATTTATTTTTTTAAGTGACTGGTTAAGTGCTCTTGGAAAAGATGTGTTTTTAGCCGTTTTTTGAAGATAGAGAGTGAGTCAGCTTCACGTATTGAGTTGAGAAAGTCATTCCACCAATGTGGTATGTTGAAACTGAAAGTCCGGGAAAGTGTTTTGGTGCCTCTTTGTTTTGGTACGACAAGGCGACGTTCCTTAGCCGACCGCAGGCTTCTGGTGTGAACGTAGCTCTGCATAAATGTTTTTAGGTATGCTGGAGCAGACCCAGTGACTGTTTTGCATGCCAGCATCAGGGCCTTGAATTTAATACGTACATGAACCGGCAGCCAGTGGAGAGAGACAAAGAGTGATGTAACATGTGCTCTCTTTGGTTCATTAAAGACCAGACGTGCTGCTGCATTATGGATCATTTGCAGAGGTCTAATAGCATATGCAGGAAGGCCTGCAATGAGAGAGTTACAGTAGTCCAGTCTAGGTATGACAAGTGACTGAACAAGCAGTTGTGTTGCATGTTCAGAGAGGAAAGGTCTTATCTTCTTGATATTGCAGAGTGTAAATATACATGATCTTGCATGTAGGCAATGTATGCTCTAGAATCAGCTCAGTACTATCTGCTCTAGAATAGGTTCAGAAAGCGCTGCTCTAAATTGTGCTTAACTAGTGTTACTCTAGATCAGGGATGGGCAACTTTGAAGGGGGCGAGGGCCAACATTTTTTCTCCATTCTACCAAGGGGCCGGAAGGCAAATCCGCACTCTAACAATGTTCACACTTTTACTCAGTTTCCTCATTATTGTGGTTAATATATACACAACTAATGCAATGTTCTTTTAAAGATTTTGTTACCTGTATTAACATTTTTATTTTACAATATTTATAAAAACTATTATAATTATTTTGTAACTGTTTTTACTAAAACATGCCATTCACATGTACAGATTAATGTTAAATTTATAAGTAATACACTTCAGACTTACATTTTCAAGAAATGCATTGCAATGCATTGCGGACAAACACAAAAATTAACAGACAACATTTTCAACCTATTAAAACAACTTATAGGTTTTAGTTAAAATCTAAATATTATCATCAATATCAATACTGGATACAAGAACATATCATTTCAGTGCATTAATACAAAACATTTCAGCACCACAAAATACATCGAACAGTCCATGTGTCAGAGAGCATTCTCTCTATTTGCAAGACTTTTCAACAATCAGTCAGACATCTCAATTGCGCATTTCTTCCTCTTATAACAACATATTCATTTTTGCATGAAACATTAGTTGTCATTGGTGATTCCTGTACTGTAACAGATTTCGTTAAAACTTTTGATGCCTTTTACCCTTGAATTTTATTTACCCTTTACATCTGTGAGGAGAGCAGCTCTGGTGTATGTATCACTCATACTGTACGCCTCTTTGATCAATGGTGTATTTGCAGCTCAAATTTAAATCTTTAATGACAGATTTTGTATCCAGGCAAACAAAACACATGGGCACACCTGCGTACATTAACAATAGCACACGCTATGTCACTGACAAGCTGAGGTAAAATTTAGCTCAATTTACCTTATAAATGTTGAGGAAGTGTAAGATGTTACTTGCTAGAATCCTAGAGTGATCAGCAGGTCTGATAAGAATAAGTGACCTCTTCTGGTCAATGATTGCAATGACATCATAAACTGAATGCTATCTTTAAAAAATCCCTTTTTTAAAAAAAAAGCTACAAGATACAAGTTTTCATCAATATGGTATATTTTCATTTGCAGCACCCCAAAGAAGCTCATAGACTCCACTGTTGATTTTGCAGCATCTACAATGACTAGGTTTAGACTGTGGCTAGCGCATGGCATGAACAGTGCTTTTTTGTTAATATACAGCATCCTCTTCTGCACGCTGTTATTTTCCACCCGCACATTGATCCCGTTATCATATGCCTGCCCCATGCATTTTGAGATATCCAATCCTAACTTCTCCATATGCTTCAGGAAGACATCTGTTAGGCCTGCACCTGATGTGTCAAGCACTGATAGGAAACTGACAAAATGCTCACAAACAGTAGCCCCGACACTGACTTGGCATTTGAGAATGTGCAGTGACACAGAGAGCTGCTCTATGTGTCCAGTGTCGGTGGTGCAGTCTATTATCACAGAGTAGTAATTTGATTTTGTTATACCCTCTCTATTATTGCTTCCAGTGTCTTGTCTCCAATAAGTGTGATTAGCTCATTTTCTATGGTTTTCCCCATGTAGTGGTCAGCAATCTCTTTTTCCTCTGCTCATCTGATGCATTCGCACATCACTGGGTCGAACTTGGCCAGCAAGTCCAACAGACCTAGAAAGTTCCCATTATTTGGTTCATGTATTGTGGTATTGTTGCCATGGAAAGCAAGGTTTCCTTCAGCAAGGTGACAGACTATGACAATGAACCTCTTCATGACTTCATCCCAGTATTTTTTTCCAGCATCTGCATTTCTTGGTAAGTGCTGTCAATGGCACTGTGCATTCTCAAGCACGTTTCCAGCTCGTGCCAGCTATCTATGTTAGCACAGTGCGCATTTGACTTCTCATGATCCTGGAGTGTGAGAGTGAGTCACTCCTACATTCTGATGCAGGTGAGACTTTGCTTGCCAAATAGGGTACAGCAGAAACAGAAGATTGAATTGGATGATTGTGAGTATACTAACCATTACCTACGAATGTTTTTTTCCATTGTTCATCTTCATAAAATATCTGTCCTTGATAAAAATTATGTCGTGATTGGCTCTGTGGAAAGTTAATGTCCTCTAACCTAACAATATCGATCTGTTGGTCACTGGTAATATGTGCTGGCCATTGTGCCGGATCAGTCTCTGTGAATGCTAGTAGGACCTTCTCCTGTGCTGGAGTGCTGGTGGTGGTATCTCCATCACCTGTCTCAGTTGTAGGATTGTCATTGTGTGGTGCTTGTTCATCAAACAATAAAGTTTGGTCATCATTATACCACCACCTGTTTGAGTAGAAGGGTTCACATTTCCATTGTTCTTCTGATTAGCATCATCTCCCATATCACTAGCCCCAGTTGTTTGGCTAGCATGCTGTGACAGACCGCCGCTTGTTTGGCTAGCATGCTGTAAAAACCTGCCAATGACTGCGCAGGTTACAAATGCTGGACCAAAGAATGAGGTCACTTTTGGAACACTATTTAGACGTTTTCTTTTGTTGTTTAATATTTTGTTTTTCAGCATCACTAGGATAGGTGTGTTTCATTTTCGTCTCACAAGTAAGGTCCTTGCTAGCTGTTGTGTTGTTCAGCCAGGTCAAGTTCAGTGATTGCTCAGATGTCAGCCGAGCGTCTAGTAATGGTTGAAGCAGTGTACAGTGTGTCATCTTTGAATGAAGTTATCACAGCTTACCAGTCAGCCACCAAGGCCACAGTATAGCTATATAAAGTCCTTAAACTGTTTGTGTTTGAAAGAGAGATAAGATATAGTGAAGTTGTTTCATGTACTTTATAGTTCTTCATTTTTTCCCTGTAAGATGTAAGATTCTCTCTTGTGGCAATATTTGCCTTTGATTCATGTTAGCCCTCAAAAACAATGTCCCCAAGATGCTGGCCTCTGATATTTTATTAATGCTGTTTTTAGGGATTTTTAATTATTTAGTGATCTTCTGAATGTTCAGAGCAATGCTTACTGTCTTTTCATATTCAAATAGGAAATAAGGTAAAAGTGTGGGCCCTCCCACGATGCCTTGCGCCATTCAAGATGAATAACAGCTTATAGGCACACGCACACACATACACACACACAAGCAGACTCTCACAGAAACTGTATGTCCATTTCCATGAGGACGAGAGCACAAGTACAATTCCTTGAGGAAATTTTTTTTTCATATAATGTATTCTACTATGCTTTAGACACTTTTCTCACTCTGACTTAACTTTTTCATGCATTCCTCTCTGCGTCTCTTTATAATGTGTGTCTCACCTCAAATAACTTTGATGCTTTCTTCATTTACAGTGTACTTTAACTGAAATTCTGATGTCATTATGTAAAAACTGATGCCATCTCACAATGCCTGTGGTAAAAATCAAAATGGTACACCAGTGCTGCCCTACCGAGCAAGCAGCCTGACAATACAGCTGGATTTTGACATCTGTCTTAGTTTATCATAGATAAGTCTATGATAGTCTTTCCTAAGCTTTCTACTGTGTTCAACCTCCTTGACTTGCTTTTAAGATCTGCTCTCCTGCAATGTGTTTTCTCATTGTCTCTTTGCTCCAGGCAGATGGACTGAAGGGCGTGGATGGCGGTCTGATGGCTGATGCCAACAGGCGGGATGGAGACACCAGCAGGCAGAGGGAGAGTGACGGGAAGTGGCATAAACCACACATCTCTCACAAATCCCTCAAGAAATGCTGTCTGGTCAAATGGATCATTGCCAGTGCAGCGTCCCAGGGCTCAAGTATGACTTTGAAAAACTCTTTTGTTATGATCGCTATACATGCTATAGTTTAGAGTGAAAGGAACAAATTAGAGAAAAGGGAGGAGTTTATTATGTATATACTAAACTATATATAGTACTATCTATCTAACATAGTGCCTGCTGCATTAGTCTCTTTTTTGCCTAGTGAAGTTACTGTACTGCCTCACTAGGTACTTAACTTGATATTTGTCATATTTTCCTTCTTTTACAACAGCACTTTCTCACTCTTCCTCTCATACTCTCATTCTCTCTCTCTCTCTCTCTCTCTCTCTCTCGCTCTCTCTCTCTCTCTCTGTATGCGCATGTGTGGAGTGACTGTGGGGAACAAGTGGAAAGAGTGTGTGGTGGTATTGAGTGAGTTTCAAACTTTTTCTTCTTTTCTGTGTTTATTTCTTCTGAATATTGCTTTGAATTAGAAGATAGGGCATTAGAGTGCTGATTTTTGTCAGCATAGCTGATAGAAATGGGCTCAGTTCCTAGGATGGTTTTTCCTGTTTGTCTGCTCGGCATGCGTGCAAGTGCACGCCGGCAGATTAATCAATATCCAGTGTTTTGGTTGCTATTAGCAGAGAAATAGGTGCATAAAACATCATGCCTGCTTCTAGAACTAATAAAGCAATGGTTGTATTCCTGAAAGAAGTTGAAATGGTTAATCATTTAGTGGACTGTGGTTTTACTGTCCAGGATGTTTTTGTTCCAGTGTTACCTTTATCTAACCTCTCGAAAAAGGTGATGTTGTCAAACATACTTCCGTTTCTCACTGATAAAGCGCTCAAGTCTATTTTAGCTCAATATGGAAAATTGGTTGGGCCGATCAAAATGATTCCTCTGAGTTTGAAAACCACAGAGCTGAAACATGTCATGTCAATCAGACGTCAGGCTATCATGATACTACATACTGAATTTGCGATAGTTGAGGTGTCTGTTAAATTAACAGTGCTTGGTAAAGACTATACGATCTTTATCAGCACTGAGTCTATGAAATGCTTTGTCTGTGGAAAACATGGTCACATTAAAACAGCCTGTCCTGTGTTTAAAGAGGCTCAGAATGTAAGGAATGTTTCTGAATTTAATTCAGAGCAGAATCCGAATGCTCTGGATGATAATGATCCGGCTAATGTGAGTAATGAAAGCGCGACAGCTGATTCGAAAGCTGAAAAGTCCACGCTTACCGAAGTCGGAGAACAATTGCGTCCAGGTTGTAGTGTTGAGATCACTGAGACAGATGTGAAAATGACTGATTCTAGACAGAGTGGAATGAATGACAGTGTGGAGGCTGTTGGTGAGTTATGGGCTCTAAAGTCAGTGATGTCTCGAATGAGACATCAAGTAGTAACGTGTCTTACACTGATACTGATTTGATGACGATAGTGATTTGGATAGTGAGTGTTTGGATTGAATTACTGAGGATTTGGCTGAATTTAATTCACAGGATATTACAAAGTCTCGTTATTATACTGTGGAACAACTAAAGTATTTTTTGAATGCTTCAAAAAAATCAGAGAAAGCCAAAGATCGAAACGTTCTTTCCTAAATTAAACAAATTTTTATTGAATCTTCTGTAATAGCCATGAAGAAATCAACATTAGAAGAACTGGATCAGCCTAAGCATTATCAACTAAAGAAGTATGTGAATGCTGTCAGAAAAAGAATAAAGAAAAGCCACTAAAGAATTATCATGTACAACAAATTACATCAGTATTGGATTTTATATCTCTTCTCTTTTTTTATCCTGATGGTATCCTTTAACATTGGATCCTTAAATATAAATGGTTGTAGGGATGTACGAAAGAGAGCTACTTTATTTAAATCCTTGCGCCTTAAAAGAACAGATGTAATTTTGTTACAAGAGACACATACTGATGCCTGTAATCAAGCAGAGTGGATAAATGAATGGGAGGGCAACATTAACCTTAGTCATGGTACAAATCTGAGTGCTGGTACTGCATTTATATTTTCAAAGCATGTAAAAGATGATCCAGTTTTTTTAGAAATAATACCTGGATGCATGTTGTGAGCTGATTTAATGATACACAATAATAGCTTTTCTTTTTTAACATATGTGATCCTAATATAGGAAGTGAGCGTAGTGATTTTTTTGAAAAACATTCTGAAGAATTGTTGAAATGTTCTCAAGATAAGATTGTTGTAATAGGTGGTGATTTTAATTGTACTGTAGATCATAAATTAGATAGGAACCACGAGGAACCTCAACCTGGTTCAGCAGATGTATTTAAATCTTTAATTAATAGACATAATCTGGTAGATTTGTGGAGCGATGCTTACCCTCATGTTAAACAGTATACTTGGCTAAAAATGAATTCAAATAATATTTCTGCTTCGAGACTGGATCATTTTTATGTTGAGGAGTGTAACAAAGGAAGATTTTTTGGTAGCTGTATCTCACCAACATCATTGTCAGATCATCATTATATCTCCATGATTATGTCTGTCCTGTCACCTAAACCATATCAGTCACACTGGCACTTTAATAATAGATTACTTAAAGATCACATCATTGTGCATTCTTTTGGCTGCTTTTGGAAGTCTTGGAGAGAAGAGAGATCTAGTTATACATCTCTAAGTTAGTTGTGGGATTTGGGAAAAGTGCAGATAAAGACATTTTGCCAACAATATACTGCACATAATACTGAAAACTTGAAAAGATATTGGAGGAAGAAATTCTTCAGCAAAGCTACAATACTGATGGAGGCAGATTATTTTCAACTGATATCATTAAAGTGAATAAATGCCTTTTGAAGGATTTATTGGAAGAAGAGGAGAAGGAAACTCTTGTGAGAACAAGATGTATAAAGTACAATTATATGGATGCTCCAACTGCCTTCTTTTTTGACTAGCGAAAAATTCAAGAGAGCAGAAATTGTTTCCTAAACTGAAACTTTCTAATGGCAATGAAACTACTAATCAATGATAAATTATGTGCATATATATATATATATATATATATATATATATATATATATATATATATATATATATATATATATATTAATAATTCATTTCCTTTTATGAGAAACTCTACCAGTCAGAAAATTGTGATGAAGCAGCAGTTGAAGAACTTCTTCTAGATCTTCCACAGTTGTCTATGAAAGAGAAGATGGAGCTGGAGAGATTTCTGACATTTTCTGAGCTGTCAAGTGCTATGCAGGGGTTGAACAGTGGTAAATCACCTGGATTGGATGGTCTTTCTGCTGAGTTTTACAAAAGCTTTTGGAATGTGCTTAGACAAGATTTGCATAACGTTTTTCTGGAGTCCTTTAACCAAGGTATCCTACCATTGAGTTGTCGAAGAGCAGTGCTGACATTAATACTCAAAAAAGGGGATCTTGAATAGTTAAAGAATTGGCGTCCTGTGTCATTATTGTGTACTGATTTTAAAATACTGCCAAAAGCTATAAACAATAGCTTAAAGAAATGTTTGGCAACTATAATTCATGAGGATCAGTCATACTGTATCCCCAAAAGGACAATTTTCGATAACCTTTTTTTGTTAAGAGACATTATTGTAGTTGCCAAAAAACATCAAAATGATATTGGACTCGTGTATCTAGATCAGGAAAAATCTTTTGACAGAGTGGACCATTTATACTTACTAATGACTTTGAAGGCCTTTGGCCCGCTATTTTTCTCTTGTATCAAACTGCTATATAGTGAAACAAATAGTATGCTTTGAATTAATGGTTGCATGACTAGGCCGTTTGCAGTAACAAGAGGCATAAGGCAAGGATGCCCTCTTTCAAGACTTTTATATTCAATATCTATCGAACCTTTACTGTCATCTTTCCAAACGATTCTATGGACTTGATGTTCCTAGGTTTCCAGAAAGTCCACCTATAAAACTGACAGCATATGCAAATTATAGTTTTTATTAGAAACACTGATGATATGACTGCTTTGAATTCTAGTTTAAAAATCTTTCAGAAAGCAACATCTGCTAAAATTTATTGGGATAAGTGTACATCCGTGCTGCTTGGTGAGTCGGCTTCCACAACATTGCACATGGATTTAAGATGGTTTTAAAGTTCTTGGGATATATTTAGGAACTGATTTTTACATAAAAAAAAAGAATTGGGAAGGCCTAGCTGACGAAGTTACAGGGAGACTACAGAAGTGGAGGTTGATCCTTCCAAAGATGTGTTTAATTGTTAACAACTTGGCACCCTCACAGTTATGGCATAGATTTACTGTGTTAGATCCTCCTGTAGAACTACTTATTACAATTCAAAAAGCTTTTGTAAAATTTTTTTGGGATGGATATCATTGGCTTCCTCCTGGAGTTTTATATCTCCCAGTGATTGAACGAGGACAAGGACTTACAAATTTGAAGGCAAGAGTTGATACAGTGAGACTTCAAACATTAAACAAATTGCCATACTGTTCAGATAAGATACCCTGGATTGCATATAGTTTGTCTATTTTACAAAATATTGGGGGAATTGGATTAGATAAGCAGTTGTTCTTAATTCAAAAACCTTTTGTTTAAAAAAATAGGTGGTTATATTTTTAATTTGTATGTGTCTGTTTTCCAAGCCTGGCAATTGTTAAAGAAGATTAGAGAGGATAGTGAACATTATGGTGTTTTGGAACCATTTTTCTTTAATCCTCTTTTTAAAACAAACTCTTCAATTTCAAGTTCAATGATTGATAAGTTTTTAAAGATAGGAATAGCTACTGTAAATGACTTAATTGATTCTACAAAAAGTCAATGGCATGCGACCAGATCAATAGCTGATCAAGTTGGGCTTAGATCAGAGAGATATTTTGAAGGGTTGATTGAGGAGCTTAAAAAATCCTTTCCTCAATCTTTCTTGACCTATGTAAACAATTTTATTGAGAATGGTGGAACGCCTTTGATGTTTCCGGATCTTAGAGTAAACATTTTTGAATTGGAGGAAGATTTAAATAATACTTTGTTATTAAAGGGGTTTAAAGATGTATTGTTCCAAAATGTTGAAAAGAAGATGCTGTATTTTATGTGTGTGAAATCCTTGTTTTATACTCAATTGAAAAGACGCACTGATACTAAATGGAGAGAGTATCTATCAGTATCTATCTTCAGAAATAACTCCATCATGGAGGTGTTTGTATAAGCCCCCTATTCCCAAGAGCTCTGGAGATCTCCAGTGGAGAGTGCGCCATTGTGCTGTGTCGACAAATAGTTTTGTGTCAAAATTCAATGGAATGGTTTTATCTGTATGTCCTTTTTGTAATATTCTTGATACTGTTTGATTGTTTTAGATTAACTTCTTTGTTTGAACTGTAAAACAAAATATTCACTGAGCTTGTTTTTATGTTTACAAATAATTTGTTCATTTTGGGTTTAAAGTACAAGAAAAAATGGAAAACACAGTGTACGCTTGGTAACTTTCTAGTAGGGCAGGCGAAGTTGGCTATCTCAAAATCCCACAATTGTTAAAATGAGCTGACAAATATTGATTTGGTTGGAATGTTTAAATCCTTAGTAGAGTACTGGGTTGCTGTAGAACATGCATATTGTAAATTAACAAATATGTTTGTTTGTTTTTTATGCGAGGTGGAGTGCTCTTTACTTTTTGACAGTTATGGTTTAATTGGTGATATGCTTTGTTGTTTTTAACTAGTTGTTTGATTAAAAGAGTTTTAAAAGTCAAAGTGTCTCTCTCTCTCTCTCTCTCTCTCTCTCTCTCTCTCTCTCTCTCTCTCTCTCTCTCTCTCTCTCTCTCTCTCTCTGTCTTTGCTTTCATCCTCCTTCACTGATCCTCCCCCTGGTTGCCCTAGGTGTTCTTCTCTCACCAAAACTGTGTTGTTTTTGTTAATTATCTTTCTAAAGACTGAGATGTTGTAGTCACAGCTATAATAAGCAAGGTTGGTACATATGGTATTTAATATGGAAATTGTGTCAGACGCAGTCTGCTCAGGGACTGCAAAAGGTGACAGTGTGTGTCTTTGCTGAAACATCCGGTGTAAATAATTGAGAGAGCACCCCTGTGTATGCAGACAGTGAGTAATGTAACATGTTTGTGTCTACATCTGCAGGGCTGAGACCCCAGATCCCTTTAATCCCTCTATCCCATCAGCATTTCTTTCAGCCTTTTGTGTCATAGTGTAAAATCTGTTTCTATATTCAGCACAGCCTTTAGCTACTGATATAACAAAAATGTTCACTTCTCAATTTGATTTGCTTGATCCTGTGTAATTTCGGTAATCCATTATGTGTGCATTTCAAAAAGACAGATGCAACATTACATTTCTTACAACCTTGTATTCCAAAGATTTTAAGTGTTTCTTTTTTAGAGGCTGGACCTGTGACTAAAATATTATAATGCTGAATCAGTTGCAATAATGTGGTCCTGTTCCACCACTTGAAATCAACCATCTAGAACTCTGTGGCTGTCTTGTATCAGTCATACCTATATGTATTTTTTTATTCATTGTACAACCTTAGTCTATGAATGGAGAATGCTCCCATTACTTAATCCTCTATAGAAGAGTATTATATAAGTAATAAATGCTATTTTTGTGAGTCAAGTATTTAGGAAGGCCTTACTCCTGTAACAATGCTGGCAATGACAGGCAGACGATGACGATGATGATGAAGTGAAGAACCCAGGTGCAGTTTATTTACATTAAGATTGATATATCAAAATATGAAACCAAAATAAAAAAACTTAACTATAAAATAAAACATAAACACGAACTTGACTAAACATGACTTGACGTGACTCGACTTACCTTTAAAGACATGACATGGAGCAGACTCAGGCGTGGCTGTGACATGGCATGGCGGCCGTGAAGTGAGATGCTGGTTCGGCGGTCGTGACGTGGGACACTGGCTCAGCGGCCGTGACGTGGGACACTGGCTCGGCGGCCGTGACGTGGAACTCTGGCTCGGCGGCCGTGACGTGGAACTCTGGCTCAGCGGCCGTGATGTGGGACGGTGGCTCGGCGGCCGTGATGTGGAACTCTGGCTCGGCAGGCCGTGACGTGGAACTCTGGCTCGGCGGCCGTGACGTGGAACTCTGGCTCAGCGGCCGTGACGTGACGTGGAACTCTGGCTCGGCGGCCGTGACGTGGAACTCTGGCTCGGCGGCCGTGACGTGGGACTCTTGCTCGTTATCCACCTCCCCCACAGTGAACGATGAACCACTTATCAGTAGGGCAAGGTCAATATACTGAGTCAGGCTGTAGGTACTCCAACCATCAGGCATCAGCGAGGAGACGGCTCATTCAGCCCAAAATGGAAACAGTCCTTGAGGGCAATCTCATTAAAGTCAACCCTGCAGGCCAGAGTGCAGAAGTCCTTTACATATTCCTCCAGGGGACGATATCCCTGACGTAAACGAAGAAGCGGAACTGCTGGGTTCATTTTGTGGTCAGGTATTCTGTAACAATAATGGCAATGATAGGCCGATGATGACGATGAAGTGAAGAACCCAGGTGCAGTTTATTTACATGAAAAGTGATATATCCAAATGTGAAACCAACCAAACAAAAACATGAATTTGACTTGACTTGACTATAAAACAAAACATAAACATGAACTTGACTTGACTTAAACAAAGTTACATAAACAATACCTGACCATGGACAATGGCAAACATGAGGGCTAACTTCTTGGACTTGGGAGAACACATGACAGCGATAGCCAATGAACACACAGAACTCTAAATAAGATAAAGAGACTACTAACAAGCTAATGAAACAATGAACAAGAACATGGAAAACACATGACAAGATCACATGACAATGAAACAGAAAAAACATGGCATTGAACTATTTTACCAAAATAAAAGACATGAGCAAGAACACATAAAACCATGACAACTCCCTCCCTCTGTGAATTTGGAGGATTATTACAAAGCTGTACATTTCTCATATGCTAAAATGCACTAAACCAATATATTAAATAAGCACAATAATTTTTTATTTAGATGCTGTAACACTGATAGTACACTGCCAGAAAATTAACTTATTTAAATTAGCAGTTAGCACTAAACCTAGTAGTTCATAATCTAGATATTGAAGATAAATAGGCATCACTTTAAGACTTTAAAGGATTGCATGTACATATATGGTTTTGGCAGATGCGACTTCTGGTACATTCAAGGTATACAGTGCATTCATAAAATATTCAGACCCCTTAATTTTCTTTTTTTTTTAAATCTATTTTATGTTGCAGCCTTACGCTAAAATGCTTTTAACAAAAAAAAAAATCACATCAGTCTACACTCCATACCCCATAATGACAAAGCTAAAACCATATTTTTGATAACTTTACAAATTTATTAAAAAGAAGACACTTTTTTTACATAAGTATTCAGACCCTTTACTATGACACTTGAAATTTAGCTCAGGATGCATCCCATTTCTCTAGATAATTTTTTAGATGTTTCTACACTTTGATTGGAGTTCAATTGATTGGACATGATTTGGAAAAACACACACCTGTCTATATAAGGTCTCACAGCTGAAAATGCATATCAGAGCAAAAACCAAGCCATGAGGTCAAAGGAACTGCCTGCAGAGATCACAGACAGGATTGTGTTGAGGCACAGTTCTGGGGAAGGCTATAAAATGTTCAGCTGCATTGCAGGTTCCCAAGAGCGTAGAGTCCTCCATAATTATAAAAATGGAAGAAGTTTGGAAAAACCAGGAGTCTTCCTAGAGCTGGCTGCCCGGCCAAACTGAGTAATCGGGGAGAAAGGCCTTTGTAAGAGAGGTGACCAAGAACCCGATTGTCAATCTGGTTGAGCTTCACAGATCATGTGTGGAGATGGGAGAAATGTGCAGAAGGACAACAATCACTGCATCACTCCACCAATCTGGACTTTATGGCAGAGTGACCATACGAAAGCCTCTCCTCAGTGCAAGACACATGAAACCTGCATCATGTCTGGAGAAATCCAGGCACATTCATCACCATCCATAGACTTAAGTTTTTAAGTACTAATAACTGAGTTCAAAAGTTCAAAATTGAGGCTATCGGGAATACCTGTATTTGCTTGTGCTTGAAATATTTTAATTATGTTTCCTTTGTCAAAAGCAACTTTTTAAAAAAAAACTTTTTTAGTTTTTTTTTAGGGACACAAAATATTTTTTCTTTAAAATTGATAGCTTCTAAGATCTAAAATGTATCACAGAAAGATACCAGGACATAATCCCAAGCAGACTCAGACCAAAAAAAATCTCCTGACTTCATCACCACTGTACTTTATACTCTGAGCCCAACAGATGGCAGTGTTCCTTTGAATATGCAGCGAATGTGGACACATTATTTGTATACGCTTATAATTTAGGATGTGAGCGCAATAAAATACCTCACAAATCACAATTTATATAACATTTAATAACTAGTGAAAAGTCAACTTCATACATTCTGTTTAAAAGTAAAATATAAAATGTACATGTACTGTACATGTACAAAAGATGCATGTACTTTGACATCAACTGTGGCAAGAGCTACCTGTAGGTCCCGAAATTACATTTTAGGATTGTTGGAGACTTCTTTAATCATCTTGCGGTCTGCTCTTGGGCTGAACTTGCTAGGACGGCCTGACCTGGACATGTTGGCAGTTGTTTTAAATGTTATCCACTTGTAAATTATTTTCAGTCAGTGGAAAGGCTCCTCCACAATCCTCTCTAACGATGTTCTAATCTTTTGCACCTGATGTGGTGCACCTAATTTTATGCATTTTAAGTAGTAAATAATTGTGGGGGTGTCCTATCTTTTTCCTCACCAAAAATTGCATTTCTGTTAAGTACATTTTACAAATAATTTTAAAAAGACATTTCTTCAGTTTTATTAGTTTATTTATATTACCTCCATCTCTTTAACAATAATGTTAAAATGAAGATATAATATTCATATGTTGAAAAAGACAAATTCTTTCATGGGGTGAAAAAGTTTTTCATCTTTTTCACATGACTGTAGAAAGAACTGCACTACTTAAGTTAATGTAACTAGATGCAAGTAGAATTAACTTATATATGTTATTTAATTTGTTGTTTCAACTTATTAATTTGAATTGAATGTACTCAAGTTTTTGTCATACAGCTTAAATAATGATTCTAGGTCAATCATTAAATAAACTTATTTCTCCACAGAAATGCATGTATACCTTCATTTCCGTTGCACATGCATAAAAAGCGAGTGTTAACAGGGTCCAACTTGACCAAAGGGGACACAGATCATCATAATGGTGACATCACTAGAAACAACTAATTGCAACAAAAAAACATTATAAATACTACAAAAGAGCTAAAACCTCTATGAATTGTTAATAACAACTATTTAAATGCCCCATAATTTCCTTTCAACCAAGCAAACTGAAATCATTAAAGCGCAAGGAATTCCCATTGAGTACAATTTTGTACGGAATTGTTTGAGTTATTAACACTTAAAATAAAAGGTTATGAGTTATGAGCACAAAACATGACATTTCAAGAAATATTTAATTAAGACAACTTGATTTTTCAACATAAGGGTTTACAGTGTGGAGTTCTAGAATGGCATACTACTACTCTTACTGTTTCTAACTTTCTACCATAGCTATATGCTGCTGAATTAAGAAATAGTAAGAGTAGTGTTGAAGTGTGCCATTTCAAACTCAGCAGATCTGTTTCTTTTTTCTTTTCTTTTTTATAGACAGCGCATACTGTGTAGTACGCAGTTTGCAGTATGCTGGTATTCTAGTATTCTATTACTAAACTATACTGAACTAAAAAGTATTATTAAAACTCCAATAGATCAGCCCATGTTTTCTTAATTTTCTCATTGATTTATATTGTTTCGAGTTTTCTGTTTATCCCTTAGCAGAGGGCATGCATATGTGGAAGATTTCATGATCCAAAGTGCTGACAATTCTTTTTGAATGTAGGATATAAAGTATGGTTTTAAAGGGATAATTCACACAATAATGAGAATTCTGTAATCTTTTATTTACACTTATGTTATTCCAAACTTATATTACTTTCTTTCTATTTGTAACGTCACGCCAGCAGAGGGAGCCCTCTCCTGAGTACTGACTGTGTGCCACTCCCTCTGCTTCACTGTTTACTTCCTGTCTCAATGATATTTAAGCATAGTCATTGTCTTGCTTAACTTGTGTATGACCATTTGCCTGCTTTAACTCGTCTTGCTTCTTGGAATTACCCCTTTGCTCTGTTGTTTCGGATTGGACTGCTTCACTGTGTTAAAACCACTGCCTGCCTTAACGTTTACGATATCTGCCTGCCGACTCTAACCTGTTAACTGTAGATTTTAATAAACATCTGCACATGGAATCAGCCTCAGCGTCCGCATCAGTACAGAATACTTCGCCACCGATAACTCCAGCAGAAGTTTCTAATCTACAGAGAGCATTTGCTTACCAAAGTGACATTCTCAAGGAATATCAAGAACAGCTGAGTAAACTACAGGCTACTAACGCATATCTCACGCAATATCTCCATTCTTTACCACCGCCCATGCCTAAGAAGGTAAGCTTTGCTTTTCCCGACAAGTTTGACGGCTCTGCAGAGCATTGCAAAGGATTTCTACGACAGGTAGAGATCTTTTTCAAACATCAGAAGGATGATTTTGAATCAGATGAGAAGAGATGCGCTTTTCTAATGACCGGTAAAGCTATTGATATTGGCCGCAGCAGTCTGGGAGACTGATCGTTTGATTCAAACTTCGTCTGCTTATTTCATTCTACAGATCAGAGAAGTATTTGAATACCCGGCAGGGGGTATGGATATTTCAACTCAACTCGTGCAATTGAATCAAGGCCGACGATCAGCCGCTGAATATGCTATCGAGTTCAGAACGATCGCAGCTCTGAGTGGTTGGAATGATGTTGCACTCAAAGCCATGTTCCAACGAAGCTTGAATATTGAGTTACAGGCAGAATTCGCTTGCAAAGGTGAAAACTGTTCATTCTCTGAGTTCGTGACGCTCGCTATCAAGATCGATATCCTCATGCGCAACTGCCCCGCTAAATCCAGGACACCCTCACAGAGAATCGCTGCAACTAATCTACCTTCTCAAATATCCAATCCATTTATAACTACTGCTCAATCTGGCCCTGAACCCATGCAGTTAGGAGTCACAAAACTCTCTAGGGAGGAGAAATCCCGACGGCTGATTCACAATTTATGTTTCTACTGTGGAAACTCAGGCCACGTTAATGCCGTGTGTCCACTCAAAACCCAGAAAACTTCCAAATCTACTAGCCGGGTGAGTGTTGACAATTTCTCTCTTCTGTCTACCAAATTTCTCACTATCAGAGTCAAGATTACTTCTAAAAGCAACTCCACTGATTTCACAGCATTGGTTGACTCCAGATCAGCACTAAATTTAATTCATCAAAACATTGTCAGGAAATTCAACATCCCCACACAACCTTGCGACCCACCTCTCAAAATTAATGCTATTGACAATAAACCCATTGGAGAAGCCATCAACCAACAAACCTTGCCTGTAAAACTTCAAGTTGGCCTATTTCATTCGGAAACCATCTCTTTCTATGTGATTGATTCCCCCCGCCATGAAATCATCCTAGGATACCCTTGGCTATCGGTTCACGACCCAGTCATCTCATGGCGGCATGGTGAGATTACACAATGGTCATCGTTCTGCAATACACACTGTCTAAACACCACTGTAACCAAATCATGTTTAACTACGAGTATTGAAAGTCCTGATTCTAAGCCAGTCGCTATTCCGTCATGTTATCACGAATACCAAGAAATCTTCAGCAAGACCAAAGCAACACTTCTCCCACCACATCGTTCCTGGGATTGTGCCATTGACCTCCTGCCCAATGCCATGCCCCCTAAAAGTAAGATCTATCCTCTATCGCACCCCAAAACGCAGGCCATGGAAGAATACATAGAAGAAGCGCTCAGTTCAGGTTTCATTCGCCCTTCTACTTCTCCAGCGGCTGCAGGCTTCTTCTTCGTGGAAAAGAAGGATGGAGGACTTCGGCCTTGTATCGATTACAGAGGTTTGAACAATGTCACTGTCAAATTCAGTTATCCCTTACCTTTAGTACCCTCAGCTCTTGAACAACTCCGTGAGGCAAACGTATACACCAAGCTAGACCTCAGGAGCGCCTACAACCTCATCAGAATTAGAGAAGGGGACGAGTGGAAAACAGCTTTTCTGACCTCTAGGGGGCACTATGAATACCAGGTCATGCCATACGGACTAGCCAATGCACCAGCAGTCTTTCAGTCCTTCATCAATGAGATCTTCAGGGACATCTTAAACAAGTACGTGATCGCTTACATTGATGATATCCTCATTTATTCCAAATCTGAAATAGAACATCAGGATCATGTCAAGTCAGTGCTATCCAGACTACTTGCGAACCAACTTTATGTAAAAGCGGAAAAATGTGAGTTCCATGTTAAACAAACTTCATTCTTGGGGTATAACATCAGCCATCAAGGTGTTGAAATGGACAACTCAAAGGTTACGGCAGTCACTGAATGGCCCCAGCCAACCACAGTCAAGGAACTACCGCGCTTTTTAGGATTTGCCAACTTTTATCGACACTTCATTCGCAATTATAGCACTACTGCTGCCCCACTAACATCTCTGCTGAAAGGTAAACCCTCGAAATTAAAATGGACTGAAAATGCCACACAAGCCTTCACTAAACTTAAGAACAGTTTCACGACAGCACCCATCCTCAAGCATCCAGATCCCAGCTTACCATTTGTCATAGAAGTTGATGCTTCAGACAATGGAATTGGAGCAGTACTCTCCCAATGTCTTGGACAACCAGGCAAGCTATATCCCCGTGCTTACTTTTCAAGAAAACTCACGGACGCTGAACGCAACTATGATGTCGGCAATAAGGAACTTTTATCCATGAAGGCCGCAATTGAAGAATGGAGACACTGGTTGGAGGGTTCTACCCATCCATTCCTGATTATCACCGACCATAAAAACCTAGAGTATGTCAGGAGTGCTAAGAGACTAAACCCTCGGCAAGCACGCTGGTCACTATTCTTCACCATATTCCAATTCACTGTAACGTACAGACCGGGAAGTAAAAATAGCAAGGCTGATGCTCTATCCAGAATACATAGCCATCCCCAAACAGAATCCATGCCAGAACCCATTCTACCACCCTCAATAATCATTGCACCTGTTACGTGGGATCTGATGGAGGAAATCCAACGGGGGCAACAGAATGAACCCACACCACCAAGTTGTCCCCCCAACAAATAATATGTTCCGGTAAACCTTCGTGCTAGATTCATGCAATGGGTCCATACTTCACTCTGCTCAGGTCATCCAGGTATCTCACGAACACTTAGTCTCACACAAAATTAATTCTGGTGGCCATCAATGGTTAAGGATGTGGCCAACTTTGTCAAGTCCTGCTCAATATGTGCTCAGTCCAAAACACCTAAACATTTACCCTCTGGTCTGCTACAACCTCTGCCCATTCCACAACGACCTTGGTCTCACCTGTCTATTGACTTTGTCACGGATCTACCTCCATCAACCGAATTCACGACGATTTTAGTTATTATTGACCGCTTCTCTAAATCCTGCCGTCTTGTACCCTTGAAGGGCCTCCCCACTGCCATGGAAACGGCTCAAGCACTATTCCAACATGTTTTCAGAGTTTTTGGTATTCCTGAAGATATTGTTTCCGATCGGGGAACTCAGTTCACCTCACAGGTTTGGAGAGCCTTCTGCAGGCAGCTGGACATCAATGTCAGCCTGACCTCAGGATATCATCCTCAGTCCAACGGTCAAGTGGAGAGGCTGAATCAAGAAATTGGCCGGTACCTACGGTCCTACTGTGGTCGTGAACAACATCGCTGGGCAGAGTTTCTACCATGGGCAGAATATGCCCAAAACTCCTTAAGACACTCCTCCACTGGTGTCACCCCATTTCAATGCGTGCTTGGGTATCAAACCCCTATGTTCCCGTGGTCAGGTGAGCCTTCTACGGTACCTGCAGTCGATGACTGGATTCGTTGTAGTGAGAGAGTGTGGAACTCCGCTCATGTGCATCTGCAAAGAGCTGTCAGGAATCAGGAAGTCCAAGCTAATAGACGACGTCGTCCACATCCTCCCTACCAAATTGGACAAAGGGTCTGGCTCTCTACACGGGACCTCAAGTTGCGGCTACCAAGCAGGAAACTAAGTCCAAGGTACGTAGGCCCGTTCAAAATTCTAAGACAGATTAACGAGGTCACTTATCAATTGGAGCTTCCTGTTAATTATCGTGTCTCTCCCTCCTTCCATGTTTCCCTCCTTAAACCGGTCCACCCGGGTGCTGACCCCAACACTGAGAATCAGGAACCACCTCCACCGCTGGACATTGATGGGTCCCCTGCTTACGCGGTAAGGGAGTTGTTGGACTCAAGAAGGAGAGGTGGTCAGCTCCAATATTTGGTGGACTGGGAGGGGTACGGCCCTGAGGAGAGGTCTTGGGTAGCCGCCCATGATATCCTGGACCCATCTCTTATCAGAGACTTCCATCGAGCCAGACCCGATCGTCCAGCACCGCGGCCACGGGGACGCCCTCGTCGAGCGCCAGGAGTCGCTCCTGGGGGGGGGGGATTCTGTAACGTCACGCCAGCACAGGGAGCGCTCTCCCGAGTACTGACTGTGTGCCACTCCCTCTGCTTCACTGTTTACTTCCTGTCTCAATAATATTTAAGCATGGCCTGGCTAACAGGCCATTGCGAAGTATTGCCAGTTATCCTGCCTTACTAAGCGTTATTTCATAGTCATTGTCTTGCTGAACTTGTGTATGACCATTTGCCTGCTTTAACTCGTCTTGCTTCTTGGAATTACCCCTTTGCTCTGTTGTTTCGGATTGGACTGCTTCACTGTGTTAAAACCACTGCCTGCCTTAACGTTTACGATATCTGCCTGCTGACTCTAACCTGTTAGCTGTAGATTTTAATAAACATCTGCACATGGATTCAGCCTCAGCGTCCGCATCAGTACACTATTATATTTATGGAATATGAAATGAGATGTTTAGCAGAATGACAATCCCCATTCACATTCAGTGCATCATTTTTACGCACAATAAAAATGAATGATGACTGAGGCTGTCAGTCCCTAACAGTCTGCTTAACATCTCATTTTGTGTTCCTCAGAAGAAAAAAACCGATTAAGATCAGCATGATCCAGTATCCTTTAGAGAATGTTATGGTTTTGTTTTATGACAATCAGTCCAATTACAGCATGTTCATGATTCACACTTTTACACATCACTTAGTGATCCAGAGATTCACTTTTACATGTGCAGTACTTTGTTATAATTACAGGTATAATGGTTCTCCCATGTTTCCCCACATAAACAAAGTATAAATACTTGCAGATCTAAAAGTAATACCCCATGTCTGATGTATCTAACTCATAGACTATAATGCTGTTTCAGCAACAAGGCCATTAAATTAAGAGCTACACTGAGTTTTAATCACTTGCATGGAGACACTCCTTAGCAGTAGTGGGCCGTGCATTAAAAGTCTAGGTAGGCCTTCAGTTTGATTCATGCCATTAAGAAAACACAGTTTCACAATGAATAAGACACCCTATGCCTTTGGGCAGCTAACTAATAATACCAATTGACATTTTAAAAACACGTCCATGCACGAAAGCCAGAACTTGAAACAACACTTAATGCTCAAGCAAGTATAATTTTAACTGCAGCATGACTGTTTTGTGAAATGCACGTCTCATAAACAGACATTCAAAAATCATAATTTTTCATATGTATCTACCAAGGAGGTCTATAATACCTGGAAAAATCTATCTAATAATATTTGCTATTTAAATGTTGCTTGCAATAAATTTTGTTTCATCAGGGTACACAGTTATGCTGCATACCATTCAAGTTGGATGAGGGATATTCCTACTTGATATCTCCGACCATAAATGGATTCCATTCCCCGACACCGTTTAAGGAAACAAAACTGCAACGCTCCCGTTAGCTTAGCAGGGGTTTGAATCTCGTTAGAGATGTCTCCTAGCAACCCAACTGATAAACAGTGCTGCAGCGCTAACATTTGTGCTTCAGGTGTACAGTTATTAAAAGAGTTTATAATGTTTTATACATCTGTTCCTGCAGGCGTTTGTTAAACAAGCTTTAATATCATGCAATGTGGAAACAAACTCATTAATAGATATTATTTAATAAAATGAATGTTTCATTTTGTATATCTCCCCGACATGTTTGTGTGACATCATGCCCCTGCATGAGCCTACAGGTTGTAATTCTGACTTAAAGATGCATTCCATTGAACTTTTCCTAGTAGGAAGTTGTAAAATCCGACTTTCTTAGTTGAATGGAACACAGCACTACTTTTCAAAACTTGATCCGACACTGAATGCTCCAGCAGCCAAATTTACACTTAGAAAACTCCTGATGTTGCTATAATAAAGCAAAAAGCACTTACCAATTTACTTGAAGTGAAAATCAATCTTCCTTTCCTGATTAATAAATTAAGCAATCACATGGTCATGTAGAACATCTTGTGTTTTTAAATCTATAAGGATCTCTTTCTTAATGTAAAAGTGACAGTGATGACAGTCGACTTGTCAGCAAGATCTTGCGCTCTTCGCTTTCAAATTTTGCCACTTAAAGCATGATTGTGTCACTCAAGGCCTGCTAGAAGGCCTAGATCGGGACATATCCTAAAGATCACACCCACCAAGAACAAATAAATCAATCTGATTGGCTGATGTATCTGACAATCTGACTTTAGTTGCTCATTTATTTGTACTGTTGAGGGATTCTACAGAAATTCTGAAGTCCTGAGGAGGTGGAGCTCAGACTCACGCAATGCTTCAGGCATGTGATTTGTGAAACAGTTGTCACACTTCGCTTGTAAGCATCAAGGAATAAATTCTGATTGGATAAACTTTTAGTTTTTCTCTATTTGTTTGTAGATTAATTAAGAGTGTAAAGCGATTAAAAATACATGTGACTGAAAATGAAAGGATGAAAAATATGTATTTATTTGGCATGTAAGGCAAGCAGATAAGGCTTTGCTGGCCCTGAGAATTCACCACTGTTCCCTTATAATAATATAGGTAATATTCACCCTCATGCACACTATAAAGACTCTGCAAAGCATCACCTAATAGAAACTACAAAGTTTCTAATCACAAACAATATGCACAATTGCACTTCTCCACATCTCAGTGGATCAGCACTGGATTTGTATTTCAGCTGTGTAGTTGTATATTTTATGTTTATACAGTATTTAATCTGCATTTATTACTATTTATAAGTTTGCTCCTGTCCTACATCACTTACTGTAGCTTGGATAGATATCAAGCAATTCTTGTCTGTGCACATCAGTAATCGTAACTTGCATACAGACAGAGAAAGTTGGTTTTGCAAGTTGTCAGTGCCAGTGGCTTGTCCTTTATGCTCTATTGATTTACCCCAATGCTCACTGATGCCTATGCTCGGTTTAAACTCATGCATTAATAAGTGCAAAGTCATCAGCAATCAGCTATCCTTTTCTCCATCACACATTTATGCACTCAGGTCCATAAAATGATGGGTAAAGTTTTTTCATGTTATAAATCTTTAATATCTTCCCTAAAGTATGTGGGACTATTCTCATATTATTCTCAACGCATTTAAACTTCAATTAAAAGTATAGTTAAAAAAGGCACATATGCTAGATGACTATCAGTCAAGCTTCAAAAGCAGACATTCAACTGAGACTGCTTTGAATGAATCCAGAAGGGTGTCATGAAAACGACATGACTGTGGTGAAATTTTGCAAAACGATTTTATGTGGTTCAGGTGTCATAGCAGTTCTAATGTGAAATGTCCAATGTGTGATGCTAAAAGTAAGTTAAATGTTCTCCCAAACAGATGAAGCTTTAAGGTTTGATAAAATAAAATAAAAATCTCCCTACACTAAACTTTAAACATAACTGATAGTGTCATAAAAAAAGCAAATGTGAGTTGAAAAGCAGATGAGTTTTTTAAGGTTAATGCTCTATAGAGTATTAAAACAACATAACCTACAGTACCTACCCTAAATCCTAAACCTAAACCCAATAGTATCATAAAAGCAAATGTAAGATGAAAAACATCATTTTGTGGTGCATCTATGACACTTTTGGCTCACATGTCAATTTGTGTGCTCTTCCAGACTCATACCCCGGCATTGAAAGAACACTGCTCTGTCAGTTGAGCTACTTCACAGTTTAATTGTGATTGAACAAGCTTGTAAATGCAGTTGGTTATGTAATGCAAATGTTAAAATGTATCACCTTACAAGTCATATGCTATATGGTAAAAGTTTATAGATGTCATATGATAGTATTGTGTGAGAAACAGGGTATCTGTCGTTTTACTTGTGATTATTGAGAAAGTGAATAAAAGTCATTGTTGTAGCACCTCATGTGTTCATTTCACTAGGAAACTGCAACAATACATGCAACAAATGAATTTAGCAAAAATGTAGGTTTAGAAGCAGGATGCGGGATGGGTTGTGTTTTTTTCCGTTTTCCACGGCATGCTTCCCTGTGATTGTTTTTTAAATAAATTTGAAAAAATCTAAAATATCACAGCTTAATTTCTCTTTGCTTGTCTGTCATCCATCTATCTATCTATCAAAATATTTCAGTTTTCAAAATTCAAACGATAGTTTTGTGGGGGAACAGACCTACAGACCGAAATTGCACATTTTGTCAGTCACTGACTGTGTTTTATGAGACACAAAGTTTTATTCCTGCAGGGGGCACACAGGACACAGAATCCTTTAGGGTGAAAATAATGTCTGCCACTATTTGCACTGGGGTGTAAATAGCATATACCATTATTTGCACCAGGGTGCAAATAGCATCTGCCTAAAAAAATATAGAAACAAGGACAGACGCATGATTGGGTGGGACAATTCACCCTCTTCACTGGATTCTACACCAATTATTTATAAGGTCATCATAAAGATATTTTGTTTAAATAACTTTGATTAGTCAGATCAAAATTAATTCTAAGATAAATAGACAGCAGTTTGACCTATGTTTAAAAAAGATAAAAGTTTAGAGAAATGCTCAGACAAGACTTGCACAGCATTTTCATGCACTGAAGATCCATAAAGCAGTCATAAAGTCCTTCCTCTAATGCATAAAACTGAAAAGCACATTAAGTGAAGTACTCTGGGGAAGTTATGTCATGGGTTCTTTATGGATATTTTAATAGATTTAAGATTCTGAGGATTGACATTACTATGGAAGTTTAATTTTGGAATTGTCTAGTCAGCCCAGTCATAGTCTGAAGAATATGACTTACAGAAAGCCGCATATCAAGTCATAAAAAGTTTTTGAACATTAGATGTTCCCATTTCAGACAAATTGGTAAAACTTTATAATAACTTTAATTTATGAGTTATTATTTTTGCTCAACAATGTCAATTCTGTTATTCTACAGACAGATTTTTTCCAAAATCTCTTAACTAAGATTAACCAAAATTACTCATTTTATGTCAGGTTTTGGAGTAGAGAGGCGAGGACTCAAGCACAGAATAAGTACTGTAAATGAAAACAAAACAAACGAAAACTACCATGAGGGGGAAAGTAACCGTTCAGGACAGGCACTCAAGACTGGCTGGGCTGGAGGAACTGGACAATACATGACTGGACTGGACCAGACTAGACAAGACTAGTCTAAATCAGATCAACAAAACACACACCTAACAGTAAAAGTCCAAAATGAACTGGCAGGGGATAGAAAACACTGGGAGGTTAAATAGGGAAGGAAATGAGGAGGTAATGAGGGAAAACAGGTGAAGCAAATAAACTAATAACAAAGAAATGAGGGGGTGGGGTCTAGACAAGAGACAGTAGAGCACATGGCAAACAAACCTGACAGAAGCCATGTGCTCACACCAAGCTCAATGACAAGACAGAGCGCATGGCCAATGAAACCATCATTGACAATGTGCTCAAACAAAACATAAGACAAGACAGGGGAGCACATGGCAAAAGATCCGATCCTAAAGCCATGAGCTCACAAAGATGAGACATGGTGCACAAGTATCTGGATCCCGACTCAGAAACAAAACCAAACCAGACCGCAGAGTCAGGATCCAGACACCATGCTCCTAACATTTAAACCAAACTTGACAGAAGAGCGCACGGCAAGGAATAAAACGGCAAATTCATTCGCTCACATGAAAAACAGAACTACAAACTAAGGTTGGCCAGGCAGCACAGACCAGGGTGAGGCAGGCGTCACAGCCCAGGACGACGCAGTCGGCACGGACCAGGGCAGGACAGGAGGCTCGGAAATACCAACCAAGGGAGGGAGGATGGAGGAAACCAGCAGGAAGGCTTCAGAAAGGGGGAGGGTTCCAGCGGCCTGGGAGGAGGCTTGAGGAAGAGGGCAGGGTCCGATGGCATGGGAGAAGGGTCCAGATAGGCGCAAGGTCCAGTGGAACAGGAATTAGGTCAGGCAGAGAGGCCACTGGCAAAGGTTCAGACTAGGTAGCGGTGACCGCTGGTGAAGGGTCGGATTGGGCAGCAGCGGCCACTGGTGAAGAGTCAGACTGGGTGGCTACTGGATAGACTCATCGATGGCCACAGGGGACTGGACAGACTTTTTGACAGCCACAGGGGACTGGACAGACTTATCAACAGCCACAGGGGACTGGACAAAATGGGCGGCAACTGCAGGGAACATGACTGTGGCCACTGGTGAATGGACAGGCTTGTCGATGGCCACAGGGGACTGGATAGACTGGGAGACGACCGCAGGGAACTGAACTGCTGGTGAATGGACTGGCTCGTTGACTGCCACAGGGAGCTGGACAGGCTTGTCATTGACCACAGGGGAACGGACGGTGGCAGCTGGTGAGGGGTCAGACTGAGTGATGGCCACTAATAAGGTATATGGAATGTTGGTGGCCTCTAGGGAAGCTGTAGCAGATTTTGCCCCCTCCTGGCGAGCTGCAGTGGACATAGGAACTCAACTCCTGCTGCTTCTATGGGCAATGGGAAGAACTGCTGCAAACTCGGCCGCCTCCTGATGGTTAGCAGCTGGCCCCTCCACCTCCTGACGGTCAGCAACTGGCCAGGCGCTGAAGACTGGCAGGACTGGATGAACTGGACAAGACTGGACCGGATCAGACTGGACTGGACTGGACTGGACCAACAGGACACACACCTAACAGGGAAACATCCTAAATTAAATGGCACAGGACAGGAAACACTGTTTGAAATGAGGAGGGTAACGAGGGAAAGCAGGTGAAGCAATTGATCTAATAACAAGGAAACAAGGGGGCGGGGTCTAGACAAGAGACAGGAGAGCACATGCAAACAAACCTGCCATGTTCTCACACCAAACACAATGACAAGACACAAAACATAAAAGACAAGACAGAGGAGTGCATGGCAAAAGAACCGATCCTAAAGCATGCGTTCACAAAGACGAGACATGAAGCATGAGTATTCAGATTCCAACTCCATGCTCCAAACATGTAAACACAGACTGGATAGAAGAGCGCACGGCAAGGAATAAAATGCCAAAACCGTGTGCTCAGATGAAAAACACAGAACAGGATCCTTGATCCAGGATCCTTTCACCACAATAAACATAACTGACAAGGAGACAGGACCTAGACATTTTAAGCCACATTCACCAAACGTTCAGAACAGACTTTCAGGCTGTTCTGAATTTCTGTGCTATATATTTTCTAACTGAACAGAATTATAATTTTCGCACAGCGGACAATCCATAAAAAATCCCATTGATTTACATTGATTGAATGTTCAAAGGAGCCAACGTAATGTTCGGAAATTCAAACTATCAAAAATGCAAATGTAAATATAAAATCTTTATCAATCTTTCAAATCTTTATCTATCTATCCATCCATTCATCTATCTATCTGTCTGTCTGTCTGTCTGTCCATCTCACAGTTTATCTAGCTAGCAAGTTGTTTATCTCATAATGTATAACCATCAAGCTTACAGGGGTGTAAAGTAACAAATTACAAATACTCACATTACTGTAATTAAGTAGTTTAAAAATTGGATACTTTTATTTTTACTTGAGAATATTTTAAGTGCTGTTACTGTACTTTTACTGCGCTATTTTCCCAACATCTGTGTTCACTACTTCCCTGTCCTGACTTAATATGATTGGCTAGTGAGAGTGTGACTCCCATCAAATCAAATCACACACATGAACAGCAGCTGTAGATCTGGTGCCAACTTTGGAGGATGCCTCAACACCTGGTTATTATTATGGGCATTTCACAGGAAAAAAGTTGCTTGACTGTGTCATGTGAATTTAACTTGCTCAAGACAGATATCAGAATTAATCCTGTTAAATTATCTATCTATCACTGAGATTATTGAGTTGATGTGAGAGATTAAGGCGATGTTATCAATAGAGCTGTGCAATAAAACAATCTTGATGTTTATCTGAAAAATTTAAAAAGAGAGGTCGATATCGATGATAAACTTTTGAGTAATTTTCTATATTTAGCCTATGTTCTACATCTAGAACAGGTGTGTTCATTACATCGATCGTGATAGCAAGACAACGTTGACAATAAAAAATTGTCGACAAAAGTTTGTGTTGACGAAGTGTCGTTTGATCTAATTTAATGTAACATGAGATCACTTTAAACTCTAATGATGAGAGCAGCACTGCATATCCCACTTGACTTAGGAGAGGAAGAATTACACAGCTCACAGTCCAGATGCACTCTAAACTTTCCAAACAGCTTCAGGTAATGTAGATTACAAAATATGAGGGAATTATAATGCAAAAATACAAAGTAAGAAAATACAGAAGCACTCTCGTTGTGGAGTCAGTGAGCTTTAGCTGCCACTTCATTAAAGTTAAAATAATACGGAAGCAGATCATGTAAATAACTACAAACTCCTAAACTGGCATTTTTCTGTGCGGTCAGCGCCTCTTCTATGAGTTGTGTGAATGTCCCAATCTGAGGGGGAGAGACTGAAACTGCATCCGGCTGATGCACACTCTTTCGTGGGGACACTTGTCCATCAAGCATGCGTGCTTGCCGCAGCTAGATTATAACGTATTGGCTCGCGACTTATTGAATCATAATATATGTCACTGTGCGTTTCTTATCGTGAAGACTGAGCAGGTAGGAGAATTAATGGTAAAAATGTACTTACATATTGATCTGTTTCTCAACACCCAACCTATCATATCTCTTCTGAAGTCATGGATTTAACCACTGGAGTCACATGGATTAGGCTACTTTTATGCTGACACACATTCACTTGTATTGTATGAACTAAAAGAGCTGAGATTTCTTCTAAAAACCTTAATTTGTTTTCTACTGAAGAAAGAAAGTCATACACATCCGGGATGGCATAAGGGTGACTAAAAATTATAGAATTTTCATTTTTGTTTGAAATATTTCTTTAATGACCGATGTGGCCCCTGTACCAGACCACTGCTCTACCACCTCTATTTTGCAGGATATAATGCACCAAGTATCACTGCTTTTTTGTGGGTTTTCATAGCTTTTTTAATTTTATTTTTTGCATTTCTTGCATTGTTTTGAACGTGTTTTATGCTTAACAGTAACTCTCTAAATTTAGACCCTGCACATAAACTAATTTTAATGTTATTGTTTCATACACTATGATATTGAAAAAAACTTTCATATTTTTATTTCTGTAATCATGTCACCCTTTTATTTATTTTTTTAAATCAGATTCATGTATTGTTTACAGTATCATAGATAAGTGATGTATTTTAAAAGTTGTCAATCACAAACACCTATGAAATACCTATATGTTTTATACTTTCTGGCAATCAGCCATAAAAGGGAATGTAAATTATAGTATGTGTGCTACATTTTTAATATGCAGCATAGAGTTTTTATTATAAAGGGGCATTGCTTTCGCAACTCAGTACTCAGTGCTCACTACTCATGTGTACTTTTTAATGAGCTACTCTTTTTCTCTTACTTGAGTAGATTTTAGGACAGGTACATTTACTCTACTCATACTCCATTTTTTAAGATTATAACAGTGACAGATAACAGTACTTTTACTGGAGTATTATTGTTCAGTACTCTTTCCACCCCTGCAAGCTTACATCAAAGTTTGTCTACAAACTTTATCTATCTGTAAACAAATATTGTATTATATAGTGCACTGCACAACATTAGTTAAGTGTATATTCAAAAGTTTGAAATGGCATGAATCTTTTATATTCATACTTATTCATGCTTGTACATGAACACTAATCTGTTAAGCATTACTGTTTAATGTTTGTTGACTTATTAATAAAGATAATATAAAGTGTTTCTGTCAAGCTATTATCTTTATAGAGTTATAATGGTGATAATAGTACTTTAAAGGTATGTGTTTCTCAGTGGGAGCAGAAATCAGTTTATCTGCTAATATACATGCTCATATTATGGCTGGCTCATCATTGTGCATTATATGCATAGAAAAGAGGGAGTGTCTATGTCTTGAGATCAGTCTCTCTTAGTACTCCATATGGAAAATAAGGTCAGTGAAGGTCCGTGACTCACTAGTCTTTGGAGACCAAAGCCGCAAGAGGTTTCTGTACAAGATGCTGTTATGGATTTACATGGACGAGGACAGAACTCAAACATATACATTTTTTGACTTTTAAAGACAGCTTGTAATTGTATTATATGTTAATCCATAGTGCATGCATTGCTTTGTCTGGATGTACCAATGACGAATTAGTTATTGTGGTTTTGTGAGTGTAAAGGTGCGTGCCATTGTTTCAGAAGTGGACCCTCGACTCATCTGTACAAACAGCTTATTTGTTTCTTCAAAGTGTGGAAACATTTACCAAACAAGATACGGAGAACATGGAGAAATAATTCGGTTTTGTTGCATGTCTTGAAATCGTTTAGCTGAAATCCAGCATGACCTTGTGACCACTGTGAATGTTCCTAAAGGAATCCTAAAGTTGTTCGCAGTTGGCCCTCATTTGCACAAACCTTGGCAATGGCTATTCAGGGAATGGAACTGTTTGCGATTGCTGTAGTGCTTCTTATGTTTATAATGGTGCTCAAACAGTTTCGCACATTTGACCCATTGGATGGTAAGAACCACAGGATGGCTTTAGGGTATCCCCTTGTTATCTGTAAAAAAGAGAAAATGTGCAGTTGTTACCTGTTATCTGACCAGTCTCTTAAAAATGACTTGCATTGGTGTAACTCCAGATAGTTATGTTGATTCTGTCATATTAAATATCATTTTTGATTGAAGTAAAATTATTTAATTTACAGTAGCTGTTACATAAAACACTTTTTACAGTGTTTATCTGCTGCTGTTTTTATTGATGCTGTAATTACATGAACTAAATATACACTGTAAAACTGTTTTGTAAGGCGACCTTAAAATTTGCTTTATGTGGTAACATCTAAATGAACTGGTTACACCAGTGGTTCTTAACAGGGCAGATATTATCATATCACTTCTTCAGCTCTATTAAATTTGCAATAGGCTACATTAGGGGAATGAGGGTATATACTATTTTTTTGTTACAACTTATAACGATTTATATTTTATATATATATATATATATATATATATATATATATATATATATATATATATATATATATATATATATATATATATTTTTTTTTTTTTTTTTTTTTTTTTTTTTTTTTTACATGTGTTTAGAGTAGGTCTACTGTTTATAATTACAAAAAAAATTTTTTTTATAGAAATCATGTTGCATCTAACCATGGTAGTGAAGATGCTTCCATGTGCTTGCTTAACTATGGTCATCAAAAAAGGTTGAGAACCACTGGGTTACACTAACAAATGTTCCTTTTTAAGCATTAGATCAATTAGAAATAGCGCTTTAAAATTAAATTTAATTTAAAATTAAATTTAAATTAAAGTTCACCTAAAATTGAATACAAAAAGAGATTGAAAAAGTTGCAATGAAAGTGAGTCATGACTCATTAACATTCAAATGCATCTAATGTCATGTAATCTTGGTGCAATCCAGCTAATTTATTTTTCTCCATTTCTCCATTCTCTTTATATCTTCTTTGAATTTCCTCCCTTCCCTCTGTATATGTTCTCTCATGCCACATAGATGGTGAGTAGATGTCTAAATCCCATTCTACCCTGTCTGTTTCCCTAGCAGCTCCTCTTCCCTTGTTTACAATGTCTGTTTTTATCTTCCTTATTTCAACCCCACTCCTGTGGTTTTCCTGCACACCTTCTACCAGACCTTCATGTTTCTCTCCTTAGGAAGTCCTCTCCTTAATGGCGCCCAACTGATATCAGTCACTCACCACCTCCACACTCCCTCCTCTCCCTTCTCTTTTGGTCCCCCATGTCTTCCCTTTCTCACTCTCTCTAACAGACAGCATTGAAAGTGATCTGGAGTTGTCCATGGTGCGACATCAGCCAGAGGGTCTGGAGCAGCTGCAGGCTCAGACAAAGTTCACAAGGAAGGAGCTGCAGTCACTCTACAGAGGCTTTAAAAATGTGAGCCTGTTGTCATTCAAGAGCCAAGAATTTCTATGAAGATTCTTAAAGTGATAGTTCACCCAAACATTTAAATTCTGTCATCATTTACTCACCCTTGAGTAATTCCAAACCTGTAAGATATTTCCATATTTCCTTTATTTCTTATGTGGAAAACAAAATATAAATAAAAAAAATAAATACTTTGCTTTGCCATAATGAAAGTGAATAGTGACTCTGTCAAAGCTTGGAAAAAAGACAATAAAAACACCAAAAAATTATCAATAAAGTAATCAACTCTCATTGGGTTGTTTTTATCAACACAGCCACCATAATTAATATTAGTTCTAATTTTTTTGTAATTATTGGATTTGATTTGAGAGTGAATAACAACTCTCCTTTTGTTATTCTGTCTTAACGAAATTTCATGATCGTATCGCTTCGGAAGACTTGGAATGTAGTGCATCCGGTCTGTCTTTTTCAAGCTTGACAGAGTCACTATTCACTGAGATTGTTTACATGTATACTAATTTCAGTTGGACTAAAGCATTAATTTGTCTTTTTAAAAATGTCATGCTAATGTATTAGTCTGACTGAAATCATACCAGTCTGTTTTTTGCTAAATTGAACAAACAGACCTAGATAATGCATTGTATATTGGTTCCATCTAGCATTTCTACACGTCAATCCGTCCGCAATAGACCTCGGCATTATACGCACGCTCTGGAAAACAGAGGTGCCGCGCGACTTGTATTTAACCCAGAAGTTGAATGCAGCACAAAGCAGAGAAGAAGAGCATTGGTGATCTTATGCCCTATGCCCTATACCCTTCGAAGTCTTTACCATCCACTGTAAGAGCTTTGAAGGGCTGACAGGTGTGGGGCTCAAAAATAAAGTTAATTTGGAGCTCATATTTTAATAAATTTTTATTGGAAATTCTGTTTAAAGCGATGTTACAGCATAGCTACTATTATTATTCTCACTTCAAAGTGCCCTTCAGAGACTGATTTATCTCATTTGTAATGCAGGGACACATGGCGAATGCTAGAAATGTTCATTTTTCGATGGATCAGCAGTCTGTAAACCATTCACACCTGTAACACATTGATGTGCCTCTAATTATTATTCTTTTGTCCATTGACTAATTCACTTATCTGTCTGCCTAAGTAACACTTATATCATACATGTAAATTTGTATCACTCAACACCAATCTTTGTGGTAACAATAAATATCTTTCTTTAATAAAACAAGTATATAAAAACGTCTAGGTTACTGTTGTAACCTCTGTTCCCTGATGGAGTGAACGAGACATTGTGTCGAAGAAGCGACACTAGGGGTCTCTCTTGAGAGCCTTTTGCATCTCTGAACTTTGCGAAAAGGCCAATGAGAAATTGGCAGACAGAATTTCCATGTTCCGCCCCCGGACATACGGGTATATAGGGAGGGGAATGCGTCTGTTCATTTGTCTGAGGAGCCGACAATGTGGTTCGGCCGCAACAGTGGCTTGGTTCAGCAACGTGGCCGCGAGGTTACAACAGTAACCTAGACGTTCCCCGTCTGTTGCTCACTTCGACGCTGTGTCGAAGAAGTGACACTAGGGGTCCAATTTTAATCACACAATGTGCAGAACCGTGTATGTGCGCTGCTGACACAGGTGCAGGCAGGTAGTTTGTGTGCCAAAATAACAGGGTGTGCCAGACTGCACGTACCCTTCCACAACGCCCCAAAAAATCGTCAAAACCTTCTGGTTCCTTACACCCCGATATGGGGGGAACAAGGCGACGTGCCAAGCATGGGAACAAGCCACGCCTTTTCTCTCTCTATGTTTCTCGCATAGAGTTAAAGCAGCTGGGGCCATCTTAACGCTATCACGCGCATCGGGGAAGGCGTTCTTTCCCAGTTCCTATTCTTTCAGGGGGGAAAGACCCTGGGGAGACCACACCTGCCCAGACTGGGGGAGGTAAAGAGTGGTGAAATACATCACATGGGCTTTTAGGTCACATGTGGAGAATGGCGCGGTGGTAGATCCTACCTCATTGGGAGGAAGGAGTTGCTACAAACACAAAGCGCCCAGGGGCAAAGCTGCCGTGCATAGAAGGAGAAAGCCGCTCCAACAGCATGCGCCAGAGATGGGAGGAAACAGACTGTGACTCGCAGCTTGCTGCTCACACAACCGGTCAGCTCTGAAGAAAATTTCTGAATGAACAGACGCGTTTCCCTCCCTATATACCCTATGTCCGGGGGCGGGACATGCAAATTCCATCTGCAAATTTCTCATTGGCCTTTTCTCAAAGTTCAAAGATGCGTAAGGCTCTCAAGAGAGACCCCTAGTGTTGCTTCTTCGACACAACGTCGAAGTGAGCGACAGACGGGAACACTTTTTCATGATATTACATGGACTATTTTTATATCATGAAATACAATAAAAGAGCACACTGTGGCCAAGGCTATCATGCTAGCATTAGTGCCAAAATTGTATTATGTAAGCATTACAAATTACACAACATCTACCACATATATCTTACTTTGAATTATCATCCAGTGGTTATGATAAAAGCTTCTTTTACTGATCTCATGTGGATCCCATTCATAAAATGAGGTAAAAAGTATGATTTTTATTGAAAATGCAGCCTGAAGAAAAATATAGACCAACCAGACATTTTACACAGACATTATAAGGATGAAAGTGAAGTAAAGCAGAGCTTGTATAGTTAGAACAATCCAGGAGCAAAACCGAGATTTGAAAAAGACCGAGATCTTTCCCTAAATTATTGCGTAAAGAAGAAATGCATGTGGCTGTAAAGTTGGCCAAGTTGTTGTGGCTGTGTTCTTCATCGCACTACTATGATGCAAAATGTCAACCGGAAAACGTCTATATCATGTGCTCAGCTGACGTCCTTTCTTCACCTATTCGATTTTGCATGGTGTCATATACTTGGACAGATAGATTAAGACTGGAGCTCGACAGCACAAAAACCTGCAGTAGCTCAATTATAACTGCCCATGTACTCAGCGGCTACGTTTACATGTATACCAATACAGCGATAATTGCAATAATCATAGTATAAGGAATAAGGCAAATTAGCCATGTGAAGACTTTTTAACATTTTAACAGTTTTTAACCAATAAAGAACGACAGAATTGTAATTATTGGGTGAATTATTATTCATTGTTATATAATTATACTTTTGAGTGAAAGTTGACTTGAGTGTCTTTTCAATATGTCTGTCATTTTTCTATATAGGAGTGTCCCAGTGGACTGGTGGATGAGGAGACGTTTAAATCTATATATTCCCAGTTCTTCCCTCAAGGAGGTAGTGTGATGATGCATTTTCCACTTTCATTTGGTGGTTTTTGATTAGTGTAATTATTATTTTTTTCTTTATTTTTTACCACTTTATTGTAATGAAACGCTTCAAGCAAATGCTATTGCTCAAAGTTGACTCAATATGAATATAACACATGGAAGACCAAATTACTCAAAATTAAATAAATGCATAAATACTTAAACAATCATTAAATACATCCTTAAAAAATTATAAAATCATCAAATGAATCATTCATTTACTAAATGACTTACTAAATGACCCTTGTATATCATTTTAGAACTTGTTTGTATCCATTTACTTTTAGTATCATATTTGGGTTGATTTTCCATTTAAGTATGAGCTGTGTCTCTTCCTTTTCATTTTCAGTGTTACAGTTATCGGGACATGAATCAACTACAGTGAATGTCACATTTCAAATTCAGTTTCTTTGTACTTTCTGGTTGAAGTGAGTTTAGGCCAAAAAAAATTTCACACTTCAACTATGGCTCAGCTTGGTACGAGAGAATATTCTTGTTAACTCTGCAGATGAAGATGCCAACTAAAACGTTGACAATGATGTAACCTTATTCACAGCAGCGCCATCTTTAATTTTTGACAGGAATGACAACAAGGCTGTAAGGTATAAACTTACAATCCCTTCAATGACCATTCTTAACAGTGTTGAGCAATGTGTTCAACTGGAGAATGCATGATGATGATTCAGTGAGAAAAGGTAATTATGGAAGAGGATGTCCTACTTTAAAAAATCTCTCATCATTTACTCACCCTCATGCCATCTCAGCTGTGTATAAATTTCTTTCTTCTGCAGAACACAAACAAAGTTTTTAGAAGAATATTTCAGCTCTGCAGGTCCATACAATGTAAGTGAATAGTGACCAAATCTTTGAAGCTCAAAAATGCAGTCAAAGGCAATTAAATTAATCCATTAAATTAAATTAAATTAATCCATGCGACTCAAGTGGTTTAAGCAATGTCATCTGAAGCGATCCAACCGGTTTTGGGTGAGAACAAACCAAAATGTAACTCTTTTATTCACTATACATCATGACAGTAGTCTCCTTGGCAATCATGATTTCAAGTTCGATTACACTTCCAATAGTACCATCTAGGAAGTGTAATCAAGCTTGAAATCATGATCTTCCCTAGAGATTGTAATGGCAAGATAAACAGTGAAAAGGGAGTTATATTTTGGTCTGTTCTCACCCAAAACCGACTGGATCACTTCAGAAGACATTGATTAAATTACTGGAGATGAATGGATTACTTTCATGCTGCCTTTATCTGCTTTTTGGAGCTTCGAACTTCAGTCCGCCATTCACTTGCATTGAAATTAGATATTCTTTTAAAAATCTTTGTTTGAGTTCTACAGAAGAAAGAAAGTCAGACATATCGGGGATGTATGATGGTGAATAAATGAGAGAATTTTCATTTTGGGGAAAAAATAAATAAATTGTAACCGATCCTGCTTGACCCGTTTTGAATGGGATTCGAATGGGCATCTCCGGTGTGGGAGGCATGCTAACAAGGAGGCTAAAGGCTACAGCCTCTAGCATCAGTTGCTCGTGCACCTCTTGAGGCCAGGGGAGTGAGGTTTACACACTGCACAGCTACCTACCAGCTGGCTACCATTACGTAAGTATGATGCTAAAATGAAAATGGATGCAAACTAGGGTTAAAATGAAATACAAGGGACATGAATTGATTTATTTGGTGATTTAATTATTTATTTAATGTTTGTTTAATTAGTTAATTATTATTTATATATTTAATGATAATTTTAAATATGTATTTAATTTTGAGAAATTTGCCCCTTCATTATAGCACATGTGAATGAATGTTTCAAATATAAATAAAATCGTTTTATATTGAATGGTGCAAGTTATTAAATCCAGATATTCTTTTAAAGAAATAGAGTTATTGATTCATCTTTTCCAGATGCAACCATGTATGCACACTTCCTTTTCAATGCATTTGACATGGACCGAAATGGCGCTATCCGTTTTGAAGTAAGGGACCTTGTTAAATAGTGAGAGCCATTTTCAAAATGTTTATTTGTCATTTTACAGACTTTGTGCTATGTGTAAATCTGTTATGCTTCTGTACTTATCCCCCATTAAATTAATTGTTTATATTCATATAAATCATAAGATTAATGGAGCAAACCATCACAACTGGGAAAATTAAGCACTTTAATACATGTGTTTTGACAGGACTTTGTAATAGGCCTCTCTGTTCTGCTTCGAGGTTCTGTGACAGAGAAACTGAGGTGGGCCTTTAACCTTTATGACATTAATAAAGATGGCTACATCACCAAAGAGGTATTAAGGATCAGAGTTAACCGAATGGACATAGCATCATTACTTAAATGTGTTAGTTGTTGTTTATGCAATTAACATGCAATCACTTTCTTCAGGAAATGCTGGCCATCATGAAGTCCATCTATGACATGATGGGCAGGTACACTTATCCTTGTGTTAAAGAGGATGCTCCATTTGAACATGTGGAGAAATTCTTCCAGGTACTGATCTTTCAGCAATCCAGTGTCAATCTTTGTCAGCCAGCCATGGCCACCTGCATGCAAAGTTCTGAAATCAGCTTTGTTTCACAGAAAATGGACCGAAACAGTGATGGCACGGTCACCATTGATGAGTTCATAGAGACCTGTCAGAAGGTAGGACAATGCGATTGTTTAATGAGGTAATGTTGTAAAAGAATCGATTTTTCTTGATCTTTTGGGATAAATGAGTTTGTAACTTCCAGAAGATAACTCAAACTCTGTTTATTGAAACCAAGCTACAAAAAGGTTCACATAAAAAAAGCCAATTTAAATCATGCTGTTTTCATATCCTGTCTAGAAATATGTGAGGTTCAGTGTTGGATGTCAGTTAAATGTTGCCATTTGTTTTATTTCTGTTGATATGGATGCTTGCACTGTCAGTGTGTGACAAACATATTCTCACTATAAACTGTCAGTAATAATCCGTGACTGACATCTTTTCTCCCTCTGCCGTTTCATTAGGATGACAACATTATGAGCTCCATGCAGCTGTTTGAGAATGTCATCTAGATCCCAGCATGAAGTGCACAATCATCCCTGCTCATTTACCTCTCAACTCTCAGCATTGTTCCATTATTCCTCAACTGCTGCACAGGGACTCTTGCAGAAACACGTCTATTTTGTACCTAGGCTTAGCACATCATCTGTAGCATGTGAATGAATATTTTGATTGATCGTACCGAATGCTATAACGACACCGAGTGTGAGGCGTCTCAGCTTTCAAGATATGTTCAAAATATTCATTTGTACATATGTACTGTATATAGCTGTGTTCTTAAACTGGATGACTTCTACCTGGATAAAATGGAGCTTTTGCATGTTTGCCTGCAATTTGTCTGATCTGTGGTTCTTTTATACAAAGAAATAAAGGCATCTGTGACTGTAAATAGCACACTAATGGAGTATTTGCAAGCTTTTTTCTAGTTACTTCTTTGAAAATATATTATTAGTATTTTTCACATTATTAAAAGAAATTATGTCTATTTAATAACAAAATCTCTGGGATGTTACTTAAAATATATATATGCAGCTCACAAGTTTTTATTCCACTGCATTGAATGCTTGATTATGATTGGACAGATGTTATAATGTTTGTAATGTAATAATGTTTGCAGCAGATTATGCAGATTAAGTGATTATTGGAATGAGCTACCACTTTTGTGCATGCTATGCTACAGTAAGTGATACAAATAATATGTAAAAACATTTTGACAATTTGAAATGTGGGGGGATGGATGGGTCTCTAACATAAATGTAGCCTTGGGTCTCTTATTGTCTAGAAGCGACCCTGCACCAATTTAACAACTATATTCCAAATGTATATTTGTACGTGATGCAGTTTATTACTATTAATGTAGTATGGGGGGACTGACAGGCGATTATTAATTTTATTTTTTTCTGTCTAGCTCTCTATGTATGGTGCATATTAGTATTTGTTTTTCTTGGTTAGTATTTGGTTATCTAGATTACCAAGTTATACTTACATAGCTACTAGCTTGGCCATGTTAGCTACGTACCACTTTTATCTGGAATTATATTGATATAATCTCTCCCGTGTGTAAAACTACACTGTAAAATGTAATAGTGTAGTTTTGGGGGAACTTCATTTCACTTTTATCTATTCCAAATGATATTCTGAGAGTGCAGTTTATTAATATAAATATGACCAGATCACAGCCTACCATGGATCAGCAACCACTGAAAATTCAACTTTTTGTTATTATTATATGAAATTAATTAACTTATTTTCATTTTCTTTAATAAACATTATATTTTGTCCACCTTCTTTAGTTTGTCATCTCCCATTGTTTTGACAGCCTTGTGTATTATAAATATTGAATATGATAAACATTGCCTAAATTAACCTTCTATTCTTGATGATAAATTAGAAAAGCTGTTTATGTTTGCATTTCAAAGCAATAGGGTATCTAGAAAAGTTCAGTATGCTGTTAATGCATTCTACCAGAACCCTTATGGCAAATTGATTAATGAGGAAAAAAATTGAAGAAAATGAAAAAAAAGATCATTATGTCTCCTATCATAGTTTGGGGTAAATTAAATGTGCAGTATATTGAACCTCAACTGTTCGAGACTGCAACAATGTTGTGCATTGCATGATCCCGGGCTACTATATTTGGACAAACTTAAAATTACAGTATGTCAAGCCTCATAGTATTCCTGGTATCTCTATAATCAACAGGGTAAATATCTTTTGTAATGGTAATTGTATACAGTATATAAAGTGTGTACTGATCTTGGAGCATTGTGCAAATTACACACGATTTGTTCTTGTTCATGGTTGCTGTAGCTACCGCAACTGTCCAATCACAGAGCGCTTATAAGCAGCCACTAATAGCCAATCCTGCCCTAGGAGGCTTGCGCGTACAAAATATTTTTTTGCGCTCAAAATATCAACTTCCATGCTCAAAATACACAAATTACATTTATAGACCCGCCATACTGAGAGTTCCTAGTATCTCTCCCATTCATTTTAATACAAGTGTGGTCTGTCTCTGGCTAACAAGTCTCTGTTATTGTTTCATATCACTGCAGTGCTTAAAATTGCACTGATTTAAGCTGCCACACGGTGGCAACGTATTGCTATAGTCTAACCTGCTGTTGTATTCATAAACTGAAGAAAGTTAATTGAGCATTTATCAAAAAAGTAAAATTAATATTTCCATAAATTTACTGTTCCCTCTCAGGTATGGAAGCCATGAAGAGCTGATTAAAAAAAGAATGAAGAAGTAAAAAATCAGTCTATTAATATGAAAATAAAAAGGAGGATTTACCAATTTATGAATGGACAAATAAATGGACACATTTACATTTTTTTTATTTAATTCAAGTTTAATTCATGCACTCCACGGCTTCAATACTCAGGTACTGGAGCAAGAATAATTTTAGTTATTTTTATTCTTTGATTAAGCTGACCCAATTGCTTCAATCATAACACACTGTTCACAACTTCGGTGACTGAAGCATTTTCTGTTATGGTAAATGACAGTGTCTGTCATTCACATTCACAACTTGTTATAAATGTTCCTCTGTTTCTCTGTCACCTTATTTCCTATTTCCTATTCAAACACAGAAAAACAATTCAATTCAATATATTAAACACCCTCAGAGCTTGAATTTCGGAGCCTCATTAAAATAGAAGCATTGTATTTTGAGAAAATGAATGGAAACGCAAAGGAACGAAACACCCTTCACTCTTATGATAACCCAGTGAACAAATGTATGTTTAAAACATATTCCAGATTCTACATTGTGGTTGTAAGAATGTAAAAATCCAGGTTTCTTAATGTGAGTAGAAAGCTAATGCAAGTTTGAAATAACATTCCTGAAAAACGATAATGTGAAAGCATCATGAAAACTTAATTTGCTGACTTCCTAATCAATAATCTATAGTTTAAAGTACATACAGACTATGTTTCACTAAGAACATTTTCTCCAAATATTGTAAGATTGTTTATTGAACAGTAATAATATAAGGATGTTTCATTAAGGTTTTTTTTAAAAAAACAGTATTTGTACCAGTAACACTTTACAATAAGGTTCCATTTGTTAACATTAGTGTACTACATTAGTTAACATGAACTAACAATAAACAATACTTATTATATTTATTAATCTTATTAAATAGTAATTTCTACATTTACTAAAACGTTTTAATAATTCTCTCATGATTTACTCACCCTTGTGCCATCCCATATGTGTATGACTTTATTTCTTCTGCAGAACACAAATTAGGATTTTTAGATGAATATCTCAACTCTGTAGGTCCATACAAAGCAAGTGAATGGGTGCCCAAATTTGGGTGAGAAACAGATCAATATTTCAGTCATTTTTTTTATCATTAATTCTCCTCCCTGCCCAGTATTGGGTGATATGCATTATGACTGTATTTAACCAAAAACAGAAGAATAATGAGAAAGTGAAACTAAAGTGGAGATTGGAGACTGAGCAGGGAGGAGAATTTATAGTAAAAATATATAAATAAGGACAAATATTGATCAGTTTCTCATCCACACCTTCCATATCTCTTCAAAATTAATTGATTTAAACACTGGAATCAACATTTTGGCACCCATTCACTTGCATTGCATGGACCTACAAAGATGAGAAATTCTTCTAGCAATCTTTGTTTGTGTTCAGCAGATGAAAGCCATATACATCTGGGATGGTGTGAGATAGTGTTTTTCACCTTTTTGGGTGAACTAGTACTTTAATATCAGTCAATGTACAAAACCTTATTCACGCAAGCGCCATCTTTAATTTTGAATAGGAATGACAATGAGGCTGTGAGGGATATACTTACCATCTCTTCAATGGCATGAACAGTATAAAGCTGTATAAAGCTCCAAGATCACATCAGATTTTCCACAACTCACGTTGTCTGGAGTTCTTTGTATACTGAATGTTCTTAGAAAGGTATTTGATCAATGTTTTGTCTGCAGAACTATCCAGAAACACTTTAAACTGCATTTCAGCACATTGAAGAGATGGTCACTCCATCCCTCACAGCCTCATTGTCATTCCCATTAAAAATCCCAAAAGTTGCTTGAGTGAATAAGGACAGCGGTCACCAATTAGCAGGCTGCGGTCCGAGTCTGCAATAACAAAAATTATCCCTCCACTTCAGACCGTTACACGAACTCTGTCGCTCAGTTACAGTGACATGCTTGTGCACAGTAGCATTGCGCCACTGGAGGAGCGAAGATTTTTACGCACATGGGACCCCTCTCTGGTCTGTTATGTTGTGAAAAGTGGTAACGACAGACAGGACGGTGAACAGTTCTTGGCTGCGTGAACTTCGTTCGGCCCACATAAATTATTTGGAGCTCATGAAAAAGCACAGCACCCTGCGCACAGAAATCGCTACCCTTTTGCAGAAGGACGCGATAGAGCCTGTCCCTCCAGCCGAGATGGAGAAGGGTTTCTACAGCACTTACTTCATTGTACCCAAAAAAGGAGGTGGGTTGAGGCCAATCTTGGAACTGCAAGTTCTCAACCGGGCTCTGCGCAAACTCCCGTTCAAGATGCTCAAGCAAAAACACATTCTAACGTGCGTCCGCAGCAAGATTGGTTCACAGCGGTAGACCTGAAGGACACACACTTTCACATCTCGATTTTGCCCCGACACGACCCTTTCTATAATTTGCGTTCGAGGGCAGAGCATACCAGTACAAAGTCCTCTCCTTCAGCCTGTCCCTGTACCGTCGCGTCTTCACGAAGGTTGCAGAGGCCAGCCTTGCCCCGCAAAGGGAAGTGGGCATCCACATACTCAACTACCTTGACGACTGGCTAATCCTAACTCATTCTTGAGAGGCACTATGCGCCTACAGGGACCAGACAACTCAGCCATTGAGGGCTTCAGGTCAACTGGGAAAAGAGCAAGCTCTCTCCCCAGTTCAGAGCATCTCTTTTCTTGGCATGGAGATTGATTCTGTTTCAATGGTAACGCGCCTCACAAATGAGCACAAAGTCACTGCTGAATAGCCTCTTGATGTTCAAAATAGACACTGCGGTCCCTCTAAAACAGTTCCAGAGGCTCCTGGGGCATATGGCATCCTCAGCCGCGGTCGCACCACTATGGTTGATGCATATGAGACCGTTCCAGCACTGGCTTTGTATCGTAGATATACAGGTAGACCTGTTCGCTTCCAAGGAGAAGTCTCATTGCCCGCTCTGGTACTCCCTCAGGTTGGAGGCAAGTCCCCTCGGGACAGATGCGTTGGCACACAGCTGGCCCCGGGGGCTGCGCAAGTACGCATTTCCCCCAGTGAGCCTACTTGCACAGGTGCTGTGCAAGGTCAAGGAGGACAGGGAACAAGTCACTCTAGTGGCCCCTTACTGGCCCACCCGGACTTGGTTCTCGTGAACTCACGCTCCTTGCAACAGGAAATTGCCTCCCTGGCAAATCCCCCTGAGGAAAGGCCTTCTTTCTGGACACCCTCAGATAGTGTGCATGTTGTGTTAGAGATTCTGACAAGTGACCGTAGATCTGTTCGCCTCATGCGAAAACTCCCATTGTCCTATTTTCTTCTTGGAAAGGACGAGGACGTGCCCCTTGGCTTGGAGCACTAACCTACCCTTGGCCCAAAGTGCTTGTTCCTTATTTTGATAGCACCCAGGTGTCCCAATGCACCGTGGCTGGCAGAGATAATTCCTCTTCTGTATGCCCAGCCATGGCCCCTACCTCTACACACAGACCTGTTGTCTCAAGCGAACAGGGAGATATATCACCGCAATATAGACAGGGTGGCTCTTTGGGCTTGGCACGAGAGAGCTTTAGCTCAATGGGGCTCCCCCCATGTGAGGTTGTTTCTATACAAAACACTAGGGCAACCTCCACACTGTCCTTATATGACTGTAAGTGGCAAGTGTTTGAAGGGTGGTGTGATGGGCATGGATCCACATCATATCAGTGTTCAGTCTCTGATATTTTGTGTTTTTTTTACTAGACCTTATGGATGAGGGCAGGTCTCCTTGCCCTGATTCATAGATTTATGAAGGGCGCCTGCCATTCTCTCCCAGTTACCAGGAGAACTGTTCCTGTGTAGGACCTCTCTATGGTACTGGAGGCTTTATCTCAGCAGCCTTTTGAGACCATGGGAAGCATTTCCCTGAAACTGCTGTCTTTAGAGACAGCTTTGTTCCTGCTCTTAGCATCAGCTAAACATGTTAGTGACTTGCATGCACTCTCGGTTCATTCCTCGTGCACTAAATTCTCCCTTAGTGGAGATAAGGTTTTCCTCAGGCCCAACCCAGCCTTTATGCCTAAATACATCCCAGCATTTTCATGTGAGGTAATGGAGCTTTTCACCCTCCCCCTTTTTCCTCTGCGGAGGATCAGAGCCTGAATGCTCTGTGTCCTGTCCATGCCCCACGGGAGTACTTGGATAGGACTAGCGCTTTTCGAAAGAGCGAGCAGCTCTTCGTCTCACACACACACACACACACACACACACACACAGGAAATCCCATTTCTAGGCAACGCCTCTTGCATTGGCTTGTGGAAGCTATAATTTTGGCATATGAACCTAGGGGAGTGCAGCCTCCAGGAGGCCTCAGATCCCACTCCACGAGGGGTATGGTCACCTTTTGGGCTTTGTTTTATGTCACAAAGCATGCATTAACATTCCTGCCTGGGTGCGCTCATCACTGTACATATGCTGCTGGGCTGATTTATATGTTTGTGCCACAAAAATGTTAGTCATGCTCTGCCTGTGCTCAGTTCTCACTTGTTTGCTTCAGGGTTTCCAGGTGTGTGATTATGGGACATGTCAAGCACCGCCTCTTTGAGGTGACCGTTCCCTTAACTGGCTTGCGGGGCCTCACTGTGAGTGTATTGGGCAATTGGGGAGCTGGCATTGTCTGCCATAGATGGGTCTCGAACACGAGATGATGAAAGAGAACAATAGGTTACTAGCGTAACCCCGGTTCTCTGAAACATCGAGTGAAGAGATCCACCAAGCTTGCCCCACTTGCTGCACGAGAAGTGAATATACTTATTGAGGAACAGCAGTGTGTGCAGGTCTTTATATGCTCTCAGATAAGGCAGTGGGTCCTCACCGGCATAGGTCATGTGCTTCAGTCTGTCTAACCAGACTTGGTGCAATTGGATGCTTCTGCCGAGATCAGGTTCGGATGCCCTTCCCACAAGTAAATCTCTCCACTCGATGTTTCAGAGAACCGGCATTACATTAGTAACCTATTGTTTGTGACAGGGCAAGTTCACGTGTCACCTTTTTAGACTAACGTCTTTTCCCATCTATGTTTTGCTTTATTAATCAGCATGTTAGATACCGTTCATGACTAACAGTTTTATGTTTTCATTTTTTGAAAATTAAGACAAAAAAGAGACGTTATCATCTCTGATTATTAATTGTAATTAATAGAAATTATTAGTAAGCCTGGCTAGGACAGTTCCTGCTTCTAATGAAAAAGTTCCCATTATATCACAGTCAGCCTATTTATACTTAAATTAAGCAAACAGAATTTTTAAGATGTACATCTTTTGTTTATTGTTATGGTCCATTAAGACTTTTACATTTTCTATATTTTCTATAAGGGGTTACCCCTGAACCCACATGTAGTAACTATATTTTCTCAGTCAAAAGTACTCCTATGTAACATACAAAGGTATCTGAATGTAAAAATAAATATTCAGAATGTAAAAATATTTTAACACAAAAACTGGACTGCTGTCACCCAGCTTGAAAACAAATGTTGAACTTGTAATATTAATATCCAAGTGCCCTTGAATAATGAACTCTATGAAATATATTGTCCTAAACTTTTGGTAGAAAAGATCCCTCACACCCCACTGCTTTGGCTTTGTCTCTGGGCCAGTGTCCTCATCTCTTCTTTAAAGATACTATTTTGACTGTTTAAATTTTGTTTTTCTTTTACTATTTTCTAAGTACTATTTCTGTCCATGTGGAAAGTTACATTAACTAGTCCAAAAAAAACAAAAACCATACTGAACTGCTGATACCATGCAAGTATTTTTCGTACTTTTGCTGGAAGGAAATGTAGATACTGGACATCTTGAAATTTTAATTGAATACCCCTGGTCTATGAACTAACATTAACAATGGGCAATCATTTTTTTGTGTTTTTTTTTTTTTTTTCCTTGTTTGTTTGTTTTGTAAACTAACATTAAAAAAGATTAATAAATGCTGGTAAAAATTTATATATAAAAAATTAATAAAAGTTAATTGTTAGTTTGTGACCACTAATGCATTAGCAAATATTAACGGATGGAACCTTATTTTTAAGCATTACCTTTGTTCTAAGTTTACATTTACATTTATGCATTTGGCAGACGCTTTTATCCAAAGCGCCCCTTATTACAGGGACAATCCCCCCGGAGCAACCTGGAGTTAAGTGCCTTGCTCAAGGGTGGTGGCCGTGGGGTTCAAACCAGCAACCTTCTGGTTAGCAGCCCTGTGCTCTAGCCACTACGCCACCACCACCTAAGTTCACCCCAAAATGAAAATCCTCTCATCACCCTCCTGGCATCCCAGATGTGTTTGAATTTTTTTGTTCTGCAGAACACAAATGAAGATTTTAAGAAAAATATCTGTTCCAAAAAGGCAGCATAAAGTAATCCATACAACTTAAATGGCTTTATCCGTGTTTTCAGAAGCAATATGATATGGGTGAGAAACAGATCAATATTTAAGTCATTTTTTACTATAAATCTCCACCTTTGATCAGCCCTGGCCTATACGTGGCTGAATGTGAAAGTGAAGTGTAGTTTATAGTAAAAAATTACTTAAACACCTATCATATAACTTCTGAAGACATAGATTTAACCACTGAAGTCATATGGAATACTTTTATGCTGCCTTTATGGACCTTCTGAGTTCTAGTTACCATTCACTTACATTGTGAGGACCAACAGAGCTGAAATATTATTCTAAAAATCTTCATTTGTGTTCTGCAGAAGAAAGAAAGTCAATCACATCTAGAACGGCATGAGGGTGAGTAAATGATGAGAGGATTTTCATTTTTGGGTTAACTATCCCTTTAACACCAGCCACAGCAGTTGTTGGAACATTCCTTGCTAGGTGGGAAGATATGAAAGATGTAAAGATACCAAGTTTTTTATAACATGCATCAATTCTGATTGGTTTGTTAATTTGAAAAGGGTCACTCGTAGTTTCTTTTATATTTCAAGCAGATCAGCTCAGGTGAATCTTCTCATCCGTGGATGTTTTGGCATGCATTCATAAGACACTATTTTAACCTCTACCCACATTCTATTGGCCTCTTTTTGTATTTGCTCTCTGGTGGAGCGTACTTCCTGTCTTGGTAAGTAAACTGCCTGAGCTTTTGATATCTGTTTTCATAATTATCTTGGCTTGCATGCTGAATTGCTGTTGGGGGCAGAACATGTGCAAATCTGTTGCATATGGGAGGAAGTCTAAATTATAATAAAATAGCCCTACTTCCTGTGTGAGCGTTTGCAGCGAGGAAGAGTCTTACAGGGAGGAGCAAAGGGTCCTTTCACTTGTCAAATACACACGTTCTACCACCACAAAGCTGTTTAAATGATGACAAGCTAACCCAGCATAAAGACATCCATATTTCTTGGCTGGTACCATCACACTTTCTGAATCCTACTTCTCTTACAGGGCTGCTGGAGTTTGACTTTTTCACTGACGGGCTCTCACGTGTTCGGCTTTTACAGTAAGTCACCTCCCTCATCAGCATCTTGTCATGGATTTTACTCAATGTCAAGGTTCTTTTCCAAAGCTCTCGGAATGGAGAGTTCAGATAACTCAGGGCCTTAAGTGAGCAGCATTTCATATTGCAGTTGATCTAAAAAAAAAAAAATACTATATAGATAGTAGTTTAGCTGAAATGTTGATTTAAAACTGTCCTCAGCGCTTGCTGTTGTAACAGATGGCAGAAAGTTCTTGCTTGGTTGTGATGTAAAAGTATTACATTACTTTTACATTAGTCATTAAAAACTTCAAGCTCAAATTAAAGTAGCTCATGTGCTTTCAAGAGCCTGTTTTAATAATTCCATGTGCCATGCCACAGTTTAGCCTATCTCTTCTGGTGTTTGTTAAGCTTGTATGTGTGACTGCTCTGTGATTATGATGCAAAAAGTCACAAGCTTCATCGCTGATTGAAGGAGACAGCTTCAACTAATTACAGGCCCTCTTACAGTTTCTCCACTGACCCAACATGGACAGCGTGGATTCGGACAAGATGCAGATCGGAGAAAACAAATTTGTAAGCAAGTAAGTCACTCCGTCTGTGTTAATGCAAGGTATTTTGCTCTTGCTGGTCACACAAATACATTTTTGCTGCAGTTTTTTTATAAACATGTTTGTAACAGGAGGGCTATTCTATCACACCTTAAAACGTATAACATTTACTATGAAGGACAAGCTCTCCAGCTGAGACACAGAGAGGTTAGTTTGATATGTAACCAACTTCTTGCAGACCTACAACCAGTGATTCAAAGGATTATGTTTTTTTGACTTCTTGACTTCTGTTTATACAGGAGGAAGGAGAGTTGATCATTGACGGTTTGCTCAACGTGTTTTGGGGCGTGCGGCGGCTGATCAAACTGCAAATGCAAGACGAGAAGGAGCCAGGCAAACCACACCACTCACTAACATCACAGAGTGCAGAAACGGACATCAGCACAGACAAGTAAAATAAATGATATCATACTAATCAACAATGTAGAAACTGTTAAATACAAAACAGTCTTTCACAAAGGGGCTTAAACTCAAAGCAGTTTTCTATGCAACCAGTTTATGGGAGCAGGGTTGAGTTTAAAGGAATATTCTGGGTTTAATATAAGTTAAGATCAATCAACAGCATTTGTGGCATACTGCTGATTACCACCACAACCACCAAAAAAAAAAATGGATGCCTCCTTTTCTTAAAAAAAAAAGAAGCAACAATCGAGGTTAAATAAAGGTTTTACAACGGAAGTGAATGGGGCCAATTTTTGGAGGGTTTAAGGCAGAAATGAGAAGCTTCTAATTTCATTAAAGCCCTTACATTAATTCTTCTGTTAAAACTTGTGTATTATTTGAGCTATAAACTTGTTTAAATTGTCCATTTTTTGTTTTGTTTTGGGGTTTACATCCTCATGGCAGTGAAGTTGTAAATTTGGATATAGTTTTACACATAAAAGGTTACAAAGTAATTTTATCACACTAAAAACATGTTCACATGCATATTGTTTATGTCTTGTGGGTATACTTTTGAAACAGTGAGTATTTTAAAAATGTACAGATTGGTCCCCATTCACTAACTGAACTGCAGTAAGTGCCTTACTGTAACTCATATTTAGCTTTTTTAAAAGAAAATAAGGGACAAGGTGAAATTGTTTGTTGAAATTATAAATACATATTTTAAATAATAAATAAATAAATAGTATTGCTCTATAAAATATATTTTGTAAGGTAAGCTTACAAATGTGACTTAATAATAATCTGACTAAATTTACCTGAAATTTTAGGTTACAACAAAAGTATTTTTATAGAATATATATATTGTGTAGCAACAGGACTATGTGTTAACATAAGAATAGTAAAATAGAATTGCTTACTAACTTTATTCAAAGGTGTTCTATCCAATCTTTCAATTCCTGTCACGACCATTTAAATCCTGTAAACCATCTAGAAACCTGGTAGAAAACGGCATGATGTAACTGTTTGCAAACTAGGGATGGGTGATACCACTTATTTTCTTTTCAATCCGATATCAAGTACTTTTAGATATTGCTGATATCGATACCAATACCTCTAATAAATACAAATTGTATTAATTAATTTGACTTAAATTATTACTTAATATATATATATATATAGCAATCAATTGATTGAGCAATCAATCTATATATATATATATATATATATATATATATATATATATATATATATATATTAAGTAATAATTTAAGTTACTAATATATTTATAGGCCTTAGCAGAAAAGTATTAGGCTGCTTTGTTTACCTTTGAAAAATTTGTAAGAATAAGCAACATTTAAAACCACAAAATGAGCCATAGATATTATTTAATGGCTACTATTACTAAAACCAGGTTACAATATGGATACTACAGTAATGCTGTAGCAAAAACATGATTAATTTGATTAAAACCTTGGTTACTACCAAAGAAAAAACAATGAAAACATGGTTACTAGAGTCGTGGTTACTAGTAATGGTTAATACCATATTACTACAGTAAATCCATGGGTAGTTTATAAGGGTATCATTTATTAATGTTTTAAATAAACCTGTAAAAATGGTCACACAAGCCCATTATAATACATGTCATGTCTAGGTTTGCCATTACTTGGTGTGAATAACTCCAGATGCTGTTTTTCTGTCATTACAATAGGAAAGCACTGCTCCATGTTTGAATTAGTGCTACGACTGAAAGAGTGAGTGCTGTCTGTCTGCCGGTGTATTTTAGCATTTCTGTGTGTCAAGATGAGCTGAAGAAAAAATTGTTCCGGTGTCATGCAACAATTTGCTAATATAATTATTATTTTTCACTTCGAAGCTTATGAGATGCATTAATATTCATGTTATCTAAATAATAAGATCACTGGTAATAATAAAACTAATGAAGTTGGATCCGCCCATCCCTATTGTAAACATTTCCAACCACAGGAATAACGTTGGTAATACATAACCAAAAGTTCATCCATCTAGAAAAGTAGTCCCACCTCAATAATAACAATTGAGTCAAATAAAATAATAAACATTTTCTGAATAATTCATGTGAGGGCTTTAACAAAAATACAGAACATTTCCCGTTTTAAACCCACAGAAACGCTGGCCCCTTAGACTTCCATTGTAAGTGTATTACGTTGTGTTTTTTGTTGATTTTTCTTAATCTAAGAGCCATAATGTTGCAGATGCTGTTGACAAAGCTGAATCTGTATTCAACCCAGAACAATCCTTTCATTAACGTTTTTACTTCCTTGCCCTCTAGAAATCATGAAACAAACCAGGCCTCCATTGAGGTCACTGCAGCAGACAACCAATCAAAAGACAGCGTGGTTGAAGAGAAAGAAGAGGCCAACACACTCTCACAGCGAAATCGTAAGGATTCATATGAATTTTCTAAATTCTGCTAATTCGTAAGATACCGTACGACTGCCCTCGTATGAATTCGTATGACCTTCACTGCAGCCAATGACATCGCTGGACATCGTTTACATCTAATACATGACAATTACTTGCTTCTTTCACTCGCAATAGATTCCTATCATGTATACACACACTACTGATCGGTTAGGTTTATATAAGGGGGTTTGGGTAAGGGCATAATATTAATAAGCATGTCCTTGAAACCTCGCTGCATGGAACTCACGCTTACTCAACCAGGCATTTGCATGTGATGAAATCGTACAAATTCATACAAACAAAATCGTACGAAATCATACGAAAATAGCCAACTCATAAAATATGTAAAACATTTGTGAGATCGGGTTGAAGAGGCAGGTGAATGCATTCTTGACTTTTTCCAAAATCTTAAAAGAACTTTAAAAAATACGGTGTGTTCACTGACATTTACTGTCTATTCTGTAAATTATATGACTAAATCTGTCTTGTTTTGGTAATATCGCATTGGATAGATGATGGACTGCAGGAAGCATCACACTCTGATCATCTCCTCAGGATAAGAAGTGATGTCGGTGGGAGAAGAATTGGAGGTCGGAGACTTGGAATCAGGAGATTCAACAGACACAGATGCTCCTTCAACGGCCACTTCTACAACCACAAGGCAAAAAATTGTGTTCTCATGTCTTGTCAGTGTGCATTATTAAACTGTCACCCACTTGTTGATTAAAATAATACTTTCTCTCAAACAGACTGCTATTTTTACCCCAGCGTTTGGTTCTGTGACCAATGTTCGTGTCAACAGTTGCATGACAACAGCACAGGTGTTGCGGGTGTTACTCAACAAGTTCAAGATTGAGAACAGCCCAGATGAATTTACCCTGTATCTCGTCCACACTAGTGGAGGTACGTCAGAACTGGAGCAACCGAGTTAAATTCAGTCTTGTTACATCTTTCTTGGCTTTGCATTCTGTACATTTTGCACACTATTTGCCCTGGCGTTCCTTTGACTATTCCTGTATCCAGAGAGACATCAGCTAAAACCGAATGACCATCCACTGGCAGTCAGAATTTTGCAAGGCCCTTGTGAACAGGTCAGCAAAATCTTCCTAATGGAGACAGACCAGGTGGAAGAGGTTACTTATGATGTAAGAGACTGAATCAGAACATAGTAGCAAGTACACAACAGTGTGATTATAGTATATTTTGTTCTAACACTCAATCTTGTTCTGAAGGTGGCACAATACATCAAGTTTGAGCTTCCAGTGCTACAAAGCTTCATCACCAAACTGCAAGAGGAAGAGGAAAGAGAGATACTGAAACTAAAGAGAAGGTACTGACCAAAATAGATAAACAGGCTTGTTTTTTAAAATTATTTATTCATTTTAATTAATAATTTTAATGATAATGTGCTCTCGTTTCCTTCCTGTGTGCCTGTTATTTCAGGTACACTGACATGCAGCGAATCATCAAGAGATATATGCAGTCTTTAGCTGATAAGTCTACTTGAGTTGATGAAGCTGATACTTTCGATACACTTTTTTTCTCCAAGCATGTGTCACTTATATATGAAGATCATCTTTGAAGCACCAACAGCAACAAAATGGTTATCTCTCAGGAATTATTTTGTATTGTACCATGTTTTCAGTTTTCTTAGTAATGCAATATCCAAAGATCCCAAGTCTTTCTCTAGATATGCTTCACTGGATACAATTCAGAAATGAGGAAACAATGAATTGGGTCAAATTAAGAGCATCCATAAGTGTGATTATTTTTATTTAAATTGTATTTATTTATTTACATTTTTAAATACATTTTTTGTATTCATTGCACACAATTTGTAATAACGTAATGTTGTTAATTTTTTTTTGTAACAAAATCTATTATTTCTATAATTTGTAAAGTATTTTACAAGTATCTGTTCACATATGTTTGCCTTTGATAATAAAAAAAAAAACATTCTGAAATAAATATGTTGGAAGAAAAATGAGTATGAAATTAATTTCTGACATTTTCACCACTTGAATGGGTCTCATGGGTCCATTCAGATGTCTTGGATGTCTTAAAGACGTCGCTCGATATTGTTAGACATGATGTGTCAACATAAGGTAAAAAGTGTAATCTATCCTAACTCATATTGTTAGTTCTTTTTTCTCTTCTTAGCGCTGACCTGTTACCATGACAACTGAGATTTGTGATCATAATGGTCAACAATAATAGGCATAAGTGGGAAAGCATCGACGTGTTTTAATTTGGGATGTAAGTATTTTAATATAAATTGCTTTACAATGTGCTTTGACCGTGACAACAGACTAGTACCAGGCTGTAAATCTCCATCTGTTGTGTCATTGTTCTCTAAGGGGTGTGGCTAGTTAGCATCCCCGATCGGTCATTCGCTCCTGTTGAGTGAGTGACAGTTCCACAAGGTGGTTGTTTACCACATAGAGCAGAACTCGCAGCGAGGTTGAACAGTTCATCTAGCAGTGAATAGAAGCCAGTGTTCAGCACTATTTCCAGGTAAGACGCTTGTGTTTGTAGTTTTAGTTTTATATAAGGATGCATGTGTGTAATAGGAAATTGTATTCTAAAGATGTTTATAGGTTTATTTATTTTAACTGATTAAAATGATTTAATGCTTTTATAACTATAATGACAATGTTGAATTATTTGAAGTGAATGCAATTACATCATCAATAAATATATCTGTTAATTCAATGCAATACATAGATAATAGATCATTACAACACTAGTACTTCATTGTACCGTTTTTGCCATTCACAGCAGTCTGTCCAGGTACATTTAATCCATATTATTTTTCTGTATGTTTGCTTGTTGTCAGTCAGCTTTTGTCTTTAGATGTGCAATGATGCATGTAATTGGATTCAGATGACCATTGCCACTACACTGCACTTTACTACTGACCAAAACAATCAGTTTGAGCAAGCGCTATCTTTTTATTTGTAAAGGGAGCTTATGTGTATTGGCAATTTTGATACAAAACAATTGACACAGAAGCACACATTGTTTCTACCTCACGGCATGAGAATAAAAGATGTAACAGTTTTATTATGTGCGTTCCGGTGAACAACCTTGAACTGAGCCGAACAATTAACTGTCAGCTTAAGCATATTCATTGAAAAATTCTTCCACAAATCTGAACTATACACAATATATGGATGTAATGTTTAATAGGAACCTTTACAAACAATCATCATACAGACCTGAGACAAATTTGAAACAAAAACATTCAAGTTAGATTTCTATCAGATAGTCCAGTAGCAATTCTTGCTTGTTTGGCTCCCTTCAACACGCCCCCAAAGTTGTTGACCGGGGTTATGTGATTCTATATCTAACTTTATTGTCATTGTGCAGAGTACAGGTACAGAACCAATGAAATGCAGTTTTTCACATATCCCAACTAAGCTGGGGTCAGAGCACAGGGTCAGCCATGAAACAGCGCCCCTGGAGCAGATAGGGTCAAGGGCCTTGCTCAAGGGCCCAACAGTGGTATCTTGACGGTGCTGGGGTTTGAACCCCTGACCTTTCGGTCAGTAACCCAGAGCCTTAACCGCTGAGATACCACTGGCCCCTGAAGGCCCCAGAAGGTCCCCAAAGTTGTTGACCATGGTGGTGGTGGTGATTCTAAATGAGAACACCCCCAAAGTTGTTGACCGGGGGGAGATTCCGTGAATCATGAAGTGAACGAGACATTGCGAATGCTAGCCGCACCACAAGACTCAGAGTTACATTTTATATGTGTGTATATGTTTTTCAGGAAGAAAAAAAAATGATTGCTTGTGTAAATAACCTTATATAAATAATATAATACAACAAAATGCATAAAAATGCATATAGCCTACATTTGGTGATTATCTTATTTATATATTATTTATCTGGTACCAGGGGCATAGATACATTTATTCGTGCATTCATTCTTCAATCCATCCAAATCCAATTAAGATATTGTGATACATTGAGATATATTGAATCACGACTTGTATCGCGATGTGTCATGATGTAGTTGCCAGTACCCGGCCCTAGTATGTGCAACCTTTACGTTATATTTCTAATGTTTAAAACATAAGAAATAGTCTTTTGGGCTCCTCTATTTGGATACTGGAATAGAAGTGCAATGTATGCATTTATAATAGATTATTGTTGAAGAATTGCATTACTATGAAGTATGAAGGAATTAGAAAGCAACAGTAACAGTCCAGAGCCATAATGTCCATTATGGGTGCTGAACTTTGTCTGCTTTTCCTGAAAGTGCTCAAAGTAGACTAAGTAAAGCTCCAAACACTATCAAGCTTTCATCTGCTCTATTAGTGCTGGATAGGCGATCTTTAAGATGCTCACTCTTTCACCGTCATCATCCTTATGAATCCCAGCAGCCATTAGATAAGTATTGACTGTATTAGGGGATGCGGTGCCAGTTTTCTTTGGCCCACCTTTCTCTGGGTTGCTATTATTTAGGCCAGGATAAGTCAGTGGCTCATCTCTTTTTAACATCTCAAAACAGGTGGGGCTCAAACACCATAGCCAGTATTAGAATATTGCCGTTATTGTAGAGAGGTTTCAAATAGGTCATGTATGAAGGCACACCCCGTAGTCCCCATCTAAGTAGTCTACCTAGATTCATATTATTTTAATTGGTATTTTTAGTCATATTTATACATTTCAAAAAGTGGACTGAAGTTGTAAGGGAACCTTTCACTCCAAAGGAAGGAAACCACTCATTAATTCTTAACCGCTGAGATACCACTGGCCCATGAAGGCCCCAGAAGGCCCCAGAAGGTCCCCAAAGTTGTTGACCATGGTGGTGGTGGTGATTCTAAATGAGAACACCCCCAAAGTTGTTGACCGGGGGGAGATTCCGCCCTGGGTGACTGCCCATGTCACCCATGCCTAAGTCTCATGTAAAGTTGTAATAATAAGTACAGTATAAAATGGTGAAATTGTAAGAAGTCATATAAGTTGGATCATACAAAAACATATGCATACAAAGTGTAACCACAAACCCAAACTAAACCTAATCATAAAGTCTGTCTAACCCCTTACCCAAACCTTAAACCTAAACCATTTTAAAAGGGAAATAACTTTAACATGGACGTCTGTACAGCAGTCATTTGCATTGCATACTATATTTGTTTACTGACATTTCGTTTCTGAAAATAAATGATAGGATAGGAGTCAAGCTAAATGTTAATGCCTGTACTGTTTTGGTTTTGGTTGGTCACTATGGGAATGGGAAGTCGTACCTCTTTTCATACAAGCCAAGTCATACAATATCTTAGGATTTTGTAATTTGATCTGTTACTGTAAATATCTGCATGTTAGCCTAATATATTTCCTTTGTCTTTAATAGGGAAGCTAATAATGATGGCTAATCAAAAGCTACTGATCGTGTGGGTGTGGATTTTACTTGTTGCAACACTTTGTCCTTGGGCCAACTGCAAACTTGGACGGGGTTTTGGTAGAAGAAGCAAGGGAATAGGACTGGGGGCTAAAGCGCCCCCTTCCCAGGCCAAAGGCTCTTCAAGGCAGGGGCTGAAACTGGCAGGTGCTGCAGCCGCGGGGGCTATTGGAGGAGCGGCCATCGGCTATGGTCTGGGTTCTCTGGGCAGACCTCGGTATGGCTACGGCTATGAAAGCGCCTCTGAAGAGAACAGGCGTTATAACTACCCCGATGGACATGGATACCACAATCGCTCAGACTGGCGGTATAATAGAAGCGCAGCCAGCTCAGACCATGTGGCCAGCATCCTCATGACGCTTGGAGCTTTGGCAATTTTTTTTATATGTAACTAAATTTCAAGTTTTGGGGCATTTCCTTTCATTGGGAGACAATTTTGAGGTCATTGCGAGACTTTCATAATTAAAAAAGTTTTAATTTTCAAAATACAACAGAGGATGCAATCATTTCGATAAATGAAATAGCAAAATGCATATGTTTTGGATGAAGACGAAAACACTGACTTTCTTAAAAGTAATCATCTTACATTAGCGATATGACTTTGTTGATAAATACTTGGAGGAAAATGGAATTATGATAGGAAATTTGGACATCAGATTATACTTTAGAGCAGTTGAAAAATATTATGACATGCTCATTCATGGCAGTTCAGGGTAGAAGTAATAATATAATTTTTAATGAGGTCTTTTTAAAATCAGCAAGCAAATATACAGTATATTCAAATGTATTTATGCAGTGCAAGTAATGGGTGTCCATAAATAAATTTTTTATTTATGATTTTATTTATTATGGTGTTCCTTATTTATGATGGTGGTCTGTTAATACAACTGCAAAATATTTAATTTAAGGGCTAATATTTAAGTGCATTCTCTTATACATCTGATATTAAAGTGTTGTAAAGTGGGATAGAAAAAAGTGGTCTTTTTGTGTATTTTGGCAAATATTTTATACTCTCACTGTTTGCTTCTAGTGTGGTTTTTCGAGTTGAAATTAATAAATTGACTATGCTTAATTATGTCCACTTTGTTTATTGAAAGGTCAAATTGCTTTCTCTAAATCATGGCATTCTTTCCTCTTTTTTTATGGTTGGTTTCTTAGCAGCCTGCCAGATGGATTATGTGAAGGCCTCAATGTGTTCTATGTTGTTAGTTACCATGGCAAAGGTATTCATTATGGCACAAGGGATTTCAGACATAGCAGACATTGTTTGATCTATAAAAGACAACATCTGTACAATTTGTTCTCCTGAATTTCAATGTTGTGAACAGGAAAATGCTTTTGTCTTTCAAAACTTATGCACAGATCAATCAAAAGATTAAAAAAAGACGAAAAGTGAAAAACTAAGTGTACATAAGTATATAAAAAAATAATATGTTAAAGAATGACAGAAAGATGGTCCTTTCTATAGTTTGAATGAACTTACACGTAATAAACAATACATATAAAGTAATTTAGCATTTTCGGTTCCCTGAGATGAAGTGAACGAGACATTGCAAATGCTAGCCGCACCACAAGACTCAGAGTTACATTTTATATGTGTGTATGTGTTTTTCAGGAAAAAAAAAATTGATTGCTTGTGTAAATAACCTTATATAAATAATATAATACAACAAAATGCATAAAAATGCATATAGCCTACATTGGTGATATCTTATTTATATATTATTTATCTGGTACCAGGGGCATGGATACATTTATTCGTGCATTCATTCTTCAATCCATCCAATTAAGATATTGTGATACATTGAGATATATTGAATCACGACTTGTATCGCGATGTGTCATGATGTAGTTGCCAGTACCCGGCCCTAGTATGTGCAACCTTTACGTTATATTTCTAATGTTTAAAACATAAGAAATAGTCTTTTGGGCTCCTCTATTTGGATACTGGAATAGAAGTGCAATGTATGCATTTATAATAGATTATTGTTGAAGAATTGCATTACTATGAAGTATGAAGGAATTAGAAAGCAACAGTAACAGTCCAGAGCCATAATGTCCATTATGGGTGCTGAACTTTGTCTGCTTTTCCTGAAAGTGCTCAAAGTAGACTAAGTAAAGCTCCAAACACTATCAAGCTTTCATCTGCTCTATTAGTGCTGGATAGGCGATCTTTAAGATGCTCACTCTTTCACCGTCATCATCCTTATGAATCCCAGCAGCCATTAGATAAGTATTGACTGTATTAGGGGATGCGGTGCCAGTTTTCTTTGGCCCACCTTTCTCTGGGTTGCTATTATTTAGGCCAGGATAAGTCAGTGGCTCATCTCTTTTTAACATCTCAAAACAGGTGGGGCTCAAACACCATAGCCAGTATTAGAATATTGCCGTTATTGTAGAGAGGTTTCAAATAGGTCATGTATGAAGGCCCGTAGTCCCCATCTAAGTAGTCTACCTAGATTCTTATTATTTTAATTGGTATTTTTAGTCATATTTATACATTTCAAAAAGTGGACTGAAGTTGTAAGGGAAGCTTTAACTCCAAAGGAAGGAAACCACTCATTAATTCTCATTAATTATTAAAGTGTTACCACAACCCTTGCTTTAGAATAATAGATCATTAGTAATTCCGTTGTACTTATGTGGTAACAATTGACTCATTACTTATGGGTTACCAGAATTATTAAAAAAAGACCTTCAGCAATATCAAACATGCAGAATTTAATAATATTTTAATGAACATAAGAGATATCCCAAGGAATACACAGGTTGGGCACATACATCCCTGTATTTCTGTAAAGTAAGCTAACTATGATCATGGCCATAAACACCATAGACATTGAGGGGGACATCATGTTTCCATATTAGTTACTAGTTCTAATTAGATATTAGTTATTAGTTATTAGAATAATTAAGTGTTAATGTAGTACTACTCATTAATCCTGTATTAATTCCTGCATAAATAACTATTAATGACAGACCATTATTCTAAAGTGTTACTTAATAATGGACTAGCCATATAATGAGGCTCAGCAGCTCTTTCAGCTAATTTGTGTTGTTGTGGTTTCCATGATCCATGGAAGATTGTAAACCATGAAAATGATCTTGTCATGAAAGATACTTTAAAATAAGAAAGCATGCAAACTCTTTGGATATTATTGTTATCAATAGTGTTTTATTGTATTTCAAATCAAGTCTATTACACAAAATCAGAATAAAGAAAGTTAAATAACATACATTTTGAAAATACAGCAGGCATTAATGCCACATTTTATAATAAGTGATTTGTAAATGCAGAGTTAGTTTATATTAAAGTGGCCTACATGTTAAATGACTGACACTGTCAGAGTTGAAGATTTCTTGGTAAAATCTGCTAATCCTAAACTCATTTTCCTCAGAACAGCTGTAGTCTATAGTTACAATGGTCCACAATCTACCATGGCTAAAGTTGTCCATCCGTGTGCCTTTTGATTCTGTATGTCCAACAAAAAGTAAATGTCTGATTGCAGTGTTCTAATAATCTCTCAGGACATGATAACCACACTATGTGCTATGTACAATGCATTGGCTTGCTTGATTATACACCCATACATTTGAGATATACCTTTATTACTACACCATGAAAAAAAGGTAGAAAATGTTAACAAAACAATATTGCTGAATTAAAATGTAATTATAATTTCTGTCATTACACATACGTTAATGTTGGGTTATGATTTGGGTTTTATGTACTGTCTGGCAAAATGTGCTCCCTTGCTTTCTACCTATTTATTAGAATGTCCATTCTGACACCTATTTATGCTCTCACAAAATGTGTTAGCATGTTTTAACAGAATTTTACTTGGACAACAGATGGGTTGCGCCACGTTTTAGATCTGTCGAAGCTGTCTGCAAAAATGACCCTGCTCTCTACAATCATTTCAGTCAGGCAGTGGAAGATTATTCCAGTGACGGCGTTACTCGTGCGAGCTACAGTGGCCTTGCTAAGCGCTTGTCCTCGTACTGTTTTGTCCAAAATCTCGGCCTTATGTATGATGCACTTAAAGAATTGTCTGAGCTGTCCTTGGAGCTCCAAATACAAGACTGTAACATTATCATGGCACATAGAGCTAGGCCTATTTGTCGCGAGGCAAGTGTGTTTGAGGCAATGTCTGAGAGACCAGGTCATAATAGCCAAATCAGTCAAAATGCTATAAAAGACAGAATCTTCCAAGCTGTTCCTCTGCATCCAGGACAAAAAGAAGACAAAGGTATGGATCACAAGGTTTTTTTTGGGAGTCTGGTGAGAAGCCTGGAGAATCGCATGCTATCATACGGAGGGGGAGAAGGGGAAAAAGTACTTTTTCCTGAATACTGGCCTCAGGATGCCGGAGCAATTTATGGTGATAAAGAAGCCGAGTCACTTTGTCAACAGTTTGGCATTGACAGCTCTCGATCTGCCATTCAGGCTTTGAGGGAATATCAAGAGAATGGCTGTGAGCTCATCCCAGTGGGATTAAAAGAACATTTGATTGCGGTCAACACAGTTCCGATTTCAAGTGCAGAGTGTGAAAGGGGTTTTTCTCAAATGAACTTAATTTGCAATGCCAACTGAGCATCTCTCCACACCTCCACAATTTCATCGCTTCTATTTCTCTGCCTTGTTGGACACCCACTATTTCAGTTTAACCCCATTCCATACGTGAGGTCATGGATTTCAAAAGGACACAGGACCGCAAAAGATACCAGAAGCAAAGCTCGAAATAGAGACAGAGGGAAAAGAAATGTCTGTTTTATGGTCTATTTTAAACAACTAAAAGGAAAGAGGTAAGAGCCGCATTATCTTAATTTACTGTGGCATTGCTTGTGTTGATTACATTATTACACATATCTGAATTATTTTATATATTACACTTCTGCCTCACAATTGGATGATTTAGAATAGATCATTGCATGCATAAGTAGATGTACAGGTGTACCTAATCAAGTGGCCATTGAGTGTACATTATCAGCCAATCGTGTGGCAGCAGTGTGATGTATAAAATAAGATGGCTGTGAAAAATAACATGGCCATTTACTTTTTACAAGCATCGATTCTAGGTTAAATTTATACAAATGTATAGTGTGTACATCATACATATACTACTTCAGCTTCACCATTTCTTTTTAGTTTTTCACCATTTTTTACATTGAACCTTTTTTGCAGTTCAGCTGTTTTTAATTGATATTATGGCATTTATAAACTTTGTTATACCTTTAAAGATAAGTGTTTTGGTATTGTTCTGCATGCACCTGTGTCAAGGGCTGGTAGGTAAGTGCTCAGATTCAAGCCTTCATTGTTTTCCTTTTGTATGTCCATGTTCTCTGGATGTCAACAATCCTAAGAGAACAATCTTATAGTGAGACTGCTGTCTGGTTATTAGTCCCTGTTTCCAGGGTTGTTAATATTAATCCTTATTAATATTCTATTGATTTTGATAATTGCTAATTATCTTTGATTGTTGATTTGAACAATCAAAAAGCTAATATTAATTCTTATCAATGCTCAATTGTTTTTAATAATTAACAATTTTCTGTCATAATTATTAATTATTGCTAATAACCAAGCCCGCTCCTAAAGTGCCCAACAGCTACCAAATATTAATAAGTTGTGTTTAAACTTCTGACCCACTGGTAATGTGATGAAAGAAATAAAAGCTGAAATAAATCGTTCTCTTTACAATTATTCTGATATTTCACATTCTTAAAATAAAATAGTGATCCTAACTGACCTAAGACAGGGAATGATTTATATGATTAAATTGAAAAACTGAGTTTAAATATATTTGGCTAAGGAGTAAGTAAACTTCTGACTTCAACTGTATATGGGTAGTAGCTGCAGTTTTCTAATTGTTGTATAATGTGGCACATGATGACTCCATATCAATTAAAATTAATTAAATACAATTCATTACAAATGGTGAAGGACTTTAAGAAAATGTTATTCAGTTACAGCACCTACACATTCCAATATACACATATACGGTACATTATAACCTAATGTTTAAAAAAGGTATGTGTCTATGTTCTTTGTCAACTACCCATTTTATACATAAAAGCATTGGGGTTTAGATGCAAAACGTTTACATTTTTTGTCAAGAAAAGCTTAGGTTTGGAAAGAACTTTAAGCGACGAGCTGCATGTCGATTTTCAGGCTCACTTCCTCGTCTTCTTGGTCCTTCTTTTTCTCTGCGTCTACGAGCCAGATCTTCCTCTAGCACCTGCACATACAAAAGCAATCATGTATTTTCTGAATTGTGAATCTTTAAAACTGGCAAACTTATCCCACCAATACCTCTTTCCTGCATGCTAGCTTATCTCTCCATTCGTTGAGCTCCAGGGTGTGCTCGTCCTCTAGAGTTTTGATCTTTTTCTTCTCCATGTCCACAAGAACTTGAAGCTTCTCATTCTGTGTCCAAACACACATAGACACTGAGTATTACCATTCCTCAATATGAAACACATTTGCTTTCCACTTAAAAATTTATAATGCTATTGACAAATGTTTATAATGATGTTGGCACACATGAGATAAAGACTCAATTAAGATATTTTATTCTATAAGGCCACCATTTGATCATCATGATCATACCATGGATATGACCAGCTAAATTCTTCTCACTTTATCTTGGTAACCTCCCAATTATTTAACACTTACATTGGTAGAATGAATTAATAATGAGTAACAAATATGTCTGCCAAATTCCATTGGCATTGCTTGATGCTGCATCTACACCAATAGGTGTCTGTATAAAGTCCAAGACTACTGTCATTTCAGCAAGGTTTAGCCATTGAGACTGAGTGCACTTCTACAATAAAGATGCATTTGCACGATATTGTACGCAAGGTGTCATACCTGAAGATGCTGTAGTTCAACAGTACTGGCGTCACATTGTTCCTGGACTGCTTTCAGCTGGTTCTCATGACTCTCTTGAAGACTCTGTCTGTCCTGCTTTTGTCTGGCCTCCTCCTCTGACAAAAACTAAGAAAGACAACCAAGAGACATAAGCATGTCAACTGCAACTGTTTTGTTACATTCAAAATGCAGGCTAGTTTTAAAAAAAGCTTCCCATATTATGTGTTGTTGATGTCAAGGGATATAAGCATTCCATCAAAACAAAAATTTAGGTGGCAGTTCATCTGACTTGGTAGAAGCTAGAGCGAAATTAGGTAGCAAAATTGGGGAGGAAGATGCCAACGTGGACAGGTTAAATGACATGGTTATATGAACAAAACTGCTAAACAAACGTGAACAATAAACAATATGAAAAATATGTGTTCACTTGTTTGAGGATTAACATGGTTTGTGCTGACCAAATAATGATTTGGGCTGTAAATTGTTGTCTACCTAGATTTCTATTATTTTAATTGTATTTTTATTAATATTTATACATTTCAAAAATATATATAAAAAAAGAAAAAAAATGCCAATGCTTAATTTTAAGGAGATTTTTAGAGTATTTTGTACACGTTTTTTTTTTTTGGTTCTGTGTTCAAGTAGTAACAGCTGCAGCCCGCAGATCTTCAAAAGATTGGCGGAATCTCCAAAAGAGGGTGGGGTAGCTCCGGAAGGGGGCGTGGTTATTCCAGAAAGGGAATGGACCAGCTCCAAAAGGGGTCGACACTTCCACACACAGTTAGGATTAGGGAAAGGGTTAGATTAGGGCAGGGATTGGCAACCTTTTTGACATGGAGTGCCATTATTTATTTTCCTGGTCTATGGCTGTGCCGAACACCCCCCGCCCCCCCAAAAAAATATATCACAAATTTTCTTATTTGATTACTGATCACAAAATTGTGTGGAATCTTAAATATTCTTTATATTATGTATTAACATATATATTTCAAAATCACACAGAGAGTTAATCACTAGTACGCAAGCAACAGCAAGAGAGGAGTAGACTATTTTATTCATTTAAAATCCAGCACCTGCATTCCATTCTACATCTTGATGTAATTCTTCCTCATGAAAAGGAAGCTTGTTTCCATCAGCTGAATGGGAGGTTAAACACTATTAAAGTTCTGCGCGTGCAAGCCATTCACGCATCACAAGCCGATCAGCTATTCAGCCTGTAAAAACCTAAAACTTTATTTCCAGTTTTAATTTATATTTTGAATAAACTCATATTTTTGAACCCCACAATGTGGGTTTATGTTTTCTCTTTTAATTGTTTAATGTAATTTTGAATGTGACCATGGTTTATGGAAGGTGTATGCGAAATCTTAAGGATTAATAGTGGGATTAAGCAAATGGCTTGCAATTGCTGCACAAGTCTGTTGGGTATACTGCAGTCTTGTCACATATGAACTTTTTGTTTAGCCTCTCATTCAGCTGATGAAAGCACGCTGCGTGATCATGATTACATCAAGATGTAGTTTGAAATGCAGGTGCTGGATTTCAAATGAATAAAACAGTCTAATCCTCTCTCACCGTTGCTGGCGTGCTAGTGATAACCCCTCCGCATGCTAATGCTGGCACGCATGCCATAGGTTGCCGACCTCTTGGTTAGGGGCTCTTTATATATTTTGCTGCTGGCCTGCAGCTATATCTTCTAACTATGTTGGGTCACCACTTGATATCCAGTGTAAAATCTGAAGTAAAACCAGTTGAGAACCATCTATCTACAATATATTACAATTTCAATGATATTTTCTCATTTAGAGGCTTCATCTAAAATCCAGACCTGTGTGAGACATTGACGCTGTTCAGAACCGCTTAGACCTTTCTTCCTGAGTTCCACTTTAAACTGGTTCAAACGGGCTTTGGCTTCAGCTTTCTGGGCCTTCTGAAAGGAAGCTCTTTCCTGGGCCTGCAATGACTTCTGTTCCTCTTGAAGAACCTGCTGGAACCAAGACGCTCTCTCCTTATCCTGCCATAAGAAAGAAAAGAGAACCATAACTGACTGCTCAGAAGGAGGCTCAGAAACATAATCAAAACCACAGCATGCTTTAAGAGATTATGTTGAATTAACCACAGATTTAACCTTGTTGTGTTTCTTGGTCAGCTGCTGTCTCTGTAGGGAGTACTGCTCCTTCACCTGCTGTTTGAATAGGTGGTACTTCTCCTGTAAATGTCGCTGTTCTAACTCCCAAATCACTGCCTCACGAGCTTCAGAGAGATTGAAGAAGTGGGTATGTTTAGAATAACATACTGCCATACCACTCTTCTGCAGTATACAGTATAAACTGTGCCTACAGTATTCATTGTGCACACTGTTAACTTGCTATGACTGTGCACATGTAATGGGAGTCAACTGGTACATGAGAGCTGTGTGGTATGTGTATACCTCATTCCACTGGCCTCAAGAGGCACAATAGCCACAAGCTACAGTACAGTCAGGGGCGGTCTGGGAAGAGAAATCGGCCCTAGATTTGAAATAAAAACCTTAGGGGTGTTTTGACCCGGTTCTCCCTATGGACAGTCTGCCCCTGAGTACAGTACATGCAAACTTTCTGTATGCATGGTATACCCGTATGACATCCTACTTTTTCCAAAATGTGCAGTTGAGAATTTGGTTGAGAAACCAAAATGTGCAACAGAGCTTATACTGTGCAAAACATTTGTCTAATTTTTTAATTTTTTTTATCCTACTGACAATAGTTACACATTTTTTCACACCAAATTGGATTATCAATGCAAGTGTCCAATTACAACTGGATTGTACTCACTTAAATATGCACATAATAGGGTCATGTGACAATGAATTTTGTTTGAAACATTTATCGTTGCATATTGCATACTGTTTCTCATTCTTACGTTTTTTGTTGTTTGTTTGCTTTTAATTTTTCAGTTTGTTTGTTTGTTTTATTTGTATCATCTGATTTATTTTATTCTAAGCGTAGTTGAATATAGTTTGTGTTGATTAAATTTGAAAGGTATCAACCTAATCAGATTGTAAATTATTTTAATTAATTAATTAAAAGTGTTTTACATGAAAGGATGATGCACAGTGTGTTTTTATGTGCCCTCATAAAGGTATCATGCTGAGAATTAATTCCATATTGCCCCTTAATCAGAAATCAACTTCTGGCACATGTAGGCAGTATTAAGTGTAGTATTAAACACAGTATGCATTAAATAGTACAATAATATTCCTTTCCAAACATAGCCAGTGAGTCATCCCTTAATTATGTGTGGTCCAGTAAAGATTCCCAAAAACAAGGTCCACTATTATTTGCTGAATTTCAGTGGATAACCAAGAGCAGTCATATATGTTTATGATTTTTTTATTTCAATTTTTTTTTGTAGAAATTAGATGATAAATAAATATTGTAGGCATATTAGTAGTGGCACACTTACCTCGCTTCAGCTGTTGAGATTTGACTGTAATCTCCCATTCCATGGATGCCATTTTCCTCTTATGATCCTGAACGCCTTTCTGCAGAGCCTCATTCAGTTCCTGCTGCTGCTTCTGTAGGAACAGTTGCTCCTGAAACAGTCACAATCTCACACATTAAATCACTCATAAATCACTTAATTGACCATTTAAATTTTGTCCCCAAGCCCTGGTTCATATCTGGCCTAGTTTCGGCCTAGTCGGTGTGGGTGAATGCAGTGGTACCTCTTTAGGGTCAGCTTTCAGGGCACTGCTCTTTCGGTTTAGCTCTTTCTCTTGTTGTGCCTTGAGTCGCCGTGCATCCTCTCTAAGTCGGGTTGTGTGCTCTGCCTCCAATTGACTGCTTTGCTGCTGGTACTGTTTTTCAAGTCTCTCAAGCTCACTGTCATAGTATTGCTTCTTGCTCTACAACAGGGAGAACATGCAGACGAGGTTACATTGGTACTTGCTAAGTGGTGTTTGATGGTACTTTTCCGTACAGGTTTTTCAAGAGTATTATTACAAAGCATTTGTGCAACAGACATAAATCAAGTGACCTATTGAGGAGAGATGCTGTGCTGTTACTTTTCTAAGCAATCAGACTTACTATTTTCACCTTGCAGATGATAAAACGGATGAATCCCTTAGATTTACAATGAAGGAGTCACATTTAGGGACCAGAATATCATTGAGACTTGGGGGTTAGCTCTTTTGACTTGGGCTGGTAAGAAACCACCCAGAATGCCTGATATAATTAAGGTGGATTGAATAATATAAAGTCCCACCCTACATTATTTCTCAGAAATAAGCCCCATTACAAAAGTCATATGCATTGCGAATGCCATTAATTGTTGTCTTAAAAGTACAACTAATGATCTCCCCATTCTAGAACATTAAACAAGACCCCGAACTGTCTTTTTAATAGCATATCTTAAATCGCTAAATGGGACAGAAGGGTTGTGGTGCATGTGGCAAATTGACTAACAGTCATCTCTTGTTCTATGTGACGAAACATCTGTTCTCGCTGCTGCTGTAGTTTCTGCTCCAGATGCACATGCTCTCTTTGCTCCTCCCTCTGCAAGAGCTTCAATGCGTGCAGCTCCTGTCGTCTGCAAACACCAGTGTTGGGTAAGTTTTTCAAAAACACTAATTCAACTTCAAAATACAAATGACTTCTTTAATATTGTAATCGGATTACAGACATTACTGATTACTTCAGTGAAAAAAGTAATTACATTACTAATAACTTTTGTTACATTCTAAAACACTTTTCACATAAATGCTTTTATGTAATGATGCGATAGGGAGAACAAACAGACCCAAGAGTAGAGTTAACGTTTATGGAATTTATTAATTACAAAATGCAATCACTGTGGATGCCGAGGATCCCGGCACTGGCTGCAGCAGCAGGAAGAGGTGGCAGAGTAGCAAGCGTGCTGAGGCCATGCTCGGGAACAATCCTTAAAGAGTGTGTTCGTTGGATGAGTGTGTGTGTGTTGTGGAAGTCAGGAACAGATTCATAGAATACTCTGTTGAAGCTAGTGAGGTGCAGAACAGCGCCCAGCTTAAGAAGGTGATACTACTTCTGACACACGGGCATAGAGGAGGTAACCTCTGTGGAAGACCAGCTGACTTGCAGCAATACTGGATGGCAACCACACACCAGAAACTCAGGCAACATCATATACACGAGAGTAGTACTCAACATCAAACAACATTCTAGCAAAGATACTGAGAACACGATGGGCTTAAGAATGGTGTGAATTAGAGAAGAACAGGTGTTACTCGGCATGCTAATCAGTGGCATGATCAGCGCTTCCCCGGGAACAATCAATGTTCCCATGGAAATGGCAATCATGCATGCCGGCTGTGCCTGAGAGACATTGGGGAGGGAAAACAACAAAACAAACAAAACAAATTGGCGAACTCACCGGATCCGTGATATTTTGTTCATATTAACGTAATTCATGTTTTAAATGCATTCTACATAATACTTTTTTGGAATACTGTATGAAAAACTGAAGTAATGTACTTACAATTAATTAACTTCATTGAAAATCAATAATTGTAATCTGATTACAAGAATTAGAAAAGTAAAGTGCTACACTACTGTTATAACATAAAAAAGTCATTAGATTGCAGTAACAATTATTTTCTAAATAGATTACACCCCAAAATAGCAAACACCCAAGCAAACAAACAGTAAACACATTTGCATAAGAAAGCAAGGAGCCATTTATATATTTAACTGGGATAGGATAAATCATTTTAACATTGAAATAGTTACACATAATAGATTTATTAATTTGACACTACAAGTTTCTCCATTAGAATTTATGAAGACCACATGTTACCTGTTGGAGCGCATTTGTTGTTCCTTGCTGTCTCTCTCAGTAACCTCTTTGGAGGTGGTAACGCTGACCTCTCGACCATCCACCATAAATTTTCGGGTTTTCTTTATTGTCCTCCTGCTTGGGTGTAAGTCCTGAATTGGCACAAACCGAGAATAACATATTAAATGTTGAAGTTTTGCTAATGGACCTTTTTCACATTTCCATGTTTGGAACACTCATATAGTGGTACATGCGAGACCACAGAAATGTTCCCATTTTCTCCAAAAGCAAAAGCAAAAAATCCACTTTTACTTTTCCACAACTTTCCAAAAGAGTAAAAAAGAGATTTGGATCATGAGGTGAGGAAAAAAGAAAAATGCTAAATTTACCATCACTTCCTTAGCAGCTATATTTGAAACCCCTTATAGCAGAGTTAGAGATTTGTTTTGTTTGTTTTTAATTCTAGGGTAATATAACATAACAAAAAATGTATACATTTAAATAATGAAAAAACTATTGAAAATATAAAAGAGTTTGCTCGATTTAAGCTGGTAATTTTGTTGCTAGTTTGTTTGTTTCAGACTCACCCCTTCAAAGCCAGGGAACAGAGGAGGTGAAGTTGGCTCCGTAGTTGGAGAAAGAGGTGGAATTGTGTCATCATTAGATTCTTTAGGTGTGGTTCCATTTGATCCAACATGTTGTGGTATTAAGTCTGAATCTTCTATACCATTTGCAAGTGGCCTTTCATCGTTTTTATCTTGCCTTTGTTTGTCCTCCTCAAGTGCAAACATCACCTGCTTTTTCAAATTTGGTCCAGTCACATCTATTGTATCATCACCTTTGCTTTTTGATTGGTCTCTTTTGATGTTCTGTAAGCTTATATAATTCCTTTGGTTACGTTCTTGGTTCGGTTCCTCTGAATCAGCACAAACTTCTGTCTCTTTAGAACAGTTCACTTTCTCAACGCTGCTGGCTTCTCCTTCATTACCACTGAGACTCATTTCCCCCTCAGGACCGGTCTCTTCTGTATTAACTTTACTTGTTAGCTCTGTTACTTTCTCTGAATTTTGTAAAACAATTGTCTTTGTCTCCTCATTTTGGATGGGTGTTTCCATCTCATCTGATTGTCTTGTGTTCTCACAGCATTCGTTTTTTGGTTCTAGCTCCATTGGTGCCATACTTTCCTTGGTGACTGAATGTTCTTCTTCCTCCGTTCCTGTATCTGTTGCAGCATTCAGTTCCTCGCCTTTTTCACTGCTTTCAGGTTTCTCGTTGTTTTCATCTCTAGAGTCTACATCATCATTGCCTACCTCTAGAATATTATGTTTTTCATTGGAGGCTACGTTGACATTCTTATCCGCTACTTCCATGGTAATGTGCTCTTCCGTGGTGGCTGAATGCTTCTCTTTTTCTGTCCTTGTATCTTTATCTCCGTTAAGATCTGTGCCTTTTGGGCAACTTTCCTCATTTTTTTCATCCCCTGTTCCTCCATTGGTTTCCATTTCCTCTGGCCCTTCTATTTCTACCTTCGTTTTTTCTTCAACAAGCTTGATTGTTCCCTCATCAGGGTCACTTTCTAATGGTTCAGTTGTCTGTTGCCCTTTCTGAAGATCAGGAATTTCTTCACGTAAGATACTAGATGGCATCTCAGCAGCCACGCTCTTGTTCATACCTACTGTGAGAGGGGAATTGCAAGTTTTCAGAGGACAGGCCAAATCAAGGTACTCGTTTTTAGATCTTTCCTCATCCCATTTGCACTTTTTGGTAAGTGTTTGTTCCAAACTCAAAGCTTTAACCAGTGTGCTCTGTGGATGTTTTGTTCTTGGAAGTGTGGCTTTGTCAACAATAGCAGAATTTTGGAGGGATTTCCAGTATATTTGGTCACTGTGCCCTGAACCTTCATCTGTTTCAGTGTCCACCTTGATAAGAGCTAGTGTTTCCTCTTCAGAGATATTGGTTGGTAGCTTTGTTTGTGTGTTTAACTTATTTACGATCTTGGTGTCTTCCTTGTCAGTTTCTACTTTAGCTTCCTTGTCTTTGGCATCAGCAGCCTCATTACTTTTAACTTCAACTAAGTCAGATATTTGCTCCTTGGGTTTGTCAGTGTTTTCACTGTCATGGCTGTCATCTCCCTGTGAAACCGAGGGACAATTTCCCACAGTTTGAACTGCACTGGAATCTTCACAGTCTTTAGTTTCCTGAACAGGTGAATTGTCACCCCAGAATCCAGATTTGCAACGACGAGAGTTCCCTGTCAGAAATGAAAGCAGGTTTCCAGGGATGGAGAGACGTCTTATACTCTTCTGGGCTTTAACTGTGGCCTGGGAGGCCCTGCGAGTTACTTTAACCTCATTGTTTGGCTCAGGATTGGTGGGATATTGAGGAACAGCATCTACGGTCTTCTGAGGACCCTCAGGTTCATGTGGTCTTTGTTCTTCAACTGCTTGTACTGGTAGTGGCTGTGTTTGCTCGGACTCTGATGCTACCGTCTCATTCTCTGCACCCTGTAGGTCAAACAGAGCCTGTAGAAGAAGAGATGCAGAAAACTATTATTATTTACCTTGCCAAAAAGACCAGTCTAGGCCAGAATGCTGGTCCAGGCTGGTTTGCATTGTTTGGTGCTGGTCTGATACTGAATTGCTGCCATGCTATTTTTCTAAAAATAATAATAATAATAATTATCCAGTGAAGATATATGAACAAGGATGTGTCCCTGGCTACTAATTAGCTAACTAGTTTAGAGGCCTGGTCTGGACACCAGCATCCCAACATGCCATCAAAGATACCAGAATTGCAAAATGTAATAAGTATTTCTTATCTAAACATTCTTAAAAGAAGATACATTTACTTGAGAAGAAAACATATGTATTATTATTTTACATCAGTCGACCACTAATCATAATTATGTATGTAATTTTGCTTCACAAAATATATAATATTGCCCTGATAGTTGCTTTTTGGAACTAACAGTTATGAGCAAAATCAATGCTGATAGTTTTTTAATTATTTATCTGTGATTCCACGAGGTGTGCAAAGGTGGCCACGTGACTACTATTACTGATGAATGGTGGTATACTGTTGATAAATAACTGCTCATACAGTATTCATTAGCCAATGACAATCTTTACTTTATAGTGTTTATTTTGTAAGACATTGTAGATGATAATAAGAGAGCATGTTTTGTTTCCCTTATGTGTTTCTGTGAGCTGGGATCTCAAACATTTCAAAATAAATAAATTGGGATTTTGGTTGCACAATAAACCACGCTGTGTGTGTGTGTGTGTGTGTGTTTATGTTTGTTTTATGTTGTTTTAAGTTCAGTTACGTCATTAAAGTTTTGATGACTGTCCTGCAGGTTCTCGCCTCCTCCTTCCCCATCCTGAACCCGTTACATTGGTGCTGAAAACCGGGAAGGAGGAGTAATGTGCTGACGTGGAGTCCTCGCCGCTGCTGTCCGCCAGGGGAGGAGACACGGCCGTCCGCCAGAGGACAGAGGAGTTACTGTCGGGAGTCGGAGGAACCGTGCCATCCGCCAGGAAGGGGAGGAGCCGTTCCATCCACCAAGGGTCGGAGGACTCGCTGCCATCCGCCAGGGGAGGACTGGCTGTCGTCCACCATAGGGCAGAGGAGTGGCTGAGAACCAGGCGACGGTGTGTTCGGGGACAGGCGAGCAAGTTTTTCTCTCTCTCTCACTCTGCGTGTCTCCCGCTCGCCCTTTCCCTTTCCCTCTCCCCTCTCTCCTCTCGCTGCCCTCGTCTCTCCCCAGGTTCCCAGGAGGTGGGGTGGACCATCGGCTGGCGGAATGGCCGTAAGGGCAGTGTCTCCCCTCCAGAGTCCAGATGGCACCCTGGCCTGAATCAGGCGGGGGAGGAGTGTGAGAGAGAGAGACACATATGCGGACACGTTGTGTGTGTGTGTGTTTATATTTGTATTATGTTGTTTTCAGTTCAGTTACGTCATTAAAGTTATGTTGACTGTCCTGCCAGCTCCCGCCTCCTCCTTGCATCCTGAACCCATTACAACTGAGATTTATTTTTATTTTTATTTTTTACATTTTTTTTTTTCAGTTTTAGAAGTGCAGTCACATTTTCGGTAAAATCAAATGTCTTTGCATTTATACTCTTGGAAAGAAACATATGTTTAATTTGGCACAGGAGCAGATTTATTTACCTCAGCCTCTATGACTTCAGTCACCTCTGCTTTGGCCTCAGCGATGAGCTCTTTAAGTGCTTGCCCATTTCGCCCAGCATAAGAGAAAGGGTGGGCCAGGAGCTGTTGGGCTCCCCAACGAGCTTCTGGGTTCTTCTGCAACACCCTCCTCAAAAAGTCTTGGAAATGGGACGACCTGGTGGCAGAATTCAAGATAAGGTAAACTGTGTCCTAAACTAAGGGTTACACAGATACAAAATGTTTGTGCTTATACAGATATCCCATTATTTACAACAGCATTTACTGATACCGATACCAGTAGTTTAGTGGTTGTGCTTTATTTTTGCTATCCACTTGAAAATACATTTAAATAACTTTATTCTGTTTATCTCTACGTGTTTTACATGTTTTAGATTAATGTTCTCAGTAAAAAAAAACAAAAAACTGAAACAAAAAGCACATTATTAACTCACATTTATATTTGTAACACACATTAACTGAATTCTAAAAAGCCTCTTGTCATGCTCACATTAACATTCCTTGTTGTGTCGAGATTTAAGGTAATTCAATTTATTGTGTGAAAACTTTTAACAGTAGTTGCACCTTGTGAAATTCTTTATTTACTGGTATTGACACCAAATTCAAAGTAACTCCACACAAGAGAGCGTCTGCCGATATCGATGTTTGGCAATACATATGTGCATGTCTAACCTAACTTTAGCTCCAGATCCTTAGTCTAAGGATTAATGGAGTAAACACCCACCATTTGCGAGGGTTGGAAAGTGTGGGTGGCGGAGACTTGGTGATCTTCAGTAGGACCCTCATGGGATTGAGAGAATGATGAGGGGGGTCCATCTCAGCAGCCTCGATAAGAGTAATGCCCAGTGACCAGATATCAGCTTTAGAGCTGTAGGGATTGTCCTTTGATGTTTCACACATTATTACCTCCGGTGCAATCCTTGAAAGACAAGATATTTCAAGTCTTGTTTTACAGTGGCAGAGAGGTCATTCTCAATTGCAACTCACATTTTGCAGAACATTTTGTTTAACCATGATACTGTTTATGAATTGAATTGGTTCAGAATTTACTGTAAATGAACAGTTAACACAAAAATGTTAATTCTGTCATAATTTACTTTCTTGTTGTGTCCTCTTGTTGTTACAAAGCTGTTTGACTATCTTTATTCCACATACTCAAAACTTGGTGTGTCTGGATCGGTTACGTGCCAAGTTTGAAAATGCACATAAAAGAGAGCTTAAATTTTCAGTTCAATTTTGGTCTCTTCAACAAAGCTATTTTTTGACAAGCCCTGGTCACTATGCTTTCATTTTATGGAAAAAAGCAGCATGAACATTCTTCGATACATATCAGTTGGTGCTTTCATGATAGAAAGAAAGTCATATGGGTTTGGAATGGCAGACAAACTTTTCACTTTTCATCAAACAATTCTTTAAAGGGGATGAACATTTGAGCAAATACAAGGCTGTAACTCTGAGTCTTACCAGTAAGGAGTTCCAATGAAAGTCGATCGTTTTTGAAGGGTATTGTCATTTTTTGCAGACACACCAAAATCAGCTGAGTTGAGAAAGCACACATATGTGAGGCAGACTTACATAGACAGGAACAGACTATATGAACATCAGAGGGGAACACAGAAAAGTATGTACCTAGTTTGACCTGTCCCTCCATCGTGAGCAGAATATTGCCAGCCTTCAGGTCTCTGTGTATGATGTGATGTTGGTGCAGGTAAGACAGAGCTTGCAGAGTCTGACAGCACACTTCACTGATCTGTTGCTCCGAAAGGCCCCTTTCCAGTTCTGCAGCACACAGAGCAAATTAAATGTGTGATAATGCCACAAAGATGCAGAAGAAAGAATGTCATACAGGCTTGATACGACATTTGGGTGATTAAATTATGACAGAATTGTAATTTTTGGGTGTACCATTCCTTTAACTATGTCTGTCCCACACATACCCAACATGATATCATCCAGGGCTCCCCCGGGGCAGTACTCGATAAGGATCTGAAGAGAGAGGGCAAACTCAATGACAGTTTAAGACTCTTAAGGAAATAAACAGTGCCAGTATTAGACTCTGTAAACAGATGTGGCTCACCCACAGCCAGCCCTCAAAGAAAATGGAGTCCAGCAAAGAGATTATGTTTGAATGGCGACATGCTGCAAGGATGTCTATCTCAGTGATGTAGTCATCCAGCTGCTCCTCACTGTGTACTTCAATGACTTTAGCAGCTCCCAGGACCCCTGTCGTCTGATTCTGAGCCTAAGATTGAGAGGACATAACAATTGCCTTTATCACTTAAAACACCATTCAGCCACAACATTTAAACCACCTGCCTAATATCGTGTAGGTCCCCCTCATGCCACCAAAACAGCTCTGACCAGTTGAGGCATGGACTCCACAAGAACTCTGAAGGTGTTCTGTAGTGTCTGGCACAAATATATTAGCAGCAGATCCTTTAAGTCCTGTAAATTGTGAGGAGGAGCCTCCATGGATCACACATGTTGGTACAGCACATCCCATAGATGATCAGTCGTATTGAGATCTGGGGAAAGTCAACACTTTGAACTCTTTGTCATGTTCCTTAAACCATTCCTGAACAAATTTTGCAGTGTGGCAGGGCGCATTATCCTGCTGAAAGAGTCCACTGCAATCAGGGAATACCATTCCCATGTAGGGGTGTACATGGTCTGCAACAATCTTTAGGTAGGTGGTACGTGTCAAACAGTGGCGGCTGCTGGTCTTTCAAAGAGGGGAAGCTCATTTTCGGCCTACATTATAAACTTGTCCATTTATTTAAAAGTAAATTCTGCCCTACGTTCCTTTTCGAGAAAATGATTGCAATGATATCAAGAAATAGGTTGCAGCAGTTTGTCTTTCGACTACACTTGAGAAATCCACAATGGGACTGAGCGCGAATAGCTTCAGCGACTTCTTATAGTACAGATTCGCTGTCAGTCAAAAGGAGATGCAGTCTTTCGACAGATCCTCCAATCATTACGCGGAAGCCTGGAGTCCGGGCCAGCCCACTCCTCGTTCACCCCCAGAGACGCTGAGCGTCCGTGGGCGGGACATAATCGCAGCATTTATCCAATGACTGTCTAGTTTCGGAGCACTGAAAAAAACTGTTCAAAGCAGCCCCATTGAAGTCAATGGACGCTCGGCTTCAACAGGGAAATGCACTGTGACGCTACGGGAATGTATGAGAATGAAATCGAGTCAGCCGACCTGCTATATGTAGCTGATTCTGAACGAACTCGTTTTCGAGATGAACATGTTCTAACGCATTTTTAGTCAATAAATTGTTTACACAATAGTACATATTTGACCATTATTTTTTTGACATTATAGGGGAAGCCGAGCTTCCCTTGCAGTCTTAAAGAAATCCCCACTGGTTTCAAAGTAAAATCCACATGAATACCAGGACCCAAGGTTTCCCGGCAGAACATTGCCCAGAGCATCATACTGCCTCCGCCGGCCAACCTTCTTCCCATGGTGCAACCTGCTGCCATCTTTTTTCCCAGGTAAACGATGCACACGCATCCGGCTGTCCACATGGTCTAAAAGAAAACGTGATTCATCAGACCAGGCCACCTTCTTACATTGCTCAATGGTCCAGTTCTGATGCTCACGTGCCCTTTGTAGGTGTTTTCAGTGGTGGACAAGGGTCAGCATGGGCACTCTGACCGGTCTGCGGCTACGCAGCCCCATACGCAGCCAGCTGTGATGCACTGTGTGTAAAACATCTTTCTATCATGGCCAGCATTAAGTTTTTCAGCAATTTGTGCTAGAGTAGCCCCTCTGTGGGATCGGACCAGACAGGCTAGCCTTTGTTCCTTATGCACATCAATGAGCCTTGGAAACCCATGACCCTGTCACGGGTTCTCCTTCCTTGGAACACTTTTGGAAGGTACTAACCACTGCATACCGGGAACACCCCACAAGACCTGCCATTTTGGAGATGCTCTGACCCAGACATCTAGCCATCACAATTTGGCCCTTGTCAAAGTCACTCAGATCCTTACGCTTGCCCGTTTTTCCTGCTTCCAACACATGGAATTCAAGAACTGACTGTTCACTTGCTGCCTAATATAACCCACCCCTTGACAGGTGCCATTGTAACGAGATAAGAAATGTTATTCACTTGTCAGTGGTTTTAATATTGTGGCTGATCAGTTTGTCTACCTACCTACCTACCTGTCTGTAGGTAGGTAGGTAGGTAGGTAGGTAGACAGGCAGATAGGTCAATGCAAATCTATAGGCTTTTCTTACACTTTGAAGGTCCGATACAGGAAAACTTCTAAATCTGGTATTAAGATGCATTTTTGGAGATCCAATCACATGAGGTCAGCATTAAATACAGGTCTAAACGTGTTCCAGAACGTTTTGTGGTCAGATCACAAAAAACAAACAAAGGTAGTCAAAAACACATTTGACCACATTGCATTTTACGTGTAAACACTAATCCGCCCTGATGTATCCTGGACAGCAGTGCAGTCTCATCCCTCACTTGTCAAACAACCGCTGCGCTTAATTTTTTTAAAAACTTTTGCCGGTTACCTTTGGATTTAAAAGGAAATAACCGTCCGATCTGAAAATCTGAAACAAACCAGAGAATTTCACGGATCTTTTTCAGTGTGTCTGAAATCAACTTAGACGTAGAGATGACAAGCACACACATCTGAAGCTCCTTGATACAGGTAATCCACTAAAATAACTGATAAATCTGCTTGAAATGTTGCGTTTGTGATTAGATTACATTTCAGTTGTATCTGCAAGAAACAGTGCCGTTTTTCCCCCACTTTTTCTTTGACTTTTATTACTTTTTTTGTGGTTTATTGTCATGCAGTAACACACACAATGACATAGTGATTTACGTTTGTCATCACAAAATAAGAGACCCTCCAAATCTGATCATAAGTGGTCACAGGAGACGCATTTTAGTGATCAGATGTAAACAGCGATGTTACTATCCTGGCCACACGAGATGCATCTTAATATCAGGTGTAAATGGGGTCTATTAGTCCAATCAGTTAGAAAAGATAAGTCAGAACAGTCTGAAGGTCTGTGCCAAGTTTGGTGGATGTAGCTTGAAAGTAGAAGTTGGGAGATAGAGTCAGAAACTGTGGTCTTGTTTTAGGGATTTTGGAAAAACCCTAAATAAAGTTTGTTGAGTAACAGCCGTTTGTTGGCTTTGTTGATGCACAAGACATGTTAACTGCAGGCTTGTAAATTGCAAAAGTGCAGAAAGCAATAAAGTTGCATCTCTCCGTAAGGTGAGATTCATTTTCAGAGAGGCGAAAAAGAGTTTGATGTATAAGGGTGAAAATTGCTAACAGGAAGCCACCTTGCACATTTTGGTTTAACAGGAAGTTGCCAAACAACAGAGTAGCCCTTAACCCTCATATTCTATCACTTTGGAAGCAAATAAATGTACAATGGTCATAAATAAATGTATTCATAGGTGGAGAGTGAACAAACTGCAGGGTATGGCAATTCAAAAAATAAATACATTTACAATAGCCTACATTTCTTACCAGTTTTAGCCATACTGTACATTCAACGCTAAATATTTTTTATCAAAATACAATGTTCACACTCCAGCTTAAAATCGTTTTAAGACAGTGTATATATGAATACACTGTATATACGCTGTCTGAAAGTTATTTTACTTCTGGATTGTTGAATTGTCACCTTTTTTATAACCAGACTGCTTTTTATGTACTGTATGTTGTCACTCTGGTTAAACAGTAACAGTAATAGTAGCCTGAATAATTTTCTTGTGCACTTTATTACAGTAAATATTCATATGAAATACATTTTTCAAATTAATAACTACTTTTTAAGGCTAACTGCCATTCATAATTGTGTTTAGCACATAAAGTAAGGTCTAATTGTGTCATCACAAAAATAGTGTGATCCCCTATTGTCAACCATAACCACAATGTTTCGTGATCCATAAACACAGACTGCAGATAAACAGCATCATACATCAAATCGTCTGAAGATATGCAAAGCAATACAATCATAATCATTCATTAGTATTTGTGTCTTGTTTTCCAGAAAATAGGAGGTTGCAAAGGAGGTTAAGACATTTAGAGAATATACCTTAAATTAAATGTATTTATTTATTCATTCATTTATTTATTGCCCCATTGGTAATTTCGTTTCTAGTTTTAAAAACGAATCTATCTCAATTTTACAAGGCTTAAATTATGTTTGTCGCACATAAAGTTGGGATATGACAAACAAGTTTACAATACGAAAAATAAACTTTATTTAAGAAATATTATATAAAGATGTTTCAAAAAAGTGTATAAAACATATAAAAAAATTATTTAGTGTAATAAAGCGTTTTCCTTTCAATTTAAATCCCTCTGTATTCAATTTTTTTCATCCTGAAAATTTAGCATTGCACAAAAAGGTGGTAAAACTGTAGTATGCTGTATAATGACATGCAAAAAGGATGTATTTGTCTGTTCCGTTGAAATGCCAGTTTCTTGTAGGAGGGATTTCCTTGAAATTACATATTAAGACTGTATTTTATATCAGTAAAGACCCAGTCTTGTTTGTTTGAATCATTTAGTGCTTTTATTGCCTGTAAATCCAAATGAGGAAAATGTTCCTTTTCTGTCTTGTTACTTGCACTCAATTTTAAATCTCAATGTCATCGTCCAAACATCCTCTTAAATGACCCCTTACCTTATACACCTTCCCAAAAGCTCCATCCCCCAGTTCACCCAGAGTCTCCCATGTCTGATGTGGATCCACATCCCTCTTCAGGTTTTCATAGTGTCTAACCCGCTTTTTCTCCACACCCAGCCGAAAGATACGCATAAGGAGGGAGGTCATGGCTCCCTCCCTTTAAATCCACCCCTCCTCCTAAAGAAATCCCAGTCCCTTCAATCTACTGGTGGTCCTCAATGCCTCATGCACACTGGAATGAATTAAAACCACTGCCAAATCAATGTACACCACACATAGTTTCTACTAGATTGAGTCTCTGCTGGGCAAAGATGTTTTTGACTGTCACATCTCCTATCCTGCGCACTTCTGACTGAGCGAGACAGGAAGCTGCAAGCAACCACATCCTTTAAAAATACAGGCCACGATAATGTGTAGGATGTGTTGCCTCGTATGCAGAAAAGTACATCACGACATCTGTTACTGTCTTTCTCTGTTACAGTTTGTAGAGAAAGCAGTGCCGTATTTTGTGTAAGAGAAAAATGGAGTTATTGAAAAAAGCAGAAGAGCAGGATAATGTTCTGTTAACTATAATAGAAAGGCTAATTGCTGTGCAAGTATGTCTATGCTCTTCACATTTGGTTTCATGTTCTCAATTACAGTTTTAAAACCATCCTGCTCTCACTGCCAAGGTGTCAATATTGAAGCATAGTTACCATGAAGACACAAACAGAACATTCCCCACTGTCCCATTTGCTGTTTACTGCAATATGTAGATTGTACTGAGAGGTACCACTAGAAGTCACTTTTGTCCCACTTTTATATAAGTAGACCAGTGCACTATGTAATCACATTCTAAGTAGGGTGAATACAGGTGAAGCAGGAGACTTTCGGAACATCAGTTTTATACAGTATATGATCCATATGGTTCAGCCATGACCTCACACATGACCGATTTAAATTGTGCTATGCAGAGGAAAAAGGAAGAAATATTAAATACAAAAACGTAAAACGCTTCCTCAAAAACACAAAGGCCCAATTACAATCTTCCAGGTGTTAATGGTAAACTAGGAGTCTGGGACAACTTTTTTTTGTCAAAGCGGGACACCTAAATGTTTTAAATACAACATTTAATTTTAAATGTAGTTATTAAATGTGTAATAACAGTAGGGTACAATGGGGTTAAAGGCACACCTTAAGAAAATGCGGCTTTTTTTCATCACAAAATGTATCAAAGTAAATATATATATATATAGTACTCCCATTTACTCCAAAGGGCCTTTAGCACCGTTGTACCCTACAATTTTCTTTATTGTGTTAGATTTACTAAATTATAAATTCCCTATCACATTCAATATTTTATAGCCTTTTATAATGCTTTGTTTCCCACCTGACTTTTTGTCTAAATGTGGTTTGACAGCCCTTGAAAAAAGAAGCCTTTTTGTCCCATCGCCTACTAGTTTTAGATGAACTTAAAGGGATATTTCACCCAAAAACTAAAATTCTCTCATCATTTACTCACCTTTGTGGCATCCCAGATGTGTATAATCTTTTTCTTCTGCTGAACACAAATTAGATGATGAGGTGTGGCTGAGCATCAGATGAATATTTAAACTAAACTTTTTTTACTTTAAATCTCCACTTTCACCTGCCCTCTTTTAACCATTCTTTTGTTTTTGGGCATTTCACATTGTTCATGCATATTGACACCTACTGGGCAAGGAGCAGAATTTCTCCTGCTATCCCTATAATGCTGATTTTTACCAATGGATGTGCATACATAGTTGTGAAGAGTATTCACCCAAGAATTGCCTCAAGAGTATTTGGACACTTAATGACAATAAAATATCAACCGCAACTTCACTGCCAACAAATTATGCTAGAACTTTCAAAGCAATTTTTGCAATTGGTGTCAAGGTGAAGTTCACACAGGTGCTTTTAAAAAACGTTTTGTGAAGTGCTTTTCTTTTTGTATAGAGTGCATGTGCTATGTTTATTGTGTTGTTATATGCAATAACAGTCATACATGTTTTTAAAACTTAAGCCCTGTTTGAACATCTGATTGCACATTATGCTAAATGTTTCTTTTGCATTGATATCAAGTTTGTAAAAATGCAAATGTGTCAATAATACATGTTAAAACAAGCAGCAAGTCCTGTCCTTGTTTCAAAATGTATTCAGTTCAGCATGTGTCAGACAACACAAAGCAATGACATGCACTTAGTGAACTGAACTGTATTAGTAGTGGGGATTCGGGCTTAAATAAATGTGCTAATAGTCTAAATAAACAATATAGGATAAACAAATCTGGCTAATTTTCCAAATTAATCTCATGCCTTACAGCTGGATTTTTTGTATGTAATTTTGAGTTCATGAAGCCCTTGAGCGTATAAAGAAAATTGCACATCTACTGTAACTGCCCATGTGCATAGCATATCTAATGTTACATAAAATGTACATATATATATAACAATGCCTGCAGCTGATAACAAGGGTTGCCCATGTTTTCATGGCAAAACAGTACACACAAGACTTATTTCCCACAGTTATATGCCATCAACTTATTTTTCTACACGGCAATGTCATGAAAAGTCATTTTAGATTATGTACACACACTAGTGGCCATCCAAAACTATTAATGTACAGAATGATAAGAGCTCAAAACCAGTGAGGTTGTTCCATGAGAGACTCTGAAGAGGTTAAGAAGTCTTATGATCAACCTCATGGTATGCATGTAATGCACCAGTTTTGATCACTACCCTAATGCTCCACAGAACACAACTGATCTGAGCAATGAAGAACTTCAATGGCATTCCTATTAATCAGCTGGTTTATATGTCGTTTTATACAAAGGTCTGCTGAAATATTTCATGAGTTTGCAGCAAATACAATTATATGTAGTAATTCACATCCACATCAATCTTTTAGACTTTTTTTAATGAAAGATTTTTAAACTGAACAAAACTTTCAATTAAATGAAAATGATAAATTGTCACTTTTTGGAAACAAAAAACAGTAGCATTCGTTTATAATATGCTACATGAAAAAGGGGAATTGTAACACTTATATTTAGACAAGGTATCCGTTGAAGCAGTAATGAGCACCTGTGCTGTTTTGCCCACTGAGAGGCAGTTTCAAATTCAATTTGACATATTTGAACGACTTACATAAAAAAGTACACTAAGACAGTGTGGGATAGCGTGGTTTGAAGAGGTACAAATTTGGATTAAGTTTAGAGTTGGGTCAAAGGCATTCAAAGCCCTTGGCTACGCAAAACATACAGGTCAGATTCATCAATTCGTTTTAAAATTAAATCTTTATAACATTGCCATATTATGATTTCCCCTCTCAGTGGTTTATCCAGTGCAATGAGAAATGCAATTACAATCCAAAAGGTACATGAATCAAAAATAAACATTTGAGTTCAGGGGAATATCGCCACTGTATTTTTCATCGTAAGTGAAATGTAAACTTTACGAGTGGTCATTTAGCTTTAATTCATCAGTTTCAGTTTGTAATAGTTCAAAGGGGGGCACAGCACACTATGAACACATTAAATAAACACTTTATGATAAAGAACCTCCCCATCTGTGCCAAACTACAGAGTCTGCCATAGGCAGGCCTGGCGTAATTGCTACACCGCTAATCGCATCCCCTGAGGGAGTGAATGCAGAATTCCCTTGCCAAAGGGAATTTGAACATTTCAAATAAAAAAAAAATACCCACGTACTTGGCCATTTACAATTCATCTGCCAAACTAAATTGAGAATGCTAGCTTTTGCATTCGCATATTAAAATAATAATGACTTAATTCTTCTTTCACCTTTTAGCCTACACATATGGCACAGCCGACTGTATAAAGCAGCAGCACTTAGATCATATGCAGGTTTTTCACAATTTATTTACAAATGTACATAATGCAGTTCTGCAAAATGCAAGATCCTTTAGCATTTCTCATCTGGATTAAGGCCGTTTCTCTGCTAATTTACAGAATCTGTCAAACTGAAGTAACGAGACAAATCTACAGGGTATCAGAAAGTAGGAGTGATGTTTGAAATGTATTTACAAATTCAAAGCTTTTGCATAATATAAACCATTTTCCCCTTCTTCTAGGACCAAATAAGTGACGAATGACCAGATATCAATGGAGAAGGCGATGTCTGCTTTGGAGTTTAGCAGTTACAAGTCCATCAGGTCAACGTGAGCAGTGTTTGTATGGCTGAATGTGAAGCAGAAGGGGCAGCAAGGCCTCTGAAATCCAGAGATTTGATGCTTCCTCTGCAGGAGTAGCAGCGATGACCGAACTGTACCCTCTTCTTTTCAGCTAGAACAAGTAATAGGTCTGTAGTAACGGGAGGAGGGGGTGAGGGGCGCATCTCACATCCCATTGGCACTCATCTTGGATTTCTGTGACAACTCTGCCTCTTTAGCCTGATGGTTCAGAGCAAATGGGGTGAGAGTGGGTTGACATAGCAGAAAGCACTATCATTCTAAGAACTGTCCTATAAAAGACTGCAGTAGGGAGAGCTTAAAACACTTACATGTATTAACTGAGCTTCTGGTGATGGCATGTCCAACACTCTGGGTTTTTCCAACAACTCTTCTGACTACAAAGAATAGGTACATGTATTTAGCAGAAATACCTCAAATTAAAACAATTTGTAAATTACTTATATTCTTTATATGCATGTATAAATGCATTTTTGCTTGGCCATTGTCATGCAACGCCTGATAGCCTGAAGAGACCCTATGAGACTGATGTCTTAATTGATTATGTAATAAAGGCATTCTTACCTTTCTGTCTTTAATGACGGGAGAAGTGTCCACCAGCACCTCCACTGAGGACGACAATGGATTCTCTTCGGCTGAAGCTTCGCTCTCCACAAGAGGAGTGGCCTTCTGTTATACAGACGTAAACAGAAAGAGGGTCACTGGGTATGATAAGACCATAAACAATACAGTGATAACTTATCAGCTGGCACTTATGCAATGATGTGCCAGTCTGCATTTCTGCCTGATATCAGAGCTAGGCATCAGTTTGTTTACATTTCAAGGGCAAGTAGAACAGAGGGGTATTCCAGAAAGTAAGGTTATCTTAACTTGATAACACGGTGAACTCAGAAAGGCATTCTCAGCAGATCGGCGAATTCTCGAGTCACCATGGAAACAGGCGCCAAGAAGGCGTGCCATATTTCAGTGACGCAGAACGTCAAGTTTTAATGACTGTAAGTAAGCAATACCATTTACCAGTCAACTAGCCACAGCTGCTAATGGTGTAATTGTATTAATAGACACATTTTCAACTGTAGGATCTCCCAGAGTTGGCATAATTTTTCAGAAATTGAATGTAATGTTTATCAGTAGAACACACATGATTATTCATAAGGTGAAAATCTACTGTAACGGAGGTGGAGAATGATGGGAGGCCAACAGTGTTATGTGACCATTGTGTCCTTTTCGTATTTAGTGTTGCAATAAAACTTGCGTGTTGTTTTCTCCCCTAAATGGCCATGGCTGTGCAGTCTCATGCAGAGGGTCCATCTACATCCAACATCTTGGCACTGAATGAAATGATGTTGCTTTAACTGTAGACCATGTGTCCGATTATACATTATAGATGTTGATGTTGATCTCAATATTAGAGAAAAGTAACTCATCTCTTCCTAGTTGTTATGGACACTGTAAAAGGTCCTTATTAAAAGGCAGAATAAACAAGTAATTTTGAGAAGGACAATAGCTTCTAATGGAGTAGAGGAGGCTGAGCCTCAGAAAGACATCTTTACATTTAAACACTTGACCATCAGCTAAAAGAGGCCACTGTAGGTTACTCTATGACAGCATGTCTCATTTATATTTTCAGATAATAAAGAGTACAATGAACAAGTCTAGAAATGGGTGCATTTATATGTACAGTACGTGAATTAAATTGATAAGGATATCTTTAACCTCTATGCTATATCAGTGGTCTGTGAAATTATCACATATTATCTAGTTAGTGAAGAAGAATGAGTGATTAATTGCTTAAGCTTTGAATTGGCAGACATTTCCTGCTTATTGATACTATGGAATGTAATGTTATGAATAACATGAATATTCATTGATTGAAGGAACTGTAAAAAGAATGTGGGTGCTATAATAATTTCATTCTAGGCTAAATATAAATACATAAAGCCCTTTCTTTACAGTGAAGAGTGCGGAGGCCTTTCCAATGTGTTCCAAGTTAAAAAAAATATTACAGTATTAAAAACTTCTCATTAAAGAAACAGCACAATGTACATAATTTGTTTATTTATGAATGCAAATCTGCAGTGTGCGAGAGACTGGTAATGCTGGGGAGAAGAAGATTTGTGAGGTAAAGATTGCATTTTACCATAATAATTTGTAAAAGTATAATATTGTGCATAATCTGAGTTTCCACACCCACTGTGTCACTATCAAAAGGGCACACGTGTGCAGACAACCTTACCGACAACTACCTGAAATAAACCAACTCTGGAACATATCCTACTCCGGAGCAGGTTATGTTCAGAGAGTGAGTTGCTATGGCAACTAACACACCCTGAAAGTTGCCTAAAGTTGAGGCTATAGTTGACTATGTTTAATTTATGATGTGTAGGAGCCTATTCGTTCAGTGTTTTTGTAAAAGTTGGAATATCTATTAATGTATTAATACTTTTTGAATATTTAAAGAATATAATTTAAATGCAGAATCTGTGCAGTAGGAAACTATTTACATTTGGCTTTACAGGAGGCAGCATTAATGGGACAGTTCACCCAAAATTAAAATTCTCTCATCATTTACTCACCCTCATGTCATCCCAGATATGTATGGCTTTCTTCTGCTGAACACAAACACAAATTTGTAAAATATTTCAGCTCTGTAGGACCTTACAATGCAAGTGAAAGTGTACCAAAGCTTTGAAGGTTTAAAAAAAAAAAGCACATAAACGCAGCATAAAAGTAATCCATAAGACTCCAGTGGTTAAATCCATATCTACTGAAGCCATATGATAGGTGTGGATGAGAAACAGATTATAAAATATATATATATATCTTAAAAATCTCCACCTTTGACCAGCCCAATAGGTTATGATATGCACAAAGAATATGAATCACCAAAAACAAAAGAAGAATGTGAAAGAAAACGTGGACATTTATAGTAAAAAAGGATTTCAATATTTATCTGTTTTTCACCCACAGCTATCATGTCACTTCTGAAGATGGAGCATTTAACCATTCACTTGCATTGTATGGACCTACAGAGCTGAAATATGATTCTAAATATCTGTTTGTGTTCTGCAGAAGAAAGAAAGTCACACACATCTGGGATGGCATGAGGGTGAGAAAATGAGAACATTTTCATTTGTATGTGAACTACCCTTTAACTTAAGCATTTAATAAAGTGTTTTTGTTGTAGGGTTGATGCCACTTAAAGGTGCCGTAAGCTATTTTTTTCTTTAAAAAGTATACAAAAACTGTTCCTTCTCCCTTAAAGATATAAATGAAATGAGTATCCTGAGATATCTCAGCAGTTTCTGTGACAGCTGTCCACTTTGTAAACAGCAAACAAAAATCTGTCCGCAGACATTGGCGCTTTTAACCTGTCAATCATTTTGCTAATTTTATAGAGTTGTATTTGAAGCGCAACATTGAGGATATGATTCATAATGTTTGTCAGTAGAGGGCGCTGTTGTGTCACTGTTGAATTTGACAGCCACAGGAACTTTTGCTTGGTTTTGGTCTCAAAATGATCTTTGGAGGGCTGGGTGTTGGAATGAGGGGGCGTGGCTAAATCAACAGTTCAGTCACGTGAAAGCTTTAGAATGCTAAAATCACTTACCTTTTAGTTAATGTTTTGGTATAATTAAGAAATTAAACTCTGCTTAATAAATTTGGATTACATGGATACATTTGCTCTTGGAACACTATAGATGGGGCAACAATGATTGTATTATAGAATTTAAGCTAAAAACACATATAAGGCAAGGGAAAAAAGATAAGATCTTTTAAGGATATTGAGAGTTTACCTCCAGTTTGGGCACAGGTGGGATGACTGGGGGTTTAGGAGTGAGGTCTGTGAGGTACATTGCACGAGAGAGCAGCAAGAGGGACGGTGGAACATTCTCTTTGAGGTGCAGGTCCAGCCACTGAGAGACACAGAAAGTGAAAGAACGGCTTAACAATTCATCAATGATTCGAAACAACACATTTTTAGGGATGGGAATTGTAAAGGGCTATTCACACCAAATGCATTTTTGCGTGACTCTGCGAGTTCATCTTTGAATGTTGCTCTATGCAAGTGTTTACGACAACATGTCAAGTTCAAAGAACTTGAACTTTAAAAAACACATCTTGAGACATCTGGATCCTGTTACATTCATTGCGTAGTGCTTAGTTTTATTTTTTTAAAGCAACAAATCTCTAGATCTAAACTATACATTATAGTGTTCAGAGTCTGCAGGTTTGTGAAAGAAAACAAACATAAAAATCCCAAGCAAGCCGTTTTACAATTTAGTCAGTCATTCACACACCTGCTGCAGCTGCTGTCGGAGCTGATCTGTGGTCAGACCTAAAGATCTCATGCCACGACTCCTGCAGGCAGCCTGAAGTTCTGCTACGGTCATTGCAGCCACACCCTCTGTGGCAATCATCTACATTGAGACAAAAGCAGTAAACATTGATTATCCAACAGCTAAATCACAGTTAAATTACCACTGAGCTGGCAATAAAACAAACATTTAAAGGGATAGTTCATGCACAAAACCAACTTATTCAGTCACTGACAAACCTACAAATCGCAGCAATGTGTTAAGTAATAAATGAAACTGTAAAACTTTACTTTGGAGGGTCAGTGACAAGTGTCTGGTTTGTCTCACCTCATCGTCAGCCTTGATTGTGCGCAGCTGCATCATGAGTTGGAAACGCAGCAGGTTATTGGTGCCGATGGGCTGCAGCTCCAGCAGTTTGCACAGCGCCACCAGCTGTGGCCGCTCCAGGTGTTCCAGCGTCAGCTCATCCTCAAAGAGCTTGGAGAACTTTACAATGTCTTTAGTGCTGGGCTGTTCACCGGTGTGTCTCACCTGTAGCGGACGACAGGAACACAAAAAAATGTAGAAAGGTTAAATCACATCAAGAACAATTTTGTATTACCATCACCATGTCTGAAATGCGTAAACAGCTTCAGTTCAAAAGCTTACCTGCTGCACATAAGTGGAGAACTTCTGAGTTTCATCTCCAACCGCTGCTTTATTCCTCCTGGCCATCTCACCAATGGTCTCCTGCAAGAACTTAGCCAGCTCCAGTTTAGCAGCAAGCCCCTTCTTCTGTTTTTCCTCCTATTGGGGCAAAACAAACCAATTCAACAGTAAAGTTAATCACTACTCTACTCCAAATTTAAAAACAAACAGTGGCACACAGATTTATAAAATAGTGAGTGGTTTAATCTTTTGATGGCAATAACAATGGTAATGGTAAAATGGTAATAATCTGTAATAAATAAAACATATGGATAAATACAAAACTAGAGCAGATACAATGGGCCATTCAGAAAACAAAAGGAAGACTGATAAATCCCACATGAAACCATTGTTACGCATACAGACACATTCAATGCAACAATTTACGTAAGAATGGCTTTCTGAACAATTCATCCAGTTTCATGAATGAGCTTAATGTATCAAACTGCACTACCCCATTGCCACTTTCTAATGTCAGCAAAAGAGGACTAGTTGCATTTATATAACAAAAATAAGACGTACCTTCTTGGACTCCGTCTCAAAGGTGGAAGGCAACATTTCTGGAAAGAGCTTGAGGAAAACCGGGAGCAGAAACTCCATGAAAGGAACGATGACAAAGACCATGAAGGGCACGAGACGGAACAAGTCAGCGCATGTTCTCATCAGCTGTGGAGAAAATAGGACAGGTCTTACTCAGAAATACACTAAAGCCACACTCAAAAACTGAACTTCCACTGTCATAAATTTTACTCAATCCTCCCCTTTACTCAAAAAATACATGGACGCAAGGGAAATTAAATGAACAGAGATGATTCAACAAAAAAAATTGTTTTGTCAGCTTTACTTAATCCATGTGCATTGAAACAACATTCATATTTTTTGTTTGGTAAACTGAAACTGGGTGGAGGATTTCTGGTACTCAGCATACTTTGCATGTTACTCAATGTTAAAATTAAGTGTTATTTTAACAATAAATGTAATCTATTCTACACATTGTTTTATTCATTGAGCAATTGCTGTGTGGTCACTATTGCTAACCATCGCATAGTGACAACGTTGCACTCAGTAGTGCCTCCCACCATGTGTTTAGCATGCTTACGTTTCTGCTTATGTCACTAGCTAGATTAAAACTAATTTCAAACATGTTGTTGAACCACTGTCCATGATTGACAGTTTTTTGTTTTTTTATTGCATATGGGTTAGTACAAGGATCCCTTTTTGGCTTAATTCAGCTGTACCTCCAAGGTGTTACTCCTCTTTGTTATGTAATCCTGTTTCTGTCACATTACATCATAAATCCCTGACCAAGCACTGGTTTATTCTAACAGGATTACTGAACATTATTACCTTGTCCTGAGACTCTAAATTATTTTGAGACTATAACAACAATAAATGTACCATGAAGTATTTTCTTTTGGACATCGTTACTTTGAAGTACCATGTAAATATAATTTTTAGGGAGGTAATTTTTCAGTACCATACCAAACAATCACGGTATTACCATCTGATAGAGTCACAGAACCATGGAAACGCTACAACTTTTTTATATGAGTAACATCAGTCTTCTGATCAAAAACATCCCAGAAATATATTCCTTATGAGTTTTTTTTCCCTTAAGTAGACATACCCTCCGTCTCTCTCTCCTGGTGAGCTGCTGTCCGTGCAATAACCTCCAGACCATCCTGCCAGCGATTTTTGTGTCGATTCCCAAAAGGCGGAACCCATGGTAGTAATGCTTGAGTTCATCCAAGACTCTCTGGCCTAGGGACTTCCCTGGCACTGCTGGTGGTGGTGGTGGTGGTGGTTGTTGAGTGCCAGAGGCGGCTGGGACAGATTCACCTTTGGTGGGCTCAGATCCTGCTGTGCTATCCTTCGCCTCTTGAAGCCAAGCATAAGAACTGTGCAGTGGGCGTGCAGCTAAGCAACCAGGGCGAATGTAGCTGGAAGTGTAGCAGGGATAGAGTGGTCTGGGACGCCTGGCTGTGAGAGCAGTCTGTCCGACGAACTCAGAGTGGTAGTGTATGCATGCAGTCGAGGGCAGGGAAATGCAACCATGTCTTTTAGAAAGCAAGTAGGATCCTCTGTAAGAAAACAAGAACTGTGAGCACCAAGGAGGAGATATTTCCCTATGTTAAAGGACAAATAAGGTACAATATTTAAATAACATATAAATAACCTTCTTAAGACAAATGTTTTTGTGAAGCATCTTGTGTGCGTAAGATTTTTGCACAGAAATAATATATATATTAAGGATGCACTGATCCGATACCTGGATCAGTATCGCTCTAATTCTGAAGCTTTTAAACAAGCTTTTATCGGGTATCAATCCGACGAGACCAATCCAAATCCGATAGTGTGTGTTAGTCATGATCGTTACTGTCAAGCTCCGAAAATGGAATAAAAACCATAAAAACACAATTAAAGTAGTTCATGTGACTTGTGCATTTTATTCAAAGCCACTTCAAGATGTGCGATAGCTCTGTGAATCACAAAAGGCTGTGTTTAATAAGTAAATATATAAAATGCACACGCAGCTCCAGCTGCTCGGTTTATTTTTATTTTTAGCCTTCACGTGGTGCGCAATATTTGAGTGCTACTCACGAACATCTTTGATGTAGATGCTCAAAAGGTCGCTTCACTTATAATATGCATTTACAAAAGCACTGGTTTTTCTTTTACCAGAATTTGAATAAGAAGCTAATTAAGTTACTTTGAACTTGCCTACAAACAGACACACTTACAGAGCACACCCAATTAATTCCACACAATAATGTAAAGATATTCTAAACTGATTATGAAAAAAACAACACTGATATCGGAATGAGATTTCCGATATCGGAATCGGAAGAGAAAAAGTGGTTTCAGCGCATCCCTTATATATATTAGGGCTGTTGATTTAACGTGTTAATTCAGTGCAATAAAATAACGTGTTAAAAAAAATGTACGCAATTAATCGCAATGCCCCTGGACCATAATAAGGAAGATTGCTGAGAAATGCAAGCTTGTAGTACCACCTGTTTACTCCAGAGGGCAGTAATTGAAATTTCAGCTGTATGTGCAATGCACAGTTTATACAGTGAAGAAAACAAACTTCAGCAGCAACAACACAAACATGCGTCACGTTCTTGCGTTCAAAACACTTGATGGAGCGCAAATGCAAACTAAGGGATCTCGAGATGTGTTTAAAGATTGAGTATTTAACTTGACACAGTGACCTAAACATTTTATGTTTATGACGCAACGCACCCGAGACGCTACTCAAGCATGTCTGACGCTTGTTGAAACTGACGAGTCCTTAAACAAGCCCTCATAATCTCCAACTGATTGAAAAATTCACTTGTGAAATGGATTGCTGTGAACTGTATGCCAATGATTGTCTTATGATCAATAATATGGTAGTAAACAATACATTGTATTCTAAAGCCGCTTTATGTATTGTCTTATCAATGATTAACTCTTCTGCTACAAGAATGTAATGTAATGCATTTTAATTATCTGAATTTTTTCATTTTATATATATATATATATATATATATAAAGATAACTATGTATAATTATATATTGCTATAAATATGTATAATCATTATATATTGAATTATTGTTATATGAGGGGCTTTCTCAGCAAATATTTATATATGCGATTAATAGGGACACCATATAATTAATTTGATAAAAAAATGTTAATCGATTGACAGCCCTAATACACATACATACATACATACATATATAAGCAAGCTTCACATTTCTCCTTTAAACCCTCCAGAATGCATTGTCCCCATAGACTACTACTTAACGCATTTTTTATGTGATTTTTGTTCATTTTTAAAACAGAGGTATGAGTTAAAATTTTGTCTGTAGTAATCCACAGCATGCCATGATTTGATCCCGGAACATTAATTTAATGGAGTGAAAACAACACTGGAATAAATTTTATTTTGACAATAGCACCTTGGATGATGACCTCACCTTGATCTCGTCACGGCCAGAAGCACCTGTGAGCTGAACACTGCCATTATGTGGTCAAAAGGCTGGCGTCCTGCAATAAGACATCAATGCAACTTTAATTACGATCACATCAGAAACAAAAACCCACAGGCGTGACGTAACACGCATAAGTGTGACGCTGTCGCATGACGATGTGGCCAGTCGTGGCACTGCACACAAATAGTGACTCAAGTGTTTAACTCGGCGACTTGTGTGTTGCTAGAACAAGAAAAATGCGAAAGGCCAAACAGCACAAAAATCACAAGCAAAAGTCCCCGTCTCAATACATCCGGCTATATATTATATAATAGTTACAAGACATTTCCAACAGGGTGACCGACAACGGCCCCACTTGCGAAGGTCCGAAAACGACTTGATGCATGCTTATATTAACATTAACTACAGCGTAGACTTTCATAAAAATATAGATTTTTTTTAATATCTTAATTGTTTAAACTGTCTTGTGCGTTATAGAAAAAGTTGTCCGAGTATGTAAAAACAGTGAAGCTTTGTTGACGGGCATTGAAGGCCACAACAGCAGAGGCCGCAGACTCAAAACACTGACTCAAACGATACTTCAGTCACTAATCTACAATACAACTTTTACAACTCGTGATCGTGAATACACTCGTAACAAAATCGATCAACCTCAAAGAAAAGCGATCGGGTAGGCCTACTTCTTTTGTGTGGCATTCGTTAATGTCTAACTTAACAGTGAGCGGCGGCTTAAGCGACATGAGACTCAACTGAAAGCAAAGAGTAACTAGGTGGGCTAAATCAGATATTGGCGAATAAATAACAACTAACCTGTCGAAATACGTCCGTTTTGTGTCGGCTGTGACTGCTATTAGGCTGTAACCATTGGATATTGTGTCAGATCGGATGACGGTGGAGGAAAAATGTTCGGCTCGACAGCGCTCCTCCTGCAGCTGAGGGTCAAATTTCCTCGGAGAAGAGGCAACCGCACGGGAGAACAACGGACCTTTCGCGAGACGAGATAATCCATTCACGACGGTATTTCACTCCTTAAGATTAAATTTCAATATTTACATTAATGTTGATAGACTCTGTTCGAATTGGCTGTTTTAGACTGGGTTGTAATGTTGTTTCCGATGCCCCCCGGTCCAGACCTGACCGTCCTACCGAGGAGGATCATGCGATGAGGGCAGACACGTGATTGACATTGCTGAGCACCAATAGACTTGCGATACGCGCTCTTGACGCTAGCCAATCAGCTGAACGGGGTGGACAGTGGAACTTCCCATGACCTCATCCGTGACGACGAGGCCAGAGAATGCGTGTCTGCGGTTGCTGATCTCAGATCAGTCTTGGCACTGTGTTGCCATGACAACAGCTTTATCAACCGTGCCTGGAACAGCGCTGTTGCAGTGTTGTTAGCACACGGTGGCGCTATATTACAGTTCAACAACGCTTTGGCCTCTTAAAAGAATAGTTCACCCAGAAATAAAATTTCTCTCTTCATTTACTCACCCTCATGCCAACCCAGATGTGTATGACTCTTTCTTTCTTCTCCTGAATACAAGCAAATAATATTTTGAAGAATCTTTCATCTCTGTAGGTCGATACAATGCAAGTGGACAGAATTTGAACAAGCACATAAATGCAGAATAAAAGTAATCCATTAGACTCCAGTGGTTAAATCCATGTCAGCAGAAGTGATATGATAGGTGTGGGATCACGTATGTAAATCACATATACAAATTGTATAATTTATATATAATATTCTATTTTAAGATATCACTTCACTTATCACCAAACTCAAAAAAATGCATTGGACATATTCAAACTGGATACATTTGACCTGTTCATGATATCTCACCTCCATTTCATTATTTTCATATAGCTGTGCTGGTTCATCTAAAATGTAATAATACCATACAAATAGCTTTTTATATGTTTTAGAAAACAATTTAGAAAGCTGTGCAGCTCAACGATTGGTAATTAATAATAATAATAATAATAATAATAATATATATATATATATATCTGTGTGTGTGTGTGTGTGTGTGTGCGTGTGTGTGTGTGTGTGTGTGTGTGTGTAATATGTATGTGTGTGATAGTAACCCCTATCACAGGCATGTTGTAACAGTCTGTATGATTGGTTGTGCCTTGTAAAACATACAGTATATCATATGTTTTGTTGTCTAGCAATTATATTTCTCTCACTGTAACGATTTTATTTTTAATGTAATCAGGTGAGTGGATTAAAAAAAACTACTCGTCCCAACATGCAGCACAGCCAATGGATGAGATTTTGTTTTGGCGCTGAGACACAGGCCTTAAGCAGTGAGGGCTTTTGTTACAGCCAGAGGGAGGGAGACGGTTATAATAAAATAAATGGGAGGCAAATTTCCCTAGGTCTGCAGGAGCATCCCGCAAAAAACGGGGCCTCTCCCGATTCCATAGCCACGAATCATATCATGGGAATCGATAATTGACTGATCTAGCCCCATTTTTTTCTCACACAACGGATGAGATCTAAGAAACGTGGATTCATACATCTTTGTGTGTTCATGTATTTATGATAACTGCACGAGGATTCCAATTTATTTGGTGTTTGTTTAGAATGGAACACGCTGAAGGTACAGACGCTTTTATTTATACCGCTGCTTCTTTTATAGATAATTCTGCATTAAAAAAAAAGCAAACACACGCTGCATGTGCTCTTGTGTTTTTGATGATAATAAAGCAAACGGTTTTCATCACACCTTTTCCTCGAGGTAGTGGCAGATGGAAATGTAATCTGGCCAATTTGATTTAAAGGGGCACGGGCAGCCATGTTGGCGTGTTCGCATTCACTTATTAATTTGCCAAAGGTTCTCCTCATGGTGCAATTATTTTGCCAATAAACATTACATTTCGAATCAAAACGTGTGTTTAATAAATTCTCTGATGATATGCCATGAGAGTGCGCGAGTTAATGTTCCCACATTAGCACATCCGCTAACGCCTCCTTTCATTGAGTGAAGCGACATTTCGTGGTCCGCTTTACATTTTACAAGGCTGTTTGGAGAACAATATCTTTTTTTGTATACTAGGGATTAATTTCCTTCATTTTTGACCCATATAACATTTATATTAAGCTAAATACAAACAACATGTTTATTTCGGTTTTGTTTTACAATCCAGAAAGGGCTAGCAGGCTAATGTTAGCCAGCTGCTGCTCTTTGCAGGTTTGTGTTTATTTTAAATAAATCTGTATAACGTTTAGTTAATTTAGAAACAGCAATTTGCTGTTCTGTGGCGTTGTGTGATGTAACTTTTTGAAGTGTTGCTTGAAAGTTCAACATTGTATCTTAAAATGCGTTTTTTTATATATTTTCTTACTAGGCAGACAAAACAATCAAAACAGACCAAATAGACACTTTTGTATGGTAAATACGTATTAATGTGTTGGCATGTGGATTATCGGTTATTTTTGTTGTGTACTTCTAATTTTACGGGTAAAGGGTGTATTTGAGGACTCATCAAATCAATGAGAAAGATGGTTTTATGTTATATAGACTAAATCGCATTATGCATTGTTGACAAATGTTAACTCGTTTTATTGGGGAAAAATAGCAATATGGCAAGGCTGTATGATTGTAATCTAAATCATTTTTGTAAGTGCCCTCTCATGATTCTGGAGAAGTCAGTGTGAAACTTAGAGTAAACTTTATTTACTCCACAGCAAAGGAAACTGCAGTATAGGAGCAGCCAAATACAGTCACAAACCTTTTTAATATGAATGATGTTATTAAACTAGTTTACTAGTTACTAATTTTGTGTACTAAAACTATTTGTGTGTGGAGCTAAATTTCACAAATGCAATACATTACAGTGACACTTAATATCTCAGCAGGCCCTGTAAGAAAAAGGGAAACTTAAGGATGCTGGAGCAGAACAATGGATTTCTCCTTCTCTTTCATGCAAGGGATCATGGGAAACACAATTCAGCAACCCCCTCAGCTTATTGACTCAGCCAACATCAGACAGGACGATGTCTATGAAGCTATTAGTGACCCAGGAGATGATGGAGGACAGCAAAACTATGACTCCCCCTTGGAGTCAAGCTTTTCCTACCCTGCTGAAGACCTCCCAGTTATTACAAATGGTTACCCGGCAGGCGTAGGTACTTATGAGCAACAGGCTAAATTTGCCTTGTACTCTCAGTTCCCCAATGGCTCAGCTAATGGATATGGAGCTATTCGAAACTATGGGGATCATAGTTTGCTGCTTGGTGAGGGCACGGTATTGAGACCACCGGTGGTCCAGGAGAAGCCTCCGACCCATATCTCACCTCCAACACATCCCCACCATCACCACCAGCCTCATAATCCTCACCATCTCCACCCGCACAACCCACCGCTGTTACCTCACCACCATCACCCGCCTCATGCTTCCCACATTATGCCTTCTGTCTTACCACCACCTCCTCCCTTGCTCCTGCCTTCCTCTCTTCCTCTCCTGTCACCTCAAGACAGCACCGTCTCCAACCCCATTACACAAGCCACCACCACTCCCAAAAAGACCAGCTCCCCTGAGATCAAGATAAAGATTATAAAGACATACCAGAACGGCAGAGAACTGTTCGAGTCATCATTATGCGGGGACTTGCTGCAAGAAGTTCAGGCTGGTGAGGCTTCCAGAAGAAGACATGAACAGAAAAAGGAGAAGAGGAAAAGTAGAAGCAGACATAGTGTTATAAAAGAACAGGAGAGCCAGCAGCCATGCAAAGGTGTGGAGGAAAGGTCAGGGATAGTCCACAGCTCTACACAGCCCAGTGAAGGTCATGTTGTATTCAGAGAAGAACAACCTACTTCAACCCTCAAAAGCCCCAAAGAAGAACCTAAGGAACAGCGAGTGAGTTCCTCAGCTTTGTTTCAAATTCTTGCCATATTTCTGCTAATTTCTGCTTCTGAAGAAGATCTTTTGGGCAATACAATCGCAACATATACAGTATGGTGTTTCTTTTATTGATTCTGCTCTTAAGACCATCATAACACTTGTGTTATCAATTCTTTGTTTTTAGAATGAAAAGCACTGTCCTTCAGTCATCACTAGCACTGGCTTTTGTCAAAAGTATGAGATTGGTGACCTGGTGTGGGCTAAGGTTGGAACTTATCCTTGGTGGCCTTGCATGGTATCATCAGACCCTCAGTCAAAAGTTCACACACGCATCAATACAAGAGGTAATCCATCTACTGCAACAAGTACAGATGGTTTAATTGTACTAGTGCACTTTCTAATGCCTTGCTTCCATGGTTCCTGGTAGGTAACAGGGAATACCATGTGCAATTCTTTGGGAGTGTTCCTGAGAGGGCCTGGATCCATGACAAAAGAACCAGAGTGTACCAAGGTGAGAGTCAGTTTGATGAGTTGCAAGCAGAAACACTCCGGAAGACAACTAACCCAACAGAGAGACAAAAGGTATGGCTAGCTTCTATATCTATGTTGAGGGTGTTCTCTATAATTTTTTTTCCTTTTGGTGACCACTGTTCTATGGTAATTTGTAAGTACTTATTCTGTGGTTTATTTAATTTATAGCTACTTAAGCCTCAGTCTCAAAAGGAGCGTGCCCAGTGGGAAGTTGGCATGGGGCATGCGGAGGCAGCGTTGCTGATGACACGAGAAGAACGCAATGAGAACTACACCTTCATCTACATTGACAAGGAACCCAGTGTTGAGACTGCTGACACTGTGACCTCACCTAGGACGACTGGCAAAACCCGTCCAGAACGTAAACCGAGACGTTCTAAAGGCAGTGCTGGAGCAAAAGAGGAGCTCCCACCTCGTCGGCAACAGCCACGGAGACAGTGCAGCATCAATAGTGGTGGGGAACCACCATCCCCCAATGAGGAAGAGGACGATATGGACCATTGTCACAAAAAACAACCCCAAAGCTCCCCAGAACCAGACCCCCAACCACAGCAACCCTCCCCACCTCCTATCAGGACACCCTGGAAGACCGCCGCAGCTCGCAAGCTCCTCCCACTCTCAATTACTATGAAGAAACTTAACGTAGAGATCATCAAATGCGACTGGCAGCTCCCGAAGCAAAAGGTTGACCTGCCTAAAAAAGTAGAAAGTGAGGAGAGGCCTGGTGATCGTGTTCAGTCACCAGAGGTTACTTTTATTTATTTTATTCTCATTGAAAATGATTTTTTAACGTTCTTTGACCTTTTCAAGAGTTCCACAAGCTATTTGTCAAAATGATCAAACTGTAAGAAATTTTAGTTTTGCATATGCTTAACGGTTAGAGAGAGATGGATAATAGATCTGAGACCAAAACATCACACTTTGGGTTTGCCTTAGATGGTACAATGAGAAGTTATTTAAATATAACAAATACATTTATGACAAATGGCTGGAGTAGCTCTGCAGTGTGATGGAAATAGAAATGGAATGTCCGTCAACTTAAGGCGTATCATGCCTCAACAAACACAAAGTTTAGAAAGCTTTATTTACTGTAATAGTACAATTAATTTTGACCCACTGCATCATTCTCGTCTTGTCACAAATAATATTATGGCTGCGTTGATCATTATCGCCAAACAAATGTCAAATGTGTTTTAGTAGCTAGTCCAGCTACTATTTCTTAAAATTACTTCCTTCACAAGAGACTTATCACTATGCAATAAATAATGTTGCATTCTAATAAAATTACATTAGCATAAGTGGCAAATGCATTTTGACACCCCATTGTAAAGATTAAAGTACTATTTGCATTCATGCCAGTGTGTGTTAACTAGCTATTAACTATAACATCATTATTAATTAAGATAACATTCGCAAACTCACAGTTAGTTAACATCACCAAATGCCTTTAAAACATTAGCCTAATAATCCAGTATCAAACAATAAATTGTGTTAATTTACATGCAAAGCTCTTATAGCCTACTACTTTAGAAAGTAAAAAAAAAACAATTCAACAGAGCTTTGGCGTCACTCATGCATGCTGTTCGAGATGAATTTGTGCCTTTCCTGCCAGGTAGCTGTTGGTAGTTTTTCCCCCCATTTTGTCTGGCTCCACCAGACTATTGGTTGCAAATAGCCAATGTTTCTCAATCTATCCAACAAAGGGCTCCAGTGATAAGGCTGAGGCAGAGACCGGTTCCAGTGAAGAGGAACGAGCTGTATCTCCCTTAGGCTGGAGTGACCAGGAGAGCACAGAGCATGCATCGTCGAAAGAGCAGTCCTCAGGTACATGCACAAATGGATGAGTTCCGACCAACTCAAGGAAAAAGTTCCTTTTACAGTGAATGATGCATATTATGTATTCAAGTATGCATATTTCATTGCGTCCTTGGTTTGGTGGTATTAGTCCGATCTGTATAGCTGAAAATGGCTCTACTCATTTCAGTCACAAATCACAGTTTATGACAAACTTGACCTGTGAATTTGCTGCTGAAAAGACCAGCATGAATTTCTATGCGGACTCAGACTGGGTCATGCTGGTTAGTACTGGTTTGGTTATGATCTAGCTGTAAAAGTCATGCAAAACTGATCTAGTGAGGCTGGTCAAACAGTATTTTCTTTCTAGTGAAGCTAGTTAACAGGTGTTCATTTTACACAGTTCTTTATTTTAGTCATAATTTTAGTTTTTTATTTAATCATGTTCATTTGAGTAAATTTACTGAATAAATGCATTCTGACTAGCGCGTCCACCTGGTTGTTCGTTCATTCTTTCTGTCGTCATGAATCGTCTTTTTGTCCCATCTTCATTATCGTTGGCAACGTTTTTTTGGTTTTGTTTTTGTTGACAAGATTAACACTGTTGTTGACTATGAAAAACTTGCTTATTACATTATTGAAGAAGCCTGATGGTCATTCCTCAACACACCAAGCATCTGAAATACAACATATTCTGGTCTCTTTAGCATGGATGGTGGTTGCAAGCTAATTTCACACTTTGATATTGTTACTAGTAGGATTGAGTGTTTTACAAAGCATGTGTGTGTGTCCTGTGTGTGTGCATGACGTGCAGAGCCTCTAGAGAGAAAACAGCAGCGTAGATCTGTGCGAAGCCGTTCTGAGTCTGAGAAAAGTGTGGAACCAGTGCCAAAAAAGAAAGTGAAGAAAGAACAGGTACAGCACACATCCAAATATTTCCCAGTATCTGCTATTAAACAGTGATGTATCCAACTAAATCTTTGGCTCTTTCTCAATGTCATATCTATTAATTTTCTTAGTGACAAGAAGAATAGATATGACATAAAAGCTGAAGTGTGTAATTTTCTCTTAAAATATTTTCTGCTATCCCAGCTTTATATGCAGAGACAATTATAATTAAGACATTCCTAGGTTGATAGTTCTGTATCTCTGTGGCTCTATACAAAGTGCTCTAATCATTAAACAAAAACCAATGGCTTGAGTTTGTGGTGGGACTAGCATTTTGTTCAATCAATAATTTTGCAATTCTGTTTGGTTGTGCAGAAATTTACACTCATTACACTTCCAATCTCTCATACATGCAGTCTGTTAGTGCTGGGCGATATGATTTTATATATCATCACCATGATATATAAAATCATAAAGTGTCAGTCGTTAGAGATTTTGCTATATCTTGTATATCGTACTATATTAATATCCATGGTTGCGGCCGTCCGGCCAAGTGGAATTTCATGCGGCCGAAGTCATTTCGGTTCTAATTTCTTTAAATTCTGTTAAAATTCTGTTTGATATTAGGAAACAAACTGGCCATGTTTTGCCTTCTTATGGTAAGGGTGATGTAAAAAAAAAAAAAAGCTGTGTTTTTTTTTTTTTTTTTACTTTGACTACCTTTGTCACGCTCCAAAAACATTATATAGCCATAATGTAAGTAGTTTGCATTTATAAAGTATTTAATTCACTTACTGGATTATCCAAATATATAATCCTGTTTTTATCGATTTTCCTGGAAAATCTTGTGATATATATCTTTTTAAAATTACTTGTGTCGGGAAATAATTGCCCACCCCTACAGTCTGTATTGAGAGTTATTTACACATGACAAGTCTTTCTGAATGTGGCATTTGGATAAAATTATGACGTGACACAAAAAAGGAACATTGACAGTCATGCAGCTGACCAGATTGTGTTCCTCCACAGGCGGAAACGGCACCACAAATGGATTTCAAAACAGGGTCGCAAAAAGGTGCGTGACTTTTTAAGGGAACTTCATTCACAGGATGAATTTTACATTTATTTAAATGGCATTCTTAAATACAGTGTGTTTGTTTTTTTTGGTTATCTTTTCAATCAGTTATCTATATTAGACTTTTGGATCTTGTCTCACTATTGATGCTCCTATCCTGCAGGAGCCAGTGAGATCTCAGACTCGTGTAAACCACTAAAGAAACGCAGCAGAGCATCTACCGATGTGGATATGGCCTGTTCCCTGTACAGAGACACATCTGACTCAGACTCCAGAGGCCTCAATGACTCACAGGTCAGATCGCACTCTGAAAACACCTTTTTGATTTTTAACACCTGAGAAATTAAACTCTTTAAGGATACAGAATGGTTGCAAACTTGTGTATTTTAAAAGCAGTTTTTGGTAGCCAAATGGCTTGTGAGCTCTACCGCTAAAGTCAAGTTTTTGCATCCATTGCAGACTGGATTCGGGAAGCGATCGGACAGTCCTGCTACGTTAGATGCTGATGGATCTGATGCCCAGTCAGTGGACTCTAGCCTATCCCGTCAGGGAGGAAGTTCCTCAAAAAAGGATACAGTCTGTCATGTGAGCTCTATCTACACTGTGACAACAACGTTACTGCCCTGTGCTGTGATATTACCTGAAATACATTACAGATGTTATTTAAAGATTTGTTGCAGCATCCCAATATCACAATTCAGTCGTACAACTTCAGACAACACTATGATATAAAGATGACATCACACGACTGAAAAACTGTGTTTTATTGATAAATAATAACATGAGATGCTTAGTTGATTAATTTTTGTCATTAGCATATGTTTCTAAGCTAACAACATGATACTCAAAAGTTAAATATGTGAAACGCACAAATATTAGGTGAAATAGGCCATTTTAATTAGATGGGTATGTTTATTCAGCATTAGTATTCATTGCTAAGATAACAACGCAATGCTCTAAAAAGCACAACACATAGCATGCACAAACTGTTGCTGAAATTGTCAATTTTAGTTAGATGGAAACATTTTTTATACATTACACTATTGCATTTTGACTTTAATTTCAGCATTTATCTTGACTCTTTTTTTCATCCTCCAGCTTGGGTGATTTTTATTTTTCTGTTGAGGTCGTCGTAATGCATTCTGGGATTACCTTGTCCGTGAATGATATATGCAAAGCTGTCTTCGATTTTGGCCAAAACTATGTATCTTTGAAAGTAGAAGTTTGTATCTACTTCTCTTTTGGAACAGTCTTCACTTTGGAAGTGCACCTATGAAATGTTGCCTACAGAAGCGACTTATCAGATATTAGAAGTTGCAACAGATCTACAGCCATAGAAATGTACAATAGAAGATGTAGAAGCTAGATGTAATGTCTGTCATTTTTATGAATTATGTTTGTCATCTCAGGAGTAATTAGAATCGGTTAAAGCTATTCTATGATCTTTTTAGATCTGTGAAACTTTCGGGGATTCGTTGGTGAGCTGTGAAGGGGAGTGTAACGGGCTGTTTCACCCAGAGTGTATGGGATCCAACAGTGGGAAAGAGGGGGAATTCATGTGTAAAGAGTGTAAGACAGGTGAGCAACCCACTATGGTGGCAATAAATGTATAAAATGAAAATGAAACTTACAAAAGTTTTGTAGTTCTCTGAAAAATTTTGGAAAGCTGTATTAATTGTTTGATTATTAATTCAGACAAAATAACAACAATTAACAGTTAAAAAAAAAAATAAGGTATCATTGCAGTATGACATTTCTGGTTCATTGAGATGCATTGATTTTTTTTTTTAATTTTCATCTATATATTCTATAATTTTCATTTCTAACTCTCTTGTCTCCCACACTTTTTCCAGGTTCTCACCCTTGCTTCTCCTGCAAGGTCACAGAAGGTGATGTGAAGCGCTGCTCTGTAAATGGATGTGGCCGCTTCTACCATGATGCATGTGCCCGTAAGCATCCTGGCACCACAGATAATAGAGGCCTCCGCTGCCCCCAGCACAGTTGTGCCACATGCTGTCTCGACAAGGACCTTCTCAAAGCTAGCAAAGGTACACCACAGACTATTCTAGTTCTGATTCCCATTTTACTTCACTATGACTAGTTACCAAATGATTCTTACTACACTTTTGAAAATGACTACACTGGTCAAGCTGTATGTTTGTTGTTGCGAGGGCAACACAATCGAAAACTTTTGTTTATTATATGTATATTTTTTCTTATGTATTATTTTGCGGTTACAGCCTTTCTCTCCATCACAATCAATTCATACTGCAAGCGCACAGCTCAGCTGAAACATGATATATTTTACAGTGACACTGTATATTCAGTAGTGGGACACTGCCGGAATATTTTAGGATGGTGTTCCATCTACATCTGCAGAAAATGCTGCTGTTAAGGAATGGTTAACGGTACCAAACGTCATGAGAGTCCTACAGTTCCAGTATTTTTTGATTAATGGAAATGGCACAAGAACCAGTTCTTTCTTCCCAACCCTAGTTAGATGTCAAGAACACTGTATTTTCCCACATAGGTCGCATGCTGCGTTGTATTCGGTGTCCGGTGGCATTTCACACAGGAGACAGCTGTGTGGCGGCTGGCAGTGTGTTGATAACACCTCACATCATCATATGTAGCAATCACTCCAGTTCCCGGAAGAACGGACACTTCTCCTCACCTGTGAACGTAGGCTGGTGTTTCATCTGTGCCCGAGGTACGTCTGGCTTTACATATTTGATACTTTGCATAACAGTAAATTTTATAACTTTTCTGATGATTTGTCTCCCCAACTTTAATGGCATTTAAGTGTGTTAAATGCATGATGAGTTTTTGTCTAAATGTACATGTAACTCTCAATAGCTTTCATAACACATGAGTATTTTAATGTTCTCTAGTCTGTGTCGTCTTTGCAGATGTAAGTGTTTCTTCTAAGAGTAGAACGTGACCTCTGACCTTCTTTTCATCTAATTATTTTCTTTTAGATGCACTTTGTGTTTGTACACCATCAGATCATGTTTGTGTTCTACTAATTAATTTGTTTACTAATTGTCTTTGATTCTTCTGGGGAGGGACTGAGATTGAATTCAGAATCTGCTTTAATTTGAATTTAGATTTCAGAAGGAATTTTGTGCTCTTGTCATACTTTGTAAGACATTTAAAATAACAACTATTGAATACACTCATATAAAAAGATAAAGTACATAACTTTTGTTTTTATTTATTTATGCAGGTTATAATTTTTAGTAGGTATGCTCTGATAAACAAATTGACCAATGCATTATTTTTTAAGTTTGGTCTGACAGCTGGCATGATGGATAGTATTATAAATCAATACCTTTACCTACTCAAGTGAAATCGGGTAGTATAACATAAATGTTTAGTACTGTTAAATCCATAGTAATAGTAATATTAATCTGTTTGAACTGGAACAAATAAATTGTATTATCTGCTTCCAATATCTGAAATTGAAAAAGTAATCTGACCAATAGTGGAAAACTTCTACTAATTATTATTAACTATTGGGCGATACCACTATATACTGTGCATCCTTAAATTTCAGTCATTCTTGGTTACTTTTTTTATTATAATATAGACACTTGTGTTTTATTGACTGATTGCACCATTAAGTTTAGACATTTTTAGAAACCTTCCCATTCTTTTAGACGGGATGTCTTTCCCCACTTATTACTTCATTAACTAATTGGTAATTTCTTTAACAATCTCTGTTGCCTTCAGTAATTTGGATAATCCGTGTTGGCATTGGGAGCAGCTTCACATCACATTTATGACCGATGTTTGTCATAACGACCTGTTTGTTTTTGTATTAAAGGAATATTCCGGGTTCAATACAAGTTAAACTTAATCGACAGCAATTGTGGCATAATGTTGATTACTTGTCTCTCCTTTTCTTAAAAAAAATAAAATAAAATCTAAAATTGAGGTTACTTTGAGACACTTATAATGGAATGAGGATAAGGCCAATTTTTGGAGGGTTTAAGGCAGAAATGTAAAGCTTCTTTTATTATAAAAGAATTATAAACATTAATTCTTATGTTAAAACTCCTTCTTTTTTACAGTGACATTACTTTGCAACAAAGTTGTAAAATTGGCTATAACTTTACACAAAAATATTTTGTAAGTGATTTTAGAGCAATAATTATATTTACATCTTGTGGCTATACTTTTGTAAAAGCGAGTATTATAAACATACTAGCCATAACCCAGATTTGTGCTTTTTTTTTTTTTTTTTAAGAAAATGAGGGATGAGTTAATTACATTTTTGTGGTAATCAACAATGCCCACAAATGCTGCCGATTGAGCTGAACTTGTATTGAACCTGGAATATTCTTTTTAGTTTTATGTTTAAGGCTCAACAGTAAGGCATTTTTTTTACTTGCCCTTCCAACATTTTCACTGGCCGCACTATGAATAATTATACATTTTATTTAGCCATGTATTTTGTGTTGTGAACTTAAAAATACTTTTGTTTTTAATTTGCAATAATGGCTGGAAATATTTGGTCTACAATGATAATGTCATTCATTTTATGTTCAATTTGTCATTACAATTTAGTTTACTCAGTTTGTCTATGAGTTTAAGTTTAGTTTTAATTTTAAGTGTTTTTTAGTTTAGTTTTAGTATTTTTTTCATATGGCAGCCAAAGCTGAGCGTTTACTGGTTTAATTTAAATATCTATCATCTTTACGTTGCTCTGGGCAGTCTTGTATTACGTCTATCTAGTGGTATTGATGCTTAAATGTTGTAAAATGTATAATATAGGGCAAAAAATGGGCAAAGTGACAAAAAAAAAACATTTTAACTTGATCTACATTGTATCCATATGTATTTCATTAAATGATTGTAAATCATTACTGAACTAAACTTCGGGGAGTATACAATTAATGGGATAGTTCACACAAAACATTTATGTTCTCTAATAATTTACTCACCCACATGCTATCCCAGATATATATATATGACTGACTTTCTTCTGCTGAACACAAATTAAGATTATTAGAAGTATATCTCAGCTATGTAAATCCTCACAATGCAGGTCAATAGGGGCCAGAACTGTGAAGCTCCAAAAGGCACATGTGATGTCAACTATCCCTTTATCTTTTTGAGGTTTAAAATTGATGATTGTTGTGGTAGAACACTGGTGGGGAAAGCAATGATAAAGAAAATGACAGAAATTTGAGGTAAATTTAGTAAAGTATATAAACAAGTAAAAGTTAACTATGATGTGAATGTGTAGAAGAAAATATATGAAATGATTTCAAATATATATTTTCTAGAGAATAATCTTTCCTCCCCAACTTTACCAAGTGTGCCCTGCTGCTTAAACACATCTGGGATTTTGTCAAAAGAGGATCTTCAAAGGATCTACTTCCCAGTATTGAATATTTCTTAATTATTGCTTTTGACTAAGGTAGAAGACATCCTAAGCCTTCTTACATTTCCCAAATTGCCCCACTTTGCCCATATTATGTCTAAAACTAAAAATGAATTTGAGATTATTTTTTTGTATTTTATGTTTTGGTTAGTGAGTTTGAGTTATGAAAATGTATTTTAGTACTTAGTACTTTAGTATTTTTATTTTAAATTATTTTTGTTTATTATAATAACACTGGTCCAGGATGGGCCTAAATTCTTAAACAGGATTCCAAACGATGCAAAGCATTATTGATTGATTTATCATTTTCAACCCATTCTAACTGAAGCTTCGAGTTAAAATGCAGAATTCCCAACTAAGCATAGCAACAAAGGAAACCTAATGAAGATTAACGAATGTCTGATTTAGTTATAACCCAGCACTGACCCAATGGTGCAAGTGACCAGAAGGGTTAACTGGCCTAAACACACTCATCCTTATTGTTGAGCCCTGCATTTTGTCCATCAAAATCTTAATGCTCCCACTGCAACACTGAAGTATTCCTCAACGCTTGCATTTTTGTGTTCTCTTTTCAGGACTACATATTAAATTGTGTGTCATTTTTTCCTGATGTGTGTTTTTCTGGAATCATGGGTAGTTTCATTGCTCATGACTTTTCCTGTTTGTCTCGTGTAGGGCTTTTAGTGCACGACCGTACTGACACCATATTAAGTTCATATACCTTTAAGTCGCACTACCTTCTGACTGAGTCAAATCGTGCTGAGTTGATGAAATTACCTATGATTCCTTCTTCTTCGTCAGCTACCAAAAAGAATATTGGGAAAGGTAAAATCATGTTTTCTTGGTTTATGTAGTTTGCCATCTGTGTGCTTTCACAGCTGTCTTTTTTTTGTGCAACTTGTATATTTGTTAATTTTTTTGCTTGCAGTTTTACGCAATCACAATGCTTCTAATGCAAATAGTGGGCTTGAAGTAACACGCAGCAATAAATATCTTGAATTTTCATGAAGGGTATAGTAGTTGAAGATCAGAGCAGCATTTGGTATAAGTTCAGATTGACCAACACATTTTGGGGATATTGTTGTAGTTATTACAAAGTTATTGATAAGTGGTTTTCAACTGGTTTTGCTTCAGGACCCAGATTTTACATTGGACTTCAAATGGTGACCCAACACAGAACCAAAATGGTTTATTGTACTAAAGTAACCAAAAGTTCTTAAATCAAACTCAGCTACTACATCACAATACAAAGCACATTGTGATCAGCACAAACCATGCTAGTTTGGAAGACATCTTCCTGGTGACAGATTAATTTGCGCCAAACAAATCTTAGTTTGATTGGAGATGCAACTCCAATCAATGGTTAATTTTTGCAGTTTTTAAATTGCATAGTATTATTTTTTCCTGCTGTCTTTTTGCAACCCAGTTGAGAACCATTGATATAGATTGCAACATTAAAGCTGACAAAAAAAACTGGTATTACATAGTCATAAATGGCATTGCAGCGTTTAACAAGGTTATAATATGACATGTAACCTGTTATTCTGAGTCTGTAACACGCTTTGGCTTAGCATTAATAGCTTGGCTTGTTTCCAAAATGCTTTCCTTCACGTTTCTGTGTTTGCTTGAGCACAATTATGCCCACCCACCCTCCAAACAAGAACATATTTTGGATGGCATTGTTACTGTAATTTGTTTTATTGCCCATCATTGCTAGTTTGCCTTAAATGACACCATCCAAAATACCTGCTCTGTGTGTCTGCTAGTGTACAGAAGGTGATGGAAAATCAGTCGGTGTGCATCACTGCATGCTTCCCATAGTACCCCCCCCCCCCCCCCCCCTTTGCTCACTTGCTATTGGCTGCTAAAATCACATGGCACAAACGTTCACCCAAAAATGACAATTATGGCATCACTTACTCACACTTATGTTGTTCCAAACCAGTCATTTTTCTTATGTGACGCACAAAGGGAAATATTTTATTGGATATTCCAGTCTGGCAGTTGATAGTGACTGAACACGGTGCTTAAACAAGACCTAAATGTAAAAAAATCATAAAAGTAGTCCATGAGAATCCTGCGTCTTATTTCAAGTCTTGGAATATCTTGATGCCTGTTGCACGTTCATGAGGGCTATGAAAGAATCTGGCATGTTGCATTGTTTCTCTCGTGAACCCAGACTTTCAATAAAGATGAGTTTAATTTTGGGTTGTTTTTCTAAATATATTGTATGCCTTCAGAACACTTGAAATATGATGTACAACTTTTATGAAACTTTTAGAACTTTAAGCTTTAAAGTGAGTCCTTATCAACTGCCACTGTATTATAAGGACCGAAATATTCATCAATTTTTTTTCTTTTGTGCTCCACATAAGAAAAAAGTGTCATATGGGTTTGGAGTCTTTTGGGTGAACTCTTCCTTTTAAGCTGAAAGGCGTTACTCTTCAAACCATGTCCTTAAGCCAAATTGAACTCCAGATTGGCATGTTAAATCTAAACGCAAAGTATACAAGATTACAGAACATTTCTGAGACATACTAATCTTAGACGACATATTCATGGATGAGGTTTGGAGAACATCACCTTTAGTGGGAATGGACAAGCATGTGGTAATACTGTGGACCTATGTGTATTCGAATGTGCGTTTATGTGTATGTGCTTGTCAAAAAGGAGGAAGACTGTTGTGTTGCGAGGCCTGCCCCGCCTCGTTCCACCCCGAGTGTTTGAACATGGAGATGCCGGAGGGGACGTGGCTGTGTGGGGAATGCCGAGCAGGCAAGAAACCCCATTATAAGCAGATAGTCTGGGTCAAGCTGGGCAACTACAGGTATGTCTGTTGAACTATCTGTGCTGTATGCAAATCTCCTTTAACTAACCATTTCTGAATACATGGAATTTAATAAGGAATTTTGATCCTCGGTCTTGAACTAAACTAAAAGCCTGTTCACGCAGTGTCTGATGTGACTGGACAACACGAAAGAATGAAATTTACATTTCAGTTGCACCCAAATTGTTCACACTGAGTCTGATGCAGAATATTTGTCATTTACTGACAAGTCTGGGTGAATGAATCGCAACAATGTAAAAATCGACAGTGCTTTTTTTTTTTTTTTTGGCTGGAAATTTGGATTTGATCAGAATCAGTCTTTAAGGGATATTTCACCCAAAAATGAAAATTATCTCATCATTTACTCACCCTCATGTAATCCAAGATGTGTATGACTTTCTTCTGCAGAACAGAAATTATAAAAAAAAAAGCATAAAGTAACCCATACTCAAGTGGTTTAATCCATATGTTCAGATACGATATGACAGATGTTCTATCACTTTAAGAAAGGTTTTAGTCTGCAAAATGTCCACTGATCATTTTAACTTTTTTTTTTTTTTGGGGGGGGGGGGTTGAAAATTAGACCAGAGATTTAGATGTCGCATTAATGCTGATATTGACCTGTAGATGGTGGCCCGCTGAGATCTGCAACCCTCGCCTGGTTCCCTCCAACATTCAGAGCCTGAAACATGACATTGGTGACTTTCCAGTCTTTTTCTTTGGATCCCATGACTATTACTGGATTAACCAGGGAAGAGTTTTCCCATATGTTGAGAGTGATAAGAACTTTGCAGAGGGGCAAGTTGGCATCAATAAGACCTTCAAGAAAGGTGAGAAACCAAACCAGTTTGGTTGAGTTTAATTTTTATTCCATTTCATTAATTTGTCACATGTTTCATGAAGTCAGAAGTGTATGAACTATGAAAATATTGCACAGGCTTTATTTCTGAGCTAAATTGATGTGTGTGTGTGTGTGTGTTTTTGTATGGATGTAAAGCACTTGAGGAGGCAGCTAAACGATTCCAGGAGCTAAAAGCGCAGCGAGAAACTAAGGAGGCCCTTGAAAAGGAACGCAACTCTCGTAGACCCCCACCATACAAACTTATCAAGGTGCGGTAACAATCAAAAAAAGTACAGTAGAAGCTCAAACCTTCTACACTGAAATTTTCCCCTTCATATTACTGTTTAGTATTTTTGTGACGTTCGTTCAGTCGACGCAACATGTAAAAATGTCATACCAAAAGAAATCCATTTGACAAAAAACTCTCAAACACTTTTTGTGATAATTAGACAATCTAGAACATTTAGATTTAAAACATTAACAACCCATTGAACATTTATCTCTCACAGCCTCGCTTTCAATTGCAAGTATTTAAATATTGCGTCTACCCTGACTAAGGTCTATTTGTCAGTATATGTCAATATATTTCTTTCCAATACCACTATTTAATATAGCTCTGACACTTTTCCATGTTCCTTATTTCAGTCCAATAAGCCAGTTGGGAAGGTGCAGGTGCATGTCGCTGACCTGTCCGAGATCCCGCGCTGCAACTGCAAACCCACAGATGAGCGTCCATGTAGCCAGGACTCTCAGTGCTTAAACCGCATGCTGCAGTACGAGTGCCACCCGCAGGTCTGTCCCGCTGGTGACCGCTGCCACAACCAATGCTTCTCCAAACGCCTCTATACCGACACTGAGGTCATAAAGACCAATGGCCGAGGATGGGGTTTAAAGACCAAGCAGGACCTCAAGAAGGTGAGAGTTAACTATCTGAGTGAGTTCAGAAAGTTATTAGTACATTCAGTGTATGTAGTTAAGTTATGAAAGATCTGTTCTAAAAAATTAGTGAGTATAGTGACTTCATATCAGTTTTCTTATACACTTATGTCTGACCTTTCAGCACAAAAAAATGCAAAAAAAAAAGTCAAACAATTCATTTGGGTATACAAATATGAATGATGAAAATTTTGCATTTAACTTGTTTGAGAGATTAAGACGTGTTGCCAAATTAATTTATTTATTCATTCTGTGCAGATTGTGTGTTGTGAATTTTTTTTTTTTCCTTTTAACTGATCTTGGGGCTTCATTTGTTTGTGCGAAGGGGGATTTTGTTTTGGAGTATGTTGGCGAACTGATCGACTCAGAGGAATGCAAGCAACGAATAAGACACGCCAATGACAACCATGTGACCAACTTTTACATGCTGACACTTACTAAGGTATCACCATTTTCATATTCACACTGTGAATGTTACATTGTAACAGTTCAGTTCGACAATGCATGCCATCAATGCTGCCCCACCTGTGTTCCTCAGGACCGTGTGATAGATGCAGGACCCAAAGGGAACTTGTCACGCTTTATGAACCACAGCTGCAGTCCAAACTGTGAGACTCAGAAGTGGACTGTGAATGGGGACGTGCGAATCGGGCTTTTCACCTTGTGTGATATGGCTGCTGGTGAGAATAACTATTAAGCATTTGTATGACTAAGTTAGGAATTTTTCAAAACCCCTTTCTTTAAAAAATGGACCAGATGAGGCCTGTCGCAATTTTTAAATAATCGTCTGATCGCCGTTATTTGAGATAACCACGATTATTGCGCACTTCAAATTCCAATCACATCTTAATGCCCAAATAAGGGAATATATAAATGCCATGAACACCATACCATTTGTGTGTGTCATTCAGTTCTCAGATTTCAGAGCTTCAGGTGATCAAAGGGAAATGCAGCCCTGATCAGCTCCTGTCCGGAAGAGCGAATCTCCCGCAAAAATATAAACAAACGAATATAAACTTTGACATTGAACACAAAGTGTTCTGGCTTCACTTTAAACAATCATGTAATGGCAAATATAACTGGTCATAGTGGTTGATACACACAGTGTTAATGACACGCAGTAACACAGAGGAGACACACGCGTACTCTATTTCTGTGGAGTGATAAAATTATGAAACTAAATCTCAAAGTTTTGCTTCCTGAGAAATAAGGGTTTGTGGGATTAATCAAAGAGCATGAGAAAGTGAAGAAATTTGGACAGAAATATGTTACTGTTGCATAATGTAATACAAAAAATATTTTCTATAAAAATAAAAAAAATAACAAAAAAATAAAATACATTTTTTTCTTTCTGTTACAAAAACAACAATGTAATCGTAAAATTTACCAAAACTAATGTTGACCAAAAAGAGAGACTTAAGTATTTAGAAATATTTTGATACTGAAAACATTTCTAAAACATTTTAAGCATTAAAAGGAAATCATATCACTATATTATTATTTGATTTATATATTTGAAGTAAATCATGAAGAAGAAAAAAAAATACTACTTGTACAAAGTACATGCACCTTAATAAATATGACAATTAATCATGAAAGCTCTGAAAGAGACAATTAATCGTTATAATTGCAATTATTTATTTGACAATTAATTGTCAGCCAAATTTCACAATCGTGACAGCCCTAGACCAGATCTAGGAATCAGAATATCATGGAGACTTGGGCATTTAAGCAACCACCTAGAATGTAGTAACAACTTAGCAACATGCTAAAACCTCTCAGAACACCTTAGCATTCTAAAAGCAATGCCCTGGCAACCACACAGAACACCCTAGCACTGTGGCAGCAGCTTCTGCACAGGCTAGCACTACTCACAGTTTCTTCAGTAAATGTACACATTTTGTATAATTCGATAGTGCAATCATAAATACCCATTGCTTTCTTGAACATGTAAGCAGTGTTTGTTTAGAAGCTAATTGGAGTAATCTTGAAGCACTCATGTTTTCTTCAGACACAGAACTGACCTTTAATTACAACTTGGACTGTCTGGGTAATGGGAGGACATCGTGCCACTGTGGAGCTGAGAACTGCAGTGGTTTTCTTGGAGTTAAGCCCAAGGTAAAGATTCATTGAATTAGACGGCAGCACGTGAAGTGTTTACACACAATTTCCTTCAGTGCCATTGAAAATCCTCTGGTGAAGGCATTAGCTAAGGTGTACTTACTGTAGGCTTTATTTGCTACTTGGTTGTTGTTTGTTTTTGTTTATCTTTATTCTTGCACATTTAGCTCATGTGTGTAATAAAAGGTCTATTGTAAATACATCTATGTAACATTTTGTGAATAAGTGTAGTGATGTAATATCAGTTTCTCAAAATGGACATTTCATAATGAAAATACATGGCAAGTCTTACTTTTCAACAGAAATGTATTACAAAATTAAAAATGTAAAGAAAATTAAAAACTAAATCTCCATGAACTTTCAACGTCTAAAATATCATACTCTCGTTATTCTTTTTTTATTATTTGAATGTCCAAAAAATTGCTTAGAAATATTTTATTTTGACGCTTGAATTTCCTGTGGGTTTTAAGATTTTTTTAAATAAGTTAAATAAGGTCTGGTGTTAACATTACTCAAAGAGACTTTCAAGTTTTGTTTTACTACATGAATTACCCCCTGTCAAACAGCAAACATTAACTTTTTAAGCTATTGCGTGCTTTAAAAAAAGTTTAGAAATAAGGACTACAATTCCCACAAGGATGCAAGTTTACATTTTTAATGAATTGGACAATATTGTAGTCATTTTATGGTAACTTCCATTTGAAGGTTCTCTCAGTCATTTTTGATAATTGCGATTAAAATGGAAAGAAACAACAGTAGTTGAGTGGCATTAAAAAAAATTATAATTATGAAGACTAGTCATAATTAGTCTTAAGGCGTGTTCCAAACCGCACACTTCTCCATTATTCTACATCATTTCATAGTGGAAGTAGTGAGAGTAGTATGGTTACACTGAAAATGCAACAAAAAGTAGTATACTTTTTGATGCACTTTTTCAGGTATGAAAAACAAAGTGTGGAATGTTGGACACTTCATGCACTCAGTGAAGTCTGTAGTAATGTTTACCACAGACCTTATTTTACTTTAAAAATACACTATTCTTCTCCATTGAAAGTTCCCAGGGGAAACTATGGCGAAATTGCCTTTCAGGTTAAACTAAAAGACTCCATTCTTAAGTACTGGTCCATGTCTGTTGCTTTGGTCAAACTTCATTTATCTTCCTGTAGAGTGCAGTGGTTATGGAAAGGGAAGAGAAGGTGCGCATTGCTAAACTCAAACCGAAAAAGCGCAAACTGAAGACGGAGAGCAAACAGACCCATGAATATTTCTGCTACTGCTGTGGAGAGGGAGGAGAGCTGGTCATTTGTGACAAAAAGGATTGCCCAAAGGCGTACCATCTCCTCTGCCTCAACCTGACTAAACCTCCATATGGTATGTGCTGTTTGGCCCTCTTTCTGTGGAATGCTGGAATTTAAGTAATGCTAGCTTGTGAAACTACTTCTGTCACACACTCTGAATAGAATGTTTTTAAGTAATCGTGGCCTAATTTAGATTTTCATATGGTAAATTCTTTCTCTTCCACCTGATGTATTTTATGTGCTTCAAAATCACACTTGTCTCTTCAACCTCCCTAGGCTCTCATAGTGAAAACGTGTAATTGTTGACTTGTTTGTTTTATGCTTCTCAGGGCGATGGGAATGCCCCTGGCACCAGTGCAGCGTGTGCCAGCGCGCCGCCACTTCGTTCTGCCACTTCTGCCCTGCCTCGTTCTGCCGAGAGCATGAGAGAGGACAGCTGGCAGTGTCTGCCCTAGACAACCGGCCCTGCTGCTCAAACCATGACCCCCAGAAACCCTTAGTGCCCCAGGCTAACCCTAAACAGGTCACAATAAAGAGGGAACCTCTGGAGCCGAAGAAAGCTGAAAAGGAAGGAGATGGGGAGGAAGAAGATGAGGAAGAGGATGAGGAGGGGGAGAGAGAGTGACTGGGCCAAAGCACTGAGTAGAAATGAGGGACGAGAACTTCAGCTAAACAAAGCTCGAATTACAACAAGAGTGAACCTTAGAGTAGCCACATACAGCAAACTGGTTCTCTTTTCGGTAAAAACAAAGCAGACTTGATAAACTGGGGACGTTGTCCATTCAAATACACAGCAGCTGGTATGATTTTTTTTTTTAACATATCAATTTATGGCCTCACATTAAATTCATAAGGAGTGCTTATATATTACAATGTAAGCAATTCATCTCTGGTTTTATAAACAAAACTTTCACGACACTTTAATATTTTTCAGATGTGCTCTTTCGACAAAAACCTCTCGGTTAAAACGACGCCTGTCAATGGCAAACTCAGTTTCAGTGTCTATGGTACTTCAACACTCTATAAACACTTTAAACCAAGAACTTTATTTATGTACCTCATGTAAATAGCAAAGACTGTTGTAATATGTGTAGGGTGAAATAGTTTGCCCCTCACCGGTAGATTTCACTACATGGGCCTGTTGTTAACATCGAAAAACGAGACTCATTCAAGTAAGGTTTAAACTGCCGCCCCAATCCAGTGAGTTTGTGATTTGTAAGATATATAATCAGTAATATATTTATGTCGATGTTTACATCCATTCACAGTGTACAGTATTATTCATCTGTATTAGCCAATTTGATATCACTAATCGTAATGTTGTATTTGTGCCCTTTTTTGTCAGCAGAATTGCATTATTGCTTGGCCAGTGCTGTATTGCAGTCATCTTTTGGTCCAATCATTTCAGAGTAACGAGTTATAAGTGTTAGAAATAACTAAAGTCACCTGCGAAGAACAGTACTGATGTCTACAAACGGTGTAGTGTTAAGCAGCTGTTGTCTCATTCGTCTACATATACTCTAACACTACCATGTCTCTCTTAGATAGAATATTTACCATTGTGAGTGCTGAACAGATGCCAGTGTCATATCAGTTACAAAGAACCCATATCATGTTTCAGAGCAAACGTTAGTTGTACAATCTTTGAATAATGTGATTTTTATTTTATTTTTTCTCTCTCGACGTTTATATTTGGTTTACCCACATACAAGTGTAAATATAATCAAACTTAGTTATTTGATACACGATAAAGTTGCCATTGTATTGATGCCTTTCAAATCATTGTTTTCATGTATAGGTTTTATTGCTGTACAGTAGAGATTACAAAGGTATCAAACCATACCTTAACCACACTTTCACTGATCATGTTCAGACTGATCGATGTTTAGCATCTTTCTTGTATTACGTTTTGTTGTAATGACATATGCTACTGTGCTAAAAGATAACTGTCATTGTGCTCGGACGTAGGGAGGGCTGTACGAATTACGACAGTGTTGGATAATCCTCTCTGTGACTTCTACTTGATGTGAATCTACTTAATAGCTTTGATCTTGGAGAAACTTCCATATCTTTGTGTTAAGGTGTCTTGAGATCTCCTAAAGTGGAGTAGCTACCGTGCAAAATAACTGAACTGTTGCTCTCTTGTAACTGGTGGCTGTACAGTGTGAACTGATTGAAGAATTGATCTTAACAGCTCTGTAATTCCCCATCAGTCATAATATACATTTTACATATAGATCACATAGACAGACAAGTATTATATATGATGGCACCACCAAGTATGTTTGTCACTTTATGGAAAGGAGGGAAAGCACTGCAAGTCTCAGTTTACTTGAATTGCCCCATTTTGCCTTTGTTCATTCTCTGTATTTATTGCTCTGTTTCAGAACGGAGCATTATTAGTAGATAAGACACTTTGAATTTTTTACTTACACATAAAATGACGACAAATTTAAGGAATTCTGACATTTGGAGATGTTACTGCCAAACTGAGATTTGCGTTTCTGAAAATACTGTATGCTCTTACTTGCATCTGCATTTTGTTATTTTGTGTCTGTTCTGAAACATTGAAGGCATTTCAGGTGTCCTTTTGTTATGTTATGTGTTTCTCTCATTGTGATATGTTTATAATGTACATTTATTTGTATAGAGGTTTACTCTTACTTATAGATTCCATGGGCACTTTTCTTTTCCTAAAATACCAATATCTGCCCTTATGTTTATAATGAAAAATATCAAGAAAATGCTGTCTGTCAAGATGCAAAGCACACTTTTTATTTGCCTGATTACAGTCGGTACTCAAAGTTACTTATTTTCTTTATTTGGCCTTAGTTGCTTGTTTCATCTGATAAAGATGATGCAAAAATTGCCAATGACATTTTGTAATGAAAAACAACTTGGCTATTATTGAAATTGCATTTACTTCAGCACCATTTGTTTATGCAGTGGCTCAATCACTGATTTGACTAATTGATTTGTTGCTATATGTTTTTTGCCTCATCAAATGTTAAAAGTGAATAACTTCCATTGATTCCAGTGTTTGGTGTCGGTGCTCTGTACTTTTTTACGTGTATATGAAGGTGTCTTTATCATTTTGTGCTCTTCAAGCATGCCCTTTGTGTTGCTTAACTAATTTACTAAAGGCGCTGTCCTACTAGCTTACACTATTTGATTTTATGTACTGTTATCACATTCCTTTTTAAATAGACTCTTTACTAATTATTGCTACTGAGTTAGAGTTTGTGTAAAGATTTAATGTGTTATTGTAATATTTTCACCATGCACATTGCATCAGATTACACACTCCAACTGAATAAAACCTGTCCTAAATTATATTGCTTGGGTAGAATGTACGTCCTCTCCAAGTTTTACAATGATGTACTCATGAATAGAGATTTCTTTGGCTATGTGTCATTGCATTGTGTAAGAGAATGATGCTTGATAAATTCTACACAGCTACAAAAAAGAACCAAAACAAACCAAAAAAAAAAAAAAAGCTCAATTGTCATTATTGTGGTGTCATACGAATGCTTGTAATATTGCTTCTGAATGTTTGTGAACGTAGAACTATTTTGTACATTTATTGTATTTTATTTGACCAACTTTTGAGATGTATTTCTTTAGAATTCATAATTTATTATGAGAGTACTTTTAAGCGACATTCCACAGATTTAAACATTTTCAGACTTGCCTGGTTTGACTTCAATAAACTGTAATGAATGTTCAAGTGTAACCGTTTCCTTTTAATTCGAATTCCAATTTGAATTGAGTTCGTCGTGTTTGACGTTGTTACAGGTTTGGCAAGAAGCTATATAAGAATATGCAAATTATCTGGAAAGCTTGAGTCTTCATTGGCTGAAGAAAATGTACACGTGTAAAAGCTGTTGAGGGTTGGGACTTGTAGTACCAATAGCCTCTAGATATCCTTTAGAGAGCGCTTGTTTCAAAGAATTGAAGTGAAGAGAAGTCGGTTCGTTCGAACAGTTCCTTTCAACAAGTCTATTCGAAAATGATTCAATGATTATTTTTTTTATTTTATTTTTTTATTATTATTGCATCAAAAAAAAATACAGATATTTGTTACATGAATATACACTTCACAACAAGGGTTGATTCATTTAAGTCTCACGTAAACGGCATAGACCACTGTAACATCATATTTTTTTTTTTTATGACGTTAATGAAAACGAGGCTGGGAGGGCCTTACAGACTCTTTAATGGCATGCACTGTATTTGCTCAGGGGTTTTCAAATTTTTTAAAGTCAAGGACTCCAATTATGATTATGCCCTTGTAAGAGATAAAATATAGTAAACATTATTTTATATGGACATGTTTGAAAAATTTAAATATCTGGATTTATAGTGCCATTGTACTACAGGAAAATTAATTATTCAAAATCTATGTGAAAAAAAAAATACTTTTAGCAATTTAACATTTTTGTATTTTTTCCATTATAGTAATGTAATATGCTGCAACCAACACGAAACTTTTAAGTTCAAATATATGTATATCACTTTTCACCAAAAATATTTTTTAAAGCAGCTTCAAAGAAAATATGGAGGTACAAACCCTTATTTCTTCCAAATATATATATTTTTTTCTTCATAATATATGAAATTGCATGCAGATTTTTTTTTTTTTTTTATGGTTTAAAACTATGGCTGTCCATTGAATAAAATAATAATGGTTTCAAAAAGAAACCATAAATAATTTACTTTTTTTGTATTAAAACCTCCTTGGACCCCAGATTGAATTCCCATGTTTTCTGCAGCGTTTGGTCTACAGAAGTTCCTTAAATGTGTATGTGTGTGTATATATATATATATATATATATACCATAGTTCATCCAAAAATTTTAATTCTCTCATTTACTCACCCTCATGTCATCTCAGATATTACTTTCTTCTGCAGAACACAAATGAAGACTTCTAGATGAATATTTCTGTAGGTCCATACAATGAAAGTGAAGTTGTCCAGAAATTGGAAGGTTCAAAAAGCATACAAAGAAAGCATAAAAGTAATCCATACAACTCCAGTGGTTAAATCTATAATCAGAAGTGATATATGTGGGCAAAAACAGATATTAAAGTCCTTTTTTAACTACAAATCTCCATTTTCACAATCTTCTCCTTTTGTTTTTGGCAATTTGCATTCTTCGTTCATTTCGCCACCTAGTGGGCAGGGAGAATTTATAGTAAAAATACGACATACATATTGATCTGTTTCTCACCCACACCTATCATATCACTTCTGATGACATGGATTAAACCACTAAAGTCGTATGGATTACTTTTAAGCTGTCTTTGTGTGCTTGTTGGGGCTTCAAAATTCTGGCCACCATTTACTTGCACTGAATACACCAACAGAGTAGAGATATTCTTCTAAAAATCATAGTTTGTGTTCAGCAGAATTCATACACATTTTAATTTTTTTTTTTTTTGGGGGGGGTAAACTATACCTTTAACAACAATATATTACACATTGAATATATGTAGTTTATCTCTCAAAGCTTAGTATGTCTATCCCGTCAAAATGTAAAGATAGCGCTGTGAATAAGTTCAATTTTACACTTTATTTTTCTTCAATTAAGTTGCCCAATTTTGTCAAGAGTTGCATTGTTTATGTTTCCAACGTGTCGCTCATCACAGTTTCTTCCCTCCCCAAGTTCTCGAGACTCGGTTCGATCGAATCGTTTAAAAAGAACCAATCAAAAAGAACGAGTCGCTCGCGATTCGGACATCCCTGATAGAACTATATGACGTGTTAATGCCAGGATTCATTGCCTCGTCGGGATTCTTCATCGCTGATCTGTACCGCGCTCAGTTGCTGCTGGACATGTGAATTATATATGAAAGACATCACGAAATTCTGCTCCGGTGGCTGCTCTCAACAGCCAGTGAGGCGTCGTTTTAAGCGAAAAAGGAAAGAATCCGAAGGTCTGTATTCAACTTCGCGTTGCAGACAAAAGACGGAGGATATGCGATGTCGTGTTTGCGGAAATGTTCGTAAGCAAATATACCACAGATGCGCCGATGAGGGTCGCGCGGCTGGTGGTGGCGGCGGCAGCTCAGACTAATAACAATAAATAATACATATTTCACGTGACTAGCTTTCTAGTGGTGCTCTGGTTATCTCACTTTGAAATATCAGTCCTTACTTCCGTTCTGCAGGCGTGGCGAGTGTAATGTTCAGTCCTTAATTTGAATAACACCAGTGAATGGTTTCTTTTCTTGTTATATTGGGTTTACAATACTAACAGCGTGTCCTTCTGAAGTGACACATTTCTCATCTTATTTTCCTGCTGGTGTCAGGCTGTTGGTGTTAAAAATCCTTTAAATATTTAAAAAATTAAAAATATTTTTGAATTCAGTGTTTTTAAATGTTTTCTACTTTCATAATCTTCTTTCAGGTTTTAGGTGGAGCTGTCTCCAATTACAAACCTGCACCAAATATGAAGAAGAGTTTTGATACCGTCTTCATTGCTGAAGTTGTTGTACGTCTGTTACTTTTAGGCCTATTTCTGTAAGTACACTTTCTGCTTGTAGAATGATCAGAAATAAACCACAGCTTTCCAATTACTCTGGTCTGAACTACTTATGGGGGGTTGTTGCACCTAGTAACCCTCCTCATTCATAACCAGTTCTACCAGGCTTTTGTTCTATTGGTGAACAAGCCGCACATGCAAAGCAAAAGTCATGTTCTCTTTGAGTTACGTGGGAAGATTTTCCAGTCTTTTGAGTTGCACCGCAGTTTGTCATGGATTTTGTGGATTGTTTTCTCAGGCTGTTGTTATGTTCTTGCAGCGTAACAGAGAAGCTGCCTCCTTTCACCCGTGAGATCCAACCTGAGGAACTCTGGCTCTATAAGTTCCATCCTGTCAAAAAGGACCTTGTTCCTACCCGTCTCATGTTTGTAAGTTAGCTCATTGTTCTGGACACTCAAGCATGAAACAACATTTGAATATGCCATGAAGTGGTGTGAGATGATGTGTAAGGTGCATCTAATTTGAATGTTTCACTTTATACAGGCTATCGCCCTTTGTACTCCGTTACTGGTTATTTTCTTCTTTGCTTCCTTGAAACAAGCTGAAAAGGGTAACAAAGATATCAAAGAGGCATCGTTGGGTAAGCCCTGACAAAGTGAAACTACTCTTTACTCTTTAAGAAAAACATCTGCATGACCATCAGAGAAATAGTTCATATGCAGTATTATATTATAGATCAGTTTATATTTACTTATCAGACTTCCTGTATTACTCTCATCATTTACTCGCCCTCATGCCATCCCAGATCTGGATGACTTTCTTTCCTCTGTGAAACACAAATTAAGATTTTTAGTAGAAAATGTCAGCTCTGTAGGTCCATACAATGTGAGTGAATGATGAGCAAAAAAAAAAAAGAATGGTGAAGCAAAACTTTGAAGCTTCAAAAATCACAAAGGCAGCATAAAAGTAATACATACAAATCCAGTGGTTTAATCCATGTCTTCAGAAGATATATGATAGGTGTGGGTGAGAAACAGATCAATATTTAAGTCCTTTTTTTTAAAAAATTTTTTACTATAAATCTCCACGTTCACATTCTTTAGTTTTTTTGGCGATTGCCATTCTTCGTGCATATCGCCACCTTCTGGTCAGGGCTGGTCAAAGGTGATCTGTTTCTCACCCACACGTGTAATATTGCTTCTGAAGACATGGATTTATTCACTGGAATCATGTGGAGTCATGCTTGCATTGTAGTGACCTACGGAGCTGAGATACTCCTCTAAAAATCTTTGTGTTCTGCAGAAGAAAGAAGGTCTTTGTTTTGGGGGTGAGTAAATGACAAGAGAATTTTCATTTTTCGGTGAACTATCCCTTTACTAAAGAGTTGAATCGTAACTTTTAGCAGCCAATCATATTCGGGATTACACAAATGTAAAATCAGTGAATCTGGAGTGCTGTAAATATAACTCATTATACACGTGTGCTTTGAGTACATGTAATACACTACTGAGAAAGCGCTGCACACATATAGCTAGAAAAGTGAGCAGCACATGCAGACTTTTTTTTTTTTATTATGAAACTGCAGCCTTTGCAGATTGATAATCGTACTACATCATATTTTTTGATTAATTTAGATTTCGATTAATTGTTCAGACTTGAGTCCTTATGACTTTCATATATTTTTTTTTATTATTATTTAAAATAGTCTTCAAGCCTCCAAGTATTAGTTAAAAACAATGTTATTTACAATATAGCTGTGTTGATTAAAAAGTCTGTAAAGAGATATCGTACAGTGGAATCACTGGCTAAAGGAAGTCTCTATATGTCTTTTATGTGACACAGCTGTGACTTTGACCCTGGTGTTAAATGGAGTTTTCACTAATGCAATCAAGCTAGCTGTGGGCAGGTGAGTGATGAAACCCAATTCTTATTCTAGCGTTAGCTTTGTCAGAATTTTGTACTAGGTGCACCAAATAAGTGGCTTTGCAGGCAGTATTGTCCACCAAAAGATGGCGCATCAATAATAACAAAATTGTTGTATGTGTAATGTTGTTTGCTATTGTTTGTACCCATAATGTCACACTATAAATGAAAAATAACATTTCATCATCTGGTTTGACTTCTCGTAATGAGCGGTGTCCAAAAGCAAAGATTGTGCTTTGTCTTTTATTGTTGATTTAAGGATCAAATTCAATTATTTGTTAATTTAATATTTATATATGTTTACAGTATCAAGCTCTTGATGAGCTCATTTATTCATGCTGTTAATACATTCCCTAGTAAAAAAGCCTGTTTTGCTCACCAAGCTCATACATTCTTACTGATGATCCAGTCATTTCACTCATTTCTTGAACAGAGGACTAGACGCCCCCAGGTCCAGTTCCTTTTCCCATTAAACATCATATCTTCCTCCCTGGCAGGCCACGACCAGATTTCTTATACCGTTGTTTCCCGGATGGACAAATGAACTCGGAGCTTCACTGTAGCGGTGACCTGGATGTTGTAATGGAAGGCAGGAAGAGCTTCCCTAGTGGACACTCTTCCTGTAAGAGCTGCTTTGTTTATATAGCAATGAATTTGCCAAAGGAAAGTTCAGCTAAATAAGAGTATAACCAAATGTTTCTCTTTTCATAGTCGCATTTGCTGGTCTGGGTTTCACTGCCTTGTACGTGGCAGGGAAGCTGCACTGTTTTAGCCCAGTAGGCCGAGGCAAAGCCTGGAGGTTGTGTGCCTTCCTCACCCCCCTACTCTTTGCCATCATGATTGCCCTTTCTAGAACATGTGACTACAAACATCACTGGCAAGGTGAAAACCTTTACCTTGCTTTTGTTCTCTAGGAATAATATTACACTGGTGCAAATTTTCCAGGATGATATAGGGAAAGAAATATGGTTAGATTATTAGCAGCTGTTTTTTATTTATTTATTTTTACATTGGACCAAATCAGGGCTGTACATTACATTTTTTGAGTTGTTAGAACTGGTGCTAGTGAACGAAAAGATGAATTAGCACAATATGAAGAATGCCGTCAAAATGGTTTTTGTTATTTTTGAAGAAAATTATAAAATTTGTATTATTTACTACTACTATTATTTTTCTATTATATCAGATTTTAAAAGATGATATATTTTTATTATAATACATCATGCTTCTGCTATACCCTTGTGGAAATGCATCCTAGTAGCCAATATAGTGTGTCTCTAAATCTCAGAAACATTCAGTATCCTCGGTTTCTGAGTTAAAAGCACCAATGTTTAAGCTCGTCCTTTTGAAATCAAGCAAGAACATTGTCACAGACTTTGAGGGCAAACAGTAATAATATATTGATATAATTAATTTGTGCCCCGATCTCTTTTTCCGGACAGAGTGATGTGCGATTGTGCCAGGAACGTTACTACGACGCAGCCCGCTAAAGTTCGGCAAAGCAGACATCAGACTCCTTATACATGTTCTTTTGTTGCTCCATGTTTGGTTGATGTTGCTTGAAATCTTTATTGGAGCTATTGTTAGAAATTCCAATGGAAGTCAATGGGATATTTGATTGTCCACTTAAGGAAAACCTTTAGTCTGATCAGTTAGAAAACATATAACACGCTAAAGCCTGATTTATACTATGGAAGAAGCCTAACGTTTTTTCTCATGGAAGAACTGAAGCATCCTAAGGCGATATAAACGGCAACTGCATACTACGCGCAACACCGTTTTAAAATTAGTCCATTAAGCCTGACATCACTTTGTTTAACGTACTGTTCCAGGCACAGAAGTAATGACAATAATGCAGGTTTTTCTTTCCGTAGCATTGCATCACTTCTTTGCTTTATTAAACTTGTCACGGAGACCCTGAGTTCATACTAATTCCTATCTCTCTCCACTCTTGTCATGGCAATGCTGTCTCTGTGGAAGTTGTGCTATTAATCATATAAAAAAGTATACTTCTGCACAATCTCTGAGAGACAGGCTTCATAGTTTTCCATTTTAAGGACCGTAACCTTGGTATCAACTCATCAGCTGGCCCGCACGCTTGCCCACGATTAGTTTTAACCAATCATTAACGCTCTTTGACTAGTCGAGATGTTTGCAAACAGGAGAAATATCACCAATCGAACACATTGGAAGAATAAAAACGTCACTGCATTTCATCATAGTTTGTAGGCAAAATAAGTGAAGCATGTTTGCCCAGGAAGCATAAATTAGCCTTTACCCAGAACAGTCTGAAGGTCTGTGCTTAATGTGGTGTTTAAAGCTTGAAAGCTCTAGGAGAAATTAGTGTTAGAAATAAAATGAAAAAACATAAACCAAGATTGTATAAAATCAGTATTTTGATTTGATCAGGCCAACATTATTTCATCATCCCAACAAACCTCTGCTCATGTCACAGCAGAAGGCATGACATCATCATGGCCCTATTGATATGTACTGTATAGTTTTGAATCATTAACTGTTTCTTCATCTCCCATTCTTTTCCAGATGTGTTGGTGGGATCTCTCCTCGGTTTGGCCTTATCCTTCTTATGTTACCGACAGCATTACCCAGCTCTCAGTGAATTGGACTGCCACATACCCCTCAAAATAAGAGAGGCAGCAGAACCCAAGCAAGCCAACCCTGGTTACCTCTTACCTTTGTAGGGACTCTTAATTCTGTCACACCCCACCCAGGCCAACAACCACAAACTCAAAGTTTACCTTACCAGCGGACTCTGGATACACAGGCTTACTGAAGCCAGTATGTCTATTTTTGTGTATGCTGCCTGTCAGCCAACAGGTACTTCTTGTTTTTGCCTTCCTATACTGTTGTAGACATTCACAATGGATGTTTTGTGTATTGTCAAGCTCTTTTTGAAAATGTCTTAACAATTTTGTATCATGTCAAGCTCTTTGAGGTTTATATGTGAAATATATCAGTGAAAGACCGTAATGTAATTTTACAGCAGCTTCTATTCTATTTTATTGTGTAGCAGAAATATTTATAAAAGACTCCATTAGAGACTGGATGATGAAAGGAAATCTTCTCTCAATATCTGTCAATAAAGTTTGTGATTCATACGATTTATAATGGATTGGCGGGAATGTGTTAAATTAATTTAGTATACTGTATGTCAACATTGTAATGCATTATTTTCTATGAGGAGAACTTTGGTCCGTGTGCTATCTGTCCATAGGGGGAGGTGGTACAGTTTGGATCATTATTAGAAGAACAGAATGTCCCAACAATGTGTCAGTGATGTAATTGCTGTTTTGTCAAGTTAAACAAACATGAAAACTAATTTATGCTTCATAGGATCTTATAAATATTCTTCTAAAGGCTTTTTCTTAAATGCTTAAAATGTGTTTTGTAGACATTTTTCTTTGTCAATGACTTTATAATAAAATGTGGAAAGTAGGAATAGTAGAAAAGTAGGTGTGTCCAAATCTTTGACTAGTTTGCCCAAAAATGAAAATTGTCTCATAATTTACTCACCCTCATGCCATCTTATATGTGTGTGACTTTGTCTTCTGCAGAACTCAAATAAGGATTTTTAGAAGAATATCTCAGCTTTATTGTTCCATTCAATATAAGCGAATGGTGACCAGGGTAGGGTTGCACCAGCTTCACTTAAGTTGAGACTTAAAGTTCAAACTAAGGACTTAGTAACTACTAGTTAGTTTGTAACTAAGAGTGCTTAATTTGGCTGCACTACCTGGTCATAAGGTAAGACTTAACTTGTAGGTTGTAAGCTCTCTACCTTGTAGTTGCATAATATGTTTATTTGTATTGATCCAATAAACAGCCATCAAATCTGTACAAAGAAGTGTTAAAAGAAGTGAATTTCAGTTTGATCTTGTTTCGATTGATGTTCAAACCTTGTTTGCTCATGTAACTGTCAGCTGTAATAAAATATATCCCCATTGAAATATGAAACATAATACAACAAGATTTCATTAATGGTATATTTAGCCCATTTTAAGAATTTGTGTATGTTGAAACTTGACACCAATAGATCAGTTTCATGCTTAAGAAATCAGATGGTCAAAAAGCACATAAATGCAGCATAAAAGTAATCCATATGACTCCAGTGGTTAAATGGGTTAAAACAGAAGTGATATGATAGGTGGGGGGTGAGAAACACATCAACAGTCCTTTTTTACAATAAATTCTCCTCCCTGCTCAGTACGTAGTGGTATGCACGAAGTATGTGAATTGCCAAAATCAAAAGACGAACGTGAAAATGGACATTTATAGTAAATAATGACTGAAATAATGATCACACTTATCATATAGCTTCTGAAGACATGGCTTATAACACTGGAGTCCTATTGATTACTTTTACGCTGCCTTTATGTTCTTTTTGGAACTTCAAAGTTCTGGCCACCTTTGACGTTCGTTGAATGGACCCACAGAGCTGAAATATTCTTCAAAAAATATTTTTATTTCGTTTGTGTTCTGCAGAAGAAAAGTTGCACATCTAGGATGGCATGAGGGCAAGAAAACGATAAGATACTTTTCATTTTAGGGTGAACTATCACTTTAAGTAGACACAATGACATTACAATTGAAGTTCATTCACCACGGTGGTCTTTTTAATGAACACGTCAACAAAAACATCTTCTGCAACACACTAAAAATCAAGATTATTGCTTCATTGTTCTGTTGTGCTATTATGAGTTAATTGCGCATGTGGTTGTTTGACACCGTTTTTGACTCTTTGACATAGTAGGCTATTCTTGGCACGTTTAAATCTTAGACTTGTCATTGGTCATTTTTTCACCCCTCTTTCTCAACTTAGTCGACCTTTAGACTCTTCAAAGACCACTAACAAGATTTCAGCTCCGGAGTGATCTGTTTACTTCAGACTTGCACGCCATTGTGAGTAATAGTGGATGCTTGCGCTCTGCCAGAAGTCATTTTTGTCCTAAGTGTGTATCCGTACGAGCAGCCGGTGAGTAGATGGCGATATACTCTTATGTTTTTCCTCTTTCTCAGATGTTAAATGCTCTTTATAATCGGCATCAGTATTTACTGACATCACACATTTGCACATCCATAAAGAGAATCAATAGGAAGCAATCTAAATCAGTTTGTCCTTGCGTAATCTTGTAAAATACAGTTGATGTTTCTCGATACATTGTATCACAGTTTGTGCTGTAGAAATATCGCGCGTCAATTCGAGCATAAGATGACACGATCACACGAAAATAAAGTGTAAATTTGTCTTTGTCCTCATCCGCTAATTTCAATGCCGCAGTGTCCTACTTCATAGAACAATCCAAACAGTGACACAGACCAACATGTTCCTTTTTAAATATCGCTAATTCACATTAAACACAGTCTGGTTATTTTGAATCGTTAACGCCAAGTGTTTTATCACCATTTCACGTTTGGATCAGCTAATAATTTCACTTTTGTCAGTTGTGTTGCCGCCGTCATCACCCATTACGTAATGCAGCCGACACGAGCGTGATGACGCACACGCGCCTCTTGAAGTTTGACTGATGATGTTAAAGTGTGATATCGATACATTTTGTACATTTTGTGATCTACATGATGAAACATTTTATCATTTATTTTGGAGTTGTCCTCATTCGGTTTCTTTTTGGTCAGATTTATGTTCCTTTATTAAGGCTCATATCATGCCTAGTTTTCAACAATTTGTTTTTTTCTCATATGACAAATCTTATCATAAGGAATATTATTTAATTAATCTGCTTCTTATGTTAGCCAAATTTAGTATTCATAAATGTAAATTTGGAGGAAACAAGCCTTTGTTCTTATTTTGAAGAATAGAAATTCAACAATACCTTAAAACAATAATGGGTTTGAAAAATAAGAAAGCTTCAAAATGCATATCTTTATGTAAACACTTTCACATCATCGTTTAACTTTTAAATGTACCTTTTTTTTCTGTTTGTTTATTTGTTTTAATCAATGTACCCCTCTAATTGTAATTGTTTTTCTTCAATAAAAAAAAAAAAATGATGTTAAAGTGATAATTCACCCAAAAATGAAAACTCTCATCATTTACTCACCTTCATATCATCCCATATGTGTATGACTTACTTTGAACACAAGTGAAGATTTCTAGAAGAATGTTTAAGCTCTGTTGGTCCATACAATGCAAGTGAATGGGTGATGAATAGAATAAGCAGAAACAAACTCATTTTCTTTTGACTATTTCATTTTCTATTTAAAAAGTATTAAAGAGAAAGGAGGAAATGTCTCAATTTTCGTTTTCTTTTATTGTGTACGAAATTAATTTACAACTTTAATATTTGATACGCACACGTGAGCGGCACTGAAACGCCCCTTTTATCTGATGAACCCGCCCTGTCTTCTGCACTGCAGCCATTATTAGAGCTGGGGTCGCTCTGCAAAGTTTCATTAAATATTGTCCTGAACCACCACTAACTGCAAACTATGCATCCCATATCTATTAGAACCTTGCTGATTGGCACATCATGGTGCTGTTGCGAGGTGTTGCCTCTAATGGACGACACGCGTAAGAGATCGCAAGTCACATCACTTGGCCATATGCTTACTGGGAGTTGGTCTATATACAGGGTTGGGGGTTACAGATTACAGAATACATGCTGCAAAATGTAATTTTTAATGTATTTTGTTAGATTACTCAAGGTCATTAATGTACTCTAAATACTTTGGATTACTTCTTCTGCACTGGTAGATTTTTTTCACTTGTTTTGACTATAAAAGCTCTGTCAGTACAGTAAGACAAAATACACATGTTAAAAATACAATCTCTGAAAAACCTAAATATCTTATGCAGTGTTGTTTCTAAAAGAAGGTGCATCAAATTGATATCGTTTTAACGATTTTTATATATTTTTACAGGAATACAATACAAAAATTATCAAGAATATGATTTTTGCCCTAATATCAAAGGTCTTACTAGAAAAAAAGCAATTATGATCCAACGTGAATTTTCTTGATAAAAAATATGATTGTGCATGGTAACATGTGCATGTAAAAGATTTATTTCTATTTTTTCTGCTCCAAACTTACTTCTCTGTCTGCTCGTATGAATGTAACACATCATAAGAAAGTGTTTCACCGCTGTTCAAATGCACTTTGGATCGCATCATTTATATGTATAAATGTTTTCCATCTGAAAGGACTAAATATTAAATTAAACAAATGACAATAAAATACAAAGTAATCTCTTCAGCAATCAAAAGAATATTGCAGGCGTAAACAAATTTTTTCAACGCTGAAGGAAAACAGAAATGTAGCCTTTTCCCACAACCTCTTTATTCCTTTTTAAATAGAAAATGAAATGGTGAACATGAAATATGTTTGTATCTGCTTATTTGAATCATCAGTGTTAAAACCAATAAACCAATTTTATTTATAAAAAATTTTTCTTAAATATTGATCTGTTTCTAACCAACACCTATCATATTTCTACTGAAGATATAGATGTAACCACTGGAGACTTATTAATTAACTTCAAAGTTCTGGCCACCATTCTCTTGCACTGCATAAACCAACAGATAGAGATCGTTTTTCTAAAATTCTTTGTTTGTTTTCAGCAGTAGAAAGTCATACGTATCTAGGATGGCATGAGGGTGAGCAAATAATGAGAGAATTCTAATTTTTGGGTGAAATATTCCTTTAACGATTACAATTGTTTTTTATCAAGTAATAACTATGCTGTTGAACATGATGTGATTGTTTTGATTTTACAGTGTAAATACTTTACACATTAGCACGTCTTGATTCTTCACCCAGATGCAAACAGAGTATTTAGTTTAGTTATTTATTATTATCATATAGATCAATTCTTAAATAATGTCAAGTATAATACATTTCTAAGTTATTACTTTATTTTTCATTCTGATAGACCATTTAATTTATTTTCTTGTTTATTCTGATAACTTGATTTTTTGTATTATAAATGATATATCTATATTTTCCCTGACAATTTGGCCTTTTTTTCTTTCTATTTAAAGCAGTGCTCACTTGCACTGTTCTTTGTAATGTGTAAAAAAATAAATTAAATAAAATAAAAAAAAATGTTAATGATCACTGTAAATCTGCTTGAAATTTTAAATTAAAATTTTATAGCCGTGCTATATGATGGATATAGTCATGGCTAAAGGGCATTGTCAGGCACAATGCAAAGCGGATTGTAACTATATTCACAAAATGGCACAGCCTCGACTGCCTTATTGCATCTATAAAATTATTACCACTTAATAAAAATATTAAGGACACAAATTATTATTATTATTTTTCCAAAGTAAAATATTTAAATGCCATTCCTCTACTGTAGTCCTTTATAGGAAGAAGTAAGTAGAACGTTGCTATGCAACAACAACAATGGTCAGCTTTTGGGAGTTGTGTACTGATACAAATAGAAGCTCTATGATGTTTGGCAACCATAAACAACCAACAGTTAGACTAATGAACTATATTACTTTCCAGAGAAATGGTTCATCTGATGTTTTTAATATTATTAAATGTAACTATTTCTTGAACATTGCTGTTGCTACTTTACTTTGCTTCCCATTGTGCCTTAGAACACCCTATAACCATGGTAACACCTCTGCTTACTGTGGCTTATTGCTTTATTAGTTACACTTCTGTTGGATGCCACTATATATAAAACATATAAATATTTGTTAGGAGGAGACTTTTATCCAATGCAAGATGTATTAATCAAGACTTGGATGTTTTTTAAACCAATAAATGTTTATATTTGCAGTTAATTGGCCTTGATGTTGCATCCTTGATGTTCTCAGCATGAATGCTGCTGAGCCGTATGAACCCGTCCAGTACCACTGGTTCTACAACCAGCAGGTGGACTCCAGAGACTCCTGGCAACCGTTCAGCAGAGAAGACTCCCAGCGGCTGGAGGATGCTTTCAGTCAAGGTCTTTCATTGCCTTTTTCTTTGAATTACTTAGCATTAGAGGTATTATGATACATATCATAATATAATTCGATTTACATTTTCCTTGATTTATTGAAACAGAAGTCATCAGTTAATGTACTATGACAGTTTTTACCATTTTCAGAACTCAAAATGTCCTCCTTAAATAAAAAACATGCTGCAAAAATATCTCATGTCGAAAAATAAATGGAATATATTAACACATGACCACCCCATTTACATGTGAAGAGTGCCAAAATCTACAGGAAGTTTTCTCTTCCCCCTTTAAAAATTGAAGAACATATTTACTTATATGACCCCATTATTATCCCATTTGTTAACTAATATTACATATTTATACACATATTACACAGAAGGAAAGGCTCCTCATTATCATGGTTATGTCAGTGTGCTAGTCTTGAATAATAGTAATATAATAATAAATTACAGTATTTATGAAAAATAAGTAGTAGCTGAAACACATCTTGAAACTTTAACTACAACTACCACTGTAGATATAAAATGAGGTCTAATAGATTCTACATTAAGATTATTTCATATGAAACTATAACATTTTGTCAAAATATAACAGTTACTTTTACTCATGTAAAATCCTGAAACAATTTTATAAAGGTGATGGAGTGTAATTATTAATATTTTTAACTATTTTGGTAAAGGGGCCACATCGGGTGTTAAGTTGTGCATGGGGGACCACATTGTATTCCTTTTGAGATACAATGTTCTGCATTGATTTGGTTTTTGTATCTTTTAAGCCCAGAAATAGTTGTGTACTCAATTTTCTGAAGTGTGTCTAATGGGACTATTCTGCAATTGCCTAAAATATTGTATTGCTCTACAAAGGTAGATACTTTTCTATCAGGCATTAAAAACTGAATAAAGGCTGAGCTTATAAATTTATTTTACTGTCTTTTCTTCCCTGTTAATTTATTATTCAATTTAACACTCTACATCAGAGTTCTGTTTTAATAAAAAACAAAGAAATTTATAGAACTTTTCATGTTTGTAGCAAAGTGGGCGAGTTTACTTGTTTTTTTTCTAAAACTTTACTCGTTTACATGCTAAAAGGGTCATGATGCGGGTCTCCTTGACTTTCAGCACACAACAGAATAGCACAGGCAAAATGGAAAAAAAAATGGGAAAAAAAAGGCTTTTACGATAAATGAGCCGCAGGCCACATTAAACCATGTGGAGGGCCATGTCTGCTTTAGCTGTTTGCGAGATTATCGTTAAGTCTGCCTCGGCAGTCCTAAATAGTAAATCACTTGGGTGGCCGCCGAAATATCTTCAATGTGAGAACCATGGCATTGCTCTTTCTCTGCTGTCCACGACCCAGTCCGAATAAACCAGTTGAGAAACACTGCTTTAACTCTCTCTCTCACACACACACACACACACACACACTCACTCATGTCAGACCCCCTCGCCTTGCTTCTATCAAACATTTTTTCCGGTGTATGTGTGTGTGTGTCGCAAGTTGGCGAGTATGACAGGCAGACAAGGAGGAAAGGAGATGCGCACGCGCATGTGAGATTCTCTGTCCGGTTGCATTTTTTTTCTCAATACCGTAGATAAGCAAATGTACATGGTATGATAACCATCAATTTTCAAACCGTGGTATACCGTGAAACCGCTGCAACCCTAGCTGTCAGATTGTGCTGGGGCATATTTCTATGGGGTCTCGAGGCAAATCTAAGGGGGAAATGTACCCCCCAGCCTGCCACAAGACCTGGCCATGCTGAGAATAAAGTTGATCTTTGCCATGTCATAAGTTCATATGACATAAATGCATTTGAATGATAACTGTTGGATCTGGATTTTATACAGCAGGGAAAAGTGGCAGGGAGGAAGTGGTGGTGGCTATAGAAGGAAGGAGATATGATGTCAGGCTGCGTGAAAGGAGGCGGTACGCTATGTACTGGGAACAAGCGCCCACCGAGGTCAGGCGCTGCTCCTGGTTCCATAAAGGCAGTAAAGATGTGACCTACTCTCCCTATACTGAAGAGCTCAGTGATATCCTAGAGGTGAGTCACTGTGACAATTCCAAGTTCTAAGAATGAAGGAATTCTAAGTTTTTAGTTTTTTCCCAGTTTTAATTTTGACTATTTTAAATCTGAAATATGGGAGAACTGGGGCTAGTTGTAACACGTTTTATTCCGGTGAATATTTCTCAAGCTGGGCTTATTTCTGAAAGTAAATTTCTGTATAGGCACATACCTTAAAGTCTTAGCTACAAAAACTTTTTGTGTACCTTAAGCCCCAGTAAGCCTTTGTGTAAATGTGGGTCTGGGCATAGACTTAAAGGCAACAAAGGTTCAAAATGAATAAAATCCCAGATGCAGTTTATTGTTTAACCAAAATCCAAATCCCATTAATAACCAGATAAAAGTGAAGACGTATTGCATAGCATGGGACTTTTAACTTTAACATCATTTTGAAATGACGGAGACTTGGCCCAGTTACAATGCTCCATATTAAGGATTAACCAAGTTTTTCATAGCCTATATAGTATATTCACCAGATGAAAGGTTTTGTATATTTCACCATAGGAAGTTTAATGACAAATAGGTTCTTTACTATTCACAAGATATTAAGATGGAGATACGATGTGTTTGCTGACGGGGCACGTTTCCATATAGTCACACTTTTCTTTGCATGCCCTCGCTTCAATTTAGGACACTTGATTATCTAATCAAAATATCAAAATATGCATTGAAGTGAGGATAAAAATATGGATGAATATTGTCAATGATGAAAAATATAGATACAGCAAATTCCCATGAGGTGGTTGTTTGTTTCTGTTTCACATTTAGAGGCCGCTGTTTGTACTCTAGAACCCTCTAGAATCTTCCAGCACAGGCCACAAAGAAACACAGATAAAAAAATAAATAAAAGAAAAGTAGTGAAGGACCGATATATCATCCAGGCTAATGCATCTGCCGATATTTGTCCATTTTGAGATTATCGGCATCAGCTGACAACCGTGCTTGCTTGGCCGATTAGCAGAAGTGTGAACTAGATGTAAACCAATATATTGGTTTTACCGATTAATCGGTACTGATAATTGCTTTTTGGAACTGTTGGTTTTCAGAAACAAATATATGGCAATAGTTGCCGGTATTTTATTTTAATTTTTTAACTGATTTTAATATCGGACATGGCGGGAAAAATTACATTACTCAGCACATTAAATCACAACGGCACAATTTGTATGTATTTAGCCTGCCTCTGCCATCCAGCAGTTTGGTACCCAATTGTTGACTGGTATGGTCTCCAGTGTATTTTTGGCCACATTATGCACCATTTCTCTGGTTATAATTGGGATTTTGGTTGCACAATAAACTGCTTTTGTTAATATTGCAGCTTCAATGTCTGTGATCTTCATGGTAAGGCAAGAATAAGATATGTTTTATTATCCTATTGATCGATAAAAAAAACTATCGGCAGATTAATCGGTTATCTGCCTTTTACAACACCTTAGTTATCTGTATCAGCAAAATCCACTATTGGTCAACCTCTAGTGTGAACTTTCCCTTTAGTTGGTTCCCAAATCTACCAATAGATTTTTTAATGGATAGTCAGCACTATCTATTTTTATTTTTATTATACAAATATGAGTAAATGTTGCATAAAATAAGTGTTTGCTTTACTTTAGATATGTTGTGTACATCTGATTTACTACTGTTAAATTGTATTGTTTATTCACATTTATATCGGCCATCCTGCTTTCTAGATATCGTATTGGCATCTGCCATTAAAAACCCATATCGGTCGACAACTACCAAAAAGCAACTATCAGCACAAATTAATCGGTAAAACAGATATATCGGTCTACCTCTAATTTCCACCAAACAAACATTTGTGTAATTGGACTTTTGCCTTCAAACCCTTGTAGTTAGAATTAGAAGAGCCCGTGTGACAATGCACTTTCCCCTCTATATATGAATTCATGCAAAGTACATTTCTCCTTCATTCAAAACACAGGACGCCTATATGATTGCAGTTACCCTGAACGAATGGAAGACGACTTTGGAGCTCCCAACAGGGGAAACTGTCATCCTTCACAATCCAAAGGTATTGTTCAGGTATCTTGGGTATCAGAGGTATCTTATCCCTTTGAAAACAGGGGAAAACTTTTACCTAGTAACTTTTTGTCTTTCTGTGCATTACCTCAGCTCATGATACAGCATCCAAACAGCTGCAAGGACTATCCCCCTTCCCCGAATGAACGGACTCAACCCAGAACATTAAAGAGAGGGATTGACAATATTTCAGTGGAGATACCAGAGGGTAAGTGCAGCCCAATGATCAATCTATATGTCAAGTCTTTCTTGGGTTTTGCAGTTTGTAAGATGTGATATGTGACCATATGCATTCGTGTTTGCATATCAAACTTTATAAAACAACATTCGGAGGTGCTAAAATTTTATTTTGATGCTAACTGAACGTTTTTCTTGTGGGAATTCCAGATAAAACCAGTTTAAGATGATAGCCATTTATTGGAACATGGTAGTTAGCTGGTTTCTATCTGGTCCAACCTGGCCATTTGGTGGTCCAAACTAGTAGGGATTTGGACCGTTTTGGAACATAGTGGCTGGTCCAGACTGGTCATAAAAGCTCTGCCAGCTCAGCTAAGTCAGTTAGTTTGACCATCTACCATCTTAAGCTGATTTTAGCTGGAAATTCCATCATTGTGAAAACACAATTATTCAAGATCAGACTAGGATTTGATTGTATTATTATTTATTTTGCGTGGCGATCTTATTGGGTCACATTCCCATTGGGTTTCAGTTAAGCATCATTCTGTTGCTGTGCGTGATAGTGACCAGTGATTGTTTTATGTTTCCAAAGGAGAACCAGAACGAGTAGACCATCTAGTGTTCATGGTTCATGGTATTGGTCCAGCCTGTGACATACGGCTCCGGAGCATTGTCCAGTGTGGTGAGCTAAATAATCTTTTACCAGCAACTTTTATCAGCAAAGAAATCTGACATTTTATTATGCTCCATGTATTGCACTATTTATGAGGGCAGTCATGTGATGATTTTTCAATCATTGCTGCAGTGAATGAGTTCCGTAATACCTCCAATGGCCTCATAAACAGTCACTTCAGGCAGGGTATGGACACAAGCACAATTGGAAGAGTAGAGTATCTTCCGGTCAACTGGCACAGAGTCTTGCATGGCGAAACTACAGGAGTTGACAAGTAAGATGTTTGACTTATAATAAAAACAACTGCATTTTTGTTAGGGAAAACAACATAACTCTTCTGTTTCACTTCGTTCCTCAATAGAGACATCGAGAGAATCACACTTCCTAGCATTAGCCGTCTGCGTCAGTTCAGCAATGACACAGTACTGGACCTTTTTTTCTACAATAGCGCTACATACTGCCAGACCATTGTAGATACAGTGGCCTCTGAAATCAACCGTCTGAACAGCCTCTTCCTCCAGAGGCATCCACACTTCACTGGACACGTTTCCCTGGTCGGACACAGTCTAGGTGAATAGCAACAGTATAGGCATAATGACACTTTAGTATTTATTAAAGCCCTAGTTATGGATATTGCAAATTTTTAACATGGGAATTTAAGATTGCCTTTGAAAAATGTATCCTGTTTTTTGAAGGCTCGTTGATCCTGTTTGATCTCTTGACCAATCAAGAGACAAGTTCAGAAGGCACGGCACATGATGAGGTTTGTCATATTAAATATCAGAAATCCAACATGTCATCACTTCTTACACACAGGTCTCTAAATCACATTTGGCATGTCTAATAATATCTAAAATAAAAACGTATAATTTTCCAAAAAATGAAACCATTATAAAGTTTTTCATAAAACCAGAGTCCTAATGTGACGTGGTAACCTAAATGTTTTATCTTATTGTCCTTTATGGAATAGAACCTCCCACTGTCCCTACATATTTAAAAGCAACTCCTAATATGTTAGAGATTAGTGACAAAGGGCTTTGTGTGTTCCACAGCTCCATGAGGATCCTTACATTGATACAGCCAACTGTTCCTATGAGAGCCTGGAGGAGGTGGTCAGGGGCCAGGGGTTGGAGGAGCACCTCGAAGTACTGCAGAGAGAACAAGTGGATATAGAGTCCCTGGTCAGTTTTCAGTAATTAAAACACACATCAGAAACAAAAATCACATTTTAAAATCAAAACAACATTGTATATTTTTCCTCCTCTTATTCCCATATTTTCAGCTAAAACCCCCCTTTCTTATAATGTATATAAATCTTTTCAGATGCTCTGCTCAGAGAAGGACCTAAAAGATATTGGTATACCACTTGGTCCTCGCAAGAAGATTATGAACTATGTGAAGAATTGGAAGGTAATTCCCAAAAGTCCCTCACTGGCTCATGACAGAAGTGGAACGGATTGTAGTGTCGGGTTAATTGTGTGCAGTTTCCTCTCCACACCCAAAAATGTTGAAGTGGAAAGGATGAGAGACACGAGTCCATTGTTAATTTTTTTTTATCAATTATTTCAACACTTCTGGTAGCTAATTCTTGAATATCCAACAGCACTACAGAACTGGAGGTGGACATGCAGCACAATTTGTTGGGATGAAAAGCGCTCAGGAACATCAGACCCCCACCACTAGTGCAGTTGATTATCAGCATTCTGATGTTGGCATTGGACAGGTAACTAAGTGTCGGGTAAAAATAATTGTGTATATATATATTTATTTTTTTATCCGTAGGAATAAAATGGACAAAACTACATTAATAAATTTATAATTAAATAATTTAATCATTTAAATAGGCAAATCAAATCTAATGGATTTTGAGAATTAATTAAAAGTGAAAAGTATTTATTTATACTTTCATTGTATTTGTAATTATTTATTCCAACATTTAATTCTGTTTCATTTTCATGATGTATTCATATTCATAAATGTATTATTATATGCTGAATTGTCTTTATTTGGGGGCCTTTCTCTGCAAATAGAAAGGCATATAAATATTTAAATAAATATTTCAATTAGTACTGTCAATTAACTTATTTTCTATTTATTTACAAGATGCTGATTAATTGTTAATCTGCATCTCATCTGCATCTATTACAATTTTAACAAATTGACAGCACTAATTAAAATATTTTTTTGTTATTATTATTTTGTTTCCTGTTGAATCTCCTTTGATACGAGTAGAAACATCTTAAAAATTATTTATTTTAATTTCAATTGTTGTTACCAACAAACATCTACTTTATTCTGCAGGTATCCATTGATTATCCTCAGTTGGCATTTCACCCCCAAGCATTCTTTGCTTTTGGTTCACCCATAGGAATGTTTTTAACTGTTAGAGGTCTGAAGAGGATCGACCCTAATTACAGCTTCCCTACCTGCAAGAGTTTCTACAACATCTTCCATCCTGTAAGAATACATCAAAACAATGACTGAGAATGTTATAATTCTCCAAGCTTCATGCAACTGTGTTCTTACACCAAAAAATATATTCTGTGCAGTTTGACCCAGTGGCATATCGCATCGAGCCCATGATTTTGCCTCCAGACGTGAACTTGCCACCCATGTTGATGCCCCATCATAAAGGCAGAAAGAGGATGCATCTTGGTATTTGATATTGTTTTATGGAGCTAAATCCTTAAAGGGAAAGTTCACCCAAAAACTAAAATCCTGAGGAAAGGAAAAGAGGTTTCATTCTTGGGGGAACTGTCCCTTTACTTTGTATATTCTAAAATGACTCTTAAGGGGGTCGCACACCGGCCGTGTCTGGCAGATGACATGGTGCATTCTAATATTCGAAACAACTGTTTTCAATGAAGGTACGCACACATACGCCACCACTTGGCGTCTGTCGGCAGCGCCCAGCTACGACTCTGGAGGCTGCTCAAATTTCTGCCGTGCAACTCTCATATTTTCCATTAAATTGAACCCAAATCATTAGCAAAGGACATAGATTATTTAATTAGCGTTCTTCATCCTTGAAGAAGGGAAAACCTTGGTAACTTTTGTGTGTACTCTCTGCAACCTGAACCGCATCGACATGCCCCATGTTTGATACCTGTGCTGTGTCCTAGCAGCGATGCTAGGACCGGTGTGCGACCACCTTTAGGGTAACTATTATCGTTTAATGCCTTTGATGCCCGCAGAGCTGAAAGAGGGACTAACTCGAGTCAGTTCTGACTTACTGGGCTCACTGCGCATGGTTTGGCAGAGCATTTCTCAAGTGCCCACACCAGCACTTGCAGAGGGTGGAGTCAATTCCATGTTCCCTACAGATGAAGCAGAAGGTATCTAATGAAACTTGTGAAACCTGATATGGTGCAGTAAACAAGTTAGTACTGACTAAAATCAGAAAGGTGTCCACTTAGCATTTGTATTATTTCTATTCCAGTCTTACCAATGGAACAGGAAGAGAGTAAGACCACCAAGGTTGGGACGTTGAATCGTGGGGAACGTATCGATTATGTTCTTCAGGAGACACCAATTGAGAGTTTCAATGAGTACCTGTTTGCAGTACAGAGCCATTTGTGCTACTGGTAAGACAATATCTGGACCATATCTGATATACATGTACAGTACATCATGTGTCGTCTTAACGTGGTGACACTTACTTGGTTGGTCTGTAATGATCAATTCTTTTGTGTGTGCAGGGAGTCGGAGGACACCGCTCTGTTGGTTCTGAGAGAGCTTTATGGAAATATTCCAGCAAGATCTCAGTCATAGATGTTCTTTCCTGATTGTTATATGCCTATATTATCCAAAGTTTTCCTAACAACCCCTGGGCGGCACCATGATGATTCAAATTGCCCCTGGACTCTTTTCTGGTTCCGGTTTCCATAAGAAGCAATGTAATAACTACCAAAACAAGTGATTTAGATGGAGAACAATCACCAGTTTAAGTGTTAGTTGGAGTAAAAATGAGTTCAGGCTCAACTTTTGCAGTTGTTGGCTGTCATAACAACTCAAAGTAATTAATTATAATCAGCATAACTAAATTCGGGCCATCGCTTCATGTCTTATACCCATTCCTTAAACTTTGATAGGTGAGCCACTGTCAAAAGGTTGTCATCGCAAGTGTAAAGTATTGGCACTATGGAGCCACAAATACACTACTTCAGTACACTTAACAACACATTATCTTCTTAAAACAAACTCAGATTCAAGTGAAAACCCAGGAGGCCGGAAAACGTTAAAAAAAAATATACTGGCTTCTGTTGTAAATTGTGGGACACAATTCAGGAAAAAAAGGTGAATAATATACTGACAAACTTTAAAGCAAAGTCCACAGTGAATCGAGCAAGAAACTCTGTGGATTTTGACCAGTAAACTGCCTAAGAAATTTACATTTTGAGTTTTAAATCTCCCCTGAACAGATGCCAAGTATTACAGTGTTGTTGCAATATTCTCAAGGCAGGCTTTGAGCATTAGATCCACATTAATGTCCCTTTGTGCACCCATGCGCATTGTAATAACTTGAATCCAACTTTTATCTGAAATATTAACTTATTGTACACTTTGGCCAGAGACTTTCTTATTTTGAGATTGATTCATTCATATCATATTACTGATATGTATTAATTAATACTATATTCCTGACATATTTGTGTTTCTTATTTATTTTATTTTTTATTAAACTCCTATCCCAGAAAATGTTTGTGCTCCATGTACTTGAATTGACTTACCATTTTATCTAATGTCAGACATTTCTCAAATACCAACAAGGCAGAATTCAGATCATAGCCACCGGGAAGATTATTTCCCATTTATCCGTCTGGAACAGGCGCCAACAAATTACAAAACACCCTCCTTTCCATACTGAGTCATGAACTGCCCTCCCATCCTCCGCCAAGAATTCCACACAGCCAATGTACGCAACACCATTACCTCAAGTCAAGTCTTACGAGACTTTTAGCCTCTCCTTTTAAATCGGGACGGTCCGCTACTTGAGGACGTTTCCATTTTTTATGAACACTGGAAAAAGAACTTTGCATGAAGTCCGATGTCCTGCCGTTGACGTTCATTCGAGGTAAAGAAGCGTTTTTATTCCACAGGGATTTTACTGTTTCCTTTTTTCTTACTTAACTCGAGGAAATTAGCCGTCTTGCTGAACATGAAGCCGGTGATATCACATTAGTAACGCACTGTTTGTATAACAGAGCTGCTTGAGTCCGACGGTCAAATTATTAATGTAAGACTTGTCTGACTGTCAGAGGTTTAATATTTGTGAGTGCTCAGCTGAACAAAATATTAAACAGGTACAAAAGTTTAAACGTGCACATGTGTCCCTTTAAATCTCAATGGAATGTTTAAATTGTTTCCTAAACATTTTATCACAAAATTCTGTAAACGGAATAGATGCTGTGTGCTGGGGGGGGGGGGCATTTTTGCATTCTGTTGCGCTACTTTTTAATTCAATAATTTTTTTTAATTGTTGGTGTATGGATACATGCGTAAAACGGACGTCTTTGGCACTTGCGTCGCAACCCTCGCGTTGAAGGTGAATAGCGCGTCCCGAGACCTCTACGTTCTGTTTCGTTGCGTTGCGCTCCGTCTATGTGTTTGTGAACGCATGAACGTGTCTTGTGTGAACGGCCCCTCAGCGAGTTTTATTCAGCTGCTCAATGTTCACCAGCTCCTGCTCGTACCTGTTGCATCCCATTAAATCTCGATGGAATGTTCGCTTCTTAAAATCTGAACACGCGAAAGGCCGCGACACCTTTTGAGAACGGAATAGCTCAATGTTTGTGTGCTGACAGAACTTTGACTGGATTTTCGCGGGCTTCGTTCAGTCTCGAGCTGTGTAAAGTGTCAGCCCTTTCAAATCTAAAACATTCCTATTCTTTTTAAAACATATATAAAGGAGCAAAGTGGTTTATTTAGGGTCTTATTTCTTGGCTGTCTGTTTTATATGAGAAAAAGATTGAAGCAAAACAACAAACCACTAGACTTCCGTGGAATATTATTTGTTTTCTTAACCTATCCGTGTTTTTCAGGGTACACTCAGGTCACCTTGTTTGAATTCATAACTATATATTTGTTGCCCAAAATGGGTGCTGTTGTTTTCACACTTTTGCCGAGCTGCTGGGACTTACACACTTCAGTGCACAAATTTTATAATCCTAACTGAAGTCTAGATCCTGCGTTCCTTTCATAGTCGATTGCCACCCATCCATATAACTCATAAGTCATGGTTCAGGAAAGTTCTCATTTTAGCATATAAGAAAGGATAGCCTATATAAATGTTATTAATAACGCATATTAACTCAACGCATTTATTGCTAAAACTGTGGAGGATGTTGTTAGGGAGCATGATTTATAATCTTACAAAATTTCATGTTTGATTTTTTTTATATATATATATATAGAGAGAGAGAGAGAGAGAGATGATGCACCAAATATAGAACTGTACTCATTAATTCCACACTGAAATTTCATGAGATGCAATTGAGCTACACATAACACATACATTACACATTTTCTCAGGCACTTTTTTCTGTTGATGTGTTACACTTGCTATAGTTTACTGAAACAGCAGCGGCACCTTGAGTAGCAACAAACATGTATAAGATGTATGTGCACACACACATATGGGATACTGATAATTCACCACTGTTGCACAGAAAACCTTGCTATAGAAGTTACTTGTATGAAATGTACACATTTTTCTTGTAATAAACAAAGGAATAGACATCCTGCATTAGTAAACCTAAATAGATATAAAATAATCATAAAAATATTATTTATGGAATCACAAAAAAAGTGACTAACATCTTGAGTCTTTAATGACCATTTACACAATGGAAAGAATTATATATATTTTTGCAATTTTTCCATTATACATTTTTTTGTTACACTGTTCAGAAGAGGGTGATTGAGGAATACTAAAGAGGTGTGGGCACAACTCCAGAAAAAGGATGAGGTAATGGAGGTGGAAAGAGGTCCTGGGTCACTAAAGACCCAAGGTATGTATTAAAGGGTTAAATGAACAGTTCATCCAAAAATGAAATCAAACCATAATTTACTCATCCTCATGTCGTTTCAAACCATATGACTTTTTTACACAAAAGGAGATTTTAAAGAATGTTCATGCTGCTTGTTTCCACGAGTCAAAATATATTAAAAACATGAACTCATGCAAGAACCAACTGATGTCTTACCTGGCACAACGTGTCTTCACACACTAAAGTTTGAATATGTTCAAGCGCAGATGAGATTTTGTGTTCCATCAAAGAAAAAAAACAATGGTAGAATGACATGAGTGTGAGTAAATGATGCAAATTTTAGTTTTTGGAGAACTATTCCTTTTAACATGATCAGTCACAAATGCTAACCACATAAGACCTCTCCTTTGCAGTCACTGCTGAAAATGTATCTCCGCTTCATCCTTTTAGGCAAAGTTCAATCTTTTTTCATAAAAAAGAGACATTCAAAAGTCCTGCACAACCCACATTTGGAAAGCACACGTCAAAGACCTCCCATTTGTATAAAGGGCTCACTGTTGACTGCTTCTTAGAAGATTTCTCACATAGTTTTCACAAACAAGACTGAGACATCAAATCGAGTAACTGGTATGGGAAGTTCAATATGGCACTTTGATAAATGGCATGACTATAGTTTTGTCATTATTAACATGTAATTCAAAAATGTCTAATTTTTAGTGACCATCTGCATCAGAGCCTTGCATATGGATTGCATCATCTTAGCTTGGTTCTCTCTCTCTCTCTCTCTCTCTCTCTCTCTCTCTCTCGCTCTCTCTATGCCATTGTTATCCTGTTTCTTGAGGCTGGGAGATGTACTGTGTCATTCCTAAAACACTAATTTGAACATTAGTATTCATGTGCCCATCAGTTGAGTTACAACAATGGAGGGTGAAACTTTAGCACTAGTTTGCTCTTCTGAATCAGATGCTTATAGTGCAGTGGACTATGTAATCACCCCATGTGGGAAGAGAATATGGAAAGATGTTGAGTCAACAGAGGGAAGTTTCCCAGTCTGAGATTGCTCATGGTTCTGTGCCTCTGAAAGGAGAGTAGACAACTCATTGAAATCTGACTGAAGAGAATTTGACATGTTCTGTCATGTACTCGTGTCATGTTCTACTTGTTGCATGGTAACTAGTTAACACAGATTTGTGAGATAATGCTTAGTCTAATATTTTGATTATTTTCAACGGTGTTATGAAGGATTTCATAACACAGTTGTCTTTATGTGGTCTCAAATTGGGTTCCTCATTAAATGTCTTATTGCTAAAAGCAAAATGGCTTTAAGTCGTTTTTAAAGTATGTTTGACGTCCACTAGCCCTTCATGTGATTTTTAATTTCTACAAAGGGGAGTTTCTTCACTATTGTTTTTTCTGGCATGATGTGCACCACACTTCACCTTGCTTGATCTCTTTCCCCACAAGATGTCAATGTTAACCAAATAACGCCATTTCAAGCTTTCAATAAACTGCAAAAAAAAATCCAGTGGTTTCATAAAATGTTTGTAACATTGTGCATTCTTTCTAATTAAGATGGGAGTGTTGATCAAAAATAGCACATTAAAGCTGGCATAACCAATCAACATGCACAAAGTAACACCTAGTACACAGACTATCATGTAAGTGTAATGGTCATAAAAAAGGAAATTTTTAAGGAATAGTTCACCCTGGGATGGAATCACCCTCGTATGGGGAGTTGTGCTGGGAGGCGGTCTTCGAGAAGGTGATTTTTAGAGGGCTGGGAAAATGGGATTTGTTTGTCAGGAAGTGGGGTGGATATTTGGCTTTTTTTTAGAGGGTTCTAGGGGAGGGGCAGTGGTGAGGGACTTGTAGTTTAGTTGGGTATGTGTATTCTGGATGTTGTTTGAAAATATATATTTTTGTTTTAATGTTTTTATTTATGTATTTATTTTTATGCTCTAATTGTTGGTGACCACTGTAGTGTGTTTGTGTCGGGTGTGGGGAAATGTTTGGGGGGGAGGGGTTTAATGTAGAAAATTGATTCCATATTTTATGTTATGTTTGTATGATTTATCAACGGAATCAATAAAAACTGTTAATAACAAAAATGAATAGTATACACTAAACTGAAAATAGTCTCATCTTCACTCGTCCTTATGCCATCCCGAATGTGTATGATGTTCTTTCTTCTGCAGAATACAAATTAGGATTTTTTTTTAGACAAATAACACAGCTCTACAGGTCCATACAATGCAAATGAATGGTGGCCAGAACATTGAAGCTCAATAAAGCACATAAAAGAAGCATAAAAGTAAGCCATACGACTCCAGTGGTTAAATCCATATCTTCAGAAGCTATGATAAGTGTGGTTGAGAAACAAATAAATATTTAAGTCGTTTTTTATATAAATCTCAACCTTTGATCAGCCCCAACCAGTAGGTGGCAATATGTACGAATGCGAATCGCCAATAACCAAAAGATGAAGAATGTTGAAGTGAAAGTGGAGATTTATAAATTTTTATAATCCTTTAACCCTAACCCAGTAAAATGTGTGATACTGACACCTACAGTTGAAGTCAGTTGAAGTTTACATACACCTTTACCAAATACATTTAAACTTAGTTTTTTACAATTCCTGACATTTAATCGTAGAAAAAAAATTCTGTTTTAGGTCATTTAGGGTCACTACTTTATTTTAAGAATGGGAAATAGTAATCATAAAAATAGTAGAGAATTAAATATTTCAGCTATTACTTCTTTCATCACATTCCCAGTGGGTCAGAAGTTTATACTTTGTTTGTTCATTTTCCTTCCTCACAATGCAATCTATTTTGTGAAGTGCACCAGTTCCTCCTGCAGCAAAGCACCCCCACAACATGATGCTGCTACCCCCATGCTTCAAGGTTGGGATGGTGTTCTTCGACTTGCATGCCACACCCTTTTTCCTCCAAACATAACGATGGTCATTATGGCCGAACAGTTACATTTTTGTTTCAGCAGACCAGAGGACATTTTTCCAAAAAGGAAGATCTTTGTCCCTATATTCACTTGTAAACTGTAATCTGGCCTTTTTATGGTGGTTTGGGAGCAGTGGCTTCTTCCTTGCTGAGCTGCCTTTCAGGTTATATCGATATAGGACTCGTTTTACTGTGGATATAGATACTTGTCTCCCTGTTTCCTTCAGCATTTTCACAAGGTCCTTTGCTGTTGTTCTGGGATTGATTTGCACTTTTCACACCAAACCACTTTCATCTCTAGGAGACAGAATGGGTCTCCTTCCTGTGTGGTATGGTGGCTGCGTGATCTCATGGTGTTTATACTTGCGTACTTGTTTGTAATGATAAGCATGGTACCTTCAGGCATTTGGAAATTGCTTTCAAGGATGAACTAGACTTGTGGTGGTCCACAATTTTTTCTGAGGTCTTGACTGATTTCTTTTGATTTTCCCATGATGTCAAGCAAAGAGGCACTGAGTTTGAAGGTAGGCCTTAAATACATCCACAGGTACGCCACCAATTGACTCCAATTAATCTATATGAAGCTAATTGGCTAATTGCCTAAAGGCTTGACATATTTTTCTGGAATTTTCCAAGCTGCTTTAAGGCACAGTAAGTGTATGTAAACTCTGACCCACTGGAATTGTGATATAGTCAATTAAAAGTAGGGATGGGCATTCATCAATAATTTGGTATTCGAATATTTAAGCTCATAAAAAAGAATATTAGAATATTCTATTATTTAAATGAAAGTAATTAATGAGAAAGAGATGTTGTAAAATAATTTTTTTAGTCATAAAAAAAACCATAAAAAAAAACACGCTTCTATTTATAATCAAAACAAGTTTATATCATGTCCTGATTTTTTATATATATATTTAAACAATCAATGTGTGACGAAAAAAAAAAAAAAAAGAACAGAATGAAAGCATTTAAGCTCATGCAAATCGAAGAAAAAGTAACTAATGACGCAGTTAAAGTACAGGAGTATAAACACTCGGCATATAATAGTTATCATGTTTATATCTCATGTTTTTGTTAAGAAAAACAAGCATATCCATGTGCTCAGAAAATATACTCATTTATACACACCAGTTTAAATGATGGAATGTCCCTTACCTCAGCTAGCATATTCTTTCTCAAATGCCATGGTTGTTGTTTACAGAAGCGTCACAGGGATTACGTTGCTATGGGGACGCTGCTTTCTGACGAGCCGCACATATACGAGAGTGAAGTGTACACCGCTTATCTAGTACATTTAAACAGGAACCCAGCTTTCTCACAGTAAGCCACATTCTCACAATAACCCGCTTTTCTGGTGTCCATCTGAACGTACTGAGTGGCAGAACCGTTTGCTCAACAAATGTGATCAACTTGTGTTCACACTCAACAGCGCCACTCAGTGCATTCTGTTATAAATGCCAGTTTTAGTTTGTGTGTTCAAGATTTAACGTGCATCTCACTGTGTATATGGCCAGCAAAGCAAAACTTTGTGTAATTAGAATAGTATTTTTACTATTCTAATAATTATTTCAGAACGAATATTCAAATATTCGACTACTTGTGCACATCCCTAATTAAAAGTGAAACAATCTGTCTGTAAACAATTGTTGGAAAAATTACATGTGTCATGCACAAAGCAGATGTCCTAAATGACTTGTCAAAACTGTAGTTTGCTAATATGAAATCTGAGGAGTGGTTAAAAATTAGTTTTAATGACTTCAACCTAAGTGTAAGTTAATTCCTGACTTCAATTGTAGCTGTATAGCAGCATGCAACAACAGAATTCTCAGTTATTGATGTCATTGTAAAAATGCACTATTTTGCAGTCAGATGTTATTTTTATTCCACAAGTGAAAGCCTCCAATTACAGTGTAACATTGAGATAAAGTGAGTAATATTCGGCTTGTCATATGATCTCGACTTGCTGCAGCTTATGAATGTGCTCCCAGCAGCAATGTAGAATTAAGCAGCATTTACTCTAAAACTGATATAAGTCATCTCATATGAGGGTATATAATTTTAAACATATTTCTAAAAAAAAAAATACTATTCTACTAGTACTTTCTTTTCTATTTACACTTTAGATATAAAATATATATATATATAGTATCTCACAAAATTTAGTACACCCCTCACATTTTTGCACACCTGCTCCCCATTCACATCTGAGACCTTGTAACATTAACGAGTCACACGACACCGGGGAGGTAAAATGGCTAATTGGGCCCAATTTGGACATTATCACTTAGGGGTGTACTCACTTTTGTTGCCAGCGGTTTAGACATTAATGGCGGTGTGTTGAGTTATTTTGAGGGGCTGTACGCTCACTACATTACATTGTAGCAAAGTGTCATTTCTTCAGTGTTGTCACATGAAAAGATATAATCAAATATTTACAAAAATGTGAGGGGTGTACTCACTTTTGTGAAATACCATATATATATATACACAGTATCTCACAAAAGTGAGAAAAAAACTGTATCTCAGTGTTGAGTTGAACTCTGAACATTTCAGTGTCAACAAATGCAGTGCAAATTCTGAAGATGTGTGTAAAAATGTGTCAGGTACATGTGAGGGGAACCTTGAAACTTCTTTAAAAACGTTTCTCTTATTCTGTATTTTCCTTTTGTTGACCCTAAATTAAAGACTGTTTGCAACTTTGCACACTGTTGTAATTGTAGAGGATCATGTAGGCCTTGACATTATGTAATGTTTGTTCATCTGAATGCTCTCTATCTTTACCTGGCAAGGTGCTAACATGTTCAGTCATAGGAATTGTTCATCCAAAACATTATTTACTCACTCTGATGTTGTTCTGATGTCTGACTGGGCCCACTAAAAGGCCTGAGCAAACTTCCAAGTTGGCATTGTGATGACTAAAATTGTTTAAAATAAGTTAATAAGCTGTAATATAAAAATCTAACTTGCTATATTAAATCTAAAACAATAACAAATTAAAAAAAAAAAAGAAACGCTAAAAACCAAGTAATCTGACATCATATTTCTAATTTTTATGTAACAACTCCCTTCAACTCCCTTCAACAGTTCGTGAAACATCTGTCATCACAAAATGAATCACAAGTGACTTTTTTTAATTGAGAACAATTGTTTCAAAACTTAAAACTTGCTTTTAAAACTTTAAAACACACAAACAAATGCTAAATGCATTTAGACATAAATGTCATAGACTTTGCATGTAGAAAGCTATCAGTCGCTTTAACTGTATGCTTTTGCATGCTTATCTGTCCAGATCTCTAACAAGCCTACATCACAAGTACTGCTATCCTTACTTTAACTTCCCAGTCATTTCACATGCAAGCCATTTTTAGAAAATCAAACGTTATACATTACCTTGATATGATGTTAAAAAAGGACAGCTAATCAGATTTGACCCATTTATGTTGTGAACTTTAATTAGACTGTCTCGGGAGATCACAGCAACATTTTTCTGAGATTGGTGCAAACGTTGTCTACACCAAGGAGTTGTTAACAATGTTGAACTTTTGCCAAGACAATGCATTAACGCCTATTCTGAAAAACATGATCACTTTAGATCTTCAATGCAGGTCCATTCAGAACAAGATGCGATAAACAGCTTAGATGCCTTATGATTATCCCACCCAACCAGCATTTTGTGGAATGTCTCACATCAGAATGACAGCTTGTGTGTGTGTGTGTGTGTGTGTGTGTTGTGCATGGTTGGAGGTCATGAGTAGTAGCTGTGCATTTGCTACTGTAAGGGTGTGTTTCTGTGTATGTGTGTGAGGTGGGAGGGGCCAGAAAGAGAGAGGCGGAGATAGAGTGCAGTGCAGAAACAAGCTGTTTCTGCATTTCTGTACAGATACACTTTGCACCGTCACTGTTGGAGCACTAAACTGTAAGACTTTAAGCTAAGATGAGACCATCTCATTTTCTTGGACCACCACAGCCATATACTTGAGCACTTAGACCAACACACACCATCTTACACACTCTATAGGCAGACTGACATCATGGGGGGATCCCAGAGCAAGAAGGGCAATGTGACAAACTCCCTAAAGCAGAAGAGTGTTAGCACGTAAGTGTTAAAAGTTTTACTTTTGATTTCTTGTATTTCATTATTGAATTCAATATGTTGGTTACTATTCTGATGTGTATTATTTGCATTAAGAGGATAAGACGTCTGTCATAATGCATGGTCATGTAAAAAGCAGTCAGTACCTTGATGTCATTATACCTGTTTGTTTCAAGAACAGATGGCATTTTGCCAGAGTTATTGAGACATATGGTTTGTTTGCTAACACTTCCTGGTATAAGTTGTGATAGCAAAGGTGTGGCCTTGATGCTTTATTCCCCTGGAGTAAAACTATTGGAACTGACACTCGTTTTCTATGCAGGTTTTGCACTTAAAATAGACTTGTGGTTATAGTAACTCTCTGTCACTTAGACTGGGATAGTTTCAAGAAATGCATTTTACTGTAAATGTGTATTATCATACTTTGTCTGTGAAAAGAAAAATGTGGCTCATGTGCAAATAATCCCACTCCTATAAAGTACATTGCAATGTCACAGGAATTTATTTCCATTGACTGAAGTCTAGCCTATTTGAAACACTTTATGTACTGGTGGAGATACTGTATGTCATATACAGTAATATTGCTGTTTTGTGACAAAAAGTATTGTCGTGTCTTGTAGTGCTGCCTTAAAGGAATAGTTTAAAAATAAAATAAAACTATTCTTAAATCATTTACTCCCTCATGCCATCCCAGGTGTGTATGACTTTCTATCTTCTGTAAATCACTAATGAAGAATTGCATGAGAAAATCTCATACTCTCCATCCATACAATGCAAATTAATGGTGGCCAGAATTTTCAAGCTCCAAAGAGCACATAAAGACATCATAAAAGTAATCCAGTGGTTTAATCGGTATCTTCGGAAGCTATACGATACTTGTGGATGAGAAGCAGTATTTATTTCCTTTTTGTTTTACTATAAATGATATTCCCTGCCCAGTAGGTGGCTATATGCATGAAGAATGCAAAAAAAGAAGAACATGAAGGTGAAAGTGGAGATTTATAGTAAAAAGGGACTTACATATTGATCTGTCTCTCACCTACACCTATCATATCGCTTCTGAAGACATGGATTTAACCACTGGAGTCTTGCGGATTAATTTTATGCTGCCTTTATATGCTTTTCGGAGCTTCAAAGTTCTAGTCACCATTCACTTGCATTTTATGGACCTACAGAGCTGAAATGTTCTTCTAAAAATCTTTGTTTGTGTTCTGCAAAGAAAGTGATTCACATCTGGGATGGCATGAGGGTGAGTAAATGATTTGGGGTGAACTATTCCTTAAAGTCTTGTCTCATAGCATTTGTTCACAGCAGTTCACACAAAATTGAAAATTCTGTCATAATTTACTCACCCTCTTGTTCCAAACTTGTATGCCTTTCTTCCCTCTGTAGAACACAAGAAAGAGGAGATGTTAGGCAAAATGTTAGCCTCAGTGACAATTCACTTTCATTGTGTAATTTGTTATTTATTTATTTATATACAATGGAAGTGAATGGTGACTGAGGTTGACATCCTGCCTAACATCTGGTTACACCACCATCTGCTGGTTCTTAAAGGTGCACAAATGAAACATCAGCTAGTCCTTAGTTAGGTTTGATGATTAGATTACATTTACAGTCCTGAAATCATACTGAATGCCAATATCCTCCCTTTGGTCAGCTCAGTTCGGAATGTGGCACAATTTGTGTAGCTTATTTGCATATGCAAATGAATGGATGATTCATAATCTCTTCATCTGCGGGTGGCTATGGTGCTTTTTGATTTCCTTATGAGACCAATTAGTTCATTAAATTTGCTCTTAATAAATTGAAACATCATGGAAACATGATGCATCTGATTTCCGTAGGTTCAATTTACAGTGCTTTTATGACTTAGATCCTACCAGGATTTGGCTAAATTGTACATAAATGTTAAACAGCTCTAACTTTTCAGGTTCTATACTGTTGTACAAACAAAGAAACATTCTTCCATACTGGTAGTGATTCTCAGAATGATGCTGAGAATGTTATCATTTTCCCAGAGTGCAGGTCAGAGATGTCAAACATAGTCATTGTTTATAACTGGGTCATTTCTGTCTGGTTTAAAGTTAGCAATTGGCCTGTTTGTGCTCTTTGTCAGATAAAGAGTTTCAATTAAGATAAACATCTCTCTCTCTCTCTCTCTCTCTCTCTCTCTCTCTCTCTCTCTCTCACACACACACACACACACACACACACACACTTTTAAAGAAATGCTTATAAGGGCATTCTTTCTGATTCACATTTATTTCACATATTTATTTTTTGGTGGGGTTGAGGGAGGGGAGGTGTTGCTTTGGGTTGTGGGTTAGAGGGTCACAGCTGAAATTATATTCTGTATTTTTTGCATGTGATTTAGGATGTACATCAATGGACAATGGCATGCTTGTGTTAAAGAGATAGTTGACCCTAAAATTTTTAATTCTGACATCATTTACTCAACCGTATGTTGTTCCAAGCACATTTGACTTTCTTTCTTGCATGGGAACACAGAAGATGTAAGGCATAATATTAAGTCGGGCGTACACGGTGCAAGTTCTGACACTAGGGAGGTCGTGAGCCCCTGCACACATTACGATTCAGTTTATCTGATAATCGTGCAGGTGCAATCGTACACGACTTTACGACCTGGTGAATTCTGGAGCACTCGCATTAATCGCGCTTGCCAGAGGAGGACATTGCTTTAATTCCTAAATAAAAAAAAGAAGACTGGCATGGCCTAGGGCTGCATTAGCTGAAAACTCATCTGCAGATTTAAAATAAATGAATAAATATGGATAATTATTACAAATGCTGTCCAACATTTGACAGATTCAGATTTCATGACTACATACATCAATCATAACGTCAGTGTGTTGTTGCAAGTTACTGCATGATAATATTGCACAAAATGTACAAGATTAAAAAGAAAGTGTAGAAAATTCACGCACCATTTCTGTTGGTTATACTTGGATTTAATTTAAGCACATACAAGACATTTAGTGCAGAATTAGTTATTTTAGTGGAGTATATCTGTATCAGGCTACGTCCTTCTCATGTGTCACTGCTTGCATGTTGATAGCAGTCATTCTAAAGATGATCCTTGAGGTCTTGTCAATGAAAATATGCTTAAAATCTGCACACAGCAAAGATAAAATATATATTTTTTAGTGCTGTGGTTGATTGACAGAACTTTCAACCATGAAGTCTATTGTTTCACTAGACATGCACTTGGAAAATTCTATCACATATCCAATATCATGTGCGTATACAATTACAACAAATGCTATATCCTCCAAGATGAAGCCCTAGAACTGAAGCAAAAGCAAGGATGACGAATAAAAACAGACCATGACGGAAATTTTAAAACTCTGTACGTCAGTGATGCAGTCTTGAATAATATGGGGAAAACAGTTTTAACATGACCATTTTCTCTAAATGTGTAAAAGCTTCATGAACACTCAGTTTTCATTGATCGTGTGAGTTGTAGCATCTTCTACTGATTGGCCAACTTCAGGTAGATCGCTAAATCGGCTCGTTCAACCGCACACACCTCACGAATTCAAGTCGACAGCACCAGAATTTTTTACTGTTTTAAAAATTATCGGGAGGTCATGAGCTGCTCGTAACCCGCTCAGCTCCTCTTGTAATTCTTCTCACGTAATGCGAGCCATGACCACACGAGCACCAACGATTTCCACGCGATCTCTACCGAATGGAAAAAAATCGTTTGGGAGATCGCACGACAGCTGAAAATTGCACCGTGTACGCCCGCCTTTAGGGACTGACAGCCTCAGTCACCATTCACTTTCATTGTCTGGAAAAAGATGCAATGAAAGTAAATGGTGACTGAGGCTAACATAGTATCATTTGTATGGGATTGGAACAACATCAGGGTGAGAAAAGGATGACAGAATTTATTTTGGGGTCAACTATCCCTTTGATAGATTAGTGGGGAAATGCCTCAAGATGCTGCATACCAAAGTTCAAGCTTGGTGAACTCTGAACCATAAATTTGTCTGATGAGAGGACGCTTGACCGATAGAAGATCAAAATGTCACACCCTGACCTCTTGGCTCAATACAAAGAATACATATTTTAAAGCTGCATGTTTTATTGTTGCAAAAAAGTGAATAGACAATATATATGATCATTTTTAATCATTAATAATGAAATGATTAACATTTGTTATGTATTATTTACTTACAACAGGATCCCTCCCCAGTGACATCATATCCTGGTTTGTTGCATTGTCCGAAAAAAAAAGAAATGCGTGCTCAAAACCTAGTGTGACCGCCCCTTTACTGTCTTACTTTTCTTTTTCTTTTTTGTATTTTTACTGTTTGCTGCTTTTATTTATGCTGTTGGTTGTTGTGTTTGATCACTTTCAGTAGTTTGTCATGTAGCAATAATAATAATGAAAAGCTCATCTTTTTACTCGATGTGTTTAATTATTGTCTCCTTGACAAACGTTTGAATATGATAAAGGGATCAGACATTTGTCTCTGATGCCAGTTTTTTTTTATTTTTTTTTTACCTCCATTTATGGAATGGCCCGACCCACTTCTATGGTTATCAGTAATATGAAATAATAATTGTAGTAATTTAATTTCTATATTCAATTTAAATTGTCAATTGAACTAAGAAAGTCAAGTTTACTTAAAAATGAGCTCATTTAACTTTCCCTCTTAAGTTGACACAATTGAAAACTTTAAGGCAACAGGAAATTGTTTTTGAAGTTGACCAGCAGATGTCCCAGCGCACTGTTTCTGACAGTTCAAAACAACATGTTTGGAAGGGATTTAATCAAATCTTCATTTGATTTTAAAGTGAGGTGCATTTTACATTTTTAAAGAAAGTATCAGGAAAAACTGCTCTCCGATCTTCTTCATGTTCACTAAGTGTACTGTACATGTTGTAAATCAGCAGGTATCATTTTTTTACCTCCAGTGTTACATAGTCAATAAAAGCTATTTGACTCCAAAATAACATAGTTGTTGTTTTTCACATAGCTTCCTTTATTAAATCACTCATTAGGTTAATTGTAAATTTGAAGCTACCTTTATTATAAATCATTCTGTTTTACACCACGAGGTGGCATTGTGGCATTCAGCAACATTATTAATGAGGGAAGAGGTGTGCAAAGCCTTTGCTCTTGAATGCTTTGAAGTGCACATGATTTTATTTTATTTTTACATCTGGGATAGAGTAAAAACGAAACGACTATATATATATATATATATATATATATATATATATATACTGTATATATACACCTATATATACAGTAGCTCATGCTTGTTTTCCTCTTGATGCGTGAAAATGTCTCAAACACAGCTGAAACTTTAGTTCTATTGTCATACTCATTATTCTGCCTTTTTTCTTCACTGTTAAAAATACTTTTTAACACCAAAATTGCAGTTATTACACAGTGCTGACAGACTAATATCCATATTGTAATCAAAGACTATCAGCACAAAATCGCAATTTCCGATATTAATGTTATTTTACTACTGTTGAGATACACCCTTACTCTGAAGGGAGTAGTTTTTCTCATGTGAGTTGATTTTGGACAGCTGTTCTCTCTGCCTTGTGACTTGAGTAAAAATAACAATGATTATTCCTGAGCTGAAAATAGACTGGAACTCTATAAGGCTTTATATAGATTAGAAAAGTCACACACAAAACATCAGTTATCAGTAGTAGGTGATCAGTTACAGTATTTTGCGACATTTTATATCTGTTTGAATATATGTTGATTCAGCCGCATGTAAGCTCAGCTCTGACACAAATGTCTGTACTATTGCTATTTCTGCCATCACGGTTATGTAAGAAGCCTCTGCTCTCTAATTTGTGTCTTTTTGCCTCAGTCCATTTCTGTCTATTCTGTTCAGCCATAATCACCTCTTATATTCTTGGACAGATAAATCTAGAATTGTATTTCATGCTGGGTAACCAAACAAGCATTGTTTTTTTTTTTAATACCTTTATTTTTGAAAACCTATACTAACCCTACAAAACCACAATACAGTAAATATACCAACATTGAAACTAAGAAAAGGCTCCAAATTTTTTGGATTGTCTCTGTTTTCTCTGAATTAGTTGAGCCAAATCCATCTGTCATAACACAATTGTGACAATATGTGTATTGCAGTAGCTGCATTATTGCAGAGCAGCATATTTTATGGCTGTTTCAATTGTGGAAAAGGTTTGGTTTCAAATCCTGCACGTGAATATATTGGGAGTTAAAGCATGTTGTTGTTTTGGCTCAAATAATATTGTAATATCTAAAATGAAAACAGACAAAAGAGTTATCACACCTAGTTTAATTATTTCCTCTCGGTTTTGAAAAAGAACAGTTCGAGTATCCAGTCTTCGCTACTGCACTAAAATCTTCCTAGTAGCAGATGTTATCATTCACACTCAACCAAGATTGGATGCTAGGAGCTTAGGAGATCTCGTGCTGAGCCTAGTGCTTAAGATGGGAATATGATGCTCTCAAGGTTTCCTGAGAGTGTCACTGTTATGATGTGTAAAGCTGGCCTGACATCACAAGTTCATAGGCCCTGACAGCTGTGCCCATCAAACAAATCTTGCCTGAACAAAAAATAGCTCTTTTCCCAGTCAAATGTCCCTCAAGATTTTGGATTGTTTTGATACTCAAAGCAAATGATCCCTGCTGAAAATATATGATGGTCCATTATGGAAAGCAGGTGTGCTTGTTTTCTCACCAGGTTTTTTAAACTAGCTCAACCAGGTCAACCAACGTCATAGAGATTATGTTGGTTGACCGGCTTCACCAGCTAAATTTTGCTGGAGAATAACAAAGCTTTGCTGGTCCACCAGCTAGACCAGTAACACAGCAGAATAAATAAGCATGGAAATTCATGCTTGTCTTTTTCTTAGATGGTATATACATTTTAATGTACTGTAAATATAAATGTAAATATAACTGAGCTGTTTTCCACTTTTGAAAAGCTACTTAGTTGGATAAAACCTTGTTGAACCAAGTCAGACTTTTACTAATTGGATTAATTTAAGTAACAAAGGTATTTCAGGAAAGTAGCAACAATTTACAAGATAATGAAAATCCCAAAAACCTTGATTTAAAACGTTGGCTCTATTCCTTTCAAGCACGTCATCAGGATTTCATAACGGCACTGTTGGGAATGAAGGAAGTGGTTTGTAAAAAGTAGTGTTTCATTAGAAAAGAATGAAGCCAGTATTCCACCGTCCTGTAAATCAGTACTGAGTGCTGCCCAAAGCACACCCAAATCACAACTGAAATTCTTCACATTTTTCTGTCTTCCCATCTTTTAGTGTCTTTTTCTGGGTTACTAACAAGGGAATTTACCCTTCACCACGCTCCAGCCCCCTTGGTTACCATTGCTCGCTCTGAACAGCCTTGCAGAACTCCTCATAGGAATTAACTTTCACTGCCGTGAATTATATGGTTTGACAAAATATTCTCGTAAACAGAATTGACAGTATTCTTACATGGGCTGGAATGAAGAGTGAGATTGTAATGCATGTTTATCTGATGTTTTTTGTATGCAAAATTGTTAAATTACACAGCAGTTTCAATAAAGACTTTGAAGACTATGAATCAGAATCAAGGCAAACTATTATAACAATCACATCAGAAAAGCATCATTTGATGCGGATTATACGCCAGATAACATTAGTTTAAGTGAACAGAACTGCACATAACATCTTATATCACATTCAATATTATGCTGTGAACACTATATTTACTGTCACCTGTACTAAGACTTGAATCAATATAAATTAATTAATGGTTAGGTTTTAGCTTTAATTTACCTTGGAGCAAATGTTGGTGTCCTTGCTGATGTTATACATTTTCATTTGGGAATGAGGGCAGACACATTTGAATCCTTTGCATGCTCCCTTCAATATTTATTTAAAGATTTTTTTTTAAAGTAAGAAAAACACTATGAATCCTTTCTGGGTACCTCGTGACACTATTACAAGTGACTCAGTAACAATGTTTTTTCTTTTTTAGATTTTGTGGATAATTTTTTTTAAATTCCGCTTAAAACTACTCAACCACACATTACTCCTGTAGACTAGGGCTGGGATAAACGATTATTTTATAAACGATTAATCTAGCGATTATTTTTTCGATGCATCGATTAATCTAACGTTTCATTTTTTCCCGGTCCGATTCGATTTCGATTCGATTATAAAATGTAAAAAAATAAAATAAAATCGCCGGGAGTTTGATTGACAGGCGATCTGATCAATCAATCATAATACGCCATTTTTGTCCGACAAAGTAGTCAGGAGAGAGAAGAATAACGTCGGTGGATTATAATTTGAATAATGGATTGTAGGCTACTGTACTGACGTCTTTCCGCGGTTAAAACATCAGTCCTTCTGATGTAGGCTACTGTAACAAGTAGAATGAATGTGAGAGAGATGGAACGTACTTATTCCGTCGCTCAGAGTGGGCAGTTGATATGGGAAGAGCGAGCTGTGAACATCGCATGTATGCGTGTAAGCCCGTTTTATGTTTCTGTTGCTCTTATTCTGTTTTTATTTCTAACCAGTAACGCAGTTGTTGTTAGCTGTGTGTTTTGCAAACTGCCCATGTGTACGTGCGACCGACGACAGCTGATAATAAATCACCATGGTGGAATATCAGTTACGTCTTGTGTGTCTTTGCTTACACCTGACTACAACCATTTAGGCAAGCTATCCGGCCCCTTTTGATCAAGAGCGTTACACTACATTCATGTTTAGCCTATTTGATGCTATAAATTAACCAAGAAAAAGATGATCGGTTCACGAGCAGCTTTAACTGAGGCAATCTTTCACGACACATTAAAGAGCCACAAAATAGTAGGCCTATTTATGGTTTAATTTTCTTTGACTGACCAAATTTGAAAGTTGGGACTTCATTAAATGTTACCTGCTTGGTCCTGTCTGTCAGCATGTTGTCAGTGTCCTCTATGTATTTTTCACGACATTCATAGCTATAAGTGCATTATTAATAGCTATAAACGAAAACTTTAGGTGTCGAACGTATTATAGCCTACTCCAACATCGAGTGCAAAGTGGGGAGTTGAAAAAAAAACTTACGGTGCTCTGTCATCTGCAGCTGCTCCCGGGTGGCGCCTCTTCAGGTGCTGGTGCATTGCCGTGGTGCTAGAATGGAAGGCCATCTCCATTTTGCAAAAGACGACATATCACGGAATTGTTTCCTTTTAAATTAAAGAATTCCCATACTTTAGAGGAACGAGTGCGTGCCGCCTTGCACTTCTGATAGTCTGAGGAGCCACTCGAGTTGTTAATAATCTCCGACGCTGCCATCTTTGTTTTGGGTCTGACGAATCGACGCGTTTTTTTTGCGTCGACGTATTTTTTGCGTCGACATAATCGATGACTTCGACGCGTCGTCCCAGCCCTACTGTAGACCCATGGGCAAATGCTTTTCAGATAATTGGTGACACGGCAACAGTTGCTGATATATTATTGGTCAGAGACACTTTTAACGTGAGGCTTAGCCCATGATTGGGTTATATTTCTTTATACCCCAATCATGGTAGTTTACTCACAGCCTGTTTTGGTGGATCCAGCCCAGAGCTTCAACGATTTAAATCTGTGCTGCTCTGTAAATGTGAACTGTAATTAGAAGCACAGATGCACACTCCCTCGGGACTTTTACCTGAGACACAAACTGTCTGAAAAACTGCAGAATTTAGGTCTGCTTGGCTTTCTTGATGTCTAGTAGGAGAACATTTATGTCTTGTGAACAGGAAATGTTCTTTGTTCAACTGACTTGTGCCCAGTCATTGTTTTGGAGAAAGGGGGCAACATTTCTCAGACTTTTAAGTTATTCTTAGCCATGCTTTCTTGAGAGGCCTGTTTTCTTTGTTTTGTGTTTTTTCTTTGATTCTGGCTACTGTGGTGTCTCCTGCCAAGTTTCCCATGTGTGTTTGAAATGTGAGACCTTCTTGCGCAGTCTTTCTCAGCATGTATGCATCATAGCCTCATATCCTGTGCATGTGGTATTAAAAACCTCCAAAATGCTCCACAACGTATATGGGTGGTCCATTTTTTGAGAGATCTACCCCAACCAAAACCCACCCTTCCTTTTCTTTCATATTCCATCTCTTTGCCAAGACAACAAATTCTCATTTAGATGGGTGATTAAATAACATGCCTGTCACATTATGTTAAAACATTCTCCCCAGATTTGAAAAACACATCAAAGCTTGTTACCGAAGATGGTCAAATTTCAAGCAGTCCTGTTAATGCCATACAGGCTTCCAAGGCTATTTTGTTTCTGTTTTCTCATTCAACTGTCTCAAAGATTGAGTTCTGCATATTGTGGTCTGTTTGCATACAGCTCTCTAATGTGGAATGACCCATCTTCTCAAAAGAGATCAGTTATGTAAGTTCAGTAACATCTGTTTTCATGGTCCAGTAGAGGTTTCGTAAAGATTTGATCTCTGAGTTCACAATATTTTTGCGCTCACACTTCGATGCATTTAGCTAAAGTTCAATTTTGAGAGTTAAAGCCTCCAGAACTATGCTCTGGTGTGGTTCGGCTTTGTGATGGCAACGACCAGCAACACAGTCTCAGTAGATCTTTATTTTTAGACTGCCAACAATGATCAAAGGACATTGTGTTGAGGCAAGATCTTGGTGTGATATCCATGGACTGAATGTTTGAGCATGGTTTATTTAATGAAGAATAATTATGTAATCTGAATGCCAAGTGTACTTTGGAATTTGAAGGCATTAGTTGTGCCTTTAGGTATAAATGGCTTGTTTTCTCAATTTTTATAGGTAAAATTAGTAACATATTGGCCAGACTGTTTTTTTGTCCAACACTTGGCTATTCTGAGGTTACCAGCACCTGAAAACCTCCATTGGTCCATCACTAGTTGGAATCTCAAGGATGAGCATTGTTATTTCCTGAAGGTTTGCCTGCTTATTTAAATTCTGATATCCATTTGTCAAAATAGTTTCTTTTCTTATCCACTTTTTATTTGATCAATCTTCTCTTTGAAAGAGATGTTGGTTTGAGTACAAATTAGTCATGGGAACACTGAGTGTCCGAGGCATCCCACTAAGGGCATTTCAAACAGGTAGCAAAGTATGTGTGCACATGCGTGTCTGTGTAAAAGCGAGAGTGAGAGAACAGGTTTTACTGGTTGTGAGCCAGAGCTCAAGGCTAGAGATGAAAAGACTGAGGAGGAGCTCAGCCCTGCATTCCAGAGTCTCCCTACTGAAACCATGGAGCCCCCATCTCCCTCCCCTTCAGCTTTGGTTTGTGTTCCCTTATTCTGATTTTCATATGAGAGAGGCAGTTCTGCTTTGGAAGGAAGCTACCATTCCTACACGCAGGGGCTGCCGGGTCAGCCACATCAGAGAAGCAAGCAGTCTGAACTCTTCTCCCCCTGTTTGCTTCTACTCAATAGTCTAATCCTGAAAGAGAGGGGGACGGGAGAGTTATCTGGCAGCCAGCTGATCTTTGCTGTGGTATTCTGTGCTCTGAGAGCCAAGAGAGAAAGGAGGCAGTGTCAAATTTTCTGCACTCAGATAGAGGAAGCCGAAAGAAAAACTGAACATCAACAGTCGCGTGAGAGGTTCCGCACACAGCAGGAAGCACAGAGGCTTTGCGACGAAAATATGAAGCTCAGCTTTATGACCACGTTAAGTTCAGCCTGCCACTGAGAAAAACATCTGCAAGAGAGGAGGAGAGTTAAAGAGGGAAGGAGAGAGTGACTCACTTGTTTGGATTCATCCAGAGGGTGTTTCTGTAGACATTTGGCGGTTCACAAGCAAGAGTTCAGAGATGTCTTGGCTGTCACCCGTACAGTGGGCCAAATGGACCTGGTCGGCAGTTAGGGGAGGAGGAGAGGAAGACGCAGAGACAGATTTGTGGATGGATGGCGAGCCCCTCACAGAAGAAGCACAAAGGGATCTGACTGGAGATCAGGAGGAGGACGAAAGGTCACATGGCTGCAGGCAAGTCTAGAACCTTGTGTCTGGTGAACTCCCCACAATGACCAAGGAAATAAGATATGCTCTTGCAGAGGGGTATAAAGTTGGGGGTTTGGGTTGCTTTTGAGAGTGGAAGTGGAAGAGGATATCTGTTCTTTACGATGTCCTTTCCTAAATCAAATCCTTACCTACAGTTAAGAGAACCAAGAAATGGATCCAAGATCAGTCCAACCTTTGAAAAGCTGCCTCCACTGCCACCTGTTTGAGTCAGATGGAGTGTTAACTATACTGAATGCTCTGCATCCAGCAAAGGCTTAACAGGTAGCCAAAGATCAGAGGCTCTGAATGCTGATGACTGTTGGTAATCTAGTAATGGTTGGTGAATGTAATGTGTACACATGTATGTTCATCAGCGTTCATTTGTTTGTGGGGGGATTTCCTTAGGAAGTGTGCATGGGTCAGAGTTTAGCTGTTAGACTAATGTGTCCCTGTTCTCAGATAAAGATCAGAATCTAACCGTTCTCCTCTCCCAGCCCCCTAACAGAGACACGGCTCACTTCCATGCCTACTGATAACACTGTCTTTGCCTGCAATGCTTTCTTTTGTTAATAGTTAGGAAACGTTTTTGTCTATACACAGTTTTACCTTTGTATATATTTAGGTTTTTCAAATGTTTAATTAATGGTGATTGTTTAGCCATTACTATTGTTCATATCTAGGTTAAGGTGTTTGGACAAATCCATAACTCTAATAATTAGGTTATACTTAATTTTTCATGTGCAGTTACATCTCACACACATTCAAATGCTCAGCCTTTCAAAAAACTGTGTTTTGACACCGAGCCAAAATGGATCCGTGCCAAGCAAAAATCTCACTAAATCTCAAAAACGGTTGGTCAAGCTTACAATTAAAGAAATTTTTTTAAATCAGCAATAAAATTTGACAATACTATAATCATAAATTGTGCGATTTTACCTCATATTATGCAAAAAAATAGCAATTCCCAGCTTGTATAGTAAATGCGCTTGCTCATTCTTGAGTTGATCAACAAGCGATGTCTGCATATAAATGGTGACTGGCTCTTTTACCTTTAAGGCGGGACTTCCTTTCTACATCCATTGACTGTTGGGGGCTTAGAGCTTCTTGGTTCCAGTTTCTCCCATTCATTTTAATAGAAGTGGCTTGTCTTTGTTAAATAGTCTCTGGCTGTACGTGGACAGTGTGCGTGTACTGGGCTTATGATAAAATACGTGTGATGTGCATTATGTGTGATACATACCAGCATGCGAAACAATTGAAGTATACTTTGGCTTTAAGTATTAAACTGTGGTGTGTAACTTGTTCTGCACGGTTTGTGCTACATATGAATGTTACCTCGAATGTGATTTGTAAAGGAGATGTGTGCTATTTCTTTCTAAGCAATTTGATGTAAAAAGTGTTTTACTTTCTGTATCTTCTGGGTGAGAATTGTGTTTTGTTTTGGTTCCCCTAAGCTATGTTGTTGACATCCTGTCTATGTGCTGTTGTCTGCTGACATTCCTTTTGCTAAAGGATTCCTTTCCTCACGCCTTACAGCCTAAGAGTCTAATTCCAATTAATCACTGAACAATGGCCCAAAAGACTTGCAAATACACTTGTAAAAGCACTCAGGCACCCACCCACATATTCTTTAGAGGGGGCTAGCTGAGTTAAGACCATAGATATGAGTTGAGCAGGCAGGGATTAAAAAAATAAAAAATAAAAAAAACGGTAATTTAGTGTTTTTAGTGAGTGGTTTATGTAGGTTTTGGTTATGCTAATTTCAGAATGTGTGGTGGTTGGTTTGGAGTAACAATAGAACAGGACTGACATTTTGCAACAATTTTGTTCTACACCTTTTCATGTAGCTACCATTAAGAGGTTCATCTATGGTCTGTTGTTTTTGTTTCTGTGAACCAAACTAATAACGGTATTGTGGTACTGCAGGTGGCCAAGTACGACAGGACTGGGCAGTTCTCCCAGTCTTGGGGACAATTACACACACACACATACACATAATGTATAATCTTGAAAGCTCTTCTGTGTGACCTCACAAAAACACGTATGAGTATAAGTGTAGAGCAAACCATCAGAATAGACTCATATCTATTGTACCATGATATACCAAATGTATTGGAATAGCAGCTAGGGAAACATTGTTATTATTTAATGAGGACATCATGTGCTTAGATCAGTTTTGTTTCTCCCAAGGCTAAAGCTTTGAGCAATATGTGTGAATTGTTTTGTTGAGTACTGACGTCATTTACAAAATGCTCAAACTGATCCGAGAACAGCACTGTCCATCGGATTCAAATAAAACAGTGCCAAATACCCAGTGCAATGTCAACTAAGTACAGATCTGAGAACTGGTCTGTGATTAACCACACTGTTTCTCTTCCCTTCAGTTCAGATTCAGAGGGTCAGTTTGAGACACCTGAAAGTGAGACACCTGTCCATCAGCCACTGAAAGAGCCGACAGCACTTGGTCGACCAGTTACAGAGAGCACAGGTAACAGGAAACCTCCTATATCTTATAATGAGTGAGAGACATTCATTAAAAATGGTAGACTCAGAAATGGCACAGAGCAGCTGTCGTTGCACGCGCCTTTTCCTCTCATACCATACAGTGTTGCCATGGCAACAGGAGGAGAGTATGTTTCTCAGTGGTTTTGTTTGTTTGATTTGAGCTGATATTTTAGAATCCTCTTTTTATGAAATGTATTGTTCATAATGGCAGTTCTTGGCATTTAAAAGTAGTATAGGGAAGTCTGGTTAATTTTAGTGGTATGTTTGAAAGAATCAGTTCAAAAAATGGATTCACCATAGCTTAGATTCGTTCCCCGAATTCCCACACAGCATTCCAATATTTTCTTCCAAACAAATCTGTCCCTGACAGTCTAGTGATATACAAACTTTTCAATTAAATCAGATGTTTAGTTTAAACATCAATATTGAAAGGTATTGTCAAATAAAAACTAGATCTTAGTTAGAAAAAAAAATATTCTTTACCTTTTTCTTATGTTGAACAGTTACTATTCACTGCAGCCTAGCTTTCTTTAGATTTTCCTCTATGCCATCGGACATGTGTTCAGATGCAGGGAAGTGTACCTTATCACTGTAACTAAAAACAGCTGAACTTCCCTTGCCTCTTTTTAAGGAATTTATCTGCCCATAAAAACCTCATAAACGCTCTAAAATTTGACTCGTCACTACCGTTAAGCGCATACATGAAAACACATGTCTTTTCCTATTGTTTCTTATGCTTTTAGTCTCTAGGTGAAGTTTTAATGAAGTTTTCCAAGTTTCTGTGTTTCAGTTTATAAGTATTCAGCAGTAATAGTTCATATCAACCTCAGGCTGAATCAAATCAGCGCAAACAGTATTAGTTACATATGTGTAATGGAGTGGAGGAGGTTTTGAGGTTGGAAAATTGAGGTTTGGGTAAAGAGAGGCCCATGACCAAGTGTGGGAACAGTGCACAGCTTGGAATTCAGGGGATTGGTGTTGAACAAAATGTCAGCTTCTCTCAGAGCATGCTTATCAATAGGCAAGGTCATGGACCTATAGAGTGGAGAACATCATGTGATTAATTATTTTCTCTGGATAACACACAGACAGACACTCTAAGCACATATTTGCATTGCATTGAAATAGGGGTTAGTTAGTTAGCAGGCTTGCTAGCTCTTGCTAGCACCCTTTAAGCTGTTCCTTTTTGGTCACACTTTACAATAAGGTTGAATGCAGTATCATTAACTACTAGAGCAATAGATAACATGAACGAACACTGAGCAATACTTTTACAGCATGTATTATTAAATGTTAATTTCAACATGCATTTTTAACAAATGCATTAGGCATGTTTCCATGGGTTAATGCATTATGAACTAACATCAACTAACATCAACTAACAATGAAGAATGTTTATTCATTTTAATTCAACAAGATTAATGAATACTGAGAAAACCATTGTTCATCATCATTGCTAATAATACCTAATACATTAACTAATGTTAACTTATACAATCTTATAGTAAAGTTTGACCTCTTCATTCTTTCCTCAGTAAACTTTATATCTGGCATAATTAAAAACTTTTTTAGCATTTTTTCAAGTTTTGTGACTGTTTTTCTAAAAGCTGCAGTGTGCTCTGAGCTAACAGAGGCAGCAGTGCTTCGCCTACGTGTCATAGCTTAGGACGCTCGCGCGGAAAGACAGTAAAAGTCTCCAGCAGAGAGCACAATCCAATTTCCACCACAGACATCCCCATCCTCAAACTGTCTCACAGCTGTGCACACACACAAACAGAGCCAACGATGGCATGGTCCACACGTCTGGTACACATGTTTTCATGCCTAGCCATGCTTTTGCCAGAACTTGTGGTTATGTAAACAGACATGTGTGTGTCCCTTCCACCCAGACACTAAACATAAAAAGCAGACGTCGGAAAATATTAATACGATTGTGTAACTACCATTATTTACGGTCCTCTCCCCTTCTCGCATTAGTTGCACCCATTGACTTTGTTAGCATTTAATGTAGTTTAATCTATTATTTACAGTCGATTTGCCTTTGCTTCTATATAACAAGTTCAGTCATGCATGGTGTCATTTTCAACAGTTTTTGTTGCAATTCAACTTTTTTGTATTCTTTAATGAACAAATTGACTAAAGTGTTGTAACAGCTTTGTGCATGTACTTGGAATGAATAATTATTTTGACTCTATTACATTATCAAAACTGTCTCCACTGGGTGGAGATGGAAGTATTTGTGTTTTGAATGTATTAGCTCATGCTGTCCGAAGCAACGTCTGCTCTGTTTTGATGAAATAAACATTGCAGTGACATCACACTCCCAAAAAAAAGAGGAAGCTTGAGTCACGGTCACCAAAGTCTTGGTTTAGCTTGCAAAACCAGTCACATTTTGTCAGATGAAATTCTCGGTCTTTGGTTTGGAGTGTTCAAACTGCATCCTGTGCTTTAATAGCCTGAAATCCTCTAGTTCTGTGGGAAAATAACATCCATGTCACCTTGCTATGATACAGCCTCAACTACAATTTAAAGGTACGCTATAGATGAAATTTTCATTAAAAAAAATACCATTATTGAGCTAGAACACAGACAAGCACACAAACACACAAAACACATACAAAATGGTGTTCTTGCCTTACCACCCACTACGGTAAGCATAAAATAGTGATTTACAGTCAGCACTGTGGGGTTTGATTTGGCGGGAAATTTCAGGCTTCAGTGATCCATCCTTATGTGTTTACGACATAAACATATAAACAGAAGAAAGAAGGTCTGGAGGCAGATGTGCTACATGTTTAGACAACAAATTTTCTGGATATAAGTCTTGTAGGACTTTCTTCTCACTATCTGTCAGTACATTTACAGGCATGTTAAAAGTTTGATTTGTCAGATTAAAACAATAACTCATCTTTTAAAATGTAATGTAACCTCTTTAGTCCGACTGAAATGGTTCCAGACCAATTTTAGCAAAGTTGGACTGACAGACCCAGATAATGCAATAATAGCTTGGTTTCCCTCATCATGTATTGAACTTGCCATTGTGTGCTTGCTCTGAAAGACAGAGGTGACACACGACGGATGTGTTTGATGTCCTTCCATCAAATATTCCTTTTTAAAAGGCTTCTTAACTAGCTTAGCCAGCAAGACTTAATTGGTCAACTAGCTTTACCAGGAAGACCATACTGGTTGACCAGCATTTATGGCTGGTGAACAGCATGGCTAGACTGTTCAGCACCAAACCAGCATTGAAGAGACATTGAATGTCTCATAATTTCTTTTAATTAAATATTACCTTATTGTTTATGAATATCAGAGACCCCAGTTATTGAACTCATTTAAATTCACCAAGAAAACGCTTCGACCTAAACATAAGTCATTTTATTACTTTCTGCTATCAAAGCTTTTTTCTCTCTCTTCCAAATACATGTTTTCAATGTTTATTGTGTACACCACCCACTTTTTTTATGTGGCAAACTCGTAAATTCGCCCCTCTGTGATGCTTTCTGCAACTCTTGTCATGTGGAGGGCAATAAGGCGCTTGACGCTGGCTTAAATCATGTGAAATGCACTTTACAATGACGAAAGAACATTATTAAAACTCAAAATTATTATTATTATTATATTGTTTTTTCATTACTCATTTAGCACTCTTGCCACCTGTGACCTCACACAGTGTAACCTATCTATGTGACTTGTTTTTTTGTTAGTTTTTTTTTGCATAGCTGAATTTCAAACATTACAAGTAAACACGCTACTAAGACAGACAGAAAACATGGACAAGTTCTTGAAAAGGAAAAATATTGACGATGGTTAGCCTTTGTGGGATAGTGCTGTGCCATAGAATTTTTTAGTCATAAAAAGTGTGACATGGCAGAAAAAAGGTTGGGAAACACTGGTCTATGCCAGGAGTTTTTCCAACTCCTCCTAGACCGTTCATCCGATCTTCAGACCCGGCTGACAAAAATAACTCAAGTTGATTAGTCAAATGTTTCTTGAATAACACGTGAATAAATTCAATGTAGAGCACAGCAAATTAGACATGAGGCTATATCTCCACAACACTAGCATATTCACACCAAACTTGGTGTGTGTTATGATAACAATGACCGTAGGGTACCTGCACATTTTGGCACAGCACCTCCTGAAAAATGCATATTTTTGCTTATAACTTCTGAGCGGTTTCACCTAAAATCACAAATCTAGTCTTGTTAGAGTCTGTGCGAGATGAGGAGTCAAATGATACCAAACATTCCTATGTCGGCCATTTTGGGCATCGCCCATTTAAAATATTTCTGTGAAACGCTTTATTTTTCAAATGTATTGACATATTGTTTCGAAACTCCTTATGTGTCATTGGCACAATGCCCTGAAGGTACTCAAAAAGTTTTGGGACAGCGCCACCTTTTTTAGATTTCGTGTTAATAGACCAAACCGCTTTTATTTAAAACAACAATGAATATGATGGCACGTACCAGAATGGTTTTCAGGCTCTATCTCGGCAATGCTTTGGCGTATTTACATGAAACTTTATATGTGTCATCATGACCACACCTTGAACCATATCAATTTGGTGACAGCGCCACCTGTTGGTCATAAGTAATAAGCTTTTATGTCCCAATTCAACTGATAGTGTTCATGGTTTTTCAACCATTTTGCCTAAAATCATGACCAGATTGCTTGAATTACCTATTTTTTGCCATTGTTATGCCTAATAATGGTTGATGTGCTTGGCCCCTTATTTCCTGCTTGCAACTATATTTAGAATTGGATTGTGAAAGAGATATGGTGCATTTCATATTGTCTAATAGTTAAGCCACTGCAGAAATGAGATAATCCTGTCCATGAATGTAGAGGAGGAGTCTTGAACTCGATGACAGCGATGACCATGGACACAAGTGCGGTTCAGAATGTTTTTGTTATCCTCGAAGGGAAGGGCTGGCAGCCATCTCAGTTAACAGTGAAGGATGATGTAGTAGCGGATGTGTAGCAACACAAAGAGGGAAACAAATCTTAACCTTGGCAAAAGCAAGAGGTTTGGACATGGACATTGGAGAGGTCTGTGGGAGAAATATTGTCACTACAGTGCTGAAGCCTATAGTTGTCTCTTCCTTGCAGGAAAGGCAAGTTTCCTAAAATGCTGGTTTGTTAAGTTCCTGTTTTTCAAATGATCGCAATTCAAAGATGTGTCCAGTGGAAAACATTGTTCTTCAGTAAAGATATTACTAAGTGTTGCCTTGCATGCAGTGAAGGAGATTTTTGGGACTTTTGGCCTGTAGAATTTTTTTGAGAGAGTTTTAATGTATGGAACGGCACAATGAGGTTATGACTGGATCAGTCCCTCTGCAACCTATGGTTAAGTGCCTTAGTCAAGGACAGGATGATGATGGCTCTTGGCTTGCTTCTTACAGGGATTGAACTAGCATTCTTATTGTTACCAGTCTTAGGCTTTAACCACTACACCACACCACCCAAATAAAAAGCTGCCAGCCAGACACGAACTCAAATCGTCCACATGACCAGCTCAATCAACACATTCTCACACCCAACTCGTCTCATATGGACGCTTTTGCCAGGAACCCTTGGCATCACTTTTTAACGCCCTGGGTATACCTTTGGCGTCATTTTTCGACGCGTGGGTAGTCCGATAGACTTCTATAGAGGATTTAAAAAATAAAAATATAAAAAACTTTGATTAATTGAACACAATTTTAAAAATAAAAATATAAAAAACTTTGATTAATTGAACACAATCGTAGCATATTATATATATTTATTAACATCAACAAACCTCTGATAAAAATACGTTATCCAGCATGCTCTAGTTACCAGTACCTAAGAAAACGCTTAAACTGCTTACTTGCACATGCCGTGGAGCATTGTTAAACTCACCTTTGAATGCCGTTTTGGTTAAGACTACCCAAATGCGTCGAAAAATGACGCCAAAGGTATACCCAGGACGTTAAAAAGTGACGCCAAGGGGTCCTGGCAAAAGCGTCCATATGTGACGAGTTGGGTGTGAGAATGTGTTGGCTCAATATGTTACAGCACTAACTGTGTAGGCCTACAGCTGAAACTCTACACAGTATTACACATCAAGAACTTGTCATATAGACTCTATATTATGGCATAAAAGTAGCATTAGTGCTTTCCTTCTCCCTCTGTACTGAAATGTACCAAATGTGTAAAATTAAATGACAACTCTGAGACACAGTCTCCTGATCAATGGACATGTTCTCTCTTGCATGTAAATATTTAGAACAGATAAAAACAAACACTTTCCAAAGCTGTCTTAATCGGAGGTTAGCATGAAGTCAAACATCTCATTTATAAATAGACTGTCTTCTACTGTCTCTTAGCAACAGGCTGTTGCATCAAAACTCAAAGATGACTGCCAGCAGGATGATTAGTCAATGGCTACATTAACAGTGATGACATTGTTTTAGTCATTGATTCTCAAGGTGTGATCTGTTACCCTCTAGTTACAGCTTAAACTGGTGCAGTTCTCACATTTTTTCCATTTAACGACACAGAAAGACCAGACTTCTTTCAAGTACATCCAAAATGGAAATACTGAAATGTCCATCCCATTTTTGTGCTTAATTCTTAGTCATAGCTGTCCTGTTAAGTTTTTTTATGCCTGTTGAAGATAGAGAAGGGAAGGCTATTGTTGAAAAGTGACATTTCCTGCCTTTTCTGTTGTAAGGAAGTCTGTCCTTCAAATATCCTCCATAGGTTGAACAATACGGCTTATGTGTTCTAAGAACATGTGAAAGGTAATGTCGAAAACACCAAAAATATTAGATAGAAAGATGGTATTTGATGATCATACTGTTATATGCACTTATTTATTATTGTATATTTCATCAGAATTGTTAACTATCAGGGTTTAATTAAAAAAAATGAAAGACCTTAAAAACCAAAACTACTACTTCTACTGTCAACAGGTTTCCCAGAAGATGATGTAAATCAGTTGACCTCCATCATCACCCAAAGCCTCACCCTGACTGAGACCTTTCCTGAGGATGCACCTGCCCTGGGCCTGCAGCAGACCAGTGTCGACCCCAGCCTGACCCTGAAACCCAGGAACCAGCCTTCCTCTGCTGACATGGATGTGGAACAGCCATACCCTGCTGAAGCAGGTCTTACAGTTGATGCAGAGCCCATCTGCAATGGTCATATTGAAGAAGCATCCCCCAAACCACAAACCAAGTCCCTCAAACCTAGACCTCCTTCCCTCAAGGTGAAGGCCCCACTTAATGGCGTAGATCCCGACGAGGTGGATGACGACCCACCGATTCTTCCGAAAGAAATCTACAACATTGACAATGATCAGTTTGACTCTCCACCTGCCAATGCCAGTATTCCTAAATCAGAACTAACAGACGAAACATCCATGCTGCCAGTTAAGTTGGAGTTTGGACTTGATGATGGCGAAGCCAAGAAACCTCCACCCAAGAGGCTTGGAAAGAAGGCAAGAAGCAAGCTGGCTTCTCCAAAAACTCAGAGACCGAAAGCTTCAGAAACAGCAGTCCCACTGCCAGAGACTTCATCAGAACAAGACCAACCACCATCTCAGAATGCATCCCCCATGAATGTTGATGATATTCCCATTCCTAAGAAATCCTACAACTTTGATCCAAGTCAGTGGGATGATCCCAACTTTAATCCTTTTGGAGGGAACAATAAACTAGGCAACTCACAGACACTCCTTAAAGGATCGTCTAATTTTGACGCTGATAACTTTGATTCTGTTGATCCTTTTAAGCCACCAAAGACCTTAGGGGGAGGTGACATGATTAAATCAACGACTGAGACAAACAAAACAGACAAACAAATACCAGAGGGAACTCTGGAGCAGAAGAAGAAAGCCAGGCAATCACCAAATAAAAACAAAGACAGGATCATCACGTGAGTCCCAATTAAGTTGCCAGATGCTGAAACTATTGTGTATTGCAACTTTTTATTGGCCCTCTGTCGTGTCTATACCTGGCTGTATTTGAAGTTGACAGTTCTACGTAAAATTTTTCTTTTTTAATTGTCAGTACGCCCCTTCATTTTCAAAATCACTGTCTAATCTTTTCTTTCCTGTGGCATAATCGTATTTCACATTTCACAATCACATTCCCTCAACAAACTAACGTCTATTTGTGTATAAAGCCAGGAAGCTAAAACTCACTCCTACTTGTTTTGTTCATGCACCTCTCTTGCCCTCTAATGTCTTATGACACGTCCACCTCTCCACATCCCCTCCTCTTTGTGTCTGCTTTCTCTCTTCCTCACTGTCATACTGTCCTCAGGACCACTGAGCAAGCATGGTTTCACTGTTTTCTATTGTAAGTACCCTCTCCTGCCCTCATTTCCTCTTACTTTCACTGTTATCTCTTCTGTCCCTTTGCATGTCATGAGCTCTGGAAAGCATTGAGCTGCCCTCTGGCTCTAAATAATGTGTCAGTCCTCCAAACAAACTAGGGCAGCAGTTGAACTTTATTTATTATATTCTAACTGTCCAGGCCGACAGTATTGATTTAGTCCATTGGCTATTGATAATGATTTTGTACTCAACATACAGATGGTCTCTTTTCCAAATACCCAAAGTTATGTAGGCTCTGTTTGTTTTTGATTTGTGTTTTTTTCCTAAAATAAAATGACAGTTACTATTTGTTTTAGTGGTTGACTGATATCTAGAATGCAGGCTTAGCAATGGTCAACATAATGCTGAAATAAGTATAGTATGTAACACAATTTAAAGGTGCGAGTAATTTTTTGTTTTGCTGGCCGATTCAACAGTGGTTTCGGACTTTATACTGACACCTGTCACAATGGATGCAGCATCAATTAAAGGAATATTCCAGGTTCAGTACAAGTTAAGCTCAATCGACAGCATTTGTGGCATAGTGTTGATTACCACAAACATTTATTTCGACTTGCCCCACCTTTTCTTTAAAAAAAGCAAAAATCAATGCTACTTACAATGGAAGTGAATGGGGACCAATTTTTGAATGGTTTAAAGGCAGAAATGTGAAGCTTTTAACTTTATGAAAGCACATACATTGTATTATCTGAGATGTAGAGTTGTTTAAATCATCGTTTTTACAGTCATTTCAGGGTTTTAGTTTTTTTTTTACATTTAATCTTCATGGCTTGTAGTTGTGAAATTGACTACATCTTTACACAGAAAAGGTTATTAGTCCTAATCGATTTTATCACACAAATCATTTTAACACACATATTGTTTACATCTTGTGTCTATACTTTTGAATCAGTGAGTATTTTAATGTTCATGGATTGGCCCCAATCACTTCCATTGAAAGTACCTCACTGTAACCTTTTTTTTTTAAGAAAAGCTGGTGCAAGTCATTTCTGAAATTAAAATGAAAACTATCCAGAATACTAATATGAAATTTACCTAAAGAAATTTGAAAATGTGCATTATCCACTGACAAACCAGTCAGTAGATTTTGGAACTTACATCTGTCCACCTGTATAATATATTGGTCTATCACTAATTTATCTCTGATACTATGAGTACTGTCTACCAATACGCATGCAGAGTATGTGCCGCTTACAAAATCGGGCTGTACTCATTGTGCGAGCGTTGCTGATGACAAAATTTATGCCACAAAGCGTACACATAAAAGTTTGGGCTTTAAGAGGAAAGAATATTTGTGAAAATTGTTCCAATGCTTCTTGGTTTCATATACTGATGCTGGCTGCGTTCCTTTCTGCAGGAACTCGTGTAAAGTAAAGAAGTATGAGAACCAGTCCTTAGTCATTGATGTCTTTAATCAGGTAAGGTTTCAACACTGACCACCAAGTAAGAGTATGTGTCCAACTATCTTTTTCTTGCATGCATGAATCTGAGCATTTGGGCATTTTTGTGGGTATATGCAGTACTTGACAGTATGAACGTGATCACAAACGTTTTGCCATATAGAGCCTCTTGGTTTGTTGTTTTGTTTAGGACTTTTGTTATTAGTGCAGTGACTCAGCACATCCCCTCCTCCCTGTTCCCTAGCACTCTCTCCTATCATCCCTCTCTTAGCAAACCCTCCTTCAGGACATCAGTGCTCTCTGAACCAGTGCTCAAAAGCTTTCTCATGTGCATCATTGCTGTGTGCACCCTGTGAACTAAAACAGGATGCAGGGCCCAAAGAGGGTCACTGTGTGTTTCCTGTGCTTCTGTCCCAGAGAGTTTAAGACTATTGGAGGACATGCTTTAATTGATTTTTTAGGCTATGGCATCCAAAACTTACTACAAGTCTATAAAGCATTTCATTTTGCTGTTCTTAGGCAGTTCATCATGATATTCTGCTGTTCTGATTTGCAGGAGAAAGATGTGCAGGATGATCCTGCATCTGAGCTGCCTCACCGTGTGCAGCATGCCACTGATGAGGAGAAACTGGCCTCCACTGTCATGGGACAGAAAGACGGGGTAGAGGAATTTTCAGACTGCACCAAAACCATCACCAGTACCAAGACTGCAGATGGTGAGGGAGCTCTTCCACCTTCAGAAATCAGATGGTGGATAAAAGTTTAATAGTTAAATAGCCTATTTAAAAGTTTAAAAAGCGTGCTTTTTATCATGTTTTGCTTTGTTTTCAAATGTTGCATTTTTGTACGTGTTATAAGTCATTATGACTGGATTAAATGATTTTATGACTTGATTAAGATGAGTTATAACATGCCACCCAACAGTTTTACTACCAAATTAAATGCTTTGGGAATTGTTTGGAACAAATCATATGAACATACACCGATCAGCCACAACATTATAACCACCTGCCTAATATTGCCTAGGTCCCTCTCGTGCCGCCAAAACAGCGCCAACCCGTATCTCAGAATAGCAATCTGAGATGATATTCTTCTCACCACATTTGTACAGAGCGTTTATCTGAGTTACTGTAGGCTTTGTCAGTTCGAACCAGTCTGTCCATTCTCTGTTGACCTCTCATCAACAAGGCATTTCCATTCTCAGAACTGCTGCTCACTGGATGTTTTTTGTTTTTGGCGCCATTTGGAGTAAATTCTAGAGACTTTTGTGCATGAAAATCCCAGGAGATTGGCAGTTACAGAACTACTCAAACCAGCCCATCTGGCACCAACAATCAAACCACGGTCCAAATCACTGAGATCAGTTTTTACCCATTCTGATGGTTAATCTGAACATTAACTGAAGCTCCTTACCTGTATATTAATGATTTTATGTACTGCACTGCTGTGCAAGATTGGCTGATTGTTGGTGCCAGATGGGCTGGTTTGAGTGGTTCTGTAACTGCTGATCTCCTGGGATTTTCACACACAACAGTCTCTATAATGTACTCCGAATGGTGCCAAAAATAAAAAACATCCAGTGAGGAATAGTTCTATGGATGGAAAGCCATGTTGATGAAAGAGGTCAACAGAGAATGGCCACACTGGTTTGAACACAAAGTCTATGGTAACTTCATTAACTGCTCTGTTCAATTGTGGTGAGAAGAATAGGGTCGGCACTCTTTTGGTAGCAGAAGGGGACCTACACAATATTAGGCAGGTGGTTTTAATGTTGTGGCTGATCTGTGTATGTGGTTCAAAAGAGTTATTCATTTACAAATTAGTGAATGAAAACAAGAGGTTATCAGTAGTGTGCTCGTTTCTGTGCTTTGCTCTATTGTAGTGCTGCAGTGTTTATTCTCAGATAATCAATCAATAATCATTAGAGACTAGGGCAATCTGGCACTAATGAGGTTTAACAAGCATTGCTCTGTTAGGTCGGACAGATCAGGGGCACTGTGCAAACACAGAACTCTTTTGAGTGAGAAAGCTTACTTGTTCCCCTCTCTCTCCCAGGAAAAGAACAGCCCTCTGTTCCGTTGGCAGAGAGCACCGGGGTTAAATCTTATTTTATTTACCCAGTAAACAGAAACAGTCCTAGAAAATCCCAATCTTCCCATTAAATTTTAAATAGGATCTTCTGAGCCACCAGAGAACAGCAGTTTGGCAAGATTGCATTCTTTGTCACATGCCACTATCTACAGTTTTACTGACTATACCCACTAGGCGGCACCATGATAATTCTTATTGCTGCTGGTCTTCATAAGAAACTTCCAATATAAGCCTTCTAGAGTGGGAATAACAACCATTTTTAGTGTTAGTTGAAGTAAAAATGTATTCTGGCTCAAATTGTTGCCTGGCATAACAACTCGAAGTAGTTACCCAGATTGCACACATATGTCTTCGAGATGTCTGTTTTAGACCTTTTCATCTGGAAAGTATCACATTCTAAATAACTTCTGCTAAACATCTTAAAAAGATCAGATTTACAAACATTCTTAATCATAAACATCTCAAAGACATCTACTGAATGTCTTATTGATATCCGAGAGGGAACGTAATGCAGATGACAAACAACCTAAAAAATACATCTTCCAGATGTAAATGCACACCTCAAATAGACATCTAGGTGATGTACATGTGCTATCAGGGTAATGATATCAATGTAACTCACCTCGGTTCTTAGTCTCACGTCATCCACCGACATCTTAAGCTTTGATGGGTGAGTCACTTTCATAAGATTGTCATTGCTAATCTTTAATAAGTAAGTATTGGCACTGTGGAGCCACATGTTTTAGAATTTGGCCATTTTTTAAATTGTTGTATGCTAAACATCTCATTATCCACTGAAAACATATGCACGTGTGAGTGAAAACACTAGAGACCGGAAAGCGAAAACAGGTTTCCATTATTAATTGTGGAACACGTCCACGCTCAAGAAAAAGTCAGATAAAAGCAATGGTGGTCATATCATGGATATGTCCAATAAAATGTCCCAACAGTACCTTGCTTATATGCAACATGAAATTATTAAAATGAATAAGTCCATGTTAATCTTAAGAAAAATGCTTTTTACTGACACATGCATTAGTTAGGCATCAGTAATACATCTTCTATGACCCTCGCTTAGGGATTATGTTAAATTCTGTAACCAGTCCTTTAAAGTTTGGTACCAAACTTATCCCGCACCATTTTTAATACACCCATGAATGAGGTTTTAAATCAGCTGGCTTATTACTGCTATGACTTTTATTAGCCATTGGGCATACAATGTTCACTTGCCGGATGTACAGTTGAAGTCAGAAGTTTACATACACCTCAGCCAAATACATTTAAACTCTAAAAAATTCCCCATCGTAGGTCATTTAGGGTCACTACTTTATTTTAAGAATGTGAAATGTCAGAATAAAAGTAGAGAATGATTTATTTCAGCTTTTATTTCTTTCATCACATTCCCAGTGGGTCAGACATTTACATACACTTTGTTAGTATTTGGTAGCATTGCCTTTAAATTGTTCATCTTTGGTCAGACTTTTTCGGTAGCCTTCCACAAGCTTCTCAAAATAAGTTGCTGGAATTTTGGCCCATTCCTCCAGACAAAACTGGTGTAACTGAGACAGGTTTGTAGGCCTCCTTGCTCGTACACGCTTTTTCAGTTCTGCCCACAAATTTTCTATCAGATTGAGGTCAGGGCTTTGTGATGGCCACTCCAATATCTTGACTCTGTTGTCCTTAAGCCATTTTGCTACAACTTCAGAGGTAGGCTAGGGGTCATTGTCCATTTGGAAGTCCAATTTGCAGCCGAGCTTTAACTTCCTGGCTGATGTCTTGAGATGTTGCAATATGCACATCATTTTCCTTCCTCATGATGCCATCTATTTTGTGAAGTAACAGTCCCTCCTGCAGCAAAGCAGTCACAAAAAAGTCTAAAAATGCCTAAACGACTCGCCAAAACTATAGTTTGCCAATTTGAAATCTGTGGAATGGTTAAAAAATAAGTGTATGTAAACTTCTGACTTCAAGTGTATGATTTTCACCCAGCCAGCAAAAAATCTTGAGATTTAACATCGACAGGTAATCTGAGGGATCGTATCTCTGGATCAGAATGTCATAGAGACATCAGTGTTGGCTCTTTCAGCTCAAGCTAGTAAGAACTATTTAAGTATCACCCTGGGAACTGCCTAGTTACACCCTCAACCATCCAGAGCACTCTAGAAATTGAAACCTATTGGAGGGATATCTTCAGATGAGAGTGTCATAGAGACATGGGGTTCAGCTCATGTCACTCAAGCTATCAAGCAGCCATTAAGAATTATTCTGGCAAATGTCTAGCTACACCCTAGCAACCGTATATGAACACTTGTTACACCTGCACAAGGACATCGTGGCGACATGGGGGTGGGTTCCGTTGACTCGTGTAAACAAACAGATTTTAGGTATCCTGGCAACTGCCTAGCAACCATCCAAAGCACCATAGCAACCATATAGCAACAAAAATATCTCTGCAACATTGTAGAAATATGGGGGTGGGCTCTTTTGACTTGGAGCAGTCTACTAAGGCCCTTGGTGGGACATAATGCTAACAAGTGACAAGAGCCACTCAACAGACCTATGAAACACCTTTTCTGTTAATGCAAACTGCATCAAGTGGGAAAAATCTAGTAATGTAATCATAACTTGACTTTAAATGCGATGCAGAAATGCAGTTTCATGTCTTTAAAAATAGTACCTCTACAAATAATTTTTCCTTCAGTTATTTTTGTCCTTCTCTTATTCTCACTTGATGAAATATTACTTTTGATGTAGATTCAGAAGAAAGAAGTGAACAGCGTTACTGTTAGTGCAGCACTATTGACCTGAATGCAAGTGACACTGTGCAAGTAGACTGTGCTGCCCTCTACTGATTACCTTGTGAATAACTGTTTAATACTTCTTTGATGCTATACATCTTTGGCAATGCTTAAGTAGAGGGGTGGCAAAAATAGAGTCTGTAACAATTTGTCTTTCTTTCCAATCAGATCTGCCTGTGGGGATAACAGACCTCTCCTCTCCGGTAAGTTCTAATAGATATGAGATGAGTTATTCCTTTCCCATTCACATGACTACCTACATCACATGAACTCAGAGCAGAGGTCCATATCTTTGAAAGAGATTCACAATCATATCCCATTAAGGGGATTAGTGTCCACAGGCCATAATCTGCCAAGGACAAAGAGTTTCACACCAGCTAATAACTGGGTCAGAGGAAAGATTGTAGTCATTGTATTTATTTATGATCTGTTTTTCATGTGTGGTTGAGCAATATTTGAAAACGTTGTTCATATGTTATTAAATTTTAATGCAAAATGTGTTTAATTATAATGCTAATTATTTGCATTATTAATTGATTGTAGTATTACATTGTAATATAATATCATACTGTATAAACATTTCATGTGCTCTGATGCATGTTGTCTTTGTTGCATGGTTACAAACATGTGATAAGGTTATAGTAATACTCTTGCAATACACTTACAATATATACATAATATATAATATAAACAAAAATAAAATAGCCACTAATTATTAAAGCTTATCTGTGAACTTGCTCTCTGCAGAGTACAGAGGACTTGTGTAAGAGTTATGCTTTGAGTTCTTCAGACAGTGAGACCGTAGAGAATTCAAGTCCAGGGCTGGATTCAATCCCTCTCAGTGAGATGGACAAGGCAGCAGTGCTCACACTGATCAGAGAAGAGGTAACACACTAACACCTGCCCTGTGTCTTATTTTACCATTCCAGATTCCACTTTTCTGAAATCTGTCCCAATCCCATCACAGTACTAGGCCTGCATGTTATTTAAATAACAATATTATAATTATAATACTAATCAGGACTGGTACTAGGATGCAGTCGTTGGCGGAGCACTTGTTTGTTTAAAAAAAGGGATGGGGGAAATGTTGATCGTTTTGCCATTAGTCCGGGGGTCGGAGTGCCTCTTGTCAGTCCTGATGGGACATCTGAAGTTTCTGGTGGGGTATCTGAAGTTTCTATCAGGTTCATGGAAAATCTATAGGGGCAATGCCCTCCCAAGCCATCCCTTAGCATAAAACTATGAACATGCACTACATGGATGGCTGAACACATTTAGAAGTGCTCTTCCAGTGAACATCGAGGTGGGAGAAAATGGGTGGCGGACGCTGTGAATGGGGGCCCCCCTTGGAGTTGTGGGGCTTCAGCACGTGTAAGCCTTTGCCCCTTAGACTTGGCCATGATTCGAATAGATTTGTTTTATTTTATTTTAGATTTGAAATGTTTCCATTGAAATGTAAATTGGTCATGGGTCAACTGTGTGTTGACTTGTGATGGAATACGTATGTGAATTTGTGTTTTTCTTGTATACTTGCAGATAATCTCCAAAGAGATTGAAGCCAATGAGTGGAAAAGGAAATATGAGGAGAGCAGACTAGAGGTCAATGAAATGAGGTAGGCCTACATCCATATCTTGAACCTTTCCCAGAATATTTTAAATTTAATCCCCACATATTCTCTAACAACACATTCCTCACAATGAAACAAAGTTCTAACTTTGTTTACTGGTTTCATCATAGGAAAATAGTGGATGAGTATGAGAAGACAGTAGCCCAAATGATTGGTGAGTGATCATGCTTGCCAGAATTGTTACTGACAGTATGAAATCAACTACATGTAGATTTTAGCTTAAATGTTATCACACTTTTATGTAGATTTGAAAACCAGATCTCTCTTTATCTGAAAATGTTTTCCAAGCAGAGGATGAGCAACGTAAGTCCATAGGATCTGAGAAAAGTGTCCAACAGTTAACCTTGGAGAGAGATCAGGCCATAGCCGACCTCAACTCTGTGGAACGCTCACTGTCCGACCTGTTTAGACGCTACGAAAACATGAAGACTGTCCTTGAGGGTTTTAAGAAGGTAACAGATCATCACCAAAGTCCAGTGCAATTCAAATGCAAGAAAGATTTGCTATAATGTAAATAATTGAGCTGCTTAGATGATCTATAGAATTTAAAAATCATAATTGGACTGTTTTTTGGTCACTTTTGTCTGTTTCAGAATGAAGAAGTGCTAAAGAAGTGTGCTCAGGACTACCTCGCACGTGTGAGGCAGGAGGAACAACGTTATCAGACTCTCAAAATCCATGCAGAGGAGAAACTTGAAAAGTTTGTTCAACCTTGATACCTATGATATTCAGTTTTAAAGGAGTGGTTCACCCAGATATTTTAATTCTTTCATTATTTACTCATGTCGTTCAACCCTGAATGCTGTTATTTTTTTCAGTGGAAAACAAAAGGCTACTTTGGAAGACTTGGAATGTTGTTGAATGGAATAGAGCTGTACGAAAACTCTCCTTTTGTGTTAAACAGAAGAAATAAATGGGTTTGGAATGACATGAGGGTGAATAAATGATAACAAAATTTTACATTTTGGGTGAACTATTTCTTTAAATATGCTTACTTCTTACTGCTTACTGTGCTTAATAGTTTTCAGCAGCATAGAATTGCTGAGTGGATCTCATGAGTTGCCAGTGTGACCATACTGTTTATTCCAATGTATTTTAATCAATGAAAGACTTAAAATTAAAACTCCAATTTCTCATAGTTGGATGTGATGTTCTTTTGTCCACTCAGTCTCTGATCTGTGTTTTTGTTGCAGAGCGAATGAGGAAATAGCTCAGGTGCGAGCTAAGGCCAACGCAGAGAGTGTGGCTCTGAATGCCAGCCTGAGAAAAGAGCAAATGAAGGTGGACTCCCTGGATCGAGCGCTTGAACAGAAGGTAAAATCTCACACATTCAGCTTCATGAAACTGGATCTGATAGAATACAACACATCCTGTAACATCAAATAGGTGAACAGCGCACTTTTGCAAAGAAAAAGAGATCAGATATAATTGTTAAAATTCTTCTTTCAACTTAAAATTCTCTTTGATCCCTTACAGTTTAGACTTGACATGGGAAGTTGTGTAGACCAAGAATACAGTTGACATAAATTTACGAAACATGTTGTATGATATACAGTGTATGTACAGTATATGTATATATATATATAAAGTATATGTACACCGATCAGCCACAACATTAAAACCACCTGCCTAATATTATGTAGGTCCCCCTCATGTTGCCAAAACAGCACCAACCTGTATCTCAGAATAGCAATCTGAGATGCTATTCTTCTCACCACAATTGTACAGGGCAGTTATCTGAGTTACCGCAGACTGTGTCAGTTCAAACCAGTCTAGCCATTCTCTGTTGATCTCTCATCAACAAGAGATTTCAGTCCACAGAACTGCCGCTCACTGGATGTTTTTTGTTTTTGGCGCCATTCGGAGTAAATTCTAGAGACTTTTGTGCGTGAAAATCCCAGGAGGGGATTAAAAAAAACATTGAAATCTTCTTTCAGTGTTATGTAGCGGTGAAAACAACTCAAGAGGAACCTGACTTCTGGTTTATAATTCAATATTATTTAGCAGCTTGAGCCAAAAACGATCAGCTCACATACGTTTTTTGGCCTATTCCCCCGGTTTCACGTTACTTGTAAACATTACCGCCATTATTACAGGCTCTTAACATGTGTGCAAGTGTTGTACTCATACCTGTTTAGATTTCGATGACAAAACCAGAGAATAATAAGTCTCATGTAATAGCGCGTTTCTTACGTTGTCAGATTTTTGAATAAGCTTGTTTTTGTTGCTTAGGAGCATCTTGCTCAGTGTCATGCTCTATGTCATCTGGGAGAGGTGCATCTTTGCTGCTGCTGTTTCTGCATCATAAATCCACCGATTTGAGTAATAAAACAACATGTTTTTTGTAACTGTATTGCCACATGACACCGTTGTTTGGCAAATTCGACAAACTGTAACGCTACAATCTTCTTGTTGTTTGTCATCGATTTTCTCGCCTATATACTGTATATCAACAAGATCGAACGTGTTATATCAATAAGATAGAAAACATTATCTCAACAAGATCACAATTGTTATCTCATCAAGATCAATCCAGGCCAGTAATGCTAATTTTGTCATTTAAAATGTTAAATCATTCTAACTGTCATCCACTTTATGTTTGCAGAATCAGGAAATTGAAGAGCTTTCCAAGATTTGTGATGAGCTCATAGCCAAGTTGGGCACTACGGACTAAGAGGAAGTAGAACATACTCATATTGATGCTTACAAGCCCTGTCTGACACATACCCACTCTGGCCAAGAACACCTTAAGATCTCCAATTACTGTTTCCTTATTGGAATTGTATTAAAGTAATCTGGCTATATCCAAGGTATGAGCTGAAGAATCAAATAAATCAGTCAGAAGCATATTTTTTACAGATTCAAAAGTGCTGATGTTGGACTTACATCCATATGGCCACAATCCACATTTGCTGTTATAAAAAATGTTTTTATGATGAGAGCCTTGAAAAGGGTGGAGAAAACCACACGCATATCTCTGACATTCTGACGTCTGCTTCAGAAATTCGGTGGAGTTTGTGTACATTGCAGATTCGGCTGTTATGGCAGCTGCTTGTATAAGACTTTGGGAGAATTCTACTGGGTGTGTGTGTGTGTGTATGGTCAAGTGTCTAAGTAAAAGAAGAGGTGTTTAATTGGCCTTGTTTGTAGTTTACATGATCACACTGCTGCTATTTGTACCAGAGGTAGCAAATCATATTATTTACACCTTTTCAAGGTAGATAAAACTTTTTTGTTGTTACAATACTTGCCATGATCGTACATATGATACAAATTTAAAGAAAACCTTTGAGCATTTTTAAAACTTATGTTTGAAGAGTTTTCAAACCGTTTTCAGTTCCATTCATTGCTTTTCTACCTTGCTACTGTAGGTGTTTAGGTGCCAAATTATCAGAGCTATGGTGTTACCAAATGTGACGTTAAAGAAATCTGAGTAGTTAACTTCCATTCATAAGGTCATAATCTTCCAATCAAATGCTCAACAGCACAATTTTTCAAACTAACTGAAAGCACTTAAACATTCTTTCATTAAGTAATGAATTACATTGTCTTAAAATATGCATGAAGTACTAAGTTTGTCACAGGTTGAAATCATTCTTGATCTTTGAAGTTGCCTATGGACTGAATCATTCTTAAACCATTAAATTGAGTAATTACGAGAACTGACAATCTTGTGCCAGACTTGCTGTGCCAGATTCTGAAGTGATGCTATTGGCTGTTGTTTTTAACACATATCTCCACAACTACTATGTTATGCAATATTTCTGCTCAGAATAACCAACTGCCAAATTAAACCACTATCCATGTGCCAGACATTAATGGGTATGTGGAGAAATATAAAATAGCCTGTAAATTGCCATGTCACGTTATTTGAGGAGCTATTTGTTGTTCTTTATAGTACTCACTGAAGTCTGACCTCTGTGTATTTTTATGAGAATATTATTGTGCTTTAATTGTGTTATTAATGTTTGTAAAGTGGAAGAGATAATGAATTACACAGAAATCCCATTGACTAATATATATTTTGTGCATAAATGCATTCCCTGAATAAAACTAATAATCTTCCAGTTTTGTTGCGTCATACTTAAATACTGCAATATTTGAAACTATGGTACAAACAATTTTCTAATCAAGACCTTTTATAAATGCAGTCATTTTGCAATATCACAGTCTCAGTGACCACTTCTGCATGGAAATGAGTCTCATATTGCCAGGGAGTTGCATACAGTAGCTAATCTCTTCTTAAGAAGGATATCTGGTGACAGGATAGATTGAGTATTAATATGTGGGACTCACTAAGAGATTGTCCAGCAGTTGAGGCTGAATATACTCCACTGAATTTAAACATATTCAGTTTTTCAATCAAAATGTACATCCTATTGTTTAAAGCGAATAGATAGCTGGTTTAAAGCTTTCTGATGACATTATGTGCCTTCTCATAAATATAATTGGCTTGCATGTCTCCTGCACCAAACCTTAAAAAGAATTATAACACAAAAGTTACATTTGACTAAATAGCCATAACCAGTCATTTCCCATCTTTCAAGGTGCATCATCACCACATGAATTGTCAATTATGCAGATGCATTGCATGTGTTAAGCCTGTGTAATGCTCAGGTGATGGGTGCACACTGTGGGATTATGGATAGCTGTTGAGCGGTTTGTAGTTAAGACTTCCACACTGTCCCAGGACTTCACTCGTACATTCTCCTCAACATGAAGACTCTCCTTGGTGTGCTGGTCCTGTTTGCTGCTGTGCTACACAGTAAGTGTTTAAAAGTATCAAAACGTATCTATCTATCTATCTATCTATCTATCTATCTATCTATCTATCTATCTATCTATCTATCTATCTATCTATCTATCTATTCACAGTATTGTGCAAAAGTTTTAGGCTCTCAAGATGTTTCACAAAAGCATTTGTCTTAAGATGGTTATTTATATCTTCAGCTTTAGTGTGTAAATAGGAAATATAACTGTTAGACTCCCAAACATTACTTTTGTAAATAGAAAAGATTGGAATAGAAGAACAAGGAGCTCTGCAAGAGATGACATTGCCTCCACAGAGACCCCCACTGAACACAGAGTCAGTCTGGGATTACATAAAGAGACAGAAGCAACTGAGACAGCCTAAATAGACAGAAGAACTGTGGGGAATTCTCCAAGAAGCTTGAAACATCCTATCTGCCAACAAACAAGAAAATCCGTGTCCAGGAGAATTGGTGCTGTTTTAAAGGCAAAAGTGGTCATGCCGACTATTGATTTAGCTTTTTTTATGTTTACTGGATTTGTATGATTTTAATTGTTAAATGATAACTATTTATGTCATTATTTTTGAAGACATCCTCACTATGCAACATTTTTCACAAATGCCTAAAATATTTGCACAGTACAGTATATATACTGTACATATATATATATATATATATATATATATATATATATATATATATATATATATATACACATACAGTATATTTGTGTGTGTGTGTTAAAATGAAAACTATAATAAGTATATTTAAATTATAACTTTTTATATTAAATATTATTTAAATATATGTATAAGTCAAATGAGACATTATTTATTGGGTGGTATTGGTTTGCTCTTCATAATAATCTCAGATTAGCTGTGTTGTCTTGTCCGCTGTGTGAAGGTGAGGGACTCAAGTGTTTCACCTGTGTGGCTAATAACCAGGACGAGTGTAACCGGCAGGGGTCTACAGTGTGTCCGGCTCACACAGATGCCTGCTCTACTATCACAGGACCCCGTGAGTACATGCAGTATTCGGACATATGATAGATATTACAGTGCGTTAGTTGGCCACATGGGGGTGACCTCATCACTCTCAACTTTGTTTCTACTGTGATCAAATTTAACAGTTACTACATTTAAGTACAGTAAATGCATTTACCCATTAATCCTCTATAATAATAATAATAATAATAATAATAATAATAATAATAATAGCAAATGCAATAATATTTGTTAACTACAGATGCATTTTACATAATGCATATCCCCCATACAAATGTATTTACAGACTCTGTATTGAGGCTTACATTGCAAAGCCATCAAAATAATCATAAATGAGTGATATTCTCCTACTTCATGTTTTCATTTTACCGAATATATTTTAAAATGGAAGAGACAATGAAACATCTGAACCTTAAGATCTTAACTTTAGCTTTAGTTGAAGTTAACTTAATATTGTGTTTTGTTTATTTTTTCAAATTATTCACAAACGTTTATTTGAGATCAAAACCTCTAAGGGGCAATGCTTGGATTGAGGAAATCTTTCCATAAATGAAGTAATTTGTGGCATCGCTCTAAATCCACCATGTGTTTCCTCCGCTACAGACTCAGTGATGAAGTCATGCGCTTACAAGTCATTCTGTGACAAGTCTCACATGAGCAATGGCGAGATGAAGCTGGAATGTTGCTTCAGCGATGACTGTAATGGCCCTCACCGGTCCCACAGCCACGGGGAGCACCAAAACGCTGCCATGGCCCTGAGCTCCAGCCATGTCCTGCTCATTGCGGTCCTGCTCATTAGAGTGGCTGTCAATTCACTGTAAACCCTAAACACACTGACCTATTTATTGCATTACAGATTAATGTAAACTGTAACTATTAACTGTAAATGTAACTGATAGAAGTGCTTTTGTCTATTGAATGGCCACATTATATGTGCATGTGCTTCTGCTGTTATACATACAAGGTTTAAATAAGCCCTGCTTAGAATGTGTCATTTTATGTTGTATATGAGCTCAAATGAGCATCTACGAAACTAATGAATAAAGTTAATAAATGACAATTTTATTGGCATTATCAAGTCATTGTGCTCCACTGTCTGTCTCTTTAAACAATAGTTTCTATCTATCTATCTATCTATCTATCTATCTATCTATCTATCTATCTATCTATCTATCTGTCTGTCTGTCTGTCTGTCTGTCTATCTATCTATCTATCTATCTGTCTGTCTATCTATCTGTTTGTCTGTCTGTCTATCTATTTGTCTGCCCGTCCATCCATCCATCCATCCATGTCCATCCATTTATCCATCTGTTTCACTCTGCATATCTGTCTTTCCGATTCTATCAGTCTGTCCACATTTCATTTATCTGTCTGCATATTTATCTTTCTGACTGGCTAGCTGTTTGCCTGTCTATTCATCTTTATGATTTTCTGTCTATATGTCTGTTTTCCTATCTGTCTGCCTGCTTGCCTATCTATCTATTCAAATTTCTTTTTGTCTGTCTGCATGTTTGTCAGACTCTATGTCTGTGTATCTGCATGAATCTCTGTCTGTCTGACAGCTTTCCAGTAAATATGGAACAATGCTCACATTACTCCTGTTGAGGAAACATCACACAGACTACAGGGCATCCCCAGCAGAATGACGTCAGTCATGTGGAGCAGACACACTGGGGCGTCTGGGCGTCTTTCAAAATCTGCCAGTCAGGAATGGTTTCAGATTCCAGTGTTGGTGGGAGGCAAGGGGGGAACTCATTTAAAAGTGTCGGAATATTCAGAGGCAGTGTCGCTGCTGCATCCAACTGAGCGTGTAACTTTGCCGAAGACTGTTACTTCACCAGAACAAAGTTTTTTTTTTTTTTTAAAAAAAGGTAAGTGTATGGCTCCAAGCGGTTTTAAATTTATAAACTAGTATTAGGAGTTTTAAATTATTGTTCTATATATGCACATGTCTGTCTCTGAATAGCTAAACATATATCTTGAAATACAGAGGCTGTATTGGAGTGGTTATCATTGATGGATGGATGGATGAATACTAATTTTAAACAAACTTTTGGTTTTCAATACATTAACTTCACCCATCTATAATCAAACTGTCTGTTCTGAAACAATGAAAATTTCATTGTTTGGACAGAGTGATTATGATGTAAATTTCAGTCAATTGTGACTCGTTTACATGGCTAGTGAGATGCTTTAGAATAGAAACCCTTTGGGAAAGGGATTTTCTGAGTCAGAAAATGGGATGTTGTGTTACCAACTTGATGTTGTGCTGCTGAGTAGAGAGATGAAGTGTTCTGAACTTGCATTCAGCAACTGATCTTAACATGATAATATTATGGCTAATAATGGACTAATAATGAGTAGAACATTTTTAATTTCCACTGTTAAAGTGCATAAGGATACAACCCATCAACAATCCATTGTGGATGTATATTAGCTGAGATGTATACTTCTCTGGAATATGTCTTAGAATGGTGGAGGTTATTTCATAAGTACAGGATTTTCTTTAAACTCAAGCCTTCTGGAAATGATTCGGCAGACTTGTTTTTATTCTTGCGTGAAACAAGAAATTATGTGAAGCATTTGGCTTAAGTACAAAGCTGTTTTCCTGAATTTATTTTCATGCACTGAAGCTTTGTAATTTGTTGTTTGATCAGTTACTTTTTACGCATTTTTTAATGCATTTTATTTACTTAAAAAAAAAAATCTGTGGCATTAATAAAATAAAATATCAAGTATTATCATGGGGTTTGTGCCTACCAAAACTTAAATGACGGTGTGTTGGGCTGAGTGGTGGAGAAGGTAAACACTCCAGTCATGTCTTTAATGGCTTCTGGACTAGGGGGATGCTGGGGGCAAAACTGACATGATGAGATGGAGCACAGCATGACCATACATATTCTATGCATTAGTGAAGAAAAGCTTTAGATTATTGTATGATAGTATGGGTATGACCTCAGCATTACAGCATTTGGAGAAGATTATCTGCCTTATGCTTGACATCTTTTCAAAGGTTCAGAGTATCAGAGGTATGCTTTTGTTTCAAACAGGTTTCCCATTTCATGGTCCAGTACAAACATAAGCATTTTCCCTGGAGGAGTGGTGATTGCTGGAAGAAAATTGTAAAAAATAGCTTTCTAGTCTGTGTGAAATGAATAGTGTCTTGGATGTTCAGATAACCAACATATGCTATTTTCCCAAATGTCCCTGTATTTAACTGTACCCTTTGCAACTGCATGTCACATATCCCAACATATTCCTCTTCACCTGCCTTCCAGACTCCAAAGGCTTCACTATTGATCAGCTGTCCTGTTTTAGTCAGTTGATCTATGAAATAGAATGTATCAATTTCCATTTTAACCAGAAATCCCAAGGGTGTAAAAAGGAAATTGGCTTGGTGGTTTAGGTTCACTTATTTTACAGTATCATTGCTAAATTTGTGCTTTCTAATGCTCTTGTAGGTCCCATTGAAAGCATAGCCATGTTGGCTTCTTCTGCATTGTGGTCCTTCCTCAGTCTCTTGATCCTGCTGACCCTGGTTCAGGCCCAGACTCAATCTCAGCAGCCAAAGATTCAGCTGCGCCTTGCTGGAAACAAACGCAAGCATTACGAGGGACGCGTGGAGGTTTACTATAACAACGAATGGGGATCTGTCTGTGATGATGATTTCTCAATCGAAGCAGCCCACGTCGTGTGCCGGGAACTTGGCTTCCTGGGCGCTGTTTCTTGGACACCATCTGCAAAGTTCGGACAAGGAGAAGGTAGGAAAGAAAATGGAGACTGAGACTCCTAAACCATATCGTTAAATTGTATTATAAGCTTATGCTCCATTGAAATCTCTGTTGTGTTCATATTGATTAAATTTTTTAATACCCAATTGTCACGTTTTGGCCATTATGGGTATATGATACCAATCAGACAGCCGTTACCTTAAGGAAAAAGCACAGTATGGAAACAAGATTTAAAATATAGATCAGACATAATCTCATCCTCAGTCTCTTTATAATAGAAATATGATGATCTGCCTCTATAAATCTGTCCAAAGATTGTAAATCTGAATCTGCAGTTCATTGTGTGGGAAGGTTAAAGCCCTGTGGAAGAATGACCACTGGTGTTTCACTCTATTTCCACTTTCCACAGAGTAAGCAAATTCACTCTCAGCACATACAGTATAGTATGTACAACTAATGTGAGAAGAAAAGGATATTCTGTAAGGATTCATACTTGAAAAACTTGTAGCATGTATGACATTTTTATGCAAGGACACTTGTGGAAATACAAGTGTTAAAGCAATGGTCAGTGTTCAATACAAGTTAAGCTCAGAAGCTCCCCCAAAAGAAAAAAACTTCAGCTTGTCTCTCATTTATTAAAAATAAATGGAAGTGAATGGGGCCAGTCTATAAACATTAAAATACATTCTGTTTCAAAAGTATAGTACCATGGAGTAACCATTACACAAATAAACATGATTTTAGTGTGATAAAATCGATAACAAACCTTATCTGTGTAAAGTTATATCCATTATTATAACATTGTTGTCATGACGATGTAACACAGGTAAGCTAATCCCTGTAACCCGGTGAAAGTAAGTTTAAATGACGAGAATTCCCATTGAAGCAATGGAAGTTATCGAAATCTACACATACCCTGTTGAAAGGACCAGTTTAGAACAGCATGAGCAGCAGGCTGGTTTAAGCTGGTCAACCAACATGGCTTTTGTTTAACTTGAGGTTTTACTGTTTAAGCTTGTTAAGCAGCCTGGTAGTGAAACCAGTTTTTAAGCATCACACGCAATGGATCGTCATCCAATACTCAACATATGCTAGTGACCAGTCCAAAAAGCCATTTGGAAAAACCAACACTTGCTTTTTTATTCCTTTTCCCTCAGGTCGCATTTGGCTGGACAATGTCCACTGTACAGGAAGAGAGAAATCTCTAGCTGATTGCCCCTCAAATGGCTTTGGGGTGTCTGACTGCAAACACAGTGAAGATGTCGGGGTGGTTTGCAATCAGAAGCGCATTCCTGGCCACAGGTTCATCATGAAAACACTGAACAACGATGTTGAGGTACTTCAACCTTCTAGATACACATTGAAATGGTTAATTCATGTAAAAAAAATTGACAGGTTTGACATTGCTTATTCATTTGTACTTTTACTGTCGTGAAGTGCAGATGTGTGTTCAAGTAAATCAAGCTTAAGTGTCTGTTGTTGGTATTTGAGTTCAGCACAGAACAACTCTGTCTGACCAAGTCTGTCATTTCTGGTCTCCCAGGCTGGTCTGTTTGCTCATTTTAAAGGGGTTTTGTGTACATTTAATATGGTCTGGCTGAGAGACCCGTTTACCTACCAGCTAAACCAGTTGAACACCAGAATATCTTGGCTGAAAGACAATAAATACTTGCTTGGCGAGGCTAGGAGTCCAATTTAAACCAGCTAAGACCAATTTAAACCACTTAAGACCAGCCAACCAGCTCAGGCTGGTTTAAGATATTGTTTCAAGCAGAATGATATGTTGAAAATTCCTTTTTAGAAGCTGTAGGGTTCAAACAACATAGTCAGGTATGTGCTCCAAAAACCAGGCTGTATCACCAGCAGATTTCCATCAGAAAGACCAGGCCAGAAAGCATTATGAGAAAATTACTGCAAATCTCTTTCAGTGTGTGGGGGATCTACTTTCCTTGTTTTCTTGGTGAACATTCTGCCTGTCATTTTATCTCTTGGCTAAAAGGAAGAGAATGTCTGTTACCACAGGTCACACATTCCTCTCCAAAGCTTGCCACTCCAGAATAGTTTATTAGTGTTCAATTCTGCTTTTATGGTGTGCCAGCTGTCCACACACCCCCAAGTCCAATGGTCTGTGCCAGGATCAGTTAGCTTATTAACTGATAATTGTATATTTGCCATGTTGGTATGGAAACCAAGGTAAGTAGGTTTAAAGATGGGCTCTTGAGAGCAGTCAAAGTGCCTATGGTGTGCTTTTCCATTTCTATGACCCTCAGACTTAATGGCTTTACCACATTGTGCGTCTCTACCCCAGTCCTTCCTGCCACCCCCATCTCAAATCTTTTCTATGGGAATGTTAATGTGATGGAACACTGTGGAGTTGCTGATTAGCAGAAGGAATGACGGCAACACGGAATCCAACTTGACAAGCGAGAATTCTCTATTTACTGTATTAGAAGCAAAAAGGCTGCTTTGGTCTATAGTTTCTGGTTGGTGAGGGTGTAATTTATTTATTCCTATATATGAAAAACAATGCTGTCACTTAGAGGTCACCTCAACTACCAGTCAGACGACAGAGTATGTCTATGAATGGCTGTGAGACGTTAGCTATTGGTAGGTGTAATTGTGAGTTTTCCAGTATGCACATACCAGAGGTCTTGGACACAGGAGCTCCTCTGTGAATCACTTTTGGGTGAATTCTCAAAAGGCTGGTTATACACTGGAGTGACAAGGTGAGCTAAGACAAAACAGTCTGCCCAGATTCCACAGGCTTCTTTCCAATGCCAATGATTTTAAAAGCAAAAACCCATATTTTTTGGGGCATTTTTCACATCAAAGGACAATTGGGCACGCAATAATTCCAACCGTAGACAAAACTGGCAGCTGAACAATATGAAATTCTGTTCAGTGCATCTGTTCACAACAGGGATGCACTGGCAATAAGGAGCAATAGGACGTTCCTCGTGGCCGGTTAAGTAGTGAGCTGGTCCCTCACTGGTCAGACAGCAAAAGGATCATGGAGAACTCCAATGCTGATAAACCATGAGATAATGAGACTGCTTGTTATCCCATTTATTACAAGACTACTTGCCAAATAAATAAATAAATATATGGACATTGATTTGAGTTTGAAAGATTTATTGATCTTACTTGTAGAGATTGCAGAGTGATACGAGTAGTAGGAATGATGACCCATCTGATATCACTTTATCCATGGAACTGTGGATATTATTCAGAAATATCAGACTTCTAGATGGTGCAGTTGACCAATCAGAATCACAATGCATCATAATATCATATTCTCGTCATGTTAGATCATGGTTATTTTGCTCAAAATCATACTGGTATCGGTATTGTATTGTAAAAAATATATGTGTACTGCACGAATTTACACTTAGCCAAATCATGTATTATCACGTGTTGTATACGTCTTTGAGTGATCGGGTGACTACCTGTCTCGAATGCGTCTCAAAGTGCATTTACACAGATCTTTTTGTGAAACCCTTCTAATCAGAAAAATGCATGAGGTGGCAAAATGTAACGCCCTTAGCGCATCACTCACTAACAGACTAAGTAGCTTTCATGCCTAAATGGTATGTTAAAAAATGCTTCCACAAATAATCTCCTCTCCTGCCAAAACTGAAAAATAGCAACACGGAGGTTTTTATGTCAAGTATATACAAACGGCCCTGTTTTAATGTCTGTTTGCTTGCATTTATTTACCTCTCCTGTGTGTCAGTACAGTCAACCGGTGTGTGCTCCAACCTGGAAACACTACCACTTAGAGACCTAAGATAAGGAGAGAGAAGGTGACCGGTAGATGATTGCTCTGTGTTCAGACTTTCATAATAAGGCCTCTATTAGAGTGCACCACAATTACATTAGTTTATTTTTAACATGTAAAGATACACTCTATTGCCCTAAATCACCATTATAACTACAGAACCCAAAAGTGAAGTCATCGTATTTGACTAGCTGGGTTTAATGTCTTTTGAAACATGAGTCGATAAAAGACTCTTTTGTAGATATCTGTTGAAAAACCACAAAACACTTGTTGCTATAATGAATGTTTTTCAAATGATGTTAGTTTTTGGCTGGATTCAAACAGTTTTACACACACAAAAGGATACATTTTCATTAGCCAATGCTTTGATATGCCTGGCATGAAATCCAAATTTTACAAACTACGTTCCAGAATTAGATTTTCAAGCATTTTCTGAAATCGTTATCTTAAAGTAATATTCCGGGTTCAATAAAAGTTAAGCTCAATCGTATTTGTGGCATTATATTGGTTACCATAAATAAAAAAACTGTTCTTACTCGTCTCCTTTTCTGGGTTACTTATAATGCCACTTACAATGGAAGTGAATGGGGCTTATCTGTAAACATTAAAACACTCACTTTTCAAAAGTATAGCCACAAGACGTAGACAATATGTGTTAACATGATTTTAGTGTGAGAAAATTGCTTTTTAACCTTTTCTGTGTAAAGTTATAGCTAATTTTACAGCTTCATTGCCATGAAGATGCAACACTGTTAACTGAAATGATTGTAAAAATATATTAAAATGATGATTTAAACAAAGTAATGAATGTGCTATTATAAAATTTCAAATTTTATATTTCTGCCTTTGAACCCTCCAAAAATTGGCCCCATTTTGCTTTGGGAGGAACAAGTCAAATTTTTTTGTGGTAATCAACATTATGCAGCAAATGCCGTCGAGTGAGCTTGCATTGAACATTCCTTTGACTCTATGTGTGAAACTTCAGCGTGCAACACGTCTTGCATAATTTTGCAATGGACATTAATTAAACGAATCATGTGGCTTACTGTGGAGAGTTATGCTAGTACATATCCAAGTGATCAAACAAAAAAAGGCAGAAAATCTTATATACTACGTTCAAGGAGGGACCCAAGCCAAATCATATACTAGAGACTTGATGTCAGTATCACAGAGACTTGGGGGTGGGCTCTTTTGACATGGGCTAGTAAGCCACCACCCAGCAGCCACCCAGAACATGCTAACATATCCCTAGTAACAACATAGCAAAATGCTTAAAACCACTCCTAGCATTGTGGCATTGTTTTGCACAATCGAAATGTACTACTGAGTATCTAGTTGATGTTTTTGCTGTAGTATTATGATCATGTAATTAAGTAATTAAGATAATGATCTGATTGTCATTTTTAATCAGTTTGCCTTTTTCTCAGTTTTCACACCATATTATTTGCCACTTAAACATAAAATGTTTGGACATTTAGTCCTCATCACATGCTGCTAATTGCAGCTGGACACTTAATTTATAGTCTAAACTTATAAGACACAGCGATCAAAGACAGACTCACGGAACAGATAACATAGGGAAATGCATAAAGAGAGTGAAGGACATGTTTTGTATTCTTTTAAACATTCAGTGGAACAGATGAATTGCTTATCGTTGGGTAATCAAATTAATCACCACCACACACAAGTTGCCACAACACATGGAAACAATCGAGGGCCAAGGAGTGTTTACCATATGTTCTGAGAGTGCTTCCTTGGTTTGAATTCATGTAAATGTTGCAGTTAATCAGCTAATGATTATAGAATTCATTTACTTTCATATTTGTAAAAACCAATGCTTTCCTACCAAAGCATCTACAGAATATAAATAATGTTATTGGCAAAAACCAGGACAGACAGCTGAGAGTACACAATGCTTGCTTGATAAGAACTTAAACAACTTATCATACAATACAACCTAAAATGAAATATATTCAGTAATTATAGGATTCATGTGGTCATGAAAAACCTGTAAACATCAGGACTGATCTCTTGAACATTGTCAGGTCATGTTCAAGAGGCAAAATGACAGAACTTAAATATGATAAATTGCTTATAATGGATTTCTCTGTGTCATGGTAATTGATTCGAATTTATAGTAATCTCCGGCCAAAAGCATGCTTTTAAGTTAACAAGCCAGCGACTGAGTGAACCCTCAGTCTAAATGTATACCAAAAAGGTCATAGTTCAGGATTTTCCACCAGGGCAAAAGGTGTTAGCTTTCTCGCACATTCCATTTTCCCCAAGAGTGGGAAACTCAAGATACATTGTGATTTCTAGACAATTAAAAGCGGTCAGATTCAAAACCAGGACACCATAAAAGAGGGGTCAGATATGAGGTCAGGATGTTTTATGTGATTATATGGGAAGGAGTTAATTTGGTTTGGAACAACATTAGGGTAAATGATAACAGAATTTTAATTTTTGGGAGAAAAACACCTTTATTTTAAGAAAATGAAACAGGGCTATAAAAAAGTTTTACACTAGACGTCAACAAGTTGACATTCTCAGGTTCACTCCGAATTCCCTATTCTGAGTTATTGACAAGCACCATGTCCCAACAGATATTTTTCCATCAATTCAATTGTGTTTTACTGTGAGATTTTTTCTGCGGTGTGACTGAAACCATATTTTGTTAGCAGCCTCAAAGACACAGGTTCTGGTCCAATAGAAACCCGGAAGTAATTGCATTAACATAAACAATGATGCGCAATTTGAAGGTTACATTTTCACTCTAAAATTGCATTTTTACTCCACTGATGGTCAGGTTTAGGGTTGGAGTTTGGGTTAGGGGGTAGAATTTATCAAATATGCATTCCTGTTGACTGTATCACATGATTTTCAATTAAAAATACAACTCACTTTTGGCACCACTCTGTGGACAATTCACTCAGAAATGTGAGCTCACACAATCTCATAGGTTTAACATTACTTCCAGCTTCGGCCACTGGGGTTAGTGGTTCAAATTTCAGGAAGTTTGACCCATTCACAGACCCATTTAAGCCACAGAACATTTGACCTACTGTTGCTGAATTCACAGCACGATCAGTCTGACTGACAACCCATGACAACATTCTGTTAACCCATTGAACAGACTGTACTTTAGTCCCTCACAGCCATGTTCTCATTCACATCAAATTGAATGTGCCATCTAAGGTTGTTTAAGGCTGACTAAGGTTCATATTGTTTTACTAATGTTTTGTAATAGTGACTAGTTGTGTTTGTGCTTTTACTTAAATGTATTGTTGCTCATACTGTCTTTCTAAAACCATTCCCAACTCTTGAGAATCCAAGACTTGTTCAGACCAGTTCTTTTGACCAACCAACCACAAACTGTTCAAAATGTTTCTGATTCATGCAAGCTGAGCCTTGTGTAAAGACTCTTCAGGGCTGAGCGTAAATATGCCCAAAGATGCTCTGTGAAATGAGAGTTCATGGGTCACGTCAAGTTGGAGCGTTTCCTTGGAACTGACTTGTTCATGGGACCCTTGTGACCCTTTTTAGCTTTGAATGAGTTCACCCTCTTTCTCTTTTGCACACACATAGTCGTGAGTGCAGTCCTGACACAAAGCTGACCCTGAAGACAAAAAAACTGTCTGAAAATAGCATTTCTCTCAGACAGACAGTTGTAGACTGCCTGGGTTTCGAGTGGTGGTGTGAGTATGTGTTGGGTTGGCGACACTCCGATACGATACTAAGCATGTACAGGTAATATATTTTTAAAAATGTCCTTAAATAGAGTGAAACAAAACCGACTTCTTTTATCTGAAGATAAAAGGGGCCACATCATGTTTTTCTTTAATCTTATAATGTTGTACTTTAATGTACTTAAGGGCCGTTCACACCACATACGTTTTTCCATCTGCACTCTTATTCTATTATTCTTATATTTATGTATATATATATATATATATATATATATATATATATATATATATATATATATATATATAATTGACAGACATCTTTGACCATTGCATTGTGCCCAGAAGATTTTTCAGCGTCTTGTATAGAAGCACCGTGTTTTTTGATGTCATGCCAGGAAAAAAAAAATGTCAATTTTTCAAGCGCATCTCAAGACACCTGCGTTATGTTACATGCAATAGGTTTTTTGTTAGTGCAAGAATGCGGTCAGTCTGAATGGCCCCTTAGTTATAGTTTGGGGTTCATTAAATCTGACAAAACCTCCCTTAGGATAGTTCGTAGTGATTATAATTAGCTTTACATTTTATATAATCTCCATTTAGGTAGTCTACATGTGTTTACATGCTGAACATTTGCGCTCAGTGTTTTTCATTCAGCCCCTAACGAATATTTCAAAGAAGATATTGATATACAGTACCATATGCCAAACTCCTAAAACCATCCGCCCTTTACACTCTCTTCCCTCTTTATCCTTTTACTTCCTCAGTAGGTGTAGAAACGGTCTTTGCTCCTTTGAACTTTCCTGTTTTTCTCAAAACCACAAACCTTCTCCATCAAAAAGCCTCTTCACACAAAGTTTCCAAACAGGCACGTGGAAGGCCAACGTGAAACACGTGGCAGGAAGTGAATAATAGAGGAGAAATGCCCAGTTGATTTTGACCACGCACCAGACACATCACCTCTCCCTCATTCACCTCATAAAGCCATACGGAGTAATAATAACAGCAAGTAAATATTTGTGTGGATGTGAAATGAAGGTGGTTCTGTCCAAGCTGGCATGTCAACCAGAGAGAAATGTAGGAATGTCTGGCATACGAGCCACCCCCCACCCCATTCAGTCTTGCTGCTACTGTGGACCTCCCGATCTTAAATGCTGTCATATTTGCCCACACTTTCTTGCTTATAGGAGTTACTGTAACCCGTTACCTGTCTGTACGTGTATGTCTAGAACATGCAAGTTTATATGAGCTAACAGAAAGCATTTACAGTGAAGTATCAAAGACCTCTTTGTGCACACATCATAATGGTGAGGAGATTGAATGAATGATATATTGCATTCTTTCTTTCTTTAAAAAATAATATATTGAGGTTACAGTGAGGCTGTGGCACGGTGGAGGGCGGGGCCGGGTCGTGATCCCACACACCCGGTCCCGTATTAGGCTAATCAAGCCTTCGAGAGGGATAAAGGCCGTTCGCAGAGGATGGTGCGAGAGAGAGAGAGATCCTTACGTACATGTCTGTCGTCCTATGTGTTTGTCTTTTGAGTTCTACATTAAACCTTTATTTGGATGTCAAGCCGGTTTCTCGCCTCTTCCTTGCCCGTGAGGGCGAACTTCTTTACAGAGGAACTTACAATGGTGAATGTGACCCATTTTGGAGGGTTTAAAGGAAGAAATGTGAAGCTTATAATTTTATAAAAGCACTTACATTAATTCTTCTGTTAAAACAGAAGAGTAACGTTATCATAATTTTTACAGTCGTTTTTGGCATTCACGTCCATTGTAAGTGCCTCACTGTAGGGACAAGTCAATATTCATTTTTGTGGCAATCAACGTTATTCCACAAATGCTTTTGATTGAGCTTAACTTGTATTGAACCAGGAATAATATTTGAATGACACAAACTGGTACCTGGCTAAGCTGTGTCTGACACCAAGCAGTATTTCTCTTCTATTTTGTTTAGATGAGTCTTCTCTTCTATACATTGCATTGGGTATAGAGGTCTGTTAGCTGTAATGTGCTTGGTCCATTACATTGCTTTTATTGGGCAGACACTTATATCCAAAGAAACTTGTAGTGCATTCAAAATACATGTCATCAGTATGTGTATTGCCTGAGAATTGGACCTTGGCATCGCTAGAGCTATGCTCTACCAGTTGAGCTACAGGAACACAAAAATAGATTTGATGTAATTTTATCTGCAAACCAGATTTGATTCCCATTCAGATTTTTAGGCATGCATTAAACTCTCTATTTTATAATTAAGCACAACGGAGCCAGTCTTCTTTGGCATCTACAAAACATTACCAGGAATTCCCCCAAAAGACAAACCTTTGATTGAAGTCCAATCTTGAAGGCTCCTGTTAAACTTGTCATCCTATCAGTCAAGAAGATTACAACATTGTCCATTGTTGATCAATGCATGTCTGGTCTTGGGCCAGCATTTTGTCACGACTTGCTTTTTTTCAATTTACTCTTCTATTCTGAGAACATTCTCTCTTAGGCTTGTATTTCATCACTTTAAAGCTGCTGTATTCAGGATTTTTAATGTTTGTTGTATCAAATTAAATTTTGTATATACAGATGGCGGAGAAATTCCTTTTTATGTGATGTCCCTGCTCATAAGGATGTATAAACATTCCAACTGTTTTTATTTTCATTGACATATAGCAAGTTCATGAAAGGCACCAATGTAGCTGCACCATCAAAGTAAATCAACCTGTTGGAATTCTTATATTATCTGAGACTGATCAAACAGGATGTCTCTTAGGTGTAAAAATAAATTGTGGAAGATGTTTGGTCTGGTCTGGTCTCTTTAGGTGTAGATCATGTTATAAGGGAATAGGTGTGGGCTCTTTCTCACAGCTGGCTCGGTGACCCCCGCTCTCACCCTTACCTTGGACACAAAGTTCTTTGTTTTCCTCCAGACTTCCTATGCTAAAGCAAACAGTGATGTGTCTGATTTGAGAGCCCACTTCATCTGTGCCCAACCCATTAGTCTGGCCTTTATATAGTAATATTTACATTAAACTCAAATCTTGGTCTCTCCACATATAGAGAAATTAATTTTTTTTCCCAGTCTGTGAGGCCGCCACTTTCCTTTGGCTTTATCCTGCAGGCCAACATCTCTCTAAATTACAAGCCACATTCTCTGCCTTTTCCTGGATTATGTTTACCTTGATCAGTTGAAACTTGTCCAGTGACCACATTCTTGTTGGTTGTGAAACACTATGGGCACTACACTACATCTGAAACATACCTAATAGTTGATATCATTGCAAAAAGCCCTTGTACGGTTATGTGAGGGGTATTTGTTGGAGCTAAATAATATTCCTTTGAACTCAATAAATGATTGTATCCTTTTTATATCCCTCCAAACAATAAGAATGTTCTGCATTTCTGTGGTCTGGATCCTATGAATTGCTTGGATGCAGATTAATTTGTCGTTCCAAAGAAAGTTAATTGGGCTACCTTGTACAGAGCCAAACAAACCCAACTGACCATGAATTTCTATGCTAGTCCAAGCTAGTTTATGATGGTTAGGTGTTGGTCTACCTGTATCTTGTGCACGAGTATAGCCAGCTGTCGATCATGCAACTTAGCTGGTGAAGATGGCAAATCAGTATGGTCTTTCTTGTGAAACTTCATGCCAAAGAAATCTAAGATAACCACCACAAGACTGCTTAAGAAGATATTGAGAGCATTTCTGAAGACTTTTGTCAGCTGAAGTGATATTTTTGGTAATATTTCTACTTTGAGCTTGTTTTAAACCATATATGATCAACCTTGTCAATTGTGATCCATCTCCTAACTGGCTCCTCAGTTTGGCAACTCAAATTTCACTCTGAAGAACCCATACATATCTTCTGCTTACCGATCTACTGTATATGTACGGACATTTTGACAATATATCAGCCAGATCTGATGAAAATTTTTGCGGTTTTGAGGTGAAATGTCCACTTAGTGGTGTCAAAAGCGAGTTAAAATGTCTCCCAAACTGGTTATATCTGTCTATTGACTGTTAAATCAACAAAACCAACCTACTGTACTACCTAAACCTAATCGATAGTGTCATAAAAAGAAAATGTGCCATTAAAAAAGCAATTGCTGAAGCAACCATATAATTTTGTGGTGCTTCTATGACACTTTCCACTCATGTGTCAAGTCACACGCTCAGCAGGACTCGATCTTCTGTACTTTACATCGCAAGTACAATGATCTATAAGTTGAGCTACTATGCAGTTAAATCACAAAGGAACAAGCTTGTAAATGTAGTTGGTTATGTAATGAAAATGTTACAATTTATAATTTAAAATCATTTTGCAAACATGTAGGTAAAGTGACATGATTCTCTAAGATTAGGTTGCAATATATTCACTTATAAATATTGATAAGAGTTACCAAGACAATGTTGACCATTCATGGAATGTAAGCGCTCTTTTGTTGATTCCTCCTTAGACTCTAAAAGAAAGGGTAGAAGAAATCCGTGTGAGACCCATATCATCCCACCTCAAGCGCATACCCATCACAGAGGGCTACGTGGAGGTGAAGGCCCACGGAAAGTGGCGACAGATCTGCGATGAGGAGTGGACCCCCATGAACAGCCGTGTCGTCTGTGGAATGTACGGATTCCCTGTAGAGAAGAAATACAACAACAAAATCTACAAGTAAGGAAAAGCCACTTTTCCCATAATGAACTCCAGAACGAAACCACAAAACTAGTTTAAAATCAGATCTACTGTGTCCTACATATCAGTACTGTACTGCTTGGAAAACAAACAGACAAGAAAAAAAAAAAAACAGAGACAGAGACAGCATGGTGTCCTGTACAGTATAAAGAAAGAAAAGAAAGCCACATGGAGAATTTGAGGTTTCCCCCAAAAGTACCATTAGCTTACTCTGCAAGAGATATTCTATTGTCCTCAGATGCATGATCTCCCCCCTGCCCCTATAGTGAATCATTGAACCAGATTGTTTCCCAACATAACTGTTCTTGGCCTCTTCCCATCTCAGAGAGAATATTGTGTTAACACTGTTATGCTGTTAAGATCATTTCACTGCAGAAATGTCTTTAAATTATGTTATGTTTTTATAAAGGGGCCATTATATAAATGTATAGTAGGCCTACATTGTGGTTATAACACACTAAATTCTTCATCCACTTAATAGCCAATGCCCATATTTATGCATACACGTTTATATATATATATATATATATATATATATATATATATATATATATATATATATATATATATATATATATATATATATATATATATAAACGTGTAAGCATAATTATGGGGGGTCAGCATCTAAAAAAATGTGTCTCATTTCTTCATTCGTTTTTATGCATATTTCTAAATCAAACCACATACTAATTAAAGCACCGACTTTCGTTCCAGTCGGTTCTTTTCAGTGAATTGGTCAAACGGGCTGCAAAACGGTCTGAATCGATTCGTGATTCAGTACAATTAGTTCAGATCGCTCTCTCATTGAATCATTTGGAGCGGTTTCTCACGCAGTAAAACAGTATCGGGGAATTTATTAATACAGCGCTGGATACACTGTAAAATTACCTACCGTCAACTGAAACAAAATGCTGTATTTTTGAGAGGTAACTTTTAGATACTTTAGCTAGATTTGTGTCATGTGAACAAGGGGCTGTTCAAACCGAACGCTTTTTGCATCCGCTCGCGCTGTTTTTCCATCGTTTTCCATGTAAACATTCACTAGATGGATGTCTTTTGACAACTGCGTTACTTCTCACTTTGTTTTTAGCATATCTCATGGGAGCGCTGCATTTTTAGACGCCGTGTCAAGTAAAAAAAAAGAAAAGTTCTTTAACTGATAAAAATGCATCTCGAGGCATTCTGCGCTATTCGTTGTGGTGCCTTTTGCTGCTTCTTTTTTGCGCGCGAAACACGCCTGTCTGACCTGCTACTGGAAGAAATGCTTTAGCCAATAGTTACATGAATGCTACTCATACGATAAATCGAGAAATTAAATACATGCTTGTTATCTCAAAGTCACCAGAATTGAACGCCTTGTTGTTTTTTGCATAACAAATCTCACAGGGGAGCATGTTCCGGAACCCCCCCCCCCCCAAATATAAGGATTAATAGGCAGATTTAGAGGTCTGCGACAAGGTTTGCAACTAATGAAAAAATAAACAGGCCTACCGATCTTGTTTCGCTCTCTCGCTCACAGACACGCACGAACCTATGGCACGAACGGACGAGTTAGGGGCCGTTCACACCGAATGTGTTTTTGCGCACGTCTGTTCTTTTTTCCCCATTGATAAACACATGCTGGGCTTTGAAAATGTCTTTGACATTTGCACCGTGTCTCGCTTTTTCTTCAGCGTCTCGCGCAAGACTGGCACTGTTTAAACAACATTTATTTTCAGCTCTGTTTCGTTCGTTGTGCTGCGTCTACGTTGTTTATAGCGCATTTGTCACAAAGATTCAACAATCTCAACAAGTTCAGGCTGCATAGAGGGCACTGTTGCATTGTTTCATATTATTCCAGATTTTTCTGCACCAGGTAAAGTTTCAGCACATAAACGGTAAGGCAATGCTTTTTCCCCTTCTGCTGTAGTGTAGTAAGGTGCTACTGTGCCTTGTTAAAACTGTGTATGTTTACTGTTACTATATGCTAACATAAATACAGTTGTTTACTAGGATAAGAAATGAGAAGGTAAGCAATTACGGGTCGTGCTCGGGCTTAAAATCTGAAAATATCGTTCAGGACCGGTAGGATTGGGCCACATGGTCTCGGGTTCGGGTTTCATTTTAAGGCCTGTGCAGACCTCTATGCAGATTTCTGTGCCTCCCCTCTGATTAAATCCTGCAGGCCCCCATGGTAAAATATGAAACATTTGAACAACTCCACCCACACAAACACACATGTATGTACAATGGACTAGGATTCAGCAATTAATTTACGTCATTACCTAATGACTTCACTAGTATGTGTTTGTAACATCCTGGTGCTATGTTATTCATGCTCAAACATTCAAATTAAGCCATTTGTGAACGCATATTGCTGTTTATTGCATTTTATTCAATTAAGATACAATAACAATGGTGTTTATTTTCAACAGTGTTTCATTCTGTAATCCTGCATGTATCTTGGATGAGTTTACAACATTAAAGTCTTGCAACAAAAGCACCCAATACAGACACTGATGCACAAATGGGAATATGTTCTATGTGTCTAAAGCATATAAAGAGAATAAACTAGTCTTAATCGACTCACAAGAAGCATGTTTCATAATATGCATGCGTAATAAAAAAATAGTAAACTTAATTTACATCTCTCAACTGAAAAGTTTTTGCATGTTTTAAAAAAACATTTTTTTTTTTATAAAACTAGTCATAATTTCCATAATGTTTAGTTTGTTATTAAAGAAATTTACATTTGCCTCAGGCTCATTTATGTCCTCAGTACACGCATATTCATAGTAGGCCTATCAGCATCTCACTCAGACTCTTTTGCACACTTTGAAAATTTTTGGACCTGCTCATTCTTTTTGAGTCAAACACGACCGAAAAGCTGACTTTTGATTCTGCCTCTAGGTTTTAGTCATTCATTTCGAACAGGTTCTTTGGCAAATATTCTAGTAACTTTTAAGAGCCACCTAGCCTGTGAGTTCAACTCATTCATTTCAAACTCTGTCTTAGGGTACTAGCGGTCTACATTTAGTGTAATTTTACAGAAACATACATCTGAAGGTTAGAAATGTTTTATTCGGCAACCATTAACATCTCAACACAAGTCTTCAGTAATCCTCTGCAAACTTCGACAGTTAATGGGACATGCTCATTTAATTCCAAGTCGACAGTTTGACCTGTTGCATAGCCAGTAGCCTACAGTTTCAGCTGTACGTCTTGCATCATTAACCTGAAACTCAAGTTTGTAGTCAATCAGCTCAAAATTATTTGTTCCAGAATCAAACATAACTAATTTGCACTTAACATTACTGGTATAGAACCATATATTTGTTTCCCAGCTCAGGCAGCATTTGTCATCAACTTGATTTTTGCCCACAATCTCTAGAACTTCCCCCCCGCTTCACACCAACCCACACATGAGTTCCAGATAATTTGTAAGTAATATGGACATTAAAATAATGGGCATCTAAAGGAGGGTATTATGCACAATTTTTCTAGTTCACATCTCTGGTGGAAAAAGACAAACGTTTTGGCACCAAGACCTTCCACAAGGTGAAATACCGAACCTCCACATAACAGAGGGTATATGAAATAAGTGAAATTGTGCTGAATACATGTATACACCCACTGAACTTAAGTGCGGTGTGGAAATAACACTTTGATTTAAGTGACCACACATTGAACTATGGCTAAAAGGGACACCACTTTTACTGCTCAGAAAACAAACCGATTACAATAATTTGTCCTAGTCATTACCCTGCTTGGTAAGAGAGTACAAGGATACATCTAAAAGTCAGCCAAGGTTACAGTTCCTCCCAAACTACAGTAAGCAGCATGAAAAGGAAAAGCTGGATCATTCTTGCTTTATACCCACGTAACCCCATCATTGCCGCTTGTAGCCATTTTATACCATATTTCGTTTTGAGTGTGCAGTACAAGGTGACCCCGCACCAGATTTATCGTAAAAGCTGAATATGCAGCTTTATTTAAAAAAAAAAAAAAAAGACCCCCCCCCAAACAAGTCAAAGATTTTTTTTTTTTTTTGTGAAATTTATTAAAGAGTCTGGAATTACAAAACATGCAGTATTTTGACACAAGAATTTACAAGATCCACTAGCCCTTGACCATAGAGTAGTATCGGCTTGAGCTATAGGAAGGTTGAGAAATAGGAGTAGTCTCTCCAGACACTGAATCAGATCTGCTCAAGATCGCAGAAGGCAAAGAGGTACTGAATGACTTTTGACCAACGCTTGGCTTATTAGGCATCAAATTGGATACTCGCTGTGACCCACTGGAGAAAATCTGGGATGGAGTATATTGACTGGCTACTGATGTTCGGGTCACTTTGACTAGCTGGCTGACATCTGACTGGGAATCAAACCCCCTTAGTGCCGGAGATGAACCGGAGAACATAGCAGCTTGATCATGCAAGTCCAGCGAGGGAGTTAAATTGGAATCTGTGGGGCATTGCAATGAAGCAAAGGGACCAGACATCTGGCTATTGGTTACCAATGAAGGCACTTCAGATGAGGCGAGAAGTCTAGAGGGTCTCTTAACTACACCAAAGAGACTCTGGGACGCGGAGATAGGGGTCTTACCACTCTGGGTTAAAGAATTCACAGGAGTGCTCAAGGCATATAGAGGAGAAAACCCACTGGGAGGCTGAGAACGGTGAGGTGAAAAGCTGCTCTGCAAGGCATCTGCACCAGAGGTCTGAATACCATGCATCCAATTCCAAGCTGAAGACTGCAATCTTTGAGGCATTTTGCTCGGAGATGAAGGGGATACACTTGGGGTTAGTTGATAGTATGGTCTGGACATGGGTACGCTTGCATGCAAGGAAGATACAGAGGCAAGCTGGCTAGTGGGGTTTTGGAGCTGGGCAGATGGACCATTTGTAGAACTACTCCCCTGCACAGACATAGGACCACCAAAAACTGCCAGCTGACTGCCAGACTTGCTCCGAGAGCCCAAATCATATGGACTGGAAGAGCTTGGATCACTGGAAGACTGGGTAGAAACACCAAGGGGTGTTGAACCATGCTTTTCATATGCAGAGGATCCTGGGGTATACTGATTAGAGGTGCTTTGAGACTGGGGAAACAGACCACTGATACCACCACTTCCTACATTCTTGGAGATCAATTGACTGGGGCCTCCTTGTGAGGACAGGGAAGAGAACATGCTGGGAGCCTGAGAGGTTTGAGAAGGTGAGCGGCTTGGGGATGCAGCTGCATCAGGTGTCTGAAAACCTTGAGTGGAGGCTGAAGGCTGCCATCTTTGAGCCATTTGGGTCTTGGACAGGGAGTATGCACGAGTTGCTTTGCTCTCCTGGCTAACACCTTGGGGTGATGACAAAGGCACATACAACGATGGAGACCCATAGGCAAATTGACTTTTGGTTCCTTGAGGCTGGGGTGAGGGGTCAAAATAAGTGCTACTCCACTGTAATGGAAAGGAAGTGGAATCTGAGGGAGTGTCTGAGCTGCCTGGGAAGGTAGAAGTATACTGCCTACGTGAACTGGGAGCAGTGGCAGACTGGCTGAAGACACCTTGGTGTGGGAGCACTGAAGAGCTTGCAAATTTACTAGGGGGTGCAGGAGCATATCGACCAAAGGCTTCTTGAGACTGGGGAAATGACCTACTATAATAGCTACTCCCTCCCTGGGAGGATACAAACTGACTGGAACCTGTCTGAGGTGGCGAGACAACCTGTGATGTTGATGGGAGTTGACTAAAAGCCTGATCACTTATGGGCTGGCTAGAAACACCAAGGGGTGAGGAACCAGGCTTTGTATATGCAAGATACCCAGAGTCAAGCTGGTTAGGGACCCCTTGAGATTGGATGGAGCCACTGTAAGGACTACCCATTCCCTGAGAGCTGCCTTGGGAGGCAGGGGCATTTAGATTGGAGCTTAAAACTCTGGACTGGCTAGAAACGCCTAGCGGAGAGGACACGGGAGCGGTTACATATCTGGTAGGGAACACCAGGGCATACGGACCAGGGACACTTTGTGTTTTGGAATTGTGACTTCCTCCTTGCACAGGACTACTGGAAAGGGTCCATTTAATGCCAGGGCTACTCAGAGCACTTGATATATACGGACGATGAGAACTCTGGTCACTGGTGGACTGGCCAGAAATCCTAAGGGGAAGAGTACCTAGCTTGCTGTACATGGTAACTGGGGAATACGGACTAGACCTGCTTGGAGACTGGGGCAAACCACTGTAGCTTCCACTTCCTCCTGGTGAGAGAACCGGCCCAGAACTGATCCAGGAGAGAGCAGACTCTGGAGCATTGGGAGCAGAACCTTTGGAAGGGACACTCCCTTGGGTGTCAGTTGATTGGGAGCTCAAACTATACATGGTCCAAGAGCTTTGGTTGCTGTAAGACTGGCTGGAAAATCGTGAGGGAGACTCTTCCATACCCTGAGAAACTGAAGCGGAGCCTGGAGCAGAAAGCCTTGACAAACGGTCAAGAGAGACACTACCCTGATTGTATAGCACAGGAAAAGCAGCTTCTGCTGATTGGGATCTGGAGCTTTCCGGAGAGCTGGTTGCATGCAAACTATCGGAATTTTGATAACTGGCGCTCCGGTCAGTAGTGGACTGCCCAGAAACACTTAGAGGCCAGGAACCAAGCCTAGCATATGTAGGGTAACTGCTACTTCCTTGCAGAGTCGAAACAACTTGACCAGAAGTGCTTGTGGATTGTGACCCAGAGCTGCTCTGTGATGTTGAAGAGTACGGGCTTTGGAGACGCTTGCCACTGGTCAATTGACTTGCAATGTCCTGAACACTTGAACCGGAGGTCCCCTGGGGTTGTAGGAGTGATTTAAAACTGCCTGCATGCTGTTCTTGAGATGGGGCAAAGAAAGCAGAAATAGCACCACTTTGAACAGGAGACATGGATGGCTGGCCACTGGAATCACCACCTTTCACATACTGGGACAACTGAGAAAACTTGGACCCGCTTTCCTGGCTACTGTCAGGGAGCACATTAGAGCCCACTTCAACAGGAGAGATCCCAGTCACTGAGGCCTCTAACACAGAAGACTGGGCTGCACAACCAGAGGAATTGTGAGAAAGGTGACCCCACCGAGGGTGGACACGTGGATAAGCCCCAACTAGAAGACAAACAGATTTCTCATTATAAATAAAATGTTAATGAATTGAAATAGGTGTATAATGTCTTAAACAACATTCCCACTTCAATTTCTCACCTTTAAACTTAACAGCATTACTCCAAAACAACAGGAGAGTCACTAGAAACCTACAATTAAAAAATAAAATTTCCCTTTTATTACAGCACTTATAGGATTCCTCAAAGACACATAGAATAAACAGACTTACCTTTTCCACCCCTGATCCATAGCAGGAAAACTAAGACACCAAACAATTTTCTAGTTTACCTTTTCAGAGCACCACTTCATCACCACACTACAAGTACACATAGCATATGAGGTGAATGTCTTTTATAGGCCTTTAATGGTCTAATCAGATCGAAAGACTAATCACATGACTAATTACTTGAAACAGGTTTCACCTGGGATTGTGACTGGTTTTTAATGGATGAACAATGACAGTATTTGCGCCAATATAATCACATTGCTCAATTTAGCTGTTATTTAGAAATGAGTTAAAAAAATATTAAAAACATCCTGAACAAAGCAACAACATTTCTAATTTTTATTTGGGCTCAAAGCTCATCTTTCAAAATTGGCTTCATTTTCTAAATGCTCTAATACCCTCTGCTGATCAGTCTAAGCAGTGCCAGATTTGAACTTTGCAATGTCTATATTAGGCTTCCTCGTAGACTATATAAAATATATAATGTTTTGTTCATTTCAAAACATTTGTCATGTATGTGACTGTAGTTCTATGACTGGCGAGATACCTTCATGTCTCACTTTTTGCTGAGAATCCAGTATAAAAGCTGTCACCTTAACATTTTTCGATGACATGGTAATGTATAAATGTCCAACATGCAAGTCTTCTTGCTGTGCCGAGTGACGGGAGGCTCTGGCGGTCTTCTGCCTGTGATAGAACCACGGTTACATATGTAACCAACATTCTATTTCCTTAGCTCCAGACTGCCAGAGGACACTACGAGGGTCCATTGCTTTAGCGACTTGCCAAATGTCAAATATATTACATTTACATTTATGCATTTGGCAGACACTTTATCCAAAGCGACTCACAGTGCATTCAAGGTATACCTTTTATTAGGATGGATGTACCCTGGAAATCAAACTTATAATCTTGGTGTTTTTGGTGCCATGTACTACCCATTGAGCTACAGGAACTATATTCTATATTATATTACAGCAATTATACTCTTTACCATTATGCTAAGTATTGACTTGATTCCTTCAACTATTTTGTGAAAAACAAGTCACAAAGAGATAATTGAATTAAAATTATTTAGAATATTTTGACATTTTCCATTGAATCAGTTATGCATGCATGCAGTAATGTGTTGGATATAAAAATCAACACAGAAAGCATTCATATGAACACTCAAATTGCAAATCTACTGTGAAGATGGTGATTGATGACTCACATTTCCATCACAAGGGCATCTGGTTACCCAGCACTATTTTGTAAACAATTTAGAAGTGTACTATATTAAGCCAGAACTTTATAAAAAGAAGTGTAAAAATTTCCAAAGAGCAAGTCTGTTCTTTGACAGGGCAGTGCAGTAAAACATATAAATAATTGACCATAGTCCATCGTATGCTGTAGTAGGTGTTGGCGATATACTGATAGACACGACTTGACCAATAATGATTTAAAATGCAGAAGCAAAATAAAAAAGTCCAATTTCTGAAGCAATTTTATTTCCTACTGCTACCAAGACTACTTAACCACGTGTCAGTTTGACTTCTTGGCTGGTTTTGAACCACGGTCTATCAGGTGAGCTACTGTGTAAGCTGAAAGGGTTGGAATAAGTGTATACACAAAAATTGAAGAACATATTTACATATGAGCCCATTATTATCCCATAATATTATTATATTTATACACAAATTACACAGAAGGAAAGGCTCCTCATTATCATGGTTATGTCAGTGTGCTAGTCTTAAATAATAGTAATATAATAATAAATTACAGTATTTATGAAAAATAAATACTAGCTGAAACACATCTTGACTGTCATGTTCACTGTTGTCTTCTGTTTTTGTGCTGTTATGTTGAAATTCCTGTTTGGTTTTTGTAGTCCTTTGTAGTTTCTTTCTCTGTGAAGACAGAGAGGATCTACGTGCAGCTTTCTATTAAACAAAAAAACTCAGAATAAAGAAAACAACTGGGAACTTGGCACAAAAACTGCAAAACATATTAAATATGAAGTAACAGACAAATAGACAGGGGGAAACAAGGGCTTAAATAAACTAGGGGAAACAAGGAACACCTGGGAAAACAATCAGGGAAAGGGAACCAATCAGGGGAAAACCAGTGAGAAAAAGAAACTACAAAAACAAAAGACAACAGTGAACATGACATTGACACTAACTACAACTGCCACTGTTGATATAAAATGAGGTCTAATAGATTCTACATTAAGATTATTTCATATGAAACTATAACATTTTGTCAAAATATTACAGTTACATTTACTCATGTAAAATCCTGAAACAATTTTGTAAAGGTGATGGAGTGTAATTTATTTATTTATTTTGGCGCAGAGCACAGTTGCTCTTTTCCTCCTCAGTGCTGTTTGGCATGTCAGGGCTGATACTGTTTGAGATGTTCGAATTGACAATCTCTGTAACACTTTGAACTAGAAAAGTCTCACTAGAATTTAAATTGGTCACATCAGTTTTGATATCTGGCTTTAGCCAAAAGTTACATGAAGGCCACTCATACTCGAGAAAATAAATAAATGCTTATCTCAAAGTCACCAGAATTGAAAACCTTGGTGTTGCTTTTTGCAAAACAAATCTCAGATTTAGAGGTCTGCAGCCAGGTTTGCAACTAATGAAAAAATTCATAGGCTTACCGATCTTGTTTCGCGCAAGCGTTCTCGCTCAGAGACATGCGCGAACGGACGAGTTCACACCGATTGTGTTTTTGCGCACGTCTGTTCTGTTTTCCCATTGAGAAACACATGCTGGACGAATGTCTTTGACATTTGCACCGCGTCTCGCTTTTTCTTCAGCTTCTCACACAAGACTGGCACTGTTTAAACAACATTTCATTTTAAAAAGAACTTTTTAAATTACACAATAACACATTTTCAGATATGCACAGGGGCGGATCTAGAAAAATATTTATGGGGTGGCGAGAGGGGGGCAGGAATTTTTGAGGGGTGGCAACATATGGCAGACTTATATATACTTAATTTAATCACGTTTATCACAGTTTGATGAGAAATAGTATGTACACACTACAAAAGGGCACAGGTTGCCATTTACAAACTCATACAGACAAACTTAATCTCATGCAATCAATGTCTTGCATTTGAGGTTTCATGTGAAACATTTCATATTAGGAATAAGTGACCATACAATGTGATCTCACGTAACAGGAGATAGAAGTATGATTGAAGTAAGGGCATTATCACCGGAAAGGCATTAAGGTAAGACACAGGTGATGACAGGCAGATGTGTGAGAGGGGAAGCAAACGCACGCAGCATTTGTACAAGAAGAAACTATACAAAGAAAAACTTACACATGAAGATCTATGGACTGAGCTGTACTAATGTGGGCATAAATACACTGTGGAAACAACACTTAGTTTGGAAAAACTTGCTTTTTAATAATTTTTGGGAATCCTGAATGAACAGACGCATTTTCCCCCCTTTATACCCGTATGTCCGGGGGCGGAACATGCATATTCTGTCTGAATTTCTCATTGGCCTTTTCACAAAGTTTCTTCAAAATTCACTAGACCCCTAGTGTCGCTTCTTCGACGCAACGTCTCTTCCCTCCATCAGGGAACGGAGGTTACAACAGTAACCTAGACGTTATTGAATATTTTCCCCCCAAATTATGCAAAAGCAGATTTTTCCAAGCTAAGTGTTGTAGTATAACCAGCAGGAGACCACTGATGTGTGAACTGAATTTGGTGACACTACAATGTGTAACAGTGAAGTTATTGAATATTTGTGTAGTATCGCATTTCGGTTTTGCACTTTGCAGACGGTCCCTGCGGTCTCGTCTCAGCCGGCTGCGCTTAGAGATCAATGTAATTGTCCAGCTCATGACGGAGGCTTGTTTTGATGAAAATGACGTTGTAGCTCGTTGTCTACATTACTGCGGTTGGAAAGAGGTGTTGTTTGTGTTTTAAGAACGTTTCGCTTATGAGTTATTGATCCGGAAAGTTCGAATCTGTGAATATATGTCCAACTTTACCGAACTTTATGAGGCTGAGAGGTGAAAAACTTTGTTCAAAAGATGCACTACTCACAGTTAAAACAACCGCTATTTTACACAACCTGATAGTTAATCAGTTTTTACCTCTTTCTCCTGTGTCTCCTTTCTTCGCGACTCCTGGCTCCCTCGCTTCGCGCCACTCAGTTTTCCAAACTGATCACTGATCAGTCTATTGCCGCTGTCTGGCGTCATCTCGTGCTGCATTCAGTGCAGTCGGACATTGGAGATTCGCGCTCGTAAATTGTCAAATTTAATTTAATTCTTTGCTGCCAACAGGGGTGGCAGCAGGGGTGGCAAGGTATTCTTTTAGGGTGGCAATTGCCACCCTATGCCACCCCGGTAGATCCGCCCCTGGATATGCATATTGAGACACCTGCGCTCCGTTTCGTTCGTTGCGCTGCATCTAGATTGTTTTTAGTGCAGCTGTCACAAAGATTCAACAATCTCAACAAGTTCAGGCTGCATAGAGGGCACTGTTGCATTGTTTCATATTATTCCAGATTTTTCTGCACCAGGTAAAGTTTCAGCACATAAACGGTAAGGCAATGCTTTTTCCCCTTCTGCTCTAGTCTAGTAAGGCACTACCGTGTCTTGTTAAAACTGTGTATGTTTACTGTTACTATATGCTAACATAAATACAGTTGTACTAGGAGAAGAATTGAGAAGGTAAGCGATTACGGGTCGTGTTCGAGCTTAAAATCTGACAATAGGATTGGGCCACATGTTCTCGGGTTCGGGTTTCATTTTAAGGCCTGTGCAGACCTCTATGCAGATTTCTGCAGGTCCCCTCAGAGTAAATCCTTCAGGAGAAGTGTCCTGATATAGAAATTCAAAGGCATTTGTTTTTATTTTTGTCCCTCTTCCTCCAAATACTTCTTTAATCACACTTTTTACTAAATTCATTCTTTAACGACCCTTGAGGAACTGAGGTGGGGACATTATACGTGATGCCTGTTTTAGCTTCCCATACCAAAATGTTTTCTATGTCTGTTTATAGCACTTACTAAAAATGTAAGCTTTTAAAAACAATTGAAGGTGCTATATGTAAGATTGACAACAAGCGTTTGAAATTGGTACTGCAGTTAAAAAATTCAAAATATTGGAGAGTTGTCTGCCCCGCCCCAGGCTCGAAGATCATGCGGGTTGCCAGAATGTTGAAACGCAAATTAGCCAAAACAAAATCCTTTTAATGGATCCGCATCTGATTAATTTAAGCTGTCTCCAACTTCCAAAGGCATCTCCAATATTTATCTTTGTTGTACAACACCTCTGGTCATGGTGGTTTTTAGACAGGATGGCGAGTCTTTTTAGGTCGGGTGGAATCTGTTATCTCTGATCCAATTCGTTTGTTGGCTTCCATGGCTGCTGCACGGCATTTTGTTTGCAACCCAGTGGTGTTGAACTACTATGTTGAGTGGGCAGTGGGTGGGATCACACAGGCCAAAACATAAACAGAAATTCTGTCCCGGAATAGAAACTTCAACGTAAAATATACTGGCTATAGCATTGTTATAGGTGAAGCCAGTATTTCAACTTAGCATGTTTCGTAATTCTCTAATGGCATATTATGGTAATTTTATGATTTAATACAGTAAAAATATTAAATATAGCACCTTCAAATCCAGATGGAATTAAAGGAATGTTTTGGGTTCAATTCTGCATCATGCTTTGTCCCCCAGTTTGTCAAAACAAACAAAAATCACATTTAAAGTAATGCACATAAAATAAAGTCTATTGGGCAAGGTAGTTCAGAGGGTTTAAAAGCAGAAATGTACAGCTCATATTTTTGTTAAAGGGCTTTATGTTTTATATTCCACACAAAATTGTGTTCTTTGTGCTGTCTATGTGCTTACACATAGTGTGCAAAAGTTACCAGGTTTACCAGCTTTACGTAGTTATAAACATGAGTTTAAAGATTAAAAATAACATTATATAACACAGACAAGTTTAGTATGCAGTGTTATCACAATAGACGTATAATATTTAAAGTAGCACACTTTTTTCATGCAGTCATTTTTTTAATATGGCTATTTGGATTTGGACAGTGACACTTGGACTAGGGGCATAGGATGCAGCATTATTCAAACAGTCGTTTTTTAGATTTTTAGAAACCGATGCCATTGAAGCTACTGTCCAACCACCATTCACTTGCATTGCATGGATCTACAGAGCTGAAATATTCTTCTAAAAAAATCTTTGTTTGTGTTCTGCTGAAGAAGGAATGTCATACACATCTGGGATGACATGAGGGTGAGTAAATGATGAGAGAATTTTCATTTTTGGTGAACTATCCCTTTAACTTGTACGGAACCCAATACATTCCTTTAATCACTTGCTGAAAGCCAAGACAGAAGCTTTGCATGTGTACATGAGATTTTATACCTCAGGTAAACAGCAATAAGGCTTTAATTGTTGGACATGTTGTACTCGTTAAATGGTCTGCTGATCTGAAAGAAAGGAATGGATTGTTCATGTCAAGAAAACATTTGGTGACCCTTGCTGCAGGATAGTGGGATAATGGGAAATGTCCTGTTTTCTTGGGTTCATTGGGTTGATGTAGCACAGTATAACTACCACGAGCAAGATCTGGTAATAAGCAAAACAGAAGTACATAAAAATCAAGTTTGTAATTTTTTTTAGCTCTTTAAAAACAGTTGTCCCTATTTGGTGCATTATCCAACATCTGTTCTTAGGGTGGTGATATCTTGCAAGGCCTAACAAAATTGGATCATAGTAAGAAATGCTATAATTATAAATGATCTGTTATCACATAATAATCTGTTTATTTTATGGCAAAACTGATGATTTCTGCTTTTTCTTTGTGGTTATATTTCAGGTCACTGTCAATGCGGAGGAAAAAGAACTACTGGGGTTTCTCTGTGAACTGTACAGGAAATGAGGCCCAACTGTCTGGCTGTAGACTGGGCAAACCTCTGGAGCCAAAGCGCAATGGCACCTGTGGACATGGCCTACCCGTGGTGGTCAGCTGTGTGCCTGGAAGAGCTTTTGCCCCCTCACCATCCACTGGCTTTCGAAAGGCCTACAGACCATCGGTTAGTTGCATGCACAGGAACTGAATACATGTATAAATGATGCTAGCATTATCCTGTGAATGTTGAATGTTTATCATGTACAGTTCCAGTCCCTCTCACAGATCATTTGCAGTTGTGTCTGGCATGCCTTCAGCCTGATTTTCCTCTTCAATCAGCCTCTCGCTCACATTTCTGGAAAGAATCGATTGGCTTTCCATTTTTTTCCTGTGGATCCTCAGGCTCATTCAATCAGGAAAATAGTGGTTGCACATGCAAAGTCATGTACTACACTAAATCACACATTTCCTTTTTTGGATGGAAAGGAGATTACATAATATCGAAACAGTCCGAGAGTGCTGATGTCAGAGTGTTTATACAGTCGATGAACTCTAAACTCTTCCTAATGGCAGATAAACATAAAACATAAACAGATAGGCCTGGACTGAACAAACATCGTCATGATTAAGAGCTTCATTGACATGATTGCTTACTCTCTGCAGATGAGATCTGGCAACCTGTAAATTAATCTATAATAATCTCAAATTGACCTTTGACTGTGATTTTAAAGGAACAATTTTCTCATAATAAGAATGCTATTTATACCATATAACAATATAGCACAAAGTGTAACCTTTCCAAACTACTACTAATAGGCAATGTTAAGGCAAGCATTACTGTCATTATTTCTCAGACTCCTAAACAGAAGTATTAAACTTTTGCACTATTTGCAGTATTGGGTGTAAACCGATTAGTAATTAGTCATTGTAATCAAATTATTTTTAAGTCAAAAAGTAGTGTAGCACATTACTTATGAATTTATTTTAATCAGATTAGAGTTACTGACTTTTAGTTAATTTAATTTATTTTAAGAAATTTATGTAGAATACATTTAAAACATGAATTATGTTCATTTGTTCATGCATTTTTGTTCCTGTGACAGCTGAAAGTCACTGACAATTAATTGTAAGGAAGAAATATGTGGTGTTGAGTGTGGGATTTGTGTGCATCTAATGAAGTTCCAAGCATAAGTTCAGAAGGAACTTGTACATCTAGAACTGCCAATCATATCCCAAGGATAAATAAGAGGCTGCAACTACCCCATCAGTACAATTCTTCCGGCATCCCTCCAACTCACCCAAAAAAATGGGAAAAAACAACCAGATTTAAATTTGAAGGAGGGTACCAGGCCAAATCTAGGGACAAGAATTTCACATAGACTTGGGGATGGGTTCATCACAAGAATACCCTAGCAACCACATACCAACACACTAAAAACCACCTTCAACCCCACAAATTCGCGTTTTCTTCAGAATATAAAAATCTATCTCTTTTACCTTTTTTTATGACGTTTTCTGTAGAGCCCACTAATGTCCTCCATGTCCAATTTTCCAGCAACCCCTGGTGCGTCTGCGGGGAGGTGCTAAGATTGGTGAGGGAAGAGTGGAGGTGCTGAAGAATGGAGTTTGGGGAACTGTGTGTGATGATAACTGGAACCTGAATGCCGCCTCTGTTGTGTGTCGCGAGCTTGGCTATGGGAGCGCCGAAGAGGCTCTCACTGGAGCAAAGTTAGGCCAAGGTCAGTCTTATGCCCACTTAAATTATATTATTCTCTTACTCAAATATTAATTACTTAAAGACTGCATATAGAATGTAGCCAATTTTGCATAGAGAATGCAGTTAGGTTAATCCTATTTGATATGAATACAAAATTTTTACATTTTAGTTAAGAAGGATTTATTTCTGACTCTTTTAAACCTTTAAAGGGTTAGTTCACCCAAAAATGAAAATTATCCCATAATTTTCTCACCCTCAAGCCATCTTAGGTGTGTATGACTTTCTTCTTTCAGCCAAACAAAATCAGAGTTATATTAAAAAATAACATGGCTCTTCCAAGCTTTATAATGGGAGTGAATGGTACCTTAGATTTTGAAGCCCAAAAAAACGCATCCATCCATCAAAAGAGCAATCCATACGGTTCCAGTATTCGATCATCTGTTTTCAGGATTTATTGACAAAAGCGCCCATCAAATTGGTTTTCTTAATCCTAAAATTATTTCTACTTTAAAAGTTTCCAAACAGTTTGGATTCACTTTCGGATTGGTTTTGGGTTCACCCAAGACAGGGCACACCTCCCAAACCACGCTTCCAGAAAGAAAAACCCTTTTGTGTGCTGATGTCATAAACTTTTTTTAAATCCAAATCCTCCTGTGTCTAATGAAAAGGAGCACATGTTTCCTGTGACTCCAGTGAATGATATCTGTGAAAATGCATGACATCTCCCTGTTTATTAGTTGAATCCACTAATAAATTTGATGTGTGAGGTTTACTCCAAAAAAATAATATGAATAGCAATATTTAAAATTGAAAATAGATCAGAGATATGTTTGTGTTTCCACAGGAATGGGCCCGGTCCATATGAATGAGGTGGAGTGCTCTGGTTTCGAGAAATCTTTTACTGACTGCTACTTCAATAATGATGCACTGGGCTGCAGCCATGAGGAAGATGCTGCTGTACGCTGCAATGTTCCTGCCATGGGTTTCCAGGAGAGGGTGAGAACTCATCAACATTCCTTCAGTATTTACTTAAATCACCTTTTAAACACTGATGAAAAAGTTGATGCTAAACATGCAATGTTAAAGACATTAAATGATTTAATTTGACCTGAACAGATTCGTCTAGCTGGAGGAAGAAACCTGTATGAGGGGCGTGTGGAGGTTCTTGCTGAGAAGAATGGTTCTCTCGTTTGGGGAACTGTTTGCAGTGAAAACTGGGGGATAATAGATGCGATGGTGGTCTGCAGACAGTTGGGATTAGGCTTTGCCAGTCATGCATTTCAGGTAAATCAAGAGATTTCCTTTTAGGCCCTTTCCCACTTCCTGGTACTTTTCCCTCAGTAACTTTCTAGATGAGAACTCTTTACGAGGTACGGAACACCCGAGGATAATTTTCCCCTGTTGCATTCACGTTCTAAAAGGAAGCATTGTAGTGATGTCATCTAGTATCGACCATTTTTTTCTGACGTTATTTGCACACGTGTTTCAATAGTAATAACAACAAAATCAACAACACCGATGGAGGACGTGGGGATCGGAGCTACACTTTTGTTTGTTTAGGGCTGTTTTATATTAACTTTGGCGGCATCGGAAAACGTAGCTGCTTTATCAGTTAATGGTTTAAACAACAGTGTTTTTGGATGAATTGAACTACCTGAACATTTTAAAAAGCTCCTTATTTCATCCTACCTTCATCCATCCTCATACAGCCTCCGAAGACAGCATTTTTTTTTCAATTTTCTTCAAGTGTCTTCAGGTTCCAGTTTAAAATGGTCTCGTGAGGTGTGCGTGCTTGCAGTGCATTGTGCTGCATCCGGAGAGATGAGACAAGGTGGCATAAGCGCTCACGCTGCACACGCTGAACTCAGCAGACAACATTTTGAAAATGCACTAGAAACATATTTATCAACACAATATTTTACAATAAAATACTTTTATGACTCATGCAGTAACAGGCACGCAATACTTCCCTCATGTAAACTAGATTTTAACTAGACTAAACTAGACGGTTTAGTGTATAATAAAGTTCAGTTACCCACTCTTGATAAACCTCTGATTATTTATATCCGTCATCCCAGGAAAAAGTCGATGTAGTAATCCAGAAATCACTTTATTTTCTGTATAGTCACACAGATGTGATGTAAACTCAAACACACACAAACACACACACTCTAAGTGGGTGATTCTCTTTGGATACTTTGTTATATGTTATTTCTGTTAAGGGAATTGTAAAATTAGTGCAATCCTCTAAGTAGCATGCTAGCAGGTACCATAATGGTGTTATGGAGCACCTCTCTTTTCTCAATGCAGGCTTTTGATCAGTCAAAGGCTGCAGCACCTCTCACAGTCCCTATACGCCCCAAAAGTATCTACCCCAGTGTAGGAGTAGCTAAAAATGTTCCCTAAAGTGGCTTAGCGGAACATCAGTTCCTTTGGTGCGAAAATGACGGAAAGCACTAGACCTGTGGAAAAGTACCTGAAACGTGGGTTTAGTACCGCCAGAGGGAAAGGCCCTATTCTCATTTTCACAAAAATGGGGCATATTCTACCTTGTAATGGAGTTTGGTTCACCTTCAATAGTGCTACAATCAATCAACGTCCACAATGCATTGTTGTCGCAAATGTGTCAACATGATATATCAGGATTTTTGGATGTTGTTCATTGTTTAGGGCATTTGGTATTAAGAAAAATCAATACTGAAGGCGCATGATGGCATCACCATGTCATCCACCATAAATTTAGCTGGACGCCATAATCCTATTAAATCATTTTCATTCACATTTAAAAGTGCATTTATGATCACCCAAGCTGTTGAACTAGTCACGCAACTCATGAGCTGCCATTCTTTCGAGATGATTGTAATGAAGTCGGTTTATGAACAGCCCAATGACAAAGTCACAGTGATGATACAGGCCTGGAAACAATTTATACATTATAAATGGAATGGAAAGAATATTTTGATGGGTGGTTTTATGAGTGGAAATTAGAAACGCTCAAGTGTTTCTGCAGGCTAATGCTATTAAAGCTAAGTGTTATTATAACAATTGGCTGAAATTCGCCACTAATTGAAGCATATGGCCACATGTCAAAGCTTTATGGCCATAATGGGTACCTCAAGCCACAAACCACTTAAATGTAATGTGACTTATGATGATTAATGTACTGGTAACAGATTTATCTGCTAAAAAGACCACCTTAGACCAGCATGAATTTCCATGATGGTTAGTGCTGATTTTGTGCTGGTCTAGCTGGTGGACCAACATAGCCATACTGTTCACCAACAAAAAATGCTGGTAAAGCTGGTTGACCAAGCAAGTGTTTCTGGTTTAGCTAGTTAGGAAGCCTGGTAGGGACACCAGCATACAAGCATTGCACCAAAACATGCTAGTGACCAGCATTTCTGGTCTTTAAAATGAAGTTGCCAGATGTCTTAGAGAAAATACAGCATTGTTAAATGTTGGTTTTCTGTTAATAAGCTTTGACACTTGAGGTTTTAAAACAACGTGAGTCAAATAATGCATTAAAGGGATAGTTCACACAAAATGACAATTTTCATTATTTTCTCACCCTCATGCCATCGCAGATGTGTATGACTTTCTTTCTAATGCAAATTTTGATTTTTAGAAGAATATTTCAGATCTGTAGGTCCATACAATGCAAGTGAATTTTGACAACTCCAAAAAGCACATAAAGGGCATCATAAAAGTAATCCAAATGACTCCAGTGTTTTAATCCATATTTTCTCAAGTGATATGATAGGAGTGAAACAGATCAATATTTAAGGATGCCTTTTTGGGCTTCATGCTATTCTGCGGCATCCACGCACATCTCACCACACCCCCACCCAGAGCGAGAATCACATTATAGCGACCACAAGGAGGTTACCCCATGAGACTCTACCCTCTCTAGCAACTGGGCCAATTTGTTAGTTTAGGAGACCTGGCTGAAGTCACTCAGCACACCCTGGATTCGAACTCACGACTCCAGAGGAGGTAGTCAGTGTCAATACTTGCTGAGCTTCCCATGCTCCCTGGGTGAACTATCCCTTTAACTTCCTGAGGAAGTTTGTGCACGTTGAAATAGTCTGGTAGCTTGTCACGTTTTCTGGTGTCTTGTAACCATAGCTAAAAAAAAAAGGCAAGATACAGCTTCCAGATGGTGGAGTGGTCATTAAACGTGATTTGTCTGACAATCTGGACTGGTGGTTCTTTCCAGACAGCATGTGTGGAGGATTCTCGACAAACAAAATGGAGAAAAAGTGGTAGTGGAAGTAAGAAAGAGCATATGGAATATTTTGCAGAATGTGCCCACATTCCCTCTCCCAGCAGTGAAAGTCCTGAGAGCTTATCTTTCAGTCATGTGGGGAGGGTATGACTAAACTCTGCAGAGTCAAAGACATAACTCATCTGTTGGAAAAAGGAACAAAATGCTAGGTGATTACTCATCATGAACATGTGTTTATGGACTCATACACACTGAGAAAGACTTTCCCAGGGAAAGTTCATGTGGAATGGCACGTCCTACATTTCAAACCTCTAAACGTGCACAACAAGCTGTAATGAGAAGAGCTGATGCTGAAATCACATTCAACCACATTCAGTCAATCTCTGTAAAAATTGCTTACATAGCACCAACATTTGGCACAAGGATATAATGACACCCAGATACAGTATTCCTCTTCAAAGGTCTACATTTAGATAAGTTCAAAACTTTTGTTCAGTAAGTCATAACACCCCTAGTTAAGGGTTTATTTTCATATTTCTCATGTGCTATTAGAAGAAATGAAATAAAGTGTCTCCAAGATGACAGCGTAAAACATTTTTAAAGGAATATTCCGGGTTTTATTGCAAGTTAAGTGCAATCGACAGCATTTGTGAGATAATGTTGATTACCACAAAACTTTATTTCGACCTGTGCCTTCTTTTCTTTATAAAAAGCTAAAATCTACGTTACAGTGAGGCACTTACCATGAAGGTCAATGGGGCCAATCTGTAAACTTTAAAATACTGACTGTTTCAAAATTATAGCCACAATATGTAAAAAATGTATTAACATGATATTATTGTGATAAAATCACTTAGTAACCTTTTCTGTGTAAAGTTATAGTCACTTTTACAACTTTGTTGCCAAGACAAATTTTTTTGATGTATGATTTTCTTGAATGCCGTAATCCCTAAAATGACCATAAAACAACGCTTTAAACAATATAAGTTCAAATAATACACAAGTTTTAACAGGAGAATTAATGTAAGTGTGTTTATAAAAAATAAAAGCTTCACATTTCTCCCTTTAAACCCTCAAAATATTGACTCCATTCACTTCCAATGTAAGTGCCTCACTGTAATCTGGATTTTTGCTTTTTTTGTTTTTAAGTAACATGGATAAGTCGGAAAACATTTTTGTGGTAACCAACATTTGGCCACATACTCTGTCAACTGACCTTAACTTGTATTAAATATTAACACCGAATGTATTTTTGCTTCTGTTTGCACTGTTTTCAAGTGTTTACCATTTTAAACATGGGTTAGATGAATGTCTTTGAATATCGTGCCTCGTCTTGCTGTTTTTTTAACGTTGCATTCAGGAGCGCAGCATCTTTTAGATGCTGTTTCAAGTTTAAAACAACCTCAACTTTTAAAAACACTTCTCGCTTTTTTAGCGCTGGTGCTTTGTTAAGCTACTTTAGTGCAAAAAAAAAAACATTTGATGTGAACAGCCCCTTATAGGTCAAACACTTTAACACCATGCTGAAAAGACATGAGCAATAAATGGTAACAATTAAAAAAATGTACATTACATAAAGAAAATAATGCAGATAGAGAGTCATATGTAGGTATAGAGGTACATATTTGTAAAGAGATTAATGGAAAGAAGGAGGCGAGAACCGGTTTGAGAATATAAATAATATTTTAATAAGAAACTTAACCAAAAAGACAAACACACACACAGGTGTCGGACAGCTGTCCGTAAATCTCTCTCTCTCTCTCTCTGTTGCACTGCCGTCTTCGGTTGGCAAAGTGATGTGACTTTTACATGATAACAACAATTACTGGTATAATCTCACTGGTTGAGTTATGTGTGTGTTTTTGTAGGAGACATGGTACTGGGCTGGAGATGGCAGTGCGGATGATGTGGTGATGAGTGGGGTCAGATGCTCAGGCACTGAGATGAGTCTCACACAGTGTCTTCATCATGGCAAATACATCAACTGTCCTAAAGGAGGCGGACGCTTCGCCGCTGGAGTCTCCTGCTCCGAGAGTGAGACATTCACCTCCTATTGATAAGCATGCCTTTTAGAGTAGTGTTCTAATTGATCTTTTGTCAGTTACTTTTGACTTTTCTGTCTTAACTATATTAAATGTAATTATAGTCTAAACAGCCGCTCCTAAAGTAATGGTAGTTATTTTAGGATGACCATAATGCTATGCTGGTGCAGAAAATAATGGTCTTTGGGTCGAGGCTGGAACTGATCATCCTTGTCTTAAACCATGTAAATAAACTACCATGTAGTCTTTCTACATGATTTCCTGACCTGGTAGTCTAGACAACATGCCTGCAGAAATGTGCTCTTTCTGACCTCTGCTGTCATCAATCACAGCTGCCCCTGACCTGGTGCTGAACGCTGAGCTGGTAGAGCAGACCACCTATCTGGAAGACCGGCCCATGTATGCTCTGCAGTGTGCCCTCGAGGAGAATTGCCTGTCCAGCACTGCTAGAAAAGATGACCACAGCTCGTATCGTCGCCTGCTCCGTTTCTCCTCCCAGATCCACAATGTCGGCCAATCCGACTTCAGACCTAAAATGGGATACCACGCCTGGATCTGGCACGAGTGTCACAGGCAAGAGCATCTCAATTCACAACCTTTTACACCACTAGAAAAAACAAGATATAAATCAAGACTTAAAAGCTATTTGAGCTAATGAACCAATATGGTAGTTTAAGATCCCTGAAAGTCTATATTAAGATAAATATTTGATAGTCAGTGTAGGGTAGATTACTTCTGAAATGTAATCTGATACTGATTACAAATTACACAACTAATATTGTAATCAGAAACTTTTAAATGACAATTTTTATGTAATCTGGTTACTTTTGAATTATGCATTACATCTTTTGATGACTGTCATTCAATTTAAGTGTGTTAAGTACCAATTTACTTTCGTTAAACATTAGAAAAATATAATTTATGGTTAATGTTATTCATATGTATTTATGTAATTCATAAAAAGTAACTTATTTAATAATTTGATTACACACACTTAAAAATGTAGTGATCTAATACAAGTACTTGATTTTTGTAATCTGATTACGCAATCCAGATTCAATGTAGTCCATTACTACCCAACCCTTATGATAGTCTCACATAGTCAGAATTTTGACTGAACGACAAAAGGTCTGTTCCACGCTGAATCTTATTTTGACCTAGAACCACCCAGTTTTGTTTTTTATGTGTTGTTTGGGTTGGGTTAATCTGAAATAGATTGTCAAGACAACAAAATCCAGTGTAGAAACAGTTAGTTGGCTCAACAACCATAACATATGTTCAAATAGCTTCTACTGAGAGACGTACTTATTTATAAAATTTTTAGCTTTCCTTAATTTGCATTTATGTGTACAACACAAAATTGAATTGAATTGAATTTACAATGCTAAATAAATTAAAAGAATAATTGTGATTGTTAATGAATGGTTCCTTGTAAGATTTTAAGTACTACTAACTCAATCAATCAAGTACAGAACTGAGGTTGTGGGGAATACCCAAAACAACACTATATTAGTAGTTATTCTTATGTGTGGCATACCTTGTTAAGTTAATTGAACAAAATGATACATTTGCGTATATCTAACAATGGTTTTCGAGTTATCCTGACATAAATTGACCATAAATTGAATTGACTTAAAAGGTATTTGTAGTATTTTTGCATCAGGCTTTTTAAGTCAATTCAACACATAATGTTTTTTCAGACGAATGGTGTGGCAATCTCTATGAATATTTTTACAGAAAGCACCATACAATTGGTTAAAATGTGATCTGAATTTCTGTATATCCAAAAGTAATGATGTTTTCACAAACATAACTCAAAACGAGGTGGAATATTCAGTTCTGCACATGGAAATCTAGTTAAATTGAGTGCCTCAAACAAATCTCTTTTAAAAATGCAATGCCACTAACCTGGCAAACATTGGCAAATTCAGTGATTCTATAATTCTCAAAAGCACTCAACATGACAGAAGGAAGCGTTTTGGCATCTGTCTGCAATTTTTTGTAATTGTTTTTCTACTTGTTTTTCTTTAGTTGCTGTGTCAAGATTAAAAGAGGTCCACATTTTACAAAAGTGTCTCGAGATACTGGCATTCTGTTCTATTTGTCGCATAGTGTCTCATTTGAACTCATTTGGTCTGAACGACCACTTAGTCCTGGAAGTTGCGTAAAGTCAGCCAATCAGATCAGAGCTTAAAATTGCTTTGCAATTTTTTTTGTAATATGCATCAGTTGGTCAGTGATTGGACTGTGGGTGTGCCGTCTGAGGCTGAGACTAAATAAATGCTGATGTCGTTGTCTGTACAGGCATTATCACAGCATAGAGGTTTTCACACATTATGACCTGCTGAATCTAAACGGCACCAAGGTGGCAGAGGGTCACAAGGCCAGCTTCTGCCTGGAGGACACTCAGTGTGATGAGGGTAAGAGATTACGGGACGGTTCAGTACTTTTACAGCCAAATTCGAATGTGTCACCACACTTTGTTATATTACAGCAAACTGAAACATTATTAGTGTTGCATGCTAAGGACATCATCACTATAATAATCACTATACTGTATAATATGCTTGAGCAATGACCACTCACATTCTTAGGAAAATGCTCAAATTTATTTCACTTCAATTTTACCATCAGTTTCTATAAATTTAAATGAATTCTCAAGATCTATTTCTTTCATGCAGGTATTCAGAAACGATATCTTTGTGCCAACTTTGGTGAACAGGGCATCACCGTTGGCTGCTGGGACACCTACAGACACGACATTGATTGTCAGTGGATCGATATCACAGAAGTGAAACCAGGAGACTACATTTTTCAGGTACCATTTACACCACTTCTCTCATGTGAAATTACAATCTATTTTGATGTCTTACTGAAGTGACTCTACTGTCTGATAGGTTATTATCAATCCAAACTATGATGTAGCAGAATCAGATTACACCAACAACATCATGAGGTGCAAATGTCGCTATGATGGATACAGGATATGGACGTACAACTGTCATACAGGTGAATCAGTGAGAAGTCCTTGTCAGTGTGTTTGTTCAAACCGTCTCTTGAGATGATTAAGAATCAATTAAACACGCCATAAGTTTACAAACTCACACCTCATACCTTTGATACTTTTTTCTAGGTGGCTCGTGGAGTTCAGACATGGATGAATACCCTGGAATGAGCAACCAGTTGTTCCACAGATAGAGGAAACTGCCAGGAAAGACAAAGGCTCTCGGTGGAGGATGCTACAAGCTGTCACTCAGACTTTTACAATTTGATTGACCACTCAGAGAGACTCAGAACTGTGCTGGGAGCAAGAGATCCAGCACATAAAGGGCAGACACTGACCTCTTTCCTTTTACAGACCTCCAAGTGTAGATGCACCCTTTAGGTTGAAAGGCATATCATGTTTTGCATAATTCTTACTACAGTGTGAGATACTTTACTGAATCTAAAGTATCTCACTTCCTTAAAATGTACTGTACCGATTGTATTTGTCGCTTGTAGTCTTTACAAACTCATGCCATGAGGTAATGTTCAAACTGAAATGCGAACTGGGATCATCATTAACGTTTCAACTCTTTCATAAGCTTTTTCTTCATTGGAATATAACTTAAAGGGAAAGGTTATGTTTTCATTTCTCACCCTCATTTTGTTCATATAACTTTCTTTTTTCTGTGGAAGAAAAAACGTTGGTAGAAAGTCATACAGGTTTGAAACAACCCATGAGTAATTGATGACAGAATTTGAACATTTAGGTGAACTATACCTTTAAAATATTGCAGTTTCATAAACAAACCCAACTTTTTCTTCTCATGTACACATATACTTGCAGCTCTGTTAGACACATTTCTGGTTATTCATCAAGCATGTCAAGTAATTTATTATGTTCAGTCAGGGATTTTTTTTGTTAACTTTAAATGTATGCAATATGAAACTGTAATTAGTTGCAAATCTTTTAAAAAAGCGCCCTCCGTTTTATGAGGGTAGCTATGACCAGTTAAATGGTTTTAAGATATACAGTGTGTTTATGAATGGATGGAACAACACACATTGTGAAACCATTGCATTGTATTGTATACTATAATAAAAGAATGAACTAAGCAATTTATTCGGATTATTTTGAAGACATTGTTTTAATGTTTTACAATGTGAGGACAGGAACAATACAAAACTGACAACAATTAAAAAAGAAAAAAATGTTTAATCAAAATTGAATAATAAAAAACAACAGGTTAATGTATCAAACAATTTTACAATAATCAAATATGCATTAAATAACTGGCAAGGTTTATAACTCTCTCACTTCCAATTTCTTTAAATTATATTGTAGTTGCAGTAATAAGTAACATTCTTAAAAGTGTGTAGTTTTTCAAAACAAATCAACTCTCATAATGAACAAGGATAAATAAACAAAATACATATTAACTGTAGAAACCAAACCAATCGAGTTTATAAAGAACTCTCTAGATTTCGTAATACATCTGCAAATAATACTAGTTTTAAATACGAGATAAACATCTGATGAGCCAGAAATGCCATGTGGTCTGCGTTTCAATCTCAAATTACACGCATCCCAAAAATTAGATCAATTGCAATGTGTAAAAAAAAAAAAAATTTTTAAATCCAAGCTTAATCTACAGCACAAAAAAAAAAAACAGAGAAACAACTTCAACATCATTATGTGAAGCAAGGCCAATCATAACAAACAAAAACACAACACAACAAAAATGACTATTCCCTTGCCAGTGTTCCAGGCCTGTTAACTTTTATCTGCCCTGCTGAGATGTCTGCCATTAATTACACTGAACTCCAATTAACACTTTCATCCTAGATGACCTGTTAAAAGGTCACCCAATTGAAACACCAATTATGAACCTCAGAACAACCTTAGAATGTGCTTCGAAAAATGAAAGGAAGCCTATTCCTAATTAAAGTCATCTTTAGTATTAATGAATAGATCTATTGGTAATGGCTGGGCCAGATGCTGAGAGATGCCAGGATTGTTAGTAACCAAGCAGGCTAAAGCAAACAAGGCAGTTAACAAAACCACATTTCCTGCTTCAAACGAGAAAGAAACTCATTTAAATGCTTACAAGATCACACAAAAGGGCAAAGAAAATTAAAACCAAAACTGAAACATTTGTGGGACGCCACTTACATCTCATAGACACCTATGTTTGAGCATTTCCTTATTACGCAACTATAAGAAAGATCTATAGCTTATTCATACCCTTTCCATCCATTTTGCTCTTGCATATACATCTGTCAAAGCGGGCATGGTAAAATACAGCCGTTTTTATCTACGTTTAATGTTCAGTCTTGCTTTCAATGGTGTAGTAAATGGTACTTAAGTTTTTTCAGAAGCGTTTCCCCCTTGAGCCTCCTCTCAAACCAAGCGCTCTGGTCACCATCCTGCGAGCTACCACTGTGTCTGTACGTGGCCTCTCCTTCACCGGCTGAATAAACTCTGTACAAACAGACATAAAATAATAATTGTTAATCAGATATTAAGGACACTGGACCTCATTCACTAATAATTGCATGTATTTGCGTACTTATACGTACAAGGAGATGTTCATGAAAATGTTGTCTGCTTCACAACTGGTGCGTAAACACATGAATATGTTCTTACACTAGTTCTCATGTTAATGAATCTGGATTATTCTAAATGAAGAAGCCCATGCCTTAAGTTAGTAATTTGCCTGAAACCCACCCAAACCATCTCCATATAAAGGCTTTCAGCACCACATTATATTTACATTTAGAATATATTTTAGTGCAAACTTATTGATGAATCGTGATTTCTTACCAAAATGTTTGTACACAGATTTCATGCAAATACACGTGTATGCACGGTTAGTAAATGAGACCCATTGTTTCCAGCATTCCACACCACTTTTTATTTATTTTCACTGCAAGCAATACTAAATGCAATAGAAATAATTAATAAAAGAACAAATTTACAAAACATTTATCAAAGAATATCTTCGAATCTAACATTGTAGAATCGGTCGGGGGAACATAGTAATGAGATAATGTAATTAGATATTCTATATATGGTGTATGGAATACCTCGACAGTTAATTGGGATTGTATGCCAGCATTCATCAACAGAATTGAATAAAAGAAAGTCAAAGCACTTAAATCATGGAAGACCAACAATTGCATGTGCAGGGCTCTTCTTATGGTTATATTAATAACAGGCTACCGTAAAGTGCTTTTGCATAGTCATGTAGACCTTAGTCAGGGTAGGAGCCAAACTAACATTTTCAGGGTTGAAACCAAGGCTTTGAGAAATAGTTGTACAGTGATTCATGGCCGGGTCTAAAAGAGGGGCTAGAGCCCCCCAAGATTTGCCTCAAGTCCCCCAGAAACTTCTGATGCCCCTGCCCTGAATGACAGCAGAACACTCAATGCTAATATACCTTGTCGTATAAGGCGAGAGAATCCAAATCGGTTCCTTATGTGGCTTCAGTTCCGTTAGGATGCTGCCATAAAATGCAGCTGCCCAAGTAGGCACGAGACAGCGAGGCAGCTCCCTAAATTTTGGAATAGACCAGTAGCGTTTGTCCAATTAACAATAAACACGTAGATATTAAACTTTACAACCTTTTGAACAGACTGTACTATCCCTCACTGAGGTCTATTGACACTGTAGTTGCAAATGGTGTCACGAAACATCTGAAAAACAACATATTTTTAGATACTATGACAAAGTGGTTGTCAGGGATTTTCAGTGGCTCAGCTTACCAGCTCGTCTCATTGCTTTCCACTTTGCTTTCTGGCTCCCCTCTGAGAGAGTGCGGGCCTTCAGTAATGGATGCTTAAGGGATAGAGCCTGTGTAGCTGAACAGAAGCAAAATTGAGTAAGCCAGACATGGGGAGCACATATACAGGATGAATGCTCAATAAAAAAAAAATACCTGCAGATTGACTTGCAAATATGCCAAGTGCATGAGTGTTATCCACCCATTTGATCTTCATGCCTCCCTCACTGTGAACAGACAAAAGCATAAGAATGTCATGTTTACAGACCATAGAAATAAAGAACACTTTTTTTTACATCAAGACTTTGGTGCCTATCTTGGCTCCGTTCTTTAATGTAAATATATAATCTTTGGTTCCTGTTTTATCATCTGCCACTGTTAGATAATAATAGGTCTGATCAATAAGATAAATAATTCAACAGGCCATATTGTTTGAGGTAGTATTGCAGAAGTATGTTCCATTTGTTCAGAACCCTAACTAGAGATGCTAGACTTATAAATCACCACTAACTACTGTCAGAAGCTTTGAAAGCAGACATATTAGGCTACCTGTAGCCTGCAAAAGCATCGAGGAGGTCGTCCGTTTTAAACATGGCAGGAAAGTCGTAGATCTCAATAACATGTGCAAACTCCTCTTGATTGAGCCAGATATTTGCGTAACATGAGTAATCATTGCAGGTGTTCTTTATGACAACGTCCCTATGTTTCAGGTTGGCTTTGATCTAAAATGACCAAGACAGAATGGAAGACAAAATAAGATGTGTAAACAGACCAAATAGAGATAAAGGCTATTATTAAGGATGCACCGATATCAAAATTTTGGGCTGTTACCGATTTTAACAAAAAACTATATGCCGATATTTTGCCACCTACCTTATTTTGTCATCAGATTAATGTTTTGCACAGAAATTATGCTTTATAAAATTTTATAGAAAGCCAGCCAAATAAAAAGATAAAAAAGACAAATATGTATGCATGTGTATATGTATATATATATATACACACATACACACACACATATATTTACATATAAAATATAAATCAATACTCAGCGTGACCACTTTTGCCTTTAAAACAGCACCAATTATTCTAGGTACACATGGACAGTTTTTCTTGGTTGTTGGCAGATAGGATGTTTCAAGCTTCTTGTCACAGTTCTTCTATTTATTTAGGCTGTCTCAATTGCTCCTGTCTCTTTATGTAATCCCAGACTGACATGATGTTCAGTGGGGGGCATGACATCTGTTTCAGGGATACCTGTTCTTCTATTCTAATCTTTTATATTTCCTATTGACAAACTAAAGTAACAGTTATAAATAACCATCTTAAGACAAATATTTTTGTGAAACATCTTATGTGCCTAAGTTTTTTTGCACAGTACTGTATATATATACACATATATATAAAAGCATGATGACAAAAGCGAAAAAAGGTTATTTTGCACTTCTAAAAACTTTTTTGCACCTCTGTTTTTGTAGTTCAAAACAGCAGAATGCACATTTTACATATATGTACTGTATATGATAGAACATCCCAAATAATTTCTATGTATACTGTATGTTGGGTAATACCACAGAAATGTTAACCACATCATGGAAAAATAAAAAGTTATGCCCTATAACCAAAGAAACACCCAAATTCTATTATAGTGTAATAATGTATAATGGATCTGCCGTCCAGAACAGTAGAGGGTGCCGCTTGCTCACACAGCACTGATTGAAGCACTGAAATGCATCCTATATTTTAAAATGCAGACTTTTAAGTTTAGTAATCGTGCAAAATTATGCATATTGCGAGTTTAATCTTAAAATAAGATTTTAATGGATGAAAGATTTTTCAAAGATTTTAATACCAATGTCTCAGAAGCCAAAGTGAATCAAAGCATTTTGGAATATTTCCCTCATCATGTAAAGGTAAGTGAAACTTTCACAACTGTCACATCTGTAACACAGATTTTTCCTCAATGTGAGAATGAGAGAATAAAAATGAAATATACGTTCTTAGGGGTGCTAACCCTTCTAAATATTTGCATTTTATTTTGGCTAGCACTATTTCTGAATTGTTCTGGACTGAATTCACAGAGTTTTAACAAAGTGTGTTGATAATTGTGAAACAAACAATCAGTTTTTCATACTGGCATTTTCAGGATTAACAATTGTCCGATAAATATTGGTGGACGATACATTGGTGCATCCCTTAGCTATTATAATATAAGTTCTAGCACCACTGGTTACCCACCTCGGAGTACAATTTTTCAGTTTCATCACTGCTCTGTGGCTGGATCGCTGCATCTGTGTTGTCAGCACAATCTTCATCTGCTTGGTCATCTAATGTCAAAGACATGACCAAAGACACTGTCCTATCCCAGTCAGGAGACAACGGAGAAGGTGCAGATCTTGAAAGCTGCACAAACTCCTGATCATCCGGGGATCGGTCAGTACTGTCTGCCCCTGGCTTTTCGCTGGCTACAAGTGGACTGTCCACAATGTCAGAGCAGGATTCCTCTGATGATGGGTTGAGATTCTGCTGCTCCAGATCTGTCGAGTTTTCATACACCTTCTGTCTCATAGCCCTTGGAACATAAATAGGCTTGTCTGGCCGTCTGGCTCCTCTTCTGTTGTTGGATCTGGGCTCCAGTGGTCGGATGTTGCCTTTGTCCTCCATTTTCCTGCTCGGACTGTTTGTTCGCACATGAGAACTGCCCTCTGTGTCGCTACTATACTCTTCTAAATCCAACCTGCCAGATTCACCACAATGATGAGTCACCAAAATACAGTATCTATAACTGTAAAGTCAAGCACACTCTACAACACTTAAGATTGTCGTAAGTCGGTGCAGGGCGACAAGCTTCAGTCTTGTAGTGTGCACTTGGTTTAAGTGTGCCAACATGATATTAGCTCTGGTATCTTTACCTGACGTTGAAATAGCACACTACGACTCTGCGAGCCCAGCCCTCGCCCACAGAGAAGGTGCTGAGGTTGGGATGGTTCTCAGCGGTTTTGTGAGTCAGGAAACGCAGTCGGCTCGGGAGAGGTGGGAAGAGCAGGACACTACAACAGAGATATATTTTAATGAGACAATATCCCATGAAGAACAAAGAACAAATGGGTAGTGGACATCAAATTTCAAGCATTTGCAGCATCTAAAACTATTTCCAATTCTTCTATTCTGTAATTATACACGCAACTTATGACCTTGTATTAAGTGAGAGACTACATAGAATATTTGTACATGTAACAATGCACAAATGAAAAATGAATTTGACACACTGTAAAAATTATGAAAATGAATAAGTGAGGGCAAAAAGGTGACAATCAAAAGATTAAAAACTGTTTCTTATCTTACAAGAAATTAACCAAAATCTTGACGAATCATAAGAAATAATAATAACAATAATGGACATTTAATATGTTAACCACCCAGATAGTGATGTGTAATGAAGTTACCAATTCTGGTCATTTCTCTGCTGAAAGCTTTCCAGCTCCTCAAGCACTGTATGGATAAATTCATTCTCTTGTTTGGGAAGGTAACAGCCATCAATGCAAGGAAGAGCCAGGGTGTTAAAAGAGGATGAGCTTGTTCCAGAAAGGCTTACAGTAACAGGTTTCAGTTCTGATTTGAACAAACTGAACAGCAGATAAGAAACACACAGGTTAAGCATCACTTGTATCAAGCATATATCAAGAACATAAATAACATAGCTTGTATTCATGAGCAACCTAAAAGTGTTTTTTTTTTTTTTTTCATGAATGCACCTACAATTGAAGTAATGAAACCTGGTATTATAATATTCAAAATGTTATTTCAGTTTAGTATTAGTACAGTATGATATAGTATCAAGTATTAAACGATGTAGAATTTGATAAAGCATGTATAAACGACACAAAAATGACATATGAGCTCAAAATGAATGTCAGGGAAAGTGAATTAATGAATCTGACTGGACATTTCAAATTATACTCATTTGTATTTAGCATTAGCCAACTAGCTTAGCACACCGGTTTCATTCAATGACATAAAACCCGCTTCGAGACGTACCCCATTTTACAGCATTTAGTCAAACAATAAAATCGTACCACGGTAAAAGAAGCTTGAACCTGTGACAACGATTAAATCCGTGGTAAAATGTAAGAGTTAAACGGACAAAATGATGTTAAGGACGTTGAATAAACAGGACATCGCTGACGACATGAGGATTTTATAGTGCGCAGCGTTTCCTGGTGGTGAGGAGTGGAATAACAATACAAGGGTAAATCATGCTTTACAAATATGAGTTTTTTCTTCTGCATATTAAAATACAGGACAAATGGAATACATTTTTTGATGAAACCACTTTAATTTATTGTACGATACATAGCCTAAATAAATGTCAAAATATTTTCAAAAAAGACATGATACAACACAGATAAAAAGAATTACACAAAAAACAGGTTCAACTGACTGACAGCAGTTGAAAATACAAGGAGGGTATGCAATTTTAAATGCAACCATGCTTTAAGGTTTTTATGGCATTTGTGTGTAATGAGGATTATATCGCAGACCCCAATAAAAGTACAGTAGTCCACTGGTAAGTATAGTAAAAAAAAGTAGTGTTAAAATGCATGGAAAAGTAAACAGTATTTCGTAGATGGGCACTATGGAATGGAACGATGACAAGTAATTCAACTGATCATTACTAAACAAAATCATTCAATACAACAAATCTTTCCATGTACGCAAAACTGAAGCTTCTTCATTATTGTTAGTATGACTGTTTTAACAAGCACAAGACTGAGCTGAATCACAGAAGATCCAGACAAAATAATGATGCATCTGCAATGTGAACGAGCATTGTGCACTTAATCTATACTTTTCAATCGAGACAGCTATATACAAAAAACATATTTTTAATGCAGCATTATAAAATAACATGGCACAACACAAATTTTAAATAATTCTGTTTAGTAAGAGTTTGGAGAGCTGCTAACTGAGGGAAAGCTGATTTGGTGAGTTTCGGTAAGATATACACACATATATATATATATACACATACATATATATATATATATATATATATATATATATATATATATATATATATATATATATATATATATATATATATATATATATATATATATATATATATAACTCTATCCCTCTATGAAAAAAAAAATCAATTGGAGGAATAAGCTGAAAATAAAGATAACAAACTATCAGTTTGACAGTTAAAGCATTAGGGTCTGATATCATGAGATGGAGAAGCAGGTTCTGAGTCCAGCAGGCCAATAATCATGTTTAACACATGACCCTGTGGAAATAAATTATGTATTGCATTATTTGCAGTAATACATACAGCTTCTATTCCATTTGTGTGTCTATATTGCAATTTACTTCAATATGAGATGTCAGACAGCCTTTGACGGAATACAAAAATATTTGAGAGAGAGAGAGAAAAAAAAGAAGCAAAACATTTACCTTTGGTGTGTTTTATCTTGAGCCAATACTTCTATCCTCAAAAATAGTGATTTCCACCTTTAAAAGCTCAGGTTAAGGAATTTAAATGATTTTCCATTACCATCAACTGCAGTATGTTAATAGATTACATTAACAGTGAGTGGTGGTGAATCTTCTGATCTAGAGTAAATAGCAAATAACAATAGTGAATTCTCCAATTCACAATCAAGGCCAATGCGCTCTCAGATGCAAGTTTCTAAGAATGCTTAAATGTACCAGTAACTGTCAACTCTGCTTCATCAGAAAACACCCGTTTCACCAGGTGACATAAAACATCGGCATGAAAAATGTAGCACAGTAGAGCTGTGACGTATGGGGCAATGAACTTCACAGTTTGAGAAAAAAATGTCAAAGGACTTTTTAGTGTAGAAAAGGATACAACTCTGAGCCCCCTCTCTATGGGATCTGTGAGGAGAAGACCAAGAGGAGCATAGATCTTCTCATTCTGCTCCTGGATGTACTTGCTGATCTTTTTCAGTACCTGAATAAAATGAACATAATAGTGTCATATAGATGTAATGTCTTAACGTCTCTACTTGGCTTCAAATATGATGTGTAAACTGCAAATAAGACAATGCAATCCAGTCACAAACAACAGGCAAATATCTACAGCCTATTAGACTTGCCAAGATATCATAATTTTCACACCGGTGTGTTCATGTTTAAACCGACGAACACCAGTTTTACCGCTGGTTGGATGCGTGTGGTAATTTTCATTAGCAATAGTCTACACAATAACACAAGGCAGATTGAGTTCAACCTTTGAACTTTATTTCTAATTTATTTTAACTAAAAATTCAAATGAAACTGAAAAAATGAAGTGCAATTAAAATGTGTGTTCAACTTTGTCAACCCCCCAGCTGAGGGATCGGTGAATATTCTTGCTTTAAAGATTTTGCATCGAAAATTAAATTAATTTATTATTTTGTACTGAGTAAAACTGGTAACACCGTGGCAACCCTACGGCCTATTGCTGTATAAGTGCACATTTACTTTTTCATAGTGGGTCTCCATACAGAGGAAGATTGTGTATGCAGTGAGGCAAGCCAGACAGCCCTCCAGATATGACCTGCCCCCAAGCTTCTCTGCTTCTGCATATAGATTATTCAGGGTCTGCATGGTCTCTTCAAACTGCTGCTTGTCAATCTGGAACAACAAAACCGTTATCACATTTCACGTGTTCAAAAGACCACCAGAGATCACTTTGGGAGACCACAAGGGGGTCATATTGCATTTACTGTTCTTAATACTGAAGGACGAGTAGATGCATTGCCGGTGGCAATCCAAAGTTGTGAATCTAGTCACCATGCACACATAAGGACGGATTTTGTACTTCAAGAATGGTGATGATTTTGCAGGTTAGTGAATGAATCTGGTGTAATTGGCCAAAATAATGGTGATGTTTATCATGCAATTTCTCTGTATGTAGCCTTGAATAGATTTCATTCAAGCTGTCAAACCACAAAAAGACATATTTGTAAAAGAAAACACATTGTTTAGGCTATACGAAAGGTACATATACACAATATAATATCCAGTGATGGCCCCTTGATAATTATTTCAGTCAAATGTAATGGAAAATTCCCTCGATGGCGCTACATAATTTTGAGCAGCCGCCGGATTCGTAGCTGGGCACCACCATAAGATGGCAAGTGGCGGCGGTGTGCGTACCTTCGTAGGAAACAATAGTTTCTAATTTCAGAACACGTCATCTTTTCCACCAGATGCATTCAATGTGCAACCAACATAAGTTACCTTTCCGTGTACTCACACTTTACCAAAGTCGTGTTGAGAAATATGTATGAACAGACAAAAACTACGGTACAATGACTAGCCCTATTTACATCTGAAAAAATGCAGATGTAGACCGATAATCTGGAAAATGTTCAGTTTATTGATGTGTAAATAAGGCGTTGATTCCAAACCTAATATATATGTGTGTGTGCATATATATATACGTGTATAGAGATAGCAGGCGATACTAATATATCTATCTATCTATCTATCTATCTATATATTTATTAGTAATGCTTATTTATTTTTTGTTTGCTAAGGAAAGATTAGATGAAGCAGTTCTGTCTCTACTCACCCTGCTCTCCAGCTCGGTGGGGAACTTGGTCTGAAACTTGCAGATGGTACCAGAGGTGTAGTCTCTCTGAACGAAAACCTTGGAGGCGACGGCTGCTTGCCGCAGGTCCTGCAAGCTGTGCGTCTGCACAGAGAAACAATTTTAATGTTAATATTTATTGAAGGGATAATTCCTCCAAAACAACAGTTGTCATTCTTATTTACTTTGTGTAAATAAGCTGTACGACTATCTTCTATGGAACACAATGGAGATTTGTCTGTACGACTATCTTCTATGGAGATTTTAGGCAGAATGTTAGGGACTGATCTTGTTTTCCATGTGATACAATTGAATGGTGACCGAGACTGAATACTCTGCCTAACATCTCCTTTTGTGTTTCACGGAAGAGAAAAGACATTAACAACAACACTTGGAACAACAAGATGGTGAGTAAATGATGAAATTTCTGAGTGAAATAATCCGTTAACAACAAAGAAACTAACAACAAAGCAACGCACTACATCACAAACACAAGTGTCCAAATGAAACGACTGAAATCTGATGACAACCTGACACTAATTTGAAAAATACAACCTACATGCGACCTCTCTCGCTATATATTTTAAGGAACTGAATATGACGAGACGTCGATCATTATCTTGGACGGCCACTGGAGAAACGCTCGTGTACTAAAAAAATATCGGTACTACTGAGAAAAAAATGAATGATTCAGTTGGTTGAGAAAACATTTATTACAACGGGTTACATCAAGCGTTCATACTTCGTTGTGAACATGATGAAAGTATTCTTGAAATATTGTTTGTATTCGCGTACCTCCGCCATAGTGGCTGCTGCTCCTCTTCCTGTTATTCAACTTCCTGTACGCCCGAAAACACAGTCTGGTAGGAACCTTTTGCTACATTAATCAGTTCCGGTGCAACACTCAATGGCTTTTTATATTACCTATAACGTTCTTTTGGGTTAGTTAGTTCTTCTGTGGTGTTATAAAAAGTGTTGGGTGTAATGCATTACTGAGTAATTAATTACTGTAATTAAATTACTTTTTCACTGAAAAAGTAAAGTATGGGATTACTCTTAATCTTTCAGTAATTTAATTACAGTTATTTCTGATATAAACATGTTAAATACTTTATAGACTATAGAACAATTCTGTATAAAACAACAGTGAATTTAAAATCGAAATTTAACATCTAATATTAAAATATATGTTTTCTAATTTCACGCTGCCCCCTTAAATTCTTTGGCCAGTTCACAAATAATTTATTTGATTTTGTATTATTTATTTGAAAGAATTAAAAGAACAGTTTCATGTCTATCCTTGTATTTTTCATCTGGGCAAGGTTGATAAGGGTTTAAGAAAGTAATTAGTAAGAAGTAATGCAATTACTTTTGAGACAGAGTAATTAGTACAGTACTCTAATTACACTGTAGAAGATGTAATTAGTAGTTAGTAGTTAATACAAATTTTAGAGTAACCACCGATTTACAGAGCACATGATAACAGTCCTCTTTGTGCAGGACTTACTGTTTACTTCAAATCATTCTCAGGTGCACTTTGTAATTTTTTTACATTCCAGTAAAATAAATTAATTGTAATTTGGAAATGTTTGTATTAAATTATGAGAACTCACATGAGATGAAGGCTCCAGTCATATCCTTAGAAAAGAAGCCAAATGCTACTTGCTTAATCTTAGTAAGCAGACTGTTATTTTACAATCTTGGATTACATATTTAATCATGGCTGACTGTGAATAGTGAATTTTTACAATGGCATCTGTTACAGAAAACTATTGGTTTTGAATGATGCTGCATCCAAGCCACTAGGTGTCAGTGTAAGTCAAATATTTCACAAAACAAAGTCACTGAGTGCACCTTTAAATGATGCAGAAATTGATTTCTGTTGCAAATGAGAACCTCCACACATCACATGGGCTAGGAGACCAGTTTAAATAAGTTTATTTCACAGCTAGTTAAAATACCCCCAAATAAATACCTATTAACTAGATCTGGAGTTCAGACTTGTGACTTGGACTCGAGTTTGAGTCACGAGTCCAAGTTTAATGGACTTGGACTTGTCACAGACTCTAATGCATTTTTAATCGGATGCAATGACAAACAAACAACATAACATAGGGTGACCATACATCCTCTTTTTCCCGGACCAGGCTACACCTGAATACAGCAGGAGGACTGAAAAGTGTTAAGTGTAGTAGAATAAAAATACATTTCTAATGGTATCTGATCTTTTCTGTTTTTCATGTTCTGTTTAATTTAATGGACATTATTAAATGTTTTAATATTACCATTAATTAAACACATTCAATGTATTTAATTAATTACATTACATGTATTTCACCCATCATTTTTGATAAATCTAAATTAAATTGAATGGACAAACTGAAAATGAAGTAGAAAAACGCCTATATTAAAATTTGAAATATTAATAATTCTGGTTGTAATGACTGACACAGCTTTTACTTTCTTTAGTGTATGTTTGAGTGTGGAGGAAAAGAAACAAATAATTGAAAATTGACTCGACTCGGCCTGTTATGATCTCAGTCTTGAGTTAGATTCTGCCCCTGTTGGACTTGGACTCGACTCGGACTCGAATGTTTAAAGACTCGGACATGACTCGGACTCGACTAAGGTGGACTCGAACACAACACTACTATTAACAGCCCACAGGGTAGTTCCAGTAGACCTCAACACATGATATGTATGAATCATTGACTGTCATCATGTCTAGTAAAACTGTCATAAGTGTGATTATGATGTCTTTACATGACATCATATGTGGCTACAGCAAATAATCTAGGATAATTGCTTTGATCATTAAAAAGTATTTCCTCTTGCACAGCTGCTTCTATGAATCTTCATGTTATGACCTGGTTTATAGCTCTTTCCAGGAATCCTGATGAGTCAGAATGTGGTGTTGGAAAAGTTCCAATCTCTCACAGAGAGTGTTTTCATTGGTTAGAGTTAGGTTAGGGGTGGGGTGGGGTGGTGTTCGTGCTCTTGCTAGGAATGGAGTTAGCACTGTTCCAATAGAGATACAATGGATGTGTGCATTTAGGTCAAATGGACAAAACTTTTTGGTTCTGTATGAAGGTTCCTGCAAGCATCAAGCTAATTGCAGGGGGAAGACAACAGCATTTGTTGCACAGTCATTACAGTGTGAAAATTATGCTGAAAAGCTGTTACACTATAATAATTAAGAATGTCTCTGTGGAAAAATAAATCTAATGGAAGTAAAAAGATAATTATGTGTCATATAATATCTTCTCACTTTTCAAATAAAAAAGAAAGGAAACTGTGTAACAGTGTCAATCACGTGGCAAATGCTTAATTGATGCAAATAATTTTGTTTCTGCTGAACACAGATGGATTTTAATTATGTGCTGCTTGTAATTTAAATGTAAAAGTAATGAGAGCATGGACGAATTTGAAAGAGACATGATCTCACTACATACTTTGCATAGTAATGTCTCTGTTTACCAGCACTAAGACGATATTGTTACAACATTTCAGAAATAGGGGCACTGATGGGGACATGGAATGGTATGTTCCCAAGACCTGATTTTGAGCGTGGTGGCGTAGTGGCTAGAGCACAGGGCTGCTAATCAGATGGTCACTGTTTCGAACCCCACAACCACCACCATTGTGCCCTTGAGCAAGGCACTTAACTCCAGGTTGCTCTGGGGGGATTGTCCCTGTAAAAAAGGTTTGTCCCTGTACGTCGCTTTGGATAAAAGCGTCTGCCAAATGCATAAATGTAAATTTAGTGCCACCAAGTACTGAAAGCTAACAGAATGAAATCATTTGTGATACTCATCAGATTTACTATATGAACGGATTGAAATTTAATAGTAAGGTGTACTGTTGCATTGCAAAGTGTACTGTGCTAAATTTGGGCCATGGTGGAAAATAGGCTAATTCCTCGCACTGTCCTCTCTCCTTTTCCATATTTTAAAATCACTTACTTAGATGACTTGTACAGGGTGACATACATCAGAGAGAAATTTTTATGATGAGAATGCAAGGAGCAACCAATGTCAGTCAGCATTATATGATAAATGATTCATCACTGGGATCATTTATTCCACAATGTTTCCTGTGGGACACCTAAAGGCCATTTGTCATGACATATAACAGCCTCTAACATTGAGTTTTCACCATCACTCAAATCCTTTTAGACAGCATTGGAATATCCTAGTTCTATAAAATATGCTTTCAGGCCTGTGTATTTTAACATACCTTGTCAGTCAGTTAGATGTGTAAAACAGCTTGCCAGATCACATCAGACAATTCATCAATATAAATGAATAGAAATGTACAGAAGCCCTGAAGCCTCTCCGGGAACCAGCACCTTATCGTGGTGGAGAGGTTTGTGTGCCCTTATGATCCTGAGGGCTGTGTTGTCTGGAGCCAGGTGCTCCTGGTAGGGTCTTCCAAGGCAAAGTGGTCTCAGGTGAGGGGCCAGACTAAGAATGGTTCACAAAGACTCCATGGAAAAAAACGGCAAGAGGAGGAGTTACCCTGCCTGGAGGAAGCCCGGGGCCCCCCATCTGGAGCCAGGCCCAGATGGAGGGCTCGTCAGCGAGCGCCTGGTGGCCGGGCTTGTCACGGAGACCGGCCGGGCACAGCCCGAAGAAGCAACGTGACACCCCCCTCTATATCCCTTGGGTGGCAGTGAAGGCCGTGGGTCTCGACGGACCAGGCCCGGGCAGCAAAGGCTAGTTCTAAGGAGAGACTGTGGGAGGTGATGCGGGAGTACGGGGTTGGGGGGGGGGGGGGGGGGGTCCCTTCTTAGGGCGATCCAATCCCTGTATGCCCAAAGCGAGAGCTGTGTCCGGGTCCTCGGCACAAAGTCGAGTTCGTTCCATGTGGGGGTTGGTCTCCACCAAGGCTGCACTTTGTCACCAGTCCTGTTTGTGATATTCATGGACAGGATATTGAGACGTAGTCAGGGTGGGGAAGGTGTGCATTTCGGTGGACTGGGGATCTCATCACTGCTTTTTGCAGATGATGTAGTCTTCATGTCATCATCAGTCCGTGACCTTCAGCTCTCACTGGATCGCTTGGCAGTCGAGTGTGAAGCAGCTGGGATGAGGATTAGCACCTCTAAATCTGAGGCCATGGTTCTCAGCAGGAATCCAATGGAGTGTGTACTCCAGGTAGGGAAGGAGTTATTGCCCCAAGTGAAGGAGTTCAAGTACCTTGGGGTCTTGTTCACGAGTGAGGGGACAATGGAGCGGGAGGTTGACCGGAGAATCGGAGCAGTGGGGGCGGTATTGCACTCGCTCTATCACACCATTGTCACGAAAAGAGAGCTGAGCCGGAAGGCAAAGCTCTCGATCTACCGGTCAATTTTTGTTCCTACCCTCTCCTATGGTCATGAAGGCTAGGTCATGACCGAAAGAACTAGGTCGCAATTACAAGCGGCCGAAATGGGCTTCCTCAGAAGGGTGGCGGGCTTCTCCCTTAGAGATAGGGTGAGGAGCTCAGTCACCCGTGAGGAGCTCGGAGTAGAGCCGCTGCTCCTTTGCGTGGAAAGGAGTCAGTTGAGGTGGTTTGGGCATCTGGTAAGGATGCCCCCTGGGCGCCTCCCTAGGGAGGTGTTTCAGGCACGTCCAGCTGGGAGGAGGCCTCGGGGAAGACCCAGGACTAGGTGGAGAGATTACATCTTCACACTGGCCTGGGAACGCCCAGTCAGAGCTGGTTAGTGTGGCTCGGGACAGGGAAGTTTGGGGCCCCCTGCTGGAGCTGCTGCCCCCGCGACCCGACTTCGGATAAGCGGTTGAAGATGGATGGATGGATGGATGGAAGCCCTGAACCGCAAGGTAAAAAATAAATAACGGTAAAAAAAAAAAAAAAAATAGTGTCTCAGTTCCTTCCTAAGCCTAAGTCTTACATGTTTTCTCTTTATTTCTCTACATTCTTTTTTTCACTTTTTTTTACTCTTCAACAATATTTTATTCTCTCTTCAAAATATTTTTTTCTCTCTCTTAAAATTTTGTTCTCTCAGAATTTTTTTTTTTTCCTCTCTTCAAATTTTTTTTTCTCTCTTCCAAAATGTTTTCAAACAAAAAAATAACCAGGTGTTACAATGTATTTATAAATTATGTGTTTTGCACTTATAATTGTTAAAGGAATTGTTATTTTAATATTTGGATATTTATTTGACATTCTTCATCTGGAACTCTTCACTTCTGCAGTAGAAAGTGTGTTTCAAAAGCATAGACAAACTTGTCATATTAAAATATATTAAATATATTTTAAATACATTAAATTCCACCATAAAAGTCTGCACATGACATCCCCATTCAGTCATGAGGATTTAATTTATAAACGATGCACTACAACGAATGCCATATCAAACATATGTAACCTGATTTTGTCTTCAGATTTTTAAACCCTTAAATAAATAGTACATTTATCATTCAACTATATAGCAACAGAGAAAGCATTAAAAGCATAAGATTACATGTTTACTGATAGTGGCATCTGGTGGCCAAGGTTGGTACTGCATGCATTTTTTTGAAGAGAGAAAAAAAATATTTGAAGAGAGAAAAAAAATCATTTTTGAAGAGAGAAAAAAAAATTTGAAGAGAGAAAAAAAATTATTTGAAGAGATAAAATTTTTTTTTTGAAGAGATAAAAAAAAAAGTTTTGGAAGAGAGAAGACAAATTTTGGAGAGAAAATTTATGTATTTTTTTTTTAAAAGAGAAAACAACTTTTTTTGAAGAGAGAGAAACACATTTTTAGGAAGAGAGAACATTTTTTTAAGACTCAGGAAGGAACCGAGACACAATTTTTTCCCCCACCTTGCGGTTCAGGGCTTCCATAGAAATGTGTTAAAGTAGATGAGGTAGTCCATAGAGCATTTGCCTGTGGGTGTAGCCTACCAATTTTAATTTCTCTAGACAATAATATGCTTGTGCCAGTGTAGAACTATGAATTTGGCTAACCTTTATGGCATATTTAGTTAAAATATTCACATTAAAAATGTAAGTAATTTGCAAGACGTACCTTAACATGGTATAAGAGGTTGTACACTAACGTTATAAGCATTCAAAGAACATTTTATTGAAGGGGCCTTATTTTTATAGCTATATCAGAATATCTGTATTGAGTTTATTGTAATTTAATTTATCTGCAGTTTATTGTAGCAGGCAAGAACTTTTGTTTAAACTTTGTTCCATCCACACATGGTCTTTATGATCAACCAAACTTTGGCACTTCTACAACTTTCAAATTAGGGAACTCATTTAATCAGGACCAGAATCGTACAATCATTCAAGTTTAACTCTGTAAAACAGTTAGTTTCTAATCATTAAACTTTATCTTTTTATTCATTCATGTGCCACTATTGTTGCAGAAATGCAGCTTTGATCGGATTTCAGTGCAAGCTGGTCCAACACTACTTAGTTAAAAATCTGTTTGTAATTTCACAATGGTGACATGTGGAAATTGATGTCTTTTGTTAATGTTACAGACATTGGGATGGAAAAATGATGTGTTATTATTGATAGGCAGTGTACTAATCATCCAACAGATGGATATGTATAATAAACACAGTATGTGTATAATAAACGCTGTAATACTGTATGTGTATATATATTAATATGACTGGATGAAGTATAGGCCTACTCATATTTTTGTTTGACCTAGTAAATTTTTTCCCATTTATTTATGGTCTTTATGATATCATGAACATTCATCAACATTCAATCGTACACATTACATGCATCAAATTAATAAGGAAAACTCCCACCAGGTTTGTTTATACTGTAGTGTTCTGCCAGTTCTGCAACTTTATTTATATTTCACCAATGCACTGTCAAGGGAATATTGAAAATGCCTACCTAACATGAGTGCTGTCTCAAAAAGAGGGTAAATATCAGATTGCAGCCAAGTCATGAGTGCAGACATTCATAAATCTTTGAATGACTCTCATTTATACATGGAATCTCAAGATTCTAACAACAGGTGGTCTCGCTGGAGGGATGCAGGGTCTGTTACCTCCAAAGATGTCTTCTCAATGTTTCAATTGTGTGTACAGAGTAAACCCATTCTGCACTGATGGGGAAAAAAGCATCTTAAACCAGGCTAAAATGGTTCGCTGGTCTTAGCTGGTCTCCCTGCTAGCTGGTTTTTGAGGGGGTTTGGGAACTTGTCAGCTGATCGGGTGAGGAGATCAGCCGGTCAACCAGCTAAACCAGCTTAAACAGGCTAACACCAGCAAACCAGGGCTGAATTTCTCAAAAGCATCGTAAGCTAAGTAGATCGTAGAAACCATCGGCACCAATGGTCTCAACGATCAACTTAAGCTTGCATTGCTTTTGGGAAACGCAGCCCTGTTTAATCTGGTTTGAGCAGTTGTTTTTTTTTATTATGGATGACAATGAAAATTAGATTTTGATGTAGGCCTAATGAAAACATTTTAGGTCACTATTACATGATCGTTGGTGACATGACAACACATCTGTTTTCATTCAAATGTCACATCATTACAATTTTAACATTGTGAAACAATCTTGCTCTGTTTTCCTACTGATAAAGTAACAGTGTGTGAAATCCATTACATAGCTGCAGCGCTAAGGAGGACATCCCCATGCTGAACGGGAATAAAACGTATGGGTTCCTTTATAATTGTTAAGGTTAGAATTTGGGTAAGATATGCCCCTCTCAAATCAGTTTAAATAAAACAGCAAAATGCAACACAGGGCATCTACAAGAATCTGCATCCCATCCCAAAACCAAGCCAAAAATCGAACATACTTCTGCATAAATTCTGAAGAAATGTGCAAAGGAGCCATCCGGCTTGCATTGCCCAACTTGACAAACACTGCTACATATCAGGCTGCAGAACTTTAATAGAACTGGTTTAGACATTTTACATATGCAACCACTGACACAGTCATTTTCACTTACATTTTATTAGTATGTTGTACAAGAGCTTATGAACCCTAAAGCCTTTTCAACAAATGCAGCTGTGAGGAACAGTTTTATGGTTTAAGGCAGACTTTAAATGAAACAGGCTGGAAAGAGGTCCAATTCCTGAGCCTATATACAAAATATCCGAGTCAAGCCAGGATCTTCCCAACATTGCCACAGTTAAGCCTGAATCAGACCGTCACTATTGTGCAAAACAATGCAGAACTGTCGCGAACATGTCTATATTTCACCCTGTTGTAAATGTTTAAAATTGAAATCCGCACAATGTTTTTATGTTTTATTATTCTGTAGTTTATCATGATAGTTATATAGTCATCTTTTTTTGTTTTGAAGCAATAGAGGTCAACACCTTTTGTTTTACAGTACATCTAATAAACCATGTTTTGTGAAAGGCAAACACGCACATACTCCATCTTTGGCAGGTAATGTTTATTTTACTATGGCCTCTTTCTGTTCTATGTTTTACACTTAAACTGTCTGTATATGAGGGGTTTTATTTTGGAAGCTGGCATTGGTTGTGTGGCTTTAATTTTGGTTTGGCAAGCTCCGGTGTTTGTGCTGATTTGCTATTGTTCTGATTCCTTGTGTCATTTGTGCATCACAAACTCAGGACTGTAGCTGTAAATCTGATACATCGAGTATGCAGTAGTATTCCCTATACTTTAGCTGTCTGTTTTGAATTATGGGCAATATAATGTTCGCAAGTATAAATGTGTTGTTCGGAAGCTACACTATAAAGCCTTAAAATTGAATTAAATTGTTCACAAACAAGGTAGGCAACACTACAAAATGACACCACATTTACCAAGCTCAATGAATGAATGAATGAATGAATGAATGAATGAATGAATTAAGGAATGTATGTTCATATGGTAGGTAAGTTGATGAAACTGAAAAACTGAATTCCATAAAGCAAACCAAAATTACACATGTTTGAAATTAGTAATTTATTTATTTTTAGCTTCATTTACTAACCCCCCTGCCACCCCAGATGTGTGTGACTTTCTTTCTTCTGCTGAACACAAATGAAGATTTTTAGAAGAATTTCTCAGTGAAAGATGACCAACATTTGAAACACAAAAAAAGTACATAAAGCAGCATAAAATTAATTCATTTGACTCCAGTGGTATAAACCATGTCTTGTGAAATGATCCAATCGTTTTTGGGTGAGAACAGAACAAAATATAACTAATTTTTTCCTGTACAGCTTGGAGCAATCTCCATGACGATCATAATTGCCAGCTTGTTTACACTCCATATAATGCTCTGCCCATGTGTCAAGCACTAGGAATTGTAATCGAGCTTGAAATCATGATCATGCCAACTTTGACAATATCCAGCATTCACTGAAAAAGGAAAACAATTTTGGTTTGTTCTCACCCAAAACCGTTTGGATCGCTTCAGAGGATATGGATTAAACTACAGGAGCCATTTGGATTACTTTTATGCTGCATTTTATGTACTTTTTGGAGTTTCAAAGTTTTGGTCACCATTTTACCTACATTGTAAGGACCAACAAAATGCAGATATCCATCTATAATCATTGCTGTGTTCTGCGGAAGAAGAAAAATATCACAACACTTGGATGGCATGAGGGTGATTAAATTCATCTTCAAAAATTCATTTTTGAATTCAGTTTTATCTTTATAGGGATTATGGGAAATATAATTAGTAAATTAGTGTACTGAACACAATGTAGTCTTTTAAGAAGAGTCTTTTAAGTGTAAAAAGTCATTGAATTTCATTTATAATGTGCAGAGCAAACAATTGTGTATTCATATAGGCAACATTTATTTTTAAGGTCAGAAATCTTGCCATTCTTTCCATGAAAGAAATCTATGTGTCTACAATTATAGTACATTGCCAGTAATATAGATAACCTGTAAGCTATATTTACAAACGTAAAACAGTTGCTACATTGTGTCCTCCTGTACCCTAAACACACGCACATCTCTATTTTCTCTACAATATTCTCTATAAACTTCAATCTATGATCATTAGAAGGGGTTAATACTGTATATCCGTTTTACTTCCTCTTGCATAAGAAAACAATGTCCAAGCACATTGGGCAATCTTTTCTGAGCATGCAATGCTAAACTGCGCTCGCGGTTGCATTACTATTGGCTGTTTCACCTTTCAAGTGCGTTCATTACTCTCGCGTCACGCCACCAAACAACAGAGCACGATCCTCACATTCCAGGACAGGACGACAAAGAGACCAAGTTAGTGCCGCATTGACACACAGACATCCGTGGAGATTTTCGGAAAGCATATTTTTGAAAGTACCAACAGGTGGATATAACTGTGTTACCGATACATTATAATGTATCCGCGTGCCATGAAGAACCTTCTCCCCATCCTGTGGATCTTTATCTGGCTGTTTTTCTTCCCTTCGCTCAGGGCTTCTGAGGATGAGTACTTCTGGAATTCGGACATAGAGGAGCACAGTTACGGCAAAGGTCCGCAATGCATGGACATTCCCGAGGACCTGAGGTTGTGTTTTAATGTGGGCTACCACCGCATGTTTCTTCCCAATTTGCTGGAGCATGACACAATAGCGGAGGTGAAGCAGCAAGCGGGCAGCTGGGTTCCTCTGGTGCACAAAGCCTGTCACCCCGGCACACAAGTGTTCCTCTGCTCGCTCTTCGCCCCCGTGTGCCTTGAGACACTCATCTATCCGTGCCGCAGGCTGTGCGAGGATGTGCGGGACAGTTGCACGCCTATTATGGAGGCGTTTGGGTTCCCTTGGCCTGACATGCTCACCTGTGACAAGTTTCCCCAGGACGATGTTTGCATTTCCGTGAACAACTCCAACAGGAATGACACGGCCAATTCCGCAGGTGTGTAAAATAATTTCATGATTAATGCTTACTTCTCTTTTCTTATTTAAATCATTTTAAATAATTGTTCAGTTGATCAATTTATATATTTTTTTTATTATTATAATTGTTTTTTTTTGTTTGTTTTGTTTTGGATCTTTCCGATAATTCAGGTATAGAGATTATATATATATATATATATATATATATATATATATATATATATATATATATATATATATATATATATATATAAAATTATTATTATTTTTACATATGGTGTCTGATGTGACTGGAAAAAGGTTTGCAATGCTTTATTCAAACACTTAATTTGTATAATAGGTTGCTGCTCCTAGAATAGTCATATACAATGATTTAATACAAATAATGCATAATAATAATAATAATAATAATAATAATAATAATATATATATATATATATATATATATATATATATATATATATATATATATATATATTTGTTTTTATTGGTGAAGGAGATCATTTAATAATCTTGGGATTGCTTCAGTTTAAATTTAGGTCAGTAAATTAACATTACTGAATATGCATGTCAGGATATTTTGATTTAATCTTTACTCTCTTACCTCAGGTCCCTCTTCTGTGTGTCCACCATGTGACAATGAGATGGATACAGATGTTATTCTGGAACACATGTGTGCCAGTGAATTCGGTAAAGTTTATCATCAGATATCATGATATCATAGTCTTTGTCCCAACAAACTGGAATTAAATTTCTCCACCCAAAACAATATGGTACAAACTTTTAATTCAAGTACCAACAAAATAGTAGCTTACTGATTTAAAAAGATTGGTAAATAAAAAACGAAATATAAGATTAATATAGATTATCTGTGAGATCATCTAGTTGTTAATTAAGACATTTATTTTATGTCTCATGTAGTAAAAGCACAATGTACGTGAAATATTATGTTTTCACTAACAAAAGAGAAACAGCTGATAGTTTTTATTTATGAGACAGTGGATGTGGCAGTACATCTTTCACCAAGACCACAGTATCAACATGCTGATCAGTGAGGTCTTACTGTTGAAAACAACTTCAAAGTCAAAGACCATTTGGGTTTGGAACTATATATTGTCCTTTAATTACATTAAAACATATAAAGTGTGTTCTTAGAATAGACTGCTATGGGAGTCTTAAAAACTGTGAATTTCTATAAAGACAAAGAGATTAAAAATAAATAGAAGTTTATAATGTATTAATAGATCTTTTATGAACATACTGGAAATCATTTCTTTTTCCAAACTCTTTTCAGCATACGGCTAATGCAAGTGATTTTCAAAACAATTAAATCATTGGCTGGACCTTTATGACTTTAGGAGATCAAAATCTGATCGGCTGATTCCCATCATTGTGCTTACACTCTCTTTCAGGGTTCTAGTCTGCAAATTTGTTTCCTCTAATATTTCTGTCTGAAAAAGCATAATATATTTTTCTAATATTACATCTGGATTCGCACTCCATTCATATATTTCCCTCTTGAGATAATAAGAATGGTGCATTGGACTGACAGTGGTGCTTAAACATAACAAAATGTGTGTGCACAGACAGAAATGACAAACACTGAGTATTGTGTGGCCACTATTGTTTATTTAACATTGGATTGGTGCTTTTTGTTGCTCCATTCCCATATAGTTTAAAAAAAAAAAAAAAAAAAAATTTTATGCAACCTCAAATGTTTTTACGCTTGTATATTTCATGTCTAGATTTGGTTCATTTTCCCATGACAGTGAATTATTGGAATTCAACCGCAAATGGAGATATTTTGCATTTACAAAAAGCAGAGCTACTTCTCCATTGCAATTGCAGTCTCAAAAACAAGTGTTGTGGTTGGAATACAGCACATTTTCTTTTTCAGGGTCTGAGATGTTGTCAAACACAGGAAGCTTGCCGGTGGCAAGAATTTCATGGGACCTTTTATTTTATGGCAGGCTATCAAGCAGCAACCCAACAAAAGCTTTTTTCTAGGCATTACGTAATGTCTACTATGTCTCATGCAGAGATGGAAACCTGAGTCTGAGACTCACTGAGACTTGATTTACACTAAAGTTGCAGAAAAGTTACTTGAGAATTGACTTGAGACTCCATATTGTCTACAAGGAAAAACAATTTTTCTTAATATTGCAACACTGTTTAGATACAAGTGTCTCTCATGCACTCTCTGTTGCTGTTTTCTCCTTCTGAAATTGTGCAACCAATTTCACACTTTTTCCTGGAAATTCCTTGAAATAATAAATATAGATTTAAAAAAAAAAAAAAAAAAATCAGAAATGAATTGTCCTGCAACAGAGTTTATAAAACAAATCTGTATGAAAAACACGTTACCAAAAGAGATTAAAAACTTGACTTGGATTTGTGACAAAATACTAAAACTTGAGACTTGACTTGTACTCTGTGTCAAAGACTTTAGAGACGTTAGTGAACACCTCTGGTCTAAAGCTACGTGTCCCCTACACTTAAGACTTGTGCTTATGTTTACATTTTCAGCAAGAATTATTTTCAGCAAGAAACTAAATGCTTTATATTCATTTCAATGTTTATGTTTTATGGTGAAGATATAAATGTAGCCCATGAATAACATTAGCACAAATATAATCAGAAAACGATGTAATTTCATTGCTGTCATCTGAGTTGAAATGCAGTTGTATGAATTGCTTGGCCTTAATAGCTTTCTTCTTTGACCATTCCCATCCATCACACCAGTGTATTGTTTTCACATCATAACAGATCATGATGGCGATGATAGTATAACAGTTGATAGTCATTATATCAAAATGAAGCTCCAGGGAATGATAGCCATATGTTATCTGGATGTTATTGATAATTTTTTTGGAATATCAAGTTTGAAAACCCTCATATTCCTTCACAATCTTTAAAAAGCCAGCGTTATGAGGAGTGCCTAAGGGTTCAGTAATAAGACCTTCTTATTTCGGCTTATTAATAACAGAGGAATTTGGAGAAGATTTCAATGATCTCTATGTTAATCTTCAGGGGATTTAGAAGTTGATCCATTTGCAAGAATCAAATGGCTCATGAAGGTATCCTCCAACATGGACCATACTGAAGTGCAACACATTGCACCACTCATCTTAGCACAATTAGCACAGAATAGCATCTGAAAGACATAAACTTGAGGGAATTCTTGGCCTCAAATGTGAAAACAGATTATCAGAAACAGCCAAGCATTCAGCATCTCCTTGGCAAAGAAATACAACAATGACCTTAAGGAAAAAATTGTCTCCCCAGAATGCAAGTATTTTGAAGAATTAAAATTAAAGGTTGAAACTTCAAAACTGTTGCATTCATTCAGTTCCCAGTTTAACATGCAGAGACAACTTTAATAAAGCCATTTTTAGATGGATTTTCTAGAAATGTTTTTACTACTGTGGATTTGTTGTTTGTTTGAGCATTCCAACCAGTCAGACACAACAAAATTGGCTAAACCAAAGGCGTGTGTTTGGGGCAGGACTATCTGGTTGTACGACCAAATGCAGATGGGGGACTTTTTGGGAAACCTGTATGAAAACAATAATTGTATTTGTAATTCCATTTGGTGATGCTAGTTGCACAGAATTTACACAGCTTTAAATCATGTGAAAAAGTGAGTACATGTTAAATCTAAATCTTCATCTTTTTCTTTTGTAGCAATCAAGGCAAAGATTAAGGAGGTCATAAAAGAGAACTTGGACCGAAAAGTCATTCTGCAGGACAGGAGGAAGCCAGTGAAACTTGGATCTCTGAAAAGGCAGGACCTAAAGAAGCTTGTTCTCTACCTGAAAAATGGAGCAGACTGTCCTTGCCAACAACTGGAGAACACAAGGAGCAACTATTTAATTATGGGTCGTTGGGTGGGGAAACAGTATATTTTGACTGGCATTCACAAGTGGGAGAAATCTAGCAAAGAATTTAAGAAGGGCCTTAAGAAAATCAAAAGCCATAAATGTCAAACGTTTGAGTCAGTGTTGTGAAGCAAGTGATTTAACAGTTTGGATTTGATTTTTACTGATTTGTTAACTCATCAAAATAGCATTATATTCTATTTTGCGTTACAGTACAGCATGTGAAACACTGTTTATAATTCATTTTAACTCATTTTACTTCCATAATCTGACAAAAACTGGATACTTGACGAGTAAAATTGTAGGGCAGAACTTTATCCATCATGAATTGATGGGATCATGAAAAGTGGCCCAGAATAGAGCTAGGTAGTTGGAGAGGAGGGGTTGAAAAGTTAGAGGGATTCGTGACATCAGCAGAAAAAGAAAAGTTGTTTGAGAAGTGGAGCTTTATTACATTTTGCTAAAAGATTTTGATGCTAAGTTTGATACTTGTTTTTTTTTTATAATGCACAGTGATGAATCATTCAGAATAAAGCCATAAACATGCATTAAGAAAGTAAAATGTGTCAAATTTATTTTCCTGTTAGTTTCCAGCCAAACTCCAAAACTGAGACAGAACAACCAACAAAACAAAAATCTAGTTTGCTTTAAAGAGTTTTTTGCCCTATAAATGTCTGAAAACATTCTGAATGAGGGTAAAAATGGATGCTTTATTTCAAATTCCCTATAGTTGCTTTTTCTAAACTTTTGAATCACCAGTTAAACAATCCAAGTAAAAAAATGTTTTGCATTGTGCTGCAAGTACCTGCTATTCTGTCTTACCTGTACAGTCCTGGTCAGTGTTAACCACTGAGTAATTTCCGCTTGCATAAACATTGTTTTTTATATATCTTGACATTTTGATGCTGGAATAATACCTATCTACAACCCTAATTTAGAAAAAGTTGGTAAAGTATGAAAAATGCCAATAAAAAAAATGATGTTTTACCTTGTTTTTGTATGTACAGTCATTTAAAATAAGATGATTGCAACACACTTCAAAAAAGTTGGGACAGTCGAGTGTTTACCACTGTGAAACATCACCATTTCTTCTAATACACTCATTCAGCATTTAGGCACTGAAAGACACAAGTTTGTTAAGTTTAGAAAGTGGAATATTCCCCCATTCATCCATTATGCAGGTCTTCAGCTGCACAATTGTACGGGGTCTCCGTTGCCGTATTGTGCACTTCATCGCAGCAGATACTTCCTGGTTCCCAAGAAGGATGGGGGTTGCGCCCAATTTTAGACCTTCGAGACTTGAATCGCTCAGTCAAGGTGTTCAAGATGATAACCGTCAAGACGGTCGTGTCTCAAATCCAACATCACGATTGGTTGGTCACGATCGAAATATACGAAATATACTTTCATATAGAAATTCTGTCACAACACAGGAAGTTCCTTAGGTTCGCTTTCGGTTGGAAGCTTTCCTAGCCTTATCACCCCAAACATTCACAAAGGGCATGGATGCAGCACTAGCTCCTTTGCGACTCCGGGGCGTTCTGAATTATATAGACGACTGGCTGATACTAGCACAATCACAAGAACTGGCATTACAGCACATGGATATCGTCTTTGCTCATCTGGTTTCTCTCGGTTTGAGACTCAACGTCAAGAAAAGCGTTCTCTCTCCCACTCAGAAAACTATCTATCTGGGGATCGTAAGGAATTCGATCATGATGTGGGCACAATTGTCTCCCACTCGAATCGAGACCATTCAGAATACCCTGAGCAAAGTCAGGCTAGGCCAATGTTGCACTGTTCATCAGTATCAATGAATACTAGGTCTTATGGCATCTGTGTCCTCGGTGATACCTTTGGGCCTTTTGCACATGAGACCGTTTCAGTTGTGGCTCAAAGCCAGGGGATTTCATCAAAGGGCCAGTCCCCTAAGGCAGATAAGGTTTACACGCCGTGTGCTATGTACCCTTTCTATGTGGTTCAGACCCCGGTTCCTCACCTTGGGTCTCACTCTAGGTGCGTCTTGCCGCCGCAAGCTGCTAACAACAGACACCTCCCTGACGAGCTGGGGAGTGGTCTTAATTGGTCGTCCAGCTCAGGGGAAATGGGAGGGTCATCAGCTCGATTGGCACATCAACTGTCTCGAGTTGATGGCTATATTTCTGGCCCTGAAGTACTTCCTCCAGTATCTGAGAGGCTGCCATGTCCTGGTGCATGTGGACAACACAGCAGTAGTCTCTTACATAAATCAGGTCTACAGTCATGCCAGCTGAACAGACTGGCACGGGAGATTCTCCTTTGGGCCCAGGGCAAGCTCCTGTCAATCAGAGCAGTTTATATCCCTGGATGCCTGAATGTGGAAGCAGATTTTCTGACCAGACAGAAAATACCAATGGGGGAGGGGAAACTCCACCCTGAGTTAGTGAAATAAATCTGATCAAGATTTTACAGAGCGGAAGTGGACCACTTCGCCTCTCAGCAGACAGCGCAATATCCCCTCTACTTCTCTCTGAGTCACCCAGCCCCCCTGGATCTGGACGCGATGGCATATACATGGCCCAGAAATCGCCTGTTTGCATTTCATCCAGTTTCTCTGCTCCCGGGAGTCCTGGCCAGAGTTCGCCAGCAAGGATCCTGCCTCTAACTGATAGCGCTGCGTTGGCCAAACAGGGTGTGGTTCTCGGAGATAATGTCTCTACTCGACGGCTCGCCTTGGGCGATTCCGGATATGAGGGACCTTCTGTCTCAGGTGCAAAGGACGATACTTCATCCCCGGCACGAACTGTGAAACTTTCATGTTTGGCCCCTGAAGGGTACCCACTGAGGGACACTGGGCTTTCACCTGAAGTCATCGAGACCATTCTGAGCACTAGGGCTGCCTCTACTAGAAGCAGTTATGCCAATAAATGGGGTGTCTTTGAAAGATGGTGCACTGCACATAATGCAGATCCAGTTAACTGCCAGATTGCATCAGTTCTGGACTTTCTACAGGAAAAAGTATCAGCAGGCACATGCCCTGCCACTCTCAGGGTTTATATGGCCGCTGTATTGGCTTCCACGCCTTGATCGACGAGATGCCATTGGGGAAACCTCCTCTGCTCGCTCGCTTTGTTCTTGGAGCCATGCGATTGAGACCTCCTGCTAGGACCAGGATCCTTTCATTGGACTTAGCAATAGTCCTTGAGGGTCTGGTTGAGACCCCCTTTGAACCTCTAGAGTCAGTGTCTGATAAACTTCTGACTCCCAAGATGGTTTTTCTTATGGCGATTACTTCTCTAAAAAGAATTGGGGATTTGCACGCTCTGTCTGTCTTGCCATCCTGCTTAGATTTTGCCCCAGGTATAGCTAAATCAATATTGCACCCTTATCCTGACTACCTGCCAAAGGTTCCTTTCTCGGTAGTACATCCGGTCACTCATGAAGGTTCCACAGTTCGGGCCAGGGATGAAGTATCGTCCTTTGCGCCTTAGACAGAAGGTCCCTCCTATCTGGAATCGCCCAAGGCGAGCCGTCGAGTAGAGACATTATCTCCGAGAACCACACCCTGTTTGGCCAACGCAATGCTATCAGTAAGAGACAGGACCCTTGCTGGCGTACTCTGGCCAGGACTCCTGGGAGCAGAGAAACTGGATGAAATGCATACAGACGCATTCTGGGCCATGTATACGCCATCGCGCCAGTAGGTATCAGGGCTCACACTACCAGGGGGGGGGGGGTCGCCTCCTCTAAAGCTTTAGCTAGAGGTGTCCCTCTGCAGCATGTTTGTAATGTGGTATGCTGGTCCTCTCCGCACACATTCATAAGATTTTATAGTTTGGATGTTCATGCCACTCTGGGCTCTTAAAGTCAACACCACAAGCTCATGTCTGAGACCTCTCGCGCTCTTGTGAGCACAACTACACAACCGTAAGGGGTCCAGACATCCGCAGTGTGGCGGCGTGGGTATTCTTGTTCCAAAAGCGCTAAATCAGCGCAGCATCAAAAAATCAGCGCAGGATCTTTTGATAGGGAACGTCTCGGGTTCCCCTGTTCCCTGAAAAAGCGGACCTGTGGTGCATCTATTTATAGCCCCTGGTACCGGCGCATCCTGATGTCACCGGCAGAGGCTATAAATTCTAGTCAATTTCATTGACGTGTTGCATTCATATTCACAGCTGGTCACTCCTAAAGACGTTCCCATAAAGCTAAATCAGCGCAGCATCTCGTTACACTTTTTTTCAGGGAACAGGGGTTACAGTTAAGTAACCCAAGATGTTTTATGTTTAATAATATTCATCACAGCTGTCAGGTGTTAGCCTTTTTAGTAAAACCATAATAAATGCACATATTTGCAGTACCTGATGATCTAGCAAAACGTGATAGTGAGGTCAGTTTTGTTGATTTAAATCTCGATAAAACATTAACCTTTAAAACTTTATCTGTTCAGGAGAACACTTCACTCGCTTTTAGTGCCATGCAGTGGACATTTCACTTTGGAACTGTTCTGAGATGTGTAATTTCATTTGAATTATATAAGTTACTTTTTTAACTTAATTTTGCAACAACATTACCCCAGTCACACAATGTTCGTTGCATGGGAGAAGGCACGAATTGCAATGTCAGAGCACCCAGCCCCTTGAGACAGAGAAAGATAAAAAATTTCAAAATTAGCTTTGAAAAAAGTTAGTAATATTGTTGGTTTTGTGAATTGTTTTCTGAAGTTTGCAGTCAAACCTTGCTGTTGAGCAGACAGATAAATTAAATACAATTCATAATTCATATTTTCTCAGATTCAGTTATTTTTATTGTCATTAATATTTTCACCATTATCATCACTGGTTTTATAGTTATTATTATAATTAATACAACAACAACAACAAAAATAATAATTCAGCGAATAAGGAGTAGAAATTCATATATATGATTTAAATATGAAAGCAAGTGTAGAAATAAATAACATGTACACATTTAATTCCAAAAGCCTTTTGTTTATAAATTACATATATTTGCAGCGTGACTAATATTTTTTTTTACTTCATAACAGTCCTAGCTGGTGTTTATAATAAAGTTTTGAACAAAAACTGTCAGTGTTTCTCACTTCTTGCTCATAGTTTTGAATGAATATATCACATTCAGTTGGGCGGTCACATTTGGTCTAGTCGCACAAATATTTCAACCTATCCGAAGCTCAAATCAGATCCGAAATTTGGCCTGTGCAGATGGTCGGAACTCCACACAGCAGACCGTGTGACACTCCATTTGAAAATTACTGAACTCTGGTCTGTCATCTTTGTCGGATGCCGTGAAAAGGAGGATTCAGTCCAGTAAGACAAAAGAAAATTATCTGCAAAAATGTAGTGAGTAATTTTCAATCAAGAGTTGCAATTGCAATTCTTTCTTTGGAAATGTAATTAAGTAAAACAACAAGTATTCAGTTTAAATTGCACTCAATTGCCTTGCACCCCTGCATTCACTTCCATAGTAAGTGCCTCTGCAAACCAGAATTTTCCTTTTTTGTTGTTTTTTTTTACAAAGGAGGGGCAAGTCAAAGTACATTTATGTGATAATCAATTTTATGCCACAAATGCTGCCTATTGAGCTTAACTTATAATAAACCCGGAATATTCCTTTAAAGACTTTGTCTTTGCTTTATACAACTAAAACAGCATGAAATTGCAAGACACAAGTAGCAGTTGTGACCTGCCAAGCAGTGCAGCTTCATAACTTAATTTAATAATTTAAGTAATTTAAGTAATTTAGCAGTGATCTAACTGCATGTGGCTACATGCAGTTAGATCACTGCTAAATTACTTAGAATTGAGATTGGATTAGAGACATATCTGCCACTGCATATGCTGCATAAGCAGAAAAAAAATGTTTATCTTGTGTAGACAGAGTGGAGATTTGTTTTGGATAGAGAACATCCAGCTCACTTGATGAAAGACAGATTGACTATACCCTCCTGTTTTTGATTTTCAGATGTTGAATGTTGAGGGGAGCAAATTAACTATAAAAGCCAAAACATTAGATGATACATGGCTGTTTTGTCATTTCTGAACAAATCTAACCTATACTTTTCAACTATGATCTATCACAACAATCACAATTCCTGATCATCAGTTGAAGGCTGCAAGATGTACAAATTTATGTAGCTGAAGCTTTGCTGACAAATATCAAGTAAATGTCTTTCTCAACATGAGTGAGTATGTGATGAAAGATAAAAATGTTGGGGGTGAACTATTCCTTTAAAACAAGACCTCCGTTAAACATTGCTTTTGATTTTAGACTAAGGCATTTTCCTGAAGAAACATCTGTGGGGTACTGCCTGCCAGTTAGTAATGACCTTGATACAGTTTAAAGGCTCATATTTGTTGCTGGTGAGCTGTGAAGCAGTAAGATATGTTATCTATTACTATCATGCCACAACAGACAATGCCTTCAAATGATCTGACTTTGCAATAATGCAGACTTCTCATACACAGCATCAAAATGAGTGTTTTAGTTCCTTATTTCCCCCATGATTTAGATTAAATGGACTGCATGTGTTATCTAGCCATGAAAGAAGTCATACAGGAGTCAGCAAATTTAAAATCAGCAAATTAGAGCAGTTGAAAGATGTTGACCAGATAAACTACAAACAAACATGTACTACTCTGCAAAAAATTTAGCTCTGAAGTGTAAGGATGCATGACCCAAAGTGGTAGTGTGCAATATGTGTATGTGGCTTGTATCTCACTGTATATTACCCTTTTGGCACTGCACCTGTTTACATTCACAGTATCATAAAACATGCAATTGAGATACCACCAGATTCAGATAGTGCTGGAGTTGACAACATGGCCATTCAAATTAATTTGCCATAAAATCATACTAGATTGAACACTGGTGCTGCTTTAGAATAGCATAATGTGGCCATGTTTATATGTGGAAAAATAAAGAGCGACTCCATTCACGTGTGGAACTAATTAATTGTGGCAGCAAAGCGTGGCATAAAATCTCTACATTTCAAAAACAAATTAAAACTTTTTTTTAAATCTATAATGATGTGCTAAATTGTGACAGTAGGCTCCTTATGTTTGGTCAATGCATTAATGCAGTGGAACCCAAATTTGAGGAATAGACATACTTTGAATCTAACTTTACTGAAACATTTGAAAAAACATTTAAACTATTTATTTAATATGCACAATCAAACAACAGAAAAAATATGTATTGTAATGAACTTCAATGGAAGTCTATGGTGCACTGCACCAGAATAAACACAACAATAAACACTGTTTTAAAACTATAGACACAAGAATAGTGGGATGGAGTTGTTTACTAACCTTGTCTGTGCAATAAGCACAAGGACACTAGAAAGGGACATGACATCAGAAATGACAATCCACAAAGTACTATTTACATGGAACAAATACCTTTCACAGGAATTACGTCAGTTATGCATAACTAGAATTTCATCCGCCTAGAACGGTAGTCCCATTGGTAAAACTTTTGAGCAACTATAGTCAGCTCACGTAACTAACAATTTTGTAGGAGTGATTAATATAAATAAAACTTTAACAATAATACTAGCTTCACATACCTTAAAAACCCTCTTGAAAGGCTTTGCCCATAGTCTTTTATTGTACGTACATTTATGCGTTTTTACGAACTGAGGGACAAATCGAAATTATTTTCTGTAGTAATTGATAGCATGCCACAGATGTTGTTGATAAAGCTTAACATGCATTGAACCCAGAGTTGAGAAGGTCTTCAAAAGTAACTAAACAGTTTTAATCCTTTAAAACTGTTTAGTTACTTTTGAAGACCTTCTCAACCTTTTGTTCTGACTTCCTTTGGGGTGGCTCAAGCCTTAATTATGTAAGCCATCTGCAAAGAAGCACTCTCTAGAAAGAAAATCCAAAAGAGCAAAAACCCTGTGTGTGTAATCCCCTGGTAAATTCAACTCATTCCAGCTCATGCAAAACCTTAGTGATGGTTTATCCAGGTAAAGCAAATAGCTTATTTTGTGCTCTGGGATGACACCGACTGCTAGACTCTATGGAATGGTTATTGGAAGCAGCTGTTGGCTTTGCTGCTGCATATTTCCCAGCTTCATTGAATGAAAAAGCTTTGCTCTTTTGCCTCCAGTCTTGGAGAAAAAAAGTGCATTAAAAGTAATAAATAATATGATGCTTTCACAGGAAAGCATCTGAGGTAAGATCAACTTTGCAGTAAACAAACTTCCACATTGTGCAATGTTCTCACACATGCCAAATGTGAATTCTTGCCATATGGGGTGCCAACAAAGGGCGTAGATTTGGATTGAACTTTGTTGGGGTTACAGTGTGAAGAATTTGCATGTTTCCATTGATCATGGTTGTGGCATGGGGGGCGTGGTCATGTGTCGGTCTGCAGGAGAGGGAGAGTGGTAATGCTCGTCACTGGACTGTTCATAAGTTCATGGGCGGGGGGGGGGTTATATGCTTGATTTTATTATTGAAGGGGTTACCTCCATCCCATCCCCCCTGTAATCTACTCCAATAGTAGAGCATAGCTCAGCTGTAGCATCAACTGGTATAGTGTATCTCAACTGTAGCAAAACTGGTAGAGCGTAGCTCAACTGTAGCACAACTGGTAGAGTGTAGCTCAACTGGTAGCGTGTAGCTCAACTGGTATAGTGTAGCTCAACTGTAGCACAACTGGTAGAGTGTAGCTCAACTGGTATAGTGTAGCTCAACTGTAGCACAACTGGTAGAGCGTAGCTCAACTGTAGCAAAACTGGTATAGCCTAGTTCAACTGTAGCTCAACTGGTAGAGTGCTTCTCAACTGTAGCTCAACCATAGCTCAACTGGTAGAGTTTAGCCCAACTGTAGCTCAACTGGCAGAGTTTAGCTCAACTGTAGCTCAACTGGTAGAATGTAGCTCAACTAGAGTTTAGCTCAACTGGTAGAGAGTACCTCAACTTATAGAGTGTAGCTCAACTGTAGCTCAACTGGTAGAGTGTAACTCAACTGTAGCTCAACTGGTAGAGAGTAGCTCAACTGTAGCTCAACCGGTAGAGTGTAGCTCAACTGTAGCTCTAATGTAGCTCAACTGTTAGAGCTTCCCTCACAGAACAAAATATAATTGGAAAATTAAATGGCATATATTGGAAAATATAATGTGATATATTAAATAATACATTTTTCATATATGGGAATCTAATACTAATATTTTTCAATATTCTGCAATATATGCATGAACCATGTATTTTTTTTAAATAATTAAATTAATTATTTTCCTCAAAATTCTACAAACAGTACCCCGTAATGACAAATCTTTGAAATCTTTGCAAATATATTAAAAATAAAAAACGAAAACAAATCACATGTACATAAATATTCACAGCCTTTGCTCAATACTTTGTTGAAGCACCTTTGGCACCAATTGCAGCCTCAAGTTTTTTTTGTGTATGATGCTACAAGCTTGGCACACTCCCATTCTCCCATTCTTCATTGCAGGACCTCTCAAGTTCCATCAGGTTGGATGGGGAGCGTCGGTGCACAGCCATTTTCTGATCTCTCCAGAGATGTTCAATCGGGTTCAAGTCTGGGCTCTGTCTGGGCCACTCAAGGACATTCACAGAGTTGTCCTGTAGCCATTCCTTTGTGATCTTGGTTGTTGTCCTTTTGCAATATGAACCTTCACCCCAGTCTGAGGTCCAGAGCGCTCTGGAGCAGGTTTTCATCAAGGATGTCTCTGTACATTGCTGCATTCATCTTTCCCTCGATCCTGACTAGTCTCCCAGTTCCTGCCACTGAAAAACATCCCCACAGCTTGATGCTGCCACCACAATGCTTCACTGTAAGGATGGTATTGACCAGATGATGAGCGGTGCCTGGTTTACTCCAGACATGACACTTGCCATTCAGGCCAATCTTTGTTTCATCAGACCAGAGAATTTTGTTTCTCATGGTCTGAGTTCTTCAGGTGCCTTTTGGCAAACTCCAGGTGGGCTTTTTTGTGCCTTTTACTGAGGAGGGGCTTCCGTCTGGCCACTCTATCAACTATCATGATTGGTGGAGTACTGCAGAGATGGTTGTTCTTCTGGAAGTTTCTCCTCTCTCCACAGAGAAATGCTGGAGCTCTGTCAGAGTAACCATTGGATTCTCGGTCACCTCCCTGATTAAGGCTCTTCACCACCGATCACTCAGTTTGACCGGGCGGCCAGCTCTAGGAAGAGTCCTCCTGGTTCCAAACTTCTTCCATTTACGGATGATGGAGGCCACTGTGCTCATTGGGACCTTCTATGCTGCAGAAATTTCCCCAGATCTGTGCCTCGATACAATCCTGTCTCAGAGGTCTACAGACAATTACTTGGACTTCAATCAACTGAATTCACCACAGGTGGACTCCAATCAAGTTGTAGAAACATCTCAAGGATGATCAGTGGAAACAGGATGCACCTGAGCTATATTTTGAGTGTCATGGCAAAGGCTGTGAATACTTATGTACATGTGATTTTTTTTTGTTTTTTATTTTTAATAAATTTGCCAAGATTTCAAACAAACTTCTTTCACATTGTCATTATGGGGTATTGTTTGTAGAATTTTTAGGAAAATAATGAATTTAATCGATTCTGGAATAAGGCTGTAACATAACAAAATGTGGAAAAAGTGAAGCGCTGTGAATACTTTCCGGATGCACTGTATAAAAAAATGTATAGCAATAACAAGACAAAAACTGTACTACATTTTTAGAATTAATAGCTTTATTGAAACACTCAGTCATTTCTCTTTCATTAGTTAACACATGGTTTTACATACCATACAGCATTAAATGCCTCAAAAATATATTCCCTATATGCATACAAAGTTCCCCAATTCTTTACAGATCCAGGCAAATGAAGACATAAATGTAAATTCAGTGACAGATTTGGTTTCCACATATTATTTCAAACTGCTGGACAAAATCTACAACCTCTTTTTTTTTTATTTTTTTTATTTTTTTTTACACATTCATATACACACACACACACACACACACACACACACACACACACACACACACACACGCACACACACACACACACACACACACACATATATATTTATATAATTAATACATATAGTATGGCTGCCGTTCAGGAAATTAATGTTTTTATAAACTGAAGTGTGTGTATATGGAACGAAACTCTGAATATATAATGAGAGAAACTCTGAATATATAGAATGAAACTTGAATATATGGAATGAGAGTGTGAATACATGAAATTAAACTCTGAAAATATCAAATTAAACTTGAATATATATAGAATGAAAGCGTGAATATATGGAAGGAAACTATGAATATATGGAATGAAAGTAAATTTGACAGTACTTAATGAATAATGTATAGCTTGTTAGCTATGCTTGTTATCAGAGCAGTAGACTTTAAAAATGGCAGTCCCTGAAATTTTCCAATACTTTGTTGAACTAGAAATCATTTTTGCAACAGCTGGTCATACTCCAAACAACACAAACCATTTGGAGTGCACATCCATCCCGCCGTCTTGAGGATCATATGTCCATTATTGCAACATTCTTAGCGCTTATGAGTAATCATGTTCAACAAAATGTTACTGAAACAACATTATGCAAAATTATCGAAGGAATTTACAAATCTCTTAGGGAGATGTTTCCTGAAATAGCTCTCCAGCTGATATACAAGTACATGGGTGCACATTCTGCATCACAGAAAGGAAGGCTGAGGTAAGTGATGATAATGGAAGTGTATGTTGATGGAGGATGATGCAAGAATACTGTACCTAACCTCTTTTCAAGTTGCAAACAATATAATTAATATAAGTTATTGGGAAAATTGACATATTTGGATATATACTTCAGTATATATTTTGCTCAGAATTGTGTACATATATTTCACATACATGCTCCCATACATATGTTAAAACATATTGCATGTGTTCAAATGTATTTATACTCAATATGTATATATTTACAAATATATAATTACATAAATATTCACATATATGGGTATATATTACAGTATATGTTTCCTCAGAATTGTGTACAAATATTGCTCATACATATTCCCATATAAATGTGACTTAATGTACAACACATATGTTAAAATATATATAAGCACACACTACCATTTTTTTTTATCACATGCACATCTATATTATGAAGTGTATTATTGAATATAAACTGACATACTGTATATTACAATATATAAGGACATATACAGGTGCTGGTCATATAATTAGTATATCATCAAAAAGTTGATTTATTTCAGTAAATCCATTCAAAAAGTGAAACTTGTATAATGTATACATTCATTCCACACAGACTGATATATTTCAAGTGTATTTCAAGTGGAAAGGTGGTGGTGGCGTAGTGGCTAGAGCACAGGGCTGCTAATCAGAAGGTCGCTGGTTCGAACCCCATGGCCCCCACCATTGTGCCCTTGAGCAAGGCACTTAACTCCAGGTTGCTCCGGGGGGGATTGTCCCTGTAATAAGTGCACTGTAAGTCGCTTTGGATAAAAGCGTCTGCTAAATGTAAATGTCATTCCTTTTAATTTTGATGATTATAACTGACAACTAATGAAAACCCCAAAATCAGTATCTCAGAAAATTAGAATATTGTGAAAAGGTTCAATATTGAAGACACCTAGTGGCACACTCTAATCAGCTAATTAACTCAAAACACCTGCAATGGCCTTTAAATGGTCGCTCAGTCTAGTTCTGTAGGCTACACAATCATGGGGAAGACTGCTGACTTGACAGCTGTCCAAAAGACGACCTGTCCAAGAAGACTGACATCTTGCACAAGGAGGGTGTAACAAAGGCTCTTGGCAGGGCGGGGAAAAGGAGGACACGAGGACAGGCTTCTGCACACAGGTGAGGGGTCTTTAATTATTCAACGTAAAATTACAGGGGTTCAAACATAAACTTCTTATAACAAAAATAAAGCTTTTCGTACACTCAAACTAAACACTTGGGCTGCCAACACTGGACTGGCGTCCTGACTGGCGGTGCTGTGGCTCTTTTATGCCGCTCTCCCCGTGCTCACTGAAATTAGAGACAGGTGTTAGACATATTTTAGCTCAGGTGTAAGCGCCCTTACCGCTCCCCCTCTCCGGACGGGCGCTTGACCACACCCCCGCTGCCACAGAGGGCAAGACACAAAAGGTCATTGCTAAAGAGGCTGGCTGTTCACAGAGCTCTGTGTCCAAGCACATTAATAGAGAAGCGAAGGGAAGAAAAAGATGTGGTAGAAAAAAGTGTAGACACACGTCTGTGCATGCATGTCACACGTCTAAAAAGTCTTGCACACGTCTGTGCATGGTGGTTCTTGAAGCACTGACTCCAGCTGAAGTCCACTCTTTGTGAATCTCCCCCACATTTTTGAACGGGTTTTGTTTCACAATCCTCTCCAGGGTGCGGTTATCCATATTGCTTGTACACTTTTTTCTACCACATCTTTTTCTTCCCTTCGCCTCTCTGGGTTTCAGCTGTCGCATTCCTTGTGTCAAAAAGACACAGTGTCAGAAGCGTCTCGCCTGGACTGCTGCTGAGTGGTCCAAAGTTATGTTCTCTGATAAAAGTAAATTTTGCATTTCCTTGGGAAATCAAGGTCCCAGAGTCTGGAGGAAGAGAGGAGAGGCACAGAATCCACGTTGCTTGAAGTCCAGTGTAAAGTTTCCACAGTCAGTGATGGTTTGGGGTGCCATGTCATCTGCTGGTGTTGGTCCACTGTGTTTTCTGAGGTCCAAGGTCAACGTAGCCGTCTACCAGGAAGTTTTAGAGCACTTCATGCTTCCTGCTGCTGACCAATTTTATGGAGATGCAGATTTCATTTTCCAACAGGACTTGGCACCTGCACACATTGCCAAAGCTACCAGTACCTGGTTTAAGGACTATGGTATCCCTGTTCTTAATTGGCCAGCAAACTCGCCTGACCTTACCCCTATAGAAAATCTATGGGGTATTGTGAAGAGGAAGATGTAATATGCCAGACCCAACAATGAAGAAGAGCTGAAGACCACTATCAGAGCAACCTGGGCTCTCATAACACCTGAGCAGTGCCACAGACTGATCGACTCCATGCCACGCTGCATTGCTGCAGTAATTCAGGCAAAAGGAGCCCCAACTAAGTATTGAGTGCTGTACATGCTCATACTTTTCATGTTCATACTTTTCAGTTGGCCAACATTTCTAAAAATCCTTTTTTTGTATTGGTCTTAAGTAATATTCTAATTTTCTGAGATTCTGAATTTGGGATTTTCATTAGTTGTCAGTTTTAATTATCACAATTAAATGAAATAAACATTTGAAATATATCAGTCTGTGTGTAATGAATTAATATAATATCCAAGTTTCACTTTTTGAATGGAATTACTGAAATAAATCAACTTTTTGATGATATTCTAATTATATGACCAGCACCTGTATTGTCATATATTTCCAAACATATGAAAAGCAGCAATTCTTTATGTATTACTCAGTATATTGTAATATATTAAAGCAACGTATTATTCTATATATTTATGGATATACAGAAAATTATTTAATATATTGAGCCTTAATAAATATATTTTTTTGCATTAGGGTTAGCTAAACTGTAACTCAACTGGTAGAATGTAACTCAACTATAACTCAATTGCTAGAGTTTAGCACAACTGTAGCTCAACTGGTAGAGAGTAGCTCAACTGTATGAGGGGGACCGTGAATCTCCTGAGTCTTCGGACTTCGAGTTACCCAACTCCGAGCATTCCGGGCATGATAATAAATCATCTGAGGAATTACTCAAGGTGATGACTCGTGCGGTGGCCAGGCTTCAATTAGACTGGACACCCGAACATGAGACCCCCAAATGCTCCAAGTTGGAGGACAGATTTCTGTCTGGTGGCCATGGGAAGGAAATGCCTCATCAGTCCCTTCCTTTCTTTGATGACCTCCATGACGAGTCGTGCTCCTCCTCGCAGAGACTGGGGACTGGCTCGTCGCCCTCTGCAGCCCCCAAAGCAAGACCTCAGGGCAGTCATTTCAAAGAGGAAAAAAAAAACCTCAGGACGGGGCACATGTATCATCCACTTTGACCCTCCCAATACCCCCATGAAACCTCTCCATTCCCACCACCTCTGGTGTTTCAGGAGTTAGAGGCTTCCAGCGAAATGTTGGGTGTACCGTCGCTTCCTGCCTTAGTCCAGGACATGGAACACTCGACATCCCCTCAACAGGAAGTGTCAAAATTAATACCCATCTCAGAGAACCTGGCAGCATGGAAACATCTGCCAGGTATTTCTATGTGGGTCCTAAGAAGAGTAGAAAAAGGCTACAGAATAAAATTTGTTCGCCGTCCTCCATGTTTCAACGGCATGGTTTCCACTACAGTGAAACCAGAGCAAGCACGTCTACTGTGGAAAGAATTGCAAAATCTCTTGGTCAAAGGGGCCATAGAACATGTTCCCCTTCCAAAGAAAAAGTCAGTTTATTACAGCAGATACTTCCTGGTTCCCAAGAAGGGTGGGGGGTTGCGTCCGATCTTAGATCTTTGAGGCTTGAATCGCTCAGTCTGGGCGTTCAAGTTCAAGATGCTAACTATCAAGAGGTTCGCTTTCAGGGGCGAAGCCTTCCAATATCGGGTTCTTCCATTTGGCCTAGCACTATCACCCCGCACATTCACAAAATGCATGGATGCAGCACTGGCTCCTTTGCGACTCTGGGGCATCCACATTCTGAATTACATAGACGACTGGCTGATACTAGCTCAGCCTCAAGAACTGGCAGTTCAGCACAGGGATATCATCTTATCTCATCTGGTTTCTCTGTGTCTGAGACTCAACGTCAAAAAGAGCATTCTGTCTCCAACTCAGGGAATTATCTGGGCGTTGTATGGAATTCGATCATGATCCGGGCACAATTGTCTCCCACTCGAATCGTGTCCATTCAGAACACACTGAGCAAAGTCAGGCTAGGTCAAGATTGCACTGTTCGTCAGTATCAACAAATACTAGGTCTCATGGCATCTGCGTCCTCTGTGATCCCTTTGGGCCTTCTGCACATGAGACCGTTTCAGATGTGGCTCAAAGCCAGGATATTTTATCCAAGGGCCAGTCCCCTAAGGCTAATAAGGGTTACGCGCCGCGTGCTTCGTACCCTTTCTATGTGGTTCAGACCCCGGTTCCTTACTTTGGTTCCCACTCTAGGTGCGTCTTGCTGTCACAATTTGCTAACGACAGACGCCTCCCTGATGGGCTGGGGAGCAGTCTTATGTGGTCGTCCAGCTCAAGGGGAATGGGAGGGTCATCAGCTCGATTGGCACATCAACTGCCTCGAGTTGATGGCTGTATTTCTGGCCCTGAAATACTTCGTCCAGCATTTGAGAGGCTGCCATGTCCTGGTGCCGGTGGACAACACAGCAGCAGTATCTTACATAAATCATCAAGGAGGTCTACGTTCACACCAGCTGAACCCTCTGGCATGTCAGATTCTCCTTTGGGCCCAGGGCAAGCTCCTGTCAGTCAGGGCAGTTTATATCCCTGGATGCCTGAATGCGGGAGCAGATTTACTGTCCAGATAGAAAATACAGATGGGACAGTGGAAACAAATCTGGGTGAGATTTTACAGGGCAGAAGTGGACCTCTTCGCCTCTCAACAGCAACGTCACATCTACTTCTATCTGAGTCACCCTGGGTCTGGACGCGATGGCGCATACATGGCCCAGAATGCGCCTGTATGCATTTCCCCAGGTTTTTCTGCTCCCAGGCGTTTTGGCCAGAGTTTGCAGCAAGGGTCCTGCCTCTTACTGATAGTGCTACGCTGGCTGAAAAGGTTATGGTTCTCGGAGATAATGTCTCTCCTCGACGGCTCACATTGGGCGATTACGGACAGGAGGGACCTTCTCTCTAAGGGGCGCAGAGGACAATATTTAATCCCCGGCCGAGCTGTGGAACCTTCATGTTTGGCCTCTGAAGGGTACCAACTGAGGGACACTGGGATTTCACCTGAAGTTATCGAGACCATTCTAAGTGCTAGGGCTCCCTCTACTAGAAGAAGTTGCGCCAATAAATGGGGTGTCTTTGAAAGATGGTGCAGTGCACATAATGCAGATCTAGTTAACTGTCAGATTGCTTCAGTTCTGGACTTTCTGAAGGAAAGATTGTCAGCAGGCACATGCCATGCCACTCTCAGGGTTTACGTGGCCGCTCTATCGGCTTGCCATGCCTTGATTGACAGGGTGCTGTTGGGGAGACATCCTCTGCTTGCTTGCTCGCTTCGTTCGTGGAGTCATCCGACTGAGACCTCCTGCTAGGACCAGGATCCCTTCATGGGACTTAGCAATAGTCCTTGAGGGTCTGGTTGAGACCGCCTTCGAACCACTAGAGTCAGCGTCTGATAAACTTCTGACTCTCAAGATGGTTTTTCTTATGGCAATTACTTCTCTAAAAAGAATTGGGGATCTACAGGCTCTGTCTGTCTTGTCAGCCTGCATAGATTTTGCCCCAGGAATGGCTAAAGCAATTTTACACCCTTATCCTGACTACCTAAGGTTCCTTTCTCGACTGTACATCCGGTCACTCTCAAAGCCTTCTGCTCCCCACCATTTATAATGCCGTAGCAGGAAAGACTTCACAGACTTTGTCCAGTCTGTGCCCTTCAGACTTATGTCCACCGCACTAGCCAGTGGCATAAGTCAGGGCAACTATTCGTTTTCCATGGGAGCCGCAACAGGGTGGCGGCCGCCACCAAGCAGACTATGTTGGATTGGGTCAGGGACGCTATTGCCCTGGCCTACGAGGCGCGCGGTCAAGCTTCGCTAGTAGGTATCAGGGCTCAATCTACCAGAGGGGTTGCCTCCTCTAAAGCCTCCAGCATGTTTGTGATGCGGCAGGCTGGTCCTCTCCGCACACATTCATAAGATTTTATAGTTTGGATGTTCATGCCACTCTGGGCTCTTATGTCCATGAGTCAACATCACAAGCTCATGCCTGAGACCTCTCGCGCTCTTGTGAGCACAACTACACAACCGTAAGGGGTCCGGACATCCACAGTGCATCGGCATGGGTATTCTCGTTCCCAAATCGCTAAATCAGCACAGCATCAAAGTGTAGCTTTTTGACAGGGAACGTCTCGGGTTACTTAACTGTAACCCCTATTCCCTGATAAAAGCAGAACGAGATGCTGTGCTTCATTCCCGCACTGGGATGCCCCATGACCGCTCTTCAGACAAAATACCTGACGATGCACCTATGATGCATCTATTTATATAGCCCTGCTACAGGTGCATCCAGTGATGTCACCAGCAGAGGCTATATATTCTGTTCAATTTCATTGATGTGTTGCACACATATTCACAGCTGGTCACACTAAAGTTGTTCCCAAAGCGCTAAATTAGCGCAGCATCTCGTTTCGCTTTTATCAGGGAACAGGGGTTAGAGTTAAGTAACCCGAGACGTTTTGCAGTATGAATATGGGTTTTTTACGTGTTTATTTTAAACTAGCACAGTACTTGTGTTCAGTGTGAAAGTATGCCAACAGAGGTCTGCTTATGCAATCCTTTTTTATTTTTTATAAAGCCAAATTACCCTTTTTCCGAATCCCTCTCAGTTGTTTAACATTCATATCTGACAATTTTATCAAAAACATGGCCTCCTCAACTCCTGTGGGTGGGAGTAAAGGAATGTTATCTGGTAAACTGTTTCCCAAACTTTGGGTCCAAGAAATGTACTGCATAATCAGTGTGAATAACAGAAGAATGATTTATTTAGACATGTTCTAAAACAATATGTGCTTATAACTGGTACTTTAAGGCTGACACTCTTTTCAGGCACAAATTTCTGAATCAGTTTCTTTTAAAACTGGAAGCATGCACCTCACTCGAAATGTAACCGGGATAGATGATAACTGTCTTGGGTGTCGTGGATCAAGGATTTGGCAGAGATGGGACTTGGTTTGCTGTTGTACATCTTGAGATACAGGCCTAAACCCTACTGTGAGGTGAGAGCAGATTTTGGCAGGAGGGCAGGATTTCATAAATCAGCTGATTGCCTTTTATACCTCCTGGATATAAACACAGCTTTTGCATATGTCTCGTTTATGACACTATCAAATTTAAAAGGGAATTCTGCTGTTGATTTAAACTTCACTTACCCACTAACAAGAAAAGAAAATATTTTGAATTTAACAATCTTTATGTCATCTATTCTTGTATGTTTTGTATTGATATAATATTACATTCTGTTTAGAGTTGACAGATTTGTCTGTCTGAGATTTTATTTTATTTTTTTTCAAAAGTTTCTGCACACTGTCTAACTATGCTACAGTTTGGCACTTCTAGCGAGCTCCCTGATGATTGAGAGCAAAAATCAGGCTCTAAATCTCAAGTAAGTTCTTTCACCATGAGAAAAATATGTAAAATAAATGTATTTATGAGTGCTCTTTTGTTTCATCATCATTGTACTCTATAGTCCAGAATATTATCTCAAGGGATTCTCAGTCTTTCATTTCTGTTTTCAGGACCTGACCTTAAAACAGTGAGAGTCAGCTACTGTGATGTCTGTTGTACACATTTAAACATATAAAATGCCTCAAATGCACAATTTGACTTATGTCAGTGACATGTTTACTTCTAATGGGAGGTGTATATGTAAGACAAACAACTTATTTATCATCTCCAACCAAACACTTACATATTCATGCACATTGATCATCTCCATACATGCATTAACACCAAATGCCCAATAGAGGGAAGCACCTACTTTAGCTAATAATAGATGCTGCCAATCTTTTTACAGTCAAGAGCAGGGGTGGGCAAATATTTTGGTAAAGGGGTCACATCAGGCTTTAAATAGTGCATAGGGGACCACATTGCATTTCTTTTGAGATACAATGTTATGCATTGATTTGGTTTTTGTATCTTTTAAGCCCAGAAATAGTTGTGTACTCAATTTTCTGAAGTGTGTCTAATGGGACTATTCTGCAATTGCCTAAAATATTGTATTGCTCTACAAAGGTAGATACTTTTCTATCAGGCATTAAAAAACTGAATAAAGGCTGAGCTTATAAATTTATTTTACTGTCTTTTCTTCCCTGTTAATTTATTATTCAATTTAACACTCTACATCAGAGTTCTGTTTTAATAAAAAACAAAATTGAAATTTATAGAACTTTTAATGTCTGGGCAAAGTGGGCGAGTTTACTTATTTTTTTCTAAAACATTACCCGTTTACATGCTAAAAGGGTCATGATGTGGGTCTCCTCGATGGTTTGACTATGATAAATGATTACTGCAAGAGTTACATTAACATACAGGTGTGAAGGGACTTCAACATTTCTAAATTGCTCAAATAAAAAATAAATATACATAATATTCGTCTCTGATTTGCTTTTGCTCGCATGTCAATGATGCAGAGACTTTTATATTTAATTTAATCACTGAGAAGGTTTACCTGCAAAGTATCACCAAACATCACAAGCAGCCTCAAGAATGGACACAGAGTAGCCGAATAACACATTTTCTTGAGCAGAATATTGCTCTACAGATCGTAAAGTTTGTTCAAAGGGGAAAGTGAGAGAAAAGCGCACTCACCTGCATGGTTGCCAGATTGCACACAATAAGTATAACATTAGGCAGAATATTTCCAATTTGTGCAAGTATAAATCTCAAGCTAGGGGTGTTGCATCTCTTATCTGGCAACCCTGCTCATGTTAAACACTTGTGGAGGCGCGTTATGTCCCAATGCAAGTTAACTGAAATATCCAATGAAAAAAAAAACGCTTTTACGCTTTTTAGATCATTCAGGAGAGGATTTATGATAATAGAGTGGAGTCCGTCACCAGTCGTGGGCGAGACCTGCTCTAATGTGATCTCACATTAGAGCAGAAACAAAAACCATTCATTTTGACACACTGTTTTTGATGAATATAAATATAAGACTGCTGAATTAGTACGTCCCAAATCGTAGTATGTTGAAATGAGTGTTCCAAAGTTACCTGGATGGTCTACTATTTCCGGTCAGAATCCGAAGTGCAGATCGATGCACACTCTAACGGTTAATATTGCCCACAACCCATTGCGTGCGGGAGGGAGGAGCTTTGAGATGATGCAAACATGGTGGCCGGATGCGGCAGCGGAGATGCGCCCTCAGTTTTTAAGTGTAAGAACTTAAACGTTTAGCGCTAATTAAAGTTATATTTTATTGTCTCATAATATTAATGGATTTGTGTTGTGCAAAAAAAGTACCGTGTTTATCTTGTAGGGTCCGATGAAGACACTGAGCGCCTCATTAACTGGCGCATTGCCAACGACGCCCTTTTCACAGGGAAGAGAAACGGGGCTAGAATGTAGAATGTTTGTTTAACTGTCGCGGTGTGCGTAACTAGGCAACCACGTTCTCTTCCATTGCATGACGTCTTCGTAGTATGTCCCAGAACGTGCATACTCTTTTGCTACACACTCAAAAGTATGTACCTTTTCTTCAAAAAAAGAGTACATACTTTTAGGTCGTAGTATAAGTAGGCGAATTGGGACGCAGCCCATATCTTTATGTACTTGATTCCATGCTCATGAGAGTGCTGGGACTCTGGTCCCGCCCTGATAATAAAAAAAAAAAGCGTGATTGGTTAAAGATAGAACATGCTGCAAATGTTCAGTGAGTTATGTGACCGTTATCTGATTGGCTTAAGTAGGCGATGGGTGGAGTCCACCTATTTGTGGATTGCTGGCAGCTTTCCCCTATAAATGTTTCAGAATTCATAAATATGAGCTGCCATCCACAAATGCACAGCAAGTGATCCACAAATTAATTTGCACGATTCTCAAATAAATGCTGGACAGAGTTGTGTTTGTGAGTTAAAAAAAAAATTTGCAATCTCATTTTATTTATTTGTGAATCTCTTTCCATTTGTCTCTGAATTAGAAACAATTCTATCTCCATAAACTACTGATACATACAATGGATCATCACATCCCACAGAGGTTTAAATGAAAATACATCTACTTCAACAATAGGTCTTTTAAGGTTATACGTGTAGGCCTACATAATGTAACTTACACTTTATTAATTTTTGCACCATGTCATTTGATGATATTGAGTTTGTTATGATATTGAAATGCGAGAATTTTAAAAGAGTGTTTGATAATAAACCGAAGATTGCTGTCCAATTTGCGTTTTTTTGTGAAAATTGAGCTTATATATATCTAAATAATACAACAAATATCATTAGTTAAAATTCAAAACCTTGCGTATTAACACATTTGTATCATTCAAAGCATATCGATCGACAAGCACGCACATCAGAAACTGATGCGTAAACAGTCTGCAGTCAGATTAATGAATATTTGGTGGAATAATATTTGTATTATGATTATTGATTATCCTTAATACATGTAAAAAATTAAAACAGTGTGACTATCATATATAACAATAACAATAATAACAATAAGAAATAAATAATAATAAAAAAAACGCATGGCTTCTTCAGCTAAGAACTAAATCAATTATAAACTTGTGGTGCAGTTCACAAAAAAAAAAAAAAAAAAAAAAAAAAAAAAAAAAAAAAACGCGTTTTAAATTCCTTTTTTTTTTTTTTTGCAGATCCAGCAGCAGACGGATTATGTAAATTAAATTAAATTATATTTTGCTTAATTTTGTCTGAATTTCACTTTGCGTATTTGTGTAAGTATTTAGCAAATAAGCGCTGCGCGGGGCGGAGCTGACAAGCTGACACTGATGCAGCACCAGCACGCTTCCAGCATCACTCAACATCACATTCAAATGGACTGTACGTTCAGCCCTCACTTACAGCCTCATCTCCCTGTGTATCCTGATCACTTGCACCAGAGCTACAGTCTGGAATTACAAGTAAGATTTTGTTTGGCACTTTTAGTCGAATGTCCATCGTTTCTCATTCATCACGATTCACGATGCATGAAGTTGTACAGTGTTGGAGCAAAATGGCTAATGGGCATTATTAATGGCCAGTGTTACACAGAGTTTTACAAGTTTAATTTTAGCTTTAATTTGTGTGAATGTTCTTTCTTTCTTTCTTTCTTTCTTTCTTTCTTTCTTTCTTTCTTTCTTTCTTTCTTTCTTTCTTTCTTTCTTTCATGTATGTTGTTATAAACTTAAGGCAAATGCTCTCATGACAAGCTAACTTTTATTATTTATTAGCTTTGTAAAAACAACCTACATGTCTATAACTGGATCTAGGACTGAACAGAATTGTTGTAAAACAACAAAAACAACAACAACAACAACAACAACAACAACAACACTAGGCATTTACATAAAGGTAGTATATGCAATATTTATGTATACATCATAATTTCAAAGCTGCTTGTTTTGTGTCAAATTGGTATTTGCACCTTCTTAACAGACTGAAATATTATCCTTGTAACTAAAGGTGTGCAACCAAACACACAAACAAAATGTTTTAATATTACAGTTTTTGAGGATGATGGCATGTCATGCAACCTTTCCATGCCTCAAAATGCTGTTCGGTTGGACTCACAGCCTTTTACATAAACAGCATAAAATATGGGAAGCATTTTCTCGTCCCCTTTAAAAGTTAATAAGCCTATTCATTTTGCTATTCTATGCAGAATACATGATGCATTTTATTATTTGCATTGACCCCATTTGAACAGATCAGCAACTACATTTTGGGTTGTGACCACCAGTTGAGAACCACTGTACATCTATTCTATACTTCTAGCCTACATATATTTTCCTACCTTACTCACAATGTGTTCACCTCATGGTAAGTTAGGCTTAAATATACAACAGAAAAATTGATTCTTTAGGCAATGCTCTTACAGGGAAGGGTGCACTTATTCTGATGAGACACCTCACAATATTATGTCTTTTACAATATTATGATGCTTGTGTACTTTGCAGGTGCGTCAGTTGAGTAGTCAGTCTTCTCTTTGTGGGTTTTGAGGAAATAATAGAAAACACCTGCTCTCCTGTGCCTCTTATTGATAGTTTTCTCACTTCATTCTCAAATATAACATCTATTGAAATAATGGAAACTGCATTTTTTTTCTAACTTGAGCTAACCACAAGGAAATCAATATCTGGTTTTGGGGCTTACGCGAGGCGAGCAATCACTTTTCCCTCCCGTGAAAGAAGACTGCTCAGGCCTTTGTTAGCCAGAGCTTTTATTGACGTGATTAAATTTGACAAGAGAGACTGATAAGATTCATCTCTTGAGGAAAAAAAAAAAACATTCTGGACAATTCCCTTTTCTTCCTCCTATTGGGAAATGCTTGTTTATCTCCCTCCCCACTTTTCTTTATTTATGGTTACAGTTAACTTTCTGGGCATTTTGTACAAGCTCTTTCATTTTAGTTTGGACTTTTTAGCTGAGGTTTTACAGTAGCAGAATATGTTGAGCTTTCTGGACTGAGCCTCTATAAACTTTTAAGGGTTGTTCACACAGAATGTGTTTTTTCCATCAGTATCACTGTAATAAATGAAATTGCATTTTTCCCATCTTATTGGGGGTTTTGTGTCACAGATACTACAGAATGTGAATTACTTTGCATCTACATAAAAACACAAGTTAGACCAACAATATTCCTTCAAATGTTTTCCAAACTAGCCTAACTGAGTTGACTGAATTAACAATTTCATATTAAACAATGTTGCTGATTTGCGAGTTCCCAGCATGCATTGCAACTAGAGATTTTGAATTGTTTTCCGGACCGATAGCCGATGCTCGTTAACCGACCATTAACCATTAACTGACAAGATTCGAATATTAAATTAGAATTAATTTAAATTCAAATGGACAAGTGTCTATGACTCACGTAGCTCTCCATTGTGAGCACCATCCAGCAGTTGGTTGTAAGAGCCACAAATTAGTGCTAGCAAGATGCGTTTTAAGCTTTTTTCTCTCTCTCTCTGCAAAACAGGCTTCAATTCGACAGGTAATAGTCGGTCTTGATGGGATTTGGTAATTAGGCTTGATTTAGCCCAGTAGCTCCTGAAACCCCTCGCCACAGACCACACTGATGGGTAAAATGTCTTTCACCACCATTGAACAGATTCTCTGAGATATCTCCTCAGACCGCCGTGCATCGCATATTCTCCCAGCTAACATGGAGAGCAAAGTTTGTTGTCCTCCATTACCTGGTGCTTGTGAATGTTTGCTTCACAAGTGGTATTGCATTGTGCTTGTACTACTGCTATATTTCAATACTGCATTGCATATCTTACAAATATCCTCATCGCCCTTTCGGTCTAAATGGTTCCACGCAGTACTTCTTTTTGCTCGCAAAATTGTAGGCACGTGTGGTTGGTTGCACATGATTGAAATGGATAGCCTGTTTTTCTTTTACCATGCAGAAAACCTTTTTAGACAACTTTTTTAACTGATAGTATAAATCGGTCAAAATACTTACTGTCGGTTAATGGTTTACCAGTTAATTAAGCATCCCTAATTGCAACATGAGTAAATTCATGTTAGTTTTATAAGCTTTTTTTTGCTGTTTGCTGACTTTATGCTGATACTGTTGTTTTTTGTTGCCACTGTTTTCTATTAATTGCTGTGTGGTGATGTTACAAACTTATCATTTAACTTTGAGGTTTTTGATTGTCACTGTCATTGAGGTTTTTATCTGAAGTGTTGATGTCTATTGTGTGTCTATGTGAAACAGTTGTACATACTGCCTTCCCTTACAAGACATACCTCTCTACAGAGGGAAAGATTGCAGTTAACCATGTAAAAGTAATTTAAATGGTGACTAAATTAAAGTTCTCACACTGTGAACGGACATTTGGCTGAACAAGGTATACGTGGTTCTCTCAACAAGAATCTTTACATTTAGTGAACAAACAAATTCACATTGACTAAAAGCAATGTCACTGAGGACAATTCAGACAGTCATTGAGAGTACTCAATAATCTTACTGCATCATCTTGCCCTAAAGTTGTTCCACAATTCTTTTTTTACAGTGTTTATTCAGTATATGCGCTGTTAAATATAGTTTAAACAGCGCATTAAAATAGTTTTTCTATACAAACACATGATAGACGTCTTAGACGTCTCGTTTTTTTAGACACGTGTCTAGTTAAAACAAATTCAATTTTTAAAAACACATCTTGAGACAACTTCATTTTATTCCTTTCAATGTGCTGCATTTAGTTTTTTAACACACAAATGTGTTCTATGTTTAGGGTACATGAGGAGAAAGTGTTATATAAATTTGTTAAAGGAATATTCTGGGTTCAAGACAAGTTAAGCTCAATCGAAAGCATTTGTGTCATAATGTTAATTACCACAAAAATAAATGTTAACTCATCAAACCTTTGCTTTAAATCAATCTGGTTTACGGTCAGACAAAATAAATTGCTAACTAAACTTTTCTGTGTAAAGTTATATCCAATTTTGCAACTTCGTTGCCATGACGACCTAACACTATAAACACCAAAACGTTTGTAAAAACTATGATTTAAACATCATTACAGCTCAAATAATACACAAGTATAATATAAATTCAAACTAATAAACTTAAAACTTAAAACAATATAAATTCAAACTTAAAACGCTATTAAATTATTAGCTTCACATTTCTGCAATTAAACCCTGAATAAATTGGCCCCATTCACTTCCATTGTAAGTGCCTCACGGTAACCTTGATTTTCGCTTTTCTTTTCGTTTTTTTTGAAGGAGGGAAGAGTCTAAATATTTTTGTGGTAATCAATATTATGCCACAAATAATAATATTTAATATTTGGAATGCTTAAAAGGTTCATTTTTACAAGGCTTCAATAAGAATAAAATGATATGGGTTCTTTAAAGCCAGGTCAAAAGGATACACATTATCGAGACTATTTTAGGTTTTCCAAACATGGGATGCAAAAGTAAAACAGTTTTTAAAACTTACAATAATGTGAAAATACAATATATGTATATGCCTTTTTGTTTTTATAGAAAATGTTTTTATAGCAAAAATGGCTATTTGGAGTTGAATAAACAAGCTTTGGGTTTTCTATAACCCTAGGCAGGAGTATTGTGTCTTTGGTCTTTGGACTTACAAGTGAAATCATCTGATTACGTTTGTGTGAGCCAGTCATTCACAGTTCTAATTCAAGTCTCAAATATACACTCTCTGATCAATCGGGGTCTCATTCCCAATTGATTTCTCAACCTGCCAAAGTGTTGCACGTATAAATTAAAGGCTGCATTTCTGAGAAATTGTCATGGGCAGTTGTTATTTTGAACTCCATTTGACCCATTGATTAGCATTAAGAAGGGCTTTTGTAGTGCCAATGGTTTCATTACAACCTATAATTAAATTATTTCATTTATTATTATTGACAAAGGTTTATGGAAGAAATTATTATTATTTTATTTATTTTTTTTTGTTAAAGAAGGTTAAATCGCCACTAATATACTGGATTTGGTGTATAGAGATGACAGATGGGCCTATTTTACATTTGGAAGTTAACTCATTATTTTGGACTATTGAGTGTAAAGTCATGGGCTGCAGGTAGCCAGAGGGTGTTATTTAGTTTTGGGGGGTATCAGAGGGTCACACACATATGGTAAGCTACAGCAGGGGCGGACTGGGAAGAGAAATCGGCTCTGGATTTTACATAGAAACCGGCCCAAAAGTTCTTAGCGGGGGCATTTCTCTGCCCCCATTGGCGTATTGTGGCGCTGTTTTGCGGCCCATTCGGCATAACACGCCATCCCGTTTCAGCTTATTGCCACCCGTTCTGCCCCATTTCGAGGCCGGCCCACCGGGAAAAGTCCCAGTTCTCCCAATGGCCTGTCCAATTTTTTTTTTTTCCAATTTTTTTGATTTTCCCTCTGTCTGTAAACAACTCTGGAATTTGTATAATGTTTGAAGTAACCAGTGAGAAAAAGTGTTTGAAAATACCCCTATTTTTATTTTATTTAAGGATACGTAGAACTCTTTATTTCATTATTCAAATTTTAGTTGGCAATACCCTTGAATCACAAACAAGCCCTAAGCAATTTTATTCTTCAGATCTGGTCCTCCAAAGTAGAATCAACCACAATATCTCACATGAAACTCTCTCAAAATGGTTTTGAATGAATAAAGCTCAAAGCATGTAAATGCAAGAAAACATGCTGATTTGAAAGTACCCATTTTGTACACTGTTTACTATATTACTAGTTGGAAAAAAAATATTCTGAATATTATTGATAATAAATGTAACTATTGATGTAACATTGAAGTAGGGTTGCACGATTTGGACAAAAAGTCATATTGCGATTATTTTGAAAAATATTGCGATTGCAATTTGAACTGCGATTATGATGGTAATGTTTTCCACATGTTCAACTGCTAAAAGGCTAATTGGGTTTTCACACTTGAACCCTCTTAAAAAGAACCAAACTGAGACCTTTTTTTCAGTTCATCCACAAACAAATAAATGTATAAACGGTGAAACAAAGTCTTCTTCATATCCAAATGTTGCCATCCACCGTGTACCTGTTTTTGTCCATTTTGTGACAGGATCTCAGCCCACTAATCATCAACATTAGTTTTTGAAACAGTCAACTTGAATATTAGGGATGTTCCGATCAGAATTTTGACATCTGATACTGATCTCCAATTTTTTTTTTTCATCTCATCAATCGATGCTGATCATTTAACTTTTTATCAGCAGCTCTGTCAAACCTAATATGTAAGCTTTCTGCTCAGTGTCACTGTTAACTAAATTTCCCTGTTGGTAAAACCATAGTTGTCGCTTAGTTTTTGCTGTCAGTCAATAATTCAGTATACACAAAATATAATTATAAAATATAAATGTTACTCTTTATTGTAGGCCTTAACTAGTAGGCTTATACAAACTGTTCTTTAATGTATATAAGAGTCCTAAAGAATGAGGCTTAATGTCAAACTGAAGTTGAACTGATAACCCATTGGTGTTATAGTCACCATATATTTGATATAGATTTATTATACGTATGTTCCTTTTTCATTTTGTTGGATGTTGGTAATATTAGTTCCGCTTTCACTTGTTTCCATGGGGACTGTAATAAGGGCGACAAGCGCTCTCGTGATGTAAACAAATGACAGGAGAATGAAGAGATGTTTCTGGACTCTACAGGTGTTACTGTTAATGCTGCTTGCTCAGCAATCATTTAATAAAGATGTTTGAATTATACCCCATCTTGTATTCTGCGATATTATTATGATACCTGTGGCTTGCAGAGACTGAGATGCTGCTACCGCAGATAATAATAAAAACGCTTCACGCAGGACGCGCCATTTTAGTGTAAATAAATTGTTTAGCGCAGGTAATCAAACGGAACCGAACTCAGATCACTTCTGTTACTCTAAGCATGAGAGGGAGTTCTGGAGCAGAGAACTACTCTGAAAACACTGTAAAATGCGCTAATTTAATATAGACTGGACAGAGCAGTGCAAATAAACTTTGATGGGAGCAGACTATTTATTTATTTAATTAAATCTGAGTCCTTTGCCATTTAATAATCGCACAAGGTCATATCGCGGTTTCGATTTTAATTCGATTAATTGTGCAGCCCTAGCCTACATTGAAGTATTTTATAATGCTTTGTGACGCTCTGTGTTACAATGATTTTAGTTTCCTGCTGAAAAAAAACAACACAACAAAAGAACAAGCCTAAGATGGTTTGCTGGTTTAAGATGGTCTTAGCTGGTTTCCCAGCTTGGCCATGATGGTTTAGGGGCAACCTCTTTTCCTTCTGTCATTAGAAAAAAAAACCTTATTGTGATCTAAAACCAGTTTTATAGTCTCTTTAACAGTCTTTATAATATTGAAGGCGAGGATATGGTAATGCCAGCTGGTCCCTGATCAGCATAAAGCAGGGTGTCACCTACTCTGCTGCTGACTCCACCAGGCATGGCAGTGAGTTGTAGCTCTTTTAACACAAAACGGTGCCAGATTTATCTCCTCTCTTGTCAGTATCATTATACGTCCTCCTTCCTAAGCTCCTTCTCCCTTTGCCAAATCCAAATGTCACAGATTTCATCAGTTTGCAGACAGAATGTCATCGTATGATAAACCCAAATTGTCACACAGATAAAATCTTACATGATTGATGTTGGCAAGGTTATAACTGTGCAAGAACTGCACGAGAGGATATTGTTGATTACCCTTTTTAACTAGTGTTCATTACAATGAAATTTGATATGGACATCTTTAGTCATTGGTTTATCTGTACAGCATTGCTCATTTTGGTCATGGAACTGTTACTGTTTCAGTTCTCAAAGCTCTCTGGTATCATTTAGTTTGAAGTGTGTCCCTTAAATAATGCCTTAAAAAATGTTTTTGTGTGGGGAGATTGGGGCTAGTTTTCACACAGGTAAGTTGTCACAAGGGCTATCTGAGTAACAATTATGTTTTGAATCAAAAGTCCATGTACACAAATGTGTGTTTTCTCTAGCAATGGTTTTATATATTGATTTCATACACCTATTTCATAACTCTCTTCAATTAATTTGTGTCAATTGTCAATTGAGCTTAATTTGTATTAAACACAAAAAAGGATGGCAGATTCCATTGTGACAACTTACTCCATATTCAGTAATGTGACAACATTTCCCACTTTTGTCATAAAAGGTCAACGTGAAGTCTTTTTTTATCCTTGGCAATAACAGTGGAATACCTTTTTTTTTCTTTAAGGTATGTGCCTGCATATTAATAAATAAATAAACTGGATTCACTGGGGTAAAAAGTGTGACAACTAGCCCCAGTCTCTCCTAATTGTTAAAATTTTACATATTAATACTCTCAATAATACTCCTCTGTAGATGAAGTCTACGGAAGTGGAACCAGGGCTCTTCACTGACAGCTACTGCAAAGTATGCAGTGCTCAGCTTATCTCGGAGTCACAGAGAGTCGCCCACTATGAGGTGAGTTACGCACACACAAAACATAAACATTTACTGATACCCGTTAATTTTTTCTGCTGTCAATAATTTTCTTCGGTCTGCTGCACACTTTCTTAAATGAGGGCAGATAAGTAGGTTAATTAGATTTTAGCTGCTAATATTCAGATCCAATTAAAAAGGGGGTGTAAAATTTCACCAACCATCAATCACTGTATGCAAATCAATTTTTTCTGATATTATCAAGATAGACATGCGAGTAGGTCAATTGTATGAAATTATAAATTCTTTTTGAAATATTTAAGGACCATTATGCCTGCTTTAACCACTACTAACACAATTTACATTACGACACAGTGTATATCTTAAAGACTCTTTCAAGCTATAATAACAAGCTGACCGAGCGTGGGTGTTACAATAATTGCCTTCTTTGTGCAAGCGTTTTAGTACATTTTAAAAGAAGTAATTGCTTTTATTTATTTTTGACCGTTAACGGTTTGCCGATACATAGACCCCAGCAGGACAAGTCATTAAGGACACATATGGATTACTAGCAGAGTATTGTCAGCATTCCATCTTTCTAAAAAAATCTCTCAGTTTTTCCCTGCCACTTACTAGGAGCCACATTATTCCTGGCAATTTTAGAGCTGTTTTCAATAGCAGAATCCAAGTCAGATAATTACGTACCAATGCATTGGTAGCTACACCTACAGTTATCTCAGCAGTCCAAAAAGTCAATGGTTCTTACGCAGATCTCAGAAACACCCAACTGTTCCTCATTCGCTCTTTTGACTCTACACCATTTCACCAACTGACCTATGGAATTAGATGTGCTGGTCTTTATATTGCAATCCAGTCATCAAAGCACCTAGACCAGCTGAGGCTCCCTATTTATCAAATCACCAATGTTGGAGAAGCTGCTTAAAACTATGACTTCCTAAGCTACAAGCTACTCATTTAAAGACCCCATGAAGTCTCCCATTACAGAGTTTTGTGGATTTTAGTCCGTGTCTGTTAGCTTTGAGGCCATCTATAAACTTGTGTACCACTTAAAGTTCAAATTATTTTTTATCAGATACGCATTCAACAGTATTTCTCCTCCATGAAAACAGACCAAAAATACTGATGACTCAGACTTCACAGATTTTTGTCAAATCAAATGCTCTTTAGAATGGCTAATGTCCCCATGTCGAATACCACCTGCAACAGACTAGAAAGTAGCAAATTGCAACGTAACTAAAGCTTGTTGGAGGAAAAGCATGTAAATATATCCAAGTACCTGTCAAAATTCCTGTTTAAATAGGAAATATGCCAACACAGGAAAGAAAACATCTCGGTTACGTATATAACCTTGGTTCCTTTAGATGAAGGGAATGAGACATTGAGTCCTTCTGCACAACCTAGTTGAAACGGCAATATTGGCTATGGTATTTAAGCCCCACCCTTTCAGGTGTGAAGCTGTCTGGTATAGAAGCGCAAACACCATTCCTCAGAATTTTCTGACTGAGGGACAAAGAGCGCATCGCTCACACCTCAAAAAACCTTGAGTCCATAGTGTGGCCAGCTTTCTCAGTGTCTCGTTCCTTTCATCTCAGGGAACCAAGGTCACATTTGTAACTGAGATATTCCCTTACGATTTAGTACACTTGAATAACTCCATGTAGGACCCAACTTTTTATTGACTGTGTCAAAAATGAATGACCGCCCCATCACCTAAGATGCAGAGTTTGGGGTAAAATGAAAATTGAGTGTCCAATACATCACACATAAATCTCTGAACCCTCAACCAAACTTCTTGGATCTTAACACATCCCCAAAAAACATGGGTTGTGTCCCTGTCTTCTGATTGCCATTGCCAGCAGGTGGGTGTGTCTATAAGACCAAGCCTATACAATCTAGAGGGGGTCCAATAGAATCAATGCAAAATCTTAAATGGCACCAGACACACCCTTAAATCTCTAGATGTAGATTTGACATTTTTTAGAATCCTAGCCCACACTCCCTCCTCCAATACTAAGTTTAAATCTTTCTCCCTTAATCTCCTGAGAGAAGTTGAAGCTCCATCGCCCAGACTCTGAATTAACAGGGAGTAATACACTATAATTATATTTACAGGCTTTTCCTCCAACAGGCTTTAGTTACGTTGTAATTTGCTGCTTACTAGTCTGTTGCAGGTGGTATTCGACATGGGGACATTCCCCATTCTAATGAGCATTTGATTTGACAAAAATCTGTGAAGTCTGAGTCATCAGTATTTTTGGTCTGTTTTCATGGAGGAGAAATACTGTTGAATGCGTATCTGATAAAAATTAATTTGAACTTTAAGTGGTACACAAGTTTATAGAAATTACACAGTAATACACTCATGGCCCTTTTCAAAAGCAGCAATTACACTTCTAAAGTATCTGCCACTTTATGGGTGTGTATGGTACTCCAAAAAATAGTACAGATCAGGTGGCACAGCTGTAAATACCTAAAGAACTGAGATCTGGGAGTCCTGAAATGTTGAACCATATTTTCAAAAGGTCTCAACACTCCATGCTAATATAGGTCACTGAGCGTATTAACCTCCCTCACAATCCACTCTCACCAGCAGAAAGGGGACTTATTAATATGTAATTTTGTGTTCAGCCATACGATCGAGGCAACATTTAAATGAATGTTTGAATTAAACAGTGTAGACACTTTTGACCATACCATGTCCAAATGCGAGATAACAGGGTGTAATTAGTTTAAGAGAAAGGCTTTAAAATGGCAAAGAACTTCCTGTTCAATACAAAACCAGGGAGCGGCTCTCTCAGGTGGAATTGACCAATGAGCCAAATGTCTGATACCGAATGCATAATAATAAAACTAAATCTTGGGTAGATCAAGCCCACCTTTGTCAATCGGCCTATGTAACTTACTGAAATGTAATCTGGGACACTTACCATTCCAAATGAAGGACTTTGCTATGCTATCAAATTACTTGAAATAAGAGAGGGGAACATCTACATGGAGAGACTGTAGCATGTAGATGAATTTTGAAATACAATTCATTTTAATAACATTAAACTTCCCAATCATAGATAAATGTAATTAAGCCCACCTGCCCATGTCACCCAAAAACTTTTTTATTAAGGGGTTAAAATTAACTCAATCATACAAATTTGCTGGTAACAAAATGCACAAATACTTAATGCCCTGTTTAGGCCAATGGAAGGCGCCCAGCTGAAAAGCGGTTACTGGGCAGTATGCCGTCAGTGCCAAAGCTTCGGATTTAGACCAATTGACTCTTTTTCCTGAGAACTTAGAAAAGGAATTATTAATTCTGTGGAGGCAAGGCATATATCTAGTGAGGTCGGAGACGAATAATAATATATCATATGCATAAAGCAAAAGCTACCTCCCACCACCACCCCTGGAAAATCATCTTCCTTTCTTATTGTGGCTGCTAATGGTTCCAGGGCAAGATAGAACAATAAAGGGGAAAGAGGGCAACACTGCCCTTCTCCAGAGTAAATGAATCGGAAATTAATCCATTTGTGTGTACCGGCACTACCGGGTGTCTATAAAGTAACTTAATCCATCCAATAAAAGTATTCCCGAGCCCATATACTGTATTTCTAAAATCTTAAACAGATAATCCCATTCTACCATATAAAATGCCTTTTCCGCATCAAGTGAGATGGCAGTGACCAGAGTCTGATCATTCGCCACTGACACATGATATTGACAAGACACCTGATGTTATCGGAAGAGCTGCGGCCCAAAATAAACCCCATCTGATCTATATATATATAAGAGATGTTATAACTTAAGCGGTTAGCCAAAAATGTTGACAGTATTTTAACGTCTAGCTGGATCAGGGAAATTGGATGGTAACTCTTACACTAGCTTGTGTCTTTGTCCTTTTTAAGAATCAGACTGATTCAGGTTTGTGTCATGTTGGCGGAAGCTTTCATTCTTTAATGATTTCATATAAACTTCTAGCAAAAGTGGAACCAGTTCTGTAGCATAAGATCTAAAAAATTCAGCGGCAAAGCCATCCGGCCCCAGAGCCTTGCCTGTAGAAAAGACCTTAATTACCTCGCCAAGCTCCTCCAAGTTTATCTCAGAATCAAGAGAATGTTTTTGCTCAGTCATTAGTTTAGGGATTTCTAATGGTTCCTTAAAGTTTCTAATATCTTCATCAGTAGACGAAGCTGTGTAACTATAGAGATCAAGATTAATTCTTTAAAAGCATTATTAATATCAATGGCCGTGGTGAAAATTTCACCACCAGCAGATTTCACTGAGGGAATGGTAGAAAAAGACTCTCTCTGCTTTACATATCTAGCCAAAAGATTCACTGCTTTGTCCCCTGACTCAAAACATGACTGTGTTGCTCTGAATAGCCAAAACTCCACATTCCGTGACAAAATAGTATTATATCTGTATTTCAATCGGGTCAATTCTCTGAGGCCATCAGACAACATTCTGTGCTTCAGCTCTTACTCTAGTGTTAATTTCGTCAGACGAGACGAGACTAAATATGTTCGTCAACGACCTTTTTTTCCATGACTAAGACGAGACGATAACGAGACTGCACCAATGTCCAGAAACGCTGACTAAGACTAAATTAACATGCATTATTGTTGACGAAAAAAGACAAGACTAAAATGTTTTGCATAAAATAAAAACTAAGATAAAATCTCTCTTCATTTTCGTATACAATCGTCTCTACTTTTTCATCATGAGATAGAATATTCAGCTATTACGCCTTCAAAATATTAGAATGAGTTCGCGCTGTTGCTCTAGTAACGGTTACAGGTCTCATACTCCTGTGGCTGCAACACGAAACTACATGGAGCAAGAACACAACAATCATAGACAGTGGCGAACACGCAACGAGCGCCGACGACATGCTAGGTAGAAGGAAGAGGCTCGATATTTGGTCGCATTTTAGGTACAATGATATTGACAAAAAGTCAGAATGTGTCATTATAACTGACAGGAAGCACTGCGGACAAAAAATATCGGGGAAAAACACCACCAACCTATCTAAAGGCTAACCACCCACACATTCAGGGAAGTTAACTTAAATATACGTCTCATAATGCTGATTTTAGGCATCTACGCTGTAAATTAACCAGTTAGCTATGGTGTTGTGGCACATACATTATGCAGGTTATATATTTTATGTAACTTATTTGCTTAATAAAATACTCTTCAGAACAAGTTCATCATTTGTGAATGTGTCTCTTAAATCAGAAAAACAGACACGTTTAACAAAGTGAATTCAACATATCATTCAACAAGTGTATTTTGTCAGGTAATTATGACATTTAACCAATATTTGAGATGTGTGAAACATTATTTGACTGAAATGGTTATCTCAGAATTAATCTCAGAAATAATTTATTTAAAAAAAGACTACAATGTTTTGAAACTTGACTAAGATATATTGAGTTTTCTTTTGACTAAAACTAGACTAAAATGACGAGACTTTTAGTTGACTAAAACTTGACTAAGATACCTTAAATTCTCTTTTGACTAAAACTAGACTAAAATGACGAGACTTTTAGTCGACTAAAACTTGACTAACAAAAAAAGTTATGTGAATGACTAAATATGACTAAAACTAACAAGGACATTTTGCATAAGACTAAGACTAAGACTAAATTAAAAATAGGTGACAAAATTAACACTATCTTACTCTGTACTTTTAATGTTCCCTTCCAACTCAAGTTCTCGTGCTTTTGATATTTTGATGAATGAGGCATACTATATTATCCGACCTCTAAGAACCACTTTAAGTGCCTCCCAAGCCACACCCACAAAGGATACTGAGGACCAGTTAGTCTCCATATAAACACTGATTTCAGCCTTTAACATTTGTTGGCATTCAGGATTTTGCAAAAGGGATACATTAATGCGCCACCTATATGATTTATTTTTCTCCATTTGTGGCAACACCTCTAAACTCACCAGGGTGTGATCTGAAACTAAGATGTTTCCAATTGAGCAATTCACAACAGATGAAATGAGGGACTTAGTTCTAAAAAAAATATTCTTGAATAAATCTTATGGACTGATGGAAAAAAAAATTATAGTCCCCACTAAACGGGTTGTGAAGCGTCAGTGTTGTTCTAGGGGGCTTACACACTTTTGCTTCACTATGATTAAGGACTGAGGCCATCAAAAGATTAAAGTCTCCTCCCAATATTATATCATGAGTGGTGCCAGAGGCTTGCAACATCCCTTCAACATCCCTAATGCTGCTCATCATCGTTAAGTGCGTAAATATCAGCCAAAATCATCCTTTGTATCTGAATTTCTGCTAAAAAAACACTTTTTAAAAAACACTTAAAAACACAATTTATTTTTAATCTGTTTGAGACATTTAAATTGTAGATGTTTACTTTTCAATGTAATGACTCCCCTGCACTTACTTGAGCCAGCACTAAAGAAAACATGTTTTCCCAAATTTTCCAACTTCCTGCGGGGAAAGATGTGTTTCTTGAAGAAACAATATTTTTTACATTTAAGAAAATAAATAACCTTTCTTCTTTTTATGGGGTGCCCCAAACCATTCTCATTCCATGTGAAGAGAGACAATCCACTCGTGTTAACATTTGACATTTTGACATATTAAAAAAAATATATTGTGTGTCAAAAATACAATTATAAAGACCACATTCCAAAATTAGTGCAACAAACAACTGCTGATCTTCCCCCAGAACTCCCCCCCCCAAAAAAAAATGAAAAAAGAAAAACATGCGCATTAGCCCAATGCACGACAGCACCAACTGACGTCCATCCCTCTAAACTCAAACAGTCCATGTACGCCTATGAGAGTCCCCGGAACAACATTGTTCATTACTTCTATACAAATTTTGTAAGACAGAGTTACATAATAGAAAATAATCTATAAAACAAACTACATCCAATAGATGGAATAAACACACAAAATATCTAGATTCATCCACATAACTGTCCTGAAGGTATGTTCCTCCACAAAACGACCTCCAGCTGCTAGCAGAACCAGCACAAAAAAACAACGTTCGGTTTCCTCTGGCAGTCAAACGAATGTTCAGTGAGCTGGCTGTTACATGAGTGTGACACATGCCTTAATCACTCTAATGATTTACAAATTATTCCACAAAACAAACTCCATCCAGTAGGAGGCATAAGTACAAAGAATGTGCTGATTCATGCACAAACTGTCCCGAAGGAGTGTTATTCCACAAAACATACTCCAGCCACTAGGCAGAGCCAACACAAAAAGAAACAAAAAAGATGCTCAGTTTCCTCAGATGGTCAAGTGGAATGTAAGTAAGTTAGTAAGGTCTACTCGGCTGCATAGAAAGAATCCCACAATGACTTCCTCATTCCATTGGCTTTATGAAGGACATCACTTGCTGTTGGCATGTAAATGTTTTGCAGCCATCCTTAGTATCTATTCTCAGTTTGGCCAGTAACATCAGTGCAAAAGTGAACTTCCATTGATGTAAGAGTTTCTTGCATTCCTTGAATTGATCATGTTTCTCTCTTTCAGTCTGGGAACAAGAAAATGCTGTGGTTCTTCCAAGAAAGCCTTCCTTTAATCCTCGTCTCACGTAACATGAGATCTTTATCAGATGATCTCAGAAATTTGGCCAGAATTGATCGGGGCTTGTCTCCCTCAGTGGATCTCCGAGCCGGGACTCTGTGAGCTCGCTTGATTTCCAGCTTGTGGCCTGTTATGTCGAGCATACTCGGGAAGAGCTCGTCTAGGAATTTCACCATATCTTGGCCTTCTTTCTCAGGAATTCCAACAATTTGGACGTTGTTTCGCTGGCTACAATTCTCTAAGTCTTCCAACTTTTCCAAAATGTGCTCCATGTCTGTCTTGGTCGCTAGCGGATTAGCAGATAACTCCCTCTCCGATGACTCCAGATAATCGATCGATTCCTCGACATCCCCCATTCTTGTAACCAGCTCAGAGAATTTAGTATCCATGGCAGTGATCGATCAACGTATCAACGATCCTCCAAATCAGCAATGACATGCTCTACAGTTGACACTGAATCTCTCCAACCCCACCTGTCAGGGGTGTCAGTTTATGATTTTTTTTTTAGCTCCTTTTCAACCAATTTGGAATGCCCAATTCCCACTACTTATTAGGTCCCTGGAGGTGCGGTTACTCACCTCAATCCGGGTGGTGGACAAGTCTCAGTTTCCTCCGCTTCTGAGACGTCAATCTTCGCATCTTATCATGTAGCACGTTGTGCATGACACCGTGGAGACCCCGCATGTGGAGACTCATGCTACTCTCCACAATCCAAGCACAACTTACGACGCACCCCATTGAGAGCGAGAATTGCTGATTGCTACCACGGGGAGGTTACCCCATATGACTCTACCCTCCCTAACAACCGGGCAAATTTGGATGCTTAGGAGACCTAAGTTTTAATTTGTATTTTATTTTTGTGCAATACAATATTTTTACAATAAAAACAGCAACACACAGCGCTCATTGGGAAATGTAACCCATTACTGAAAAAACTACAACCTGGTCTCTTAGAAACCAATGTGTCATAGATGCTCACCACTACAGGTGAAGTGCTGCAAACTTCTGGCAAACATTTGCGGCGAATCACAAACTTAAAATTTTTTGTAAGCGTGTTACTGAAAAAGCTACACTGTTTTAAAAAACATTTGAACAGCTCCAACACTTCTAAAATAATAGCCCAATGTAGTGTAGCATCCAGTGTTACTCCCTAACACCAGCTGTTTCTTTGTTTTTATTTCTCCATCCTTGCTGATAAATAGGCCTGATAAGAACCCAGACAGTCCTTGATTCAGATGAACTTCATGAATATCATGTGCCATTACCTCAGCCATGAACGGCAATGTTTTAATTATTGCATTTTAATCTGCCCATCGCTTTCAATCTCCTGAGGGAATAGAGCCATGTGGACGACACTTGGGCTGGCAGAGAACAAACTGTTAGTTTGTTAACCCAATCTAGAATCTGGTCTTCGCCTCAATATCATGTCACTCATGTTTAAATGATGAGGCTTTTGCATTAGAGGTTCAGATTTAATCTGACCTTCATATGCTTGGCATGGTTATGCATGATGGCTGTTGATACATGGACCAGCTGGGTTCTTTTATTTGGCAGTATTCCCAAATGAAAGATCACACAAGAAACATTTCTGTTAGTGCATTAGGTCACAATCCTATAATAATCATGTACATCTAGTCTCATGTAGTTAAATATATCTTGTGGCATAAGTTTGGTTCTTATTACATCTTATTCTTGCCGAGAACCACCCACTTAAGCCCAAAGTATACTTCGGTTTTGACGCGAACGCTTAGCGTCTGCGAACAGTCGAATGCTAGCCTTTTAAAGTATACTTAAGTTGACTGTGCGCATACACAGGCAGTTTACGCATGTGTGCTGTGACTGCTATGAGATACTTGACTATTTCACTTCAGGAGTTTAGACCCATAAAGATGTCTTTAAAGTCCTTCAGACTAGAGTTATACAAATGTGGGTCTCTCCTTACCTCGTCACACGTGAGTTTGTGATATACACATTCATTGTTGTTATTTCTACCTTCGTTTCCTGTTGTTTACCTGCGATTATATCTTCTAGTGCTTCTTCATGACCGTAACGGCTCAGTTGTGAGTGTTGTCACCTTGTAGACCCATCAATTCCAGATGCATGCGCATACTGCACATTCAGAGTATGTGCCGTTAGAAAAATCATGCAGCACACATTCAGTGCTCGAGCACGCAAGCGTTCACATCCGACTGAAGTATACTTTTGGTTATAGATAGGAAGAGACCATCTGTCTGACATGTGAAACAAAAGATCGTCTTGGAAATGTGTGTTGAATTTGTGATCAATATTTCTGTCCATCCAAAAGAAATAAGTACTGAGTGTCATCTAAGACTTATAGCCTTCAAAGTTGTCATGCTATGCATGTTCTCTATTACAAATAGCAGAGTGACACATCTGCTCAGCAGTGCTTTTGGTTTTCTTCCATTTTTACTGAAGATTTATTTTCCTCTCAGGATTCTGAAAACAAAGGCCTGAGGTAGAGGCTTGTTATTGTCAGCTGTGCAGTTACCATTAATGAGGATGGTAGAATTTAGCAGGAGGCAGAGTGATGAGGCTATGTGGTCATGCATTTAATGAGATGGATCTCTGCCCCACCTCCTGCTGAGGAGTTTCTAACTTACAAGAAGAATCAAAGTTAAAGATTGATGCCATATATTTGCTAGAGCTTTCTAACTGGGAGGTTGTGGTCTCTTTATGCACCATGAGTAAATGTAGCAACAGTGGACTAATTTAGGCCTGTTTCACACACACCATATATCTCTGCAGAATTTAAATGAATAGTTTTATAATTTATGGCCATTATCAAAAGTAAAAACTCAATGTAGTAACCCAGAAATCCAACCTGGTCTCAAAGAAACACGTTACTATACCTTCTTTTTTTGGAACCAAATTTTGATGTAGCTCCATGTACGTGTCGCACAGTTTCCTGTGAAATGAAAACTTACAACAATGACTTTAATTCACTTTCACACAAATCGCGTGAAAAACGTCTGATTATAAGTTCATAATAGGGCTGGGCGATATGGCAATAATCTTTTTCATATTGTTCGATATCGATATTTATCACGATATACATTTACACATTGCACTTTCTTTTTTTTATTTCAAAGTTGATGGAAGAATAGAAGAAAAAATAAATTCTAAACAGTCAAAATAGTCTCTACAAAACTGCACAGGGGGTCCAGAGATGGCCAAAGCAGTGGGGTCTGCGGGATCTTTAACCAATTTTACCATCTTTTACCGTTTATCAATTGAAAATGAATGTTAGAAGATCATCTGTTTGTTCAGAAGTATACTGACAGCAGTCCGGTATTTGTTGGAATATTTTTACATTAAAATTAAATATTTTTTATATTTCTTTAGATTCAGATACCCAAGTATGGGGCATAGAAGCCCTTGTGACTGGAATGATGCTGAATGTGGGTTCAGGGGTGTCCCAAGAGAAAAACATTTGAAAACATTTTTAAAAAAGTGTAAAAAGCATTTGTATATTTTCATTAAAGTGCGCGACTAGTCTACTAACTAGTAATTTTAGTCTTTCCTTATCCATTCCAGACATCTAATTAACTTTCACAAAATTGGAACAGAAATCGATTTGTTTATTCAATTTGTTTATTATTAAAGGCTTGTAACATGCTGATTAATAAATATACATTTAGAAGGGAAAAATGTTATGGTCTAAAAGGTGCTTTGAAACCACGTTAACTCATGCGGCGCTTCATGTCTACACACATGCAGGGAAAATTGGCAACGTGTGTGGAGTGGGACAGGGCAGAAATTATGCATGTTTGGTGCTAGAGAACAATATTCAAGATTACAGTGCAGAAAGAACAGAGCTGTTGTCCACATCACTGTTGTTCTGTCGCGCTCTTCACTAGAGACGACGAAAGGGCACAACCTTTGTCATAAAGTCTTGTGGTGCGGATGGAATCAATCTGGTGTCTGATGTAACCTAATCATTAGCAAGGCAGCTAGCATTAGCAAGTTCATCTATTCTGACCCTACATTACCACTGGCGCGTTGTGAGCGAAGCTGAGAGCGTTTTCAATTAATTCCTATGAAAGCCGAGCATCATGCTCGCAAGGTGGATCATATGATTGGCAGCGGTGAGGAGCAAGCTCTCTCCTAGCGCTGTGAGCACCTTTGAGCGGATTTCTTCTGCCCCAGAGGAAACGAAGCCTGAGGAAGCCGAACTGCTTGTGTTTTAGCGACACGCAGTAAATATAGAAAATTCCTCAAAAGCTCATTGTGGATTTTCTTTAGCGTGATATATATCGATATTGTATTATCGCCCAGCCCTAGTTCATAAACACTTACTTTTCACCAAGTTCTTCACACAATGCTATCTTTTGACATCTAAACACTTTTACTATAGCAAATTACTTGTAATATAATATATGTTAATGTTTGCATTACACAACCAACTACATTTACAAGCTTTTTGAATGTGGATATATTGCAGATAACTGATAGAGCGCTGGACTTGCAATGCAAAGAACCGGGGTACAAGGCGAATCGACACATTAGCCAAAAGTGTCATAGAAGCACCACAAAATAATGTGGTTGCTTCAGCAAAAGCATTTTGCATCTTGCCACAGTAACATAATTTTCATGAGAAAATCGCTCCAGAAATCGCATTATTCTCTCTATATTGCTGCGGAGTCAGGCTCACTTACTAGGTATGTCAATTCAGTTAATTGTGAAATTATTAATGCTGTTCAAGTATAGGCAATGTGATGGTTAGTATAGCAATGATTGTCTGAAATGCTATGATATAGAGGAGAGCTCAGGGGTTGACTGGCCACAGCTTGATGGTATCTGGACAGTCCTGGATCAATTAGCACCTTGCTGATATTTTGAAGCACCTCACAGAGCTGAAATTTACTTTTGTAAATGAGAACCCAGATGCAAGGGGAATATCAATGGACCAGCAGGAGTAAGCTTGCTTGACAATTGTAACGAAGATTTCCTTGTGTTTATTGTGTCATTGTGTTTGCATAATATCCAAGAATGAAAATTCAGTCATCACTTACTGACTCTCAATAGCCACTTTCACACATGAAACACTTTAAATTGCAACATGATCACACGGTGAAGTCTGCTTGTTGTTTCCAAGAGTTCGGGTACACTAGGCCACATTATGCTGACTCACCTACAAGTGCCATCTCCTAGAAGACATTTTTTGCATCATCAGCTCCAGACTGTTTACTTTCTCCTGTGGCATGACTGGAAGACCTGGTTTCGGATCCCGCATTGAAAAACAGGAAGTAATTGCATCTGCATAATCATTGACGAGAGTGATTCTGAGGTTGCGTTTTCCCTCTAACATTTCATTTTTACTGTACTGATGGTTAGGTTTAGGATTGGGGTTTGACGGTACAGTTTATAAAATATGCATACCTCTTCACTGTATTACAGTCTGTATAGCTCAATACAACTCGATTCACAACTCGCTTTTGGTGCACCCCGTTGACATTTAACCTGAAAAATGGAGATCACATGTGCCCACTGGGGGCAGTGTTTCGCATTTCGGTAAGGCAGATTTTAGCTATGCAAAGTCAACCTAATATTTCTGCTTTAACTGTAAGATCAGTCTGTAAATTGCAGTGAAATTGTGGATTGTCTTTACTGGTAAATGTTTTACATCTGCTGTTCACACATGCAACAGCTTTTCAACTTTTTTTCCGTTTTGCTACCATTCACACATTAGCAACAATATGCCATTAAACTCTGAGATGTAGTTATTTTATCAGTCGACAAATGTCTTTATCCTCTCGGATGAAGACATGACACTGCAAAGCCAAAATATCTAAAACTATTTTTGTCATACAGATTTTAAACAATATCAGGGTGAAAAATTTTAAATTTTTGGCTGAACTATTCCTTTAATACTGGATGATTCATCTTTCTGCCCTATATTTTTGATTCCCAAAATATTTAATCTTCCAGGGATCATAACTATTACAAATCTGGATTGAGGATTCTAGTTTATGATGGCTTTAGGTGAGTTCTTACTTCACATTTCTTGTTGAAAATGGAATGTGGAACCTCAGTGAGAATTATTCTCTGTAACTTTTCACTGTTCGTATGGCTGGGCTTTTATCTGCTACACAACAATCAATATGAACTTTTATCTACCCACCAGAACAATCATTCAAAGGCTGCAGAGGAACTATCTAGCTTTGAGAAATGAGAGCAGTGGTCCGTAATCTTGTTCCCGTAGCTCTGATGAGAATTGTTGAAGAGAGAAATGAGAAATGGGGCCTGACACTGCTTAGTTTCATAATCAATGGGAAATTCTGTTTTTCTGTCTATGCTAAAATGAAAAGACTGTTTGTTAAACCATCTCATAAACCATGTCCTCCCCTTCACTTTCTTTCTGTCTCTTCTTCCCTTGCAGAGTCGAAAGCATGCAAACAAAGTTCGGCTGTATTACATGTTACATCCAGTAGATGGGGGTTGTCCTGCAAAGAAGCTTCGGACAGACAATGTAAGTCTCTTCAAACACGAACAATTTAAACTGATAGAATGAAAGAATATAAAGTGCATGCATTAGCACCGAGAGAAAATGTGTCGCCTATTTGTGGTAGACTACAGAGAAAAATATAACCCCTTACCACTTTTCTTCATAAAATTTAAGAAGACAGTTACATTACTCTGTTGAGGAACCCTGATGTAGCTTCCCAGGAAAGCGGTTTTATGTCCACAACATATTTATTGACATGGATGGCTTGCGCATCTAAGCTTATCACCCGTGCTTGGTCCTGCATCTCTCACATTTCAGGCTATCTTTGGAATTTAGTGGTGAAGTGGATCTTTTAGAAGTATGAAGAATGACTATCTATTTTGTTATGGCTTTCACTTGACAAACTGTCACTTTGGGTCACACATAGTTGTGGATCTTTGATCTACACTATAGGTCTAGGGATTGTATAATACTGGTACAAAATTAAGTAGACAATTTTCTCAACTAGAATAGATCATATATGTTTCCCGTATTTGGGTCATTCTTATGAGACCAGTCAAGAAAATGTCTTGGTCTTTTTTCAGTTCAAAATCAAAAGAAACAAATAAGAAATTATACTTTGCCTATAGAAAAGGAAGCTTACTTTGTAGTGCCATACATTTTATTTTTACATTGTGACATTATTTTTATGACAGTTACACATATTTTACATCCCAATTCTCATTACCGCAATTATCCCAATTCTCATTACAATATTCTCATATATTAGCCACAATGTGATGATAATTTGAATTATTAAATTGTATTTAAACATAGTAGTACTCCCTTGTACAACAGTGCTTCTTTCAGTTATTGTTTATTGTTGTTGCTGTTGATGTAAAAAAAAAAAAAGAATAATAATATGAGAATCATAATTGAAAACAATGGAACTTGAGGATAAATATAACCAAGACATTTTCTTGACAGATATCATGAGAATCACACATTTTTTATGTATTTATATGGTTGCATTCATGCTCAGATTGTTACTGTGACAGATTCACACCATAATATTTGGAAAGTCTCACATATCCAGACTTTAGATTTGTGGCTCCTGGCCCAGTTTTCAGTTTAGTGTAGTTTGCAGTTTTGCTCTCTTCAGATATGCCATATATCCAATGTCTGTATGGGTCTCAGTCTAACTCACAATGTAAATTTGCCTCAGTATAAGATGCAACTTCCATCGTCTTCATTGGCAAAGCAGTGTTACTCTGAAATTAAAAAGAAACGATTCCTTCTCTTCTGTGTTGATTTGATGATTGTTTCCAGCCAAGGTCAATGTCTAAATGGACAGGGACGGTTGATCTGGAGGTTTGTGAGGTGTTTCCCCTCGGGGAGAGTAATAAAGACATTATTGGTGTGTATGGAGAGGAATAACAAGAGGACACAGATCAATGCCCTGCACAATTTGTCATGCTGAAGTGAGACAGACCCCTGCTCAAGTACATCAGTTCTTTTGCTGTTACAGAAGAACTAAAGCTAAAGAAATTCAATCAGGGCATGCCAGGGTCTCATTTTCAGATGTTTCGTCTCAGCAACACAATAAAGCTAAGCTACTTGCATGTTTACTGGATGACATTAACCTTGCAATGCCACTTCCTTTGTACTCAGGCTATTGAATATTGATTTGCTGTATGATGCTTTTATAATATATTTATATTATATTTTATATTTTTCACTCAAATTGACCTGAATAGACTCAACAGATTATGGGGAATCGTAATAAAAAGACTTCCCATGGTAATGAAAAACCTGCTGACCCCTGTCCAGCACCTGTTGTCCAGCCTTCTGGCCCCTGTCCGCCACCCAGCCTAACCCTTTGCCATTGGCCATTGTCCAACCTGACCCCTGCCCAGTGGCCGTATTCCTGTCTGCCCAGTCACCTGCTGTCACCAACAAGCCAGGCCAGTCCTCTGCAACTGCCACTGAGGTGCCTATTCAGCCCACAGTGGCCGCTCTCGAGTCTGTCCAGCCCGCAGTGGCTGCTCTTCACTCTGTCCAGCCCACAACGGCCTCTCTCCAGTCTGTTCAGCCTGCAGCGACTCTCTCCAATCTGTCCATCCTGCAGCGACCACTTGCTTCTACCCTGCCTCCATGGCCATCCCTGCCCTTCCTGCCAGTACCCTCCTCGCTTCTGCCATCATCCTCTCCCAGATTCCTTCACTCCCTAACTATGACCCTTGCCTCAGCCCCATCCCAGGCCTGTCCGCCTCAACCCATTTTCCCATTCTGACCTCATCCTTGTCCTGCCTGACCTCTTCATGCCTCCAAGGCCACCAGACCCAGTCCCCTCCCTGAAGCCTCCTCCCTGGTCCCGCCCACTGATTCCACCTTCGTCTGCCCTGACGGTTCCTCTCTGGTTTCCCACCCTTCCCTTCCTTTCTTTTGTCCATTCTGTTCTGTGTTAGTGCCTTCTCTGTTTGTCTTGTCTGGTGTTTGATGTTCTTCTTTTGGGATGCCAGGAGGCGTCCCTTTGAGAGAGGTTAGTGCCAGGATCCTAACATTTTGTCATTCAGTTTTTTTGTGGTTACAGGATCCAGATACTCTTGTTCTGTTCTGTGTTGAATGCATGGCTCAGGGGTACTCTCCTGACCATGCGCTCTTCCTGTCCTTATTTTTTGTCTCTGTGTTATCGCACAGCTTCAGGTTGTGGTTTCCTTACCATGTACTCTTCGGTCGGATTTGTGATTTCATGTTTCATGTTGTGATAAATATTTTGTAAAAATCCAAATGACTTTATCGTAAAGGGGTTAAACTAAGTTTTCCATTCTTGTTCAATGAACCATAAACAATTAATGAACATGTACCTGTGAAACGGTCGTTAAGACTCTAACAGCTTACAGACGATAGGCAATTAAGGTCACAGTTATAAAAACTTCTGTAAACGTGCCTTAGATGAGATGCCTTAGACAGTGCTACAGGGTGACAGGAAGGACAGCTGATCATCCTCTCAGTGGCAGACCACGTGTAACAACACCTGCACAGGATCGGTACATCCGAATATCACACCTGCAGGACAGGTACAAGGTGGAAACAACAACTGCCTGAGTTACACCAGGAATGCATAATCCCTCCATCAGTGCTCAGACTGTACACAATAGGCTGAGATAGGCTGGACTGAGGGCTTGTAGGCCTGCTGTAAGGCATTACCAGACATCACCGGCAACAATGTTGCCTATGAGCACAAACCCACCTTTGCTGGACCAGACAGGACTGGCAAAAAGTGCTCTTAACTGACGAGTTGCAGTTTTGTCTGACCAGGGGTGATTGTCGGACTCGCATTTATCGTCAAATGAATGAGCATTACACCGAGGCCTGTACTCTAGAGCGGGATCGATTTGGAGGTGGAGGGTCCGTCGTGGTCTGGGGTAGTGTATTACAGCATCATCGGACTGAGCTTGCTGTCATTGCAGGCAATATCAATGCTGTGCGTTACAGGGAAGAAATCCTCCTCCCTCATGTGGTACCCTTCCTGTAGGCTCATCCTGACATGACCCTCCAGCATGACAATGCCACCAGCCATACTGCTCATTCTGTGCATGATTTCCTGCAAGACATGAATGTCAGAGTTCTGCCATGGTCAGCGAAGAGCCTGGATCTCAATCCCATTGAGTATGTCTGGGACCTGTTGGATTGGAGGGTGAGGGCTAGAGCCATTCCCCCAAGAAATGTCTGGGAATTTCCAATTGCCTTGGTGGAAGAGTGGGGTAACATCTCACAGCAAGAACTGGCAAATCTGGTGCAGTCCATGTGGAGGAGATGCACAGCAGTACTTAATGCAGCTGGTGGCCACACCAGATACTGACTGTTACTTTTGAACCCCCTTTGTTCAGGGACACATTATTCCATTTCTGTTAGTTACATGTCTGTGAAACTTGCTCAGTTTATGTCTTGAATATTTTTATGTTCAAGTTTGCTGAAAATAAAAGCTTTCTTTTTAAAAGTTTTTTGCTGAGTTTTATATCTTTTAAATTGCATAACACTCTAGTTTATCTTTCTGTTTTTCCCCCTCCATGTGTTTTGTTTTTGTACTTTTGTTTTTGTTTTTATCCTTGCCTCCCTGCATTTGGGTCCTGCCTTGCTCTATTATCGTGACAATTCAAAACATTTGTACACAAATAAATATAAATGTTTAAATCTATGTATTTCAAGGTATTGGTACCTTAATGAACAAAGAAAAAAAAGTAACATCTGCCAGAAATCCACCCCAGACATCTAAAAAAAAAAAAAAAAAAAAGCATTATAGTACAAATAGAATGGCTGGAAATGTCATCATGGACAAATCATGGAATTTCACTGGTCAAAATGTGTGGGAATCTGAAAAGCTGATGTACCTAAAAAGACAGAATGAACTCCAAAGCAGCAATAGAAGACAATATGAAAAAGCATGTCAGGGCAGTTGCGTTAGTGGAAGAATTAGAATAGGTGCTACACACTTTTTTTTTTTTTTAGAAGTTTGCAAATGATTTCTCAAACAGCGTGGCCTACATATGCCATCGTGACAGCCAAATTTCATATCTTCCTCTAAAAGATATGATGACACATTTGTTTCATAAATCATTCTGTTCTTCGCATATTAGGAGTTGAACTTGATAAATGGTGCTTGTTATGGGATATCAACCCTGTGAGTCTTCCTCTCTGTTGTCTCTGTGTTGTACCAGGGCAGCACGGAGGGTGACGTGGACAAGAACAAGTGCTGCACGCTGTGCAATATGTCGTTCACTTCAGCAGTGGTGGCCCAGTCACACTACCAGGGCAAGATCCACGCCAAGAGACTGAGACTACTGCTGGGGGAGCCACCTGCTATCACATCCAAAGGTAGGAGGTGGTAATCTAGGATTAGGTCTAAACTGTCTATATCACCATATTTGAAAGCCAAAACCTTTTCCTGTATCAGTATTTGTACTCAAAATTTCACATGTCTAAAGCACTCACTGCCAGTGATGTATTATGCTCTGTTGCATTTTATATACTGTACAAACATTTCCCTCTCCAGTATGTTCATTTTAGCTGATATCTTCTGTAGGCCTAACACATACATTTTGTTTTATTAGATTTTAAAAAGTTATGGCCTGAGGATCTAGGATCAGATCCACATCACTATATTTGTAGGCCATTGATCATAATTAATTTATAAATAAGTGTTTATACACATATAACATCTAAAGCAGCCAATTAAGAAGAAAATGACCTGCTCAGCCATAGATGGAGTTCGATTATTCAAATAGGCGATTTGGTCTAGGGCATGAATTTAGCATGTTACTCTATTATTAGTTTACTGCTTACTAAGGCAAGGCACTGTACATACTGTATGATATAATAACTTTTGCTCACATTGTTTTTTTTTTTATACCCCTAAATCTGTTAAACTTCAGACATGAAAGATACAATGATACAAGTTGTGCAGCTTGATTTTTGCTATAACATCCTATAGACTTACATTGCAGGAGGGACCTGAACCAAATCGACAATTTCTTCGAAACTTGAAAGAGGACTCTTTTGGCTTGGTTAGCAACCACCAAGACAAACCTAGCAACCACTCAAAACACCCTTGAAGCCGCATAGAAATGCACAAAACTGCTCAGAAAACCTCTGCAACCCCATAGCAAAGACAACCACTCATAACATCCTGACAGCATCATGGTGACAAATTTTGCACAGTCACCACTTACATTTTCTTCAGGAAATGTAAAAATCTTGTCTATAATTGACAGCATTACAACTGCCACTGGATGTCCTTTTTTCATTTGTTCATTCACACACTCACACTCATGTGAGTGTATTGGGTCCATGATAATTTTGAGTTCTCAAGCATGTCACTTGCGGCATGTTTAAGATAAGTGCAGGGCCTTTAGCAGGAGGAATATATCATCTGACTCACTTAGCGTGCATAACTGTGCGTTTCCACAACACCTGAGGGTTTGTAATGACCCAAAAAAATAAAAAATGGAAAGAGCAGGATAGGAACACAATCCAGAACAACTGCATGTGGGAATTATGTTGAATTAGATCAAGTAGGAGTGCCACCGTTGTTTCTCAGCATCTTAAGCTGACTGTCAAAAACAGGTACCTCTTTATTGACATCTTCCATTGAATTCAGGGGTTTAGAAAACATATCTTCCCACATTTAGGTATTTGTTAGTTCATCCCCTGCACTTTTGGAGGAAACATTTTTGCATTTTGCTTGTCCACTTTGCAAAGAAAAATGGCCTTCCATACAGTAAATTGGGTAAGACTACAAAGCTAAGGTCAATTCACATAATTAATATGGCTGCTGATTTAATGTGTTAATTCAGTTTGATTAATTACATAAAATATAACATGTTAAAGACGTATATGTGCATTATGCCCTCTGGCTTCTTTCCATAATGAGGAATTTTTCTACCAATGGAGCAATTCAAGATTGAACAATCCCTTCATGTTTTTTTCATGTCGCAATCAACAGGGGGCAATCAGTGCAACACATGGTGTACAGGCATTAAGTCGACAGCTGTTCAAAGACAGCTGGATGGAGCACAACTGCAAATGCATGGGTCTTGTGATGCATTTTTTTAAGCTTCAAACAACATTCAACTTTACATCTAAAGCTTTTATGCCATCTACAGCTTTTATGCTGTTTTAATAAGCTTATGGCATGAGACACTGAAAACCACAAACACGACGCAACCAGTCATTACGATTACATGGATATTAGAAAGCAGCTTATTGCAAGGAAGCAGGTTATTGCGAGAAAAGCAATACAGCATTCCCATTTACAGTACATGCACTGTTTAAGTGGCATTCTCTTTACTCCTGTTTAAATGTGGCTCCGTTAGTAAGCAGCTTTCTCCACAGCAGCGTAATTTTCCTGTGATGCTTGTGTAAATAACAAACATGGCATCCGAGGAAGACTTCACTATTTTACTCTCTGTTGATTTGCTTTATATACAAATATTTGTGTTGTTGTGTTTTGTTTCCTTAACTTACTATCACAACCTGCATCTGAATTGCGCTGCAATAGTGGGGTTTCCCTCTTACACTGCGGGATTCATCCAATGTACTAGATGCATATTCAGTATGTAGACTTGAGGGAAAGTCAATGTTTTACATTGGTGTGTATAAATGAGTATAGTTTATAGTGCATGTGATTTTCCCAATTTACTTCTAGAAATGTTTCATTCTTTCTGCTGTGTTGACATGTTATTGGCTCTATCCTGTGACTTTGTTATGCTGGTGTTTTCCACGCACGCGCACTCTTCAAACACCCATCAGAACGCTGCTTATGCGTTTGCATGGCTACATTAGCCAGAAACCTAGATGTGTTAAACCGTTTTCTCTTAATCCCTTAAACGGCACGAGGAAATCAGCGTTCTTGTTTGCATGATGTTTCAGAATGCCACTTCCTGCTAAAACCCTAGAATAAACCGTTTTCTTTTGTGCATGTAAACGTGGTCAGTGAGATGCTCCAAAGGTCTGACACATGTGTAATTGTGATATTTATAATTGTAAATTACCTTTATTTGGGGGACTTTCTCAGCAAATATTCATATACTGTTTGTGATTAATTGCTGTTAATTAATCGCAATATCATGTAGTTAATTCAATAAAACTTTTAATCAATTGACAGCCCATTTAATATTGTGGAAAACCATTCTCTTAACTGGTACACAACTCAGGTTATTGTACCACTCTTACTTCTGCAGTATATGGCATGTGTGCTGTGCAAAGTATGCAAATTTCTGTATGCATTATATCCGTATGACTTATATAGGAGATTTGCCACAATGGGCAGTATACTGTACAACCAGAGCACACTGTGCAGAATATTGTATCTCAAAAGCAATGCACTTGACTTGACTTTCCATTTACAGTGTGTCTAAAGTGACAGAAGTCATTTTGTTGTAAAATTAGATAAAAATGTGAAACATAATTTGTTATTTACAAGATGATTACTGAACGGCAATTAAACATACACATAATGAGCTCACACGAACACAATGTAGCATACCACTGTTCTAAATAATGCATACTGTTTTACAAAAAAAGTCAGCAGTGTTCAGTGTATACTGCGTAGTATTCCATTCTGAACATAGCCTCAGTCTGCGACAACTCTTCTCACCATACATCTGTTTCAGACATCTGTTTCCACCTGCATGAGTCTAAACTGAAAGTCTTTTTTTGATACCTGTAAGGAGGGCAGCAGAACTATAAACAGCCCTGTTTGTTAAATGTATTTGTATCACTTATTATTTCATATCACACTAATAAAAACAAACCTTCCGTTCAAACACCCTTGGGAGTTGGATGAAAAGTGAGACAAAGGGAAACAGACTGTTGCATATTATGTGGTTATTTTGACACCTATAAATACTATCGTAGAACTGCCAGTGTCATCTACCACAAAATCTTCTATTTCAGAAACCATAGACGAGGACAGAGCGGTCCCATTTTTACGCTCCACTGTTTCTTTTTATATTCATTATGAAGTGGGATAGCTGTTATTGTAGTCTCTTTTGTTAGCCATTTAGGAATTAATATAATTAGATTAGGAAAATGGAAAAAACACACTTTCTCGGCTATGTAATAAAAATTCACTAATCTTCAAAACAGACAGGAAAAATATGGGCATATCCCTGCTAGTGCGAGACAAATTGCCTCACGTCTATTTGTGAAACTTATTCATCATATTAGTGTCATGAGATTCAGAATGTGTCCTATTAAGTTGCAGCCACAGGGGACATCATGTGTTTCTCATTTGCAGCCTTTACCTGTGAAATACTTCAAACTGACATGAGACTGTGCCCTATACTATAACAGGAGAGACAGACCGCAAGCAAAACATGCCAATTTAGTCACATCCGCATGTCTCAGAGATTCTAATATGTGTTATTAATGCTGTCACACACCTACTGTTGTTGCCTAGATACTGGTAAATAATATGATAAATGCCCATGCTATTGCTGGCTGTTAAGCTGAGTTGATATGTCACACTGAATAGTTCTTATTTACTTTCTCTCCATTTCTATTTTATTCCTTTCCATTTTCCAATTCTGTCCATTTTCTCATCCACAAATTCATTTGACGCTCTTTCAATATTATTTAGTTCTAATTTGTCTAGTTCTAAACAAGTTAAGCTTAATCGACAGCATTTGTGGCATTATGTTCATTACCACAGGAAATTAGTTCGACTTGTCAATTTTCTTAAAATTTAAGACTAACTTAAAAGTGTGGCAATTACAATGGAAGTGAATGGAGCCAAAATGTGAAGATTATAATTTTATAAAAGCACTTACATTCATTTTTCTGTTAAAACTTGTTATTTTGGCTGTAAAGTTGGTTACATTGTCATTTTTTATTGTTGTAATGTCATCATGGCAACAAATGTGAAATTGGATATAACTTTCACAAAAGGTAGTGAGTGATTTTATCACACTAAAAACATGTTAACGTGCAAATTGTTTGTCGTGTGGCGAGACTTTTGAAACTGAGTATTTTCATGTTACAGATTTGCCCCATTTACTTCCATTGTAATTGCCTCACTTTTTTTTTAATATAAAATGATGTTGGGATTGGGGTAATCAACATTATGCCACAAATGCTGCTGATTGCAATAAGCTTGTACTGAACCTGGAATATTCCTTTAAGCATTTAATCGAGAGAGGAAGTAAAATAGGAAATAATGGGGCCAAGAAAGGGGATCGGGATGAACCTGCATAGCCCACATGAGCACCAAGGCTCATTTTGTCTGGAGCACGCTATGTTAACCCCTAGTGCACAGCTTAATTTTTTGTTTAGTCTAAGCCTAAAAAAAACCTATGTAGAATTTTTTGTACTCTAGAATGTTCTAAGGGGGATTTACAAACAATGTATTGCACCTACTGATAGCTTTGTTTATTTGCACATGCATTCTGTGTAGTTTTAGCACCCAAATTGCAAAATAAATAATGCAAAATCGGTAAATGTGCAAACGCCAAAGTGCTAAGATGTGCTAGATTGTAAATGATGAAACATCTACTGCGAACTAAGATGCAGAGGCTGAAATACCGTATGCAAAAATTATGCAAATGTTTAGTGAATTTGCCCCTAAAGCCGTGGTCACACTTCACACTCCATTCACTTCAATTCTTATGCATCTGAACACAGGAGACTGCAAACGCAAGCTCATGTGAACAAATTACATATTCAGTTGAGCTCTAAAGCTTGTCGAAATCTGGCCTGGGAATTCGGATGACAAGACAACGTGTGACCAATTGAATATTGAAATGTCACATAATGATTTCTTGGCTCAATACAAAGAATGCATATTTCAAAGCTGTGTGTATTTTTTGTTCGAAAGTAAGCAGATGTTGTATTTTAACATGCTGAATTTAATGTTATATGTAATATATATTATTTATTAAAAAATAATGGCCCTTGGGTTTGGCATCATATCTTGTCCGTTACAGTGTCCAAAATTATTTTGCATGCTCAAAGCCTAGTGTGACCGCAGCTGAAATCTGTTATGCCTTCCTGCAGAGTTGACATCCAGTTCAGAGCGTATGGTTACAGAAGATTCCACAGGAAGTCCCTCCAGACAGGACAGACTCTCACATCGCTACTGCCAGATGTGCAAGGCCTGGTTCAACAACCCCTGCATGGCCAAACAGCACTACGACGGCAAGAAGCACAAAAAAAACGCAGCCCAAGCTAACCTCCTCGCACAGCTGGGCAAGAGTCCAGAAAACGGAGATGAATTGATTGGTATGTTTCGTTTACTCTCTGCGTGCTCCCTCTTGAAAAGGTCAGATGAATCAGCTAATGGGGTAACCTAATGTATTCAGGTTTATTCACTTGTGTTAAATAATATTTTGTACTTTAATCTAACCAGTTAATTTAGATGTTACCACAGAAGGCATATTAAGGTTAAATTAATTCAATAAATTAAAAAAAGTATTCATAATTGAATTATTTGCTGGTTAAGCTAGTTAAGTAGCCTGTTAAGGACACTAGTATACAAGCATCCCATGCAGGTTACCATCAATGCTAGTCTTTTAAACGGGGTTAAAAACAAGTACAAAGATTTCAACCCAGTCTCATGAAAATTCGTACATATTTTACTGAGTTGGCTATTTCGTATAAGTTCAATTTGTAAGTAAATTTCATCACGTGCCAATTCCCGGATGTGTAATGCAGAAGTAAACTCGAGTTTGGCGCATGAGGCGTTAAGGGCATGCTTATTAATATTATGCCCTTACCCAAACCACTTATCTAAACCTAACTGATCAGCAGTGTGTAAACACGATAGGAAGCTGCTGTGTGTGACAGAAGCAAGTAATTGTCGAGTATTATATGGAAACGATGTCCAGCGATGTCATTGGCTGTAGTGAAAGTCATACAAAAACAGTGCACTCGTACGATATCATATAAATTAGCTAAATTTAGAAGTCCTTACGATTTTGCCATGAGAGTGAACAACTTTTTGCTGTCATCAATATGTGGTTCGTGGTCATAAACAACACAACCATAAATGCCACAGTTTAAGTACAGATAAAATTCCAGCATTGACCATCCACTATTTTAAAAGCCTCTGTTGAGGCATTTAATGCTCTTTAGAGTCTTTTCACAAGCAAGGATTTCATTAAAGATCTGCATTATTCAGCAGATAGCTAAAGGGCTATCGTTAGAGGCAGTTATCAATAGGTAATTAACAAAACAACAAAAAGCCCCTCCAAGCACAAGATCTGTGCTTGCCAAACACACCAACAATACCGCCAATTTAGCACAACAAAGCCACCTTATTTGTGAGTTTCTGACGTGTGGATAGAAAAGATTAAATTCATGGGAGGTGTTTACTGCCTGCCATTTTGGCCGAATGTTGCATTTAGAATTAGATTGCAAAGTCTGCTATCCCTTACGTCACGTTTATGACTCATAAATATGACTCACTGCTGCAGTTTTAATCAAGGCTTCCCAGTACTGCACTTTGCAGTAATAGTGCATGCTGTGGATTAAAGAAAATCTATTTTTGCTGTGTGCTTGTGATGGCTCTATCAAAAATAACAGTACATTTATAATATGAGACTTCTACGCTCAAGTCCTATATGAATGTACACCAGAGTAGTACCAGAGTAGTACTTGCTGTTTTGGGGAAGCGATTTTGAAACTATAGCTTGCCTAGCTACAAGCTAATCACAATTTAAAGTAGTCACTACAGTCAATCTACCCTAATAGGTAGTGGAGCTAGTAACAAGCTACTAACAATAAGGAGCTAACTACTTGGAAGCAACTTAAGTGGGCACTTTTTTAAGTGTTTGAGTATTATCCCATTGAGTGAATAATTAATCTCAATTAGGTTGTCAAAGGGGTCATGACATGCTTTTTTATTATTTTAATATGTTATAATTATAATTAGGGCTGTTGATTTAACACAGTGCTATTACATATAAAAAAATTACTTTTTATAAAAGTAACGCAATAAATCATGTCCCCAGATCATAAAAAAGGAACATTCTTACCATCGGAGCAATTCAAGATTGAAGTACCACCTGCTTTCAGCAGAGGGCAGTAAGCGGAAATTGCAACGCAACCAAAGTGAGATGCTCCAAAAGCGTGTGTCTGATGCTTGTGTCCATTGACGCATTCTAAGAAAATACCTTTTAAGAAATAGTTTCAGACAGGTTAACTAATTCAGTTACAAAATGGATTAATATGGACTGTAGACCAATGATAGTGTATATATAATATAATGTAATAATATGGAATAATAATATGGAATATGGAAATATATATGGGTGGTGCAGCGGTTAGCACTGTCGCCTCACAGCACGAAGGTCGTGGGTTCAAACACCGGCCATTCTGTGTGGAGTTTGCATGTTCTCCCCGTGTCTGCATGGGTTCTCTCCGGGTGCTCCGGCTTCCTCCCACCATCCAAAGACATGCAGGCTAGGTTAATTGGTGTCTCCAAAAAATTGCCCTAGGTGTGGATGTGAGTGTGAGTGTGTGTCTGTCTATGTGTGGCCCTGCGATGGACTGGCGACCTGTCCAGGGTGTCCCCGCCTTTTGCCCAATGTAAGCTGGGATAGGCTCCAGCCCCCCGTGACCCTGAACACAGGATAAGCGGTTGATGATGGATGGATGGATGGATGGAAATATATATAGTATATTGACTTACAAAGCCACTTTTTGTAATGTCTTATAAATGCTTTGACAGGCCAACTTATAATATTAGTATATATTAGTTAAAGCGTGATCATTTTATGATTGGCTCTCTGTTCTTGACTGACCTCCCATCTCACTGCTAACTGGGTGGGTCTATTGAAGTGATTAGGTAAACAAGGCTTTGATTTGGATGGTTTCAACATATGCCCTAACCCTAACCCTCTTTTTATAGTGAGAATGAAGGAAGTTTTGAGTTCTGAAACGTACAGTATGTTTTTATAGTACAATTACCTCTTATATGTTAAAAGATCAAGAAAAAATGTATTCCTCATGTCATGACCCCTTTAAATGTGAACAGATAAATGTACACTAAATACAACAACAAAAAAAGAAAAGAAAAATATATATAACTGACCCTAATTAATATAGTATCCTAGTCGAAAGCACTGCGATGTGCAGCAACGTTTATCTAAATATAATAAATAATATAATAAATCAGACTTTCCAAATGAAAGCTTGTTAGACTATTGCCTCAGCTTGTTGGAAAAAGTAGCTTGTTACTGGAAAAGCTACACTGATTTGAAAACAGTTGAGCTACTGTCACACTACTGGCAAAATGTTCTGAAAAAGTTAGGAGCGTCACCACTTTTAGCTAGTTTCTTCCCAACTTTGTATTTGTTTGTATTTGACCTACTTGCTAGCATTGAATACAAAAATGTCAAACTTTAGAAACAGCTGGTAACTGAATCAATGTTCAGCAATAATCAAAACATGTTATGTAGTTTTCCAATCTGACCTCCCACCTAACATGTAGCCAGTGACGGATATTCCAAGCTTTCCACAAGCTTATAATTCACTGGCCTGTCCTAGTTAGAGAAGGAGAACAGATTTGGTGTAGTAAGACAGAGCTGTGGGTGAATGCGACTTGTCAATTTGTTTCATAGCCCCTTCTGTTATATTTTTTTAATCATTTTGAAAGTGCACAATATCAAGGAAACACTGAGGAATTTCTTTCATCTGTGTTGCAGTAGTACAGCGTAAACAGTGATGAGGCCAGCGTAATCTACGGTTTTGATTAAATATAGATCTGTGCTAAATGGTATCGATGAGGCTCCAGGATGAGGCTCCATTCATTATCTGGCCTTGTTTAAACACAGGAAGACAGCTTGGGATAGCTTAAGGGTCACATTTAAAGGGATAGTCACCTCGTCGATATCCCTCAAAACGAATATTCTGTCATCATTTACTCACACCCATGTCATTCCAAACCTGTACAACTCTTTTCCTTCCTGTGGAACACGGAGATGTTACTGTCAATCCCCATTCACATTCATTGCATCTTTTTTCCATACAATGAAAGTGAATGGTGTCGGAGGCTACACATTCTGTATAATATCTCCTTTTGTGTCCCATATACGTTTAGAACAGCTTGAGCATGTGTAAATGATGAGGGAATTTTCATTTTTGGGCGAACTATCCCTTTAAGACTAATCACCCACGGACACGGACATGCTCTTTGATGATATGAGTCATGTATAGTTATAAGCTTATGTTTACATGTGAAGAAAACATGTATTTTTGGTTTCATACATAATCTGGCTTGTTTACAGGGTCACTGGTGCTATCATAATTTTGGGTTTGTCAAATATGATCTTTTGCTTGAGAGAGAACAGCAATGTGCTGCATAATTTCATGTAGTATAATTTATGTACGGTGAGTCTTTACTTACACTGCGGGAACCAAATGTCCACATAAGGACAGTAAAACCTGAAATCACCTACACAGTGCCAACAGTCTCTGCAAGGAAAACGGCTTATTACAAATATTAAATAATGTCTCAATGAAAATGTCAAAAGGTTTTAGTGAGGGTTAGGTTTAGAGGTAGGGGATAGACAATATCATTAGCTCAAAATAAATAACAGAAGTCAATGTAAAGTCCCCACCGTAATAGAAAACAAATATGTGTGTGTGTTTTCTCAGGCCTGAAACGGAGCCACACATGCAAGGTCTGCAGTGTTACACTGAACTCTGTGGCACAATATCACGCACATCTGCAGGGCTCCAAACACCAGAACAAGTGAGTATCAGCCACATTTAATTGTGTGAAATTAAATGCTGTGAAAACTAACTCTCATGTCGTTCCAAACCCATATGACTTTCTTGCTTTTGTGGAACCAAAAATGAAATGTAAGACAACATATTAGCCTCAGTCACATTTCACTTTCATTGGATCTTTCTTCCCTACAATGAAAGTGAATGGTGACTCAGGCTGTCAGTCCCTTACATTCTGCTTAACATATTGTATGGGGCATGGGGGGTGTGGTCATGTGTCGGAGAGAGAAAGCGTTAAGCCTGGTTCACAATTAACCTGGTTCACAATTATCCCTAACGCCTGTCTCTCGTTATAGTGATGCAGAGGGAGACCAAAAGGAACGCCAGAGCGTCAGTGGGCAGAGAGAGAGTGTCCAGAAAGCACGACAGCCAGAGTGTGCCACGTTTTGATTATCTTTACATTTATAACGAGGGTTACCGTTGTATGTATCAAGGTGCAAATTAAAGCACTGACCTTGAACCTGCTTCATTGTCTCCTGACTCCTCCATTGCCCCCGGACTAAGATCTCATTACAGTGGGATAATCAAAACGTAGCACACTCTGGCAGTCGTGCTTTCTGGACACTCTCTCTCTCTCTCTGCCCACTCTGGCGGCTCTCTGGCATTCCTTTTGGTCTCCCTCCACATCACTATAACAAGTGTTAGGGATAATTGTGAACCAGGTGACGAGGCTTACCGCTCCCTCTCTCCCGCAGTCCGACACATGATCACGCCCCCTCCATGCCACACATCTCTTGCTGTGTTATACAGAAGAAAGACATACAGGTTTGTAATGTCAAGGGTGAGTAAATAATGAAAGAAGTTTCATTTGTGGGTGACCTATTCCTTTAACATGTCATTAATGTCATGTGGATGCTAATGCAAATATTACTGTATGGAAATGTGCAATAGCAATACTCATAACAGCAGGCTCTAGGTGTAAATGTGCATTGTGCTCATGTGAGAGAAGCTAATGGAGTGTATATGGGATCAATATCTGCCCTGAATCAATATTCCGCTTGACTGGGCCATGTCCTAATGGTACCGTGCAGGCCGCAGTTTCCATGCTGAGGCTGCACTGGAGCAGGCAAGGTCAGAACGTAACACGCTGCGTGGAATGCTAATGCGGTAGAAAAAAAGAGAAGGAACGTGAGATGCATGATGGGAACATCCAGGCGTGTCCAAGCTGTCAACGTGTGCCATGTGGTGGCATTATTGCACACACCCTTTCTGCCTGCGGTATGTGTTCATAAGAATGTAAAAGAGGCTCTGAGCGTGCACAAGGACAATTCACAGTGCTCAATGATTCTCTCGAGAGAAGCTGGAGGGCAGCTACATTTATGCAGACAGAAAGTTTCATTTTCATTTACTCACTCACATTTTGTTTTCAAACCTGTAAGTTCCCCTTCTGTCACTCCCTCAATTTTGTGTCGAATGAAGTGACACAAGGGGTCTACCTTGGACACCGAATCGTACATCTGAACCTGAGAAAAGGCCAATGTCAAGTTGGCAGACAGAATTTGCATGCCCTGCCCCGGACATACGGGTATAAAGGGAAGTGGGGCAGCGAATGCCAGTCAGAATTTTTCTTCGGAGCCGAATGGTTGTGCAGTAAGCAGCTGAGTTTCACTCCTGTTCCACTCACCTCTACCAGCGAGAAGCATTGCTGTTGGATCCGCACGGCACATTTCCAGCTGGCGTTTCTCTCTCTGCAAGCTGTGCAGTTCAAGCCCCTGGGTGCTTCGACAGTGCTTTCTTTCTGTTTAAAAGAGTGTCTCCTCCTAAAAGAGCAATACACAGCGGCGTTGAACGTCCTTTTCAGGACGCGTCTTTTTCAAGATGCTTTTCTGCCCCTGTGTTGTTCCTGGATGTGGTCGATTTCTCTCCAAGAACGACGGCCACAGATGCTGCCTCGTGTGCCTGGGTAGCGATCACACTGAGGCGGCGTTCGTGGATGGTTCATGTTCTCACTGCGAGAACATGACCATGGCAACGTTGCGGTCAGGGATCTCCTTCCTGAAGGTGAATGCCACATCAGCCGCCATCCGCGTCACTCCTTCCCACGGGAATCAGGATGACACGGCTGGCGATGAAGGTAATACGGGGATGATGACGGGCTCGGTTTTTGCCGAGTAAATCCCCTCGAACCACCCGCCCCCCCGACACGCTCATGTGCTTCCGTCCGGGCTCGGGAAGAGTGCGACTCGCCTCGCGGCCAGCCGGCATTCTCCCTGGAGCCCCCCGGCTTGGACGATGACTTCACCGCTGTATCGGAGAGCGTCCAGTCGGAGGCGGATGTGCAGATGGCCGACATGCATTCTCGGGCTGCTGTGAGCATAGGCTTGGACTGGAACCCCCTGTCCTCCCCACAGCCTTCGCGGCTTGACGACTAGTACCTCGGCGCCCAGCGCCGCTCAGAGACACGCCCCCGCGCCCCGGTACATTCTGCCTGGGATAGGATAGGGCGGTTGCGATCCATCTGTGCCCAGAGAACGCCTCCACCTGGTGGGACCGCCCGGTACTCCCCTCTAGAGCCTGTAGGATGACGTCATCACTGACCTCCAAAGCCTACAGCGCTGCCGGACAGGCCGCCTCCTCCCTGCATGCCATGAGTCTCCTGCAGGTCCATCAAGCCAAGGCACTTAAAGATCTGCACCTGGGTAGTCCCGATCCCGATGTGCTGCAGGAACCGCACTCTGCCACCGAGCTTGCTCTCAGAGCCACGATGGTCACGATGGGCAATGGCCACCCTCGTGGTCTAGGAGTGCCACCTTTGGCTGAACATGGTCGAGATGCGTGACGTTGACAAAGCTCATTTTCTCAACGTCCCCATCAAAAACGATCGTCCCGTTAGTGCCCCTTGCACGGAGTTTGGATGCGTGGCTCTTACCTCCCAATCTGTCGCACTGGTTGGCCTGGACCATCCAACTCGGCTATGCGACTCGTTACAGCGGTATTCGCTCCACTGTTGTGCGCGGCCAACAAGCCAGTGCCTTACGAGCAGAGATCTCCACCCTGCTCCTCAAAGATGCGATAGAGCCCGTCCCTGCAGCCGAGATGAATAAGGGTTTCTACAGCCCTTACTTCATCGTACCCAAGAAAAGCGGTGGGTTGCGAACAATCTTGGACCTGCGAGTTCTCGACCGGGTTTTGTACAGACTCCCGTTCAAAATGCTCACGATGGTCACACTTCATTCGACACAACGTCAAGTGACAGAAGGGGAACGTCATGGTTACTATCGTAACCTCCGTTCCCCGAGGGAGGGAACGAGACGTTGTGTCCCTCCTGCCACAGCACTAGACCTAGCACTGTAAATGGCCATGCTTCATTTTTGGCTCCTCAGTGCAAAATCCTGACTGGCATTCGCTGCCCCGCTTCCCTTTATACCCGTATGTCCGGGGCGGGGCATGCAAATTCTGTCTGCCAACTTGACATTGGCCTTTTCTCAGGTTCAGATGTACGATTCGGCATCCAAGGAAGACCCCTTGTGTCGCTTAATTCGACACAACGTCTCGTTCCCTCCCTCGGGGAACGGAGGTTACGACAGTAACCGTGAAGACTTTCTTTATTCCATGGAACACAAAATGATAATGGGACTAACAGTCTCAGTCACCAATCACTTTCATTGTATGGTAAAAAAACAGGAATGAAAGACTGTCATTCTCTAACATTAAGCTGAATGAATGAATCTCCTTTTATTTTATACAGAAGAAAGGTATATGAGTTAAATGATGCGTGTGAATAAATAACAGAATTTAAATTTTTAGGTGAACTATCACTTTAACTTACTCAAGGTTCTTCCCAAATTCGATGTCGACATTTACTGATTTTAGAACAAGTTATGGGGATTCCACTGTGTGCACAGACCTTAGGACTACGTTGTATGCATTGTAAATATGGGAATCGTGAGGAATTTAACTACTCCAGTTCTGTTTCTGTTTTGTCTTTATGGTTACAATTCTTTAATGGTAACCATTCTTTTGAGGAAGAAATATTTGGAAGTAAATGCAATTTTTATTCTCATATCTCAGCGGTATGTTGCCAAATGATGAGATAATTTCAGATTTTAACAGAGCAGATATAACAAATCAGAGATGCATTTAATACAGTTCTTGCAAAAGGAGTGTTTACACAGTATTTTTAATGACTTTTCAAATATTTTTAAGAGGCATAAATTGAATCCAATAATTGGTACTACTGTAACTATATGCAGTCAAAATAAATACAATTCCATCCAACTGAATTAATCTTAAGTAATCTTTGATCAAATTAAATTTAAAAGCCTAAATATTTTAGATGTAATTTATTGAATTTGGTTCAACATTACACAATTTATTATACCATGATTTAATTTTGTTATGAAATTAAAATGTGTAATAAAAATGGGCTAAAATATTTTTTGAGTGTATTAAATAAGATTAGGAAAATTATTAACAAACAAAAATGTGCTAAAATGTTTTATTCATATATATATATATATTAGGGGAACTGCATTACATGGACATGCTGTGTTGTTTTGTGCTGTAGATTCAAAGAACTGGCTCATAAGAGACATTTGTTTCAGGAATCAGACTACACTGGTAGCACTGTTTCGCACAATAGATTCAAAATCTCATTCGAGTCATTCTTTCGGGAATAGGATTACAGTGATGCTGTGTGTTTCACGGTGTAGATTCAGTAGAGGGGATTCAGTTTTCTGTCCACATCGGCTGATAAATTAACATTCAAGAATCGTTAACTGGACTGAAAGTAATGAAAATCAAACATTTCCGGTATTTAAAAAAAAAAAATGGAACTGGTAACAAATAAGAACCAGTTCTAGGTACCCAACTAAACATTGTGAATTAAGCTATTACCAATGTTACATTTATAAAGTGTTATCTCTTCTCTCCCTTAAAATTATCTTTACATTTACTGTATATGTGTAATAATGGCGAAGGGAACACGCAGTGCCGAATGCTTTTTTAACATACCCGGGGCAAGAAATGAGAGCAAGGCATATGTTCTCCAAGCCTGTTTAGTCATGGGTACTTAAACACTCACTCTGAACTACTCACCTCCCGAAACGCTGCCAAACCCAGCAGGGGATTTGGTTGGCAGAAACCTAAATTTCATGCTTTTTGGGTTGTTCCGATTTGTTCATCTTTCGAACACCACTCCATTAACCTCAACGACATGATGGAACTAATCGTTTGACTGAGTACAAGGAGTCGCAGTTCTGGCCAGAGGCTCGTGACTCGGCTTCATTGAGCGTCTCTGCATTTGTGCTGTGGGAGCGTGCGCGGCCGGAATTGGAAAGTCAATGATGGATCAATGAAAGAGCAATGAATGTCATTGCATGGAGTTCAGATTGGGTCACTTTTTGCACACCCTTTGTCCATCATATTTAGTAAAGAGATTATGTCATGCTCAGCTGGAGTCTGCATATGACAATCAATTCGATTAGTGTATTGCCAACACATTTGTTTAAAATTTGCAAGGGTTACAAAGAATAAAACTTGAACGGAGGAGAACAAAATGAGCAAGTGGAAATGAAAGACAAAAAAAGTTAAAATGCAATGCAGAATTCAAGGTGCCATGTGTTTAGTATATGTGCATATATGTTCTACTACTGTTGTTGTTCAAAATGTAACCATGTGTTTTGATTTCTCTCCCAGCTTGAAGAACAAGTGAAGTTTAATGGAACAAAATGGGCTTCTTTCAATAACAAACTCATGTAACTTGAAGTTGTGTCTGTGGAAGTCAAAGAATCCTTCCTTCAAACCAAGACAAGACAGCAACATCAACTCATATTCTCTTGTTAAATAAAAGTGGTATAGACACTACCAACGCAGAGAGAAGGTAACCAGACTTTGGACGTGATAACGGACTATGATAAATATTGTAGTGTATAAAAAAGAAAAGAATCCCGCTCCATCAAGTCCTAAAAACCTTTGAAGTACTGTACAGAATGAATGCATGTAGAATGGAGACAGTTCTACATCAGTTTTAAAAGTGTTGTGTTATACTATTTTTTTTTTTTTATAATATTGTGTTTATATTTTAATTTAAATGTATGTGTCAGAACTGAACATTTTATGGTCCTCAAATCTGATGTCCCATGAGTACTGATGTCTCAGAACACCAGCACTCGGACGCTTCACTGTTTGTATCACTCCGCTTGTGTTCGTGCCATTCTAAACTAAAGAGTAAGAGCTAGTAGGCTTGGGCTGTCAGGGGGAATTGTTCTCTTTTGACATTAAAAGTAGAAATTTTGAGTCTTTTGAGGCTGCGTTTTGACTCAAAAATGGAAAGGACCAATCATGTTATAAAACCATTTGCAAACATCTTTCTTTGACATCAAACTAAAGCTACCCTCTTCATTGCTTTAGCTTTAAGAAGATATTCCAGTGTTGTTCATCCGACGCATTTATTTTCGGCATATGCTTTCATTATACGAGCGATATTACTGCACTATAAAAATAAGTGTTGTTGTATAAATGGATATAAAATGAACCACTTACAATCTATTTCAATGATCGTTGAAGAAAGAAACCGGTAGGGAGGCATGAATTCTTAGATAAAAATGTATTAGTGTACTTTGCTGAGATGGGGACATTTTAGTGCTCTTTATAATGAACTGAATGTGCATTTCCATTTGCGTGACAATTTGTCTTTTAAGCGAGCCAAAATAATTGAATTATCCCCAAAGCAACAGCACTTATTGAAATCCTGAAACTTTTTTAAAAGAAGCTGCCCATTCTCATTATTTCTTTTTAATGTATTGTTTTGTCTCTTTTGAACGGCTTCCTAGAGAATAAAACTAAATCTGACAAACACAATTTGCAGTTCAGGTTCCTCTACATTATGTTAAAGTATCATGGGGCTTGAATTTCACACACTATCAAGTTGAATGTTCCACGTGGTCTAATGCTAATTCACACATATTTAGCAAGTGCCAGTGTTGTTTGTGTACTGGAATGAGAGGCATCCAGCGGAAATAAAAAGCGACCCCCATAAATCACGTCTTAGTGTCTCCCAAAGGCCTTTTTCTTACAGTATTTTGCCAAAATGATGTGCGTGGTAAAAGGGCCCATTGGGCCTTAAAGATAAAAGGACCAGCGTAAAAGAACAAGGAAACAATCTTTAAAAATGAAATGCATTGCAATTAATTCCCAACAGAGAGACAGCATCAGGATTTCTGCAAGGCTCGGAGGGGTTTCCTTTGTACAAAGCTACAGATCTACTGATGGTCCTGTGATGCACAATTTAGAATTGACTCATACTGAAGTGTTAGTGACACAAAGTATCAAAATGCTTGTTAAAATCTACTCTAAATGACATAAAAACTCTACATTTTACCAGGTTTAATCATGTATGCCATTTAGTAGTCACTCTTTTAATCTGTTTTTCTAAGGAACAGTTCACTCAAAAATAAAAAATCCAGTCATTTAGAGTACTCACCCTCATGTTGTTTTAAAACATTTGCTATGTTATCTGTGGAACACAAAAGGAGAATCTTCACACAGGCCTTAGCCATACAAAAAGTGGCAAACATGTATGTCTAGCTCCAAAAATGACAAATAAGCACCATAATAGTTAATAGTTAACATGAATCACGTGCGATATTCCAATTTTTTTTAAAGGGATAGTTCAAAATGAACCCCAAAATGGAAATGTTCTCATTATTTACTCACCCTCATGCCATCCCAGATGTGTATGACTTCCTTTATTCAGCGGACCACAAACAAAGATTTTTAGAAGATTATCTCAGATCTGTAGGTCCATACAGTCCAAGTGAATGGTGATCAGACCTTTTGAAGGTCCAAAAATCACATAAAGGAAACATAGACGTAATCCATAAGACTCCAGTGGTTAAATCTATATCTTCAGAAGCAATATAATAGGTCTGGGTGAGAAACAGATAAAAATCGAAGTCCTTGTTTATTCTAAATCTCCACTTTCACTTTCACTTTTCCCATCTGAATGTGAAAGTTAAAGTGGAGATTGAGCGTAAAAAAAGTCTAATGTTTCACCATCAGTACAGACATCAGAAGTTTCTGCAGGGGCTCGAGGCAAATCTAGGGGGGGGGAACGCCCCCCAGTCCCCTTTAGACCCAGCCATGTTGCCAGCCAACAGACCAAAATGTATGTCAAGTGAACTTGAGAACTGCCTGACCAGATCATTGAGAACCGAATCGGTTTGACTCAGATGAGAATTGTTCTATTTATCCGGTTCTTTTTCCGGAAACTGGGTGATCCGATTTCCGAGTTCAACTCACTGACTCAATAGCAGACAAAATAATGACCTTTCAAAGTGCCATTTTACCAAAATACAGCTTAAGTTAATACAGGAGGTTTGATTTAACAAACTGAGGTGGTTTTACAAAGTTGCTCCCGTCTAAAGAAATAGACTATGTTAGCACAACCACAACTGTGAGTCTATTTCTGTGGGCGCAGCTCATTATGTGTTGAGCGCTACAATGATTGATTATTCAAATGAATGCAAAAAGCACAGCAAGGGCCACTGATAATGTATTCATAACTTACCTTTAAATAATAGAATATAGAGAGGGTAAATCTCAGCGGTATTCTGCCATATGGTTATTAAGCTGTTTGTGCATTGGAGGAAAAAATTGTCATGTGCCAAAAGCCAGTTGTTCTGTCATCTGAATGAGCTATTTAATAAAAGTTTGGTGAGGAACACATTTCAAATCAAATCAAATCAAATCAAATCACTTTATTGTCACACTACTGTGTACACGAGTGCAACAGTAGGTGAAATTCTTGTGTGCAGTTCCGAGTAACATAGCAGTCATGACAGTGACGAGACATAAACCACTTTACAATAACAACATATTTACACAAAACAATTTACATAACAAATGTACACATACTTACACAACAATTTACATAACAAATGTACACAATACACACAATGTAGAATACACACACTAGATACGGGTATAAATATATATAAACACTAATTGAATTGGGAGAATATATTGACAGAGTGATGATTAATAAAGTGCAGTGCTGATTGTTGATCGTGAGAGATCAAGTGTTCAAAAGTCTTATTGCTTGTGGGAAGAAGCTGTCATGTAGTCGGGTGGTGCGGGTCCTGATGCTGCGATACCGCCTGCCTGATGGAAGCAGTGAAAGCAGCCCATGACTCGGGTGGCTGGAGTCTCTGATGATCCTCCGAGCTTTAGTCACACACCGTCTGTTATATATATCCTGGAGGGAGGGAAGCTCACCTCCGATGATGTTTCTGGCCGTTCGCACCACCCTTTGCAGGTCTTTGCGGTTGTGGGCGGTGCTATTGCCGTACCAGGCGGTGATGCAGCCAGACAGGATGCTCTCTACAGTACTGGTGTAGAACCGTGTGAGGATGTGATGGTTCATTCCAAACTTCCTCAGCCGTCTCAGGAAGAAGAGGCGCTGGTGAGCCTTCTTCACAACGGCCTCAGTGTGGACGGACCATGTGAGTTCCTCAGTAATGTGGACACCGAGGAACTTGAAGCTGCTGACTCTCTCCACCGGTGCTCCATTAATGGTGATGGGGCTGTGTTCTCTGTCTTTCATCCTGAAGTCCACCACAAGCTCCTTGGTTTTACTGACGTTGAGGGAGAGGTTGTGCTCCTGACACCAGCGTGTCAGAGTGTGCACCTCCTCTCTGTAGGCTGTTTCATCATTGTCAGTGATCAGACCTACAACCGTCGTATCGTCAGCAAACTTAATGATGGCATTGGAGCTATGTGTTGCCACACAGTCATGTGTGTGCAGGGAATACAGGAGTGGGCTGAGAACACAGTCCTGCGGGGCTCCAGTGTTGAGGGTCAGTGATGAGGAGATGTTGCTGCCCATTCTAACCACCTGACGTCTGCCTGACAGGAAATCCAGAATCCAGCTGCACAGCGAGCTGTTTAAGCCCAGAGCCCGGAGTTTCTCATCAAGCTTGGAGGGCACTATGGTGTTGAATGCTGAACTGTAGTCTACAAACAGCATTCTCACATACGTGTTCCTTTTTTCCAGGTGGGAAAGAGCAGTGTGTATTGTAGATGCAATGGCATCATCAGTGGAGCGGTTGTTGCGGTAGGCAAACTGCAATGGGTCCAAAGAGGTGGGCAGAACAGAGCAGATGTGATCTCTGATCAACCTCTCAAAGCATTTGCTGATGATGGGGGTCAGAGCAACAGGACGCCAGTCATTTAAGCAAGTGATTTTTGATTGCTTCGGTACAGGCACAATGGTTGATGTTTTGAAGCATGTGGGGACTACAGACAGGGAGAGGGACAGGTTGAAAATGTCCGTAAAAACACCAGCCAGTTGGTTCATTTTTTGCTTCATTTTTCATCTTCATTTTTTGGTTCATCATTTGCTAATTCAACTCAGTTAATGATCATAAATGCAATAGTACTGATTTCAGCTCCTTTGCATGGACAGACAGACAGACGGATGGATGGATAGATGGATCCGGCATTACAAACGTGATGTGCAAAAACGTAAGTTTCACACGTGCCATATCACATGCAGTCGCTCTTGAATTTTCTAATTAAATATTTTTTCCCCATCACACATAGGAAATCACTTTCAGATGCTGATATGTATTATTACACAGAGCACTTTGGAGTGAGGGGTTATGATGCTGAACAATTGATGTTTTCTATCTCATAGTGACCTGTTATAACAAATCCATGTTGTTGCATTCAATGTGCATCCACACGGCACAACGGTGTATCCCAACTGGCAGATTTGTCAGTTTCATAAACCTATGATAAAACCATTTCATGAAAAAGGGATTACTAGAGACAAAGAAAATGCTGAGAGCAAGTTTTTCATATATTTTTCAACTTCTACCGTAAATCCAGCAATAAAGATATATTGCATATCCTCTGTGGAATCTATATACTGTAGTAGCCTATAGTGGATAGTTTTGTCGATTGGGCTCTGTATGTGTTTGGAGCTCCCGCCCTTTTTCGTTCTCTAGTCCATCCAGAAATGAATTTTCTGATGTCATTTGCACACCTTCATTCCCATGTCATTCCCAACCTTTGTGACTTGTTTTTGGAACTCTCCCGTGAACACAAAAGGAGACGTTAGATAAAAGAGAATGGTGACTGGAACAAACTACCTAGTACTGTATATCTCCTTTTTTGTTCCACAGAGGAAAGGCATACGGGTATGTGTTTGGTACAACATGAGGGGGAGTAAATGATGACAGATGATTTTAAAGCACAAACACTTTTACCTCAATTTTAATCTCAATACGTCTCTAGTAGTTTTATTTAGATTTTGGCTTTTTCAAAGTGTGGCCGCAATGTCCAAATGTGCCATACTTTGCATGTTTAAATATTGAAGATGTGAGTCAAATACAACAGCAACAACAGCAAAAATATGTTTGAACACAGAAGTTGAGAACCAGACGTACAAATGCATGATGCAAACACGATAACCCCAGTATTTTTCTGGCAGCACACCTTGGTCTTCCAGCTCAGTATTCAATAAGCTTGCCGGGCAAGATATATTTAGTGAGATATTCCAAGCTGAACTTTAATCAGCAGAAGGCATGACATAGTTCAGCTGTTTATCATGGCCTAATCTGACCTTACAGAGTAAACACGGTGGGAGGGACACTTTTACCAAAACACGTCCTGTTGAAGGAGTTCAGATGAACTGTTTCACACTTTTACTCTGTGATTCTCTTTAACTTTTAATCAGTAAAAAAGTGACTAACTAAACAAGTTATCATGTAAACTTTTTCTGCTTTACTCTATAAAAGCAGAACACTCTGTAGTCAGTCAGACAAGACCAAAAGTATGAATAATGTCTTGGGGACATGTTTCCACATTTTCTCTGCATGCAAAAAGAAAAACACCCCCCAAAACAACTAAATTAATGATTACTATTATTATAATTAAAAACTCTCACCGACATACTGTAGGCTCTCACTGGCTCTGTGGAGTGAAAATAACACAGGCCTGAAAAATCTGTTTTCAGGTTCAGAACCAGTAACTTCTAAGTGGCAAAGACTGGAAAAAGGGAGAGAAAAAGAAGAAAAATTGTATTAATAACAAATGAGTTTAGACAGTTGAACTACATTTAAGTTAATGTGATACTCTGTTTGACTACAACTGCCACCATAGTTACTACTACTGATGATAAACAATAATTTGATATTGTGACTTGTGAAAACACGTCAATCCATCTCTAAATTATAGCTTTATTCCTTTGTAAAAATAATTTTGCTTAAATTTACAATCATTCATGATTTGGAAACTGGTCATTTGTAATTTATCCTTTTTAAAAACAACTTCATATGTCTGAACCCGCATTTAAGGGCATGAGGACTTTATTAAACTAGATGTAACTGACTCTCGCTCAGGCAATATCGGTTAAACACGCTCTTATCTCAGTGAACAGACACGTTTATTTCCATGACATCTGTTGTGACATTGCTGATTCAGCATGTATCGATTGGCAGAAATTATTGCTAGCATCAGAAAGTCTCCTCTGACCATAGAAATAATACTGACTTATGCTAATACTTTTGAGACAGCAAGATGCTTTTTTGAGTAACAAGTTAAGATAATGCTATTCAAAATAACCACTTCGGAAAAGGGTGTACCATTTCCTGTTAATTTCAAACACATTTGGCATTTCATAACATCTAAGTATTTTATAAACAAATGAATCTCCATTGTAATTGGACCAGTCAATGTGAGCCCACTTTGAACATTCTTCATCAACAAAGCTATTCCCCCCCACGCTACAATGTGTTTTATGAGGGATATTAGCCCCTGCAACAGGGGGCTTTTTACCCCAAATAATAGGCAGAGTATACACAGAGGATACACATATGTGTAACAAAGGCTGGCAAGCAATGACAGGCAGCAACAGATGATGACGATGAAGTGTATTACCCAAGTGCAGTTTATTACATGAAACATGAGTCTAAACAAACTTGACTTGGCACTAAACACAAACATGAGCATGAACGTGGACTTGACTTGACCTGAGCATGCCAACACAAACAAATATACAAACAATACCTGACCCTGATACAATGGAACCATGAGATTTAAATACATGGACATGTGAAACATAAACCAATGAACAAACAGAACTCTAAGCAAGATAACAAGACAATCAGCACAACCCAATGACATGATAGAACCAATAACAAGACTATGAACCAACACAATAAACATGAGGGAAACAGGATGGTCACATGACAAGTCAGGGAAACAGGAAATAACATGACATGGAACTACTTTTCAAAATAAAAGATATTAACACTGGTTGGCTCGTTGGCTGTGACAGGCGTGGGCACTGGCTCGTTGGCCGTGGCAGGCGTGGGCACTGGCTCGTTGGCCGTGGCAGGCGTGTGCGCTGGCTCGTTGGCCGTGGCAGGCGTGGGCGCTGGCTCGTTGGCCGTGGCAGGCGTGGGCGCTGGCTCGTTGGCCGTGGCAGGCGTGGGCGTTGGCTCGTTGGCCGTGGCAGGCGTGGGTGTTGGCTCGTTGGCTATGACAGGCATGGGCGCTGGCTCGTTGGCCGTGGCAGGCGTGGGCGCTGGCTCGTTTGCCGTGGCAGGCGTGGGCACTGGCTCGTTGGCCGTGACAGGCGTGGGCGCTGGCTCGTTGGCCGTGACATGCGTGGGCGCTGGCTCGTTGGCCTTGGCAGGCGTGGGCTCTGGCTCGTTGAGGAGGGGTGGGCCTGGACCGTGAAGCAGAGGCTTGCTTGTGACAGGGCATGGAGCAGACTGGGGCTTGGCTGTGACATGGCATGGAGCAGACTGAAGTATGGCTATGACATGTGACATAGTAACAACAAAATTAAAACATGGTTACTATATTAACCGTATTCCTTATCATATTACTGTAGTAACTCCGTGGTTAATTGCATTAAAACTATGACTTCCGCCAAAAAATACGGTTACTACAATATTACTATAACGAAACCAATGACCATATCACCCTGTAGCTCAAAACCAGTTTCCCACTGAAGTTAAGCAGAGTTGAGCCTGGTTAGTACCTGGATGGTAGACCTCCTAGGGAAAACTAAGTTTGCTGCTGAAAGAGGTATTACGGAGGCCAGCAGGGGTGCTCATCTTGTGGCCTGTTTGGGTCTTGATGCCCCAGTATAGTGATGGGGACACTTCACTGTTTAAAGGCACCGTCCTTCGGTTGAGACATTAAACAAAGGTCCTGACTCTCTGTGGTCATTAAAAATCTCAGAACACTTCTCAAAAAAGAAAGAAAAAAGATTAGGGGTGTAACCCCGGTGTCCTGGCTAAATTCCCCCAGAGAGTTCTCTGTTCACTGTGTAAAGCGCTTTGAGTGAAGTGTCAGAAAAGAACTGTATAAATGTAACATTCATTCAAATCTTGATCAAACCTTCTCAACTCCTCGACCTTTATTGTGACCAAATCACTGAGGAAATCAACCTTTATATATCTTTATTTTATTTATTTTTAGTAGCATTAAAGGAAATATTAAGAGTGGAGACAGGAAACAGGATGGGGAAAACTGGGGGGAAAAGGATAATCAAACCCAGGTCGTCCTTGCAAGTAAAACACATCCACAGCAACTTTACACCCCACCCCACTGAAGCAACACAAAGGGGTGTAGTTTGTCTTTCATTTCAGTGTTTTCAACAGACAATTTGAGTGCAAATAGCCGCACTGTGTGAACAGGTGCAAATGGTACCTTTCACATATTGGATGGCTTTTGAAAATCTTTTGATTTAATCACCTTGAACAAAACTGAAAATGACAAATAAGAATTTTGTCTCAAAATAAATGATAAATACAATTTAAATAATAAATTGCAGAATAATTTAATAATAAAGTTAAATAAATACGTTTTAAGGATTCTCCTTATTGGCTACATAGATTTGCAACATTTACAAAAATATTCTTAAATATTGCAAATAATTAAATATTAGATACAATTGCCTAAAAATAAACCTTTAGACATTATGCGCAATGATCTCATGGATCAGGAAACCTTTGCTGTGCAGTGACAAACAGGCATTTAGGAAAGTGCTGTAGTAGTTTTTGTTGCTGTTCAATTGTTTTGAGAGAAAATCAAATCAAATCAAATCCTTGAGTTCTTCTTAAAAAAAAATAAAAAAATAAAAAAAATATTCTGACTTGTCTTAAAAAAAAAAAAAAAAAACCTGTGAGGCACTCACATTGAATGAGGGCCAGTCCATGACGGAATGTGACGAAACCCTAAAACGATGACTTTACAGGTTTTATTTTAATAGAAGAATTAATGTAAGTGCTTTTATTAAATTATAAGACTCATATTTCTGCCTTTAAACCATCCAAACACTGGCCCATTCACTTTCATTGTAAGTGCCTCACTGTGATCTTTGTTGTGTTTTTTAAAGAAAAGTATTGGCAAGTCGAAACTATGTTTGTGGTAATTAACTTTATGACACAAATGCTGTCGATTGAGCACTTGTATTGTATTGCACCTGGAATATTCCTTTGATGGCAACCCTATGTACTTAAAGTACAGAGTGTAGGCTACACACAGTTCTATGTGACAGAACTTAATATTTTTTATCAAGTTAGTGTCAACAATAAATGGACTGTATAAACCTCAAATTCAACTCAGAAAAAATATTCAATCAAGTATTCAAAACAATTTATTTGAAGTCAACATTGGAAAACAGACAATACTGATTCTTTTCATAGTCTCTATGCAGTAGCACCAATTGCATCAGTCTATATTAAGATGTTCTCTGGGAACATCAGCACTTCTACAGCCACAAATCAGTCTTCTATCTCTGATGTTCATACCATACTAACATGGTTCGACTAGCAAACCATCACAAGTTCAGCACAAAATTCATCTTTGAGGTACACCAGAGTCCAGCGTTGGGTTGCACATCCCAATATCACAAGTGATTATGGTCCGGATCTGTGCAAACATCGGCACAATTTCCAAACAAACTTCAACGAAACTTGAACGACTGGCGCGACAGTCCAGTAATAAGCATAAATCTGTCTTTCTTGCCCAGTTGAAGAGCAATGAGCGCTTTGGACACGTCCTCAGGATCCTGGTTGAGCGCGAGGATGCTATTGGCTCTCTCCACCGCCTTCAGGTCTCCTGCTTTCTTAAAGAGTTTCACCAGAACGTCCTGGTTGATGTTCTGGAAGATGTTCGCCAACGCTTTCTTGCGGTGCGCCGTGTCGAACTTGACGACGCTCATGGCGGGACGCGTGTTTGAAGTCGAGAAGGCAGACATGGCTGTAGAAGGATACAGTTTTCGAGACGTCCTGTGTCTGTTAGAGGTCTGCTGTTGAAAATCTCTGACTGCAGCATTGGAGATATCAGCCGGTTTTATAGGGGGTTGTCTGTGACCGAGTATTCCCAACTGAAGTGACTTCATACATGACGGTAAGTGACCGCCCAAGTTCAACTGCTGCTCTGTTGCAGTAAGACGCACTCAGTGAGCTCCTGCTCTGACGCAAAGAATAGTTTAGCTAAGAATTCATTAATAAAGAATATGAAGGAAACTTGTTTTAAAGGTATATCCTACATATCTTAAAATATTATTGATTTCAGCAACTTAACACAGTTACAGACAGTTATTAAATATGCTATATGAATATTGCTAGATATGGCAATACTGTACCAACACGAAATGAAAATATCAATAATTGTTCTATAACACTGAAGCAATATCACACTCGCAATCCTGCTAATTTTTCCATATCAGCTATTCCTTTTCCATATCAGCTATTCCCACAGCTGTGCTGACATGTAATAACAGCACGATTGGGAGTGTGATATTGCTTTTATACAACAGTTCAGTAAACATAAGAACAGCATTAAAAAAAAAAAAGAACAACTTTATTTCTGTATGACTCTTGGATTCCAACTATTGGCGCTTTACTCACAAATGAATCTTTTGAACAAATCTTTTAAGTAAATTAATTGTTCTCGTTGACTTACATTGTTCCGGTGGTGAAAAGCCCTGTGTTTTATGAGCCAGTTGAGTCCATGTTTGAATGACTCACTCATAACATGAAAGATGCTCATTTGTCGTCACCTACTGGCGTAAATATTCAATCTCCGGAAAATATGACTGAACAAAAATGAACAACAAATCAAAACCCCCAAAGCTATTGGGAAACCCACTAGCACAGAAGTAATACAAACAGTAAAGTGTCCCAATGCTGTTGGACTGTATATCAGCACTCTTGGAACACCGCTCGTTCAATCAGATTCAAGGATCGGACTAATTGTTGTGTATAATATTATAAGCAGGATAATGTATAGTCATCCAGTTGTTTTTGCTAAATAAACCAAGACAGGGTGAGCAGGACCCCGTCATGAAGTGTCTTGAAGGTTTTTTTGTTGTTGCCATAACAACCTGCTGACTGTACACTTATTACACAGCTACTAATCAATTAAATAAATAATTGGATATTAAATATTGATTTGCATTTAAATATATGTTAATAGGTGAGAGGTAATAAAATGCTGAACAGCTGAAATCCACCCATTTATTTCGTAAATAATCTGACTCCTCATTACGAATCTTATAACAAGAATACTTACCAAATACATGAATAAATGGAAATAAAACATTGATTGGAGTTTAAATGATTTTGTTAGCTTACTTGATGAGATTGCATAGTGATCCAAGATGCAGGAAAGATGACTCGCTATACCCAGATGAGCAAGAAGGGTATAGTTGCAGGCATTGCTCCAAAAGGTGGCGGGAGCTCCAAACCGCCATTAAAGATAGAGGGAACCCCTTACATAACCCTTTCACTACCTTAAACGTGATTCGAAGTGACGGCCATTGGTTTTTGTTTTTGTAGCCACGCCCACTTTTGGAGTAACCCCACCCTCTTTGGAAGATTCCACCCCCATTTGGAGGTCTCCGGCCTGCAGCTATACCTACTTGAGAACAGTCTGATACAAAGAAGTGTGGTTGTTACTTAAAGATTTCAGACCACTAGATGGCGCCAATGACCAATCAGAATCGAGTATTCCAGAGTGCTGTGTAATATACTATAACTTATATTTAGACTATATTAGGTTCTAGTTAGTCTATCACTACTGTAAAAAAAAAAATTCAGGTAACCTTTAAAAAATGTGCCTGTAACATTTGTGAACTGCTTAAAAAATAGCACTTAAAATTACTGAATCAACCTAATAAAAATAGCACTTTTTAAGGGTTAGATCAGGTAGCAGTAGCTCGTTAATGTAACAACAGCACATCACCACTTTTTACAGCGTAGCAGATCACTCAAGTTTGTAGTTTTCTTGCTTTACAGATGTTGCAGTCAGCCTCCCCAAAGTATGTTGTCATAACATCTGGTTTATTGATGATGAGGGAGACACACAGGGTGAGAGCACCTTGCTCAGTGCAGATGATTTCATTTGTACAAGTTTAACATTTTAAAGTTTTATGTCACCTGGGAAGTACCTGCATGTTGCTCAGATACTTAAGACTTCAATCTTCATGTAAACAACCTCCGTTATTTAAAATTTCAGCACTCATCTTCCTTCAGTAGGACAATACAATGCGTGAAGTAAATTAGCTACAGTGCCGTATGTGCTTCATTGGTAGATTAGATCTCATCAGGGATGCTGGTTTGAGGAACAACATGCATTCTTTTAGTTTATGACAATGTCCAAAAATAAGCACTGATGTACTGTAGTGCATGACGTATGCCATGCTTGCATGTCTGATGCATTATAACGCATGTGCCATGGCAAGGGGATCATACAATGAATGCTTGGTTTTTATGAGTGTAGTAGTTTTTGAATTCACTGTCTCCCAAAATCTTACATCGAAAGCAAATCTGCACCATTAAAATTATCTACATTTCGTTTGATAATTCTATTGATTTAGCAGATTTACTCACATAAAAAATGTTTGAGTCCGGCTGAATGGATATGAACTTCAACTCACTAATGCAAACGTTCATGACACTGCTGTCAGTTAAGTACTAGATAGTGATTTGAGAACAGCGCACTCTAGTGGTTGAAAAGAACAGACATAATTGATTTTACTGATCATTGCATGCAAGTGATCATCACAGTTTCTGATTGGAAAGGAAACTTAAGCCTACAGCCTGAAGCAGCCAGTCTTACACTGATTTTAAAAATTATGAGGAGCAGTAACTCTTTTAATAATTAAATATAAGCAACCCCCTTGTCCTAGCCTTGAACATCTGCACATCAGTTAACAATTTTAGACAAAAAAAGGCACAGAATACGGTTGATGCTGAACATATACAATTTGTAGTCTACACAATGACATTAACTGAAACGGTGCATGTACAGAAAATCTATGTGGAATTGTATTTCCTTGGTCTTTAAACATTTGCATTAAAACATGCTGCCTTGTGTCTATGAAACATAATGTATTCTAAAAATATGGGTTGTTTACAAATACAAAATATTTTGTCACAAGTACTTATATAGATGAAAAGTAGATTCATATATGCAATTTATCAAATCACATTTCTTGTCCCAATACAAAATAAAGACCTCTGAGTCACCTTTACCACATCTATACAATTTATATTTGCATCAGTCTCAACCAAAAAGACTTGACCTACTTTGTAGAATTTGTTTTAATTGTTCCAGAGAAAGCAAACAATCACTCAAAAGTCTGCAAAGGCATTTGCATTGCTTTTTTCAGGTTGCTAATATTTTCTGTTGCTTTCTAAAATAACACTTTCTTGTTCCTTTTTTTAAGGTTCAAGTTTGACTTATTTTCCAGGGAAGACAGAATGTCATTTGGGTTGAAACATCATGGGGTTGGGTAAATGATGACAATTTCTGGACTGGACTGGGACAAAACAACAACAAAAATGGTATAATGGAATATGACTATTATTGAATCGCAAATGCAGTTAGCAATATTAATATTGCATATTTTGTCATGTAGAAATACACATTTGACATTAAAGCATTGAGTTTGAATGCAAATGGTACAACCTACCTAAAAAATCTGTAAAAAGTTAATTAACACCTAATTTATGAGGGGCTGTTCAAACATTCTGACAGTAGGACTTCTATACTGATATCAATCTTTTATCAGGCTCTTAATTATTGAATTAAATTTTTCCATTAAAGTTCACTGGAATTATAATTTATAATTTAGATTATGGTAATCATATGAAAAACCATGCTCCTCATTACCAAGGTTAAAAAAAAACAATATCCATGAAAAAAAGAAAAAAAAAAAAGTCCATATAAAAGTGACTTATAGTCCCCTAATATACAATATTTACCATAATTCTAATAATAGTAAGATTTATGTTTTGTTACACTTTTGGAGCATTTGGTGTTTACTATGCATAGCAGTAAATGGCAGAACTTAAGAAATAAGAGTCGCATGGGAGGGAAAAAGCGGTCACAAAATGTGACCATATAGACCATATAGCCCACTACTCGATCAGCCAACCAGGAAAAGTCCCAGTGCTCCAGATGGCTAGTCTATCCCTGCAGAATTTTCATTTTTGGGTGTACTGTCCTTTTAAGCATGTTTTTGAACTTTTAAATTAGGCCTCACACAAACCAAACAGACCATGAGAGTTAATCGAGTTACAGGATTCCCAGATCTGTGCCTCGACACAATCCTGTCTGTGAACTCTGCAGGCAGTTCCTTTGACCTTGAGCTTGGTTTTTGCTCTGATATGCATTTTCAGCTGTGAGACCTTATATAGACAGGTGTGTGTTTTTCCAAATCATGTCCAATCAATTGAATTTGCCACAGGCGGACACCAATCATAGTGTAGAATCATCTCAAAGATGATCCAGAGAAATGGGATGCACCCGAGCTAAATTCCAAATGTCATAGTAAAGGGTCTGAATACTTATGTCAGTGTGATATTTCAGCTTTGTCTTTTTAATAAATTTGCAAAGTTATCAAAAATATGTTTTTTGCTTTGTCATTTTGGGGTATGGAGTGTAGATTGATGTGAATATTTATATATATATATTTATTTTAAAGCATTTTAGCATAAGGCTGCAACACAACCAAATGTGAAAAAATAAGGGGTCTGAATACTTTCTGAATGCACTGTAGCGAACAATGCCAAACAAATGAAATAAAAAAAAACACACTCTAGCTATACGTAAACATCTAATCTGACTAGAAAACTAAAAATAAAGCATCCGAGACGCCCTATTGTACCTAAACTATATCTAGCCAAAATCACAAATGTAACAGTGGGTGGCACTGGAACCACATAGTAACCATTTTGCAACTGATTCGCCAACATAAAAAAAAAAAAAAAACTAATAATAATTGTTTGCATAACAATAAAAAAATAACAAAATGTCTATCTACAGAGCACCAAGGCATTGTCTATTTGAACACATCAACAAATTCTAAATGTCCCTTAGCCTGACATATAGAACTGGCAATCTGGACTAAACGCCACTACCTTATACAGGCCAATGTTTTGATTGGGTTAAGTGGATGGACAGTGCATGCATATCCCACATTATTCTGCTTATAAAGTCCTATCACCTTTGTAACAGCTGGAATAAGCCATTTGAAAGCAAACATTAACACAAAGGTAGGTCTAAATAAAAAATAAACGATGGGAATTTTTACTTTTGGGTGCAGTGCGGTGAAACTCATGCACAGTAAAATATTCTTTTAAATGATGTTTTGTTTTGATAACAACCACAAACTCTGGGCACCAGCAGTGGGAACGCAACGTTGCCATGGTGAGGTTCTCGCAGTGAGAACGCGAACCATCCACAAATGCTGCCTCGGTGTGATTGCTGCCCAGACACGTGAGGCAGCATCTGTGACTGTCAGGAGCAGAGAGAACTTGACTGCATCCAGGAACTACACAGGGCGGAAGGGCTTCTTTATAAAGACGCGTCCTGAAAAGGAGATTCAACGCTGCTGTGTATTGCTCTTTTAGAGAAAGATTATCTTTTTTAAAAGTGCTGTTGAAGCGCCCAGGGGCAAAGCTGCACTGTCGTGCAGAGAAGGAGAAAGCCGCTGATATGGTAATTGTTTTAAGTATAGTAAGTGACTGCAGCTCGCTGATCACACAACCGCTCGGCTCCGAAGAAAAAATCTGAATGGACAGACGCATATTTCCCTCCCTTTATACCCGTAAGTCTGGGGAGGGACATGCAAATTCTGTCTGCCAATTTCTCATTGGCCTTTTCTCAACTTTAGAGATGCGCGAGGCTTACAAAGTGTCTTACAAAAGTTAAATTACTATATTGTTTTGTATGAATGAGTGATCAGGATGGTTTTCACATCATTTTGTAGCAAAAACTCTAGGCTACAAGATCCAGTTCTCAAAAGTCTTGTGGACAAATGTTTAGTATGTGTTATATGGCCTTATTTCAATTACTTAAAAATTTTGTTTTTCAAAAACCATGCATAAACATTACACATGTACACACATGTTGCTCACATATTATTGTAGCCCTGTTTGTGCTGAATACAGTGTTATCAGACTTTAGCCATTAATGTGTTTTTAAGCAACTGAAAAAAGCACAAATGTCAAGACTTCTCCAGGTCCCAAAACACCCTCAGACCCCAGAGGCTTAACCCTATTGAAAGTCTTTGGGATGTGCTGGAGAAGACTTTTTGTATTGGTTCGACTTTCCCATCACCTATACAAGATTTCGCCCAAAAATGTATGCAAATCTGGATGCCAGTAAATGTTGTGACGTTGCATAAGGTTGTCGAAACAATGCCACAACAAATGTGTGCCATAAAGCTAATGGCGGTCCAACAAAATATTGGAAGTATGTAATTAATTAATAAAAAATTTTGTCCTGGCAGTTTAGTTAACCAAAGGAATAGTTAAAAAAATACAAAAAAATGTGTCAAGTAGTCCATGCAAGTTGTACATCAAATTTCAAATCTTAGTGAGAAACTACCCAAAATACAAGCAATTTCAGTCGTTATTTAGCACTAAAACAACACAAACAAACAAAGTTCTCGCATGAACGTGTGCCACTGTGAAAAAGCGTCTCTCATGGACTCATGAATGCGCAACTACGATGCTGTTTTAGTGCCATGAGGAAAATAAATAAATTCTAAGATTTTGTAAATAAATTCTTAATATTTTGAGAATAAAGTAAAAATTATGAGAATAAAGTCGTCACTTTGAGATTAAATATTTCGATAATAAAGTAAAACTGATGAGAATAAAGTCATAGCATTATGAGATTAAAGTCGTAATATTTTGAGAATCAAGTCAAAATTACCAGAAACGGCACATCATTATCACAACTATCGAATGCCGAGCCAGCGGCTTCATCAATGCAAGAAATTAATTTAGATAATTTAGTTAAATAAAACTTTAGTTTAGGATTTAGCAAAAAGAAATCCACTTTATTATATTTTGAAGAACAGAGGACAGAAAAGTCGTTGATGCGCGCGTCTGATACACTGTTTGTTCAGCGGGAGTGAACATATGTTGGCAAAATCGCAATTGTGCATGCATTTGGGGATGACAATGTAATCGGATATGGCTATATATATATATTTTTTTTTTAAAATATCATATTTATAAAATCATATTTCTTTCATATTGCCCGGCCCTACTGTGCACTTGTAGCCTGACTGCCATTTTGCAGCATGCAATTTGTGACTGCCATGTAAACAGACTAGGGATATTTGAATCATCCATTGGAGGAAGAAGAGGAGGAGGAAGAGGGAGAATGAATCACTCATTGCACACTATCGCCCTCCTTTATTAACCGTATTTTAATTGTTTATTTTGGTCTGTTTTAAACTGCAGGGTCACATTACTCGCATGTGTCTTCAAAGCAAATCTGTCCAGTAAGAACATATATTTCTGTTGCCATTTCAATTACGCTTATCAAAGAAACACAATAAAGCGTTATACTGTGTTATGTGTCATGTAAATTTAGATCTTTCTTTAGAGCTAATTCACACCAATCATGTGACTGAATTATTTATTCAGTACTGCGTGTTCTTGACAGCTGACGCGATGTGGCTCATGTGCCATTTGATTTATAGCCACTGCCATTCTCCAGAGAGTGCAGGAACAGTACAGGTGAGTGTGACTTGCACAAATACTGCTGGGACATAGTGCACAATAACCGAATACTCCGTTAGCAAACAAAAAACTAAAACAAGTATTACACACAAAACTACCATACATTTAGGTGAAACCTGTGGGTGTTGTAAGACCCTTAATTAGTTTTGTATTAAACATTTTTGCCACAGATAATGCAAGAAAACTTGTCTAATGTTAAAAAAGACGTGCAATAAATCTGTTAACTAAAACATTTGAGGATTCAATAATTATGCCTGTTGCAATTATTACATTGTCTGATATTGAAATCTGATATACAGCCTTGTATGAATAAATACAATTAAAGTTCATACAATTGAGCATTTAAGTACACATTTAAATTCCACAAGTGATTCAAATGTTTTGTACATATATGAAAATGGCTATTTGTCATATTTTGAAATATGTTGCATATATGTGACCTTTTTATATCAGTAAAAAACATTTATGAACACACATTCAGCATACAATTGTTCAGCATATATTGCCATTTTCAGATTCATAGTCTACTTTATTAATAGCACTTCAAATTCTAATCACATTTACACAACTAATGGGGATTTTAAGTGAATGTTAGTGATTCTTTGTATATGTATAAATGATGCGATTCAAAGTGCATTTGAACAACGGTGAAACACGGTGAGAAGGAAGACTGAAGTAAGTTTGGAGCAGAAGTAGTAGAAATAAACCTTGTGTAAATTGCCAGCTTTAAGCTAAGATAAGCTTTAGCTAAGCTAAAATGCTGTTTCTAGTCATTTTACATGCACGTTACCAGGCACGATCATATTTTTTTATCAAGAATTATTTGTATTACATATTTGTATTACATTATATTATTTTTTCTATTTTTCTAGTAAGACTTTTGATAATAGGGCTAAAATTGTATTCTTTATAATAATTGTTGTGTTTTCCTGTAAAATATCTAAAAATACTTTAAACAAGATCAATTTGATTTATGTTGTTTTAGAAACAACACTGCATAATAACATTTTTTTTAAACATGCGCACCTGTATCCTAGGTGACATAAACAATCATGCATTCTTGCATTCATCAAAAAACAATCTCACATCTACAGTACAGTAATTGACAAAATCTAAACTAGAAGTTGATTGATCCATTTTGTTTTTGATGCACTGCACAGCTACTCTAGCTACTTTATTTTGCATGTCTGTCTGTAATATTGATTTTATTTGGAAAACATAATATATGAGTGTTTCTTCTACAGTGGGCGCTCTACATAGTTTTCCTTTGCTGAAAATGTTTGCTTTTGAGAAGAATACAATGCTTCAAAATTGATTCTAATAAAAAAAAAATGTGATTTTAACCCAAATAAAGATAATAAACACAAGAAATGTTCTTACCATCGTAGAAGTAAAAGTCTTCTAAAAAGTCTCAAATGAAGCCCCCACTGGCTCAGCTGTTCCAGAAATGCAACTTAGAATGTAAACAAAAGTTAGCCTTAGAGTGTGCCATCTTACATTTTTGTCTTTAAATAGGCCAATCTAAGTTTTTTAATCAACTGACTGAAAAAGCTAAGAACAAAACTTTAGACCACTAACTAGTAAGACTAGACTTTTTTTTTTAAGATAATTCCAAAGTAAAAACTACTTGGTGCTCAAAGTGCCTGAAGTTAAAGAAATACCCATATATAAAATTTCAGACATGTCTGGATTGGCTGCGATTTTGTTGTGTTTAGCATTTTTGCTTTGAGAGTGGACAAAAAAAAAACAACAACATATTGTTGGAAGCATGTGGAATCATCCTTGGTGAGGACGTACTGTTATTGAGTGTATGAAACCTCCACTGTTACACCAAGTCTTAACCAGCCAATACTGTGACAAAGTGTTGGCACATTGAGTAGTCCAATCCACAGCATCTCGTTGGTCCAAATACCCACACCAAATGAAAAATGTTATTGATTTGGTCAGCATTTTCACTTAAAGTGTGAACAGAAATGAAATATTACTGGAAACTTGACCTGGTTGGGACATTTCTTTGCAAATTGTAGCATCTGACTCAGGGTTCAGACTTACTTTGCAAGGTTGCAGTCAAAGATGAAGAGATGCTTAGAATAGGTAAGCTTATATTTTATTGGATTCTTTCAGCTGCTGTGGTTGCCATGGATTCCTGCTACAGTCTGAATGCTGAAGGCAAACACATGCCATACTGCACCAGACACCAGAGGAATAGGGTGCCAGCAAAATTATGGTGATCAATGTTACTTTATCAAGAAATATTCTGAATGAACCCCTTCTGTATATGTCCTTGTCCACCATATTTTTACGCCATAGGGATGTGATGGGTGGGAAAGCAAGGTCGCTATTGGGTCATGCAAGACTACAAATTACAGCGACTACAGATTATGGGCAGGTCTTAACCGGGACAAAGTGTGGAGGCGGTTTGGTGAGAAAGGTTCATTCAACAGACTCCATGTTAGCCACTCATTTGTGCTGCTTAATGTTAAGGATACAATGGTATAAGCCTCAAAACATATTACAAGGACATATTATCAGTAATCTCAGACTCACAATGTGTTGTATGGATCTAGGTTTGTAACAACAGTGAATGTTTGCCATTGAGGGCAGTGTATGGAGAGCAGAACAGTTTGCAAGTGCAAACTGCAAGTGCAATGGATATGCAGTAAGAATGGTTCCTCAATACATTATATAAGCATTCCACCGACCTTCAAGGCACAATGGAAGTTCTGTAAAATGATGCATTTTCAAGTGAAACCAAATATGCTTGTAGGGTGAAACTTAATTTTACTCATCGGAATTTGTAAACAGCCTTGAATATGTCTGCAGAAAAGTGATTTTAGAGTGTGAGACAGTTGTTAGTTGCCAACAATGCAAAATGTAACCATTAAAATTGTATTGGTTCATTACAAGGGGTAGTTTCACAACAGAATAAAGTCAGGTGGTTGTAGGGGAGTGGTCGAAATGTAAGAGGGATATGTGATGTCAGCCCAAAAGGACAGTTGTTTTAAAGGCAGCACAAGTTAATACATTTAGATAAAAGATTATGAAGACAAATATTTAAAATAAAAAAAAAAAAACATGCACTGATGAAACATGCTCAATAAGACATTAAGAAAGTAAAAAGGGTCAATATTGCATTTGGTCTTCATTTTGTATCACAATATCGCTTGTGTGGGAGATAGCAAGTGATGAGCTAGCATAGTGGCATTAATTGCACAGCAAAGAAAGATGGGTACAATCACTGTAGTGATATCTAGTTTTACAGAGTCTGATGCGGAACACAAACAAAGATATTTTGAAGGATGAGGTGCTTTAGGATTTACAAGGTGTTCTTAAAAACGTATATTTGGCCTGTTTTCCCCCCATAGCAATCTTATCATTTCAGCAAACATGGATCAAACCACTCAGGTCATATGGATTACCATTATGATGCCTTTATGTCCTTTTTGGAGCTGTACATAAAGTACGTACTTCAAAATATTTTTGTTAGTGTTCTGCATAAGTCATACAGCAGAATCATACGAGTTTGAGATGCCATGAGGGTGAGTAAAAAACAAGATTTCTTTTTTTTTTTTTTGGTGAATTATTCCTCATATGTCTAAATTTGTCTCATTGGTGTGTGATCACAAGCAAGAGTGTCAGTGTGAGCCAGGCTGGATGCCTCCAAACTGTAATGCGATGTACAAATACCCTATTGAGTATTCTCAGGAGAGTAATCAAAATCTGTGCAAAATATTGGCTTTTAAGTGACACTTTTTGTTAGATAACTCATTTATGAACCTGTAATTCCCATAGTTCTCATTTGTAATTTGTTTCTATATCTTTCATTGTAGCACAGTACAGGACTCTATCTGTTTGGTTTCTGTCTTCCTGCAGAGGGCTGCATTGCAATAGGCATTGGTTTGGTATTAGGGGTCTATATTCTTGTTTTGGCTATTTCCATGGTTCTTAAACTAAGAACCCTTCGCTCCAGGCACAAGAGGTACTGATTCAACGTTACTGTGAACTTGTGAAGCAAGTCATTTTGGCCAAAATGGCTAATTGCAATGGAAGATTCGGCCAAAATGGCCATTTCCAAGCTTGAACTACATTACAATTCCTTCACTGCATGTTTCTTATTTTCGCTTTCGCAAATCACCAACTGGTCAAGCAAACGATTACCTCAAATTATAAGCAGGCTGGGCAAGAGTAAAGTATTCAATCTAACAATCTAATCTAACACTGGCAAGTTCCTAGAATCAATGGGTACTAGAATTCATTGTATATATCTAAATGAACAGTTAGTGCAAGATAACATTCACATTCTACTTTAAATGTTTAAGATGACACGTAAGCCACACACACAAGTCGGAGACAGAGCCCTAGTGGGCATGAGGCCAAACTAGTGGGTTAAAATGGCCAAACCAGCAACAAGCGTCAGTGAGACAGCAGAGGGAGCTCTCTGCACTTTCTTTCTGCTATGAACAGAGGAATTTGAATAGTTTGATATTTGTTTGATATTTGAAGTAAAAGATAAAGGGGTTTTATTTGCTAAACATTTTTTGATGTTTCATCCATAGTGAGCAATTAAATGAAGTAGTTTGAACAGCTGATACACATAGGAACCGTTTAATTGAACACTAAAACAGCAAGAGTCACTCAAAATTGCACAGAAAATGATTTATTATGTATTACTTTGGTAATAAAGTGATTTTACTTACAATATTTGATAAAGCATACACAATGTTATGATTTTATGTTTTTGTATGTTATCATGTTCATTTTTGCTACTTCATGAATGTTTAAATTTAGCTGAAAACCCAATAAACGTCTGTTTAATGGCAGGTTCCATTGTGACAACTTACCCGATGTAGTGTGATGGCATGCCTTGCATTTGGACACATATGGTTACAAAGTGTTCACTGAATGGCATTTATTTCCATGGAAATGTTCAATAGCTTTTTTGTAGTCAAGACTTCAAGGTATGTGGCTATACAGAAAAGGATTTTCAAGTATAAACAAACCTAACCAAGAGAATTGTTCACTAGGGTAAAAAGTGCGACAATGGCCCCGGTCTCCGCTATGTCGATAATTGTGTGTTATCTAACATACATTTCCAGTGATCTATATTGCTCTCTAGATCTCATACTGAAGCAATCCAACACTTATAACTCTACTCTTTAGTAGGGAACACTGAGAATGGCAATTTTGAAAGATCTTCATGAGATCAGGATTTTCAGTAAGAGAATGGCCTTGACACAAATAGCCTAAGATAAAGAGAAATGAATGACAATGAACATCTAAAAGTAGTGGTGCCAGTGCTTGGGCAGCCAATTGTGCAATGCAAAGCATTTCAGCCAAAACGGGTAATTGTAAGCAGTCAACTGTTTGGCTATTGCTATTAGTTACGGGGTAACTTAGGTATGCCTATCAACAAATAAAAACTCTTCCTTGATGAACATATCAAGTGCACAGGTTTACAATAGTGTTTGTTTCAGTCACTTGAAATTTAAGCAGGAAATGTGTAGGTCAGCTCGACTGAATTAAACTGCAGTTTGGTCACAGATAATAACATACAGTTGAGCTACAAAGAGATACAAAATGAGAAACCTCTGCTTGTATTTTCAAAGTCAACCATCACTATTATAATTGGTCATACTGAAGTATAGGGATTGAAACAAATGCCAAACAATAAGTGAGAAAATTTGGGACGTAATTTGTCCACCATGTGCTATGGACTTGATACCTTAAACTGTGCCACTTGTACCTAAAAACTACTAGGTGGAATGTAGTTTTGGTTCAGAGCTTATTCAAATCTCTCAGATATCATCTCTTAATACCGACATCTGTCAAGAACATCCTCTGTCACTTCCTGAAATATTTTTTTGAATACCTCAACATTAAGATATTTGCTGACTGTGGGTTATATTCTATCACACATCTTCCTGTATCTCAGCGGGAACGGTGTGCATTATTGAAAGCTAAAAGACCTTCACATTATCAGCAACATACTAGAAAAATACTATTTTTGTCTGTTTTCTTTCAAAAAAAAAAAAAAAAAAAAAAATGTGATGCAAAACTTGTGATGCAGTTGCTAATGTGTTAAGAGGGTTTTTAAGTGTTTTGCCATGCACTTGCTTGGAAGTTGCTAGGGTGTTCTGGGTGGTTGCTTTGTGGCCCAAGTCCCCATTAGTCCCCGTGTATAGCTCAAGTTCCTCCGTCATCTTGATTAGAAAAGTAAAAGCACACCGCTCTCCCATAAACCTCACAATTTGAAAATGTTCATTGTTTTGCACTAAAGATTAATGCTTAGGGTTTGCAAAGAAAAAAATACAACTATAGTTCCTTGAAAACATTATATTTCATCTGTTTGGTGCCATCTAACACATTTGTTTTTAGCGTAGCACTGTTCTGTTGTGTTTCCCATGCGGCAACTGTGTTACTGTATGTATTTTACAACAAACCAATCTACAGTGTCTGTAACATTGGTATTGGCAAATGGTCATCAGTTTAGTAAATGTGCATCAAGGGAACAATCTGAAAAAAAGAATGTGGACAAACATGAAGGCAGGGGAAAAAAAGATCTCTTTTAAACGCATCTGTTATCATCAGATTACAAAAGCATTATAACAGGTACAGATAAAGCATCCCTCTTAGATTAAATGCCGAACATGATGATAGCATTTCATCTATCGTATTAGATAGTCCCATTTCTCATTGACAATAATGGATCAGTTTGGCTTAAATAAAATAAGCCAGTTTACAGTTAGTTCAATAGCATCTCTACGTGGACAATGTGCTTTTAGAGGATTGCAACAAGAGCTTTGGAGCAAATCAAAAACAAGAGCCAAGCATCAGCAAGCCTGACAGCAATGAGGCAGAATAGCTGTTAAAACACCAATGCTGATGTGGAGCGGAGGAGGGCGTCCGGTCTGGAACAATGCACGCCCGGTCCCCAATCAGCCTGACATGGGCGCACGAGGGATAAAGGAGGCCAGCGACGAAGGTTCGAGAGAGAGAGAGAATGACATGCAGCTGCTCTGTGTTTATGTTTGTGTGTTTTTCGTTCAGTTTATTATTAAAACTATTATTTAGATTGTCAAGTCGGTTCTTGCCTCCTTTCCCTTAACCCGCTTTACAGCTGCTATTTAAGTCAGATATCAAATTTCCTGTAATATATGTGGAAGACACTATTTGTTTGTTTGTATATCTACCTTTTAAAATTTCAAGGCTTTTTAAAACCTTTAGACAAGTCTTTGTCAAGACAATATTCAAAGGTAGTCTAGTTTTAATGTTATTGTTTCTGTTATTCCGAGGTCAGCAAAATAAGATTTAGCAAGTCAATATCCACAAGTTATGGGTATAGTTAGTAGCCTTGTATACCTGAAAAACAAGATGTAAGAACTTAGGCTTAGTTGAATATAATGTGTATTTTCAAGGAAAGCATTAAAGAGCCACTGTTAAATCCATAATGAACTCCACTCTTTGTATTTCGCAATGCTTCACTATTAGGCAAGAGAGCGCTATTATGCCATGATTCACTACCACTGCTTTTAAATAAACATATCACCTGGTACATTAATCAATCCTGTATAAACACACAATCCTAAAGCAGTCTTGTCATTCTACCGGACTAATACTCATGTTAACTGAATTATAATACAGCATAGACATTATAGGAACAAATGTGAAGTCTACATATAAGTTGCATTACACCTTATTCATTTGAATTGTCATACTTTTAAATAATCCTTGTAAAAACACCAGTTCATAACTGCGTTCATAATTGGTAAAGACTAGCTATCCAGTTAATAACCAATCTGCTATTAAAATGGTGAGCAAATTTTCATTATGGGATTCGTTTTCCACGGTACTTAAAATGCATGCCCCGCACAATTTGCTGAGGCAATAAGGAACTAAGTGTTTTTAGCTTTTCTGTAAAAGCTTGCATTTGTTGTGAATAATCAGCCAAAATGCACTGAATAGGTGCTTGTGAAACATTCTGTGGTGCAACAAATATTATTCAAGAGCCTGCTTCAATTCAAGGCCTTTCAATGAAACAAAAGCATAATTTTATTTTGTTCAGCTGCATCCTTTACATGAGAGTACAGGAAGCTGAAAAACCTACAGACTAAAAAAACACATTCAACAAGACCTTCAGACTAGAAGCCTGAGCTTTTTAAATGTTAATAATATGTTAAGGTATAAAACAATGAACACATCAGCATTTGAATTGACACTGTATTATTAGTGTATGCCCATAATTGCTAATCAATTGCTTTAAGATAATTAAACGTTTGAGTTTTTCATATATAAATTCTTATATGTCAAAAGCAGGATAAACTGTATACCGATAAATAAGAAAGGTAAAAGGTTTTCAAATGTATCCTGTTGTCTATTCTTACACCAAACAGCACATAAAACATACAATCTCAGCCATGCTTGACATGTACTCTGTTGTATGTGCTCTGTTCTGACAGGTAATAATACACCAGCTGTCCTTCACCACGCTTAAGGCACACAACATTAAATATTTTGGAGTTGTAATCATAGAAAAACCTAGACATGAGCAGACTTGCATAAAGTAATGTAAATGACAAAGCACTAGTTTGCCGCCAATCAACAGCTCAAACTTCTCAATAGCAAAAGCAGACACAATATCAAGTGATCAATTAGAAAAAGTACAAAATTCTTAACACAATTAAAACAAGACAAATAAAGAAACAAGACTAGATTATTTTCCCAACCTTTTGTTGTATTTCGTTTTACTTCTGTTTTCCTTTTTTTTTTTCTTCAATGGAGTGATACATCACCATAAACCGAAATTTTTAGAGGCCTTGCAATACATGTTCTTGACACAACATCCTCCACAGTCCTTTTTATAAGCTATTAAGAAAAAAACCTTACACATTTTCTGTAGATTCTGTAGGATATGTTTGGAATTTTTAACAGATGGCAAAAATGATGCCCTCCTACAATGGGATTATTGGTCTAAACGCCCCGACTCTTCTCCAATATTTTGAACAATAGCCCCCTTAAACACCCCTCCACCCAAAACACATGACTCTCTCAAACCATAGCACATATCCCTTTTAAATTAAACATGGAGGAAAACAAACAAAAACCAAACTTAAGTCTGCAGAGGCCCTTTACATAAAACAGAGACTTGAAAAGACAAACACTTCAGAAGTGGACACAAAAAAGGTGGTTATTAGGACATGACTACCTACTCAGGTACATTGGTGCCCGTTTAAGGACGTAGGCCTCCCTCAGGTGTGTTTTAGATCACAAAGAGTAAAGCATTCAAGGCTCTTTTTCCTTCCTTTGATTTTTTTCTTTACAGAGTGTCTACACCACTAAAAGACTGATTGAAGTGCTTGCCTCTTCTCAAGCAAATGGAGAGGTAACAACCTTATACAATCAGCAGTTTTTTTTTCTGTCAATGATACAGCCATATATTACATAAAAACACTGATTTTTCTTTGGATGATAGAGTTCCTTTTAAATACAGTATTGATAACATGCAGGTTTAACCTTGCAGAGTCTCCTTGTTTAAAGATGTGCACCACAAAATGACGAAGTATTGGACGTATGGAACCTGGATTGCTTGCGGTATTAAATAAAATGGAAAATACATGTCGTACTGTGTGCAATCTCAATGTATGCACACAGAACGCTTGCTATAGTTATTAGCATGGCACATAACCTCAAATGTATAACGTACAGGAAGTCGGAGTCTTTGCACAGTGGAATCGCCAGTTGCCAATAATAACAGTATTGTACAGAATGGAGAACCCAAATGAACAAAAATTAGAAAATAAAAAACACAAGCAAACATGATCACTCCTCAAGCCATCTCAAGGGCTTTTTGGGATGGCTTTCACTCTTTCACCTCTTGTAGTTTGAGTTACATATAGGAAGAAAAACAAATGAAACAAAGTAAACATTACATTTGGTTGAGGGAACACTCGAAAATGCAAAAGTACATACAAATGTGTCAACACTTGAGTTATTAATGCACTCCTCTTATCTATAACTGGCATTATGAAGTTTTTCCCCACATTTTTTTCATTAACAAAAACATGTTTTATGTCATGAGACTTTTTTTTTTTTGCTTCAAAGATATTATCATACTAGCTTTGAGTATTCACAAATAAGCACTTGATATAATTATGTTGGGCACAAAATTCCCATGCCAAGCGCACGATAAACAACATTAAAGAAATTCTGCTGAGCAAGTCTTGGTTGTTTAAAAAAAGTCAGAAATAAATCTAAATTATTAATGGAAATTTACAAAATAGATTCTTTCTTTTTCCTTTTTTGAACTAATGAATCTAAGATGAATTTACACCACCCCAATGCTATGTGTATGTATGTATGTATAATATATATATATATATATATATATATATATATATATATATATATATATATATATATATATATATATATATATATATATATATATACACACACACACACACACATATACATATATATATACACACACATACATACACACACGCATGTAATATTCATCATGTATATATTCATTCATCTCGATTTTTTCCACTGTTACAGATCTTACATTTCTTATCATCTATATCAATAAATAAATAAGAACCATAGTTTGTTTTTCACTACGCCCTCTTCATGGTATGTGCGATTCTCCCCCAGTCTGGTCCAGGAGAGTTTTGCATTAAGGGGATATCACCTCTACCAGAAAGAGGGAGAATGGGAAGAAAAAGAGAGACAAAAAAATAGAGAGAAAGAAATGGATGAGGGAAAGAGAGTGGTAGGCAGCTGCTGCAGGTTACTACGCCTGGCTGTTGGTGCCATTCTTATCAGGGGAGTTGGCTGAGTTGATGGAGTTGGCAGTGCCGTCCGGCTGCATGCTGTCCTTTCGTGGAGGCATTCTCTCGTTTATTCGGTCCAGACCACGTGCTTCTTCGAAACTCTGGATCTTGTGTTGAGGATTGAAGCCTTGAATGGCTGGAGATGGAGGTGGGAAAGCAGGAAGTTAGCTATTGCTAGCATAATGGTAACTTTGAGATAATAGCAACAATCCTGGTATAAACTTTGAGTATATTTTGTTTCCTGTTTTGCATTTTAGTGCATTTAGCTACCATTTTAAGTTTATTGTAAACTAAAAGTAAAACAAATTTTTGTATGTGTGTTTTATATAGCCTTCGGAGTACAGGAACAATTAAATTGTTGACATGAATGTGTTTCATTCTTGATCAGTAAATATATGTTAATGGAAAAACAAACTGAGGCCTTGGAGAGTTACACTATGGCACACTTTGTGGTGACTTGCTAATGCAGGCTACTAACAAATAATGAATCATCATACCACAAAGCAATTATAGACTTCCAGTAAACTATTACAAATACACAACATGACAAAAAAAAAAAAAAAAAAAAAAAAAATCCTTTAAAACTTGTTTTTAGCATCCGTGGCATACTGCCGATTACTAGAAAATAATTTGCCTTGTCCCTCAGTTTGTAAAAGAAACTTGTGCTAACAGTAATGCATTTACAATGGACGTTTATGTGGCAACAAGGTAAGAAAAGCATTAATCTGAAGTACTTGTTACTGTTAAGCGATTAATTTAAAATCGCCATACAAAATTGTTATTTGGGCCGTAGGGTTGTCTAAATTGTCCTTTTAGCAGAGCAGTGACTAATGTTCTAGGTGAATTAACTTCAGGTTACGCGTTACCAATATACTGTGGGTGGATTGCAAGGAAATGTGGAAATTGACTGCTTAACATTGGAAGTGTATTATTGGATAAGTGTAATATTGGATAGGCCTATAACGTTGCACAGACATGGTTGTTGATTGTAAATCATACAAGTCTTATTTTAACATGTATAAAGTTTTTAGTCTTGTGACTAAAATATAATTTTTATAAATTTTCCTGGTGCAATGCCTAGCCACATAGACTTGCATTCTAAGCACATTCCAGTGTAAACAATTTCAGTTTTGTTTTACTAAGTAATAATGAGGTTGAAATTAATTTCTGTGTAAATTGACAGCCTGCCACAGGTGCTGTCGAAAGAGCTTCACTTGAATTGAGCGTGAAACATTTCTTTAACTGGGATCAACAATCTAAAGATGGCATATATGCAGATGTATTTATTAAAGATACTAATCAAACTTTTCTAAGGCTACTATATCTACACGGCAGAACATCAGCAGTTGCTAACCAACAGTGAGATAAAAGGTTGATGAGAAAGTCAAATGTACCAAAACCAGTCAGCTAAGATAAGAAGAGAAGATGAGGTTCTACAGTAAAACTAGTTTCCCAAACCAAACAGATAGCATTAACCAGAAACACTGGTGTACCCACGTCACGGCTGACATTAAAGGCTAAAAGAGACCTAGATTTGAGCTTATCTATTTGCACGGCCATGGGCTCACTGCCTTCTTTGGTCAGGAAATGAAACTGATAAAAACAAAGATCGAGTCTCACGCTGCGGTCCGCTTACAGCCCTGACTTTGGCTCCCCCCCCCTCAAAACAGCTATGCTTGAACATGCATTTCTGAAACCACCCTCTCTCAGCTGCCAGATGTACCAAAGACAATCACGGAACTGACACGTATATGAGGATGGAATACTTTCAGGCAAGTATTTTAGCCAAGAGAATTCATCCTGGAATTAAGTCAACAAGAAATAAAAATGTATTAGCCTCTCAAACAAATGTCCTTGACGTCACCAAGGCCTCTTAAATTACAAAAAATGGGTGTTGTTGGTGTTTCAGGAGGGGAGTAGTTCTTCACAGTTGACTATAAACTTGTTTGGAAGGCTTACGTTTTACAATACAATCAATCCTCAGTGGATAAAATCGAGTTCCACCTACTTTTTATTCTTGTTACATTATGTACACAACATTATGGAAGTAAAAAGGGTTGCAAATGTAATTTTATGTTGCCTTTAAATGTTAACATGAACAAATGAAACTGAACAGAACAAATAAACAAACAAACAAACAAACATCAATAAAATTAATGAGTTAGCCTATGTGCACTGCATACAGTAGACAAAAAAAAAAGAAAAAAGAAAGCACAGACTACAAAAAGACAAAAGACACACACAAAGGACAGACAGATAATTACGAGGGAAGGGTCACAGACAGACAACATTGAGAAGGTTCTACTTGCGTACCTCGTGCTTCCTCTGCTTCTATGGTGGCTGTGTAAGCGTGAGTAGTAGTGCCATGCCCAAAATGAACGGGGAAAGAAAGTGAGTCAAGTTATCAATGCAATCATTATAAAAAAACCCCTCATTCAATTTCCCCTCCCACCATCAGTTCAAATGCTTCAGACAGCACATGAAAAAACTTGAAGTGTTAGTGGAGTGAAGAAGCTTTATCTAGACTTTTTTTTTTTCTGGTGTCGTTTGTTTTTGAGAAACCATGTTTTTGAACCCGAAAAGCTAGGCCCTCTAAACATTTCGGCAATGGACTGGAGTCTATTTTTAAAGCTTAAGGTATACAATAGCCAAACAAGGAGAGGCTTTCAGCGTAAAACTTCACAAGATGTACTGTATATGTGTGATGACAGTTTATTTGTGGTCTTCACAGGAAGATGAGAAGCAAGGCTGGTTTGAGTTCTATTTTCTATGTTCGGCTACTGAAGAAACCTTGTATATACTTCCCCTCCCCCAGTTCACCACTGAAACTATATAATCAACATACGGTGTTGTATGACCTCACTTCTCCTTCATGTTTGTCAGATAGAGTGTGCAGGCCATTCTTTACAAATACTCAGCAGGCCTGAATAGGTAAACAACCTTTTTTAATTTAATTGTTTTGTCTTTGGAGTAGCAGTTTGTGCACAAGCTCCGAGTCTGAATTTGGCTCGTGTCATTCTGCAAACCTGTTCCCCCTCTACACCCAGTTCCCTGTCCTTACTATATTGCTATCATCACTTAATTTTAAACACCTCCTAAAGAAAATATGAATGGTTCTTACTTGTGCACAATGCTGTTGTGGGTTGTTGCCAGGTCGTTGTTGTGTGATTGTTAAGGTCTTTTGTGTGGTTACAATGGCGTTATGAGTGGTTGCCAGGGAGTTACTAGGGCATTGCAATGAAGTTTATAGGATATTCAGGGTGGTTGTGAGGGTGTTTTGGGTGGTTGCTAGGCAGGTAGTTGCTAGGGTGTTGCTATGCATTCTGAGTGATTGTTAAGCCATTGCTAGGCGGTTTCAGTTGTGTTAAAATTGTTGTGTGGTTATGGTGTTGCTAGGTGGATATAGTTGCAAAGGCATTACTATGCAGTTTCTAGGGTATTTTGAGTGGTTGTTAAGCCATTACTTGGTGGTTGTGAGGGCATTGTGAAGGAGTTTTGGGTGAATGCTAGGATGTAATGGATGGTTGCCAGATGCTAGGCAGGTATTTTCTAGGGCATTGGTATGCAGTCCCTAATGTATTTTGAGTGGTTGTTAAGGTGTTGCTAAGTGGTTATGCTGCCAGGCAGGTAGTTGCTTGAGTATTACTATGCAGTTCCAAAGGTGTTCTGGGTGAGTTCACCCAAAAATGAAAATTCTCTCATCATTTACTCACCCTCATGCCATCCCTAGATGTGTCTTCAGCAGAACAAACACAATTTTTTTTGTATTTTTTTTTTTTTTTTTTTTTTAAATATTGCAGCTTTGGAAATTGAGTAAAAATGGACTTAAACATTGTTCTGTTTCTCACCTACTCCTATTATATTGCGTCTGAAGACAAGGATTTAACCACAGGAGTCTTATGGATCTTATCTCTTCTGTTTCCTTTACGTGATTTTTGGAGCTACAAAAGGTCTGATTACCATTCACAAGCATTTTATGACTTACCAAGCGGAGATATTCTAAAAATCTTCATTTGTGTTCTGTTGAAGAAAAAGTCATACACATCTGGGATGGCATGAGTGTGAGTAACCGATGAGAGAACTTTCATTTTTGGGTGAACTATCCCTTTAAGGGGCTGCAAGGTGGTAGTGAGTCTGTTCTGGATGGTTTCAAGGGTGTTAAGGTGGTTGCCAGGAACTTGCTAAGCAGGTAGTTGCTAGGGCATTGCTATGCAGTTCCTAGGGTATTCGGAGTGGTTGTTAAGGCATTGTTAGGTGTCTGTGAGGGTTTTCTGGGTAGTTAAGGCGATGCAAGGTGGTTGTGAGGGTAAAGAGAGTTTTTATTATGATCTACAAATATGGCACTGTTCCCTCTGTTGATTATTGTTTTGCCCATTTTATAGTGTGCCAGGCAAAAATGTAAGACACTTAAAAAAAGTCATTGCACACTTCTCAACAAGCCACAGCATGTCTTGAGGTATCATTTATATCTGTAGCACAAAGGGTCCAGGAACCAGTTGTAACACGGTTTGTTTAAATTCCAAACAATAAGCACAGTAAAAGTAATGCATTCTTTTTCTAGCACCACAAATAAAAGTGACTAACAGCCATTTTCTTTTTAATTTAGTATTTCCAATGCGTTGCAAAATCTGAATCTAACACTGATGTTTAAAGACATCTTTGGTTTCACCAGAAACAAACCAGATTGTGTTAATTTGCTGTTAGTAGGAGAGTAGCAGCATGCAGCAGGCCGGTGAGTTTAAAAGTGAAGGCCAGGAGAAAAAGCAAGGCACACCGACAGAAACTGGATAAATTGGGTCATATTGCGTCATAGTTATAAGCACACAGTAGCCCCTCTAACAGTGACAGCATCACCCACACAGCCTCTTGGCATCCGCTACAATCTTAGCACCACTTGAACGTCTTTCAGGTCCCCGTTGGGACAGGAAATTTGAAGTGTGTTGATTGATCGATAGTGGTATAATTTAGAGATGTGGAAAATGTAAGGAGGTTTTGGTAATGAAGGGAACTTGGGAATCGATGATGGGTGTGCTGTACCGTGAGGGAGGCAGAGCTGTTGGGCAACGTGGTGACAGAGATAGACAGATAGAGGTGGAGAGAAAGGTAAAGACTGTAAAAGAGAGTGAGATTGAGCAGGAGATTGATGCAGAACAGGCATCGCCCAAAACACCACAGCATAGTAAGAGCAAGAAGGACAAGGGCAAGACTTACCGCTCTGTATGGTCTGTCTGCCTCCTGACAGCACACCCAGAGGCAATGTTCCAGTCGGGGTCAAGCCCTTTAACTGCAACACACTCTCATTCTCCTCTCTGCAAACACACAAACAGAGTCCTTGTAAAGTCTCTTATAAATCTAACATATTAATATTTATCATCGAATTGTTAAAATACCAGTCTACCAGGTTTGGACACAGTTGTCTGAAATTTTATTTCTCATGATCCTAAAACCTTTTGAATTTATATTGGTATTCAAAAAAAATATTTTATAACTTATCCTAAAAATGCTGAAAATAGTAATAATAAAGATTACATTTGTACAAATGTATGAATGGTAGTGTATTTTTCAGAGGTTAATCATGTTAAATATTGAAGGAGCCATAACAAAAATGATGTTTGGTTGTGTGAAATATCGTTATTTAAGATGAAATAAATAAATAATAATAAAATAAGTAAGTGTGTGCATGTGTGGATGCAAGTGCAAAATCAAGAGGTCATGAGGGTTTTGTATGTGAAGTGTGTAATTTCACCTAAGAACAGAGAAAACTCTGGCCATCTTGCCAATGGCACGAATCTTATTTCGGATCACCTCCTTGCGGACTGCCGGGGCACCACCTGCCACACACATGCATGAAAGGGGAGGAAGAGAGAGAGAAAAATAGATAGCCCACTTAAAAATTCTTGGACTCCAATAAGCTGCTTGCTATCCAGAAAAATAAACTTGACTCAAGAAAAACACAGTGTATATTTTTTGCCAAGAAACAAAGCAAAAGATTATTGCATATCCATAACTTAAACAGTCTTATCATAAACATTAATATCTGCAAACATCCTATTTGGCTAGGCATTCAAACTCCATATCAAATAAGGCATTATATCCTGAACTCCCTCAAGGAATAAATAAACCCCATTTTGAATCTATAGGCTCACAGAAACAGAGAAAGTGTGTCAGGCCAAGATAAAATTATGCTCCATTTGAAAAAAAAAAGGGCAAATCAAATGGCCATCATGAACAGTAAATGGGACACTATATTCCTTCATGACAGCTCCTCAGATGTGAGGGGGAGGAGGAGGCACTCAGAATGGGTTCATCTGGTTTCATTACAGCTGAAGAGGTAGGACTGTACTTCAAAGGTCCTGAGTAAAGAGCGTTTATACTTTGGATTTAAAGTGACTGGACTCAGAACCAGTTTGTATTATTTCATGTAAACTGTTGGGTTTTACAAAGGGTACTGCTTGTTTGGTTAGAAGTTTAAAGATAAAAAAAAAGAAACAAGCTAAATGAAAAGGCTTTAAAGGTTTTTAGTACAAAATAAACTTGCTTATCACACTATGTACTTCCTGTTTCTGCAGTTTCATATGCATCAAAAAGATAAAAAAAAATACAGTGAGAAAACCATTTATCTCATAATTAATGCTGAGCTCATATTTAAGGCAAGAATAAAGTGCTCTTAATGGCAATATATGGGTTATTCACTCCATTAAGAACTTTATTTTTTTAAAAGAGGGGCTTGCTGTAATTAAACTAAGCTGAAATCTCTAGCGAGAGGTCGAAAAGAAAGGGGAAAGAAAAATGAGTTAAGCAAGGACACAATTTACAAATGTTCACAAATGTTTATTAGGCTTGAGTTCTTGAGTGAGGAAAGAGGGGAACAAACATCCTGTGGTTTGATGGGCTGCAACTTAATAAAAAGGCTTGTATACAAAGTAAGCCAAAATCTAATACAAATTTGGTAACTTAAAAATAATAAATAATAATGTATCGTTTTATATGTTCTTACCTTCACAGGTGTCATCTCCCTCTGACATGAGTTCATCATCTGAGCAGATGTTTAACACATTGACCAGCATCTCTGTTACTGAAAACACACAAGAGAGGACTGGTTTTAACACACACCGTCCCACAAAAAATATTTCAGCAATTATGTACGTACTGTATATTTTAATGTATACATTTATGTTTGTTTATATTTGTTTTGTTGATATATCTATAGCTTAAACACATCAATGTGGTGTGATATCAAAAAAGGTTAAGTATATGATTCCGGTTCGCTTTTTACCTTTCTCCCCGACGAAGGGCAGTGACCACGTGAACACATCCATGAAGTTGGGCAGCCAGTACGGGTGAGGAGAGCAGTTAAACTGCCGGATGTTCATGACGTTGTTTTCGTATTTCAACACAGCAGCTGGGGGAAATGGGCAAAGGGTTAGAAAACCTACACCAGGGTTCCCACTCATTTCAAGGACATTTTATGTGACATACAGTTGTAAAATTTAAGCAAAAACACATGAGGCATTTAAAATTGTTTTTTTTTTTTTTTAGACAATTATTATTTTTCAAATCTGTATTAGAGTTTAATTAAATGTAATTATCAAAATGGTGTTTAATCAAATGAATTTGTTAAAACTTTAATCAAATGTAAACATTGCACCATATTTATCAAATTAAGTATTTTTCAACTAAATCCTCACAGCACAATCCGAAACAACACTGGAGATATCAGAGCACTCTGCTCACTGTCATCTATCTAGTACACACATACACGCATCCAAAACACACATGATGCTCATGATGAGGTGTTTTCAGCATATGAGCAGCCAGCTTCAAAGATTCATTTTGAAGCACACAGCTCATGCAGATTATATACAGTGCATTCATAAAGTATTCAGACCCATTCATTTTTTTCACATTTTGTTATGTTGCAGCCTTATGCTAATATGCTTTGAATATTTATTTTTTTTCACCATTCACTGTTGGGATGGTATTGCGCAGGCGATGAACAGTGCCTGGTTTCCTCCACACATGATGCTTGGAATTGAGGCCAAACAGTTCTTTTCATCAGACCAGAGAATCATGTTTCTCATAGTCCGAGTTCTTTAGATGCTTTTTTGCAAATTCCAAGTGGGCTTTCATGTGTTTTGCACTGAGGAGAGGCTTCCGTCTGAACACTCTGCCATAAAACCCAGATTGGTGGAGTGATGCAGTGATTGTTGTCCTTCAGCAAATTTCACTCATCTCCACACATGATCTCTGGAGCTCAACCAGTGAGACCATCGGGTTCTTGGTCACCTCTCTTACCAAGGCCCTTCACCCCCCATTGCTCAGTTTGACCTTGCGGCCAGTTCTAGGAAGAGTCCTGGTCGTTTTTTGTAGCCTTCCCCAGATCTGCGCCTCGACACAATCCTGTCTCTGGGCTCTGCAGGCAGTTCCTTGGATCCCATGGCTTGGGTTTTGTTCTGATATGCATTTTCAGCTGTGAGAACTTATATAGACAGGTGTATGTCCAACCAATTGAATTTGCCACAGGCGGACTCCTATCAAAGTGTAAAAACATCTCAAAGATGATCCAGAGAAATGGGATGCACCCGAGCTAAATTTCAAGTGTCATAGCAAAGGGTCTGAATCCTTATGTCAATGTGATATTTCCGTTTTTTCTTTTTACTAAATTTGTAAAGTTATCAAACATCTGGTTTTTGCTTTGTCATTCTGGGATACAGAGTATAGATTGATGTGGGAAAAAATAAAGCATTTTAGCAGAAGGCTGCAACAACAAAATTTGAAAAAATGAAGGGGTCTGAATACTTTATGAATGCACTACATTTAATTAAATCACAGACTTTTATAGTTTAATAATCACACTTGGACATATTGAGATTTTAATTTGATTAATTGTTTCCATGACATTCCATATTTTATAGCTAATGCTATTTTTATGACTGGTTTCAGTGATTCCATCAGTGTTTTCCAAATCATTGAGCCCTTGTGGTAGGGTAACGGCGGAATAAGCAGACTCTGACCGTTGAATTATTGAAAATCAATTTACATACCAAGTGTAAAGGTCGCATCACCACACTACCACCTTGTGAGATGTTTTTTATTTTTAATCTTTGTTCTGACAGCTGTCAATATCTAAAGTTAACAAATCAAATGTCTTTGTAATATACACTACATCAATGTAGCAACGAAAAAAAATGCACTATTAATACTTGTTCATGTAAGAAAAATCTTGTCAGTGACACAATCAAACAGCTTTATTATACTAAAACATTTTCAAGGACAAATAATTATTTTCCAGGACATTTGGCACCCTGCTGCACTGATTTCCAGAGGCTTTTAGCAAATTCAGCAACTTGCTGTGTATATTCTGACTTGAACTTTCTAGAAGTGGTAAACTGACAAAGAGGGTTCACACATTTTGACCAATCAATTTCCACTGATATTTATTTTTTAAGGACAGATGAGCAAAAATATTTTTTTGTGGCAATCCACATTATGCTACAAATGCTGTCAATTGAGCTTAACTTGTATTAAACCTGGAATATACCTTCAAAACCTTCTTACCTTTATTGTTATATACATCTAAGTAGTTTGGTGCAGAGAAGATTGTGATTAATGAGGGGAAGCCTGTTGTCTGACTTTTTCTGTACATTCGATACCTGCAAAAGGGTCAGTGAAGTGGAACAGAAATCAACAGGAAAAGATTTCATTTGAAAGAGCCATTCAAACAGGATGTGAATTTAGAAACTTAAGTGTGTGGTGTTCAATGGTCTCACCCTGCATCCTGGGCTTCATGCGCTCTTATAACTGACAACAAGTTATTATTTGTCAGAAAGTCACATACTGCAGGGTAACTGAGAGATGGACAGAGAGGTGTAATTAGTGATTTTAATGGTCTGTCCGTCCGTCTGTCAAAACCTCAATGACTAACATTTAAAGCTTCTATAAATGTGCATTTGTGAAGTCAGATACATGGAATGAGTATGCAGCTATCAAACAAATGTGTGAGTGGAGTGCCTGTGGGCTGAAGTACCTGTAGAAATAGGAACATCCTCGCACACTGTTGTGACAAAAGTGCTCGGAGCTCTTTTCGCTGCCGTAGTCCTCCCCGGGGTCAGACCACAAAAGATCACACATCGGCCCGAAAGCCGGAGGCTCTTTAAACCTGTCTAACTACAGAAAAACATACCAAACCCAACAATCAGACTGCGAAAACTAAACAAATCTGCTATCCAATACCAAATTAAGCACCGCAACAGTCTATCTGAAAAAAAAAAAAATATTAAACTCCAGTCTATTTGTCAAGGAAATACACTTGTACTTTCAATATAGCCCATTATATTATTACAACTGTTATTTTTATAAGGGATGGGAATCATAAGGAACTTATTAACTCTGGTTCTATTCAGATACCACTAACTAATTCTGGTTTATTAACCCCAGAACCAACTGTTTTGGTGCTCGCCATCTGATTCAGTAAGTCATTGAACAGTTTCAAAATCGATAACTTGTTAGTTTAAGACTTGTGTATCTTTGACTAATTCATTTAAAAGAACCACCACACAAGAATCATTACCTCACAAACTGGAATACATTGGTTACGCTTTTCTGTTGTGTACAACCATCAAGGACATCCATTCATAACTATGCATTATCAAGGCTCCAGATTGCGACTAAAATGGTCACAAATGTGATCAAAATGTTTTAAATCTAGTCGCCATTGGCGACAGTCGGGATGTGTGCTTTCACATGTGGTTTCGTCAGATATCATCTTGTGAGTTACTGAATCCATCTCTAGATTAATTGTGTTGCCTCACACCACTTTTCACCCTTTCTGTAGATGATATGACACATACATATATATATATATATATGTATATGCTTAGAATTTGCAGACATGAACTCTTGACATTTTCTAAAGCAACTTCTTGAGATATCACCCTGGGATGCTTTTTAAACTGTATTGAAGGTGTTCCCATCTATGTTTGGCACTTATAGGCTGCTTTTCTTTATTTGTTTTTTCCAAAATAAAATATATATATATATATATATATATATATATATATATATATATATATATATATATAATAAATTAATATGGTGGCACAATAATATTTTTGTCTACAAAACTAATTTCAAACATTTAAGCACCTTCAGATCAAAATATTTTAAGATCATATGAAACATTTCAGTCAAGTGTTTCAAAACTTTTGACCGGTAGTGTGTGTGTGTGTATATATCTATCTATCTATCTATCTATCTATAGTGTATATATATATATATATATATAAATAATCATCACCATCATTGGAGTGCTGACACCATCAGCACTCCAACGCATAACTGTGTGCGTTTCACTCCGCTTGTGTTCATGCCATTCTAAACTAAGTGTAAGAGCAATGGAGATCTGGTGAGAGCTTCTGTTTGTCTTTTTGTTTTACATTACATATGTTAACCAGCAGGTGGTGGCAAAAGATCATTTTTGTGTGTAGCATGAGCCAGTTAGGTGACGTGAAGTGAATCTGTGTCAGCCGTTTACATACAACAGCTCTTCGTGATCACACTACACTTACTACACTACAAAAGCTAGGAAATAGCTTTAAACGAACAACTTCAGCATTACGGCTCATCACAGCTGAGACACAACAGACTGATTTATTACACAATGGGTGCTGTTTAAAATGGCAGAGGCCATTGTGGTTTATTTAGTGATCGACACTTGCACACAGGCTACCGCGAAATAGGGAGAAATATCCCGCTTGGATGCTATTTTTCCACAGAGAATGCTGACCTTCAGAAAGCTGACAGCATCTCTGCTTGGGTAAGGTAAAAGGTGATCGCGCGCGCGCGCTCTCTCTCTCTCTCTCTCTCACACACACACACACAATTTATTTGTGACGTGAGATCCAGCTTTTGATACTCAGGACCATTGAGGGACTCATACACACCTATTACACAAGGTGCAAACATTCACTGAATGCTCAAATAGGCAACACACTACTATATGCATATTATTCTTTATGTAAATACCTGGTTATGTAGATTCTGAAGGGCAGTACTCAATTAAAAAGTTATTTTCTCTCATATATATATATAAATTCAAAAAGTGTTGTAAAAAATTATGAGACAAAAGGGGAATGCAAATCTGTGCACTCAATTATACTGTACATATATTATATACTCGATTAATGGGTTATCAGTTGGTTTTTATTGTTTTTTTAACAACAATCTAAATCGAACAATCTGAAACAGCCATTTTGCTCCTAAATGCCATTTATTTAGTCTGGAGCCCTGATTGTCTATTTACTGGCTATGTGTTATGTGGAATGGAGTCTCTTCTTTAGGGCTTTCACACTTGAAATATTTAACCATGGGCCATTCTAAACCTGGGGGAAACAGAATCCTGGTTATCCCGTTTCATGTTTCACACTGTTCATACTTTACTCTGGAATAATAATTAATCCTGGGTATTAATTCTCTTATGTTTCACTATACATTCGTAAACCCCGGGTTAATGTTATTATTTGCATATTTGTGGTGTTGATAATGATTGGACGAAAACAGCTCATTTTGGAGACACAACCTGTTAATGGAGCTGCTCTGCTCTTCTGTGGAAATGTCACCAAGCAATTCAGCTCAGTTTGTCTTTCATCTTCTGAAATATGCCACAAAAACATGTAATACTGTCTCTTCATCATGGCAGTTATCACGTTTGCCACCACTGTTCGACACTTCACTGGTTTCCCTTAGACGCATAACTTAAAAAGTGTGTGAAAGTTTCAGCGACGATACAAAGTATATGAATATTTAATGAGGTATGTACTGAGGCTTTATATGATTGGTTATCTGTTGCTAAACAACTTTCTGAAACATTTAAACACTGCACTGTTTCACACTGTATACCTTTGTCACTGCAACACAGGATTAACTCAGCAACTGTGATGCTAACTCTACTCTGGAGCAGGGTTTTATAAGCCCGGGTACTAACCACCTTTCAAAAGTGTGAAACGTTGCTTTATCCGGGGTTAAGCACAGTGTGAAAAGCCATTTTCATTACATTCAATTAATAAGATTCAATCAGACACAACTTTATCTTTTGTCCTGGCATTGTGCATTCAGTAGCACTACACTGCTGCCACTGAACAGTAATGCATAAAGTAGTGTCACTGAATTTTAGACGGAACAATGTTGACTTTCAAAAATCTAAACAAAACTGAACATTAAAGTCATTCTATCTCTTCACTAATAACACACTTACTTTCCGAATGTCATCGAGGCAGGTGATCTCGGGGGAAAGGCCTCCGTGTACGCACAGGAACTGCTGGTTGAGCAGAGCTGCCAGAGGAAGGCAGTCAAATGCCTCCATGCAGGCATCATACACACCCTCCGAGTACTTAATCTTGCCTGTGAAGAGAGCACCACAATAAAAACACCCATATTTATTTAAACAGGCGCAGGAGCGAACAACTGTCTTTTTGACATATCACAGTAATGCTGGGTGGGTGAGGGCAGACTGGGGCTTGCCAACTCTCCAAGGATGGTGGAAAAGTAGATGGAGGTGGTCACATGCCTTGTTAGGTGATGTTGCACTAGGCCCGTATGCTAACTGGGAGTAACTGAGGAAACCAGCGTAGCGGGAGGCTGATTAAAAGAGGCTGAGGCTGGAGACAGATTACATGTTGAACAATGCTGCATACTGGTAGGAAAAACTTTAGATTTCAGAACGGGTCAACTGTGCAGTGTACTGTAAACAGCAGCAGTTACAGATGAGAAACAGGCTGCCTTGCGATGAGTGGACAACACCACCGCATTCTGGCAGTTATAAAGGCACTCATCATTATCAAAGAGCTGGATGAAGTTCATCTGTCACAGGGAGGCTTCTGATTGGCTAAATTAAGTTTTTGTGTGAAGTAGGGCTGGGCAGTATATTGAATATTCACAAAATAATTGTGATGATTTCGCTGAAGATCCCACATTAGGAATTTTGTTAATGCAATGATTTCCAGCACTTTTTATTTAGCAAATACTTTTCCAAAAGAGCATGTCATTTCACAATACTTCAGGGCAGCTCAATTAATCAAAATTACATAAAAATAATGATTTTGTCACGCGTGATTATAAAACCGCAAAAGCCTGCAATTAATGACACAGAAAAAAATGGTCTGGTGCGCTTCTAAATGAATGGGGAACATGCTGTTCTGTGTGATCCAAGGACTCATGATATGTCTCCTCTTTCATCTGTTTCATCTAAGAGTGGATTACATGCACTTTGATAGCAAAGTGCTTCAGGTTCACAATTTCGTTTAATTCATTTGTAATGAGGAACATTGTAAACTGTCAAATATACATGGCACTTCAAGTTTCCCGCCAAAATAAAGGCTGCAGGTCAAGTAAATGTGACAGAAATATATAACTAATGTATAAAACAAATCTAAATCCTCAAAAAAACAATAATTATTCAGTATTATAATAAACTTGACTGGATCCCACAGTAATAATCCAGAATTACGATTCAATGAGCTTCACAAATAAGTGAATAACTGGAGTTTTTACATACTCTGTACCTTCACAAAAAATGTTTTAGTAAAAATACATAGGTAAATAATGCTTTTTATTCCAATGTATTGTATGTTAGGGCTATAGGGTTATATTAAATATGACAAAACTGTGTAAAACATGCTTAATTATTTTTAACTATACTTTTAATGTATTTAACATTTTTAATCTACATTGATACAACAGCTTTGATTATTTCAAGTTTGGTTAAAATGATCGGTTCCTCTGATAAAAAAATTAAGCCTTTTAAGAGCAAATAAATAATTATAAAGATATGCCTGTATACTGAATATAATATAGAGGTAACATTTGGTAGCCATATCGCTCAGACCAAGTGCATATTTCACTCGACGTCAGAGTTGGGTTGTCATGAGTGCTTTTCTGAATTCAGTAATTGGTATGAAATAATTCAGGCCCAATTTGCAGATGTGAACCACTATCGATGACGTGAATATTCACGTCAAGATTCACCTTAACGTCAAACAGAACTGATGTCCTGCAAGCAGTTGAATTTGTCATTGCTGCTTGTTTACAAACAAATAGCTTTTGTTCAAGAAGCTAGCATGTTTTACATCTCTTGAAATGCATCTGCTGTGGACAGATGCAACTTCAAAAAAAGTTGGTACCTCCCCCTCCAACAGTACCAGTTTAATTATGGTGGTAAAAATGTGACACTAATATTTAGTTTTATTCATGTTAATGACTCAAATGTATGCATTCAGATCCAAATTATACAATGTGAAGAGACCTGTGGGGCTGGAATAGAACCAAACTTTTCGGTTGAAAACCCATAGACCTTACAGCTTTGTTGTCATTCCCGTTAAAAATCAAAGATGGCGCTAGCGTGAATAAGGTCTATTGAGGGATAGACGATGAGGGTTTCAGCTATCTGTCAGTATTTGTCATGACTGTGATGACAGCTGCTGTAAATCTAAGTGGAGAGTGAAGGGCCCTGACGAATGCAGAGGGATGTGATTGAGCGCATCGTCATATAATACTCTTAAGACACAATCTCTCTTGGGGTGCCATGATGGTAATGGGCAAAAAATTACCATGACAGAGTTGAATGTTGTACCATCTCTCTTCACTTTCTCGATAACAGTTACACACACACACACACACTCTCTCTCTCTCTCTCTCTGAGGTGTTAAATAGCTGAGCTTACATTCTTGTTTAAAGGTGAAGTACTCTGTGAGATGCCGACACTCGTGGTTGCCTCTGAGGAGAAAGAGGGTGGTCGGGTGGTTGATCTTCAGGGCCCACAGGTAGAGCACACACTGCAGATGCAAAGAGATTCAAATATGAATTGTAGAACATCAATACTAGGAATGGAGAATTTAACAATTATGGCTCTGATTCCACTTAAAAGTAATATTAGTAAACAATTTGTTACTATACACACACACAATCTTGATTAACAGGATCATTTCTAGCATACTGAATTAGCCCAAAGTGATATGCTGGAAGGCCACAACGCAACAGGGTTTTGGGTTTAAGAGGATTATACCTCCATTCATTCTCCTGCTTTTCTATTAAATGGAGTGTTAACCCACAAATGAAATTTCAGCCATAATTTGGCTCTTTTTTTTTTCTTTCTTTCTTTTTTTATAAAATGGGCACATACTCAAGCTAGAAAATACACAAAAAAGCACCATAAAATTAGCCAATATAATTTATGCACTATATTCAAAGTCTTCTGAAGCTACAGCTTTTCTTGAGGAACAGACCGATATTTAAGTGGTTACCCCTCCCCCTTTTTGTAGCCTTATGTTGTCCATCCCCATTTACTTTCATTGTGTAGAAGAGCAGTGTGGACTACTGTTATCTCCTTATAGGCTATGTGTTTAATAGAAGAAAGAAAATCATTGATTGAAAGTACATGAGGGAGAGTAAATTATGGCTGAATAATGAAAGGATTTAATTTTTGGTGAAATCTTCTATTAAGAATCTTAAGGAAGCGAATGTCATGTACTCCAAAAATGCTGAACAACTAACAAACCACAGCTGGCAAAGCACACTTTGGTGCATTGGTAAGGCAAAACTATGTCTGTGATCATTTCACATTTACTTCTGACATCACCTCTCAAGCCAAAACCTCTCAATCCGACATGCCAGACCAGGACCTTCCAGAGCTAAACAAAACTGTCTGAAGTGATCAAATTGTCTGAAGTTGCTTTAATCTTGACCTGCCACTCAAGCTTCTCCAATACTCCCTCAGCGCACTCCATTAGCTCATCTTCAATATCCCATTAAACACCCACCAGGCTTTAGAGTTCACACCTGGTTAGGAATCCAGCTACCTAACAGCAGACAGGATGGCACTGTTAATCAGCACAATACACATTTCTCTCTCCTTTCTCAAAGAAAGGTTATGCTGCATTTAGGTCACAGTCATCTGTAAAGAGGCCTAACAGCAGTGCCCGTTTCATCAACCTGCTGGATGTCCTGCGGCAGAAGCTTTATGCTTAAAGAAATACACAAAATGAAGCATTCTCCACACAGCTCTGTGTTCAGCATTGCGTGTCAGGGTGGGGTGAAGTCTGCTGGTATAGCCTACAGAAGCGTTTGATGACTGCAGTGCCCCAGTCAAAGGGCATTAGCAGGTGGTGTGGAGGATGACTGAAGTTCAGTCCTTTGTGGTCTGTGATGTCCAGGGAGGGAGTAGGAACTCGGCGTGGCTTTTGTTGTGAAACACACACAGACTGTTTTTCTATGTGTCTCAGGTGGCTTGCAGCCCCTGGACCCTCAGCTGTGTTTGATGGTATTGAGCAGCGGTGTCCACTCTCTCATACCAGCTCTTTTAACTATGACATTTCTCTCGCCCTTGAACTTTGCAACCAAAGTTTGACGCAGAGAGGGAAGCTTTTTGAGAACTTGCACTCGCTGCTCCATTCAGAGCAGCATCAGACATCAAGGCCAATGCCATAAAAGTTGCCAGCAGACAAACCGTCATACAAATTGTCATATTTCTTAAAGTGTAATTGTGCTTTATACACCTTGTCTTTTTTACATATTTAACTTCAATTATATAAATCAAATAATGAATTAGGGATACATGAGGGATATTTCCTTTTAAGGCTTTAAAACTATATGAATGGCATGAAAATAATGTTTTTGGTCTACAATAGTTTGTCAATTTTACATTTACACTGTTGTTTTTTGATATTTTAGTTTTAAAAACAATGTAAAATATATATTTTTATTATATTTACATTATATAATACCATTTTACATTATGCAATAGTAAAATATTTCTGTCATAATTTCTACACTTTTAAATGTTATTTTAATGCTCTTTGATTAAACCTAGGAGCCCTTATTTCTCAAATCCTTTGAGATTTCCTTTCATAATTTTATCACTCCACAGAAATATAGAACACATCTCCTCTGCGTCACCATGTGTCATTAACACTACGTGTATGAACCCGTAATGACCAGGAATATTTTCCATTACATGGTTGTTTAAAGTAAAACTGGAGTGCTTTGCGTTCACTATCAAAGTTTATATTTGTTCCTTTATATTTCCACAGGATTTAGGCACGAGCCTCTGCTGATGAAGCGCCCCTCAGAGTGTTTGAGATGCTCTTCTGGACAGGAGCTGCTCTGGTTGACAACCACTTCTGATGTCAAGAATTAATCTACTTCATTTTAAGTAAAATAACTTAAAACGTCAACCTGTTATGACATTTACATATTAGCTGTACATATTACGTATGCATTTTACTTTTTAAATGAACAATTACATAATTAAATGAAGAAACTTTAAAAAGATTTCTTAAACTCTGTCAACTTAGTTCTATGACAACTGATTCCTTTATTTACAGGATTATTAAACCATCGCTATTCTAAGCATCTCATGAACATTTCTAAACATATATCTATTGAGAGCGATGTACTTTCAGTCTTACACAAATAATCACATTTTTACTCATTATATGATCATTTAAAGTGTAAAAAAATAAGATTAAGTATTTTAAAATAGCACATACAGACCTTGACACTTGGTATCACGCTTAAAAATGTATACATTTATTATAGAAACAAACTCATCCTGACATCGCAAAACAAGTTACCTACCATGACAACAAGATCGATGACAACAATGTAAATAAAACCATGCAAATGGCCAAATGATGCAACAATATTATTCATGCCCCAGTGCATGCTTGGAAGAGGGTAAATGGGACTGAACCACATAAACATTTTGTGTATGCCAATTTTAAATCAAATAAATACATTAATCCAACTCCCTGCTGTGCTTGTTGGTTTGACTTTAAAAGAATCGAAGCATGTTCTAATATAAAAGCTGCACTGAGATGCATAACTTCTTGTGCTAAAAAATCTACAATAATCAAGGACATTTTTCAATGTTTTTTCAGCATTGCTTGATATAATCCAAATAATCAATTTGTTATGATAAGATAACATGGGTCATGTTATACTGAAAAATTAAATGATTATTAAAAAATAAACTAAAACTTGTAAACAGTTATATGAATTTCTTTGAATTTAATTCCATTTGATTTCTACAACCCTAAATAAAATGTTTAATTGCAATACCAAAACCTTTTTACTACCTCAGTTCAAATTCAATCCAAATTCAGGAAATGAATTGGAATTCTTCATTCAATTCTGAATGGTGCACAACCCTGATTGCAGTGTTTACGACTCACACAGAGCTGAATAAAATGTCAGAATCAATTGTCAAAATTTGTATATGCATCAATTGAGTTTACAACAAAAAAAAAATGTATGCATTATTTGTTTTAAATTATTTGCATGCATTAACACATTATTTTGAAACACTAGTTTCCATCAATACAATACAAGTCAATGGTGTCAAAAACTTTCTCTGACCTTCAAAAAGGACAAAGGCAACATAAATGTAATTGCACCTCCTTGCACATGATGCATCCGCTGTGTGTGTGTGTGTGTGTGTGTGTGTGTATACAGTGCTCTGTGCATTGTGCCAAGCATGCGCAAGTGTAATCAAGCTTCAAATCATGATGGCGCCAATGAGACTGCTGATGTCAAGATTTATAATAAAATATAGCTGCAAGGGCCTTTAAGTGCATACAAATAATCATGAAATACAAAAATTAACAACTGGATAACAGAAGACAAGTTTGGTTGTACAAAGTTCCCTTTATGTCATGGTAACAGACTGGCATTGTTTTGAATGTGATGTTTTGGCAAAGAATGTAGGAATTGTTTTTTTTGATGCCATGATGTAACTTATCAGAATGAAAGTCTGGTCATTATGTTGTTACATGAAACTTGGAAGTGGAATATTTCTTCATGATATCTATGATATTTTATCATAAAGGCATTTCATTGCATGATGGTCATAATATTATATAATATTGTCACAAACAGCAATCATCGGGGGCTAAGAACACATGGATCTCATTCACATTGCGTCATATTAGTTTTTTTTGACGGGATGAAAATTAGGGTTTGAGGGACAAAGGGCTTTGCTGTTGTTTAAAGTATTTGGAATAATTTGGTGGACAAAACATTGAAAAAAAGATTCTTTCCAAAAATAAATAAATATCAGTAGGGCCAAATAAAAGAATAATTTAAGACCACTTTCACAAAAAAAAAAAAAAAAACATGAATTCAAATACACATACTAAAAAGACAATAATAATGTGTCACTTAAATGTGTCTGAATAAGTCTCCAACTCCCTCATTTGACTTGTATGATTGGGGTTTTGTCACTGTGTTGAGACGCCACGGTACCTCTACTTTCAATGTAGGCGTACACCTGAATGTTATCCAGAGATCTGTTGCTGCTTGCCCTGATGCTGGTATCGGAGATGGGAGGTGGAGGCATGGTGGAGAAGAGGGTTGAACAGAACTGGGAAATACCTGCCGTCTGTTTGCGGGTTGACTTGGAAGTTTTGTGTTTCTCACTTTGCATGTGGGATTCCAAAGCCTTGATTCCCACCGTGCCGAGTTTGGAACACTTCTTGCACAAAATACACCATGCCTCATATCCATTGCCTGGCACCGGTTTCAACCATGTCGTGAAATCTTGGTTGAATAGCCAATTTTCATTGAATTTGCAGACAGTGCATCTGCTCAGAGCATCATGGCCGCAAACAAAATATGAGTGTTGTTGGTTCCGCTATCCTGATCTGAATGACGTTAACGTGAGAGGCATTCTGTACATTTTATTACATTTTTTTTTTATAAATATTACCAATTATTTTGAGATTTTAAATTGCAATACCAGGAAACAAATGATTAATACAATCCTACTTCCCATACTTCCTTAGCATTTTTAAGACTTTTGAAAGATTGATTGAAGACATTTTAATACCAATTTAAGACCTTTTAAGGATCCATGGGAACACTGCTTGGCTTCAGAAGACATGGATTAAACAACCTGAGTAAAAATTACCTTTATGATACCTTTATGTCCTTTTAGGAGCTTGAAAGTTTTAGACCCCATTGACTTGCAATGCATGGATCATACATCTATGAATATATCTTTGTGTTCGCCAGAATAAAGTCATATGCGTTGGAGCCTGAATAAGGGTAAGTTAATGATTAGAAAATTATAATTTTTCCTAATGGTGAATTATTCCTTTTAAAAATATGCAAAAGCCTTGAAATTGGACAATCAGACAGACATATAGATGTTGTGCCATTCATCAGCAGCACAGCATTGATTTGGCCATAGGTCACACTCCTCTCATATTCTGGTTTTGAACTAAGGTAAATAGTAAAACACTCACCTCAATACTAAAATAGCCTCGATCCACGTAATCTCCCAAAAATAGATAGCGTGTGTTGTGCGGGGAACCCCCCACCTCAAAGAGCTTCATCAGGTCGAAGAACTGTCCATGAACATCTCCACACACTGCATATGGAGACAAAATATATGAGGAGAAACATTTAAAGAGCCCACATTATGCTAATTTAGAGGTTCATGATTTTATCTGGGGGGGATCTACAAGAATAGGCTTACATGCTTAAGTTAAAAAAACACATTATTTTTCTCATACTGTACATTTCCGCTAAACCCATTTGGCAGCTGTGGCTCAGGTGGTAGAGCGGGTTGTTCACCAATCGCAGGGTTGGTGGTTCGATTCACGGCCCACATGGCTCCAAATGCTGAAGTGTCCTTAGGCAAGACACTGAACCCCAAATTGCTCCCAATGGCAGGCTAGCGCCATCATTTGTGTGTGAATGTGTGTATGAATGGGTGAATGAGATGCAGTGTAAAGCTATTTGAACACAGCTAAGTTTAAAAAGGCGCTATATAAGTGCAGACCATTTACCCATTTTCATCTGGTTCAAATGCTCCGATTTAGGCGCTATATAAGTGCAGACCATTTACCCATTTTCATCTGGTTCAAATGCTCCGATTTAGGTCCTGTCTCTTTAAAGCCCCCCTTTCCGAAAAGCCCAGTCTGCTCTGATTGGTCAGCTGGCCTAATCTGTTGTGATTGGTCAACCGTGTAGAGCATTTCAGAAATGTAACAACCCTTTCAGGCTTCCTTAACAGCTGTAAACACTATTGTAACTATGGTAACAATGGCATCAGCTTTTGTAATAGTTTGAGTCAGAATCCGATAATGAAAGTTTGGAAGAACAAGTTGATCGATCCGAACCACCTAAGCAATCACAACTTGAGTAGGACGTTTCACAATGGTAAGTTTTACTTTTGTAGCTTTCATACAAGTACACTGTTGATTATTGTGAACCTAACAAAGCTTCAATTAAAAGACACACATAGCACATCTAAATAAGACATATTTTGCTGGAATGGGTGTAGCTGAACTTTTGTCGCCAGAGCTATGAACAAAGAACCGAGGATTACTTCCGGTTAGTGAGCAAGTTAGCCGTGGACTACCATGGAAAGCGGCCATATCATTACAGCTTGTAATTATATAAGACTCTTCAGATCAACCATTTTGTTACACAGTTTTAGGTAAAAGCCAGCCCACAGCTGAATAGTAAACCCTTACCAAAACAATAATATAGCAAGTTATCCAAGTACTACCGCAGATTGCAGATGCACCATTTGTAAAAAATAACTCCATCTCCACACTTGATCACTATTCATGATCATAAGAACGACAACAATCTGCACCATTCTACACAACTGTAGGTAAAAGTGGGCCCGCGGCTGATTAGCAAAACTATTTCAACACAATAACATTATCTAGCAGGTTAGCAGAGGCCTACAGCTGTGCACTGGGTGTACACTGTAGCTACAACACAAAACTCTGCATTTAAACCCCAAGTAGAAGATAAATCCACAAATCATCAAGCATATTTACAGGTTGTGATCCTGAAGCACCAGATCGTCCCAACAAAGTGGGAACTGCACCATGTTTCAGGAGTAACCATCTTGAATCTGGCATTGGTTGTGGTTGTATTGCTAAACAATAACAATTAATTTAAACCACTGATTCTTCAATTCGTCTACCTTTGGAAATTCAAACAAAGGGGTTTTGCTTTCGCAATTAAGAAAACAGCGTCTTCTCGACACGGCGACAACACTAACAACTCATCCTGGCCTCTGCTATAGTTTTTTGAGGGTGGGACAAAGTAGCCCTTAGGCAGGCATTATGCCTGCCTGTTTTACATAGTGACATAGATACTTTCGGAAGAAATGACTGGACTACAATCCAGCCATTTCTTGTATTTCTTGAGCAGCGTTGTCCGTTGGAGAGAATAACTAAATTTTGCATGGACTTTGTGCTTTGTAACTTTGCAGATCTTTTACATGCACATACAGCTATATTACACACTAAAGGAAAGGTAAAATCCTTTAATAGGGCAGATAATAGGTAATAGGGCATTTTTAAGGTTGTAGAAACAACGGAGAATCACATCAACAGTGGACATCAATGGAAGGATGTGGCTGAGCGAACATAATTTCCTCCAAAATATTTACAGGGTGAAACATCATAGACAGAAATGAAGAAATATCAGATAATGTCTATTGGGAGTGGGATGCTTCTTCAGGTCAAAGAACAAGGACATCTCTTAATGCAGATAGAAATGTAGTAATGTTAAGCGTTGTAGCACAAGAGGGAGCACAAACACAAAAACCAATAAACGGAAATACACAAAAACTACACTCACTCAAAACTGCAGAGTAAAACCCATCGATAGTGGCCACCACAGACAGGATGTGGCCCAACCAACATCACTTCCTCTTAAACCTTCACAAGGTAAAAGGTTGTAGGAAATACAAACGGACAGAAAGGCAGAAAGTTATCCACATCGCAATTCCACAAACAATGACATAATTTGTCTTAAAGTTTTCTCTTGGGTTAGGGTAGTGTGTGTGTTATGAAAAACATGGGAGTGTGCTGGGGGTGGGGGGCAGGGGTAGATGGATGTGGATACAAATTCCCATTTATATCCACACACCTGTTTGTGTTTGCTCAAGTGTATAGCGAGTGTTGGGGGTTTCCTGTGGCCTCCCCTGGGGAATTAAAAGCATGCAGATGTGGGTGTGTGAGAGAGATCTCTAGGACGCAACTGCTTCTCTGACCTTTATAGAGCAAGCACATTAGGTGTTGTGGAAGACTAGATCTGTATGAACTTTATATTCACACACTTTTTACTGGCTTGAGGATTATGTCAGGGTCGAGTATAATCTAAAAGATTAAGGATATTATCAGAGACACCAGATCAAGTAACTAATGAACCTTGAAGGTAAATTAATGTGTATGTCTGAGGTAATGTTCTTCATGAGAAGTCCTCAAATCTCCCTGAATTGGTGCACTTTAACTGTATTTAGGGCGAGGAAATATATTAAATATTCATGACAAACATTAAGTGCATTTACAGCTACACCAATATGCTAATATCTACCAAAAAACACATTATTACAAATATTCAACAAAGCAAGAAAAACACATAAACAGACTTTAGACATCAGTCATCAGTTTTTTCTCTGCTTTTGATGTCAAAGCAAAAACAGGCAGCGTACAACATTTGCATATACTGGATATTCCATTAAGAATACAGATAAATGTTTATATGTATGCAAAATTGTGGTAATGGGCAAAAATCTTCTTGTGCCGATCGTTTTTTGACTAAACCATTTATTACCTTAGCCCAAAAAAGAAAAACTGTTCAAGAAGTTTACATAACATTATATGTTGTTGGCTAATTAAAGGGATAGTTCACCCTTTTACTCACCCTCATGCCATCCCAGATGTGCATGACTTACTTACTTCAGCAGAAAAACAAATTGTGATTTTTAAGAGAATATTTCATCTCTGAAGGTTCATACAATACAAGTGAATGGGTGCAAAAATGTTGACGCTTCAAACGTACATCAGGCATCATAAAAGTAATCCATACGTCTCCAGGGATTAAATATATATCTTATAAATATATATCTGAAGTGATATGATAGGTGTGGGTGAGAAACAGATTAATATTTAAGTCATGTTTTGGTAGAAATTGTTCTCCCTCAGTAGGGGACGATATGCATGAAGAATGTGAATCACCAAAAACACAAGAAGAATTGGAAAGTAGAAGTGGAGATTTATAGTAAAAAAGGACTTGTTAATCCCCCACATTTTTCATATCACTTCTGAAGATATAGATTTAACAACTGGAGCCATATGGATTACTTTTATGCTACCTTTATGTGTTTCACTGAGCTTCAACATTTTGACACCCATTCACAAAACAGAGTTCAGCAGAAAGAAAGAAAGTCATAAACATCTGGGATGGCATGAGGGCATGTAAATGATGAGAGAATTTCCATTTTTTAAGCATAATCAGTGTCAGATCATGCCTGTAAACATGCCTATTGTGAATTTCACAATGATTTTAATGCACTTTTTATTGGCATTAACATTTCCTAAAGGCCATGTCATTAGACTAATTCCAAAATCTCTGCTTATAAGCGTGAAGACAGATGTTTTACTAACTTCAATGCTAGAAACAGTGATTGAGTTAAGTTTGGTGCATTTACATGAATCAGTTCAAAATGTTTCAAACCACTGATTCATGTACATTGAAAAATCTATTCATTTCAAAGCAAATCACCTTGATATTAAGCCTAAATCGTCAAAAAGCAGAACATATCAGATTTTTTGTTTTTTTGTTATAACAGCCAGCCATAGCATATTAAACCCTAAAAACAACATGACAACCATGATCATCTGTCTTGTTTTTAATCTATTATCGACAGCCAGCATAACTGAAATTAGGTGTGTAGGCGAGAACTATTGGCATTGGACATCATACTTGTCTGTTGTTGTAGAGCATTAGGTGTAGCAAACTTGTCTCAACACTGTGAGAACCACATCTTGGATGTAGATTTCACACTAGTCGTGAATCACGACACGATGAGTCAACAAATGAAACAGCCTACCTGTGATAGGGGCCTCCACCTCAAGCATGCACTTCTCATTGCGGAGGATGTTGGCGCCATCATTGATGATGCGTAGGGCCACGTCCTCCTCTAGACGGCCCTCCTTCACCAAGTGGCTCTTAAGGAGCTCGACTTTGGGCTTGCCATCCTCATACAGCTCTTTCATGGTGAGCCGTGTTGTGGGAGGGTACGGTACAGCTGCGAGAAACAGGTACAGAGCAACTCGGTGTTTACATTCATATTGTTCAAATCACACAGCTTTTATAGCTACCCGATCAAACATTGCAACAAATATATGTTTAACGCAACATGTTTACATTCATGATCATGCAGTGAGCCAATTACAACATAGTGAAGTCTTCGAGTCTATGATAGCATCTGCTGACCAAAATGTCTCCAGTAAAGGAAGTACGACTACTCCACAGATTCACCATGAAAGCCAGATGGTTAGTGCTAAAACTGTAGAAGCAAAAGTAATGCAAAATAAATTTGCTATGGTTTTCATCTAAACAAATATTTCACATAAAGATTTTCATGCCACTTTAAAAGACTCCTACAAGAGGTTTATATGAGCTTGTTTACAACAATATTTTTCAAACTTGATTTTTTGCATTTTCTGAAGAAATGTGAGTGGCGCTCATCCATGCAAAACTTGTGGCCACAATATAAGGGTGTTCTGTGTTTTTTCCAGGACATTGCTATGCAGTTGCTAATGTGTTCTGAGTGGTTTTTGGTGTGCTGCTATGTGCTTGCTAGGTGGTCTATGAGATTTTATCATGTTCGCCTATTAGCCAAAAAAGTCTGACCACTTGGAATAGCATGAATTGTTCAAATCTTTAACCCTAAGCAATATAGTCAGAGCATTTAAATGCAATTTAATATGGATGATTTAAGTCTGTGTGATTCTTTTTTTAATTTTATTTCAGTTTGTCCCACTGAAATCGTACTAGTCGTACTAACAGACCTAGATAATGTGACTGTAGCTCAGCTTCGTCCAACATGTATACACGTTAATCAGACCAAATTGGCCTTGGGATTATGCAGAGGATTTTAAGAAGATTTTTAAAACAAGAGGCTTTTCAGAAGATTTACAAACTCTCAATTCGATTCGGCTTCAATTCATTTGGGTATATTTCAGTTATAATGTCTATTTTGCTTAGACATTAAGTAAATGATCTCTCAGCTAATGCTATTAATATTACAGTATATGGGACCTTCTAACTTACATTACAAAAATACTAATTTGACATATTTAATCATTAGTTTTTCATCATTTTGGTCACATTCTTTGGTGTCCCCAGAATGTGTCGGAAGTTTCAGCTCAAAATACCCTACAGATCATTTATTATACCATGTTGAAAATGGCAATTTTTGGGTGGGAATAAAAACAAGTTGTGTCTTTAATTGCAAATGAGCTGGTGCTCCCCGCCCCGTATCCAGAATAGGGCGGAGTTTTGACATCTCTGCTTCGGATAACTAGACAACATAAGCAATATGACTGACAGCAAAAATAGTGGTGTTCAGCTCTATACGTTTGAACCGGAGTCAGACACTGATGAGGGAGAGACTCTGTCAGAAGTTTCAACTTTGAGAATGAACCAGGAAGTTCCCGAATGGTTATTTGATAAATGTATTTATCTGTTGTAGAGTTTTTTTTAGCAGTTATACAACGATGGATGAGCAAAACACCTGTCATCATGTCATCTGAGTTTCCGGTATGCAGCGTGGAAATTAGGTGACGATAGATGCCGAGCACCGACACTGAACTGGTGGTCAGAAAAAAATAACAGAAACACAGATCACAGCTTGGCGATATATCTTTATTTCATCAAAAATTAAAGTTAATATAATATGGGAGTGTAGCATGTAAAAAAGCACAAACTCCAAAACTGTCATTCTCTGTGCAATCAGAGCAATCTGAGCAGGAATCGAGACCGGGAGAGATTTAATGTTCCGCCGGCTGATGCGCACTCTTAACACGGAGACGCTCGTCTCTCACCCCCGCTGTCTTCAGCTCAAGTGTCTGATAGAAACACATATCACAACTTTGCGATATATCTTTATTTCATCCTTTAAAGTTCATATAATACAGGAGCGAGCCATGTAAATAAACATAAACTCCAAAACTGTCATTCTCTGTTAGAGCCGTTTCAACCAGTCGCGGAAAAGACCCAATCTGAGCGGGAGTCGAGACCGGGAGAGATTTAAAGTACCACCAGCTGATGCGTGCACTAACATGGAGACGGTCGTCTCTCACCCCAGCTATCTGCAGCTTGCAACGTGTTGCATCACTGATGAAATCATCATAAGATCAAACTTATGTGAAAAATAACAACAACAATAAAATGTGTTTGTGTGTCTAAAATATATATATATATATATATATATATATATATATATATATATATATATATATATATATATAGACACACACACACAACAACACCAACACCACCAACATTTTTAGTGGTCTGGCTGAGTGAACCACACTTTTGTATCCAGTTTCCTTTTCAAAAGAGTTTATACAAAGTACATGTTACATCCTGCTTAAATGTTTGTTTGGACAATCTTATTTTTGTGAAAATTTGTATGTTCTTATTTATTGTTCCATTTTATTTAGGTGTAATATTGAGAAAATAACAAGTTTGCAGTAATGCAAAGATATCATTCAATTTTGTAAAAATATTTTAATTTGAAAACACTGCATTTATAGTCATTGTTGTTGCTAGTTTGAATGTTTGAGTTGAAAAATACACATTTCAGCATTATCAATATCTATTTGTGCATTTTCCTTGATAACCAAGCAAGTTGACTCATGATACTATTTGTTTATTATATCGCAATCGCATATCGCAATATTAACCTCAATAAATCGGAATATTTTCCCCAAATCGTGGAGCCCTAGTTTAAACACCAAAAGTGAATTTTGCATAATAGGTCCCTTTTAAACCCAAAAAAACAACGGGTTTCGGCCAGGGTTTTTTCAAGTAAAGGGTGAGTTAGGGACTTTCCACATGTGTTTTTGCGGGCATCGGCACTGTTTTCTATCTAAACATGCGCTGGATGGACATATTTAACCGCTGTATCTCAGAGAATGTATGTGGAATATATGTTCATTTTGTATACGTGTATTTTTTCACTTGTTAATTCTTCTGCCAGTATATAGTAAGGTCAAAAGATAATTATATTCATGATACATTCTCTGAAAGCAAGTCGAAATATCTTATGTTACTTCAGGTAAATGTATCTAGTTTTAATATATAAAATATTCAATATACTCAGAAAAAAAATTGTCTTCTGCAATATAGATCCTAAAGTAAATAAAGTTATTTTAAAGGAGTTTTAGATATTCATATTGTAAACCAAGCCAAAACAACAACTTAGAATCCATCTTTAACTCTCAAAAACAAATTCTCTCTTCTTAACAGAGCTGCATATCACCAATTTTCTTCACAATACTATACACACCGCAACTACGCGACTCGTAGAAGTGGTGCTGACTGCAGAGAGATATGCCAGTTTCGGAGTTTGTACTTATTTGCATGACCTGTTTCCCAATGATTTGAACTTTAGTAAAGGATGCATTATAGATTTAAATGGCAGTGTGTTTCCTTTTTGTTGACAACGCTGACTAAACATGTTTTGGATGAATTTATATAAACGTGAGTGAGATTTAAAGTCTTCCATTAAGGGTCATTTGAGTATTTACAAAATTATTTGCGGTCCATATTATACAGTCTATTATACAATATTTTGTGTTGTTCAGTGGCGGGCCGTGCATTAAATGTCTAAGACTTCAGTGTGATTCATGAGATTAAGAAAACACAGCTTCACAATGAATAAGACACCCTATGCCTTTGGGCAGCTAGCTAATAATACCAATTGACATTTTAAAAACACGTCCATGCACGAAAGCCAGAACTTGAAACGACATTTAATGCTCAAGCAAGTATAATTTTAACTGCAGCATGACTGTTTTGTGAAATGCATGTCTCATGAACAGACATTCAAAAATGATAATTTTTCATATGAATCTACCAAGGTGGTCTATAATACCTGGAAAAATCTATCTAATAATATTTGCTATTTAAATGCTGCTTGCAATATATTTTGTTTCATCAGGGTACACAGTTATGCTGCATACCATTCAAGTTGGATGAGGGATATTCCTACTTGATATCTCCGACCATAAATGCATTCCATTCCCCGATATTCGGAAGACACCGTTTAAGGAAACAAAACTGCAATGCTCCCGTTAGCTTAGCAGGGGTTTGAATCTCATTAGAGATGTCTCCTAGCAACCCAACTGATAAACAGTGCTGCAGCGCTAACATTTGTGCTTCAGGTGTACAGTTATTAAAAGAGATTATAATGTTTTATACATCTGTTCCTGCAGGCGTTTGTTAAACAAGCTTTAATATCATGCAATGTGGAAACAAACTCATTAATAGACGTAATAAAGTGAATGTTTCATTTTGTATATCTCCCCGACATGTTTGTGTGATATCATGCCCCTGCATGAGCCTACAGGTTGTAATTCTGACTTCAAGATGCATTCCATTGCACTTTTCCAAGTAGGAAGTTGTAAAATCCGACTTTCCGAGTTGAATGGAACACAGCACTACTTTTCAAAACTTGATCCAACACTTAATGCTCCAGCAGCCAAATTTACACTTAGAAAACTCCTGATGTTGCTTTAACGATGCAAAAAGCACTTACCAATTTGCCTGAAGTAAAAATCAGTCATCCTTTCATGATTAATAATTAAGCAATCAATCAAAATCAAATACATTCTGACTGGATAAACGTTTAGTCTATTTGTTTGTAGATTAATTAAGAGTGGAAAGCGATTAAAAACACATGATTGAGAATGATGATTGAGAAAGAAAGAAAAATATGTATTTATTTGGCATGTTAGGACAGCATAGAAGGATTTTCTGGCCCTGAGAATTCGCCACTGGTGTTGTTATCATTTAAAATGGTTTTTAAACATTATTTGAAAGGATTTTTTTTCCTTTTCAGGTTAACGTGTTGATACATAAACCATGAAAATGACATGAACTTAAATGGTTGTATTTACTGGACCCTTTAGAGTATGGACACAGTTGTAGTATCTTTTGAAAGAAGACACTTTGGGCTTTTTTTTCACTTTGGGCACCCAAAATTAATATATGTTGTTATTTTTTAAAGTTAGAGAAGCTGCAGTTTATAGTAATGGAAATATTTTGTGCTGAACATGTTTTTATAATCTAAAAAAACAATAATAAAAGTACCAAGACAACCTAAAGTCTAAAAAGTTTGAAGTCAAATTTGAAGATGATCTAAAAAAATAAAAAAATAAAAAGGTTCCTGCAAACTTTTTCGGTGTTTTTTTCTCCGTAAAATCGCTGGAAGCATACAGAGTAAAATTAAGGCTACGCCTTTCAAGACGACACAAAATTATGAAAAAAGATTAAATAAATGGTTCTATAGTTTAAAAGAGTATCTGAGTTTTTCAGTTCCTTTCTTTAGAACCTAATAAAAGCTGTCAGCTTCTCCTCTCCTCACCTGCACATGTGATAGTAAAGCGGTTTAAATAGCGCAGTTGTTGCTTCAGAAATGTATCAAGTGTCCCGTATGCACTGTTCTATCTGTTTGCCCTGCAAGTAGAAGATAAAACCTTCAGGTTTGTGACCAGCAATGACAAAAGTAATGGAGAGTGCACAAGAGTAGAGAGAGGCATTGGGAAGAAAAAATTATTAAATGAAAACATCAACATCTCCCAAACCACTGCCCCATCATTATGTTCACAAGACTTTCACCTACTGTTGCACTTGTGTACATAGTAGTGTGACAATAAAGTGATTTGATGTTCTTCTGTGTTTTCCCCCGTTGTGTGCAAATCAGTGCAATTATGGGTGCAAGCTCATCTTTCATGTTGTTTGTTGGCTTCTTATCATGAATAAACTCTCCCATTGCTATGTGCATGGGTTTGTGAAAGAATTTCGGGATCGTAGTTTCAGTCGGGCACAAATGGTCATGAGTTTGATATAGTTGGTCTACAAACAGTCGTGTTTGTGCACTTGACTTTAGTGTATGCACTTTCCTCATGTCTTTGTCTCCACATCTGTCTTTGGCGTGCACCACTGCTCTGCCGTGATTTAATCTGAACTCAGAATCGATTCTGATTCTTTTGAGAATCGATTCAGAATCTTTTGAGTATGAATCGTGATGCATTGCTGAAACGATTTTTTCCAACAGCTCATATTTGGACACACGCTACATGGACAAGTCAAACCAAACTTTTACTCACAACATGCAGAGAAATGATCTTGGTACTGACCTTCCCCAATAAATAATTAAATCACTGGTGAGTGAAATCTGAAAATTTACTAGCCAGTGGTTATTCACAGAAATTTTAGTCACATGCAAAATTTGGTTGCGCAAGTGATTTTCTCGCAATGTAGAAGGTTGTTATAGAAAACAATTGATCCTGGGATTTTAAGAATTGCTATCAAAATCAATATTGTTCAAATCAAGATCACAATTTATAGGAAAAACTAAAATAAAAGCTATTTTTACCTGACCCTAACGTCAAACGCGTAAAAGGTGTAACAGCATGTTTGTAGCCTAGTTTCCATACACCTTTTGCGCCATTTTGTTATCAACAATGTGAAAATGTGCAAAAAATAAAAATAAATAAAATGCGACATTTGCCGCCTTCTGCACGTTTCCATTCAAATGGACTTTTATTGATAAAAATGGTGTGCATGATGATGTCATGCCTAAAAAACACTGTTGCATAGGTTTTGGTTTAGCGCAAAATAAATCTGCCCTGAAGCCGTTTCCTGATGTCACGCATATCGCAGGTTGGCACCGGAAAACACCGAAAGCAGATAGTCATGGCCCTGTTCAAGCTGGCAACCTGCCGGCAAAAGTAGTGGCGGAAACTTTCTGTCTCAGTATAAGGATCATCCATCGATGTGTATATGATGTGTGCACAGCTATTAAAGAAAAACAAAATGATACGTGTAATATCAGTGTTTTGCATTATGTCCCGCATCTTTCTCCAGCAACTTTTAACGACCAACTGAACTTGATTATCATCTAAAATTCATCATAATGCAAATGTACATTTTCTGAAGAAGCAGTAAATGTGATCTGAGGTAAAGATGGTTAAAGTATTTAAACGTTTTAAAATGTTCAAAAGCTCATATTTTGAAAGTGAACTCAGCATTGGGCAAAAAGTTCTGATAGTTTATAGTCTTGAAAAAAGTCTAGAACATTCTGAGAGTCATTCAGTAGAGAATACAGAGAATTTTGCCAGCATTTTTCAAAAGTAAAACTAAACAATAATTTAATAGAATTTGTCTGTAAGTGTTCCTAAAAAAAAAAAAAGCACCGATTCTCCTAGTATTGTGTTTTTATTTATAATTTAAAACATCTTTGTGCGCAGAAATTATATGTTTATGTTTTGTGGGCTAATTCCATGACTGCCGTCTATTTTTTGAATGGTTTGAAAAAGCAACGGATGGATACTGCGATTAAATTAATCGCAAACAGTGGCCATTCATTTGTTCAGTGTGCACTCCTGGAAGTGTCACGTTTGCAGATCGGCTCTATATGCCGTAAAGATCAATCCATAATCACGTACAATAAATTGGCTTTCAATGCTGTCGTCATGGTTAACACAGGCTAACGACTGGGGCAAACTCTGTCAAGTGACACTACATTTTTGCATTAATGCCAAATTTCTCGTCAAAAATGGTTTCCAAACCAGTTTTTTTTTAGACATTTGATGTATCTACATAGAGTTTATGAGTTTGAGTTAAACGGATGTTTAATAATATTACGTTGACATTTGTGTTTACATCGCTAAAACTTTCACAAAAAATCCTTGAATGGAAATGTAGATTGTGAGAGAAACTCTCTTTTTTTGTTTTTTTTATTGCTCTTTGTGTCGCATAGCAGAGTCTCTGACTGCATTGAGAAAGGCTCGTCTCAGAGTTCGCACTATTTTAGAAGACATTCTTTATTATTTAACTGTTAGGCCTAGATATGATTTGAATACATAATACAAATATTGATACATGATCTTAAGTATCGTTACAATATTGTGAGAAAGTATTGTGATATAATAGATATATGATTGTATCGGCACAGCCCTATCTGATGCCTTTCTTTCAAATATTTGATTAACATTGTTATGCATACTTGGACGGACAGATGAAGACAGCAGCTCAACTATGCAAAAACTCACAGTAGATTATAATTGCTCTCATGTACATACTGAATTGTTAATTAGCCTTGCTCCACTATAATGTGTTTGCTCGAATACAGTCAGTCAGTCACAAATGTGTCAAATTTCATGGTTGCAAGTCAACAGTGTCTGAAAATGAAACACTTAAATTTACACTAAGCCAGACACTAAAAGTGAAACATACACATGGTAACTTATTATTACTTTTATAAGATTTGGGGCTCTCCCAAAGCTATGTGGGTTATCAGAACACTTATGGCCACAGCTGGACCTGCTCCCTTCCCCCAACCAACTCGTGCAGCCCTTGTTAAGATGACATGAAGTCATAGCTATTGTGTAGAAGACATCTTAAATTAACCCTAAACAACCTGGGGGCAGGGATTACAAATTCAGACACTGTTTGTATAATGCCATACACCAGAGATCCCAAGAGCGGAGACAGGCAGCATGCAAACAAATGTCTGCTGGATTCGCTCAGCATCCCACATGGCCTTGAGCTATTTTCAGTTGCAGGAATTCCACAACATTCAAACCAGTGTCAGAAGACTTGGGAAGTTACATCCTTACTATTGGGGTGGGGTAGAAGCCCAGCTGTTGGCCGCAATATGGAATCCTCTCTGCCAGGGTCACAGGCCTGGTTGGCAATGCTCGCTCTACAGAAGAATGTAGGTCTGGCCGACAGCCATGGCTTTCAGCAAAGGGACCACAGGCATTATCTGCCACGATAAAGATTCGATCTCGGATGACAATGTGCCTTCCAGAAACTCCAATGCCTGAATAAGGATGTAACTCTAAGGATCAGTTTAGTTTTACAAAAGAAAATGGATTTCAATCATTTTAGTCTCTTCAGACTGCACAATTATCGAAAAAGCAACAAGTATTCGAACCAATAACAGTTTTTTCATGCTTTTAAAGTAGGTCAATATGTAGTTTGAAATGCATAGTGTACTGACAAATAAAACCTAAATTAAGCTCAACACTTCTTAGCATATGTAGCCTATGGCAAAAATTTGAACATATAAGAATCTAATGTAAGTCCTATTAAACACTATTACATAATCAGGGCCAATCATCGACAATTATGATTTGTTGTATAATGGTGTGGCCCTACTTCAGACCACCAAAGTCCAAGTAAAGCATATGAGGGTGTTGGTCTCGTTAAATGCTAGTACAGAGAAGAGAGAGAGGGTGTATCTTTCATGCCTGACAGAATAAAGGCAGGACACCTGCTCATTTGCCTGTTTTATTAAGTAAAGCAGTAATGGAGCTATTATCTGGCTTGAGGCTTGAGTTCATCTTTCTGTGGTGATGGCAGCAAAAATGTGCAGCCTCTCAAGAGTGGCAAATTTGCATGTGAAAATAAAGCATTCAGGATGTAAGGGGGATTTTCCAATCAAAGTATCAAAAATACACATTTACCCAATAGTATGTGCTTTAGCTGGTGACTGTACTACACATGTGGTCTAGCAACCATTGATGACATCAAAACCGAAAAAGTTGATGATAAAGGCCTAGTTAAAAGGAGGTCAGTTTTGAAGAGTGAAATTTCCTGGTAACTTAGTTTAGCTCACCAAAGCTCCTCCTTCTGCCTCTCAAGATTGGTTTGTTTTGTGCGTTTCACCAATCTCTGCAGGTCTTTTAGTTTTTCATTGGACAATACCACATGCAGTTTAATAAGGAAGCAAGAAAAGGCGTAACTTCCTGTGCTCTGATGATCAGTGGTTATCACAATAACTGGGTCTTAGATTGATATTAGTGAAAGTCTCATAGTATGATCAGGCAATTCATCAAATGGACTTTAGAGATTCTTAGCTAAGATGATGAGTGCTATCTTGGGCATCACAAGTAGATTTGAAAAGAGACCGCGTTGAAATGGTGAGAGATGGGGCCTGAAGTCCGTTAATCATGCATGAGGACAGAATAATTACACAAGCAGGGTGACGCTGACCCTGACAGCTCTAGTTTCTATCTGTAAATAAGCCAAAAGGTTAAAACATCAAATTCACCAACAGCCTGAGAAGGGTCCAAAACATTATGGCATCAGGCTCATAACTCACTAAATTCCAGACAACGTGCATTGGATATTGATATGATTTCAGGGTGGGCCGGGTGTTGATGTTGAGCTAAGAGCTATGCTTAAAGGGATATTTCAGACAAAAAATATTATTTTTGAATAATTGTCAAGAAACAAATTCATTATTATTTAAAATGCCACAAGGGTGAGTTAATGACAGAATTTTTGGGTGAATTACCGCTATAAAAGTAATGTTTTGGGTTCAATACAAGTTAAGCTCATTCAACAATAGGGCTGTCACGATTATTAAATAACTGTCTGATTGCTGTTATTTGATCTAACCACTGTTATTTATTTAAGACAACCGCAATTATTGGGCATTCAAATTCCAATCACATTTTAATGCCCAAACAAGGGAATTTTTAAGTGAAGATACTGTATAAATGCCATGAATAGCATGATTATGGGTCTTTTAGTCGAGCCCAAGCATCAGTGCTGCACCACGGAGGTCATCAAACTTCTGTCCTGAAGAATGCGTGAAGCAGTGTCAGCAGAGGCTTGTGCTAAACTCCTGTGAAAATATAAACGAACAAGTATAAACTTCGACAGTGAACTTTTTTCACTTTAAAAAAAAAACATTTTTGCCATTTATTTTGTGGAATAATGCTGAATACCACAAAATTATTTTGATCCATACCTCCTTTTCTTTATAAAAAAAAAAAAAAAAAAAAAAAAGTTAATGGGGCCAATTTGTTTTTTCTTTTTTTTTCTTTTTTTGAGGGTTTAAAAGTTAGAAATGTGAAGCTTATAACATTATAAAATCACTTTAATTCTGCTGTTAAACTTTTTTTTATTATTTTAGCTGTAAAGTTGTTTAAATCGTCATTTTTGCAGTCATTTTTGGGTTTAATGCATTACCTCGTTCTGGCAACTAAGTTGTAAAATTGGATAGGCTTTAACTTTAAACAGAAAAGGTTTCTGACGGCTTTCTGAGCCGTCAAGCGCCCGATGGAGGAAGAGATTTTTGTGTCTCAAAAGGTAACAGTTTTGCAATTTCAGTTCCTCATACACCACTATTTTATGACATGAGAAAACATGTTAAATAGCACACGAGTCACTGAAGAAAACAAAACTCAAAACTCAAATCAAAGAAAACTCTTTAACCTCATGCCCAGCAGGGCTCTACGGTAACTTTATTCCCAAGGAGTAGATGCGCTCCTAAATGAAAAAATTTAAGAAATTTAGGAGCACAGTGAAAAATGTAATACAGAGTTTATTAACAAAATGTAAATGTAAAAAAGGATGCTATTTCACATGTGCATTTAAAGTATAACTTTTTCATGTATATCAACAAAGTGCAATTCAAAACGAATACAATCTGAAAAACATAAAAAATTGGCTCCGCCCTCCCTCACGCATCTTAGGTTCATTGTTTGACGCTGCGTGTGTAATTGACAGGAACAACAGGTGAGGCTGTAAGTCTGAGCAGACAGTCACAATGAATGTGTGCGCTTTATCATTTAGGCCTATATTATTTTATTTCTTTTTATCGTTATTTTTAAATCTTTTGATTATTCATATCTTAATTTTTTTTGTATATTTTTATAAATAGATTCTGATATGCGATCCAGCTCCCAACGTTCACCTACAAGAGCCGACTCGTTTGCAAACGACCCATAACTATTTAAGATGCGGGTTTCCTGACACAGAAGGACGAGTTGCCCACCGGTTTCTGCCCAGATCATGACTTTGTTTTCGAACTCTAGCCATGGGAACATTTTGAGCCAATTCGCGTTGAATCTGTGTGTTCTACCTCCACTGGCTACAGTGGACGTTGAAGTGACAGCTGGGGTCACGGTTGCATCGCTAACATTGTTCTCAGCATCCCTAATGTTATCCTTCTCAGGTAAACCTTGTGAAGAGACTTCATTAGTTGAGCCCTGTGAACCCCCCTCGCCGGATTCCTCTTTCTGCTAGTTTCTTTTTCGCTTTAAATGCGATGTCTGCACGTTAACTTATAGCCTATACCGGTACTTTTCTCCATTGTTCACATTTCTCTCTCTGACTGGACTGCATCATCACAGAAAACTCTTCTGTGGTTGGCACAAGCCGCTTGTGGAATGTGAGTCTTGTCATTTTTAAACAATTAGCAGCGGGTTGGGGGCGTATTACGTTTGTAATCTTTAATTGCATTCTACTCAAATATTTTTTATAGCAAAACATACATGAATTGAGTTTCCCTAACTTACATTTGATGTGTTCAAGCAACTCCATAGAAACTTGCAGATTGCTGTTAGCTAATAATAATCACATTATATATATATATATATATATATATATATATATATATTTATATTTATTATTTAATTTTTTTAAGATTTAGGACAGTTCTCGGAGAGCGATCTCTGTGTCTGCACGCTCGTGTGCTCACGTGACTGTGCCTCGCCACATCCAGTATATTATACGCTCGCTCCTGTTTGCGAGCTAAATATAATCATGCTCTCTTGTCTCAAAGTGCTCGGTTAGAGGACTTCATGTATACTTTTTGTATATTTTTGTTAAAACTTTTTGTGCTCTCTCTCACTCGTTGTCTGCTAACACTAACGTTATAAATGCAGCACTGGCCTGTTCGGGCAAGTGACAGTTCTTGCAACTGGCCCGAGCCTCTCTCACATGGGCCCCGGGCCATCGGGCAGTCCTTAGGAGCCCTGCTGTGTACTTAACGTCTTTAATTAGGGGAATTAACTTAAATTTCATGGATAACATAATTGAACTGAAAACAATGGAAATAATTGAAACTACTGATTGAAAGTTGTTGATTAGAAGAATAGAAACAATCAATTTTATTTACTGCAAAATATTCAGATATATCCACATAAGTCAAATATCAAATATAAGTCATTTGAGAGTGTAGGGATACCATCTCGATTGCGTTAGCTCAAGTTTTGGTCAAGAAAACGAAGCATCAAGCAGACAGGCACAGTTACAACCTCCGCTAATTCACCTGAATGGATATGCTCCAACTGTGTTTCACATGGGTCAACTTGATGACATCACAGTTCTGGACGCGTTGTGTGTAGCTGAAAATGGCAATTAGAGAAGCCCCCTGCATTTCTTCTTTCTGGGAACATATTCTATTTGCAGTCAATTACAACAGCAATGGTCAAAAGAAGTTTACAAAACAGGCACTGTTTGCAGACATCACTCAACACGAGTGAGAGTTTTAGTTAAATACGCAAGTTCTTCCTGTTTCCTCGTGCGGCTGTAATCTATCGCGAGCGCCAATAATGCGCTTTGATTAATTGCATTAAGATGCCGTTATAGTAATACATTGATACATGATTAAACTTTTACACCAACATCACCCAGGAAAAGAGTTGCAGGTGAGCCAAAACTGGACACACTCCCTTCAATAGACACTCCATGCTAATTCAAACAGCCATGAAACAATAACTAAATTGCTTGGGGTGTTCATGTGGGATTTCCACGTATGATTAAATTACTCAAGCAGCATTATCACAACATCCCTTCTCGTATGAATTTTAATAGCAAGGTTATTCCTTTTATAGTGATGTACAGCTTCTGAAATTTGAATATATGTTGAGATTAATTTGAAGTGCAATTTATGTTTATGCATGTAGTGTATTAGTGTAGGTATTAAGTTAAAATGTTGATTTAGTAATTAGAGAATTTTATTTTTTATTATTAAAGGAACCTGGCGAAAATTAACCATGGTTTTACAATAGTAATATTGTAGTAACCATGACTGCTGTCACCATGGATTTCTGAGCAGAAATCATTGTATTGATACAATTAACCACAGTTTTAGAACAGTAATACTATAGCTTATATATAGGAACCATGATTTTACTATATATTGTAACCATGACAGTACCCATGTTTATATTGTGGTTACTATGATTTTACTAAAAATAACAATTAAACTACGGGTACTATTGTGAAACAATGATTATTATTTAAGGACAAACATGTTGAAGTGTTTACCAAATAGACTATTCTTTGGATTTGGCAGTAATATATTTTTCTAAACAAAGAAAATACCAAACCATTCAAAACCGTGATCCTAAAACCTTGATACAAACCGAACCGTGAGAAATCTGAACCGTTACACCCCTAGTCTGTGCAGGTTTATTAGTTATAAACCTTTAAAAATATAGAGTACTGTGCAAAAGTCTTAGACACATAAGATGTTTCACAAAAGCTTTTGTTTTAAAATGGTTATTTATATCTTCAGCTTTAGTGTGTAAATAGGAAATATAACTGTTAGACTCCCAAACATTACTTTTGCAAAAAGAACAGATTAAAAGAGAACAAGGAGCCCTGCTTATATAAATATATATTTATTTTTTTTATTTATCTGATTGTTTGACAAATTTAAATTATATATATAAATATATAACACCAAATAGACTATTGCATGCATGCATGCTCTCCTTTTGTCATTTTTATCCAGAATGTTTTTTTTGTTTTGTTTTGGAATATAAATGACTATATCTTGTTTGGAAGGAACATAAGCTCTGTAAGAATGAACTCCAGCATGATTGAAGTGGTGAGTGGGAGTTGAGGTTCTCGCCAAGGCCGCGTCTTGATGAGTCCTCCCACAGCTAGAGCACGGATCGTGGGGATTCAAGGATCAACATGCCATTTTCCTACTCCGCACTCATCAGCAGAGCCATGCTTGGAACAATGAGACGGAGGCGGAGGAAAGATGGGACTAAGAGCCTTTAAAAGCTTTGATTAGTCGCTTGACGTTTCCACACAACTCGCTTTCATACTTTCTCCTGCTGAGGACAAACAGTTTAGTGGGTTTTTTCTTCTTCTCTTGCTGTGTATTAAAAAAATGTCATTTTTGTGTTGGGGGCAGTGAAAATTTTGGCAGGGCAAGTTAAAAAAAAAAAAAAAGTTAATTAAAAGCTTAGTCAGGCCAGTCAAAAAAAATCCTTAGCGTTAAGCCCACAGTCTTGTACATTCATCTTTTTGTCTAATTTTGTCAAATACTTATTCTGCTTCAAATCAAAGTGATTCAGCTTGGTTCTGATTGGCTTCTTTCATGGCTTTGAATTGGCTATTATATAGACTTCTATGAAATCCCTATGGGAAAAAAACACATTATGGAATGAAGACAAAGTGAAAAAGTGGGCAGGCACTGCCGCCCTCCATAGATTGCATTGTATTCACCTACAAAGGGATGCTGTTGTTTTAATTGCTCAGAAAAACTTGTTTGTGATTCAGAATCATCTCAAAGGAGGTAGCAGATAACTGCCATTTGTGCAACAAACCGTGGCAGCGCTTGACACCGATTGGTGTTTAGACAGTAGCGGTTTCAAGGTGATAACAGTCTACAATTAGCTAACTCTTGCTTCATTCCACACACAGTCTTCCCTCTCCACGGGCCTGTTTCTTAGTATAATTCTCCAATATGTGCACGCCAAACCTTCAATGATGTGCCTGCCTGGCAACTAAGGCTGAAAACCAATCCCTATGAAAATATTTTTCACACAGTGTGCAATTACGCATATGAATAGAGTAAAATCCAGGTGTTGGTATGCTTAAACTGAAAGCGGGCATTCGTGATGCCTGGAACCAATTTGACTGCGTATGTGGTGAAATGTCCTGTTCCTTCAACACAGGCATCACAGATTCTAGACAGCAAGAGGCTTCAGCTCTGTTTAATGAGGACATTTTTTGCCGTTGCGATTTCAATCTGTCATGTTCACTGAATGACCCGACTCAGAATGGGAAATTCAAGTCATTACGGATCCAGAAATGGACTACTAAAGAGCCCAGTGACATCAGCTCATTGCAGAGGCCTTCTAATAGAGCTTGATTGGCCAAAACACACTGGCACTGAGCTAATAGTAGCACATAAGGGACTGAGAGGGAAGATCAGGCTATGTGCCAGAGGACAGTTAAATGGAGTCAAAGTTACCTGGGTTCTTCTGTACCCATGAAGCCACAGACCTAATGATCCAATTACTGTATTACTCTACTGTCTCAACCATCTGACATGAGAAACTGCCTCAAGCCCTTTGAATGGAGCTGATGTTTAAATGTATCACCTAACCAGAGGTCAATCCTTTCTTACATCTAAGGTAAGATTATAAGTATAAGGTTAAATGGGATCACACAGATAACTTCAATTAGATTAGTTGTACCCCAAACAAGCTCTCTGTGGAAGATGCATTCTTCAAAGCAATGGTAAAGTGTTGTAACGGCTTTTAAGAACAAATTCTCTGAACACTCCTACAATGAGGAAGATCTCAGTGATGTTGCCTGGACCCCACAGAGGGGTAAAAGCAAAGGGATCAAAGCAGCAGTACTAATGTGAATGTGAGCCAATGGTCTTCCCTTGTAGACCTCTATAGAGTTTAATTCTGAAAATGTGACACGCTTAATATTAGAGATTATTATGCTGGGTGATTCATTAAAACACTAATAGAGAGATAATGACAACAAGTTACCAATCTCATTCCCAGACCAGATTGTGAGATTTTATAGAAGATCATTACTTAAACTGACAGTTTTGTCAGTTTCAACTGTTTTAATCACATGCACTTTGCTCATTCAGACCACCTTAAACATCATATGTTTCCACTGATGATGGTCAAGTTCACTAATAAGAGCTGACATTCTGCATATTCCACACAACTTTCTATTTATCTGTTTTATTCATGTTATTTCATCTCATACAGTCTGATTTGACAACATGTCAAATTACACATAAACATGCGTGTGTCATTACTAACTAGACTTCCCAAAGTTATCCAAAAGTCAGTCAGCAAAACAGATGTCCTCTCATGTTTGTGTTTATATTAGAGTCAGCCTAATTACTCATACATTGAATGTCATCCATCAGCCAACAGAGCGGGTTGGCTCACCCATCTGAACTGAAGCAAAGACGGACAGATTCAGAGATAAAATGTACCTTTGACGAGCCGTTCAGTGGTGGACTGTTTATTCTGCTCCTTCCCCGACATCCTTCAGTGTCTCTCGGTGGAATAATCGTAACTCCTCTGTGTAGCTGAACCCAGCTAGTCGCGTTAGCCCGCTAGCTCGGCTAAGCTACTGGCGTTTCAGTTGGCGAGGAAGAAGAGTCCCGACCGCTCCGCTATAAAAGCGGGGAAACCGAGTCTCAGCGCTCGTCTAACGTCGGTATGTTGATATGTACACTCAAACGGTGAGGGGAAGGGGGAGGGGGAGCCCACTGTAGCGGCAGAGTTTTATTTTCTGCCGTGTCTGTCCTTCGGGGTTTGCTCACACAGGCGAACCAGCTGCTGTCAATTTCTCTCAGGGAGGGGAAGCGGGCAGGGTGAGCGCGCGAGGAAATGCGCGAGAGCGAAAGGGCTCTGCGCGAATTGTTGGCTGAGTGGTGTTGCCAGTTTTTGCCACACGGTCGCAAACAGTAAATTTTTATTCCTGGTTGATTCGATTTCAAACGAATAGGTTATGTGTCTTTTTTCCCATTTCCCTACTCTTTTTTTTTTCTTTTTATCTATCCACTGAGTCGTCCCGACTCTATTTTCTCGCGGATAAAATTCTAATCCACAGAGCAAACGGATTTCCTTCAACATGGCGGCTCGTGCTCAGCGCATAGATCTATGGGTAGTGTAGTTTTTGTAAGATGTATGTAATAACACATGATAAAAAATGAACGGATTTAATGAAACAACGTAGAGCTGTAAAATTATTCTAGAGGATAATACAATTTTGATTACATGCATATATTTATATATCCAATAAACTCAGAGAGAGAGAGAGAGAGAGAGAGAGAGAGAGAGAGAGAGAGAGAGACGGGGGAGGAAGTTTATAGGCTACACAGTAGTACAGCATCGTCACCCAGTGGTCAAATGGATAAAATCCATGGGCGTATCAAATTTTAAAGCTGGCTTCAATAAAGCACATAATTTGGTTAGTGAAAAATATTTCAAAATATTCTATATAATATATATTATAGATTATATTTTAAAGTAGTTCTATTAGAGCTTTGTTTAATTTTCAAATTCACTTATAATTTAGATATCAAGTATCAAGCTCTTCAGTGATACTGTAGCAGGGTCACAAAATGTCAGTCCTGGACACAAAACTGTAAAACTTTAAAGTGGTCTAGACCTTATATTTTACTACCCCACACTCAAACATTTTAAGATCTACGCATTTCAATTTCATAACAAAATTCCATCAAACTGAATTGAGTAATCTGAAACAAAATACAATTTTAAAAAAAAAAAAATATTTTCAGTTAGTTAAAATGGTACAGTTTAATTTGATGGAATTTTGTTATGAAATTGAACTGCATAAACCTTAAAAAAAAAAATATTATTTTGAATATATAATTTTTTTGTTGTTGTTGTTGTTAAAATACTATAGGATCAACAACAGAAGGAAGCCTACTCTGTGGAAAGAAAGAAAAAAATCAGTAAAATTTTCTGAAAAAACCTGGCAGCTGTGGTTGCCTGAAATATACCATAAAAATACAATATATATATATATATATATATATATATATATATATATATATATATATATATATATATATAGACATTAATGTGCAAAAGTTTTAGGCACTTGTGAATAATATTGCATAGTGAGGATGTCTTCAAAAATAATGACATAACTAGTTTTCATTTATCACTTAATGTCATAAAAAGTCCAGCAAACATAAAAAAGCTAAATCAATATTCAGTGTGACCAGCTTTGCCTTCAGAACAGCACCAATTCTAGGTACACCTGGACACAGTTTTTCTTAGTTGTTGGCAGATAGGATGTTTCAAGCTTCTTGGAGAATTCCCCACAGTTATTCTGTCTATTTAGGCTGTCTCAGTTGCTTCTGTCTCTTTATGTAATCCCAGACTGACTCTGTGTTCAGTGGGGGGCTTTGTGGGGGCCATGGCATCTGTTGTAGGGCTCCTTGTTCTTCTATTCTAATCTTTTCTTTTTGCAAAAGTAATGTTTGGGAGTCTAACAGTTATATTTCCTATTTACACACTAAAGCTGAAGATATAAATAACCATTTAAAAAAAAAAATGCTTTTGTGAAACACCTTAGGTGTATACCTATATATACTTGATAGATATAAATTATAATAATCACTGAATATGAGTGAGTAGGCCTTCATTACAAATGTTAAATATAAAAGTGCATGATAGTGGTGACTGACTGTAACCATATGGTGCTAACTCTCCAATTGAATATGTTGGCTATATGGATTCTAATGATTCTCCAATCAAGATAATCTATGTAACACATTTTAACCCCTCAAGCAAGATGCAACAGCAGAGGGTGACTTTTTTCTATATATATGTGAAATTATTTTGTTATTTTAAGCATGAACATTCAAACACAAGCAATATCTAAATTAGGCCCATTTCTTTGTTTGCTTTATATAACCATTTCAATCGTCTTCTTTTGAATACTTTTAGCTGTGATCGGAATATGTTGGCAAATAATTTGTTACTGTACTTAAATACAGCTTTTTTATATTTGAACTTTACTTGGGTATAAATATTTCTTTGGACTTTTACTTTCACTTCACTACGTTTTAAAGAGAAAGTTGATACGTTTACGCCGATAAATTTATCCAGACGCTTTCGTTACTTTTGCGACTGGACACCGTAAAATTCTAATAATAATAATAACAACAGCTGTATGTGCAAAAATGTATGCAGAGTGATGTGTGATTCGTCGAAAGGATCATTTGAGTCGAATCTTTTACCTTTGATTCATTTGAGCTGAACAAAACGATTCAAAAAGCGGTCTGAATGATTCATTTTGCGAATTACAAATCTGAATCAAAATCACAAACGAAGCGCGCGCCAGATTACGTGTTCCGTCGTCTGTCTCCATGGGGGGGAAGACATGAAACTGCTCATGTTAGATTATTTATTTATTGATTAATTAGTTTGATAAGTTTAGGCTTAAACATTATAAAAGCTGTTAAATAATGAAGTTATGTGCGCCTTTCCAGGAGACCTGATCTATTAAGTGAATCACATGCGTTTACATTTTATGTTTAAACAAAGTATTATGTGTATGAATAATTACCAGCGCTCATGAAAATGTCCAACAATATTTATTTTAATATTTGATGAAGATGTGAATGGTCTTTGCCTAAGCAAAACTAGTTTTCTGGTGGTTGCTAAACTGTTATATTTGCTTTATAGCACATGTGCTCACTAGGGTTTTCTGGATGGTTGCTAGGGCACGCTATGCAGTTGTCAAGGCGATCTCTGCTGTATTTTGGCGCATTGCTACAGTATGTGGTTGCCAGGTTGTTATACTATACTGTTGCTAAGTTGTTTTCTGTTTTTTGCACACTGATCTGCAGTTGACAGAATGTTCTATGTGGTTGTCAGGTTGTTGCTATGCTGTTGTTAAATTGTTTTAACTGTGTTTCAGCACATTGCAGTTGCCATGGTGGGTTGTTGCTTATTGGCCCAAATGAAAAGAACCCATCCCACAAGTCTCTGTTCTGGTCACTATATGACTCAACTCCCTCCTTCAATGTTCCCATTTTTATTGACTGTGGTGTGCATTTACACTCATCCCATAAATATGATCATTTTGATGTGACTTGAATGTGCCATTAAAGGGATAGTTCATTTAATCTCTCATTAATCTCACCCTCATTCAATCCAAGATGTGTGTGACATTAAATTTGTTTCTGCAGAACACAAACATAAAAAGATTTTCAGGGGAATATCGCTGTTATGTAAGTCAATTCAATGTAAGTGCATTGTGGCCAGATCTTTGAAGCTCAAAAAAGCACATAAATGCAGCATAAGAGTAATCCATAAGACTCCAGTGGTTTCAACAATGTCTTCTGAACGGATCCAATTGGTTTTGGGTGAGAATAGACGAAAATATAACTCTTTTTTTTTTACTATAAACCTTGACATTAACAGTCTTCTTGGCGATCAGGATTTCAAGCTAGATTGCACTTCCTATAGTGCCATTCTGCGTCAAGCACTAGAAAGTGAAATCAAGCTTGAAATTATCAGGCCTAGAGATTGTAGTGGCAAGATATTCAATGAAAACGGGTTACAATTTGGTTTGTTCTCACCCAAAATCAACTGAATCGCTTCAGAGGACATGGATTTAACCACTGTAGTAGTATGGATAACTTTATGCTCCCTTAATGTGCTTTTTGTAGCTTGAAATATCTGGCCACCATTTACTTGCATTGAATTGACTTATAGAGTAAAAATATGTGTTCTGCAGATGAAAGAAAGCCATACATCTCTGGGATGCATGAGGGTGAGTAAATCATGAGCACCACCAATAAAATAAGTTGCCATGGGTTTAATGAACTGTTCAATGATGTATGCAGTTTACTTGTACTTTTCATACTTATGTACATTTAATATCAGTTACTTATACCGAAGTTTGCTCATGAGCTACTTTAACTTTTACTTGAGTCAATTTCTACGAAGGGATCTTTACTTTTACTCCAGTATGACAAATGGATACTTTATCCCACACTGTATGTTGGCTATTTTGAGTTCTATAGTAACACAAAACAACTAACTGGATGGGAAAGGTGTGAGAATCTTAAATTGGACATAGATCGCTACTTTATGCTATAAAACTGCCAGACATTTCTTATTTATTTCATATTTGGGTAACACTTCATAAGAATTTATATGATTACCGTGACCGTCACCTAATTATCTTTGATTAACAAATCATTATTGCACTTTTGAATAGAAATGACATGCGTTTTTATTCATATATTTATATTTCCATGTATAAACTATTCATATTTGATTGAATTTACTGATCTTTTAGGTATTGGGATTTTATGTTCTTTAACTTGGATACTGTTTTGTTGATTTACAAAGAATTTATAACTCATACGATTTTTGGAAGTTTCTGTATAAAGTATGAAGTATTGAAGGAATATTTTCATTTCAAGTTAAATAAAATATTAAATCAAATGAATGAATGCACTTATTTTAAAAAGAAATCTTGCCGTAGTAGGGAGGGTTTGCCCATAACATCTACCAGGGTTCACTGTGTCTCTATTTGGCGCGAGACAAGAATGGTTCTAGAGACCGGTTCTCAAAACTATTTGTCCGTATTAGATATACCCCCCTTCTCAACACACCAGACAGAGAGTTCAGTGCGAGTTGCTGGTCTCCTATATCCTTCGCAAGTGTCTTTTCGTTTATTTGGTCACTGAGGACCAGTGAAGCCGGACTCAGAAAGGTCGAAAGCACAATGACGTTCAATGTCCACTTCAGAGGCTCGGAAGGTTTTTTCCCTCTCAAAATATCGATACCGTGATGTTCACGACACATGGAGCCGAACTGGTTTTGGGTTCCACAGAGAGCGAAATCGCCTTTCTCAATGGAACAACTGAGTTTTCTCTCCAGTGTCAGAACCACAGCGGATCCCAAAAGTAATGAATCGTGTGGAGAGCAGCATACTCTGGACTTGGACTTGACTAAGACAGTCATCATTGGGATCATGCTCAGCACCATCACCGCGGTCACTGTAATGGGAAACACTTTGGTCGTGATTGCGGTGTGTGTCGTGAAAAAACTAAGACAGCCGTCAAACTATCTACTAGTTTCTCTTGCCATAGCGGATCTGTCTGTGGCAGTGGTGGTGATGCCCTTTGTCATAGTGACTGACCTGACTGGAGGCGTTTGGCTGTTCGGGGAGATTTTCTGCAACATCTTTATTGGGATGGATGTCATGTGCTGCACGGCATCAATTATGACATTATGTGTGATCAGTGTGGATAGGTAAGTTAATATAGTGTTGCCAACATTGTTAATCTGATTGAAATTTACATGGTGACCATATATATATACAGTACATCCATAACAGATGTATAGCCTAACCATTTTCTACCACACTGAATTGAGTATTTAGTCTTTAAACAAAATTACATTTACATTTTATTAATTACATTTTGTTACACATTACTCAGTTCAGTTCAGTTTGATACAATTGAAATTAGTAAATATTAAAAAATACTCTTGGGTGATTCTCACAAAACCTGTATTTGTATAAAACCTATATTTTCTCCAAAATCAAAGGAAACAAATGAAATTACAGCCTGTTTTGCACAAAAGGAAATCTCTTGTAGGTTTAGGGCCATTAAGATGTATTTATTTATTATTTGCACGGTGACATCATTTTTTATATATTTCAATTATGAAGTAGTTATACATTATAGCTACATCCAGTATACATGCCTTTCATTTTAGCTGATTTTAATAATAATACAAAATAACAACATCATCTTTCTTAATACAGTAAAACTGCCCGGATGGGTTACAGTAATGAGAATTGGGGGAAAATGTGCTTAAGTGTTCAGAAAATAATGTCAAAATGCAAAATGTCCTACATGAAGGCCTAATTAGTTTTTTATTTTCTATTTTTCATTGATTTGTCTTTAAATATGACCAGGACAATTAATTGATGCAATTTTATATAATTACAGTACAGCACCCCTTTATAATGACACTTTATAATAACTTACATTAGTGACATTAACAACAATTTATCATTTTATAATTCTTGACAGATCTTTATTTGCTTTGAATTGTTTGAAATATACTGGAAACTGTACTTTATCTTCGTTTTTCCCCCTTTGGGAAATAATGGTGAAAATAGCTTTTTTGTATAGACTTCATGGGTAGGGTAGGTGTCTATAAGGAACTTAACTTTAAAAAATAACCCTGTGAGAAGGATTCACTGCCCCAGTATTATTGGGACAACTTGCCCCAATCAGACATTCATGAAAAAATTCTTATCCTATGAACACACTTCAACCTTTCAATGCAAATCTATTGAACCTGACCTTAATGTGTGTGTGTGTGTGTGTGTGTGTGGTTTTATGGTGTTTGTCGTTATGGTGTTTTATTGTGCAATTTTTGTTTGTAGAGTAAAATGCCTCAATGTCCTTTAAAACTATTTTGAACTGGGTGGTTCGAATCCAACAAACAAACCCAGATCATGCATCTGGCTTTCTGACTCAAAATCTAATAGGCCTAATTATCGAGATTATAAGAGCGATCAATGTTCATCAATGAGCAACATATAATATATATATATATATATATATATATATATATATATATATATATATATATGAAAGATATCCAAAAAAGAAAAGGAAAAATATTCCTCAGCCTCATTACAACAGCCATTAAACTTAAGTAACCCTAAATAAATAAACAGAACATTAAAAATGCTTCCATGCCATTTGAAACCCTGAATTAAGATGCCTCCTTGTGTGCGTGCGATTTTGAAGGTGCTCTTTGCTAAAGTTCTGAGTACTACGTGTTGAAACACCCTGCTTGGCCATATCATTTGAATAAATGTAGTCCCTTTCTCACGTCTCAATGATGAACAATCCGGCAACAAGGTTTTTAGATTTGTAAATTCAAATACATAGCATAACCTTTGCCCAGTGGTGTCTCTTAAATAATTGATTAGTTAACCTAATATTTGTTCCTACATAATAAATGAATATTTTAGAGAGGCCAGTACATCCTAAGGAGTATGAAATGTTTCATCCCCATTTAGCAAATTATAGCCTACTAAAATGTTAAACCCTGTAACACTGTGAAAAGTGGCTGATAATGACTACTTATTTAGTTTTAAGAAGATATTAAAGGGATAATTCTGTCAATATTCACTCGCCGGCAATGGAGATGTTGGCCCCCATTCAATTTCTTTGTATGGAGGAAAGATTCAATGAAAGTAAATGTTGACTGGGTTTAACAAACTGAAATAAAAATAGTAATGTTTATAATGTTTTATTTTTCTTCCCTACAGTATCCCTTTGACTGTGTGTGTTTAGCATCTGCAATAGATTAAACAGAAATATGAACTGTTTTTCTCTATCATAATTCAGACTTTGTCTTGCAGCTATAAGGATTGGATAACTTTATTAACCTTTAAGGTTAGACATTGAATGGAACATTTTGAAAAGTGCTTGAGATAAATAATTCAGGTATCATAGATGGCTGTAGAAATATTGCATTGTAAAGAGATTTTCAGCAGTCTATCCAGCTGTAGGCCAAGTCTTCATTTCAAAATCAACGTTTAATGCTTCATTTTAAAGATAGACAATCAAATAGCCAAGCACAACTATATGCCTGCACCTCAGGTCATTTCTGTATTGTTTGATTGATTAAAAAAGTAAATGAAACTGAATTGGATTATCAACCCAATCCAACTATATCAAACCAAATGGCGTTTTTTAAAAAAAATCTAAATATGGGGATTTTTGCCACATTTCTTTTATTGATAGATACAACAGTAGGCTATACTGTAAAAAGTTGTAAACTGCAATTGTTACCTTAAGGAGCTATTTCTACCTGATCTAACCCTTATAATTAGTTTTGATGGCGTATCTTAATGTATACAGGTTGAGTCTGTGATGTTAAATAATAAAAGCCAGTTAATTTAGATGTTACAACATGAAGCACATTTTTTAGGTTGACAATTTTGTTTCAGTGTATAGAGAGAGAGAGAGAGAGAGACCGGAAATGAAGAGGAAAGAGAGCGGGGTGGGATGGGAACATGACCCAAGCCATACACTTTTCAAATTTTAAAATTTAGGGGATCACTGTGGTTCCTCTGCAAGAACACCTGTGTGAACTGGAGGGAAATTGACTTTTACGATACACTAAAAATGCCCTAAAAAGGGAAAATGCAGTTAAAATGAATTGCAAAAATTGTGAAATGCAAAAAAAGTATAGTTTGTTCTGTGAAAGAGTCTAGCATGTTTGCAGGTGCCACTTGTTTTGATATTTTTGATACCTAATGCAATTTTATGGATGACGGTAGGAACTGTATGATATTTAAAAGGGTGTAATGGCACACTTTAGAGTCCTTTATAACACTGCTTTTTTCTATACAGACTATACAGTATGGATATATTTTCGCAAATGCTAGTGAAAGGGGAAAATACACATATTACTGTAGATCCCAGGTGAAGATGCTAATTTATTTCAGGTGGATAAGACCTCTTCATAAAACTATTCAAAACAGGGGCCTGAACTTCAGTAGATGATGCTGAAATGAAAGGACAATTCTCTAATAAATTCCACACAGAATATTTGTTCCTCCCTTTGTATCCAGTACTGATGTTCTCTCATTAATTAGATGATATTGATATTAACCATCAGTTTAAGAGCGCATTTCATTACACATAATTGAACACAGAGACAAATTACTGCCCTATAACGATCCTAGCATAGCAAGAACTTCAACTTTGCTTTGATCCATGTTTTTGCTTTTGTCTGAAAAGCCATGCCACTTAAACCCTCGCTACCACACAATGCAGCTATTGCAGCTTTGGACATTGATACTGATGCTGCCGTGACTTTAAATATAGCAATAACTACACGGATCGACAGTTACAGTAAGGCCTATGTTTGCTGATCACATTCAGAAATGAAATGTATGCATTCATCAGTGCGGTCGAATGAATGCAAGCTTGTTAAGTGTCTGTTTAGTATTAGCTCATTCTAATTGGTGCACTGTTCCTAATGTGGGCTTAGATTAATTCAAGGTTCTTCAAAGTGCTTTTCATCTGAAGTGAATGCTAAATATTTACTTGCATGCAAAAATGCTTACATTCAAGACATCTCAGCATTTATAACTAGCCTGTCCTTGCAGTCCCTTTTTCATCCTCTTGCATTTTCCAACTAATTTATAGTCACAGTTAACAGTTTATCCAAGGATAGTAAGATGGACAGTGCATGTACAAAGTACCTTCATTTAATTGAACTGCCACAGACAACAGCTGTTTAATCATAAGAAGAGCACCAGTCCACATTGTTCCATCCCACTTATTAACTGTTGTGTTCTGTGTTAACTGTTCTGGATACAGTTATCATTTCCTGTCTGAACTGGAGTGTAGACAGTACTCAACATCAAAAGATGCCCAGACTACAGATTTATTTTTGCAGATGACAATGTATTATAGTAAGAAGGGGCTTTTAAACATCTGAAAATTATAACAAGCACCATTATTACTATTTTTCATACTTAGGGTTAAGGATTTGAACAAACCTGAATGAAGTATTGAACTTCAGAACCTAAATTAAGACACATGCATGAATAAAACCTAAAATTGTGCATGGGGAGATGTGTGCTATTAGTTTTCTAAGCAATCACACTTAACACTTAACAAAAACTCACATTAAAGGAGGAAGCAGAGGAATATTTAAGGATCACAATATCATGAAGATGTGGGGGTGGGCTCATTTGGCTTAAGCCAGTAAGCAACCACCCATAACATCCTTGCGAATAAAGTGCCTACCTGTAGGAACGCCCTGGTAATTACCCCATAATACCCTAGTGGTGGATTTTTTTTTTGCAATGCTCACATATTTTTATAGAAAACATTAAAATATAGATATTTCATTACTTTTGTTACCTCCAAATGCATACATTGGGTAAATGGTCAATTCCTAAATGTCCAATTCATTTTAAACTCCAGTTGAAAAAAAACAACAACCCTGAATTAAGACCAAGAAAGCACATTAGCAACTAATGTGAAATGGTTTCATGGTCCAGCGATTTATTGGGAGTTTCTGTGTATATCTACAAAAGGTTTTAACTACCTTAAATGCCCAGTCCAATGAGTGTCACTAAGCCCTTTCCTGATTAGCAGCATTCTCATGCATGAAATGAAAGGTTTTATTTTTAGAGGTAGGCAGGGGAATAAAGACTATCTGCTTTCTTAGGTAAAAAAGAGAAGTGAACTTATCAAATAGTCCATTCAAAATTCAAATCCATAGAACCTGCTAGTTAGTACAAGACTCATTGTAATGCCCGCTACAATGAATTTCAGTTTGTTTTTACATTTGCTTTATACCATATTTGGCTAATTCAGGGCATTATATAAAGTGAATGACAAATACAGCTACACTGGAACACAGTTGCATGCTGCTTTCTGAATGTTCATGTACTCCAGACATATTGTATGCAAATCAGGAAGTAATCGCATTCATGCAAAGTATGGTGAGCATGATTAGGAGGTTGCATTTTCTATCTAAGACTACATTTTTTCTTCACTGATGTTAGGTTTAGAGTTGAGGTTCAAATTACAGGATAAAATATTAATTCCTGTTGAATGTATTGCATCATTTCCAACTAAAAATACAACTTACTTTTGGTGCCACACTGTGGACATTTCACCTTGAAACTGGAGCTCACACACGCCAATTCGTCCATCAACACTTCCAGTTTTGGGCACTGGGGGCACTGTTTAGAATTTCGGTAAGCACTGACCAATTTTAGTTTAGTCAATTAAAGTTTTTGGCTACTCTACCCACCTTTGGATCAGTCAGCTATTTTCCACCTGCTGTCGGCATGTATAGAACAAGGAAAGTACAGCTGAAGTTGTGAATGTGATCTGTGACAATTCAACACAGTGGCAGAAAAAATTGACTAGTTGGTACAACCCCAGGTCCTTAACTGCCAGGCCATGGCTCAGAATAATGTGATTTAATACAAAGAAAGTGAAGGGTTACCAGGAGCCGTCAAGCTCAAAATAATGATCGTAGATTCATTATTAAAAAATAAAAAGATTATAGAATTTTCATGTTTGTTGAGCTATACCTTTAACAGCTTACTGTGAACCAAATAAAATGCAGTTAAAATGAATCCCATATTAATTCATGTCCAAATATCTTATGGGTAAAAACATATCTTCTGTTTTATCTTCTGAGATGCCAAATATTCAACTGTGAACACAAAGTCTTCTCTCAGGGTGTTGGGGAAATTCAGGTCAGTGGAATTTCTTGGGTCTGGTGCTTTTGAGGTATGTTGAGCCAAATATGGCAAATTATGGGCAGATGATAAATCTTTGGGTTCATTTGTTTTGAGGAATGAAGCTTCTTTATCATAAAACATCCCATGTGACGCTATCTTTCCTGCTGACAAAATAAACATATAAACACGGAGACAGTCTGCAACAGCGTATGCCATTGGGGTAGCGCACGTTGATGGAATAACTGTCCGCAAGCTGGTCTTTCTAGCAAGGTTATTAACCGTGTACCTTTTCTACCCTCTGTTTCCACAGATACCTTGGAATCACTCGACCTTTGACTTACCCCGCAAGACAGAATGGACAACTGATGGCAAAGATGATTGTCGGTGTCTGGTTGGTGTCGGCATCTATCACCCTGCCCCCGTTCTGTGGCTGGGCTCAAAACATCAATACTGCAGGAGTTTGTCTGATAAGCCAAGATGTGGGCTACACCCTCTACTCCACAGCTGTGGCCTTCTACATCCCAATGGTGGTCATGCTTTTCATGTATTACAAGATCTTCAAGGCTGCCCGCAAAAGTGGGGCCAAACACCACTTCATTGAACCTCCCCCAATTCAGTTGACGTGTCCCGAGCCAACGTTAGCCACCGTGGAGGGTGTTTACATGCATGGGTTGAAGAACCCCTCAGAAACGGAGGAGTTCTCCACCTTGTCCTGCCTGTTGAACCGTGAACGTCGTAGCGCCTCCATTTTCAGACGTGAGCAGAAGGCAGCCACCACCCTTGGGGTGATCATGGGAGTTTTTACATTCTGCTGGTTGCCCTTTTTCCTCTTCACCACAGCACGGCCATTCATATGTGGGATGCTCGGCAATTGCGCCCCCGTTTGGTTGGAGCGGGTACTGTTGTGGCTGGGCTACACCAACTCGCTCATGAACCCTTTCATCTACGCTTTCTTCAACCGAGATCTGCGCTGTACTTATAAAGACTTGCTTCGCTGTCGTTACCGAAACATCAACCGTCGACTCTCGGCTATGGGAGTGCATGAGGCTCTAAAATTCTGATCAAGAACAGTCACAGTCTGTTTATATTTTGGGATGCTGCAAGATATATCCTCTTGACACTACAAGAAGCTAAGTAACACAGTTTGTAGAGTATAATCACAATACTTGGTGTCTTGTTCCATCAGGCCCTTTCACATGACTTCAGCATTTCCACCGATCAAGCAGTGTAGAGCATTACTCAAGATCAAACAGTGTTAACTTTGACCCTATTTGCTGCTGACCTATTGAAGCATAGCCAGTGATTGCCATACAGTTTGCATGACGTATGCAATATCTGTCAAAGAAATTGTACACTGACATCATTCAGACAGAGGTGTGCACCAAAAGCTTGAATGTGTAAGCTCCCTTAAACCCAAGGTTTTGACACACACGGTAAGCATATAGTCGATCTCTCAGCCTTTTTAAAGTACACTCCATTTGACTGTGCACACACACATAGGTGGTTGGTGCATGCACGCTATGATTACTATGAGATAGTGGATTATTTCTCTTTAGGGATTTAGTCCCATAAAGATATAGTCCTTCAGACTTGTGTTATACAGATGCAGGTTTATCCTGATCTCTTCACACATGTTGTTTCCATGTTTGTCTTCTCGATGATTACATCTTCTTCTTGCACTTCTTTGTGACTCAATTGTGAGTGTTGCCAGCTTGTGGACCCACTAATTAGTGCAAATAATTACAGGCGCATATGCATACTGCTTGCGTGTACGCACCTTTAGAAAAATTGGTCTGCATGGTCTACAAACTGTCTACAAACTGTGTTCCAGTGTAGCTGTTTGTGATTAGATTTGTATGATGCCCTGTAATAGCCAAATATGGTAATAATCTTATGTGAAAATAAAGTGAAAATCTATTTCATTGTAGTGGGCATTTCAAAGAGACTTAAGCTAACTAGCAGGTTCTATGGATTTGAATTTTGAATGTTACCTTTAGTAACATTTGGACCACATCTGCTTTCGGTGAGCATGTCTCTTTAAGTGATAAAGACAGCTGGATTTTGCCCTACGATAACAGAAATCGTTTATGATTCACAAAATTGGTCTCAGATGGCAAAATCCTGACTAGTCCATGTAAACCTGGCTGACTTTAAATTCACCAAGAGCATCCCAAGGCAGCAAAGTTTCACAAACCCACATCCATTTTTCTATGGTGTATCAAAGTAAACGCCAGGACTGCTTTCTGTTCTAAGCTCAAATAAATGTTTTCACTGTTTACTGTGTATTTTTTCCCACTTTTTTGCTACTGAAAAACCTTGTAAAACCAGCCTTCTGTGATGCTATCTGCAACACTTTTCATGTGGTAGTCAAAGCGGTGAGTGAATGCTGTGTTAAAGCCCTGATACAAGTAATATAAAAAGGGCCTTTTAGCACAGCAAGATACCTACCTATTGTGCTACAACAGACTGAACAGAGCCTTGAATTTTACTCAAGATTACAATAGCTTGATTTATCTGGCCTTTTTTAGCCATTCATTTTGTTGCTGTAAGAATACAGTTTTGAATTCATGAATCCAAATGAATTCATAAAATATCCTGAACAAATGAATTAGCAAAAACAAGATGATGGAGTACCATTGCTAATGTTTATTAAAAATATGATGCTTTGGTTCACATACACAGTTAAGTTTGGAAATTAAATATGTAGATATGATTGTCCTTTTTTCTGTAGCTACATCTTTACCAATGTATAAATATGTTGTTTGTGGTTTAGTACATGTTTTGTAAAATTATTTTATAGAAAGAATGTACTTTAGATCGCTAAATTGAAATAAATTATATTGTGATTAGAAATTAAAATAAATATATTTTTAGTTCATAATTTGACTATTTGCGTTTTGGTGTGCATGCCTTAGCTGTCTAAATTCCCATGTTTTCTTAATAAATATTACTCTAATGAATATTCCATTGCACATGAATTTCATTTGCATTCTCTTTGAAGCCCAAGTGTCTGCATTACATGTTTAACATTTGATATGGGTTATGAAAATTAGAAGCTTTAATATAATTATATTTACTGCACCACTCTGATCAAGTCAGTATTTTAAAACTTATCCAAATCTTTAAGGGTAGAAACAAGGTGGACTGATATCCAAAATGCATATATTGATTTGAAACCTAATGATTAATCAGAGCATGATCCTTTAATTAACAACCAAATGTACTTTATATACAAAGCCACTATCTGTCATACAGAAAAAAAGTCAATTTTTAATTCAAATCAAATCAAATCAAATCACTTTATTGTCACACTACTGTGTACACAAGTGCAACAGTAGGTGAAATTCTTGTGTGCAGTTCCGAGCAACATTGCATTAATGACAGTGACGAGACATAAACCACTTTACAATAAACAACATATTACACAAAACAATTTACATAACAAATGTACACATACTTACACAACAATTAACATATCAAATGTACACAATACACAATGTAGAATACACATACACTATGTAATGGTATAAATATATATATATATATATATATATATATATATATACACATTAACTGAATGGGAGTGAGAATATATAGACAGAGTGATGATTAATGATTAATAAAGTGCAGTGCTGATTGATGATCGTGAGAGATCATGTGTTCAAAAGTCTTATTGCTGTTAATTAGTCTGGTTTATTTGTGCTGGGTTAACACCAGGGTAGAAAACAAGTTTTAACATAATAATAGCACACCATTGTGGCTTTTTTTATTATTATTTTTTAACACCATGATACACCCTTATTTGTCCTGATGATTGCAATGGGTTGCTGTTAGGCTATTGATGAACTATACTGTAAATCAGTGGTGGCCTGTGCGTTTTACATCTAGGTCTTCAGTGCGTTTCATGCCATTAACCCTCTGGGGTCGACAGACACGCCGGCGCATCCTGCTGGATTTTTCCGGTCATTACAGCGGAAACAACATAAAATTCTCTGTCATTTTTGGGCATACAGATAAGTGTAAGACATCACTAGAGAATATAAAGGGTCTACTTTTTTAATGTACACTCACAATAACAACAAAACCTTGTGCTTTATTCAAATTAAGAAAATAAAAAGCAGTCTCTGAGTTCACAAGCATATATTTGAAACATGTCAAAAAATTAACTGAAACTCCGTGAATACTTATCACACAAACATGAAAAATATGTCTAAAGAAAGCTTAAAATTTCTACTTTTAAATAAAACAATTCAAATTTAAAACAAATATTCTCCTACAATGTAATCTGTATGAAACAAAGTGATGTACAGTTTTTACTGGCTCTGTTAATTATCTCTAATGTGATCACACTCACGGGCAGATCACAATGCAAATGGTAAACACCCCCAACAGTGCCTTAAAAACATCAAGTTCATTCACTTTCTGCAGGTTTGAAAGACAGCATGATACACAAGTGAGAAAACTCCTGGATAGTGATGAAGAGTTACAATTTTCCTCAGAAGAAGAGCTCCGATGATCGTTTGTATTTTGAAGAGAGACTTGATTCAGCCGAGGATACAATTTCGGATGAGTAAGTAATTTCGTTTTCATTAGTTGACATGTTATTTTAATATTATAAACATGTACATATTTTACTAGTGGGACTGTTTCCAGACTTGCCAGCCAGGATTCAGAGTATTGACATTTGAAATATGTCCTAATAAGCAAGTTTTAGTTACATTTAAATGCTGTTTCGGCTAAAGCAGGTATTTAAATTGTATGCTGTATGATATAAATATGATATAAAAATAATATGAATGTTTAGATTATATTTTTAACTAGTGTTAATGCTGCCTCATTATCATCAACAAAGCTTGTGCTTGCAAATATATGTTCCGGTTAAATGAGTTAAATGCACTTTAAATATGCCCATATTAGAAAATCAGCATATTATAATGATTTCTGAAGGATCATGTGACACAGAAGACTGCAGTAATGATCACAAATATATTTTACAATATATTCAAATAGAAAACTGTTCTTTTAAATTGTAAAAATAGTTCAAAATGTCACTGTTTTTACTGTATTTTGGATCAAATAAATGCAGTCTTGGTAAGCAGAAGAGACTTCTTTTAAACAGTAGTATAGGTCTAAAATTAAGTAGAGTCTTTATGTAAAGAAAATGTAGAGTCAGATTAATTATTTTAACTTAAAACTTGATTTTGATCATTAAGTGTCCTCACATTCATTCTCTGTCTGTCACATTCCTCATTGATAGGCCCAGTGGAGGGATCTTTTGTCTCCTCGGGTGTGAATTACAATCAATATTCATTTTAGTTCACGCCTCCTCGCATATGACCTTTCTAACACTAAAAGTGTCTTACAAAAGTTCAATTACTATATTGTTTTGTATGAATGAGTGATCAGGATTTTTTTCACATCATTTTGTAGCAAAAACTCTAGGCTACAAGATTCTCAAAAGTCTTGTGGACAAATGTTTATCAAATCGAATCAAATCAAATCACTTTATTGTCACACTACCATGTACACAAGTGCCGAGACATATACCAATTACAATAAACAACACAATTTACATATCAAATGTACACATACTTACACAACACAATGACAATATACAATGTACAGTAAACAATACACACAATATAGAATACACATACAATAATAAAAAAAAAAATACAAATATATATATATAGCCTAAATATATATATATATATATATATATATATATATATATAGCCTAAATATATATATATATATATATATATATATATATATATATATATATATATATATATAAATATAAGAGGCGCTGGTGAGCCTTCTTCACAATGGCCTCAGTGTGGACGGACCATGTGAGTTCCTCAGTAATGTGGACACTGAGGAACTTGAAGCTGCTGACTTTGTCCACTGGTGCTCCATTAATGGTGATGGGGCTGTGTTCTCTGTATTTCTTCCTGAAGTCCACTACAAGCTCCTTGGTTTTACTGACATTGAGGGAGAGGTTGTGATCCTGACACCAGCATGTCAGAGTGTGCACCTCCTCTCTGTAGGCTCTTTCATCATTGTCAGTGATCAGACCTACCACCGTCGTATCGTCAGCAAACTTAATGATGGCATTGGAGCTGTGTCGCCACACAGTCATGTGTGTAAAGGGAATACAGGAGTGGGCTGACAACACAGCCCTGCACGGCTCCAGTGTTGAGGGTCAGTGATGAGATGTTGCTGCCCATTCTAACCACCTGACGTCTGCCTGACAGGAAGTCCAGGATCCAGCTGCACAGCGAGCTGTTTAAGCCCAGAGTTTCACATCAAGCTTGGAGGGCACTATGATGTTGAATGCTGAGCTGTAGTCTACAAACAGCATTCTCACATATGTGTTCCTTTTTTCCAGATGGGAAAGAGCAGTGTGTATTGTAGATGCAATGGCATCATCAGTGGTGGGCAGCACAGAGCAGATGTGATCTCTGATTAGCCTCTCAAAGTATTTGATGATGATGGGGGTCAAGTGCAACAGGACGCCATTCATTTAAGCAAGTGAATTTTGATTGCGAGGATAATGTTGGAAGTTTTGAAGCATGTGGGGACTACAGACAAGGAGAGGGACAGGTTGAAAATGTCCATAAAAACACCAGCCACGCAAACTCTGATGACGCGGCCCGGAATGCCGTCTGGACCCGCAGCTTTATGGATGTTCACCCGTCGGAAGGATCGGGTTATATCCACAACAGAGACGGAGAGTGAACCATCATCTGTAGTATCGGCCGCGAGTGCTCTCTCCGTGAGGGCGGTGTTATTGTCCTCGAAATGAGCATAAAATGTATTAAGCTCATCCAGGAGAGAGGCAGCGGTGTTCACGGCAGAGTTTTATTCCCTTTGTAGACCATGATGATGTTAATTCCCTGCCACATACTTCTAGAGTCGGTGGTGTTGAACTGTCCTTCAATTTTGTGCCTGTACTGGCGTTTGGCTTCTCTGATAGAGTTACGGAGGGCATAACTGGCTTGTTTATGCTCCTCCGCGTTCCCGGAATTAAAAGCGGAGGTCCACGCATTAAGTGCTGAGCTAACATCGCCGTTAACCCATGGTTTCTGGTTGGGGTAGATCTGTATTTTTTTGGTTGGAACAACATCCTCTACGCACTTCCTGATGAAACACGTTATGCTATCAACGTAAACCTTGATGTCGTCATGAGGCGGACCGGAACATCTCCCAAACAGTCTTGTAGCATAGAGTCTGATTGTCTCACCAGCACTGGATCTTTCTGAGGGTGGGTGCTTCCCATTTCTGTTTCTGAATGTAAGTGGGCAGAAGCAGAACGGAAGAGTGGTCTGATTTGCCAAATGGTGGATGGGGGAGGGATTTGTAGCCATCCCGGAAAGGAGAATAGCAATGGTCCAAAACCCAGTCCCCTTGTGTGTTGAAGCTGATGTGTTGGTGGTATTTTGGTGCAATTGTTTTAAAATGGGCTTTGTTAAAGTCCCTGGTAACGCCGGCTCTTTTTCCCCTTTTCCTTCTGCGTTTTCGCGGCCAGTCAGCCCAGACAAAAGGCTCTGCTGGCATGTTTGTAAATAGCGGGTCGCATTGAGGAATTTGAAGTCCGGTTTTCCATATGTAATTGCAGAATCAATGTCCAAAAGCATTTGTCTGTCATATACAAGGCAGACAACATCCAAGACAAAAAAACTGTAAACAAAACAAACAATAAACTGCAGTGTTGTGTCGGAGCTCGCAACGTAGCAGCCATACTCGCCGCCATCTTGAGTCCTATTATGTGTTATGTGGCCTTATTTCAATGACTTAAAAATTTCTGTTTTTTCAAAAACCATGCATAAACGTTTATTTTCAAAAAAATACAAACATGCACACACATGTTGCTCACATATTATTGTAGCCCAGTTTGTGCTGAATACAGTGTTATCAGAATTTAGCCATTAATGTGTTTTTAAGCAACTGAAAAAAGCACAAATGTCAAGGCATGTCAAAACCTTTCCAGGGCCCAAAACACCCTCAGACCCCAGAGGGTTAAGAAAACACTGTTTCACAATTAATAAGATATTCTATGCCTATGAACATCATACATTACATCACAGCCAACTAATAACACCAATTGACATTTTAAAAAATGTGTCCACCAAGCCAAAACTTGGATCTCCACTGAATGCTCAAGGTAAGCCTAATTTTAATTTAAGCATGATTGTTTTGTGAAACGTCTCCCAAACTGACTTTCAAAAATCATAATTTGTCATATGAATCTACAAAGGAGGACTATAATACCTGTAAAAATGTGTCTAATAATATTTTCTTTAAATGTTGCTTACAATTAATTTTGTTTTTAATTTTGTTTTTTTGTTTTTAATTTTTAATTTTGTACATGATTACTTTTCAATTGAAAAGTTTGATTACTGAATGCTCAAGCCAGCCTAATTGACACGCAGAAAACTCCAGATGTTGAAATAACAATGCAAATAGCACTTTCCAATTTACTTAAGGTGAAAATCAGCCCTCCTTTCCTTTTTAACAAATTAAATAATCACACGATCATGCAGAACGTCAAGTTTTTAAATCCATTAAGATCTCTTTCTCAGTGGTGATAGCGGCAATAATGACAGCCGACTCGTCAGCTAGATCACGCACTCTTCACTTTTGAATTTCGTCCATCAATCAATGTGTGATTGCATCACTCAAGGCCAGCTAAAAGGCCTTGTCTGGGACATATCCTAAATACCACACCCACCAAGAACAAATAAATCAATCTGATTGGCTGATGAATCTGCCAATCTGACTTTAGATGCCTATTCACTTTCACTGTTGACGGATTCTGTAGAAAATCTGGCCTAATGAGGTGGAGCTCAGACTCACATGCTGCTAATCCTAATGGTGCTTTCATCCTAATTAGGAGTGAAACGTAATTGAAAATACAAAAGGTGAATGAGAATGAAAACTTTTTTTTGTTATTTTTTTGTTAGGCATGTAACGCCAGAGAGGGCTTTGCTGGCCCTGAGAATTCACCACTGCTGTAAATCCAGTTGTAGTACCTAGGTGATTAAATGTGCCAAAAAATACAATAGACTTAAATTGAAGGAGGGATATGAGCCATTGGGCCAGTAAGCAATCATCTTACAATGCCTTTTTTCTGCTCTGGTGTATTAATGCATTGCAACATGCAAACGCTATTGTGCTAGAAATGTTTACATTTGTCCCACGTCTCAGAGCCATTAGATACTCATATACTCACAGACTGGCTTATATTACAAGATGAAAGGTTGCCAAATTTTTGCACCTACATCAAGTTCTGCATAGAATCTTTTGTACAGTAAATACAAAATGAATATGAGATGTTGATGGCATTTTAAAGTGTTACAACACTCAGTTGGTCTCGGCCATAAAACAAGAGTAAAATGAATTTGAGTGTAAATTGTATGCAAAACCATGCTTACATAAATTGTCACTTAAATGTAGAATTGGGAAATGTAGAATTGGGAATAAGAATCCACGTCTCTAGTGCATTCACGAATCAATTTACGCTAAGAATGGTTTTGCAAACTGTTTGCCAGACATATTGTTAATAAAACCAATCATAAAGTAAAATGTTGCAAATGCAACAAAGAACGGTTTTATGAAACATTTTACATAGAAATGAATTCTGCTTGTGTTTCAGGAACAAGACCCAATGCACATTATGTATGTACACAAAGGCATACATGCATTTCTTTTACCTAGATTGAACACGTTTTGTGAGTGTGAAATGTTTATATAACATTGCTGTGAGTTGCCTAGTCTCAGTCATAGTAACATTACATGCACTCATGCTCTTCCAAGTCAAGTCAACTAATACACTAACTGAAATGAGATCAAAGTGGAAGAGGGTGAGACTTCAAAGTGGTACATCTGGAGTGTATGCCTCTTAACAGAAGCAAATATTAGGCTTTACTTCTGATATCTTTGTATTGCATGGGATCAAAGGACACCCATCCACACACATATGCACTGACAAAGTTTTAATAATTGTCAATCATTTTCTAAGTAATTTGTTTATTCACTTAGATGCTGCGAAAACTAAATGGACAGCATGGCCAAAATTAAACGAACCAGGCTGGTTGCCGTGTATAAAGGTGTCTTAGGCTACGTCCACATTAAAGTAATAGTTCACCCAAAAATTTTTATTCTCCCATTATTTACTCACCCTCATGATATCCCAAAACCACAGACAGTCAAATTAAACGTCATTGATACCAGCTGTTAAATTAATATCATATTAATATAATTAATATAATATTTAAGAACTTTTTAAAATCTAAATCCTGCTTCCGTTATGCAGCAGTATGCGCATCACATAATCGCATAGGCATTTGAAACACGCGAGAACTGAGGTATGTGCCAGAAGAACAACGTTGTTTACAAGTGAAGAGGAACGCTGTACAGTAACTTGGTTTTTGTTTAGATCTGTTTTTATCTTTTTATTTACTCACAATGGTATGTTTGTGTGCTCATCCTGGATGTCTCAACCAAGTGGAGAATGTGAGATTATGTCGATATCATGGCAACGTGAATACGTCACACAAGAGGCCTCTTGAACTCCACCATTTCGTGAAGTGAGATGCGATGGTTTATAGTTAGAGTACATAAATATTTATATTTTTCGCACCAAAAGTGATCTTATCACTTAAGAAGTTTAAGCTGACTGTCTGTGATTTTTGACCTTCAAAAGAGAAATCTCAATATGGTGTGGACTATCCCTTTCATTTGGATACATTGCAAATGTGTAACTCTGTCCACAAATGTCTAACTCTGCCATTTTCAACCATTTTCCAAAAGTTGCTCGTCCACACTAAAACTTATGAAAATGCTTAAATCACCTTATTGCACATGCAAAAAATTGCTGTTCCATGTACGGTGTGAAATGCATTTCCATGCGTCGTGTCTGTTGCAAGACTGCGCATGTAATCTGATACAGCCTCTGTAACACATTAGCTATTAGGTCATTATAATCGATTATTAAATTCCTTAATCTATGCATCAAAGTGTTAGTTATGCTATTGTTGCATTTTTACACCCCTACATACTTTTATTAACCATAAAAAAAAGAATTTCATTCAGGTGTGCAAGCTTTAATTTTTTGTTGCACCTATGGCTATGCCACCGTTGGAGAGGCACCACAGCAAAGGGGAAGGGTCAGGGGCTCAAGCCCCTATAGCCAGCACCTCTGCACGTGCCTGTTCAGTGGTGTCAGTTAGCATCTAGTTGCCATCTTGGAAATAAAAATGGTTTTGCATGTTTAATCCAGTTTTGCATAAAAATGTCCACAATGAAAGTAAATTGTGATCGAGGCTAACATTCAGCCAAGCATCTCCTTTTGTGTTCCACCATAGAAAGTTATATGGGTTTTTAACAACATTAGGCGAAGTAAATGATGACATCATTAAAATTTTTGGGTAAACAGTAATTTTTACATTTGCTTGTCCAATTAAATAATAAGTCAAGAAAAATATTGTTATTGATTGTTATCAGTTTATTTGTCATGCTGGAAGTGGAGTGCATTGCATTGTGATATACAGTATTCTCTGAGATTAATGGAAAAATCCACATCCAAAACAAATTACAGTGTGCCTGATTCTCTAAGCATTATGGGCCATATTAAAAACAACAGAACTGGGTAAAATGGGCTTGTAACTGAACCAGGCTCGCTGCCAGCTTTAGAGAGGTGTTGTTACCATGCACTTTCCTTCCCTGGGGTTAACCTTTGTGTTGAGCTGACTCATAGGAGGTCATGTGACCTGTCTCCAGTCATTCTATTGTGGGAGTAAAACAGCCAGAAGCCTATTTAGAAATCCAGAAAGTGAAAGGCATGTCAACATAGTCTAATGACCTGATGGGCCACCTGTGGATTTGCTACTCTAATCCCACAATGGAGGACTGCAGTAAGACTGGCACTAATTCAATTCAGCTCAACATTATGGACAGGTTGATTCATTAGGTGGGTGTAAGCATGATTTTCGAAACAAGTAGAAGTAGCCTTCACTTATGGTAGAAGTGAACTTACTACTGTTGGAAATTACTACATGTGCTCAGATAGGAGACAAAGGAAGGAACACACCGTTATAAAGCCTGACTGAGGCCTATAGGAACATTCAAAGACTGTTAACACAAAAACAGCACCAAACAGACTACAGATCCCAACAAGCCTTGCTCACTTTACACCTAGGTGTGAGATTCTGAAGGATCGAACTCTCAACTCTTTTTGAATGAAATGCACGACAGAACACATCCCTAAACCATGATGTCATAGAGAGTTTAAACCCCCGGAGATTTCTCCTAAGCTTGCTTCCAGTGACAGTATGTGCCGCATCTAGTTGCAGCCCTTCTTTCTCCCAGGTGTAGCCTTGTTACCCAAGGAAGTAATGTACGTACCTGAACTTTGGCCATACAATCTCCATCTCGCTGGATGAGCCGAGATTCTCCGTGTTCCACCAAGCACGGTAACGGATCTGAAGGAGACCGTCGAGTAATCTGCGTTTCACCCTTTTGCATGCAGAAGCTTCGAAGAACCAAGTGGGAGTCAAACGACGGACGACCACACATTCTACCTGTTTTTGTTCTTGTGTATCAAAGTTATTGCTTGTAAAGTTTACAGGCCGCCGAGTCTGCTCGTTGCTGCTAATTATACTGAAAGTATTACTGTAACTTACTTCTACCACAAATTATATTTGCTGTGTTGTCGTCCAACCACGCTGGGCTGTTTGTGCATTTTCACCATTGCGGATAAGACCTGCACACTGAGTTTATCCATTCACAGCATCTCTGAGTGATAAAACTAACAGTTGCCGTCTCTCCCATGATCACTAAACCGGCTTCGCTGCTCTCTCTCTCGTACTAACTGCACACACACACACATCCCCACACAAACATTTAGCGAACAGATAACTTGGCAATAGAGCCCAGAACATGCATTAAACTGGGAGACGCAATTAACCAGTCTCTTCGCAAACATGTTGGGTTTCCATGTTTTATGGGGACTTTCCATTGACATATGTTTTTTATACTGTACAAACTTTATATTCTATCCGCTAACCCTAACCCTACCCCTAAACCTAACCCTCACAGAAAACTTTCTGCATTTTTACATTTTCAAAAAACATAATTTTGTATGATTTATAAGCTCCTGGTTCCTCATGGGGACCAACAAATTGTCCCCACAATGTCAAAAATGTGGGTTTTACTATCTTTATGGGGACATTTGGTCCCCACAAAGTGATAAATACATGCTCTCTCTCTCACACACACACACACACACGCACACACACACACATCTACACTCCTCTCATGTATTATAGGCTTATCTATTACCTAGGGCTGGGCGTTAAAACGATATCAATATTTATCGCGATAAAAAAACCTCCATGATATCGATGATAAGCTTTCGTGTAATTTTCGGTATTTAGCCTGTGTTCTACATCTAGACATGAATGTTTCTAAAAACACTAGCAGTTTGGCTTTCTTGATGTATGTTTCCTCCGGCGCATATTGCGTGAATGTGAGCGAGCGCTTTCAATTCCTTCCTATGGAAGCCGAGCATCAAGCTCGTGAGGTCGATTGTAAAATTGACAGCAGTGCAGCTCAAGCGGTTCCCTAGCATTGGGAGTGCCTTTATGAGGATTTCTTCCACTTCAGTGGAAACGCAGCCTGACTGTATGAAGTTGCTTTTGCTAAGCAGGTCACCACGTTCCGGACCCCAGATTGATTCCATCTTGACTGCAAGATATCATGACGATGGTTATGCCCTCTCCTCGTCTCTAGTGTGCAGCGCGACAAAACAACAGTGCTGGATACATCATATCTGATCTTTCTGCGCTGTATTCTTGAATATATTTCACCCGCATCCTCTTTTCCCCACATGTGTGTAAACATGAGGTGCATGTTTCCAGAGCGCCTTTAGACCATAAATGTTTTCTTTTGTAAATTTAGTTTTATTAATCAGCATGTTCCAAACCTTTAATAATAAACAAATATATTTCTGTTCTAATTTTGTGAAATTATTCAGATTTCATAATCTCTGACAAGGATGAAAGACAAAACAATTACTAGTTTGTAGCCTTGACTTTCTCACTTAAATGAAAATAGAAAAGCCCTCCCCCCCCCCCCACCCCCTCCTCAATTCAAGCACTGGTGTTGGGCAAGCTACTCAAAAAATGTAGGATGCTAAGCTACAAACAAGAGTAAAATTAGTTAAGCTAAGCTAAATGCTACACTTCAGAGAAAGTAGCAAGCTACACTGCAAGCTACATGCCAAAAGTAGCTCGCTACATATTTTTTTTCAACCGCAGATGCACGGAGCATACTGTCATAGACAGAGCATACATGATGTTTATCAAAGCCATGGTACAGTATATTACAGTTTAGTGCAATACAGTATACAGTAGGTGCAATATGTACCGGCATGTGCACGTTAAAAAAATGCTAGTACGCATTGCATATCAGTGCTATGGCATTATGCTATATGGCTCCCATAGCATCAGCTTCTGACGCAGCATCAAATTTACCTTCTTGAAAGGGAATGTCTCGGCTACTCAAGTAACCTTGGTTCCCTGAAATGATGGAAAGAGATACTGTATAGCTGTGCTGCAGGTACTGATTTTTCATGAGACGTGCGATACGGTCTCTATACCTTGTCAAAAATCCTGATGGTGTGGTGCTGGGCTCCAGCTTATATGCCTATAATGATGTCAGCATAGGAAACCAAGGTTATGTGTTATATATTACTCATTTGTCGCCACCTGCTGGGATAAAGATGTAATCTGTAAAATATCATATCATATAAATAAAAAACAAATTGTAATGCTATAACATATATTTTTTTTTTACTTAAAGATCTGGCAATATAGGACTTTGACAAAGAAAATGACACAAAATTTAACATGAAGCTTTTATTGTGAACTTTGCACAATGTTGTTACAGAAAAATGGTGATTGACTACAAACACATAACTGTTAAACATTCTCCATTGTAAGCGTGCAATGCATGATTTAATAACACCTATGCAGTATTCCAGGACACTGCAATACAACTACTGAAGGCAGTAAAAAATCTGACAGCGGATGTAAATTATAACATTAGAGTAGCTGTGGATAGACAACTGACCAACCAAGTAAATGGATTCGCTAGTGGCATCATGTGCAGCAAAGATCTTCTACTGTAGTTTTGGAAATGTAATTTATTCAAAATTACGACCTATCTAGCGCTAAAAGTGTACAAAGACCAAAAGACTGAGCTTAGCACCAAGCCTGAGCTTAGATATAGTTCCACAATATAAACACTGTAGCTATATTTGCATGATTAGGAGTCATATATTGTAGTGTCTTTTAAAGGTCAAACTGAATAAATTAATAATAGATTTAGGGTCCATGCATTATTTTAATGATTGATCAAGAATTTTTTAATTTTTTTTGATAGGTGTCAGAAATGTTGATCAAGCAATTGTTGAAGCTGGACTTTTACATATCAACACCAACAATAAATAAAAACATGAAATATGTACAATAAATTAAGTTTGATCGCATTGTAATATAAAAAGTGTAGTATCAGTGACCACAATTGAAGAAAACGGTTGGTTTACGATTTAAACATTGTGTAAATATATAGGCCTATATAATAAATTTATCTGGGCACTTTAAGAATTGAAATAGAGACTTAAGGCGTAAAGATGTAAAGTATGTATCAGAGCAGTTTTCTGGTGAAATAAACACAAGTCACAAGTCATTTTCACATATCATAAGTAAAATGACGATTTCAGCGCCCCTCAGTGGACATTTCACACTGAAACTGCCGCAATTCGTATAATGAACCACATAATGTCATTTTGCAAATATGTTTCCTCAGTCATGTAATGTTCATGAGATCAGGCTGATTATTAGTGATTCCATCACAAATAATCTGCTTTTTCAGATATGGAGCTTGTCTTTAATGTACACGGACTGCCGTATATGTGAAATATCATCTGATAATATGGAGTCATCTTGCTTGCTTATCTTGAAATGTCTGCATAGGATTCGTTTTAGATTAGAGAGGGTTTTATTGGTCTCTCAGGAGGGAGAGAGTTTGAAAGTCCAACTGTCCAAATATTAGAAAAGGGACACATTCTTCTTCAGGTCATTCCGTTTCCATAGTGACAGACGATCAAATTCTGTGATGGACATTCCAAACAAGCTCTGGAACACTTCTGGAGACAAATGTCTCTTTAAAGGTAGAGACAAACAAAATAAAAACAATCAATGAGTTTATATGTACAGTCAAGGCCAACACGTCCCCCACCCAACTACGTGACAACATCAAATTGTCAATATTACAATCGATATTGACAGTTATTAATTTAAATGGATTGTGATTGTAACAGTATACAATCCATATTGATAATACAGGCAATTTCCTGTTTCCTGTATTCCTCAAGATGAGAGCTCCAATACAATAATATACTATATATATATATATATATATATATATATATATATATATATATATATATATATATATATATATATATATATATATATTTAAAAATTTATATATATATATATAAGTCAGTTTTAAATAGTAATGCTTCATTTATTTATTTATTTTTTTATATATAATATTTAGCTTTTGCTTATTTGTGATTTACCTCTAATCTTGTCCTGTCAACACCTGGTGGAAGTTTACTGCGCCCTCTGTGGGTCACAACCAGCATTTCATATGGATATATCTGATGAGAGGGAAAAGATTTGTGGACATCATATGCAGTACTTGTCCTTTTTGTTTCACTAGACACAGAAAACTCAACGTCTCACACATCAATGACTTTCTCAAGGTAGAATGTGTAATACATGCTCAGCCTCCAAAGTTTTCAATTCTAAATTAAAAGAATAGTTCATCCAGAAATGAAAATTCTCTCATCATATACTCACCCTCATGCCATCCCAGATGTGTGTGACTTTCTTTCATCTGCTGAACACAAGTGAAGATTTTTAGAAGAAAATCTCAACTCTGTAGGTCCATGTAATGCAAGTGAATTGGTGCCAAAATTTTTTACCTCTAAAATCCACATAAGGGCAACATAAAAGTACTCTAGACAACTCTGTGGTTAAATAAATGACCTCATTTCATTTACATGCACTAAAGAAAACGGTTTATTCTAGGGTTTTAGCAGAAAGCGTCATTCTGAAACGTCATGCAAACAAGAACGCTGATTTCCTTACACCGATTAAGGGATTAAGAGAAAACGGTTTAACACACTTAGGTTTCTCTCGGAGAAAGCATCTTACTGTGGTCATGTAAACGTATAAGCAGCGTTCTGATGGGTGTTTGAAGAGTTTGCGTGCTTGGAAAACACCGGGATAACAAACGTCATATGATGGAGCCCAACAAAATGTCAACACAGCAGAAAGAATTCAACATTTCTGGGGGTACTGTGGGAAAATCACATTTACGGGAGTAAAGAATATGCCGTCTAAACTATGCATGTAAACGGGAATGCTGTTTTCTTGCAATAACCCACTATCTTGCAACAAGTCACATTCTGATGTCCATGTAATCGTAGTCAATATATTTAGAAGTGATATGATACTGTAGGTGGGGGTGAGTAACAGATCAAGAAGTCCTATTTTACTATTATTCTCCTCCCTGCTCAGTCATTGTTTTTGGTGATTCACATTCTTCATGCAAATCGCCGCCTACTGGGTGGGGAGGAGAATTTATGGAAGACAAAAATGACTTTCTTCTGTTTCTCACCCACACCAATTATACCAATTTAACAACTGGAGTCATATGAATTACTTTTATACCCCCTTTATGTGGATTTTGGAGCTTCAAAATGTTGGCATCCATTCACTTGTATTATATTGACCTACAGAGACAAAATATTCTTCTAAAAATCTTTGTTTACGTTCTGCAGAAGAAAGAAAGTCATACACATTTGAGATGCCAGGAGGGTGAGTAAATCAAGAGAGAATTTGTATTTTTGGGTGAACTATCCCTATAACCTCAATGATACTATATTATTGAATTCTACATTCAATGGATACAAGGCTTAAAGGCAACATGAAATGTAAGTGAATGTATGTCATTGAGTTAGAAAAGCGGAAAATGGCATAAAAACTTTGGAGGTGTTATTATTGTGAGTGATAAGGCCGAAACTGACGCTAGTACATGAACGCAGACGCATATAGCTTCGCAAGCTTGATTTCATGTGTTGTCACGTTCCAAAAGGATATAACTGCAGGCAGAGCTTCAAAAAGGGATGGGAGCTCCAAACCACCAGCAAAGTAGGCCTACAAAGCCCCTAACCTAACCCCAACGGTGTACGGAAGTGCAACCCCTTTTGGAGTTGGCCCAACCCCCTTCTAGAATAACTCTGCCACCTTCTGGAGTTACTCCACCCTCTTTTGGAGTTTCTGTCCCGTTTGTAGATCTCCAGGCTGCAGCTATACCTACTTGACAAAACGTGTCAAACAGCAATTCTTAGCACAAGTTGCATTCTCAACTTTGCCACTAGGGTGCGGTATAGCAGACATTATTGTGAACGGTCCGCTTCTATGGTAAGATTTCTCTTTTAAGTCAACTACTATCATGGCGGAGCAACAATATGAAGAGAATATATCTGAACAAGTATGTTAAAGTAAATATACTTATAGAAACTTATCTAAATAATAATATTACATTTAATGACACAGACTTTTGAAGGTATCAACCCTTGAGTATCGAGGTTTGTTACCGCAATAGTAACACAAGTGCATTATATTTAGCATGTATATCTGCCTCACCTTCTTTTCCAGAATACTAGGAAGAGAGTTTCCTCTGTCCATTCTCCCTTTGTGTGAATCGCCATTCTATAAAACACCACCCAGCCCATCAAAATGACCCCCAGGACAAAGGAGACCAGAACGAGACAGCAAATTTAAAGAGGTGGGCCTCACTACACCCGCAATAATGAGTCATTTTACTCATTATTAATAAGTATGCAAACAGTATGTGATCATATGAGTCTGAATCCATGGTTAAAGGTGTGTAGGCTAATGACTTCTATACAATGCCAAGCTATATATATATTAGTAGCAGGAAGAGGCAAACAGGAAAGAATGTGGTTAATTTATTGAGCCAGCTGTGGGTATATTCTAAAATGCTATAGCCATGCATTCAATTGAATTAAGTAAACCATTTTACCTGTACACCTGTGGAACACACACAACAAAAAACATACAGATAATAATATATTAAATATATTAAAATAACTCTTATAGAAATATTTATAATATGTGGATGTCACATTTTTCCTGCTTGTGCAAACTAAACCATTACCTGTTTTGGCTTTTCCGTCGTCTGTGGAGGTAAAGTCTGCTGATTGCAGCTACATGAATTAGAGAAATAATTAGTTCACCCCAAAATTTGAATTCTGTCATCATTTACTCACCTTCATGTTGTTTCAAACCCATATGACATTCTTTCCTCCATCAAACATAAAAGAAGATACTAAGTAGAATGTTAGTCTCAGTCACCATTCACTGTTATTGCATATTTCCCATTAAATTAATTCAATGGGGACGGAATCTAAATCCCAAAGTATAATTGTGTTTGTATGTGTATGTGTATGCATATGCGTACAGAGCGTGTGACGTACATTTTGTCATCAGCAGAGTGATTGAGCATTGTACGCCGATTATTCAAATCGCACTTCCTCTGAACGCACAGTCTGTGCATGTACCAAGAATTGTTTACACTAGTTAGTGGCTCCATATAAAAACATACAAAATATAAAATAATTAAAGTATAAACTTTTTTTTATTATTATTATTATAGTATGACCCCTTTATACTGTATGAATTAAGACAAGAAAAGGATCTCTCCTACCCTTGTGAGGCCTGTTCGACTGCAAGGAGGTAGAGAGGTGGATTTATGACCACTGGCTGATGATCCTGCATTGAAACATGAAAGAGTTGTAAGAAGAGTGGTCCTTCTGACATTTAACTATCCATTTAATCTAGACAGGGACGAGATGGGCAAGTCATCGTTTAAACACTAGGTGTCCTCTGTGTGCTTTTGGTTGGGGCAACGTGCATTATATACTCTTTGAGATCAGCAGAATGCAGTGCATTTACTGATTGCATACCAACAGAATATGGATGGACATTGACATGGACATACAGTACCACCCATGAAATAACACAACCACACACTTACTGTTAAATCTTTAAAGGGATAGTTCACCCAAAAATCATTTTCTCACACTCATGCCAACCCAGATGTGTATGACTTTCTTTCTTCTGCAGAACACAGAGATTTTTAGAAGAACATCTCAGCTCTGTAGGTCCATGTAATGCAAGTGAATGGTGATCAGACCTTTGTTGCTCCAAAAATCACATAAAGCAAGCATAAAAGTAATCCAAAAGACTCCAGTGGTCACATCTATATCTGCAGAAGCGATATGATAGGTGTGGGTGAGAAACATAATAATATTTAAGTCCTTTTTTACTCTAAATCTCCACTTTCAGAAGTGAAGAACAGGCACATGTGGTGACTTTAAGATGTAAAAGTGAAAGTGGAGATTTAGAGTAAAAAAAAAAAAAGGACTTTTGATCTGTTTCTCACCCACACCTATATTATTACTTATGAAGATATAGATGTGACCACTGGAGTCTTATGGATTACTTTTATGCTTGCTTTATGTGATTTTTGGAGCTTCAAAGTTCCGGCGTTCACTTTCACTTGCATTGTATGGACTTAAAGAGCTGAAGTACTTTTCTAAAAACCTTAGTTTGTGTTCAGCAGAAGAAAGAAAGTCATACACATTTTGGATGGCATGAGGGTGAGAAAATGATGAGAGAATTTTTATTTTGAGGTGAATTATCCCTTTAAGGTAATACACTGATTCATTTAAAAAGCAATATCTACTTTTAGTAGATGGATATTCTATATCAAGTAGGTTATGGTTACATTAATTAAAGAGATAGTTCACCCAAAAATACAAATTCTGTCATAATTTATTTACCCTGCTGGTGTAACAAACCCATATGACATTCTTCCGTAGAAAACAAAAAGAGATGTAAAGCAGTATATTAGTCACCATTCACATTAATTGCCTCTTTTTGAATGCAATGAATGTTAATTAAATGATGACAGAATTGAGTTTCAATCTTCCAAAAATCACTTATGCTGAAGTGCATTACATTTTCTAAAACAGACGGTGTTCAAATTAAATAACTCAATAACACAATTTGCACACAGTTTTGAACACATCACGTACCCAAGTTTATATTTGTCCCATCTGGCAGGGAACGTGTTTTTCTGCGAATGAGCACTGATTTCTCTATTTCCTCCTTCAGGATTAATTTGCCCAAGTTAGACTGTATCTGAAAAACAAACAGGCCAGTCATGATCAGAGAGCTGCATTAAGCCCTGACCTCATGTGCATGCATATCCTTCCAGCACTCAATATAATGGCCCCAAAACAAAACACTTAATCATCAAGTTGAAGAGAAATTATATCTAGTCCTGCTTTATTCTAGACAAACTGCCACCAATTTTTGAAACAGCTTGTGTCAGTAACGTGCCTAATACAGTGAAAACATCTCCAGTTTTTGAGCGTCTGGTGTGTCTTAGTAAGTGGCGATCCGGCGCTGATATTTATTTATTTTTTAATATCATGGGTGCTTGTTGTGGCTGCCTGGTGGCGGTAAGTGACAGTGGCAATGTTAATTATGTGAAACATTCATTGGAGAGCTTGAATTGGTCAGCAAGAATGACTGTTTATTGAAGCAGTTAAATATTATTTGAAATTATCAATGCATTACTTAAAGGGATAGTTCAAAATAAAATGAAAATTCTCCCATCATTTACTCACCTTCATGCCATCCTAGATGTGTATGACTTTCATTCTTCTGCAGAACACAAATGATTTTTGTTTTTAAATATTTCAGCTCTGTAAGTCCATACAATGCAAGTGAATGGTGGCCAGAACTCAGAAGGTCCAAAAACGACATAAATGAATAAAAGTAATCCATACGACTCTCTGAAGTGAACACCTCCATTCTCATGACTTTCTGAGTTCTAGTCACCATTCACTTGCATTGATTGAACCTACAGAGCTGAAATATGATTATAAAAATCTTCATTTGTGTTCTGTTGAAGAAAGAAAGTCATTAAAATCTGGGATGGCATGACAATGTTTGGGTGTACTATCCCTTTAATTAATTCATGAGCCTCAAAATTTTGTAACATCACAGCCAGTGTGTCAAGACTTTCTGCTCTAACCTTCTGAAGTTCCTGTTCTTGCAATATCTTTGCATCTTCAGTCAGGTCCTCAAACTCATCATCCTCGATTGGTTTCCCTTGCTCGACTGCCTTTTTCCTCCACTCAATCTCTGAGAGAATTTGACAGGAATTACACACAAAAAACGCATCTACCTGACATCCTTATGAGAAGAATATGTGCTATTGAATAATATGACATTACACATTGTCATTATAACATGCTTTCTTCACCATAACAGTTTAAGACCAGCTATTTCCATGCCGGTCTGTGCTGTTTAGTACTGGTTTGGTGCTAGTATTACTGGTGAACCAGAATGGTATTGGTGCCATGGTGTTCACCACCCAAATTTAGCTGGTGTATGTGATACACCCCTGCATTCGCCCCTCAGCAGGAGATGTTGTCATCAATACTTTTGGTCCATCTGGATTACAAAGTTCATTGATTTTGTGATTTATTAGGAGAAAGTTAGCATATACAGTAGATGGCCTCAAGCTAATAGACACGGAATAAAAACCCACACATTTCCAATACTGATTTCATGGGAGTCTTTAATATATAGCTGTGGATCAGAATTTTGGACAAAAAAGATTTCACTGTGGCACCAAACAACAGAAATGAGACTGTTCGCTTGTTGCTTAAGTTGATGCTCAGGTAAACAATTCAGATAAACATGCAAGAGATGGGCCTGGTTAGGACACGGTACATTATATGAAACTGAGAGATGCGAGTTTGGACCGATGAAAGTTGGTGTGCATTTACCCATAGTAGCTAGAGAGGGTGGACACGGCCAGTACTCGGTCTCTATCTTTGAAGGCTGGTTGGGATCAGGTGGCTGGGCTGCTGGGAACTTGGAGGACTCAATGATATTATCCTGTTTATTATTAGATGTTCCAGTATGTCTTTCTAATAAGAGGGAGAACATAAATGTCAAACCATCACCAGCACAATGTTACCAGTCATTATCTTTGAAAATCAATTATTCCATACAGTATGTAGTTAAACAGTTCCTTAATAAATTACTCAGTTTATTTATATTTTTAAATAATTATATTAATAATAATTAATAATAAAAGAACAAATACCATGTTTGTAAATTGGAGGCTTCTTATAGATGTTGGTGCCACTGTCTGAAATAAAAATAGATATGATAAAATCCTATTATATATTAGTGCAGTAGAAGTACAATTGTAATGCAATATATTTGCAGTTACATTAAGATATAGACACCCAAATTGGAGTGGTTAGGTTAAAAAAAATTATTTGGTCAAAATAAGTACTTTCATGACCTGGTCTGTGGAAGTGCTGCAGGGGACCCTTGGATGCGGGGCTGAACTTGCGGAGCTGCACTGTGGAGCCCATGTTGGATCCTCCGGGAGACCACTGCTCGGGCCACTCCTTTGGCTCTTTTGAGGCAAATATCTAAAAAAAATCAAGAAATTTGCTAACTTATTACATGCCTTCTATTATTCTGTAATATGCTACATTAAATATTCATGCTTATGGTAACATAACCTTTCTTGTGCTGTGATCCAAAGTGCAGATTCTGACAACTAAAGCACAACTCAGCATGTTAACGAAAGCCAGACCATCATATTTCATTGCCTGCGCCAATAAAATGACACAGCAAACCTATGCCTGATTGTAAACCATGCTAACAGCAGCAAGCAGCATTGAATATTGTTTTATGCGATTCTTCATTGTTAAGCTACTAAGTAATATCTAGGTTGTATCATTAAAACATTGCTACAGTCTCAAAATGTTCATCTGATTCCCATTAATTCCAATGAAAGGTCTGTCTTCATTTTAGTGAACATCTTGTGTGTAAATGATGACAGAATTTTCATTTTGTGGTAAGCTATCCCTTTAAGTGCTTAGGATCATTATTATGGTAGTTAAAGCTAGTGACCAGTGACTATCCTGATAGAAAGGCTTGATGTCTCACCTCAGGGGAACAAGGGGGCGAGATGGAATGAGGTGACATTGATCTCTGGAGGAGACAGGGAGAGAAAACAGAGACACATATACATGCATTGTTTTCAAGGCCCGACATTCAAATGGCTCAGTATCACTCACTCACACACTCACACAATTATTTAACATGCATTAACAAAAGTTGTCCAGAAGACATACATTGATTTCACGCTACAAGAGCTGTTGCAAATTGTGCAATAAACTGTTTTTTAATGCATCCTGATGGAACAATCACAGGCAAATTCACGAAACAGTTGCGGCAGTTTTGCACATGGTATTTGAAGCGCAAAAACTTGCATTTTATTTACTAACCACCCGCAACCAGTTTAACCAGGCGCTAGATACACGAGAATAGCGCTCCTCTCTTTTTAAGTCATTGTCATTCTTTTCAGCGCAAATATGCCTCCTATCTACGTAAATAAGGCTTTTTAGTTTGTGCCTTATTCATAAAACGAAAGTGCCCATTCACACATGTGCAAGATGTGTCTTATGTGTGTCAAGTTAGCAAACATAATGTCGTTGCTCAGCTGTTTCGAACTTCCTTTTGCCCTAAGCGAAGAACTTATAAGCACTTTGCCTTGAGTGTGCCAGGCCTTTATTGAATTAGGTGCTAAAACAACACAGACAGCGTGTGCAAATAAACAACACTATTAATGGGCACAATTCATTCTTTATGAATTCACCCCTCATTCTCTTTGGTATGCTAACCTCTCTGCTTCTGGAGAGACCGGTCCGATCTAGGGAGGAGATATTGAAATGTGGCTCGTACACCATAAGATCTGGCCGTTCCACCTCGAGTATGCCTTTGTCTTTGGGGATGGCTGCCAAGTCCTTATATCCAATGACCTGATTGTCCATTCTTGCCTTTAGTAAAAGAGAGAGAGAGAAAAAAAAATCAGCTCGATTTGTAGAGAAAGAAATAGTTGTCCTCTGAAATGCCTCATGGGGATCCTTGGATAACAAACATGTGCTTTATGCTAGATAACAGAGTGGAATTTGTTATCTTTGAAACTGAAAGCTTTTGACCTTTCAGGCCAGAATCGTACCATAATCGTGAGTCTCAGGACTAATTGACTTTAGTACAATGATTAGAATTGACAGATTTAGCCAAAATCGTGATATATTCAACACAAATACAATTCTATAACAAACTAATGACTTACCACAATGGAGGTGGCCGGTGAGCCTGGTGCACTAGGACCCCGGGAGGAAGGGGACGTCCCCGTCTGCAGCAGAAGGCCAAATCAAAGAGGTCACAGGTCATAATGAACAGGTCCGATTCAATGACATGTTGTTAATGAAAAATAAGATCTATATCTAATATCATCAATCAAACTGATGACACATCTGTCACTCTGCCACGCCCCCTTTCATTTCTTACTATGTGAAAAAAACACAGCAGACCTTATCATACTTTAAGGGTTTACTGACAAATATAAAATGGATCATTAAAATAAAAACATGTCAATAACATCCATTAAATTAAGCAGAATATTCAGGAAAGTATAACAGGTACGTATTACCTTATGCATGACTGGGGGCAACTATAAAACACTTGTCTTTTGTTCTTCCAGTCACACAGTTCTGCAATAAAGCATAAAAGGGGCACATGTGAATAGAAAATGGAAGCAAATAAGGTTATGGATCTTAAGAAGCAGCAGTAATTCAATTGTTACCTTGATATTTAGGCATGCTAGAATTATTACTTAGGGTTGTTCAAACCTCTAAGCCAAAGTATTACACTTTGGCATGTAACTGTCCTGTATACATTACTTGTGTTATAGACATGTGGCTTATTGATGGATGGTATTACCTTTCTAATTGCAGACTTGCAAGTGAAAAATCCCTTACACTTAAATTCATGTCATAAATTTTATAGAGACTCGATTTGGTCCAGTAAGCAACTACCCAGAACCACATAGCAACATGCTAACAACCACTCAGAACACCTTAGCAACTGCATAGAAACATTCTAACAACCATCCAACCAGCCTAGCATTGTAGTTTTAATTTTTGGAAATATTTTCATCATAAAATGTAACGATTAAATTGAATTATGCTCCTATACAATGCAATACAATGTAAAGTTTTGATATAATTTAATATAGACCACAATATTCCAATGATGAAAGCTGAAATTACAGTCTCTGTACTCCAAAACAGCATGATGAAATTCTGAGGAGTTCATCTCAATTCCGTCTGAATGTTGCTGTTTCAGCATAAAGCATTACATTAACCCATCTTAGATTAGCAGACCATATCACAAGAACAGTCCTGTAATTCAGCCAAATGATTTAATTTCCCTCCCACTAAGGGTGTTCAACACACCCATTGATATTTGACACATTTCATTATTCATCTGAGGATATTTAGAAGGTTATTTCAGATGTTGCATCTGTCACTGCAATCACATGTTCACAAATGCTTGTTCTTAATTCAAATAATTCCTCTTAAAGGGACAGTTCACCCAAACATGAAGCATCTAGCTTTATTTATGCAACCTATGTTGCTACAAACCCATACCACTTTCTTTCTTCTGTATAACACAAAATTAGATATTTGTCAGAATATGCAATGAAAAACATGCAATGAAAGTGAAAGGGGAGTAAACAACAAAATTTTCTTTTTGGGTGAATATTTCATTAACAGCTACTTTCAGTATAAACAGGGGAGTCGTCTGATTTCCACTAAACTGATCAGTGGACTAATATCTTTCTGAAATGAGACGCTAATTCATTTGATGCAGGGACATCCTGTTAAGTGTGGGAAGGGAAGTGACATCAAGCTGGCTCACCCAGTTTCACCTTGACCAGCTTTATGGTCTTATAGGAATCTCAGACATGAGCTACACTACGTTCTATACGCAAGGACAGAGCCAGGACTTTATCGAAGTGGTGGCCAGGCAGGGGGAAGCGATCAGTCTGTGGTGGCACAGAAATGTTCGGATATACGTAAATGTCTGACACCCGGGATGGAGAGGTTTTGCGACCATGGTGTGTGCACACATGTTAAGTTTGTACATTTGTTCAGAGATGATTTCACCTCTAAAGAACTAAATTGTGCCAAAAAATTACAAATAAAATGACTAAAACAGCAATTGCGAGTGGGGTGAACAATGGGGTAGCCAGGCTTTGGTCCATGGTGGCCACGGCCACCCCTGGCCACCCCCTAGCTCCACCACTGTCTATCTGGCATCAAAAAAACATTCAAACGAGTGAAAATGGGAATGAAATATAGTGCAGATGGTTTTGGGTTGGAACTCACTAACTGTGCTAATTAGCTTTAATAGTAATTTAGATGTAATATAAGGTTGAGGAACCAACAGCCATGAATATTTGATCACCTGGGAAACAAGTGCTGAGTAGAGTATGAGAGCCTCAAGGCATTTTAAATATATTTCCTTGCTTCTAAATTTGTAGAAAATGATGCTCAGTTTGCAAAAACAGATTTTTGATCCCAATTCGGGGCAAGTTCTCTCTGGGTTGCTAGTAGTTTTTAATTTTTTAGTTTGTTTTGGCCATTAATGACTTTCACACATGAGGTGAGCTGAGCTTTGCAATGGGAGAAACCCCAAAAAATGTAGGGAAAAAAACAAGTAAACATAACAGTAATGGGCGAATCTCATTACTGTAATTAAAATCTCATTTTTTTATTACTGTAATGCGAAACAAATCCTATTCTTGACTGTAATCTGTAAAAATCGAATTCTTAAATCTGTATTATGCTAAAAATACAATGTATTCTCATTATTGTTATTTAAAAAAAAATCATATTTCAATTAATGTAATAAAAAAAATCTACTTCTAAATACAGCATTACGATAAAATATAATTCTCATTACTGTAATACAAAAAATATATATCTTATAATAGGCTAAAATATATTTTTAAGCAATAAAGCAGTAAAACAAATACTACCATTATGTATTTACAATTGCTCTTCACAAGTGTACTTTACAATTTAAATGATACACTGTTATTTTTTGTTTCCATTACAATATGCTTCCTGAGATTTTTTTCTTCTAATTTAGGGGTAAAATATGACCCTGGCATTTCTTGACAGTTTTCAGGGGATTCATCCAACCTAATCTCACAAGACTTATAAGATGACTCCTTCAAACCCCTCAAATTTCCTTTCATCTGTCATACACAAATTGTTTTTATCAATCACAATCAAGTTCAAATGTATGGTACAATCAGGATTAAATTTATGTTTAGGTTTAGGTATGGTGTTTAGGTCAAATGAAAAAATATATCACAAATGCACGTTCTGAACCCGGACGTTTAGCTTTCTTCTGTAGTACACAAAAGGGCTTTTTATAGTGCTATCATGGTTAGGTTTAGGGTCTGCGTAAGTATTACACTCCTTTGTAAGATTTACCTTTTGCAGTACAAGTCATACGTTTTCACACGAACAAGGTTGTGTACAATTTCGAACAAATTCACCATCTTGTACTATTCTTATGATTCTTCATGTTGGTTTCATCCTTACACAGCCTAAAACCTTCCTTCTATAGTTGATGATTTCAAAGCCAAGAACAGAGTTCCAACAAAAGGTGACAGCTTAATGACCTAAAATAATAGACCTTTAAGAAAAAAGGCAGTGGGTCATGATTTCTAATTCCAAACCAACCTCACTCTTGCTCTTATTCGGATAATATATTTTTCCCCTGTCTGATTTAAATCATAGGGAGTTGTCTCTGCTGGTTAAGATGGTAAGTGATCAGCTCAGGTCAGGTCCACTCTGGCATGAAAGATGTTGTGAGACTGTTTGTGTGCTAAAAAAGCTCAGCACCTCTCTGACAAGATTGATCACCCTGAGGACAATATAAATGGCCTGCCATCTGAGAAGGGACCCATCTGCATCAAACTATCTGTAATTCAAGTCCAATCTGGCTAAAAGGGAGTCCTTGAGCACAATGCTCTGAAAAGTTTGATTTACCAGTGATTCAGTCCTGGGAGGACCATTTCGTTCTTCAATAAATACTTATCGTTAACATATATGGGAAACCTATAGTTCCATTTGCAAGCATGGTCTGTTGACAGTTGAGCGTGACATTTATTTGTAGGCCTACTCCAAATAACACTTAAATGGTTGTTGTTTGTTCTCTGTCTGAATTGCTCATTTAGATTTTTAGTTTTTACATTGTCTCGGGACGAGGGGCCGTATGCATAAAGCCGCTTAAGAGTAAAATTCTATTCTTAAGTGTGTCAAAATTCTAAGAATGACGTAATTTTGTGCTTATTCCTAGAATTAAGAACAACTGTGATTCATAAAGGTTCATAAGAATTAAGATTGGTCTCAGCTCCTAAATTATTTAAGATTGCTGGAGAGGTATCCTAACCTAGTTTCAGGGATGTGTGCAGACATTTTGGGGGGCAGGGGCTCAAGTGGAAAAAAAGGGCACTTCTGATAATTTATTAAAATGTAATTTTTTCTGTGTGTGTGTGTGTGTGTGTGTGTGTGTCTCTGATGTGCCGATGTGTGCTGCACTGCATATATATATATATATATATATATATATATATATATATATATATATATATAACACCCCAGAAAACAGGACACTTTCTCTCAAGGAAGAAAAAGTGCAGGTGCTCAAGCCCCCTTTGATGTCTATGTGTGCACGTGCCTGCCTAGTTAGGAGGAGCACGATGGCTGTTATGTTAAAACCCCGCACTCTCCAACAAATAAAGCGTGCGTTAGACTTACTTGATCGTGGAATTTGGGCAAATATGATTCCATATGAAATCCATCAACATTTTTTAACTGAATCACATTTTTTTTTTTTTTCATTTAATAAATACATTGAAACCCGTTGTTGTGAATTTATAACAAAGAGTTTGTTTTATTATCTTTAAATGTAGTTTTTACATTGAAATCACATTCAATATATACTGTACATGAAAATACATTCATTATATGAAATACTGATCGATTGCAATTTATATTGCAATATTTTTTTGCATACAATGCATAGTACACACATTTACATTTGCACAGTGTTTGAGGACAACATTTGGCAAGATTTAGAATAATGTTTGAAAATACATTAAATAAAAAAAAAAAGTTTCAGTTTCCTGAAAATAACATTATCAAAATATTTTTTTATAATGTATGGTATTAAATCATGAATGAATGAGTGATGTCATGCCACTCTGACATAATACCTTCGCAGACTCACTTTTTGTTTTCACACCACCTATTGCCGAGTTTACAGTACACGATTTTAGACCCGATTTTCACTTGCTGACAGTTTTGTGGAGATCGCCGACAAAAGCCAGAAATCATAGGCAAATCAAATCTCGTGATTTGCGAGAAGCGCAGACGGGTCGCCGATGTCAGCGAGATATCTAGCATGTTAAATATCAGGACCTGTCTGTGATTCCAAATCGCACAATGTGAAATATGTTTTGACTGAATACAACTGCAGCGTTGACCTACAGCCAATGAGAGAGCAAGAAATGGGGCACGGGAAGTTTCAGTGGGAGTGCTGATGTACCTGCAACAGGCTGCGGTATCGAGAATGTCTCATTGGACTGAAGAAATGGAGGAACAATTAGTGGAACATTGGCAGGAGCACCAGTGCCTATTTGATGTTTCATCTGAACTGTACCACAACCGGGTGGAGAAAGAGAAGAGTTGGAGAGAAATTTGCAATTCTTTTGGACAGTCAGGTAAGCAAATAGGTCGATTTTTCAGTAGGAGGTACTTTTTCATATTGTAACCAATAAAATATATGATGCCTTTACACATTATGTAAAAGCGATTAAAAACATACACATCATATTCTGAAATGCATAACATATGATCATGCATTTGTTTTCGTATCTCGTATCACTTCTCGAGTGTGATCTGTTGTTAAACATGATTTGGAGTCCAGGCAGAGTCATCGGGGATTCGTCAATAGTGAAATGTTTTGTAATGTGTTCACCCCTGTTGCAGATTCCTCGTGTAATTTGAAAACCCTACAACTTCCATGACAAGACAGACAGTTGTATAATATAAACGGTACCACGATCCGACATCTTTGAAAGTCATGTAATGTGAAGGAGGCACTTATAAGTGTAAACTATGTCAGCACTTAAGAATCAAACTTTACTGAAAGTTAATTTTAGTGTCTTTATAAAAAGCTCATACTATTACACAAGTCCTAATTTTGTCTAAAAATTAAGAGCATTTCTGAGCATTTTTATGCATATGGCCCCTGAAACACAAAACAGGCAATTATAATCATCATGGCGCCTCCCAGTGGTTGCTCAGGAAAACTGTGGATAGTTTAAAATTTTATTTTGCTGACAAATGACAGAAATTCCCAATTCACACGGGCAACACAGTTTCCTTTTGATATGCCCAGAGTTGAGCTCTGCACCTTTATCTCCGGTGTAGATGGGTTGTTTCAGTTTTTGGAAGAGGTAACTGCATCACTATAATGGGGATTTTCCATGGCACGGTACAACTCGACTCAACTCTGCTCGCTTTTTTGGGGTTTTACACTGTGGATAGTACCTGGTACCTGATACTTTTTTTATTACCACCTCGGTCGAGGTTCCAAGCGAGCCGAGCCGATACTAAATGTGACGTCAAAATCCTGCAGATCACTGATTGGTCAGGGAGAACTGTCACTACCAGCATCACTGGCTTTCCGACATGTGACATCAACCCGCTAGTTTTAAAGTTAGTAACAGCGATAGCAGTATCATTTGTTCACGCACCTTTCGAATTGTGAAAAAAGAAATGGTTGTGCGCTAAACCACGACGTGGTCAATAAACGAGGTGCAGACGGTCCACTCGTTAGCGATGAGCGAAAACGATAAAGTCTCTCAGGAAGTGTCTCAGCTGTTGGACACACAGCTACCACCGGACCTACCAACAATGTAGGGAAAAGTCAAAAAATAATAAAAACTGACTACAGAAACATCAAGTAATAGTGGAAGTGGTTCGACCAAATGGACGCTATCTAAACCTGCGAGCAATGGGAGGGAGAGTGCCACGGCGTTGATCCACGATGGATGATGGTACGTTTTGTTACGTTAACTCTTGCTTCTAAAACAACCAGGCCAATTTAAGTTACACTTGTGTAAAAAGAAAATCAGCATGCAACAACTGATTTATGCAGCACAATGAGCTAGTAGCTAACAGCTAGCGGTTGTGTTATTGTTTTGGTCAGTTTGTGTTGTGTTTAAGATGATGTCACGGCAGTAGAGGATAACTATAACGATCAGCCTATAATCCCACCCACGTTGAGGCGGCACTAAACTGCAGTGGAAATGCAAGCTCAGAAAAGTAAAGTGAGTAGAGTTGAGGCGAGGCGAGTCGAACCGCGATTCAGGGGATACTTTTTATTAAAAGTCAAAGTCAACATTATAATATTATATTATTAAAATATACAGAATCACTTGTGATTCAGGCCAGGGACGGACTGGGCATCGGGAGAACCGTGATTGGCCGTCCGCGAAACGTGGATGAATGGGCCATGATAACATGAAATGAGCCACCATGTCATGCAGAATGGGCCACAGAATGGCGTCGCAATATGCCGAAGGGGGCAGCGATATGCAGAAAAGGACATTGACCAGACTCCCCACCCCCCACCCGCTCAACAACTTTTGGGCCAGTTTCTCTTCCCAGTCCGCACCTGATTCAGGCGATACCTTTCTAAACAGCCAATGTCATAATAATATTCGAATATATTGTTTTTAATGTGGATTGACGACAGCAGCATACTTTGGATCATTTGTGAGTCACTCTGGAGGACTTCTAAGCTGTCGTGGGTTTAGGAGCTACTTTTAGTGTTCATGAATTTGTCTAAGATGAACATTTTATGGTCCTAAAATTAGGAGTGACACGCACATACTTTTTAAAAGTTGCTCCTAAATTACCATGTTAGGAGCTACTTTTAGCCTTAAGATTTTTTTGGAATATGGGCCCAGATACACAGAAATCTCTGAAAGAGATTTGGACAATATTTGAAAGACCCCATGAAATGGCTTGATGAGCACTGATGATCAGTTTTCTTTCCTATTTTGATGAAGAAGAGGTGGGACATTTGAAACACTTAGTCCCCCCTACAGTACAGATCCCACAACATGAATGGGAAAAGACAGAAATCTCCAAAACTTGCAGCTTGCCTCAACAAACCTCACAAGCAGTGAAGCAACAGAATGAGAACCACTTGAGAAACAGGTGGGTGAACAACAACAGAATACAAGAATCTTGAGGCTCAATTTCCAAAGATTTCATTCCTTTTAACTTGACACTGCATCTTAAAAATGTGTCATTTATGATGCTGAATACCAGTGAGATGCTCCAAATGCATCTGAGGCACGCACATATAGAGCGACAATTACATAGATCTTACATAAAGCAACAATTAAAATTAGCGCAGATGGAGCACTAGAACATGTCCTGTCTGTTAGAACTGGACATATCGAAGAACTCAATGCAAAACAGATGGATTTCAACTGAAGGCTTTTTCAATGATATGGGAATAAAACAAACAATATATGGAGTTCTTAATCCACTGTATGCATTGTCTAATCAAGGCTTTATTCATCTGCCACAATAATGCAATTTATTTCAAGCTGAATTTCAATCTGTATCATATTTGTTATAGGCCCTTTAGAAATATTTGAATTATTAGGCATTATTTAAATTATGAATTTAAATTGCACAAATAATGATGTATGCGATTAATCGTGATTAATTAATCTGCATGTCATGTAATTAATTTGATTAAAATTTGTAATAGATTGACAGCCGTAAAAAACAGCGTAAAGCATACAGAGCAAACTTAGAAAAACAGAACTTATATGCAATTACCAACGGTACTAAGTAGCAGTTTCAGACCTGTTTTAATGCTTAACTTCTTAATTAAAAAATATTATTAATAAGGAAACAAGGCAGTGCACTCATAAGATCAAGAGCATGCCTTTATCTCCCATCCAAGAGGGTGTTTTAGTATGCATGAGTAAGCAGTCAGAGAATATGATTGTTAATGCTTACACACTCATTGAGGCAAAAAAGACCACGTTCTATCATCACACACACACACACACACACACACACACACACGCGCGTTGGTGTGGCTATCCTTATGAGGACTCTCCTTGCACATAATAATTTTTATTCTGTATGAACTATAGATTCTATCCCCTAACCCTACCCCTAAACCTAACCCTCACAAAAAAAAAATTTTTACATTTAAAAAAAAAACAAAAAACGATTTGAAGCAATTTGAATTATGGGGACACCAGAAATGTATAAATAAAAGTAAAATCACTTGTCCCATCTCTCCACTCCACTTTATTTTAGTTAAACTAAAGCAAATAATTATTTATATCTATGTTCAAATTCAAATCTGGTTGCTATTATATTCAAACTACAACTACAAATACAAAAATGCATGCAAATAAACAATTTTAACACAAACACTGTTAAAATCCAAATGTTTGTCCAATATCTAATCAAAAGACAACATCACACTAGACCATTTTAAATACAAAAACCTAAATTGAATGTAATAGAAATGATAATTAGGTTAAGTTATTTGATATCTTTTTTTCTTTTTGTATTCTGTATTTGAGCCATAAACTGCACAGAACCCAGTATCAAGATCCAATAGCTTAATTAAAACAAATTAATCAAATAAAAAAAGCCAATTTTAAGGAAGGGATGGCTTTAGACCAACCAGAATTACTTTAACAGGAAAGGGTCATTTTTGGAGGCAAAACAAACCACAATACATACCAGGATTCCACCTCAGCTCCCGCTCTGTGATGAAGAGGAAATCCTATGCTGAGAGATCCAGACTTCCTCTCATCCCTGTCCTGTTCTCCTCAGTCCTCCTCATCATCTCTCTCTCTCTCTCTCTCTCTCTCTCTCTCTCTCTCTCTGCACGTTGCCTATAAGACCCCACCTACTTTTCTCTCCACCCAAACTGAAATGCACTTATCTCAGCAGAGCAAGAGCAGCCAACGCCCAATCAGGCCCGTCGCTTGTGTCACCGGGGCAACGCTCTTCTCCATCTGATGAGAATTCTCCAGGCATTGCTGATGGATACAGGATACAATACCTCGGTGAGGCCTTTCTGCACTGTCGAGAGCACATGTGATAGGGTGAGGAGCTTGGGACCTTCTGGAAGCTTCTACACCACCTTTTTTTTGTATTACTATCTTTAGACATAAACAGCCAGAGGAAGCCCTCATCTCAAAAATCTCTTTCTTGTTAGAACAATGCTGCACATCATGGGCCATAAACAACCCCTTCCCAGCTCCACCCCATCACTTCTAAACAGACTGTGGTGCATGTGATCTGAGCTGCCACGTTACTTGTTTTCAAGCTTTGTTTTCATTCCATATGAAGGACTATCCAGGTCATATGCCTGAAAGCTGTGTCTGCAGTTCAGCAGAACTCAAGATCTTGCTTTGCTTAATTCAAGAATATAACTGTGAAGATCAGACCAGCGAGGAGACTGACTGCAGGATTTGCTCAATCAGATTAGTGTCCCATTGATTAAACCTGTGATTTGTCCCAGTTCCCTTTCACAGTTAAGGACTTCACTGTAATCTAAATGTCAGGACTATCATTCATTTTGACAGTTCACTTGACAGTTTTGCCAATAGAACAGAATATTGGGACAATTCTGTGGATACAACATTAGCAACACCCTGTATCCTAAACTACACAATCATTTCAGATTCAACCAGGAAAAACAGTTGTCAAAGAATACTGTGGGGTCCAAAATTCTAAGACCACATTAATAAATCAATGATTTAAAATTTTATGTAAACCTGAGAACAGACAGAAAGTTACATTTTGTTTTTCTGATTAGATCCCTAATTGGATAAAGATGTATGCCATTAACCATGTCAACTTTCTACAAAAAGTCAGATTTCCTTGCTGCCCCTGAATCACACAAGATGCTCTTTGAAACATTCTTAAATCATCTGGGATACACATGGATCATAATTTTTAAATAAGCTTGCCAGCTTGAGTACATGCTGTCATTAAATGAATTGTAAAAATATTTAGAACTTCATAGAATATTATGTACATTTTTCATTTGTTATTCTGGTCATACAAGTTGTATTTAAACCATTTGTATGAAATATGCAACATGCTCAATTACTTTACTAGCGCTCTCAGGCTTTTAGATCCTACTTTAGATTATTAATGTCTAGGAAAGTGATCATATTATGATCCATATTTTATTGCAGTATAAATTCAACAACAATATCCCTTTGCTCCATATGTATACTAAATAATAATATTCAGACATATCACTTGCATTAAAAGAATACTTCACCCAAAAATTTAAATTCTCTAATTTACTCACCCTCATGCCATCCCAGATGTGTATGACTTTCTTTCATCTGCAGAATGCAAATTAAGATTTTTAGTAGAATATCTCAGCTCTGTAGGTCCATACAATACAAGTGAATGGTGGCCAAAACTCTGAAGCTCTAAAAAGCACACAAAGGCAGCATAAAAGTAATCCAAACATGTTGAATCTATATTTTGCAAAACAATATAGCCTAATAGGTGTGGGTGGGAAACAGATCAATATTTGTCTTATATATATATACACAGTATCTCACAAAAGTGAGTACACCACTCACATTTTTGTAAATATTTGATTATATCTTTTCATGTGACAACACTGAAAAAATTGCACTTTGCTACAATGTAAAGTAGTGAGTGTACAGCTTGTATAACAGTGTAAATTTGCTGTCCCCTCAAAATAACTCAACACACAGCCATTAATGTCTAAACCGCTGGCAACAAAAGTGAGTACACCCCTAAGTGAAAATGTCCAAATTGGGCCCAAAGTGTCAATATTTTTTGTGGCCACCATTATTTTCCAGCACTGCTTTTACACTCTTGGGCATGGAGTTCACCAGAGCTTCACAGGTTGCCACTGGAGTCCTCTTCCACTCCTCCATGACAACATCACAGAGCTGGTGGATGTTAGAGACCTTGTGCTCTTCCACCTTCCGTTTGAGGATGCCCCACAGATGCTCAATAGGGTTTAGGTCTGGAGACATGCTTGGCCAGTCCATCACCTTCACCCTCAGCTTCTTTAGCAAGGCAGTGGTCGTCTTGGAGGTGTGTTTGGGGTCATTATCATGCTGGAATACTGCCCTGCGGCCCAGTCTCCAAAGGGAGGGGATCATGCTCTGCTTCAGTATGTCACAGTACATGTTGGCATTCATGGTTCCCTCAATGAACTGTAGCTCCCCAGTGCCGGCAGCACTCATGCAGCCCCAGACCATGACACTCCCACCACCATGCTTGACTGTAGTCAAGACACACTTGTCTTTGTACACCTCACCTGGTTTCCGCCACACACGCTTGACACCATCTGAACCAAATAAGTTTATCTTGGTCTCATCAGACCACAGGACATGGTTCCAGTAATCCATGTCCTTAGTCTGCTTGTCTTCAGCAAACTGTTTGGAGGCTTTCTTGTGCAACATCTTTAGAAGAGGCTTCCTTCTGGGATGACAGCCATGCAGACCAATTTGTTGCAGTGTGCTACATATGGTCTGAGCACTGACAGGCCCCCCCCACCCCTAAAGATAGCCTAGGCCATCTTTATGTAGAGCAACAATAATTTTTTTCAGACTCTCAGAGATTTCTTTGCCATGAGGTGCCATGTTGAACTTCTAGTGACCAGTATGAGGGAGTGTGAGAGAGATGACACCAAATGTAACACACCTGCTCCCCATTCACACCTGAGACCTTGTAACACTAACGGGTCACATGACACAGGGGAGGGAAAATGGCTAATTGGGCCCAATTTGGACATTTTCACCTAGGGATGTACTCACTTTTGTTGCCAGCGGTTTAGACATTAATGGCAGTGTGTCGAGTTATTTTGAGGAGACATCAAATTTACACTTTATACAAGCTGTACACTCACTACTTCACATTGTAGCAAAGTGTCATTTCTTCAGTGTTGTCACATGAAAAGATATAATCAAATATTTACAAAAATGTGAGGAGTGTACTCACTTTTGTGAGATACTGTATATATATAAACCTTTTTTTGGCAATTCATTATTTATTATTTGTGCATATCACCACGACTAGTCAGGGCTCTTCAAAGGTGGAGATTACTTGTTAGAAGGACTTATTATAATTAAATATTGATCTTTTTCTCACCCACACCTATTAGATCACATCTGAAAACATTGATTTAACCACTGAACTTGTATGGATTACTTGTATGATGCCTTTATGAGCTTTTTTGAGCATCAAAGTTTTAGCAACCATTTACTTGCATTGTATGGACCTACTGAGCTGAGACATTTTGAATAAAAATCTTCATTTGTGTTCTGCTGAAGAAAGAAAGCCCAACACAAAATTCCAACACATCTGGGATGGCATGAGTGTGAATAAATTATGAGAGAGTTTTCATTTTTGGGTGAACTATATTTAAGTTGTGTTATTTTGCAATGGCATTGATCTTCCATGCAAATCCGATCTACATCAAATAGCAGGAAAGAGAGGTCTTCTGCACTTTAATTGGATTTGTAATATCAAACAGATGTTTAGTCAATAACTTGTGTTAGTTTCATTAATCTACATCACTACATACCCTTTTCATCTTCACTATCATTGGAGAATATGAAATAAATGCACATCAATATTCAGTTACAGGTGAAAATACCAGGTGTTCAATGCCAGCAGGGAACATGCCATAAGGAATCTCTGGATCTCTAGCATCTTACTTTATGCTCCTTACATTGTACATTCTTTTATATGATGATGAGAAAGACACTGCATCATCAATGCAGTCAAATCAGTGCCATCAGAGGAAATATAACAGCAAAGAGCTCATTTGTGTGCAGAGTCAATCCTTTGATTAATATTTCCACAAATATGAATCAAAGCTGATGGTATTTGTTAAACACTGGTAATCTAATTAAATTAGTCACCTAATGATGACTGATTACATGGCTTGAATTTTAGAGTTTAATACACAAACATTTCACAATTACTGCAACATATAAAATACATCTGGATTTATGGAAATGAGAAGATTCCCTGTAAACCCTGTAGAAATATATCTTCTAATAAAGTATTCCAATAAGGTATTCCTTCAAGGAAAAAGCAGTTTCCGGTTGCTTTTGACAGGAAAACACTAAAGCAGCAGGAACATGCAGCTGTCGTATGAGTGGCAGCAATGGGACTGTTGCTGTTTTGGTCTCTATTTGTTTTGTTTTTTTATACCATGTTAGTTTGGTATTATTTTGTGACAGTGGTGGGGCACAAGTACCAGATTCACTAATAAATACAAGGCCAATAATAAACTGCACAACACTTATAGCCTATGTGAAATATTAAGGAATACAAATTTAGGTGTTGCCAAACCCTTAAACTAATGTGTTTTGCCAAACATTATTACATGCCCAGGTCTAGAGACCCGACACGTATATCGATCACAAATGTATCAACAAAATGCCCAGATAGTGTCAAATTTTCAAAACATTTTCAAGATAATTTAAAACAAAAAATAGAATAGAATATATTCTGAAATATTTATATGTTTTATTTTTTCAACATAAAAAATGCATTTGCAACAAATATAGAACTGGATTAATTACTTCCACGCTGAAATTTCAAGAGATGCAACTGTCTGGCTGTCAAACAAACATTGAGCTACACATAACACATACAGTATATATTTTCTCAGGCACCTTTTCAGTCTAAATAGATGTACAACTTACATCATTTCGGTAGTACACTCAAATGAAAATAGCTATATCATACTGTCGATGTGTTACAGAGTTTGCTATAGTTTATTTCCATGTTGCTTCTTCGTCATATAGCAATGTCAAATGTAAATCAAGCCAAGAACTGAAACAACAGCGGCACCTTGAGTAGCAACAAACATGTATAAGACACACATATGGGATACTGATAATTCACCACTGTTGCACAGTGCATTATATAGTAATCATTCATGTTGTATAAACAAAGAAATAAATATCCTGAGAGGCTGAGATAGTAAACTTGTATAGATTTGAAATAATCATCAAATGTAATTTATGGAAGAACAAAAAAAAAGTGACACTACTTCATATCTAGAGTCTTCAATGACCCTTTACACTTTTGTAAATCAAGCAGTCAATAAACAATATATGAATCTGTGCAATTTTGCCCTTTTTTCTTTTTATTACACTATTCAGAAGAGAAAGGTTTCATTACTGGTTGATTCATGAAGAATTCCTGTATAACAGTCAAAGGTCAGACCTGTATAAAGCTGATTATTCATAAGTTCTCAACATATTTTTGAAGGTTATTGTCACTTGGCCCAACCAAAAACACTCAGGCAAATGTTATTTCCTTGTTTGACATTTTACATCGCTATTCCACATTTTATTTTTATTTAAGATACTATTTCAAGTTCCCTTCTAGTGGTAGTGAGGTTCTTGTGTGCATAAAAGACACATTTCAGATTATGCTTTGCATCTGTAGGCTACGTTTGATATGAACGCTTATGATAAATTACTTAAAATGTTAAAAAGTCGCACTCAACATGAACACAATCCCTGAATTTTAAACCATAAATTAATGTAAAAAAAATTTGGCATGGTCGAGCATTTCTAGACTTGACCATATTTTCATCCCACGCATCCCCTGCCAGCCATATGATGGAGGAAAATAACATCACGCGCATGCCTACCTGTTATGCTAAACCAGCTGTTTGTTCTGTCCTTCACGTCCCAAGATGCAGAATTTTAAAGGTCCTCTCAAGAACATCGCGTATTTTACCCGTACATTTGCTCGTGCCACATTAACCGTGTTTCAATCCCCGGTTTGCTGCATACCAAGGCGGCATATGTGGCCGTCGTAGGGACTTTCGAGTCACCTGATTTAAAACGCGTCGATGATACCCTACGCCGTCGAAGGATTTGGGACGCGGCCATTGTGGAGGACATGCGCGTTAGAAGCAGCTTTTACAGTAGACAGTGAAGCAATGAGCGAAATAAAAGGTAAAACAACTGTACTCCAGACTGGACAGTAAACACGTCTCCTCATGCTGACCCCCGGTCACACACATAAGCGTTATCCACCGTCAGTCATTAAATGTATGAGATAAATTAATTTTACATAAGCCGTTATATTAATTTAAATAATCTAGTATTTAAGGAACTTGAGACATAAGCAACTGAAGATAATCTATACAAACTGGTTTATTGATTATATCACATTACTAACTGTCACTGATATGGCTGTTAAAAAATGTAACCACCAGAGCTTCCTTTCTAGAGGGCGTCAAACCTCTTATAGCATTATCATACATACAGTAGACTAGTATTCTAATACACCAATAACAAATAATATTATTAAAAATAATGTAAATTTTCCGCATTTCAATTCCATAATTTTGATGAGTCTTTAACAAAAATAATAATATTAATAATTATAATACTAATTGTAAGTTTGACGCATTTCAATTTCAATAACAAAATTCAAGATTAATAATATTGATGAGTAATATTTAATAATAATAAACCTTTTAATTATAAGAATTATCAAAAATTCAATTTGGATGGAATTTTGTTATGAAATAGAAAAGTATACATTTATAAAATTGGCAAATATTTTTGAATATATAATATATTAGTTTTCTAAAAATATATTTTTAGATATTTTACAAACTTTTCCATGATTCCAAAATCAATTTCCCCACCGTTTCAATATGAACAGCCGACTAAAGACCAAAGACCGCACAACGCTCTTAAATCACAAGGCCATATATCAAAACGTTTGAAGCCAATCCGGGTCAGAGGCATCAGCATGGACACTGGGGATGTACTTTCATCTCTGGTAGGGAATGAGTTGTTTTTAACGTATCAGCAAAAACACCACGTTACATTTGTGTGGCTGTCAAAATTGCTGCTTTATTGACGAGATGTACATGTGACGATTTTCCTTTACCCTTCTGGATTCCCTAGTTAGCATGCATGCTAATAAGCGAGTTAGATGCGTGTGGTAAAACATATATCTATATTCATCTGAAGTTGAAATGCTGTAAAATGCATTGAATGTGGTTCAGGAGTCATTAATGTTGTACCAGCTGTGAACTTGAAATAATGCGGTCTTTTGAAGCATGAATTGGTTTCGAACGTAATATTAGATTTGATGGAGAGCTGAAATGTTTTCATGCAACATTGGGCTTATTATTTCTTTTTTATATATCTATATATATGAACAGGGGGTTGAGGGAGCAACGGCTGCTGCGCAAGCGCTGTCTCTCCCAGCTGAGGCATATGGAAATGATGTGAGTGGGGATATTTGCAAATTAATACGTTGATTCATATGGTACTTTTGATTTGCTTAAAAGAGAATGGAAACAGAAGAGAATGTGACGTCAGATTTTCAGTTTCATCACCATACATTACTAACCTTTTATTTGTCACATCCAGGCTCAGGTGGAGGTAATGTGGGCTATGAAAGCCTACAATCATGCAGAAGTTTACTTTAATGTGAGTGATGGATTTGTCCAAATCTGTCATGTTACGTGATCACTCGAATGTCCAGCTGCACCAACCATTTACTTTTCCATTCTACAGCTCATTTCCTCAGTTGATCCAAAATATCTAAAACTAACGAAATCAGATGATCAGATCTATACTAAATTCAGGGACGCATTTCCTGACCTTAATATTCAAGTTCTGGATCCAGAGCTGCTGAAATCCGCAAAGGCTAAAGAGGTTTGTAAATGTAGTCTTATATTTGTCATGTGTTTCTCATGGAGAATCAGTTAACTTCAAATTATATATATATATATATATATATATATATATATATATATATATATATATATATATATATATATATATATATATATACACACACACATTTTTTTTTTTTTTTTTGCAGGAATGGAGGCCCTTTTGCAACCAGTTTGATGGTGTTGTAGATGACTTCAACTTCGGCACATTGTTACGTATTGATTGTCAAAAGGACTACACAGAGGAGAACACAATATTTGGTATGTGACACCAATGTCTGTTCAGTTCGATGTTGCTTACATCACTTGACCATCTTATGAATGAAAAATCACATATCAGAAGGAAACGTACTGAGAAAATATAAATATACAGTGTTGCTGTAATCACTTTTTGAAATTACCCATATATCTAAAGCTGCCAGTTGCCTGCAAGTTTTTATGTCAAAATATGTTTCTTTTTTTGTTTCAGCTACCAGAATCCAGTTTTATGCCATTGAGATTGCGAGAAACAGGGAAGGCTGCAATGACGTCGTCCACAATACCAACTCGAAAGCAAAACAACGGAAGAAATATCAGAGTTAGTGACTGTCGTGCCAACAGATTGAAAGTTGCCTTCTTTGTGTAGTAACCTCACTTACACATTTCTCACTCATTTTGACAGTGAAAGAAATATCCTAACAAATGTCTAGAAATGGTGTACTTTGGAACAATAACTGTTACATGTTCTTGTGTAAATGTGTGTAAAAGTTGTTTTTCTCATTTGTACTGAACTAACTGTCAAGAACATAGTGGACAGTTCAGCTTTGATTTGTTTTTGTAATAAATATTCACTTTTCCTTGAAAATGTTGATTTGATATAGTTCCCTTGTGTAACTTCAAAGTCAACATGAAATCAAAGTTGACCCCAATACGTGTTCCTCCTGTGAACAATTAATTGGTGCACATCATTCTAAAGAAAAACAAATGTTTGTCTAGGTTATCTTTTATCAAAATGTTACAACTTGCTTGGAAATCCCTTAGTTTTCAACCCCTCCCCAACCACATTTCATATAGCAACCACTTTCTGAAGGATAAAATGATACCTTGTTTCTTGTTGAATTTCCTACATGACTCCGATATACATGATACATAAGTAAAATGGGATGTGAACACCGTTCCCTGAGAACTGCCAATCACAAAATGTGCACATACTAGTACAAACCAATTATGTTTATTTTGCAGTCACAATGCTTACACTATATGTAGCATACATCCAAACAAACAATTCAACCAGCTATCTTATCACTCAATGGACCCAACACACAGTCGCCAAAAAACACATTCACATCAGGGAACCAAGAGAAAGAAAAGAACTCAAGTGAACATCCATGAGCGTTGGACGTGGTTAAGAGATGAGCTAGTTCTTTACAAACAGTTAGCAACATGTTGAGTTGCACAAGTTGCTAATATATTCAATTCTGTTTCTGTATTCAAACTGGAAACTTTCTGAGGGAGGGGGCAAGAACAGAAAAAAAGGGAGAGGTTTAAGCTAGAGACAACTGTCAAGAGTGATCTGCTCCTGTTGTGATTCAAGTACCAAGGTCTTTTTGTAAAGGACACGGCTACATTCTAGAGGCTTCACTACCAACAATAAAGCCACAAGAGACCGGAAGTGTGTGAGGTTAAACAGCAGGGAAGTTAAAGAAAGCTCAGCGCGAGCAACTTCAACCATGACTCACTTTTTCGAATCAAATCCACAAAAGACATGACTGAACCCTTTTCAAGGGGGGGGTTCGGAATGAATTATACACCAGGGCGAGGCTGTCATTCTAGGATTGTTCCCAGGTCAGCGATGATACTAAGAACAACTCAACGATGAAGGCAGGGGGATGTCACTATGGCCTAAAGAGGGCAAGTTGACTTCATCATACCGAAGGTTAAGGAATGTTCTGTGTTCAAAAGAAGTTAAACTCAACTAACAGCATTAGTGGCACAAGGTTGATTTCCAAAAAATAAAAGTTGATTTGGACCTCAAATCAAAATTTTTTTTTTTTGCAGTTTAAGTGAGGCACTTCCAATGGAAATAAATGAGGCCGGTTGAGAAATACAATACACACCAAAGACTTAAACATACACGTTAACATGATTTTAGTGTGATAAAATCACTTACTAACCTTATCTGTGTACTTATTTCTAATATTACACTTCTGTTGTCAAGTCAACAAAACCCTGTAATCATGATAATTGATACAACTTTACACAGAAAAGGTTTGCAAGCAATTGTATAATGTTTAAGTCTTGTGATTATACTTTTAAAATGGTGTGTATTTTACCATTTATGGACTGAGCACATTCACTTCCATAGTGCCTCACTGAAACCACAGTTATTTTGTAATAAACGAGGGGTGAATCTAAATTATTTTTGGTGGTAATCAACATAATGCCACAAATTCGGTCAATTAAGCTCAACTGAACTCAGAATATTCCTTTAATGAGGGCAATGGAGTCCCTCTGGCCCCCTTATAGACATTCTACTAGAGAAAATCTGATGGCCAGAGTGTATTTACAAAGTCTAATTTTGCTCCGATTTTTGTTCTATAAGTTCAAATTGAGGAAAATGTACACCACGTGATCCACCTGTGAGACCACCTTGCCCCGCCCACCCGTCAATCCCACCACTCACGCCACAATTCCACATAATGTCAATCGGATATAAACGATTCTCTTCATACAGACAAACCCACACTTCAACACAGTTGCACTAGCTTACTAGACTGTAAAAAGTTTTCAATCACACTCATTATTTTTCTTAAATCGTAATCATTATAAACATTGTTGAAAATGTTATGAAAAAAATGTACACTTTTTTTTTCCTTATGTGTTTCTATACAAGGCAGGCAAAAGCAGAGCACTATGTATACCAGCTCATCATAACCCATCCTCCCACAAACATGCTCTCAAAGACACACACACACACACACACACACACACACACACACACACACACACACACACACACACACACACACACTTTGCCCAGATCCCATCATCCCAGAGCGGGTCGGACGTGCTCTGCCCACTCTCGAGTCCACACTGGTGCCGTCCCACACCGCAAACCCATTCCCCAGCATTACTCTCTTTGGACTTTGAGCCACAAATGACAAGAAAATGATCAAGGAGAATTACCTCTAGAAACTGGCTTTAAAATATGTATATATTTATAAGTGTATATATAAAAAGGGGATAAGAGGGAGAGGAAAAGGAATGAGGTGTGAGGGGATAGAGTTGGTGGTGGGGGTTTAATTTAGGGACAGGGGAGCGGGAGGTGCAGGCTTGAGAAGCGGTGGTCCCCCAGCATCCGGGCCAGGGGAGTGTGGGATTACAGGGCGGGGCCGGCCCACGTGGGTGGGGCCTGGTGCTCTATGGAATGTCAGCTCATCATTTCGTTGCTGTTTACCCCGTATGTGGAATTCTTCATGGAGTCATTGACTTCTCTTCTAAATACTGAAAGATTCTGTGTAAACCTGCAAGAAGAGATATAAATCTGAGTTTGCTATAACAAAACTAGGTTTTAACATATTATGAAGGAAATGTAAGGTGTCGGTTCGGTGAATGTCGCATCACAATGCTAAGGTTCCCAGGGCGATGCTAGGATATTTTGGGTGGAGCAAGTGTGTTGCTTACTGGCCCAAGTCAAAAGAGCCCACATCAATGTATGTCTGTGGGGTTTGTTTTGCATGTCTACCAGGTGAAAATCATCTGATCACTTAGAAAAGTAGGGATGTCCTGGTATCGGAATCCAATACTGTTCTCACATACTTGTAAAAAATGCTCGACACCAAAAAACTGATATTATCTGAAATACACAATTGCGTAAAAAAAAAAAAAAAATCAACGCACAAATTAAAATTGCGATATGCTCTGGTGTGATTATTAAACTGTAAAGGCTGAGATGTAATTAAATAAATATTTAGTCTGCACGTGGTGCATGCTTCAAAGTGAACACGTGATCCCAGCCGCTCACTCACTGAAAACACCTAATCATAAGCATCACGGCACTCTTGTGTGTTATACGAGAGAGAGCGAGCGCACATTCACTCTACAGTGTGCAGAAAATACAGAATACATATTAATTTAATTAAATCGCAGCCTTTTGGAGTTTAAAGGTGCTGCAAGTGATTTTGTCATGGAAAAGTATGCAAAAAATGTTCCTACTCCCTTAAAGATATTAATGAAATAAGTATCCTGAGATATCTCACCAGTCTCTGTGACAGCTGTAGACTTTTTAAACAGCAAACAAAAATGTGTTGCGGACTGCGGACATTTTGCTAGTTCTCATAGAATTGAATTAGAAGTGAATCACTGAGGATATGATTCATGTTTATCAGTTTAGGGTGCCATTGTGTCACTGTTGAATTTGACAGCCACCGAAACAAACAATGTTGCTCTTTTGCTCGAATTTGGTCTCAAAATCATTTTTGGAGGGCGGGTTTTTGGAAAGAGGGGGCGTGGCTAATTAAACGGCTCATTCACGAGAAAGCTTCAGAATGCAAGAATTGCTTACAGCAACTTTAATCATCACACTTGGCCATGAAGTGAACTGCATTTCCAGAGGTGTGAAGCAGTCATCAAAAACATTCACACTGAAAGGGCTTCACTCATTTTACACTAATATAAAAGCTCCATTAAAATAATAAAAAAAAAGACAGAAATACAAAACTACCGTATCCTTATATAATATTCACTATAATACTACTACTAATAATACATTAATAAAAATATGTTATATTTCAGTAATATCTCACATCATTTTATCAGTTGTGCTGCACTTTATTTGACAAAAATAATGTTTTTTTTATTTTTTTTTTTTATTTTGGATTGTGCTGAGGATCTCTATAACAGCCATTTTTATATATATATATATATTTATTTATTTATTTATTTATTAGGGCTGTCGATTTAACGCGTTAATTCAGTTCGATTAATGTTACAAATATAACGCGTTAAAAAAAGTAACAGCTGTGTGAGCAACCCACAGTTTATACAGTGAAAACACTTCAGTAGGCAGCAGCAACACAAACATGCGTTATGTTCTTGAGCTCAAAACACTCGAAGGAGCACAAATGCGAACCAAGGGATCTCAAGATGTATTTAAAGATTGAGTATTAAACTATATTTAACTTGACACAGTGACCTAAACATTTTATGTTTATGATTCAACGCACCCGAGACGCTACACAAGCATGACTGACGCAGGGTGTGGCTGGATTGAGATGGTGCAAAATTCGGAAATTACCCCATAAATATCTAATCACAAATAAAATCAAAGAAATTTCCTTCAAACTTATTTATAAGTACTACCCCACTAATTATTTTCTTGTAGAGAGATTTAATTGTGATGTCGATATATTCTGTACATTTTTTGGTCTGCAGGCGGAAACATTTTTTTCATTTATTTTGGAGTTGTCCCGACTCGACTTGTTTTTGGTCTGCAGGAGGACTCGACTTGTTTTTGGTCTGATTTCTGCAAGATTGTTAGAGATCATATTATTCCCAGCTTTCAACTTTGTTTTGAAAATGTTTTATTAAGTTTTTTATTTTAGCTATGACATGTCTCTTCATAAGGAATATTATTTGATTAATTTTCTGCTTTTGTTGGCAAAGTTTAATATTCATAAATGTAAGAATGTTGGTTATAAACCATTAGTTTTAATTCAGAGGTTCAGCAATACCTCAGAACAATTTCCAATTTGAGTAACAAGAAAGCTGTAAAGTGTTTTGAAATATGTAAACAATTTGATATTTTTATTTAAACTGTTTATTTATTTTCCTTTTTGTTGTTGTTTGTTTTAATATACCTCTTGGCTCTAGATGTAAATGTTTTGTAAGCATTAATTTAAAATATGTCTGACGCAGGTGTAAATTGACGGGTCCTTAAACAAGCCCTCATAATAAATCTCCAACTGATTGACAAATTCACTTGTGAAATGGATTGCTGTGAACTGTATGCCAATGACTGACTTATGATCAATAATATGGAAGTAAACAATACATTGTATTCTAAAGCGCGTTTAGTATTGTCTTATCAATGATTAACTCTTCTGCCACAAGAATGTAATGCACTTTAAGTATCATAATATTTTTATATATATATATATATATATATATATATATATATATATATATATATATTCTGATATTTATATATATATATATATATATATATATATATATATATATATATATATATATATATATATATATAAAAATATATTCTGATATTTATATATATATATATATATATATATATACTCTGTTGAAAATAAAATGCAGTTTTTATTGATTAATTATAAAATTGAATTAAAATGCTGAATACAGAATTGAGTAAAAATAAAAAAGATTCCATAGGATTTTTTTGTGTAAAAGAATCTTTAGTGACTACCATTACATGGATACTAGAAAGCAGCTTATTGCGAGAATTTGGGTTATTGCAAGAAAATAGCATTCCCGTTTGCATGTGCTATTTAAGCGGCGTACTCTTTACTCCCATATACATGTGGCACCATCATAAGCAGCTTTCTCCACAGCAACATAATTTTCCTGCAACGCAAAATTATGAATAAAGCTACGCTCCATTTCTAAAAATAGACTTTGGAGACAGGCCTGTTTTGTTTATGAGTCTCTAATATATAAGATAATATACAGTTTTACAACATGAATGCTGCTCAGATTGCATAATTTGTTGAAGAACTACGACGAAGGCTAATTCTTTCAGGCGAGATTCTCATGTAAACAATGGAGAATATATCAATATTTCTCAGATTTATTTATCTAGTAAATTAGTGCTATTGGATGTTTTTCAATGAACGCTTATCAAGGACAATTGACAATTGAAGTGTGGTGAACTGGATTCATCTGTCGATCACGTTTTCATAACAAAGGTATGAAGTCCCGTTTTGATATTGCATGTTTTCATTCGTAAGCCTGGCACAAATAAACAAATTGCTGTTTCTGGAGGATTCTATCGTGAAACAGAGATCAGATATCAATGTTGAACCCTTAGACCTTTGAAAAGATGTATAATTTGTTAACATTAATTACATATATAGATGGTAAATTATATATTACATGTTAGCAGAGTGACGTTACTCACGAGTGCAAACAAATGCGTATCAACAGGTTAATTTACTATCATGACCTGCAGCTGAATTGCGAAGCAGTAGTGGGGGTTTCCCTCTTACATAAAACTCTGGGATTCCCCCAATGTACCAGTGCATACACAGCTGTTAGGGACAGTTGATATTTTATATGTGATTTTCCCACTGTACTCCCAGAAATGTTGAATTCTTTATGCTGTGTTGAGCTACACCCCATGGCGTTTGTTGTCCCGGTCTGTTCAACGCACATGCATGACCATTATTGTGATTTTTATTTTTTCTATGAAATTTTAGATTTTTGACAATATGAGAGCTAAAATTATTTTTTCCCCCCTTTTACCTTTGAGTTACAGTCCCTGAAACCAATCAAGTCAGCAAGTCAGATCTCTTGGTTTTGTTTATAATTTTAAATAAAATTTTAATAAATAAATATATAAATAGATTTTTTTCAAAATGAGTGATTTTGTTTTATAATTTTGTGATAGCTATAAATGATGCCGATGATGTTTGATATCTTTTGAGCAACAGTTGCTGAAACAAACACCCTGTTCTAAAATCATCGGCCTCATAGTATTGTATTTGAAAACTGCAACATTACATAAAAATATCGTATTGGCTAGTATTGAAAAAGTACTTGTACTCGGCCCCAAAAAAAGCTGCATAATTTGAGGTATCATTCACGTCTGTAGCACAGACAGTGAGGGGGCAAGTAAAACAGTTATGTAAAGCTTAAGGGATTAGGGGTTTGTTAAAATAGTAATAGGACTTTCTTTAAAATGCACCACTAAATATGCTTTATCATGATCTTTTCCATAGAAAGCAACAGAGAACACTCCAAATCAGCTTCCATGAGAGATTGTGATCTCTTAAATGCAAAACGGGTTGGAAATCTTAAGGAGTCAATTTACCTGTCTCTGTTTTTTGTGAGCAAGTTTCGCTCTATGCCCTCCATGAGGTTTTCAAAGCATAAGTGCATGGCTTGCTGCTTTTCTGGTGGCTGGCTGTTCACAATGCTGTTCCTCAAATCTGCAAAATACTGTTTACACAAACACAATGATGGCCTCTTATTCAACTGACCCCAAAGATTTGATTGTATGAGATTTAATTCTTTATATATAAGAGCATCACATACCTTCTCATTGAGTAGAATCAAGCCTAGCAGCGGCCGTGACATTGACCACTGATTCCTACAATCTTCAAATATTATGATATTCAACACTGTGGACAGCATCTGAAAAGTAATATGGATGAGAATTCTGTCAGATTAAATAGCTCTTATACACTTTAATATGTACATTTTTATAAAATAAAGAAAATGTGTTTTTATAATAAACAAATGGCTGTGAAATATTTGCATTTTTTGCTAACTTTGGTCCCCTAAAGATTTCAATAGGTCAATCTGAACAGAACTTTGGTCCTGGGCTCTACCATAGACTCTTGGGACACCCACATAGACTCCTGTGAAAGCTCAGCAGAGGTTGTAAATCCTTCTCAGCTGAGGAAGTTCAACCTGCTGATGACACAGTTCTACTCAACCATCATTGAGTCTGTCCTGTGTACATCTATAACTGTCTGGTTTGGTTCAGAAGGAAACTACAACAGACATACAGGACTGCTGATGGGATTGTTGGTGCCCCCCTGTATGTCTCCAAATCATTCTGAACCCCACACACCCTGCCCAATCCCTCTTTGAACTGTTGCCCTCTGGCCGGAGCTATAGAGCACTGAGCTTCAGGACATCCAGGCACAAGAACAGTTATTACCCTCAAGCCATTTTCCTCATGAACAAATAAACTACCTAAGGACTCCACCATAGTGCAATAATGTAAATACATACGTAAATTCACATATTTAATTAAATAACTACCTTGCACATATATTACCACTTGCACATGTACATATGCCAATTAGGTTATACGTCCTATTATTTGATTGTCTATTTATACTCTTACCTTGTTTTATATTCTGTCTTACTCTAATGTTCTGTGTGAACTTGTTTCTATGATCACCAAAAATAATTCCTTGTGTACATGAGAACTCTTGGCAATAAAGCTCATTCTGATTCTGATTAAAAAACACAAATGCAGTGACCTGCGAAAAAGTATGAAATTCTATGAGAAACAACACAACAAATGTATATTTCTTAACCAGTGGTTCTCAAACAGGGGGTTGGGACCCACTAGGAGCCTCAGCACACTTTCAGGGGGGCCTCAAGTTCTCTTAAAATGATCTAAAATATGATAGATTATAGGGGGGAATATTGAATATTTTCTCAGACAATGGGGGGTGCCTTGGAGTCAAAAATGTTGAGAACCATTGTCCTAAACCATTTAACTGAATACAACAACCAGAAATTGTATATAGGTAGAAAGAAGAGGAGCTGCAATCTTTAAATCTGAAGACTTTGAGAGAAAAGGAGCCAAAAAATTTAAATATGCACAAAAAAAAAAATGCTACAAAGAGGATCTCAATAGCTCTAAAGTAACATTGTGCAACATCGAATTATGTTTTCATGTTTTAAACATGTATTTCCTGGCAACAATTAATTAATCAGACTCAGACAGCTGCAGATGGAGCTCACCTGTTGAATCATCTCAGGGTGCTGCTGCATTATGTGAAGGAAGCGATCGCTCTCCTGTGCCATTGGTGCCACTCTTTTCTTAGTGCTGCGTGACAGCTGCTTAAATAGATAAGTAACTATGTGGTCCAGGCTGGAGCAGCAACCAGTGCAAACCATTGTGTCTGTGAGAAGAAAAATGGAAATATTAAAACACCATCTGTCTAAAAGAGGACCATTAGCCTCTAGACTGACAACTTAAACAGCCATCACCCATGTAAGGAACATCTTTGGGAGGGGAAAGTATTTAAGTGCAATGATTGCGATGGCAGTCACACTGAAGGACAGCTTCTTACCAAGTGCTGTGAGCCCCTCTGATATTGAAGACAAGATGTACATGACCACATGAGGCTCCAGACTGGCAATGAAGTTCATATGGTCTTGAGTTAGCACCTCCAGAAGTGAGTAGTAAGACTGACTAAGCTTTGGATAGTCCTGCAAGAACAACCGACCAAAATAACCAATCCGAGTGATTACTGATACTTGTGATCATGTCAAGAAGAGCTGAACATGCATTAATATTAGCTGCTATGGTTGAATACAGAGGGAAATGCTACCTTCAAGCCCTTCTGAAATTCTACTAACAAGCGGGTAAATAGAGATTTGCAATGTAATGTGCATTCAAGTCATTTTATTTGGAACTAAATGGACGTGTTGGACCATGTCAAATTTCTTAAGACTTGTGTCTCTGCAGTGGGCAGATGGTTTCACCATTTTCTGAACTCGTTTCAAACTTGGATCACGCAATCAAAAATCAAATAATAAAACTAAAATAGCAAGCAACACCAGTCTAAAATTGTTTTTTCTGCTGAGCTTTATAGCTAGAAATCAACCGTAAACAAAATGCATACAAACTAAATTGTAGTCAACATTCACAATCTAGTTTGTTACAACTTGTGAGTCCAATATCAGTTACATTCTGCAATTAATTATGCTGGTTTACCAAAGAAAATATACTGCTATTCTATAAAATTAGTTTTTTCAAAATCCCTAAACTGAGACCAAAGTTTTTAACACTATCTTCTCCTAGAGCTTTCAGGCTTCATCCAACAAAATGCTGTCTTTTCCAACTGATCGGACAAATGGTTTTGGCACAATGGATGATCAATAATCAGAAAAATCCCATTAAAGATGCTGTAAGTGATTTTAGCCGATCTGGACCATTGTACTAGCCATGCTCCGCCTTTCCAAAACCCAGACCCTAAAAGATGCCATTGAGACCAAGGAGCTTTAATTGAGACATAATTGTTGACATGGTTGTCAAACACAACAGTAGCACAATAGCACCCTTAAATGACATTTGTTTGTGTCTGAAAATGGCAAATAGCCTCAGAGATCTGCTTCATCAACAACAATATGAGAACATGCAAAATGATTGACAGGCAGAATGCGGCATGGACCGCGGCCTGCTGACACATTTTTGCTCGCTGTTTACAGAGTGTAGTGCTGTCACAGAGACTGGTGCGATATCTCAGGACATTTATTTCTTTAATATCTTTCAGGGAGTAGGAACATTTTCTGAATACCTTTCCATAACAAAATTAAAATCGCTTACAGCACTTTTAACTTAGATTGGACAGAATTTTCAAGAGGGCCAATGGAATGCTCGTTAATTCAAACTCCAACTGTCAAAAAATTCTAATGTAAATAAACCCACAAAGAGCCTTTGATCTGCTTTAAAGTTGACCTCTCTAAAAGTCCCTTTTAAAGCAAGTCAGTCCACTCCGCAGCCATATTTAGAATGCTAGAGTACAGCTATTTTCTATGTAAACAAGAAGCATGAAAGTACAGCTCCTTTTTACTTGAATGTGGAAAGACCAAATTCTCTAAAACGGTTGGTCAAGATTACGATCAAAAAACATCCTCAAAACCAATGGTAAATCAAACAATAATGGTATCATAAATTGGGCCTCTTAAGATCAGATCACACACACACAAAAGAAATTCAGGCTGGTTCAGATAATGCGCATGTGCGTTCTCAATTTGACTAACAGGTGATGTCTTTATCTAAAAGGTGATTGGCTCTTTACCTGCAGGACTTAATATTCTACATCTGTTGCCAGTTCTATTTTCTCCCATTCATTTGAATTCCAGTGGTCTGCCTCTGCTATCTCGCTCTCTGTCTCTAGCTAGTCTGTCTGACCAGCTAGCTCTTTGTCTTACTGTAATGATGTCTGTATTTTCATAAAATTTGTAACTTTTAACTCTTAGACAAGGCTCTTACATCAAAGTTTGTCTTGACAAACTTTACCTATCTAGTTCTTTAATTGACATAACCAAATAGCTTCGGATATGAATAATTTAAATGACACAATTCAGAAAGTTGAGAAGCTCAAATAGTTTCCCACCAGTACAACAATCTACTGTGGCATATGTTCATGTTCACTCATCTTGTAAACACAAGTATTCCAACGTGACTTGAAGGCAGCATATGTTCTGTGCTATTCCACTTATCTTGGTACAATAAAGTATGATACAAGTAATGGGTCTCACCAGCAGGTCACTGTGAGGGATGGACAAAAGCAGCTTAATAAAGGTCTGCAGGGAGTTGTCGAGGGCATCATCGCCATATAGACGGAAGACACCAAAGTTGACATAGTTGCCACTTAGTACGGCTTTCAGCATGGAAAAACAGATGGAAATTCCTTTAAGTTTCAAAGCGTACACCTGATCTTTTGGCAAATCACCTAGCGTCAGGATCCGATTACCTTGAAGTGAGGAAAAGATAATATGATAGTACCTATATTCTTTTTTTAAGACATTATTACCTCAAGTGTCCAGAATTTAATCCTGAAGACAATTAACAAGCCAAAATATCCATGTGGGTTAAATTTTGCTTTGCAAAGGTTAAGGAAAACAAGGACAGCAAGAGAGAATGTACCATATGTTGTTATCATCTTGCTCGTCTCCCTAAAGAGTAGTATGCCATTTGGTGATGACACGTCAAATTGTAATCTCTGTGACCTATATGATGAGAAAGCTCTCTTAGTAGCCACAGCACATGCATTGCTTGTAGATGGTATTAGTGAACATACTCCAGTTTTCGTACCTGTTGTGGACAAGCTCAGCCATCAGTTTGAGGACCGGTGTGGTGCAGGCAGGTACATGGTACCAGAGCTCTATCGCCCTCTGTAAGATGGGCATATAAGAGGGGTAACTGTGTAAAAACATGTCTGTTAAGGAAGATTTTGAAATTAGCATCCCGTTACAATCTTAAATGGTCATTATCTTAGGAGATTTTTATTTGTAACATTTTACTCACAACATTTGTTTATATTCAATTTGAATAAATTAGTTAAAAACGTAGCGCGTAACATAAATTATGTAAAAAAAAAAAACAATTAAACAAGCCTGATTAAAAACAATATAGAGCCTAAAGTGACCAAGCTGTAAAGGATACATCCAGTCAAATAGCATCATAAAGCTGGTCTTGGCATTGAAGGCAAAGGCAATTCCCCTCAGATCTCTCACCAGTCCTACTAAAGTCCTCTGAATGGAAAGAGAGAGAGAAATGTTTTTATCTCTCACATATCTATCCCAGAAAACACTGGGAACATATCACGAAGGTCAGTTCCAAATGGGAAGACAAAAGGGCATTTTCAAATGCTGCATGGCATTTTGATGAGGTGTTGTATGAATAAGAATATCTCACTTTTGCTTCTTGTTCATTGAAGGTGTTGGTGCTAAACATCTGAGCGACAGCCTCAAACGCAGCAGTGAGAGGAAGCATGAACTGCTCAAACTGGTCCTCATCCTCTCCTGTCAAAGACATGGCAGAGCATAAGTTAGTGCCCTTTTAAATGATGTGGTACTGTACATCAAACCACCTCTTCATATATGCATCACTGAAAAATTGCTTGTACAATATATTAAAGGGGACATCTTTTTATTCAAAAACATTCTGTAACTTTCTGAACCCAAAACTTCCTCCTCAGTCCAAACTATATTACATTTATTGAAACCAAGTTGCAAAAACGACTTGTTCTGAATCTTCTTACGCCAGCAAGTTGAATACATTATGACATGACAGTCCAAATTTACACGCTAACTAAACTAACAATATAAGAGTAAAATAAGAATAAAATGTGTGAAAGTTAGCCAAATCTTTATGATTGTGTGTTGCACCAACAGCTATGCATAACTTTCAGAAGGATACCAATGTTAGAAACGAGTGGTTGAGATTTATATTTTATACATATTGAAGTTTATTTTGAGTTCACATTAAGGGAAAAAATGAATGAGAAATGAAATGACCACTTTATAATTTAGTTACATAGTTGTTACAATAGGATTACAGCGCAAAATTAAATCGGTATTAAGAAAGCCCACTGTATTTGAAATGCGAACAAGAAATACTCTTACCCAAATCAACCATAAGAAGTCTTCCCAGGGCTGTGTAAAATGTGGTCCGACACCTCATGTCACTGAGGTTGGCCTGATTGTTCACACCCAGGAAAGAAAAGTGCTCACTCTGTCACATAAAAGAAATGAGAAATTGACAGTTTGTTACAGTTCTAACAGAAGAAATTAATGCTATGAGGGGGAAAGCTCATGATGGTGACTTACTGTATGGTTGTTTAGCATGAACTGGACAGCGCTGAGTTTCACTAGTTTTCTAACACTGCTGTAAGTAAGAATACAGGTTAAGGAAGAACAGATGAGTGTATTCACGGTCAAAACATCAAGCATCATTCCATATGCTTGCATGAAATGAAGGTTCATCAGTTTCAACTGCAATGCTGAAAATATCTAGTGATGTGTGGATAAGGATATCCAATAGAAAGGTCGTTGAGAAGCTGTAGTGTCTTTGATGTGATTGGTTCACACTGTCCCCAGTACTTCAGGTTGGTGATTCTGTATTAAACACAAACACATTACTTATTAGTTATTCTAAAAGCTTTTATTATTGTATATATAATAAGCCGACATATACTCACATTTTTCCAATGAAAACACTGAGTACCATGGTCTCATCATTTAGGCCAAGAACTTCTGATAGTCTCCGATACAACTGGGAATCAAACAAACTTATTGTTATTTCTGGTTATCGTGTATACTTTAGCGGTTTCCACCTGTTACCTGTTAAAGGTATGACAAATAAAATTACATTAGTGGTTGACCGATATTGGTTTTTAAAGGGTTAGTTCACCCAAAAATGTAAATGATCCCATAATCGATTCACCCTAAAGTTATCCTAGCTGTATATGACTTTCTTCTTTCAGCCAAACACAATCAGAGTTATTTAAAAGAAATATTCTGGCTCTTCCAAGCGTGATGAGAGTGAATGGTACCTTAGGTTTCGAAGCCAAAAAAAGCGCATCCATCTACACATCAAAAAAGTAACCCATGCGGCTCCAGGGGGTTAATAAAGGCCTGCTGAAGCGAAGTGATGCTTTTTGCATATTTATAACGTTATAAACCATAACCACTGGCTTCCGGTAACGGTCATCTATGCGTTCACTGGCTTCCTCCATCCTCTTGCGTTCTTCACTTCTCACAGGAGCTTACACTACACCTAAGTCATACACCAGAACTTGACTCTCTCGTGAACGGACGTTACTGGAAGCCAGTGATTACAGTTTATAAAGTTACAAATATGGACCGCTTTGCTTCAGATGGCGTTATTAACCCACTGGAGCCGTATGGATTACTTTTTTGATGGAAGGATGCGCTTTTTTTGGCTTCAAAATTTAAGGTAACATATACTCCCATTATAAGGCTTGGAAGAGCCAGGATATTTTTTCATACAACTCCGATTGTGTTTGGCTGAAATAAGAAAGTCATACACACCTAAGATGGCTTGAGGTTGAGTAAATTATGGGATTATTTTCATTTTTGGGTGAACTGACCCTTTAAACGGCCCAGTGATGATACTGATATCTAGAGAGTAGACTGACTGATAAAATATTGATTTAAACAAAGACATATTAGTTTAAAAATGCAACAATACCAAATCAGACATGCACAGCATTGTGAGAATACACACTTTTTATTCAGTATTCATCAACAACACTGTTGGTAAATTTTGAAAGACACAAATGGGACCTTTGAATTCTGTTTATCAGCCAAGTGGGCATTGTTATTGACAGATTTCAATTATCTCAAAATGGCCAAATATTTGCCAATTTGGCCTGCCCAATATATCGGTCTATCACTTATAAATCAAGAGGAACATGGCCAAGAGAAGCAAGCAACTAATTTAACATAAATTTACAAGGGAGTGACACAAATCCATAAAGACTATAGATTTGGTGATAAGAGGAAGACAGCAGCTCAGATTAAAAATTTAAAGTTGTTGACTGCACTTGAAAACACGACACACAAAGCTTGGAATTTAAACTTATTTATAATAAATACTAAGGTCTGGATCCCATTATCAACCATGTGCATTTATCAATTATCTTGAATTATCAATAATACCCAATGGGCCTGACAGAAAATATAGTTCTGTATTCAAGACTGTACTTTTTTATGTAAAGGAGCAACACTTTTAAGGTGTTAAATTCCAGGTCTAAATATTGATTAGGCTTTAAGCTTATTTTTAAAGCTAGAGCATTACTAAACAGTTTTAAAGGAGAAGCTAGTCTTTCTAAATCACTTATCTTCGCTGATCACAGTTTGGAAACTGAACGAGAGAAGGAAAAAAACTTCAGCTTTTTGGTTAGTTGAGACAGAACACTTTCATCTCCTTTTTCATTTTCACTTTTTATTTTTAAGCTTACAGATCCATTTAGAAACCCAGACTAAACAAATAGCAAAACAAAGCAGTGTAAGGACAACAAAGCATTCAGTACAAATCAACCGCTGAGTCAACCATCTCTTTTCAAAGCCCAGACACAACACCATTAAAAGAGATGACCATTCATAAGTGTTCAAATATAAAATCCAGTGAACGCTTAGACATATCAATAACAAATTCCCTGCTAGGTGATTTTAACTTTTTTTTCTTTGTTGCTTTGCTGTCCAAACAAACAAGTAAAGGAGCCAATTTAGCTTTGCCAATCTTGAATTTTGTGCTCATGCACATAGACAAACAGGAAATCACAAAACAAATGCGCTAGCTCTAATTACCTTTGATGATTTTTGCACCTGGTCACCGATGTAGATTTTGCGGAACTGTTCGAAGAAACTAAGCATGGCTAACTCGAGCTTCTCATTTCCTGCTTGGGCCAGTCGAGAGTCGGTGAGGTTCATCAACTGCAAGACTCTGAAATTATGAAATACAAAATGTACTTTAGAGCAATAAGAGACTGTGCATTACAATCAGTACATTTACATGCACTTTAAATGTTTGATTTCAGTCAAATAAAACAAATTGAATTCATCTTTTTAAAATGTCATGTTAATTCTTTAATCCGATTGAATCAAACCGAGTGACCAATCCACTTTTTGAAAATTGGGGCTAACTGATTTAGATAATGTCACTGTAGCTATGCTTTGTCCAGCATGTATACACATTAATCTGACCACAATTTGACTATCAATGGTTCACATGCACCAAAAGTCAGAAGTGATGTGCAACATGTATTTAACACAGCTGCCGTCCTTCCTTCAAATATTTGATTATGCATTGTGTCATGTATACTTGGAGAGACAGATGAAGACAGTAGTTCGACTATGCAAAAACCCTCTGAAGTTCAACTATAATTGTGCATGTACAAGTATTGAGTTATTTTACCATGGGTTTTCAGTCAGAACTATCCAATTAAATCACAATATGCTTGATATTTAAAGCACTAGTCAATATGTTCAGACGATTCCTCACCGACACACAAGCTCTCCATCCATTGCATCCTGCTCATCTGTGCTGGCGAAGGACACTCTTCCTCCAATTACTGCACCAATAATGTACACCAGCCACGTCAAACGACCTGGACAAAACATGATAGCATAAGCATACGATCGGAAATTGAACATTTTGGTAGGTGTGGATTTTGAGAATGTGCTTTAAGCTCACCCTCCTGCACTGCTATGTCTATCGTGCTGGAGTTGGTGGATTGCAGCAGTTCCTGGTAGGACTGGGCGGACTGATCAAAGAGCTGGACGAGCAGAGCGCAGGTCTTCTCATACTCACATCGCCCAATAGTGGACAGCTGGTCCAACTGTTGCTGCACCAAGCCGGCATCATCCAATGGGTCTTCAAGACCATCCCTATGTAGACCAGACATGACATTAGAATAACACCTGCAAATACCACAGGTACCAGTTGTTCCTGTCTTATTATCGTCCATTACATTTTAATTAGATGAGCTTTTGTCTATTACTAAAGTTAGACCAAACTAATTATGAAAACCTGTTTACAAAGTTCAAATTCACATAAAATAAAACATGTGCAAGGTTTTAAAATGCAACTTGCGTCTCTTTGAAGTCACTCACCCCGAGTCTGGATTATTAGTGCATTAATCAGTTTTTAATTTTATTTTTAAACAAGAGAATGTTCATTTTGACAAATAATACACTTACTCAGCAAATTTGGCATCTGACATTGTGTGAAAATGTTTTGTGCCAATAACTGTTGGCAAATGCTTTATACTTCAACATTTGCATTGTATTTGGTGTGAAATGTAATGTTGGTCGACCAATATACCAGTTTTACCTATTAATCGGTGCTGATAGTTGAATTTTGAAATGATCGGTTAATTGTAAAAACCAACACAGTTTTTACCCCCTCCATGTTCCTCTGAGAACAAAACCTTCATCTGGTGAATATACAGACTAAAAACAGATTAATGTGGTGAATATTAACATATAGAGCATTGTAATAGAGCCAAGACCATGTCACCATCACTGCTTATGGACTAACTCGACTTATTCATGGTAATTCATGCAAAACATTATAAAAAAAGACACTTGACAATTGATCGCAATTGTTGAATAAAGATCTACTGTTAGTTACTGCTCATTCAGCATTTATATGCCCATTTGACAATGTTTACTTTATGAATGAATGTTGTTGCACTTATATAGTGTTTTTCAAAGCGCCTAACAGTGATATTTTATAGTGATTTTACTGTAATATAGTGTAGATGATTGTAAAGGCCTTTGCACGCAAAACACGAGCCCTTCACGCCTGGAATGAATGTTCGCACACAAAGATTTTTCTTCTTCACCACATGTCAGGAGCTGCTGCAGTTCCAAAAACCAGCTGCACAGGTGGCGCTAAAGCACAGAAAGCTGTTTTTACCACCAACAATAAATGCTGAAGGAACTCCTGAACCAGCAGCAAGAACGTCTTGTTCTTCACTCACCCTCATGCCATCCCAGATGTATATGACTTACTTTCTTCTGCAGAAAACAAATGAAGATGTTTAGAAGAATACCCCAGCTCTGTAGGTTCATACAATTCAAGTGAAGAGTGCCAAAAACATTAAGCTTCAAAATCCACATAAGGGCAACATAAATGTAATCCAGTGGTTAAATCCATGTGTTCAGATGTGATATGATAGGTGTGGGTGAGAAACAGATCAATTTTCAAGTTATTTTTCCTTCACTTTCTCCTCCTGTTTTTGATTATTCATATTCAGGGAGTTTGTGATAAAAAAAAAAATAATAATAATAAAAAAAAAAAAGACTTAAATATTGATCTGTTTCTCACCCACACCTTTCACATCGTGTCTGAACACATGGATTTAACCACTGGAGTCATATGGATTACTTTTATGCTCCCTTTATGTGGATTTTGGAGCTTTACATTTTTGGCACCCATTTACTTGCACTGTATGGACCTACAGATCTGAAATATTCTTCTAAAAATCTTTTCTGCAGAAGAAAGTCACACACATCTGGGATGGCATGAGGGTGAGTAAATGATGAGAATTTTCATTTTTGAGTGAACAATCCCTTTAAAAATGGAAACAGTTATTTTTCTCCTGGGGTTCTCTTAACATGTAAATAATATTGCTGCATCACTACTTTGCATCCCATTTAAAAAGCTGTCTGATCTTACATGGATTGTTTTCCTAATATATTCCATATTGCTGTATTTTTTCTTTTGCATTTTTAATCTTACGAGAGTTCTCATATCTCTAATATCAGTATAGTTCAAACTGACAACATTACACAGTGATAAAGTTTTTTACTTAACATACACGCATAGCAGTGGCATATAATCACTTATTTCAAATGATAACATGTTTTAATCATTAATATAATTTTCTTACACTTTTTGTTATCACCCCCAGACGGTGTACACATGATAATGCTGCCAGTCAACTCAAGCAGGTGAACTGAAATAGTTTGTGAAGTGTCTCAAATGTTTTCTTTCTCATTGAGCAAATCAACATCAAACTCTTTATCACTGTGGCAGCTTGCAGAGAAATCTTTTTTTCTTTTTTGATCAGCTTGTAAAGTACTGCTTATCATCGGTCAAAGGTGAAGGGCAGACCAGCTGAAAGGTGCTTTGCGCCACCTACTCTACCGGGGTAAAATTGCTCATCGATTAGCTCCACCTATTGTAAAGGGCGTGAATGTGTCAATGGTGGACATTTGCATCGCTTTCAATGTGCGAGCAATGTGTGAGTGCCATTCGCTGGCGAGTCGCCTCTCATAATCGTGTTGCCTTTGGTGTGAAAAGGCCTTTAAGAATGCATGCTTTGTTTCCCTTGAGTGTTTGTATGAGCTGAAAGCATAGATATTTTAATAATAATAATATCCCTGATGTATTTTCGGGCTTGTTTATAATTAAAAATTCAGTGGTATGCACCAAATCTTAATATTTGTATAATTGTTTTGGTTATTATTGAGATTATGTCTGTGCCCATCACTCTAAGGAACGACCAAGATAAAAAATTTTAACATTCAATAAACAGTTTTTTTTTAAACTATCAGCTGATTAATCCTCAACCTTTTTTACCACCTTAGTTATTGTTATCAGGAAAACCCAATATCGGTCAACCTATAAGAGGTGTGCATGTATATTACAAGCTGCATTGTAAATAAACTACTCTGCTTTCATCTCTAGATAAGAGCTTACTCTACCTCAAAATGATGTGCACGGACTCTAGGCGAGAGGTGATGTAGGCCTTGGTCACCTCAGGGGTGTAGGTCTCCAGCATGTGGGGCTCCGTGGCCTTCACGTAGGGGACGGAGGCTGCCAGTCGTTGCCACAAACTCAGCAGATAGTGCACACTGTTGGGGGCAAACTCCCAGTGCTGTGAGACATTAAAGCTATTATCATCAGTCTTTGAAGAGCCAATTTTCATATGATTTTCATTCCATTTCAGCAGTAACATTACAATTAATTGGCTACTGTTTGGTTTAAGCTTCAGTAAAAATTCAAACATTACTGAAAGCAAAACAGACGAGTAGTCAGCTCTGTGTTTAGTATTCAGAGACTTTCACTCACCTGCAGACTAGTTACGGTGAAGTTAGCGATCAGTCTTATGACCTCGGGGTAGTTCTCTACTTTAACAAGTTCTCCCAGCTGATAGTTACTTTTGAGTCGAGCCAGCAGTCGGCAGAACTCATGGTAGTTGTTTGGGTCCGACAAACTCTACAAAACCAAATCAGGACAGAAACCGCATAAATGAAAATAACCACATGGGTGAATCTTACAAAACTGTAACACTTTACAATAGGGTTGTATTCGTTAACATTAGTTATGAACTAACAATGAACAATATTAATAACAATAACAAAAATTCAGATGTGAAAGTGAAACTAAACAGGCAACACATGCGACTTTCAGATGTAAAAGTGGAGATTGAGTAAAAAAAATGACCTAAATTTTGTTCTGTTTCGCTTCTGAAGATATGGATTTAACCACTGGAGTATTATGGATTACTTTTATGTTACCATTATATGATTTTTGGAGCTGGAAATGTCTGACCACCATTTAATTGCATTGTTTGGACCTACAGAGCTGAAATATTCTGCTAAAAATCTTCCTGTTCTGCAAAAGAAAAAGTCACACACTTCTGGGGTGGCATGAGGGTGAGAATATAATGAGAGAATTTTCATTTTTGGGTGAATTATTCCTTTCTATTCTATTAAATTAAATAGAATTTGGGTGGTAAATGTGCTTAATTGTCATGAAAATAATGTCACAAAGTTGTATATGTTCAAATTAACTAATTTATTATGAAATAACATGAAATGACAATGAACAAGTGCACATACTTGAGGGTTCTCCAATATTCTCTTCACACCATCTACTAAAAGGGAGAGGAACTTTGCTCTCTCTGCATTGTTGAAGAGAGATCTTCGAACAGATGCTATTTGGACTAGACAAGACAAAACCTGGAGAAACAAACAAGCAGCACATTTAACACTGAACAGCTAACACCGCATGGTGTTGTTTTTCTTCACGTGCACAATAGGCTGTTTATCTGACACTCACCAAGGGAGACAGTGAGGGAGGGATGGAATGATACAAATCAAAAAACAGCTGCAAGGTTGAGGAATCCAAAAAGGCTGCAAATGAGAGCAAAAAAAAAAAAGAAAAGAAAAAGGTAAATATGATTCATAAGCACAAAACATGAAGCTTTTTGTCTTCAAGTGCTTCGCAATGATCAAATGTGTAAGAGATAACAGCCCAACTAGTTAAAAACTTCAGTGTTCCCACCCTTTTGACTAACAGATTTACATGATCTTTCCAGTTGTTCATGAAGACATAAAATGTTTTGTTTTTCCCCCCTAATTTTAGAATTTAAAAAGAACATGCTTTTAGTCAACATTCATCTTTTTCCCAAACACTGAAAGGAATGGTGCCTGAGGCCAATATTCTCCACTAACATCTCTCTTTGAGTCAATCAAGCAGATTTCGAAACCTAGAAAAAAAAACATTAAATGAAAAAAAAAAAAAAAAAAAAAGAAATTCTAGTTTGGATCTAGAAAAATAAAATTCACTCAAAAAAAATGTCAACAACATTTTAAGATTTTATTCCTTATTGTGACTTTTCCATCTAGCCTGGCTATCATGTTCTTAAAATTCCCTTATATTTGCAGGACATGGTACAAAAATATGATACCCAAACAGAAAAACTCATTCTTTAATTGTTTGACAGGAAATTAAAGCACACCTGATCTCCAGCTGGTGGGGATCTGGACGGTGCACAGATCATCTGAGGACTCATCGGTGGATGTACCGATAAAGTCAAAGTTTAGGCAATTGTGTGCCAGTTTGAGTAGCTGCATGAGCAGCCCATGCTGGCTCTCATCATTTAGATTCAAGTTCTTCCCAGAGGCCTGAAATCATACAGAAAAATTTAGTGACTGAACTCATCTCAGCCCTTCATTGACCATTTCAAGGACTGTTTGTCGGTTTAACGAAGTAACGTTGAACATTTCCTGCTAGTTGTCAAACTCAATGAAAACAACAGTGGAAGTCACTTCATTCAGTGAATTTAGCACGATTAACATTACGAACACGATTGTCATAAAATGCCATTATTCTGTGTTAGGTTGTTCGGTGGCAGGAGATCTCTGGATGCCTGGAACTAATGGAAATTCAAGTGTTTAAATTTCTGAAAAAGCAACTACAAATGGATGCATAAAACACAGCAGTGAAGTGAGATGTCTGGGTACGTGCAGTGCTAAAAACTGTAGCACACATCTCATCTCTAGTAGGTGAACTATATTTTTGCCAAATAATTGTAAGTTGTGGTGGGGTGAGCAAGACAGACAGAGTGGGTGTGTCCAAGGGGGAAAGTGTCCAAAATAAAAGGGGAATCTGGCATCCTCATGGTGAAGCGGGGCTACGTGAAGGTCAGGGATGTGTCCACGGAATGGCCCAGGCTGGAGTGGGGTCCAAGAGTCGCACGTGCTTCCTCCTTGGTCCGTGGCCTGTCTTCCCAGGCTTGCAGCAGGTGAGAGGGGAAGGTGGCCCAGCCTCTAGCCTGTCGGCCACAACGTGTGCTGTCCTCCCATGCGACGCATCTAATTTGCACCGGGGGTCCAAGAAGCAGGTCAAGCGACACATCTATCTTGGCCAAACCCTCCCCGCTCTGATCCTGGGCGTGGGAGGATGCCAGTGTGCACACATGGCAAATAGAAGCCGGTTTCCCGAGAAGAGGCGCACTGTTAGTTTATTTGGCAGCGGTGGGTGCCTCGTTCCAACTGCTGCCCAAACAAGGCTTATTAATTAAGCACCTCTTCTCTCTCCTGCCCACTCCCGTCATGAGCCTGGCTGAAGTATGGCCCTCAGAAGTGGGCAATGATGACGAGAGGGTGGGGTGGTCGTTCCAAGACAAAGTTTTATAAGTAAAGCTATAAAAGTGACTATAGATCGCTCCCATTATAATGAATTAAGCTGAGCAAGCCATTTACATTTAGTCAAATAGCAGATACTTTTATCCAAAATTACTTAACCATGAGGAAAACAACAAGCAATTGTCACACAAAAGTCAACAATAACAGCAGTATTGAACTGTTATGTTCTCAGGGTAGCTAGAGGCAGTCTAAAAACTAGTGCAGAAGAAACAGACAAGAAAATTATTTGTATAATTAAAAAAAAAATAAAGAGATCTTTACCCTGTTCGCAAGTCAAGCAGACAGCTTTATTGAACTGTTTCATTGATTATAATAGAGTAATCCAATGTTCCCGATCTCACCACTGAGGAAATAATTGTGAACCTCTAAACTACAATACAAACTGAATTGCCTCTAATGCTCAGAATCAACAACAAGTCTGGATAAATCACTTCAGGTAAACTTTTGAAGTTCTTCAAGAAAATATGTTGGCTCAGAGCCTTATTTAAAGGATCCTGTAATGATACTGGACATGATTCAGGGCTATTAGCGCTCAAATTCTTTAGTTATCGTTTCCATCCTTGAAATGCTCAATAAAATGTTGCAAGCTGGTTGAGTAGTCAAGAATCACAATACAAGCCTAATGCAGCTTTCCTGCTTGGTCTATGAGGAGTCACCATTCAACATAAACCTAACCTGCTTGAGGAGATTGCAGGAAAGGGTGAAGATGTCAAACAAAGAGGAATCTCGAAATGATGATGCAATCTTCCTGTGTTTTGTAAGCGGATGTGTTGTATCTGCCTGGAGAAAGAAAAGGAGAGTTTAGGAATTGTGTGATCCATATTAGTGTCTTTGATCATTTGTTAAACTCTGTATTGTCACCAAACATCACAAAGGTGACAAGGTGGAAGTCTCGCTGAAGAGAACAGAGAAACTTACTTGGTTAATCTCATTGGTTAACTGGGAAAGAATTGTGACTCCTATGATGCAATGTTCAACACTATCCTGAAATAAAAAGCAGTAGTTTAAATGCTTACAAATAGCTTTAAAACTTGTGTAATATAAGACGAAATTAACGTTCAATAATAAATGTTTTCCCTTGGTATTCTAACATGGATCAACATTTACATATCAAAAAATGCTTAGAATTAAAGAGTAAACTTAGATTCAGTGGTGCACTGAAATGAAAGGTATTGGCTGAAATACACAGGGTTGAAAACGAAAATTCTAGATGATAAACCCTTCAAATGATTTACATTGATCTCTCTGATATTACAACCACATTTAGCCTGCAACAAGTGCATAAGAACATAAAGCAAAAAAGGCATACAATGTAGTGATGTTTCTTTCGTGAACGAATCTGCCTTTCTGAATTAATCTTTTAAGTGAAAGAATTGTTCTCGTTCTCCTCCATACACTGAATCATATCCATCGTTCACAGATGTCTCACCCTTTCAAAGCCAATGAGCTCTATTTTGAAGTGCGAGACTTACTTTGGTGGCTTTTCATGCCTGTAAAGAATGACTTGCTTGAGCCAATAGCATTAAAGAGCGGGCAGTGAAGGAGTATATATCAGTGGTTCAACCAGCTGAATGAATCTGCCGCTTCACTGAACTAGTACTAGTCGGTCATTTGAGTCTGAAAGAGATGAGACGTCGTTCATGAACGAACTGAATGTACTGGTAAACAGGTTCATGAACAAAATGAACGGCTCACTCCATTCATTTCTTTCATGAATGAGGATCTGCTGAACGACTGAATGAGAGGCATGTTGTTCGTTCAGTTCGGCATGAGTCAATCACATTCAAAAAGGAAAGAATTGGGTGAAATGCACTAAGACAAGTTTATATGTATGCACAAAACATACAGTAATCTCCAATTTTTTTATTTACAGTTAAAATGGCATAAATTACGGATGGAAATATTGTATATGTCATTCGTTCAGTTTGTCAATCTCGTTCAACAAGAAGAGTCTGGATTATGAAAAAAAGTGAGAGATGACCACACATTACAATGACATATGGATATTATTGAAACAATGCTTTATACTGTAGCTTGATAAAAAGTCTTACTCAGCAGCTCACAATATGATAGATATGCCTTGTTGTCATTTGTGGGGAAAGGCTTATGATGCTTAAACTGTAAGTAAACTGTAGTGCTGTCTCTTAGTAGAATTGTAGACATGCACATTTTAATAATTAGACTTGTTCAGGTCATGAATGACTGCTTGGTTCTGACTTTTGGTTCAATGCAAGTACTTAAACTTTAATGTGGAACCATCTACAGTTGTAACTAAGGCGCAACTTAAAGAAATGGTCAATAAATGAATCAATGAACGAACCTGAACAAATCTTTTTATTTGTTCGGGTGAACAGAAATCAAAAGAATTGAGTCACTGAAATTAATCAAAATCACCACTACTAATAAAATGTACATTGCTTCTACCGATAGGGAGTTTAATAGTCAATTGACTTTGTATTTGAATTTAGCAAACACTGTAATAGGGCTGCAACTAACGATTATTTTGATAATCGATTATTCTTCGATTATTTCTATGATTAATCGATTAATCAGATACCAAATTACATCTTATTTCCTGTATTTTATTAAAATATGACTTTCAAAAAAACTGAAATGATAAAAGGTGTAAGGATTAGGTTTGATTTACATTACTGAATTCAAGATTCTATACTCTTACAAAACTTAGAACAAAGCCTGAATTATGAAGTTAAGTTTGAATTTATTATTATTAATACTTTCAGGACATAGGCAACAGATGCTAAACTTAACATAAAACACTCATCATTAGAGTAAAATGATCCATAGGGCATGGAGTGGGACATGACTTGACTACTGAGACTTCAGTCTGATATCCACGAAAGCTGCACAACTGATTACATTGAAACTGAAATCATGGTATGACATTGGACAGTTTAATCAAAATGATTGCACTCAATTTCTCCATTGCCATCAATTTGATTGATGCGAATGTGCAGACTCGCTTGCTCATTAGAGTTTAACTGAGACTCGCTTGTGGTAAAAAACAAACAGTTTTGCGAAATACGTGGCTGATTTTGAATTCATTCAGGTTTACATTATAAAACAGAAAATAGCAGTTAAATGCAAGTGATGCACTGGAGAAACAACTCTCTAGTAACAGCACAAGCCCTCTGCCAACGCACCTGATGCAGCATCCACTCTAGAGCTGTTGGAAAAAATTGTTTCAGCGATGCGTCGCGACTCATACTCAAACGATCCTGAATCGATTGTCAAAAGAATCAGAATCGATTCTGAGTTCAGATTAAATCACGGCAGAGCAGTGGTGCACGCCAAAGACAGATGTGGAGACAAAGACATGAGGAAAGTGAATACACTAAAGTCAAGTGCACAAACACGACTGTTTGCAGACCAGCTGTATAAAACTCATGACCATTTGTGCCCGAACGAAACTACGATCCCGAAATTCTTTCAGAAACCCATGCACATAGCAATGGGAGAGTTTATTCATGATAAGAAGCCAACAAACAACATGAAAGATGAGCTTGCACCCATAATTGGACTGATTTGCACACAACAGGGGAAAACACAGAAGAACATCAAATCACTTTATTGTCACACTACTATGTACACAAGTGCAACAGTAGGTGAAAGTCTTGTGAACATAATGACGGGGCAGTGGTTCGGGAGATGTTGATGTTTTCATGTAATAATTTTTTCTTCCCAATGCCTTTTTCTACTTTTGCGCGCTCTCCATTTCATTGGCTTGTCATTGCCGGTCACTCGTTTATCAGGACAGTGCGCACACCTGATTATACAGGTTTTATCTTGTACTCGCAGAGCAAACAGATAGAACAGTGCATACGGGATGCTTGATACATTTCTGAAGCAACAACTGCGCTATTTAAACCGCTTTACTATCACCTGTGCAGGTGAGGAGAGGAGAAGCTGACAGCTGCACTCTCATAGAAGCAGATATATCTCTCATCCTGGACCAGCAACTTCCATTTGTGCTTAAAAATGAAAATGAATAGAATGGCATAAATTTATTTAAAATAATAATTAAATACTATTAAATGATTTACAATGCTTAAACAAAAATAAAAAAATAATTAGTTTAAGTAATAGTATTCAGTGTGGAGGACCAATTTATTTATTGTGCTTTTAAGAGATTTTTTTATTAGGTTCTAAAGAAAGAAACTGAAAAACTCTGATAATCTTTTAAACTATAGAACCATTTATTTAATCTTGTGGAAGTCCATGTTTTGTTCACAGCTCATACTGAATGTAAAAGGCCAGTTTATGCAATGTGAATCGTTCTGATTTTTAAAACAGCTATTAAATAAAAAGCTGAAAGGGAAAAAAATAAAAGAAAATTTTTTTTAAGAAACTGAAAAAAGAAAGATATTGAAGGACAATAAGCATCGTGAATCGTTTTTATAATCGACTCGTTAACCTTTGAATCGTATTCGAATCGAAGGGGCCCGTGAAGATTCACACCTCTAACAGCTCCACATTAAACTGTATGCTTATTATCATCTTCTTTGAAGTGTTTATAAAGTGATCTCATGCGCTGGATATCTTGGGTCATGTTTTTTCTGCTTCAATTTGTCTCTATTGTTTTTCAAATGAGTTTCATAATGCAACACATTTTTCACCGGACTGTGAAGTGACATCACTGACGGGGCTTCTCTGTGCTTACCGAAAATATCCAACTAATCAATAATTAAATTTTTTGATGATGATTTCCATTATCGTATATTAGTTGTTGCACCCCTACACTGTACATCTTTGCACACTGAAATGTATAAAGCAAACAAGCCATTTGCATTATGCACTACATTGTTAGTGCACATCTAGGAAACAAAAATACGGAATTAATTTGCACATTGCATTCGATGCCTTTCAGAATGTTGAGTTGTTTATAAGAACTGCATAAAACATATCATACATCAAGGGTTTTTGTCTCATTAATTGCATTTGCAGCCTCAATAAATCTAAATGAACCTAGATAATTTTACGTGAAGTTAATAATTCAATTTCTGTTTAAGAAAAATCACTGTCAGCCAAGATTTTCAGTCTATATTCTTTTTTTGGCCAAGCACCAAAAATTGCAGTACATGGCAGTTTGTTTAGAAAATTTGTAGTCCACAATTTTGGTGCATCCCTTCCTAGCTCATAAATATGACATAAATAAATTATGAAAAAAAGCAAGGAAACATTTTCGCAATAGGTTATTGTAAATTTATGAATATTTTTTTCTCAAAAGAAAATTATATAAATTATCTTACCTGCAGGAATCTTGTCACATCAACTATGACATTCCTGAAGACGTAATCTTCCTTTTGGCAGTCAAACCAGCCAAGCTTGGTGATTCTGGCATAGAGCTGGATCAGGGCTTGAGTCACAAAGGCAGCAAGCTTTGGCCGGGTTGCCAGATAATTAAGAACATAATTTCCTGTGAATCCAAAGCGAGATATTGTTTGTGAGAAATCATTACAAAATGAGTTTAAAGGAAAAGTTCAGCTTCCATTTTACTCACCGTCAAGTTGTTCCAAACCTGAGTGTTTCTTTTTTTACTCTCTTTTTTTTGTGATTTAACAAGATGACTTTCTAACAACTGTATGACTTTCTTACGCAGAACACAAGGAGATGTTTTAATGAATACTGCAGTCCACCTTTTCGATGACAAAGGCAGTTAATTGTGCCACAGGTTAAAAAACAGACTCCAAAAGTAGTCCATGTGACTCCTGTGCCATATTCAAAGCCTTCTGAAGGCATCCTATAGGTTTCGGTGAGAAGCAACTCTGAAATGTAAGTAATTTTTTCTGTGATAATCTTGACGTCAGTAGCACATTCATGAGAGATCATTTTGTGTACCAGATAAGAAAGTCATACAGGCTTGGAAAAGCATGAGGGTGAATGACAGAATTAAACATTTTGGGTGAACTATTACTGTTGAACTAGTTTACATCTCTTCAAGGTCTTCAATAGAACTCAAGATCAATTCCTTGTCCATTTTTTAAACTTACGAATGTCAATGCGTTGCTCCAGGGGAAGTGGGTTGCTTGTACGCGATACCAACTTGGACAGACACGTTGCAGCCAACAACTGTGAGTACGAGGACTGCAAAGATTCCACAAACACAGTGTCAGGTTAGCAATTTGCTAACTCAAACAAATGAGTTAATTTTTTTGAACATTGACAATAGATCATTCCAGATATCTGGTTCCACACAGATCCCAAAAGGTTTCATTCTTACACTTCCTCTCTCCAACAACAGCTGGCATTTACTCAGGCAGTCAGGACTGTTGGTAAACTCCACCAGGGCTTTCTCCGCCTGCAGACGTGTGGTGGTGTCTGTGGTCTCATACAGCTGCTTGCACAGGATCTCTAGCTGGGCTAGGCTCTACGAAAAGAGACCCATGAGTTGAGTGCCAGCAAAATAACATACAGAGGATATTTGTGAAGACGAAGCAACAAAATTCCAGTTCTCTTTGCTGTTTTTTTAAGAACATGAAGTCCTATAAACTCCAGTTGTGGAAATGTGTCTTGGTGGTCAAAGAAGGTGAGATGACAGAAGATAAGGTTAGCAAGTGTTATGATTCATTTCAAGAGCAGCAGGTTGTAAACCCTACTATTTACCCTATACTAAAACAACACAAGAGATTAATAACACATGAATGCCCAGCTATGACCAGTTCTCACTGTTCCATTAGTGTCACATACTTTCAAGTTATTTAAATATTAAGCAGTGCTGCGAAGACAGTCAAATTGTGCCTCATGTTGAACAAACTCATGATTTAAACTAGTTTTGAAGAAAATGCGAGTGGTTCTTGCCTGTGCAAATCTCGCCACCACAGTGCTAAGGTGTTGTGTGTTGTAGACGGAACATTGCATTGTGGTTGCTAAGTTGTTCTGAGAGGTTTTCAGTTTGCTGCTATGCAATTGCAAGGGTGGTTGCTTAATGGTCCATCGAACGAATGGGCCCATCCGCTAGTCTCTATTACTGCATTCACACTGCAATGTTTAATAATCAGATCCAATCCTTTGACCATATACATTTTTTTTTGTCCCACCTGTTTAATTAACCGACTGCATTTACATCAATTATCCCCCAAGACACACTAGGCTGTCACTCAGCACTATTTAGTGTTGTTAGAACTACTGTATGAATGGCAAAAAAAAATATATGCATTTTACTTGCAGTTGTTCTTGGAAATATCAATAAACATCACAAGAATACAATACATTTTTTAAAAGACGACTCCCTCTGCAATTCACACACACGCATTCATTAACCTTTCCCGAGCGTTAACGAGGGATTTCATAACTGTATGTCGGTCACATAACTTTGACCACATTTTACTGATTAAGGTAATTATCCTGGTTAAACCTTTATTCCAAAAATAAACTTACACTCTAAACAGTGTATATCTGTTCAGAATATTTCTGTACATGTGGTTATCGATAAACTAAAACATGCTCGTTCTTTTCCCGCTATTCTCTTCAGGAAATAATGGAGCTGTTCGCTCCTGCAAATTATTCCACTGCATCTCACCAATTCTGCACATGTAATGTTACTAAATAATTATCGTTCATGTCCTCCACGCCATGGTAAAATTGTAAAACTTTCTGATAGACGTACGGGGTTGTCACCTGTTTGTATATTGATCTGCAAATATCTTTTCATCAATGTAATGAATTCTCGCTGATATATGCACAGATATTAAATGAAAATTTTGTTCGGACAAGTGTTTAGACGTAGGTCAGATGTCTTGATATTGGATATGTATCGGATTTAAAACGAGATTTCGCGAGCCTTTGAAAGCATACTTCATCTGACTGTGCATGCATACCCAGGCGTTTGGCACATGCACAATTTTACCAGCCACTTCATTTTTTTTCCAGCCACTATTCCTTTATTATTATATATAATTATTATAAAAAAATCTATTTAATATACTGTATATGTTTTAAAAAAAAAATATTTTAAATATAACACAATACCGTTTCATCCTGAGATGGTCTGCATTAATTTGCAGTGTTCTCATAAATGAAACTATTCATGCAAATTTTTCACAGATGACTGACAGAAGAAACGGAGAGACCTCGGCATATGCACGTGTTCCACGAGCACCAATAAACCTATGAACACAACTAATCACACACACGCATTTATGGCTTTTCTGTTGTTTGTTCTTTAAAATATAATCAAGGGTGCTCCTTCAAACCCACGTCTTTGTGTATTATGGCATTTCTTGTCTTGTGTCACTCCGAGACAGGTAAACAGGTCACCAACCAGTGACGGGTAGATGAGCAAAATTACTTGCCACTGTACAAGAAATACCTGCATTTGGCGAGTGCTAATTTCATACCTTGCGCATACACACGTTATTGACGTGCACATCAACTGTTGTCGTTTTTTACTTCATCTCCTTTTGTTTACCACCAATTACATCTTCTTCTAGTGCTTCTTTGTGACAACAACAGCTCAAATGTGAGTGTTGCCACCTTGTGGACACACTTATTAAAAGCAAATAATTGCAAATAAAGATCAGTAAAGAGGCCCGATTTTCACTCGCCGACAGTTTTGTGGAGATCGCTGACTAAAGCCCGAAATCACAGGCGAATCAGAGCTCGCTCCCATGAGTGCCGAACGCACTCCCCAACCATTCCCTCCTCCATAGTCTTTTCTTTTTCTTTCTTGCCTTCTCGCTGTAAATCAATGCTCAAACAAAGTGTATCACAAGCTTCTTGCGGTCCGATATTTTCAAAACCATGCCCGGCCAAGCACGAGAACGCCTACTCACACGTGATCATGTGTAATTAGAAAACCCTACAACTTCCATGACAAGACAGACAGTTATATGTAATGTAAATGTGTAATATGAACGGTACCACAATTTCACATCTTTGTAAGTCGTGCAGTGTGTAGGAGGCATAAGTGCTTGGGGATTCATCTGATGACGAGATTTGCATCACGGGTCCTGTAGTCCTGTGTGTCACGTGTATACTTTGGGCTTTAGGTCTCCACTTAAATGCAAGTGTATACAATTGATTTTTTTCAATTTTTAGGCTATATCATTCGAGAATCTTAAGTTGTATCAAATCGTATAATTAAAAAAATGTATTTTATATATATATATATATATATATATATATATATATATATATATATATATATATATATATATATATATATATACAGTGAGGAAAATAAGTATTTGAACACCCTGCTATTTAGCAAGTTCTCCCACTTGGAAATCATGGAGGGGTCTGAAATTGTCATCGTAGGTGCATGTCCACTGTGAGAGACATAATCTAAAAAAAAAAAATCCAGAAATCACAATATATGATTTTTTAACTATTTATTTGTATGATACAGCTGCAAATAAGTATTTGAACACCTGTCTATCAGCTAGAATTCTGACCCTCAAAGACCTGTTAGTCTGGCTTTAAAATGTCCACCTCCACTCCATTTATTATCCTAAATTAGATGCACCTGTTTGAGGTCGTTAGCTGCATAAAGACACCTGTCCACCCCATACAATCAGTAAGAATCCAACTAATAACATGGCCAAGACCAAAGGGCTGTCCAAAGACACTAGAGACAAAATTGTACACCTCCACAAGGCTGGAAAGGGCTACGGGGAAATTGCCAAGCAGCTTGGTGAAAAAAGGTCCACTGTTGGAGCAATCATTAGAAAATGGAAGAAGCTAAACATGACTGTCAATCTCCCTCGGACTGGGGCTCCATGCAAGATCTCACCTCGTGGGGTCTCAATGATCCTAAGAAAGGTGAGAAATCAGCCCAGAACTACACGGGAGGAGCTGGTCAATGACCTGAAAAGAGCTGGGACCACCGTTTCCAAGGTTACTGTTGGTAATACACTAAGACGTCATGGTTTGAAATCATGAATGGCACGGAAGGTTCCCCTGCTTAAACCAGCACATGTCAAGGCCTGTCTTAAGTTTGCCAATGACCATTGGGATGATCCAGAGGAGTCATGGGAGAAAGTCATGTGGTCAGATGAGACCAAAATATAACTTTTTGGTCATAATTCCACTAACCGTGTTTGGAGGAAGAAGAATGATGAGTACCATCCCAAGAACACCATCCCTACTGTGAAGCATGGGGGTGGTAGCATCATGATTTGGGGGTGTTTTTCTGCACATGGGACAGGGCGACTGCACTGTATTAAGGAGAGGATGACCGGGGCCATGTATTGCGAGATTTTGGGGAACAACCTCCTTCCCTCAGTTAGAGCATTGAAGATGGGTCGAGGCTGGGTCTTCCAACATGACAATGACCCGAAGCACACAGCCAGGATAATCAAGGAGTGGCTCTGTAAGAAGCATATCAAGGTTCTGGCGTGGCCTAGCCAGTCTCCAGACCTAAACCCAATAGAGAATCTTTGGAGGGAGCTCAAACTCCGTGTTTCTCAGCGACAGCCCAGAAACCTGACTGATCTAGAGAAGATCTGTGTGGAGGAGTGGGCCAAAATCCCTCCTGCAGTGTGTGCAAACCTGGTGAAAAACTACAGGAAACGTTTGACCTCTGTAATTGCAAACAAAGGCTACTGTACCAAATATTAACATTGATTTTCTCAGGTGTTCAAATACTTATTTGCAGCTGTATCATACAAATAAATAGTTAAAATATCATACATTGTGATTTCTGGATTTTTTTTTTTAGATTATGTCTCTCACAGTGGACATGCACCTACGATGACAATTTCAGACCCCTCCATGATTTCTAAGTGGGAGAACTTGCAAAATAGCAGGGTGTTCAAATACTTATTTTCCTCACTGTATATATATATATATATATATATATATACACACACACACACACACACTACTTTACATTGTAACAGTGTCATTTCTTCAGTGTTGTCACATGAAAAGATATAATCAAATATTTACAAAAATGTGAGGGGTGTACTCAATTTTGTGAGATACTGTGCATGTATGTATGTATATATAAAATTTGCGCTAGGAAGGATGGAGGGGAAGCAGGAGAGCAGAGGCAACTTTACAGGTTGAATTCAGCAAAGAGAGGAATGCAGTAGAGGGACAGAAAGAGGATGGAGAGGAGATACAGTGACACAGAAGAAGAGGAAGAGCAAAGTAGAGAGGCAGAAGGCAGCATCAGGCACCTTTTGCATGTCCAGTAGGTCCTCATGGGATGCCCATTGTTATCAACAGTGTTACCGTAATTCTTCATTTGGATTAAATCGGTGCGTAAATTTAAAGGGATACTTCACCTTAACATGAAAATTCTGCCATTATTTACTTACTCTCATGTTGTTCTAAATCCATTTGACCTCTGGCATTACAATTATTGTAAATATTATCTATTAGTATACATAATATTAGTCATGTGATCATTGAAAAATATTCATTTATTAAAAATATTACCCAAACTGACTTCGTGATGCTGGTAGAAGTCAGTGAAGTGTCCTCATACAGGCGGTAGTTTGCAGTCCTGTGTTAGTAGTCTATTGACTGAAATGCTGCAGGTAGTCGTCACTGACTGCCTGGCATATGTTGCATGAAGTTGTTACAACACAGAGTTTAAACCTATAAATTTGTGACTGAATAGTGATTGAAGCTTTTCCATTGATAAAATTCTGTTTGACTCAAACTGATTTTTAAATCACATCTGAAAACTATAATCCTTCAATGTGATTTCTTATACAGTTGAAGTCAGATGTTTACATACACTTAGGTTGAAGTCATTCAAACTAATTTAACCACTCCACAGATTTAATATTCACAAACTACAGTTTTGGCAAGTTGTTTAGAACATATTCTTTGTGCATGACACAGGTCATTTTTTTCCAACAATTGTTTACAGACTGATTGTTTCACTTTTAATTGACTATATTACAATTCCAGTGGGTCAGAAGTTTACATAAACTAAGTTAACTGTGCCTTTAAGCAGCTTGGAAAATCCCAGAAAATGATGTCAAGCCTTTAGACAATAATCCAATTAGCTTCTGATAGGAGGTGTACATGTGGATGTATTTTAAGGCCTACCTTCAAACTCAGTGCCTCTGCTTGACATTAGGGCTGAAACAATTAGTCGACATTATAGACAACGTCGATAATAAAAAAAATTTGACAAAAAATTCTGTTGTCGAATAGTTGTTTGATCTAATTTAAATGTAACATGAGATCACTTTAAACTAATGATGAGAGCAGCACTGCCGCATCTGACTTAGGAGAGGAAGAATTACACAGCTCACAGTCCAGATGCACTCTAAACTTTCCAAACAGCTTCAGGTAATGTTGATCGCAAAGTATGAGGGAATTATAATGCAAAAATACAAAATAAATACAGAAGCAAAACTTGTGTGTAGAGCGTCTTTAAAGAAAACCCTGACGTTACATCTTAAATGCAGATATATTTAATGCGTTATAGCTTTATTAACCCTCTGGGGCCGACGGACACGCTAACGCGTCCTGCTGGATTTTTTCGTCATTGCAGCGGAAACAACATAAAATACTCCATCATTTTGGGGCATACAGATAAGTGTAAGACATCATTTGAGACTATAAAGGGTCTACTTTTATTTGTGTACACTCACAATAACAACAAAACCTTGTGCTTTTGTAAAATAAAGAAAATAAAAAGCAGTCTGAGTTCACTAGCATATATCTGAAACACGTCACAAAAATGATCTGAAACACTGTGAATTCTTATCACACAAACATGAAACATATGTCTAAAGAAAGCTTAAAATTTCTACTTTTAAATAAAATAATTCAAATTTAAAACAAATATTCTACTGAAATGTAATCTGTATGAAACCAGTTGAGTACAGTTTTTCCTGGCTCAGCTAATTATCCCAAATGTGATCAGACCCAGGGGCAGAGGGCGCTATTCATACGGTAATGTGCTCAATGCAAATGGTAAACGCCCCCGACTCTGCCATAAAAACATCGTTCATTCACTTTTCTGCGCATTTGGAAGATCGCACGATACACAGGCAAGGAAACTCCTGGATAGTGATGAAGAGTTAACATTTTATTCAGAAGAAGAGCAGGACTCTGATGAACATTTGTATTTTGAAGAGTGACTTGATCCAGCCGAGGATACAAATTCAGATGAGTAAGTAATTTAGTTTTCATTAGTTGACATGCTATTTTATATAAACATGTACATATTATACTAGTGGGACTGTTTCCAGACTTGCCAGCCAGACTTTCATTCAGAGTAATGAAATTTGAAATATGACTCATAATAGGCAAGATTTAGTTACATTTAAATGTTGTTTCGTCTAAAGCAGGCATTTAAATTGTATGCTGTATGATATAAATATGATATGTAATATGGTCTAAAAATAATATGAATATTTAGATTATATTTTTAACTAGTGTTAATGCTGCCTCATTATCATCAACGAAGCTTGTGCTTGCAAAGATGTGTTCAGGTGAAATGAATAAAATGCACTTTAAATATGCCCATATTAGAAAATCAGCATATTATAATGACTTCTGAAGGATCATGTGACACAGAAGACTGCAGTAATGATGCTGAAAATTCAGCTTTGATCACAAATGCATTTTACAATATATTCAAATAGAAAACTGTTCTTTTAAATTGTAAAAGAGTTCACAATCACTGTTTTAACTGTATTATGGATAAAATAAATGCAGTCTTGGTGAGCAGAAGAGACTTCTTTTAAAACTTTTAAATGGTAGTGTAGGTCTAAAATATTTAAGTCTTTATGTAAAGAAAATGTATAGTCAAATTACTTCTTTTAACTTAAAACTTGATTTGATCATTAAGTCTCCTCATATTCATTCTTTTTCTGTCACATTCCTCATTGATAGGCCCGAGGGATGGGTCTTTTGTCTTCTCAGGTGTGAATTACAATCAATATTCATGATTGTTCACGCCTCCTCGCATATTACCTTTCTAACACTAAAAGTGTCTTACAAAAGTTCAATTACTATATTGTTTTGTATGAATGAGGGATCAGGATGGTTTTCACATCATTTTGTAGCAAAAACACAAGGCTACAAGATCCAGTTCTCAAAAGACTTGTAGACAAATGTTTAGTATGTGTTATATGGCCTTATTTCAATTACTTAAAATTTGTATTTATTTAAAACCATGCATAAACAACATTTTCTAAAAAATACAAACATGTACACACATGTTGCTCACATATTATTTTAGCCCAGTTTGTGCTGAATACAGTGTTTTCAGACATTAGCCATTAATATGTTTTTAAGCAACTGTAAAAAGCACAAATGTCAAGGCATGTCAAAACTTCTCCAGGTCCCAAAACACCCTCAGACCCCAGAGGGTTAAAGCGCAAATAATATGCAAGCAGATCACGTAAATAACTGCAAACTCAGAAACTGGCATTTTTCTGCATGGTCAGCACCTCTTCTATGAGTTACGCGAATGTCCCGATCTGAGGGGGAGAGACTGAAATTGCATCCGGCTGATGCACACTCTGTCGCGGGAGACACTTGTCCCTCGAGCATGCGTGCTTGCCGCAGCTAGATTATAACGTATTGGCTCGTGACTTATTGAATCATAATATATGTCACTGTGCATTTCTTATTGTGAAGAAAATTGGCAATACGCAACTTTATTCATTCGAAAGAGTTAAACATGGATTGAAGTGAACAGAAAGGTGAGAGAAGTTAGTCTTTGCCCCATTATACACTGCAAAAATTTTTTTTTTGATTTGGCTTGTTTTCCAATATAAATATATTAAACCATTAAAAGAACAGAATTTTTTTAGCAACTATACTGCAGAAGAAAAAATTGTTATCCGAGAATGTTGAATATAATATAAAAAATATAAATACTTTTAAAATATAAAAAAATCCTTTAAAACAAAGATGCATTTACCTGAGAAGCAGCATATAATATATTTATACTTGCTTTTAGAGAATATATTTTGAATACAAGTATATTTTGTCTTTACTGCACTTGCAAAAGTATAACCAAGTAAAAAATACACTCATGTACAAAATGGACACTGTATATATTTCAGATACATTCTTTTAAAGCAAGTCTAAATATCTTATATGTTGCCTTTCAATTAAATGTATCTTGTTTTTAAGGCTTTTTCAACATTTTTAAATGAAAAACAAAAGACAAAAACAATTGATAATAGGATTTTTTTTGCAGTGAATTTCTTTACTGAATTAAGCGTATTAAAGTATTTTTCCCCCTTTAATTCAGTGAATGTCATTTAGAGGTATTTTTAAAAGATTTTTATTTTTTTCCTCTTTATTGTAAGCACGTTTAACACAACCTTTTAAGTCGGGACACAAGCAGAATAATCGGTTAAGAGCTAATGATTAATTGTAGCAATATTCACATAATAGTTGAATAATCATTCTAATAATAATAATTAGATTAATCAATTTTCAAAATAATAGTTAGTTTCAGCCCTACTTGACATTATGGGAAAATCAAAAGAAATCACAAAAAACTGTCTGGTTCATCTGTTCAAACAACAGTACGCAAGTACAAACACCATGGGTCAACGCAGCTATCATAACGCTCAGAAAGGAGACGCATTCGGTCTCCTAGAGATGAATGTAGTTTGGTGTGAAGCGCAAATCAATCCCAGAACAACAGCAAGGCCTTGTGAAGATGCTGGAGGAAACAGGTAGACAAGTACCTATATCCACATTAAAACGAGTCCTATATCGACATAACCTGAAAGGCAGCTCAGCAAGGAAGTAGACACTGCTCCAAAACTGCCATAAAAAAAAAAGTGTATATGGGGACAAAGATCTTACTTTCTGGAGAAATGTCCTCTGGTCTAATGAAACAAAATGTAACTGTTAGGCTATAATGACCATTGTTATGTTTGGAGGAAAAATGGTGAGGCTTGCAAGCCGAAGAACACCATCCCAACCACGAAGCATGGGGGTGGCAGCATCATGTTGTGGGGGTGCTTTGCTGCAGGAGTGACTGGCGCACTTCACAACATAAATGGCATCATTAGGAAGGACAATTATGTGTATATATTGAAGAAACATCACAAAAGACATCAGCCAGGAAATTAAAGCTTGGTCGCAAATAGGTCTTCCAAATGGACAATGACCCCAAGCATACCTCCAAAGTTGTGGCAAAATGGCTTAAGGACAACAGATTCAAGATATTGGGGTGGCCATCACAAAGCCCTGACCTCAATCCGATAGAAAATATTTGGGCAGAACTGAAAAAGCATGTGCGACCAAGGAGTCCTACAAACCTGACTCATTTACACCAGTTCTGTCTGGAGGAATGGGCCAAAATTCCAGCAACCTATTGTGAGAAGCTTGTGGTAGGCTACCAAAAACATTTGACCATTTAAGGCAATGCTACCAAATATTAACAAAGTGTATGTAAACTTCTGACCCACTGGGAATGTGATGAAAGAAATACATGTAAAAGCTGAAATAAATAATTCTCTCTACTATTATTCTGACATTTTACATTCTTAAAATAAAGTTGTGACCCTAAATGACCCATGACGGGGCATTCTTTCTACGATTAAATGTCAGAAATTGTTTGATTTTTAAATGGTTTAAAATCAAATTACATTGAAGCTGTCTAATTATTGAACTAAACACTGGGAAACAGTGTCAAAATGAGTTGTCATAATCATGCAGCCCTACATTCAACTGGTAACAAAGTATAGTCAGGACATAACTGATGTAATAACATAGGGCTGGGCGATATGGCCAAAATTGTTATCACGATAATCTTTTTCATATTGCCCGATATCAATATTTATCACGACATACATTTACACATTGCACTTTCTTTTTTTTTATTTCAAAGTTGACGGAATAAGAAAAAATACATTCTAAACAGTCTCTACAAAACTGCACAGGGGGTCCAGAGATGGCCAAAGCAGTGGGGTCTGCGGGATCTTTTACCAAAATATACAAATATTTGATAGTTTGTCAAATGAAAATGTTAAAAGATCATCCGTTTATTCTGAAGTATAGTGACATCAGTCTTGTATTTGTCGGAGTGGGACAGGGCAGAAACTATGTATGCTTGGTGCTAGTGAACAATATTCAAGATTACAGCGCAGAAAGAACAGAGCTGTTGTCCACATTACTGTTTTTCTGTCGCGCTCTTCATGTTGTCATGAAGTCTTGCGGTGCGGATGGAATCAAGCCGGTGTCCAACGTAACCTTATCGTTAGCAAGTTCATCCAGTCTGACCCTACGTTACCACTGGCACGTTGTGAGCGAAGCTGAGAGCGTTTTCAATTAATTCCTATGAAAGCTGAGCGTCATGCTTGCAAGGTGGATCATAGGATTGGCAGCGGTGCGGAACAAGCTCTCTCCTAGCGCTGTGAGCACCTTTGAGCGGATTTCTTCCGCCCCAGTGGAAACGCAGCCTGAGAAAGCCAAACTCCTTGTGTTTTAGCGACACAGAGCAAATATCGAAAATTCCTCAAAAGCTTATCGTGGATTTTCTTTAGCGTGATATATATCGATATAGTTTTACTTGTCCAGCCCTATAATAACAGCACTCTCACTACTTGAAAATGTTCATTTTTTATCAAATCTAGACAGGCCTCATTTCAGGCAGCCATCACTCAAACACTTTATATTTGAGTAAACATGCTAATTTGGTACTAGAAAATCCCTTGCCATTATATCATCACAGTTGAAAGCTATTTGGTTTGTTAAATTAAGCTTAACATTCTTTTTGTTTGTTTTTGAGTTGCCACAGTATGCAATAGACTGGCATATCTTAAGGTCAATATTAGGTCTCTTTGACACATATGTCTTTAATTGTCATGTAGTTGTCACTGAATTTCGAATTTAGTGACAAGTCACGTCATGCATTTTCATTATTGATCGATCATTGCAGTTACTTCTGAGGTACTACTCAGGTTTTCGAGTGCTCGTGCCCATCACTATCATAAGTTAATTTTCTTGAAAACAGAAAGAATTCTTTCTCTCTGGCGCTCCGGTTCCTATGTTTGTGTAGAGCGACACGCCCCAACAAAGTTGATCAACCAATGCTGTGAGTTGGGGACGGGACTATCTCTTTGTTTAACCAGTGGCAGATTGGGGGGGGGGGGGGGGGGGGGTATTGTATAGAGAGCTGTTCTGAAAATAAAATTTATTTTTGCAATACCGTTTGGTTGCACTAGTGGCACAGAAAGAACCTCAGCTTTAATACTTGGGGATACGGGTTCTAAAGATAAATGCAATTCAAGCCCTGCTATTAAATGGCCAAGCAAAGAAATTGATTCATTTCTGCCATTAGTGAAATTGTCAGATGCAGTAGCCTCACCGTTTCAATCCAGAGACTGGAGAGCTATGGTAACTACCATTTAAAAGCCAACTAAAAACAGAAACTAATATTGCATTAAACATATTAGTATACACCCTTTCACATCTCATAACATTACAAGTATATATTTTGAAGTTATTGTACTTTCCCACTGAAGGTATATATATCGTATATACGAATGAAACACTAGACATAAATGGTGACTAGGGAAAACGAAGAGCTATCTCGAGTCATTTTGTGCAGCAACAAGACTCTAACTCTAAACAGCCCTTTGTTCCCTTGTGAAGCATACCTATACAAAATCAGAATTAGCAGGACAAAACAGAAGCTGCAACAAATGCAGCTAAAAGGTAGGGAGTTTATTTACCAAAAAAAAAAAAAAAAAAAAAAAAAAACTAAAAACCTATTGTGTGTGTTTTTCTCCCTCTTTTCTTATTTCAATAGTTAAATTTAAAATTTTAAAAGCACATTCTGGCACATTTTGCAACTTGAAGTGTGCCCTTAATGCCCATGCTTGATGTAACCAGCCAATAACTGAATCAAGAGACCCTAAAAGAAAGGGAGGACCCCAAAAGATGAGGAAAAAGAGATAAAATGCAAGTAGTATTTTGAAGCAACTGGTCCACAGAGATAAGACGACTCCAAGTTGAAAAACCCTATATGAAGATGCCATGCATGAATGTCTACTAAAACTAATGCCATAATCAACATATAATATGGTTATGCCTACTTTGATCCCACCAGTAAATGGTTACAACGCATCATTAACATGTTTTCTGTCACTAGACGTTGTACTCAAATACAGTATGGCCATATTTCACAAAGCTAGTTAAAGATGTCAAGCCTCAACTAAAACTACTCAAAATTAGTCTGAAATGCTGAGTCATATCAACTCACTGGCCTCAGAAAATATTCTTTCATAATTATGTAAACATGATAGTTTAGATACAAGTAGATTACACCACCAAGATGCAATCGCTGCCACCAAAACGGCTTTAAAGACAGAGGGCTGTGTGCAACGCTTAGATGGTTATTAATAATCTATTACTGCAAATGGAATGGCTGCTTTACCAGCTACAAGGTAATAGGAAGCTTGACAGTAACAAGGGAAAGCTCATGGTTACTGTTGTCTCTGCACGTGAGAGTCGGGTTAACACCGAAACATCCCCCAACACAAAGACTTCAATAAATTTCATGGGAATAAACAATTATTTAACACTGTGTTTGACCCCAAGTCCACCTTAACCTTTGCCTTCATACATGACCTGTTCTGACATTTGTCATGGGCAGCTTTATTACAAGATGATGTGCCTGAAAAATACAAAACAAGCCATATTGCATCCATCAAGAGCAACTACTTATGATCTGAGAGAATGAGTAGTAGCAAAATACAGTTCATTACATGCACTTTATATGTCTCACAAGCAAAAACATTAGCTAATGAAACTAGACATGATTTAAACTAATGGTAAGGTAACTTGACAGTAAACACAAATTTCATTTCAATATTTAATTACATTAAAGGTGCGCTCAGTAACATTTTTTTACTTGTCACTTACAGTGACACCTAGAGGCGTGGATGAAGCATTATTCAAAATCAATAGCTTTCTGTTACAGATGTCATTGTAGACATTTACTATTCACAGTCTGCCTTGATTAATTTAATCCAAGAGTGAAAGTGTCCAGCGGTTACTGAGATTAATGTTGCCTTCATGTGCTGTCGGAATTATCCTACTTCACACCTCAGAAATGGTCATTACGAGTAGCTGTGATGCGTTCAAATGTTTTGTTGTCGGAAAGAACAGGAAAAATGGACAACGTCAGGTTCGTTCATGCATATTTCTTGAGGAGCTTTTATTTTGACACCATAATAAACATTACTCAGCTTGCTGACGATAAAGGAATTTTGGTCAAACACAAACTATTTTCATTTCATCATAATCCAGTCCGTGAGGGTTGACAGCACGCCGGCCAGATTTTCTCAATTTGCGAAAGCAGTCATCGTCTGTGCACATTGTCGGTGAATGCTTCGGCCACTGACTCTACTAAGAGAGTATCAAAAAGAAGTTGAAGTGGGTATGTGTCAAACGCATTCGCTCATGGTCAGAAGAGTATACTCACAAAGGCAATGCGGATGTCCAGGCACAAGCCGATCTGCAAAAACTAAGTATACCTGGGCCTTTACATGGCGGCCTCCACGAGAGGACCCCCTTCATGTACAATAAGAGAGCTTTTATAAGCTTACTGATCTAAGACTGGAGTCTACATCTCAAGTGAGTGCTCATGATTTTACACATAAGTTTTAAAATTACTATGCATTTCTTTAAGAGTAAAACTTCGTAATGAGGACAAAAATAGTGAGTGCACCTTTAAATATTATGTAGAGCAATAATAATTCAAATATCGCGTCTAAAACCATTATAAACAAAACATGTAATCTTACTCATAATATCTATTAAAAAAATAATACAAATTCTGGTTCGCGAATTTACTAACCTTTATGTCACTTAATCTAACCATGACAGATATTCAGTCATGTAACTGTCCTCTACCGCTACACTGAAAGGAATACAAGCTGCATATTTTAAAACGGTAACTTGGGTTTAATGGTGATGTTTAAGTATTTAGTTTATATAACTTAAAAGAGAAAGCGCTTACTATTAGTGCTTTTGGTTTGGCGCGCGGGAGAAACTCATGAGCTAGCACGCGAGCTACAGGCTAACAGCGCGAGGAAGTGTAGAGCAGACCAAACTGAACACATTTGCTTACCGCGATGACAGAATGACAGCTAACTGAATGCGAATGTGCTGCAGGGGATATTGATAGTATTTACTCTTGGAATAAGGCTCGCTGAGCCCGAATAACAATCGCGCGTGTGTACGGCCAGTGCAATTATTGCATTGTAAGCGTCTGGATGAGGGATGGTGCCTTGTTTACAATGTAAATCATGACTGTCGCTACAGAGTTGCATGCAGTAGAAAACAAACGATATATCAGGTTCTGCCGATATGTGCTGCTTTAAGATACAGCCTTTGCATCTTGCTTTAAAAAAAACTTTCATCAAGGCTGTAGAGTTGTGTCATATCCTGGACCAGAGTTTTAAAAATCAACATGATGACAGGCCACAAGTCAACACTTGGTAATCGCATCCAATAAAGCATGCGAGTCAGCATCTCTCGCCGCGCGACGCATGCATTTAAAATAAACAGAAACGCATCGCTTAAATAAGCCTCATAATGTGACATTCGACTGCACTGAATCAAAATATATTAATTTAATAACACCAAAACAAAATCGCTTACTTACCTGCACATGATCCGCCATTTTGCTCCATTCATGCTCCTCTCACTCCCCCTGACAACGAGCATGCGCGCATCTCCGCACAGTCGCTGGAACATTTACGCAAATTACGCACGTGGTAATAAAGCCAGATGGGCGCCCGAGACTTCGAGAATACAGTTACGGCGGACATCCAACGGCGAAACTAGCCTTTGTTTACATGGCTCTTAAAGTGAAACGGCGAATTCAGCTATTAGAGGTCACGTGGATTCATGATTCTAATCAATCTAAATCTAATCTATCAAAGCGGGATTGACAGTGCGAATTTTGAAGTTGAGAAACAACCCTATTAAACATTCAAGGAGGATTTTGTGTATCTTCTTTAACACGTTGACCTACCTGTTTTAAAATGTGTTGCTCTCGAAAAAATGCCATCGGCATTTGTATGTGCAAGGTCGTCCTTTTTAGTGTTTGTATTTTGCCAATGGCCTGAATGCATGCAGTATTTATGTATATGTCTGTCATTTATTTTATGACTAACATATGGGACGACATGAACCAACATTATAATTTCTTTTGACATATCAATGATGTTCATTAATTTAGTAACACGTAGTGTCCCAAGCATTTTTATTGTTTTAAATTATTAATAATAATTATTATTTTATTGACAGAAAGCACATTGGACATGTACAATATTCAAAATAAAAGGAATGTAGATACAAAAAAAAAAAAAACAGTTAAATCAATTAAAAATAATACTGTTGGACATTTTTACTAACGCATTTTAACAGTTCTCACTGCTCTACTATTTCTATAGTGATTCAATAATTTTGGAAATCTGAATGAATTTTGAATTATTTGTGGAATAATTACTTTATAAAAAACGTAAATATAAATAATTGGGGGGGGGGGGGGGGGGGGATGCCAAAAATTAAGCTTGAGATCACTGACCATAGGACAAATATAATAATACATCACTTTTTTTTTTTTTAAAGGAGATGCTGTAATAAGTTCTTCTGTATACATGTTGCGAGGCAATTCCTAAACAGAAGAGAAATGTAGTCTGTATTGCACTAAACAAACTGAACCTTCAACATATTGTGACACATGGATTTCAAAATAAAAGCCCAATATGAATGGCAGGTAGTGGGCCTGTTCTTTAGCCACTTTGAAGCGATAGTAATAAAATAAAATATTACAGGAAAGACCCATAATCAATATGGGTAACTCAAGCCATAATTTTCACTCTCCTCCTGAGTTCTCCCTATGATTTGTGGCACTCCCATTGTGACAATTTGTCACTGTAGAGCTCATTTACATTTAGTGATAAATTATTAAAAACAAATCCACTATTAATGGATTCAGAAATAAACTTAACCTGAGAAATGTTTAACAAAAATGTGTTTTGGTAGGCCATATTTTCAGATTTAACATTTCCTTAAAGGCAAAGTAATGGGTTAAGCAAGTGAAATGATCAAACCAACGTTGAATGAAAATGCAGTATTTATTTTTGCATTTTATATTATATTAAATAAAGTCATTATTTTCACATTGAGGTCTGCCGTAGTCTGGTAACATGATTTATTCAGATAATTGTCTATACTTCTATATAGAAATACAGTATGTGTTCTGTTTTTTCACATGTTCAGGATGTGATATCTCACAGTGGGTTTGAGCCTCTTGGTTTAAGTGTAAAAACATGTCAAAAGTGTCATTTTTTTTTCATGTGTGCTTTTAGTTGTTGTCACATATATCAGAATAGCATCCAAATCTACATTCAGAAGAACACAATTAATTTATTTGATCTTTGGGATGTTTCTAAAGTAGGTCAACAGAAGCCAACAAGTTGTTTGCTTGTTTCTATTTTAAAACACAGGACATTGTCATCACTTATGGTAAGTTCCTCAAAACTAGTTGAAAGTGAGTCAAAGTGTGACCCTTTACAATACAAGGTTTCAGACTCTGCGTGAAAACGCACGTCCTGTTCCTGACACAATCTTTCACTTAGGCCAACACTGAATGAATGATCAAATTGACAACATATTTACAAAAAACATTTGACAACCTAAATATAAATGTGACAACTTGCCCTGACCAGACATTAATGTGGACACATACCTTTATAATAAGCTGATAATACATAATACAACATAAAAAAAACACAATAAGCCTTGCCATTGTCATTGTGGTTTGTTTATTGTGTTCACCTGTTTTCAGAGCTAAAACAAATATATAGGCTAATATTGTAATTTTAGTTTGGAGCATAGTATTCGCAAAAGTATCCTAAGTTAAAAGGGTTTACAACTAGTTTGGCAAAACCAACAAAATTAGAAAAAAAAAAATGCTCTTGTAATTGAACTTCTGTCTCAATAGCTTGCAGCTACTGTGATTTAGCCCTTGTGACAACTTCTATGTGTCAAAACTAGCCCCAGTCTCCCCTGGTATCTACGTCAGTTTTAATATCATATACATGGATGTGTCTTTGTGGATGTGTTGAAAAGCAGGGAAAAATACATATGTGACCTTGTTTGTGATATGATTTCATGTTAGTGAGTGCACTGTATTAGCCCCAATTTGTCACAGGGGGGCACTCTAGATGCATGATCAGAACTGTGTGCTAAACAGGACACCCATTCTAGTTCAGCTGATGTGCCCTTCACTTGAGACAGTTTCCTGTGGTGTATTCACATGACAGAGTTTAGAAAAGTACATATGTTGCATAACTGTGCACAAGTTTCACAGTAAGACAAGCTAAAGAAGAGAAGCACTCTAATATTAATATAATATAATCTAATATTTGATCATGTTCATTTGCAATGCTTTCAGTTTTATGTCCTGTTTGCAGAAGATTTAAAGTTTTACAGGCTTCTTGGATGTTAATCTTAAATGTATTATGATGTATAAAATATGTAGTGCATTTGCAGATGTAAGATGTGAGGGAATGTGAATCTTTTGCATGATCATGTGATTGATTCTGTTGTGGTAACAGTAGGATGTTCACACTCGTTTAAATGTTTTGCAGACGTCAATATAAGCAAACTTCACCCCTAAATAGTGTCAAACAGGAAGAATCATGCAAACCTAATCCACAGACACCCACCCACTGATCTGACTTCTCCAAGTGACTGATTTAGACTTCATGTTAGACAGGAATTAAGATTGATTAATCTCCTAAAGTCAGTCCACCATTCACAAATGCCAAAATCTGCACTGCAATACATCTTAAATGCAAACATACAGTTTAAAGGCAAAGAAATCTGAACATAGTGAAAGGGTGGATAGGTAGATAACGAAAAGTCCAGCTGAAGAATCATGGAGTTGGACATCAGGAGAAAGGGAATGCTTTACCTTCACCAGCAACGCTTTGGCAAGGTAAGACTCAATGTCCTTCAGAGAACTTTATAAGAAACCAGTTTCAACATAATTAGCAGTACTGTAGTATTTTCACAAATTAAGCTCAAGAGGTGCATTGGTTGATGCATTCAGCATGCATTGGCAGACTGTGGGCTACAAAGATCAGAACGGCATCCCAATAATGCAGTTGAGTTTTAAAACAATACATTTATGAGCGCAATCAACCAATAAAACCTCATAAATAAATAAAAATGTTTTCTACTTGAAAATATTTTTTCAATATCAAAAAAAGTGACTGAGTACGCGTGTTACAATATATTCATTATATTCTTCATAGATTATATCTCTACTATCAGTACATAATTTGTGATTGTTATTTATATAAGCCAAGTTGGCCAGATACAGAGTAAACCTACCAACATTTTCCTTTTCTTAAACGGCAAGTAATCTCATCTGTGTTGGTTGCTGTTTGCAGTTCTAAATAAAAGCATCTGGGGTGGAAATGATACAATGAGCATCAAGGGCGTTGGAGTGATTTTAAAAAAGTGGTTGGTTGGGGATCTTCAACAATATTTGAAAGATGATCTCAGAATTAGTGGGGAGACAAATATATAAATATCTTATAACAATAATGCTTGCTACACCCTGATGAAGTTGGAGTTAGAAAACAATATTAATAGACAAGATTCCCATGTTAAGCATTGCTTGTTGTACAGTATACACCGGTCAGCCACAACATTAAAACCACCAGCCTAATATTGTGTAGGTCCTCCTCGTGCCCCCAAAACACCTCCAACCAGCATCTCAGAATAGCATTCTGAGATTATATAATTCTCACCACAATTGTACAGGGCAGTTATCTGAGGTACCGCAGACTTTGTCAGTTCAAACCAGTCTAGCCACTCTCTGTTGACAAGGCATTTCAGTTCACAGAACTGATGCTTACTGGATGTTTTTTGTTTTTGGCACCATTCTGAGTAAATTCTAGAGACTGTTGTGCATGAAAATAGGTATCTTGGGAAAATCACAGGAGATCTGTTACAGAAATACTTAAACCAGCCTGTCTGTGTATCTTTCTTTAAAATAAATGCCATTTGGTTTGATATTTTTTTAACCAATGCAAAGATATTAAACCATACTGAGCATTTTATAGACTATAATGTGCTTTTATCCCCCTCAGAGATGGAAGAAGGTGTGGTGTGTGGTGGTAGCAGAAGGCAGGCGCAATGTGGCACGGTTGGAGCTGTACGAGCACAAACATACGTCCTTTAAGGAGGGCTCCAGCAAGCGCAAACCTGATTACAAAAGGGTGATCATACTGAGAGATTGTATCCGAATATCAGAAAATGACATGGCTGACTGCCCTAAAGACTGCACCACCTTTCTTCTGGAAACCTCAGAGAAACTTTATGTGTTTGCTGCCCACAATTCAGAGGTGAAAGGCTGGATCATGAGCCTGTGCGAGCAGGCATTCCCTGTAAGTTGATTCACATCAAATCACAGCACATAATGATGATACATTATCACAGAACATTTACTAATTAGGGGAGACTGGGGGCAATAGACTCTTTTCACAAACTGCGATGACGCATTTCCATCTTAATTTAGAAATCTGGCATTTTTAAAAATATATATCTTCAACTTTTTATTCATGTAATGTAAATGTATCAAACATTATTCTTTGTGTAACATTAACCTGGCATTCAATGAAATAAAATAAAATAAAAAAATAGTCAACATTGCTGCGATGGGGTTCCAAATACAGATGTTGAGCGAGTGACATAAATTTGTGCATCTTTCTCTATTCTGACTCAATTTTTTTCCTCTTTTGGAATGTTGTGGAAATGTAATAGTGGATGTTTTCTTTTGCTGTTGGAGCAAATGTTAATGCAAAAATATGTGCTTTTGGTCTGTAATTCACCATTATACTGTATATGCATACCCCATGATAGTTTACTTCTGTATTCCAAACATGGACTGTGAAAAGGGTCTATTGTAACCAGTGTTGGGGAAGATATTTAAAAAAGTAATCCACATAAAATCACTAATTACTTTTTAAAAGTTGTAATAAGATTACACTTTTATTCCTTCATATAAAAGTAATAACATTACCGATTACTTTAGTTTTAAGTTACTTTATAAAATACCTTTTACAGAAAGGTTTTTCCATTTAACAAATGTAAAATAATGTGTATTAGCACTTGCAATGGTTTAAGATTATTCAGTTGTCACATAAATGCAAACAGTAATTACTAACAATGAATAAATGTAATTTAAAAGTAAACGTAATTTAACTTAAAAGTAATTACCTTATTTGAAAGTCAATACCTGTAATTTGATTACACATATTTGCTATGTTGACTAAAAATAGTTAAATTTCAGTTACTAATACTTTTGTAATTAGATTACATGCAAAACTGATTGTAACACAATAGATTTCACAAGCAAGCAAGAGCAATGACACTAATAATGTATAGGTCCAATTTTGACACTTGCTTTTAATGCACATTATTCCTGACTGATGACAGAATTAGCACCATATACAGGTAAAAACTATTCAACAATATTAATAAGTATTAAAGCAATGATATTATTACTTATAGTTAATAATATGTATTTAATATATAGTATATATTTAATAACAATATATAATTTATAGTTAACTAATAGTTAATACAATTTATTTTTGATTTTACTGTAAATAAATGTAATAAATTTTGTATTTATGATGAAGTATTTCTCAGTGTATGTCTATTAATGGTACAGTTACATGTGGCAGATACAGTGATATAATAGTCTGTGAGAAAATTCCCATCTCTCCTTCTGACCACATAGAGTAATACAGACTTTCAAACACATACTGTATTCTAGATATGTTTTAAAACCTTTTATGTTTTTCAGGACACACAGTCTGAACAAAAATTACGAAGACAGAGTAGCATCTACTCTGAGTCTGCGAGCAGTTACACGGAGATTCAAGAAAACAATCTCTATGAGACAGCAGACAGCAGTAAGGCAACTACTGTAATACTTACAACCAATAATCTATACATGTGAAATACATGTTCTATGAAATCACGTTCTTTAATATACTACCATCTTTATCACTTTAAATGAGGTTGTAGAGGCATTATGACCCTAAGAAAGTTTCAACTTGAAAAGGGTAAAAGTGGTCTTTTGTTATTACAAAACTTTAATCAAGATTTGAATAAAGTCTTATTATTAATCTGAACTGCATGCAATATCATATCCATTATAGATGCCATGTTATTAAATATGAGTTTTAGTCCGTGTATATTAGCTTTGAAGCAATCCACACTTCTTAAAGATGACAAAATTAACTTTTAGCAAATATATGCAATTATGAATTAAAAATTTACAGTCTTTCCAAAAACATTGATGACTAATCTTGCACTGAACAGTTTTTCATCCAATAAAATGCTCTAAGAATATCTCTCCAGCAATCACCACCTCTAACCTACTAGCAAGTAGCAAACCATGGTTCACTGTTGTGATGTAACAAGCCTATTGGCTTTAAAAAAAAAGTTAATATTTTCTACTCAAATTTCCTTTTCCAATAAGAAATATATTAACTGTAAAGAAAACTGTATTTGTGGTCTATAACTGTCCCAATACAAGGGTTATATTGAAAAATATGTAAAGAAATGATTTTGTTATATACTGTTCAACATGTAAATTAATTTGTGTGTGGTATTTCCATAGAGAGAATTAGAAATGTATAGTATCTTCTATCTAACTTTTTTTTTTTTTTTTTTTTTCAAGTATTTTTATTTGATACAAAATAATTAGTTTTAGTTCATTATTTCACAGGCTGCAGAGGGGCATTGCTTTAATGTGTTTCACCCTAAAATAAGTGCCATTGGAGGGACAGATTGTAGAGAAGCTATTTTAGTTGTCCTTTTGCAAGGACAAACTATTTTTCGAGCGAAACCTCAGGCCTGAGTCAAATTGTCCATTTGGGCCACAGGTGGCCAACATTGACTCCATTAAAGGACAGGAAAGAAGGGACCCTGTTTTCAGGTGTATGTATAGAGAGAGCTCATTCAGTGGAGATAACAAATTAAATGAAGCAGAGGGGTTCAAGCTGTCCTCAAATTCAGGAAACTTATTATTGACTTCCTCCTTCTTCCTTATAATACAGCTCAAGATGTTTTGAGCCCAGATTGGCCCAGGAATATCATTGATAGTAGGGCACAACATTTGCCATTTGTGTTTTTCTTTTATTTATTATTATTTAAAAAATATATATATATATTCCCTAATTTGGAATGCCCAATTCCCACTACTTAGTAGGTCCTTGTGGTGGCGCGGTTACTCACCTCAGTCCATGCATCTTATCACGTGGCTCGTTGTGCATGACACCGCAGAGACTCCGTATGTGGAGGGTCATCATCAATATGTTGTACGATTTGAAGTATAATTTATAGTTGAAGCACAAACGGATATTGGACAAGTTATGCACCAAAGGTACATAACAGGTGTTTGGGGTTATACAGGTGTTTGGGGTTTGCTTAAATCCCTAATCCTAATTATTGCGCCTTAGCAAGCACCACTACAATAAGAAGACGAGGGTTAAAAGAAGGACGTATCTAAATCTGAAAACAGTGAAAATTTCAAAACACCACTGGAGTCATGAGTTCGAGTCCAGGGTGTGCTGAGTGACTCAAGCCAGGTCTGCTAAGCAACCAAATTAGCCTAGATGCTAGGGAGGTTAGAGTCTCATGGGTTTACCTCCTTGTGGTCGCAATTTGTTCTTCTCACTCTCAATGTGGTGCGTGGTGCGTGTGTTGGAGACATGGAGATGGGCAATTTTTACTTAGACCAGTAGACCACTACCTTGCAATAACACGCAAATTCTTTGGAGTTTCTTTTGCAAAGGTAAGGGTTCGCCATCCACATTTTCCTCTGTGGTTGTTAAATTGTGCAAGCCCAAATCTCAACATCAGGTGCCAGTGAGTTTCAGACAGCATTGGTCAGTTCATTTTGTGAGCTGAAAGAAGAACAGTAGTTCATACAATAGCTCCAACTTCTGTTTTAGCACTGCGGGTGAAAGAGATCAGACTGTCATAAGGGCCTTCTCTGGGTTCCGTTGTGCTTCTTTTTAGGGCAGAACATACAACATGCTAAAAGATAGGAGTAGAGGGAGGTGAGCACAAAATGAAGACTATAAAAGAAAGAGAACTAGAGAGAGAGGAAGGAAAGTGGATAAGGAAACTTGTCTGACTGAAAACCAGCACTTCGTGAACTTCAAGACTTTCTATTTTTGGCAGAGAGCTGACATTTCCTCATTTTGCTGTACTTCCTGCCATCATAAGAATTTTTCTAATAAATGCAAAGTTCTCCATTTACAAAGAAGAACTGTAGTCTATTAGAGGCTCTTATGAGAACTAAAGACTATTCAAGTTATGTAACTTATCCTTGAACACAAGAACGTGTAAAACTCTTTGCATCAAACTACACCAAAAGAACAAGTTTTCTTTCTAACATTCATTCGGTATCTCACTATGGAACTTCACCTCAGCCTTATCCAACTCTGGAAGCAATGACGCCACATCTGTCAGCTAAAGGACCAATCACAGCAGTGATAAGGGAGCCCCATCTCCCTACATAAGACACTGCCACAGGACTCTTCTTCATTCTTGTTCTCTTAATCGTGAAAATTATTGGAAGCTATCCTCAACAGGACTTGCAAGGAGTGGTCGCTAAACAGCTCCTTAGATGAGCTTTCAGGTACGTTGCAGATCGCTCTCTGTCTTTTGCGAATATATTCACTGTCGAAGTGAATGTACTTTTCTTCTGTGTCGATATTGTTTCGCCAGGCATAAACCAGCACATCAAGATGGGGTTACGTATTTTTCCAGTAGAGTTAAAAACAGTTATAGCTTCTACCTTCTCCTAAATGTCATGGTGGTGTGGCAGATTGGCTGGTCTTATCACATTAAGGAGAGATCTGGAAATTACCACATAATACATTTTAAATGTTATGATGAACTGGCTCTGTGTTCTTGAGCTCAGGTTTCTATAATGGTGATTGCAAGCTCACTGAACAGCAGAGTGAAGGGGAAGGATCCCTCCTGTCTGTGTGCTTGTGGATCTATGATCTCACCTAAGGACTCCCAACCATTCTGTATCGCCTGTCTCAGGGTGAGCACCCCCTGCTGGCCTCCCTAATACCTCCTACAGCTGCAACCTTAGTTTTTGCCCAGGAGGTCTCCCATCCAGGTACTGACCAGGCTCAACCCTGCATAGCTTCAGTGGGCAAACGGTCTTGACCTACAGGGTGAAATAGCTGCTGACAATGACTGCTGTGATTGGTCTGTCTGCTGACAGACATTGTGTCATTGCTTCCAGTGTCGGATGCACCGGAGGTGAATTCCAATAGTGAGATCCCTCACTCCTGTTCTCAGAGAACTAAAGTTTCTGTGTCCTTGATTGAGTATCTGAGCAAACTGCTTTAAATTTTGAGTAAACCACAAGGCTCAAAGATTAAGTGATTATTAGTGGTGCTTTCTAAAGCAAGAAAGCAACACTATTAATATTGCTCTATTAATCATGCAACTTGTTGAGGAGAGTTGTGCTATTCATTTTTAAGTAATTTCCACCTAATGGAGGATTAAAATGGATACAATTCTCATACACTTAAACTGAAAGAGGGATCCGAACCATATATTGGGAACAGATTATTATAGAGACTTGGGGGCCAGTGAACAACTACCTAGCAACCAACCATAGCACCCTAGCAACAACAAAGCAATGTACTAAAAAAATAATCAGCACACTTTTGTAGCCGCATTGCAACATTCTGGCAACTACCCACAATCATCCCTAAAACGTATGTACAAAATGTAAAAATCTAGTATTCATAATCATGATCAAATCCCTTAACTGTCTCTTAATGTTCCTTATAATTAATATTCTGATATGTACATTCAACAAAATGCTCATTATTAAAATAAAACATACAAACTAACAGAATGTTTTGAAAGAGATCTCAATGTAGTTGTCAAGATAATCTGCAATACATTACAGTGTAGCTGTCTGTCTCTTAAATCCAATGTGATGATTAGTTTAAAGATATCTGCTAGAGGTCAGGCTCACAGCAGTTTTGAGATAATTGGATTGCAACCACCCCCTGACAGATTTGATTGGAAGAGCAAGACTATTTAGAGTCATATGGTTGTGGGTGGTGTATGATGTTTTTGAAAGATGTTTGAATCATCAAAGATAACACCTGCAAGCAGGTGCAATCTAAATGTTTACAAAGTGCTTCGTGAGCCGCTGAATTTCTCGCAATCAGAAAGACAGACAGATGAGGCACTTTTGGCATCTGTCTTAATGTTTACAAAACCATTTAAATGGCATCAATGACTTATTCATTCAATCTTTAAATGTTTCTGGGTGTTTATGTGAATGTTTATCAAGACTGTATGATTGACAGCAGAAGCAAAGCAACATTTGAGTGTCATCTGAGACTGTGTAATGGTCTTAACAGATCCAAAACACAAGCTGTGTTCGTAATGAAATTGCATGCTGCTTAATACATACTAGACAGTATATATAGAAAATGGCCTATATTTTTTTAAATAGTGTGTGAAACATTACATATTAAGCATCATGCAGCTATTAGTTCTGGTCCTCAATGTAATATTAACATATGTTTCACTCATTTCCTGATTTGTGTGTACTGTCACAATTGTTCCAAAATATCTGATTCTTTACAAGGATTTGTACACACACTAAATTTAAAATGGTTTACGTAAATGATGCTGTCTATACATTGTTATTATAAATGTTGATGTCGAAGCAGTAGTGTGAAAATATATGCGATAGAACCACACTTTATGTATGATACCTATGAATATTAATGAGGTCGTTTAGGGCTGCAGTTCCAAATTCTTGGACCCGGTTCAAAACTTATTCAGCGGGGCCCCCTTCAGTCACTTATCAGCAGCCCTGGGTCATGTTGCCCATTCATAGAAATGTGCATACTGTGCATAGATAACACTCTTTGAACTGCAGAAATAGTACAAGTAGTAGCTATTATGAACATAAACTAATGTAATATTAACATGTGCTTCATACATTTCCTGATTTGTGTGTGCTGTCACAATTGTTCTGAAATGTCTGATTCTTTGAACCCAAAAGGATTGATAAACATTTGTTCGTCTCTAAAGTTGTTCAAATATCAAAAGGATTTTACATTTAAAATTTTTGTTTTGGCATCTATGGAAATGTACAAAAGTGTACAATGTGACAGAGCCACACTTTACACATGAATACCTGTGATTTTTAATGAGATCACATTGTCCATGCATAGAAATGTGCATACTGTGCATAGTATACAGTACATTCTGTATACAGCAAAAACAGAGTGAGTAATATGCTATTACAAACATAACCTAATGAAATATTAATGTTTCACACATTTCCTGATTTGTCTGTGCATTCCCAACCCCAAAAAGGTTTGTATCTTTTGCACATCTCCAAAGTTGTTCATACGTACTCTAAAAATGGTACGCTTAAGATGCTGTCAATATGTTGATTTTGTACATTTCTGTGTCTTTGCAAATTTACAAATTGTACATGCAATATAATCACAGTTTTTGTACTAAAACAGGAATATATTAATGAGATCACATTGCCCATGCACAGAAATGTGTTTAGTATACATCTTGCAGACATTTCATGAATTGTATGCCATTACACACATATCGTTATACTTGTCCGTTCAAAACAAGATGAGAATCTTGATGGATGTAAAAATGCTTGGTGTCAGATGAAGATAGATTGCTATGAGAATCAGGCCATATTGGGTTAGTATTGTAGTTCTTTTAGTCTATTTTTAGCCCATATATGCTCAGTGTATACACCCATGAGCCAGATAGGAAGGAAGTGGTATGCTTTATTTTTTCGTTGATCTATAGTTTGAGAGTTAAGATAGTATCTGTAGCTTGCAGCTGGGATTGCATTTATTTTGCCTTCCCTTACTAAAACACCCAGATACTGCTACAGAATCCACTGTACAGTCCCTGAATATCTTATTTATAAAGGTGTTGCAGTTTAACTTTGAGGTAAAATTCACACCAGCTTTGTGGTGGTCTCTAATAACACCACTGGTGCTGCTGCGGGTTTAAGCATGCCTTTGATACAACTGTTGGCTTAATGCTTTGCACATGCAGAAACCCAGTTAGTGGCAGTATTTTTTTGATCACACATTGTTTGTGATGTCTTAAATTAGTATACAGATAATGCTTGGAATAAAATAAATCGAGGTATGTATAAATAAATATATTGATAATTGCGCTACTCTTCTACATATTTCTATTGATGTATCATCTCTTATGATCTGCGTGATATGCTGATGAACAAGGGACATTAAGACTCTTTTTAATCAGTGACCCAACAATAAGAGACTGATTAACACTTGCCAGTTCTCATCAGACACCCTTGAAATCAAGATGGGCACCAGAAGTCAATTTAACATACATAAACACATAAACGTAATTGTCTTTACCTGGTTTGCGTCAAAGCACTGATCAAATCTGGAAAAAAGTGTTGCATCACTGATAAAAGCAGCATTTTCATGAGGTATGAATGCATTTTTTCCAACATGACAACCTAGACAATGAACAAAACTCCTTAACAACAGCATTATAAAAATCAAGGGCATTCAAGTAAATGTGGAAGCTGCCTTCTAATGCCACCTACACACTATATGACTTTCAAAGTCATCGCATTGCTGTTTTCACACTACACAACCTTCTCTCTATCTTGAATTTGCTGTAGTCTGCACATTACATGAGGGTTCGGCGACATTACAAAACATTTCACTAGGAAGAATCCCTGACAACTCTTGTTTGTTCTCCAAACTACATTTCACAACAAAATATATGTGAGGTATGATATAGGAAATTATATAAGATTAGGCGCGACACTGGAGTTGTTCCCTCTAAAAGTGGTGGTCTGCAAGAAGCTTGCGATCCAAGTTGTTTGTGCACTGATTTGCAGTGAAAAACTAGAAAATAAAATAATATGGAGGAGAGAATGGTTGGGGAGATGCGGGCAGCAGAGAGATTTGGAGGTAAATATGTAATTTTACAATGAACGCTGGTAGCTGCCTGCTGGTGTTGTTGATTGACAAGGACATGTTTGTACTTTGTATTTGTTCAAATAATTGAAAAGCTTGTGTATGCAAATTTATTCTGATAGAAACTATATTATTGTGCTCACCATACAAATAGATGCATGATAAGACTGGGTTCAGGGAGCAGCTGCGGATGACACATCAATACACATTTTACACTTCAGGACTTGGAGTCGCATCTCTCAGATCGCAAATTTGAATATTCACACATACCGATCATCGTTCACAGGAGTAAGCACCGATTTGCCTCTGATTTCTGGCTTTTGTCGGCAATCTCCATTAACTGTTGGCAAGTGGAAAATCAAGGCTAAAATCGTTTAGTGTGAACTCGGCATAAGGCAGTCTAACAGAAATGGAACCTCCTAAGTGACTGATTCGGAACCTTGTACATTGGCAGCTTCTAATGTTTTTAATTATTTTTTGTGCTAATTGAACTATTTTGGTCAATGTATTTAAATGTTGAAAGAATTACATTTATAATCAATACTTCTTTCACTTCAAAATCCATATAGAATGAGCTTGTGACACTATATTATGGGACTGCATCCACCTGCAATTTCGTGACATCACAACCAGCAGACTGACAACAGACTGACAGCAGTTAGACTGAAACTAACAACATCATGTGTTCAGTGAGTCATCCAGGTTATGTGAGTCATGCTTTATGCATGTACTGTTTATTTCTGGACTGCATGTGAACACTGCATGGCTGCTTGTAGCTTTCTCCCTGAGCAGCGCTAAAAACAAAAATAAGCTGGAAAAACAAATAAATCTGACATACATGGTCACAGGTGAAGCCTCAAAGGGCAGTAGGCCAACACTTTGTTTCATCCTGGAATATGCAGAACAGGGAGGAAGAGGCTCAGAAAATGACAGCTGTGAACATATCCTGAAGGAACAAAGGCTGAACTTAGACAAGGCTGCCTCCTCTGACTTCTGCCTGATTCCATGGACATTCCATAGTAGAAAAGGGAGTGGATACAAATACTTCAAGGAACTCTACTAACTTTCAGTTCACTACCTGCTGTGAGGGAGGAGTTACTACAAACACGGCGACTAGGGGGTAGCGGGGACTACCCACAGGGGGACCGTACCACTGTGGATCACAGTGACTCTCGAGAGTAATTGAGTATGCGGATGCCCACTTCCCTTAGTTGGGCAAGGGCTGCCTCTGCGACCTTCGTGAAGACGCAAGGGAACAGGGACATGCCGAAGGAGAGGACCTTGTACTGATACGCCTGGCCGTCGAACAAAAACTGTAGGAAGGGTCGGTGTCGAGGCAAGATAGAGATGTGGAAGTATGCGTCCTTCAGGTCTACCACTGCAAACCAATCTTGATGCCGGACGCAAGTTAGAATGTGTCTTTGCATGAGCATTTTGAATGGGAGTTTGTGCAAGGCCCAGTTGAAAACTCGCAAGTACAAGATCAGTTGTAAGCCGCCACCTTTCTTGGGTATGATGAAGTAAGGGCTTTAGAAACCCATCTTCATCTCAGCTGGAGGGACAGGCTCTATCGCGTCTTTGAGTAAAAGTGTCGCGATCTCCGCACGTAGGGTGTTGGCGTCTACCCAAGTGCATATCTTTGAGTGCCTTGGCCTGGTGAACCTGCAGGAGGGCCATGGCATGTAGGCTTTGGCGGTCAGTGAAGACGTCATCTTACAGCCCATGGAGGGGTGCACCGGGCGATCCTGCCAGGTGGTGGCATTCTCGGGACACAGGTGGATCGCAACCACTCTGTCCACCTGGGGGACCTCCGAGTACCCATGGGCCGCCCCGCCATCGAGGGTAGTGAAAGGTGCCCTCCATGACCTCATCAGCTCATCATGCACCCCTGGGAAGAAAGGGTGTGTTGCTCTTTTAGAAAAACAAACTCTTTTTTTAAATATTTAGTTTTAGCAGCGCTGTTGAGAAAGCCGCTGATATGCGACGTAGATCCAACAGCATATGCTCTGCAGAGGTGAGTGGAACAGTAAGTGATCTCAGCTCACTGATCGAACAACCACTCAGCTCTGAAGAAGAAATCTGAATGAACAGATGCATGCTTCCCTCCCTTTATACCCGTATGTCTGGGGGAGGGGCATGCAAATTCTGTCTGCCAAACACTCATTGGCCTTTTCTCAATTCAGAGGTTCTGAGGCCTTCAAGAAAGTCCCCTAGTGTCGCTTCACTCGACACAACTTCAAGGTGAACGACAGATGGGGAACCGGTAACACACTTCCCTTGTCTCAATCTATAACCCTATGTTTTCTTTCTTCCGTGGAATTCAAAGGTTATTTTCCTATTAAAATCATGGTTTGGTTTAGGATTTGGATATGGGGTCATACTTTTTGGTTAGGCTTTGTTTTTGCTTAAGGGATAAACTGAATAATAAATTAATTAGTTGGTTTGTTTCTTTTTCTTCATTGGAGTAAAAGTTGTACCTTTTTTTGTACTAGCCAACTTGCGATTTCACCATCTTGTTATTTCAACACTGAATTAGACTGCCCCCATCCCTTTAATCACATGCCCTCAATCCAAAACCCTGTTTACTGTTTTGGAATTTATACTGACATCTGTTGGTGTGGATACAGCATTACGCCAAAAAAAAAATTAAAAAGAAAAGAAAAAAAAGCATTACTACATGCACATGTATTTTTAACCACTGATTAATTTATTCTGCAACTGACTATCAGTGTTACCTGTAATGGGTCATTTTCAGCTGGCCATCTGGTCTCAACATGACAGCCAACATGATGTGGTGACCCTCCATATGTAAATTAAACAACTTTTTTCCAGTCCATTGATACAACGGGTTTTCTCATGAAAGGTGTATGCAATTTTAAACATATTTGTCAATAGCACTATTCATTACTTTAGGTGTAAAACTCCTTTTAAGCTGAATAATTGCAGTTTAATAAATGCAAATTAAATTTGAATTTGAATTGACTAGATGTTTCCCTGTATTTTCTAATGTCATACTGCATTAAGTGTAGACTGCAGAGTCTCATGATACATTTTTTTTTGTCTTGCAATTCAAGATTTTCTAGTTATAGCAGTGGGCACAGAGGCTGCACTTCGGTGTAATCTGTATGGGGAATATATCCTTACTCCACAGCCTGATTGCTTACTGCTGAAGCACTATAAAACTAAGGAGATTCTTTTCAAATGGCCATACAGCTACGTTAGAAAGTTTGGACAAGACACGGTAAGCTGACAAATATTTGAACATTCACTACAATTTTTTATTTTTTTTGGTTATTGCGAACACATTCTACAGCACATTGGTCAACTGTTGTTGTTTTTAAATTGTGCTATATAAATAAACTTGAATTGAATTGAATCCAATTTTTGGTGAACTATCCCTTTAAAACCTGATGTAAATATATAATTGTTTCCACTCATTAATTTCAAGAGAGTTATCATTGTGCAGGTGTGAGTTTTTCTTTATGATTTAATTGCCTTTAATTTCATTTGCATTTCCTTTTCTCATGGGAGATAAACAACCTATCTTTATTATAACTCAAGTGACTGTGGACACATATCTTGGGTCTGTAAATAGATTTAATACGTTTCTCTTCCCTTTTCTTCTCTGCAGCTGTCTTTCTCCTTTGAGGCGGGCCGCAGATGTGAGTCCGGGGAGGGGCAATTCGAGTTTGCAACTCATCAAGGTGAAAGGCTGTTCCATTTTGTCAGTGCGGCCATTCATAATCTACCTAGATCCTCCACAGCACATCAAAGCAGCCTTGACCGTGTAGACCAAAGTATAGTACAAGAAACTGCAACCATATATGAAATCTATGATGACACCACAGTTGCCCTAAGTCTCAAACAATCTGACTGTTTGCCTGACAGCAATCTGCAGCGTGTGGTTCAGAAACAGCATCCACTGATGCTCAGCCCTGCTTTGAGGAGCTTTTCTTTGAATGCAATAGATCCTCGAAACAAAAGTCAAGTGACAAGCATAAATTCTTACCTTGAGAATCAGGAACCAGTGTACGCCGCAGTGTCAAAAGCTCAGCCAAAAGTTAGTTCCCTTACAGACTCTAAAATGCACTGGCAAAATTTAAGAAAAGGTCTCCATGATTCTGCATCTTTTCGAGACTCTTTCAAGGCTGACGCTGACATTTCACAGTTGTCTGCTCTTGCAGTCCCCCATGAAGAAACAGTGACTGAAGATCCGACTGACTTGTTGGGTGATTCCATCCAGCAATTAGCAATTGATGATGCATTAAAAAACATCAGTGAAGAAGCAATTTACGCAGAGCCACAGGACTACCAATTCAAAGCTGAGTGGGATGTCAGCGCTGTTTACGATGAACCAAAGGATGTCATCATGGCCAATCAAAGATCTCACGATGGGGCGGACCACACAGCTGAACATTACTTTTTCTACAGTCCTGACATTGCCACTTCACAGGCCATGGCTTCCCAGTCCAATCCCAATCAAAGTTCAGCCGAGACATTTTCAACTTATGACAATTTTAAGTTAACGGGGAGGCGAATATAACAGGCTGTGATAATTTCTTTAAAATCAAAACTAAGGGGGGAATACCATACTAATGATTTGATTGATAATTGAATTGATTGCATGGTTTATTCTTCCTGGTCTCATAGATTCACGTTACTGTACCTATATTTTAGGAAAATTATTTTTACATTGCTAGTTGTTTTATGTATCTCAACAGTTTTCTAATGAAATAAACACTAGAGGTGCTACAGCAATGATTTTTATTCCTTTTCACACAAACGCAAATGTGGGGTTTTGAGCAGTAATCTTAAAAAACCTTATCTGCTTGGGAATATTTTTTACTGCCTTTTAGTGCCATACAGTGGATATTTCACCTCTAAACTGCCGGGATACATGTAATAAACCATCTAATATAATTTTGTAAAAATGTTGCCACGGTCACTTAATTTTCATGAGATCATGCTGTGTTTATTAGCATGCGCTGTCTGTATTATTTTAACAGCCATTAAAAAAAAAATGCAAATCAGGTAAAGGTGCAAAAACAGTCAAAAACCACTGCAGTACCTGAATTAGCTCTTTAAATAACCAAAAGTGTGCTCAACTACAGCACAAATCTGAATAATTGCTGGTAATAGCACCCATCATTTAATCATCATCTGATAAATTACTGCTGCCATGATCGTTAAAAAATATGCACTTTCAACAGTTTTCCAGCAAAATACCAGTGTATAGTTAATTGCGCCAGGCAATTAACTTAATTTAAATGTAATTTAATTTAAATAAACACCACCGCTATATTTCAGCACATTTAACACCTGTTTAAACTGGATTGTGAGTGGTTAGAAAATCAGATTTTCTTTTTTTGCACAAAAATATTGCACACTAAATTGATGCAAATGTTTAGTGAATTCGCCCCGATCCTCTTTGCTTGCAAAAAAAAAAATAAAAATTATATTTTTTCTGTCATTTCATCTATCCTGCCTTTACCTTCAATGGCTCTTCCTGGAAATCTATGATTGCTAACCTGAGAAATTTTGAAGAAATCTGCTTGTCTGAATTGGAACAGTGATTATTAGAGTTAGTGGTATGCGCATTGGTGGCAGTTCAGACTGAAGGGGGCTTTTTCAGTTCAGACTGATTTAATTAACAGTGCGAGGGGACCTGAGGCTTGAAGCTGATTGGGATCCCGACCTGCCTTAGAATGAAGATGTCACAGCACCCATTCATCTAGTGCTGTCTATCATTCTCTTTGTAGAGATGCCTGCTTTACCTGACCAATGCACAATGGTCTGTCTGTCTATATATTTGCAAGCATCATATTAATACAATTTTTATTGAAACAGATGTTATGCCAGTGCCTAATTCAATAAATAATAATACAAATAATTATAAATACGTAAACATTTTGATAAAGTGCTATTTGGATGGAGTGGTAGTGGCGTAGTGGGCTAAATCACATAACTGGTAATCAGAAGGTCGCTGGTTTGATCCTCACTGCCACCACCATTGTGTCCTTGAGCAAGGCACTTAACACCAGGTTGCTCCGGGGGGATTGTCCCTGTAATAAGTGCACTGTAAGTTGCTTTGGATAAAAGTGTCTGCCAAATGCATAAATGTAAATGTAAATAATTCAAAGACATACTGCATATTATGGCAGATGAGTAAAGTATTGATTAGAAAATACAAAAAGAAGTCAATATATTGTTTGTTTTATTACCATATTATCGAACATCAACCGACCACTGGCCTCCAGTCTATAGCAATCCATTTTGCAATTTTGGTTGTCAAATTGTCCAAGGTGACTTGAACTGTTTTCACACACAGGATGCATTCTTGTTTTCCACATGAGCTATTTTTGCTTGTCTATGTTTACATGAATCAGACGGACAATTTTGGAGTGTCTCACTTTTGTTAGGTTGTGTTTCACTGGTTTCAGCATCTCTAGCCATAAAAGTTGCGTTTTAGGACATTGTGCCAAGTTTATTGTAATTTGAAACTTTGAAAAACGGTTCTCTTGGTTTGTTGCCTGCAGATGTGAATTGCCTGCACAGCTGGAGTTGCACTGAGTGCCCTCTGCTGACTACAACTCACAAAAACATGAATGTGGGACTTCAAGCTTGAATTTGAAAATTCCTTATTACAGAATTTATCTGCGGTCAGCGTGCAGGTTGTGTACTTCCAGGGGTTAATGCGCCAGCCAAGCAACTGCCATTACGATGATTGTAAAAGCTAACGGCGGTATAATAGGCCAAACAGAGCAAGACATTGTAGATCCACATTAAATAGTGGCAGAGGACATCAAGGACAAACCAACTCAGACTTTTAGTGGCACTGAGCAGAGAACAAACACATAATACAAATCAAGCAGCCACACATAGAGCTCATATTTCTGCATATTCATAATAAAAAGCATAAAAAAGAATAATTCCTTAACCCACCTTTTAGTGTGTACTTCGACTGACACTAGGGGGCAATCTCTCTCTCCCACCTCATATTGACTGCAAGATGTTAGTGTGCATTTTTCTGAATGCAGAAAACTGTTTTGCAGATCTAAAATATGAAATTATCAATTTGATATGAGTCTCCTGAAAACCAGTGAGTTTCTGTGGCTCTGATTTAATTTTGCATCTGAAAACTTTGCACTGAAAACAACACCACTTGAAGTCTGATATACTGTTTTTCTATGAGGGTTGGATCAGGCAAAAACACAGTTGCATAACTGTGACAAGACACCATATGTTTAGTATGCACCTGTCAAATCCCCACAAATGCATGCTAAAAGGCCAAAAAACACTTGTAATTTATTATTTTCCATCTGCCTGTAAATAATAAAAGTATGTCCTGCATATTCCTTAAAGACATACTTGAATTGCCTTGTGTACCCTGATTAAAATTTCAAGAGAAAATGAATAAACAGAATTTGGCCCCGAGAGTTTCTTCGCTACGATAGGAAGAATGGCAACATTGCAATTGAAAATAAGCAGATTGTGTCTACAGTGAGACAAAAGAAGACAATGATGTGTCAATGTGTCCTAGAGCAAGACTTTTACAGGCCAGTGGCTTTTTAACACTGTTTGCATCAGTAGTTGACCACTGAGCTTTATACCATTGGGCCATCAAAGGTCTCCTGTTCAGAGAAACTGCAAATACACAGTTGAGACTCAAAGTAAACATGCTACCAACTTGAGATAACAGGCTGTGTCAACCTGGATGTATAGCTATACAGTAAATCTGTTTTGTTAAATGTTTTACTGAATTTAGCAATTTGAAAGTTATAATATAATAAGAGGCAGTAATGGGATAACAAGATAATGAAATTGACGCCAGCTCTATTAAGAACCTAGAATCTTTTTTTGCAGTAGCTTGACATATTGCGGAGCAAGCACTTTAGTGCTTTACGCACCCTCTTCATACTCTCCCCCTGTCTACTAGTGACAATTGTGGCATGTCCTACATACCTCAAGGTCTGTCAGTACAGTTCACCATGTGCTTTCACACTGAACACTCATCTCCAGTTTAAAGTCTCCCACAAATGTCTCCCAAACTGCTTCAACTGTGGCCATAATTAGAAGTCAGATCTATGGAAGCTCATCCACCTCTGTCATCCAACAGCTTCAGAGGCATCTCACTGATAAAACCAGCTGGAGAATTAATGAGCCTTTACTTTCTCTCCCTGGTTGTTGGTGTCACACTGTGGCTTTCACAGTGCTTACTAAAAGCATGTATAACCCCCTCCCTCACCCAAGTTTTCACTGGGAAACTGCTAAGGTTTCAGCAAAAGTGTAAGGTCCCCTCTGTGGACATTTCATGTGGCAACTGGAGCACAAACATGCCCATAAATTTAGCAACACTTCCAGCTTCGGCCACTGGGGGCAGTGATTAAAATTTCAGCAATCACAGACTGACTGATTTTAGCAGCAAAACGTTTAATGTACTATTGCCGACTTTGCAGTGTGATAAGTTTGTCTGGATATATGGTCACTTTTAATGGTCTTCCTTATTTGATAACCATTTGATGATAACGGCTACTATGATCAATAGAAAATCTCTTTTAAATCAAATTAATCTCAACTCCTGCTTTCTGTGGGCATTAATTGTGCAGCATTAACAGTACTGAGATTTGTGAGTAGGCGCAATCTATAACAAGCCTAATTTACATAGAAATGAGATGTGTTTGCGCCAACAATATGGCAAAGCACTTTAACACATTTATCACTTAAACTCAAAAGTGAGTGATTAGAATAAGAAGCAGGTTATTGTACAGAAAAACTGCATGCAAGAAGTGACACAACTTTTTAATGAATTCTTCCATTTGTATTTACTTGCAATGGATTGTTGTTGGATTACATAAACGGATATGCAAATTATGCTTAATCTCGTCAAATTTGGTTAATTAGCAATCAATTATGTATCGGTAATTCACAACTCTGCCCACCTACAATATACAGAGATATGCCCATCTTCAATAAACTTGCTGCCAATATCCATATATTCTAAAAGACATTTAAACAACTAGATTTAGGCCTGTCTTGATGTAAACATATATAACACCCCCCTCCTTGCTGCTCAGATGAAGTTTGACTTCAATTTCCTTAGAGACAGTTTCCAAATTAAGGTGTGAAATATATTTACAAGTGTGAAAATTGAAGATAAAACAAACAGAACATTTTCATCTGATGCACATTGATTTTCACTACAGGATAGACATACTAAATTCTGATGATTGTGTTGATGCAACACCTGGAATTAAATTGCACATTCTCTAATAAATGTCTGAAGGAAAAAATAGTTGTTTTATTTGCATATGTGTACAAACACATATTTGCAAGGAATTCAGAAATAATAAACAATTTTTTCAGATGTATTGGGTTTACCTACAGAAAGTTTGACATTAAATGTCTATATGGTGTATTAGCAAAACAATCAATGCAAGCTGAAATTTGCCTGTAAAAGCTCCACAACAGTGTAGTTTGAACTTGAAGGTTATTGTCTTACAACCTCTCTCTAAAATAACTCGTCCAGCTTTACACCTCTAGAGTATAGTTGCCAGTTTAACCTTCAGTAAGTGAGAGAGCACACACAATTGCAGCCACGTGATTTACAGAGAGGTCATTAGAGACAATGGATGCTGAGTTTAGCAGGTGGTCCATGAAAGAGGAAATGCCCTTTCTGCTTTGTAGCATATTTTGGAATAGTGTCTTAAAGTCAGTGATGGTATACTGGCATTCCAGTAAAATAAAGGAAACAATTTACATTTTTAGAAAAGATTACAAAAGGTCCTATATGTAAAATTTAGAAAGAATTACAAAGAATAATTTAATGTTCAAACAATTAAAAATAATGCCATAGGTTCACTTGATGCATGCGTAATCGCATTGGCATTTGAAACACTTGAGAACTGAGGCATGTGCGTCACAGCCAGAAGAGCAGCACTGTTTACAAGTGAGGAGGAATGCTGTACGGAAGCTTTGTTGGTTTTGGTTTAGATCTGTATTTATCTGTTTCTTTACTCACAATGGTGCGTTTGTGTGCTCATCCTAAATGTCTCAACCTAGTGGAGAACGTGAGATTATATCTGTATCCATGGCAACGCGAATACATCGCACGAGAGACCGCTTGGACTCCACCCTCTCATGAAGCTTTGGATTATAGTTAAAAAGTACTTAAATATTGATCTTTTTTTTCACACCAAAAGCAATTGTGCTGCTTTTGAAGACATTCATTTCAAAGCTGATGTTGTATGCATGAGGTTTATGCTGACTGTCTGTGATTTTTGGAGCTTCAAAATCAAAATCTTCATTCACTTGCATTTTAAGGACCTACTGAGCTAAAATATTTTTCTATCTTTCTTCAAATGTGTTCTGGTGAAGAAAGAAAGTCATATTCACCTTGGATATCATTAGGGTGAGTAGATAATGAGAGAATTTTCATGTTTGGGTGAACTACCCCTTTAATTATTGGTGTATGCAAACAAGCACTAGCTAACCCGTTGGAATTGTTTCTGTCCATCTGTGCCCAGTGCACTATGTGTGTGCATCATGTTCACTATGCTATTGACTGTGCAGCTAATATTAGCATGGACTTATTATGAACCACTCATAATATGATTCAAGATATGCAAATTAACTGTTATTGAAGAATAGGTATGGTGCTGATGTGCCTGAGTGAAGTTCAAAATATTCGGATGCATTGTGTAAACCCTGAAATTTAGTTTTATAATGTTGTGGAGAGCTTGCTTATTCTCTTCCGATTGAGTTTAATATATGACTGAATTTGAGGGGCTGCATGATAGTAGCTAATCAGAACAGTGGGCATTTACATGTTCATGTATAAAGGAAACGCTGAGGCTAAAACCAAGTGTTTCAGTCAGAAAAATAGCATTTCATGACCTCTTTAAAAGGAATTCCATAGACTCTTTTGATGTGCATAGGATTTATAAAGAATTCCATAGGATGCTTAGATGTATATAACAATTTGAAAAAATTCCACAGAATTTTATGATGCATGTATAATCTATAGAAAAATCCATAGAATCCTTTGTTGTTTTTAGAATTTAGAAAGACTTCCATGGGAAGTACACAATGGTTTTCCAGAAACCATCCATTCTAATATTTTAAATTCCAAACCATATGCTAATATTTTTCTTTGCATATGAAAGCAGGAGAGGAAGGCTTTGTTGGTTGTTATCTGACCTGCATGTCTAGAGCAAGGGTCGGAAACCTATGGCATGCATGTCAGCATTGGCATGCGGAGGGGTAATCACTGGTACTCCAGCAACAGCGAGAGATGGGTAGACCATTTTATTTGTATATATCCAGTGCCTGCATTCCAAACTACACCTTGATGTAATTCTTCCTCATGATCACGCAGCGTGTTTTCATGAGCTGAATGGGAGGCTAAACAAAAAGTTAAAATGTGTCTATACTGCAGTATACCCAACAGACTCATGCAAGCCATTCAGCAGTTAACTTTCGGTTATCCGTGCAAATAAACACACCCGCTTTAATTCGGTCAGGCTGTACGGATGACAGCCTATATTCCGTGTTTCAGTTGTTTCTTTTTGCTTTCAGAACAACATGTGATGTAATATGGAAAACAGCACTATTAATCCTTGAAATTTCCAACCCAGCATACAGGTATACCCTCCTTAAACCATGGTCACACTTAAAAGTACAGTAAACAATTAAAAGAGAAAACATAAACCCACATTGTGGTGTTCAAAAATCTGAGTTTATTCAAAATATAAATTAAAACCTGGAAATACATTTTTAGGATTTTGCATGTGTGATTCACCGAAAAGGACTGAATAGTTTTCGGCTTGTGATGTGTGAATATCTATGTGTGAGTCTCATCACACTTTAATAGTGTTTAGACTCCCATTCAGCTGATGAAAACACACTGCATGATCAGGAGGAAGGATTACATCAAGATGTAGATTGGAATGCAGGTGTGAAAAAAAAATAGACTGCTCCTCTCTCGCTGTTGCTTGGGTAATAGTGATTTCCCATCTGCATGATTTTGAAAAACGTATGACAGGACATAAGAATTTTTTAAGATTCCACACAATTTCGTGATCAGTAATCAAATAAGCACATTTGTGACTAACTGTGTTCATACATTTTGTACAAAAGAACAGGTTTTTTTTTTTTCTCAATAAAGCACTTACACAAGATGTTCTGAAAATTCACATGCAGGATCATGGTTATATCATCATTGGGTTTTGCAAAACAATTTACTGTTATGCTGAAAATATCATTTGGAATTAAAAATTATTAAATTAAACAAATGCAAAATAGAAACATTTCCACAAGTGGACACAAATTTCAGATACATTCACATCTGGGGGGTGAGGAGAGTGATTTGTTTAATGTGCTTTCCAGAGACGCCACTGAACGGCATGTCAACTATGCTCTGTGTCAACAAGTAAGGACCAGGATCCGTTGAGGCTTTATCACATGTGGCCAGGAGAGCTGACAGTGAACCGAACTGATGACTTAATCGCGGGCCATATGACAGTGCAGGCCTGTAACTGATGAGCCATTGAATTGTTCCTGACCGCGACTTGTGGAGCAGGGCACGAGGGCTAACAGAACTGCTTAAATATATTTCTGTCCCTCTTTAAAACAAGACATCTCTAAAAATGTCAGAACCTCTAAACAAACTTTCCAAACTTTCTCGTTTGGCACTCAGTGAAGGCGGTCGCATTTTCTCTCCCTCTCCCTCCCCTGACCTCCCTGCTTTGCTCTCTCGTCACGTCTAGTCAACTGTCTTGTACTTTTGAGAGACTCTCACAGCACTGCTCTCCAAACTAAGAAATTATTATGGATTTGATCAACTGGTCTCTCAACGCAATTGACACCATCTTCTCGAAGAGAAGCTTGGGTTCGGGGGAACCTAACTGTCCTGACGGAACGTTTGCAGCTGGCTACACGATGGACGCATGGGAGAGGTGGCGGGTCGTGTGTCTGGCGGTTCTTTCCGTGGAGGACGTTGAAGATATCTACCTATTCGGAACCATGATAACAGGTCTTCTGCTGATTGGATTAGGCATTGCCCTGGGTTATCGAAGAATTAAGAAGACGGAGACAGCTGTCCAAAGCCTCACAAGGCTGCCCGTCATGATTGAGGCGGTGGGCAGAGTTGTCAGCACTTAGACTCTCAATATGGATAACATCATGAAGGAGCTTACAGCTTTGCAAAGGCAAATGGATCGTTTAAGAGACCAAAATGGACATGAAGAATAGCCTGAGAAATTGCAGCTATTCGCCCCAAGACAAAACATCTCAATCTTATCTGTTTCGGCACCCAGCAACCAGCACTGGCCTTGGCCAAGGCCGCTGATGGATCAACAACTCCCCTGGTTAGAGCACTGCAATGAGCCACTATCGCATTCCCTCCCCCCTCCCAAAACACCCTGGGATTGTGACCTTCTGGCGAATCTCTGGGCTCACACACACACAAGACTTTACACAAATACAGATATGCATCCGACCCCACACCCCATCCCACGCCTTCGCCGCTTCGTACCCCCCAGTCGTACCCCTTCGTACCCCCCCAGTCTTCGTACCCCGGGTCTGTGACCAGCGCCGAGAATGGCTGCAGGACCAGATGGCTGTCTGTCAGTGCTGGGCTACCTCCATCCCCCACTCCCCTACCCTGTTGCAAGTTTTTGTTATGTTGTAGATGTACTTATTATGTGCTAAGTGTTGCTGAGATGTTTTTTCCTGTTCCCATACTGTAATCCTAACAGGAGCATAGTCTGGGGGTTGCTTTTTTTATCTCACCTTTCCCCATGTAATGCTGTATATCTTCTCAATTCCCTGTCTTCCTGCCCTGTCTACCCGTTGTCATATTGTATGTTTGTATGGGCAGGATGATGGTCAATTTCACTGGTTACTTTTACTTGTGACTATGTGACAATAAAGGGTTACTACTACTATTACTACAAATCACTGAAAAAACAAATAAAAGAATTCCGAGGTTAACAGAGGGAGAGAGATATTGTCAAAGGTAGATAAATAAAGGGGAATCAGTTGTCACTGAAAAAGATGGTGCGGACATCCATTGTTAGATTACAGCCCTTCAGGTTACAGCTTGTTCTGCAGGCTGTTTAGATTAGATTAGATTAGATTCAACTTTATTGTCATTGTGCAGAGTACAAGTACAAAGACATGCTTCCAACCAGAAGAGCAAAAAAGCAGAAAAGTGCAATGTGATATTCAAGTGTAGACAGGTGACGCAAAGGCAGGACAAGAAATATATTGCAGTGTTATAAGAGCAGAATAAATATGGCTATGTAATATGAACAGTGTATGAACAACATGTACAGATATGTGCAATGTAGTAGCAGTGACATTAAAATAGGTCTTCAATTGTCACTGGGATGCAGAGCTAGAGATCAGTAGGGTGACAGCCGCAGGAAAGAAGCTTCATCTGAACCTGCTGGTTCGAGTGTGTAGAGACCTAAAACGCCTCCTGGAGGGGAGTGGGGTGAACAGTCTGTGGTTGGGGTGGGAACAGTCTTTGATGATGCTGTGTGCCTTACGCAAGCATCGTTTGCCCTGGATGGCCTCGATGGAGGGTGAGGTCCCGGTGATGTGTTGGGCAGTTTTCACCACCCTCTGCAGTGCTTTCCGGTCATGGGCAGAGCAGTTGCTATACCAAACTGTGACACAGTTGGTGAGGATACCCTCGATGGTACAGCGGTAGAAGTTCACCAGGATCTGAGGAGACAGGTGGACCTTCTTGAGTCTCCTCATAAAGAAGAGATGCTGGTGAGCCTTCTTGATCAGGGTAGAGGTGTTGAGGGTCCAAGAGAGGTCCTCAGAGATGTAGACACCCAGAAACTTGAAGCTGGTGACACGCTCCACCTCAATCCTGTTGATGAGAATGGGTGTGTGTTTGTGCCAGCTTTAGACTTCCTGAAGTTCACAATGAGCTCTTTGGTCTTCTTAGTGTTGAGAGCCAGGTTGTTGTCAGTGCACCACGATGATAGGTGCTGGACCTCCTCCCTGTAGGCCGTCTCATCGTAGTTGCTGATGAGACCAATCACAGTAGTGTCGTCTGCAAACTTGACAATAGTGTTAGAGCCATGTACAGGTGTGCAGTCGTATGTGAAGAGGGAGTAAAGGAGAGGGCTCAGCACACATCCCTGTGGTACGCTGGTGTTCAGGGTGATGGTTGAGGAGGTGTGATTATCTAACCTAACAGACTGAGGTCTGTTGGTTAGGAAGTCCAGAATCCAGTTACAGAGGGAGGAATTGATGCCCAGTTCACTGAGTTTGGTGAACAGTTTGGAGGGGATGATGGTGTTGAATGCTGAACTAAAGTCAATGAACAGCATTCTCACATAGGTGTTTCTATTGTCAAGGTGGGACAGGGCAGAGTGAAGTGCTGTAGAGATGGCATCCTCTGTGCTCCTGTTCTGATGGTAGGCGAATTGGAAGGGGTCATTGAGGGTTGTAAGCAGGTCTTGAGATGGGCCAGGACCAGCCTCTCGAAGCACTTCATAATGATGGGGGTGAGTGCAACTGGACGGTAGTCATTAAGGCTTGTTGCATTGGATTATTTTGGCACCGGCACGATGGAGGAGGTTTTAAAGCATGCGGGGACAGCTGCTTGGGCTAGTGACAGATTAAATATGTCAGTTCAAACCTCAGTCAGCTCAGCACAGGCCCTGAGTACAGGTCCGGGGATACCATCAGGACCAGCAGCGTTGCGTGCATTAATCCTTCTCAGTGCCACACTCATCGGTGGTGGAGAGTGTGAGGGACTGGTGAACTTCCTTTCTTGTTGTCCCTATTGAAGCAGCCATAGAAGTGGTTCAGCTCATCAGGCAAGGAGGTGTCGTGATTAGTAGCTTTGTAGTCTGTGATGGCCTGGATGGCCTTGCCAAATGTGTCAGGGGTCAGAGTTGTTCTTGAAGGGATCTTCAATCCTTAGCTTGTGGTTGTGCTTGGCCTTTTTGATGCCCCTATTCGGGTTAGCCCTGGATGAGCTATAGGCTTGAGCATCACCTGATCTGAATGCAATGTCTCGTGCTTTCAGCAGGAGTCTGACCTCACTGTTCATCCATGGCTTCTGAATAGGGAAAGTGGTAATCCGTTTGAAAGTGGTGACACTGTTGATGTTTGAGTTGATACAGTCCAGAACGGAGGAGGCATATGAATCAATGTCCATGTGGGAGTCGTGGGTGGCCTGAGTTTGACACTCTCCAGTCATTTCCAAAACGCTGCTGAAGTGCTGAGTCAACTCCCTCTGGCCACACTTTGACTGTCCTTATTGTTGGTTTCACACGTTTGATGAGTGCTAAATACTTTATAGAAACAAAGAGAGGTGATCTGAGTGTCTTAGATGGGGGAGGGGAGCAGCTTTGTATGCATCAGCTATATTTGTGTAGACTTGGTCTAAAATCTTTCCTCCTCTTGTGGGGCATGATACATTTTGATGGAATTTAGGCTGTACAGTCGTTAAATTCGAGTGGTTGAAGTCACCCGCAACAATGTAGGCTGCCTCGGGATGCAGAGTTTGTTGTTTACTGATAGCAGAATGCAGTTCTTTCATGGCAATCTTAGCATTAGCATCCGGTGGTATGTAGGCTGCTGTTACTAAAGTTGATGTAAACTCTCTGAGCAAATAGAAAGGTCCATGATACATGTTAACCATGAGATACTTAAGTTTAGCTGAGCAGTGACTCTCGGTGATGGTGGTGTCCGTGCACCCCGTTTTGTTAACATAAATGCACAAACCCCCACCTAGGGTCTTACCGCAGTCATCAGCTATTCTGTCCGCACAGAGGAGGCAGCGTCCAGCTAGCTCGATAGCACTGTTGGGTATTCCGCTGTTAATCCAAGTTTCTGTGAAAATCATGATGTTGCAGTCCATAATCATTCTATGTGGTGATCCGCAGCCGAAGTTCATCCATATTGTTCACCAGCAAGCGAACATTGGCAAGGAAAAGGCTTAGAAGAGCGAGTCAATGTGGAGTTAGCTTTAGCCTTGCTCGAATTCCACCACGTGACCCCCTGTGGTGTTGTTTGCGTGTCCGTCTGAAGAGCCCTCCAATGTGGGGATGTTCGGAGGTTCCGTTGGTTTAGTGATCTCTGGAAGTACGCTAATAACGATGTCAGATTTGCAGGAACCGATGTCCAAGAGATCTGTCGGGTGTACAATATGTACGCTAAACTTTTACCGAAAATACTTGAGATAAACAAGCATATTACCACTAATTTGCAGAATCTTGATAGCCACTGATCGTCGCGATGCGTTCACGCCGCCATTTTTATCTTGATTTTGCCTGTTTAGAGAAAAAACAACGAAAAAACACAGCTAAGTGATAGACACAGAGTTGTCTCTCTTATATTTGCTTTAAAGGGACAGTTCTCATTCACCTTATTCCAACCTTTCAACTTTCTATCATCCTTGGAAAAAAGAAGTTTAGAAGAATGTCTGAGCTGCTCTCTTCCATTCAATGAAATTGAGGCCACAATATGGAGCAACACCAAAGATGCTTGTTCAAGTCTTCATTTCTATGATAAGGCTTGATGCTGTATTTCATTCGTATGTGTATTTTAATGAGCGTATTTTTAAATGCAAGTCATGCATGTCAACCCCTGAATGAGCTGCACGGTGATAATCAGATTAAGAGATAGCACAGTGTATCTGTAAACCAGAATTATCCTAATCCATTTTGCACTCTGCCTGCTACACTGAATCAGGAAAGCAAGGGTTTATTCATCTTTAGAATAATTTCTCATGACTGTTGTTAAGAGAGTGTCTGACCAGAATGTTTTATTTTAAGCTTCTACAACTCATACTGCAGCTTTGAGTGTTTTCTCAAAGCTTCTTTCAGTATTGAATCTCAGGACAGAGAAAATACTCCCAAGACTAGAGTTGAAATTCTGAATGAGGTATATCGTTGTGTGCATCAGGCTCATTGACAAAGTACAGACAACTACCTGTGCCTGGAACACTTTGATAACCCAGCACTCCAGGGCAATGTCGGTGCTGCTCTCTGCAGCATGCCAAAACACTCTTCAGCTCAAAAAACACTGCACACACAACCAAAACCAAGGGAGTATTACAGCTGGGATCACTGTGGTTTCTTCCAACTAGAATACTAAGATATGGATGAACGTTGTTTCCTTAGGTAGCTTAATGCATCATACATATAGGCTGGCAAATCCAGTGCTGACTGAGATGTTTTTATTGTTACTGTGTGTTTGTTTACTGTGTTGTCATTGAAATGGGAGTTATTCTTCAGACAAACATATGTAAGATTTGACAGATATATACATTGCAAAATCCCCACAACACAGTTCTGCACTATGAATATAGATAACAGCCATATACTGTATATATTCTATCTGGCATCTGTAATTTAAAAAAAGCAAATAGCAGAACGTGGAGATGAATAAAATGACAGAATCAAAGAACTGAGCAAAAGAACATTGTAATAGAGTTGGGAAATGCATGTCTCCTAAGCAGATATGATATCAATAAATATGAGTATACAAACACTTTATTGGAATGGTGCGTATAAGTTGGTGCTATAATCAGGAAAATGATGTGGTACTTAAAACCCTATTGATTTCACTGATAAAAATGTACAAAACCATGTTATAATTACAGGTCACCCATAACAATCGTGTTTTCAGTTAACAAAACCTATCTAATAGTACAGTCACAGAAAATACAAATATATCTGTACAGGAAGAGAGAGGATTATTACAATTAAAAATTAACTAAATATCAATCTCTAGAGTCCAGAGCACTAAGACAGTATCTATAAAACACATCAACAGATTTTAATTGTTCCTTTGACCTGTGCTTGTTCTCACACATTTTACTCCAGAAAATATTTATCAAAGTATGTGTTAGGTTTATTTTTTTAAGTCATATATCTGTAGAGCAACATGCTGTAGACTGAAGTCTTTGCCACTCCCCATGTGACAATTAGCCCTTCTCTCCCTATATCAAAATAATCTCACTTCAGTGATTATATCTTTTTTTTATATATAATTAAAATATTTAACATATAGAAATGATGAACTAACGTCCATGAATAGTTCACACATATTCAGCATCTTAGGGGTAGGGACTGGGAAAGCGAGAAACAAAAAGAAATAAACTATATGATTATTAATAACAGGTTATGTAGAAGGGGTGTAAATCTTGGACTAAAAGACACCTTATGCAGGCAAAATTATAAAAAAATTTTAAACCTTGATGCACCCATGGATGGAGAGTGCCTAAATAAAAATACACTGCACAGTTAATCATTACTAGCCAACTCTGACATTGTACCTGCATTGATGCACCATATCTAATAATCTTTCAGTGAAGACCTGAAAATAACTGAGAAATTCACATTTAACTCTATGAAGTATAGGTCTCTGTGGAACAACAATGGGCATTTCTCAATCTGTGGGTGTTTTCAAATCGGGATAGGCGCTCGCAGCGCAGGAACGTCACCTGTGGCTGTAACTGGTCGAGATGTGGGAGGTCGACAAAGTCCGCTTTCTCAACAACCCTGTCTCCCAGATTGGCCTATTCGGCGACACCAGTGACGACTTCACCCAGCAGTTTTTGGCGGGGAAGAAACAGACTGAGGCCATCTCTCACATCATGCCTCACTGCCATCCCAGCATGAGCCATGCTCTGTCTGTTTGCCAAGGGCATCCCCCTGCGGCTTCCCAACATCAGGCAGCTCCGCCTCAACCTGGGCCCAGCTCTCAGCCCCAGTGTCGAGAGCCCTGCAGGAAGCACACACCCCCCATCTTTCAGATGTCCTCAAGGACCCAGAAGGCTCCTGTTTGCTCCGGAGCTGGTAAGCAGACCACTCCGTCTCCCAGTGGAGGGCCGGGAGGAAAATCCTCATTTGTCATTATTTCTATTGTCGCAACCCCTTCGGGCTGCGGTACCCACATTCTCAATTAAATAGCTACTTCCTTGTTCCCTTGGTCATCTGGCTCACAGCAACCTTGCGGCAAACATCGGCAGTCTCGGCACCCCGGACGTGGACCCCCTCGCCCCTGAACCCATGACTGCTGTCCCCCGGCCGGCCGGTTCTGACGAGTCCAGAGGACACCTACACAGGACTTCCTCCTCATTCACTAACCCACCCACTGCTGGGTGTGCAGAGCAAGGTAAGTGCTTTGAGTCTTTTCTCAGCACCAAAGCCCCAGGACGTGCTTTTGCCTCCTGACGCAACACTACCTGCCCTGACCCTCTGCGAAGCTCTGCCAGGAACATTGAAAACAATCGTCCCCTTAGTGCACCTCACACGGAGCTTGGATGCGTGGCTTTCACTTCCCAACAATCACGTTGGTTGGCCAGGACCATCCGATTCGGCAACGCGATTCAGTTCGCCAGGTCTCCACCACCTTTCGGCGGTATCTGCTTTACCTCGGTGCATGGCAAAGATGCCAACACCCTATGTGTGGAGATCACGAATCTCTTACTCAAAGACGTGATAGAGCCTGTCCCTCCAGCCGAGATGAAGAAGGGTTTCTACAGTCCTTACTTCATTGTACCCAAAAAAGGTGGTGGCTTGCGACTGATCCTGGACTTTCTCAACCAGGCCTTGCACAAACTCCTGTTCAAGATGCTGACGCAGAAACACATCCTAGCACGTGTCCGGCATCAGGATTTCACGACCCTTCCTACGGTTCACATTCGATTGCCAGGCATATCAGTACAAGGTCATCCCCTTCGGCCTGTCCTTGTCCCCTCGCGTCTTCACGAAGTTCGCAGAGGCAGCCCTTGCCCCGCTAAGGTAAGTGGGCATCTGCATACTCAACTACATTGATGACTGGCTCACCCTAGCCCACTCTCGAGAGTTACTGTGCGCCCACAGGGACCAGGTGCTCAGGCACCATAGCCGTCTAGGGCTTCAAGGTCAACTGGGAAAAGAGCAAGCTCGTCCCAGTTCAGAGCATCTCTTTTTGTGGCATGGAGTTAGACTCAGTCTCGATGACAGTGCGCCCAAGCTAGGCACAGCGGTTCCTCTAAAACAATTCCATAGGCTCCTGGGGCATATGGCATCCTCTGCGGTGGTCATGCCACTGGGGTTGATGCATATGAGACCGCTTCAGCACTGGCTTCAGACTCGTGTCCCGAGATGGGCATGGCGCTGCGGCACATACCGTGTGTTCATCACCCCCTCCTGCCTCCAGACTCCTGGCCAGACCTCTGTTTTCTGTGGACAGGAGTCCCTCACAGCAGGTGTCCCAATGTGTTCTGGTCACCACAGATGCCTCCAAACAGGGTTGGAGCGCAGTGTGCAACAGGACAGGGCCCTGGCTGGGTTGGCACATCAACTGCGTTGCTGGCTGTAATTCTTGCCCTGCAGAGGTTTCTCCCACTACTTTGGGGCAAGCACATCTTGACCCATTCAGAAAGCACCACCACGAAAGCGTACATAAATCACACTGTCGCGACAGCGCAAGCTAAGTGGAGAGTGGAGGCTCCACCCCCAGGCTGTCCAGCTGATTTGGGAGCGGTTCGGCAAAGCACAGGTTTGCCTTCCGAAGAGACCTCCCACTGCCCGCTCTGGTACTCCCTAGCGGAGGCTACCCTCGGGAGAATGTACAGGCACACAGCTGGCCTCAGGGGCTGCGCGAGTACACATTTCCCTCAGTGAGCCTACTTGCACGGGTGCTGTGCATGGTCAGGGAGGACGAGGAACAAGTCACTCTAGTGGCCCTCTATTGGCCCACGTGGACTTGGTTCTCGGATCTTACGCTCCTCGTGTACAGCACCTCCCTGGCGAATTCCCCTGAGGAAGGACCTTCTTTCTGAGGGATGGGGCACCCTCTGGCATCTACACCCAGACCTCTGGAACCTCCACGTCTGGCCCCTGGACTGGATGGGGAAGATCTAAGTGGCCTGCCACCAGCTGTTGTAGACACGATCAACCAAGACAGAGCTCCCTCTACCAGGCAGCTTTATGCCCTGAAGTGGTGTTTGTTTGCGAATTGGTGTTCTTCCCAATCTGCAGACATGCAGAGATGCAATCTAAAGACCCACATAGATGCGCAGTCGGATCATTGCTCTCATTTCTGCAGGAGAGGCTGGAGGGAAGGCTGTCCCCCTCCACCTTGAAGGTTTATTTAGCCACTATATCAGCTAACCACGACGCAGTGGATGGTTAGTCCTTGGTGAAGCACGACCTGATCATCAGGTTCCTTAGAGGCACCCGGAGGCTGAACCCTCCCAGGCCATGCCTGTTTTCCTCATGGGATCTCTCCATGGTCCTTTCTTCATGGTCCTTTAAGGCCTCCAGAGACCCCGATTCAAGCCGCTAGAATCAGTCAAGCTCAGAGCCCTCTCCTTGAAGAAGGCCCACCTGATCACGCTCGCTTTCATCAAGAGGGTTGGGGACCTGCAAGCGTCAGTGACACTTGCCTGGAGTTTGGTCCGGCATATGCCCACTTCATCCTAAGACCTCGACCGGGCTATGTGCACAAGGTTCCTACGACCCCCTTCAGGGACCAGGTAGTGATCCTGCAAGCACTGTCCCGGGAGGAGGCAGACCCAGCCTTTTCGTTGCTGTGTCTGTTGCATGCTTTGCATACTTATGTGGACTGCATGCAGAGCTTTAGATGTTCTGAGCAGCTTTTTGTTTGCTTTGGTGGACAGTGGAAAGGGAACTCTGTCTCCAAACAGGCTAGCCCACTGGGTCGTCGAAGCCATCGCTCTGGCCCATCAGACCCAGACCATGCCCGTCCCCTTGTGGGTTCAAACACACTCGACGAGAAGTGTGGCATCTGGGCAACACCCAATACCGTTATGAGATGCTACAGGGTTGAGTCGGATTCGTCCCATATTCGACCATCCCAGATCCAGTGTCTGTAGCCTCGACTGTCCCCATAACCACACTACCTGTTGGCCAAAGTAGAAAGAGAAGGCTCACTCGGACTTGCTCACTATCCCCTGCTGAGTGAGGCTTTTAAAAACATGAGGGTTTTCAATCTTAAATTGCTCCTATGGTAGGAAAATTCCTTATTATTTTCATGAGGCATAGTTGTGAATTTTTTTAACGCATTATGTTTTATATTAATTATCACTGAATTTATGCAATCAATTGACAGCCCTACTTGTAATTTACTTTGGGAGCCCTAATATTGTCATTACAAAATCTAAACTTTGATCAGTAAAAATGTAGTTTTTTAGGAATGTTTTCTAATGCAAAAACAAATATAATTTGTGATAATGACTGCTCAATCAAGAAGTCACAGAGCTCATTGCTGCCTTGAGAAAAAGCTGTCTGTTTCTTCCCCAAAGAGAAAGAAAATCTATTGAATCATGGTATTCTTTTCCTAGATACATTTTTAAAGCGGATCGAAAGCCATTTTCTGTGCCCTTCCACTCCACTTAAGATAGCAGTAATAACTGAGCCAATGTGATTCAGAAGAGCAAAGTTTTACCAGCCTAAAGTTCCACATCAATGCTTTATCTGCTGTACCATTCTAGGCAACAAGACCTCTCAGTCCATTACTAGCCAGAAAAGAGCATTACTGATGACACTCAAACCTAAAGTGCCAAAATTTATTTGAACACAACATAAAATATGTATAAAATGCATACACTTTCTGGTAGACATTTCATGGAGATAAAGAAAAGGGATTGTTTGCATTACAATCTCTCTCTCTCTCTCTCTCTCTCTCTCAAAGGCACAGCCCTAGAAATGGCTGATTCCCTGTAGTGCACCAACTATATTGAATAGATTATCAACAGAGACTTCCAGAACACCCTCCCCCCTAAAAAAGGGGAATAAATAAATAAAACACCTTGCTTTAAACCAAGGATACAAAAGAATATAAACCAGACAGGCAAATAATAACAAGCTGTGAAATGTCTCTGGATACTGGAATGGAAATATCTTGAAAACTAATGCCAAACTAAAGTTTTCTAAATATGAAAAAACTGACATTACAAAGTCACCAAGTCTATTTACTGTTAATTTTTACTCTCTGCATCTACAGTACCTTGAGAATTATTTAGATTTTCCAAGGCTGTCATGGCTAGAGCAGGAGCACTCAGAAGAAAATGACGATGATTGCTTCAGATTTGTTTGTTAGAGAATCTAATAATTCAATATGAAGCATCTCCACTTGCTTTCACTCTTTCATTGGACATAAAAAGCATCTGCTTCTGGGGAGAGCAGAGTCTTTACAGACATAGATAAACAATTCAAATGAGAATGAAGTCATTTGAATATGCTCACCAATCCTCTAGTAATTAGGCTTGTTCAGAGCGCTTGTCCACAGTGTCCTTTGCTCAAAACTCCAGTGAGGCATGAGCCTCTTCTCCGCACTAGTTTGCTAGTTGTCTCTGAGTACAAATAGCTGATTTTGCTCCAACAAGTCAGTGACAGATAGACATCTTTTTACTGCAACCATTTGAGACAACAGAGCAAGACTCCCTTGTTTCATCTGAACCACGCATTCTGGTAATGGCTGTAGCATGAACTTGTTGGAGCTGTCAGTTGCTACAGGGGAGTCTGCTGTTGACTGGCATAGAACAAACAGGCATGGACTGAAGGCGAGGTTTCAATTTGGGAGAAATAATAATAATATCAATAATAATAATAATAATAATAATAATAATAATAAAACATGTCATATCAAAGTTTTTAAACAGTCTACAACATCTCTGTGTTGCTACTTTTTTATGATTCTTTCAGGAGACATTTTCTGACTAGGAAATTCATAAGCACAGATACAATATTTTGACACATATGTGATTTTAGTCCCATCTGTTTAAATTTACTTTAGATTTAACATACTGTGTTTTCTGTTAAAGATGAACTGTGTCAGATCTGTTCGACTAGTGTCATCAGAAGGAAACATAACAATTAGTCTGTGTCCCAAATCACATACTTCTACAATATTCTACATAATTTTTGTACTGAAAGTATTATGTTTCATATCCTTGTTTTGAAATTATAAATGAGTGGTTGTATAGAGTGACACAGGATGCTCAAACAAAGAATGATACAACCCAGCTCTTAATAGTGCAGAGCCGTTGGGAAAAGGTGCTCCAGGCGGCTCATTATAATCCCATGGTGGGTCATCTAGGGGAAAAAAAAAATTGTAATGAGAGAATTGACATGGACCTTGTCGGGCCATTAGAGTGGTCAACAAGCGGACATAGCTTTGTATTAGTCCTAGTGGACTATGCAATGCGATATCCAGAAGCAGTACCTCTATGCAGCATCTCAGCACGTAGTGTTGCATAGGAACTCTTCAAAATAATCTCCCAGAATCCCCACCGATCAGGGCACAAAATTTAAGAATATACTTTGTCACAAACACTATGTGAGCTTTACAAATTATTAGGCATTTTATTGATCCGCACCAGCGTTTACCATCCACAAACAAATGGCCTGATGGAACGATTTAATTAAACCCTTAAAACATGATTTGTATGTTCGTGCAAGAGGATGCTAGAAATTGGGACAAATGGCTCGATCCCCTGTTCTTCGCAGTACAAAAGTTCCCACAATCCTCCACAGTGTTTACCCCATTCAAGCTGCTATATGGGCAGTGCCCGAATGGCGTGATTGATGTCATACTCAAAGCTTGGGAGGAGGGATCTTCAAACAGTAAAAAGGAAATTCAATATGTTCTTAATCTTAGAGAAAATTCCACACCTTGGGGCAACTAACACAGGAGAATTTGCTCCAAGCTCAAGAACAACATAGCCAACTGTATAACAGGGGAACTCGGTGAAGGGAATTTGCACCAGGAGATAAGGTACTTATATTACTCCCTACATCGTGCTCCAAATTACTCGCCAAGTGGCAAGGACCCTTTGAGGAGAGGACGGAGCTCAGGCTGGAGGTAAACACAAAACACAATCACATCACCCCGGTCACTTGCGGAGACCACCTCTCAACGTACCAACTCGCAGAGGTTACCAAACAACAAGAAGATTTCATGTATGTGTTTTTGCAGTGGCATATGCAGCATCTGAGGGTGGTTCTGAGGTCGCTGCAACGGGCGGGGCTAACAGAAAACCCTAAGAAGTGTGCGATTTGGTGGGTAGAGGAATGGTATCTGGGGTTCCACTTCGGACACGAGCAGGTGCGTCCCCAAATTGACAAGACGGCGGTGATTGCGACCTGCCCAAGACCCAAAACCAAAAAGCGGGTGAGACAGTTCCTGGGGCTGGCTGGATGTTATTGGTGATTTGTGACTAATTATTCGGATGTCACAAGCCCGCTGACTGATCTCACTAAAAAGGGAGCTCCAGACCTGGTCCAGTTGATGGAGCAGTGCCAACAGGTATTTATGCAGGTCAATGCCGCAATTTGCACGGTGGCCCTTTTGCATGCACCTAATTTCTCTCCCCCATTTGTATTACAGACGGACCCTTCAGACAGGGGGCTGGGGGCCGCACTCTCGCAGGTGGTAGAGGGGGAAGTGTGCCCAGTGCTGTACATCAACCGTAAGCTCTCCTTGAGGGAAATGAAGTACAGCACCATGGAAAAGGAGTGACTAGCCATCAAGTGGGTAATACTCACTCTCTGTTACTACCTGCTGGGGCGGGCCTTCACTCGCTGCTCAGATCACGCCCCACTCCAATGGCTCCACTGCATGAAGGGTATCACCCGGTGGTATCTGGCACTCCAGCCCTTTAAATTCAAGGTGGTCCACAGACTGGACCACAGATGGACATCCAGTCCAGAAATGGGGGGGGGGGGGGTAGTGTTAGGCAGTCCAGATGTCTCCCTGGCCTCAGTCGGGCAATTGGGGATATGTGGCAGCAGGGGTGTGGTCAAGCGTCTGTTGGGAGAGAGAGAACGGTAAGGGCGCTTACACCTGAGCCAAATTATGACTAACACCTGTCTCGAATTGTAGTGAGATTGGGGAGAGCAGAATAAAAGGACCATGCCAGCACCAGATAGAGCGAGAGAGACTGGGTTGAGAGCCTTAATGTGAAGCTGATGTGTTATTTTGAAGCTGATGAGTTATTGTGAAGCTATAAACCAGAGAAGTGGTCAATTAAAAGTACCCTATCTGTGTTTGAAAAACCCAGCTCCCAGTACCATTCCCTGTTACAGGGCATCACTGCAGAGTGTTTATTGTGTTTATTTAGTCCCACAGACACACTACAAAAAAACCCACCTAACCTTATCCATTCCATAGAATAATTACCTTGGTTTCACTACAGTAACCATTTTATTTTTTTGTAGATTTATAGTAACCACAAAAGTAACCATGGTCACTAAATTACCACCATATTACTGTACTAACACTATGGTTAATTAGATGAAAATTATGGTTTCTGCCAAAAAAAACATGGTTTTCATGTTACTACACTATTAGTAATACAGTGATGCAATATACACACAAGTGAGATCGACAGACCCCACCTCCAGAACAAACCCACCTCTGCACTCCCTGACATTCACCATGAGCAAATCATGATGAAATTAACATTTATATTCATTTTTATCTATTATTTTAAATAGTTTTAAATGAAAATATTAAGTGTGGAAACAGGAAATAGGATGGGGAAAAGAGTGGGACAAAAGGTGGACACCACAGCAGTGACACCTATTGTTCAGTTTTTTGTATATTTCTGTGGTTCCACCAGACTAAATAACTGTACTGTGAGGTAGATGCTATTTACACGGGGTGCAAATAAACATTCCAGATGTTATTTCATAAGATATTAAGACATATTTTCAGAGATTTCACAATTATTTCTGATTCGAGTGCTTAACTCCAGACTTTGTTTTTATACTAAATGTGGTGGAAAACATGAAAAAAACATTTGGAATCTGTAATTTGGAGTCTGCAATTGAGTTGGCTATTTTGAGTCTGTAATTTTAAAATGAAAAGAAAAAGTGGTGTACACATGGTGTGTGGATGGTGCACATGTACTTAAATGTATCAAATATGTGTGCAAATAACCAATTACATATCTAACTTTACTTTTTATAAATCCTGATACATACATGGGAAATTGCGTACACACATTACATGTCACTTTGGCTCAAAATGCAATTGTGTCCACAACTGTGTATATCCTATTAAGCATACAAATAATCAAAACTTGAAACAATAACAGAAAACAATACTTTTGTTCATTTGCCTTTAAAATAGGTTCATATGCATCTTTTTATCATAGCTACATGCCTGTAGCTTATTCGGAAACTAAATGGAAGCTCATTTAATTTATATCATAGCAGAAAATGTGTTGACTGTAGTTTCCCTCCATCAAGAGGTAAAAAGGACTACATTTTTTTTCAGAGACATGGGTTCCAGTCGTGTAGAAACCAGGAAGTAATTGCATTCACATAAACAATTATGAGCATGCTTCCGAGGTTGCATTATTCTTCTAAAATGACGTTTACTCTGATGAGGTATAGGTAATAAAACATGCATTCCTGTTGACTATATTACTACTCGTTTTTGGCCCCCCTCTGTGGAAATTTCACCCAGAAACTGGAGCTTATTATTGCCCATACATTCAACAACACTTCGAGCTTTGGCCACTGGGGGGCAGTTATTTGAACTACAGTAAGCACAGACTGATTTTAGCAAATTTCGAACTACCGCTACCGAATTCACTGTGTGATCAGCCTGGGCCATTTTATGTACACCCTCACAAGTTTTATAAACTTGTGGGGGCGTACACTATGGAAAAAGGCAATGCAATATTTGATTACACAGTGAGCTTTATTGCATTTATTTATACATTTGTGTACTTAATTTAAATTATTTTTATATTGCAAATAATTGTCAATCTACAAAGGCGTTTAAAGGTCATGTAAATTACCTTTGGGTTTTTGGCTATGTGACAGTATTTTCTGTGCTTGTGTGTGTGTTAGTGTTGCATACCTCTCAGCTAATCGGTAGTTCCATTCCTGTCTAAACACTAACAAAACTAACTTGGCTGTTAAATCATGCAAGAAACCAGAACAGAATTGTATGCATGATAGAGGACAGTAATGAGGTGGCAACTAGGGCAAGAGGCTAGCTAGAAGAGGACCAGTGTCAGCAACTCCTGAGCTATAATAAGGAACGTTGGGGCCCAGGATGTTCCTCTGGGCTTTTTCCATGCTCCCTGTGGGACCTGATGTGGGACAGAAAGCCAAATGGCTCCCCATCCTCATCCTAGGTAATGGAGATAAAGGAATGCTCAAGGCGATCTTCTGACAATTTTGTGTGTATTTATACAGGAAGAATTGTAATCTGATCCCCAATGAGGCATTGACTCATTGCTGTGGAGAGAACTTGCTGTGATGGCAGCTCCATGAACACTCAGAAAAACCTGTCAGTATGCAATATGAAAACTCTTTAAGTTGAGCTTGAGGGAAGGCCAAGGTGAGCTTTGTGGAAACTAGACCTTCGTTTTGGCCAACACTGAGGCTAAATGTTCTCAAAGCCGTGTATTGTAAATATTCAGTACATTTCCTAAAACCATTACATATGTTGGAGTCTTCGATTGCTGCAATGGAGAGCGCACTGCCGATGTCGGATGCTGAGGACTCGACTGAGCTGCCACCTTCGGGTCTGCCCACACAGTCTGAGGCCGATGCAGAGCTGACCACCATGCTTGCCTGGGCCACCGTGAGTATCGGGTTGGACTGGAACCCTCCAGCCTCCCCTGAGTGCTCGCAGCTCGATGATTGGTTCCTGGGTTCGGGGCACCACTCACGGCCAATGACGGTTCCTTTCTTCCCGGAGGTGCATGATGAAACAGACTTCCAGGTTCATCCACTATCACTTTAATTAATTTCCTCTGATACAGAAAAGCTCTACCCCTTTGAGAGAAAATAAAAAGCTCTCACTTGAGGCATTCATAATGTATCTGATGAACTTGAGCACAAACAGCAGGTAAAAGTCAAAGTGTGAAATGTCAATTAATGCAAGTTTGACTCAAAGATCGGAATTCATTTACATTTGAAGCTAGAATTGCAGCCTGCATTGTTGCTTTTGTACCCTGATGTAATAAACATTAAGCTTTACTTCTTTCTTTTTTTCATCACAAAAAAAAAAAAAAAAACATTCAGGCCTATTAACACAAGATCAGGGGCTTCAGCCCTATAAGCCAGGGTCCAGCTATGCTGCTTATTGACCCCATGTGAAAATAATTTCATTATTTATCCACCCTCATGCTGTTCCACACCTGTACTGTATATTGTTATTTTTAAAATACAAAATTAGAAATGTTTTAAAGAATTGTTAAGAAGCTCTCTCATCTCATGTGAGTGGTCATGGTTTTATAAATATGTTTCAAAATTTACTGAGTGCACATTTAAGTCTTTATTCACAGAAAACCTTGCCCTTCTCCTGAAACTCGTGTCCAACCCGCATTCGCATTCAGAATTAAAATGAGTAAATGACTTGTCATGTTTGGTTACTATGTGATAACAATACTGTTTTGGTGTAAATAAAGTTGACAGGCCATAATATTTTGAATCTGGACAGAGGACTTGGAGTAGGCCCATATCACACAAATCATATGGGCTATTTATATAATGCTTTTATGGTAACAGTGTTAAAAATGTATCTATAAGTAAACAATAGAGGGGTAAACTTCAAGAGCAGTAAATGAGAGACCACAGCAAATATAAATTTTGTGTTCCCCTATAATCAAGCAGCAAAATAAAAAATCAGCAATTAAGTTTCTATGACTTTCTAAAAGAGGAAAAATATATAGAAAGATGATATTACATCAGGCAAAGGAATAGAAAAAATTACAAATGTAATATCACTAGCAGCTGTATTTGAAACTCGCAAGCAGTGTTGATGTTTTATTAATTTTTTCTTCATTAATACCAGGGTAATACAACTCAAAGAATAATGTTATAAAGGTACATTAAATAATAACAAAAATATAAATATAAAAAAGTTTGTGAAATTTATGCTGCTAAATAGGGTGGAAAAGCATCACCACAGTCTGTCTACTTTTGTGTTGAAAATTTTTCATTTTTTGGTGAACAGTTTCTTTAAGTAAAAATTAATATTAAATATAAAGGAAAGATGCCAGTCATGAGGGCAGTATTGTTCTCCCACCAAACAACCTGCTCTCCTCTGGCTCAGCAAAGCACCTTTTCCCTCCCTGTAGTTTCAGTTCTTTGAAGATGTCAGCTCTGGCAGATAACAAACTGTTATCAGCTGGGGTATGGGCCCTTTTGTAATTGCCTTTCACTTACAGTCAGGACCTGCCTGTGATATGAGCCCCATGTTTGGCCGTTTTCTCATCCCTTCCTCTGCCTGCCCCACCAGCAACCACAAACACAGCTGATGCCTGATGCTACGCCTCATGGGGGTCATGATTGGATGTGTGATTGCTGCCTGGCTGGTGCCTTTCTCTATGGCTCTAACAAATACAAAAACAGAGAATACAACTGGTTTAGGGAAAATGAATTTATGAATTTAAAGGTGAAGTGTGTAATTTTTGTAGCACTAGCGGCACCAAACAGATTGCAAAATTAATGACTGTTTATAGGATGAATGGTTAGTCCCCAAACTCAAGCAATTGGTTGAGTCAGTGTTGGTGTGGGTTGGAAAGGACACTTAGACAAAAAGCGCAATATTCTGATAGCACCAGAACCACAATGTTTCACACACTTTTTACGAAAAATCAACTTTTGGAGGGCTTACTTGTCTATCTTGTTTTATTTTAACTTTTTGTGTATCCACAGCAATGACAGAAAGTGATTTAACATAAAAGCATTACCCACATCACTTTTACGAATTTAATCCATTAAAATTCATGAGTTTGAATTTAATTGTCCATGACCCACATGATGTTGCATTGGAATGACAAGAAGAAATTTCTGAAATGTAATGACATTTTAAAGGAATTTCCACTGTCCAACACAAGTTTTGTGTAAAAACATAACAACCTGGTCTCATAATGAAAATGTGACTCTATATACATTTTTGCAAAACTTGTCATACTTATCTCCAGGTACAATTCCCTGCAGTTTCCAGGTGAAATCAACACTAGAGGTGCTACAACAACTGTGTATTTTATGTATGACTTTATAAATACTTATTTTTCTCTCCATTACTCAGATTCTGCTATTTTATGATAGACACTTTTAGTCTAACAAATTTTTTAAAATACAATACATTTTAATGCTTGTATTACAGACCCACCTACATATATACACTTATTCCAATATGATTAGCTTGTGCGGTAGCTCAGCTGATGGAGCATTTGAAATATGCCTTCATGTGCTATCTGAAATTTTCCTTACGTGTTCATGTGCTTTGTTGTCAGAAAGAACAGGAAACATGGATGACGCCTGGTTCCTTCATTCATATTTCTTGAGGAACTTTTATTTTGACACCATAATACATATCACTCAGTTAGCTTACTGACGATAATGGCATTTTAAGTACAGTATGCATAGCTCATTATGTGTTTGACTGCCAGTTGTGTCTCATATAATTTCAGCATGAAGCAATGATCCTGTTCTATCATTTGTTGCGTCATCTCTTTGATGTGTAAAAAATAAAGCATCACAATATTTTCTATGCAAATATTTTATAATTGTCTTGAAAATGCTTTGAAACGTTTTACATAGCTATATTTTCCGGGTTGCTTAAGACCCCAGGTCTTATGCAATAATGTTGCATGCATTTAAGGGTTAAATTAAAATTTAAAATTCTAATTTTAGTTCTACATCCAGTAATTGACCTGGAATTTAAAAGGAAATTTCATTAAAATTCTGAATGGCTTACATCCCTGAAGTGCAAACACGCACTTACCGAGAAGTGTGACTCACAAACAAATAAGTACACCTCAAGCCGTCCACAAATATTTCTCCATCTCCATCTGTACTGAGATTCATTACCACTTTCAAGAGAAACCGTATAGGGAGTCACGAATACATAAACATCATTTCATCTGATTGCATGGTTGACTTGCAAACGATTATTCCTGTAATTATCAATGGAAGGCGAAACCATGAGTGTTGTAATTGATTTGGACCCAGTAGGTACATTCTTCAAACAATGATCTCACTGCCTCTCATCCCACGAATCACAATACAGACACTCTTATGTATAGAGAAGTTATGCTCAAGGTTATACTGTAGACAACAATATATTCGAATATTATATTCCTTTGAGGTGATGATGAACATTTTATTGACTAGAACAAAGAAGCAGGCCTTTGACTTTGTGTGTAGGGCATAATTTAAAATTCCCCCTTTTGTACAGACCCTACCAAAAAGATGAAACAGACACATTATCATTGGTACAAAGGTAGCTATCCGAAAATAATAAATAATAATTATTATTATTAATAATAATAATAATAATAATAATAATAATAACAATACAATGTAGCTGCAAGCAGTGATAATTATTGGCTTTCGGAAAACAATGCAAGATGGACACATGCACTATTTTAAAGTCTGCACTCTAGTTAAATCTATGTGATTAGCCCACAAGACTAAGCCAACATCTCAATTTTAATCTAAATCACACATTGCGCAAAGAAGATATAAGGCACTTCCTCTTTCCAATTTTTTCAGCATTAATTTAATGCCTCACCATGACAACACATTTCGATATTTAATTTTTTTTTCAAAATTTAACATCTTCAGTGTCTTGGAATTATGTTTATATGTCTAAATGTGGTGACAGTCTCATGAATTCCCTAGGAGGAGTATTTAAATGTTTAGAGACTGCAATATTAAAATAATCCAAAATGTCCAACATCCAGTTGGGCAGACCTAATGACTATAATTATGAAAGATTTCTGGCTTGATGAGAACTATATACGTACCGATTTTGGTGACTGTAGGTGAAAATGGGGGTGATAGAGAGGCCGTCTTAGGATGTTTCAACACTTGGTCCATATCAGGGGTATGAGCTCAGTTCAGGGGATTTTTAGCCCATATGTGAACACACCAAACAATCTCATACCCCTTAAAAGTGAATCAAGCCCATCTCGGGAGGTGGTCTGATTACAGTTCACTTGCTGCCTTTGGTTCGGTTAGCTAATAACATGCATTGTGAACAAAAAGTGCTCCTGGCTCACTTGACTCATTTCCCATTTGCGTAATACCAAACATATTTGGCCCTGACAGCTTCCCGTACTCAGGAAATGACAATGTTTATATGGATATGACAGAGGGAGATGCATATTCAAACTACTGTAAACTTCACATGAAACAAACTCAAAGGTCTTTCTTTAATCTATGAATAGAAGTAAGCCAAGGCTGTCAGTAAATTAAACAAATTGTCATTAATCTTATTGTTTGTCATTAATAAGACTAAGACCGATTGTATATGAATGCTGAATTTTGCCTCTAAATCCAGTATTTTTTATATAAAAATACAATGCATTCAATTGTTACATTACTTTTCTTTGTAATAAGGTGTAATAATTTTTAATAATTTGTAGTGAGGTGGTGTAGTGGCTAGAGCACAGGGCTGCTAATCAGAAGGTCGCTGGTTTGAACCCCACGGCCACCACCATTGTGCCCTTGAGCAAGGCACTTAACTCCAGATTGCTCTGGGGGGACTGTCCCTGTATTAAGGGCTCTGTAAGTCGCTTTGGATAAATGCATTAATGTAATAAATAAGACTAATTTACCATGATTGAATGTTGAATTTTGCCTCTAAATCCAGTATTTTTCTATAAAAATACAATGCATTCAATTATGCTACATTACTTTTCTTTGTAATAATATAGAATTACATAATATTGATGCCAAAGATCAATAAATTAATTTTTATTGAATATAGACACATGTTCTTATGTTGCTTATTCATTTTGAGAGCATTAAACATGCTTATATTCTTAAAATAGGCATTCTTTTCCAACTTCTATTCTTTCTGGGGGAAAAAACCCCATCTGAGACCACCACCTGCCCAGGCTGGGGGGAGGTAAAGTGTGGCAAAATATGTCACATGTGTTATCAGGCCACATGTGGAAATGGTGCTGTGGTAGATCCTACCTGCTGCGAGGGAGGAGTTGCTACAAACACGGAGACCGGGGGGCAGAGGGGACTGCCCAAGGGAGACACTTGTCCACCAGTAGGGTGACTGTACGATGGAAAAAACACACAGGGGGATTATTCCACAAGGGCCCATCCTGTGGGGCACCTATTCCAGTACAGAGTAATTTTAGTACCCGAATGGGTCTGGTTGTGGAATTCTCTTTCTCTTTCCACTGTCCACCAAAGCAGACAAAGAGCTGCTCAAAACATCTAAAGATCTGCGTGCGGTCCATATAGGTATGCAAAGCACGCACCGGACACAGCAACGAAAAGGCTGGGTCTGCCTCCACCCGGGGCAGTGCTTGCAGGTTCACTGCCTGGTCATTGAAGGGGGTCGTAGGAACATTGGGCAAGTAGCCCGGTTGTGGTCTTAGAACGACATGGGTGTCTGCCGGACCAAACTCCAGGCAAGTGTCACTGACAGAGAATGCTTGCAGGTCCCCAACCCTCTTGATTGAAGCAAGCGCGATCAGGAGGGCCTTCTTCAAGGAGAGGGCTTGAGCTCGACGGATTCTAGCAGCTCGAAGGGGGGTCTCTGAAGGCCTGAAAGGATCACAGAGAGAGACCACATGAGGGGAACAGGCATGGCCTGGGAGGGTTCAGCATCCGGGGCACCTCTAAGGAACCTGATATCAGATCGTGCTTCCCAAGGGACTTACTGTCCACCGGACTCTTGGGAAGCGAACAGGTCTACCTGTGATTTGCTGAACAGCTCCCAAATCCGCTAGACCGCCTGGGGGTGGAGCCTCCACTCTCCACTGAGCGTGCGTTGTCGTGACAGTGCATCCGTTGCCCTGTTGAAGTTGCCCGGGATATGAGTGGCATTCAACGACCTGAGTCACTGCTGGATCCAAAGGAGGAGATGGCAGGCGAGTTGCGACATGTGCAAGCTGCCTTGGCGATTTATGTATGCTATTGTATGTGCTGTCTGAGCGAATCAAGACATGCTTGCCCCGAAGTAGAGGGAGAAACCTCTGCAGGGCAAGGATTACAGCCAGCAACTCTGGACAGTTGATGTGCCAACCCAGCCGGGGCCCAGTCCAAGAGCTGGCGGCTGCATTCCCATTGCACACGGCGCCCCAACCCTGTTTGGAACTGTTTGTGGTGACCAGAACATGGCGGGAAATCTGTTGTAGGGGGCTCCTGTCTGCAGAAAACAGAGGTCTATCCAGGGGTTGAAAGTTTGGTGGCAGGCGGGGATGATGAACACATGGTATGTGCCGCGGAGCCATGCCCATCTCGGGACTCGAGTCTGAAGCCAGTGCTGAAGCGGTCTCATATGCATCAACCCCAGTGGCGCGACTGCCTCGTAGGATGCCATATGCCCCAGGAGACTCTGGAATTGTTTTTGAGGAACTGTGCTGTGCCTTGCATGAATAAGGTGAGGCATTTCAGCACTGACTGCACATGCTCGTTGGTGAGGCCTGCTGTCACTGAGACTGAGTCTAACTCCATGCCAAGAAAAGAGATGCACTGAACCGGGGTGAGCTTGCTCTTCTCCCAGTTGACCTGAAGCCCTAGACAGCTGAGGCACCTGCTGGTCCCTGTGGGCACACAGTGACTATCGAGAGTGGGCTAGGATGAGCCAGTCTTCGAGGTAATTGAATATGCGGATGCCCACTTCCCTTAGCGGGGCAAGGGCTGCCTCTGCAACCTTTGTGTAGACGCAAGGGGACAGGAACATGTCGAAGGGGAGGACCTTGTTCTGATATGCCTGTCTAAACGTTGGAATGGTTGGTGTCGAGGCAAGATAGAGACGTAGAAGTACGCATCCTTCAGGTCTACAGCTGCAAACCAATTTTTATGCCGGACGCAGGTTAGAATGTGTCTTTGCATGAGCATTTTGAACGGGAGTTTGTGCAAGACCCGATTGAAAAAGTTCAAGATCGGTCATAAGCTGCCGCCTTTCTTGGGTACAATTAAGTAAGGGCTGTAGAAATCCTTCTACATCTCGGCTGGAGGGACAGGCTCTATTGCGTTTTTGAGTAAAAGGGTCGCGATCTCTGCACATAGGGTGTTGGCGTCTTCGCCATGCACCAAGGTAAAGCGGATGCCACAGAAAGGGGGCGGGGGCCTGGCGAACTGAATAGCATAGCCGAGTCGAATGGTCCAGGCCAGCCAGCATGACAGGTTGGGAAGTGAAAGCCAAGCGTCCAAGTTCCGTGCGAGGGGCACTAGGGGGACGATCGCTTTTGATGTACCTGGTGAGACTTTATAGTGGGGTGGAGCATGTAGTGTTGTGTCAGGAGGCAAAAGCGCATCCCAAGGCTTTGGTGCTGAGAGAAGGCTCGAAGCACTTACCTCGCTCCGCGCACCCGGCATGGGGCGGCCTAGTGACTTACGAGGATGTCCCGAGTAGGTGTCCTCTACTCTCGTCAGAACCGGTTTTATTAACAACAAAGCACTTGAACATGAATCACGTGACACCTGTCTTTGATCTCGTAGTGGCTAATCCATTATGAGAAGTGAGAACTTTTGACTTGACAGCTCTTATTTCACTCGTCCCTTGACTGCAACAGCCTGCTCTCTAATTTTTTTATGCTTTATTATAAAAGTTCACATAACAGAAGTAAAGGGAAAAAAGAAACAAGCAAAGAAAGAGAAAACCAAAAACATAAATAACTATGTACATAGGGGTATTAGAATATTCAAGAACTGTAGATACAGGGGTGTCTAAGATAGGTAAAAGTTCAAGGCTCTACAGTTCTACAGTAGTCCAGAGTCTTTGTTGTCTTTGTGTTCCTTACAACATATCAAGATACTGATACCGTGTGATGATCACCCCCACCTGCCGCCAAACATTCATACCCTGGACAGACCTCTGTTTTCTACGGTCAGGAGTACCCTTGCAGCAGGTTTCCCGAAGCGTCTTGGTCACGACCGACGCCTCCAGATTGGCACAGTAGCAGGCCATTGGAAAGGGGCCCCGCTGCACTGGCACACTCAAGTCTCTGCGCGCCACTCACATCCCCGGCAACCTCAATGTGGTAGCGGACGCGCTGTCACGGCAACGCTTGCCTAGTGGAGAGTGGAGGCTTCACCACCAGTTAGTCCAGCTGATTTGGGAACGGTTCGGCAAGGCCCAGGGAGACCGGTTTGCCTCCCAAGAGACCTCCCACTGCCCACTCTGGTATGCCTGATCAGAGGCTCCCCTTGGGGCAGACGCACTGGCGCATAGCTGGCCTGTGGGGCTGCGCAAGTACGCATTTCCCCCAGTGAGCATTCAAGATCAGTGCACATTTCCCTCAAGATCAGGGAGGATGAGGAACAAGTCACCCTTGTGGCTCCTTATTGGCCCACCCGGGCCTGGTTCTTGGATCTCGTACTCCTCGCGACAGCCCCTCCTTGGCGAATTCCCCTGAGGAAAGACCTTCTTTCTCAGGGACGGGGCACACTCTGGCATCCGCATCCAGACCTTTGGAACCTCCACGTCTGGCCCCTGGATGGGACGAGGAAGATCTAGCTGATCTTCCACCCACGGTCGTAGCCACGATCAACCAAGCCAGAGCCCCTACCAGGCAACTTTACGCCCTGAAATGGCGCTTGTTCATGAATTGGTGTTCTTCCCATGCTGAAGACCCACAGAGGTGCGCAGTTAGGTCAGTGCTCTTATTTCTGCAAGAGAAGCTGGAAGGGAGGCCCACCACAATGCAGTACACAGCAAGTCCTTGGGTAAGCACGACTTAATCATCAGGTTCCTAAGAGGCGCCCGGAGGTTGAACCCCTCCCGGCCAAGCCTGTTCCCCTCCTGGGATCTCTCAGTGGTCCTCGCGGGCCTCCAGTGGCTGGACCATTTCCGGCTCCTCAGAAAAATCCTGCATGTATTCGACGTATTTCCCCGCACACCTATTTCGTCTGATCTGACTAGTGTGCTATCGAAAGGATTATCTTTTTGCCCCACTCATTATGCAAATTAATTTAAAACAAAAGTTGACCTCTTTAAATTTTATGGGAGCCTCCATCTAAAGCTTTGGTACCATTGCAAAAATCGTGTTGACACCTCTGGAAATAGAATGATCTGTTTTCTATAGCTAATAAAAAGTAAACAACAATCTATCTGGATCACAAAAACAAGCTTTGGGTTTACTGGCTAAAAGTGACATCATTATAAAACCTGCAGACAAAGGTGGAGCTGTTGTAGTAATGGACAAAGAAAAATATATTGAGGAAGCTTTTCGACATTTCAGAAATGAACATAACTACCAAAAACTACCTTCCAATATCCCCTGAAACATATAAAAGAAAAAGAGATTTTACTGAATGCCATCGAATCTGGATGGATTACTAAACAATAGCATGATTTTCTGTTGTGCTCTCATCCTAGACTGCCCACATTTTGTGTGCACCCCAAAATACATAAAAATATTCAGAGTACACAAGGATGACCCATTATTTCATCAAATGGGTCACTTACTGAGCCAGCTTCTCAATTTGTGGATTTCTTTCTAAATCTCTGACGTATATAATATAAAAATAATATAATGTTTCTCTTTCAAGATCAACTCTACACGCAAGAACATGGGATAGCAATGGGAGCATGCTATGCTAATTATGCTAATTTATTTGTTGGGTTATGGGAGGACTATGTGCATCAATCTCAAGACACTGGCAGTATTTTGTGGTGGGTGCGATATATAGATGACATCTTATGTTTATGGATGGGCACCAAGGATGAATTGTTTCTTTTTTTTTTATCATATTAACAATAATGACAGAAATGAGTATAGATTTGAGTATAGATCATTCACAAAGTCAAATCAGTAGACCTTCTGATTTCAAAAGAGGAGGGAGGCTCTCTGCACACCACGGTACAGTATATAGGAATCCAACAGATAGAAACACTTTATTAAGAGTTGACAGTTTCCATCCGGGATGGCTGAAAGATAATATACCTTTTGGCCAATTTCAACATCTTAGACGCATTTGTGACATGGATAATGAATTTCAAACACAGGCAAATTCTTTATTAGAGCACTTTACATGTAGGGGATATCGGAAAAAAGTGGTCAACAATGCACATTATTGAGCCCTTCTAACCTCTAGACCTGAATTTTTAAAAACTGCACTGAAAAAAGAACAGAAAATCAAGTCTATTTTGTTACCGAATATGGTCATTTGTCCAATCATCTAAAACAAGTTGTCATGTCCAGTTGGAATTTGATCTAGATTGATCCCACTCTTAGGGTAGTTTTGCCTGGCTCTCCCAAAATCATTTTCAGAAGAGCATCATCCCTAAAAGACAAATTAGAAAAAAGTAACTTATCTAGGAAAAAGAAAAAACCTTGTCTTTAAAGGGCTTATATAAATGTGGCTTGTGTAATCATTGCTATAAAAAGCCTATGAGGTTAAGTCCTTCATTAATTGCAACACACAGTATGTAGTGTATTTGTATGTAGTTGCAGTTGCTTCTACATAGGGAGAACGAAGCATTGCTAAAAGGATAGGGTCTCTGAACATAAGTATGCCATTAGAAAACATAATATGGACTATCCTATGGCGAGGCATTTTCAGGCAGCCCACAGTAGCAATTCTGATAGTCTTATAGTGGAAGCTTTAGAAACAGTTGGAAAAAAAAAAATAACATACAAGGCGGGGAGCAATAATGAAGTAAGAGTCTTTTCTTAGGTCATTTTTGTGTGTTGTAGGCTGCGCCCTGAAGAAGGCAGTTTTGCAGATAGGTTTGCAGCCCTCATTTTCCCACTGTTTTTAACTGTTATTGTTATATCCATTGACAATAAAGTTTTTTTTTAAACTATATTTTTGATCTTTTGAGCCTTGATTTTCCTTTTTGGAATTAATTATTATTGAAAAAAATGTGTAGATCTAAAGATTATATTGTAATGAAATAATTTACCATTTTTATTTGTCCTGAAAATGGCTTTAAATTAAATTAACAAATGTAATGCAATGCATTAGGTGTTAAGATAATCTAAGTACATTTTATTATGAGCACAAAAGTAATTTAGGATTGCAATTCTGTGGCAATATGTTTCAATTTCTTTTATTGTTGAATTATTTTTTTCTGTTCACTGTCAAAATAATTGAGTCTGCAATCTTTACTCATATGCACAACTTGTTTAAATAGCCACTAAATTAATGTTGGGCAAATGAGTACATACATTAGGTTAGAATACTGCATGTGCGACTATAGAATACCAACTGGTTACCAACAAACAACTCATTGTCACAGGTTCAGGCATTTGTGCCGGCTCATATTGTTGTTTGCTTTTCTCTCTCCCTCATGTTTCACAGGTGGATTTGGCACATGATCAGACTTTCCATGGGAATGCTTATTGATCTCAGGGAGATGATGAGGCAATGATTTACTTGACGTTACCATCTATTTCACTCTGATTGCACTCCCTACTTATTCCTCAAGTTTTCCCATCGATCTATGACCGTTTATTTTTCACTGTCATGCTAACTATGCTCTCTTATGTAACTGGAGTGTGTGTCTGTCGGTTGCTTGTAGAGGTGCAATTAACTTCCTGTTTGCCATCATTATTATATACCACTGTAATTGTGTTAATTACATTGTACATGCAATTGAATGTAAATATTTTAGTGCATAATGACTGAATATGCAGTTAGCAACCAAAATAATAATAATAGTAATCCACACAAATACCATACATTTAGGTGAAACCTGTGGGTATTGAAAGACCCTTAATTACTTTTGTATTAAAATGTTCTGACTCAGAGAATGCAAGAAAACTTATCGAAATTTAAAATAGACACAATACATCTGTAAGCTAAAAACACAAATGCAGATTCAATAATTAGGCCTGTTGCCATATTACATTGTCTGATATTTAAATCTGGTATATGACCATATATGAACAAATACAATTAGAGTTAATATATTTGAGCATTTATGTACACATTGAAATTCCACATGTGTTAAAAAAAACATGTTACATATATGAAAATTGACATTTTTGTCATATTGTCATATTCTGTATATTACATATAGCCTATCTATATCATTTAAATTTTTATATCAATAAAAACATTTATGAACATTTCCTTTCAGCATACAAGTGTTCATCATATATTGCCATTTTCAGATTCGTAGCCTACTGTATTAATAGCACTTCAAATTCTAATCACATTTAATTACACAACAAGTGGGGATTTTACGTGTGTGTTAGGGATTCTTTGTGTTAACACGTTTTTTTGTGTCTCATTCGCAGCACACAGGGTGAACATTAGCTGTGATGTATATGTCTGCAGTCTTACAAAAGTTTAGAAGTATTATAATATTGACCGCTGTTTAACATGAAGGAAAGTGATGGGATTCACCTCAGATTTAAGTTTTTTTGTGCAAAATATTTGGAATGATAAAAAAATGGCAAGCTACTGCAAATAATGAGGAGATTGGTTGATTTTGCAAGATCGCAAACTTGGTCATGGGATCCCTCTTTTGTCAACTTCCTGCACATGCGCAGTCTGTTAATTATAGTCTTAGTATGTGTAACTGTGTTCAACAGTTAACTGTGTTAATCAAAAGAACGACATTGTTAAAGATCAGTTTAAGATGGCTTGCAAAATAACAACAGCATGACCATGATACATAGCGTTTGAAGTCGCACAGCAAGGATGAATGCAAGTAAAATATCATTTTAAAGTTAGGGTGTTCAAATTTTTGCAGAAACATTTTTTGTTATACTGGTTGAAAGCCTCTTCATATCCTAATAGCAATCAATAATTTAAGAAAAAATATATATACATGTGGAAGGTACAGGACTAAAAACATTATTGACCAGTCATTGCATTCTGTCCAAATGTAACGATAGGATGTCCTTCCTGTCTGTCAGTCTATATTTTCATACCGCAGCGCAACTTGTTTGCGCAGACAATCACATGTCATTCCTTGACGCTGTGCAGAGCGTGTGAATGTGAGAATGGACTGAAATCATCATCCGAGCCAAACAAGCTTACATCGTGAAAACTCTAACAAGCAAAAATGTTTTATTAAAAAGAAAAGAAAAACGTATATTATATTATTGCGAAATGTGATGTTTTTACCTTTTTTTAAAAATGATTTTAAATTAATTGAATGATCAATTCAAGTTCTAAAATAAATATTTAACATAATAAATTTGATAACTTCATCTCTATGTTTGCTATTGTCGGTCATGAGATACTGTCAATCAGCACTGATAAAAAGTCTGACTGGGTGGTCTAGTGGTAATTAATTAACGTATTGCATAAGAGGTTAAAGGTTCTAATCCACCCATATGAGACTTTATATTTTAATTAACAAAGATTGCAAAGATCTTGAGTGGGGAAACATTTGCTTGCATTTTTCTATGGGATTTGACTGGAAAAGAGTGCAAACTGCGGAACACGCAGCAATGAGGAACACTGACCGCCCATTCTCGACTCCTCAAGCTATTCTTTCTTCTTAATACTGTATAATTAATGCTTATGTTATTTAAAAGCAGTTCATGAGCATGTCATTGTTATTTTGCTAGCCATCTTAAACAAATCTTTAACTTTATCTGTCATTCTTTTGATAAATATATTTAACTGAAGAACGTAGTTACACATACTTAGACATAAGAGGGAACCCTTCTAGACACAACATGCAAAATCTAAGAAGTGACTGAGAAGTGGTATTTTGGGAATCATTCAACAATGGGGTTTGGCTGTCCTCTATTGGAAATTTCTGATACTGAGTCTGAACTGGGTTAGACATATGGCTTTTATTTTCTAGTATTTTTACGTTTCAGTTGATATTTTTATTATGTTTTATGTATATAAAAAATAAAAAAGTTTGTGCAGTACATTTTCATTGCAGCTTCTGTAGATTTTTTAATTCACTTTAAAAACTGCTTTCACTACCACAATAAATTTCAATGGCAACATTATAAATATATATAACAAAATATATATTGACATTATAAAGAATTTTGAAGCATTTCATATAAACACAATAAAGCCATTTCAAAGTCTGGTAAAATTACCTTACTTACTTTACTTACCCATAATAGCTGCATAAATGTGATCAAAATTTTACAATGCACACAGAAGTTATAAGGAACTTCCTGTTTCATATTGCCCTTAATTTATTGCATTGCTATGGCAACACCATTCAAAAGATCAAAAATCTGTTTAAAATGTGGCCTCTTCTTGGCATAATATTGCCTAAGTTTGGTGCCAGTTACATGAATCCTCTATGAGGAGTATTCAAAAGTTCAGGGCCTACAATTTTCAAAAAATTCACATTCAAACCTAAATAGCTGACTTCCTGTTGGGTGGAGCTAATAACTGTAATTTTGAAAGTTGTCTGGCTTGACAAGAACAATATATGTAGCAAGTCTGGTGACAGTAGAACAAACTGACCCCACCACTTTTGACAAAAGGTTGTGCTACAGAACTCCCCAGCTAAGACCATGTGTTAACTTATGCCCAGGCCTAATGGCCTAAAACTCTGATGTGTGTACAAATACAAAAAAATAAAAACATGTTATAGGTTCCACTACTGAGCCCCTCCCCTATCTCTTCCCGAGTTTATTAAATTATTTTTTTAAGATGGTCCATTATATACAGAGAGCTGTGATAGACAGATGCTGTATGTGTGGAGGAGTAATTGTGTATTGAAAACTGGCACTGGCTAACAAATCAGTCGCTGTTTAGTTCTTCATTCTTAAAAAAAGGTGAATTACATGTCAGTTACTATGCACATAAAAAATATTACATCAAAATCCATATCCTGTTTCGCTGGATTAGCAAGATCGGCTCTCATTCTTTCCCTCTCCTTCTCTTTTTTTCTCTCTTATATCATTGTCATTGTGCCTCTATGAGGGGCTGTTTGAGTCCTTTTCACAAGCTATTCATCCTGCACATCCATCATCCAAACTCATTGTGTCATGCATGTTATTTTCCAATTTTCAGCTGGTGAAAGAAATTATTTACTCCTAATCGTGGCCCGCACTCTAAATTAAACAGCACACATTGGAAAGCTATGTTATTTTCAGTGACTAATTTTTGAAGAGGCGATCCGAATAATTTACAACAACATTGTGTACCAGTTACAGAATCTGAAATGTCAATGTATGATAATGTGATGAAGACTCAAATGCTCCCTATTAGAGAGAAACTATATTAAGTAAGAGCTATATTCTGTCATTTTTCAAAGAGTACATTCTTAACAGATGCTGGTAATGTAGTGTTTAAATTAAAACCTTTGGAGAAGAGCCTAGCAGAAAAAAGGTAATTCCTATTATGAAGAACATTTTCTTGTCCCACTTAAATATGCGGAAATATATCAATCAATCTCATTCAACAAGGAGAAAGCAAGTGCAAAAACCTGTAGGCCTATGACAAATATAATAAGTATCATGAAAACATTATTTTTATTAGACTTATTATTGTTGTTGTGGTGATGGTGGCGTTTATAAATAGCCCTAAAAATAGCTTAATTGCATGGGAAGTTCTATCAAGTCACTTCTAAAATCTATAGACAGGCAGTTTATATACAGTAATAAAGTAAAATTCTATATGTTTTGGACTGTTTGGAACAACTCTGCAGCTTGGCGACCGTGATTTTTCTACCTTCAAAGTACCTGCAAAGGCATAATTTATGCCTTTTGGAATAAAGTGTCAGTGTTTTGAAGGAATCGGTTGATTAAATGATTCAATCCCTCACTTACTTGATGCCACACATTCACTTGTCACCACCTGCTGGCTTAAAGATGCATAACAGAAAAAAAATTATGTTGCCTTCAATGTGCTGCCCACTCAGAAGTTGCACATGAATGACCCCTCAAGTCGTAATTACGACTGGGAAACTCTGAGATAATTTTGATATCCGTGTTTCCTAGTTGGGAGGAGTCCTAAACTTCCAACATGGTGGAGGAGAGGATAGTTTCTGTAGTGAATGAAAGGTTTTATAAATTTTTCTAAATACAACTAATATCTGAAGGTCTGGTAGAGAAAACTTCCTTAAATTACAACACAAGCATATTCATATTTTTGAAGCTACTGATTTCACAAGTACCAACAGGACTGGCCCAAAATTGAAATAACACTGTACAAGATGACACTACCATCATCATCATCCACGATGATGTTCTAAACATAACATTCTAAACAGCACTGTGGCAATCGTGGAGTCATTCAGGTTCCTGAACACTACCATCTCACAGGACCCACATTGACTCCACTGTGAAAACGTCCCAGCAGACACAGGCGATGCTAATCCAGTTCTACTCAGCAGTCATTGAGTCTGCCCTCTGCACTTCAGTAACTGTCTAGGTTGGTTCAGCTATGAAATCGGACATCAGAAGTCTACAAAGGACAGTTCGGGCTGTTGAGTGGATTATTGGTTGCCCCCTGCCCTCCCCTTAAAGAACTGTACACTTACTGAGTGAGGAAAAGGGCTTGTAAAATCACTCTGGACCCGCTCACCCAGCCCATTACCTTTTTGAACAGTAGCCTTCTGGCCAACACTACAGAGCACTGAGCACCAGAACTGTCAGGCACAAGAACATTAACTATATCGGGCCACCATATCGGTATTCTGTGAATTTTCCCCTTCTAAAATCGGTAACGGTCTGAAAAATCCCACATCAGTCAAATCTAGTACAAGAGATAATAAAAAAAATAGAATAGAAATATAAGTATATATAGAAATGCACAATTTGACAAAAATATACATATACAGTAGTATGTACAAATACAAATACGTTATATACAGAGCAAGGGAATGTAATGCAGAAGAGTTAGGATATGTTAAATAATATAATTGACTAGGCAGTGTATTGCACATAGTTATAGTATAGTTTTAACTGTTCTTCAGATAGATTGCCTGAGGGAAATTACTTTTTGAGCTGGAATGAAAACAGACATTTTCTATGTGGATTGTACACCGGTTTTGTACCGATATGACTATGCACAGGTACTCAGAAGGCTGCTTTCTTAAATAAATATTTTCATCAAAGAATATTTTACATTATTATACATTGTCAACAAATTCTAGAAATGAACACTGAGAAAATAAAGACTAAATTCAAATAAAATAAATAGCTAAATAAACATCAGTTCTGTTTGTTTAGAATCAGTCAATTGATGACCATTTAAATAAAGAATAAATAAAATAAAATAAAATAAATAGCCAAATAAACATCAGTAGTACTGTTTAGTATCAGTCAAATGCTGATTATTTTTATACTTCCAGTCAATTAAACAAGAAGCATTTACACCTGCCGAGTCAAGAGATAAACAGTTGCAGCGGTGTTATACAAGTTCAGGGGAAACATTCAACAGTGGAAAAACAGACTTTTAAATATTACATTTTGTAAACGCAATGACTGGAATTGTTCGGTTGAAAGGGGTACCTGTTACGTTCCATATTGTCTTTTGTTTATGTACTTTTATTTTTACGTTTCTGGCACCTGTTACGTTCCATATTGTCTTTTGTTTATGTACTTTTATTTTGAAATTATTAAGTTCCTGTTTGCTGGTCTTTGTCTCATGTCCTATTTTCCCTCCATGTCTATGTGTCTGATTTTCATTGGTTCATTGTTTAATTACCTCGTTATCAGTTTTAGTTTGTCATTGGTTTCAGTTTATTGCCTTATCTTGTTTTGAGTTTCAGTTTTCCATTGGCTTACGTTTCCCCTTGTTTTAGTATTTAAGTCCTCATGTTTCCCTTGTACCTTGTCGAGTATTGTTGTAATCCTGACCTCTGCCTTTTGTTACCCCGTTGTTTCCATAGTCTGTTCCTGTTCCAGTTCATGTTCTTAGTTCCTAGTTTAGTTATCGTCTCCAGTTCCTGTATCACCATAGTTTTGTTAATAAATCTGCACTTGGGTCCTTCATATCGTCTTCATCATTGCCTCGACTGCTACCCATTGTGACAGAATACTCGACCAACAATGGACCCAGCAGCCCTGACAGCCCAGCAGGCGAATCTCCAGCTTCTCGGCCTCAAACAAGAGGACTGCCCAATAGAGGCCCACGTCTGTGAGTTTCTTGAGCTGGCAAATTTATCTGACTTCCCGGAGTCTCTCTTGGTCGGTTTCTTCAGGGCCAATCTTAACAGTTCGCTAAAGGAGCGGTTGCCACCAGCGACCCCCTGCTGGACGCTCCTTGACTTCCTTGAAGAGACCCTGAGGACGCTACCTCTCCTCCCACAGTGGTCACCCCCCAGCCTTCCATAACTCGTTCCTCCACGCCTGCCACGGCTAACGCGTTGCCAGCCTCGTCCGTCCCAGAGTCAGCATTGCCAGCCTCGTCCGTCCCAGAACCAGCATGGTCAGCTTCGTCCGCCCGGAGGAGGAGAAGAGGAAAGGCTTCCGCTCTCCAGTCTCCGCCTTCCACGGCTCCGTCCTCAGAGCCAGAGCCAGCGCCTGTAGCCTCGACCGTCCAAGAGCCAGAGCCAGCGCCTGTAGCCTCGACCGTCCAAGAGCCAGAGCCAGCGCCTGTAGCCTCGACCGTCCAAGAGCCAGCGCCTGTAGCCTCGACCGTCCAAGAGCCAGAGCCAGCGCCTGTAGCCTCGACCGTCCCAGAGCCAGCGCCTGTAGCCTCGACCGTCCCAGAGCCAGCGCCTGTAGCCTCGACCGTCCCAGAGCCAGCGCCTCTCGAGCCTCCCACGCCTCAGTCACCTGAGCCTCCCACGCCTCAGTCACCTGAGCCTCCCACGGCTCCGCCTCAGAAATCCGCCATGGCTCCGCCTTCCACGGCGCCAACCCTCGGCCCTTCCACTCCTCCAGAGCCTCCCATGCCTCCAGACCCTCCCACGGCTCTGCCTGCACCTGCTCCGCAGCCTTCCACGCCTCCAGACCCTCCCACGGCTCTGCCTGCGCCGGCTCTGCCTCCCACGGCTCTGCCTGCGCCGGCTCTGCCTCCCACGGCTCTGCCTGCGACGGCTCTGCCTCCCACGGCTCTGCCTGCGCCGGCTCCGCCTCCAGACCCTCCCACGGCTCCGCCTCCAGACCCTCCCACGGCTCCGCCTCCAGACCCTCCCATGGCTCTGCCTGCTCCGCCTTCCACGACCCTTCCACGGTGCCGCCTCCGGACCCTTCCAAGCCTCCGGACCCTTCCAAGCCTCCAGAGCCTTCCAAGCCTCCGCCCCTGGAGTCCTCCTGGGCTCCGCCTTCCGCGGCTCCGCCCCTGGAGTCCTCCTGGGCTCCGCCTTCCATGGCTCCGCCCCTGGGGTCCTCCTCGGCTCTGCCTTCCACGGCTCCGCCCCCTGTACCTGCCTTGGCCCTGCCTACAGAGCCTTCCGCGGCTCCACCCGCTTCCCCTGAGACTCCTCCCTGGCCTCCTGACCCTGTCCCAGTCCTGTGGCCTTCTCCCAGGCCTTCTGACTCTGTCCTGTGGCCTTCTCCCAGACCTCCTGACCCTGTCCCTGCCCTGTGGCCGCCTCCCTGGCCCCCTGACCCGGTCCCTGTCCTACGGCCACCTCCCTGGCCCCCTGACCCGGTCCCTGTCCTACGGCCACCTACCAGGCCCCCTGACCCGGTCCCTGCCCTACGGCCGCCTCTCTGGCCTCCAGACCCGATCCCTGTCCTACGACCACCTACCAGGCCCCCTGACCCAGTCTCGACCCTGCAGCTGCCTCCCAGACTTCCTGACCCGGTCCCCACCTTGAAGTCATCCCCTTGGTCCCCTGGGCGTTTGCCCGCCCTCCTGATCTGTTATGGTCCCCCTGCTCTTGTCTTGTTTCTCTGTGCCCCTGGTGCACCCTTGAACTGCCTGTTTCCCCCTGCTCTCCGTGGACGATTTGTCTTTCTTTTTTGTTTGGAGCGTCTGGAATTCGCTCCTTAGAGGGGGGGGCTCCTGTTACATTCCATATTGTCTTTTGTTTATGTACTTTTATTTTGAAATTATTAAGCTCCTGTTTCCTGGTCTTTGTCTCATGTCCTGTTTTCCCTCCACGTCTATGTTTCTGATTTTCATTGGTTCATTGTTTAATTACCTCGTTATCAGTTTTAGTTTGTCATTGGTTTCAGTTTATTGCCTTATCATCTTGTTTTGAGTTTCAGTTTTCCATTGGCTTACGTTTCCCCTTGTTTTAGTATTTAAGTCCTCATGTTTCCCTTGTACCTTGTCGAGTATTGTTGTAATCCTGACCTCTGCCTGTTGTTACCCCGTTGTTTCCATAGTCTGTTCCAGTTCATGTTCTTAGTTCCTAGTCTAGTTATCGTCTCCAGTTCCTGTATCACCATAGTTTTGTTAATAAATCTGCACTTGGGTCCTTCATATCGTCTTCATCATTGCCTCGACTGCTACCCATCGTGACAGTACCAAACTGCGAATCCTGAACAAAACAGTTTGATGAATACATATTTACACATTAGCTTCAACTCAGCTGACAATGTATGAATGTAGCTACATGGTTTGCTAGTTAGCAATAAGCTCACTGTCATGGAGAGTAAAATAAAGATGTTGTTTATTTACTTTCCAGCATGGTGTCTCACAAACTAGATAACAACGTAGCATGAAATCAACACTCAACAGACACAATCCACCACCACAGCATTGTCTGTTGAGTTGGAAAATGATGCTCAGATGCTTACCTTTCAATCTGCTACATTACTGACTGCACTGACAAACTATAGCAAGCTAATATAGCAAACAGATGTGATAAATATGAGTGACATGGTTGATAGGGTCAGGGTTAACGTTATATTAAATTGAATTGGGGAAATGATGGGGTCATTGTTTATTAACATTCCAGTATGTATTTCACAAGCTAGTTAGCAACTTACCGTGAAGACACCGCTTAGATCCGCACTGTCTGTAGAACCACCATCAGCTCAGCTCTGTAAACAATGGAGTCGGAGTGCGCTCTGCTGGACAAACTACGTTATGACACCAACACTAAATCACCCCAAGCATTGTTTTCTGCATTATATGAAAAAAAATTAATATCTGCTCATATTGGAAAGCATATATGCTGATACGATATATCTGTGAAAGGCTAATATCGGCTGACCAGCTAGTCTTGTTGTATAGTTTGTGCACTGGAAGCTTCTGTCACCAAGAAAATTCCTTGTATGTAGAAGCATACTTGGCAATAAACCTCATTCTGATTCTGACAATCATCTTCTGCTTAAGTATTTCCTCTACTAGAAAGACTTTACAATAACTAACATCAAAACTTCTGCGATCAGGGACGTCGGCACTTCTTTACTCGATGCACTCACTCTCTAACATGAGGAGGGAAGGAAACAGAGGCCCTGGTATGAAGGTGGCAGCCATCAGCAGGATAGCTCAATACCGCTTAGAGTATATTCACTCAGCTAGCACAAACCTCAGCATATACACAAGCAGCCAACAGCGAGCCAGCAAGAGCACACTATAGATGTGAAGAAAATAAACATAATCATTAGCTCTCTCAACTTCTCCTCTGCTTGACTGCTGTGCAGCATAGCCCTCCGGTTGTTCTACAATATTCTGTCAACTAGACTCATCCTGGAGGGGGGGCCACATAACAAAGTTGACAGAAAGCATACTTGCCTTACTGATGCTTAGAAGAACACTACTGTAAATCACATGCTGGAAGGGAAAAATCACAGCATGCAGAGCTCCAAATATATCTTTTAAGTTCAAACCAGGACTTGGTGAACTATTTCTATCAAAGTAAATTTGAGAATATGATATAAATGCACGATAAAATTCCCCATGTCTATGGTGGGTATTTCAGCAAGATTTAAACATTAAAACATTTATGCAAGCAAAAACACATTTGAGTAATTGGACTTTTGACTCAAAACAGCCCATATGACAACTAGTCCCAGTCTCCCCTTTTGGTTGTGTCCAATGTATAGCAACACTTTTGTTATGTTAACTAATTTTAACTAATGTTAACAAATGAAGACTTAAAAGCATTGAGACAAGAAAGCAATTCAGTAATCTGAGTAAGCATGCCTTTTATTAACTGCCCCAGTGGATTAATAAAAACTAACCCCCATGTCTCAACAGCTGATAATAGCAATTTAAGAGAATTGTATGTCTCATCTCTGGCTAGATGAGCAAGTTTAATAGCAGACATAATTTGACTCAATCAATACCGAATTCTGCTCAGCATGTAAGTGCTCATTGTGGTTCTGATAGTGGCAGTGCAATTAGTTAGGCGAGGGCAGCCGGGTCAAAAGCTTTCAACCAATCATTCATTGAGTGCAACAATCAGAACACGAGAAAAACAATCCAATGAATTACAGGAGGACATAACAGTAATGGCAAACAGGGTTAGAAAAGGTTATTTTCTGTGGATTCTGTTTTCATAACAGTTTGTTGTCAACTTGCTGATCTTTTTTAATTGTGAAAAGTTAATTCATCCATCCATCCATCCATCCATCACTTTCACAGCATCCTAGTCTCTATATATGTTATTGAATGGTGTGCTTATGGTGTCACCAAGAGCAAGGGGGAAAAAGAGAGGGATATTATTTAAACCTTTATACATTTACCTGCCTTTCCGGATGGGTGAAACGGAATATAAAATTGCTTAAAAATAAGAGAGGTGGTATAGTTACTTCTTTATCAGCGGTACTTGCTACGTTGCAAGCATCACTATTACTTTTGCTCAAATCTGTGGCTTAACATAAGAGCTCCTTTTGTTGATATTCATCTTTGAAACAGCAATGAAGTGGTGAAAAGCTTGGGCCAAACCCAAACATGAAAAAAAATAAATTATACAAGCTTTCATGTGTGCTACTATGAGCCTTGCCAGGGAAAAGCTGTTCAGTTTGTGTGTATTTCAGAAGTATAAAGGAAGAAAATGTGTGCACGTGTGTAATTCTTCCCCATGCCTCCATCCTTTTATAGCTTATCTCTTATCTTGACCAACACCTCAGTATCATCCCTTTCCAGCTGCAAACATACAGTAAGTTGAAGCTCTTGCCATCCATAAACAGCCCTATTCAGTTTCATTAACCTCAGGCGGTAAGAACGCAATTAATTTTTCCATCTTCTCAAGTCTCCCTCAAACCTTTCCTCATCATGAAGAGGACAGGGTGGAAAGACTCAATCCTTGTTGAAATTAGACCCAAATCAATGCGTTTCTGGAACTGAAAAGTGAGGAATCCTTGGGCTGTGGGTGTTGTCATACAGATGAGGATTAAAGAAAGTTCTTATGATGATCTGTCACTTTGCTTTGCTGCTAGCGCTGATATTTCTCAAAGGTGCTTCTTGTGGCAAACATCTCATTGTAAACATGCAACCTCCTGCTTTGTGAAATATTCAATAAATCTATACTTGTCATGGCCAACTCAGTTGATAGGTGTGCATGTACTAAAACATACAGCCCTTTTGAATAGTACCTTGAATTCTGCATCTTTAGGGATGTTAAAAGAAAAGTTCAGGCAAAATTTTAAATCCTGTCATATTACTTATCCTCATGTTGTTCCAAACCTGTATGCTGTGTTAGGGTGGAACACAGTAACCGTGGGTTGACAAGCTCCAAAATAGTCATAACAGTGGTCCAAATTTTGGGATATTGCACATAAAATGCTAAATGGAAAAACCAAAATGCAAGTTGTTTATTACATTTATTAAAAGAGCCACAGTGGTTTCCACAGTGGCTTTAACTTCCATTTGCATTTCTATTTTGCACCAATTTCCCTGGAAAGGATGATTTTGTTCTCTTGAGCACATGGGATAGAAGTGCTCCTTTTTTGCATTTTATTAAATATTTGGATTTTGATATTCTGATTTTACTGAAATTATATTGCAACTTGGGTAGAAACCTGACTATTTTCTTCCACCTTGAACCATAGGCACCATATTTTATTTGAGTTGCAGTGGAGTCAAAGAATTTCACTGAATAATTACTTACATTTCTATCATATGGCTTCAGAAGATTTGGAATATTGTGAACAAATATAGCACACAAAACATAAGTGACAAGGACTACTTTAATGGTGCTTTTATAGTGATTTTTTCTGAGATTAAATAATGCCAGAGTATAATTTTTTTAAACTATTCATTTAAGTGAAGATATACCTAATAAATAAATAAAAAAAAGCTTGGTGTCTGAAGCCTGCCTGAAAAGTCGTAGCAAATGCATCGCCTAAAGGATAGCTGACTTCGATAAAATCAGGTTGCTGCTGGAAGAGGTGTTGTGAGTCCTGCAGGGGGTGCTCTCCCTGTGGTCTGTGTGGGTCGTAACGCCCCAGTATAGTGACAGGGACACTATACTGTAAAAGAGCACCGTCTTTCGGATGAGACGTTAAACCGAGGCCCTGACTCTCTGTGGTCATTAAAAATCCCAGGATGTCCTTCGAAAAAGAGTAGGGGTGTAACCCCGGTGTCCTGGACAAATTTGCCCCTTGGCCTCTGTCCATCATGGCCTCCTAATCATCCCTGTATACTGATTGGCTTCATCACTCTGTCTCCTCTCCACCAGTAAGCTGGTGTGTGGTGGGCGTACTGGCGCAATATGGCTGCCGTCGCATCATCCAAGTGGATGCTGCACATTGGTGGTGGTTGAGGAGATTCCCCCCTTCCTTGTAAAGCGCTTTGAGGTTACTGATAAAGCGCTATATAAATGTAACTAATTATTATTATTATTATTCTGGCACTCTGGTTGAAGTCAACTGAAATAGGTCTAAACATGAATAGACAGTGCAGGCAATGGAAAAATGGAGTGATGTTGTGCCATGTGTCTTCTGTCTGATCTATGGCAGAGGGGAAATGAGCTTAGATCTCCCTGATATTCATGCCCATCTGGAAAATGAAGACGGACGTCTAGTTCTACATTTCTTTATGAAAAGAATTTGTTTTGTGCCCCTAAGAAAACACAAGCTAGCAAACAACTGCTCTTTTCCAAAATCTATGAAGAGTCTTCCAAATAATTCATTTGTGAGGTTTAGGGTGCTATCTTAGAAGGCAGTTGCCTATATAGGCAGCATGGCAGCTTGCTTGCATTTGAAACCAAGCTAATGATGATTAACTCTTTGTAACCAAAATGCTTTTTCGTTCTGAAATTATGTCAAATTGAGCTCTCAAATAACTTTTTATTTTTCCATTACAGGATGTGGCACTATAAAGGTCACCTTTTTTATGTGGGTGTGTCATTTAGCTATTTACCATCAATCTTTACAATTTGTGGGAAAGTGCAAATGGAGAGGAACGTATGCACAAAAACAACTTCTCTCTATTATGCCAATGTATTGTGCACTATGACTGGGGTGAATATGTGCATTTCTTCACTAATTTCAAACTTCACCTCAAACAATCTCATACTTTGATGTAACACCAGATTAAAGATTCATGACAGCAACATACTTTACACAAGTACGCATGTGCAAATATGAGTGCAAGGCCAATGCATTGCCAAAGCGTGGTCCGGATGAACATGCTTGTGGCAGTGTGGGCGTGGTCAAGCGCCTGTTCGGAGAGAAAGAATTACAGGCAGCTGCCCTGTATGTGTTTGTGTGTGTATTTTTATTTAATTAAATATTATTTATATTGTTAAGCCAGTTCTCGCCTCCTCCTTTCCCTTTAACCCCCTTACACTGTGTTTGCAACACAGATATATTACTATTATTTTTATTTAAAGAATACACCAAAGGCAATGTTTGAAAAAAAAAAAACCTATTACAAAAAGTACATTTATTTGCAACAACAAATTAACAGCATTAAATTAGTGATTCCTGTTGTTAGAACAGCTGTGCTGGGTCGTCATGGTAATGTGTCAGGCGAAGATAAAGTGGAAGTGACGTATGTCATTCATTATCCCTTCATCAAGGGTGTTTCAAACGACCATACATGAGAAGCGAATGCCCTGCTCCCTCCAGAGTTCCCACTTCAAGGGCTCAGCACTTAGGAGGGAGTGGGGCATAGGGATTCTCATTTCCATTTTGAATTTGTCCATGGCCTCTAGCCTCGAATGCTAGAGTGTCTCTTAAGGACTGGACAGTGAGGATTACACACTGTACTGAAATCATGTACCAGCTGGCTACTGTTACATTCAGCCCCCTAAACCTCACTCCCATTGGGTCACGGCACCAATGACACCTGTCCTACTCGACCTGCCCCAAGTGGGATTCGAACCAGCGATCCCCAGCATGGGAGTCAGACTCGCTAGCAAGGAGGCTAGAAAAGCCACGGTTTCTAGCCTCGGTCGTAAGTGCGACTCTTAAGGCCTGGAGAGTGAGGTTTACACACTGAACATCTATCGCGTACCAGCTGGCTTCCGTTACATCATCTCTGTACAACAATATCATCTTCAGACTTCGGTGAGTGATGTTAAAAACTGTAGGTTAGATTAGATTAGATTAGATTAGATATGGAGATTTCAACCATGCGAATCTCAAGACAGTGCTCCCTAAATTCCATCAGTATGTGGACTTTACAACGAGAGGGGTGAACACGCTAGATCTTATTTACGCAAACATCCCATGCGCATACTGGGCAGAGACCCCCCCCACCTCGGCTACTCAGACCACATCTCTGTTATGCTAATCCTAGCATACAGACCGCTCACAGACCGCACACAGACTCTACCAATTTAGAGGAATACACAGCATCAGTGATCAGCTACATCAGCAAGTGCAATGATGATGTCACTTTCTCCAAGACCATCACCACACACTCCAACCAGAAGCTGTGGATGACTGCGGAGGTGCGTGCGCTGCTGAGGACCCGAGACTCCGCCTTCAGAGCAGGCGACAAGGTGGCCCTAAGAACAGCGAGGGCCAAACTGTCGTGGGCCATCAGAGAGGCAAAGCTTGCACATGCCCAGAGAATCCAGTGTCACTTCCAGGACAGCGGCGACACGCGGTGCATGTGGCAAGGCATCCAGGCCATCACCAACTACAGGACAACCTCAGTTGTCAACAAAGATGCCTCCCTTCCAGATGCGCTGAATGACTTCTACGCTCGGTTTGAGGTGCAGAAAGACGTGGTGGTGAGGAAGACCACCCCTCCTCCCAACGACCAGGTGCTCTGTCTTACCAAGACTGATGTGAGGAAAACTCTACGTAGAGTCAACCTAAGGAATGCTGCTGGACCAGACAGCATTCCTGGCAGAGTGCTCAGAGGATGTGCAGACCAGCTGGCAGATGTTCTTACCGACATCTTAAACATCTCTCTGAGCAGCGCCGTCGTTCTAAACTGCTTCAAGGCCACCACCAATGTCGCCATGCCGAAGAAGTCTTCAGTGTCCTGTCTAAATGACTACCGTGGTCTCACTCACACCCATCATCATGAAGTGCTTTGAGAGGCTTGCTAGCCCCCTCACTAGACCCACTGCAGTTTGCATATTGTCCCAACCATTCAACAGATGACGCCATTGCCACCACCCTCCATCATGGCCCTCACCCACCTAGATAAAAGGACACATATATTTGAATGCTGTTCACAGACTTCAGCTCAGCATTCAACACAATCATTCCTCAGCACCTGATTGGAAAGCTGAACCTGCTGGGCCTGGACACCTCCCTCTGCAACTGGATCCTGGACTTCCTGACTGGGAGACCTCAGTCAGTCCGGATCGGGAACAGCAACTCCACCATCACCACACTGAGTACTGGGGCCCTCCAGGGCTGTGTGCTCAGTCCACTGCTGTTCACTCTGCTGACTCACGAATGTGCAGCAATGCACGGCTTGAACCACATCATCAAGTTCGCCGATGACACAATCATGGTGGGTCTCATCAGCAAGAACGATGAGTCAGCATACAGAGAGGAGGTGCAGCGGCTAACGGACTGGTGTAGAACCAACAACCTGTCTCTGAATGTGGACAAAACAAAAGAGATGTTTGTTGACTTTAGGAGAGCAAAGAATGACCAGTCTCCACTGAACATCTCCGGCTCCTCTTTGGAGATCATCAAGAGCACCAAATTCCTTGGTGATCAGCTGGCGGAGAACCTCACCTGGTCCCTCAACACCAGCTCTATTACCAAGAAAGCCCAGCAGCGTCTCTACTTTCTTCGAAGGCTGAGAAAAGCACATCTCCCACCCCCCATCCTCTGTACATTCTATAGAGGGACTTTTGAGAGCATCCAGAACAGCTGCATCACTGCCAGGTTTGGGTCTTGCACCGTTTCAGACCACAGAGAATAGTGAGGACAGCTGAGAAGATCATAGGGTTCTCTCTTCCCTCCATCAAAGACATTCACACACCCCTCACACAAACTCTTCACCCTCCTGCTGTCTGGTAAGAGGTACCGAAGCATTCGGGCCCTCATGTTGTTGTCCTATAGCACCATGGCCCTGGGGGAACATTGTCTCATTTCGCTGTGTACACTTACTAACTGTTAATGGTTGAACGACAATAAAAACCACATTGACTTTGACTGGCTTATGTTGTGTCAACAGTCTAACATGGCATTGGTGAATGTGTGCATTTGGTTTTGCATTTTGACTTTGCAAGTCTCTGTTGCCTTACAGCTACAGTCAGGCCAGCTTTTGTTAATGAAATTGGAATTTAAGTCATGAAAGGTATAGTTAATTCCATAAATTAAATAGGTAGAGATTTAATATGGTCCAATTTGAGTAGTCTTTCACTAATCTTTGCACAAATTAATTGCTGCAAGTTGTAAACTGCCCACATACTGTAAACATAGGCAGTTTTATTGATTCACCACATCTGCTCCATGTGATAGTATCATATTTTCAGTATGCTGTTATGAAATCCTTTTTATTTATTAATTTTATGAACACATACGCAGAGAAAACCAATGGGTTTCTGTTACAGTAAAATTACTACTACTATTGCAAATTACCCTACACAAGCAACATGATAACAGATGAAGCAAAAAGACCAGATGTGCTAAGTACATAAATATGCAATTACAATTATGCCATAACATTTAGCATACTTTCACAGTTATGAGGTCAACACATCAATCTATGGTTTGTTTTGCTGTTCTCATTTTTCAGTCAGTACCGCGCTGAGAAACGATCGTTAATCAAATCCTACACCATGTTTAGCCATCTGCAATGGATGACTACATTTAACATGCCATAAAAGAAGTTTACCAACCATCAAAAGGCACAATAAACCAAAGGGAATATGATGGGGGGGAAATATATTTTTTTTATAGAGACTCTTAAATGAAAAGAGAAAATACATTAGCTATGCAATCAACATTTCTATGCAATTTCAGCCTTACCCTCCCTGCAGTGCAAAGCCTTGATCCTGATAGAACACAACAGGATGCAGCATCAGTGAGCCCATGAGAGTTCTGCTACACAAGAGTGTTTTGCTAAGAGTATCATCTAATGTATGCCTGTGGTGTGTCTGGGGCCACTATATGGAAAGCCACTGGGATCAACAGAATAGATCTATCTTTTACAGCCCCGACACTATAGCTATCTTGCAACATCAATACATGTGAATTGCACTTGACAGCTCTAGATTGATGGTCAGTCTTAGAGCTTCTATCAGTGATAACACATGGGTTGGAGATGGCCAACCTTTCTTAGAAATAAAAAAATAAATACATTTCACATTCAGCACTGACTAGGGAATACATTGTGGTTATGGCCTTCAGAGAGCTAAACACATCCTACACAAAGTGTTTGTTGAAACACACCAAATGATCTTACAGTTCTGTACATACAAATACACAGAATAAAGAAACTCATGCAGGTTTGAAATAAGTGAGTAAATGACAACAGAATAATTATTTTTTTGGGTGAACTATTATTTTAACGTTTGCACAAGTGCTGGTGTATTTACGCCATCCGAAGTATGAAAATGACTTTCCCTTGATTATATATATTGGAGGCCAGGGCTAGTTGTCATGCTTGGTTACCTTGGTCTTAGCTAAGGCTACTTCCACACTAATATGCTTTTGTTTGAAAATGCATCTTTTTCTCTATGTTTTGGCGTTTCGGCCACACTGAGGCAGCATTTTTGTCAGCAAAAATTGAGCTTTTTGAAAATGCTGTCCCAAGTGGATAAATTTGAAAACACCGTCTTCGCATTGTAGTGTGGACTGAGAAAATGTACATTTCTGAAAACGATGATGTATTTGTTGTTTGTCATACAATCCATTCAACCAAAACAATCAAGATGGTTCCCCATGTTATAGCTGCGCTGTTGTGCCTGATATTCACTTTGATAGCATTGTTAAAGATAAATGTTACTTTGTACAATGTTCACATTGCATTCCTTCAAAGTTGATGGGAAGTTTAATTGGAATTGGTGTCCAGAGAAGGAACATGAGAACAATTGCATTTCAACCGTACATGCAGCGCCAATTTTTTGCATGCACAGTAAGGGGTATTAAGCATTTTTATACATTTCACTGTGGAAGAGCAACTTTTGCAAAATTCTTGAAATCGACAGTGTGGACAGAGAGCGTTTCAAAAATGAAAATGCTGTTTTCAAATGTATCTGGATTAATGTAAATGCAGCCTAAGTTACAGTTCAATGAACACACCGTTTGTAGCAATGTTTTCAATGGGGGGCATTAAGACATTTCCAGCTGTTTAGGTAATACACAGGTGCACAGACAACAAACCACACTCAGGCTTGCTTGACACTAGCGACAGATGAAAATATGTTCTTGTGTTCAAACACAGCTGGACGTAGAGCAATTCTGAATGCAGGAATCTCAAGAATCTCTTAATTTGACACAGCTACCTAAATATACCTGTTAATAATGCAATACATATAATGTAAATATATAAACGTGATATAATACACATCTAAATGTATATGTAAATACAGGGGCATAGGAACGATCTGAAAACCTCAATGTCAAAATTTTGATTAGATGTGGGGGGATGACACACATTCTAACAACGTCTACACAGGACACGAACAGCGCATCGCGTCAAAAGCAATAGAACCCATTATAATCATAATCACTGATGCTGTCTGGAACTGGAAGCGTCCATTGCAGCACATCGTGTCGTGCCAACAGTAAACGGGTGTTCTGTTGCATTTTGCTCTTCATGCGCTGGTGCTACAACTGCTAACAACAAAAATAAATGGTTTAGAACAGGGATTGGCAACCTTTTTGACATGGAGTGCCATTTTTTACTTTCCAGGTCAATGGCTATGCCAATTTGTTAAAAAAAATTAAAAGAAATTTAATTAATGAGAGAGTGCAACAAAAATCCATCTTCCAAACCATGTCTTTACCCAAAAACACTTTGATAAACCTATAATAATATTATATTATAAATATTTTAGAGCTGTTGGGATGGATTTTTCAGGAAATTTCATACATACATCATTTGCCCGTGCATGTTGACGTCATATACATACACAGAAAAAAATTTGATCTGGCTACTGTAGCTGAAGCTGAAAGTTTATTGTCAAAACAAACAAGAAAATTGCCCATGAAACATTCAAAACAGCAAACCTCTAAAAAAAAAACAAAAAAACCCCAAAAAGAGCAGAGTCTACAAGCAAAATGTGAAAGCGACAGAGTCTGTATTTAAACCTGATTGGCTTTGCAGAGGTGGCGACAACTCAGAGATCTGAAAGAATTTAAAAGCGACCCAGAGATGGCTTTTTTCTTACGCAACAGGTAAGATATTTTATTGATGTAGTTTGTATAATTGTGTAATGAAATACAATCATTTCAAATATATATATATATATATATATATATATATATATATATATGAGTCACATTCTCTAATTTAGGGTACATTTCATGTCAGCAAAAAAGCACAAGAGCACTGTCCTTTCTCAGTGGAACATTAAGTGTCTCAATATAGTATATTAATTCAGTGTTACATATCTGTTATCTGCAGAGCTTAAATATTAACTGTTTTTATATTTTTTTAAATTAAAAACATGTTTTTACTTCAGAGTTTGTCAACTATGTTACGGACAAACAGGGTGTTATACAAACCATTCAATTCAGTCTTGCACTTGAAATTAAATGCAATTTAGAAGGCTCTTGAGTCCATTTCTGCCACACATACAATTGTTATTTAAAATTATTTTCATAATTAACCTTTTTTTAAAGATGAACATGCAATGCATTTATAACTGTCCTTATGGACAAGGATGTTTTTCATCATAAATCTCCATTAAAGTTATTTTTGATAATCAAAAAAGATGTTATAGTAAACTCCAACCTATGCAAATAAGTAGAATGCTTAAAAATGTCAGAAACATCAATATTGGCTATTTTAACTTCAAAAATCTAAGTTTAACCTAGGTGACAATGAAAATCACACGGTTGACACAAGTAACCTAGTTGACTGGACATATTGTTAACAATGGACAACATTTTATTCATGAGACAGAATTGAATTAGTAAAGTTGCTTTCGGTGAAAACCTCTTATTTTAAATGTAGAATTATTAAACAGTACAGAAATGCACATAATTCCACAGAGAATACATCGAAATGCACACTAACAAAACCTTCAATTCACAAAGACCTGTGACGTAAAATCATCCTTTATGCATTAAAAAATCTGAAATGATCAAACAATACACACATAAATTCATGGGAAATTGAATATAGTGTGATCAGGAAATAGCTTTAAAATGTCCCCACAAAGCCACAAACAATAGCCATCAATCAATAAAACAAGCTAATTCTTATGGAATGAACTTAGTGAATTTAGTGAACTGAACTTCTCAATTATGCATTCAGAATGCAGTGACAAAAATACAAACAGCTACATATAGTTTCATGGAGAACCTCCAAGTCAACACTAACTAGTCAATATTTGACAGAACAGGGATTGTTATAGTAATGTAATTATATAATCCCAAACAAATCCTTTTGAAGTTTTTTTTTATGCATTCGGAATGCACTGATAAAATGCAACACATACTCTTAGTAATTCATTTCTCAGCTCAATTCAAGTAATTTAACAATTAAAAAAGAAACTCTAAAAACTCTTCAACAGAACAGTAGGCTGATGCAACAGAGCCTTTAAAAAACAATGCTATTCAAACTTATTTTTTGCATTCAGTATGCAATGGTGAAACACTGCACACAAAACATATAATTTCAGAGAGAATGCCTCTAAATGAACACTGAGTTAGATCTTTGACAAATTTGACCAGATATCTTGATCAATTTCAACATGGCGGGAATTTACTGGCTTTGGAGGAGGAATAATTCGCAAAACATCTTCAAACAAGTACCAGAGCACATCATCTCTCAGAGGGTAGAAAAAGCGGTTCACTGCATGTCCAACTTTACTCATGCACTTCACCTGCACATGAGTCTCTGTGATTTCCTGAATGGTGCCAGGGTAAATTGTCTCCTCATAGGTCACAACACACCACTGTCCAATCAATTGAGGACTCCACAGAATTTCATTGTCCTTGTTTGAGTGTACTAGAGGCAGTGCAGAGGTTGATGGCTGAACCTCAAAGCTGAAGGCATGTGTGTCTTCACACTGGCACTCAAACATTTGCCTGGTGGTACAAGGGCAACTTACATCTCGATAGAGAAGCTTTCCCAAGGACCCTGTGACCACCTGATGTATTCTCATGGTTGAAGGCACTGCTGGCAGAGAACTTGGCATCTTCTTGAGGAATTCATTCACAAGATTTTGAGAGATGTAGAACACTCGTACAGTACCACTATCAACCAAAGCACTGTATAAGTCCTCAGCTGATCCGATATCATGCCCCTGGCTTACAAGCCTGTCAGCCGTCCGTTTCAGGAGGCCTCCCACTCCATCGGGAGCACCTTTCCCATGGCTCGCTTCAAAAAAATTCCATGTTCCCCTTTTGAAGCCACGGTTCACCAGCTCTGTGGTCAAGAGGTAGAAATTTCCCTTCTGCCTATATTGTGTTGTAGGGCCATCACTAAAGAAATGCACCACCTCAATAGAAGGATGTGAGGCCTTGACTTCATCGAGAATAGGGGACAGATGTGCCCATATGGCAGGAGGGCCCTTCTCTTTTGATGAAGAAATTGTGCCAAAGCACATGTGCTCTGCTGTCCCCCCAACATAAAGATCTCCTGTGTGGAGGGTAGCTTGTTTCTGGTTGAAGTGCATTGCTTGTATTTCAGATGAAAGCTTACATGAATAGTTTTCAGAAAAATCCATGTGAATTAAGCATTAATCTTTTGATCTTTTTTAAAAGTAAAATAATATATCTACATATATATATATATATATATATATATATATATATATATATATATATATATATATATATACACACATGTTCAGTCCATATAAATAACATAGAAACAATTAATGATCATGATATGCTATAGAGCACTGATGTAACTTAGTTGACAGATAGTTGACCGTAACTTAGTTGACCATAACTTAGTTGACAATTTCCATATTTCTTCCCCATAACAGAAATGGTAGACCTAGCCTAGCTAACCACATGTCATTTTTTTGAGCAGGTTAATGTAAGAATTCAACACAAAATTTCATTACAATAAATAAAAAATTTTAGCCATGACAATGTACATAACATAGTTGATGGTTAATAATACGGCCGTTGGCAAAATTCTTTTCTACATCAAATATTGAAAAAAATGAGAGGAGACTCACCATGGTGTGTTTGAAATTGCCTCCACAGAGGAAAATGACATCACATGGTGCTGGTCACATGGTCTTGGGACAAACCATTTTTGAGTTGCTGGGGGAGGTTTTGTTTGTAACATAGTTGACCAACATTTTGTGGACACGAATAAATTAATATATTTTAAGTATTTAAAAAAATAACTTATATTTGAAACTATTATTTTCCTTTAATATTAAGACTTTTGTAAAAGATTGCAAAAAGAATTGATTTATTTTAATGATTTTAATGGATATTTTTGGACCCTCAACTTTCTCACATTGAAATCGGACATGGACAAAACTGTACATTTAGGGCCATAATGACACATTTTAAGCAAAATAAAGAATATATTGCACATATTGTCTGTGTGATGTTATTTCATGAAGCAAGTTTACACATAAAAAGCAATTTGTTTGAGGAAATTTGATTGTATAAGTATATTTAACATCAGTGGACATGCAGTGTACCCTAAATTATAGAATCACTCATATATATATATATATATATATATATATATATATATATATATATATATATATAAATGTATGATAACGATGTCCATTGTGCTGAAATAATTTCAAACATTGCTGCAGATTTACAGGATATAGAGGCAAATATAGTGAAACTATATATCATTCAAGATTAATGGTGCAACAGATTCTTCTGTGACAGAAAATAAAGCTATCTATGTCAGGTATTTACATGATGGGTTGCCAGTAAATCATCTGTCACAGAGCTGTCACATGCTCATGCTGATGGTGTGACTGACTGCATTCAATCCTCAGTGTCCAAATTCAGATTAGATGACTGTCAGCAATCTTGTTGGATTTTGTGCTGATGGTGTAAATGTGAACATGGGCCAAACCGCTGGTGTTGTTGCAAAACTGAGAGTGGACAATCAAAAACTGATAGACATTCACACTATGGCTCTCAGGCTGGAGCTGGCACTTCCTGGGGTTTTTAAAGAGGTGAGCATAGTGAGTCGTATAAATGACACCTTGCACGTGATTTCAGCCCAAAGAGCCACAGAGAATTTAAGACAGTTTGTGAAGAACTTGAATCTAGGTTCTAAAAAACCAAAGCCAGTGAAAGGAACACGTTGGGTTCCTCATTTAGACAGGGCACTGAAGGTCTTCCTGAGAGGAAAAAACGATCTTGTGAGCCAAGCTGGGCAGTATGCAACTGTTGCCATTCACATGGAGAATTTGACCCAAACCAGTCACAATGCAGACATTGCTGGTATAGGGAAAACTTTTTTCAAAACCCTGAAGGATCTGCAGTTTGTTGCATTTTGTAATTTCCTGGCTGATGTGCTGCAGGAGATAGCAACATTAAGTCAGACTCTACAGAAGGCAGACCTCATCCTACCAAGTGCTGTTGCTACAATTGAGAGTTGTTTGACCTGTCTTGACTACATGAAAACCAACTCTCTCCCAGATGGTATGCTGGAAAATTTCATAACACAAAAAAAAGCAAACTCCTGGTGCTCATACCTCAACTTTTCATGGCACTGACTTGAGAGGGGAAAGAGGCAATCTGATGGATAATCTGGAAAAATTTGAGAGTCCTGAATAAAGACCAGACCTGAACGCCATTGAACACCTTTTGGATGAACTAGAAAGCCAACTGCAAGTCAGGTGCCGCTATCTAATCAGTGAGCAAATTTCTGCAGTGACATTCCAACACGACAACATAAAAAAAAAATAAATATATATATATATATATATATATATATATATATATATATATATATATATATATATATATAATAATTAAACTTGGGGGGTACTTCCTGTAACAGTGTAGTACCCCCCAAAAAAAGGAGCACCTTCTCCCCTTGTGGTCGGCGCCCATTCCTCAGCTTCCAGGTGGCTGGGCTCCTCATCCCCCGGCAGACGGCCACGGCTGCTCCGTTGGGGTGGACGGTAGTGGTGAGAACTCTACTACGGCGTATCCCTCCTCCTTCCAGGATTTCGGCACCAGTGTAAAGGGATTTAATGGAAAGGAGGCAAGAACCGGCTTGACAATGTAAATAAAAGTTTAATGATAAATTAAAACAAAAGACACAAACACACACATGACGGACATGTCCGTAAATGATCTCTCTCTCCCGCACCACCGTCCGCAATTGGCCTTTATCCCTCTCCGAGGCTCAATTAGGGACCGGGTGTGTATAATCACGACCTGGCCCTGTCCTCCGCCCTGTCACACAACCCTATAGATATGAGATGCAAAATATTCTTTATCTTGTTAAGATTCTTCTTGTTCTGCCAATCAGCTCTGCCAACTGCAAAAGAGCCTTCAGTGCCCAAAAGAGAATACAATCAGATGTCCGTAGCAGTCTCACATCCTCACGCCTTTCAGAACTGATCCTCACTTCAACAGATGGCCCAGAGCTTCAGCAGTATGACCCATCATCAGCTGTGAAGAGGTGGCTGAAGTTCAGTGGCAAGAGAAATCCATTTGCTAGGAAATGACAGATTAAATCCATATGCAACCATAAAGAATAATTCTGACAGATAATATACATTTTGTTTATTACATATTTTTTTCAGTTGCATTGTTCATGCATTCCATGTAAAAAGTCTGACGAGTACAATGAAAAATTACTAGCCAATAGCGAATCAAGCTTAATTTTGTCTGTAGAGCACTGATTTTAAATAGTAATATTACAAATATTAAGAGTAGAGTCAAGAAACAGAACGGCAAAATAATACAGCAAACACAGAACCGAGCCCTGGTCATCCAGACACCAGCACACCAACATTACGCTCCACACCATTGGAACAACATGCTAAAAACTCTTGGTTGTGTATTTCTATGTATCCAATAGACTTAGGGGTTACATCTGAAAGCAAATAGTCACGCTTTGGGGCAACATTGGTTACTAGGAAATATTAACTACTAATAAAATTCTCGGACAGATAATAAATAAAGCTTGTTACCTACAGGTTTGAACTGCACAGCGTTTCTGGTTATAACATGTGTAGTGTAAAACACTTAAAGCTTGTATTGAGACAGTTATTATACAAATAATGTGTTCACAAGACCAGCTTAGTTCATGTAATGGGAAATTGCAATTCTTTTTCAAATATTTTACAATATTTCATTTGATAAGTTTTGCTCTCATAAATATTTATTCTGTTACATTTTTCTTTAATTTGTATTGCCAAGAAAATATAACATAATATGACACAATGGTATACATATAGGGCGGCACGGTGGTGCAGCGGTTAGCACTGTCGCCTCACAGCAAGAACCGGGGGCCCGGTTGCCCCGGCCATTCTGTGTGGAGTTTGCATGTTCTCCCCGTGTCTGCGTGGGTTCTCTCCGGGTTCTCCGGCTTCCTCCCACCATCCAAAGACATGCAGGTTAGGTTAATTGGTGTCTCCGAAAAATTGCCCTAGGTGTGAATGTGAGTGTGAGTGTGTGTCTGTATATGTGTGGCCCTGCGATGGACTGGCGACCTGTCCAGGGTGTACCCTGCCTTTCGCCCAATGTTAGCTGGGATAGGCTCCAGCCCCCCGCGACCCTGTACGCAGGATAAGCGGTTGACGATGGATGGATGGATGGTATACATATAAATGAATGTATTTACATTGTCAAACCGGTTCTTGCCTCCTTTCCATTAAATCCCTTTACACTGGTGCCGAAATCCGGGAAGGAGGAGGGATACACCGTAGTAGAGTTTAAAAGAAAGCACAGGTTTAGAGCGTTAACAATTTTTGGAAGTCACAATTGTTTGAATATGTGGTCAGTGATGCTCGCTCATAACGTATGTGTATAAAAATAATCACAAATGATAATTCTCTCTAATGAAATGAGAATTAATAAATGCAAACAAATAACTCTCCAATGTGTGGATGTCCTCGTGAATGCTGAATGCTGCATTAAAGTCTTTTTCATGCATCGCCATTGTAACATTTCAATCAATGTTGTGGTGTTTTAAGTTTGCTGTTCGTCTTCCTTCTCTTTTTTTCTTTTGTATGGCGGTTGGCAAAACAAGTGTAACTTGTCTGATTCTAAAATTCTATGATTATAGTGCCCCTTAACGGTTTTGACCTGCTAATGTCTCATGCATGTGGTGATAGCGGCGGTAGAAAGCCTATTCTAAATGAATACCCACTGTAGTTGTCCCTTGATGTGGCCAGTATGGTTTTATTATGTTTGTATTCGCATGTTTACTAACAGCTATAAAATATTTGTTTGGAGGAAAAAGTTCTATATTAAATATTATTTATATTGTTAAGCTGATTCTCGCCACCTCCTCACCACCTCCTTTCCATTAATCCCTTTACACTGGTACACTGGCCCGAAACCCGGGAAGGAGGAGGGATGCGCCGTAGTGGAGTTCTCCAAAGGAGCAGCCATGGCCATCCGTTGGAGGACTGAGGAGCCCGGCTGCCTGGAAGCGGAGGAACAGCCACTGACCGCGAGGGGAGGAGGGGCTTCCAATCAACCCCCTGGAGCAGTTACTGCTGCCAGGGGCAGGGGAGACCCCAACCGTCCACCAAAAATGTGGCATTGCGTTCCATCTGCCAGGGGCCGGCGGACTTCCTCCGATTCGCCAGGGGAGGTGCGGCTGTCGTCCATTAGCGGGTGTAGAAGTTGCCGAGGACCAAGCTACGCCGTATCTGAGAATATATTATTTATACTGTCAAGCCGGTTCTCACCTCCTCATTTTCCTTTAATCCCTTTACAGCATCCCACGCAGAGCATTTGTGGAAACCAATCACATGATCTTCTCTGGGGTGGGATTTTAAAAGAAAAACTTAAAGCACACAAATGGGGTTAGTAAGTCAGAATATTAGCTCTGGCAGCTTATCTCTGAGCTATTTCAGCGTAAATGAATAAAGCCTCCAATATTCAGCAGTTAATTCAGCATTGCTCAACTGCTGTGATTATGTTAATGGTGACAACCAAATATGTATATGTGAAATATCAGCATGTGGATTCAGAAATATTTTGGAGCTAATGCATTTACACAACAAATAGATCAGACTGATCATGTAGCAAAAGTGTAATTCATCCTCTTAAATTATAAATTATAATATTACATTTGTACAGAGGGCTATAGTATGTTGTATTCTCAGCATAAAGAGCCTTCTATTGCCGAGAACTCAAGTAATTTAATGTTTCTGAGTGGATGTAGAGAGCCCTGTCCAGTGAAGTACTGCTTATTAATTTGTTTGTGTTTATATACCCTGCCTTACCTAGACCAATCCCCTCTGCACTTACCTGATGTTCATTATGCATGATTACACACACTATCAGTTCTCTACTATACCCCTTTTATTTAAAATCTTTTATTTAACATCTCTCTGATGCCCGATGCACACTCTACACTACATGCGGAAATGTAAGTAGACTCCACTTACATCCAATCTCCTCAGACAAAACTTTTCAGTAGAATGGAGTGCACTTTTTTAGTTCCACCATGACAATACCCTTTGCAAAAAGCCAAGTCCATAAAGAAATTATTTACTGAGTCTAGTGTGGAAAAACTTGAGAGTTCAGTCCTCATGTGTAAGTTCCTTTGAAAACAATTGTCTGCTAAATTAATAAATGTAAATATTTTGTAAATATAAACATCTAGTGGAAAAACTTCAGAGGAAGTTGTTCCAGCAGCAAAGTGAGGACCAACTTCCTATTAAAACATAGCTGTTATGTTCCTCATGTGTAAGTCCCTTTGGAAAAAAGCATCTGCTAAATGACTAAATTAAATGTTATGTAAATGTAAATATCTAATGGAAAACTTTCAGAGAAAGTAGTTACAGCTGAAAAATGATGACGAACTCCATATTAATGCCAATGGTTTTTAAATTAAATTCTAAACAAGCACATGTGGGTATGATGTTCGGGTGTCACATTTAATGGATCAGACAGCGTATGTTTTATAAATGTGTAACAAATGTATAATAATAAATACATAATTTTTTTTTAAACATATTGCTGTTCTCTTAACCCTTCTGTTATGCCCAGGGATTTTTTTTTACACATTTAAGAGTTTAAAACCTTTATCATATATTTATAATTATATTTTATTCCTCAAAATTAGATGTTTTTACTGCAGTCATTTATTGCATTAACTGCATAGTTTATTATTAAGTATTTATCTATTTGATTTTATTTAAATAATATTTTCAAAATGTAGTTATTAAAATTCCTTAGAATCAGCATAAAACTATTAATTCTGAAATCTATTAAATATAATCATTTAAAATGTATGAACTTGGTTTAAATATGGCTAGCTGTGAAAAAACAAGATTTAATTAGTTAAAATGCATGATATTGCTTTACAAACAAATTTGGGTGAAAATGACATCAGAGTTCTCTCTGCCTGTTGCGGTCTTTTCACCATTTCACCCCAGTGCTCCCTGGATCATGACCTTCATGAAGGTAAGTTACATCTATTTACATCTACATACCTATTTGACCTGCCAGTCAGTGTGTGTACATATGTTTTATTCAGTGCAGTTGATATTGTATCACACTAATATACTGACAATCAAATCCAATAAATTATCCAACAGGTGGATAAATGACAGCTGGTGCCAGTGAAATATGAACATATATACTGCCTACAGCAAAAAGATTACTAGTGAATACTAGTGAATACTATTCATATATATTTCAAATATCGATGTTATTGGATGAAAACTCTCCAAAAATGTGTACGAAAATGCATTAAACTGGTGTTTTTCTTGTGGAGATCCGTGGTTTTGTTGTCATGGATTACAATGAGATGAGCTGATCCTGAAGTTCGCATTTTACCATTCTGCTTTGCTTCTGTGAATTACCAAGCATGAAATATTTGCTATCGATTATAATTTATTAAGTCAATATGGATTTATGTGGCAATGACAATGAGAATTCAATTTCGTAATCTTGCTCTGGCACAACACCTCTGAATTGCACGCTACTGCAGGCTCCGCTCTCAATGCGCTGCAACCAAAATCAAACTAGCAGTTGCTTCATTTTACAATTTCATATTACTTATATCTTACCCTATCAGCTATAATAACAGGAGAAACATGTTGCATTCTTTATAAAATGTATTATCATGAGCTCATCATGAATGATATTCTTCGTCAATTGATACAGCATTACACCTAATTGACCATTCATTACAGTACACATCACAACATTAAACAATCTCAAAATAGCAATACAAGGTTTTCATCCAACAGTAACAATATGTAAAAAAAATTATACTGGCTTTGTGATTTCATAAACAAAAGAATGTCACCCAATTATAGAATTGGATGTAAAATGCATTTTGTTTCTAAATAGTACCGTTTGTCTTTTCCAAATATCTAAATCAAGTATTTCTCATCAATATAAATTTGTATTAGACTCTTCTTCTCGTACAGAAGACAAAAAGTTCTCCAGGAGCCAACGATTTCAGAGTTCCAAAACAGATGGCCAGCACTGTTTGAAGTTGGTGAAGTAAGTGTAGTAACACATTTGTTTGAAATGTTGATACAAATTGCATTTGGTGTAATACATCTTGTTTAAAGTAAAGTATATCCTGGCTTTGTTCCTCTTTCAGGTCAACAGTTCATGTGTTTAACAACTTCTCGGACTTCAAAATTAATTGGACAACTGGACAGATACACTGATGACCTGATCAAGGTTTTCCATGCCAGAGGAGGATCTGCAGGAAAGAAAATCAGCACCATAATGGCACCGACAGCTAATGTAAGTGTCAATCAACAAGCTGCTTGAATTCTTAGGATTTGTATGTTTCTTCTCCACCTCCTCATTTCTTCTCCTCTCCTCCCTTTTCTAAAAGTTAAACAGATTTGCAGGCCGACAGAGATTTCATGTCGCAAATATGGGTTTGTGAATTCATGTTACCAAACATTTGCCACCTTCTGATTCCTCCAGGAGTCCAGCAGCCCTGGCTGTTCTAGTCTTAATATATTCATATATTAAACTTAAAATTCAGAATTACTTAAACTGTAAATCAATGCATTGTCTAAAATATTTTTCTTTTGTATCTTGTTGGTATGCTTGTTTCTGAATGAAGACATAAACATCAAGCGAGTCCTGAGGAGCCTAAGTGTCTACCTCAATAAAGACATGGAGACACTCCTCAAAGAATATGTGGTAAGTGTACGTCAGCCTACTCTCCTTTGTGCCAGATGTAATAACATTCCCTCCAGGCGTTCCTGAGATTGTATTCATGAGAGTGGGACATGTAAGGTCACAGTGACCTTGACCTTTGACCAACAAAATCAGTTCATCCATGAGTCCAAGTGGACGTTTGTGCCACAAAATAAATTCCCTCAAGGTAAATAATGGAAGTGCTGTCAATTGTAGGAATTAAACACTCTAGGGCCTGAGGAGCCTGGGACAGAGAGGGCAATTATTCCACAAACCTGAAGGTGAGGAGGCCAGAGACACTTCACATAGTTCACAGTAAAGCAGTTGGTATTACCCAATTATCATTCCAGTTTTGGATATTGTTTAGTTATTATGACACCAGAAGGAGGACTCCTCTGACAATAAAACAGTGATGTGGAGCATACATCTGTAAGCTTTACAACCCTGCATAATTTGTTATGATCATTTAAGAAGTAACAAGGTTGTAAATTTTTTTTTTTGTAGAAACCTCTCTTTGTCAAAGCATACTAGACCATTGAAAAAGAAGTGTAGGCCTATATGTCAAATAAGGCTGTCAGTTTTCTCAACATGAAAAGTTAAAATCCTTTTTTTTTTTTACTAGAATGGATATGGAGGACTGTCTGCATATTAACTGAAGTGCCTGAAAAACATCACACAGAAACAAGCCTTCCTGTCTAACACCAAGTTATTGCATATATAGGTAGACATGGAGCATGGGATGACTTTCACAAATCCAGTGCACTTATTGGTTTGTGCAAGTCAGGGTAAATGGTTTAATCCTCAAAAGTCATCAACAATGTAGTTAACAAGGTCAATGCCATCAACCTCTTCATCCTCCTTCAACACATCCCTTAGTGACCTTAGTGTCTTAAAAATTGCTGTCCATGAATAGATAAAATGGGGAGTAATTATTGCTTTCCTCTGTCAAAAGGCAGCGGAGGATCTGAAGCAGTCAGCATGGCCGAAGCCATCTCAGCGAGGTCTTATGAGGTAAAGTGGATGAACTACTGGCTACACTCACTCACTTACATGACAATTTACCTGACTTTATTGATTTATAAATCATTTTATAATATCTAATAATTTTATATTTTATATGATTGATCGATTTGCACCTATTGGAAAGAATATGTATAGTATTTACAAGTTCATGTATTTACAGTCATGGGAACCTACAATGTTCTCTTCCACATTAGTTAAAAAAAAAATACTTTAAATGTATACTAAAAAGACTGTCTTTCTTTTAGTAATTTTTGTTGTGGCAGGTCAAAGGCTGCTGTGACAGAAGTGGTGCCTCCTCGCAAGTCCTTGTGTCTCCAGGTGGAGACCCTCCTGCTTCCCCCTGAACTCCAAGGAGTATTGACCTATGAACATGTAAGTAAATGACTGCAATGGCTGGCTTAATTTTTGTATGCACCAATTTAATAAAATCACACTAAACTTAAAGGTATTGGCTGCCGGAGCTCTGCTCTGATGTAGGAGTCAGCCTTCTACTTTCAGTTGTCAATCTTCTACTTTCAGTTGCAGAAGTGGTAACTTTTCATCCATTTTATTTTTCAGGCTTTTTGGAGGTGGTCCAAGGGTACAGATCAAGGTCACTATGACCCTTATGTCCATCTCATTCTCGTGAATGCGATGTCTCTGGAACGCCTCAAGAATGAGATGATTCGATTTTGGTGGTCAAAGTTCAAGGTCACTGTGACACAGCTCATCATTCTGTTTGTCCTCCAGGACATCAAATCCAGAGAGGCTGAGTTGGAGCAGACAACGATGGGCATCTACGCCGTTTGGGTGGAGGGTGCCGGTCCAGGAGACAGACATTTTGCAGATGTTGGCATAGTACTTGAAAGCGTGAAAGTTCTGCAAAACCTACCAAGTGTCACCCTTGGATGCGTGATGTCTTTTGGACTTATCTTCACACTTAACTTAAGCTACCCCAAGGACCTCAAGTCCACATTTGTCTTTTGGACTGATCTACACGCTTAACTTAAGCTATCCCAAGGACCTCAAGTCCACATTTGACGTTTTCCAGAAAGTCCTGATGGCCTTGACAGGACTTGTTTTTCAAGATTCTGTGATTAACAATAAATTGTTAAATGCAACAAAAAGGTCTGATTTATTTTGATGTATTTATTTTTCTATGTATTTTAGTTATGGTTGTAGGTGTGGGGTGAATGAAAAATGATAAAAAAAGAGAAATATTCTCTTATAAATTTAATATGTATTGGGTATTAATAAGTACATAAATGTGATGTATTTAGAGTAAAATGGGTTTATTCCATAAACCTGGCTATTATATATTTCAAACTAATAGGTTTTATTAATATTGAATACATAAACTTGTTTATTATGCATTTCAAACTAATAGGTTTTATTAATATTGAATACAGAAACCTGGTTATTATGCATTTCAAACTAATAGGCTTTATTAATATTGAATGCATAAACCTGATTATGCATTTCAAACAAATAGGCTTCATTACACTGACAAATAAACATTACATTCATTTTATTAGTTTGTGTATATTAAAACAATGTAATGCAAATTAATGGAAATTTTATATTCAATTAAATTACATAAATCTTGCAAATTAGGCTTAAGTATTTCTGTGAGTGTGTATTCCTACTGTAAAGGAAAAGTACCATCGTTGAAAGTGGTGCTGTTTCCAGATGAAATGCTTTTTATGGGGTTAGAGTTTAGTTTGAAAAACAAGCCTTTGTAGAGTAAATGTTCATGTATATTATGAAAAGAAAAAAAAGGGTATTTTATGACCTGAACAAAACATTGGACATGGAGTTAAAAAAAAAAAATATTTCTTAAAATGTAACATGATGTCTAAAATTGGGATAAACACATTTTATGAGGGCATTCAGAGACAAACACAAACAAAAGCAACAGCACCCTAGCAGAATCAAAATACCTTAAAAGACCCACTGAGCTCTCGCCATTTAGAAATAATGATCTCATCACGCTAGGCTGAACATAACCTCAGGCACGCCTGAGAGTAAAAATGATTAATCTCAGAATTTAAGAGAAAACACGAATGAAAATCATAAATGATTAAATTATCCTTTGAGCCTTTGCTTGTATCTTTTCATTTTATCTTAAATAATGTATCAAAGTATTCATAAATTAAGCTGTTTTAGATTAAAAAAAGAAAAGAATAACACATTTTATAGTTGAATGGCTCAAACAAAACCAAAAAGCAGTTAATTTTGTTTAATCTGTAATTACTCTTCATCAAGATGAAACTGAAATTAATATTCAAAATGCCATTATTTTTAATAATATAATATTAAAGGAATAATTCTCCAAAATAAATACAATTTAAAAGAACCTTTATCAATCAGCTCTTTTTTTAATCAACTCTTTTACACACAACCACGAGATGTCTTAGTATTAGAATTGTGCAAACACAAGGGTCATTAGCTCTGTGACTTTTATTGCTATAACCTCTGTCATTAGGGTCATTTTGCAGAGGTGGTCATGTCATGGGGGTATTCCCTAATATATAACATGGACGTGTAGAGGAATTTGTGGTCTTCTGATCTCGTTTTATTTTATTCATTTTATTGGTCAGATGTGGTTCATCTCATTTATCTGGGCCATGCCAGATGTTAGTGGGCCATTTTTCAGCTCTTAGTTTTATGGCTCCAAGGAATTTCCAGTACTCTAGGTCATCTTGGTGAAATTCTGTTTTAATTATTCTTAATTTCCTTCAGCCGGGCTACTCCGATCCTACATACCCCCCCTTCAAGCAGCAATGGTCAAAATGTGGGCACTGACGATCGCTAGAACATAGGCAGAAGAAGCAGAAAAACAAAAACAAACAAGACAACACCTCCATCAAAGCTAAAGCACTGTTGCAGAATAATTGTTTATTCAGTAGGTGTTCAAATTAATCTTGAGATGTTTTTGTGCTATTTGGACTCTTCAACGATTGATTGTGTTTTAGAATCATCTGTATCTTTAGTGGTTCAGAAGCCGGTTCTTTCAATTTGATTATTGTGTATTGTCATGAATACGAGTGATAGTTTGTGAAATAGTCAGTTACATGAATTAATTCTGCCTTGTATCTGTCATGATTCAGAACCAAGGGTGAAGGAGTACGCATTTAAAACCAGAAGGATAGAGCTTCGTTTGACACTCTTCACTTGGGAAGTACCGAAAGCCAGAAACATGACTGTAACGCGGGGTTAGGATGGGCAAGGAGGAGGCGAGAACCGGCTTGTCAATATAAATAATATTTTAATGAAAAACTTAAAACAAAAGCATAAACAAACACATAGGACAACGGACATGTCCGTGATTAAGCTCTCTCTCTCGAACCGTCGTCACCGGCCGCCTTTATCCCTCACGCGCCCCATCAGGCCGATTGGGGACCGGGCGTGCAACATTCCAGCCCAGCCCCGCCCCCCTCCACTCCACACTCCTCCCGGCGTTACCTCAGGCCGGGGGCCACCGGCATGACGTACATCCCCGCTCCCTCTTTCCCTGGGGAGGGGTGTGCTTTACGACCTGTCTGCCGGCTGGTTATCCCCGCCTTCCTCGACCTGGGAGGAGACAGGAGGGGAAAATAACAACAAAAAATAGGCGAGGGAAAATGCCAACACGGCGCGAAAGAGCGAGAGAGGAGAGAGAGAAAAGGCTCACTCACCGGTTCTCTGATGAACCATCGCGTGGTCCTCGAGTGCTCCTTCACACTCTCCGGCGGACGACAGCCGCTCCTCTCCGGGCGAACCGGAGTCAACCTCCGACCCCCAGCGGACCGAACGCCCCTCCGCTTTCCTGGCGATGAGTGGAGGCAATCCTCGGCCCCTGGCAGCGGCCCTACCGCTCCGGGCAGTCGGGGAGTTTCTTCCCTCGCGGACGGCGGTCTTCCCTCGACCCCTCCGCGTCTCTGGGGACGGCAGGGCACTCCTCCACCCCCGGCAGCGGCTCCTTCGCTCCAGGCAGTCAGGGAATCCAGTCCCCACTCGCCCCGTGGACGGCGGCCGTTTCCCGCATCCGGGCGGTCGGGCTACTCCGTCACCCGGCAGAAGGCAGCGGCGCTCCCCGGGGTGGACGGCAGCGATGGGCATCCCTCCTCCCTCCCGGGTTTCAGCACCAATGTAACGCGGGGTTAGGATGGGCAAGGAGGAGGCGAGAACCGGCTTGTCAATATAAATAATATTTTAATGAAGAACTTAAAACAAAAGCATAAACAAACACACAGGACAACGAACATGTCCGTGATTAAGCTCTCTCTCTCTCGAACCGTTGTCACCGGCCGCCTTTATCCTTCGCGCACCCCATCAGGCCGATTGGGGACCGGGCGTGCAACATTCCAGCCCGGCCCTGCCCCCCTCCACTCCACAATGACGGATTCCCTTCTTTGGAAATTGATCCATCTGGTTCAATTGTGAAGTGCAATGTGGTAAGTTCCTTCAATTTAGTTGGGACTGGTTGTTGTCTGTACTATCATGGCATATCATGGATAAATGTCTTGTTCGCATGAGGCTTTCTGAATGCTCTATGAATTCATGTTTGCTTGTGAATGAAAAGCATAAGGAGTCAGTCCTGATATAGTTCCATTGAATTTCTTGCTTGCTAATTGGATTAGCTTTAGCATTCTGCCCATTGAAAAGGAAACTGAGTGTTTCTTATCATAATGTGCAAGTTAACATAACCAGTGTTGAGTAGTTAGTGTGACCTTGTATGGACTTAGTGTAGGGTAGCTAGGGTTTTCAAGTACTTTAAAGTAATGTTGGGTGCTTTATCTAGGAAGAAAACAGCTGGATATATACATATGGTGCTTCGGTGTGTTAAAGGTGTGTAGTAAGAACAGTTTTGAACTATGTGTGGCAGGGTGAGAAAGAGACAGACACAGTGGGTGTGGCATCAAGCCTCAGAGAGGCATTAGTTGGAAACAATAATAAACGTAAAAATGCCCAAAAGGGGTAATAAAGTGTCCAAGGGAGAATAGTGTTCATAGTAAAGGGGGTATCTGGTATCCTCGCGGTGATCGTGGTTCCGTGAAAGGGCGGGGTAGTGTCCATGGGATAGTCCAGGCATGGGCTGGGTCACTCGGCTGCTCACTCTACCCTCAAAGGTCCACAGCGCAAGGGGCAGCGACATCACTGGTGCCCTGTCTTCCCAGGCTCGTGGCAAGCGTGAGGGGAAGGCGGCGCGGCATCTAGGCCATCGGCGGCGATTTAAGCGGCAATGTTAGCGGTTCACCCCGGCGACTCATCAACGCGTCAGGGGGTCCAAGGAACAGGTCTGGCGGCACACCCTCTCGTCCATCTCCGAACACTCTCAGCTCTGGTCCTGGGTGTACGAGCATGCCAGTGTGTGCACACATGGAGATTTGAAGCCGACTTCCCGAGAAGAGGTGCGCTCTGCATTTTAAAGATAGCAGTGATGAAGCATTATTTCCATCAGGTGTGCTTCAATCACCGCTGACTAAAAAAAGACTTATTAATTATGCACCTCTTTTCGCTCTCCCGCCCGACTCCCGTCGTGAGCCTGGCTGAAGGGCGGCCCTAAGAGGCGACAATGACAAGCCAGTGGGGTGGATCATTCTGCCACATAAGTCAGAATTTTTAAAGGGTATATGTGAGACCGTTTCAGACAGTTTCGAGCTCCCACCTTTTCTGGTCTTGGAGCTCTTCTCTGTTGACTTGGTTTCGTTGGTTGACTTTCGGTGGACCCATTTGAAGATTGGTGCTTTGTGTCTTGGCTAATCTGGATCCTCTATGTGATGGTGAGTGTGGATGAATCACAGTTCATAGAACACAGTTCTTGATGTCTGTATATGACTCATCATGAGCTGCTGTATGACTGAGTTTCTGTCATGTTTGAATTAGGATGTGGTTGAGGCTAATGGCTGAGTTTTCTGTCCATAAGCCAGTGCCGTGTTGGTCACTGTTGTTCCTGGCACCTGTATTCATACGAGTATGAAATGTCTTTATGGTCAGCCTTGGGTGGATTCTGCTTGAAGTATGATGTGAGTTGCTTCAGCAATTCTGGTGAGTTTTCTGCAGGTGGCTCATCTGGTTTGTGTGCAGGTTTAATTCTGTGTTTGTCTGCAAGCTCAGTTCGGTGTCTGTCTGCACATTGTTGCGATGGCTTTTGTCGTTGGTTGCCTTTAAACATCCATCTGGGTTCCCATGTTGTCCTTTCTTTTTGATTGCTTGAGGGATGTTGTTTGTTACGCAGTTTCTTCCAGTGGTTGGACATGCATATGGGTCTGGCACTAATGTTGGGTTCACGCTCTTGATCGCTATGTGTTTTACTTCGCTCGGTGCTGATGATCCTGGCTTTGTCGTGATGCCACATATCTTCTGATGCCAGCCCTTGGTTATGAGAGGGAAGGCTTGAGGCTGACGATGCCTAGTGGGCCTTTCTTGAGGCAATTGAGGCAATAAGTCTTAGGTGCTAAGTTAAGCAGTTGTTGAGCTGTCATCGCGCGAGGACAGGCTGTGACTCCTAGATGATTGCTCACCGTGGAATGCAGGTTTTGAAGGAAAATGGTTTTGAAGTTGAATTCTTCCATCTCAGGTTTGTTCCAGGACTAGAAGTAGTCTTGCCATAGTCGATTGTAGTAGGCTTGTATGTTCTCTTACGTCGGTAAAACAGTTCTTGCTCAGACTCTGGGTCTGAAAATTAGTTAATCAGGGCCTCTCTCAGAAGTTGGTAATCTGACTTTGTGGTGGTTTGACTATTGGTCAACAAAACTTTGTACCTTATGGCTGGATGTTATCCATAGTAGGCAAAAAGTGTCTCAGTTAGTAATCTGAGGCCTCAAATTCAGGTGGAAGTCTATGTCACACAGGTAAGCATGGATCTTGTGACCCTCAGCAGGATTTGGTGTGAACTTGTCAATGTTCCTGCTTGTCAAGGTCTTTAAAATCCATTTCAGGTGCTGCTTTAGGGTTCGTTGGGATGTTTACCCTTTCACTGATGTTGGAGAGGGGTTCTTGGAAGAGGGCCGCTGAGGTTTTGTTGCTTTTGTTTGTGTCATTTCTTTCATCATATGGAAGCTTTTGGTTGGAGGATGCTGCTTTGTTGACCAGGGGTGCTGCATAGGACCCCTGTTTATTTTAAGCTCTCGCCTTAACTCATAAGAGTATCAGTTCATCTCTGACCGTGTCAAGTTAATCTTTGGTGAGGTCAAGTTGTTGGGTCAGGGTTTTGACTTCAGATCTGGATAATTCCAGAGGGCCTTCCTTCGAGAGTACATGTCTTTCAAATCAAACCTGGACTTTTCCAGTTGCACTTTTCTGTGCTGGAGTTTCTTTCCAGGTCCTCTTGGGCAGCTATAGCCTGCTGCTCTCTATGCTTGGCAGCTATCAGGGCTTCCTGGGGCCATTTGATTTCACTCATTGACACTTGTTCTAGTTGTTTGGACACCTTGCATCATTCTTGTGCGTCAGCTTCTAGCTGGTCTATGCATCACATGGCATGCGTTAGCACCTTTTGGGTCTTTGTTGACTGCAGCTTTAGGTCGTTTACTTCTGATGTCAGATGGGTTTCGTTCTTGTTGCTCAGTTTCATCTGGCCTATGAGGTTTGGGGCCCAAGTAGTTGGTGATTTTTTTCAGCATGACACCCAGTATCGCCGTGAAGTCTTTCCAATGGGCCATGGGGTCAGTCTTTGGTGAAATGTTGGCACACTTGTATTGGAAGACTAGGGAGAGAGCTGACACAAATCTGCACAGAGTTAAGGGCCTTGGTGTAGTGGTAGCTAGGTGTCGGCTAAAAAAAGTGAAATAAAATAAAACAGCCAGTAAGTAATTAAAAATAAGATGGAAACTGATGGGTTGGAGGTAATAATAAGAATGAGAGGCAGCAGTAAGAGCTCTGTAAACTTACACTACTTCAGACTTATTATCTTGTAGTTCAGCTTTGGTAAGAAATTGATAAAAGTGATGAAAATAAAGGAAAGGTGCTTTGTGTCTTTTCTCAGCACCCGAGCCTCTGGACACGCTTTTACCTCCCGACGTGCTATTACCTGCTCCCCCCCAATGTGAAGCCCCACCTTGTACGTCAAAAATGATCATCCCTCTAGTGCCCTTTGTTTGGAGTCTGAACGCATGGCTTTCGCTGTCCAATCCGTCGCATTGGTTGGCCAGGACTGATGGTTGGCTACGTGGGCACTGGCCAATGGCACCTTCCTAGCAGACATCTGCAGAGCAGCGGGCTGGGCAACACACAACACCTTTGCGAGATTCTACAATCTAAGGGTTGAGTGGGTCTCGTCCCATCTTTTGTCAGGTCCGACCCGGTAGAACTCGGTAATATGTAACAGCTGATCGGGTGTTCCGCTTGCACATAGTGCCCTTCACCAAGTTGATCCAGTGCGCTTTTTTCTCCTAGGTTAGCCACTAAGCTCTCTCTTCCTGGATGTTTTTCCTCCCTAGCCTTCTGGCCTGCTAATTCAGCAGACGAATTCACGACCAGACCCAGTATGAGCTGCAAGTACTCTGTACTGTGGTAGGGCTCCACAGGCTTAAATCCCTCTTCAGGCAACACCCTGTGATGTATTTTCCACAGTAAGGTCCCCCTGTCGGCAGACCCGCATCTCCCTTGGGCAGTCCCTCTGTGTTTTTAGAGCTCCTCCCTCATCAGGTAGGACCTGCCACCGTGCCACTCCCACGTGCGGCTTAACAACCCATGTGGTGTATTGACCACGTATCACCTCCCCCTAGTCTGGGCAGGATGTGATCTCTGCAGGGTCTTTTCTCCCTGAAAGAATAGGATTGGGAAAAATCACCTTCCCCAATGCATTTAGATAGCCCAAGCTGCTTTATGCTCTATGTGAGAAACATAGAGGGAGAAAAGGCCGCTGCTGGCTGGCTTGCTCCCATGATGGTCATGTAGTGCCTGTTCCCCCCATTGGGGTGCTGGGAACCTAAGGTCTGTATATTTCACCTTTTTCTGGGGGTGTAGGCGAGGGTTACTTGCAGCTGATACAGTTGCTTCTAGCATGCAATAGCCTGCTTGCCCCATGTCAGCAGTTCACATAACACGGTCAAGTGCATGGCGCTTTGAAATGGGACCCTTTGTGTCACTACTAGGGAACGAGACATTGTGTCCCCTCTGCCACAACACTAGACCTACCACTGTGATTGGCCGTACCTTATTCTTGGCTCTTCAGTGCAAAAAAATGACTGACAGACGCACGCCCACTTCCCTTTATATCAATCAAATCAAATCAATCAAATCACTTTATTGTCACACTACTGTGTACACGAGTGCAACAGCAGGTAAAATTCTTGTGTGCAGTTCCGAGCAACATTGCAGTAATGACAGTGACAAGACATAAACCACTTTACAATAACAACATATTTACACAAAACAATTTACATAACAAATGTACACAATACACACAATGTAGAATACACATACACTAGATAAGGGTATAAATTATATATATATATATATATATATACACACACACACTAACTGAATTGGGAGAATATATTGACAGAGTGATGATTAATAAAGTGCAGTGCTGATTGTAGATCGTGAGAGATCATGTGTTCAAAAGTCTGATTGCTTGGGGGAAGAAGCTGTCATGTAGTCGGGTGGTGCGGGACCTGATGCTGCGATACCGCCTGCCTGATGGAAGCAGTGAGAGCAGCCCATGACTCGGGTGGCTGGAGTCTCTGATAATCCTCCGAGCTTTATTCACACACCGTCTGTTATATATATCCTGGAGGGAGGGAAGCTCACCACCGATGATGTTTCTGGCCGTTCGCACCACCCTTTGCAGGTCTTTGCGGTTGTGGGCGGTGCTATTGCCGTACCAGGCGGTGATGCAGCCAGTCAGGATGCTCTCTACGGTGCTGTTGTAGAACCGTGTGAGGATGTGGTGGTTCATTCCAAACTTCCTCAGCCGTCTCAGGAAGAAGAGGCACTGGTGAGCCTTCTTCGCAACGGCCTCAGTGTGGACGGACCATGTGAGTTCCTCAGTAATGTGGACACAGAGGAACTTGAAGCTGCCGACTCTCTCCACCGGTGCTCCATTAATGGTGATGGGGCTGTGTACTCTGTCTTTCTTCCTGAAGTCCACCACAAGCTCCTTGGTTTTACTGACGTTGAGGGAGAGGTTGTGCTCCTGACACCAGCGTGTCAGAGTGTGCACCTCCTCTCTGTAGGCTGTTTCATCATTGTCAGTGATCAGACCTACCACCGTCGTGTCGTCAGCAAACTTAATGATGGCATTGGAGCTATGCGTCGCCACACAGTCATGTGTGTACAGGGAATACAGGAGTGGGCTGAGAACACAGCCCTGTGGTGCACCAGTGTTGAGGGTCAGTGATGAGGAGATGTTGCTGCCCATTCTAACCACCTGACGTCTGCCTGACAGGAAATCCAGGATCCAGCTGCACAGCGAGCTGTTTAAGCCCAGAGCCCGGAGTTTCACATCAAGCTTGGAGGGCACTATGGTGTTGAATGCTGAGCTGTAATATATATGTAATATTATACACGTATGTCCGGGGGTGGGACATGCAAATTCTGCCTGCCAATTTCTCATTGGCCTTTTCTCAAGTTCAATGGTAAGCGAGGCTCTCAAGAAAGACCCCTTGTGTCACTACATTCGAAACAATGTCTCATTCCCTTCATCAGGGAATGTCTTGGATTACTTAACTGTAACACCTGTTCTTTGAAAAAGCGGAACAAGATGCTGCGCTGATTTAGCGCTTTGGGAATGTCTTTAGGAGTGGCCAAGCTGTGAATATGTGTGCAACACGTCAATTAAATTGACCAGAATTTATAGCCTTTGCCGTTGACATCATCAGGATGCGCCGGTACAGGGGCTATAAATAGATGCACCACAGGTGCATCGTCAGGTATTTTGTCTGAATAGCAGTCCTGGGGCATCCTCAGTGCGGCAATGAAGCACAGCATTCTGCTTTTTTAGGGAACAGGGGTTACAGTTAAGTAACCCGAGACGTTCCCTATCAAAAGCTACACTTTGATGCTGCGCTGATTTAGCACTTTGGGAACGAGAATACCCATGCCGCGGATATCTGGACCCCTTACATTTATGCAGTTATGTGTGCTCAAAAGAGCGCAAGAGGTCTCAGACATGAGCTTGTGATGTTGACTCAAGGACATAAGAACCTGGACTGGCATGAACATCGAACTATAATATCTTATGAAGATGTGCGGAGAGGTCCAGCCTGCCGCATTACAAACATGCTGCAGAGGGACACCTCTAGCCAAGGCTTTAGAGGAGGCGACCCCTCTGCTAGAGTGAGCCCTGATCCCTACTGGCAAAGCTTGACTGCGCGCCTCATAGGCCAGTGCAATAGCATCCCTCACCCAATGCGACATTGTCTGCTTGGTGGCGCCGCCCCCTTGTTACAGCCCCCATGACAAACGAATGTTTGCCCTGACTTAAAACAGTCAGTTGAAAACAGTCTGTGAAGCCTTTCCTGATCCGGCGTTGTAAACGGCAGGGAACAGAAGGCTTCAAGAGTGACCGGATGTACGGCCAAGAAAGGAACCTTAGGCAGGTTGTCAGGATGAGGGTGCAATATTGCTTCAGCCATTCCTGGGGCAAAATCTAAGCAGGATGGCAAGACAGACAGAGCCTGCAAATCCCCAATTCATTTTAGAGAAGTAACCGCAATAAGAAAAAACATCTTGAGAGTCAGAATTTTATCAGACGCTAACTCTAGAGGTTCAAAGGGGGTCTAAACCAGACCCTCAAGGACTATTGCCAAGTCCCATGAAGGGATCCTGGTCCTAGTAGGAGATCTTAATCGCATGGCTACACAAACAAAGCAAGCGAGCAGAGGATGTTTCCCCAATGGCATCCCGTCAATCAAGGTGTGGCAGCCAACAGGCAAGCCATCTCGATTTGAGCGGGAGACAATTGTACCCGCATTATGATTGAATTCCATGCGATCCCCAGATAGGTAGTTTTCTGAGTGGGAGAGAGGACACTTTTATTGACATTGAGCTGCAAGAGAGAAACCAGATGAGCTAAGACAATATCCCTGTGCTGATGTCAGCCAGTCGTCTATATAATTCAGAATGCGGATGCCCCGGAGTTGCAAAGGAGCCAGTGCTGCATCCATGCACTTCGTGAATGTGTGGGGTAATAAGGCTAGGCCAAATGGAAGAACCCGATATTGGAAAGCTTCGCCCCCATAAGCGAACCTCAGGAACGTCCTGTGTTGTGGCAGAATTTCTATATGAAAATATGCGTCCATGAGATCGATTGTGACCAACCAATGATGTTGGATTTGAGACACGACCGTCTTAGTGCAGAGGACAGACTCAATGACTGCTGAGTAGAACTGAAACAGTTTCAGTTCTACTCAGCAGTCATTGAGTCTGTCCTCTACACTTCAATAACTGTCTGGTTTGGTGCAGCTAGGAAATCAGACATCAGAAGACTACAGAGGACAGTTCAGACTGCTGAGCGGATTATTGGTTGCCCCCTGCTCCCCCTTCAAGAACTATACACTTCCAGATTGAAGAAAAAGGCTGGTAAAATCACTCTGGACCCCACTCACCCTGCCCACTACCTTTTTGAACGCTTCAGAGCTCTGAGCAGTTTTTTCCCTCAGGCTATCCATCTCATGAACAATTAAATTGCCCCATTGAGCAATAATTATGTGCAATACACAGTTTAAATCTATTTATATTATCCAACATATCCACTTCTGCCATTACTTACATTGCTTTGTACATAATATACTGTATTTTTGCTCTTTATATAACAGATTGTAATAGATTTGCACTACGTGTGTGTGTATGTGGGTATGTATGATGGTGAGTGTATGTACATATATGTATAATTATTTATTTTTAGTTTTTGTTTTTAATTACCTATGTCCTGCTGCTGTTTTTGGTATTGTTTGTATTGTTGTACACTGGAAGCTTCTGTCACCAAGACAAATTCCTTGTATGTGTAAGCATACTTATCAATAAAGCTGATTCTGATTCTCTTCAACGCCTGACTGAGCGACTCAAGCCTCGAAGGTCTAAAATCAGACGCAACCCCCCATCCTTCTTGAGAACCAGGAAGTATCTTTTTTTTAACCGGACTCTCTCTCGAAGGGGAACATGTTCTATGGCCCCTTTGACCAAGAGATTTTGCAGTTCTTTCCACAGTAGACATACTTGTTCCAGTTTCATGGTAGTGGGAACCATGCCGTTGAAACGTGGAGGACAGCGAATGAAATGAGGTCAGTAGCCTTTTCCTACTGTTCTCAGGACCCACATAGAAACACCCGGCAGTAGCTTCCACGCTGTCAGATTCTCTGAGATGGGTATCAATTGTGACACTTCCTGTTGAGGGGATGTCGAGTGTTCCGCATCCTGGACCACGGCAGGAAGCAACGGAATACCCAACGATTGGAAACTGCTAACTCCCGAAACACCAGAGGCGGCAGGAATGGAGAGGTTTTGTGGGGGTATTGGGAAGGTGCAGGTGAATGTCTCACATGACCTGAGTGCAAGGAAGGAATTGCCCAAAGGCATCCACATGACTTTTTGTCTCCTGGAACCTGGTGATGACCATGTTCACAGAGTCACCAAACAAGCCAGAAGGTGAAATCGGGGCATCAAGAAGTAAGACTTTGTCCTTGTCGCTTCTACCCGCAGCATCGTGGAATACCCCCCTGCCTTAGCACCTACGATAGTCAAATATGCCGACGTCGAAGGCACGAAGTCACAGGAGCTATAAGGTGTCCTCCATGAACGAGAAAGCTCGCCCGAGTAACCACCTCGAGCAATTCCTCAGCCACTTTATTATCATGCGAGGAATGCTCAGAGGTGGGTAGCTCAAAGTCCGCAGACTCGAGAGAGTCGGTGTCCCCCTCATGAACCGAAGAGTCGCCAGAGCGTGCTTCAAGATCACGAGAAGGACCAGCTGGATCTGGGGAGATAGCGAGCGATAGGGAAGAACCTGTCTCTCATTCCACAGCCAGATCCATACGAGAGCCCCACGATGGAAGAGTGGGCGCTGACTCTCGGAAGTAAGCGATATGAGTGCGAAGCATTTTGACTGAAAGCAGATTGCAATGCTCGCACCCGCCTCGCCCCAATGCAAGAGCAGCATGCTCTTCCCCCAAACACACAAATTGGTGTGTGTCCATTTCAGCCATAGAGCGTAAACATGGGAACACACACCGCTTGCTTTGTCATTTTTTTTTTTTTTTAAAGAGAAACATTTCTGTGCACTGCCTAACAAATTCTAACTCCTAACAGAGGAAAATAGAACGTTTTTGACAGGGTTGAGAAGAACAACACACACAGAATGGTCTGAAGACAAAAGACCTGACGATGCACCTGTGGCGCATCTATTTATAACCCCTGTACTAGTCAATTTCATTAACGTGTTGCACACATATTCACAGCTGGTCACTTCTAAAAATGTTCCCAAAGCGCTAAATCAGCGCAGCATCAAAGTGTAGCTTTTGTTTGGGAACGGAGGTTACAACAGTAACCATGACGTTTTAGATCAGCATGAGAACATGGTTGGATTTTTGTGTTGATATTTTGAATGATGTAAGGACATTTCAAATTCACCAGTTTACAAAGATATTGTGCAAAAGAGCAGCAAACAGCAAAAACATAAAAAATGAAAATTCTGTGATCATTTACTCACCCTAATATCATTTCAAACTCGTATGGCTTTAAGCAGAACACAAAAGCAGGAATTTTAAATGAATGAGCCATTTGCTGATTTCAGCACAATGACCGTAAATAGTGATTCACTTTAAAGCTAAATAAAAGGACACAAAAGTGTCATAACATTAGTCCATGCAACTTATGGATCACATTTCAAGTCTTTTGAAGGCATTCAATAACTTACACTCTTACGTTGCTTTCGGAGTGAGTCATTGTGAACTCTCATGTGCTCAAAAACGTACAAATGCTTTCAAAATTTAAAAACGTGAAATTCAGCAAGAAATTTACACCATTTGTTGGGTAGTTATGCTGTGTTGGTAGAATTCTTGTATAATTTTATGAGACTTTTTTGGCACCCAATGTTACCCAGCCACTTATTTTAATGCACATCCCCAATGTGATGTATTTTTTGGCAACTTTTACTGCTGTTCAAATGGTACTGCAAGTTGCAACCATTGCAATTCTTGACAACATTACCCATATCCCAACCTCTCCATTTACACTAATAAATACCCTAATCTTACAACATTAATTACAGAATGTGTGGATTTGTTATTCAAATTAATCACAATTAATTGCATATATTAATATTTGCAGAGAAAATCCCCCAGCTAAATATAATTAAATAATGATAACATACTTATTAAATATAATATCTAATAAAAAATATAATTCAGACAATTAAAATATCTAAAGTTTTTGTTGCAGGTGAGTAAGGCATTGATAAGACAATACCATAGACTGTAAAAAAGAATGGACGTAGTGTCCGTGACGTCACCCGTAGAGCGTTTTTGAAGCCTAAAGTGGGCGGGGCCGACCGTTGCCATCTTGGTAACGCGTCACTCCCGGAAAAACGAAAATGGGCAAAGAGGCGACGTGGGTGGAGCCGAGGAGCCTGCTGCTGAAACCACGCCCGCCTAGCTCGACGCGTTCAAGTTGTCTTTGGATGGAAGATATTGGCGGTTTATTTTGAAACGATTCAAACCAAGCTTACTATTGAGGTAAATTAACCTGAACCTACACAACAAAACTTGAAATAACTATTTATATGTTATTGATATTAAACTACACAAAGTTTAAAACGCTGCAGCACTTTTAATACATGTGGTAACGTTTATTTGCAAAACTAGATGACTTGCAGAAAACGTTAATAGTTGTCATGAATAAGAATTAACGTTATAACTTTACTTAAAAACTTGCATCTCAAAGAAACAATTTGAAGCAAAATCAATTAACCTGCATTTATGAGTGTGTATTGGATGTCAACTGAGTATAACGTTATTAAGATAGGGTTAGATTCGTATTAGGTAACATTAAAAATGTTATTACCCATTTACATTAGTTTGCGTATTTTTTACAAGCTGTGTATTGTTTTTTTAGTGATCGATTTTGAGGTGATGGCCACCCGTTATATTGACAACGTTTCAGAAGACGTTTTATACAGCCTACAGCTAATCACAGTCTGTTGGATTCTGGAGTGTAATAACGTTTTAAATACAATTATAAATAATAAATAAATTATTAGAAATAAAATGAATAAATTAATAAAACGAAATTATAATAGAATTTCACTCACCGGAAAAAATGGAGTCCAAGCTTCTTGGACGGTCTGTTAATACAATTAACCCCACAGCAAGACATTATAATTGTGAAATAATCTCGAAAAATCACAAACACGGCAGAGATGCCAAGTTTAGTGGCTAAAATTGATTTATTTTCACAGTCAGACAATTAGCTGAGGTAACGTGAGCAGCAGGAATCCACCTGTCACTCAAAAGTGGCCACGCCCTTTAATTATGCGGAAATTAAAGGCTTAATATAATTTAAACGGATTTGTTATAAAAAAATTTCACCCCCCTCACAGATGTCATGAAGGGCAAAATAAGCTGTATAGATCCAAGCCACTTTTTGCTCCAGGCTGTAAACATGTTTTTTTCTGCTGTAAAGTTAAGCATTTTAACATGCGGGAGATACAGATTTGACTCACTTTTGCAGCCAGCCTCAAGCGGCCAGTCGATGAATTGCAGTTTAATTAACTTCCGTGTTGGTTTCGAGAGAGAGACGGGGAGGTTGCCGCTTGGACAATACAAAAGTGGCTTTAGAAGGCAATAAATTGATTATATCCATATTATTGAATATAAGGCAATCATTGACCTACAGTCCACAGTAATCCATTTTGCAATTTAACTCGTCAGTCTGTCAGAGATAGATTTATAATAAGGGCTTTACTAAGAATGCATTAATGTACACCGTATGGACACTTTTGTTTGCGTCTTGTCATAAACCAAGCATTTTTAGGACACTGTTTCAAGTTAAACGTAGACTGAAACAGAAAAACACATCTAGAGATCCCTGCATTTGGAGTTGTGCTCCGTCCAGCATTGTTTGAATGAAAGAATGCATCCTCATCTTGTTCTGTATGCTGTCAGTAAGTGTGATTTGTTGTCTGTACAGCTGCACTTTTTCTGTTCAGCTGGAGTTGTGTTTACTGCCCCTTGCGAGACTCCTGAACATTCCTGAATGAACATTCCTTATTATGGTTTGGGGGGAATAATTAATTGCATTAATTTAACAAATTATTATTATTTTTTTTACATATGTTTAATTAATCCCACAGAATTAACACATTAATTCGACAGCCCTACTTTTGTGAAATATTTTCCTTCTCTTATGAACTACCTATGTGTTATTTCTTTATGACTGCCTGCTATGTTACATCAAATAATCTTTAGATATTTCATAAGAGTTGAGATCCCACATTATTGAATGCAACCCACATTCCCAATAGAAAGGGAATATACCCTGCTAGCTATATTTATGAATATTTATATTTTAACATGAAATTTACTACTCACATCTTGCTCATACATATCAGCAACAAACTGTAACTGTGATGAATTTTAAAGGTTGGTTAATCCTTTTAAATCTCTGTCACATCCGATACATTGAGGTGCCTGCTGAAAAAAAATAAAAATAAATCAAGCTGGCTTTCCGAGTTGTGTCTGTGCTCAAAGACAGCCTGTGTAGGGAATCTTCACAGCTTGCACTGCCTTGGCAGAGATAACCCAAACACTCCGAGGCTTTCATAGGGGATTATGGTGTGACAGTGCCTAGCAGCTTTGACCAGGGGACCTCACCTTGAGAGAGGAGCATTTAGCAGGGGTTCAAATGTTCTATCTGGGCCACTGTGGAATTAGAATGTGAGACAGGACCAAAAGGATTCTAAATACAATGACACACCCATGGAGCTATTCTCTGATTGCTGAAATGGCTGAACCTTGGATGAGCGATTAGTGTGAGTGTGGTGTAGAAGTTTTATTAATGTCTACATCAAAAAAGTGTGTCAAACTACAAATGCAATGGTCTCTTATATGATATATTATTTCAACATTACCACAAACAGTCTATATACACCTTGCAATTATACAATGGCCCCAAAATGTACTTGAAAACTGAAGCTACACTGAAAAAAAATCTATATTATTGCCTTAGATAACAAAATATCAAACATATTGTCATCAGCAATATTATTGATACAAGCACTATTATCAAAATTAAATTAACTTTTCATTGAAAACCAGAAAGTGTCCAAATAGCAAAGCAAATTAATTCTGAGGTTCTTTTCTGGTTACTGCACCATCTGCATCCTATTGTATAATAGTGAATTGCACTTTGTGCCACTTCATTAATTAACAAACAATTGCACGAAAATTGCACTTGAAATTAGTGCATGCATGAAAACTGGATAAGTCATAGCACACGGTTGTTGAAAACAGAGCTCCTGGTCTTACTTTGTAACGGATCAATTTAAAACTAATTTAAGTATGTTATTGTTTAATCCTTTAATTTCTTATTTTTGTGAAATGTTTTGCTTAAAATGATTCTTGTGCTATCTTTCTTTAAGATAACACTTCATATTTATTTCATACAATTATATTTATACATCTTTAAGTGTGTCTCAAGTATACATTTGGGGTCATTATTAATGTCACAGCAATTATTTTTCTTTGTTTTACAGTAAAAATATTTAAGCAGTCCTTGAAATAAGATTACTTGAAAATCAAAAAACATAAGACATTGAGTCTCTTGTGAGATTTATGCTTTATGCTTTAAGTCAAGAACATATACATATAAACTAAAAGAAACGTCCCATTTTCAGGACACTGTATTTTAAAGATAATTTTGTAAAAATCCAAATAACTTTACAGATCTTTATTGTAAAGGGTTTAAACTATGTTTTCCATTCTTGTTCAATGAACAATAAACAATTAATTAACATGCACCTGTGGAAAGGTCGTTAAGACACTAACAGCTTACAGACGTTATAGGTCACAGTTATAAAAACTTAGGACACTAAAAATAACTTTCCACTGACCAAAAGAAAGATGCCCAGGGTCCCTACTCATCTGCGTGAACATGCCTTGGACATGCTGCATGGAGGCATGAGGACTGCAGGTGTGGCCAGGGCAATAAAATGCAATGTCCGTACTATGAGATGCCTAAGACAGCACTACAGGGAGACAGGAAGGACAGCTGATCCTGCTCGCAGAGGCAGACCACATGTAACAACACCTGCACAGGATCAGTACATCCAAATATCACACCTGTGGGAAGGCTACAGGATGGCAACAACAACTGCCCAAGTTACACCAGGAATGCTCAATCCCTCTATCAGTGCTCAGACTGTCCGCAATAGACTGAGAGGGGCTGGACTGAGGGCTTGTAGGCCTGTTGTAAGGCAGGTCCATACCAGACATCACCGGCAACAATGTCGCCTATGGGGACAAACCCACCTTCGCTGGACCAGACAGGACTGGCAAAAAGTGCTCTGCACTGACAAGTCACATTTTGTCTCACCAGGGGTGATGGTTGTACTTGCATTTATCATCAAAAGAATGAGCGTTACATGAGGCCTGTACCCTGGAGCGGGATCAATTTGAAGGTGGAGGGTCCGTCATGGTCTGGGGCGGTGTGTCACAGCATCATCGGACTGATCTTGTTGTCATTGTGGGCAATCTCAACATGGTACATTGCAGGGAAGACAGCCTCCCTCATGGGGTACCCTTCCTGCAGGCTCATCCTGAAATGACCTTCCGGCATGACAATGCCACCAGCCATACTGATCGTTCTGTGCATGATTTCCTGCAAGATTGGAATGTCAGTGTTGTGCTATGGCCAGCGAACAGCCCGGATCTCAATCCCATTGAGCACATCTGGGACCTGTTGGATCGGAGGGTGAGGGCTAGGACAGAAATGTCTGGGAACTTGCAAGTGCCTTGGTGGAAGAGTGGGGTAAAATTTCACAGCAAGAACTGGCAAATCTGGTGCAGCCCATGAGGAGGAGATGCACTACAGTACTTAATGCAGGTGGTGGCCTCACCAGATACTGTTACTTTTGATTCCCCTGATTCCCCACCCCCCCTCCTTGTTCAGGAACACATTATTCCATTTCTGTTAGTCACATGTCTGTAAACCTTTTCAGTTAATGTCAGTTGTTGAATCTTTTTATGTTCATAAAAAGATTTACACATGTTAAGTTTCCTGAAAATAAAAGCATTTGAAATTGAGGAAGTTTTTTTTTTTTTTTAGTTTATATACAGTACACACTGTATACAGTATATGCATACTGATACACACACACACACACACACACACACACACACACACACACATACACATACACACACACACCAGGGTTTCCGTTGTCCGGTAATTACCGGACGAAAAATGAAATGTCCAACTAAATTAAATCTCTCCGGTCAAATTGTCCGATTAAAATTGCCTAATAATCCCGCCCCCCTAACACAATCTGAATTTGAGAATAAGCCTAAAATGTATCCAGAGTGGACCAAGCTTCCCAAGATAGCCTGTGTAATCACGGTCTCGATTGTTCCTGCAGAGAGGGGGTTCTCGCTGCAGAATCGGATCAAGACGAAGCAGCGAAGTCGCCTTGCGGAGAACAAGGTTACGCGGCTTATGCGCATTGCAAGTTGTGGAGAGACACTGGGAAGTTTTGATTTTAAGTCGGCAGCTGCACAATTCAGCACTGCAAAACAGCGTAAAAAGTAGCCTAAAATGACGCGAGACAATGTTATAGGCCTAGTCATTTGTTTGTTCCAGTTCATTTGACAAGGAGTCATTTCACGGTGGCCAATTTAAATGTTACCAGCTAAATGAGACATACTGAGAGTGTATAATTAAGTTCGCTTGAGTAAAAACAATAGGCTACTATTCAGATATTTTATGTGGGGAAGGGGGATTGGTTTGTTAAACAATGAATGTGAAACGCCAATCGGACGTTCATGTTTTTTTTCCGTCTATTTGAAAGTTAGGCTAATAAACATGTTGCATTCTATACGGCCTGATTATGTCATTTTTTTAAGTTACATAGCCTGCCTCCAGTTTTCCTCAACTTGACTAATTAAGAGGCGATATTTGACCGGCATATCATCAAAATGTCCGTAAAACGAAACCTCTGCCGGTCACTTTGACCGGCACCATTTTTTTCTAGCGGAAACTCTGACACACACACACACACACACACACACACACACAGTATATACACATTTGAAGTCAGAATTTTACATACACCTTAGCCAAATACATTTACTAGTTTTTCCTGACCGAGTCCTGACATTTTATCGTAGAAAACATTGCCTGTCTTTGGTCATTTAGGATCACTATTTTAAGGATTTGAAATGTCAGGATAATAGGAGAGAATGATTTATTTAAGCTTTTATTTCTTGCATCACATTCCAAGTGGGTCAGATGTTTACATACATTTTGTTGTTTTTACTTTTTGAACAGCCTTTCAGGTTGTCAATATAGGACTCGTTATACTGTGTCTACCTGTTTCCTCCAGCATCTTCACAAGGTCCTTTGCTGTTGTTTGGGATTGATCTGCACTTTCCACACCAAATTACATTAATCTCTAGGAGACAGAATGCATCTCCTTCCAGAGCAGTATGATGGCTGCATGGTCCCATTATGTTTATACTTGTGTACATTTTTTCCCTACCCTTTTCTCCCCAATTTGGAATGCCCAATTCCCAATGTGCTCTAAGTCCTCGTGGCGTAGTGATTTGCCTCAATCCGGGTGGAAGAGGACGATTCTCAGTTGCCTCAGCATCTGAGACCATCAATCTGCGCATTTTATCACATGGCTTGTTGAGCGTGTTTACCGTGGAGACGTAGTGTGTGTGGAGGCTCACGCTATTCTCCACGGCATCCACACACAACTCACCATGTGCCCCACCATGAGCAAGAACCATTTTATAGTGACCACGATGGGGTTACCCCATGCGACTCTACTCTCCCTAGCAAGCAGGCCAATTTGGTTGCTTAGGAGACCTGGCTGGAGTCACTCAGCATGCCATGGATTTGAACTCATGACTTAGGTGTGGTAGTCAGCGTGATGAATGTGGTACCTAAAGGCATTGCTCCCAAGGATGAACCAGATTTTGGAGGTCCACCAATTTTTGGCTGATTTCTTTTGAGTTTCCCCATGATGTCAAGCAAAGAGGCACTGAGTTTGAAGTTAGGTCTTAAAATACATCCACAGGTACACCTCCAATTGACTCCAAATAGCTTTTCAGAAGCTAATTGGCTAATTTTCTAAAAGCTTAACATAATTTTATGGAATTTTCCAAGCTGCTTAAAGGCACAGTTAACTTAGTGAATGTAAACTTCTGACCCACTGAAATTGAGATCTAGTCAATTAAAGTGAAACAATCTGTCTGTAATCAATTGTTGGAAAAATTACTCGATGTCGTAAACGACTTGCCAAAACATATACAATTTTAATAATTCAGTGCTTGCCAAACACCAGTTACTTCCTTTTTTTACTTTCAATGAAAAAACAGATTTATTTATAGTATCGTTTGTCAACTCTGTTACAGACAAATTAGGCAATGTGTAGAAACAACAATAAAACACAACAGGAAAAATCCTTCTTGTTCCATTAGACAACCGTCCTTACATTCCAGCAATTGAAAGTGAGATAATATTTAATCTATGCATACATTAAAAATGAAAAAATACCTATGTCTTCACAGAACCGTCCACTAGGAGCAAATATTTTTCATCTAAATTTTTTTTACATACATTATCCAGTAAAAAAAGGAATTGACTATGAGGGGTACAAACACCCTGCCCCCATAAACCCCTCCCTGCCCCCCTGAACAACCATGGACAAATATAGTTAGGGTAACAAACAATTAATAATTCCATCAATGCAATAATATAATTAGGAGCAAACATTCTAAGAGAACTATCATTCAAACATCAAAAAGCCCTGTCTTCACAAAAATGGCATAGAAATAGAACCATGTATGATCTGAATGCCTGTACTGAAAATTCATGTGCTCATTCTGGTGAAATACTGGCCCATATTTCCTTCTGTATTTCAAAATGTCGTGATGCAACCTTGGTTGGGGATGGAATTAATCTTATAATATCCTCATGAGGATACCACAACACATCATCTCCTTTTGGCCAGAAGAAACAGTTTCTTCCTATGTTATGCATACACTTGACCTTTGCATGTGTTTTGTTGATTTCGAGGATGGTTCCAGGATAGATGTCATTATCATATTTCAGGACGCACAACAACATCTTGACACTCCCAACGGATTTCCACCTCTTGCGCTTCACTTGCTCTAAGAGGATCAACTGCAAAATCGAAGGTTTTTGTATGGTGGCACTGGCACACCAATTTTTGCATTGTGGAGCAGAAGCAGCTCACATCACGATAAACAAGCTGACCAGGTGAGACTGTTATTATTTGATGCATCTGCATTGTTAAGGGCACAACAGGAAGTACTTTTGTCATTTCCTTAATTGCATTGTTGATTGTGTCTTCCTCAATGTAGAAGAGCTTCACTGACGTCTCTGCATCCAATAAGGCATGAAACAAATTCTGAGCATTAGGGCTATCTCTCCCACAATTCACCAATCCATCAGCAGTACGTTTGAGCAATCCACCAACTCCATCTGGAGCACCCTTGCCATGACTGGCCTCAAAAAAATTCCATGTTCCAGCCATGAAGCCATGCCGGTGCGTTTCAGTGCTGAATAGGAAAAAATTCCCCTTTTGCCGGTATTGAGTACACAGACCATCGCTAAAAAAGGTGAATGACTGATATTGAGGGAGGAATGTTTTGAGATGATCAAGGATTGGGGAGAGGTGAGCCCATAGAGCAGCAGGACCTTTTTCCTTGTAGGATGAAATTGAGCAGAAACACATGTGGTCCTCTGCCCCACTCATGTGAACTACACCTGTGTGTAATGTTGTCTGCTGTTGTGAGGAGGCAAAATGCCCTGACTGAATCTCTGATGCATATTTGCATGCATAATTTTCTGAGAAATCCACATGAATCAGACACTCATGTGATTTAATTTCTTTCTTCAGTTCACGATAGTGCCTGAACTGGTTTCTTATGCAAAAAAGATGCCTCTTAAAGGAAACCAATTGACTGTGGAAACAAGTCAAGTTCTTTCAAGTTCCTTTTTGACTGTGACCCTAACAGGCACTTTCTCTGCTGTGTCATCTTTTGTTTTCTTCCTCCTCTCTCCCATTTCAGTTGTCCACTGTGTGTATGAAACCTTGGCCTCAGGGTCATAGTTAGGGTTTACTTGAAACTCCTTTCTTTTGCAGTCACTGCATTCTCCATACATGCATTCTTTTGTGTCAATGCTGGAGCATGTTGAATCCACGATGCTCTCCAAGCTGGTGGTCCCAACCACTTTAAGAAGGTGTAGCTTCACAACAAGGAATGCCATGTTCTCATGAACTTTACATAAGCATGTCTCCCTGTCTGCATTGGTTGGAGTTACCACCCAGAATGGACGCATGCGGCAGAACAAGGAGTAGGAAATGAGGGTACTTGGATTTTCAAGCAAGAATCGTTTGTGTAGATTTCTGATCTGATCATTCTGCTTCTTCTGTTTCATTCTTGTAATTGTTCTATTGTTGAAAGTGAATACTCTATCTTGTAACTTTATCCTCTTAGATGTGTATTTCTTTCTTTTGTAGTCAAGTTCTTTATTGCTGATCTTTTTCCTAAACCTCTTTCTCGATAATCCAAGAGTTTCCTGAACCTTTGTCTGGAACTTGTATTTCCGTACGATTCTACCGGACACAATTTGTGAAATAATTTGTCTGGATCTCTCTGATGTGGAACTTTTATATTTTTCTTTGATGGTGTCTACAAGAGCATGGTGGTAGTTAAGGGTTTTCCTGACATTTTCAGAGACATGGGATCTTCCAACTAACTTCTTGGTCTTACTTTTAGGAGAAAGTCCATCTATTTTCATTCTCTCATAACGTTTGCGGTACATGTCAGTCTTTTTAAACTGCATTTTCAGTGCCTCTTTTAACTTCTCTATCTCTCTGTACAGTATTGTGGTCCTATGCTGTACCCTCCTTTGTCCTGATCTCCACCTGAAAATATATTTTTTCATTACTCAATACTTATATAGTACTTATATATTAGCAACTAATACTTGTTTTCTGTTCTAAAGTGTCACAAAAACAGCACAACACTTTCTACCCTACAACTTACAGTGTCTACCAACCTCACTTCATGTTTTTGTAGGCCTTTGGGACTCTGGGGTGACTCTAAGGGCTCTGAACTCTGTGGTGTGCTTAGTAGTTATCTATGCTGAGCTCTTCTAGCTCTGTTTGCAGCCTGTGCCTCCCTCCAGTATCTCTGTTGTCTTCTTCTCTCTCTTGGTGTTATGTCTGCCATCAATCTGACTCTCCCCATCTCCTTGTTGTGCCTCCATCTTTCCCTGTCTTTTTCTAAGTTCTCTGCTCTTCTCTCTGTGTTGGCATCACGCCTCGCCCGATACCTCTTCTGCTTCTCAGGAGCTGAGAGTGGCATATCTAAAGCAGACATGTGTACGATGTATTGTGATTGTAGCATTTCTGTCACACACACGCACGCACACACACACACACACACACACACACACACACACACACGCACACACACATGAACAATCATGAACACACACACAGTCTTACCTCTCTTACACACACATACACTAATTCACATGAACAACCATTAACACACTCTTACCCCTCTCTCTCTCTCTCTCTCTCTCTCTCTCTCTCTCTCTCTCTCTCTCTCTCCCTCACACATAGATATATGACTGTCAATTCTGTTACATACTGTCAACATTGTTACTCTACCATGGTAACAGAGTTTGATGGCAACAGAATTGACCATTTTTAACTTTTTAGCCAAAAACTCCACTTAATAGCATAAATGCTAAGAGCACATGGCACTAATGAAATCATAATTAAAAGACTTTTAAACAACCCACTGTGTGATTTGTGATAAAGTCTGCTTTCCTTTTGATATTGTGGTAACAGTTTTGACGTTTTACAAAATAACTCTTGGTGTAAGAACTTTTTTGATTAAAATATTTTCTCAGAGTGAGCACACATACCTTTCAGTGCTCTAGATCCTATCAGTGAGGGAAAGTGACATCATTTCCTGTATCTTACAGAATTGTGGGAGATAATTCCACCAATTTAAAGGCAAAGTATGGTACGGTAACATAATTGATGCAAGATTTATGGACACACATTTTTATAAGATAAAATATATTTTTTAAATAATTGAATGTTGTAGAATTAGGAAAATGACTATTTAGGGTGTTTATAAATCAAATAAATAAAATATTACCAAAAGAAAATTCAAATAAAATATTTTTATTACTTAATGGTACATGATGGAAAAAATATACTGACTAATTCGGACAACAAGAAATCATGATTTTCAGCTATATAAGACACTTTTTACAGAAAATATTGTATTGTTATGGCCTGTAACATCTTGTGATCCTTGACAACGAGTTACAAACTATTAAAATAATAAAAAATATAACCATTTAAAAAGAGAAGAAAAAAAAATTATGACTTTGGACACCAAATGTACCTGCAATTATAGAATCAGCCACATATACACACACACAAGCACACATATACACACACACACACACACATACACAGTATAATATGGAATTTGCCAAGGGGGTCAGAAAAAAAAAGTTGACTTAATTTAAATTTTTCTCACCATTTTGTAAATCTAATTTTGTAAATATCTTTGTCTTACATTTATCAGTCTTCGTGTATCCCAATGTTGCAGGCCAGTGTCGTTGCTTGATTGCGGTGAGGTGGCGAAAAATTTAAACTGGCTTCTTCGATTATAAAGCAAACAACTTAAAGGTGCACATGCATTTAATGTACCTGGGATGTGAAAGTTTGGAGGTGAGATGACGGTAAGGGTGTTGGAAGACAGGCAGATGGCTAATACTCACAAAGCACAGAAGTCAAGGCAACATTGAAGAAACACATGGAGTACACAGGAGAAATGTCCTTTCTCACAGCTTCAAGAGATTATCTTGGAAATTAAACTCCCAGCCAAGAAACAACTGTCCGTTTTCCTGTGTAAGAGGTTATAGAACAGAACATTTTCTCTATTAGTAGTTAGTGTGTCTCGAGCACATGTAATCTAGGTAAAATGCAACCAAACGTTTAAAACCTTTAGAGTCTGTAACTTTTTAGGTTTTATACTTAAACTATATACAAAGTTAATTACATTTTGGTCTGGGCTACAAAAATATTATTAATATTTTTTTAAGCAATGTCTTTGTTAGTTGAGGAAGTAGAGTGATTGATTTTTTGTTATTTGTCCGAATGTTTTTAATTATTCTTGCAAATTATTTTCTTACAATATCTCAGTCACAAGACATTTTTTGTGATTGTTTCATGCTCAATGTGGACAGACAAATTGCTTGTTGCTGGAAACAAATTGCTTGTCATATTCCACCTGGTTAGGACACAGTGTAACATATTTTACAGAACTTTGTTCAAAGTGAACACAGCCCAGATATTTTGATTTAAAACTGAAAACATTTGCATTCATAGACAACTTCCAGAGTGACCTTCACAGCACTTGATAAATGCATCCACAAACTGCAATTCACCCATTTACTCGACTGCTGTCAGTTCAGTTGTTAAATTAAAAGTCAACCGTATTCTCACTCGTTATTCGGAATCTCTCTTGACAGAAGCAGATAAGAAGAGGGGGTAGGTGAGGCGTGATTTGCGACCAATTCAATAAGAGAGGCATTTTCTTTGCAGTTGCAGCCAGGAGTGGGAAACAATCAGTCTTCGCTTTGACATCCTTGGTAAAAGCATTGATTGGAAAGGGGTGTGAGGCACAGGGATGTGTAAGAACCATATCATATGTCCGCCGTATCACTCCTACACCAAATCAGACCTTTTGCCATCCCATTCATTTGGAGGGGGAGTCAAAAATCAATGACCATTACAAAGAATTGCAATTATCTGCCCCCAAGCCATTATTTTTTGTTTGTTCAGCAAATTGCGAGACAGTCTGACTGTTGTGGGTTTCTAGAATCTGATAGAGGTTCATTGGATGCTACTGTTTCTTTTCTGTTTTGTGAGGAGGTAGCTCAGTTTTTAGGCAATTGCATAATGATAAAAGTGATGAATTTAAGCCTTATATGTTGTGACAGATGAATGTATGCCAAAAAACTGTAGAGTTTGATTGGATGCACAACCTTTGACAACAATGAAAGTTATGGGACATGTTTTCTCCTGCATTTTAAAAGTAGATACGCCTATTAATTTTGCTATTCTAAAAGTACATATTTATATAACTAGTTGTTTTTAATTAGGGTTTTAATTATTATTATTTTTTTTTTATTATTTTGGATTCTTCTTTCTCCTATCAGAACAGACTTTAAACCCCCTTTGATTTGAGAAAACCACTTGAGATTCACTGGCCTAGATAAAACAACATAATTCTAAATGAAAGTATAAATTAAACTGAAAAGCTAATTTCTTAATGTCAATGAGTTTAAGTTGATTTTGACACTTGTGTTTTTAGATAATCTTCAGATCTCCTTCAAGAATACCTAACAATAAGTTAGGACTAGAGATGAGAAAGAGTATATTTGTTGCACGATTGTGCGGTCACAGCTCATTACAAAAGAACAAATTACACCTGTTAAAAGTCTACAAGATATCCTTTTGATTGCACTAAAAACAAACACACAAGCAACAGTCTTTATCATTGTTTTGAATAGTAATTCATATTAGAGAACATTTAGCTGTAGAGAGAAACACTCCGAGTATTTCACTAATGTCTTGTTGTGAAACACAATTATATATCACTATGACAGCACTTATTAATATTTATTTGTGCGCCTGTCATACATGACAGTTATCCTATTGTGTGAGAAAATCTTGCATGTACTTGTGTGTACATCACAGAGAACATGCCAGTGTAACTTGCATGATTACATAAGTTGCAACAGTGCCTTGAGGGAATATCTGTTGTTTGTGATAATACGAAATGCAATAAATAAACATGTTACACATGAGGCTAGTTTACTAGCACTTATTAGCATAGAACATTGCAGGAATACTTACCATAACATTAAATTCAGAAGGCGTGTGATATAAAAGAAAATGTAAAATGTCACATTAGAAATCGACACAAATCCTGTGAATCCTCAAAAAGTCTGAAATTATATTAGTGAATGAAGTGGGTCCAGAGATCCCATAGAGTGGAGTTCAGATTGCAGAAATTTCCTTAGAGACATGCCAATTTACGTTAGAGTTTGGCCTGTTCAGTGCAGGATGAGACTGATTTTCTGGCAGATTAGAATAAATTACTATAATCTTCCTCTGGGGTAGGCATCGGTGCATTGTGCGCACACAAATAAATAAACATGTACTGGGCTTGGAGAATATGGATTTTTATTTTTTTTTTAAGTCAAGTCATTTTTATTTGTATAGCACATATCACAACACACATCGTTTCAAAGCAGCTTTACAGAAAATCATGCATTTACAGAAAATGAAACCATAATATCTATAAAGTCTTAGAGTTATCATTGTGTAGTTTGATTAAATATGAATAAGAACTGTGTATAAAAATAAGTATTTAAATAATAATTTTATTTAGAAACCCAGTGAGCAAGCAGAAGGTGACTGGCAAGGAACACAAAACTCAATAAAATGTTGGGTAATAATGGAGAAAAATAACCTTGGGAGAAACAAGGCTCACTGTGGGGGCCAGTTCCCCTCTGGCAAACAGCATGAACATAATGCCAGTATTACTTATTTATGCGCAGTGTAAGTCATGGTTTAAAATGAGTAAACTAAGCCAGTGTTCAGGGCCAGTGTTTAAACAAAGATTTTGTAAGCACTGTAAAATTAATGACTAATGTCTTTGAAGTTCATCCAGGATTAACTGCAGAAGTTCATATAGATGCACTGTCCTTTGTTAGTTGGCTGATAAAGGCTTTTGTTGGCAATTTATTTATAGTCTATGTATTCCATTTTAAGAGTGTAGTCCATCATTAGACCAAGGTGATGCAGGCCAGTAATGCATTACAATAATCTAGTATTGAGGAATAAGAAATAATGAACACATGAATTTGTTTATCAGCATCAGCAACAGAGTGCATGTGTCGTAACTTTCATAGTTGGAAGAATGCTATTCTACAAACACTGGAAATTAGATTTTCAAATGACATATTGGCATCAAATATAACACCTAAGTTCTTTGCTGTTGAAAACGATGTAACAGTACATTTAGCAGCTTATTTTTAGAGGTTTTTGGTCCAATAACTAGTACCTCTGTTTTGTTGGAATTGAGTAGAAAGAAATGTATGGCCATCCAATCAATTTCATTGATATACTATTCTAATTTGGAGACTTGTGAAGTTTCATTTGGTGTCAAAGAAATATAAATGTAAGGGATCTCCTCTTTGCGATGCTGTTCCCCTACAGACCAGCAGAGGGCGCTCGCCTAGGACCTCCCGTGCCATGCTCCTCTCCACTCCTGCAGATGGCACCAATGCTCCAAACCCGGTTCAACCCTCCGCTCATTTACTCTCATTCCCTTCACCTGTGCATAGGCCTATATAAGCCTGCTTGTTTTTCACCAATGTGTTCAGTCTTGAGCCTTTGTACCATGTTTCTCCTGTGACCAGCTCTCAAGTTAAGTGTCATCCTTGTTGTACTTTTTGACCCTTGTGTCTGTTTCCCAGTTTTGTGGAAGCTTGGCTTTCCTAGTTTATTTGTACTTTGCTCATTTCAACAAGTAAAGATTATATTTTTGTAAATAATGCAAGTTTCCAGCCTCATTGCTCTGCTCTTGGGTTCAACTATCGGTGGGTTAGCTCAGTGGTAGAACACCAAACACTTGAGTACTATAGACCCGGGTTCGATCCCTGCCTATGGCAGCCTTGTTACAATAAAGTTGGGTATCCTCCGCATAACAGTATTCCATGATTCTTGATCATATCTCTCAGTGGAAGCATATATAAGGAGAAAAGCAGAGGACCTAAAACTGATCTCTGTGGCACTCCACACTTGACTTATGTTTGATTTGACAATTCCTCTTTTTACATAAAGTGGTTGTGGTCTTCTAAATAGGACCTAAATGATGCTAACGCAAGTCCACAAATTCCAACATAATTCTCTAGCCTATCCAAGAGAATATTGTGATTATATCGTGTTGAAGGCAGCACTAAGATCTAAAAGCATTAGAATAGAAATGGAGCCACGATCATATGATAAGATCAAGTCATTAGTCACTCTGATAAGTTCAGTCTCTGTACTCTTTTGTGGCCTAAATCATGACTGAAATTGTTCATACGATTTCTCTGTAGAAATGAACATTATTGGGAGGACACAAACCTTTCTATTTTTTTTCGACATAAACGGGAGATTTGAAATCGGTCCATAATTAGCCAGTTCTCCAGGAACGAGTTGTGGCTTCTTAAGTGGTTTGATAACTGCCATTTTAAAGTTTCTTGGGACATGTCCTAAGGATAGTGAGGAGCTAATCATATTAAGAAGAGGTTCTGAGATTAAAGGAAATAACTATTTTAAGAGCTTAGTTGGTATTGGATCTAACATACATGTTGTGGCTTTAGATATTTAAGTTTTGTTAGCTCTTCATGAACTATGACAGTGAAGGATTGAGTTGCACAAATTATGAGACAATATTTTCTGAGGTACTGTGACAGATGATTGCATAATTCCAATTTTATCAGTAAAGAAAGTCATGAAGTCATTATTATTGTGCTGCAATGGAATATCTGGTTCAGCTGAGGCTTTGTTCCTAACCAATTTTGCCACAGGACTGAATAACTCCAAGGATTATTGTGGTTATTTTCTATGAGATTGCTAAAAGATGCTGACCTGGCTGCTTTTAGTTCCTGCATGTAGCTATAGACACTATCCTTCCATGCACCACAAAATACCTCTTATTTTGTATTCTTTCACTTGCACTCCATTTTCCGAGCTGCTCTCTTAAGAGTATGATTGTGATCATTGTACCATGGTGCAGGTATTTTTTCTTTAATGTTCTTTAAACTAAGGGGGCGACACTAAAAAGAATGCTAGAGAGGACTATATTAATATTTTCTGTTATTTCATCAAGTTCTTCTTGACTTTGGGGCTTACTTAGTGTACGAGATAGATCTGAAAGATTATTAGGGAAGCAATCTTTAGTGGTTGAAAGAGTTGTTCTACATGAACAATAGCGTGGTGTAGACACATTATCACATTATATCTGACTCTTATCATATCGATAAATGCTAATCCCAATGTGTAATTTTCATTATGTGAATTTTGAAGTCAACAACAATTAAAACTCTATCTACAATAACTACTAGATCTGATAGAAAATTTGCAAATTCACCAAGGAAATCAAAATAAAGCCTGGGTGATCTATATACTGTAGCAAGGGCAAAAGATAACAGATATTTCTTTATTTATATCTGACGGTGGTTATATTAAGCATTATTAGTTAAAAAGACTTTAACTTATATTCTGTACTCTGAGCAGGCCCGGTTCCAGAACAAAATCACTGAGGGTGATTCTGACAATAGTGGAGGTGCTCTGTAGAAAGTGGAGATGTATCATTATTACATGTTTAAATTCTTCTAAAACAACGTAAAGAACAGTTTTCATGTACAAAACATTTATTGCTTAATTTGTTTTCCACATGATATGTCGCTGAAATGACAGCAAAATGCTCCACCTGCAGATTAGAACATACATTGATACAGCATTTTGTGTGTTCACAAAATGCAAGTATTTTTGTGTTTGCTGGGACTCAAGGAAATCTGCTTGTCAATTTACATTATTAATCTTACATATTAAATTGAGCAGGTGTGTGTGGTTATTTTGATACAGTGCCTCATCAGCTGTTAAGTAGAACATGGAAGAGAGAAGATAAAACAGTCTGCATAGTTGTATCTTTTAACCCCAGAAGTAGTACTGCATTCATGCACTCAATGAATGCACAATTTTCTTAAATGTATACAGATAGAACCATTCTGCTATTGCTTGAAGATTTGCTGCTACTTTTCTATCATGTGTTAGTAAAACTGAACAAAGGCTGAGTATAATTATTCATTGTTTATTTTACCATACTTCAATGCAATGGTAATTTAGTATTAATTATAACACTACGCATCAGGAGTCTGGTTTAATAGTAAAAATAAAATATTCAGAAATAATAGATTCCAAAAGTGTATTTTAATGTTGGCCACAAAGGGGACCTGTTTACTTGTTTTATTCTGGAAACATTAGCAACCTTTTATACACTCATAGGAACATAATGTGGTCTTGTTAGTGGTTTATTTGGCATCCCATTCAGCACACAACTGAATAATACAGGCTGCTTGACACTGATAAATGATTACTGCAAGAGTAACATTCACATACAGGTGTGAGGAATGACAGAATTTCACAAATAACACAAAGAGCAAACAATTTCCTCCATCACTTGGTTTTGCTTGCGTGTCCCCTCCGTGTGTGAATTGTGTGAAGATCTATTGGGATTTTACTAAAGTTCATCACTGAAAAGGTTTGCTCACATACTTTGCACCAAACAACACATGCAGCCTCACGAATGGACAGGGAGTGGCTGCATCACACTTTTCTTAGAGCATAATATTGCACTATTGAAGTATTTTATTTATTTATTTTTCGAAGAGGAGAGAGAGAGTGCGCACTCGCATGCAATATTGCCAGATTGCATAAATTAAGTATAACAATTGGTCAAATATTTCCAATTTGTGCAAGTATAAATCTCTGCTTGGGGTTTTGCTATCTGGCAACCCTGAGCATATTACAAGCTTGTGGATGAGTGATAATTCCCAAAGCCAGATAAATGAAAGGTCTAATAAAAAACATTTATTTTGATAATATTATATGATATCTAGGTGATACAGTCTCTGTGTTGTAGTTTGTGTGACCTGTGTGATGTCTCAAGGCATCTAGCAGGTGTTCGGATAAACCAGTTTGTCTGCTTCCTGGCCTGGACCCCAGTTAGTCAAATACTATCACTATTAAGACTATGAGCCAAATTACTAGACAGGGAAGCAGTACCTTCCTTGGTGGGATGGTGTCTATCACTCTTTAGCAGGTCAGGTCTACCCCAAAAACTCTTCCAAATGTCTATAAATCCTATGCTATTCTCCAGCAATTAAGTGACCCTAATATACTATAAACCTTGTCACCACGATGAGCAGGGTGGGGGCCAGAGCATATTACAGTGTTTGACACAATTTTTGCAAGTTCACACACCTCTTTAACATTATCTCTAGTGATCTACAATTGGCGATGCCAGACATTGTTAGTGCCGACATGAATAACAATTATAGAAAATCTACGTTTGGCATTAGCCAGCACTTTTAAATTTGATCTGATGTCAGACTCTCGGGAACCTAAAATGCATTTAACGATGGTGGCTGGAGTCTCTTTCCACGTTCCTTACAATAGAATCACCTATGACCAAGGCTCTTTCAACATGATTATCAGTGGTTGCATCATTGAGTGGAGAGAATCAATTGGAAACCCTAACAGGAACAGGAGAGGTGTCGCTTTGCTGAGAGAGTATGCCACCAATTCTTCAACTAAATGCCCTGCTGTGTGGGCTCTAGAGACGGAACCAAAGTATGTGTGTTGCTCGCTGTTCTACTCACATCCAAAACAGTATCTATTTGCTTCTCATTCTCACTGACCTCCACTAGCATTTGGATGCGTGTCTCTAAGTCATTAACCTTCTCTGTCAGCCTGATTAATCCTTTACAAATTATCACATGTAAATCCCTCACTGCTGATGGAAGAAGCTACATGTGGCATGTAATGCAGGAAGCAATAATATGAGTGAATAACATGACTTACCGCAATTGTTTGTTGTTCCTCAGTGGTGAGGGTTTGAGATCGATGTGAATCTCTCACACAATTGTTTGTTGTATTTGTTGTTCTTGATAAGTGGTGCTTTGAGATTGATGCAATAATCCATGTAACAGAGGAAAAAGGCGTCAAAAAGCGGATGCACACATAAAAAATGCAAGCAGTTGAATTGCGATAAGAGAATAATGCAGGGGAAAACCTGATGCGCACTGAAAAATGGCAGATATTAAAGATTAAAAGCTGAAAAAAGATAGATAAGCGATGCTAAAAAAGCTAGCAGGCTACAAACACAGACTCGAGCTAGGCGCCAGCAGCAACAGCCTGGCCTGTGAGATAACTTGAGTAAGGACAGAGATCAGTTGATCTTGCAGATCTAATGAAAATGTTTTTTTAGGAATCAAAGTAGATTTTTTTTTTTTTTTTTTTTTTTTTTTTTTTTTGGCTTTTAATCCATGTCTATTAGATTTAAATCTATCTATATGCTACAGTGCTCTCCAAAAAGAGTTAAAAATGAAAAATAAAATGACCCTTTAGCACAATGTTGTCAATGTCAGTTTCAGCCCAGGCCACATCAGTGTTATGAGTGCCCTTAAAGGGCTGGATGAAAATGTGGCACCGAAATCTGATTTGGTAGCACCTATGCAATTACCAATAATATTGCATATTTTGTGCATTGAAATTCACATTTGACAATAAGCACTTTTTGAGTTTAGATTTGATAGAAAATGTGCAATTTCGCCGTTTCTTCAAACAAAATGCCATTTAGGAAATCAGAATAAGGCCCAGGTGATTTATATACTGTAGCAAGGGCAAAAGATGACAGAGATTTTTTTATTTATATCTGATGGCGGCTACATTAAGCATTATTAGTTCAAAAGACTTAAACTTATATCCTGTCCTCTGAGCAGGCCTGGTTCTAGAACAAAATCACTGAGGGTGCTTCTGAAAATAGTGAATGTGCTCTGTATAAATTGGAGATATATCATAATTAATTTTTTTTTAATAGATTAAATCATGTTTAAATTCTACTATAACAATGTAAAGAACAGTTCCCCTTCTGTCACTCGACATTCACCACTGTTCACCACTGTTCCACTCACCACTACTGGCGATAAGCACTACTGTTGGATCTACAGTGCATTCCAGCGGCTTTCTCCTCTCTGCACGCCTAAAGAAGGACCTCCTTTCTCAGGGACGGGGCACCCTCTGGCACTGCGCCCAGACCTCTGGAATCTCCATGTCTGGCCCCTGGATGGGACGCGGAAGACTTAAGTGGTATACCACCTTCAGTCGTAGACATAATCAACCAAGCCAGAGCTCCCCCAGGCAGTTTTACGCCCTCAAGTGGCGTCTGTTCGCAAATTGGGGCTCCTCCAGATCTGAAGACCTGCAGAGATGCACAGTTCGGTCAGTGCTTTCATGTGCTTTTCAGTGCTGTCCCCCTCCACCTTGAAGGTGTATGTTGCTGCTATCGCAGCCCACAACGATGCATTGGACGGCAAGTCCCTTGGTAAGCACGACTTGATTATCAGCTTCCTCGAGGCACCCAGAGGTTGTCCTCTCAGGCCTTCAGAGACCCCCCTTTGAGCTGCTTGATTCAGTCGAGCTCAAAGCCCTCTAATTGAAGATGGCCCTTCTGATCGTGCTCGCTTCCATCAAGAGGGTTGGGGACCTGCAAGCATTCTCTGTCAGCGACACTTGCCTGGAGTTCGGTCCAGCAGATGCTCACCTCATCCTAAGACCACGAACGGGCTATGTGCCCAAGGTTCCTACGACCCCCTTCAGGGTTTATGTCGTGAACCTGCAAGCGAAGCTGCCCCGGGAGGAGGCAGATCAAGCCTCTTCGTTGCTGTGTCCGGTACGTGCTTTACGTATACATGTGGACCACACGCTGGGCTTTAGATGCTCTGAGCTTTGTTTACTTTTTGTGTGTTTTCATCAACACTGAATGGTGCAATAACTCTACGCTAGTCTCTAGTTACTGCTCATCGCTGGTGGAGCTTGTGATTGATTCACCACTGTTAATATAACCGGAGTTTACATTCCCCCCAGTGCTAACACCAAGGAAGCGCTCTGTGAAATGTATGGGGCTATAAGCGAACTGCAGAATGCTCACCCTGATGGACTGTTTATTGTCGCCGGAAATTTCAACCATGCGAATCTCAGGACTTTGCAGGAGAGGGGCGAACTCGCTTGATCTTGTTTACACAAACATCCCAGGTGCGTACCAGGTGGAGCCCCTTCCCCACCTCGGCTACTCAGACCAAATCTCTATTATGCTAATTCCAGCATACAGACAGCTCATCAGACGCACAAAACCACCCCAGAAGCAGGTTTTTTGAGTGTACTGACTGGCACATGTTCAGGGAGGCTGCAACATATGGTGACTCTCCCAACTTGGAGGAATATACAGCATCAGTAACCAGCTATATCAGCAAGTGCATTGATGATGTCACCTTCTCCAAGACCATCACCACACAATCCAACCGGAAGCTGTGGATGACTGCAGAGGTGCGTGCACTGCTGAGGACCCGAGACTCCGCCTTTTAGAGCAGGCGTCAAGGCTGCCCTAAGAACAGTGAGGGCCAAACTGTCCTGGGCCATCAGAGAGGCAAAGCATGCACACGCCCAGAGAATCCACAGTCAATTCCAGGACAGCGGCGACACACGGGGGCATGTGGCAGGGCATCCAGGCCATCACCAACTACACGACACATCAGTTGCCTGTGACAAAGATGCCTCCCTTCCAGATGCGCTGAATGACTTCTACGCTAGGTTTGAAGCACAGAACGACGTGGTGGTGAGGAAGACCAGCCCTCCTCCCAATGACTAAGTGCTCTGTCTTACCAAGGCTGATGTGAGGAAAACTCTACGTAGAGTCAACCCACGGAAGGCTGCTGGACCAGACAACATTCCTGGCAGAATCTCCGAGGATGTGCAGACCAGCTGGCAGATGTTCTTACTGACATCTTCAACAACTCTATGAGCAGCGCTATTGTTCCAGTGTGCTTCAAGGCCACCACCATCGTCCCCATGCCAAAGAAAGTCTTAAGTGTCCTGCCGTCCCATCACACTCACACCCATCATCAAGAAGTGCTTCGAGAGGCTTGTCATGAGGTACATTAAGACCCAGCTGCCCCCTCACTAGAGCCACTGCAGTTTGTGTATCATCCAAACCATTCAACAGATGATGCCATCGCCACCACCCTCCATCTGGCCCTCACCCACCTAGATAAAAAGGACTCATACGTTCAAATGCTGTTCATAGGCTTCAGCTCAGCATTCAACACAATAATTCCTCAGCACTTGATTTGAAAGCTGAACCTGCTGGGCTTGGAAACCTCCCTCTGCAACTGGATCCTGGACGTCCTGACTGGGAGACCTCAGTCAGTCCTGATCGGGAACAGCATCTCCACCACCACCACACTGAGCACTGGGACCCCACATGGCTGTGTGCTCAGTCCACTGCTGTTCACTCTGCTGACTCACGACTGTGCAGCAATGCACAGCTCGAATCACATCATCAAGCTCGCCGATGACACGACCGTGGTGTGTCTCATCAGCAAGAACGACGAGTCAGCACACAGAGAGGAGGTGCAGTGGCTAACGGACTGGTGTAGAGTCAACAACCTGTCTCTGAATGTGGACAAAACAAAAGAGATGGTTGTTGACTTTAGGAAAGCACAGAGTGACCACTCTCCACTGAACATCAACGGCTCCTCTGTGGAGATCATCAAGAGAACCAAATTCCTTGGTGTTCACCTGGCGGAGAACCTCACCTGGTCCCTCAACACCAGCTCTATTACCAAGAAAGCCCAGCAGCATCTCTACTTTCTTCGAAGGCTGAGGAAAGCAAATCTCCCACCCCCCCATCCTCACTGCATACTATAGAGGGACTATTGAGAGCATCCTGAGTAGCTGCATCACTGCCTGGTTTGAGACTTGCACCGTTTTGGACCGTAAAGCCCTGCAAAGGATAGTGAGGACAGCTGAGAAGATCATCGGGGTCTCTCTTCCCTCCATCAAAGACATTTACAAAAAACAATGCATCCTCAAAGCTACCAGCATTGTGGACAACCCCTCACACAAACTCTTCACCCTCCTGCCATCTGGCAAGAGGTACCGAAGCATTCGGGCCCTCACAGCCAGACTGTGTAACAGCATCTTCCCACAAGCCATCAGACTCCTCAATACACAGAGACTGGTTTGACACACACACATGTGTCCTTAATTGCACTTTAATTATTGTCACTTTATAACTGGCTGCTACCTCAATAACTGCTATGTCCACAGAACACTATCTCATAGTATGTTATGTTTACATTTGGCATCTTTTGCACTATTGTGAACTGGTCGGCGCTGCACTGTCTCTCACTGTGTCTATTGTCCTGTTCATTGTTAGACATTTATTTTACTGTCCCGTACTTTACTAAACTAACTGTATATGGTTAAAACGACAATAAAAAGCACTTGACATGACTTGACTTGTTATCATAATTACTGTGATTGGATGTAAAACTTCCTGCTTCAAATGCAAGCAATAACTTGACTAATTTTATAATTTGAAATTTTTGTTACTGTTAAATGCTGTCACCCCTCCCCATACCCCTTCACACACACTTCCAAGAAAGTTAAGTGTTGCCAAAATAGATACTTTGTTGCTAGATTTAGCGACATTTTTTTAAAAAAAAAGTGTCTAGCGGGGATCACGTGTCACCATGCAGGAGCGGATGTGTAAACGGCGAGCTCTGCGTACTTTTCTAGTTTTTAATAATTTATGTCATAAACCGGTGAGATTCGATACACTATGCTACCTATCTGTTGTTTGAAGTCAACATGGCAAAGAATTCAAAATCCTCAGGCTCTGGAGATATTAAAAGACACTTACATTTTCAAGCTGGTGCCTCAGATGGGCCTGCAGGCCAGGGACATAGTTTGGACAGTGCGGTGGGAGAAATTAAATGCCAACTGGCAAGCATGTCTGTGATGGTGACGAAAGTTGTTGCTGACTTAGAGGATACGTCGATCGATTACTGCAATGAAAATGAAATTCTCAGAGTTGGTTCCAAGAATCGGGGACGTCAAGAGATGGATCGATTATCTGGAGTCATTGGAGAAGGAATTAGCGCTAATCCGCTACCGCATTTGGGAAAATTTGGAGGATGTGGAGAATCCTAATCGTGAAACAACATTTGAATTGTTGGAATTCCTGAGCATGAAGGCAGAGATATGGTGAAATTCCTAGACGAGCTCTTCTCGAGTCTACTCGACATAATAGGCCATAAACTGGAAATCGAGTGAGCTTACAGAGTCCCGGCTCCGAGATCGGAATTTCTGAGACCATCCGGTAAAGATTTTGTCACGTGAGGTGAATAGCAAAGGAAAGATTTCTTGGAAAAATCACAGCATTTTCTTTTTCCCAGATTTTGTGAATTCGACAAGAGAGAAACGTGATCGATTCAAGGAGTGGAAGAAACTTTTATCAACAGAAGATCGCTTTTGCGCTGATGTTTCCGGCAAAATTGAGAATAGATGCCCGCTAAATATTTACATGCCCACAGCAAGCACTGTCTTTCATAGAGACAATGGGGAGAGTAAACCATTTGGTTATTTTCATATGGCCCCCAAGTGAGCTTGTCTAGCTGAGCATACACTATTGTCTGAGGAAGCTGGGCTCCTTTTTTGTTTCTTTGTGTTTGTTCCATTTAGCGGCTGGAGTTTGTTCTGTGTAGTAAAACTCATTCAAGAAAGTTTTGCATCAATGAAGTGTCGCTTTTACACTGAATTTCCTGGCCAAATTGAGAATATATGCTAAGGATGTCCGAAAAATATTTACATGCCCATAACAAGTGATGTCTTTCATAAAATCAATGGACTGAGGAAGTCATGGTGTGTTTCTCACGTGCCTCCAAGTGGGCTTTTTCTAGGTTGTTCTAGGTCGCATTTCAGCTCCTTAGAGTTTTATATTTGTATTTGTTTGCTCATAGAAAACAAGGGAAAATTCACACACATAAAATTCACCTGTGATGCCTTTTGATAATTTTATCAATATATTTCTCATGGTACACTGATGCACATGCGCACACACACACACACACACACACACACACACACACACACACGCACACATATAAACACTTATTCTTTATTATAATTATCATTTTTTATTTTTTTTCCCCACATTTTAGAATAATATTAAAGTCACCGAATCTATGGAATAACATAAATGGAACTGCATAATGGGAATTATGTTGTGACTAAAAATCCCTAATAAATCAACTTATATTTTGTTATATTTTAGCATCTTTAGTCACCCTTTGCCTAGAATTTGCAGATATGTACTCTTGACATTTTCTCAAGCAACTTCTTGAGGTATAACCCTGGGATGCTTTTTAAACTATTGAAGGTGTTCCCATCTATGTTGGGCACTTATAGGCTGCTTTTCTTTATTATTTGGTCCAAGTTATCCATTTAAAAAATATATATTTTTATTAAATTTACCTTTTCATAATGAAATAAATTAATATGGTGGCACAATTATATTTTTGTCTACAAAACTAATTAAAAAATTTAAGCATATGCCTTCAGATCAAAATACTTTTAAGATCATGAGAAACATTTCAGTCAAGTGTTTCAAAACTTTTGACTGGTAGTGCAAGTATATGGCAATAAACGAGGAAGAGGAATCGTCATTTGTTTTCTGTGGGTGTGGTTTGCATGTTCCACATTTTATCATAAGTGTGTCATGCAGTGTGGGACTCACACTGGTCTGGTCTTGACTTGGTCTAAATTTAGGTGTCTTGATTACAACACTGATTCCATTGAAATCAAGTAAACATTTCTACTTTACGGTATACATTATTACTGTTCTATAACAAAAATGGGACTAAAACCAAACAATCATGTATTAAATATGACAATGTTTTGGCAGAAAGTGAATATAAACATTTACATTCAATTTGTTAAAAATGTCCTCAATCGCGTTACTATATTTCATTCACTGTAAGTTAAGTAATCATTTCTGCTTAATTTTGCCTGCACGATTTCATCACGAGATACACACAGAATATATATTTTTTTTTTTTCAGAAATTATTGAATTCTGGTGACATTGAGAGAAATATTTTAACATTTTCTTCAATACAATATGTGTTCTAAAAGACTAGAGACTGTTCAGACCAAGGCAGTGCAACGAACCCAGATAGCACACATACGTCTCGAGATATAGATCTTTTCATATGGAAAGCATATAACATCTGCTAAACATCCTAAAATGATCAGATCTACAATCTTTCTAAATAATAAGTGTCTCAAAAATATTTGCTGAATATTATAATAATATGTCTTATTGGATTCCGAAACATAGATTACTTATTGACATATCTTAACAATGCAAACAATGTAAAATAGATGATGTCCAGATCTCAAACACATCAAAAAGACATCTGGGATTTGTGCTTGTGCTATCAGGGAATACAGGTTTCTCGAGACACATTTTTAACAGTTGATGTTCTTTTTTACTTGACAAAACAACTTAAAAAAAATGGTAGTGCTCCTGCACAAATGAGGCAAAAAACACAGGGATAGGACATGCAGCAGTCAAAGACATCCGTTTAGCACGTGTATATATAGAAAAACAACTGAAAAACAGCATGGATGGACACAACAATGCGTTTGTTGTAAAAAGCCCCTTATTAACAAGACACAGAACCAATGGAAGTTTCTCAAAGTTGCATCCATGCACTTCATGAATGTGTGGGGTGATATGGTTTGGCCGAATGGAAGAACCCGACATTGGAAAGCTTCGCCCCCGAAAGTGAACCTCAGGAACTTCCTGTGTTGTGCCATAATTTCTATATGAATATATACATCCATGAGATCGATCGTGACCAACCAATTGTGATGTTGGATTTGAGACACGACCATCTTGATGGTTAGCATCTAGATCTTGAACACCTGTCTGAGCAATTCAAACCTTGAAAGTCTAAAATCAGACGCAACCCCCCCATCCTTATTGGGAACCAGGAAGTATCTGCTGTAGTAACCTGACTCTCTCTCTGGAAGGGGAACATGTTCTATGGCCCCTTTGACCAAGAGATTTTGCAGTTCTTTCCACAGTAGACATGCTTGTTAGGGGTAGTGGGAGTCCTTTCTAGAAGGGCCGCCACCGAGCCCTGCCCCGGTCATTCCCTTTGAGTGCAGTGGGGAAGGAATTGCCCGAAGGCTTCCTCATGACTTTTTGCCTCCTGGAACCTGGTGAAGCCGACTGTTTGGTTGCCCTGAGAGACAGATCCGTGGCTCGACGAAGCTCTGAAAACACCTCCTCGTCGACCGTACTGCCCACACTCAGGTCCTTCAACAGGTCAGCCTGGTATGCCTGCAACACTGCCATAGTATGCAGGGCAGCACCAGCCTGACCTGCTGCCTGATAAGCTTCCCCCACAAGCGTAGAGGTGGTTCTGCACGGCTTTGTGGGGAGAGTGGGTCTCTTTAGAGATGATGCCGAGCCAGGTGAGAGAGAACCCGCAAGTGTCTGTTCTACCCATGGGATCATGGAATACCCCAGTGCCTCAGCACCCGCGATAGTCAAATATGTCGACGTCAAAGGCACAAAGACACGGGAAATATAAGGTGTCCTCCATGAACGAGAAAGCTCGTCATGGAGGTCATCAAAGAAAGGAAGGGACTGATGTAGCGTTCCCTTCCTTTGGCCACCAGACAGAAATCTGTCTTCCAACTTGGAGTGTTTGGGGGTCTCTTGTTCACGTAGCCAGTCTAGCAATTCCTCAGCCACTTTATTATCGTGCGAGAAAAGCTCAGAGGTGGGTAGCTCAAAGTCCGCAAACTCTAGAGATTCGCCGTCCCCCTCATGAACCGAAGAGGTGCCGGAGCGTGCTTCAAGATCACGAGAAAGACCAGCTGGATCTGGGGAGAGATCGAGCGATAGGGAAGAACCCGTCTCTTGCTCATCGGCCAGATCCATATGAGAGCCCCACGATGGAAGAGTGGGCGCTGACTCTCGGAAGTAAGCAAGGCGAGTGCGAAACATTTTGACTGATAGCAGATCGCAGTGCTTGCACCTGCCCCGCCTCAACACAATGCTCTTCCCCCAAACACACAAAAAAAACACTTGCAAGAGAAAGGTTTCTGCACACTGCCTAACAAATTCTAACTCCTAACAGAGGAAAATAGAAAGTTTTTGACAGGGTTGTGAAGCACAACACACACAGAATGGTCTGAAGACAAAAGACCTGACGATGCACCTGTGGCGCATCTATTAATAGCCCCTGTATCAGCACATCCTGATGATGTCACCGGCAGAGGCTAGTCAATTTTAGTCAATTTCATTGACGTGTTGCAACACATATGCACAGCTGGTCACTCCTAGAGATGTTCCCAAATCGCTGAATCAGCGCAGCATCAAAGTGTAGCTTTTAATAGAGAACATAATTTGCTGGAGGTTTAATATGGGCCTAATGTTTTGGAGTATTCAGACAATTAATTAAATGTAGTCAAAGAAAAAAAAAATTCCAAGATGAAATATTACCAAATCCCTGGAATCTCCAATAAATCCATTTTATCTGATCTACCGATGAGAAATAAACAGAAACAGGAGAGAGAGATTATTCACCATCACTGAACAGCAGCGTGAATGTTTTGCAAAATGAATTGTTTCAGCATTGTACAATAACTTTCTGTGTCCCTCGAGTTCAATATTTTTTGCGCACACAAGCATAAAAAGATTGAAAAGCAAAATGTTCCTTCGAGAGACTACTGCTAATGTTTTACACACCTGCAAAGAGCACTTCAGTCAAACCATCCATCTCCTCATAGATCATTATATATACCATGATTTATTAACACCTTATGAGTGACTTGACACAGCAAAGATATAAATCCTCAATCAGCTGCTCATTTCAATGGAAATGAGCGATTAAATGTACCACTCCAATTTCATTTAAAAAACTCTACTTCACCCTCCATTTATTCGCTCGTTTTATCCAATAATATATTTTGTCAACTCCTCAATTTGCTGGTACTTGACATCTACAATGTCATAGATTTTTGAGAGGGCTCACCTACATGTATCCAATCATTGTCCAAGCGCTCGTGCAGGGATTGATTTGTCTGTTTCAACACTGATAACACAACTAATTATCTCCACTCTTTGAAGCCATGTCTCAGTGGTTACTTCTGTATTGAAGCATAATTTATATTCATTATGATGGGAAGGTACTGCAGAAAGCTTGGCGGTCTGAGATATGATTTCTAAAAGAAGGAATTGCAATGAAATTTCTACAGTCAAGGAGGAATTATGGAGTCAAATGGTAGATGAGTAAAGCATTGATTGGACAATACAAAAAGTAGCTTTAGAAGGCAATATATTTCAATATTATTTAACATTAGCCTATCATTGTCCTACAGTCAACAGCAATAGACCTTATTTACAGCAGAGCCATCTTTGAAAACAAGGCTGTGAGGGATAGATCTACAGTCTCTTCAATAGACTGTACTACAGTTTTAAGTGTTTTTGGATCGTTCCGCGGATAAAATATATATATATATATATATATATATACAGTATATATATATATATATATATATATATATATATATATATATATATATATATATATTAAAAAAAAAATCTTACTAAGACATTCTGTAGACAAAAAACTCCAGACAACATGAGCTGTGGAAAATCAGATGTGATCAATGAGCTTTATACAGCTTTATAACGATTGTGCCATTGAAGAGGTCTATCCCTTACAGCCTCATTGTCATTCCCATTAAAAACTAAAGATGGTGCTACCGTGAATAAGGCCAATCTGTCTGAGATACGTATACTTTGGCACAAAAATCGAGAGTTCTGGAAAACTTGCTGCAGGTTCACCTCTCATTATTTTCACATACAATGAGCTTTGTGGAAAACTCTTTATTGTTGCCAAAGGTTTGTTGCAGGTTCAACACTACCAGTAAAGAGATGCAAACATTTGCAGCGAATAGCTAGTGAAAATAATTATTTGGAAATTTGCTGCAATTTTGCAAGTTTGTCAGAACTGTCAATTTTTTGTAATTGATTATAAGGGCTTGTCTAAGGGGACTTCACTATACATCAGAAGTGCGCTTTTTGAGAGTTTGACTTTGGTTGTGTTTCATAAACAATGCATTTTTAGGTAGCTGTGTCAAGTTAAATGTAATTTGGCAGTTAGCAAAACATATCTCAGGGATCCCTGCATTCGGAATTGTGCTCCGTTTAAATGCAAGAATGCGTCCTCATATTGTGCTGCTAGTGTTAAGCAAGCCTGAGCAGAGTCCTTCTATAAAGGTGAGCCTACAAGGTTAGTAAAGCGATGTAATACATGACAGTCTCAAAGATATTTGAGCGGTACACTGGCATGTAGACAAGAGGCTGTTTTTTTTTAATGGATGTCTATGAAGGAGATGTAAATGTAAAAAGGTAATGTAAAAATCTTTCCGGTTCCTCTGCTGGAGGGTAAAGCAGGAGCTTCTTCTTTCATGTATGGCTTCCAACAATGATTCCTCTGTTAACAATCAGTGATCAAAAACTGACTGATGATGAGCTGATGGAACTTCTGAAAACTCATATTGACACATAAGAAACACATTTTAGCAGTCCAGATTCCCTTTCTGTATCTTGTTTTTGTCAGCTCTGGTTGATGTTGTTTACTCTCAAGGCAGCGTTTTGACTGTGACATCCGAAATAAGCTGCAGCCCCAGTCTGCTGCTGTTACTTGTTGCTGATAAAGCAGGCATGGTGACAACAGTAATTTAAAGAGGTGTGTGCAGATGAGGTAAAAAAAATTCTGGGAATGGAGCCTCTTCCGACTCACTCTGCAGGCAGATAACTAGTAAGGAAAAGAAGAACCAGTGCCTCCAACATACACGCATGCACGCACGCATGCACACACACACATACCAGGGTTGCAGCTTCTATGACCTGCTTGAAGTGAGATTTTGATGACATGGATCGCTGAATCAATCACAAACACATTATTTGTATTAGGCCTTACATCTTTTGTAACACAAAACATGACCTAATCAAACCCTACAATGAAAATAATGATCAGCTGAGCACACACACCAATTAGCATGGTATTGACACAAAAAAGACACAAATTCACCATGGCATAACCAAGGTTTTTCCTGGGTCAAAAATGGTCTTCAGAGGTATTTGACTAACATGGTCATCCGAACTCTCAGTGCGGATGAGTTGATTGATTACATAATTGCAGTTATTTACAACTTCATTGCAAGCTTGCAATTATTTATTTTGATAACCTTAATTTGATGGAACCTTTTGAATTTTACATTATGTACTTTTTTACTTACTGTAGGTGCTATGGGAAATCAAACAATTCTGCAGTATTCTATTTTAATCAAACTTCTTAATTGTGTTCCCTTTTATTTCTAAAAAGTTAATTATAATGTTCTGATTGCACATATGAGTCAACTGCACACTTTACTGAGGCTACGTCTACATTATTCCGGATACATCTGAAAACGGTGTTTCCATTTACGAAATGCACTCTGTCGAAGTGAAAAAAGCATTTTCCAATTAAGTTGCTCTTCCACACTGAAACATACACTCACCTAAAGGATTATTAGGAACACCATACTAATACTGTGTTTGACCCCTTTTCGCCTTCAGAACTGCCTTAATTCTACGTGGCATTGATTCAACAAGGTGCTGAAAGCATTCTTTAGAAATGTTGGCCCATATTGATATAGGATAGCATCTTGCAGTTGATGGAGATTTGTGGGATGCACTTCCAGGGCACGAAGCTCCCGTTCCACCACATCCCAAAGATGCTCTATTGGGTTGAGATCTGGTGACTGTGGGGGCCATTTTAGTACAGTGAACTCATTGTCATGTTCAAGAAACCAATTTGAAATGATTCGAGCTTTGTGCATTATCCTGCTGGAAGTAGCCATCAGACGATGGGTACATGGTGGCCATAAAGGGATGGACATGGTCAGAAACAATGCTCAGGTAGGCCGTGGCATTTAAACGATGCCCAATTGGCACTAAGGGGCCTAAAGTGTGCCAAGAATACATCCCCCACACCATTACACCACCACCACCAGCCTGCACAGTGGTAACAAGGCATGATGGATCCATGTTCTCATTCTGTTTACGCCAAATTCTGACTCTACCATCTGAATGTCTCAACAGAAATCGAGACTCATCAGACCAGGCAACATTTTTCCAGTCTTCAACTGTCCAATTTTGGTGAGCTCTTGCAAATTGTAGCCTCTTTTTCCTATTTGTAGTGGAGATGAGTGGTACCCGGTGGGGTCTTCTGCTGTTGTAGCCCATCCGCCTAAAGGTTGTGCGTGTTGTGGCTTCACAAATGCTTTGCTGCATACCTCGGTTGTAACGAGTGGTTATTTCAGTCAAAGTTGCTCTTCTATCAGCTTGAATCAGTCGGCCCATTCTCCTCTGACCTCTAGCATCAACAAGGCATTTTCGCCCACAGGACTGCCGCATACTGGATGTTTTTCCCTTTTCACACCATTCTTTGTAAACCCTAGAAATGGGTGCGTGAAAATCCCAGTAACTGAGCAGATTGTGAAATACTCAGACCGGCCCATCTGGCACCTACAACCATGCCATGCTCAAAATTGCTTAAATCACCTTTCTTTCCCATTCTGACATTCAGTTTGGAGTTCAGGAGATTGTCTTGACCAGGACCACACCCCTAAATGCATTGAAGCAACTGCCATGTGATTGGTTGATTAGATAATTGCATTAATGAGAAATTGAACAGGTGTTCCTAATAATCCTTTAGGTGAGTGTATGAAAACGCTTAAATCCCCTTTCTGCGCATGTGGAAAATCGCCGTTGCATGTATGGTATGAAATGCAATTGTCCTCGTGTTCAGTTACCGGACACCAATTCCAAGTAAACTTCCCATCACCTTTGAGGGAATGCAATGAAAATGTTTTACAAAGTAACATTTATTTCTAACAACGCTATTAAAGTGATTATCTGACAACAGCACCACTATATCATGGGCCGTCTTGATTGTTTTTGTTGAATGGATCATGTAGCGCTCCTCTCCCTAACTTAGATGGAAAGGGCCCTGAGTTCTTATTCTCTTTTATCTCTCAGTGTATTTAATTTTCCCTATGTATTTATCCCAAATAAAACCTACTTTAAACTCTTAACTAGATTAACAACTATGTCTCTTCTTAGGTAAATATGTACATTACTATTTTTCTACAGCTAAATACCTTTTACCTCGATAATAAAACACAATACAATGTGATTGTGGCACGGTGGAGGGCGGGACCGGCGCGTGATTGCGCACGCCCGGTCCCGTATCTGGCTGATTGAGCCGGCAAGAGGGTTAAAAGGCCACTCGCAGACGGCGATCGAGAGAGAGAGCTTAATCAGCAGACGTCTGCTGTCCTAAATGTTTGTTTTAAGTTCTTTATTAAATTATTATTTATGTTGACGAGCCGGTTTCTCGCCTCTTCCTTGCCCGTAACCTTGATCTTCTTTACATTGGTGCCGAAAGCCCGGGAAGGAAGAGGGATGCGCCGTAGAGGAGTTCTCGCCACTTCTCAATGGAGCAGCCGCGGCCATCTGCCGGGGGACGGAGGAGCCCAGCCGCCTGGACGCGGAGGAACGGCCGCCGACCGCGAGGGGAGGAGGGGCTCCTGGCCGACCGCCTGGAGCAGTTAGGGCCGCTGCCAGGGGCGGGGGAGTTCCCTACTGGCCGCTGGAACGCGGCGGGGTTGGAGACTGCCGACCGCGTGCGGGGAGGGGCTCGCCGCCGACCGCCTGGAGCGGGAGAACCGCTGCCAGGGGCGGGGGGAGGCCCCTTCGACACCCCGGGAACGCGGCGGGGCGTTCCGTCCGCTAGGGGCTGAGGACTGCCTCCGATCTGCCCGGAGAGGCGCGGCTGTTGTGCTGAAAAGGGTGGAGAAGTGGCTGAGGAACGAGCTGCGGCGTATCAGAGAACCGGCGAGTATGTTTTTTTTTCTTTCGTTTCTTTAATCTCTCTCTCCTCTCTCTCTCGATACCGCTCTGCGGTGGCCTTTTCCCTCTTTTTTAAATTATGGTGTTTATGGGAGGGGGAGGTACTGCCCAGTGCAGGGACCCTCCCCCCCCCCCCCCCCTTATTTTTAATGGTTGTTTCCCCTCCCCTTGCCCCCTCCCTCATCCAGGTTGATGGGGATGACCCGCCGGCAGACCGCGCGGGAGGCGCCCCCCCCCCCCCCCCCCCAGGGGATGTACGTCAGGCCGGGGGTCCCCAGCCTGAGAGAACGGGGGAGGAGTGTGGCACGGTGGAGGGTGGGACCGGCGCGTGATTGCGCACGCCCGGTCCCGTATCTGGCTGATTGAGCCGGCAAGAGGGTTAAAAGGCCACTCGCAGACGGCGATCGAGAGAGAGAGCTTAATCAGCAGACGTCTGCTGTCCTAAATGTTTGTTTTAAGTTCTTTATTAAATTATTATTTATGTTGACGAGCCGGTTTCTCGCCTCTTCCTTGCCCGTAACCTTGATCTTCTTTACAGTGATATATAAAATATAACTTCTAAGACTTTTTTAATTAATTAAATAAATGAAATCAATAAAATAAACAATACCCTTTTAGAATGATAAAATAACCCTTAAATTATCAAATGTAACACACTAAGTGTTTACAGTGTTCACAACACACTATTCACATTTCACTTCAGACTCGAAGTAACATAAACATTCAAATATCACATTGCAGGTGAAACAACCTTTAAATGTGACTCATCAACATAAATTATAACAATACGTTTTCCCCTTCAAAATGTCAGTAATCATGTGATATGATCAAACTTAACCCCAAAGTCTTTGAAATAAAACAAAATAAAATAAACGTTTCAGGCCTGTTACTTTGATGGTGCACGTGTTTTGAACAAGATGGATACCTCACTGTTAGCAATCTGAGTTTTTCTTCACACACTCCACATCCAAAAGGAATTTGCGAACGATCGGTCCCTGGAACACAGATATCACGAACATTCCACTGTGGCCAGATTAACCACTGAGATATTCCTGGATCTCAGGGCGCTATCTGGGTCTTCCTACGATTCTTCGGCAAGAATCAATCATCTCCCTTCACTTCGTTATTCACGAAGCAAATGTATGGTCTATAACACAATAATTGATCTCTCTGACGAAGAAAAAAAAACACAGCCTCTCGATCTGCTTGTTACCGCTTACGAGAAAAATTGCTATCTCTCGTTGCTTAAACAATCACACACTAATCTATTGAAAGTGTCCTTTGCAGTAGCTTAAAGATTACCGTTAGCTCTCATCTAAACTTTTACTCACAGCTCCTCTCTACCGTCCGCCATCTCTCTTCCTCTCTTCTCTCCTTTTTTCTTTCCGTTCCTTCCCGCACCTCCTTCTTAACCAATCACAGACATTCTAACAATTACGTGCACTTAAACCTTCAGTTCACATCAAAATTTTCATTTCTCTTTTTTTTTTTTTTCATTGCAACATCAAATAACATGGAGATTCATTTAAAACATAGTATACATAAAATAAAATATATAAAGTAAATAAACAAATAAACAATCCATTAAGATACCTTAATGTTTTAACAGATCTACATGAATATTTTAGCAGGGCTACAATAACATGATACATGAAAAAAGTCACATGACAACAAAAACGTAATTGTTTTCAGATATATCCGTTTTCCCAGTACACACTACAACGTGAAGAACTCCAAACTGAGACAGTGTTTTTTTTCAGTGAAAACTAAGCTTTTTGAAAACACCACCTCAGTTTGGATGGCCAAAACATAGAGAAAAAGATGCGTAATGTGTGGGTGTGGTCTGAGTTGGGACTGTGCTTCTAGTGAAAAAACATCTGAAGACAAACATGGCTAGTTTGTTGTAAATCGGTCATCATTAGATCAGGAACACTTTGTCCATAAGAATAGCCCATAATTCATGAAGTTCCAGACTTTAGCCCCCTTTCATTGTACTTGACTTGGTCAAAGATCACAATGGTTTTTGGTTTAACAGTGGCATTTAATAAGACCATCCTCATTACCTATGGATGCCCAGGAGTGCCATTTACAAAAGAATGAAGGAATAAATTATATATTAATTTAAAAATAAAATGTGAATAAATAACTCAATATATAAATGGACAAATAAATAGACACATTTACATGTGTTTATTTAATTAATGTTTTAAAATGTACTCATATTTAGCAATAAAATAGCACATTAATAAGTCATATTTAAATCCACCTTTTAAATGGTGTTTTAAAAAGCATTTGGTAATTGCTTTTCTTCATCAATTTGCCAGTTGCTTTTCTTTTATTGTTTGACTTTTCCTTTTCTTTTACTATTTGTCAATCCATACCAGCTGAATCCCAGGAGTGCCAATTAAAAAAAATGAAGGAATAAACGATCAATCGATTAATTTGAAAATAACCTGAATAAATATCTACATTTATTAATGGACAAATAAAAAGACACATTATATGTGTTTATTTAATTAATATCTAAGATTACACATTAAAAAATCATATTTTGATTTTATCATATCATATTTTAAATGCACTTTTTAATGCAGTTTCAAAGCACCTTTTAAATTGCATTTTAAAAAGGTATTTGGCTATTCCTTTTCCTCGTCCCTTTGCCAGTGGCTTTTCTTTTTCGTTTTTCTTTTCCTTTAACCAATTGAGAATCGAGTTAAAAAAGTGCCATTGGACAGTTGACTCGTGAGAGCAACCAATGAACTTTCGACTCAGTTATAAGACACCGACTCTCAGCCACTCGAAACGGATGTAAGATGGCCTGTCACTGGACGGTGGTACGAGCAGTTTACATTATATTATTGGATCTGCACATAAGAAACAGATGTGAAACATATCAGAAGTTAATGGTGGCTCATTCACTGTTGCTGTGAAATACTGAATGCAGCCCTCTCATGGCTCCAGCCAGCTCATTCTGTTATTTGTTTTTCTCTCCCTCATGTTTCACAGGTGGAGTCTGTAAGCTTAATGGCCGTTTCCATGGGAATGGTATGGTGTGGTATGGTATGGTATGGGAAAGATGTTTATTGACTGACCAGAGCTATACACACAGTAAATTCACAATATACACATTCATTTATCAAATTTATCTTTTACAATAGAAGTCTGGTTCTTATGGATTTAACTATTTTAATTTTAATTTTGAATATTAACATTTTTAAACCGAATCAATTATGTTAATCGGCAAAATTTTATTGACACAGATAATGGCAATTAACATGTCAGATGTTTGAGGTAAATTTTCCGAGAGCAAACATAATTTTTACTGGGAAAAAAAGACATTCTTGTTGTGTAAACAAAAGATAACACTTTATTCAGCTTTATAAACAGAAACAGTTAGCAAAGTTTCATTGTGTCCCAGTGCTTATGGTCGATGATCTCAAAGTGCACAGAAGGTACAGTATATGAGCTTTGTTTACAAATATGGCAGAGAGAGCGGTCATACAGTAATGAAACAGGCAAATAACTGTAAGGTCAGGCAGAGCAGAGAAGCAATTGCTTTAGTAACCTCCGTGAAGTTTGCACCCAATATAACTAAAACATTAGGAAAGGCGCTATGCGCAAGCGATAGCAGATGTCTGCTAGGTCTGCTAAACTCTGATCAAATTTATTTATCAAAAAAGGTGATACTAAGGCAAAGATGCCACAATATTTATTATATGAAAGGAATAAAATAACTTGCATAAGATCAAAATCAAAGGCAAAAAATTAAGCATTTTGGAATTCATTGTCAAGACAATCTATGTAAGATCAGATTTTTAAAGGGTATGCAAGGCAGTGGTGCAGCAAATTTATATACACATTAAGGGAATATATAAGGACATTTTTTTATTTTTCAGTTTTAAGGCATTTGATGCAAATAAAATGCACGTTCTCACTGCTGGTTCAGGATTTCTTCCTGAAGTTCCTTCAGTGTTTAACGCTGATTGTCAAAACAGCTTTCTGTGCTTTAGAGTTCCCAGTTGCGCTGGTTTTAGTAACTGCAACGGCTTCTAACACGTGACCTAAAGCTCATAATTTATTGATCAGGGCATTCCATCACCTGACAAAGAAAAAACATCTACACACTCAATGTAAAAAAAACTTTCTTTGTCTGTGCCCAAATGATCGCTCCAGGTGTGAATGGCTTTTATAGGAATCCTTAGTTTTGAATAAAAAAATTTAATCGAGAAATTGCGGAAAAAGTTTGTGTTTGATGTGCAAAGGCCTTTAGACACACACAATACTGTACACACACACTGGTACAGGTACACAAAGTGTTGTCATGACCAACTAAGAATTTCCACTAGTGTACAAACTCAATTACCCCCATTGGACTGTTCTAACAAGAATGTCTATCTCCAAGACAGCAAAAATTGATCTGCACCTTTTCAAATGAAAGCAAAGAATTGATCCCTAACACAAGAAAACTCAATGCTCAGCAATGGCACTGAGATAGATCTAATAATTATCTCTTGGTGCTTATCTCTATCATGTCAAGAATACACACTTGGTAGCAGACAAAAATCAATATGGCACCCCACTTGAATTTAATCACGCGCACACTACAGCATAAACAGCGTACATTTCTCATTAACCTGAGGTGAATCACTAATCAGGGGACTACTTAAACAAACAAGGCTAGTGGAGCACTGATGCATATTCAAATGGAGTAAAATGTTAATATGAAGGCTCCTAATACTGCAACCTACAGCACAACTGTCACAACACTTACTCTAGCATTAAAAAAAAAATGGATAGTTAACCCACAATGAAAATTCTGTCATCATTTACTCACCCTCATATTGTTCCAAACCCATATGACTTTGTTTCTCTCGTGAAGTAAATATGCTTTGTCTATTTTGGAGGAAAAAAACATGCTGCTCACATGAATAAAGCTTCCGTTGGGCTTTATTTTGTGATTTAAAGCATGCATCTCCAGAATGTCATTATTGAGTCGAGGAAAGAAATGGCAACCCTAATCAAACTGTAAAATCTCTGAGCCACCAATTATGTACAATGTCAAAAATCACATTGGGTATGTGTTTTAGTAACATGGTGTCAAAAAACTGGTGGAACTAAAGGAATTTGTTATGCAGTTGAATGCAGTCACCTTCTATGATGATTCAGATACCAATTAAGCATGACATTAACACCAAGGACAGTGGAGGAAGAGGATATCTATTATTAATATAATTTAGAGAGCCAATAATTAACAGCATATTTGCTTCCTTTTAGGGAGCTTTAAGACAGACATCATCTTTCAGAGGGGCATGGTGGAATTAAATGCCTCTGGTCATGTAACTATTTGCACCAACCTTCACATAAAATCAAGACAGTCTGCGCATTCGTATATAACTGACTCAATGTAAAATATATCAACAACTCCTTTAAGATGGTTTAAATTCAAACAAAATTTTAGTCACAACTGGTGGGAATAAGTGGGTAAAATCATCAAGGTGAGTGTCAGAGTTGATTGTACAGCAATGTGATTAATGTAGATTTAGTAATCTCTCATCTCTTTTGGCATTTATATTTGGCCTTTGGCAACAATGTTATCCATCATTAAATTCTGCCTTTCCATTAAAATGGTCAATATTTCCATTCTTCTTTGCAAAATTAATACTTGTCATTCAGCATCTCTGTGCATATGTCTTTTATTTCAATAGTCAGGGGCGGACTGGCCATCGGGAGCACCAGGAGTTTCCCTGGTGGGCCGCTGGGTAATTTGGGCCAGCCTGTTGCTTTGCCATCCTACAGGTGAAATAGGCAGCCACCCTGGGCTCCAACATACCCGTGCGGACTCCATTACACAGCAAATATTCAATGAACTCTGTAAGATAAAGCCAATTTAATAGCTTTTACTTTGAAAAAAACAATACAGTTTTCATTTTGAATTTACTTACATACTGTAGTGTATTTACGTTTGATCATATTATTTCTGTGCCTCGTGTGGATCTGACTTTTTGACATACAAATCACAATAATGGTGACAACCAAAGACAACATATTAAGTATAAGTGGAGATCAGAATAATCATTAAATTACAAATAACTGCAAGTTACAACAAATACAATATAAAATCTGCAAACATTAAAGCTATGAGCAGTACAGTCATTTGGATAATTTGTTCATAACGCAGGGAGCAAAAGTGCGGCTTGCTGAATAATGCTTGTGTCTGATAAAAATGCAGAAAATAAGAATTTTAATCTTTTTGGCTTACTGTGTTTAAAGGATAGCAGAAATAACATTTTTCCCTTGAACATTCGTGTACATTTTAACCTAACATCATCTGTATGCTGGGAAAAAAGTTTTATATGTTTTAAAGTTATGACAATTTTTTGCACTGGTGGGCCCGTTGTCATGACTAGCAGTCAATAGAAATGTCTTTTTTGGGGGCCTGGGTTCGAATCCCGCAACTCCAGCCAGGAGTAAATTACTCCAGCCAGGTCTCCTAACCAACCAAATTGGCCCAGTTGCTAGGGAGGGCATAGTCATGTGGGGTAACCTCCTCATTGTCGCTATAATGTGGTTCACTCTCGATGGGGTGCATGGTGAATCCTGCGTGGATGCCACAGAGAATATTGTGAAGCCCCCACACGCGCTATGTCTCCATAGTTATGCGTTCAACAAGCCATGTGATAAGATGCGCAGATTGATGGTCTCAGGTGTGGAGGCAACTGAAATTCACCCAGATTAAAGCAAGTCACTACGCCACCACGAGAACCTAGAGTGCATTGGGAATTCCAAATTGGGGAGAAAACAGGGAGAAAAAGTATTTTTTTAACACAAAAAATTGAAATTCAGCTGGAAACTGAAATCAGTAAGCCAATGTGTTATGGTGTGGTGTGTTGTGGGCTGGGTTTGGAGGGCCGCTCTTGGCCAGAAAGTCTAGGGCCACTGTTTAGTCCCAGTCTGCCCCTGTCAACAGTGTCTCAATAGAAGACGCAATAGTTGAAACATTATCCTTGTGCTACCATGTGTTAAATTTACCTGGCTGTACTTTTCTAATACTAACAATTAAAGCAATTCACAGAACCACAAAGTGCAGCCCTTTTCAGACAGCACAGTTGCTAGGTAACATCTCTGTCCATCCGGAATGAAGTACAAAAGGACATAAAAATGTATATGAGACATTTGGAAATATGCATATTTTTCTACTATCCAGTTTTTCTACAAAGAATGTGCCATTTGTAATAGCCGCCTCTTTAAGAACTGATATGAACATTTATACCTTTTCAAACAGATCTAACAACCTCAACTGAGTTTGCTCAGATTTAACTTACTTAACTGACTGTCAACATTTACTCACCCATACATGTCTCCAAACCTATATGACTTTTATTTTTAAGAATGTCCTGGCTGCTATATTTCATAAAATGAAAGTGAATGGTGACTGGGCAGACTAAACTCTTAGTGAAATCAGAAACAGTAGGAAGACTTTTCTTTAGCTAAAATTTGTCTGTGCTTACTAAAATTCAAAACACTGCCCACAGTGGACAAAGCGTTAAGTGTTGTTTGGCGTATAAGCACGTGTGAGCTCCACTTTCTGGGTGAAATGTCCACAGAGGGGTTCAAAAAAGAGAGATGTGAAGTGAGTTGTTTTCAGCTGTACAGGCTGTGATACAGAGAAGAGGAATGCATACTTTATAAACTTAACCTCGCAACACAAACACCAAGCCTAAACCTAACCATCAGTGGAGTAAAAATGTATTGTTTATGTAAAACATCAACCAAGGAACAAATTTTGGTCTGTTCCTCACCTCTGTTGGCAAGAAGCACTGCTGTTGTGTCTTACTGCGCATTTCCAGCAGGCGTTCTCTCTCTCTGCACACTGTGCAGTCCACGCCCCTTGGTGCTTTGACAGCACTTTCACTGACTAAAAGAGTGTTTTCCCCTCCTAAAAGAGTTTGTATTCTCTAAAAGAGTTTTCACTCATAAAAGAGCAATACTCAGACAGGCGTTGAACGTCCTTTTCAGGACGCATGTTTTTGAAGATGCCCTTCCACCTCTGTGTAGTTCCTGGATGCGGTCGATATCTCTCCAAGACCGACGGACATAGACGCTGCCTCGTGTGCCTGGGCGTTTGTGGATGGTTCATGCACTCACTGCGAGAACATGCCTATGGCAGCATTGCGGCTCTCCTTCCTGAAGATGAATGCCACTTTAGCCACCCCCTGCATTGTTCCTACTTCTCACAGGATTGAGGATGACCCGACTGCCGTTGAAAGGCGTTTTGGGGATGACGACAGGCGCGGTTTCACCGGGTAAATTCCTATGAACCACCAGCCCCCGGCTCGCCTGCTTCCGTCCGAGCTAGGGATGAGTGCGACTCGCCTCGTGGCTTGGCAGCATTCTCCCTTGAGCACCCCGGAATTGGATGACGTCGGACCGACCCCTCCACTCGTCCACTCTCACTATCCTGGACGGCGGGGCAGCTCACGGGTACATAGAGGCCCCCCAGGTGGACAGAGTGGTTGCAATCCACCTGTGTCCCGAGAATGCCGCCATCTCGCGGGACCGCCTGGTACTCCCCTCCAGAGCCTGTAGGATGAGGTCATTACTGACCTCGAAACCCTACAGAGCCACTGGACAGGCCGCCTCTGCCCTGCATACCATGGCTCTCCTGCTGGTCCACCTAGCCAAAACACTTAACCCTCTGGGGTCTGAGGGTATTTTGGGCCCTGGAGAAGTTTTGACATGCCTCGACATTTGTGCTTTTTTCAGTTGCTTAAAAACATATTAATGGCTTAAGTCTGATAACACTGTATTCAGCACAAACATGGCTACAATAATATGTGAGCAACATGTGTGTACATGTTTGTATTTTTGAGAAAATAACTTATGCGTGGTTTTTGAAAAAACTAAAATTTTAAGTCACTGAAATAAGGTCATATAACACATAATAAACATTTGTCCGCAAGAATTTTGAGAACTGGATCTTGTAGCCTAGATTTTTTGCTACAAAATGATGTGAAAACCATCCTGATCACTCATTCATACAAAACAATATAGTAATTTAACTTTTGTAAGATAATTTTAGAGTTGAAAGGTAATATGCGAGGAGGCGTGAATGATCATGAATATGGATTGCAATTCACACCTGAGAGAAAAAAGACCACTCCCCTGGGCCTATCAATGAGGAATGTGACAGAAAGAGAATTAATGTGAGGAGACTTAATGATAAAAATCAAGTTTTAAGTTAAAAGAAGTAATCTGAATATATATTTTCTTTACATAAAGACTTTAATTAATTTTAGACCTACACTACTAAGTTTCTTCTGCTCACCAAGGCTGCATTTATTTGATCCAAAATACAGAAACAACATTGATATTCTGAAATCTTTTTACAATTTAAAGAACAGTTTTCTATTTAAATATATTGTAAAATGCAATTTGTGATCAAAGCTGAATTTTCAGCATCATTACTGCAGTCCTCGGTGTCACATGATCCTTCATAAATCATGATACTATGCTGATTTTCTAATATGGGCATATTTAAAGTGCATTTTACTCATTTAACCTGAACACATATTTGCAAGCACAAGCTTTGTTGATGATAATGAGGAAGCATAACCTCTAGTTAAAATATAATCTAAACATTCATATAATTTTTATATCATGTTACATATCATATTTATATTATACAGCATACAATTGAAATGTCTGCTTTAGCCGAAACAGCATTTAAATGTAACTAAAACTTGCTTATTAGGACATATTTCAAATTTCAATACACTGAATCCTGTCTGGCAAGTATAGAAACACTCCCACTAGTAAAATATGTTCAAGTTTATATAAAATAGCATGTCAACTAATGAAAACTAATTGACTTACTCATCCGAAATTGTATCCTCGGCTGGATCAAGTCTCTCTTCAAAATAAAAAACGTTCATCTGAGTCCTGCTCTTTTTCTGAGGAAAATGTTAACACTTCCATACAGTCCTGGAGCTGTATCACCTGTGTATCATTGCAAACGCGCAGAAAAATGAATGAAGTGTCTCACAGTCGGGGGCGTGTACATTTGCGGTTATCGTCTCAGCACATTAGCATATGAATGGCACGCTCTGCTGGTGGGTGTGATCACGTTACAGATAATTAAATAGACCAGTAAAAACTGTACATCGCTTTGTTTCAAACAGACTGCATTGCAGGAGAATATTTGTTTTAAATTTGAATTGGTTTATTAAAAAGTAGACATTTAAAGCTTTCTTTAGACATATGTTTCATGTTTGTGTGATACGTATTCACGGAGTTTCAGTTCATTTTAGTGACGTATTTCTGAAATATGCTCGCGAACATAGAGACTGCTGAAAGCTCACCCTTTTTATTTTCTTTATTTTACAAAAGCACAATGTTTCATTGTTATTATGAGTGTACACAAATAAAAGTAGACCCTTTATAGTCTCTAATGATGTCTTACACTTATCTGTATACCCAAAAATGACGGAATATTTTAAGTTGTTTCTGCTGTAATGACGAAAATATCCAGCAGGACGCGCCGGCGCATCCGTCGACCCCAGAGGGTTAAAGATCTGCACCTGGGTAGTCCTGACCCTGACGTGTTGCAGGAAATGCGCTCGTCCACCGACCTCACTCTCAGAGCCTTGAAGGTCTCAGCGCAGGCACTCGGGCAGGCGATGGGCACCCTCATGGTCCAGGAACGCCATCTCTGGCTGAACATGGTCGAGATGCACGATGTTGACAAGGCACACTCTCTCAATGCCCCCGTCTCCCAGTTTGGCCTTTTCAGCGACATGCTGGAAAAAGGTGATTTCTCACATCATGCCACAGTGTCGCCAAACCAGTGCATCCCGTGCCCCGCCTGCCTGCCAAGGGCACCCCCCTGCGGTCAAACAACAGGCAGCTCTGCCTCAACACGAGCCCAGCTGCACGTCCCCCATCTCCAGAACACCTTCAAGGACCAGGAAAGCTCCTAAGCACTCCTGAGATGGACGACCCAGGCAGTCAGACGTTCACTGCAGAGCTGGTACCAAGACCACATCGTCCCCCTCTGGAGGGCCGGTAGGAGAATCCTTGTTTCCCTTATTTTCCTTTGCTGCACTGCCTTCAGGCTGCGGTACCCACATTCTCAATAAAAGAGTGATTTCCTCACTCCCTTGGTCATCTAGCCGGTCTGTGCCCCGGCTCCAAATCCTACAGTCCCGGCTCCCCGGATGCAGTCACCTCGCCTCCAGACCAATGACCACTCAGCCCAAGCAGGCCACCGCTGACAAGTTCAAAAGACGCCTTTCCAGGACCTTTTCTTCAGTTTCTAACCCGCCCCCTGCCTGGTGCACGGAGGGAGATAAGTTCTTTGCGTCAAGGTAAGCCTCGGGACGCTCTTCTGCCTCCGGACGCGCTATTTTCTGCTCCCCCCGCCACGAAGCCCCACCCGGTACATCAAAGGCGAGGTTGTCCCTCTAGTGCCCATCATGCAGAGTCTGGACGCGTGGCTTTCGCTGTCCAACCCGTCATGTTGGTTGGCCAGGACCATCTGACTTGGCTACGCGATTCATTTCACCCGGCTCCCACCTCATTTCAGCGGTATTTGCTCCACCTCCGTACGTGGCGAAAATGAAAATGCTTTACAGGCAGAGATCACAACTCTGCTTCTCAAGGATGCGATTGAATAATTACACAAACTGAAGGTGCTTACCTCTTATCAGACTTTCCACATTGGAGTGGACACACTGTTTAAAATGGCAGAGGACATTGCGGTTTCTAGAGTGAAAGATTGTGGGATTAGTGCACCGGCTACCGTGAAATTGGGAGAAATACTCCTGCTTGGATGGCTACTTTTCCACTGAGAAAGGTGATCTTCAGAAAGCTGACAGCATCTCTGCTTGGGTGTGGCAACAGCTGATCACAAACTTTCAGTAAAGTGACAAAAGCAATGTCTACTTGTAAACACACCCAAGAATAAATAAATAAACAAGTAAATAAATAAATAATTAACAAATCTAACTGATTCTACTGTATAATGGACTCTATTCAATAAACTTTTATATTTTTGTGAATCATTTTTGGAGACTTATTTTATAAATAACTTCCATTTTATAATTGCTGACTTGTAATGTATGTTACAAATTTATGTTATGGCTGTTTATAAGAAGATATTGCTTTTGTAAATTTACTTAAAGCAGGCAAAGACCACTTATAATATGATCATGTCATAAAGCATTTCTAAGCCAGTTTAAAATGTTTAATGCAAACTTCAAATTATACATCTTGAAACCAGCTAACATTTTCTGAGTGTTGGTTTATATTCAGCTTCAATTGCTGCATTTACAGTGCAGTTTTAGCATTCAGTTAGTGTTTGAGACGACATGAATAAATACATACATCAATTTCGGTCTCTGTAATGAGTTTCACTTTTGTGATTTCAGCTTTCCTTAAACAACACTGAGGTTGTCAATGACAATAATGAATATTCTGTATGTGGCACTTAAACCATACTTTTCTCATGGGAAAATATCCTGCTTTCTCATTGTTGGGCAGTGGCGGAGTATTCCCATGGATATTTAACCAGAGAGACGGTTAATCTTCAACTGCTGCTCAGGTGTCACTCAAGCAGCAGAAACTATGCAGGCAAAAGGTAACTCCAACAAGTAAATAGCTTTTCTACATGTTTCCATGCAAATGTCTCATTGAACCCCTTCGTCTTAAAGGGAAACCATCTTTCATTAGCTGAGTGCTGGTTTATGTTCACTTTTCAGCTTAATCAAATTATTTTAGTAGTTCACCCAAAAATACTATTTCCCTTGTCATTTGGCCTTCTCATCCCTTATGTCTTCTCAAACTCGTTTGACTTTCTGGCATCTGTGGAACACAAACCAACATGTCCACTCAAGTCATATGGATTACATTGATGCTGCCTTTATGGATCTTTAAAGTTTTTAACCCCACTGACATGGACAAACACACATCATATATCCATCAAAAATCTTGTTTGACATGGCATAAGACTGCATAAATGGAGACACCCTGATATCAACGTGTAAGTTGGTTTGTAAAAAAAAGAGTGTAAAGCGGTTTAAGGGAGTGGAGGAGGCGAGAACCGGCTTGACAATGTAAATAATATTTTAAAAGTAAACTTAAACCAAAGACACAAACACACATATGACGGACATGTCCGTAAATGATCTCTCTCTCCCGCACCACCCTTTGCAGTCTGCCTTTATCCCTCTCTGAGGCTTGATTAGCCTAATACGGGACCGGGTGTGTAGAATCACAACCCGGCCCCGCCATCCGCCTTACCACAAAGAGTCATATTGTAAGTATAATAATGTTGCAATATGTAGCAGGGTTTGCAGCAGTTGAAAATTGTCTCGTCATTAATCTTAAATGTAAACTAGCCACACATGTTGCTTATCTTGTCAGTTACAATTATACTTTTTTTTTTTTTTTTGTCTAACAGGGTTGGGTCATTTAAATTATAGTCCTGGCAGGTCTACAGCTATAACTGAAAGAAGAGTCATCAGAGGTAAAAAAAATAAAAAATAAATAAAAGGTAGGAAACGCATTTGGATGACATTATTCATATTTATATAGCACCATTTTAGCATATCCGATGATATTCATATAAATGTATGCATTTGGTACAGTGGTTGAAGCTGTGCTTCAAATGAAAATTCTCTCATCATTTACTCATTTAATCCCAGATGTGTATGACTTTTTCTTCTGCAGAACACAAACTAAGATTTATTGAAGAATATCTCAGCTTTGTAGGTCCTTGCAATGCAAGTGAATGGTGACCAGAACTTTGAAAGGACAAAAAAGCACATAAAAGTATATTTAAAGATATGAATATGACTCCAGTGGTTTAATCCATGTCTTCAGAAGTGAAATTATAGGTGCAGGTGAGAAACAGATATTTAAGTCATTTTTAATATGAATTTTCCTCCCTTTCCAGTAGGTAATGAAATGCACAAAGAATGTGAATATACAAAAACAAGAGAAGACAAATATGAAAGTGAAAGCGGAGATTGATAGTAAAAAAGTGCTTACATGTTGATCTGTTTCTCAACCATACTTATCATATCACTTCTGAAGACTTGGATTCAACCACTGGAGTCATATGGATTACTTTGTTACCTTAATGTGCTTTTGACCACCATTCACTTGCCAACAATGTACCAACAGAGCTGAGACATTCTTCTAAAACCCTTTGTTGACCCTGTTTGTGCTCAACAAGAAAGTCCAACTTATCTGGGATGGCATGGTGGTGAGTAAATGAGAGACTTTATATTTTTGGGTGAACAATCCCTTTAAGCATCTCTTTTCTTTTTACTCTGTAATTATTGATTTTGAGGATATTTAATTGTGCAAATAAATACAATGGAAACTGCTCATATATATTTTGACAAAGATTATTTCTTTGCATTTAGGAAGAGGAGCTTGACCAAGCACAGAAAGGAGCAGATGCCATCAATGCTTTGGAACAAGAAGAGCGAAAGTTGCCTTTCAACCCACTGGAAATGAGCTGGGGACATTTGTCAAAAATTGGGTCAGTGCATTTACTTTTTGGGCAACTTTATGCTCTTCACATCAGCTACCCAAAGAAGCTGACACTTTTTCTTTCTTTTTTTGAGGTCATATAGTAAATGGTGTTGCTCGATGATGGCAATGTCTGGCCAAGTTGAAAAGATCTTTTAAATGAACATTTTAATTTATAAATACACACTGTTTCTGGTGTTTTATTGCAGTATTAGTTCAGAGAATTTTCTCCTACCTGAATATATTTCAGCAGTGTGCAGTCTGTTAAAATGTATTTTGAATTGCATTTATTTAGATTTACTGAAATTCATTGCATAGCCCACTTGTTTTTATGTTTTTTTTTTTTTTTTTTTTTTTTGTTCATTGTCATGATTTTGTTACTATTTTTGTATTTGAGAATATATTTTGGTTCTAGGATAGCATGAATATCAATGTTAGATTGTAAATTTGTAAACAACAATAAAAACGTCTCGGTTACGTATGTAACCTCCGTTCCCTGATGGAGGGAACAAGACGTCGTGTCGAAGAAGCGACACTAGGGGTCTCTCATGAGCGCCGAAAGATACCTCTGATCTATGAAAAAAGGCCAATGAGAGTTGGCAAACAGTATTTGCATACTCCGCCTCCGGATACGGATATAAAGGCGAGAGAAATACGCTCGTTCATTCAGGATTTTTCTGAGGAGCCGGGAGTGTTCCGGGCATCTCAGCGGCTCGGCTTAGCGACGTGGCCGGGAAGACACGACGTCTCGTTCCCTCCATCAGGGAACGGAGGTTACATACGTAACCGAGATGTTCCCCGTCTGTCGCTCACTTCGACGTCGTGTCGAAGAAGCGACACTAGGGGTCCACTTCAAAACTCGCCATGTGCTGAGCCGTGTACGTGTACTGCTGACACAGAAGCGGGCAGGTATTTGTACGTGCACAAGCGACCAACTGTGTTCAGGCTGCACGTACTCTTCCCCAATGCCCCGAAAAAGCGTCAGCATCCTTTTGGTTACCCAGGGGGGAACAAGGTGACGCTCCCAACTAGGGAACGGGCCAAGCCTGGCTGGGCCTCTTTTCTCTCTATGTTTTCTCGGCATAGAGCAAGAGCAGCCGGGGCCCTTACCGCATCGAGGGAAGGGGGTCTTATTCCTATTCTTTCAGGGGGAAAAGACCCTGCGGAGGCCACACCCGCCCAGCAGGGGAGGTAAAGGTGGCAAAATACATCACATGGCCACTTTGGGCATGTGGGAGGAAATGGCGCGGTGGTAGATCCAACCTCGAGGAGGGGGGAGTTGCTACAACACGGCGACCGGAGGGCAGCGAAGGACTGCCTAAGGGAGACGCGGGTCAGCTCGTAAGGTGACCGTACCGCGGAAATACACACAGGAGGAGTCCCGTAGGAGGCCTGATCTGTGGAGCACCTATTCCAGTAGGGGTAGCCGGAGGTACCCGTAGTGGACTGGACCAGCACGTTCCTCCGCTGAACTGCTGTGGGCCCGAAGGGCTAGGGAGGAATCAACCAGGGACCTAGGTTCTCTGGGAAAGAAGGCGCACTGTTTTACCTCGATCGAGGGAAACGGCGCTGGAAACAAGCGACTCACCCGGTCAGATCGTCGACGTGTACCGAGTTCTACGGGCTCGGACCTGAGAGAACACGGGACGAGACTGACTCAACCCTGAGATCGTAAGGGTGTTAGGTGCTGCCCAGCCCGCAGCTCTGCAAATGTCTGCTAGGGAGGTGCCCCTAGCCAATGCCCATGAGGATGCCACGCTCCTAGTAGAGTGGGCTCGAACCCGCAAAGAAGGGGGGGGGGGGGGGGCACGGCCTGGGTGTGATAGGCCAACTGAATGGCATCCACCACCCAGTGAGACACCTCTGTTTGGAGACAGCGTTCCCTTTCTGCTGTCCTCCAAAGCAGACAAAGAGCTGCTCAGAGCGCCTGAAGCTCTGGGTGCATTCCAGGTAGGCACGCAAGGCACGTACCGGACACGACAGTGAGAGGGCTGGGTCTGCCTCCTCCCGGGGCAGCGCTTGTAGGTTCACTACCTGATCTCCAGAGGGCGTGGTAGGAACTATGGGCACATAGCCCAGTCGAGGTCTTAGGATCACATGAGTATCTGCCGGACCGAGCTCCAGGCAAGTGTTGTTAGTAGGGAACGCTTGCAGGTCCCCGACCCTCTTGATGGAAGTGAGCGCGATCAGCAGTGCTGTCTTTTTAGGAGAGGGCCCTGAGCCAACTGATTCTAGCGGCTCGGGGGGGGGGATCTCTGAAGACCGGCGAGGACCACCGAGAGATCCCAGGGGGGGAACAGGTTTGGCCGGGAGAGGTTTAACCTCCGGGCACCTCTTGGGAACCTGACGATTAAGTCGTGCTTACTCAGAGACTTGCTGTCTACTGGGTCGTGGTGAGCTGCGATATTGGCAACATACACCTTTAAGGTGGATGGGGACAGCCTCCTCTCCTGTAGGAACAGGAGCACAGACCTAACTGCGCACCTCTGTTGGTCTTCTGCCCGGGAAGAACACCAATTGACGAACAGACGCCACTTCAGGGCGTAGAGTTGCCTGGTAGAAGGGGCTCTGGCTTGGTTGATCGTGGCTACGACCGTGGGTGGTAGACCAGCTAGATCTTCCGCGTCCCGTCCAGGGGCCAGACGTGGAGGTTCCAGAGGTCTGGGTGCGGATGCCAGAGCGTGCCCCGTCCCTGAGAAAGAAGGTCCTTCCTCAGGGGAATTCACCAGGGAGGGGCTGTTGCGAGGAGTACGAGGTCCGAGAACCAGGCCCGGGTGGGCCAGTAAGGAGCCACGAGAGTGACTTGCTCCTCGTCCTCCCTGACCTTGCACAGCACCTGTGCAAGAAGGCTCACTGGGGGAATGCGTACTTGCGCAGCCCAGCCGGCCAGCTGTGTGCCAGTGCATCTGCCCCGAGGGGAGCCTCTGAACGGGCGTACCAGAGCGGGCAGTGGGAGGTCTCTCAGGAGGCAGAGGGGTCTACCTGGGCCTTGCCGAACCGTTCCCAAATCAGCTGAACCGAGTGGGGGTGAAGCCTCCACTCTCCGCCAGGCAAGCGTTGTCATGACAGCGCATCCGCTATCACATTGAGGTTGCCGGGGATGTGAGTGGCACGCAGCGACTTGAGTCGGTGCTGGCTCCAAAGGAGGAGACGACAGGCGAGTTGTGACATGTGACGGGAGCGTACGCCGCCTTGGCGATTTATGTACACGACCGCAGTGGTGCTGTCCGACCTGACTAGGATATGTTCGTCCCGAATTAACGGGAGAAACTTCCGCAGGGCCAAAAGGACGGTCAGCAACTCGAGGCAGTTGATGTGCCAACGCAGCTGGGCCCCTTTCCAACGGCCTGAGGCTGCGTGCCCGTTGCAAACGGCGCTCCAACCCAATCTGGAGGCGTCGGTCGTGACCAGGACGCGTCTGGACACCTGCTGTAGGGGGCACTCCAGCCCGTAAGAAACAGGAGTCTGTCCAGGGGTTGAATGTCTGATGGCAGGCAGGGGTGATTGTTACCCGGTGCGTGCCGTGGCGCCATGCTCGTCTCGGGACTCGGGTCTGGAGCCAGTGTTGGAGCGGTCTCATATGCATCAACCCCAGCGGCGCGACCGCCGCGGAGGACGCCATATGCCCCAGGAGCCTCTGGAAAAGTTTTAAGGGGACCGCTGTGCCTGGCCTGAAGGCGGCGAGGCAGTTCAACACTGACTGGGCATGCTCGTTGGTGAGACGTGCCGACATTGAGACCGAGTCTAACTCCATCCCGAGAAAAGAGATGCTCTGAACTGGAGTGAGCTGGCTCTTTTCCCAGATGACCTGAAACCCCAGACGGCTGAGGTGCCTGAGCACCTGGTCTCTGTGGGCGCATAGTAACTCTCGCGAGAGGACAGAGACAGGCCAAAGGGGAGGACTTTGTACTGATATGCCTGGCCCCCGAACGCAAACCGCAGGTAGGGGCGGTGTCGGGGCAGGATGGAGACGTGGAAGTACGCGTCCTTCAGGTCTACCGCTGCGAACCAATCTAGATGCCGGACGCAGGTTAAGCGTGAGCATTTTGAACGGGAGTTTGTGCAACGCTCGGTTGAGAACTCGCAGGTCCAAGATTGGTCGTAAGCCGCCACTTTTCTTGGGTACGATGAAGTAAGGGCTGTAGAAACCCTTATTCATCTCGGTTGGAGGGACAGGCTCTATCGCGTCTTTGGCCAGAAGAGTCGCGATTTTCGCGCGCAGGGAGTGGGCGTGTTCGCCGTGTACTGCGGAAAAGCGGACGCCCATGAAGGGGGTCGGGGGCCTGGCAAACTGAATTGCGTAACCGAGTCGGATGTTCCTGGCCAGCCAGCGAGACGGGTTGGGAAGTGAAAGCCACGCGTCCAACCTCTGCGCTAGGGGCACCAAAGGGACGATTAATTTTGACGTACGCAGCGGGGTGGAGCAGGTAGGGCAGCGTTGGGCGGCGACAGGGCGACCCGCGGCTGAGGTGCTGAGAAGAGACTCAAGCACTTACCTTGCTCCGCACACCCGGCAGGGGGCAGGTTAGCGACTAAGGAGGAGGTCCTGGGTAGGCATCCTCTGGGCTCGTCGGAACCGGCCGGCCGGGGAACAGTCGTGGGGCTGAAGACGGGTGGTCCGTGTCCAGGGGGCCAGGACTGTTGATATCTGGGGGCAAAGTGCCGTGAGAACGGCATTTGCGGGCCAGGTGACCCAGAGACAAAAGGAAATAGCTCATTACAGAGAATATGAGAATGTGAAAATTAATTCGACAAGAAAAAATTCTCCTCCCGGCCCTCCACCGGGGACGGAGCGGTCTTACCACCTCCGGAGCTAACATCTTGGTCCCTGGATCGAACGTCTACGGACAGCCTGGGAGCCTTCCGGGTCCTCGAGGGGGTCCGTGAGACGGGGGCGTCTGCTTCCTGCGGAGTGCTCGACACTGGGGCTGAGAGCTGGGCCCGGGTTGAGGCGGAGCAGGGTGTTTCATAGCCGCAGGAGGACGCCCCTCGGCGAGCAGACGGGGCATGGCCCATGGCGGCAGGCTTGCGGCGGGGCAGGATGTGCAGTGGCCTCCGTCTGCCTCACCACTGAGGACTGCTGGGCAGAGTCGTCAACGGTGGCGCCGAATGGACGGAGCTGGGAGACGGGGGTGTGGAAGAAGGTGTGCCTTGTCTGCCTCCCGCATTTCGTCCAGGACCAGTCCACAGGTGCATTTCTGGACCACAAGGGGTGGCCATCGCCTGTTCGAGTGCCGGCGCTTCTGACCTCCGTGGCCCGGGGGCGTGGTTGGTCATCCAGTGCAGTTCCTGCAGCACATCAAGAACAGGACTACCCAAGGTGCAAGTTTTGAAGTGCCTTGGCCTGGCGTTGGTTGCAGGAAGGGCCGTGGCGTGCAGAGTGGAAGCGGTCTGGGACCGTTCCACTGCGAGGGTAGTGAGAGCGGAGGAGTGAAGAAGCCGGCTGAAACGGCTTTCTCTCATTACAAAAGAAAGCCACACGACCGCAATGTTGCCATGGCTATGTTCTCGCACTGAGAACATGAACCATTCTTAAAACGCTGCCTGCGTGTGATCATCACCGCATCCAGAAACTACACAGGGGCGGAAATTACATCTTTATAAAGACGCATCCTGAAAAGGACGTTCAACGCCACTGTGTAATGCTCTTTCAGAGAAATAAACTCTTAACTCTTTTAACTCTGCGCTGTCGAAGCGCCCAGGGGCAAACTGCACGCCGGCAGTGAAGAGAAAAGCTGCTGTAGTGCGCCGTAAATCCAACAGCAAAGCAGAGCGTCAGAGGATCAGAAGCAGGATCAGTTGTGTTACTCGCAGCTGACTGCATACACACGACCATCGGCTCCGAAGAAAATTACTGAATGAACGAGCGTATTTCTCTCGCCTTTATATCCGTATCCGGAGGCGGAGTATGCAAATACTGTTCGCCAACTCTCATTGGCCTTTTTTCATAGATCAGAGGTATCTTTCGGCGCTCAAGAGAGACCCCTAGTGTCGCTTCTTCGACACGACGTCGAAGTGAGCGACAGACGGGGAACCTTTGATATTCACCAGTTGTCTGTTATTTCTTCAGGTCATTTTATTTTAACGTTAATTTAAATTAACAGAACCTAGAATTTGAAGCTTCTAATAGCACTTACAATTTAGCTAAATTAGTTTAAAATGCATAGTTGAGTAAACAGAGACTCTTAGATTTAAAAAACCTTAAATGTAGTAGCTGGCGAGTAAAAAGTAAGCATTTTTGAATGGAAGTTCATTCATTTGGCCATAGCCAGCTACGTTTTTTTTTTTTTTTTTTACATAAAATTCCTAGTGGAATTTGTTTAAAAAGTGGGATGCAAAAATTATGCAATATATTTTTAAGCAAATCCAGCACATTGTTTTTTCAGTGTAGGGGAAGTCTTATAATGTATTATAGCTGTAGTTATAATTATCTGTGAAAAGTTATAACTTATAATAAGGTGTATTATGAGGCATTATAACTGCAGTATAATGCATGTACAATGCCTTTACAATGTATAATAAATATGGGCTTCATAGAAAGTGTTGCCGTATATTCTTCCTATGGGCACCGCTTTGTCCATTGTGCATCTTAACAGATTTGTAATGTGTGCCAAATTGTTTTGGCTGAGATTCAGGTGCATGACGTCACACAAAAATGTCGGCACCCAGAGAGATGTACGAAGTTAGTGATAAACATTCACTTTTTTAAAAAAAATGATATCTTTTATGCTAATGGACACATTGCAGTTTTGGTTGTTTAAACGTAATTTTCAGAGTCAAGTAGGAATATCCCACATTGACTTGAATGAATCGCAGCAATAGTATCGCTAAACTCCACTTTTGACATTGACCCCACCTCAATCCCTAGTAAGATCTTCTTTGGCCCAAGGGTAATCGGAGGGCCAAAGGCCATTGGCCACAATTAAGCCCGGAAGTGACAGTAGGAACGCAACTGGTCCTGGCACGCACTAGCATGCCTTCATTTGGCCTGACAGTGGAAACGTGGATTTTCAGATTCTTCATTTTGGGGTTAACAACTCCTTTAAGTAAACATTCTGTTCTAACATTATGCTTGTGATACAATGTGGTAAGCCAAAAAGGGAGCTCGGCAAGAGGCAGCAAGAGGATCGATCAGAGTGGGACCGCGAAGCCCAATAGACCGTCTAATTAAAGATGGAGAACAGCTAAGTTGACTCAATGCAATGACTATTACGCGCTGCTAACGTTTGCATTCGCTAATGTTTCCTGATGCTCATCATCATTCGAACTTCTCACCATAATTAGAAATGAGCTGCCTGCAGCTGTAAGCTGCCAAGCTATGTGTTTGGTGTATTCTTGCAGAACTCACTATAGTTACATTCAGTAGGCAGGCACTGTAAATGGAAATTAGCTTACTATTAACCTCCCTCATTTAATAAAGCTCACAGAAAGACAAAGTGGATACATTTTAATTACCCTGCCCTCTGATTATCATCATCATATTGGGCAGCTGCTATTGCAACATGATAGAGTTATGGGCTAATGCAATTTGTTGGATCATCTCAACTGTGGTAGCGAGATGGAATGATGATGTGCAATTTGGTATAACGTTGTGAATTATGTTGCGAGTGAAAGGAAAATGATTAAGCTGTGTCTTCACATAGTTGACATTTGAATTTTACTTTCTGACTAAAATCTAATTGGGGGAAAAGGTAAAGTTCATTACTGTATTTAGGTAAACATTCTGGTTGAAAGCTCTGATAGCACTTCTTAAAACAATGCCCATATTATAAAGACTTGTAATTGTAATAAGCCCTAGTTGTTCCTTGTGGCTATGGAAACTAATTTCCTATAGGCATACTTCTGTTTAAAACTTGAATAGAATGAAAATATGCAGCTCATTAGTCTGAAATAATACAGCACTAACAGAAGGCTGTGGCCATGATTCTAATTCATCATTAACTGGGTTTATCAGAACAGCACACACTTCTAGTGTAAAATTTCAGATGTACTTTTACTCACTCATTTACTCACCTTTATGTTGTTCAAAACCCATATGCTAGGTTTTTTAATTGGAACATTATTTTTATTTTAAGCAGATCTATTCCATAGAATAACAGTTTATAGTGAGCAGGAGCTGTCAAGATTCATAAATGGCAAATACTCTAGCATTATTTAAGGTTCAGTACAAAGACATCATTACAGTAGTCCAAATGACATCTGCACTATATTCCATTCCTATATGTTGTATGGACTACTTTTATGGTATTTTTTATAATTTTTTTGTTTTTTCCTTTGGACATTGACAGCAATGGACAAAGTTTTTGGTATGGAAAAGAGCAGTATTATGATTCTTGAGGAAGATATTGTATTAAGTTTCTACTGGGAGGAAAAGACAATGCGGGACAACTTGAGGGAAGTAAATAATTTGGTGTATTTTCTTTTTGCAAGCCAGCTGACACAGTTATGTCATTTTTCATATACATCAATGATGAAAAGAAATTAAAATTATATTAATCTTTTCTGAGGCAGCGTAAGAAAGAAAAGTTGACAGAAACAGGCAAATTACTAGCAATGCAGACAGTGTTTGTCTTGTAATGTGTGTACTTTAAAAATACATGTACTTTTTGTAACAGGTAAAGGACAGGCAATGAGGAGGCGGGAACCAGCTGAGCTGTATACATAATGTTTAATGATAAAACACAAAATAATACCTAAACAAACAGACACACATGCAAAGCGGCTACATGCATTTCTCTCTAAATGTTGTCTCCGGCCGTCCCTTATCTCGCTCTCCCGCTGATCAGCAGATTCCGCGCCGACCGTGCTCCATCACAGCCCAGCTCCTCGTCACATTTTTAAAACCAAAAATTATAAAATTTTGGGCCTTTATCGCATTTCAAGCTTTTATTCAGAAAATTATTGCAATCAGTGCCTTTACTATTGTAACATTTGGTTAGTGGAGAGGAAGAGAGGAGATGCAGTATAATCTTTCAAGTCTTTAATAAGGAAGCATGCTGGAGTGGAACAAAATATAATGCTAACCAACCAAATACCATTTTAACAACACAAATTAACAATACAAGAACTTACAAGGAGGAGGGTAGGGTAATGCAGAAGGTGAGGAAGGCTCCAAGGAAGATTAACAGTAGGCCTGGGCAGTGCTTCAGGGCTGAGAATGGATACGGGGGCCTTGGGGGCAGCTTCAGGGCTGGGACTGGGTCAGGTGGCCTGGGAGGTGGCCGCAAAGCAGGGACTGGGTCAGGTGTCCTAGGAGGTGGCCATAGAGCAGGTACTTGAGGTCTCGATGGCAGAGCCAGAGATGGGTCTGGAGACAGAACCACAGGAGGATGGAGGATTTGGGTCTCAAGGGGAGGAACCGGATGAGGAGCAGGCGGAGCCACATGAGGATTGGGGTATTGAGACACAGGTAGTGGAGATTGTGGTGGAATGGGCAAAGCCATAGGAGGGGGAGATCCAGGAAGTGAGGGAGGAGCAGTAGGAGACACAGAGGGCGGAGCCATGGAAGGGTCGATAGAGGCAGGCGGAGCCGGGAGAGACTTGATGAAGGCAGACGAAGCCTGGAGAGGCTTGACTCAAGCGGTGGAGCCATGGAAGGTGGAGCTGTGAGAGGCTTGAGGGGCAGAGCCGTGGAAGGCTAGAGGGGTGGAGCCATGGGAGTTGGAGCCAAGGAAGGTGGAGCCAGAGAAGGTGGAGCCGTGGAAGGCTTGTGGGGTGAAGCCATGGAAGACAGAGTAATGGGAGGCAGAGCCAGGGAAGGCAGAGCCGTGGAAGGCTCAAGGGGTGGAGCCATGGAAGGCAGAGTCATGGGAGGATCGAGGGATGAGGCCTTGGAAGGCTCAGGGCTAAGGGCCGTAGATGACTGGGAAGTAACTCCCATGGTACAGAGTACAGGCAGAGACTTTGGATCAACCTCTGCGATCGTGAGAAGGCTTGCAGGCAGGGGCCATGGAAGGCTTGGAGGCAAGGGCAGTGGAAGGCTTGGAGGCAGAGGCAGAGGAAGGCTTGGAGGCAGGGGCCGTGGAAGGCTTGGAGGCAGGGGCCATGGAAGGCTGGAAGGCATCCACTGTGGGAGGAGATTCAAAGTCCTCATCCTCCACACCTACAGTGAAAGGTGAGCCTCAGAGTATTAAAGTCTCCTCAATGTAGTCGGCAAGCGTCCAGTGAGGACCCGTCGGGGGCATCAGCTCCTTCAGTGCACTATTCAGACCAGCCCTGAAGAAACTCACCAGAGCGTGGTCATCATAGTGCACCAAATTTGCTAGATGGAGAAACTCATACTCTGTAATTTTAGTCTGCAGTTTAAGAATTTGAGCATGCGTTTGATATGAATTACAACCATGTCTGAATTTCTACTTTAAAATTTAAATGACGACATTCACATTGACATGTCCCCCACTCTGCTTTATCAAAAAATCACACCCTGGTTATAGCTTATAGCTAAAGAGCAGCTTGTAGCTTGACCTGATATCTTTTATTATTGACAATTTGTACTACTATACAATTGCGGAAAGCCATATGAGCAAATAGAATATGTTTCTAATAAAATTAAGTAAAACATTTTTATAAAATTTACTTGATTCAACTTAAATTGTACTGTAAATTGTAAAATTTTACACACAGTAAAGTGCAACACAGTAATATTTTAAAAGTTTAAAACTGTAAAGTACATACATTTTCCCAGAAAACTTCTAAAACATAGAACAGGCATAACAATCATATTACATACTTTGTGGTGTAGTATAAATTAATTAAAGTACTTTTCTAGATTCCCCAGAATCATCGAGAAGAAAACAAATGTGTCAATCTTGAGATGCTGTAAAAGGAATATTCCCAGTTCATTACAAGTTAAGCTCAATCAACAGCAAAAATCTATTTAGACTTGTGCCTCCTTTTCTTTTAAAATAGCAAAAATATGGGTTACAGTGAGGCACTTACAATGGAAGTGAATGGGGCCAATTCGTAAATGTTAAAACTCTCACTGTTTAAAAGTATAGCCACGAGATATAAACAATGTGTGTTAATATAATTTTAGTGTAATAAAATCACTTCCTAACCTTTCCTGTTTAAATTTATATCCACTGTACAACTTGTTTGCATAACGACATAGTGCTGTAAACCCTAAACAACTGTAAAAATTATAATTTAAACAACTACAGTTGAAATAATATCTAATTTTTAAGTGCTTTTATAAAATTATAAGCTTCACATTTATGACTTTAAACCCTCCAAAAATGGGCCCCATTCACCTCCACTGTCAGTGCCTTGTTACCTTGTTTTTTAAAGAAAAGGAGGGATGAGTCAAAATAATTTTTTGTGGTAATCAACATTATGCTACAAATGTGTTGATTGAGCTTAATTTATATTGAATCCATAATATACCTTTAAAGTATGTGTCTACCATTATATCATATGTCAGAAATGTAAGTTTAATTCAGAATTTAGATCCTTAAAGCATTAAATAAATGTATATTCTCTTTTGATATGCACTTTGAAAAGTGTCATTTACCCAACATTTAGTTAGCATGCATGTCATACAAACACCAGGCGCACTACGCTGCAAAGAAAGAGTGTTCCTGAATGATTGTAGGGCCAGTAATTATGATATTATGCAGAAAGACGCAGCTCCCCGCCTTTCAACAGGCTTGGCATGTCAGCGTTGCTTTCATTGTGCACAATGAATTGAGGTAAATGGACCCTAGGAGTCAAAAAAAATGTCCTACACCTCAAAAGAAAACCTTAATAACACTATCAGCAAGGCTGGCTGAAAACTTTTCAAACTCAAATGAGATCAAAGGGTTTGAGAGAAGCACTTCGAATCGCTGGGGTCGAGAAGCCAGGGAAAGGAGGGATTTATTATAAAGACAAGTAAACTGGGGATGAAAGTGCTGCGTGTACGAGGAAGTCATTCTTTTGAAGCCGAGCCCAGAGGAGTCTGTTCAGTGATGCGTATGACTATGTTGATTTTCGAGTTAACCCAAGACAGATCTCCTCTGGAATTTAGGTGTTGATTCATGACCTAAAAATTGGAGTCTATGTGTCTATCGGACAGCATGAAACATTTTAGTTAAAAGTTGACAACAAAAAAGAAAGCATTTTATGCCCCTGTGGTAGGTTTGCCTGCAGTTATGCTTTTAAGTACCAAGACATTCTGATGAGCATGGGCCCCTACCAGGAAAGCAACTACATTACTGACATCAGACTCCTTTGAAGCGCTCTCTCTCCCTAAGCTTGACTTCATTTGTAATTTCAAAAACTCAATGGCAACATTGGAGTGATCCAGTGAGACGCTGCATGGCTTTTCCCCCCATTCAGTATGTGTGCACGTGTTCTTGCTAAGGGGTTTCTGAGAAATAATTCAGTGTTTGCCACGTGTGTGTCTGTAAACTGCAAAGACAAAGCCACTGGCTGTATTTTTTGTGTCTGTTGCATTTAGAGTTGGCTATCATTTCAAAAGGAGTTCAGCAGGGGTGTGCAATTATGCTCCTAGGGAATCAGATGCTTATCTTATCACTAGATGCTTTGCTATGCTAATTATGAGTCAGCCATTTGATGCACAATATCACAAACTACCTGACTAACTCATAAAACGTAAATGCCCTGTAGCTCTGCATCAATGTTATCTGATAATTGAGAAGGCATTTACTTTTCATGATATGGATTTCGTAGAAGCACTTTATTTTAGATTTAGCATGTATCATCAGCTTCACTTTATAAATTGTTTGGCTTTTATTTCTGTTGAGTGTCTTGTACCTCAGCTTGTAGAATATTACTCAATATTCGCAAAGCAATGCCAAGGTTGAGGGTTCGATTTCCAAAAGTAACTCCAGATAAAATCACCTCCTGTCATGATTACCAGCATATGTTGTGTTTAGGATGCTGGTATCCCCACCAGGCTTCTTAACTAGCTTAGCTAGCAATAATTCCATAGTCAACCAGCTTTTCCAGAACAATCGTATTGGTTGAAAATACCACTATAACATACACACATCAGACAGAAATCACGGCAGAGGAATCAGATTGAACGGCAGCAGGGAATGCGGGGTATAGCAGGTAGGATGGTTCTTCTGGTAACTATTAGTAAGTGTAATGTCAGCGCAGTTTCTGACCATTCTGGTGCCCTAGGCGAGATCGCTGTTGTTGATGGGTGGAGGCGGAGGTGTATTAGCAGCTTGCGTGGCGATCTTGTTATTGCTGTTCTCATTTTCCAGAGCGATCTCATCATTTATGTTGGTGTGTGTGTCCTCCACCTTGTAAATGTAATGCCAATTTTCACTCTGGTTTTACTCTGTTGTCTGTCTTTTAGCAAGTTAATATTTTGGTGAAACTCAGTTTGAAGTGGGTTTCGCCCAGGGCGTCATACAAGCTAGAACTGCTACTGCCAAAAGTGCTGTTGTCTGTGTTGCTTACTGTGCAAATAGTTTCTCCACTTACATCAGTTTGTTCCATTCATAGCGATTTGCAGATACATGCTGTGTGGACGAGCACATGAGAGGTGGGCACTATTGTATTGATTGAATGACAGCTTATTGAATGAATCAGCACTAATCGGATCCAACGTCTTCTCTCATGTGACTTTTCGCTGTCTTCTGTTGTTACCCCGCCTCACATTCAAGCCACGCTCTAGGAGCTCAATGAAATTGCATTTAGCTGAAAAGATTGAGAGACAATGTCTCCCACTGAAACTTTATCTGCTGGTGTCGCTGTTTGACAGAGTGACTCTGGAAAGACGACTGCTGTACACATTATTTGAGCTCACATTTTATAATGTGTTATTTTATTTATATTAAGTTGTTTGTTTATTGTTTTTGTTTTATTTTTTAGGAGGCACTGCCTCAGAGAAATCACTACTGCTGGAATATCCTAGCAACCATCTTGAGCACCAAAACAATGTGATAAAAATCACTCAGTGTCATAGCAACACCATGGCAGCCACCCACAACACCCTAGCATCATGGCAACCACCCACACAACCCCCTGGCATCATGGCAACAAGTATTGTTCAAGGAAGCATCATTGATATTTTCTTCAGAAAAGTAAAGATCGTTGGAAGAGCTTATTTTTCAATAGCTGAATATTTGACCTGATGTTGAATTTATGGGGAAAACAGCAAATGGGGTGATCAATTCTACTGTCACCCTATTGGAGGACTACTGATTTTTACTATCTCTATATTGGTTTATTTATCCCAGATGAGCTTCCAATTATGTTGCAACCTTAAGATGTTCTAGGGGTGTATATTTGAGTGGTGGGACAAAAAGACAACTCTCAGATTTTTGTAATAATGTTCACATTGATGATAAACATCCCAAGGACATGGACAGGATAGCGCAGAAGTCTGACAGTTCTTACAGAATTAAGCAAAATATGACATCTCCAAAATCCTGCCATTGGAACCATAATCCCTCTGGGCTTAATTTAAGCATCTCAGGTATTTATAATACCAACTAAAAATTAAAGGACAGAATGAAGCTTTTAAACATGTAAAAAAATTAACTGACATAATGCACAATTTATTTTGTATTTGCAGCTGAATGCCAATGTTACGTTCGTGGATATAAAACATAAGATTGGCCAGATGCTGTTTACACTAAATAACCTCTCTTCAATTTGTGTCGCTATGGCAACCATCTGTGAATAAGTCCTCTCTCTTTAACCTGTTCCTTTCTTTTGTGCATAAGCTTTTTTGGCGGCCACCCTGTGCTGTTTTTTCTTCATCCACTCAACATGTACTGGCAGTGGCAGCCCTTCTATTCCCCACTGTATCATTAAGCATGCCTGCAGTGTTACCGAGATTGCCGAGACTGACAACTGCCTCTCCAGCCAAGCATCACCTGCCTTAGAAGCACAAACAAAGACTTTTTTTGGCAAATTTTGCTTGGCAATTACCTAAAACAGCATGGTATTTGACATGATTAAATCAGTTGGTGCAAACATTTCATTACAATACTAACAGGTGGATAAACAGATGTAGGTTGATACAGCATGGCTCTTGCTTCCTAAGGAGAATCAGAAGACATCAATAAATTATCTTTTTTAATTTGCTTTAATGAAAAGAGATAAAGTTGGGTCATTTCAAATTTCCTGACTGTTGAAATTTAGATGTCGTTTGTTGTGCTGCAGATCCTTCGATGGGATTTAGCAAGTTCAAGAGCAAGTTTATGTAGGTCAACAGCTCAAGTTGGTGCAGAGTATATTGAGGATGGGACATGACATTAAATGTATCCTACTCTCGACAAACTCCATTCAAAGGACTGGTGTATGTGAGACAGATGCATGTGATACATTCTAATGAGCCAATCCGATTTTAGATTTAGGTTTCACCAGGTGCGTCCCTTGACGCAACGGCTTGAGGCAGTCTACACTTGATGCTTCGACATGAACTTTCTAAACTGTTAAATTTATGTAGTAGTGGCAGCACGTGCAGTGCAAAATGGAACATGACACATCTTTATTGTCAGTGTGACGGATGCTCCGCAACAGACACTTCCAATGTAGATAGCATCATTGATTATAATGGGGTTCTGTTGCTTTTGATGTGATGTGATGTGATGCGATGCTCGCATCCGTTGTAGACAGGGTGTTTGGGCTAGGATCAATACAATTTAAGCCCAATCGACAGCATTTGTGGCATAATGTTGATTACCACAAAAATGAATTTCAAATCGTCCCTTCACAAAAATGGATGTTACAGTGAGGCACATACTCATTTTTTGGTGTGTTTAAAGGCAGAAATGTGAAGCATATGATTTCATAAAAGCATTACATTAATTCTTCTGTTAAAATGCATGTACTATTTTAGCTGTAAAGTTGTTTAAATCATTGTTTTTACTGTCATTTAAGGGTTTAGGGTTTTTTGACATTAAATCGTCAAGGCAACAAAGTTGTAAATATTGGCTATAACTTTACACAGGAAATTAGTAGGTGATTTTATCACACTAAAACCATGTTAACACATACATTATTGTTTAAGTCTTGTGGCTATACTTTTTATAGGTGAGTATTTTAAGTAACATTCAAAAATTGGCCCCATTCACTTCCATTATAAGTGCCTGACTGTAACCTCTATTTTTGCTTTTTTTTTTAAAGAAAAGTTGGGGCAGGTCAAAATTTTTTTTTTTGTGGTAATCCAACATTAAGTCACAAATGTTATCGATTGAGTTTAACTTGCATTAAACCCAGAATATTCCTTTAATTAATAAGAATCCCAGCCCTAAGGCTAACCCGAATCCTAACTCTAAAATCGGATTGGCTGATTAGAATGTATCACATGCATCTGTCTCACATATGCCAGTATTTTGCATGGAGTTTGTTGAGAGTAGGGTGAATTTAATATCATGTCCAATCCTCAATATACTCTTATTTTGGGGTTAGTTAATGGTTAGATACTCTGACTTTGACTGAGGCACATAATAGAAAGTTAACTAGACATTCATGAACAGAATATCTCGGTTACTATCATAACCTCCATTCCCTGATGGAGGGAATGAGACGTTGTGTCGATGTAGTGACACTTTGGTCACCTCTTATCTTTGAGAATAGGTCAATGAGAATTGGTGAACAGAATTTGCATGCCCCTTACCCAGACATGCGGGTATAAAAGGAGGGTAGCGTGCGTCTGTTCAGACAGGTTTTGAGCTGAGGAGCCGAGAGTAAGGTTCTGACCAATTCAACAGCTTGTACAGTGTTGTGGCAAGAGGGACATAACGTCAGTCACTCACTCTACATTGTGTCAATGTAGTGACAATAGGGGACCCTATCTAAAAACACCACAATACTAAACCATGTAACTTGGACTACTGATGCGTGCAAAAATAGCAGGTGCATCAGACTGCATGTAACCTTCCACAATGCCCCAAAAGACGTATATAGTTCCCCACATCCCTAAGGGGGGGAAGCGATGTAACTAGCATGGGAGCAGGCCACGCCAGCCGCAGCCTTTTCTCTCTCTATGTTTTCTCTCCATAGAGTGTTAGAAGCGGCTGGGGCCATCTAACGCTGGAAAACGCATCGGGGAAGGCTTTCTTTTCCTATCCTATTATTTCAGGGGAAAAATACCCTGTGGAGACCACATCCTGCCCAGCAGGTTAGGTTAACGTGTCAAAGTACGTCACATGGGCTTACCAACCACATATGGAAGTGGCGAGTTGGTAGGTCCTGCCTCGACGGGGAGGAGCTCTACAAAAAAAACAACTGGGGGGTAGAGGGGACTCAGCCCAAGGGAGATGCGGGTCTGCCAACAGGGGATTATTGGAATAATCAGAACCTGTGGAGCACCTGTTCCAGAACAGGCAAGTCGGTGCCTGCGGTGGGTCAGGCTGCGAACTTCCTCCGCTGAATTCGGAGCCAGAGGGCTAGGGAGGAAGGACACCCAGGGTCCGTGACTTGTGGACATGAAGGAGGGAGTAGAGTGTACGTCTTAACCTCAGGGGAGGGGCCAGCTGTTCCGTATTACCCAATTCTACGTGTTCAGACCTGAAAAAACTTGGGATGAGACCAGCTCAACCCGGAGATTGTAAAATCTCACGAAGGTATTGGGAGTTGCCCAGCCCACTGCTCTGCAGATGTCTACTAGAGAGGTACCACTGGCCAGTGCCCATGAGGATGCCACACTCCTCGTAGAGTGAGCTTGAACCTGCAAGGGGCAGACACAGCCTGGGTCTGGTAAGCCAACGCAATGGCGTCCTCGATCCAGTGGGCAAGCCTCTGTTTGGAGACAGTGTTCCCTTTCCGCTATCCACCAAAGCAGCTCTTGGGTTGCTCAGAATGTTTAAAGCTCTGCATGCGATCCAAATTGATGCGCAAAGGACGCCCCGGACACAGCAACGCTAAGGCTGGGTCTGCCTCCTCTCTGGGCAGCGCTTGCAGGTTCACTACCTGATCCCTGAAAGGGGTCGTAGGAATTTTGGGGCACGTAGCCCGGTCGGGGTCTCAGGATGACATGAGAGTCTGCCGGACTGAACTCCAGGCAAGTGTCGCTGACAGAGAACGCTTGCAGGTCCCCAACCCTATTGATGGAAGTGAGCACAATCAGGAGCACCATCTTCAAGGAGAGGGCCTTTTGTTTGACTGACCCTAGCGGCTCAAACGGGGCTCTCCAAAGGCCTGAGAGGACCACAGAGATATCCCATGAGGGGAACAGGCATTCAGCCTCTAAGGAACCTAATAATCAGGTCATGCTTCCCTCACGATTTACCGTCCACATTCCTCAGGGGAATTTGCCAGGGAGGTGCTGTCGTGAGTAGCATGAGATCCGAGAACCAAGTCCGAGTGGGCCAGTAGGGGGTCACGAGAGTGACTTGTTCCTTGTCCTCCCTGACCTTGCACAGGACTTGTGCAAGTAGGCTAACTGGAGGAAATGCGTACTTGCGCAGCCCCTGGGCCAACTGTATGCCAGTGTGTCTGTGCAGAGGGGGGCTTCCGTCAGAGAGTACCAGAGCAGGCAGTGGGTGGAATCTCGGGAGGAAAACAGATCTACTTTTGCTCTGCCGAACCGGCCCCAAATCAGCAGGACGTCCTGAAGGTGGAGTCTCCACTCTCTGCTGAGTGTTACCTGCCATGACATTGCGTCCGCTGTGATGTTTAGGTTGCCTGGGACATGAGTGGCACGCAGCGACCTCAGCCAGTGCTGACTCCAAAGGAGGAGATGGTTGTTGAGTTGTGACATGCGACGAGAGCGAACGCTGTCGCTGTGTTTTCTGAGCGGATGAACACATGCTTGCCGCGGATGAGCGGCAGAAACCTGCGCAGGGCAAGAAATACAGCCAGCAACTCTAGGCAGTTGATGTACCAACCCATCCGCGGCCCTATCCAGGAGCCAGCGGCTCTGTGCCCATTGCACACGGCGCCCCCAACCCTGGGAGGCGTCTGTAGTAACTATGATGCATCTGGACACCTGCTGTAGGGTGACTCCTGCCCATAGAAAACAGAGGTCTGTCCAAGGCCTGAATAAGTGATGGCAGGAAGGGGTGAGTGTCACACAGTATGTGCAGTGGCACCATGCCCATCTCAGGACTCAAGTCTGAAGCCAGTGCTGAAGCAGTCTCATATGTATCAACCCGACCGAAGTGACCGTTGCTGAGGATGCCATATTTACCAGGAGCCTCTGAAGTTGTTTCAGTGGAACCACTGTGCCCGGTCTGAACGTACTCCAGCAGTTCTGCACCGACTGTGTGCACTCGTTGGTTAGGCGTGCTGTCATTGAGACCGAGTCTAACTCCATGCCGAGAAAAGAGATGCTCTGAACCGGGGAGAGCTTGCTCTATTCCCAGGCTCTATTGCGTCCTTGCACAGAAGGGTTTCGATCTCCACATGCTGAACGGATGAGAGAGCCGTGCGAACTAAATCGCGTAGCCGTGTCGGATGGTCCTGGCCAGCCCCCGTGATGGGTTGGAAAGCATAAGCCACGTGCCCCAAGCTCCGGGTGAGGGGCACTAAGGGGACGGTCACGTGTGATGTACCTGGAGGTGAGGCTACGTGGGGGGGGGGGAGGGGAGGGGGGCAGTTGAGGTCACATCGGGGAGCATTGCTTCATCCTGAGGTAGATGTGCTGAGGATAGGCTTGAAGCACTTACCTTGCTCCGCATATCCGGCCTGTGGCAGGTAGGCAACTGAGGAGGAGGTTCTGTAGCGATGACCTCTAGATTCATCACCACCTGCGGGCCTAGGGTACGAGAGTGATGCAGTTTGGCATGTGAAGGTGGGAGGTCCACGTTCATGGGGGCCCGACTGCTAGTGCTCTGCGTTTGATCGGCATGTGAATGGTGGTTGTGGACATCGGCTAAGTGACCTAGGGAGTGAGGAAACTGCTCTTTTTTGACAATGTGCGTACCTCAGCCCATTGTGGGTACAGCAAACAAAGAAAAAGAAACAAATGATTTTCCACCCAGCCCTCCACAGTGGTCTGAACACCAGCTCCGTGGCAGACGTCTCTCTCTCTCCCTGGGTTGCCCAACTCAGGAGTGCTTGGCGGCCTTCCGGGTCCGGGAGGTGGTTCGTGAGATGGTGGTCATCCATCTCCTGCTGGGAGCTCTACACTGGGGCTGAGAGCTGGGCCCAGGCTAGGCCGGAGTTGCCTGTGGTTTCACCACCGCAGGCAACCCTCAGCGAGCAGACGGGACGTTGGATCTTGAGACACGGTGGGGAAAGATGTGTTATCTCTGGCGATCAACGCCTACAGCGCCGCTGCACAGGCCGCCTCCACCCTGCACACCATGGCCTGACTGCACCTGGGTAGTCCTGATCCTGATGTTCTGCAGAAACTGTGCTCGGCAACCGACCTCGCCCTCTGTGGCACAAAAGTCACAGCGCATGCACTCGGACTGGCGATGGCCACCCTTGTGGTCCAGGAATGCCACCTGTGGCTGAATCTGGTTGAGACGTGGGACTTCAACAAGGCTCCCTTCCTCAACGCTTCCTTCTTGTAGTGAGAACATGAACCATCCACAAACGCTGCCTTGGTGTGATCTCTGCCAGACACATGAGGCAGTGCCCGTGGCCATCAGAAGCGGAGAGGTAATGACCGTATCCAGGAATGACACAAAGACTGAAGGGCATCTTGAAAAAGTTGCATCTTTAAAAAGACGTTCAACGTCAATATGTCTTACACTTTCAGAGAAATATATCTTCATTCATTCCAGGGGCGTAGTCTGCACTGGTGTGCAGAAGAAGAGAAAAGCTGCTGAAATGCGGCGTATCACCAACAGCGTATGCTCTTTTAGAGGTGAGTGGAACAGCAGTGGGTTTTACTCAGCTCGCTGTAACACAACCGCTCGGCTCCAAAGAAAAATATGTCTGAACAGACACATGCTTCGCTCCTTTTATACCCGGATGTCCGGAGGAGGGGCATGCAAATTCTGTTCACCAATTCTAATTGGCCTTTTCTCAAAGATAAGAGGTAACCGAGGCTCTCAAGAGAGACCCCTAGTGTCACTACATTGACACAACATTCAGTGAGTGACAGAAGGGGAACTGTGTATTCATGTTGGCTTGAAAAAGCCAATACACTGTTCCACACTTAAAGCTGATTAGAGTGTTTCCAAAATACCCAAACCAAGAACAAAATGTTTAATTTTTAACTCCCCCAAGATCTTTCCAGCTACATCCAAAAAACTCTGTACAGACCTTCACACTGTTCTGTCTCAAGTTGATACAGAATTACGGGTATTGCAAAGTAGACGATCAAACCTCGAAAAAATCCCATTGACTTGCATTGACGGAAAGTTCAAATAGTCCAAGACTATTTAAACTTCAACTGTCAAAAAATTCTAATGTAAACAAACACTCACAATGCTACTTTATCTTTAATCTATTGCTGTAAGCAATTTTAGCTGTTCTCAAACTTCCACCAGACCATAAACCAAGAACTAAACCAAGATCAAAATTATCGATTGCAACTCCTCTTAAAGACTAGGGCTATAGGTTAGGACAACATTTGTTAAGATATTTATCCTGAAACATGTTCTAAAGGTCTTTATAGGTCAACCTAGTTAATTTAGGTACTTTAAAGCAGGTAATGTAACAGTTACTGACAAAAGTAGGCTTCCTGTTTGATGTACGATGATATATCCTAAATTATATAAAATTTCCACATCTGTTGACGTGCTCCATGTGAAGGACCACTGCGCAGTATTTTAGTCAGATGCATTTGAATACATTTACTTAACCTTTGATATGAACTTAGATATGTTGGATGGAGACTCAAAAACATGGATGAGAAAAGGAATAAGAGGGCTGCCACTACCAATAATCCCCTTTAGAAGACAAGTGTTGAGTGGATGAAGAAAAAAGTTAAAAAAGGAGAGAAAAAGTGGATCCAACAGGAAATAGAGAAGCAAAATAGCATAGAGAGCTGTGAATGGTTGAGAGGTGAATTAGTCTGGCCATTGGGGTCATTGCTGTAGCACTGCAGTTGAATTTCCCTTTATTCTGCATTCCCCTTCAAGAGTTCTTTCACAAATCAGCCTCTCAACTGTGCACCTAATCTCTGACACCATAAAAAAAACATATTGCCTTCACATTGACCCTTGGATAATTTCAGCATTAAAAAGACAAGATATCTCTTATCATTTACATGAAAAACCTTGGTTTGCTTCCCATGTAACAGTGTAGCCTTTTCTACTTTAGTAGATAATTTGTTGGCAGGGATTTTTGGGCTGAGCCAACATTCACAATATATTTGTGAACATTTTGTCCGTGGGTATAAAATTAAGCAACATTGTGAATAATGCAATGATATTAATGTGTGTGTGTGTGTGTGTATTGAATATTGTTGAAAAGCTGAAAATATCAGAAAAATATCAAGACGATAGTTAATGGAGACCTACACATGTGTGCTATTTCATTCATTACTCTATAAGGCTGTTTGATAACAGTGTCGCGATAAATTCTATACCTATCTAAATACATATTAAATCTTATAACACAGACAATTCAAATAAATTAAATATACTGTATTATACAAAGTTACAATTGCAAAACATTTGGCCAAGCTATGGAAAATACAAAATAGTTTGTGAACATTCATGTATACATTCTGTATTTTAGAGGTCTATTTGATGTGGATAGGCACCTCACAGCTGTAGCTCTTGTTATGTACGAGCACATAAAATGCTCTTTGTCACTTATGGTAAACAGCAGGCCATAGGGTTTACTGTACAGACTGGCACTGACATCCAGCGAATACAACGGCCCCTTCTTATGTAAGAAGCAAATTAAAATGGTTCTGAGCAGCCAAACATGCATTTAGACTGAATAAGGCATTATCTAATAGTCTATTTTTTATGCAGTACACATAAATACACACACATACACAAATCCAAAGAAAAGAGTACATTAAAAAGTGTTGAGCTTGTATTAGAGGACTATCCAAAAACCACTGGAAACCCAAGTAACTTATGACAACACCTGTTTCTTTTAAAGCTGACCGTGATAATTTTAATGCATATTATTACCAATATTTGATTTATAAGTTACAGATCAATGTGGATTGTTTGGCTAACAGATGACATTTGTTATAACCAGCTGTCCCCAATAGCATCACCCTGGGCAACAGTGATCAACCATTCACAATCACAAGTGATGTGAAAGAATTGGAGACACCGGTCCACTATTAGGGAAAACTACAAAAAGGTCCAGTGGCATCTGGAAACAGTGAAGGCATTCTCCAAGAGTGTGTCACAATCTGCTCCCTACTTCAAATGCAAGTGCACTGCCTAGGGACTCACTGAAATGTTTGCTTCCTAGATATTCCAAGAATGCACCTTAATGAGCATCGACTGCTTAATCTATTCACTTACTCTTCATCATGTATTCTTCAATCTCTCAAGTCATCAAAAATGAAGGATAAACATTTCATAATGGCACTATGCTTTTAAATGAGTTCAACAATTGATTCCAGGACATTGTGTTAAACAAAGCTAGATGTTCCTTGCTTAAAAAAGAAATTGCTGGTATTAGCTAGTTTAAGCTGGTCTCCAAGCCTGGCCAAGCTGGTTTCGAGCTTGTTTTATTCATGAGCGGAACTGTATATGTGTGTCTCTTTTCTAAGTGATGTATTTGTTCTGTATATCTGTTTTCTTACTTTACTTTACTTTACTTTTACTTTTTATACTTTATTGTCAGACGAATCTGAATTTTTTCTTGCATAACAGTATCTATGTTTACAACATCTAACATACATTCTACATCAACATACACTTAAACATCACATATTATACATTCAATCAATACAACACTTATGCATGTATTTTATTTAGTCAGTGTAGTCTCATGTGGTTCTGGGTTTGTCCTATGATGTTTTATGTAGCACCATGGTCCTGGAGGAACGTTGTCTCGTTTCACTGTGTACTGTACAAACTGTATATGGTTGAAACGACAATAAAATCCACTTGACTTGACTATTCAAGACCAGTCAAGCACACAAGCGAGACCAGAGTGTCATAGAAGCGACACGAGATGATGTAGTTGCTTCAGAAAATATGTCCATCCATCGTCAACCGCTTATCCTGTACAGGGTTGCCAGGGGCTGGAGCCTATCCCAGCTAACATTGGGCGAAAGGCAGGGTACACCCTGGACAGGTCACCAGTCCATCGCAGGGCCACACATATACAAACAACCACTCACACTCACATCCACGGCAATTTTTTTTGGGAGACATCAATTAACCTGTCCTGCATGTCTTTGGATGGTGGGAGGAAGCCGGAGCACCCGGAGAGAACCCACGCAGACATGGGGAGAACATGCAAACTCCACACAGAATGGCCGGGGCAACCGGGATTTGAACCCACGACCTTCTTGCTGTGAGGCGACAGTGCTAACCGCTGCACCACTGTGCCGGTTAAGGTGTTGGTTTAGATTAAGGATGTAAAGGGTTGGGGAGTAACTGAATACATGTAATGGGATCACATATTTAAAATACAAAATATAAGTAGCTGTATTCCACTTAATTAATTTAAATCATTGGTAATTAGAATACAGTTACATTCAAAACATATTTTGATTAGTGAGAGATAACTTTTTGCTGTCATTTGTTTCATTTAATTTTTAGTTCTTTCAGATGGAAAACATTTATACATATAAATGATGCGATCCAAAGTGCATTTGAACAGCAGTGAAACACTTTCTTGTAAGGTGTTACATTCATACGAGCAGATAGAGAAGTAAGTTTGAAGTAAGTTTGGAGCAGAAGAAATAGAAATAAACCTTGTGTAAATTGTCAGCTTTACTCTTTTCTAGCCATTTTACATGCATTTTTACCAGGCACGATCATATTTGTTTATAAAGAAAATTCATGTTAGATCATAATTTCTTTTTTTTCTAGTAAGACCTTTGAAATTAGGGCAAAAATCATATTCTTGATGATAATTTTTGTATTGTTTTCCTGTAAAGATATCTAAAAATCCTTTAAACAAGATCAAAACATTGATCTTGTTTTAGAAAAATCACTGCATAAAATATTTAGGTTTTTCAGAGAATGTATTTTTAACATGTGTATTTTGTCTTACTGTACTGGCAGAGTTTTTATAGTCAAAACAAGTAAAAAATCTACCAGTGCTGAAGAAATTATCCAAAGTATTTAAAATACGTGACTCACCTTGAGTAATATAACGGAATATGTTACAAATTACATTTTACAGCTTGTATTCTGTAATCTGTAGTGGAATATACAGAATATACATATATATGTTTTTAGATTACTAATGGTTAGATTTAGGTTACAGTTTTAGGTTAGAGAGGTACGTTTTAAAATTCACCTAATATTATCTTATATTAACCTTAAAAACCTTATCTGATTACAACACCATTTCACCCACTTTTGGCACCCTCTGCTGGAAGTTTCACTGTCAAATTCGGCAAAGATCATTTTCACATGCAAATGAGTTCTGCAGCAAACTCCTACCGGTAAAGAGCTGCAAACTTCTGGCAAACATTTGCGGCAATTCAACAGCTCATTTGCATGTAAAAATAATGCGCAGCAAATTTGCGGCAAGTTTGCTAGTTTAGATTTTTTGTATGGGCAGCCAAACATTTGATAAGGCATGTCATTTAGTCAGAGGTGGAAAGAGTACTGAAAAATCATACTCAAGTAGAAGTACATTTTATTCCCAAAACATTTAGTGTGAGTAGAGAAAAATTAGCTGTACTAAAAACTACGCAAGTAAGAGTAAAATTGTAGCTCATTTAAAAGTAATCATGAGTAGTGAGTATTGAGTACTGAGTTACAAAATCTATGCCCTATTATAATACTGTATATAAACACAGAATGCCAACTTTTAAAATATATCTCTTGTCTAATATAAACACTACATGAATCTGATTCCAAAAAATAAAAGGGAGACATGATAACAGAAATGAAAAGATTAAAAATTTATTTTCAATATACTGATCACCATTTTAAATAATAATGTATGAAACAATTGGATTAAAATCAGTTTATGTGTAGGGTCTAAATTTCCCTTAATGCCAACAGAATGTTATTGTTGTGCATAAAACGTGTTCAAACGATGCAAGGAATGCAAAAAAATGCTAAATAAGCAGAATCACTTGGCATGTCATGTCTTGCACAATAGAGGAGGTAGAGCAGGCATGGGAAATGTTGTATTGCGCAGGAGCTACATCACGCTTAAAAAGGAATAAATCACCCAAAAATTCTCTCATCATTTACTCACCCTCATGCCATCCTGGATGTGTATGAATTTCTTTCTAGCTGCAGAACACAAATTAAGATTTTAGAAGAATATCTCAGCTTTTTTGGCACATACAATGAAAGTGAATCGGTGCTAAAATATTTAAGCTCTACAAATCACAAAAATCAGCATAAAAGTAGTCTAATCCATGTGCCTTCAGTGGTTTAATCATGTTTTCAGAAGTGATTGTCTTTAATCATGTGGTGAGAAATAGCTATACTAATAATTATCCTCCCTGCTCAGTCTATCTCCACTTTAACTTTCACTTTCTTCTTGTGTTTTTGGTGATTCACAGTCTTCATGCATATCACCACCTACTGGGCAGAGAAAAGATTTCTGGCAAAAATGGATTTAAATATTGATCTGTTTCTCACCCACTCCTGTCATATCAATTCTGAAGTCATGGATTAAACCACTGGAGTTTTATGTATTACTTTTATGTTGCTTTTATGTGTGTGACAGGGTGGAGGGTGGGGCCGGGTCGTGATTATACACTCCCGGTCCCTTATTGGGTTAATTAAGCCTCGGAGAGGGATAACATTTTCCTCCTTTTGAGATTCAACATTGATGTAGTTCTTGTATCTTTTAAGCCAAGAAATTGTTGTGTTCTCAATTTTCTGACTGTTGGAATGTACTGCTGAAGTATTGCTCTACAAATGTTGATACTTTTCTATCTTTATAAAGGCTAAGCATAATTATAAAAGTAGTTAGTGATTTTCTCGTTTTTTGGTTATTGTTGTTTGATTAATATCCCTTATATGACAGCCTACTAGACAGTGCTCAATTCGGTTACACTTCAAGTCTGACATTTTGATGCAAATATGCTTTTTGTCCCACTGTTTAAAATCACTTTAGACATGAATTACTTTACATTAAATCTTCACCAAGACAGGCATTGGCGGAATTATAAAGTGTATTTGATCATTTAGGCGCTAACCATTAGTGCTCTTACAGGCTAAATATAGAAAACTACTCAAAAGTTTGATCGAGGACATCTCAATAATCTCAGTGATATAGTTTTTTAAAATACAGGCTACGTTATAGACACACAGAATCTAGCATGCAGAAATATGAAATTTACCTCAATATGTTTCTTCAAATTAGAGGCAGGATTAATGATGATGTATGGCTTGAGCAAGTTAAACTGCGAAAATTCCTTTCAGGTGCTGCCGGTTATGTTCAGCTGTAAACTGCTTGAGTCATTCTCTACAGTTGGTGCCAGATCTGCAGCTGCCATTCAAGTGAACACAGATGGTATGAAAATAGCACAGTAAAAGTAGTTAGCACTTAAAATGTCCTCAAGTAAAAGTATACCATTTTTAAACTACTTAAAAGTACAATTTTGGGGAAATTCAATTCAATAACTTTTTATTTGTATAGCGCCTTTCACAACATACATCGTTTCAAAGCTGCTTTACGGAAGATCAGGCATTAACAGAAGATAAAACTGTAATGTCTATAATGTTGATGAATCATCTTGTGTAACTAGATAAAATACGATTGTTAATTGTGTTTAAAAATAAGTAATTCAATAATAATTGTATTAATAACCCAATGAGCAATCTGAAGGCGACCGTGGCAAGGAACACAAAACTGTTAGAAGAAACAGAGGATCCAAGTGCAAAGGGAAGTTCTTGCAATAGTCTTTAATAAGAAATAACTCAGGCAGTCTGTCGGGCAATGACACAGAACTGGAATAACACAAAAGATGGTGTACTTTAAAGGAGGTCAGCAAAACATGAAAGACTCCTGTCTTGGAAATAATATGCAGAGTTGGTGATTCACAAAGCAGCAACACAGTCCTTGTAAGTGGCCACAAAGTCGCAGGGAGAAGACTGTAGAAGACCACCAGCGGCAGGATGACAGGGCAGAGAGAGCATACAAGATGAGCACAACTAGACAAGATAATACAAGGTAAATCCTCATGGAGACAACATATCACACAGGCATAACTCACGTACACACGAAATAATCCGACAAAGAACAAGAGGAACAAACGCTAGAAGTAGAGAGAAAGTAATGAGAATAAAGTGAGAACAGGTGTAACAGAGAAGCAGTGCGAACACTAATTGCAATGAGGAACAGGTGGGAAAATAGACAGGCAGGGCCAAAGTGAGAGAGAAATAGAGAGAGCAAGAGAGAGAGAGAAAGAGAACAAACCCAGCTCATGACAAAAACTCCATAAGATGTTGATTAATGGAGAAAAATAACCTTGGGAGAGACCAGACTCACTGTGGGGGCCAGTTCCCCTCTGGCTAACATCATGAATATAATGTAAATATTACTTATGTATTGTTGAAGTCATGGTTTAAAATTATTAAGCTAAGTAAGTGTTAAGGGTCAGTGTGTAAACATTGATTTTGTTTGAACTGTAAGATTAATGACCAATGTCTTTGAACTCCATCCTGGAATAACTGCAGAAGTTCACATAGATGCAATTGTCCTGGGAAAAGTAGTTAATTGCAGTAATGTGAGTATTTGTAATTTGTTACTTTACACATCTGAATTTAGTTTTGCAAAAATGTTGCCATGTAATGTTTATGAGAACAGCCTGATTGTGGTACATTCTTTTTCATATAAAAATCCACAGATAAATGGCATGTATAAACAAAATTAACTGTGGTTGGTCATTTTACGTGTCAGCCAAATGGTCTCTTGTTTCTAGGCAGGCATTGGCCAGCTTCAGTGCAGACCAGACTTTTCATGCCTCAATTCAAGAGTGATGACACCTACCTGAGCAGAGAGTAACATAAATCACTCCCAAGCAGTGTGTGGAAATCCCTCTCCCCCTCAGCTAATCGAAACACACAAAGCCATTCAAGCTCCCTTTGTAGTGCATATTAAACATGCAGGTGCTCCAAATTTGTGAACCAATGTGGGAAGCTGCGTGCAATTCATTTCAGAGACAATCATTAAAATCCTAATTGTTTTGTTTTTATAAATTCTTGAATCCTAGTAATTAGTATGCTTGCCTTTAATTTTTCCACCTTTTTGTTAGTTTACACACAATTAAGCCAGTAGCAAAAAGCCATGTGATTTCAAAATGATCCCTGGGAACATTTCTAAAAAATGCAGTTTTAAAAACATAGTGCTTCTTGAGGGTAGTTCTGCTAGGTTTTGTATGCTGTGTTAAGTAAAACGAACATTCGATGCCTGTGAACAGTCTCGTCAAGTGTTCAAGGGCAATTATTGTGGATGCGGCCCATTTGTATACTAACAAATGCATTCTCCCAAACCTACATGGTTATTATTTCCAGAAATAAACTGAAGTTGGCTGAAGTTCCATACAAAACGCACTTGATGACAGTGAAGGCAGCTGGTTAATAGAGGCCAGAACCTCATGAGAAGAGATGAAACTGCATTGTGCTGGTGCATCATCTGACGATACGATGCTGGTAGGTCTGATAACTGACAATGATGAAACGGCGAGGAGGTGCACACTCTGACAAGCTGGAGTCAGGAGCACAACCTCTCCCTCAACGTCAGTAAGACCGAGGAGCTTGTAGTGGACTTCAGGAGGAAAGACAGAGAACACAGCCCCATCACCATTAATGGAGCACCGGTGGAGAGAGTCAGCAGCTTCAAGTTCATCACTGTCCACATCACTCTGGAACTCACATGGTCCGTCCACACTGAGGCCATTGTGAAGAAGGCTCTCCAGTGCCTCTTCTTCCAGAGACGGCTGAGGAAGTTTGGAATGAACCATCACATCCTCACATGGTTCTACACCAGCACTGTAGAGAGCATCCTGATTGGCTGCATCACTGCCTGGTACGACAATAGCACTGCCCTCAACCGCAAAGCCCTGCAAAGTGTGGTGCTAACTGCCAGACACATCATCGGAGGTGAGCTTTCCTCCCTCTGAGACATATACACCAGGCAGGGTGTGAAAAAAGCTTGGAGGATCATCAGAGACTCCAGCCACCCGAGCCATGGGCTGCTCTCACTGTTACCATCAGGCAGGCGGTATCGCAGCTTCAGGACCTGCACCAATCAACTACGTGACAGTTACTTCCCCCAAGCAATCAGACTTTTGAACACTTGATCTCTCACGATCAATATACATCAGCACTGCACTTTATTAATCTTAAACTGGACTGTCATAAATTTTATTCTCTTTACAATACAACCATCTGTATATTTTTTTATACACTTTATATAATTTTTTATTGTATGCTTATTCTATATTGTGTATGTGTATTCTATATTGTGTGTATAGTTTACTGTACGTTGTATATTAATATTGTGTTGTGTAATTATGTGTACATCAGATATGTAAATTGTGTTGTGTAAATCTGATGTTTATTGTAAATTGTTATATGTCTCGTCACTGTCATGACTGCAATGTTGCTGGGAACTGCACAAGACTTTCACCCATTGCTGCACTTGTGGATATGGTCGTGTGACAATAAAGTGATTTGATATATATATTTATTTTTTTGCTTCCACAAAGATAATCAAACTTATAAGAATCTATTGAAACAATAATTAATTGAGACTCAAAATTGCATAAGATTTATGCTTAATAAATTCACAAATATTTTCCAAATGTTGTAAGTTACAGAAAATATATTCTACATGTTTTAAGATATATTCTCTGTAAATAAAAACTTTATCTATATTTATGATTCTCAGGTTTGATCTTGTTTAAAGGATATTTTTTTACTCAAACAAAGACAAAGATTATTTTTAGCAGCAGCATCTATTCACATGTAACAAGCAATGTATTGTATAGTATCATGCCTCTGGATAGCAATACACTTATAGTATTTATATGTAGATGAGGTTATGTTTATGTGACAGATCTCTTGCTCTCTCTATTAAGGAGTAAGTAGGAGCTGATAAACAATCCAACGTGACTCTTTTTATTTACAACACTCTTTCAACGTAACACCCAAACTAATGGGTTTTCAGCACAATCAGAATCACACACAGTCAGTTTTGTGTGTCTTTCTATCTCCCCTATTGCAGCTCTGGCTGCTCCTTTGTCTTTCTCCTGCTCTCAAAGTAAACACAAACAGCTGTTAGAGATAACTTCCCACTGGTGTCAGTCCTTCTTCTTCCTGCTTTTCTCTCCGCAGATGCCGCTTGGTAACACCCACATCACCACATATCACATCCGGCCTGTGATTTGCCCTCTCCCCCCTCAAATTTAAAAGGCTGGAGAGCTAGATACCAACGGGTGATCTGCGCGTTGGCAACCTTCATGCGAAGAGCCACTAGAGCGGGGCGTGGCCTGAACAGAGGGTGAAAGCACGCCCCAACAGATATTACCAGAGGGTGAGGACTGCCCACTTGATGGTCAAACACACCTTCTCTAGCATGCTGTACCCAGTGTCCCTCAGAAAGAGTTTGCGACTAATGTACAGCATGAGGCGCTCCTCCCCCTTTAACATCTGGGACCACGATGGTCACGATCATCTCAGCGACCTCAAGACAGCCCTCAGATGTTGCAGGTGCCACTGCCAAACATCATTGTAAATAATTATATCATCCAGATAAGGTAAGCAGCATGTGGTCTGAGGATTCATTTCATTTCTGCTGAAACATCACCCAGAACAAACCGAACAGAAGCATCACAAATTGGTGTAATCCGAACGGTGTGGAAAATGCCATCTTTTCAAGTGACATGGGAGTTAAGGGCTCAGCCAATATTACTTTGTTAAATCAAGTGTTGGATAAAAGCGAGCCACGCCTAACGAGCCGATTGAGCAGTTCATCAATCCTAGGCATTGGGTATTTATCAAATTTTGACACGGCATTGACTTTTCTATAATCCACTCAGAACCAGACCGAGGTGTCACTATTTGGAACCAGAACAACCGGGTTGGCCCAGTTACTGTGGGATTCTTCTATTACACCCATATCCAGCATGGCCTTTAATTCTTCTCAAACCACTTTTTTTGTGCTTGGGTAATTGGTAGGGACGACTACGTACCACTACCCTTGAGGTTGTTACAATATGGTACTCTATGAGATTCTTATGACCGAGAAGAGGTGAGAATACATCTGAGAATTCTCCTTGCAACCTGGCAACCTCCATGACTTGTGACGGTGAGAGGTGATCTCCGCAGTTGATCGGGGTGACTTGATCGGTGGCTTTTAAGTTCACCTCCAGTCCGAGCTCCTCCCTCTCCGGAACCACCATTGCCTCTCTCCATGGTTTTCGGAGATTGAGGGGGTAAATCTGATGCGCTTCACCTCTATCCTTTCTTTTAACCTTATAATCGACTTCCCCAACTCACTGTGTGGCCTCAAAGGGTCCTTGCCACTTGGTGAGTAATTTAGAGTTTTTCATTTCTTATCTCTTAGAGACTTTATCTCCCTATTATACAGCCATCTTTGACGTTCTTGAGCCTGGAGCAAATTATCCTGAGTTAATTGCCACAGTCCGTTGAGTTTTGCTCTCAGGTCAAGATCGTATTGACTTTCATTTCTGCTGTTTGTAGGTCCCTCCTCCAAATTTTCCTGTAGGATGCCGAGCAGTGCAGTGCGTTCGACGCATGAACAATAAACCCTGTGGAGGCTTGCTTGACCTCTCGTACTGCAAATAATAGGGGCTCAAGCCAATTGTCCAAATTTTGGGCCATAAATGTAGTGTCCTGATCAGTGAGGAATATTCCCTCACGGGAGATAAATCTGAAGAGTGCCTCCACAACACTACGTGCTGAGGTGTTACGCAGAGGCACTGCTTCCGGATATTGCGTAGTATAGTCCACCAGAACCAACACAAACTGATGTCCGCATGCCATCCACTCTAATGGCAATATGAGGTCCATGCTAATTCTTTAGATAGGTGACCTCGATCAATGGAAGGGGGCACAATGGCACTTTTGGGGTGGCCACCGGTTTCACCAGCTGACATTAACTGCATGCCTCACACCACCTGTGAACATCCCCACAAATTTCTGGCCAATAGAAATGGGACATCAGATAGTTTAGCGTTTTATCCTGCCCTAAGTAACCCACCATCAGATGATGATGGGCCATTTGGAATAGCATTTTCTGACAGCCCTTACGAATTAACAATTGGGTTGTATCCTCCTTTGTCTGAGTGTCCAGCATAATTCAATACAACTGATACTTAAAGGGTTACTTCAGGATTTAGCATTAAGCTTTGTATCAGTAGAAAACCAGTAGTATTTTCGAATTACTGAGCTCCCCCCTCTCATATCCCCCTGAGACGAGAGATTTATTTATTTTTAGTCTGGAAAAAATCCTCCGATTGCGCAAAAATCGTCATTTTGCGTCATCTGAGGATTTTTGGGCCAGAGGCTTAAAACTACAGCCAGTATTCCGCATGTTTTCACCACGCCCATATGGGGCGGGATCTCACTCACAGAATGTGAAGATAGTGTCAGCCATCTTTCTGTAGAAGCTAAGAAAACAGGCTCTTGCTCTGTGTAGAAAGTTTGTATACAAGTAGGCTAATCACGATGGCAGAAGGTAGTTTTGAAGTTGAAATGTCAGAAGCAGGTTTCGAAGATCTGTTGCAAGAATCTGATGCTCGCAGCTACCTGTACGAGCCGCAATACAGTGATGAACGGAGGCAGCCGGAGCAGCTGCTGTAGCAGGGGAGCAAAACCTGCTTGGCAGGCAGGAGGAAGAGCCCGGCCAGACTCGAGTTGGGGCGGACTGGTGGTGTCAGTGCTCTCGCTGTGCACCTATGGAAACAGATAGAGAGTCCTATTGCTGTCGCGAATTTCAGCGATGCCATTTTCTTCTGGACGAGATCGCTGAATCCGCTGATGAAACTGCACCGCTAACTTGAGCATGTATAACTGAGCACCCAAGTTTTGTACCACACATGGACAGGGGAGTCCTGGAAACTTATTTTAGGATCCCGAAGATAAATTGGAAACGCCAGCCAAAGCCCGCAGGGACAAACGGACGGCTTAGTGTAAAGTGAGTATTTTGTTTGTTTTTCTTTTTGTTACTAAGACGTCATGTACAGAGTTTGGACACCCGGAATTATAATGTTCTTCCCGCGTAGTCAGTCAATTTATCAACTAACTCACGATTTATAGAGTCACGATGTATCAAAGCAAGCGTAGTTGTATCATATTTTCAGATACTGCCGCCTGTAACCGGTAGGCGTGGTTTGGGAGTGGCCTCGTAAGGGCAGCAAAGCAAGTGCATTCTGGGAGTTGTTGTCTTTCAGCCACATGTGTAAAAAATACATTTTCTTACTTTTCTCAGTCTAGAATGCTTCAAATTCAAAAATAATTTCACATTTATACTATATAAATGACCAATTTTAAATACACATTCATCTTCCCAGAGGTGAAGTATCCCTTTAATAATCTAAAAATATGAGAGTGCAATCTTTGGATGGAGGCGCTGACCAGCAATCACATTCACTTGGTCAAAGGCGTGCCTAAAGGTCAGAGGGAATCCCCTGGAGGAAATTCTCTGATGCCGGGGCAAACCACAGCTTCCCCCTCCTTTGCGTCATCCTGACATGGAGCCAACATAGATGGCCCTGGCAGCCCCTTCCCAGCCAGTGAAACGCACACCACTCACCAATACACTTTGTTACAGGACAAATCCTCATAAATTCCCCTCAATAAAGTTGTAAATTCCGGCCAATTCATACCTAAAATGAGTGGATGGGAGAGGCGAGGACTAACCGCAGTCTCAACACTATACTTTTGTCCCTGAAATTGAATAATGACTGTTGCTAATGGGTAATCATGAATATCCCCATGCACACATTTCATCTTCACCTGACGACTGGTGCCCAAAGTCTCGTCTTGAACGAAGCATTGGCGAATGGAGGTTTGTTTGCAACCTGAATCCATCATGGCTTGGTATGTACCCACCTTAACGGGTATTTGGTATGTTCCTGCTCAATCGGGGGTGGCCTGTGGCACATCGGGGATCCAAACCAATGTCTCCATCTCCATCGCAGGACATCAGTCCTGGAAATGCCCAAGTTTGCCGCAGTTCCAGGATACCAGTCCAGACTTCAGACCCACACCCACAGCAGTGAATTCACCAGCCAGTAGGAGAGAGCGGAGAGGGTTAGGGAATGCCGGTGTGTTGTACAGTCCACGGGACTGGGGAACCGGTTTTGAGGTCAGAATTCCCCATTTCTGGGGAATAGGAACAGGATAAGGGGAAGGAGAGGGGGAAGGAGGAGAGAGAGAGTGGGAGAGTGGGAGAGAGAGAGAGTGCTTGCGGCCCCAAAATACACCACCATATGGTCCTCTGCCAACTGGACTGACTCATCCAGCGATGCTGGTGCAGTGGCACTGGACCCACTCTGCTGTCCCTTTTGGTAGCTGGGTGATGAACTGTTCCAGTACCACCAGATTAATTACGGCCTCTGCTTCACATTGTCCATCCAGAAGCAAGCATCGGTGAATGGAAGAGCTGTTGATGCTGCTCCGGGCTGCGGCCTACCTGCTGCATGATGGCTCTCTTCAAGTCCTTGTACACCAGGAGGTTGTTGACCAGAAGTTAATGGGCCATGATTTGGGCTTCCACAGTCATCAGTGGCAGTAGGGGAACCACCCACTGGGTTTCTGGAAGTGATAGTGGGTATACCTTAATAATAGGAGGAGCTGCATTAGGCAGGAGTTCAATGGCGCAGTCCCAGGGATGATGGGGGGTAGTTGAGCCACTTTTTCCTTATTAAATACCTCAGAAAATTCTGCATACTCTACAGGAATCTTGGTTTGCACATGAACATTGGGGCTTACCACCAGAGGGTTAGGGATATTTGGTGGACTGGGAGGGATACAGACCAGAGGAGAGATTATGGGTAGCTGCCAGAGGCATCTTAGATCATCAAATGCACCCCAATCACCCTGCACATAGACCAAGGGGATGCCCCAGGAGGGGGGGGTTTGGGGTTCTGTAACATCTGAGAAGTCTCCCATCCACCAGCGGAAGCCCTCACCTGAATTCTGAGATCTGTGACTTCCTGTTTCCTGCCACATCAGTTCCTATCATGTCACTTCCTGTTTGGTTGTATATAAGCCATGAACACTCACTTCACATTGCAAAGTATTGGCAGTTTACCTGCCTTACCAATCGTTTACCTGTTATTATCTCATTCTGCTTGTTGTTATGATATTCTGCCTGTTCATTGGATTTACGTTCTTGGAGTACCCCTTTTGTATTGTTTGCCTTATTGGATTGATTACCTGTTGCCAACCTCTGCCTGTATTACCGACTACATTTGTGATTGCTGATTTGTATGTGTTCATTAAACTCTTCTGCAAAATGTATTCTAACCCAACCTCCGGTCTAAGTTCATTACAGATAGTCTATGTATTCCATTTCAAGAGTGTAGTCCATCAATAGGCTGAGGTGATGAAGGCAGAGATCAGTGAGGTGCATCGCAGATCAACTTTGCCAGTAATTTCAGTGAGTTATATGTTCTTTACAAACAATTACTTGAAAAAACAATTAATCAAGTAGAAGTAAAAGTAATGATGTTAATAATTACTTTAGTAAGAGCAAAAAAGTATCCAATTAAAAGAATACTGAAGTAGCGAGTTAATAGTTACTTTCATATGTAACATAATAGATGTTTACGCCCCAATAATCTACTACATAATATATATATTAATATGTATTACAGAAAAATTATAATAATATCATCATTCACCCTCATGTTGTTCCAAACCTGTTTGACCTACTGTTATGTTCTGGATGAGTAGTAAGCACGACACCGTATATCTTCAATGATTCGTATTTATTTCCATCTTAACTCCACATGTGTTCGACCGTAACTTCACATGTCTAAAACTAGAACCTCCTTCTTCTTTCACCCACTCCTAGGAATTACAGTATGGGACACAACATTTCCCCTCTTTGTAAAAACATTGTTCTTAACCCAACTTGAAGGAAACATGTACTCTGAATAAAGTAGTGTGACAACCTAGACAACTATTCAGTAACAGTCCATCTATTATATTCAATGTATATAAAACAGTAACATATCTGTTACCTAACTCACGACATAATACATGAACAGTCAGCATAAGCAGTCAGTTGACATTGGAACATATTAGTAACCTTTCTTTACTGTTTCTTCAAACACTATTATAACCAAGACGTGATTAACTCTCTCAGAACATTTTTTTTCTTTCTTGAGCTACACTTGCGCAACTTGGATGTAAACAGTCCTGTTTAGTGTATCTCATAGTCCTTGTGCCAAACAGGCTTACGTCTCATACGCGAGACTTTCACAGCACTATGTGTAGTGTTGTGTGTTTGCTGCGCTGTGTTACTGGCACAGTCAATCAATTCAGGTGAGTATGCCAGGTGAGCAGCATTCCACTTTTTTCCATCACTGAGCAGAAATGTGTTGGTTCCCACTCTGTCCTCTACTCTGACTGGAGCAGAAAATCTAGGATGACCTTTTGGGGTTGCACGAGGAAGTCTTATTCTCACTCTCCCTCCCACACCAAAGAGAGGATTGCGAGCACCGCGTCTGTGATCAGTGTATAGTTTCATTTTGTCCTGTTTCTTTTCCACATTTTCACAGACCGCAGCGAGATCACATTTGCCCTCCCCCTGTAAAGGCAGGATGTTAAGCTTGGTTCGCATCTTCCTCCCATATAAGAGCTCATATGGTGACACACCCGTAGTAGCGTGAGGGGCTGCACGGTACACCTAGAGCCACTCTGTAACAGCTTTGTTCCATGGTTGTGAGTGTTGAATGGCTGTCTGGATACAACCTTTCAGTGCACGGTGAAATCTTTCAACAGCACTGTTAGATGCAGGATAGTACACAGATGTACGGATGTGTTTAATATCTCGTTCCTTCAAAAACTCAGCGAAGGCAGCTGAGGTGAACTGTGTACCATTGTCCGTAACAATACCCTCTGGGTTGCCATGACGACTAAAAACTATACTCAGAAATTTTATAACATCCACCGTAGTTGCACTACTAGCAAATGCAAGCTCAGGCCACTTGGAGTGATAGTCTGTGAGTGTTATAGTATATCTGCAAGCAGGGGTGGCGGTTTCAAATGGTCCGACTACATCCAGACCCAGTTTTTTCCACGGACCCTCAGGAAACTGAACTGGCTGCAGAGGTGCTGGATGCGTCACAGCAGATTTGTCATTGGACTGGCAGGGAATGCATGTAGCGATAGTTGACTGAACCTGAGAGTCCATCTGCGGCCACCAGTAAAGATCCCGCAACCTCTGTTTTGTGCGGACTATTCCCTGATGAGACTCGTGTGCCAAGGAAATCAAGGTGTGTCGTAGGTCTACAGGAACTAACAACCTTGTTCCTCTGAAAATGAAAGCATCTTTCACTGCAAGCTCATCTCTCACTCTGAAGTATGGAATCATGTCCTGACTCACTGCTTTGATGGAGGGTGACCAGCCATGTGTAATTTGCTTTCGCAGCATCTCCAGTTCAGGACAGGCAGCACAGGCAGTTTCAAAGTCAGTCACTGAAAGAGAACATAATGTAGAGGAAATTAATGCAACAATTTCAGGCTCTAAATCAGCAGAGTCATCATCAGATGACGGTATGGGAAGACGAGACAAGCAGTCTGCTGTGTGGTTCTGGGAACCCGGCCTATAGACAACGTCATAATCAAAACATAGCAGACGTGCCGCCCAACGAGCAATCCGCATTCCGGCCCTCCCCATGCCTTTTGTAGTGAGTAAGGTGGTGAGTGCCTGATGGTCTGTGCGAAGTGTAAAGCGATGGCCCCACACGTACATTCGCCATTTCTCAGTAGCCCACACACATGCCAGGGCCTCCTTCTCCACTGTAGAATATAGTGAGTGTGCGAGAAGCGAAAGCCACTGGTTTTTCTGTTCCGTCTGATTGCACTTGGGTGAACACTGCGCCCAACCCGTAGTCGCTGGCATCCGTTGAAATGACTGAATGAAGTGTGGGGTCATAAATAGCAAGAGCTGGACTGGACACAAGCATTTGTTTAATGTTCTCAAAACTGCTTTGAGCAGCAGGCGTCCAAGAAAATTGTCCCTTTTCTTTAGCGCACTCACGCATTGGGGCAACCACTGTCGCAAACCCAGGAAGGAATTTTGAGTACCAGGACACTAATCCTAGAAAGGATTGAAGGGATGCTGCATCAGATGGGGGCGGAGCTTCACGGACCGCATCCAGATGCTCTCGATCAGGTAGAATTCCATTAGCGCTGATTACATGGCCCAGGAACCGCAGTGAAGTCTGTTTGAAATTGCATTTTTTATCATTTAACACCAGCCCAGACTCTTTCAATTTCTGCAGTACAGTACTGAGGTTGAAGTCATGGTCCTCAGCCGATTCTCCATACACGATAACATCATCCAAGTAATTTTTGGCACCTGGCACGCCCTCCAGGATGGTTGCCATCATCTTTTGGAAAGCAGAGGGTGCCGACGCCAGGCCATAGGGAACCCTGCAAATCTGAACAGACCGTCATGAGTGATAAAAGCTGTAATATCTCTACAATCCTCATGCAGGGGAAGCTGATAGTATGCATTAGCCAGATCAATAGTAGAAAATACTGTAGCACCCCTAAGGCTGGTAAGCATTTCATCAATGTGTGGTAATGGATAACAGTCAGTAATGACAGCTTTGTTAACTTCTCTTAAGTCTGCACACATTCGTATTCCACCTGTTTTCTTCCCAGTAACAACGATGGGGGACACCCAGGCTGAAGCATCCACCCGTTCGATGACACCTGCTTTTAGCAGACGATCTAGTTCAGCTGAAACAGATGCTCTGACTGCAAAAGGTAAGCGTCGCAATTTCTGACACACAGGTTTTACTGTGTGGTCAATTTTTGCCTTGTGGACAAAGTTCTTTACACATCCTATTTCAGTATCTGTCAGGGATGTGGTATTGGTGGCCATGACAGAAGTGCAGACATTATCGCCCTTTATTTGAAGTTGTAGGGCAGAAATCAAGTCCATGCCTAACAAAGCAGTCCATTTATCCACAACGAAGAATGTGACAGCAGCTGACGCGTTTGATACACACGCTTGTGCTTGCAGGCATCCGAGTACAGGTATGTATTCCTGTGTATAAGTCACCAGACGGATGGCAGATGTTGATAATTGTGTGGCACTGAAGTGATGTTTATAGATGTGAAGAGGCAGTATAGACACAGAAGAACCTGTATCCACAACGAATTGTACTGTGGTGCCAGATAAAGCAGGAGTATTGACAGTCACTTTGCAATGCAGTTTCTTTGGCACTTCGGCAGAGTTCTCTAGATACAGCACTGTGACGTCATGTACTCGTACCTCGCGCACATCACTCGCTGAGGCTGAACGACACACACGAGCAAAATGTCCCTTCTTGTTGCATAATTTACAAAACACCTTTGCAGCTGGACACTGTGCCGAGTTAGCTAGGTGTCTGTCTGAACCGCATCTGAAACATGACTTACGGGTTGAAGCGGAGGCAGCAGTTGGATGTGACCAGGGTTTCCCGCTCGCGTGTTGTGATTTGACTTGTACAGCTCGCACTGGAGCATCTCTATCGGCCGTCATTCTCTTTGCATGCTCAGCCGCGGCTTCTAATTGTGTTGCAAGGGTAGTTGCTTTCTGTAATGTCAGGTCCGGCTCGAGTAACAGTCTCTGTCTAATATCATCACTGTGCAAATGTTCCAGCAATTGATCGCGGATCATATCATCCCCTTTATCACCAAAGTCACAGTTAACGGAAAGTGCATGCAAAGCAGCAACATACTGTTGTATGTTTTCGTGCGAGGCTTGTACTCTTTTTCTGAACGTATGCCGTTCCACGACAACATTAATTTTAGGCATGAAGTGTTTTTTCAAAGCATCAACAGCAGAATCGTATGTCTCACCGGTGTCTAGCAATGCGTAAAAGATCCGTTGGCCCTCTGCGCCCAAGCAGTGAAGTAATGTAGCCCTCCTCCTAGCTACAGGCCATGCATCACCCACTGCGTTGATTACCGTCAAATAGTTATCAAACATGCGCAAACACATGTCGAATGGCATGGTAGGCTCTCCCGGGCAAGCCAGGAACATTGACGGTGCAGAGACATGCACGGACATGGTTGATCAATAACTTTATACCAAACATCCCATCCTCGTCGCCAATTTGTTATGTTCTGGATGAGTAGTAAGCACGAAACCGTATATCTTCAATGATTCGTATTTATTTCCATCTTAACTCCACATGTGTTCGACCGTAACTTCACATGTCTAAAACTAGAACCTCCTTCTTCTTTCACCCACTCCTCTATCCTCTTACAACACAGCGTCTCTAAAGGTAGCATTAGGAATTACAGTATGGGACACAACACCTACTTTCTTCAATGCAATTAAACACAATTACTGTTATACTCAGTCACCATTTACTTTCACTGCATGTTTTTTTCCTCCATATTTTAAAAGGAAATGGTGACTGAGACAGTCAGTCTCTAATATTATGTCTAACATTTTTGGGTTCCACAAAATACAGGAGGTTACACAGATTTGGAACAACTTGAGGGCAGGGAATTGATGGCAGAACATAAATTTTTGTCTGAACTATCCCTTTAAGGACGCTTGTCAGATTTGGACGAATCTATCAATTAGAGAAGTTTGGAAAACAGTTTCTAGTAATTATTACAGTGAAATACATGAACAATATTCCACAGGCCCAGTAAAATAATGCTGAATAAAACAAAGCAAGATCATGCTTTATTAATGCTTACCTCTGCTATTTCACAGTTTTTTAAAGTCCTGTATGGATTCTTGGTTCAGTGTGGTACAGTATTTTCAGTGTAGAAAGAATTTAGTTAATTAGTTCTGTACAAAAAGGGCAAACTGCACCTTATCTCTGTATTTGGACACCTATTAGGCTTATTTAAGTTTAGAGCTTGTTCTCTGTTGTCCATGAGAAAAACACGCATCATCTGTCAAATCCAAAGTTGCTGTGCAGTGTACACGCGTAGAGATGCACTCTAGTAGTCACACAAGCATGCAACTGGCAGAGCAAAAGGCATTTACACTTACCGTGGATGTTTATATGGATTTATACAACAGGCATTGGTATATTTCTGCACTGATATAAAAATGTATACTTAGAAACGGAGGTCATAAGCACCCATAGTTAGAATCACCCTGAAAATGACCATTACTACAATACATACAATTTCACATGATCACAATTGCCAAAACTCTCCGCAAAGTTACGAGAAATTATTTACAGTAAACATTTCAGAAACAGAATATAAAGCTTTCTATAATTTTAAATAGCTTATAAATAAGCACTAAATGATGCTGATGGGATAAAATGTTACAAGCCCTAGCTGGCACCATATACCCGAGTGTGTTTGTGAGTGGGAGAGAGGAGGATGGGGTGCATGGATAAGGTGTGGGCTGATATTGTGATTTTCCCACAGGCACTGTCAGCATTTTTAATCTGTTCACACAAAGCAGGTTTAATCACGACAGTGAGCTGCACTGGAATTAACATACATTCACAGACATGAAAATAACAGATTTGTGTTCTTCAAACCCATTTGCCCTTGCTACCTATACAAAAACATTTCCCTGCATAGAATTACAGCAGATAATAATGTCTGAAAAAGGTTTAGGAAAAGTAAACTGGTAAAACATGCAAAAACAGACAAAATGTGTATATTTTTTTCTTGTAGAAACAAAAGCATTCATGTCAAAGTTTGGGGAAAATTTGTTTTATCTGGTTCTTATTTTTTCAAATGACATTTGGCAGCAATGGATATGATGAAAAAAATATATTGACTGGGTATCTCTAGAGATATACAATATCCTCACAAGCATATTTTAAAGTAATTTTCTTGCCATTCATGGAGGCACATATTATTCCTCTGGAATTCAAAACAAAGACAAACAATTGCTCAAAATGCAATTTGCAGCTATTTACCTGTCATCAAAAAGCTTTTATAAACATGTTTGAAAAGTCAATTTGATGCAAGGTCTTTATCTGTTCCTGCCCATATTCACATAAAATAAGCAAATGACATTCACAGATGTCAAAAGGTGGAAGACAAAGCAGAAGAATTGCTCTTTAAGAGAAACTATTCTGGGCCAAAAACAAATCTAATCATAAAGATACATTAATTCTCATGAAAAAAAAAAATGCAAACTTAATCAGTGTGGCGATAAGGTCCAAATTACCTTAAAAATAATTACAAATCCTGTTTTAATTTGATTTGTTACTAAACAAACTGTCTGCCTATCCTTGTGTGGTAAAGCACCACTGACAAACGGGTATACAGATTGTAATGCAACTGAAAAGTCTAATATTTGTGAGAAAAGATGAATTGTAAAAAAAATGTCAGCATGTAACAGTGAACCAATTTCGAGAATGAACTTCTCACAGTGACACAGACGTCTGTGAGAATTTTTTTAAAATTTGTTCTCTATACATGCAGCTGTGTTTAAGCAATAATGCATCTATTGATAAATATGCTATGCTCGTCAAAATAAAAAATGTGGTAGAGTGGAGTAAACAGCAGGTTTTTCATCTCTTATGAAAATTAGTCAGGCATAATGTGACAGTAATGTGTATGAGGGAAATATTTGGGCTTCCTGTAACCAGTCTGCATGTACAGAGATTTTGTGATGGTGATGAGACAGATGGGAAGGAATCATGAGAGAGTTTGTCAAGTTTGCCTTAATTTTTTGTGCTGTAGTCCATATGTGAGAATGACACATTGAAATTTCACAATAGGCTGACATTAGACAAAAGCACTATACTGAAAATTACAGTTTACTAAGGATTCCGGATAAAATTTGTTCTCAATTGTTGGGACACAACCCTAAAATGAGTTACAGGTCTATTCTGATCACACAGAATTCGGCAACAGTAAGTCGAACAGTTCTGCTTCTGAAATCAGTCTGTACCAAAATGCAAACCACTGCCCCATTGGCCAAATCTGGACATGAGTGACCTCCAGTTTCCGGATGGAATGTCCACAGAATGATGTCAAAAGTGTGCTTTAATAGTATTTGTCAAATAATTTAATACAGTCAACAGTAATGCATTTTTTATGAACCATGGGTGCGGCGCTAACCCAAAACCCAACCCTAAACCTAACTGTCATTGGAGTAAACATTTAATTTTAGATCAAAAATGCAATCTCAGAATCATGCTCAACATTTTTTTTTTTCTGTGAACATGATTACTTCCTTGGGACTGAATCCCATGTCTTGGAAGTTACATGCATAACACGCATACATAACATACATAATACAAACATAACAGTATTGCAAGAGTCAGCAAGGATAATCACAGTTGAATAGATGCAAAGATGTCTGATAATGCTTGTCAGTAATTTGGCAGAATGTGATTTATTTTAGCGTACATGAACATTTGGGAGCATAATGTCGATTTCCCATGTAATCATGTTGCAGATAATGGAGGAACAAAGTGCTTTGCCTGGTTTTGTGCTGAAAATGATTGGCTTAATATTTAAAAAAATACATTGTAATGTTTGTTTTTAAGGACATTTTTGTTTACTTGTACGATAAACAATTGTGGTACTGTGTTGGGTCATCATTTGATTTCCATTGTAAAACCTGGGTATTAAAGCAAATCAAGTTGAGAACTATTGGCCTGTATTTGTGTTGAATCAGCCCATAAAGGACTAAGCCTAAGTCAAACATCTAGTGACTCCAAACAAATAGCATTAGCACTTAGGAAGAGGATTATTTGCCCAAATGCTTGTTAGCTTAAATATATTTGACCTGGTCTGAAAAATATAGACAAATATAACAGCAACATGTTGTACAATTTCTACCTACAAGGAGATTAAGGGATTTAGTGAAATTTCAAAAGCTAAGCTAAGCTCTTCAATCATGCATAAAGGGAGGTAACTATTTTCAAAGAAGTATTGGTCCAAATAACTGCCCATAGGAGAGATTTTTTTTTTTTTTTAATTGTTTTTCATAGACAGCAATAATATTAAATAGAAAATATTAACTTTTGATACCATCTCAATTACTAAAGTCTGTAATCCTCAGACATTTTAATATGAACTTAAATATTTCTCATTAAACAGTACTAGTGTTTCTCTGTAATCTATGATTTTCCCCATGGTCTTTCTGTCTTACATAAGAGACGCATAAGCTATTAGAGAAAAATAATGCAAATATGAATGAAAATGAGAAAGCGAAAAGGGAGGCCACCAACAGAGCAAAATTGCATTGCACTTACCTACCTATTATTGTAGTGATTTGACTTAATAGTTAAGGCCATTAAGGATCATCTACTGTGCCATTATTTTTCTCTCACAACACCATGCCCTGGGAGTGATGACCCTTACAACCATTTATGTTACCATGACAGCATATTCTGAAAGCAATTTGTTTTCCAAACAATAGAAAGTATAACATAAGGCAATGTTAGAAATACTAGGAAATTAGACTGTTTGGTGAAATTAATGTAGACATAGAAAGTGCAAATTGCTTGACTGTTTCCTGTTATCACATTCATTCTGCCTGCAAATGCACCCCTTTAATTGCGGTTATACTATAGCTGTCATCTATTATAGTCAGGATATCTGTACACAGACCCTTGGGTGCAGCCCAGGACCAGTTTTAGGACACTGTCTATTTCAAGCAATCTATTAGAGGCAGTCTAGATCTGTAAATGGTTCTCTCCAGTGGTACAGAAATGGCCTGTGGTCAAAGTCTTGCTCTTCAATCAGATTAGCAGTAGACTGTTTCGACAGTGGCCAAAAACAATGGCATTTCACGTTGGTCTGTTGTCCAGGTTCGCCACAAGGACACAGAGCTTGTCACCTCGGTGCATCTGGAGATAAATTACAATATTAATATTCTGGAGACAGTTACTCATTAAAAACACATTGATTGCTCAATTAACTTTTGTACAAGCAACATAATAGTGCCTCCCCACTGCTCTATTGAAATGATCACTTTAATTATCACAAAACTTGTAATGCATTTTTGAGGCACAATAAACTCTGCAAAATAAACTCAAAATACCATATGCAATTATCCTTGCATTCATTATCCAAAATGGCAAATATGAATATTTAAAATGAATGATGTTTTTAACAAGTTGTAGACTTGTTTCCTGATTTTGTTGTGTTTTGTACCCACACAGCCCCATCAGTAATGCTGCATTCCATTCAAGTCAGATGTGGGATATTCCTTCTTGTTATCTCATATCTCTGACCATAAAGGCATTCAATTGCCAGATACTCTGAAGATGACATGTAAGGAAACAAATCTTCAATGCTCCCGTTAGTTAAGCAGGTGTTTGACTGTAACCAGAGACGTTTCCTAGCAACCCAATTGATAAACAATGCTGCGATGCTAGCATTTGTCCTACAGGTGTACGGTTATCAAAAGAGAGTTTAACTTACTGTGTTTTGTACATCTGTCTCTGCAAAACATTTATTAAACAAACTATCATGTAATAAAAGTGAATTTTATCACTTGCATCATATGGGCGCTGATATGCTTGTGTGACATCACACATCTGCATCTTAGAGAAATCTGAGTTGAAAATTTCAGCACAAGTTTCCCAGTTGGAATTCTGACTACAAGTGGCATTCCACTGCAGTCGAATGAAACGCAGCATAAGGCTTGTGTACCCCTTCATCAATACCAAACCAGAAATGTGTTCCATTCAGACTAAGTGTGATACATTTTTTTTTTCATTCATAAAAAGTTGTTATTAATCAGGCACCCTGATCTGTATGTAAATGACATAATTGTGAATTGTCCTATCAGTGGAGAAATTCAAACTTGAAGTACCATATCCATGTGTTTACATGAAGTTTGCTACTACATAAAATGTGGCTCACCACCAAACCGCACTTACTGAGCGCAGAAAGCACTGAATGAGTGAGAAACCATCTGCACAGTATGTATTCTTTGCTTCAAAAACAGCCAGACAGAGACCCTTTTAAGAAGTCCCTTTAATGTCAGGTCACTCTGTGGCCATATTTGTAATGCCTCCAGGCAGTTTCAGTCTACCTAAATGAGGAAATCTACAAAACGACTGGTCAGGACATGCTTCAAATCAGCAATAAAATCGGACAACAATGGTATAATAAATTGTGCTGCTTTAACTTTAATCACACGCATGCACGCACGCACGCACATACACACACACGCACACACACTCACACATGTTGTGTTTCCATGTTTTTTGGGGACTTTCCACAGACATAATGATTTTTATACTGTACAAACTATATATTCTATTCCCTGACCCTACCCCTACCGAAAACTTTCTGCATTTTTAAATTTTTCAAAAAACATAATTTAGTATGATTTATAAGCTGTTTTCCTCAAGGGGACTGACAAAATGTCCACAAGGTCAAAACTTTCGGGTTTTACTATCCTTATGGGGACATTTGGTCCACACAACGTCTGTCCCTACAATCCCTACAACGTTGAAAACATTGTGTCAAATGAAGCGACACTAGGGCTCTTTTTTGAAGGCCTCGGTTATCTCTGAACTTGAGAAAATTAGAAAATTCGAAATTGACAGACAGAATTTGCAAGTCGATGATCTGACGAGGTCATGGAGGGCACCTTTCACTGCCCGCAACCGACCCCCTCGCTTGTCTGCTCTCACTAGCATGGCCTGGCCCTCCTGCAAGTCCACCAGGCCAAGGCACTTAAAGAAAGGCACTTTTTGGAGGTGAAGAAACAGACGGAGGCCATCTCTCACCGTTCCAGCACGAGCCGTGCTCCGTCTGCTTGCCAAGGGCGTCCCCCTGCTGCCTCCAAATGTCAGGTAGCTCTGCCTCAACCTGGGTCCAGCTCTCAGCCCCAGCACTGAGCACCCCCCACAGGAAGTGCACGCTCCCCATCTCTCGGACGTCCTCGAGGACCCAGAAGGCTCCCAAACGTTCCTGAGACGGATGAACAAGGGAACGAGACTTTTGCTCCAGAGCTGGTAAATAGACCACTTCATCCCCCAGTGGAGGGCCGGGAGGAGAATCCTCATTTTCCTTTATTTCCTTTGCTGCACCCCCTTCGGGCTGCAGTACCCACATTCTCAATAAAAGAGCTACTTCCTTGTTCCCTGGGTCATATGGCCCACAAATGCCATTCTCACGGCAACCCGGCACCAAACATTGGCAGTCCCAGCACCCCTGACACGAAACTCTCGCCTCCAGACCCACGACTGCTCTCCCCCAGCTGGCCGGTTCTGACCAGAGTCCAGAGGATGCCTACACAAGACCACCTCCTCAGTCATTAACCCAACCCCTGCTGTGTGTGCGGAGCAAGGTAAGTGCTTTTAGTCCTTTCTCAGCACCAAAGCCTTGGGATGTGCTTTTGCCTCCCAACACAACACTACCTGCTCCGCCCTGCTGCAAAGCCCCACCAGGTCGAAAACGATCGTCTCCTTAGTGCCCCTCGTGCAGAGCTTGGATGCATGTCTTTCACTTCCTAACCCGTCACGCTGGTTGGCCAGGACCATCCGACTTGGCTACGCGATTAAGTTCTCCAGGCCCCCGCCACCTTTCGGCGGTATCCGCTTTACCTCAGTGCACGGCGAAAATGCTAGCACCCTATGTGTGGAGATCGTGACCCTTTTACTCAGAGCCTGTCCTTCCAGCTGAGATGAAGGGTTTCTACAGCCCTTACTTCATTGTACCAAAAAAACCTGCAAGTTCTCAACCGGGCCTTTCACAAACTCCCATTCAAGATGCTCACGCAGAAACACATTCTAACATGCATCCGGCATGAAGGACGCATACTTCCACGTCTCTATCTTGCCTTTGAACCTTCCTACGGGTCGCATTCGATGGGCAGGCATATCAGTACAAGGTTCTCCCCTTCGGCCTATCCGTATCTCTTTGCGTCTTCACGAAGGTCGCAGACGCAGCCCTTGCCTCGCTAAGGGAATTGGGCATCCTCATACTCAACTAACTCGATGATTGTCTCATCCTAGCCCACTCTCGAGAGTTACTGGGACCAGGTGCTCAGGCACCTCAGCCGTCTAGGGCTTCTGTTCAACTGGGAAAAGAGCAAGCTCGCCTCAGTTCAGAGCATCTCTTTTCTTGGCATGGAGTTAGACTCCATCTCAATCATCAAGGAGCACCTGCAGTCGGTGCTGAAAAGCCTCACCATGTTCAAGCTAGGCACAGCAGTTCCTCTAAAACAATTCCAGAGGCTCCTGGGGAAGATGGCATCCTCCATGGCCACACAGCTGGGGTTGATGCATATGAGACCGCTTCAGTACTGGCTTCAGACTTGAGTCCCGTGATGGGCATGGCACCACAGCACATACCGTGTCTTCATCACCTCTTCCTGCTTGACACTCAGATTTTCAACCCCTGGACAGACCTCTGTTTTCTGCAGACAGGAGTCCCCCTACAGCAGGTGTCCCGATGCGTTCTGGTCACCAAAGACGCCTCCTGGCCCACACACAGAGTTCTTGAATAAACTGACAGACAATGTCTCTATAAAAAATTGTGATTGGCTTTTTAATTTTATTTTGAAATATTCCTATTTCCAATGAGAAAACAGGCAAATTTGTGAATTTTCTACCTGTGGTAGTGTGCATTGGTGTCCCTGTTGTCCCAAAGGCAAAGATAGCAGAGAAACTTGGTAAAACCGCCTTGGAGACCCATCAGGAATGCCACCATTTTGAAGTCTCCTATGACCTCCCAGCCATACTCAAGCATACTTCAAGGAGTCCAGCAAGGTCTTGATGCTGTTGTAATCCTCTTTGAGGGTCACTGAATGAGCCAGGGGAAGAGATTGGTACTTGTTACCATTATAGAGCAGCATGGCTTTGAGGCTCCTGGATGAGGTTTCAATGAAGGAGCAGACTTATTCTGGTTACATTCATTTCCGATTGCCTCGAACAGACTGGTCACATTGTGTCAGAAGCAGAGCCCATCTTGATGGGTGAAGAAGCTGGAAAAATATTGGTGATGCTTCCTCTGATCTGCGACATGCACACTTTCATCCAACAAGTTCCACTGCTTGAGCCTAGATGTCAGAAGCTCGGCACTGGACTTGTTGAGACCAAGATCTCTAATCAAGTCATTGAGGTATTTTTGGTTTGGGTAGTATGGGTTTCTCTCCTCAGCTCCACTTCTGAAATTGTCATCTGGATCTACAACGTCTTCCTCGCTCTCTGACTTGCTGTTGTCTTCTAAGACGGCTGCTCTCTCTCCAGAGGAGTGGGTATGGGGAGCTCATGGCAGTGTGGCACCGGGAGGATGGATGAAGTAAGGTCCAGATACATGATAGCAGGTTCATTCTTGCCAATCCGACATTTGGAAGGTTCCACCATGCAGAAGTAGCAGTTGCTTGAATGGTCATTGGGTTCCCGCCAAATTCTTTGGATTGCAATTTTCATGGCTCTCTTTTCCCCTCTGTGCCATCCTACAAAAGTACATTAATTTCACCCATGACTAATATGTAAGAGATTCTCGCAACATTTGTAATATATGATATATTTTTTCAATAACATTGAAAATTGTAAAACATATAAAAATTAAAAACATGTTTTGCAGTGCTCGCAGGTGAAATGATGTGCCCAGGGTTTGTCTTGATCCCCGACAGGCATGCCGTAATATGCCTTGTAGGCCTCACACATCTTAGCAGATGCTTCAACTGAGAATTTTTTCACTCTTGTCTTGATAAATTGGCCATATCATAGCAAAATTTTTCTGCCGCATGCTTGCAGCCTCTTGATGCCTTAGGCAGCTGGAACTAATCTGAACTGGTGGGTTTAAGGACCCTGTATTTATACTACAATTTATATTACTAGATAGTTCTAAAATTACTTCAAGTTTACTCAGCACTGAATCTATCTGGAATTTTCTGGAAAATAGTGAGCAATAGTGATACAAGAGCAAAGTTTGCGGGGAATAATAGCCATTTTGTATCGTAATCAAATAATTTTTTAAACAAATTTAAAAACAATTACATCAAAAATTTTAAAACTCAGTTTAAAAACTTGCACAGTTTTTGATGGGGTTGTGGTATTTATTTACCTCTAAATTACTTAACTACACCATTAAATTTCAAATAAAATAAGAATATTTTATATTACATTCACTTCAGTGAAGAGCTACATTTCTTGTGTACAAATGTAAGACTTAACTTAGAATAAACATTTTGCTCCCACCCCTAAGCGTACATTTTCTCACAGTGGAAAAGGTCAGTTGTCTCAAACTCAACTTTTGATATGCGTGTGTGTATATGTGTCTGTGTGTGCATGCATGTTTGCGAGCATGCTTGGTGTGTGCCAGGTATTATTGTCTTACCCTTTTATTTCTGTGTGTGCGTTTGTGCGTTCTCCATATGTGTTATAGTCTCACCCCTTCATTTCTGCATTTGTTTTGATTTTATTTGACAAATTCTATAAAAAAAGTCTCACCTTTTCATTCCTGTGTGTGTGTGTGTGTGTGAGAGAGAGAGAGAGAGAGAGAGAGAGAGAGAGCGAGAGCGAGCATGTGCATTCCATACTATGGATGTGTTATAGTATCCCCCCTTAATTTCTGTGTGTGTTCTGCATTCTGCTGCATATTTATTATATATTATATATTCCAGCCCAATTGTGTGTGTGTGTGTGTGTGTGTGTGTATAGATAGCAAATATAGGAAATGTCACAAAATCTCATGGTACTGAGGTGAAGGAAACCAAGTTTTTTCAAAAGTTCTAAAGGGGTAATTTTTGACCCCAACACTAAATTTGGGTTAAAAAGGTAAGTGTGCCATTTTGCCCTTTGCACCAAGAAAAGTGAATGCAGCTGTCTGATCGATCCATCTAACCACCCTGATCTACAATAAAAAACTAAAAAAAGACAGAAATTAATGAAAGTCATACTGGCTAGCTGTCACTGTCATTCTAATTTGTTTGTAGATGTGTGTTGAACCATAAGGAGATGTTGCGGTATACACAAGTCCAGATTTTTCTGTAAGTAGTAATAACTTGAATAATATGAGTTTTTTGATAGTCGTAGCATGATCATATACTGTTTGCACCAAGTTATCAGGCTTATCAATTAAAATAATGGGTTTTAAAACATATGAGGGTTTCGTGTTATTCTTCTTCAAGAGGGAAATTTGACTAAATTCACAGTAAGACAAATTGATAGTTGAAAAATGCTTAGAGGAACATCATAGACTCCAGCCACCTGCGCCATGCTCTCACTGCTACCATCAGGCAGGCGGTATTGCAGCATCAGGACCCGCACCAGACGATTCATGACAGCTTCTTCCCCACTCATGATCGACATATATCAGCACTGCACTTTATTAATCTCACACTGGACTTTCATAATTATATTTCTCTAAACAACACACTGGCAACTGACTATCAACTGATACCCTGAATGTCAATAAAAAACTATGCAACCTTACTGCACATTTATATATATATATATCATTTTTATTGTTTATTGTGTGTATTGTATTCTGGGCATTGTATATTATTATTTGTATATATTGTTGAGTAATTATGTGTATATTCGATATGTAAATTGTGTTGTGTAAATCTGATGTTTATTTTAGATTGGTATATGTCTCATCACTGTCATAACTGCTATGTTGCATGGAACTGCACCCAAGAATTTCACCCACTGTTACATTTGTGTATATGGTTGAGTGACAATAAAGAGATTTGATTTGATTTGATATTAAAGATCAGTCTTAAAGTCAGCAGAATTAGACGAAGTAGGATAACAAAGAATATTGCTTTGTATCCTATTATTGGGATAAGGAAATAACTTAAACCATTAACTCTTCAACATACACATTGTCAAATACTATATTCCGTTTAAAAAAAAGGTATAAAACACAGGGAATTTTGTGCTTGTGTAACATTTTTGAATGCAGACACAAACAATAAAACGACTGTCAAACGATTTAATAGACACATACAAAAGAGGGACCTACATATGCAGTTGAACCAATACAGTGTTCCAGAAGTATCTGAGTCTGAAGAAAGCTGCCTCAGCAAAGGAATGTGTGAACTGTGCAATGACAAGTGAATAGCCAGTCTCTGTCTGTGCCGTAGAAACTGATTTTAATCTCTTTAGTCAAGATTACGTCAGCATTCGAACTGTGTATTTTGATAAATAACTAGTCAGTCACTGTGATTTGACAACGTTGGAAGCTGGTCTGGTATAATTTGCCATGTTAATTGTTTGCATTTGTTTTTTATTTTTTTCATAAATTGTCCATATTGACTGCGGAATGTTATTGTGTTGACGTCACAACCAGTCCAGTTTGCTGCCCCTACCACTTCAAAAGTTCACCCAGAAATTAAAATTCTCTCATCATTTACTATGTATATCCCTTTAATATTTAGCACTATGATTTCTGCCATTCATATATATATATATATGTTGAGCTGCTTTTAACTTGTTTTAACTGCATTTTAAATGTGACACTCATGGCAGAAGATGCTGAAAAATAGTGAATCATGAACCAACAAATAAAAATAATTATAAATTATAAAACAGTGACTCATCCTTTGTGAATGGCCCCTTTAGTCTATCTTGGACAAAGACAAAATTACATGCAAAACTGGATTGCTTTGGACTGTAGACCAGTGATAGGCTTGTTCATATTATTGGAATAAATATTTTTTGTATGTTGATTCAATGATTAACTTGTCTACTACAGCAAATATTGATATATTTAATTGTGATTAATTTGATTAATTAATCAGCATATCCTGTACAGAAATTTTATTCAAGGAATGGAATAACTTCATTGTTTCTTGTGTCATGATGATTGTTCACAAGACACACAAGAACCAATAAGGTTTGATACTATTGACATGTCACCAATATTATTTAAGTTCTGTCTACATGAGATGATCAATGATTTGATTTAATTTGAAACTGAATAATGAATAATGCTCCTTCCTCCTCAGTCTATTATGACAGCGTATTGTGTGGCACGGATAATGAAGTGGAACACTACTTTCAGTCCACTTGCTGTAATGGAAGCTCAGTCACAATGATTAATGCACTATTCACTATGAACTCAACATTTTTAGAAGCTTGTCAGCTCTTCTGGCCTGCCACCCAACAAACACAACAAATGCTTTGGCTTTCCCTTATTAAAATGCAAATGCATTTTCACTGTTGTTGATTTTTAACCAACACATATCAGTACTCGCATGGTTTAAATGAACGCAGACGTGACTAACATGTAGTGGCTGCTGTCATACCTGCCGCTCCCCTGTAGATATTGTATAATGTAAAATACTTAATATACTGTCTGATGGAGGCATGACACAGTGGTAAGGTGCATGTGCTCTTGAAACATAAGAGAATTTGTGCTCCTAGGGACACAGGTTTAAATTTGGCCTGAATCATATCCTTATCCCATTCCTACTGTTTCTTCCTTCACTTTCTTGTCAGTTCAAGACTATCCTATCAGCAAGACCCAGTTAAAAGTGAACAACACCTTGCTATGTTTCTGAAAAGACTTTCCTTTTTGGCTGACTTCTCTAATCCCTTTACCTTTTAATGCCAACTTTCCCAATCCAATAAATTCAGAATGGAGAGAAGTGCCATATGTAAGTATTTTCTTTTTTTTTCTTTTTTTCTTTATTTGTCACCCGAAAGGTCCTGTGGTTTATAGTCCAAATAAATAAATTTTATAAAATGTATACATAACTGATGTCGGCCGGTCAAACAATCCACACCAAAACACAAATGCTTACACGCAAACAATCATGTGAAAAAAAACAAAAAAACATAGTGATGATAGTAGCATTTTAAGGAGCCTATTCAGAATATTTTGCTTAAAGTATTTTATTCAATCAGTTTAAATATAATGTCTCTACCATAACATTATTGTGCTAACAAACAGGATTATCGGTACTCCAAGACAGCTGTCATACACAACTCCTCACATCCCCAAAAAATTATATTTCATCACATCCCTAAATGTTACGTTAGAGAACCAGACAATTGGTGCATAGCAAATAGGTTTGCACATAAAATAAATATCCATTATCAACATTAATGGTTAAATTCATTAAAGTTAATGAATAGAATACAACAAGCATATTGTTTCAATCATAGACTAAAATGTGTTTATTTGTATGTGCAAGCACATAGTTACACACTGTATATTATAAACAGATGTGGATTGCCACATTTCTTTTCATGAAACATAAGCAAAATACAAAAAATTATTACTCACAGCAATAGTTCACCAGCAAATTAAAATGAATTTACTCACTCTCATGCCATCCCAGATGTGTATGATGTTCTTTCTTCTGCAGAACACAAAAATATATTTTTAGAAGAACATTTCAGCTCGACTGAGATTCAAGCTTGAAATCATGTTATATTTTGGTCTGTTCTCACCCCAAGCCATTTGGATTGCTTCACAAGAGATTAATTACACCAGTGGAGTCATATAGATGACTTTTATGCTGCCTTAATGTGATTTTTGGAGCTTAAAATCTTTGGTCACCACTTATTGGTATTGTATGGACCTACAGAGAGGAGATGTTCTTCTAAAAACCTTAATTTGTGTTCTGAAGAAGAAAGTAATACACATTTGTGATGGCATGGGGGTGAATAAATGATCAGAGCATTTTCATTTTTGGGTGAACTATCCCTTTAAACGATTCTTGGATGAAGTGGCTGAAGAGAAGTCCTAATGCCTGCCGCACGCAACTTCTGTTACGCCATCAGACTCATACATGTGTCTGAATTATCAGTTTATTTTTCTCTTAACAATGTAATTTTGACCAGGTGCAGATTTGTAGTCTGGAAAATATGGTAAATCCTGTGCAACATTTGTCCCACTGAATATGCTGTGTGAACTATGCTTGGAAATATGTCAAATTAAATAATAAAATTGGCTGCGAACACCATCTAACACTGACTTGAACCATTTTTGCATCTGTTTATGTAACAGCAGATATTATTACATGTATCTCTGTACAGTACATACTAGATTACATAACTTGTGTGTATATATATATATATATATATATATATATATATATATATATATATATATATATATATATATATATATACACACACACACACCCCAATGTTTTAATTCAACAAAAACAAAATGAAACTGGCAGGATGATAGTTATCTCTCAGCGACACTGTGATAGTTCCATTTGGTCACTTTGGAGTGGGAGAAATTGCTTGCATCATAGTGTGCCTGCATAGTGTGTGTACAACAAGAAACCAGAATGGAAATATAAAAGACAGAGTAGGGACATTTGTTTTTAAGTTTTCACCTGGTAAGAGGAAGGCTCTGTCAAAAATCTTATGTCAAAAAACAAAAACACCCCCAACTTCAGCATTGTTATCAACCAGTGTTTTGACTTCCTTCTTATAGGTCACAGCAGAAATGTCAAATCCATTCATATCACGGGGTGCAGCCACTCAGCTTATGGATCGACAATACAAAGGTTTTACCACCTTTTTCATGGCAGCTTACTATGTCCAATTTCCATAGCACATGTGTAGAAATTTCATCTTTCGATGCATACTACAAATATGTTTAATAAAAAGACTTTTGACTAGTTAAGGATATAAACATCACAGATTGACCTACTGAAACCTACAACCTTGCTTGCATTGTTGCAGTGTCCAAAGTAATTTGACATGAACATATTTTATTATTTGAACTTTCTGTGACTAAACTGCAATAAACAACCAAAAGCTTTTTTCTATTCAAGTCTTAAAGGATGTCCAAAAATGTACTCAACCTCATGTTATATTGCTTCAGTCCTGTATACACAAAAAACAGCAATGTAATGTTTAAATCTTCTTAAAGCTACATTATGTTTTGGCCCTCTAGCAGTTAAAAAATAAAACTGCATGCGTCTTGCGGAAGAACATTGTTGTGGTAATGACATAAGTCATGCTTCGGCTCTGATCCTCTTCGTGGATGAATGTGGTTCGAAGCACCGTTGTACACATGGATACAAGACATCTTATCAGAGCGAATGGACAAATAAATAATGAAAAAAGGGAAAAGAAGGATATCTGAAACCATGTCACCTGAGGAGGTAATGCCTTATCTTATGCTGTTGTTTTGACTTATTGGAAACATTAGTGTTTTGAAATAAAATACGTTACAAAGGTTAGGCAACATTTGTGAACATTAGACATAATTATTGCTAGCCTGATAAGGTCAAATGTTGTAAATTTTTTATAACAGCAGGATATTCGCGCCAAATAGACCACGGTAGTAACTAATTAATAGATTGTCATTGCTACCAACTAGTGGTCAACATAATTTAAAGACTCACATGTCCTTGGCAAGCCGAGGACTAAAGGATTTATTTACGTCAATTATTACAAAGAAAAATGCACACGTGTGTTAGCAAGTGAAATGTACTGCGCCGATTACAGTATAATTATTGTAATTACACAATTATACATAAACCATATCAATAAAATATAGTACCTATTGAGTAAGAGAAAAGACATCTCTGGGTCACTTTTTAATTCTTTAAGTTGTCGCCACCTTTGAAAAGCCATGCCAATGTTGATTCGGGTTTTATTACTGACTATGTCGCTTTGCCTTTTTGCTTACAGACTCTGCTCTGTTTGGGGTTTCTTTGTTTTTACAACCGGTGATTCCCTGGAGGTTTGCCATTTTGAATGCTCCATGGTCAATTTTTCTCATTTGTTGCGACAAGAAAAATATGATGTGAACATGTGAACATGCATGAGCCAAAGACGTATGTATGCAATTTCCTGTGAAAGCCGTCCCGACGGTATAGGTTTATCAAAGTGTATTTGGGTAAAGACATGGTTTGAAAGATGGACTTTTGTTGCACTCTCTCATTAATAATATGTTGTTATTTTGTAACAAAAAAAGTTACATAGTGTAGCTTTAAGGAATACAATATGTTTTAGTAAGAAACAACCTGACATTTTAAGTGATAGTTCAACCAAAAAATAAAATTCTCTTTTTATGTACGCACCCCTCAAGTTGTGGAACACTAAATTAGATATTTTATAAAGTGCTGTGATTGCTCATTTCCATACAATAGCAGTTGATAGTGACTCAATTTAAATCTAAAGAAATATTATTTTCTCCATTTCTGAGAGGAAAAAAGCATGTACAAAGTACATACCTTACCAGGCTTTTCCACAGGAACTGCTGAGTGGATATTTGCATTCCATTCCAAGCACAGAGAGGAATTTACAGATAAACTATGGGCCTGAAATTTGACTGCCACTCTCTTTGACTATCCAGAGACTTGGAGTCAGGAGATTTGCTGAGCAATTTTTCTTATCATTCAAAGAAGAAAACCATATATTTTCAACTTTGGGGACATCAATAATTGACATTTACAAAAACAAAACAAAAAACTATCTTGTGTGTAAATTATTCAAGCGAAGTTCACTGGGAAATGTGCATTTCAGTTAATTAGCTCAAGAATCCGAAAATAATCGATACTGCTTAACCTCCATTTAATATGCATTAACCTAAACAAATATTTCAGTTAGTCAGCCTATCTGTACGTGTGAACAGAATACATCTATCCACTATATATATATATGAATGAACAATATTTCTTTAATGCATTATTTTTACAGATGGGTGCTCATATTTAACTAGTTTATTCTTCAGCTAAACATTCTGTACTAATATACTCTACTCAGTGACTGGAAAACGTTGCATCAACAGAAATTCCATGCAGCCCATGCCAAATTAAATAAGTTAATTTTTATCTAGTCTGTGCAGCTTTAAAAAGGTCATGACATTAGGAATCAAGATTTCTTTGATCTTTTGACAGCAGAGGTCATTGCACTATTAAAACATACTGTAAGAGTCAGAACTTAAAACTTACTTCTCATTGCAAAAAGAGCATTAGTTGTGATCAAGTGTCCCATATGTTTCCAGGTTCAATAAATGGAGGTATTTCGAAGTTATCCTGCTGTCTCCGGTCTGAAATTTCTTATGTACAGAGCTGGATCTGCTACGTTAGCGATAATTACGGCCTAGCTGACGAGCCTTACCGCACTCCCTCTCCCGCAGACCGATCCATGACCATCCCCCCCATGCCAGATATCCCCAATGCTGACTCAGGCCAGGGCAACATCCGGCCTGCTTACTCCCCTCAGTCAGCCATGACCATCTGCACCCCCGGTCTCTGGACCACCTTGAATTTAAAGGGCTGAAGAGCCAGATCCCAATGGGTGATCTGCACAGTATCATTCACTCGGTGAAGCCACTGCAGAGGAGCACGAGCGTAACAGAGGGTATAGGCCGGCCCACGCAGGTAGTAGCGGAGGGTAAGAACAGCCCAATTAATCAAAAGACACTCCTTCTCGATGGTACTGTACTTTGTCTCCCTGAAGGAGAGCTTGCGACTAATATACAGTACCGGCCACCTCCTGTGAGAGAACCGCCCCCTGTCAAATGTATCTGTCTGCAGAATAAAGGGGAGGGAGAAGTCAGGTGCATGTAAAAAATTTGGACACCGCATTCATTTTCCGGTAGTCAAAACAAAACCAGACTGAGCTGTCACTCTTCGGTACCAGGACTACTAGGCTGGCCCAATCGCTGTGCGACTCTTGTATTATGCCGATATGGTGCTCTATGAGCTTCATGCGACCAGGAAGGGTTGAAAACACGTCTGCGAATTCTGCTTGCAACCGGGCAATGTCTGTAAGCCGCGACAGTGAGAAGTGGTCTCCGCAAGGGACCAGGATGAATGAATATGGTTTGGGAGATATCTCCAGCCCGAGCTCCCCTCTCTTCGGAACTACCATCACCAAGGCTACAGGCACCGTGTTGTATTTTCTTTGGACTGTGTGTCCTGCGTCACCCCATACAACCACTCTTTAATAATAGAAAAGTACAGGTATGTGAGTGCAACTTGTTCCCAGAAATAGTGGATGGGTGAGGGTGAGGTCAATTAACTTGACTCTATGCATTTTTCCTCAATGGTAATCACTGGATACTTGTGAATCTCACCATGCACAAATCTCACCCTCACACGCTTATTCATATCCAATGCTCCACCTTGCACCAAGAGTTGGTGGATCGAGGTTTGAGAACAGCCCGTATCCACCAAAGATTGATGTGTATCCCCTTTTTACTCTTAATAGTATCCGATATGCCCCTGCTCGATTGGGGGCAGCCTGTGGAGTGTCGGGATCCGGTCCGGTGTCCCCATCTCCATCTCCGGACACCGATCCTGACAGTGTCCGGCTTCCCCACAGCTCCAGCAGACTGGCCGAAGCCTTCCTTCCGCACTCGTGGGGGCGGCCTCGCCTACCTGGGGGGGATAGCAGAGGGAGACAGAGGAAGTAGGAGGGAAAGACAAGGGGAGAGGTTTCCTGGACCAGGTATGGGGTTTGGGTGGGTCTCCTCCCTACTTCAGAGGAGCTGGAACTGGGTGGGACTGGGAGGGGGAAGGAACAGGAGACACAGGTTTTGGAGAGAGAGCATAGAAAGAAGGAAAAAATAAAACTGTATTGCTGCCTCCTGGAAAAGTTACCATGTAGTTCTCTGCTGGCTGGACATCCTCCTCCAGCAACACTGGGTGGTGGCACTGGACCCACTCGTACATACCTCATGGGAGCTGGCCGACGAACTGCTCCAGTACCACCAGGTAGACTACATCCACGACGATGTGGGTTCCCAATGCCAGCAACCATTTCCGGTAGGCATCCCAGAGCTTCAGAGCAAAAGTGAACAGGTAGCCGTGCTTCCTGAAACTCATGTAAAGTTGCTTGTGTTGAGAGGTGCAATTTTGAAGCCATTATACAAAAAATATGAAGAGACTTCAAATCTGTGACTTCAACACAGATGCTGGCTGTCAACATCTAACTGTAAGTGACAGTAAATATCAGATAAAGCAACTACGAGAGAGAGAGAGAAATGAATGATAGTCTTTAATAATATATGTTCTGGTAATTGCTGCCACAGGATGTGCACTTCTCAGTTAGCAAGTGGTTGCAACTTGCCTTTTCAATGCCTTAATGTCAAACTAAAAAAATCTTCCATTTGAATTTCCTAGCATATCTCATTCAGTTCGTTCTAAATTTGATACGTCTTAAAAATGACTACTACCCTGTCAAAGAGTCAGAAAAGAAGCCACAGCAATAATCTATTTGACAATGCTAACATGAAACCGGCTCTCACTAGACTGGCAATGAGCTGTGGAAAAGATCAAGGGGGGAATCCACTAAGAACGAATTGCACCCGCTGATAGCATTGTTAATTAGCACATGCTGTCAGCATTATTTTAAAACCCGATTCACTACATAAATTATGGTGGTCAGGTAACAGGACCAACATGCCTGAAAACATTTCTGATGAAAAGGGATGTCAAGATTATTAAATTTGGCAGATGATGAATTGTCAAACAAATAATTGCAAATTTGCAATTATGACGATTAATTGTCTTTTAGGGCTGTGACAATTAATTTTCTTTTTCAGTGCTTTCACGATTAATTATCATATAGTCATAGTTTTTAATGTGTGCTTTTTTCTGTATGTATGCTTTATACACCTTAAGAAGTCATGTTTACATATTTAACTTCAAATATATAAATCAAATAATAAAGTAGGGATAAACTATGTTTTAATTTGAAGGCTTTAAAAATGTATGAATGACATGAACATTTTTTATAAAGCCAAAATATTTCTAAATGCTTAAAATATGTCTCACTTTTTGGTCATGTTTTGGTAAATTTTACATGTACACTTTTTTAAAATATAATTTTTATATATAATTATATTTATAATTATTAATAAATTATGTAATAGTAAAATATTTCTTATTGCTTCACTTTCACACATTTTTGTGCTCTGGTTAAACCCACGACTCACAAGCCCTTATTTGTCATGAAGCAAAACTTTGAGATTTTGTTTTTTCATTTTATCACTCCACAGAAATAGAGTAAGCATGTGTCTCCTCTTTGTCACTGCATGTCATTAATGCAGCATGTATGAACCAGGAACATTTGCCATTACACGATAATTTAACGTGAAACTGGAGTGCTCTGCATTCACTATCAAAGTTTATACTTGTTTGTTTATATTTTCACTGCGTTTGGCAAGAGCTTTTCTTGACAGGAGCTGGTTGACGTCCGCAGTGTGGCTCAGTGAAGCTTGGACTCGGAGTTCAGCTAAATGACACACAAACATGGCATTCATGGCTTTTATACAGTATATTCACTTAAAATTCCCTTATTTGGGCATTAAAATATGATTGGAATTTGAATGGCCAATAATTGCAGTTGTCTCAAATAACTGTGGTGAGATCAAATAAACGCGATCATACAGTTATTTAATAATCACAACAGGCCTAGATGAATGCTATTTTCATGGTGTAATGCTGATCTTTTCGGCAGGTTCTGTCTGCTAGGTTGTGGAGTATGCAGCAGACCACCACAATCTGAAATACATTTCTGGGACTATACAGCATTACTCCGGTCTGAATATATGCCCAGTTACACTGCATGATATCCTTCATTTGAACATAATTTGAACTACTGCTGCCATAATCATCAGAAAATATACACAAACATCTCGTTTTAATCTTCTGCAGGAGGTGATTGGTCAAATTTTTTATTTTTTGTTAACATTTAAGACAACATGATCACACAGGAAACCGACATGCTATTTCCAAATGTTCATGTACCCTGAAATCAACTCCATTATGATGAATTACTGACAAGCACCATACACCATCAGATATTTTTGCATTAACTTAAATGGGATCTTCTTTTCCTCTGGTGCTACTGATTGCTCATTCTGTGAAACAGGTTCCATTCCCTTGGAAACCAGGAAACAATAATCTGCAAAATTCAGAGGTTGCATTTTTGCTCTGGTTTAGGTTTGGGATAGGGTGTAGAGTTAATAAAGTATGCATTCCTGTTGACTGTGTTAGGTAATTACAACTAAAAATACTAAATGTTGGCACCATCCTGTGGACATTTCACCTCAAAAACACTTATAACTTTGGCCACTGGTGGCAGTGGTTTAAGATTTTGGTAAGCACAGAGCAATTTCAGCAGCAAAACTTTTGACCTCCATTTGCCAAATTCACATTGTAATCAGCTTGTTTTATGAATAAGAAGATATACATTCTATAATGAGACTCCTTTTCTCAGATAGGCTGGGGTCTGGGAATGTGTTGAGCTGAAAAAAAAAAAAAAATCACAATGACTTACTTAAAATACATAAAGTGCAGTGCTGTTTCAGCCCATTTAGTGTAGGATTTAGCTGGATTATGGTTCATGAATAGAATGAAGGGTTTTGCTGTGAAAGACAAAGCACAAAAGGAGTGCAACTCTTTAGTTACTTTGCCCCTTTTTGTATTAAACATTTGGCAACATCTCTGGCTCACAAACACACATTAACCAGAAAAAAAAAAAAATAGAAATACAAAAATCTAAAACAAACAAACAAACAAACAACAACAAAAATCCACAAGTGTAGCTAACTTTGTGTTTGAGTCCTGTAATTACAAAAGATAATTAGTAATTTCACAGATGAATGATTTTGCAGGGTGATATTTCCCCACCAAATCTTAGAAATCAACATCTCCGTAAGCAAATTGGCACATGCCTCATGCCCACATTCATAAGGAACAAATGCAAACGTGAAAACATCCATCAGCCTATTCAACATAATTACTATATCTCCAAAAATGAATGGAAGACAAAACCAAAAACCAAAAACTAATTTTGCAATGAAAAAGTGCTGTCAGATGCAACAATGCTCTCAAGGTTCCTCACTGAAAAGAAATGCCATAATTTCTGCCGAGTTCCAATCCCATTAAATGTGCATGGTAATTAACAGCCTTCATCGCCTTTGATGTTTCAACAAAATTAGTAGAAATACCCAAACATCAAGGGAAATGGTGATGCTACTGTATCTGATACAAGCAAACGTCTGAAGAGTTCCAATAGCATTTTATGTCACTCAAATAAAGATTGTGGAGTTTGAGCTAGGGAGCAAAAAATGTGTTTTAATATATAAAGCATGAGACAACATGACTTGAGAATATGTGTTCACTCTACAGAGGACCAATCAGTAAGTAGGCTTGTAACTCATCTCATAGTCCTCCGTGCCTGTGTGTCATACATTATGTCTTGGCTAAAGCTATCCTCATTATACACATTGTGAAAAATATATTCAGGAGCTCAACCAGTGCCCTGAAGAAATTGCTTTTATATGGTGTCACTAATACTGATATCCTACAAAGAGTATATTTGATATAAGAAAAAAAGCTTTGTTAAATAAATGACCAAATAACTTTCTGTTTGCATGTGTTTGTGTTGTAATAGTAGATGTGTGATTTTGTACGCTCAAACATGTAAACAGCTCAACTGAGACCCAATTATTTCCTGCAAAGTACATGGCACCCAATGACTGGCTTGCAACAACTAGGACAAACAGTCTTTTTACTTATGGTAAAAATAATTGTATATACACTTTGTCCACAGAAATATAACAAGATCCCTGTTGCTCTCTCTCAATGGACACACATTTAGGTCTCCTAAAATGGGAAATCAGATTCACTATCACTATCACATTAGGAGACAAGGTCGAATCCATAAAATGCAATGAGAACATGGGCCATGACAAAGTTATTATTCGGATATTACCAGACAGCCACTAATTGAAATAAGAAGTCAGTTTAACCAATTAGAGATTAGCTACTGGGTTTAAATAACTATTTAAGGGTGTCCACCACCCTACTGGTATGCAACTTGAAGTACAATCCTCTGTGTAAAAAAAAAATTTAATTTAATTTAAAATTTAAAAATGTTTACCCATCCACAACATATTTTTTTTTTAAATGTTAGAAATAATACTTTTACATCTGGGTTATAATTTGGGAATCAACGTGTTCTTTTATGACACCTACACAAGGTTTTCATCTACATGTGAAAAAATTAAAACACTAGACTAAAAATATGTGATTACTGTTATAGTAAATAGCTAAACGTATTGCAGTTATAAATTAATTTACAAAATGTAAAACACCGATGTTTTCAGTCAGTGTTACAACCCACTTCGTACTTGACATTAATTTAAACAGTTTAGCCACATTTATATAAATACTTTAATATGTAACAAACACATATGGATAAATTATACCAAAGTTTTAGAGACAAATAAATTAATGAATGAATAAATAAAAAACATTGTGTTACATAAAAAAAAAAATTGACAAATGTCCCCTATTTTTTTTTTATTATTATTAAGTTTAAGACTCAATGAGCTACAATGATATTAAAGCAAACGGCATCACTCCTAAGACGTCAGATCATACTGGTGTAGGGACTCGTTTGGGGATAATTATAGTCTTATTGGATACTTAAGAGTGCTAGTCTGTAACAGTATGGAGACAAGCTAATGAAATAAATGAATCTTGTTTCATTACCAATGGACATATATGAGCCATCTGAACTGTATGAAGCTCTGGTTTGAATCCTGGGGGTTTCACCAGCAATAAACCGTAAACTCGACAATGGGCATGTAATGTACAATGTTCAACACAGTGGTAGCAATCTAATTGCCCTTAAGACCAATTTATACTAACAGGACAAACAGGTTTCTTTTGGTGTTTATTTGGCAATATTTCTCTCAGAGGACTTGTAAGGAATAACATTAGTTATTGATTGATCCGTTTTCTTTGGCGTAAGCCCCATCCTACGGTCCAGCATCAGGATTCTCGCTCGAAACATTAGATCCTGCTGGCAAGCAAAGATAGCAGCAGGAGGAGCTTACCCCTAGAGCACTGAAAAGTAGCTGGGCCCTGAACAATCCAAACAGAAGTGTCACAAATTGGTGCAAGCCAAATGGTGTGGAGAAGGCAGTTTTTTTGCAGGACATTGGCAATAAGGGGATCTGCCAATAACCCTTTGTCAAATCCAGTGTCGAGTAAAACGAGCTGTGCCCAGCTGATCAAGCAACTGATCAAAATGAGGCATTGGGTATGTGTCAAATTTAGACATTGCAGACTTTCCTATAATCCACACAGATCGATCACTTTTAGGTACTAGAACAACCGGGCTGAAACAAATCGCTGTGGGATTCTTGTATTACTCCCACATCAAGCATTGCATCTTTTTCTGTGCTCAGGCAGTCGGTAGAAACGGCACATTTCCATGCATTCGGGGAACCAGAATGGGCTGCAGTAAATGGACTGAGTGTGAGCAGAGAGAGGAGGGAAACACAGGAGGAAGGGAGAGAAAGTGGGATGGCTCTTCTGCCCTCTGATATGTTGACAAATGGTCCTCTGCCAGTTGGACTCCCACCTCCAGCAACGCTGGGCAGTGGCACTGGACCATTTCCTTTCGAAAGACTATGGATAAGCTGTTCCATGTTCGATGACTCGATCTCAGCTTCGTGGTCCTTAGCCAGAAGCCACTTCCGGCAGGCGTCCTGGAGCTGTTGAGTGAAGACAAATGGGCTGCCCCCATTCATTAGGTCGACCGGAGGCATGGAGGCTGCTGGGTTAAGTAAGCTCCAGACCCTCTAAGCACCTCCTAGAATCAGTGATCCTGGTCCAGCTCAAGCAGGGCCTGATGTTGTGCATGATGCATACTGGTGAGGGACTGGATGACTTCAGCCAACTGCGAGGAATCCATGACCTCCAATATCCTGGGTTTCAGCACCAGTGTGAAGGGGTTTGTTGTATGGGGAATGAGGAAATGGAAAACGTGGTACTTTAACTCAAAAGGTAGAACTTTTATTTTACAAAACTCAAAATAGTTTTTCAGCAATAACAATGTAAGGCATCTTTATGTTGGTTGAAGTGACTCCCTCTTTCTGTCCCTGTCTGGCATGGGTCCTCCTTATATTTCTCTCCCCAGTGCTATTGCAATCAGAAACAGGAGTTAGACATTATAGCGCTCAGTTGTGTGCACAGTTACTGCATTCTCTCTCTCTGGACGAATGCTCGACTATGCCACCACTGCCACAATGTGGTTTAATATTTTATATTTTTGTCAATGCTAGCAGACAGACATAAAAAGACCAGTCGGAGGGTTGCCTGAAGACTAATCTGTCTGAAGGAGGCCCTGTATAAGTAGGATGGTTTTGGGTTCACCTGATCCCAATTGGACGCATTTCTAAGGGACATTTACATAAGATAGCTTTTGCTTTTTAAAAACTACAAAACAGAGCCAAATGAAATGGAACAAAATGCAGTGGTCTTTGACTTCTTTAAGTTGACATGCCAGCTTAAAACACAAGTGGAAATGCACTCAAAAAAACAGTGCAGGTTGCGACGCAATGTCCAGTAACGTCTATCAGAAAATGTATGGTTTAGTGGTGGTCCTTTAAAAGGGTGAATTTAAAAATGCAACTTTTCCATTGCAAACTGTCTAATAACTAAAGAACAGCATGCTAATTGCTACCTAATGTTCTTGTATTCTGAAATTGACCCCATTATTCTATATTACTGACAACACTGTATCGCCTCAGACTTTTTTGCATCAATTCTACTGTGATAACCCTACCAGTGGTCAGGGTTACCATACTGCATGAGCAACCTCAGAGACAATGGTTCTAGTACCATGGAAAACAGGAAGTAATTGTGATACTGGGAAGAAGTCAAGAGAGCTGGATCTAGGTGTAGCTAAGTATTTTAATGAAAATAATAATTAACAAGTACAAAATAAAACAATGAAAATCACAAAACAGCCACAATGGGAAAGAACTGGAAGAAAACATCTACAAAAGGACACTGGGAAACCACGGATGGTCTAAACACATAAATATAACAACTGACAAAGAATGAGCAAATGACAGGGCATTAAATACACAAACACTATGAGTAACTGAAACACAGCTGAGGACAATGGAAGACAGCTGGCAGTGATGATGGCAGGGAATTATGGGAAGTGTAGTCCATGGAGAAAAGATGACAGATGCAAAACACAGGGCAGACAACAGTGAATCAATGAAAAATCAGTGTTTACAAGGTTTAAGTTTAGGGTTGTTTGCGGTTTGAGTTAAGGGGGTAGAGTTAAAAACAAATGCATTTCTGTTCACTACATTACATAAAAAATAGAAAATAAAATAAAATACTACTTTTGCCATCACTCTGTGGACATTTCACACAGAAACAAGTGCACACATGTGTATAAGTTAAAACAACACTTCCAGCTTCAGCCTCTGGGGGTAGCGATTAAAAATTCAGTTAGCACAGTCCGATTTCAGCTCAGGAACTTACCTTACCTCCCGTAAAGTTCACTGACTTCACAGTGCAATCAGTCTGAATTAAAGCACCATAACTAGAATATAATATAAAATATAATTAATATTGCAAAAAGTGGACAAAGTGGACATCGTCTGCCCCAGAGACCGCGGCGTGACCTTCATCACCAGGAGGGCGAGGTTGTTCGCTGAGCGCAGCTCCTGCATCAATCCCAGGTTGGAATTACCCTTGTGTATCTCTTTCAGTACCTTGGCTTGCTGTATTTGCAGGAGAGCCATGGCATGCAGGGCAGCGGTGGCTTGCCCAGCGGCGGATTGCCTGGCGTCACCGTAGGCCCTGGCCGTAAGGGACGACGTAGGCCTACAGGCCCTGGATGGGTGCTTCAGGCACCCACGCCGGGTGCTGGTTTTCTGTGGGCGCATCACCGAATAACCCCTGGCCACCCAACTATCGAGGGTAGTGAGAGTGGGGGAGCCGAAAGATCACGACCGGGCAGTGAAAGTAGCTCCTCATGCACCACCGGGAAGAAAGGTACTGGGGTGGGGGCGGGGCTATGAGCAGCCCGCCCCTAGTAATTAAATGCCATTTTATCCAGCTTATGGGATTTTTGAGTCACAGATACTATAAATGTGAATTACTTTGCATTTACATAAAAGAAATGTTAGACCTACAATATTCCAACAAATGTTTTCCCAACTAGCCTCACAGAGTTGTTTATCAAACTGCTCATTTTCTTGTTTCCAGCATGCATTGCAACATGAGTAAATTATGCAGTTAAGTGTTATAGGCTTATTTTTTGTTGTTTACTGACTTTATTGATGGTATTGTTGATGTTTTTTGTTGCCACTGTTAGTCCATTGTTGTGCGATTATTTAAGGAGCTAGTCTTTTAACTTAATGAGTTTTTTTTTATTGTCACTGTTGTTGAGGATTTTGTGTGAAGGGTTGATGTCTATTGTGTGTTTACTGTATGTCAAACAGTTGTAAGTAATGCCTTGCAAGATATACCTCTCTACAGAAGCAAAGATTGCAGTTAACTTCATGTAAAATTTATTGAAATGGAGACTAAATGAAAATTCCTGTAATGTGAACTGATAATTGAACAAGAAATAAGTAGTCCTCTCAACAATAATTTTTGCATTTAGTGAATAAACAAATTCACATTGACTAAACAAAGCAATGTTACTGAAGACCATTATTAAGACTCTCTTGCAGCATGTTGCCATGATAGTTTGCGTTTTCATAACTTTTAAGGTTTTACAGTGTATGTAATGCAAGTGGTAAAACGTATCCCCTTACAAGTTATGCACTATAGGAACAGTGTTTAGATGTCATAAGTTAGCATTGTTTGAGAAACAGAGTGAAAAGTGCATGTTTATGAACCGATAATGGTCTGTTTGGTTTGTGTGAAAGTGAATACAAATTAATTGTTGTTGTAGCACCTCTAGTGTTCATTTAACCAGGAATCTGGCATGATATGTAAAAAAGCCCATGTAAAAAATAATTTAGCCAAAATCTAGGCATGATTATATGGGACCAGAATTCACTTGTACATGACAAGTGCAAGATTGTTCTCTTGAGAGATAGACCTGCTCCATATCACGAGTAACTTGAGGACAGAGATGTCTTTGTGGACTATTTGAGCTCATTTCATGAAAGTACATAAAGAAGCTTATTAAAAAAAAAATAAAGCAATCAAACAGAACAGAACAACACATTACTCATTTTCCACAAAGTTGGAAAATATGTTCTATTTCGGAGATCTGAACATCAAAGCTTCCATTTGAAGTTATGAGAATTAGAGAATCCATTCAATTGTTGTGGAAAATCCTTGTCCCTTCTCTTCCCATCCACTACAGGAGCGACTGCTCACTAACTGACCCATGCACTTTATTAGCAAATAACATGAAGGACCATGATCCACTGCAAAAAACTGCTCACACAGACCAAACAAAGATAACTTAATGTGTGGGTCTGGTTAGCAATAATGTAGGGTCAAGTTTTACAATTTAACACATAACAGAATATGTATAGTAAACTTTATGAACTCCTTGCTTCCAAATAAATGCCTCTGACATAATTTTGTGATCATACACTCCTCTATTTCCCCCACTATTTCTTATATTCTCTTTACTATAATGATCCAAAAATAAAACAATAACTATAATAAAACTATTTTATAAATATTTCAACAAATAAAAGTTATTGTAATACTTTCTATTACCATATCATTGACATGGTTGGATGACTTAAACAACATAAATTATTATGATTTTCAGGTGCAATCATTTCTATAAATATTTTTCATAGGATGAACAAAGTAGAGTATAGATTTACAGTGGCATGCAAAAGTTTGTGCACTCCTGGCCAAAATTTCTGTTGCTGTGAATATTTAAGTGAGTAGAAGCTGAATTGATCTCCAAAAGGCATAAAGTTAAAGATTAAACATTCTTTTCAACATTTTAAGCAAGATAAGTGTATTATTTTTGTTTTGCACAATTTTAGAGTGAAAAAAAGTAAAGGAGCACCATACAAATGTTTTGGAACCCCAAGAGATTTGAGCTATCAGATAACTTTTACCAAGGTCTCAGAACTTAGTTAGCTTGTTAGGGCTATGGCTTGTTAAATCATGTTTGGAAATGCCAGGTGATGCAAATTTCAAAGCATTACAAATACTCTGACTCCTCAAACCTTGTCCCAACAATCAGCAGCCATGGGCTCCCCTAAGCAGCTGCCTAGCTCTCTGAAAATTTAAATAATTGATGCCCACAAAGCAGGAGAATGGTATAAGAAGATAGCAAAGCATTTTCAGGTAGCCGTTTCCTCCGTGCATAATGTAAATAAGAAATGTTAGTTAACAGGAATGGTTGAGGTCAAGTTGAGGTCTGGAAGACAAAGACATTTTTCAGAGAGATCTGCTCGTAGGATTGCTAGAAAGGCAAATCAAAACCTCTGTTTGACTGCAATAGACCTTAAGGAAGATTTAGCAGACTCTGGAGTAGTGGTGCACTGTTCTACTGTGCAGCGACACCTGCACAAATATTACCTTCATGGAAGAGTCATGAAAAGAAAACCTTTCCTGTATCCTCGCCACAAAATTCAGCGTCAGAAGTTTGCAAATGAACATGTAAACAAGCCTGATGCACTTTGGAAGTCTAACTTTTTGGCTGCAATGAGCAAAGGCATTCTTGTAGTAAAAAGGGTGCAGAATTTCATGAAAAGAACACCTCTCCAACTGTTAAGCACAGGGGTGGGTCGATCATGCTTTGGGCTTGTGTTGCAGCTAGCGGTATGGGGAACATTTCACTGGTAGAAGGAAGAATGGATTAAATAATATACCAGCAAATTCTGGAAGCAAACATCACAGCATCTGTAAAAAAGTTGAAGATGAAAAGAGCATTGCTTCTACTACAGTATAACTATCCTAAACATACCTCAAAATCCACAATGGGTGACCTCAAGAGGCGCAAGCCCTCACAGTCCCCCGACCTAAACATAAAAAAAATCTGTGGATAGACCTCAAAAGAGTAGTACGTGCAAGACGGCACAAGTATCACAGAACTAGAAGCCTTTTTTTTCTTTTTTCTTTTTTTTTTAGGAAAAATGGGCGAAAATCCCCCAAACAAGAATTGAAAGACTCTTAACTGGCTACAACATTTTTTACAAGCTGTGATACTTGCCAAAGAGGGTGTTAATAAATACTGAACTTGCAGGGTGCCCAAACTTTTGCTTCGGTCCCTTTTCCTTTTTTGTTTTTTGAAAAGATGTAAATAAAAAAAGTAAAATTGCTTAAAATATTAAAGAAATTAGTCATCTTTAACTTTATGCCTTTTGAAAATAAGGCCATCTTTTGCCCGCTTAGCTATTCACAGCAACATAACTGTTGATCGGGGGTGTCCAAACTTTTGCATGTCACTGTATTTATGTTATATAAAAAAAAGGAAGAAAGTAAAAACTAATTAATTTTATCTCAGTTTCTCACTGAGGGTCTTTGAGTTAAATTAAATTAAAGCTTAATCGCCAGGGCAAGTGCGATGAAATGCATTTTAATTAAACCTTTTCCATCAAGACAAGTTCTGTATCTTCTGAGCTATAGACCAACACCTTCTTTCTACACGGCTCATATTTCCCGTTTATGTCCTCGCACCACCTAATTATATTGATGGCTAAAAAAGCTTAGGGAAAAAGATTCTAGAAGAATTGTAGGAAGATATCAGGCTGGCTTACAAGTGAAATGGTGTTTGCAGCAGTGGTGGAAAAGAAAATTTTGTGCAAGAGAAATTGCAGTTATTATGGTTTGCGTAATGCATGTCCCTAACTTAAAGTCACTGTTGGCTGAGTGATAGACAGCAGACAGAGCACTCTGGGTTTTTTAGAAGAATAGGTTGCAAATACTGGAGACTTAGGGAAAAGGGATCTTTATCTCCTTTCTGACATAGAGAACAAGAGTTGTTTTGTTTATGTGAGTGCTTGGGTGAACAGACACAATTTCAGGGTGTTGGGGGAACAAGGTCTGGTACAAAAATATGTCCCTCCCTGAATTAATTAGGTTTACGGGCAGATGGAAGTGTCTGGGACTCTAGCCATATGTAGGTTTCTTAAACTACAGGCACTTTTTATGCCCCAGGGGTTGATTTTTGTTTGAACTAACAGATTTTAGTATGCAAGTAACAAGTATAGAAGTTAGTGTACAATTGCAATAGTGCAATTGGAGAGCATAGTTATTTTAGATGAAATATGAGACGTGAAAATATTATTATTTTTTTTGCATTATTTCGAATTACGATGTATAATTTTGTCAAATTATGCAAAAACTGTGAAAATATTTAACCATTTGTATTTAGGATCTATAAAATTGACTGTTTGAAAGGTTTGAAATCCCTGTTGAAAATCCCCTAAATTGGTTGGCTTGTTGTAGCTGTTTTTTAGCTGGTGTTAGCTGACCATAAAGGATTATTTTAAGGGAGTTTATTAAGTAAAAGTTCACAGGGCCAAAATTTCCCATAGTTGAAGAAACACAGAAACATTTGAAAAAATGCCATTTTCATTGTTCTGAATTAGCTACTGTATCTGCAGAACTGCAAGAACATCTTAGGGGATGAACAAAACAATTTTCAGCAGAAATTAATGTTCATTAGATTGGATAGAGACTGATGGGATTTTAAACAATATTCACAAATAAAAGCAGAGTACAAATGTTAATTTGGGATCAAAAGTTTTTTTGAGCAAAATCCCAGTTTAATTCAAACCAGATATGCCAAAACAAAAACACTTTGGTATAATACAATATTACTCTGTTCAAAAAACTAGTGAGTGGCTTTTCTACCTACTGTCTTCATAGGCAACATTACGGTCTACTGGCTTCTAAAGCCTCATCCACACTCATACATTTTCATTGGAAAATGCATTGATTTTGCTACAATTAAGCCTCTAATCCACACTGAAATGGCGTTGTCCTCCATAGAAAACAGAGACTTTCAAAAACGCTCTCTAATGTACCTTATTCACAGATTCATTTTTAATTTTTGACAGAAATGAAAAAAAGGTGTGAGGGATGAAGATGACTTACAGTCCCTTCAATTGGATGTATTGTTGTATAAAGTGCTTTGGATAATTTTGAAATTATTTTAAAAAATATCTTAAAAAAAAAAAAAATTCAGTAGGTAAAATAACACAATTTGAAGAGATCAAGGAATTTTATACAGCGTTCCTCAAAGCATGCCACTGACAAGACTTTAATGACTGTAACATAATCCAGACAAAGTCAGAGGTGAGAATACCCAAATTTACCCAAACACATCCAACATCAATGTGTTCCAGTCAATTACTCAGTCACAACAGGGAATGAGTAAGCAGGGAGCAGTGAGCGAAACTCCAGCTACATAGGCAACGCACAGCTGTACAGAGAACAAACCACACTCAGGCTTGCTTGAGAGCAAAAGATGAGATGTACAAGCATTCAAACACAGCTGGACAGATTGCCATTCTGAATACAAGATTCTTGAGACTTATTTTTTTTTTAGTTTCAAACTATACAACTTGTTACATATTGTCTCAAGGCTGTGCTAGTTATATTCTCTTTCGTCTTACAAAATAAAATAACTTTCCCTCATATCTATATTTCCACATCTCCATTCATTAGTCTGGTAAGTAGCCATGTGAGAAGCAGAATAATGTACAGTCAGCAAGTAATCATCACAAATTATAAAATGGGTAGTTCTGGCTTCTGATTGAATGTCCATGTGCAAAATCTTTGTAAAATGAAGAGAAATGCACATCTGTAACTGTACATTTTATATCCATTGGTAAGCTGCTACATTGCTTGACAACCACAAACAGCCTGTTAGGATAATGAACAATTACTATAGTTTATCCCAATTACTATTAAAGTAATATACCAGGTTCAAGTTACGCTCAATCGACAGAATAAAAATAAATAAATAAATGAAAAATCTTGGCTAGAGTGAGGTTCTTACAATGAAAATGACTGTAAATTTTGGTGCTGTAAAGTTGTTTAAAGACAGAACGGAATATTCAGGACCCCATTATGAAATGATTGCCTGGGACAATGGTTACTAACACAGTTAGTGGTCATTGTACTAAAATATTTGACAGAGGAGTGTTGTAGTTGACAAATCAGAATCTATAGGCTGGTTGTTACTACGCTGGGTGTAAATGGACAAATACTACTTCCAGGAAAAAATCCAGAAATTTGTAGGGATACAATTGTGGTAAGTGTTTCTAGAATAAAAGTTGGTGGAGAAAGACAGATGGTTTAATTGCATCTACAGTATATATATATCAAACTAAATGAACTGCTTGCTAGAACTGCACCCTTATGCATAAGTAAAGCCTCTTGATAAGGCAGAAGCTGATTGGTTTATTTCCACAGAAGTCTTTCGAAGTGTCAGAAAAGGTAAACTGCTCTGGGTTTTTCATTTTAGCAGCCCTTCAATCGCAGCTCCGCTTATACCTGCAATCTCTCAGCTCTGATCTTCCATCAGAACTCAGTCGGAGAACAGCATGGGGCATCCCAAACTTCAATCATCTTTGACCTATAAACCCCTGCCATTACAATGCAAAGTTCCCCACGGAGTTGCAGAAACCTCTCTCTTTCTCATGCGTGCACACACACACACACACACACACACAATTGCATGTGCTCGAAAAGAGCATTTGTTCAGCAATCAATCTACCTGAAGCACAGTAACACTGAAATTTACTTAAAGAACTCCTCTTTTCATGGCATGCACTTCAATGTAGAAATGAGGATGCACTTTTTTTTCTTGACAAGAAAGAATGTTTTTCCCCTTTGTGGCAATCACAAAATAACAAAACCCTGACAACTTTTTATCGACACAGGTAAAAAGTAAATAAGTGAGTAAATAAGTAAAAAGTAAATAAGAGATTTTTAAAATCCCCAAAACATTAACGAATACAACATTGGCCTTGTGGTTAATGCTTCAGACACGTTGAGCTGTGGTGCTTAAATGGAAGATCAAATCCGACACAATTACCTCTGTGTTTCCAATGGACCCTTATCATATTTCTGAGTTTGGAAACTAGAGTTAAACTACTGTTGGGTAAAGTTTTATAGTGGTGAATGGCAACCACAGATATAGCCAAATTATTTTATAATTTCCATTTGAAAAACTACACTATTGCGTTTCCAAGACTTTCCAAAAGAGGAAATCAAATAGAATGTGGTGGATAGCAGCAAACAGAAGGGAGAAAGATACACTCACAAAAATACATTGCCTGTTTTTTTTTTAGATTTATCTTTATTTTATTTTAAAAATATATAATTTAGTTATGAAATTGAAATGTGTAAATCTTAAAGTTAAGATTTTTTGCAGCTGTATTTAAAACTCCACAGTTTTTTATTTTTATAGTTTTTTTTTTTTATAAACAATATTTTTGGGTAATATAATACAAATAATAATGTTATACATTCACACTGAGTAACTTATACACACAGACACACACACACACACATTATATATTATATTTATGCTGCAAAATAAGGCAGAAATGCATCATCACAGTGTGTGAAAATTGGCACATTCCTTAACTGGTGTTTTCAGAAATGTTTATCACAATGACACTTTAAAAAGGCTGCTGGTAATGTAGCAAATCATTAAAACATTGCAGTACAGTTCTTCTGTTTTTGTTTAAATCTCATACTAAATTGTTTAAAAAAAAATTCTAAGAAAATCAAACATAAAACAGTCTGAGTAAATGTAACGCCCACCCTCAGTGCACCAAAACAGTGGCAGCTCAACGAGTGTACCAGGTAAGTTGTATAAGGGTGGTGTGGACCAGTGCCTAGGTTCGTAGGGAGCCGTAGTGAGAGTGGAATGAACAGACAGACAATAAAGATGAGTTTGAACCATTCATTGGTTTATGTTAAAAAGTACTGTTATTACCGTTTTGTTTTTCCAGAAAAAATAAATAAAACAAACAACATCAATGTCACTGTAAACAATGAGGAAAAATAAAAATATGAAATTAAAATAAATTGGTTTCGATCTTTATTTTTTTTCTAAATAATTATGAACTCATTTAATTATCAAATCGTATTTACTCTCTTTTAAACTAATTGTATGGTTCAGCTTACTAATTTAACTCTTTTAAGCTTACTTTTAGGTTTTACTAATTGATTCCCTATTTATTACTTATTTTAACTAATTTTGTTCCCTAGTGAAAATCTGTTTTATTTTCTAATAAAAGCCTATTTAAGTCAAAATATTTCTCCCTTATATTTGTTTAAATTTGATATTCAAATCAAACCACTTCAATTTAGTTTCAATTCACAAATAAATCCTTACATTTACAATACAGAGCAATTGACAACAGAAACAAAATCAGAAAATACAGACAATTCACATTTAGTCAATCTTTAGGTTGAACAAATCAGTCTCTAGTGTGACAAATAAGTCTGTATTTGAAATAACTCGTTCTCTAAAAGCACAAATCAGCTTTCAGTTTGCAGAAAAAACTATTTTCCACGAACGTGTGAAGCTTTAGAAGGCATTATTTCAGTCTTACCATCGTGAAGAAACAAATCAACAGATGCAAAAACGATTGTTGATTAACTCAGCTTCAACTCACTCCATCGTCTTGGTGGATTTCCTGCCTCTGTCCAGAGGAAATATAATGTAAGGAATGCTACGGAAAGTCAGCAATGCTCAATATTTGGTAGGTGGCTCGCCATCTTGATTCCATGTAGTCTTCATGCGGTGATATGCAGTTTGTAGTGTCACCGTCTTCAACAGTTAGAAAACTCAGCAAAAACAACTCAAAACTTCTGTATCACAAATAACTCTCCTGTCTCTTCTTCTCCCCCGTCTTCCTCTGCTCCTTCATCACTCCTAACTGGTCAACCGTAAAACTATTCCCGCATTTCTCTTAAAGGGGTACAGACACTTAAACTATACATTCGTTTCATACTGCAACATGAGAACATATAACATTTTAAACATCACATGAAGTTTTAATTTCACAAACCTTGAATTGAATTATTTTATTTTAGTTTATTTTAGCAATTCTTTTTAGATTAATGTTTATTAATAGCTTTTAGTAATCACTCTGAAAAAAAGAGAGAAAGATGCTTGCAGTAGTGTTCGTGTGTGCGCTATGTGTTATGCTGGAAACCTGTTTTATGTTGTGTTTTGTTTGCTCCATTCCTTACCAAAAAGAGGTTGTATGCCACACGGCGCTGCCTTCTGCATGGAGGTGAGGACCCCGTTGAAGTCCGCCTGATGGTTAGTCCTGAAACAGGCTTTGGGGTATATGACAAGGTGACACATGGATTTAACCATACTTATATGCTGCCTATATGTGCTTTTTTTTGAGATTCAAAGTTTTGGACCCGGTTTATATTCTTCTAAAAATCTTTGTTTGTGTTCACCAGAAGAAGAAAAAAGTCATACACTTCTGGGATGGCATGAGGTAAATGATGAGAGCATTTTAATTTTTGAGTGAACTAGCGTCACAAAACATACTAAAGAATAATAAAAGATTTATGTCATGCTGTATCTAAAATACAATCAGTTACAATAAAATGCTAAAATAGGCAGTTATTTACACTCTGCAGCATTAAAATGTTTTCATCATGGTTATTACAACACATTTTTCCTTCAACTTTAAATTCAAAGTGTTCAATAAATGCAGGTTGTAACCTAAGCAACACTTCTATTGTAAATTGAAATCAAAAGCAAAAAAAAAATAATAAATAAAAACTTTTGGAATTTGTGGCTCATTAATTTTACAGTGAAATTTTTTTATAGAGGCCATATCAAAAAGTAAATGACATCTTCACAGAATCGCACATCAAACTACCCTCCAACTCTCAAATGCTAACACTCATAGGCAGACATTGAGCTTAATCTTGTAATATACAGTACAAAAGGCAATGCAAGATTATGTAAGAATTTAGAAATGCAGTCAGGTTGTTATAGAAGAAAAAGAGCGATTTGTTTCTCATTAAGGTCCAGACAGCTGCCCGACTGACATGTGAACAATGTGGACAGAGTTTTCCACAAGGAAAGTCTGTCACATCGTTTTCTTCTCCATCATCACAAACATACCCACATCACTGATGACAGATTAGGAGGTGAAGTGTGCTTTTTTGTCTCACTTTAAAGTCAACTTTGTCCAAGCTGATGACAAGGTCAGTGCTTTCACATTTTGAGCATGGGCAAGGACTGTTGATTTGGGATTGGTGGGTGATGTGTGTTTTTTAAATATACCATTTATTTTGCAGCTCTGTCTAAGAGAATTACCTTGTCATGCAGTCTATGGCATCAGGTTTGAGCTGACAAACCCACGCAGATTCTTGAGAGCCCGAGGTCAGCCAAGTGAGAATTGCTGGGGAAGGACTTGTGTCTATGATTTACATACAACATACACACCAACAACAACTTGAGAGTACATGCAGCACTTAGATTCACAGTAATTGTTGGCCCATAAATTTGAATTTATTTAATCACCCAGAGGACTATTTTTCTCATTTATTGTTGGTATGTTTCAGCTTTGTCTCCATTGTTTCTCCTGAAATGCCAAAATTAAAATAACCACAAATGAGACAAATTTGAAAAATTCTGACCTGTAGAAAGGGAGGGGGTGGGCAGGGGTAATGGCAATGTGTGACGCTGTCTCGTCATGCATATCAAGGCCCCCTTTCGACATATTTTTGTGCACATTGGCATATCGCGGCTCATTTTATGGCCAGCCCACAGGGATAAGTCCCAGTTCTCCCGATGGCCACTTCGCCTCTGGACAGCATCTCTTATTATAACGTGGTTCTATTACTTTCGATGCGACATGCCGATCACATCTCGTGCAGACAGGCTGTGAGCCATTTTCTAAGGAGAAAAAAATGAGGAGCTAGATGACTTATTTACTCTCTATTTAATCTCATGACTGTCTATGAGAATCAGTTCAGAAATTAAACTTATCTCAGTTATAAGTATACACACACACTTTCATATGTTTAGAAACTTGAATGACTTTCTTACAAGGAACACAAAAGTAGTAAATGGGCCCTATTAAGAACCCTAAGTGCAGCTGTAGCACAAACCAGCTTCAGGGAAGGGACGCGGAGACAGGGTGAAACTCAAAAGGTAAGGCTTTTTAATCTTTCCAAAATAATGACACATGAACAAACTGAAATGTCGGCTTCTAAGTTGCTTGCCACGACGAGACTGGCGCACACTCTCTCTCCTCCCAGGAGGCACTGGTGCTCACTTTATGCCGCTCTCCCCATACTCACTAAAATTAGAGACAGGTGTTAGGCATCATTTAGCTCAGGTGCAAGCGCCCTTACCGCTTTCTCCCTTCGGACGGGCGCTTGACCACGCCCCCGCTGCCACATACCCCCACCGCCCGACTCAGGCCGGGGCGTCATCCGGCCTGTCTACCACTCCCCCCCCCCCATTTCTGGAGAGGAAGTCGGCGACAGCCATCCGCACCCCCGGTCTGTGGACCACCTCGAACTTAAAAGGCTGGAGAGCCAGATACCAACGGGTGATCCGGGCGTTAGTATCCTTCATGCGGTGGAGCCACTGCAGTGGGGCATGATCCGAGCAGAGAGTGAAGGCCCGCCCCAGCAGGTAGTAGCGGAGTGTGAGGACCGCCCACTTGATGGCTAGACACTCCTTCTCGACGGTGCTGTACTTCGTTTCCCTTAAGGAGAGTTTCCGACTGATGTACAGCACTGGGCGCTCCTCCCCCTCCACCACCTGCGAGAGTACGGCCCCCAGCCCTCTGTCTGAAGCGTCCGTCTGTAATAGAAAAGGGAGAGAGAAGTTAGGTGAATATAAGAGCGGCCCTCCACAGAGTGCAGCTTTAATTCGTGTAAACGCCTGTTGGCACTGCTCCGACCACTGGACCGGATCTGGAGCCCCCTTTTTAGTGAGGTCAGTCAGCGGGCTGGTGACATCCGAATAATTAGGCACAAATCTCCTATAATAGCCAGCCAGCCCCAGGAACTGCCTCACCCCCTTTTTGGTCTTAGGTCTAGGGCAAGTCGCAATCGCCGCGGTCTTATCAATTTGGGGACGCACCTGGCCATGACCCAAGTGGAACCCCAGATACCGTACCTCCACACGCCCAATCGCGCACTTCTTGGGGTTTGCAGTGAGTCCCGCCCGCCGCAGCGACTTCAAGACCGCCCTCAGGTGTTGTATATGCCGCTGCCAGTCATTACTATAGATTATGATATCATCTAAATATGCAGCGGCGTAAGCGGAGTGTGGCCGGAGGATACGGTCCATCAGGCGCTGGAACGTGGCTGGGGCTCCGAACAAACCGAACGGAAGTGTCACAAATTGGTGTAATCCGAACGGCGTTGTGAAGGCTGTTTTTTCACGGGAAATTGGTGTCAAGGGGATCTGCCAATAACCCTTTGTTAAGTCCAGGGTCGAATAAAAGCGAGCCGTACCTAACCGATCGAGCAGTTCATCAACCCGGGGCATTGGATACGGGTCAAATTTAGACACCGCATTGACTTTTCGATAGTCGACACAGAACCGCACCGACCCGTCACTCTTGGGGACAAGAACGACCGGGCTGGACCAGTCGCTGTGGGACTCTTCTATTACCCCCATATCGAGCATCGCATTCAATTCGTCCCGAACAACTTTTTTCTTGTGCTCGGGGAGACGGTAAGGGCGGGTACGAACCACCACCCCCGGCTCGGTCTCGATGTGGTGCTCGATGAGGTTCGTGCGACCCGGTAGGGGAGAAAACACGTCTGCAAACTCCCTTTGCAACTCGGCAACCTCTGATCGCTGGCACGGGGAGAGGTGCTCTCCACAAGTGACCGGGGCATCGTGATCGGGTTTTGGACTAACCTCCGGTCCGAGCTCCGCCCTCTCTGGAATTACCGTAGCCAGCGACACAGGGACCGCCTCCCTCCACAATTTAAGGAGATTGAGGTGGTATATTTGACGCGCGCCCCCCCTATCGGTTCGCTTAACCTCATAATCGAGATCCCCCACTCGTCGTGTGACCTCAAAGGGCCCTTGCCACTTGGCGAGTAATTTGGAGCTCGATGTGGGGAGTAATACAAGGACTTTATCTCCCGGTGCAAATTCCCTCAGCCGCGTTCCCCTGTCGTACAGTCGGCGTTGACGTTCTTGGGCCCGGAGCAAATTTTTTTGTGTTAGTTTTCCCAAAGCGTGAAGTTTTGCTCTGAGGTCAAGAACGTATTGAATTTCGCTTTTGCTATTCGAAGGTCCTTCCTCCCAGCCCTCCCGGAAGACATCTAAAACGCTACGCGGGCGACGCCCATATAACAGCTCAAACGGAGAAAAGCCGGTTGAGGCTTGCGGGACCTCTCGCACTGCAAACAACAGGGGATCGAGCCATCTGTCCCAATTTTTAGCATCCTCGTGTACGAACTTACGAATCATGTTTTTGAGGGTTTTGTTAAAACGTTCCACTAGGCCATCTGTCTGTGGATGATACACGCTAGTGCGAATCGATTTAATACCCAACAGATCGTAGAGTTCGCGAAGTGTGCGTGACATAAATGTTGTGCCTTGATCGGTGAGGATTTCCTTTGGAATCCCCACCCGGGAGATTATTTTGAAGAGTGCCGAAGCAACACTACGTGCTGAGATGTTGCTTAACGGCACCGCTTCCGGATATCGCGTAGCGTAATCCACCAGGACTAACACAAAGCGATGTCCGCGTGCTGTCCGTTCTAATGGCCCGACGAGGTCCATTCCAATTCTTTCGAAGGGGACCTCGATCAAAGGAAGAGGGCGCAATGGCGCTTTTGGGGTGGCCGGTGGGTTTACCAGCTGGCATTCGCGGCACGCCGCACACCACCTGCGGACGTCACCGCCAATGCCCGGCCAATAAAAACGGGCTATTAGACGGAGAAGTGTTTTTCTTTCTCCTAGGTGACCTGCCATGGGATTATAATGAGCCGCCTGGAATAACATTTCCCGGCGGCTCCGTGGAATCAAAAGTTGTGTTACATTTTCTTTAGTCTGAGTGTCCTGCGTCACTCTATACAGCCGGTCATTTATAATTGCAAAATAGGGGTGTGCGAGAGCGATGTCTGGCTGAAGACGCTGACCATCAATCGTTTTCACCTGATCGAAGGCATGCTTAAGGGTTTCGTCCCGCGACTGCTCCAACGGGAAATCCTCGTCAGGGAATTCCCTGCGAAGAGGAGGGGCGGAAACCTCGCCCCCCTCCTCGTCATCCCCATTTGGAGCAGCCGAGGACGGCCCCGGCTCCGCCTCCCCTGCCAAAGAATCGCACATCGCACATCTCCCTATTTTAGTGCAGGACCCATCCTTACAAATACTCCCCAATAATTCCCTAAATGCAGGCCAATCGGTCCCCAAAATCAGAGGATGGGTGAGGCGGGAACTAACCGCTGCCTCTACTCTATGTTTTCTCCCTCGTAATTTAATTAACACAGTCACCATCGGATAGTTGTGAACATCCCCATGCACACACCTCACCCTTACCCGCTTAGCCGTGCTCAAAGCCCCGGGTTGAACCAAGCGTTGATGGATGGTGGTCTGATTACAACCAGTATCCAGCAAAGCTTGGTGTGTACCCCCCTGGATTCTTACCGGAATCCGGTACGCTCCAGCCCGATCGGGGGCGACATGCGGGGGATCGGAGACCCGAACCACCGTCCCCACCTCCATCATCGGACACTGATCCCGGAAGTGGCTCGGGTCACCGCATCTCCAGCAGGCCGGCCCAGGCGCGACACCCGCACCTGCCTCGGCGGACGCTCCCACCTGAGGGGGAGAGCGGCTGTAGGTTGTGGTGAAGGGCCGGGACGAGACTGACGGACGCGATGTTGGTCTCAGCCAGGCTCCTCGCCTGCGGGGGGCAGGAACGGGACCTGGAGAGAGGACAGAGGGAGAGGGTTGAGGGGCAAGGGGAAGAGCGGAAGAAAACACAGGGGGAGGGGGAAGAGAGAGAGAGAGAGAGCGCTCATCCGCCCTCGGGATCACTGCCATGTGGTCCTCCGCTAACTGGACGGCTTCCTCCAGCGACGCCGGGCGGTGGCACTGGACCCACTCCGCCGTTTTCGCTGGCAACCGATGAATGAACTGCTCCAGCACCACCTGATCGAGAAGTCCCTCGACGTCGCGGTCCCCCACTAACAGCCACCTTCGACAGGCATCACGGAGCCGCTGGGCAAAGGCGAACGGGCGGTCGGTCTTCTCCAGCCTCATAGCGCGGAATTGTTGTCGGCTTTCCTCAGGGCTCCGACCAACCCGTTGCAAGATGGTTTTTCTCAGGTCCCGATAAACCAGGAGGCTTGACGCCGGCAGTTGCTGAGCCGCAAGTTGGGCTTCCCCGGACAAAAGTGGAATTAGGCGAGCTGCCCACTGAGACTGCGGCCAACCCCATATCTCAGCAGACCGCTCAAAGAGATCGAGGAAGGCTTCTGCATCATCGCTCGCCCCCATCTTCTGTAACGTGATCGGGGGCGGCATGGCGTGAGTGTCCGGGGTTGCGGCTGTGGCTGGTGTGGCCTCCTGGCTGAGTAGGCTCCGGATGGCAAGTCGATCCTCCGCTTGAGCCCGCATGATTTCAAAAAATCGCCGATCTTGGTCCTGCCTGAGCTCAAGCAGAGACTGCTGGTGGCTCTGATGTAACGTAGCGAGGGACTGGAGAACTTCGGCCAGTTGGGAGGACTCTACGGGGTGACCCTTCTCCATGGACGGATATATTTTCTTCTAATTTAAATCCCGGGTTTCGGCACCAGTGTAGCACAAACCAGCTTCAGGGAAGGGACGCGGAGACAGGGTGAAACTCAAAAGGTAAGGCTTTTTAATCTTTCCAAAATAATGACACATGAACAAACTGAAATGTCGGCTTCTAAGTTGCTTGCCACGACGAGACTGGCGCACACTCTCTCTCCTCCCAGGAGGCACTGGTGCTCACTTTATGCCGCTCTCCCCATACTCACTAAAATTAGAGACAGGTGTTAGACATCATTTAGCTCAGGTGCAAGCGCCCTTACCGCTTTCTCCCTTCGGACGGGCGCTTGACCACGCCCCCGCTGCCACAGCAGCGTTATGTGATAAGTCATTGTCCTGAAGGAAGTGGGCATGACCACAATGACGTAGATTTGGCTTGAACTTTGAGGGGGTTGCAATGTGAAGCATTTACATGTTTCCATTTATCATGGTAAAAGTAACTGGATTCTGGATCCCGCTGGAAACTACTGGAATCTTTTGTGCAAGCATGCGAATAATCTAGGCGCAAGTTGGGTTTGGTAAAATTCATTTATTGAAATATACACAGAGAAAAATAACATATTTCAATTTCATTTTCAAAATATTTCTATATTCAAATTACATTTCAAACAAAACGAAAATATTATCAAAATAAAAAAGCGGTCAAAAATCCTTTATAACCACCTCCCGTAAATCCAAATATTTTACCCTCTACAACTTCTTCCACTGGCCTCTTTTGCATTGACTTAAAAATCACTTTACTACTACAGGTGAAAAAAATATATATTATTACATATTAGATCATAAGTACAATTAGAAATATAATCTAAACAAATAATAATAATTAAAATAAACCATGACCTCTAGAAGGTTTTACTCAAATCTTATAGTTTTGTTTAATAAAATGGCTACAACCGTGATTGTCAGGGACATAATTTGATGTTTCACAATATTTTCAGTTTGGACATGGCTTGTGGAATCTCCAAACTGCAAATGTAGGAAATGTAATCGCAGCGTAGTTCTAGCTGGAAGACTAGCAGCTGTACATCATTTCAGGTAATTCCCAGCCAATCACATGTAAGCTGTTGCTTTATAAGTCTGCTCACAATCTGTCACATTGCTGTTTCAGTGTGCTAACATGGCAACATCATTCTATAGCACTGTCTGATGTCGAGTCCAATTCGTTATCTGACTGGTTAACATCCAGAATGGACACAGACTTATTCACTGCTACGTACCGCTCATCCAGTAGCAGCAGTCCTCATGCAACACAAGTCGGTAAATTTGGTTTCTCAGTGGGATCACATCATTCCCGTCCTGGAATCATAATAGACAGGTTCTGACCTCTCCAGGCCACAGGAAAACCAGTGCACACAATAAGCCCGCATTCCTTTTCCAACGACGTCATCACTTCATCTCAACTTCTGCCCATATCAAACCCTTGGGGAGTAAACAACAAGCAAACCCAGATCTTAATCAATGTCTCATTCATCTAGGAGATCTCCCTCAATCGAGCCACCGCATCCCCAATTGACATGCACAACCTGGCAGGGAAGGAGTGTGCTCCTCGCCAAGTCCATCAGCAGCTGTTTTCCATCAGAAATAAGATAGTTCTTTTCATATCCATCAAATGCATTCTGATTTAGTCATGGGTCTAGGCATTCTGTTGTCATGCAGTCCATTCATCATAAACTGCCATTCTCTCTGTTCATCATAACGCATCCACATCAGTAACAAAAGCCAGTATTTCATGTCAACAGAGCATTCGCTCTCATAGTGCAGGCAATCACGCATTCACAGCATGATCGCATGAGGGTTCACTCGCATGTCATTCACCGTGTTGCATGTCCGAGTGTTCCCAAGATCATTAATCAGGAATCTTATCATGTACAGTCAGTGCTTATTGTACGAGGTCCCATCACCTCTCAGTAAGATATCCCTGTTTTTTGGTCGCCTTCGCTCTAATCATGTAGTGGATGCTTTCCAATACAATTTATCATCCCTACATCCTACTCACTAGGAAAGACAGATCTCAAGGTGTGGGCACTCCAAGGGAGCATGGCATCACAGTTCAGTATAGCCTTCACTTAAGTCTTGCAAAAGGGTCCTCGGTGAAATAAATGCATTTTGCTCGGTACAACATTTAGAGCGGTGTTCCATACCCGAGCGACCACTGGTGTGGCGCGCCTCTGAAACCTAGTGGCAGGCTCCGCACCGCATCCCCTCATTCATCAGATCATTTAATTACCAGCGTAATGCATATCGCCATATGATCAGGTCCTACAGGGAGTAATTCTTATTTCACAGCATATTTACCTTTTATTACTCATTCAGGCATCATTAAAGTGCAGAAATTTGTAAGGTATGTCTCCATAAATCATTCACTCATCTTTGTTCAGACCACGTTTTTAATCTATGGGGATCTTCAAGCAATTGGGGCTTTATCAATGTTCCAAATTTCAAAGCTCATGAGTCTAACAGTCATGTCAGCCCAACTACATTACTTTTAAGTAGCAAAGCATTTCGATATGATGCGTTCACTTTAATGTGCATAGTCAGGAATGTTATATTGTAGTAGCAGGTAAGTAGGTCTGCAATCATTGGATAAAACCTGTACCGAGTCAAGCTCATTATATCATCTTATTACCATTAAAGGAGACCTATTTTGTCCCTTTTACAAGATGTAATACAAGTCTCAGATGTCTCCAGAATGCATCCGAAGTTTCAGCCCAAAATACCCCACGGATCATTTATTATACCACGTTGTAAATGCCTTCTAAATCAAAAACCCGCTGATTTCGTGTGTCTCTTTAAATGCAAAAAATCTGCTGTTCCCTGCCCCCTTTCCAGCAGAGGGCAGTGTCTTTACAGACACTACAGCAATAACAAATCAGAACCAATTTCAGCCATACCTGTATGAATATATATATATATATATATATATATATATATATATATATATATATATATATATATATATATATATAGTATCTCACAAAAGTGAGGAGACTGGGCCGCAGGGCAGTATTCCAGCATGATAACGACCCCAAACACACCTCCAAGACGACCCCTGCCTTGCTAAAGAAGCTGAGGGTGAAGGCGATGACGATGGACTGGCCAAGCATGTCTCCAGACCTAAACCCTACTGAGCATCTGTGGGGCATCCTCAAACAGAAGGTGGAGGAGCATAAGGTCTCTAACATCCACCAGCTCCGTGATGTTGTCATGGAGGAGTGGAAGAGGACTCCAGTGGCAACCTGTGAAGCTCTGGTAAACTCCATGCCCAAGAGGGTTAAGACAGTGCTGGAAAATAATGGTGGCCACACAAAATATTCACACTTTGGGCCCAATTTGGACATTTTCACTTAGGGGTGTACTCACTTTTGTTGCCAGCGGTTTAGACATTAATTGCTGTGTGTTGAGTTATTTTGAGGGGACAGCTGTAGACTCACTACTTTATATTGCAAAGTGTCATTTCTTCAGTTATTTCTTCAAAGATATAATCAAATATTTACAAAAATGTGAGGGGTGTACTCACTTTTTGTGTATATCTGGTCTCCGTGAATACAGTCAGAGACAATGGTAACTTTAGCTGCATTAGCCATGGAATCAGCTATCAAGCACATTCGGAAAGACAATTTTGCAAACATTCACAAAATATAAAGTGCGATACATCTTCAGGATGTAAAGCTGGTACCCGAAGAGTTGGTGCTGATCCATGCTTCAGGAAAAAACTTTTTTTTTTTAAGATCCTGATTTATATTGGCACACATTCACAAAACACTCTGGTATAAATGATTTGCACAAACATACATATATTCTGTATGTTTCGGGGCACATTTTCTTCAAAAACAAATTTTGTCCACGGCGACTTCAGCGGCTCTGATGCGGGAGTATATGAAGACTTATGTTCACTTTTACAACCAACAGAACACTTACGACGCTTACAAAGCTAAGACATTATTCTTCCCACACTTTATGCTCCAGCTCGCTCCATTTTCTAAACACCCAAGCTTCCCTGCCTAAAGAAACTCGACAGGATCAGGTCTACTCGCACGTCGTTGAATGGCCAGTTTGGGTCTCATAACGCAATCTCCTGTCTCTATTGGGCCACCTCGCTGGTGCTCTTCGCGGTATACTGGAATCCACCGTCAAGATGCTCGGGCACTGGTCCACCTAATCCTACCCAAAATAAAGTCGACCCAACCCAAATCATCAAACAAGCTCATCTCTCCATCAGCCTACGTTTTCATGCCATCTGTTGATGGTTGGTGGCTTTCTCCTAGCACATCCTTCCATATACAATGATTTAATCCAAGCACGCCCACTGTTCGCAAGGATGGCACACAATTATGCCTACCCTCCTCGCCAGGGCTTTCATAATCTCAATCATGGTTCCTTTGCATAGGTATTGCACAAGTCAACCGCCCTTGCTGGAAAGCTCACACTATAATGGGATATCTTTCAACAGGGTATTGCATGACAACATCGCCATTATAAAAAACAAAACAAAATGCACAGCTTTCCCTATTGCATGGCTTTTCCTATTGCAAAGGTATTGCACAACCATGCCAGATATATTGCGCATTTCATATCAAATCTAGGTGTTCACATCTCTTTTCTCTCCCCTCTTCTCCAGAATGAACACAAGACCTGGCTCTTACCGACTGGATCATCTCTTTTGAGGGTAGTATTCTACATTCTCTCTCTCATGCCAAAGAGAGACATTACTTTTCTATTTTATATTCATCAAATAAATGTCATCTTAAAACTCACTCAAGTCTGCAAGTCTTCCTGATAGATATGTAAGCGCAGCGTAGTTCTAGCAGAAAGACTAGCAGCTGTACATCATCGCACCATTAATTCCCAGCCTCTCACATGTAAGCTGTTGCTTTATAAGTCTGCTCACAATCTATCACATTGCTATTTCAGTGTGCTAACACAGCAACCTCTACCACCCCACCACCACTAGTTGAGTCCAGTCCTTCACAGGGCTAGTCTCCTCGCCCCTGCCTCATATCTCCGGCAGGATATGACGGTTCCGAGTACAACTTCTTCGGACCACCAGACGGGGCCTACGCCAAAGAGAGACATTACTTTTCTGTTTTATATTCATCAAATAAATGTCATCTTAAATCTCACTCAAGTGTGCAAGTCTTCCTGATAGAACTGAGTTTAGACTTTGCACTGAAAACAGTCCTATATTGAAAGTGAGTGTTGTCCAATGGCTTTCAAGCAAGATTTTCAGTGAATAACAATTTATATTTTAGTCTTTTTCCCACACATATCCATCACATAAGTTACAGGGCATTCTTTACTTCAGTCTCAGACTCAGACTCAGACATGCAGACAAATCTATCAAAATTGAAATCAAAACACTTTAACAACATCTTAAAAATATACCACACAGATTCAGGGTTTGCTAATTGAGAAACTCATAAGTTGAGTCATGGAATGACTCAGTCTGCATAATGTAGACTGGCAAAGATGGTGGCTTATGCTATTGTGTGTGAAATGTGAAAACAGGACATGATTATTGCATCAGATAAGAGAAACCAAGACACACTCTCACACTTTTACAGCCTAGCTGACTGATGAGAACCACCAAGCATGCCAGTTTGATCCTGTAGAGAGAATGCCGATGGAAGAGGATGTGAGACACCAACAAAAATATTGCATGCACTTAAATGACAACAGCCTGCAGAGATAATGATATCCTATCTTCTTCTGTAGTGAAAGACTGCTTCGTTCAGGCTTATTTGAATACCTCCATCAGTTTTACAAATAAAAAAACACTGTGCCATACATAATAAATATTGATATCACTGGGAACATCTAGTGCTCAAGAAAACAAAACCATAATGAGCATTTAGCTGTTTGAAAACAGGAAATTCTATACTATCGCATATAGCGCAAAACAGTTATTTTCCATTAGAGTAAAATTATTATTTGTATTACACAGATGACAGCATCCAGGTGAAAGGAATACACTAGCATGCAGTGGCCCTGTTAAGCACTGCTGAATAAACAAAGCAGATAGGATGAAATGTACATTACTGATGACTGCATTAGATAACTACTTCAAAACCACAAGGCTTTGTGTGAGATTCTGAAGCACAGTGAAGGGTTCTGCAAAATGAGAAGCGAGAAAATGATTTTCTTATTCATAAAGTCCAAGTCAAAGCTTACACTAAGAGGGATCCAGGATGTTGTCTTCTATGTTAGCTGATTGTTCCCTCTCAAGTTAGAAAAGCTTAGGGGGAGAAATCTGAATGATCACATGGACAAATTGCAAAAAATATTTTCTTGACTGTCAATTTAAAATACCAGTGTAATCATTATCTATATCATTCACAAACCAGTGCACAGTAATGCAGACCAATGACAATGTGCATATACCAAGCAACTTGATGTGAGTTAATATCATAGCTATTTGATGATGCTTTGGAATTTATTTAAGTTTATCCAAGTTACAAGTCACAAATTAATTAATTTAATGTGATCCATCATACATGCATCAGCCATTTTCTGAATAAAGGATCAGGATTTTTTCATAATGCAATAAATGACATACACCTTTGTAGTAATTTATTTGATTAAGCTTCTATTGTTCTTTATAATGCAAGATGCTGTACAGTGTTTTTTTTTTATAGCAATGTGCAATTACATATTTCATTTATCTCTGTTTAGATGGTTAATTAGGTGAACTCATTTGCACCATTGATTTCAGACTTGGCTCATTTTTACATTTAGATGGACTTGCTCAAACATAAGTTAGACTTGCCAGAAATCCATGATTTAGTAAAAATAATAAAGCAATAGATTAAAAAGATGGGGCCACATTAATGACTGGAGGACGTCTGCTTAATCCACCGTCAAGATGCTCGGGCACTGGTCCACCTAATCCTACCCGAAATATTGTCGACCCAACCTATATGTATGGACGAGTTGAATATTTTTTTTGTGGTAAACAACATCATGCCACAAATGCTGTCGATTGAGCTTAACTTGTGTTGAACACAGCATATTCCTTTAATAGACACAGCTGCACAGAAACAATAAGGGACATGTAATGATTCCAGACCTGTAGTCAGGAAATCCACAAATAAATAATAATTTGAATAATAATTACATAATTAGTCAGTCAAACATTTTGATAATTTTCATTGTTGACCATCAAAACATATTCTTGGCTAATGTAATGCTGTTTTTACTCCTTTATGCACTCTTGGTGGGATTTAAAAAATCCCACCAAGAGTGCCAACACGTCAGATCTGCATAGTGTACACAGGGACGTCTCGCAGTAATGACCGTCCTGTGGGTTACGTAGATGCCCTTGTTGCTCTCCAGCTGGTGCTCTCTAGATTCCTGCGGTGATATGTGGAAAGTCGGGCTATTTTCATTGCGTCCGCTCTGACGTAAAGAGCGACAGAGACCCGAGGGGAGTTACATGTAACTTCAGTTCCGAGGGAGAAAAGCATTTTTCTACGCCACAGAAAACAGAGAGGAAGATAAGGGAACTTGAAGTGCTTTATTTCTTCACTATCATAGAGGCGATACACTCGGAGAAACTACGGCTGTTCTCAAGCCACAGGCACCCGGGTGGACATATCCTTGAGTGAAGGATTTTGATTAAAGTCAAGGTTGCCCAGTTTAATGTCGAGGCTATCAACAGAGGTGCTTTGATCTTTTCTCACAGAATACCACACAGACATTTGAGAGATGTGAAATAAGTGTCTGCACAATACAGGATTATCGGGAATCACTTGAAAGACAACTACTTGTGTTTTGTTTATATTATTTTGCCTTCGAAGTTTTTTAGTCAGTAGTGCCGTACCATTCATGAAATAAAAGTGGTCGTGCGTGTTTTCAAGGTGATCTAACGCTCGTATTTATAACAGCGTTATTCACGTTTTGAAACGGGGACTTTACGTGCTCGTACACTGTTCGTTCCAACTCGGGGAAATGCTTCGACCCTCTTGTGGAAAAGATGACATGTTGGACAATTTCTTCAAATAAACATCCATTCGTTTTTTTTCACTAGCTTGTTTCTCGGAAGTTACAAGTGGAGCTATTCACTTAGCTATTGGATTTGTGAGGTTTCAACCACCTTTGACTGACCAGCGGCTGACTGACTGTTTGTTGGAAATGAACCTGTGGTATGGAAAAGACGTCCGTTAAATAACCGTTGGAATTGTGCTCGAGTTTTCCGGAAATTATCTGATTTAACAGCGGACGGATCGTAATACCTAACTGGTTGTTCGTATGGGATCTATCATGGTTTTAATGAATATTCTGAGCGTACTGTTTTTATTGGGTGAGTATTAAAGCCAATGTTTCATAAATGACACGAGGGACAGAAAGTAATAACCCGAGGAGAAAATGGTGTTTCGTCATGAAAGAATGATGAAAAGAGTACACAGACAAGCATACATCATCTTGAGAGTTCCATACAGCTTAAGAATCGATTTGACGGTCAAAGAGACGCTTCACATAATGAACTCACTAAATTCAAACATTGGTATCGTTTTACATGCTTTGATAGTCTTTAAATACAACATCATCTAGTACATGGAAAATGACTAAATTAACGGTATAATATTAGAGAATTTCTTTTACACAGAGCCCCTACAATGAACTGTCCATGGTGCTGAAAACATGAGGGGGAAAGCGCGGGAAACATATATACAATTGAATCACGTTCTGGATTTCACGTTTCTAGGTTTTATTGAGTATGTCTTGTCACATTGCTTCAAACATTTTTAAATATATTTTTCTTAATAGAATTAATTCAACTGATTTACTCACTGTCATCGTATCCACTTTAGCGTACAAATATATTATGAACTGCGCATAGGGAACGAGGCTTCGAGACATGTTTTTTTCCCCAAATGAAGTTGGACATGACATGTCTTCAAACGTTTCTTAAAGCTGTCATATCCAGTCGTGTTGAGTAATTCAATTCACTGCCAGTTGGAGTAGTTATTTGCCCAGCAGACAGGAGTCGCTCTCAATAGACTTTATGACATTCGCTTATTGCTTCAGGCACTTATTTAATATATCACTGTGAAAAAGGCTTGGGAGTCATTTAAAATATGCTGTGGCAAAATAATTTTAAAAGGAAGTTCCACTCTTCCCCCCTAAAATTAGGTCAGAATTGAAATAAATAAATGAACCCCAAAATATAATTTCCACTCTGAAAGCTGATGACAGATGTTATGCATGGTTAAGCCATAGAGTTCATACACCAGACATGCCTGTGCATACCCATTTCAAGGCTTCCTGTGTATGTGTGGACTTATTTCTCAGCAAAAAATTTTCACACTGTCTCTTAACCAGTTTAATGATGCCCATGCCCTTCCAACAGATGAGGTGGTAGTTTCCATGGCCAGCCATTCTGCCTTGTCAGGGCTGGGAACTCATGGATGGAAAGCCCCTATGGACTGTCTGCGGGCCAGCGAGCTGTGCAACCAAAACTCACAGTGCAGCTCACGCTTTCGCATCATGCGCCAGTGCTTGGTAGGTCGTGACCGGACTACCATGCTGGCTAACAGGGAGTGTCAGGCAGCCCTTGAGGTGCTGCAGGACAGCCCCCTGTATGACTGCCGCTGCAAGAGGGGCATGAAGAGGGAGCTCCAATGCCTGCAGAGCTACTGGAGCATCCATATGGGTCTTAATGAAGGTAAGGTTGCAAGGCTGAAAGGTGGATTGGGGGTTTGACATCATTTGGAGTGCTGCTAAGGGTTAACAATATATATTTTCTTTAAAAAAGCAAAAACCAAGAAGTGTGGCAATCACAATGGAAGTGAATGTGGCCAATTTTTGGAGGGTTTAAAGGAAGAAATGTGAAGCTTATAACTTTAAAAAAGCACACATTAATTCTTATATTAAACTTGTGTATTATTTAAAGTTGTCAGTGACTGACTCCATAATAATCAAAATAACTATTTATTAGTCAGGTAAATATGTTTCATGCCTATCACATAATTTAATCAATTCAGAATTAATTAATACAAAATGTCCAATGCTCAAAGATGAACTAAGAGTAAGAGATGCATACCTGAATTTATAATAGAACATTGTGTTTAGGGTTATTGGCATTAAGTTGGCAATGAAGTTATCAATTTAGACACAGAAAAGGTTAGTAAGTGATTTTATAAAAAAAATCATAACACGTATATTGTTTACATCTTGTGGCTATACATTTGAAAAAGTAAGTATTTTAATGTTTATTGATTGGCCCCATTCACTTCTATTGTAAGTGCCTCACTGTAAATCACAGTTTTATTTCTTATTTTTAAGAAAAGGAGGGACGTTTGCATTCAACATTATGCCACAGATGCTGTCGTTTGAGCTTAACTGGTTTCAAACCTCCTTTAAATGTGATTTGTGTATTTTTTATATTCAGAGTCAACTGTAAGCAAGCAATTCACTGGTTGATTCCTCTGAAATTCTAAATGCTGTGGCTCTGTGCAATTTCTAAACATTCTTCTGTTTATCTGAGCATCTTGATCAACACAACATACTGTAGCAACATTGGCCTAACTAATGTAATGAGTGTAGGGGTGGGTCTATCTGTTTACTTGACCAATGGTTTATTGACAAGAGTTTCAGAAAACCTTTCAGTTATTATTTATGCAATTCCATTTTTGTTGTGCTATTGGCATAGAAATTACACACTTCACCTTCAAAATATATTTAATATGTTTTTCAGAGGGTTCCTGATGATTCATGTAAACAAATGGCTATGGGTTGCTTTTGCAAGTGTTGCATTATAGATGATTTGGTTTTACTTGGCATGAGGGAGAATGGTAGTGTAGATTTAGGGCATTAAAGAAAAAATTAGGCTGTTTTGTTGGTGTGTAAAGCTGACAATTAGCTCGACTGTATGGAAAGTTAACATGTACCTGTCCTCTATGCAGTCAGTCCAACACAGAGTGCTCAGACATCTGAAATGGCAGTTAGTGTTTGCCTTTGGGAGTGTTGGGGAATCATTATAGGATTTAAGCAGTGCAAATCGGCCTGAATTATAACCCATCTGCTTTGGCAGTTGCTGCGGGAGCCACAACAAATAGGGTCCTATTGATGCGAGTAATCAGAGAGCGCTTTTAAAGCAACTGGCCCTCTCAAGCCTGGCATTTCAATGAGGCATTGTGGACTGCTGGGCCTACTTACTGCCTGCTGAGGTAAGGGGAAAAAAGAAAATTCACACAGCTTTCTTTCATCAGAAGCTATGTACAAACAGATTAGATACTGCAGAAAGTTAATTCCATGCAAATGGACCACATACTGACCGGTCACATTAGAGGAAATGGAGACTGCCACTAAATAAACCATGCAACTGAAATGTTGTCTTAGATTGTTTATGTTAAGTTATAAGTGTGCATTTTGGGTATTAAATTGATATTTTACCCACAAATGAACATTCTTTCATTGTTTACTCAGCCTTACATTGTTCCACACAAAAGATGTTAGGCACAATGTTAGCCTCAGTCACCATTCACTCTCATTGCTTTCTTCCATTAACTTTTTTCCATAGAATCAATGGTGACTTAGAACATTATCCTTAACACCAGGTGAGAAAATTATGATAGAATTTCCATCTTTGGGTAAACAAGATATTGTAGGTTTGTTGAACACAAGGCATGAACACAAGGTGAGTCCAAAGTTCTGCACTATTCAACGTAATTTTGTAGTGTAAAGGCAGTCGCACACCGCACAAGAAGTGCTACGGCGCACCTCGGGAAGGACAGGATGTGTGAATGCTGTGCAGATGGCAGTTCAAAGTTGTGAATCTAGTCTCTTGTCATCATACACACAAAAGTAACAAAGGTTTTTGGACATCTTCAAGAATTAACAAAGTGACACTGATGAGTTTGCATTTTGAAGAAGGCTCACCAGCACGGGGGTGAGCCAGCTTACGACTGAGTACGTTTGGAATGAACCATCACATCCTCACATGGTTCTACACCAGCACTGTAGAGAGCATCCTGACTGGCTGCATCACTGCCTAGTACTGCAACATCACTGCCTTTAACAGCAAAGCCCTGCAAAGGGTGGTGTGAACTGCCAAACACATCATTGGATGTAAGCTTCCCTCCCTCCAGGACATATATACCAGGCGGTGTGTGAAAAAAGGTTGGAGGATCATCAGAGACTCCAGCCACCTGAGCCATTTGCTGCTCTCACTGATACAATCAGGCAGGCGGTATCGCCGCATCAGAACCCGCTCCAGCCGACTCCATGACAGCTTCTTCCCCCAAGCAATCAGTTTTTTTAACTCTTGATCTCTCACAATCAAAATACATCAGCACTGCACTTTATTAATCTTAGTCTTACACTGGACTGTCATAAATAATATTCTCTCTTAAGAACACATTGGCAAATGATTGTCAACCAACAACCTGAATGTCAATACAGCACAATAAAACCTACTGTATATTTTATATACAATTTTTTTATTTTATACTGTGTATCCTATATTGTGTGTATTGTATACTGTACATTGTATATTATTATTATTTGTATATTGTGTTGTAATTATGTGTATATTAGATATGTAAATTGTGTTGTGTAAATCTGATGTTTATTTTAAAATTATATATGTCATGACATCACTGTCATGACTGCTATGTTACTTGAACCTGCACCCAAGACTTTCACCCACTGTTGCACTTGTGTATATTGTTGAGTGACAATAAAGGGATTTGATTTTGATTGACTTGACTTGATCTGACACCAGTTATTAATTTGATCTTATTCTAATTTAATAGACCTTGAATTAGGACTATAGTTCCAATCAGTTTCTGATCATCATTTTAGATATAATCATAATTTAATGTTTTTGATTACTTTGTCTTATTATTTGTTCATTAGGTAGTGATGTCGCTTAGGGTCTTAGGTTGGCCAGATAATATGAGGTGGGATGTTTACAAATATCATTGAATTAGGCTGGCACACAATCAAATGATAGTTCATTTGTCATGAAAATACAGCTTGCTTAAGTTAGGGACATGTCAGTGACTGACTTCAGAATAATCAAAATAACTATTTATTAGTCAGGTACATATGTTTCATGCCTATTACATAATTTAATCAATTCAGAATTAATTAATACAAAATGTCCAATACTCAAAGATGAACTAAGAGTAAGAGATGCATACCTGAATTTATAATAGAACATTGTGTTGTTGGATTGTCACACACAACATCATGGGGTTCATGGGGTTTAGTGTGTAATATAGCTGTTTGTGCATGTAAAAGGTCTCCAAAGTTACAAAGCACATAGTCCATGCCAAAGGGAGTTTCTCTCTTCCACAGAAAACACTGCTCCTGAACTGCCTGAAATGCCTGGTTTGAAGTCCAGCCATTCCTTCCATGACATAGCTTTGTCACTATGTAACACATTTACATAATGCCAGCCTCGGAATGCACTGCTCAGAAAGCTGAAACTCGTTTATGGTAAGTGGTGTTACATTTCCAACACACGCTCTTAATGGGTCAATCACAACAGACGGGGCAAGCTGACCAATCAGAGCAGACTGGGCTTTTCGGAAAGGGGGGCTTTAAAGAGACAGAGCTACATCAGACAGACGGTGAAAAGGGTGAAAAAACATCTAGGTTATGTATGTAACCTCCGTTCCCTGATGGAGGGAACGAGACGTCGTGTCGAAGAAGCGACACTAGGGGTCTCTCTTGAGCGCCTTATATGCCTCTGATGCATGAAAAAAGGCCAATGAGAAGTTGGCAGACAGTATTTGCATACCCCGCCCCCGGACACATGGGTATAAAGGCGAGGAAATACTATGAGTTCATTCAGGATTTTTCTGAGGAGCCGGGAGTGTCCGGTCACCTCAGTGGCTCTGCTCAGCGATGTAGCCGGGAGGACATGACGTCTTGTTCCCTCCATCAGGGAACGGAGGATACATACGTACCTAGACATTCCCCATCTGTCGCTCACTTCGACGTTGTGTCGAAGAAGCGACACTAGGGGTCCACTTCAAATCACTCCATGCGCTGAGCCATGTACGTGTACTGCTGACACAGGAGCGGGCAGGTATTTCACGTTCCAGGATGACCAGCAGTGTCAGACTGCAGGTGCCCTTCCCCAATGCCCCATAAAAGACGTCGGAATCCTTCTATTTACCCAAGCAGGGGAACAAGGCGACGTTTGCCAACCTGGGACAGGCCGAGCCTAGCCAGGCCTCTTTTCTCTCTATGTTTCTCTCATAGAGCCAAACGGCTGGGGCCCTTACCGTATCGTGGGAAGGGGGTCTTACCCATTTTCATATTCTTTCAGGGGGAAAAGACCCTGCGGAGACCACACCTGCCCAGGAAGGGGGAGGTAACATGGCAAAATACATCACATGGGTCTCTTCGGTCACATGTGGGAAAGAATGGCGCAGTGGTAAATCCAGCCTCGAGGAGGGGGAGTTGCTACAACACGGCGACCGGAGGGCAGCGGGAACTGCCTAAGGGAGACGTGGGTCCGCTCGTAAGGGGACCGTACCGCGGAAAATACACACAGGAGGAGTCCGCGTAGGAGGCCTGATCTGTGGAGCACCTTTCCCAGTGCAGGGTAGATTTGAGATACCCGCAGTGGATTGTGTTGGTGAATTCCTCTGCTGAATTGTGGACCCACAGGGCTAGGGAGGAGTCATCCAGTGAATGGGATCTCCTGGGAGGGAAAAGTGCACTGTTTTACCTTGGCCGAGGGAAAGGGCGCTGGGCGCAAGTGATTCACCCGGTCAGACCGTCAGCGTGTACCGAGTTCTACTGGCTCGGACCTGAGAAAACACGGAATGAGACTGACTCAACCCTTGTAAAACCTTGCAAATGTATTGGGTGTTGCCCAACCTGCTGCTCTGTATATGTCTGCCAGAGAGGCACCCCAGCCAGTGCCCACGAGGACGCAACAGTGTGCGAGGATGTTGAGTGTGCTCGGACCCGCAAGGGGGGGGGCACGGCCTGGGTGTGGTAGGCCAACAGGATGGCGTCCACCAGCCAGTGGGAGAGCCTCTGTTTGGAGACAGCGTTCCTTTTCCGCTGTCCACCAAAGCAGACAAAGAGCTGCTAAGAAAGCCTGAAGTCGTGCGTGCGGTCCACGTAGGTGCGTAAGGCACATACCGGGCACAGCAACGAAGGGGCTGGGCCTGCTTCCTCCCAGGGCAGCGCTTGCAGGTTCATTACCTGGTCTCTAAAGGGTGTGGTAGGAACCTTGGGCACATAGCCCGGTCGCGGTCTTAGGATCACATGTGTGTCTGCCAGACCGAACTCCAGGCAAGTGTCGCTGACAGAGAACGCTTACAGGTCCCCGACCCTCTTGATGGAGGCGAGCGTGATCAGCAGGGCTGTCTTTAGGGAAGGGGCCCTGGCTTGGTTGATCATGTCTGTGACGGTAGGTGGTAGACCAGCTAGATCTTCCACGTCCCATCCAGGGGCCAAACGTGGAGATTCCAGAGATTTGGGAACGGATGCCAGAGCGTGCCCCGTCCCTGAGAAAGAAGGTCCTTTGTCAGGGGAATTCGCCAGGGAGGGGCTGTCGTGAGAAGTACAAGGTCCGAGAACCAGGCCCAGGTGGGCCAGTAAGGAGCCACAAGGGAGACTTGGTCCTCATCCTCCCTGACCTTGCACAGAACCTGTGCAAGAAGGCTCACTGGGGGAAATGCGTACTTGCGCCGCCCCGAAGGCCAGCTGTGTGCCAGTGCGTCTGCCCTGAGGGGAGCTTCTGTTCGGGCATACCAGAGCGGGCAGTGGGAGGTCTCTCGGGAGGCAAACAGGCCTACCTGGGCCTTGCCGAACCAATCCCAAATCAGCTGTATCGCCTGGGGGTGGAGCCTCCACTCTCCGCCAGGCAAGCGTTGTCGTGACAGTGCGTCTGCTACCACATTGAGGTTGCAGAGAATGTGAGTGGTGCACAGCGATCTGAGTCGGTCTACTCTCAAAGGAATAGATGACGGGCGAGTCGTGACATGTGGCAGGAGCGTATGCCGCCATGGCGATTTATGTACGCTACTGCGGTGGTGCTGTCTGACCTGATGTTTGTCCTGAACTAACGGGAGAAACTTCTGCAGGGCAAAGAAAACAGTCAGCAACTCTAGGCAATTGATATGCCAGCACAACGGGGTCCCTTTCCAACGGCCCGCAGCTGCATGCAAGTTGCACACGGCACCCCAACCCAATTTAGAGGTATCGGTCCTGACCAGGACACGTTGGGACACCTGCTGCAAGGGTACTCCTGCCCAAAGAATGCAGAGGTCTGTCCAGGGTTTGAGTGTTCGGCAGCAGGCGGGGGTGACTATCACATGGTTTGTGTTGTGGCGGCATGCTCGTCTCGGGACTCGAGTCTGAAGCCAGAGCTGAAGTGGTCTCATATGCATCAACCCCAGTGGTGTGACCGCCGCGGAGGATGCCATATGCCCCAGGAGCCTCTGGAAAAGTTTTAAAGGAACCGCTGCGCCCGGCCTGAATGAGGCAAGGCATTTCAACTCTGACTGAGAACGCTCGTTGGCGAGTCATGCCGACAATGAGACCGAGTCTAACTCCATGCTGAGAAAAGAGATACTCTGAACTGGGGTGAGCTTGCTATTTTCCAAGTTGACCTGAAGCCCCAAACGACTGAGGTGCCTGAGCACCTGGTCTCTTTTTTCGGGGGGCGGGTGGTCTGAGGGGGCGTACCCGGCAGAGCTGCACCCGCTGCCGTCCCCAGATCGCCTCCAGTGCCAGCAGCATCGCCCTCAATCCCGTGGGAAGAAGGAGCGATGCGGGGGAGTGGCTGGAGTGGCGTGCTTTCTGTTGAAAGCGAGCCACGACCACAAATTTGACATGGTCATAATCTCGCAGTGAGAGCATAAGCCATCCACAAACGCTGCCTCGGTGTGATTGCAACCCAGACACACAAGACAACGCCTGTGGACGTCTGAACCGGAGAGCACTCTACCGCATCCAGTAACTACACAGGGGCGGAATGGCATCTTTATAAAGACGCGTCCTGAATAGGTGTGTACTGTGTATTGCTCTTTTTAGAGGAAAATACTATTTTACAGAGAAAATCACTCTTTTAAGAATTTAAAACTCTTTTAAATTTGTGCTGTCGAAGCGCCCAGGGGCAAACTGCACTGCCATGCAGAGAAGGAGAAAGCCGCTGATGTGCGCCGTAGATCCAACAGCAAGCAAAGTGTCAAAAAGAACAGGAACAGGTGTGTAACTCGCAGCTGACTGCTGACACGACCAAGGCTCCGAAGAAAATTTCTGAATGAACTCATAGTATTTCTTCACCTTTATACCCATATGTCCGGTGGCGGGGTATGCAAATACTGTCTGCCAACTTCTCATTGGCCTTTTTTCATGCATCAGAGGCATATTCGGCACTCAAGAGAGACCACTAGTGTCGCTTCTTCAACACGACGTCGAAGTGAGCGACAGACAGGGAACTGCAGCCATGTACAATATGAGAAAAATTATGTGTTTTTTGAACATTAAAGCATGTAAACCTATTCTAGTAAACCCCCCAAATAAAATCATGAACCTGTAAATGAGCATAATATGGGCTCTTTAAAACGGTGTTAGGATATATTTTACAGCTGTGGGAATGAGACCATAGTACCACTCACACTGAGACCTTTTGAATGATTTCAAATATGAATAGTTATATTCTTTGTATACTGTAGATATGGTATTTCTGTAAATACAGATCTTATGTAGGTTTGAGGTAATTCTCTGATGAGGAGAGGATGAGTGTAAAGGACAACAATGAGGCAATTCTCGCTCAATTGGACATGCTTTGGGATAGAGATAGTGTATATGCGAGAAAGTTTGTATGCAGATTTTTTCGAATGTTCAATGTTGATTGTCCCGGGCATTCTTTTTTTTCTCAGTTGGTTGTGCCTCCTAGCTCCAGACAGCTTGGCACCACCTTACGCTGTCAAAACACTAAAAGACATATTCGTAACTGAAAATACACTTTGTAGGCTATACAAAAGATACATACACACAATTATCCAGTGATGGCTAGAGTAAACAATCTCTGTCCTTTTATAATTATTTGGGTTGCATTTAATGGAAGGCTATGCGAGTTGTGCTGCAGGAGGCAGGCAACACATCACATGTGTATGAAAAGTCTCTTCCGTCTGCTATTAAACAGCGAATGTTTCCATGTAGTAAATTTGTAGAATTCATACATACACTGCATGGCAGAGAGCATAGTGTATTTTGTAAGTGCATAGTGTATAGTGTGTCCTTTGGGATTCAGCTACAGACTTGCTTGCATTAATGTGGTTATGGTGATCATGTAAAACATATTCAAAAATAAACCCGACATCAGTACATGGAATCTTTCTTTGAGAGTATTTCTCTATTGAAGTTGCTATGGCACTTTAAAATGGACAGACCTAGTTTTGTGTCCTACTTTGGACAGTAGCACAAGCCCTCATTAAGATGTTTTCTTATGACTTTGCTCTTCAATCCACTAAAACTATTTTTCTGTGCCTAAGTTCAGGAAAAATACAGATTGCTCTCAAGTTGCAAGGGACCATACAGCAATGATTGCACCTTGATAGAACTCTATCAAATCCACTGAAGCCACAATTGGATGGTCCAACAAACACTCCCAATAATCACTCAAACTAAGAACAGTCTCATCACAGGTTTGTCTTTCTGTCATTCTGTTTGAATAGAGTGGAAGGGATTTTATATTTCTAAAGAAATAGGCCTACTTAAACACAAAACAAAACAGGCCAAATTGTCACATTGTGCTAGGACATTTAAATAAATTGCAAAAGAAGCAGAAAGAGTGAGAGTGTAAGAGAAGGGTAAGACCAGGCATTGGATGTAGGTAGGGAGAGAAAAGGACTGACAAAGCAATAGAAAGTGGGATGTGGGATACACTTGCTCTTTTTCAAAACCTATTGAACTCCCTATAGGAATTCTTAAATGTGCTCCTAACATGAAAGCAGTTTCAAAAGGAAGACATAAATGGATAGTTCACCCAAAAATGATGTTGTTCCAAACATGTATGACTTTCTATCTTCCATGGAGCACAAAAAAATTAAACATGGTCTGCACTTATATAGTGCCTTTTTTAACCTTATAGGTTACCAAAGTGCTTTACACTGTGTCCCATTCACCCATTCACAGAAACACTTGTACACCAATGGCAGCAAAAGGAAATAAGCATAATATTAGATACTGACAATAGCCCCAGTCACCCTTAACTTTTATTGCACCTTTTTCCAGACAGTGAAACTGAACAATCTGCCTTGCATTTACTTACAGTATGTGAACCATGGAAGAAATAAATCATACAGGCTTCAAAAAATTTAAGAAGATGACAGAAATTTCATTTTTGGGTGAACTCGCCCTTTAATTGTGTTGTTAAAGCCTAATTCTTAATTAAAATGTGCAGTATGTAAGACTCAGAAACCCTTGTTATTAATGACACACGTGGCTGTTAAGTGAACTGCAGCCAGCTACCTGTTGTTCATGCTCGTGCATACACTCCATAGGGATATGAGCGAGCAAGCATCAACAAAAATAATGACGTAATGTACAAAGAGACTGAACGTGATTCACAGACATCATGCTGACAGATGAGGTAGCATAATTCAAATTACACAGTTATGATTGTTTTACTACAAACTTTGAGATTGTTTATTATATTTGAATCTCCAGTGCTGGAACAGGGCTAAAACAAAGGGATAAGTCGGACAATGTGAGACTGTTGTTTGAAGTAATCACTTTTCTTTGCATAATACATTGACTGCATTTATACGATAGCCTATATCGGTGTTAGCAAACTAGCCGGCTTTGTCGCTTAGCTAAATTTGATGTATAATGACAGAAGCTGTTTTTGAAATAGACTACATTATAAATATGTTGACACAATTTGTGATTCCATCACAACTGTCATTTTGATGTATTGATGTGCTATTGCTATATAATAATATATTGTATATATTTATTAAGTCTTTTTGCATTAGCTTGAACATTGTCTAGCATTAATTTCATGTATTATTGTAGTTTAACTCGCTGAATAATTATAGATTAACGTTGTTTATGTCAGTTACTGTGAATCAGCATACCAGACTTTTAGAATAAAGAGAAGATCGTTGAAATTATTTATAGGTAGCTTGCGATTCATCAGCTTTAGCAGGCAAAATCAAGTTAGCTAAAATTACACAGATCAATCCTTATGGCACTATATTGCACACGCTTTTCAGTTATGTAAACTTACCTGTCCAATAAGAAGAATGCCAATTCAGGGTTGGTTTTGATCCCCAAAATCGTACAAAGATGCCTCCAGGAATCAAATGCCTTCACTCTAGTTTTCGTTTTACCTAGTGTTGCAGTTTGTTGTCGCAAACTGAGAAGCACTGAGGCAAGGCTCTCTGGAGCGTGCATAAATGTTACATCCTTTGGATTTTCCAGGCAAAAGTGACCCACTCCCTTTGCATGAAAATCAGTCTACTGGCTTTAATAGGCAACCTAAGAAGTCCAGGAAGGGCTAATTTGTTAAGTTGCTGCAACATATGCGCGCTCAGACACAGGAGTAGTGTTAAACCCGGAGGTTTTGTTTATTCAAGAGTGTTAAGGGAAGGAGATGAGTATCAGAAGTGCGAGGAGCTTGGGCTGACTTCACTGGAGAGAATGAGCGAGGAGCTGGAGAATGAGCGCAGAGCTTGGACGAGCGTGGAGCTTGGGGTGACGTCACTGGAGTGAATGAGCGTGGAGCTGGAGAATGAGCGCAGAGCTTGGACGAGCGTGGAGCTTAGGCTGACGTCACTGGAGTGAATGAGCGTGGAGCTGGAGAATGAGCGTGGAGCTTGGCGTGACGTCACTGGTGTGAATGAGCATGGAGCTTGGGAGATCGTTGAGCTTCCGAGATCATTGAGCTTCAGAGATCTCCGCTGGAGTAAAGGAGCGAGGAGCTTGGGTTGTAAGCACAGGAGCGAAGGAACGTGGAGATAGGAAGTTATACACAGGAGCGTGGAGATAGGTAGATCACAGGAATGAAGGAGCGTGGAGATAGGAAGATCACAGGAACAAAGGAGCGTGGAGATAGGAAGATCACAGGAACGAAGGAGCGTGGAGATAGGAAGGTCACGGGAATGAAGGAGTGAGTCTGTATACGTTTAACGCTTAACGATTAACGAGACCAGACCAAGAGTGAGGGGAGAACAGAGTATTTAACGAGTGGAAGGAAACAAGAGACAGGTGCAGGTGATTAGTGGAAAGGGAGCGTGAAGCATAAAAGCAGGGAAAGACAGAGAGATCTGTGACATTACCCCCCCCCCCCCCCCTCCCTTTTAAATGGGCGACTCCTGGCGCCCAAAGAAAAGAGAAAGGGAGGAAAACAGAGAAGGAAAGATCCCAGGAGAAAGGTTAGAGAATGACTCAGGAGGCCTGGGAGGTGGCCGCAGGACAGGGTCAGGAGGCCAGGGAGGTGGCCGCAGGACAGGGTCAGGAGGCCAGGGAGGCGGCCTAAGGGCAGAGAATGGTTCAGGAGGCCTGGGAGGTGGCCGCAGGACAGGGTCAGGAGGCCAGGGAGGTGGCCTAAAGGCAGAGATTGGCTCAGGAGGCCTGGGAGGCGGCCTCAGGACAGGGATCGGGTCAGGTGGCCAGGGAGGTTTCATGGGTGGTGTCATGGAAGGCTGAGCCAAGGAGGACCCTGTGGGCGAAGTCGTGGAAGGCGGAGCCATAGAAGGTTCTAGGGGTGTATCCATCGAGAACTCTAGGGGCAGAGCCGGAGGAGGCGGAGTCTTGGAAGACAGAGTCACGGAGAATTCTGGGAGCGGAGCCGTGGAAGGCGGAGATAAGGAGAACTTTGGGGGCGGAGCCATAGAAGGCGGAGCCATTGATACTTCTAGGGGCAGAGCCATGGAGAACACTGGGGCGGAGCCGGAGAAGGCAGAGCCATGGAGACTTCTGGGGGCAGAGCCGGAGAAGGCAGAGCCATGGAGACTTTTGGGTGCGGAGCCGGAGAAGGCGGACCATGGAGGGTCTGAGAGGAGAGGCCCCGGTAGGCTGGAGAGGTGGAGCCGTGAAAGGCTGGAGAGGCGGAGCTCTGGGAAGCTCGGGAGGCGGAGCTCTGGGAAGCTTGGGAGGCGGAGCTGTGGAAAGCTCTGGAGGCGGAGACGAGGAAGGCTCTGGAGGCGGAGATGAGGAAGGCTCTGGAGACGAGGAAGGCTCTGGAGACGAGGAAGGCTCTGGAGGGAGTTGGGGAGAAGATGTCCGCTTCCTTCGCCTTCTCTTTCCAACAGGGGTCGAGGCTACAGGCGCTGGCTCTGGGACGGTCGAGACTACAGGCGCTGGCTCTGGGACGGTCAAGGCTACAGGCGCTGGCTCTGGGACGGTCGAGGCTACAGGTGCTGGCTCTGGGACGGTCGAGGCTACAGGCGCTGGCTCTGGGACGGTCGAGGCTACAGGCCCTGGCTCTGGGACGGTCGAGGCTACAGGTGCTGGCTCTGGGACGGTCGAGGCTACAGGCGCTGGCTCTGGCTCGCTGACCGTGGCAGGCATGGGCTCTGGCTCGCTGACCGTGGCAGGCATGGGCTCTGGCTCACTGACCGTGGCCGCTACTGAGGACTGCAGTAATGAAACGACCACAGGTAACAGGATAGGGAGAGCCCCCCCCAAAAAATTATTAAAGGCATTAGAAGGTCTGGAGCATCCGTTAATGCCCTCTAGGAGCGGAGCGAAGACTGGTAATTTAACCATGTCCGGAAAAAAGGGCAGAGAGGGTAAATGGAGGATAAGGGTGGTAGCAATATAATCAACCAAGGGGAGGTTCCCTACCTCAGGAAGCATCATGGGCCGATGGAAGTTTAATCCCATACCAAAGATGGGTTTGAGACGGACATCAGAAAAAACAGTGATGGCTGCGAGGCGAAGGAACTTGGTTGAATATTCGAGAAGGAGGAGATCCTGCTTGAAGAGCTCCAGGAAAATTTGGGTATGGTCCATATCCGAAGTTTTGTATGTGGTCTGGTCTTCTGTAACATATGTGCGCTCAGACACAGGAGTAGTGTTAAACCCGGAGGTTGTGTTTATTCAAGAGTGTTAAGGGAAGGAGATGAGTATCAGAAGTGCGAGGAGCTTGGGCTGACTTCACTGGAGAGAATGAGCGAGGAGCTGGAGAATGAGCGCAGAGCTTGGACGAGCGTGGAGCTTGGGGTGACGTCACTGGAGTGAATGAGCGTGGAGCTGGAGAATGAGCGCAGAGCTTGGACGAGCGTGGAGCTTAGGCTGACGTCACTGGAGTGAATGAGCATGGAGCTGGAGAATGAGCGCGGAGCTTGGCGTGACGTCACTGGAGTGAATGAGCGTGGAGCTTGGGAGATCGTTGAGCTTGGGAGATCGTTGAGCTTCCGAGATCGTTGAGCTTCAGAGATCTCCGCTGGAGTAAAGGAGCGAGGAGCTTGGGTTGTAAGCACAGGAGCGAAGGAACGTGGAGATAGGAAGTTATACACAGGAGCGTGGAGATAGGTAGATCACAGGAACGAAGGAGCGTGGAGATAGGAAGATCACAGGAACAAAGGAGCGTGGAGATAGGAAGATCACAGGAACGAAGGAGCATGGAGATAGGAAGGTCACGGGAACGAAGGAGTGAGTCTGTATACGTTTAACGCTTAACGATTAACAAGACCAGACCAAGAGTGAGGGGAGAACAGAGTATTTAACGAGTGGAAGGAAACAAGAGACAGGTGCAGGTGATTAGTGATTAGTGGAAAGGGAGCGTGAAGCATAAAAGCAGGGAAAGACAGAGAGATCTGTGACAGTTGCGTTACAAGCGGTTCATATATTGTCAAAAAAAAAGGAAAACATTCCATGAAAATGGTTACATATTGCACCTTTAAGGAGAACAAATCCATCCAAGATGGTGGACTAAGCAAGATATTTTTTTTTATAAATATTCTTATACAGTATTTCATTCAGTACTGAAAAGTGTGGATAGGTTTGTGGGGTTTTGCCAAAGCAAGCAGGATGCTTGAGAGATCCTCATTGCGATCATGAAATGACTCAGTGCTCTGTTGGAGCATAACCCCTTCCACTCTATCACTCCCTCTTGCAGTGTCAAAGCCCTCTCAGCATAGGCAATATTCAGTCTGATCCATGACACAGACAGGCATATTGTGGCATTGAGAGAAAATCAACAACATACGTTCTGCCAACTAGGATGCCTGGAATGTCTGCACCAGATTTAGAAACACAAGCCCTGGTTGTGCTTTGCAATTCAAATGCAACTCTCCATCTCCACTAAAACCTCCTGTTGACCAGTAATAGTCTGACATGTAGGATTTACGAAACCCACATGCATGCAGGATTTGTAAGGCTAAATGTCAGGTGGAGAAAGCTGCACCTTCGAGCAAGCATACGTATCAGCTTTAGAAATCTTTCTGATGATCTGTAAATGTGAAATGACCCATGGTGTCCACAGAACCTCAAACTACACTTGCTTTGTTATTTCAAATAATAAGCATGTGTTAGTTGCACTTGTTATAGTAAGCTGGAGGACTTGTTTGTACTCTCAGCAACTATGAACTAAAAGGAACACTAATGAATACATAAATAGGAAACATTGAGGTGTAATGATTGGTCTGTGCTAATGGATAAATAATAGTGTGAATTTAATATACTTTAGAACAATGTGTGATATAGCATTGTTATATAGACAGTACTATACTCTGAACCTAGTGAATTCCCCTCAGGCATGGTTTCGTGACAAAATTTTGATTGCACATTTTTGCTTGCAGGTATTTTGTCTGTATCTCTGTCAGTGAACATCAAGTGCAATTATGTAATTACAGAGAGATCTGCAGCCAGTGACCCTAGCCTGAGCCTATGCACATTTTTATTATAGCTGTCCATGTTAATCAGGAGATTAAAATCTGATACACTGATGAATAAACTAAATTCTTGTCCTAAAATATTCTCCTTGAATATCCATCAGAATACAGAAACCCACTGAATATGCAGTCTCATTTCTCAGACTCATTGTAAGTGATCTTTCATAATAGTAACTGCATTCATAAGTTCTTCAGTCAATAATTACATTGGCAATCAAAATATTGACATATTGTAATAATGTTCCAATAAAGTACTCATTTTAACAACATTCTCTATGAAAATTATTAATCAGCAACCCCATTTCATTACTCAGAGTCAATGAGTCAAACAAAATGAAATAAATAAATGAAATACCATCAATATGAATTTAACCAGCTTTGCTTGCTGATTCTGTACTAATTACACTCCTACAGCTTATCAGAATATTAGCTTTAACCAACCAAACATTTTATATGAGCTAAATTGATTGAAGAAAATTAGCCAAGCACCATAGAAAGTCCCAACATTTAACCGCAATGGAGGTGTGTGTTTTAAACAGCATGCTTAATCAAATATCAGTGTATTCCACCTTCTCTCAAAGCTTTAATTAAACAAGCGTGTAGATATGAGGATGGGAAAAGGGCAGAATTCATTAGCTATTGTGCACCTGACAAATTTTGAAGCAAAACCAGGCCCTCCGCTGCCAAGTCATTTGGTATTTGCGGATTAATGAATATGCTTAGACTCCACAACAGAATTACTTTGTTCCATAGAGGCAATGTATCAGGCAATTGTTATTTGTCTGCTAATTGCATCCTTTGATTTCAGCCACAACATGGGGGAAATATAAATCTTCCTCATGAAAATAAGATAATAACTGTCCCCTGACTCTTTGGAGCGATTTTTATAATAAATCATACCATAAATAACTAACCATTTTTCATTGTACCCACCTTGAGCAGCTCACTTTGGTTTGAAAATTCAGTTGCCCATGCCATGCAAAATTACATTTACAGTACACACAAGAAGTGTGTACGCTGCGAATCGAACGCCAACCTTGGCGTTGCTATTGCCACGCATTTCTAGTTGAGCTATATCAACTACATTTAAATCTTCAAAGAGCATTGAGGTCAATTGTTTTGATATATACTGTATATATTGATGACTGGGGCTAGTTGTCATACTTTTTCTCCAGTGAATATTTCTGAGTGTAATTTTATTTCTGAAAGTCAATATCTGTATAACCACATACCTTGACATCCTGCCCCCCCCCCCCCCCCCCCCCCCACACACACACACACACACACTCACAAAAAAGCTACTGAACATTTTCACCTTTATAGACCAGGAAAAAGATACAGATTATTGAATACACATTGACATTTTCTGACAACCTGCCTCAATAGTAGGGAATAATGTCAGAGTATATTGGTTAAGCTGTTACAATGGAACCTGCCATTAAACTAGTAGCATTGGGTTCATGTGAACATTTATGATTTTGCATGTCAAAATCGATGCATCGCTTTAAAAATACACGTTTTAAAGAGCATTTCATAAGATTTTTAGCAAACATCAAAGATTAAACAATTATAAGGCACAAAACGATTTATGAAATAACACAAAAAGAATAGGTAATGTACAAAAATATAAAAATATAATTTTTTCCAACAAATACTTTTATTGATAAACTAGATTAATTGATTACTTTTAAAACGTGACAACCTGCCCCAATAAAAATGTGACAAAAATGCAGGTGGTAGAGTGGGTCGGCCAGTAATTGCAGGGTTGGTGGTTCGATTCCTGGTCCACATGCCGAAGTGTCCTTGGGCAAGACACTGAACCCCAAGTTGCTCCCAATGGCAGGCTAGTGCCTTGCATGGCAGCTCTGCCATCATTGGTGTGAGTGTGTGTGTGAATGGGTCACATTGTAAAGCGTTTTTGGTATCTGCTAAGGTTAAAAAAAGCGCTATATAAGTGCAGACCATTTATCATTTTAATTATGTTTGCTTGTTTACCCAAGAGCTATAACAAATATATGATAATAGTGAAATTTTAGTTTAGAGGGTAGAATTCACAAAATTATTCAAATTTAAGAGGGATTTGAATCTGTTTGAAACCAACATACAAAACCTCTGCTGGAAAACACACATTAATGCAATTGAACTTTTGAATCCAAAATCTTATCTTTCCTGAGAAATAGCATGTCATGGGAAATGTCAACGAGCCCCGTTTGACAACTTATCCTGGTCTCCCTATATAGTATCTAAACTAAGATGTTTTTTACACTAAAGGATATTTAATATGAAATTGAAATACAATATATTATGTGTAGTAAACATAAAGCAAATTTAACATTTACCAGATTAGTTCGAGGACATAATTTGTTGTATAATTTGTTTTCAAAAAGAAAGTAATTTCAAAGGCAACCCCTTAAGTCCTCATTCTGCATAGCATTCTTGTTGTTCTGATTACTGCTGACTGGTTTGGTTCATATCTGGGGGTGGTAAGAGAAAAGAAAAGAAGTGAAAGTGTCATAGCCAGTGCTCATCTAGACTGAACCAGTTCTGATAGTGATAATAATAGATCACGCTTATATATGCACAAACACTTCAACTCAACACCACAGAGGCCTCTCTTGCTGTTTGTGATGGACACTACACTTTCATTGTACACACCCACCTGATAATGCATACTCTGATCAGCCTGATATAGTCCATAAAAACAAGTCATCCTAAATGTGACTTTGCCTGTTTTGCATAAAATCTAAACAAAGTGCATTTAGTGGCAGTAATTATTCAGTGTAAGGTTTCAAAAGCTTTATTCAATCAGGCCCTCTGCTTCTCAAATAATGGCTCTGAATAATGGATTCCTTTTATAAAATCATAGCAGGGAAACATTTTCCTAATGACACTTACTGTTTTTGCTACCCCATAAGTGGTCATATAATGGAGTTATGTGCATTGCATATGTATATTTTGAAAGTAAAATCTCAAATGAGATCTCTTAATATCTCTCAATATCACAATTTATCATAGGCAGCAATAGGATTAAATGGAGAGCTATGGGGTCTTTTGTTTAAGTCTGTTGTCTCTCAGATTGTCTCCTCTTGATTTTCAGAAGAGATCTGAATGATGTCACAATCTGTGATCAGATTTGCCAAGATACCAAAATCAGCAATTAAAAAATCAAAGATTTCACTATGAACTCAAACATTTCTCATTCAGTTTTTCCAAGACATTTTATCTGAGCTTGAAATACTCAATGTGAAATACAAGGACTCCATATACTCCGGAATATACGTTTCATGTTCTAAATGTCTTTACAGTTCAAGTTTAATAATACATTGTAAATTCCTGAAGTTTTCACAAAAAAAAAAAACAACTGGCAGCTGTGGTTGCCAGAATAATTATGTGTAAAATACAGTAAAAATGTAAAACAACTTTACAGAACAACCTGTAAATTTAAAATGGCTGTAATTTACATGACCACGCAGGCACTGTAAAAAAAAAACAAAACAATTCTGTTAAATTTACAGTGAAAAAAATTTATAAACTTCATATTAGACTTCTGAAACTGTAAAAATCTGCTTTTTACTTTATAAGGTATTTGTTAATCACCATAGTAACTACAGAAGGGCACATGATGACATGAAGATAATCATTAGTGGCTCATCCAGGAGCAATGACCAGTAAACATGTAGAGACATTGCTCAGTGTCATTCACACAAACACTAAACACCATCAGGGTAACATGTGATATTTAAATAATGCAGTAAACATTAACTAAACTACATCAAATATAAAACAGAACAACCTTAATTACATAACGTTACGTAAGGGAAGGAACGAGATGTTGTGTCGAATGAAGTGACACAAGGGGTCTTCCTGTGATGCCAAACGTACCTCTGAATCTGAGAAAAGGCCAATGTCAAGTTGGCAGACAGAATTTGCATGCCCCGCTGCAGACATACGGGTATAAAGGGAAGCGGGGCAGCGAGTGCCAGTCAGGATTTTGCACTGAGGAGCCGAAGATAAGGTACGGCCATTTACAGTGGTAGGTCTAGTGCTGTGGCAGGAGGGACACAACGTCTCGTTCCTTCCCTCGGGTAACGGAGGTTACAACAGTAACCATGACATTCCTCTTCTGTCACTCACTCGATGTTGTGTCGAAAGAAGTGACACAAGGGGTCCCATATAAAAACACCATGCACTGACCGTGTTATGTGAACTGCCGAGACAGGAGCAAGCAGGCTACTGCGTGCTAGCGGCAGCTGTGTCTGCTGCACGTAGCCCTCCCCAACGCCCCCAAAGAGGTGTCACATACAGACCTTAGGTTCCCTGCACCACTGAGGGGTTGAACAGGCGCTACATGACTAGCCTGGGAGCAAGCCCGGCAGCCGTGCCTTTTCTCTCACTATGTCTCTCACATAGGACGTGAAGCGGCTGGGGCTATCTTAATGCTGTGAAATGCATCGGTGAATGTGGTCTTTCCTATTCTTTCAGGGGGAAAAGACCCTGCGGAAGCCACGTACTGCCCAGTCTAGGGGGAGGTAACATGTGGCAAATACACCACGAGGGTTGTGAAGCCATACGTGGGAAATTGCACGGTGGTAGGTCCATCCTAATGAGGGGGGACTCTACAAGCACGGCGACCGGGGCAGCGGGGCTTCCCAAGGAAAACGCGTGTCCGCCAACAGGGGGACCATAACGCGGGAAATACATCATGGGGAGTTTGCCTGAAAAGGGAACTAAACCCATGGAGCCTGACCCTAGTATAGAGCACCTGTGACTCGTAGTGGGTCTGGCCGTGAATTCACCGGCCAGAAGGCTAGGGAGGAGAACATCCAGGGAGTGACTCTTAGTGGCTAACCTGGGATAGAAGGCGCACTGGATCAACTTGGTGAAGGGTTCTGTGTGCAAGCGGAACACCCTGTCAGTTGTGCCATGTTAACGAGTTCTACCAGCTCGGACCTGACAAAACACGGGACAAAACTGACTCAACCCTGAGATCTGAATCTGGCAATGGTATTGGGTGTTGCCCAGCCCACTGCTCTGTAGATGTCTGCTAAGGAGGTGCCATGAGCCAGTGCCCATGAGGATGCCACACTTCTCGTAGAGTGCGCTCGAACCCGCAAGGGGGCGGGCATGGCCTGGGTGTGAGACTAACGACCCAGTGAGCTAACCTCTGTTTGGAGACAGCGTTCCCTTTCCGCCAACCGCCGAAGCAGACAAAGAGCTGCTCAGAACATCTAGAGCTCTGCGTGCGGTCCAAACAGATTTGCAAAGCACGTACCGGACACAGCAATGAGAAGGCTGGGTCTGCCTCCTCCCGGGGCAGCTTGCTTGCAGGCTCACGACCTGATCGCTGAAGGAGGTCATACGAACCTTGGGCATGTAGCCCGGTCATGGCCTCAGGATAACGTGAGAATGTGCCAGACTGAACTCCAGGCAGGTTCCCAACCCTCGTGATGGAGGCTAATGCAATCAGGAGGGCTGTCTTCAGGGAGAAGTCCTTGAACTCAACTGAATCAAGCGGCTCGAAGGGGGGTCTCTGAAGGCCTGAGAGGACCACAGAGAGATCCCAGGAGGGGAACAGGCTAGGCCGGTGAGGGCCGAAGAGGCCAAGCTGGGAGACGGGGGGCACTGAGAAAGTGTGCCTTGTCAACGTTGCACATCTCGACCATGTTCCACCAGAGGTGATGCTCCTGGACCACGAGGGTGGCCATCGCCTGCCTGAGTGCCTGTGCTGTGACCTTCATGGCTCTGAGAGCGAGGTGTCAGAAATACCCAGGTGCAGATCTTTGAGGGCCTTGGCTTGGTGATCTTGCAGGAGAGTCACTGTAGTGGCGCTATAGTCTTTCGAGGTCAGTGCACATGTGGGAAGAGTGGCGTGGTGGTAGATCCAGCCTCGAGGAGGGGGGAGTTGCTACAACACGGCGACCGGAGGGCAGCGGAGGACTGCCTAAGGGAGAAGTGGGTCAGCTCGTAAGGTGACCGTACCGCGGAAGTACACACAGGAGGAGTCCGCGTGGGAGGCCTGATCTATGGAGCACCTATTCAAGTAGGGGTAGCCTGGGGTACCCGCGAGTTCCTCCACTGAACTGTGGACCCAAGAGGGCTAGGGAGGAATCGACAAGGAACCTAAAAGGGGTCTCCTGGGAAGAAGTAGCACTGTTTTACCTCGGCAGAGGGAAAGGGCACTGGACGCAAGCGATTCACCCGGTCAGACCGTCTACGTGTACCGAGTTCTACGGGCTCGGACCTGAGAAAACACGGGACGAGACTGACTCAACCCTGAGATTGTAAAATCTCGCAAAGGTGTTAGGTGTTGCCCAGCCCGCAGCTCTGCAAATGTCTGCTACTGAGGTGGCCCTAGACAGTGCCCATGAGGATGCCACACTCCTGGTAGAGTGGGCTCGAACCCGTAGGGGGGGTGGCACGGCCTGGGTGTGATAGGCCAACAGAATGGTGTCCACCACCCAGTGGGACAGCCTCTGCTTGGAGACAGCGTTCCCTTTCTGCTGTCCCCCAAAGCAGACAAAGAGCTGCTCAGAGTGTCTGAAGCTCTGGGTGCGTTCCAGGTAGGCACACAAATCACGTACCGGACACAGCAGTGAGGGGGCTGGGTCGACCTCCTCCCGGGCAGCGCTTGCAGGTTCACTACCTGATCTCTGAAGGCCAAAACTTGTTTTCCATATAAATCTTTAATAACATTTTTATTGTAATTGTTAACATGTAAAAAACTAAATAAATAAATATTAATAATATGCATTTATTTACATTCAAATAGAATTTAATTAAAAGTTTCAGGTAAAATATACATTCCTGGAATTGATTTGATCTGGTTGAAGAAAAAACTTGACCTCCCAACCTCGACTAACAAATAGGTTTTTATTAACTTTTATTTAAAAAAAAACAACAAAAAAACATACAATGTAGAGACATTGTTTATGAAAACTGAGGAAGAACATTTAGATCTGCTAAAGTCTATCTTTGAAATAACTACCCACATAAATGCAATTGTAGAACTGTTTTTCACAATATAAATGTAAAACTGAAAAAAGAGCATTATGCCTCATTTTTATTATTATTATCCTCCCATTAAATTACGGCAAAAGTAGCCTTTCATTATCCTGCACACATTAATTTGCACACATGAGCCAGCTAATTGTGCGGATAATAATAATTTGAAACTGTGATAAAACTGATTTGATGATGTTCAGGACAGGATTGTGAATGCTGTCCCACATCTGTATGTAGAATTAAACACATCATTATACATGTATGTTTGCCGGTTCAGCTTCAAAAAATCTTTTTACAAGGATTACAGAAAAGAATGGAGAATAAAAAGCTTGACATCACTTCTGTAATGCTGTGTTCACACATCGTTCGTGAGCTGGGCGTGAGTGGCGTGTTTTCATTTTGGCGCCCATATTATCAGATGACCAGTGTTGGGTAATGTTACTTTTAAAAGTTACTCATTCAAATATTGTGTTACTCCTTAAAAAAAGTAATTTAATTAATTACAAAGTTATTGTGACAGGGCGGAGGGTGGGACCGGGTGTGTATAATCACAACCCGGCCCCGCCCTCCACCCTGTCACAGTTATGTTTTATGAAAAGTAAAGCATTACATTATTTTTGGGCGTGATAGGAACCTTGGGCACATAGCCCGGTCGCGGTCTTAGGACAACATGGGTGTCTGTCGGACCAAAATCCAGTCCACTGCGTCATGGTGAGCCAATATGGCAGCTACATTGACCTTCAAGGTGGAGTGGGACAGCCTTCCCTCCAACCTCCCAGATGTGGAGGTTCCAAAGGTCTGGGCACGGATAACAGAGGGTGCCCCGTCCCTGAGAAAGAATGTCCCTCCTCAGGGGAATTTACCAGGGAGGGGCTGTCACGAGGAGCGTGAGGTTCGAGAACCAAGTCTGTGTGGGTGAGTAGGAGGCCACCAGATTGACCTCCCTGACCTTGCACAGCACCCGTGCAAGTAGGCTCACTGGGGGAGATACGTACTTGCGCAGCCCCCGGGGCCAGCTGTGTGCCAGCGCGTCTGTCTGAGGGGAGCCTCTGCTAGGGAGCGGGCAGTGGGAGGTCTCTGGGGAAGCGAACAGGTCTACCTGTACTTTGCCGAACTGCTCCCAAATCAGCTGGAACGCCTGAGGGTGGAGCCTCCACTCTTCGCGGCAGCACGTCCGCTGCCATGTTGAGGTTGCTTGGGATATGAGGAGATGAGGGTTAATAAGGATTACTACAAGCAACTCTAGGCAGTTGATGTGCCAACCCAGCCGGGGCCCCATCCAGGAGCCGGTGGCTGCGTGCCAATTCCACGTGGCACCCCAACCCTGTTTGGAGGCATCTGATGTGACAAGAATGCATTGGTACACCTTCTCTATGGGGACTCCTGTCCGCAGAAAACAGAAGTCTGTCTAAGGGTACGATGTCTGGTGGCAGAAAGAGGTGATGAACACATGGTAGGTGTCGCAGCGCCATGCCCATTTCAAAATTCGAGTCTGAAGCCAGTGCTGAAGCGGTCTCATATGCATCAACCCAAGCGGCGCAGATACCACTGAGGATGTCATATGCCCCAGGAGCATCCGGAACTGCTGTAATGGAACTGCCGTGCCTTGTCTGAGCAAACTTATGCAGTTCAGCACAGTCGCTGTGACTGAGTCTATATCCATGCTGAGAAAAGAGATGCTCAACTGGGGAGAGCTTGCTCTTTTCCTTGTCGACCGGAAAACCTAGACGGCAGAGGTGCATGAGCACCTGGTCCCTGTGGGCGGACTGAGACTCTTGAAAGTGAGCTAGAATCAGTCAGTCGTCAAGGGAGTTGAGTACACAGATGCCCACTTCCCTTAGCGGGGCAAGGGCAGCCTCTGCGACCTTCGTGAAGACACAAGGATACAGGGATGAGCTGAAGGGGCGGACCTGGTACTAGTACGTCGGGCCGTCGGATGTGAGCCATAAGATGGGTCTGTGCCGAGGCAAGGTGAGACGTGAAAGTACGTATACTTCAGGTCTGCCGCTGCAAACCAATCTAGATGCTGGACACGTTAGAATAAGTTTCCTCGTGAGCACCTTTGAACCCGGCTTGCCAACGCAACGGGTTGGAAGTGTAAGCGACGTGTCCAAGCTCTGAGTATGGGGCACTAAGGGGAAGATCATGTATGATGTACCCTGTGGGGCTTCACAGCAGGGGGAACAGGTAATATGTTGGGGAGCAAAGTTGCATCCCGAAACAATAAAAAAACTCCTAGCACTTACCTCCCGCCACGTACCCGGCTGGGGCGGGAAAGTGACTGAGGAGGAGGTCCTATGGAGGCATTCTGTAGACTCGTCAGGACCGGCCCACCGGGAGTCTACAGTCGAGGGCGCCGCGTCCATGGTGCCGTGACTGTAGGTGCTTTGCGCCAGACCGCTGTAAGAACGGCGTTTAGGGGCACCAGTTAGGTGACCAAAGGAGTGAGGGAACTGATCTCTTTTTCCTGGCAATGTGGTTACCGCAGCCCGGGTGCAGCAAGAGGTTTCCCTCCAAGCCCTCCATCTTGCCCCTTGGTTTTTTCATCTCAGGAACACTTGGGAGCCATCTGAGTCCCAGTAGTGGTTTGTGAGATGGGTGCATCAGCTTCTTGCGGGTATCTCTACGCTGGGGCAGAGAGCTGGGCCCAGGTTGAAGCGGAGCTGCCTGTTGTTTAGAAGGTACAGAAAATATACTCTTTTACTCTTTGAGGAAATGCTGTCGAAGCGCCCAGGGGCAAAGCTGCACTGCCGTGCAGAGAATGAGAAAGCCGCTGATATGCACCGTAGATCCAACAGCAATGCTCTACAGAGGTGAGTGGAACAATAGTGATCTCAGCTCGCTGATCGCACAACCACTCGGCTCCAAAGAAGAAATCTGAATGTACAGAGACATGATTCCCTCCCTTTATACCCGTATGTCTGGGGGAGGGACATCAAATTCTGGCTGCCAAATTTTCATTGGCCTTTTCTCAAGATCAGAGGCCTTCAAGAAAGTCCCCTAGTGTCACTTCACTCAACACAACATCGAAGTGAGCGACAGACGGGGAACTGCAGGTACTGTGTAGACTAAATTAGAGAAATGCAGGTACTGCATACCGCTAAGTAACTGCCCACTTTAAGCACTGTCTAAAAGGCAAAGTAAATTGCTTATTTACACCATATCTTTGTCTTCATTACAATGGGTGCATTCTTCTTTTTGAGTGTCAGGTGATGTTTCTTCATTTTCGTCTACCACCGCAAACAGAGGTGAAACAATTTTGGCAATAGACTGTACTTTAAAACTTGCGCATTATGATCAGTTGCCATTACTGATTGGACTACAGTCTAATTTAAGCATCTCTGACTCGTCATTGCCATTGCATTGCTTAACAGACTTGTCGGAAATACTCGACCACTGCAAAAACACATTAAAAATATAAATGTAAAAATTATTTTTGTGAAGTGGCTTTCTTGAAAAGTTTACTTGTGCTATGTTTCTTAAAACCATATGCCATTTGTTTTATATTTTGTTATATAATAGCAAGACATTCATAAATTTTTAAGTGTACCTTAAGTGTCCAAATACTTTTCTTAGTCACTATCATTTTAATTTCTTGTAAATATCTCATAGTGTCATTTACTGAGTAAAAATCTCTATGACTCTTAAATATTGCAGTTTGTGTATCTGAAATCTTTTCAGCATCCCAATGCTGAGTCTAATTTTGGTATCTTGGGAGCTCTCTCCATCTATTAAACTCTTCAAGTGTCCATAGACAGCACTTTTTAACAGTGTAATGGACAAAGTCAGCAACAAGGACAATGTCAATGTATATTTGTGCTCTCTGCATTGGTGAGGTGCTATTGTTAAATCTGCTTGAGTAACTCCCAGCCAATAACTGCTCTTTTGCATTTATCACATCAGCATCTGTGTTCTCTAATGTCCAGCTAAAAACAATTTTTTTCAAGATTACACTCACTTAATTTATGCAAAATACATGCTATTATACTCCAAGAATGTAACTGGGACAAATGCATCTATCTCAAGGTTTCTGTGACAACTTATTTTATACCACTACTGGTCCCCCTCTGGAACTTTGTACTATTTTCCCAAAGCAAGCACAGTGGGGCTGGCATGGCAGAGATTAAGGCTGTGTGTGCAAGATTAATTAATTGAGAAAAAGCACATGAAGGTGGCCACACAGCACCAGAGCTGGAAGCCAGATTGCACAGAGCTATAGTGACACAGCAGATAAATTCTTGATCCCGGATTATCCTTTAAAAGAATGCCCAGCCAAGGGGTACTTTTTGGGTGCACACAAAGGCACAGCTGAGACCAAAGGGCCTCTGAGCCCAATGATCTGTGAATAGGGAGGAATGAGTTGGCACTGATTCTGTTGAGAGCCCCGGGGTGCATTTTAGGGTGACAGGAAAAGAGTGAACCTGGAATCACAGAATGGAGCTTTGACAGGTGAATAGCAACTTATCCTACAAATGTACACTAAGCAGGTCATTAATGACCACGTTTATGTTTTATTCTAAGGTTTTAGCTGAAAGATGCATTCTGAAATGTCATGTAAACAAGAATGCTGATTTCCTTACGGTTTAACATACCTAGGTTTCTCTCTAGAACACGGCTTAATGTGGCCATATAAATGCATAAGCGGCATTCTGATGAGTGTTTGAAGAGTGCACGTGCATGAAACAGACCAGGATAACAAACGTCAAAGGATAGAGCTTAACAGCATGTCAACACAGTGGAAAGAATTCAACATTTCTGGGTGTACAGTGGAAAAATCACATACACTATAAATTATACCCATTTATACACAGAAATGTAAAATATTGACTGTCAAACGCCACATGCTGGTACAGTGGGGGAATCTCGTAGTTTTACATAAGAGAAAAACAATTCAGCAAAATCGCAATTCCGCTGCAGGTCGTGGTAGTAAGTGTAATCTGTAAGTGAGATGGCTGGAGGAGTTCCAATTGTGCCCAATTGTCTGTGTGGGTACCAAGATTCCACCCTGGGTGGCTGCCAATATCGCCCATGCCTAAATCCGCCACTGTACGGGAGTAAAGAGTATGGCGCTTATACAGTATTTGTAAACCATAACACCATTTTCTCGCAATAACCCAGTTCCCCGTCTGTCACTCACTTTGACATTGTGTCGAGTGAAGCAAAACTAGGGGACTTCAGATATTCAGACTTCAGACACCCATCAGATATTTTTGGATCAATTAAAATGTTTAGCTTCTCTTACAAACAAATCCAGTGTTCTGATAAACTTGCTGCAATCTTGCTGAAAACTTCTTTACTTGTTATTTTCAAATGCAAATGAGCTTGCTATTCACAGAAAAAGTTTGCCAGAAGTTTGCAGCTCATTACAGGTAGCAGTGAACGTGCAGCAAACCTTTGGTGACAATGGAGACTTTGCAGCATAGTTCATTTGCATGTGAATATAAAAAGTGATGAATTTGTGACAAGTTTACAACAAGTTTGTGGCAACTCTAGATTTTTTGTAATCTAGGATTTTGTAAATCTATTTTTTCATGTGGCACAACTGATTGCTTGTTTCATGAGCAGCCTCCGAGACACAGGTTCTGGTCCCATTGAAACCAGTAAGTCTAAAATATTTTTTTTTATTTCACTGACGATTAGGTTTAGGGTTGGGGTTTGGGTTATTTGGTAGGGTAAATAAAATGTGCAATGCTGTTGACTATATTATATAATTTACAACTAAAAACAACTCTCTTTTGACACCACTCCATGCACATGATTGCTGTGGTGAAATAATGCTGTACAGTCCCTGTACAGTATGCCAGATCTTGGTCAGAACCAGAACCAGTCTGCAAAATGAGACATAGCATCATACAAATTGTGCAGATGGAGGTTCACAATGGAGAGTGAGATTGGGAAATAAGAATGGTAAGGCTCATCACCTCTCAATGATTGTCTCTAACAGCTGTTTGTCATTGATTTAAAAGCAAGCCAGACACCAGTAGAGGAGAGAGAGAGTATTGCACACACACCTGCTGAGACTGTGTGGCACGAGAGTGTTGCAAAGAGAGTGTTTTAATAGAAAATAAATACCTTATTGAGTTGAAGTTCACCACTCTCAATTCCTCCTTTTCCACCCCAAGAACCCGATTCCTTTACACTGGCGCAGAAACCAGGAATTAAAAAAGAAGGAGAGTGTTGCCATGGAATCCTCCCTGTTGGGTTAAGTCATCCGTGCCCTCACGGAGATTCAAAAAACTCACCACCAAGCCCTCCTGGCTAAGGAACAGCAATTCCATGAACTCCTCCAGCCCAAGCGGAGGACCGGCGGGCGTGGCGGAGCGTGGTGGCCCAGGATCGATCATCAGCCGCAGACCCGGAGGCAGCAATCGCATCTCATATGCAGCTGGCAAAGATGGGACCCCAGGGTGAGCCGGAGGCATTCTTCGGGCTATCTGAACAAGAGGCTAATACAGATCTGCCTTCTCAGGTGTGACCGTGGAGTCTGGGCAAGTTTGCTGGTGCAGCGGGGAGCCTGGGCATATTCAGGATCAATGCCCACTGATGGAGGTGGGGACTGTGGTCCGGCTCCCCGACGTGCCACAAGCCACCCCGATTGAGCTGGGACGTACTGCATACTTGTGAGTATAAAGGGGGGAACATTCCAGGCCTCGGTGGATTCGGGTTGTAACCAAACCTTCATCCATCAATGCCTGGTTCAAGACGAGGCTTTGTGTGTGAGTCACAAGGTGAAGGTAAGGTGTGTGCAGAGGGATATCCACAATTATTTGGTATCGATTCCATTCTGGGGGCAAAAGAATGGTGTCAGGGTGGTGCTTAGTTCCCGCCTCGCCTATCCACTAATCCTGGGTACAAATTGGCCAGTGTTTACCACGTTATTAAGGGAAATTTCTGAGCATGGCAAACTTACCACCACAACATCTTAAAACTGTGAGAGAGGCAGTCCATGCATCTTTGGTGAGGGTGGTTCCAGAGAAGGAGGAGCTTGGGCTGGAGGTGAATTTAAAAACTAATCGAGGTCACGGACGTGGCCTGGTTGAAAAGAGAATTCTCTGATGTGTTCTCGCCTCCTCCATATCATGAAAACCATATCATATTACCTCCTTGGACCCTCTGTTCAGACCACGCCCCGCTCCAGTGGCTCCATCGCATGAAGGATACCAATGCCTGAATAACCCGTTAGTATCTGGCTCTTCAGCCCTTTAAGTTTGAGGTCAGGCCAGGGCCGGGGGCACAGATGGCTGTTGTGGGCTTCCTCTGTAGGAATTGGGGGGAAGGGGGGGGGGGGGGGGGGGGGGCGGGTGTTTGGAGTACTGGGCAGGCTGGATTGTTCCCTGGCCTGAGTCAGACGGTGATGGTATGTGGTAGTGGGGTCGTGGTCGAGCGCTGGCTTGCGAATGGAGAGTGAGATCGGGAGATGAGAACGGTAAGGATCATCACCTGTCAATGATTGTCTCTAACAGCTGTTTGTCATTCCAGTGAGAGTGGGGACGGAGCTAAAAGTGAGCCAGATGCCAGTAGAGGAGAGAGAGAGAGAGAGAGAGAGAGAGAGAGAGAGAGAGAGACAGACAGACATGCACACACACCCGCTGAGTCTGTGTGGCATGAGAGTGTTGTGAAGACAGTATTTTTTTATTAAAAAAATTACACAAATACCTTATTGAGTTGAAGTTCAGGACTCCCAATTCCTCCTTTCCCACCCCTAGAACCAGATTCCTTTACACATAGATTTAATTGTTATAGCTGCAACTCTGCTGGGACCAGTTAGCAGATTGCTTGCGCTGCTCTGTAGGCTACAGCTCAAGGCCTGGATTAGAAAACAGCAGATTTTCTGGACACAGCCAATGGGATTCAGCACTGGGGAGCTAATTTGTGATTGTTTGCAAGTACAAATCTGGGCAAAAGACTGCTGAGCTATAATTCTTGAAAGAGTGTGTGCACTTGAAAAAGTGTGAGACTCTGAGTGTTTGATGGTATATTTTAAAGCAGAGGTTTTCAAACTTTGACGCCAAGAACCCTCAAATATGACAATTCTTTTGCGGGGCACTGTCTTCCAAAAATATAAATGGATCTATCCATAGTGTAAAAATTGTAAGACAACATATTATTTTGAATTTAAATAATTTACTTTTGTATTGTCATTGTACTAAGGCCAAAACAAATAAATAAAATTATCTTGAAAATGTTTGTTTTAAAGGGATAGTTCACCTAAAAATAAAAATTCTATCATAATTTACTCACCACCATACCATCCAAAAGTTGTATGACTTTATTTCTTCTTCTGCGGAAAACAAAGATTTTTAGAATAATATTTCAGCTCTGTAGGTCCATACAATGCAAGTTAATAGAGACTAAAACTTTGAGACTCCAAAAGTACATGAAGGCTGCATAACAGTAATCCGTAAGACTCCAGTGGTTAATTATATATCTTCAGAAGCAATTTGATAGGTGTGGGTGAAAAACAGATTCATTTTTAAGTCCTTTTTCACAATAAAATCTCTTCCCTGCCCAGTAGGTGCGATATGCACGAAGAATGCAAATCACCAAAAACAAAAGAAGAATGTGAAAGTGAAAGTAGAGATTGGTAGCAAAAAAAGGACATAAATATTGATTTGTTTCTTTCCCACACTTATCATATTGTGAGGACCTACAGAGTTGAAATCTTTGTTTGTGTTCTGCAGATAAAATAAAGTAAAACATCTAGGATGTCATGACGGCGAGTAAATGATGAGAGAATTTAAATTTTTCCGTCATGTTTCTATTTCTTTAAGTGGCGTATCTTTTTCTACTCACTATTAGAAGAAAGTTACACTGTTACACCCTGTCTACACCGGGCACGTCCATTTACATGGCGCAACGCAACAGCTTGAGGCTGGCTACACTAGACACGTCAACATCAACATTTCTAACTGTTTAATTTGTGTTGTAGCGCTAGCGTGTGCAACGCAGAATGGAACTCGACACCTGTTTATTGTCAGTGCGATGGATGTGCTGCAATGGGCACTTCCAGTGTAGACAGCATCATTCATTATAATTGGGTTCTATTGCTTTTGACGTGATGCGGTGTAGACAGGTTGTAAGATGTTCAGCATAGGCCTAAATCTAAAGGAAGAAACATCTTCAATTCAATTCAAATATACAGTATGTGTATAGCACTTTTCGCAATAAATATTGTTCAAATTCAGCTTTAACAAAAATATTGGTTACAACACTCAGTGAGGAAGCTAAAGGCGAACAGGAGAGAAGAAACTGCCTATAAAGATACAACACAAATACAAACTACACGTGAACACACTGTATGTACATTGCAATAAAGGAAAGATGAAAACTTACATAAACACTAAATTAAACAAAATTATTCTTCACAAAACGATGGTTTGATGTTTAATTCCTATTGTGAACATCTAGGGGTGTCAAAAGAACAAACAAATTATGATCTTGTGATATCTGACCTGTCTTGCAGTCAAAAAATGTATATATTAACATATTAAGTGTTTATATCTTTCCATTTAACTTTAAATACATTGATATGTTTGGTAAAACCATTGTCTATATCTAATATTTCCCTGTATGTATTTTGTTATTTTAAAGGAGAAGAATTGTATGAGACGTCCCCATATGAGCCAATGCATCTCTCTGATGAGTTCAGACTTGCTTCTATTATTTCTGGTAAGTGAAGATATTTTTCAAACTTTTCTTTGCTGGTCAGTGGTTATAGAAAGCACAGTTTCTCTGTCCTCTCAAGGTTAGCGTGGTCTTTTATGCTCATCCACCTCTTCATACTGTCAGATGGTTTAAGTGTGATTAATTGATTTTTCTAGACCTTCAAGTTTCAGCAGAATATTATATTAGCACATCTAACATGTTGGAAATCTCAAATTGTATTCGCTCAACAGGGAATTTGAGCCACTCAACAGCAATAGGAAGTATTGCTTGCATATTAAAGGGTTAGTTCACCCCAAAATTAAAATGATCCCATAATTTACTCACCCTCAAACCATTCTAGTTGTATATGACTTTCTTCTTTCAGCCAAACACAATCAGAGTTATATTAAAAAATATCCTTGCTCTTCCAAGCTTCATAATTGGAATGAATGGTACCTTAGAGTTTCAAGCCCAAAAAAGTACATCCATCCATCAAAAAAGTAATCCATACGGCTCCAAGGGGTTAATAAAGGCCTTTTTTTCTAAGATGCAATTTTGTACAAAAATATCCATATTTACAACTTTATAAACTATAATAACTGGCTTCCGGTAAAGGCCGTCCATGTGTTCACAAGAGAGTCGATTTCCGGCGTATGACGTAGGTGTAGTGTAAGCTCCGGTGAGAAGTGACAAACGCAAAAGCGCAGAGGATAGAGAAAGCCAGTGAATGCACGGACGGCCATTACCAGAAGCCTGTGGTTATAGTTTATAAAGTTATAAATATGCAAAAGCATCACTTCAATTCAGAAGGCCTTTATTAACCCCCTGGAGCCGCATGGATTACTTTTTCGATGGACGGATGCGCTTTTTTGGGCTTCAAAATCGAAGGTACCATTCAGTCCTATTATAAAGCTTGGAAGAGCAAGAATATTTTTTAATATAACTCAGATTGTGTTTGGCTGAAAGAAGAAAGTCATATGCAACTAGGATGGCTTGAGGGTGTCAATTATGGGATCATTTTTCATTTTTGGGTGAACTAACCCTTTAAATATTCAATGTCCTTATATCTGAATTATTCCCTCTCTCTGCATCCAAACTGTGAAATCATAAAAAAGGGTTATATAATTAATTCCTGCATGTCTGTGGCTTCATTGAGCAAATAAAAATATTGTATTTCAAGGATAGTCTTCTTTTGTTAAGCAAAATACTTTTTGTTTTGTAGGTGGCAATTGTATCAATTAAAATCCAAAGGATACTTTTTAGTTGAAATGTTTTAGTAATGAATATGTTTTCATGTCTGTATGTAATGTGTCACTGAAAATTAACTTTTAATCAAAATCAAATCAAATCACTTTGTCATACTACTGTGTACACAAGTGCAACAGTAGGTGCAAGTTTTGTGTGCAGTTCCGAGCAACATTGCAGTCATGACAGTGACGAGACATATACCAATTACAATAAACAACATATTTCCACAACACAATTTACATAACAAATGTACACATAATTACACAACAATTTACATATCAAATGTACACATAATTACACAACATAGTACTAATATACAATGTACAGTAAACAATACACACAATATAGAATACACATACACTAGATAAGGGTATATAAAAATATATACACTAGTTGAATTGGGGAGAATATATTTGACAGTCCAGTGCGAGATAATAAGATGAAGATTAATAAAGTGCAGTGCTGATTGTTGATCATGAGAGATCAATTGTTCAAAAGTCTTATTGCTTGGGGGAAGAAGCTGTCATGTAATTGACTGGTGCGGGTCCTGATGCTGCGATACCGCCTGCCTGATGGAAGCAGTGAGAGCAGCCCATGACTCGGGTGGCTGGAGTCTTTGCAGTTCTTTGTGGTTGTGGGCGGTGCTATTGCCGTACCAGGCGGTGATGCAGCCAGACAGGATGCTCTCTACAGTGCTGGTGTAGAACCATGTGAGGATGTGGTGGTTAATTCCGAACTTCCTCAGCCGTCTCAGGAAGAAGAGGCGCTGCTGAGCCTTCTTCACAACGGCCTCAGTGTGGACGGACCATGTGAGTTCCTCAGTAATGTGGACACTGAGGAACTTGAAGCTGCTGACTCTCTCCACTGGTACTCCATTAATGGTGATGGGGCTGTGTTCTCTGTCTTTCTTACTGAAGTCCACCACAAGCTCCTTGGTTTTACTGACGTTAAGGGAGAGGTTGTGCTCCTGACACCAGCGTGTCAGAGTGTGCACCTCCTCTCTGTAGGCTGTTTCATCATTGTCAGTGATCAGACCTACCACCGTCGTATCGTCAGCAAACTTAATGATGGCATTGGAGCTATGTGTCGCCACACAGTCATGTGTGTACAGGGAATACAGGAGTGGGCTGAGAACACAGCCCTGCGGGGCTCCAGTGTTGAGGGTCAGTGATGAGGAGATGTTGCTGCCCATTCTAACCACCTGACGTCTGCCTGACAGGAAGTCCAGAATCCAGCTGCACAGCAAGCTGTTTAAGCCCAGAGCCCGGAGTTTCTCATCAAGCTTGGAGGGCACTATGGTGTTGAATGCTGAGCTGTAGTCTACAAACAGCATTCTCACATATGTGTTCCTTTTTTCCAGATGGGAGAGAGCATTGTAGATGCAATGGCATCATCAGTGGAGCGGTTGTTGCGGTAGGCAAACTGTAATGGGTCCAAAGAGGTGGGCAGAACAGAGCAGATGTAATCTCTGATTAGCCTCTCAAAGCATTTGCTGATGATGGGGGTCAGAGCAAAAGGACGCCAGTGATTTAAGCAAGTGATTTTGGCTTGCTTCGGTACAGGCACAATGGTTGATGTTTTTAAGCATGTGGGGACTACAGACAGGGAGAGGGACAGGTTGAAAATGTCCGTAAAAACACCAGCCAGTTAGTTCGCGCAAGCTCTGATGACGTGGCCCGGAATGCCGTCTGGACCCGCGGCTTTACGGATGTTCACCCGTCGAAAGGAACGAGTTACATCCGCAACAGAGATGGAGAGTGAACCAACCTCTGTAGTATCAGCCGCGAGTGTTCTCTCCACGAGGGCGGTGTTCTTGTCCTCGAAACAAGCATAAAATGTATTAAGCTCATCCGGGAGAGAGGCAGCGGTGATCATGGCAGAGTTTTTATTCCGTTTGTAGTCCGTGATGGTGTTACTTCCCTGCCACATGCTTCTAGCGTCAGTGGTGTTGAACTGTCCTTCAATTTTGTGCCTGTACTGGCATTTGGCTGCACTAATAGAGTTAGGGAGGGCATAACTGGCTTGTTTACGCTCCTCCCCGTTCCCGGAATTAAAAGCGGAGGTCCGCGCAGTAAGTGCCGCACGAACATCGCCGTTAACCCATGGTTTCTGGTTGGGGTAGATCCGTATTGTTTTTATTGGAACAACGTCCTCTACGCACTTCCTGATGAAACACGTTACGCTATCAGTGTAAACCTCGATGGCATCATCGGAGGCGGACCGGAACATCTCCCAGTCTGCGTGATCAAAACAGTCCTGTAGCATAGAGTCTGATTGGTCCAACCAGCACTGGATCGTTCTGAGGGTGGGTGCTTCCCGTTTCAGTTTCTGCCTGTAAGCGGGCAGAAGCAGAACGGAAGAGTGGTCGGATTTGCCAAATGGTGGGCGGGGGAGGGATTTGTAGCCATTCCGGAAAGGAGAATAGCAATGATCCAAAACCCGGTCCCCTCGTGTGTTGAAGCTGATGTGTTGGTGGTATTTTGGTGCTATTGTTTTAAAATTGGCTTTGTTGAAGTCCCCGGCAACAATGAACGCGGCCTCAGGGTGCGCGGTTTCCTGCTCACTTATACTCCCATACAGTTCCTTGAGTGCCTGGTCTGTGTCGGGTTGTGGGGGGATGTACACAGCTGTGATAATGACCGCTGTGAATTCCCTCGGTAGCCAGAATGGTCGACACAGAAGCATGAGATATTCCAGATCAGGAGAGCAGAAAGACCTGACAAAATGTACGTTCCTCTGATCACACCATGATTTGTTGATCATAAAACATACACCTCCACCTCTTTTTTTACCTGAGAGGTCTTTCACTCTTGTCCACTTCCAGAGAAACCCATGGGTTTGATGGCCGAGTCTAGAATCTCTGCAGACATCCAGGTTTCCATAAGACAGATAACGCAGTCTATCTCTCGTCTCTCGTTAGAAAGAGATCCGCACTCTCAGCTCACAGAGCTTGTTGTCCAGAGACTGAACTTTTGCAAGTAGTATACTAGGCAGCAGGGGGGCCATTTGCGTGACGTCTTACTCTGATGAGAACGCCGGCTCTTTTCTCCTTTTCCTTCTGCATTTCCGCGGCCGGGCAGCCCAGACAAAGGGCTCCGCTGGCGTGTTTGTAAACCGCGGGTCGGCATTGAGGAATTTGTAGTCCGGTTTTCAGTGTGTGATTGCTGAACCAGTGTCCAAAAGCGTTTGTCTGTCATACACAATAAGGCAGACAACATCCAAGACAAAAAAACTCAAAACTGTAAACAAAACGAACAATAAACTGCAGTGTTTTGACGGAGCCTGCGACGCAGCAGCCATATTCGGCGCCATCTTGAGTGTAAAAAAAAAAAAAAAAGGAGTTACTGGCTTTATTTTTGAAATTACATATGTTAGACAGCAGGTGGTGGCAAAAGATCATTTTTTGTGTGTAATATGAGCCAGTTGGTGACGTAAAGTGAATCCGTTAGTCATTGTTTGTCATCTCGTATTACTAATACTGTACATTACCAAAACTAGGAAATAGCTTCAGGATTAAGGCTCATGCTGAGAGACACAACAGACTGATTTATTACAGAACTCAAGTGCTTACCTTTTATCTGAGTTTCCCCATTGGATACATACTGTTTAAAATGGCAGAGGACATCGCTGTTTCTATAGGTATCATGAAATAGAGAGGAAAGCCCCCTCTTGTACATCTATTTTCCACTGTTAAAACTGACAGCATCTCTGATTGGGTGTGTCAACAGGTGATTGCACACACGCGCTCTCTCTCTCTCTCTCTCTCTCTCTCTCTCTCTCACACAAATCCAGCCATCTATCCTTGTTTATCCAATAACTTGTTAGAAACAGCACATGCCGTTATACTATTTCTGAAGTGAACTTTTTGAATTACTAAAAGTCTTGGGACGCATCATTTGTTTTGAACCAGCAATGGCAGATTCTGATCGGTCTCGTAAGAAAGTAGTTCCATTATCACACTCGCAATTGTTACGAACGCTGGTGAAGCCGCGCTCACATCTGATCACCGAAGATCCGACTCACCTGCGTTCTAACCACTCTGACCAGAGCTAATCACGCCGACAGCTGCTTTCCATTACTCACGAGCCCTGTCACCTACTACAGCCCTGTCTGCCGTCCTCGAACCTTGCCTGTTTTGACTTGCTCACTAACCTCAATAAAACCGCTTATGGATCCAAACCAGCCTGAGTCTGTGTTACAGCAATCATGCTATATGGCCCTACATCAGCACTGCTGTAATTACCTATGGCCGAAACACAGCAGTGCTGATGTAGGGCCATATCGCTCTCTTGCTTGTGTGATATTGCTTAAATATATATATATATATATATATATATATATATATACACACACATATACACACTCACCTAAAGGATTATTAGGAACACCATACTAATACTGTGTTTGACCCCCTTTCGCCTTCAGAACTGCCTTAATTCTACGTGGCATTGATTCAACAAGGTGCTGAAAGCATTCTTTAGAAATGTTGGCCCATATTGATAGGATAGCATCTTGCAGTTGATGGAGATTTGTGGGATGCACATCCAGGGCACGAAGCTCCCGTTCCACCACATCCCAAAGATGCTCTATTGGGTTGAGATCTGGTGACTGTGGGGGCCATTTTAGTACAGTGAACTCATTGTCATGTTCAAGAAATCAATTTGAAATGATTCGAGCTTTGTGACATGGTGCATTATCCTGCTGGAAGTAGCCATCAGAGGATGGGTACATGGTGGCCATAAAGGGATGGACATGGTCAGAAACAATGCTCAGGTAGGCCGTGGCATTTAAACGATGCCCAATTGGCACTAAGGGGCCTAAAGTGTGCCAAGAAAACATCCCCCACACCATTACACCACCACCACCAGCCTGCACAGTGGTAACAAGGCATGATGGATCCATGTTCTCATTCTGTTTACGCCAAATTCTGACTCTACCATCTGAATGTCTCAACAGAAATCGAGACTCATCAGACCAGGCAACATTTTTCCAGTCTTCAACTGTCCAATTTTGGTGAGCTCTTGCAAATTGTAGCCTCTTTTTCCTATTTGTAGTGGAGATGAGTGGTACCCGGTGGGGTCTTCTGCTGTTGTAGCCCATCCGCCTCAAGGTTGTGCGTGTTGTGGCTTCACAAATGCTTTGCTGCATACCTCTGTTGTAACGAGTGGTTATTTCAGTCAAAGTTGCTCTTCTATCAGCTTGAATCAGTCCGCCCATTCTCCTCTGACCTCTAGCATCAACAAGGCATTTTCGCCCACAGGACTGCCGCATACTGGATGTTTTTCCCTTTTCACACCATTCTTTGTAAACCCTAGAAATGGTTGTGCGTGAAAATCCCAGTAACTGAGCAGATTGTGAAATACTCAGACCGGCCCGTCTGGCACCAACAACCATGCCACGCTCAAAATTGCTTAAATCACCTTTCTTTCCCATTCTGACATTCAGTTTGGAGTTCAGGAGATTGTCTTGACCAGCACCACACCCCTAAATGCATTGAAGCAACTGCCATGTGATTGGTTGATTAGATAATTCCATTAATGAGAAATTGAACAGGTGTTCCTAATAATCCTTTAGGTGAGTGTATATATATGTAGTAGGGCGGAGGGCGGGGCTGGATCATGATGATACACACCCGGTCCCGTATCAGGCTAATCAAGCCTCCGAGAGGGATAAAGGCCGATGACAGACGGTGGTGCGAGGAAAGAGAGATCATTTACGGACATGTCCGTCGTGTGTGTTTGTGTCCTTTGTTTTAAGTTTATTATTAAAATATAATTTACATTGTCAAGCCGGTTCTCGCCGCCTCCTTTCCATTGAAATCCTTTACAATATATAATATAAATACAGCATAAATACTAAACAATTGAATAGGATTTTATACAACCACATTGCTACAGAAATTCAAACGCTTAAATTAAACACTTTCCAGCAAACACATGTATTCTAGTAGTAAGGGAAATAATGGACTATACAGTAATTACAAGTTTTTTATTGTTGCCTCAAAAGAGATGGTATTTTCTGGGTGCTGGTCTGTTTGGTTATGGTTTGTTGAGAGACCATTTCACAGGGTTTTAGGTAAATGAGGAATAGAGTGAACACAATATAGGAAATAAAACATGCTCTGGTGTCTTGGTGATGGGAGGGAACAAAAGCTATCTCCCACACTTCTACAAAAAAAAGAAGCTATTTTCTTTCCAATTCCATATGAGACTGTTCATGTTTCTCATTTTTAAAATCATAGCAGAGGTCTCTAGATCTCTAGCCTTATATAAAAACAACTAGGTTGCCTTCTGAGCAAAGTACAACCTCTATTGATTGCTGATGCTTTAGAAACACATACAAGTGCACAAAGCCAACATGTGCATCCATATTGAAAATCATTGGGCATGTCAGGGACATTTAAGATAGTAAATGCATGGGGAAGAAAATGGTATGTTTTCACATGTCATAGGCAAGCACATATTTCAGGAGAAACAAGACAGTTTCAATTATTTCTGGAGTATTGTCTTATGCATTGCTGCTCTCCTATATTTTATTTTGCCACAAATGACAGTTGATGAAATGTGAATGTGGCCACATTTAAGTTTAGGTTTCATTTCATGCAGCAAACATAGTTCTTAAAAATTAAATCTACAATTTCAGATCCAATTACCAGAATGTATACCATCATAACACAATTGTAAGCAACATTTAGGATGTGAAATAGAATCTGAACTCTCTATAAAGATTTTTCCGTAACCAAGAACAAACAAAAAGAAATTACTAAATACATGGAACAAAAATGTATAGGTTACGGATGTAATCTCTGTTCCCTGATGGAGGGAATGAGACGTTGTGTCGAAGAAGCGACACTAGGGGTCTCTCTTGAGCGCCGAATATGCCTCTACTCTATGAAAAAAGGCCAATGAGAAGTTGGCAGACAGTATTTGCATACCCTGCCCCAGACATATGGGTATAAAAGCGGGGAAATATGTTTAATTCATTCAGGATTTTTGTGAGGAGCCAGAAATGGTCCGGCCACTGCAGTGGCTCGGCTCAGCGATGTGGCCGGGAGTACACAACATCTCGTTCCCTCCATCAGGGAAAGGAGGTTACATCCGTAACCTAGACATTCCCCATCTGTCGCTCACTTCGATGTTGTGTCGAAGAAGCGACACTATGGGTCCAATTTAAATCATGCCATGCTCTGAGCCGTGTACGTGTACTGCTGACACAGGAGCGGGTAGGTAATTTTACGTGCACAAGTGACCAACCATGTCAGACTGCTCGTACCCTTCCCCAATACCCCAAAAAAGTAGTCGGAATCCTTCTGGTTACCCTAGGCAGGGGAACAAGGCAACGCTTGCCAACCTGGGAACGGGCCAAGCCTGATTGGGCCTCTCTTCTCTCTATGTTAGATCTTCCGAGTCCCGTACAGGGGCAAGACGTGGAGGTTCCAAAGGTCTGGGTGCGGATGCCAGAGCGTGTCCCATCCCTGTGAAAGAATGTCTTTCCTCAGGGGAATTCGCCAGGGAGGGGCTGTCACGAGGAGTATGAGGTCCGATCCAGGCCTGGGTGGGCCAATAAGGAGCCACAAGAGTGACTTGTTCCTCATCCTCCCTGACCTTGCACAGCACCTGTGCAAAAAGGCTCACTGGGGGAAATGTGTACTTGCGCAGCCCCACAGGCCAGCTGTGTGCCAGTGCGTCTGCCCCGAGGGGAGCCTCTGATCGGGCATACCAGAGCGGGCAGTGGGAGGTCTCTTGGGAGGCAAACAGGTCTACCTGGGCCTTGCCGAACCATTCCCAAATCAGCTGGACCGACTGGGGGTGAAGCCTCCACTCTCCACCGGGCAAGTGTTGTCATGACAGCGCGTCCGCTACCACATTGAGGTTGCTGGGGACGTAAGTGTCGCGCACTCCCTGGCAACAAAGTAGGAGACGACGGGAGAGTCGTGACATGTTGCGGGAGCATACGGCACCATGGCGATTTATGTACAGTACCGCAGTGGTACTGTCTGACCTGATCAGGACATGTTTGTCTCGAACTAATGGGAGAAACTTCTGCAGGGCAAAGAAAACATTCAGCAACTCCAGGCAGTTGATGTGCCAGCGCATTGGGACCCCTTTCCAACGGCCTGCTACTGCGCACCAGTTGCACATGGCGCCCCAACCCAATCTGGAGGCGTCTGTAGTGACCAAGATGCGTTGGGACACATGCTGCAAGGGTACTCCTGCCCATATAAAACAGAGTACTGTCCAGGGTTTGAATGTTTGGCAGCAGGCGAGGGTGATCGTCACACGGTGCATGCCATGGCACCATGATTGTCTCGGGACTCGAGTCTGAAGCCAGTGCTGAAGAGGTCTCATATGCATCAACCCCAGCGGCGCAACCACTGCGGAGGATGCCATATGCCCCAGGAGCCTCTGGAAATATTTTAAGGGGACCATTGTGTTTGGCCTGAAAGCGGCGAGGCATCTTAACACTGACTGCGCACGCTCGTTGGTGAGATGTGCTGACATTGAGGCTGAGTCTAACTCCATGCCGAGAAAAGAGATGCTCTGGAACGGGGTGAGCTTGCTCTTTTCCCAGTTGACCTGAAGTCCTAAACAGCTGAGGTGCCTGAGCACCTGGTCTCTGTGAGTAACTCTCGTGAGTGGGCCAGAATAAGCCAGCCGTCGAGGTAATTGAGTATGCGAATGCTGGCTTCTCGGAGCGAGGCAAGGGCTGCCTCTGCGACTTTCGTGAAGACGCAAGGGGACAGAGACATGCCGAAGGGGAGGACTTTGTACTGATATGCCTGGCCGTCGAACGTGAACCGTAAGACGGGTCATGTCGAAGCAGAATTGAGACGTGGAAGTACGCGTCCTTCAGGTCTACTGCTGCGAACCAATCTAGATGCCGTACGCAGGTTACGATGTGTTTCTGCATGAGCATTTTGAACGGGAGTTTGTGCAAATCTTGGTTGAAAACTCGCAAGTCCAAGATCGGTCGTAAGCTGCTGCCTTTCTTGGGTATGATGAAGTAAGGACTGTAGGGACCATTCTTCATCTCAGTTCGAGGGACAGGCTCTATCGCGTCTTTGAGTAAGAGAGTAGTGATTTCCGCACACAGGGATTTGGCATGTTCTCCGTGTACTGCGGAGAAGCAGACGCCCGTGAAGGGGGGCGGAGGCCTGGCAAACTGAATTGCGTAAACGAATCAGATGGTCTGGGCCAGCCAGCGAAATGGGTTGGGAAGTGAAAGCCACGCATCCAAACTCTGTGATAGAGGCACCAAGGGGATTATTATTTTTGATTTACCCGGTGGGGCTTCGCAGCGGGGCGGAGCAGGTAAAACGGCATCAGGAGGCGAAGACGCATCCCGAGGCTCTGGTGCTGAGAAAAGACTCAAAGCATTAACCTTGCGCCGCACACCCGGCAGGGGGCAGGTTAGCGACTGAGGAGGAGGTCCAATGTAGGCATCCTCTAGACTCGTCGGAACCGGCCGACCGGGGAACAGTTGTGGGGCTGAAGGCGGAAGGTCCGTGTCCAGCATGCTGGGACTGTTAAAATCTGGTGGTAGTGTCGTGAGAATGGCATTTGCGGGCCAGGTGACCCAGAGACAAAGGAAATAGCTCTTTTACTGAGAATGTGGGTACTGCAGCCCCGAGGGGGTGCGGCAAATGAAATAAATCCAACAAAAGATTCTCCTCCCGGCCCTCCACCGGGGGACAGAGTGGTCTTACCATCTCCGGAGCTAACGTCTTGGTCCCTGGGTCGGGCGTCTCAGGAGCACCTGGGAGCCTTACGGTTCCTAGAGGGGGTCCGTGAGACGGGGGGCATCTACTTCGACGCAGTGGCGAGGTCATCCACCTCGAGGTCTAGAGGGTAGGTAGGCTGGCCGTGAGGCGAGCCGCTGTTGCCTCGTGCATGGACGCGAGTCAACGAGCGTGCTGGGGGGCGGGTGGTCCGAGGGGGCGTACCCGGCAAATATAGAGAAATTTACCGCATCCAGGAACTACACAAGGGCGGAATGGCATCTTTAAAAAGACGCGTCCTGAAAAGGACGTTCAGCGCCGCTGTGTAAAGCTCTTTTAGAGGAAAATACTCTTTTATAGAGAAAATCACTCTTTTATATATAACTCTTTAACTCTCTTGCGCTGTCGAAGCGCCCAGGGGCAAGCTGCACTGCCGTGCAGAGAAGGTGAAAAGCCGCTGAAGTGCGCCGTAGATCCAACAGCAAGCAGAACGTCAGAGGAACAGGGCAGGAACTGGTGTGTAACTCGCAGCTGCCTGCATACACGACCATCGGCTCCAAAGAAAATTTCTGAATGAACTCGACGTATTTCCTCGCTTTTATACCCGTATGTCCGGGGCGGGGTATGCAAATATTGGCCTTTTTTCATAGACCAGAGGCATATTCGGCGCTCAAGAGAGACCCCTAGTGTCGCTTCTTCGACACAACTTCGAAGTGAGCGACAGATGGGGAACCACTCTCAAGATTTGGTTTGTGGTTAAAATCAGCTAAGTGACCTGAATACATCCTTTAGTGCTACACTGATTCTTGGGTATTTGCATAATGCACATAGACTGTGCATTACTTCTCAAGTGCATGTAAACTGTAATACATTTTTTTTTGTTATTACATAATTTAATTATTACTACATACTTCCACATTGCACTATAACATGGATATACAGTTATGTTAACCAACATTCTAACAGATTCACACTTTTATTGCATTGTTTCCCTGTGTACTTCTTGTCTTGATATCAAAACACACACATAGCAATTTTACACAGAGGCCAAGTGAACAAAATACAAAACAAAAAAACCCTTGTCTGTTGTGTTGTTGCTCATTTAACACAACTAATAACAGATCACATGCACAAGATTTCCAAATGCAGTTAAGATCCCATAATAACATTCTCGCAAAAATTCACTCTTAACAACAAGAGAGTAAATTCTTGATAACATGTCAACAAACAACATGTAGGAAGGGCTTTGCACAGAACATAAATAATTGAGCAAAACAATGTGGATGAGACAGTAGTTGGGGAAGTGGGAAGCAGTTTTTATTGTTTTTGTAAACACAAAAGTTGACAACCATTTAGGCTAGTTGCAGAAAGGGCACAAGCTTTAAGGCCAAACATACACTTCATGAGTACGTGAATGCAGACACTTCAAGCTACACCAGCTCAATATTGCATGTTTTGCATTCCAAAATGTGACAAACCACAATTCACAAAGCGCAGTGCAAATATGCATTGCTTTTTCAATGTTGCCCCTAGGGGCTATAAAGCATATGTATGGTGCACTGTGTTCTTCTATAGTGCACTTTCTTTTACAGTTCAACTACTGTCATGGTTGTGCATCAGTTTGAAGGGAATATTGCTGAGCAAGTTAAAATCGATATAGTTTTTGCATCTTACCTAAAAACTAAACAAACACATCCAGTTGAATGGCACAGATTTTGAAGGTAACTCTGTCACCCCCTTGAGTGTAAATAACACTCAGTTATTTAAATAGTTTATTGTGACAGGGCAGAGGGCAGGGCGGATTCGTGAATATACACACCCGGTCCCTTATCAGGCTAACTAAGCCTTCAAGAGGGATAAAGGCCGACTGCGGATAGTGGTGTGAGGGAGAGAGATCATTTACGGGCAGCTGACCATTATGTGTGTGTTTGTGTCTTTTTTGTGTTTTTCACTAAAATGTTCTAAAAAGGTATCTAGAACTGCTTCCAAATCAGATGGACCACCTGGGAGTGGAGCATCCACTTGCTGCAGAGCGTACCCAGTCACGTCAGTGCGTCCTTTGTTGTGTTGTGGCTGCCCGGGATATGAGTGGCGTGCAGCGAGTCCAAAGGAGGAGATGGCAGGCGAGTTGTGACGTGATGAGAGCGTACGCCGCCTTGGTGATTTATGTATGCCACCGTCGTGGTGCTGTCTGTGTGGATAAAGATGTGCTTGCCCTGGATCAGTGGGAGAGACCTCCACAGGGCAAGATGTACAGCCAACAACTCTAGGCAGTTGACGTGCCAACATACATAGGCACTGTCCTGTTCAGGAGCCACTGGCTGCATGCCTGTTGCACATGGCACCCCAACCCATTTTGGATGCGTCTGTGGTGACCACGACGCGTCTTGACTCCTGCTGTAGGGGAACTCCTGAAAACAGAAAACAGAGGTCTGCCTAAGGGTTGAATATTTGGCGGCATAAAGAGGTGATGAACACACGGTATGTGAACTGCATGTGGGGGCACCGTTTAGGTGACCGAAGGAAAGAGGAAACCACTCTCTTTTTCCTGGCAATGTGGGAACCGCGGCCCGGCCGGTGTACAGAGATTTCCCTCCCGGCCCTCCACCGGGGGATGGAGTGGTCCAGATACCAACTGGCCATCTTTCTCCTTGGTTTAATCATCTCAGGAATGCTTGGGAGCCTTCTGGGTCCCGGTAGTGGTTGATGAGACGGGGGCATCAGCTTTGTAGGGGTCCCGCATCTCGACCACAGATGTCGTTCCTGGACCACGAGTGTGTGCATCGCCTGTCCGAGTGCCGGCGCTGTGACCTTCAAGGCCCGGGGGCGCGGTCGGTCATCAAGCACAGTTCCTGCAGCACATCAGGATCAGGACTACCCAAGTGCAGATCTTTATGTGCCTTGGCCTGGTAGACTTGCAGTAGGCACCCTGACCCAAGGAACCAATCATCTAAACATGAGGGGTGAAGGGGGGGACGGAGGGTTCAGCCCCACACTCATGCCGGCCCGGGCAAGCATAGCAGACATCTTTGCATCAGGCTCAGACTGGACAAGCAGACCTGAAGGTATCAGATGCCGCTGTGATTCTCTCCGATGAAGCGGCAAAATCATCATCCAGCTCACGGGGTCTGAGGGAGACATCAGACTGGCCATGGGGCGAGCCAGTCTTGCATCGGACCCGGACGGAAGCAAGTGGCATGCTGGGGGGCAGATGGTTTATGGGGATTTATCCGGCGAAACCGAGCCCGCTACACTCCCCAAATTGCCTTCATTGCCTGGCCCGTAGGAAGGAGGCAAGGCTTGGGGGCGGCTGAACTGGCTTTTTCTTGGAGGAAAGAAAGCCGCGACCACAACTTTGCCATGGTTATGTTCTCGCAATGAGAACATGAACCATTCATAAAACGCTGCATGTGTGTGATCGCAGCCCAGACACATGAGGCAGCCCTTATTACCGTCAGAAGCGGAGAGATATCTGCTGCATCCAGGAAGTAAACAAAGGTGGAAAGACATCTTTAAAAAGACACATCTTTAAAAAGACGTTCAATGCCAATGTGTATACTCTTTTAGAGGAAATATACTCTTCTACAAGTCTGTTTGCTTTTTAAGGAAACTCTGTCGAAGCGCTCAGGGGCATGGACTGCACTGGCATGCAGAGAAGGGAGAAAGCTGCTGGTAACGCACCGTAGGATCCAGGAGCAATATTCTTAGACATTACAGTAGTAGAACACCAGCTTGCTGAACGCACAACCGCTCGGCTCCGAAGAAAAAATATGAATGGACAGATGCACGATTCCCTCCTTTTATACCCATATGTCCGGGGGAGGGACATGGAAATTCTGTCTGCTAGCTTGTTATTGGCCTTTTTTCGCAAGTTCAGAGGTAAATGAGGCCTTCAAGAAAGACCCCTAGTGTCGCTTCATTCGAGTGAGCGACAGACGGGGAACCTCATATACTGTTCAAGCTATACTCTACATCAGAGCTATCCTACAAATGGCAAATACGTGAAAACATGCATATACAGTCTTTTTATCTGAAACTGGGTCTGTGAGTGACAGGGCAACCCAGTTAATTTCCTCGAAATTTTGGAGGTGAAGCAGACCAGTAATTAAAATAATTAATGCAGTTTATTTTTGTTCAAGCCTTAGTGTAAAGAAGTTCATGTTCACGGGCAAGGAAGAGGCAAGAAACCGGCTTAACATATAAATGATAGTTTTAATGGTAAACTCAAAAGACAAACACATAGGACAACGGACATGTCCGTGAACGATCTCTCTCTCACGCCCGTCTTCCACGGTCGGCCTTTAACCCTCTCAGATGCTTGATTAGCCTAATACGGGACCGGGCGTGTTGAATCCCGCCCTCCACCGTGCCACACTTAGTTTGTGATCACATTCAGTATTAGCTTATTTATTACAGCTAATGTCAGTGTCCCCTCATTTTTGATTTGTGAATTTCCATGTCTTTTCCTTATTCAAAATAACTGACTTAAAAGAATGATTCGCTGACAAAAGACATCACTATGAGTTGGCAGATTGTAGTCAAGTCAAGTGATTTTTTACTATTGTTCAACCATATACATTTAGTACAGTACACAGTGAAACGAGACAAGGTTCCACATTGCTACATAAAACAACATAGGACAAATACAGATCCACATGAGACTACACAGACTAAATAACATACCTATATAAAATGCACGCGCAAACGTGTGCAAAAAGTATGGGACAGTACAATAAATTACTAAAAATTAACAGGACAATAGGCACAGTGAGAGACAGTACAGAGCCAACCAGTACACAGTAGAGCAAAAAGATGACAGTTTCTAAAAATGCCATATGTAAACATAACATAATATGAAATAGTGTTCTATTCACATAGCAGTTATAAGCGTTAAAGTGCAAGCGCAACTCAGGACACGTGTGTGTGTGTGTCAGTCCAGTCTCTGTGTATTGAGGAGTCTGATGGCTTGGGGGAAGAAGCTGATACACAGTCTGGCCGTGAGGGCCTGAATGCTTCGGTACCTCTTGCCAGACGGCAGGAGGGTAAAACGTTCGTGTGAGGGGTGTGTGGGGTCATCCACAATGCTGGTTGCTTTGGGGATGCAGTGTTTTTTGTAAATGTCTTTGATGGAGGGAAGAGAGACCCCGATGATCTTCTCAGCTGTCCTCACTATCCTCTGCAGGGCTTTGCGGTCCAAAACTTTACAAGTCCCAAATCCGGCAGTGATGCAGCTGCTCAGGATGCTCTCAATAGTCCCTCTATAGAATGTAGTGCTCTACACATATGCAATTTCAAGTGTATTTATCATGGACTTCTAATATTTTAATAATACACAATATTTCCAGGTTTTCTAACTGCAGGAATTTGTACCTGGAGACTCGTATAACAAGTTTTGCAAAAATTTATGGAGTCATGTTTTCACTACGAGACCAGGTTGAGCAGTCATGTTGTCTAGTTTTGTTGAAATCAATTTCTCTCTGCAAAATACCCATACTATTATATTTGCCTTTTTTATCCCTTACAATGTGTTGTGGAGTCCAAATATTGAAAAGGAATTAAAGGAAGACAATCGCAAACAAAAAAAGTAGGTGTGTTTTATTCAACTGGTCTGCTACATTGAACCCTGAGGTTCATTCCTGCCACAGTAATGCAAGATACACTTTAAGCATCTTCAACCAGACCACGCTCTTACAATGCATTGATCAAGTATGTGTACTTGAGTAAAGCATATTTTTGGCCTGTATGCCAAAGTAAATAGTCAACTTTTATGTAACTTAAAGGTTACTTGAAGGTAAAAGGATAACACAGAATTCTGGTTGTGTTACGACAGGCAACGAGAGAGGATCTAAGTGCTCAAAACAGGAGAACAAGGAAAACCACAGAAAACATAGTGCAAACCATATTAAACATGAAATAACTGACAATGGAAACAGGGAAACCAAGGACTTAAATACAAAAAGGAACAAACAAGGGAATGAGGAACACCTGGGTCAACAATCAGGGAATGAGAACTAATTAGGGGAAAACCAATCATAAAATAAATCTACAAAGGACTACAAGAACCAAACAGGAACTAAATTAAACTTCAACATAAAAGCACTAAAACAAACGACAACAGTGAACATGACAGGTTGATCAAATCTGTTTTTAGGAACTTCAGTTCAAACCTCCTCTTACATGCCACTTACAGTTGAAATCATTAAAACCCAAGTCAATTTTAACCACTCCACAGATTTAATATTAGCAAACATCTCATTTACTAACGTAACCTCCGTTCCCTGATGGAGGGAACAAGACATTGTGTTGATGAAGTTACACTAGGTGTCGCTCTTGGGAGCATCATTCATCTCTGATCTTTTGAGAAAAGGGCAATGAAAATTGGTGAGTTGAATTTGGATGCCACTCACCCGGACATACAGCTATAATAAAAGGAGGGAAAATGCAGCCACTCATTCAGGGTTCGCACTGAGGTCCCGGCCATTTCAACAGGTAGATCAGAGTTGTGGCAGGAGGGACACAATGCCTCGTTCCCTCCATCAGGTAACCAAGATGTACCCCTTCTGTCACACACTCAACGTTGTGTCGATAAAGTGTCACTAGGGGTTCCTATGGAAACACCACAACTACTGAATTGCGTTACGTGGACTGGTGGTGCAAGATGGGCAGAACTCTGTGTGACTCGTAGCCAGCACACCAGGCCATCACGTAACTACCCCCCAATGCACTGGTAGGTTTCAAAACGGTCCCCTTGAACGTATGTAGGGGTTTCAATGAAAGTTCGCTAACTGGTTAGGTTAGCGGTGCTGTGTTATGCTATTATCTTAGCTGTACTGTGTTGACAATATGATAACAGCAAGTTGCGCATGTGCAGTTAGCTGCCCCGGAAGTGTCTCTTTAGAACTTCCTGTGAACTTTCGTCTCCATAGCAACCAACACCAGTGATTTGTGATCTGGGTCAACACTAATGTAAACAGTTTCATCGATGCATATGAACGTCAGCGCATTCCACAATGCACACATAAACAGTAATCAGTTAAATTGCCCAAATTCTCACACCAATATATGTAGCGAATTTGGTATGATAAATATACACTGCACGGGTTAAATTGTCATGTATATGACCATTATTTGTAAGGGAAACATTATGTGTGAGCTAGGAATTAAATTAAACTGTACTATTTCTACATTACTATGTAAGGAAATTTATAATGAAATCAGTCACGTTTGACAACCGTTATAATATAGATAAATGACAAATAACTAGATTATTTGTCTGAATAATAATACAATGTCTTGTTGTATCAGCTCACAATTTCTACCATAGAGAATTAGCTTTAATAAGAGAATTATGATTAATTTTCTTATTGGAGTAATATTATTCTCATGGCTTATTGACAGTAATATTATACATATAGGTATAGATTTGAAGCGAAATCTTTTAGAAACAGGGATGAAATTATTTATCAAAATATACCACAGTCAAAATATCTTTAAAAGAGAAATATGAATAATTAATCATAACTTGTTATAATTATGAACATTTGGATCAGTTAACAGAATTAACTTGATGTAGCTGAATTAATATTACAATCAATATATCTGTTCATCCAGCAAACACACAGTATTGATTGTCTATCATTTCTCAGAAAGGATAGTTTTCATGGCCACTCAAAAAATAACTCTTTCTTAGCATGTAACTGTGATCGAATCATTACATTGATGTTGATTTAAAAGAAGACCAGGATCAACTCGCAAGAATGTACACAAAAGCTTTATTTAACTAAAATACGAACACATAAGTTATCTAAACAAAAACATACACACAAATCACTCATACATGGGGAAGGGAATAATTGAAATAAAACTGAAACAGAATAGGGGAAATGCAGTTAGGGAAAAAGTCATCTTGACCCTCTGAGAGAATCATCAAGTTCTTAATTTAAAAGCACCTTTATTACAAAGGGGTTTTCATCTTATACTAAAACTATGTTCAGTTAGTTACTGGTATGATACTTGCAATGCCTTGGCTGTTGAGAGAGCACCCGGATGTAGTAGAAGGAGAAAGTCTTGATGGTTCCTAAAGTCGATGGTGTTGAAGTTGCAACCAATTTCTTTTGCGTTGAATGAAGAAATTATCATGAACTGTGGTGTTCATTGTGGTGTCATCAGCTTTCTCTGCATACGCCAGTAAACATTTACATACTAAACATGACATTATTTCATTAATATTGTACGTGTAGGTAACAAAACATGAAGATCCCTGGTTACCAATCATACTGGTTAATTCCTTGCTTATACAACATGGATAAAACATTACACACATTTTAAAGAGATACATCAGGCTATAAACATTCATTTGTCAGTTATACAAGTTATCACAGTTCAAAGCAATTTTCAAAATTACTTAGCAAGTCTAGGTATTGTATAAATCGTGGATTTAATTGCATCCTGTACATTTTAGAACGTTAAATCGGTAAAGTACTATGACTGTAAAATGTTCCTGGATTAAGATGAAATGTGTTAGTATTAGATTTGTGCAAATCTGATGGTCTTTTAGAAACCTTTCAAGGAAAAGTCTGCTTTAACTCTGTGTGGAAGTTTAGAAGGTCATGCTGAGGGGACTATCTGACCAATAACCCTTTTTTTCTTTAACCCTTTCCTGCCAGAGCATTCAAATTTGTGAACAATTATTCCCATGTTTCCTATTTATTTATCTTCGCCGTCTAATCACCGATTTTATTTCTGAAAACTGCCAGATACTCATGACAATATAAGTTAAAGGCACATATGATTGGTTAAGGGGTTACTGGGCGTGAATAATACATGTATCATCATCTGCGTCATCCTCCATTTGCCTGAGCGGAGCCAGAGAGGACGTCACGGGAGATTACCACCAGTGTAGGATTTACTGCTTCAAATTGAAAACTGAATCAATATTTCAAGGTAAGACAAGTTATTTAACATGTGTTGTCAATATTGACTATTGAAAGTCAAAACATTTTAGTTACGAAGCATTTATTTGTAGGAGTAATTAAATTAAAATTTGTGTTCATCGGACAGGCAGTTAGCCTCTATTTTTAAGCATATTTCTGTGAAACTTTCTAAATAAACATTAGCTAGCAATACTATGTACATTTCTAGCTAAATATTAATAACTTTTTTAACAAAATTGTTGCTTGTGAAAAATCCACCTTTAGTAATGTGAGGCAGAGAGCAAAACTGGCCTGCTAGTTAGATAAGTTATCTAGCTTGTTGATTTTCACATGTAATAAAAAATGGTAGATACCTTTCTATAATGTAGCAGATAGCCTTACCCATCCATCACACAGTAAAAAAAAAATTAAATTAAATAAACCTCCAGCTGCCAAGTTTTGCTACTGAGTATTTGGAAGTAAAATGTGCTAAAGTGTCCTGAAAATAATGGCAATAATTGTCCTAAAAGTAGGCATTTTCTACGTCCAATATATATATATATATATATATATATATATATATATATATATATATATATATATATAATGTATGTATTTATTTGGGGTTACATATACAATTTCTTTGATAGGTTAATGAGAATCACCCATTCTACATAGAAATACATTTTGTTTAGTAGATTTTTTGACTTTGATTTATTTAAAATTGCCTGCACTAACCTTTCACTCTCTGTTTTTGACATGTCCGGAGCAAGAACTCCACACACTGCAGCGACTGCATTTAGATTGTGTATAGCTTCCTGTTCACATGGAAAGTGTGAGAGGGCTGTCTGCAGTTGGATATTCTGGTTAGTCTGCAAGCCTTTGGTGACTGTTCAGTGTATGATTTATGAAGAACACACTGCTGGCTACCAATTGTTGTACTTTTTTTCTGTTGAGGAGATGGATAGAGACTGAGGCTCCCTCCTCAGCACCCTCAAGCGGATGAGGCAGCTGACTGCTGATGAGCTTAGGTTCATTGCAGAGGAGGACATGTCTCATGAGGGCTTGAGCACACAGGAGGAAAGTCTGCTGGACCAGAAACTACTGCAGGAACACCCAGACCACGGGGATATGGAGGATGAGATGGAACCTGATCCCCAGCCAAGACCATCAACTGGGTATGCATGAATGTGTATGTATTGTTTGTTTCTATTTATCTTATGACTGATACTCACAGTAAGACTAACACTGTTGCTATTTTGGGTATGGCAAGCCATTCACGCACAGGTCCCATGTCAGCTAGAAAGCATAAATGCTTCCCTGACACTGTTTCTTATCCCTCATACTCTGACATCGATTCATAGGCACCTAAACCTCTCCCATTTAAGCCTAGCCGTCCATTCAGTATTGACTTAGTTATCGTGTATCAGGTTGTGATGTCAACCTCCAATATGATGTTGTGAGAAATTTACTTTTTCATTCTGTTTTTTACTCGGGCTGTAGTTGCTGAGATATGCAGCTTTACAAACCGTCAGGGGTGGGAGCTCATACTTAACTGTTCATCATATTCTAGCTACCAAGGAGCTTGGATGGAGGTGATCCCCGATGAATTTAAAAAATTTCTTGGGTTGCTCATTTACATGGGGGTTTCAATTCTCCCTGATTCCCATCGTCATTGGGGAACCAAGTCACTTCAGGACTCGTGGGCGAGGGGATTTATGTTGCGTGACCGCTACAAGGCTCTTTTACCAGCTCTACATGTTGTAGACCCTACCACAGAGGATAATCAGTATCACCTTAGGAAGTTGCGTTATCTTATGGACAACATCAAACAAAAATGCCAGCAGCTCTTTCAGCCTGACCAAAATCTCGCAATAGATGAACGTATGGTCAAGTCTAAAGCTCAGTCAGGATTTAAACAATACATGAAGGGCCAGCCTACTTGGTGGGGTTTTAAATTATGGGTAATTGCAACATCAGACTCGGGGTATACTCTCGACTTTAATGTTTACACAGGTAGTCATGATGGGCATGTCACTGACTTGGCCACCAAAGTAGTTGAATCATTACTGCAGTCATTCAAAGACCAGGACCACAATGTTTGGTTTGGCAATTTATACACATCCCCAGCTCTTATGGTTAAGTTGTTAGAAATGGGAACTAATGCCTGTGGGACATGCAGGAAGAATCGGAAACTGTTTCCTGCAGAATTTAAAGGCATAAAAAGATGGGAACACAAGACAGCTCGTGGAGATATGAGGTGGTGTAGGATTGAGGGGAATATACTTGTAATTCAGTGGAAGGACATGCGTGCAGTTACATGCCTCTCCAATTTCCAAAATGCGAATGGCTCAACCGAAAATATTAGGTTTGTAAAAAATTATGGTGACTGGACAAAAGAAGTAGCCCTCCAGCCCACTGTCATTATAACAAAAACATGGGTGGTGTTGATAGGTCAGACCAAATTATAAAATCTTACGACGTCCTACAAAAAACTCAGTTGTGGAAGCAGAGGTGGGTAGTAACGCGTTACATTTACTCCGATACATTTACTCGAGTAACGTTTTGGGGAAAATCTTACTTATAGAGTAGGTCTAAAAGTGGGTACTTTTTACTCTCACTCAAGTAAATTTGTAATTATTTATTTTAACTTTTACTTCTTTACAATGTGTGGCGTTTCTGTCGTTACATTACTGGGTTTAATTTGAATTAATGCGTAATTTATTGAGAGATTATTGAATGGGACTTTTACGAGAGCGGAAGTTCACACAGCTGCGTGCAATGAGATGCTCCCACTTGAGTGATGCGACTGTCACAGAGTAAATAAAAGAATAGTTTCATCATGCAATGCCTTCATTTAACACCAAGACAAGCTGATATTTCAAGATTAAAGTCGCAGCTCCAACTTCAGGCAGCACACTGAGGTAAATTTTGTCTCTAATTCTAACACGTGATTTTCTGTGTAATGAGATGGTCATTTTTAGATATAGTGATATATATTTTATATTAGTGCAGCAATATATCAGTGTGCTTTGTCCCGCATGTCATAAGCAGTATTTATGCATTTACTCTGCACCCTCGCGGGGTTCTGGAAACTATCTCAGCTACATCAGATGGATTAACTGTATAAATCCATATAAACATCCAAGTTAAACCAGCGCCCCTATTTTTGAGATTTTTCTGAAAACGACATACCCAAATACAAATCTCTGTAGCTCTTGAACCCTATGGTCCACATTCATAACTCTGATTTTTTTTTAAACTAGACACTTGAAACTTTGTTACCAAAGAGTCATTATAACTCAAAGTAGCATAGGAACAGAGTAAAACAAGGTAAAATATACATGAAATTGACTCACGATTTCTTTGAATAAACTTCATTTAGGGAAAAATGTATCAGAATTTTATGTTAAGGGCCTGAAAACACCATAAAGATAAACTGAATGTCTGACCAAGTTTTGATTCAAATTTGAGGATGATACTCCCAAAAATGTAGTTCCTGTAAGCTTTTATTCAAGAAAAGTATAGGCGTCCTTTCCAAAATGCCACTTGGAGACTCCAAATGGACACCTGGTTACCAAATGACATAAGGAGTAAACACTACATACTACATACATGTTTATCCATTCAGAACTATTCTGCCCATCAAACTACACAAGAAAAAATGATTTCAGCACAACATTTTAACATTTTAACAAAATAAATTATATTTATATTCAATGCACCATTCATTCATATAAACGTATCACTGTAATCTCATATCTTGCTAGTCATCTCCACTGTTATTTTATAATCAACTCATCTTCACCTGACTTCTTATAATCCTTTCCTTCCATTATTGTTATATTCAATACACCATTCATTCATATAAACAGATCACTGTAATCTCATATCTTGCTAGTCATCTCCACTGTTATTTTATAATCAACACATCTTCTCCTGACTTATTATAATCCTTTCCTTCCATTATTGTTATATTCAGTACATCATAAATATAGAAGGGGGATGACTCATTTCATCCAGAAGAGTCTAAACTACAGGGGTGAGATAGCTTTTGAGTGTTGGAATATGGATTAGAATCGATATTTCTTTGAAAATGAACATGATGCGAACTCTATCTCGAAAACGCTCATGCAAACCAAAGGAGGATATTTCATTTTTTTCCCTATTTTTCGTTGTTTTGGATTAAAAAGTGGGATCCATTTTGAAGAGTGGACCCTTACATTGAAATGTATGCTGTTGTTTCTTGGATTCGTCCGAACTGATCTGAACCATACGAGATGAAAGATGAGTATAGCGGTTCATTTTGCTCATTTTCAAATGAGAAGTCCTTTTGCATTTAATTTAACCCTTTCCTCTCTGGTGTATTGATTGCAAAAACAAGTTTAGAACATGATTCTTGAGTGTTTTACCTTTCAAATGATGCATAGTTTATGATAGTCAGTTGAATATTTGTTATAAAACAAAGCTTAAAAAGGTAATAAAAGTATAGCCACTCCCTCGAGGGCCCGCCCGCGGGCCGGTGCGGGATAATTGCTGCCATTTCCGTGATCGAAAACTAGACAGCATTTCTGCTTGTGTACAGCGAGGTGTGCAGGGCGCACGTGTGTGAGATGTGCAGGCATGAGGCGATCGTGGCGACAAGAGTGGCTGTGTCCACTATTGTTAACTCATTCACTATTTCCTAAAATAGTAAATGGCAGTTAGTGCACTAACAAAATGAGTGAATTCGTATGTGAGTGTCGGAGCTCTGGGGCTGGTGCAGAAACGTCACATATGAAATTTTAAAATACTTGGCCCTTATTAGTTATTCTTATTACATAATGTATTAATACAATAAATCTTCATTCTGTTTGTCATTTTTAATATATAATGTGAGTTAATATTAAGAGTAAACACATTTGATCAAATAAAGAGTACATTTCAAAATGTATCTGTATGTTTTGTCTCTATATGTTATTATGATATTTTAATCATGTAATGATTTGTCAAAAAGTAATTTACTACATTCAGAATAAAATAAAACATTGCAGGAGTGAAGGAAGCAGTAAACACCTAGCTTGTACATCTTCCCTGTGGTGGATTGTGGGAAACTAACCATCATCGAGTGTACTTGAAATGTACACTTGAAATTAGAGTGCATTGTGGGTAAGAATGAGTGAACAAAAGTAGGGAACGAGTGGCTCACTCAGAATTCAGACACTCCTACAAAATAGCGAAAACTTGAAATTGTGCACTTTATAGTGGATAGGGGCGGTTTCAGACACAGCGAGTATTCCACGATCAGAGTTGGTGGCCTACATAGGTTGTGTACTCTGCATTTAGAGAGCGGCGGTACTGCTGTACAGAACTAACGATCTAAATACTTACGACACTGAAAACTGTAACTACACTGAAATAACAATCCACACAGGACTTTAAAAGCTATGATATAGCAAAAGAAGGCATTATATTTCAGCATTATATATAATGTCCTTGTGGGACATTTTCATGTTTTCACTGTAATAATTACTAGAAATGTTTCCAAACCTCTCTTCTTATTGACAAATTCATCCAGATCTGACAAGAGCCCTTAAAGGATAGTTCACCCAAAAATTACACTTCTCATTATTTACTCATCCTCATGCAACCCCAGATGTGTATGACTTTCTTTCATCTGCTGAACTCAAATGAAGATTTTTTTTAAAGAATTTCTCAGCTCTGTAGGTCCATACAATGCAAGTGAATTGGTGGCAACATTTTAAAGCTAAACAAACAAACATAAGTCAGCATAAAAGTAGTCCATAATATCTCCTAGTGGTTAAATCAGTATCTTCAGAAGCGATGTGATAGGTGTGGATTAGAAATACATATCACTTTCACTTTGTGATTTTGGTTATTCACATTCTTCTCTGCATATCTCCCCCTGCTGTCTATCAAAAAAGGACTTAAATATTGACCTTTATCTCACCCACACCTATCATATCACTTCTGAAGACATGGATTTTGGCCTACAGAGCTAAAATATTCTTTTAAAAATAAGAATTTAAGAATTTTCATTTTTTGGGTAAACTATTTCTTTAAAGTGATAGCTCAGCCTGAATTTAATATTCTGTCATCATTTCTTGACCCTCATGTTGTTTCAAACCAGTGTGAGGCTTTGTATTTTATGGAACACAAAATATGTTAGAATGTTAGGGACTGAGTATTGCTCATCATTCACTTTCAATATATATATATATATATATATATATATATATATATATATATATATATATAAAACATTCACTGAAAGTAAATAGTGACTAAGTAATGGGAAGAAAGAAAGTCATATGGGTTTGGAACAACATGATGGTGAATGATGCCAAAATTTCCATTAATAATAATAATAATAATAATTATATAATACATGTTCAATGTGTAATATGGAATGGAATATAGGGGAGTAAATGTATATTATGTCATTTGTGAAAGTAACGAGTTACTACTTGAGTACTCTTTTAATTGGATACTTTCTTACTCTTACTCAAGTAATTATTTATGTTAGTACTTTTACTTCTACTTGAGTAATTATGTTTTTGAAGTAATTGTACTTTTACTTGAGTACAGTTTTTCTCTACCCACCTCTGTGTGGAAGACTCTTTTTTTTCCCACTTCATAGACATTGCTGTCAATCAAAAGATTAATATTATTTAACCCTCTGGGGTCTGAGGGTATTTTGGGCCCTGGAGAAGTTTTGACATGCCTTCACATTTGTGCTTTTTTTAGGTGCTTAAAAACACATTAAAGGCTAAATTCTGATAACACTATATTCAGCACAAACTGGGCTACAATAATATGTGAGCAACATGTGTGTACATGTTTGTATTTTTGAGAAAATAACATTTATCCATGTTTTTTGAAAAAACAAAAATTTTAAGTCACTGAATAAGGTCATATAACACATACTAAACATTTGTCCACAAGACGTTTGAGAACTGGATCTTTTAGTCTAGAGGTTTTGCTACAAAATGATGTGAAAACCATCCTGATCACTCATTCATACAAAACAATATAGTAATTTAGCTTTTGTAAGAAAATTTGAGTGTTGAAAGGTAATATGCGAGGAGGCGTGAATGATCATGAATATGGATTGTAATTCACACCTGAGAGACAAAAGACCCCTCCCCTGGGCCCATCAATCAGGGATAGAGAATGAATGTGAGGAGTTAAAAGAAGTAATCTGACTATATATTTTCTTTACATAAAGACTTAATTTTAGACCTACAATACCATTTAGAAGAAGTCTCTTCTGCTCACAAGACTGGATTTATTTGATCCAAAATTCAGAAACAATATTGATATTCTGAACTCTTTTTACAATTTAAAAGAATATTTTTCTATTTAAATATATTGTAAAATGCAATTTGTGATCAAAACTGAATTTTCAGCATCATTACTGCAGTCTTCAGTGTCACATGATCCTTCAGAAATCATTATAAGATTGTGATTTTCTAATATGGGCATATTTAAAGTGCATTTTACTCATTTAACCTGAAAACATATTTGCAAGCACAAGCATTGATGATAATGAGGCATTATAAACACTAGATAAAATATAATCTAAACATTCATATTATTTTTATATCATATTACATATCATATTTATATAATACAGTATACAATTTAAATGCCTGCTTTAGCCGAAGCAGCATTTAAATGTAACTAAAACTTGCTTATTAGGACATATTTCAAATGTCAATACTCTGAATCCTGGCTGGCAAGTCTGGAAGCGGTCCCATTGGTAAAATATGTACATGTTATATGAAATAGCATGTCAACTAATGAAAACTAAATGACTTACTTGTCTGAAATTGTATACTCGGCTGGATCAAGTCTTTCTTCAAAATACAAACGTTCATCGGAGTCTCGCTCTTCTTCTGAGGAAATTTTAACTCTTCCTTCAATCCTGGAGCTTTCTCGCCTGTGTGTCCTTACAAACGTACAGAAAAATGTATGAATTTTGTTTACATTATACCTCACAGTCGGGGGGGCGTGTACATTTGCGTTGATCGTCTCAGCATATTAGCGTATGAATGGCGTGCTCTGCTGGTGGGTGGGATCACATTATAGATAATTAGATGGACCAGTAAAAACTGTGCATCGCTTTGTTTCAAACAGATTGCATTGCATTCGCAGAGTTTCAGTTCATTTTTGTGAAGTGTTTCTGAAATATGCTCGTGAACACAGAAAAAGCACAAGATTTTGTTGTTATTGTGAGTGTACACAAATAAAAGTAGACCCTTTATAGTCTCATGTATTGTTTATGATGTCTTACACTTATCTGAATACCCAGAAATTACAGAGCATTTTAAGTTGTTTCTGCTGTAATGACGAAAATATCCAGCAGGACGCGCCGGCGCGTCTGTCGACCACAGAGGGTTAAGGAATGGAACCATATTCAGGTGGCACCAGGGGATGAGCGTAGACCATTGATCTTAACCCAGATAGATTTCAGAGAAAACCTGACTCGTCAGCTGGGAGGTATCGATATTCACACAAGTTTCCCTTTGCAAACACTCTAGCCTGTTGTCCCTCCTTCGTCATCACTCCACACAGCCCATGTCCCTACATTTGAAGAGTACTCTAAGAGATGTTGTCTATGCTATCGGAAGTGTAGGACTGAAAATAAATCTAAAAGTAGCTTGTTGCGTGCCAGTATGTAATGCAAAAGACTTTGCTTGTTCAGCGATAGGAACTGTTTTCAGTCTTGGCACTCAGCTGAGTGTGACCAGTTTCGCGAAGAGTCCTAGGTTGGGCTGTGTTTAGTGGTGTTGTTCTCTCCTTCCCCTCTTTTCTCCCTCTCTTCTCTCCACAGGTATTGCAGTTGTTGCTTATTTATGTATTTATATTCAGTTCCTGCACTCTTTATTATAAATGTATTTACTGTAGAAAGTTTGAAAGTCTGATTTTGTGTTTTGCTGTGTAATTCGTGTGTAATTCTAATGTTCAAATTAAATAAAGTGTGTGTTTTATTGAACACATAAAATGTACATTTCAGTGTTTGTGTCCTTCAATTTCAGATGCAGTCTCAATTTATTATTACAGGTGCTCAAAAGGAGTATTTGAGGAGTGGTCATGTGAAATGTATCTTAACATTCTAAATGTTTGCTTTATTCCGTTTTCCCAATAATCAATTGAATGGTCATAACTTTTAAACAATAGATTATATTTCTAATCAGTCTGCTATTCTGCATTGCCCACAAAATTATTTATATTTCATACACTCTAAGTTTCCCTCTTGCCTGTAATTAAAATGGTTGAAATTGCAGTTGTCTGATGAAGTATGGTGGCTGGAGAAGATTCATGAAGATCATTTGAAAGTCCTAGTTCTTTTCTTCAAAATAGTATATAGAGTTCAGGTGTATGAGGTTATATATGAATATGAATATAATATGAATTTTGATATGAATACCATATTCAGGCACATAATGGAATTTTCGGAATTTTGGGCTCAGGCTGGAAAGGGTTAAATTAGGTTGTTTAGAGTGTCTTGACCATTTTATTGTCCAAAGACAGGACTTCAGTAGGACTATTGATGCTTGGTCCGTTAATTTATGATGTTGAAGAATTCCAGGATTGCAAAGGTTGGGTTTTCCTAGATTCAAATCAGGTTGCTGCAATTTTTCTGTATGTATAATAATACATTGTCTATAAATGAATGAAGAAAAGTCTGTATTCTGGCCTTTATGTCCATTTCCTATGGGGGAAAGGAGTGCTCTCGCATGCAGTGAACCTCCCCCGCTTGGAATGTCACTGATGTCCACTAGTTGCTGGACCTTGTGTAAAGACAGTGTAAAGGCTTGATAATGATCAGTGGGGGAGCAGACATAACGGGGTCGGCTTGGGCCTACTTGGACATTTGCTTTTTACAGTCTTGAGACATCTGTTGGCTTATTCATTAAACAATGAATAATTGTGTGTCTTATTGGTCCAGATGCTACACCCTGCACGTCAGGAACAAGTTGACTGCTCAAAATTTATGGACCGGCTGACCCAGCTGCGGCCTTCTCTCTTTTTTCTCCCCAAGAAAGGAACAAAATCGTTCAGGTGGTGGCCATATAAGATCCACGTTGGGGGCTGTCCCTCCAAAGAGAAGAACACCATGGAGACCATGCTCCACCCAGAAAGACCCACTAAGTACCTCTCAGGTCGGAAGCATGAATAGTAGAAGGGTCCCGAGGTAGATCCTACCCAATGGGGGAGGAGTTACTACAAGATGCGGTTTACCAACTGGGAAACCTTTTTAGGGAAAATACATCACATGGGGTTACAAATGGAATAACCAGTGCATGTGTAGCATCTACGTCAGTACAGGGCCTAGTTGATGCACGTACTCGGCTGGCAGTGAGCTTCTCCAAAGACTCACCAGCCACTGGGCTAAGGAGGAAGAACATCCAGGGTTCACACTTTTTTGCAAACATGACTGGGAAAGGAGTGCACGTCTTCACCTCAAGGGAGGGGAAAGGCACTATGCGCAAGCGTTACACCCAGCCAGCTGTCCCGAACTTACCTGTTAACACAAGGGATGAAACTGGCTAAACCCTGAGGTTGTAAAACCTTGCAAAGATGTTAGGTGTTGCCCAACACGTTGCTCTACAGATGTCTGCTAAAGAGGCGCTGTTGGTCAAAGCCTAATAGGCCGTTACGCCCCTGGTAGTATGGGCACGCAGCCCAGCAGGTGGCGGAACATGCTGGCATGATATGCAAAAGCGATGGCATCCTCTGTTTGGAGACAGCGCTTTCCTTATGCTGTCCACCAAAGCAGACAAAGAGCTGTTTGGAGCTTCTAAAGCTCTGCGTGCAATCCAAATAGATGTGCAAAGCATGCACCAAACACAGCAACACTAAGGCTGGGTCTGCCTCCTCCTGGGGCAGCACTTGCAGGTTCACCACCAGATCCCTGAATGGAGTCCTGGGAACCTTGGGCACATATCCCTGTCAGGATCTCAAGACAATGTGAGAGTAATCCGGACCAAACTGCAGGCAGTGTTCGCTGACAGAGAACGCCTTCAGGTCCCCTATCCTCTTGATGGAGGTGAGCGCGTCAGGAGGGCAATCTTCAAAGAGAGCGCCTTTAACTCAACTGACTCTAGGGGCTAAAATGGAGCTCCCTGTAGGCCCCAAAGGACCACAGAGAGGTCCCTGAGGGAATGAGGTGAGGCCTGGGGGGGGGGGGGGGTTAAGCCTCCTCACGCCTCTCAGGAACCTGAAGATCAAGTCGTGCTTCCCCAAATACTTACCGTCCACTGCATTGTGATGCGCCAATGTAGCGGCCACATATACCTTCAGTGTGGAGGGGGACAGACACCCCTCCAAACTCTCTTGCAGGTAGGAAAGCACTGATCCAAGTGCTTCAGGTAGAACATCACACAGCGAACAGATGCCACTTCAGGTCATACACGCGCCTCGTTGAGGCGGCCCTGGCCTGAGTGATCATGTCTACCTCCACAGATCTAAGCGAATAGGTCTACCTGTGCTTGACTGAATCGACTCCAGATCAGCTGGACCACCTGAGGGTGGAGTCTCCACTCTACCCTGAGTACCACCTGCTGTGACAGCGCATCCGCCGTGCTGTTGAGATGGCCCGGGATGTGAGTGGCACGCAACGACGAGTCGCTGCTGACTCCAGAGGAGGAGATGGTGGGTGAGTTGCGACATTTGATGAGAGGGTAAACAGCCTTGGAGGTTGATGTACGTGATCATCATTGTATTGTCCGTCCGGACCAACACATGCTTGTCCCGGATCAATGGCAAAAGCCTTCGCAGGGCAAGTAATACCACCAGCAACTCAAGGCAGTTGATGTGCCCATGCAGGTGCGGGCCATTCCATGGACAAACAACTGCATGCCCATTGCACACGGCGCCCCAGCAACACTTGGAGGTTTCCGTCGAAACCACGACGTGCCTGGAGGCCTGGCCTAGGGGAACTCCTGCCCGCAGGAATGCTAGGTGGGACCAAGGGCTGAAAAGACAGCAACCGGCCTAAGTGATGAGCATGCGGTATGTGCCATGGTGCCATGCCCATCTCGGGATTCGGACCCGAAGCCAGTGCTGAAGCAGTCTAATATGCATCAACATGAGTGGTGTGACCACCGCTGAGGAAGCAATATGCCCCAGGAGCCTCTGAAAATATTTCAGTGGGAATGACGTGTTTTGCCTGAATGGTGCAATTCAGCATCGACTGCGCACGTTCGTTCGTGAGGTGAGCCTTCCTAAGTATTCGAATACCCACTTCCCTTAACAGGGCAAGGGCTGCCTCTGCGAACTTCGTGAAGATGCGAGGGGACAAGGACAAGCCCAAGGGGAGGACTGTCGAGCGTGAACTGTAGGAAGAGTCTGTGTAGAGGTAAAATCAAGACGTGAAAGTACGCGTCCTTCAGGTTGCGAACCAATCTTGATGCTGGACGCTCATTAAAATGAGCCTTTGTGTCAGCATCTTGAACGGGAGTCTGTGAAAAGCCTGGTTCAGAACTCGCAGGCCAAGATTGGCCGCAACCCACTGCCTTTTTTGGGTATGATGAAGTAGGGGCTGTAAAACGATCTTCTCACACAAGGCAGCGGCATTCTCGCCCTTTACCACCGTGAAGCCAGCGCCGTTGAACCTGGGCAGGCGCCTGACGAACTGAATCGCATAGCCGAGTCGAACAGTCCTGATCAGCCACCACGATGGGTTGGGTAACATGAGCCATGCCCACAAGCTCTGCGTGAGGGGGGCCAAGGGAACAATCACGTTGGACATACCGGCAGGCGGGGCCTCGTGACGAGGTAGAGCCTGAGGTGCCACTTGTGGCTGTGCTGAGTCCAGGGATGTCTAAGCACTTACCTGGCACCTTGTGACTACTCCCGGAACAGCCTGGGATGGGAGAGAAAGATTCTCCTCATACCCCATTGAGGCAAATACATTCGGGATCGATTTGTGCCACAGCTGGGCATGCGGGGGCAGGGGACCAGTTTCCCGTGCGCCTAACCTGCCAAAAAGAAACAGTGCCCAGCGGTCTAGAAAGCGACGGCTGTGCATACTGAGTGTAGGGCCCAGAAAGTGTGGAAACTGCTCTTTTCTTGAGAAGGTGGGTACTGTAGCCCATCGGGCATGCGGCAAAACCAAAAGAAAAGGGAAGTAAAGATCCTCCACCCGGCCCTCCACCGGTGGAAGGAGTGGTCTCCTTACCAGCTCCTGAAGTGCAGCTACAAAAAAACTGGGCTGCCTGTCTCAGGGGTGCTTTGAAGCCTTTCCGCTGGGGCAGGCTGTGGCGGAGTCAGTGTTGTCTCAGCAGGAGGATGCCCTTGGCGACTAGCAGACGGTGTGCAGGATCTAGAGCTGCACCAGGGCAGGATGTGTTGTATTGCCTCCATCTGCTTCCTCATCTTCGAAAACTGCCGGGCAAAGCCTCAGGTGGTATAACCGAACAGGCCAACCTGGGAGTTGGGGGTGTCATGCAAACGAACCTTGTCGGCCACGCTCGACTCGACCAGGTTGAGCCGACGGTGGCATTCCTGGACCACCAAGGTGGACATTGCCTGCCAGAGAGACCACGCTGTGACCTTCATCGCACGGAGGGTGAGATCGGTCACAAATCACAGCTCCTGCATCAATCCCGGATCAGGAATACACTCATGCAGCTCTTTAAGTGCCAGCAGCAGCCAATGGGCGGCACTCTGCGGGCACAAGTGCTCCAAGACCACCTGATACACTTGAGGAATCGCTGCATACCCCCTTGCCACCCCTATGTCGAGGGTAGTGAGAGCGGATGAGTTCGCGAATCAGATCCGGGTGGTAAAAGGTGCCCGCCACGACTGCGTAAGCTCCTCATGCACCTCCAGTAAGAAAGGAATGGGTCAGAGGATGGCCTTGAGCCCCAGAAACTAATTGTCAAGCTGTGAGGGTTCGGGGGGGAACGGAGGGTTCCACTCCAGCCAGACGCTCGCTGCTGCCCGGGCAAGCATGGCCACCAGCTCTGCGTCAGATTGCGATTGGGCTACTGCACCCAAGGTTGCTACCAAATACTAACAAAGTGTATGTAAACTTCTGACCCACAAGGAATGTGATGAAAGAAAGAAAAACTGAAATAAAGCATTCTCTTTACTATTATTATTCTAATTTCCTATTCTTAATATAAAGTAGTGATCCTAACTGAAATAAGGCAGGGAATGTTTTCTACGATTAAATGTCAGGAATTGTGAGTTTAAATGTATTTGGCTAAGGAGTATGTAAACTTCTGAATTCAACTGTGAGCAGTTAGGAACTTAGAACATTTTTGTGTCCATCCATGCTGTTTTTAATTTGTTTTCCTATGTAAACATGCTCTAGATGAATATCTTTGACCATTCTGAAGCATGCAGGAGTGCCAAGTTTTTTAAGACACTGTGAAAATTAAAAAAAAAAATCTGAAATGGTTAAAAACACATCTCAAGACACATGTGTTCTGTTTTATTCATTGCACTGCATCTAGCTTTTTTTAGTGCAAGAGCGCAATTGGCGCAAATGCTTTTTTTCAAAATGTAAAATATTGTACAGTAATGGTGAAATATTTTAAAATAGATTTAATTGTTTAATTTTGGCTTTTTTATCTACAGTTGATGCAAGAGGAACAATGTACTGTAATACTTTAATAAACATAAATATAGAACACAAATCTAGGGTTAAATTGAGTTTTATTTAATAATTACAAAAAATATTCAGTACATCTCAGTATTGTATGAATATATTATTATTATTTTATTATTTATTATCATAATTTGTCTTGCATTTTTCACAAACATATTGATTCATTGTCTCCTCCACAAAGGAAACAATGCTGCTGTAGAATTTGGCAAAAGCAAGTTATTTTAGTAAGTAGTAATTTTTGGATCAATATTAAAGTTTTGGAACAACCTTTGCATTGGGAGTAGGTACTCCTGTCATGCCTTAAAATGCTGCCTACGGTGGAAGCTTACTAGGTTTTGGAAAAGTGCATTAGGCTTCAGAAAACTTCACAGATTAAGTTAAATTGGAAATATGCATTATGTGCAATATGAATTTCTAACTAGAAATGCATATACTGTATATGACATGTTCTGTCTACACACAAGGTGAATCAAGTGCATTAAAAAAAATGGTGCATGAAATCAACAGAGTTTCTCCATTCGGTGGTGGAGCCAAAACATAATCTAATATTTTTTCTTCCACAATTCCCTCGATCCTGTTGAAGCCCCTGTAAGCTGGCTCTCCTTGAAGATTTGCTAGAGAACAGAGAGAGGCTTTTCTGTTCCTCTGTCACAAGATAAGATGAATATCAGGACCTAAACAGCACTCTTCCAAGCACTATTTTTGCTTTAAAAGCAGAAAGACTGAAAACGTGCTTATAAAAATAATCAGACATTTTATTACTTGGCTTCCCTGTTCATTTGTCAATGAACAGATGAGTGTTCACATCTGCTTGGTCCTTTAAAGCAAAGAATTGCTGTTGAACCTGGGTATGATAGATGTTCAAGACAAGAAGGCGAGATAAGAGGATAATAGAATGGGACTTTTAAAAAATAGCCACATGAGAGAGCAGTGGAACATTAAAGGATGTTTTCCACAAATGTTAGCAATTGATTACTGTGAAACAGGCAGCTAAGATGGAAGTGATGTTGAAAGAGTATTTACACTCTGCGAATGCAAGCATATTTTAAAGCAAAAAAGGTTTTGAGTAGTTTAGAGTCATTTATTTTTTTTAATCAAGAGCTGGATGAATAATAATCAGATTTAAATGAAATGGTTTATTGTAACAATTATACAAAAAGGAAAGACAGTTTTAGGTAGTATAAAAGGAAGTTCACCCCTCCAAAAAAAACAAACAAAAAATGTCATTATATACCATTATGTTGTTTCAAAGCCGTATGATGTTATTTTTTTATGTGGAAAACAAGAGGAGAATTTTGGAAGAATCTTCATGCAACCCTTTTCTATACAATGAGCAACAATCTAAAAGTAGTCCATATGACACTTTTGCTAAATCACCTTTTCGCTAAGTCTTCAAAAGTCATATGATAGTTTGTGTGAGGAAGAGACAGATTCAGTATTGTTTTTTTTTTTAATTTTTTTTTTACTGAAAATATTCCCATCTCCTGCACCCCCTCAAATCCCATTCTTCATTTCTTATATTCAAACTAAGGTTTCATATTTGGTTATGACTGATGTGAGAAAAAAATTGTTTATTTCAATGAGCATGTTTACATGCAAACCACTATACTGATTAATCCCAAAAGTCATCTTATTTAAAAAATGAGACAAAGCAAGAAATGTACGTTTACACAACATTTGAAATAATCGCGTAATTCGTCTCGACTTGACTGTAACCCTTGTTCCCTGATAAAAGCGGAACAAGATGTTGCGCTGAGTTAGTGCTTTTCGAACGAGAATATCCACGCCGCCACACAGTGGATGTCCGGACCCCTTACGGTTGTGTAGTGTGCTCACAAGAGTGCGAGAGGTCTCAGAAATGAGCTTGTGATGTTGACTCAAGGACATAAGAGCCTGGAGTGGCATGAACATCTAAACTATAAAATCTAATGAATGTGTGCGGAGAGGACCAGCCTGCCGCATCACAAACATGCTGCAGAAGGACACCACTAGCCAAGGCTTTAGAGGAGGCGACCCCTCTGGTAGAGTGAGCCCTGATTCCTACTGGTGAAGCTTGACCACGTGCCTCGTAGGCCAGGGCAATAGCGTCCCTCACCCAATGCGACATAGTTTGCTTGGTGGCACCCGCCTCCCTGTTGCAGCCCCCATGGCAAATTAATAGTTGCCCTAACTTACTCCACTGGCTAGTGCGGTGGACATAAGTCTGAAGGACACAGACTGGACAAAGTCTGTGAAGTCTTTCCTGCTCTGGAGTTGTAAACGGCAGGGAGCAGAAGGCTTCAAGAGTGACTGGATGTAAGGTCGAGAAAGAAACCTAAGGCAGGTAGTCAGGGTGAGGGTGCAAAATTGCTTTAGCCATTCCTGGGGCAAAATCTAAGCAGGCTAGCAAGACAGACAGAGCCTGTAGATCACCAATTCTTTTTAGAGAGGTGATTGCTATAAGAAAAACCATCCTGAGAGTCAGAAGTTTATCAGACGCTGACTCTAGAGGTTCGAAGGGGGTCTCAACCAGACCCTCAAGGACTATTGCTAAGTCCCATGAAGGGGTCCTGGTCCTAGCAGGAGGCCTCAGTAGCATAGCTCCACGAATGAAGCGAGCGAGTAGAGGATGTCCCCCCAACGGCACCCCGTCAATCAAGGTGTGGCAAGCCGAAATGGCAGCCACATAGACCCTGCTGACAATTTTTCCTGCAGAAAGTCCAGAACTGAAGCAATCTGGCAGTTAACTGGATCTGCATTATGTGCACTGCACCATCTTTCAAAGACACCCCATTTATTGGCCTAACGTCTTCTGGTAGAGGGAGCCCTAGCACTTAGTATGGTCCCGATAACTTCAGGTGAAAACCCAGTGTCCCTCAGTTGGTACCCTTCAGGGGCCAAACATGAAGGTTCCACAGATCAATCCGGGGATGAAATTGTCCCCTGCGCCTCCTGTCCGGAATCGCCCAAGGCGAGCCGTCGAGGAGAGACATTATCTCCAAGAACATACCCTGTTCGGCCAGTGCGGCACTATCAGTAAGAGGCAGGAGCCCTGCTGGCGAACTCTGGCCAAGACTCCCGGGAGCAGAGAAACTGGGAGGAAAGCATACAGGCGCATTCTGGGCCATGTATGTGCCATCGCTTCCATACCCAGGGGGGGCTGTCTGTTGGGAGTCAAATAGGTCCACTTCTGCTCTTGTAAAATCTCAACCAGATTTGTTCCACTACCTCGGGGTGGAGTTTCCACTACCCCGTCTTTATTTTATGTTTGGACAGTAAATCTGCTCCCATTCAGGCATCCAGGGATACAAGCTGCTATAATTAACAGGTGCTTTCCCTGTGCCCAAAGGAGAATCTGCCGTGCCAGTCTGTTCAGCTGACCTGAACGTAGACCTCCTTGATGATGGATATTTAAGAGACTACCGCTGTGTTGTCCACCCGCACCAAGACATGGCAGCCTCTGGAGGAATATTTCAGGGCCAGAAATACGGCCATCAACTCGAGACAGTTAATGTGACAATCGAGCTGATGACCCTCCCATACCTCTTGAGCTGGACGACCACTTAAAACCGCTATCCAGCCCATCAGGGAGGCGTCTGTCGTTAGCAACCTGCGACGGCAAGACACACCTAGAGTGGGACCCAATGTGAGGAACCGGGGTCTGAACCACATAGAAAGGGTATGTAGAATGCGGCGTGTAACCCTTATTATCCTAAGGGATTGGCCCTTGGATGAAATCCCCTGGCTGTGAGCCACAACTGAAATGGTCTCATATGCAAAAAGGCCCAAAGGGATCACCGAAGACACAGTTGCCATGAGACATTGTAGTCGTTGATACTGACGAACTGTGCAATTTTGCTCAGGGTGTTCTGAATGGACTCGATTAGAGTGGGAGACAATTGTGCCTGCATTGTGATCGAATTCCATACGATCCCCAGATAGGTAGTTTTCTGAGTGGGAGAGAGGACGCTTTTCTTGGCGTTGAGCCTCAACCCCCCATCCATGTCAACCGTTTTATTCTTACGTCATTTATCACCTTACACCGATAAAGGAACACCATTTATTGCTTTTACATATTTTAGGAGCGCATGTAAACATACTCATTGAAGTCTAACCTGTTGCAACACCCCAGAGTGCTATTTTCAGTTATTGACAATTTACATGTTGGTGTGTTCCTCACACAAAACTAAATGACTTCAGAAGACTTGACTAGCACATGACAGGTGCATTAGTCAATCTGACTCCTTTTATAGTCTCTTTAATTTGTAATTTTTTAATAATTTAGTCTTTGTATGGAGAAGAGATGCATAAAATATATTCACACAAATGAGGGTGTGTAAATAACAACTTTAATTATTTAATAAAAGTGGGGATGTAGAGGTACAAAGAAAGAGAGAAAAGTCTAAATAGAAATGTATCTAATATGTTGTCCTTTCTCAAAATTTCCTCTTTTCCCAAATAAATTGATTGAATTGATGGTGTCTGTAGTAATTGTAGGAAGTGGCATTTTAATTATATGCCAGAACTGTCTGCCGAGCCTGTGTGTGAGAGGGGCAGAAATGCCACAGATGATAGAACAGGCAGTTGCTGCTTGCGGAGGCAGCCTCACACTAGGGTCTGCTTGGGGGACAGGAAACTGAGAGCTATAGGATAGGTAGAGAATAAGTAGAGACAATAGGCAGAAACACTTCAGAAACAGTGGTGGTTGCTGCCACACAGAAATTAGCACTAATTGGAGCTGCTGTTGCACTGGAAGACTCTGCAATGCCTGTGGCTGGAAGGCCAACCCCCAGCTACTCTGGAGGCAAGGGTAAACCTCCCACCACACAGGGAGGTCTGCCCATGGCAAGAGGGGGAACCTGCCGCCTTAGGTGGGCCCGCCTTGTCCTGGACTCGACCTTATGCCACATCCAGATGCAAGTCATTTGATGGGAGGGGCCTGCGCAGCAAACGGGCTAACTCCATGGGTGTGGGGCTCTGCTTCCACTCGTGAGTTGAGTCAAGATCCTAAAAGTCAGTCAAATACTTTTTATTTGTATAGCGCCTTTCACATCACACATTGTTTCAAAGCAGCTTTACAGAAGATCTGGCATTAACAGACGATAAAACTATAATGTTGATGAATCATCATTGTGTAATTAGATAAAATACGATTGATAATCAATAAAATAATTAAATTATAATTGTATTAATAACCCCAGTGAGCAAGCTGAAAGCGACTGTGGCAAGGAACACAAAACTCCATAAGAAAAATAACCTCCAATTTGATTTTCAAAGGACAGACTGGTATCAAATATAACACCTAATTTCATCGCTGTTGAAGATGATGTAACAGTACATCCATCGAGAGTCAAATTATATTGTAGTGGCTTATTTTTAAAAAATTTTTGGTCCAGTAATTAGTACCTCTGTTTTGTCAGAATTGAGTAGAAGGAAATTTCTGGCCATCCAATCTTTTATTACATTGATACACACTGCTAATTTCGAGAATTTTTGAGAATTTTGAAATCTCATCAGGTTTTTAAGAAATAATAAGTTGTGTATCGTCGGCATAGCAGTGGAAACTTATTCCACGATTCCTGATAATATCTCACAGGGGAAGAATATACATGGAGAAAAAAGCAGAGGCCCTAACACTGATCCCTTTGGCACTCCATATTTTACTTTTGTTTGGTTTGACAATTCCTCATTTACATAGTACATAGTGGTAGCGGTCTGCTAAATATGACCTAAACCATGCTAATGCAACTCCACAAATGCCAACATAATTATGTAGCCTATTCAAGATAATGTCATGATCTATCATGTCGAATGCAACACTAAGATCTAAAAGCACTAGAAGAGAAATGCAGCCGCGATCAGATGATAAGAGCAAGTCATTTGTAACTCTGATAAGTGCAGTCTCTGTACTGTGATGAGGCCTAAATCCTGACTGAAATTCTTCATATATACTGTTTCTCTGTAGAAATTAACATATTTGAGAATACTATCTTTTCTAGAATTTTTGACATAAACGGGAGATATGAAATCAGTCTATAATTAGCCAGTTCTCCAGGATCAAGTTGTGCTGTATGGGCAGTGCCCCCATGGCGTGCTTGATGTCATGCGTGCAGCTTGGGAGGAGGGAACTTCAGTCGGTTAGAATGAAATTCTGCATCCCCAAATTCACAAGACTGCAGCGATTGTGACATGCCTGAGATCCAAGACCAAAAAGGGGGAGAGACAGTTCCTGGGGCTGGCTGGCTATTATAGGTGGTTTGTGCCTAATTATTGGGATGTCACCAGCCAAAAGGAGCTCCAGACCTGGTCCAGTGGACGGAGTAGTGCCAACAGGCGTTTATGTAGGTTAATGCCGCACTTTGCAGGGGGATACTTTTACATGCACCTAATTTCTCTCTCCCTTTCGTATTGCAGATGAATGATTCAGACAGAGGCTGGGGGCCGTACTCTAACAGTGGGTGGAGGGGAGGAGCGCTCGGTGCTGTACATCAGTCACAAGCTTTGCTTGATGGAAACAGAGTACAGCACCATGGAAAAGGAGTGTATGGCCTTCAAGTGGGTGGTCCTCACTCTCTGTTACTACCTGGTGGGGTGGAACTTCACCCTCTTTTTTGGGGGGGATTGGCCCTTCCAATCCCCCGCCCCCCCTCTTCGGAGGACAACTTTAATTTTATTTAAATCAAACAGATTGGAGGTACATGTAGTGGAAAGATGGGTATATGAACATACAGGACATAATTTTTTTTTTCCTTTGGAAAAAGATGAAAAATAAGATAAACAAACAAATAAACTAAATAGTACATATGTGTGTGTTTATGCATGTGTGCATAAGATTTGGGTGTGGAAGTTAACAATTTAAAAAAAAAATGATAAAAAAGGGGAAAAAGGGAAAAACAAAATGAAACAACAACATTGCTAATACAAATGATAAGCTAAGATATATAAAGAGAGTAATAGAGATGGAAGGGGAAATTATATATAGTATATTATTTGGAAATTGGATGTTATAGCTGGGGGTCTCTGGATATGTACGTGGCCTCGGTCTTGGGTTGGATTTGATTTGAAAGAGGTTAAAAATATATTCCATGTTTCATTAAAGGCTGATATATTGCTTGTTTTGTAAGCGGTTATTTTTTCTATTGAAATATATACTGTGAGTAGATTAATCCAGTGAGTGATGTGACAAGAATTCTTGTATTTCTGGTTTTGAAAGATTCATTTCTTAGTGACTGTTAGAGAAATGAGTAGCTGGTTTTATATGTATTTGGTAAAGTAATTTGTGTAGTATCACCCAATAGACATAGTGATGGGGACAATGGAATTCGGCCTTCACCCTCTTCTCGGATCACGGACCACTCCAATGGCTCCACCGCATGAAAGATACAAATGTGCGGATCACCCGGTGGTATCTGGCTCTCCTTCAAGGTTTTCCACAGACAGGGGACACAGATGGCTGTCGTTGACTTCCTTTTCAGAAATGGAAAATGGGGTGGGGGTGATGGTTCCCCCGGCCTGAGTCGGGCAGTGGGGATATGTGACGGCAGGGGTGTGGTTAAGCATCCGTCCGGAGAGAGGCAAAGCGGTAAGGGCGCTTACACCTGAGCTAGATTATGTCTAAAACATGTCTCTAATTCAAGTGAGCATGGGGAGAGCGGCATATAAGCGGCCACACCACCAGCAGAGAGGCAGAGAGAGTCTGGCACAAGGGAGCCTACAGTGCTCGTTGAAGCTGATACTGTATGTTTATGTTTCTGAAGCTAATGTGTTTATGTTCATGAAGCTAATGAATTTGATTGCCTACGTGCCTCTGAAACTGTTGAGTTTGTCAAGCTGTAAAGCATTGAAGTGGCCAATTAAAAGCCTTACCTGTCTGGAAAAACCTGCTTCCCTGTGTCCTCCTTCCCTTCTGTATGTGGAGTACTTCACAAATTGTTAATCTTTTGATTCCCTCGTGATAAACTAAAGCTGTAATAGAGCTCAAGTGGCATGAAGCCGGAGCAGCGCCCATTCGCAGAGGTAACCTCACACTATAGGGACCGTTCCGGGTGGAAAGATAGGATGTGATAGGAAGTGAAGCAGTGGCCTGTGTGGAGACAGCCTCAATGCCAGGTCTGCTTCAGTGTGTAAAGATGAGAATAAAAGAAAGACCATGTAAAAACAATGGTTTAATTGGAATATGAATAGTAACTGCTACGGCAGCTTGGTGAATAACGTAACGATTGCGATGGAAGAGCTTATTTGATGAGGGAAAATACTTTGCACAGAGTAGTGTGTCATCCAAAACTGTTGAATGGATCTGTCTTCAGTAAGTGGGCGGAGCCAAATGCTGCAGGAATCGTCGCAGCTGTTTATATACTCTGGTGATGTGATCTGTCAGATAAAATGAACATGCTTCTCCTGAATTTTGTGAAACTCCATTTTATCCTCATTGTTCAGATCTGCATTTAAATATTACAACTTCCCTATGGGCTTGTGTTTTAGATGTGCTTTGTACACAATCATTGTTTAAGCCATTGAGGTGTTAGGCTACCTCTCCCTATCTTGGTTATGGGGAAAAAATAAGATTGTGTTTGTCTCCTCAATTATTGTGCTTGGAGGTGGAAGACTGGGTGGAGAGCTGCTTGTCAGCCGGAGCAAGGATGTTTTTGCCAGAGAGGCAATCAGTGCACAGGTACACTTTCCACTTACATGACCTGTTGAGAAGTGAAGGCTCAATGAGATCTGTTTTGAAGCCCCTGCCTGATTCACTCAGCTTTAATAAAACATGTGTGAGCACACTGCAAGGAAGTTCTTTGAGCCAGGGATACTGTAAAATCTTGTCTGTCAGGAAGATAACAAGGTTGCTCTGTCATAGTGGTGATTGGCCATTGCGTTGCTATATGCAAAGAATATTTATCACTTCTGGCAGCCCTAGTGAGATTTGATTTTTTTTCACTTGAATAGTTTCACCCTTTGCAAACTGTGATTTTTATTTGCTTATTTGAAGATGCAAAATTATATAATGAGGTTTGGAAACATGCAGAAATGTTGGCTGGTGTTACATTGGGGTAGGAGTTTAGTATTTCTTAACAAGCACACGCTGGTTAGATTAAATCAGAACCTTGACACACACACTCATTACAGATAACAGTCCCAGTGCTGGGGTCTCATCCTGATTTGATCCAAAGATTACGCACTTCTGGTATTTGAATGGAAATCAAGGGACACACTTGAATGTAAAAGGACATATCAGATAAGATGAGCTGTCAAACGTCTTGAAAAGTACACTATGGAATTTTGAGCTCTCTTTTGACATAGGCTAGGATGAAACAAAAAAAATTAAAGTCACCTGTGAAGGAACATTGTTTTTTAAAAGTCTACATCTGTGCTTTGACTCTGCACTTCTGTGTGGGTGAATCTGATGGTTTGAGGTATGGTTGTCTGTGATCACCATTTCAGAGAATAACTGACTAGCTACACCAAGAGTGACTGATAGTGAGAAAGTTCAACAAGATATACTGTATATGTAAAAACGATTTCACCTGAGCAAGTAGCCTATCAGTAAATTATTTTGTAATCATAATTATTTTCCAAAATATGCTTAAGACACTCACCGAACACTTTATTAAGAACACCTGTACACCTACACCTAATTCATACAATTCTCTAATCAGCTAATCATATGGCAGCATTGTAATGCATATAATTATGCAGATATGGGTCAGGAGATTCAGTTAATGTTCACATCAACAATTAGAATGCTGGAAAAAAATGTATCTCTGTGATTTTGACTGTGCACTATTTTTGGTGCCCGACATGCTGGTTTGAGTATTTCTGTATATGCTGATCTCCTGGGATTTTCATGCAAAACGGTCTCTAAAGATTACTCAGAATGGTGCCAAAAACAAAAAACATCCAGTGAGCGGATCTTTTTTTTATTTAAAATATTAATTTGTTTCCTCAGTCATGCCCTCTGCGTCTTTTGCGAGAAAGCGTGTATAATCTTTGATGGCCTCTGTAACACATTGAGTAGTATTTAAGTAATTAAAATTTAATATTAAATTCTGTAATTGATTTAGTGAAGTTTCAGCATAATATTGATGCCTTTTACACCCCATATTAAACTAAAAAGTATTCATTTAATTTAGGTGTGCAAGCTTTAATTTCTGATGGCATTTGCCTAGAGCCACTCCCTCTGCACATGCCTGGTTTAGAGACATGACTTAACATGCAATGATGAAGATGAAACCCTGAAAATTCTTGTAAATTAATTATTGGAAGCTTACTGTAATGCAAGGCAAGAAAGTGGTTTTGAATATAATTTTACTATGAACTAGCTAGTTAATGTTTAACAAGGTTAACTTTTAACCTGAGAGGTTTGGTTAGTTAGCATAGGTAGTTAGTCCCCGTTGGTAGATACTGGAACTACACCATTCTGGAGGCCAAAACATCTTTATCCATTAATGGAAGTAGCTGTGTATTTTGACCATATAACATTTTTCGAAGTAATATATAAATGGCAATATGCATAATTATATATTTGCATATTTCAGTACATTTTGGAATGTAATTTCATTTTATTGGAATGCTAATGGATATGTTGACCCAGTTAGACCTTCTTGCCTGAGACAAACACATTAAAATAAAAATTATAATAAACTTCTGTAAGTTTTTTTGCCTTTAGTCTTTGAAGTCATTCCAAAATAATATACAGTATACAATTGAATCTTTCATATAATGCCAGTGTGACCATTATCAGCCTACAGCATGACAATGAGAGAGCCATCTTAATGAGTAGTCTGTACCCATAGCATTTTAAATTCATGAAATACATTTTGCTCTTGAACGTACCTCTGAGAAAAAGAAACCTGCTGTATCTCCTAAATGAGGAGCTGAAACATTTCTTCACTGTACCACCCAAGAGTTCTAACAATGGTTTATCCAACAGTTCTCATTGGGTAAAATCTAATTAAACATGCTTCAAAGGACAAGGGCCTGAATCCACTTGTGCATGTAAAAATAAATAAAAAATTTTGAGCACATTTAAGCTATTTGCAAAAATTCAGAAAAGGTCATATTGTGTCATGGTTTTCATTGTGAGATGTTAGAAGAGGCTAATGTTGTGCATGCAAAGCCAGAATCATATCAGATAAATGGTTATTGCTTCATGAAAATGTGCTCTTGATTATTTTTCTATACAAATCGTGCAAAATGGCTACATTACTACAATACATGTGCATTGACATTTGCAAGTCAAAAGGAGGATATTCTTCCTCAGTCAAAGCAACCTGACAGCATGTTGCCTATGTGCTTTGACTATGACTTGGCTTTGTTTAACCAAGCATGCTGACCCTCACTGTTTCTATTAATCTCTGCTGACAGCCATGGACTCAGCTTCTGCAAAAGGGAATCTGTGCTCTGACACTGGCAAGCCCTGTAACCCTTGCCTGGATGCTGCTAAGGCCTGCAACCTAAATGACACCTGCAAGCGGCAACGTGCCATGTATATGGCCACCTGCAACCGTGCAACACCTATACAGCAAGCTCAGGAACCCTGCAACCGGAAGCGTTGTCATAAGGCTCTTCGGCAGTTCTTTGACCGTGTCGAGACGGAATTCAGCTACCCACTGCTGTTCTGCTCCTGTCGGGATAAAGCATGTGCCGAGCGTCGCCGGCAAACAATCATGCCTGCATGCTCTTATGAGGAGAAGGCAAAGCCCAACTGCCTTGAGTTGAGGAGAACCTGCCGCTCAGATCCACTCTGCAGGTAAGATTATAAAGTCAGGGTTACAGCACCAGAAATTTGTCAAATAGCTTTATTATTCAAATGGGATGGGTTAGGTTGATTGACTAGTCAACTAGTTATCCACAAACAGATTTGGCTATTATTGATGTCAACAACTTAATATACATTTTTGTCTAAGCAGCAATGGTGAAAAAAAAAAAAAAAAAAACTCAATGTTGTCTCTAAATTAATCACTTTACCCTGCATGTCCAATTATTAGACAAGTGAGTATTCTGATCTTATCCTTATTTCCATGCACATTTTCCAACTCCAAACCGTATAAACAAATGCTTATTGGATTCAATCATTTTCAGTTGGTATGTATTTGTGTAATGAGTGAGGTTGTGGCGAGAGTGACTAACACCTTATATAGAGGTCTGCATAATTATTAGGCAGCTTCATTACCTCAGGTAAAATTTTGAGATTTAACTGACACTGAAAAGTAAAATATTGTAAAATGCCTTTCAGACGGATCCAACACTCTTGAATAGCTAAACTATTGAGGTGTGACCACCGGACAATCAAACATTTTGTTGTGAATAGTCAACTGGGTTCCAAAAAAATGCATGGAGATGAAAAGGCACAAATTAACTGAAAAAGATTTGAGAAGAATTAAACGTGAAGCTACCAGGAACCAATTATCAAGGTGAAGTAGGGTTACTGGTATGGGCTGCTATCATTGAGGAAGAGGTCGTTTTCGAGTTGATGATGGACTGAAACTCAACTCTCAAACCTGTAGCCAGTTTCTGGAAAGTACCTTCTTCAAGCAGTGGTACAGGAAGAATTCCTCAACATTCAAGAAGGCCATGATCTTTATGCAGGACAATGCTCCATCACATGCATCCAAGTACTCCACTGCTTGGCTAGCAATCAAGGGCCTCAAAGATGCCCAAATAATTACTTGACCCTCTTCCTTACCTGAATTAAATCCTACTGAGGACTTGTGGGCCCTTCTCAAATGTGAGATTTACAGTGAGGGTAGACAATACACCTCTTTGAACAGTATATGGGAGGCTATGGTTGCTGTTATAGGGAAAGTTGATCGTGAACAGATCAAGAAACTGACAGACTCCATGGATGGAAGGCTCATGGCAGTTATTGAAAAGAAGGGTGGATATATTGGTCACTGAATATTTTTGAAAGGCCTAAAATGTTTTTTAATTGTCATTTTGTGTTACTTATTTGTTGCGCCTACTCTAAAAATTGAGAATAAACAGGTGAGTTGGGTGAAATTATTTTTGTAATTTAGTTACCTAATTGTTCACACTAATAGTTGCCTAATACATGTGCACACTTATATATTCCCCTGAGAAGTATTCAATTTTTTTTTGTTAAACATTCAGGTTTGAGGTTCAATAAAATTTTGGATTGACTGAGAGCACTGTGTTTGTTCAACAATTAAATGAATCCTGAGGAATACAATTTGCCTAATAATTGGTTACGCATTATATATTACCACCACTACTGCCATTAATACACAGCCTATTTTAGCAACTCCAATGCATTTAGCAATACAATTTAAGACACATTCTCACTTCAGATCACCAACAGTGAGCACTGTTTCTGTTATTATGCATAATCCAAAGGTCTCCATTATATGTGTTGACTATGATAGATTTGTGTAGTAAAAAGTTATAGATACTTAGGCTTTACCTTACTGAAGGGTTTTGCAATCTGTGCTATTTTTTAAAATGTAAGGCTGAATGAATTTCCCCTAAGAAACACATCCGATTAAGTATCTAGTGGACTAAACCAACAACAGCCTTGGTATACTGGGATTCCTTAAAATTTGTCACTAGTTGTTCAGACAACTCACTGACTAGTCGATCTTGACAATGCATAGTTTTAAACATCCCTAGTCAATGTTGGCCTACTGGAAATAAACTATTGTTTGAAGGACAACATAAATTAAAAGTTTGGTTCAGTAGGAGAACCATACACATGAAACATTTTAGAGACTGAATCAGTAGGTGGTCAAAAAGAAATTCACTATAGATGTAACCAATGTGTAGTCTATACAGCCAAGGACACATAACCCATTAGAAGCTAATGACTATATATACAGCCAATGGCATGATGAAAATGGTACGGTTTTATCAGTTTAGAGAGTGTATCCAAGCATGGATTATGTCTTGACCATGCCTTATCAGTTAATGTCATAATGTCAACAGAACATCGATCATTGTGTGATCATGCAACCAAGGAAAACTTGCAGTCTATAAGCAATCTTTAGAGTGGGTATTTTATTGAGTGGGGAGTGTTAATTAACCTAGAATGGTGAACTACTAGAAAGTCAATTGGCTGTGTGTCAAATCAACCATTCTCTTTTGAGCCTGCACTCACCTCTGCTCAGTTCACGTGCCATTCATCACCCATCTTCTGGGACTTCAAGAGATTGCCTGAGCAGGAAACACAAACCTGAACATTGAAAAACATTATAAAATGAATGCTTAAAAATAACTCTGATATCACAAACAAGATTCATTTGAAATGCAAGACTTGAAGATTTTATTGGTTTAAATGCAACGACACTGTGATTATGACTCTTTCAAATTCTGTCAAACCCTGGCGCTTTTCCATCATCAAATTGCATCATCACAAATGTGCACATGATGGAGAACGAAGGTCGCTATAAGCCTATATGTGTGTTTATTATTATTATATTATTGTCATTATGCACACCAGAGTAAACAACACTTGCTCTTCTGTGTGTCACGTCATAATTCAGTAGATATGCATGTCCTGCAGTAAGCGACTTTATCTGACTTTCGCAAATTGTCTTTTTTGAAGAGACAGCTGGTTGCAAGCAATATTCCTTCAGTACTGCTTATGTTCCCCTGTCACTCATGCACGTGTGTGTGTTTTTTTGAAACTGATGATGTTATTATCCTTAAATCAGCAAAAACACATGTGCTAGTTATTTTACTTCCTCAACAAGTGCAGATCAAGTTGCTTTCTCACTCATGTAAACCATGCCACAGTTCCACTGCAACCGATCTCAGACAACCTCCTACAGGTAGTCTTGGGTTCTTTACCATGGTCCGCTTCCAGGTTCGCAAAAGATATTACCAATATTACCAATTTTTTATGTGAACCGTGTTCCGTTTCAGACTAAACTGCCAGTGTGAAAGCCCCCTGTCATCATTCACAGAAAGAAAATTCTGCCTTACATCTCCTTTTGTGTTCCACAAAAGAAAGAAAGTCATATGAGTTTGGATTTTACATATGCCCCCTGAGTGCAAGATGAGTTGTCGATCATTTTTGTATTTATTTTATGTTATTTTCTGGCTTTGCTATCTGTGAGTTGCTAGCTGTGTTTTTGAACATTCCATCTGTTTTCAAGTTTATCCAAGCTGGCCAATGCTGGTCATTAGTTGTTAGTTGGCTCAAACTGATCATTAGCTGGTCAGAGCTGGTAATTAGTCATTTGCTGGTCAAACCTAATAATTAGTTTGTCCAAGCAGGTCATTAGCTGATCCAAATGGTGCATTGTGTATATCTGCTAAAAGTTTATTTTGACAATTTTAGGAGGACACACTCAAAGCTGGTCATTAGCTGATCCAAACTAGTGATTGCCTGGTCAATAGTTGGTATAAAGCCAGTCATTAGCTGGTCAAAGCTGGCCATTACCTGATCCAAATCTGGTAATTAGTTGGTTCAAACTGATCATTAGCTGGTCAAAGCTAGTCATTAGCTAGTTCAAACTGGTTATGGTAATTTGCTGGTCAAAGCTGATCATTGGCAGATCCAAAGCTGGTCAAAGTTGCTCATTAACTGGTCCAAATTTGTCATTAGCTGATCAAAGTTGTTCATTAGCAGATCCAACCTGGGGTCTGGTGTATAAAAGTTGCGTACGCACAAAACATTTTATACGCTGCTTCACGTAACAATGAGTTTTATAAAAAACTCCCTAGTGTTATGGAGCCAGAGAAATGACAAAAGAATTTGAATTTGAATTGTGTAAATTTGAATTATAGACTTTTGAATTTGAATTATAAGTGTGATTTTGCCAAACGTTGTATTTTAAATAGGTTTGAATTAGAATTTTTATAACTCCAATCCTGGACATTTCATATTTAACCAAATTTAATTGTTTTATTTTATGGCACAATTTTATAAATATGTATTTTCAAATAGCAAATTTTTGGTTCTAAATTCTTACACTGTAAATATCCCGTTTTAAAAAATACAGCTGAAAGTTTTCAAGATGAAGAGGAAATTCAGAACACCAAATTCAATATTCTAAAATTCAAACCTCAGAAATTCAGATCTACAGAAAGTGGGTCAGAGATCAAGCTTCTGTGTTCCACAGGGAAGAGTAGAGGGTCTCGGAAAAGTCAAATGGAGCATTTTGGCTAATTACAGGTTGAGGTGCAATAATTCTCTGATTTAAAAGGTTGCCATTCTGACCATGAAGTGGTTCTTAAACTTTTATGATTTATATTTTTATGGTTAGCACATTAGCACATTCTCAGCACATGAGAAATTTGTCTAAGCGGTCTCTGGTATTTGTTTTCTTAAAAAAGTATATTTAGTATGAAAGTGATTAGTATGCGTAAGAGTAAGCATCACATATAACTCAATAATTAATGTAATTCTACTTCATTCTGTGGTCAGAATCCAGATCCAAGTCGGATGTTATTTCAAACACTTGTTGGTGTTTGTAAGTGCGTTTTGAGCTCAATACATGAACATCATGAATGATCATTCAGATGTGTGTGATTTAGCAGGCGTGATTACATTATACCAGTGGTCAGGAACCTATGGCTCGTGAGCCATATGTGGCTCTTTGTTAAAAATCAGGTGGCTCGCCGGGTCTCTCACCATTCACCAACACATGAACGTTTAAAACTTTTTAGAGAGACTTTTCCTACAGAAAGTGTGGGTGCGATTGCAAAGCTGTTTTGATTTCCTTTCTCCCAATCCAACGAAAGCGCTTCTCCAACACACAAACATTCATAGAGTTCTGAGACTCGTTTCCCAATAGGTATTTATCTTAGCTGTTAAGAGGATTTTCTAAGAGCGATTTTATGTGCAACCAGGATGTGATATATCACCCACAAAATGCGACGAGACCCAATCCAGTTCGTGAGCTCCTCTCCAAATGTATTTCATGCACGAGTAATTTTGCTCATCTACCTGCAAAAGGTGTCTCGAAATGCTGTTTGAAGAAACACACTTTATTATATTTTTAAGAACAGTCAAAAGAAAAGACGTCAATCATTGTGTCTGATCGTGCGAGCATCAATAACATGCGCAGATTAATAGCGTTGAAATGCCTTCATAATGATGAATAAAATTATGAAACAGTAAAAAGGCTTATACATTTTTACATTGTTATTATTAACAATAATCAACATTACCCAAAATCGAACCTTTTTGTGCTGCTTGTTTGAATATTTATGACAAGAACACGTGAAATGTTCCATTTAAAATGATTCTGACAGTCAAATTAAAAATAAATGGCATAATGACTAAACATCAATGGGGATGTGCACGTGTGAGAATGAGTCATATTGTGTTTTTAACGTTTGTTGGAGTTTGGTGTGTAAATTAACCATTAAATGCCTAACAATAAGCCTACAATTCGCATTAAATTAATCGTATAATGTATTTCACGCCTGCTAAATCACACACATATGAATGATCATTCGTGATGTTCATGTCTTGAGCTCAAAATGCACTTACAAACACCAACAAGTGTTTGAAATAACATCCAACTTGGATCTGATGTGGATTCTGATCACAGAATGAAGAGTTTAAAAAATACAAATTCAAACCTATTTAAAATACAACATTTGGCAAAATCACACTTATAATTCAAATTCAAAAGTCTATAATTCAAATTTACACAATTCAAATTCAAATTGTTTTGTCATTTCTCGTTTCATTTCTCATGTATTGTACGCACTATTTTACTACTGTGTGTGAATTTCAGCTGGACAAATAATGAACTGAACAGACTGATTATAAACTCTGATTCCCCGTCTGTCGCTCACTTCGACGTCGTGTCGAAGAAGCGACACTAGGGGTCTCTCTTGAGCGCCGAAAGATACCTCTGATCTATGAAAAAAGGCCAATGAGAGTTGGCGAACAGTATTTGCATACTCCGCCTCCGGATACGGATATAAAGGCGAGAGAAATACGCTCGTTCATTCAGTAATTTTCTTCGGAGCCGAAGGTCGTGTTTATGCTGACTGCTGCGTATAACACTGCTGATCCTGCTTCTGATCCTCTGACGCTCTGCTGCTGTTGGATTTACGGCGCACTACAGCGGCTGTTTTTCTCTTCTCTGCCGGCGTGCAGTTTGCCCCTGGGCGCTTCGACAGCGCAGAGTTTGAGAGAGTTCCACTATATAAAGAGTTATATTTCTCACAAAGAGTTTATTTCTCTAAAAGAGCAATACATAGCGGTGTTGAACGCCCTTTTCAGGGCGCGTCTTTTTAAAGATGCCATTCAACCCCTGTGTAGTTCCTGGATGCGGTAGAGTGCTCTCCGCTTCTGACGGCCACAGGCGCTGTCTCGTGTGTCTGGGCGCCGATCACACCGAGGCTGCGTTTGTGGATGGCTCATGTTCTCACTGCGAGAACATGACCATGGTAACGTTGCGGTCGCGGCTTGCTTTCAATAGAAAGCACGCCACTCCAGCCGCCCCCCGTATCGCTCCTTCTTCCCACGGGATTGAGGACGATGCGGTTGGCGCTGGAGGCGATTTGGGGAGGGCAGCGGGTGCGCTTCCGCCGGGCACGTCCCCTCGGACCACCCGCCCCCCGACACGCTCGTTTACCTCCGTCCAGTCTCGAGGTAACGGCGACTCGCCTCCGGGCCGGTCTGCCTATCCTCTTGAGCCTGAAGCCGATGAGCTCGCCGCTCCATCGGAGAGCGCGGCGTCTGACGCTGACTCCTCCCCTGGACTGCCGCCTTCGGGCCAGCAGGCCCAGGTTGAGGCGGATGCGCAGATGTCCGACATGCTTGCCCGGGCCGCCGTCGGGGTGGGGTTGGACTGGAGACCTCCATCCTCCCCACACCCATCACGGTTGGATGACTGGTTCCTGGGGTTTGGGCGCTGCTCACAGCCACGCCCCCCCCCGGTCCCGTTTTTCCCGGAAGTGCATGACGAGCTGACGTCGTCATGGAGAGCCCCGCTCTCCGTCCGTCAAAAGCCCTGCTCGTCCGCTCTCGCTACCCTCGACGGCGGAGAGGCCCACGGGTACACGGCGATTCCCCAGGTGGATAGGGCAGTTGCGCTCCATCTTTGTCCCGGTGACCCTACCACCTGGCGCGGGCGCCCTGTACCCCCTTCCAAGGCCTGTAGGACTTCATCCTCCCTCAACAACAAAGCCTACAGCGCTGCGGGACAGGCCGCCTCCGCCTTGCACGCCATGGCTCTCCTGCAAGTCCACCAGGCCAAGGCGCTCAGAGATCTGCACGAGGGTAGCCCTGATCCCGACGTGTTGCAGGAACTGCGCTCAGCGACCGACCTCGCCCTCAGGGCCACGAAGGTCTCCGCGCAGGCACTCGGGCAGGCGATGGCCACCCTAGTGGTCCAGGAACGTCATCTTTGGCTCAACCTGGTCGAGATGCGTGAGGCCGACAAAGTTCGCTTCCTCGACGCCCCTGTCTCCCAGCTTGGCCTCTTCGGCGACACCGTCGAGGACTTTGCCCAGCAGTTCTCCATGGTGAAAAGACAGACGGAGGCCATCTCACACATCCTGCCTCGCCGCAAACCTGCCGCCAGGGCCACTGCCCCGTCTGCTCGCCGAGGGCGTCCTCCTGCGGCTAAGAAATCTGCTCCGCCTCAACCCGGGCCCAGCTCTCAGCCCCTGCGTCGAGCACACCGCAAGAAGCAGACGCCCCCCGTCTCCCGGACTCCCTCGAGGACCCGGAAGGCTCCCAGGCGGTCCTGAGACGGACGACCCAGCGACGCAGACGTTAGCTCCGGAGGTGGTAAGACCACTCCGTCCCCCGGTGGAGGGCCGGGAGGAGAATCTTTTGTTTTTAAACAATTTAATTTGCCGCCCCCCCTTAGATGGGGTTGCGGTACCCACATTCTCAGTAAAAGAGCTATTCCCTGTGTCTCTGGGTCACCTGGCCCGCAAATGCCGTTCTCACGGCACTTTGCCCTTAGATCCCGACAGTCCTGGCCTCCTGGACACGGACCACCCATCTTCAGCCCCACGACTGTCCCCCGGCCGGCCGGTTCCGACGAGTCCAGAGGACGCCTACCCAGGACCTCCTCCTCAGTCGCTAACCCGCCCCCTGCCGGGTGTGCGGAGCAAGGTAAGTGCTTTGAGTCTTTTCTCAGCACCTCAGCCGCGGGTCGCCCCGTCGCCGCCCAACGCTGCCCTACCTGCTCCGCCCCGCTGCGAAGCCCCGCCGGGTACGTCAAAATTAACCGTCCCTTTAGTGCCCCTAGCGCAGAGGTTGGACACGTGGCTTTCACTTCCCAACCCATCTCGCTGGCTGGCACGGACCATCCGACTCGGTTACGCAATTCAGTTTGCCAGGCCCCCGCCCCCCTTCATGGGCATCCGCTTCTCCGCAGTACACGGCGAACACGCCCACTCCCTGCGCGCGGAAATCGCGACTCTTCTGGCCAAAGACGCGATAGAGCCTGTCCCTCCAACCGAGATGAAGAAGGGTTTCTACAGCCCCTACTTCATCGTACCCAAGAAAAGCGGCGGCTTACGACCAATCTTGGACCTGCGAGTTCTCAACCGAGCGTTGCACAAACTCCCGTTCAAAATGCTCACGCAGAAGCATATTTTAACCTGCGTCCGGCATCTAGATTGGTTCGCAGCGGTAGACCTGAAGGACGCGTACTTCCACGTCTCTATCCTGCCCCGACACCGCCCCTACCTACGGTTTGCGTTCGAGGGCCAGGCGTATCAGTACAAAGTCCTCCCCTTCGGCCTGTCTCTGTCCCCTCGCGTCTTCACGAAAGTCGTAGAGGCAGCTCTTGCCCCGCTCCGAGAAGCCGGCATCCGCATACTCAACTACCTCGACGACTGGCTCATCCTAGCCCACTCGCGAGAGTTACTATGCGCTCACAGAGACCAGGTGCTCAGGCACCTCAGCCGTTTGGGGCTTCAGGTCAACTGGGAAAAGAGCAAGCTCACTCCAGTTCAGAGCATCTCTTTTCTCGGGATGGAGTTAGACTCGGTCTCAATGTCCGCACGTCTCACAAAGGAGCGTGCTCAGTCAGTGTTGAACTGCCTCGCCGCCCTCAGGCCGGGCACAGCGGTCCCCTTAAAACTTTTCCAGATGCTCCTGGGGCATATGGCATCCGCCGCGGCGGTCGCGCCGCTGGGCTTGATGCATATGAGACCGCTCCAACACTGGCTTCGGACCCGAGTCCCGAGACGAGCATGGCGCCGCGGCACGCACCGGGTAACAATCACCCCCGCCTGCCGACAAACATTCAACCCCTGGACAGACCTCTGTTTCTTACGGGCTGGAGTACCCCTACAGCAGGTGTCCAGACGCGTCTTGGTCACAACCGACGCCTCCAGATTGGGTTGGGGCGCCGTTTGCAACGGGCACGCAGCCTCAGGCCGTTGGAAAGGGGCCCAGCTGCGTTGGCACATCAACTGCCTCGAGTTGTTGACCGTCCTCTTTGCCCTGCGGAAGTTTCTCCCGTTTATTCGGGACGAACATGTCCTAGTCAGGTCGGACAGCACCACTGCGGTCGCGTACATAAATCGCCAAGGCGGCGTACGCTTCCGTCACATGTCACAACTCGCCCGTTGTCTCCTCCTTTGGAGCCAGCACCGACTCAAGTCGCTGCGTGCCACTCACATCCCCGGCAACCTCAATGTGGTAGCGGACGCGCTGTCACGACAACGCTTGCCTGGCGGAGAGTGGAGGCTTCACCCCCACTCGGTTCAGCTGATTTGGGAACGGTTCGGCAAGGCCCAGGTAGACCTGTTTGCCTCCCGAGAGACCTCCCACTGCCCCCTCTGGTACGCCCGTTCAGAGGCTCCCCTCGGGGCAGATGCACTGGCACACAGCTGGCCAGTGGGGCTGCGCAAGTACGCATTTCCCCCAGTGAGCCTTCTTGCACAGGTGCTGTGCAAGGTCAGGGAGGACGAGGAGCAAGTCACTCTCGTGGCTCCCTACTGGCCCACCCGGGCCTGGTTCTCGGACCTCGTACTCCTCGCGACAGCCCCTCCCTGGCGAATTCCTCTGAGGAAGGACCTTCTTTCTCAGGGACGGGGCACGCTCTGGCATCCGCACCCAGACCTCTGGAATCTCCATGTCTGGTCCCTGGACGGGACGCGGAAGATCTAGCTGGCCTACCACCCACGGTCGTAGCCACGATCAACCAAGCCAGAGCCCCTTCTACCAGGCAACTCTACGCCCTAAAGTGGCGTCTGTTCGTCAATTGGTGTTCTTCCCGGGCAGAAGACCCACAGAGGTGCGCAGTTAGGTCAGTGCTCCTGTTTCTACAGGAGAAGTTGGAGGGGAGGCTGTCCCCGTCCACCTTAAAGGTGTATGTTGCTGCTATCGCAGCTCACCACGACCCAGTAGACGGCAAGTCTCTGGGCAAGCACGACTTAATCGTCAGGTTCCTAAGAGGTGCCCGGAGGTTAAATCCCTCCCGGCCAAACCTGTTCCCCTCCTGGGATCTCTCGGTGGTCCTCGCCGGTCTTCAGAGATCCCCTTTCGAGCCGCTAGAATCAGCCGGACTCAGGGCCCTCTCTCTAAAGACGGCCCTGCTGATCGCGCTCGCCTCCATCAAGAGGGTCGGGGACCTGCAAGCGTTCTCTACTAACGACACTTGCCTGGAGTTCGGTCCGGCAGACACTCACGTGATCCTAAGACCTCGACCGGGCTATGTGCCCAAGGTTCCTACCACGCCCTTTAGAGATCAGGTAGTGAACCTACAAGCGCTGCCCCGGGAGGAGGCAGACCCAGCCCTCTCACTATTGTGTCCAGTACGTGCTTTGCGTGCCTACCTGGAATGCACCCAGAGCTTCAGGCGCTCTGAGCAGCTCTTTGTCTGCTTTGGAGGACAGCAGAAAGGGAATGCTGTCTCCAAACAGAGGTTGTCTCACTGGGTGGTGGAGGCCATTCAGTTGGCCTACCACACCCAGGCCGTGCCGCCCCCCTTACGGGTGCGGGCCCACTCCACTAGGAGCGTGGCATCCTCGTGGGCACTGGCAAGGGGCACCTCCCTAGCAGACATTTGCAGAGCTGCGGGCTGGGCAGCACCTAACACCTTCACGAGATTTTACAATCTCAGGGTTGAGTCAGTTTCGTCCCGTGTTCTCTCAGGTCCGAGCCCGTAGAACTCGGTACACGTCGACGATCTGACCGGGTGATCCGCTTGTACCAGCGCCGTTTCCCTCTGCCGAGGCAAAACAGTGCGCTTTTGTCCCAGAGGACCCAGGTCCCTGGTTGATTCCTCCCTAGCACTTCGGACCCGCAGCAGTTCATCGGAGGAACGTGCTGGTCCAGTCCACTACGGGTACCTCCGGCTACCCCTACTGGAATAAGTGCTCCACAGATCAGGCCTCCTACGGGACTCCTCCTGTGTGTATTTCCGCGGTACGGTCACCTTACGAGCTGACCCGCGTCTCCCTTAGGCAGCCCTTTGCTGCCCTCCGGTCGCCGTGTTGTAGCAACTCCCCCCTCCTTGAGGTTGGATCTACCACCGCGCCATTTCCTCCCACATGCCCCAAGTGGCCATGTGATGTATTTTTGCCACCTTTACCTCCCCTGTTGGGCGGGTGTGGCCTCCGCAGGGTCTTTTCCCCCTAAAAGAATAGGACTTCGGAATAAGACCCCCTTCCCTCGATGCGGTAAGGGCCCCGGCTGCTCTTGCTCTATGCTGAGAAAACATAGAGAGAAAAGAGGCCCAGCCAGGCTTGGCCCGTTCCCTAGTTGGGAGCGTCAACTTGTTCCCCCCCTAGGGTAACCAAAAGGATGCTGACGCTTATTCGGGGCATTGGGGAAGAGTACGTGCAGCCTGAACACAGTTGGTCGCTTGTGCACGTGCAAAATACCTGCCCGCTTCTGTGTCAGCAGTACACGTACACGGCTCAGCGCATGGCGAGTTTTGAAGTGGACCCCTAGTGTCGCTTCTTCGACACGACGTCGAAGTGAGCGACAGACGGGGAACGTCTCGGTTACGTATGTAACCTCCGTTCCCTGATGGAGGGAACGAGACGTCGTGTCTTCCCGGCCACGTCGCTGAGCCGAGCCGCTGAGATGCCCGGAACACTCCCGGCTCCTCAGAAAAATCCTGAATGAACGAGCGTATTTCTCTCGCCTTTATATCCGTATCCGGAGGCGGAGTATGCAAATACTGTTCGCCAACTCTCATTGGCCTTTTTTCATAGATCAGAGGTATCTTTCGGCGCTCAAGAGAGACCCCTAGTGTCGCTTCTTCGACACGACGTCTCGTTCCCTCCATCAGGGAACGGAGGTTACATACGTAACCGAGACGTTTTCAATTAATTCACCATATTTAGAATAAAAAAGGATGTAGTTAAGCACTTGAATCAGAAGTAATCGTTTTCAAGCCAATAGTATGCTATAATAATTTTATGTAAGGCCGGGCATACACAGTGCGAGTTCTGACAGTCGGGATGTCGTGAGCCCCTACACACGTTACGAGTCAGCAGGGGTGTAAAGTAACAAATTACAAATACTCATGTTACTGTAATTAACTACTTTTTACCAATAATTGTACTTTAAGTAGTTCAAAATCTTTATACTTTTACTTATTTATAAGTAATTTATACTTATTTATACTTACTGTATTTTAACTTCCCTGTCCTGATTTTATTTTTATCTATGAACATGATTGGCTAGGGAGAGTTTCATGACTCCCATCCAATCAAATCACATGTAAAAAACTTGAACGGCCTCTAATTTGAAGAAACAGAGGAAAATTTTATATTTCTGCTTTCTAAATTATGTGTGTCTATAACGTAGCCTGTAAATTAGCTTTCTATCACTGAGATTATTGGGTTTGATGTGAGAGATTAAGGCAATGTTATCAATAGGGCTGGGCGATAAAACAATCTTGATGTTTGAAAAAAAAAAGAAAAAAGAGTGAGATGTCCTCGATATCGATGATAAACTGAGTAATTTTCTATATTTAGGGGTGTTCATTACAATGATCGTGATAGCAAGACAACGGCTCGGGTAACTTTGCTGTAGTCCTTGTTCCCTGAAAAAGCGGAACGAGATGCAGCTTTGGGAACGTCATTTAGGAGTGACCAGCTGTGAATATGTTAGCAAAACATTAATACAATTTATTAAACATCCAAATTGGCATGAACATCCAAACTATAAAATATTTTGAATGTATGCGGAGAGGACCAGCCTGCTGCATCAAAAACATTCTGTAGAAGGACACCCCCAGCCAGAGCTTTAGAAGAAGTGACCCCCCCCCCCCCCCCCCCCCCCCTAGTAGAATGAGCCCTGATGCCTGCTGGCGAAGCTTGACCGCACACCTCATAGGCCAGTGCAATAGCATACCTCACCCCCCTGTTACGGCCCCCATGGCAGAAAAATAGTTGCCCTGACTTATGCCACTGGCTAGTGTGGTGGACGTAGGCCTGAAGAGCACAGAATGGATACAGTCTGTGAAATTTCTCCTGATCCGGTGTTATAAATGGCAGAGAACAGAAGGCTTCAAGAGTGACCGGATGTACGGTCGAGAAAGGAACCTTAGGCAGGTAGTCAGGATGAGGATGCATTATTGCTTTCGCAATTCCTGGTGCAAAGTCTAAGCAGGATGGCAAGACAGACAGAGCCTGCAAATCCCCAATTCTTTTTAAAGAAGTAATAGCCATAAGAAAAACAATCGTCAGGGTCAGAAGCTTGTTGGACACCAACTCTAGATGTTCAAAAGCGGTCTCAACCAGACCCTGAAGGACTATAGCTAGGTGCCATGATGGGATCCTTGTCCTATGGGAGGCCTCAGTCACATAGCTCCATTCATAGGGGCACGAAAGTGGACCGTCCTTGGACTGTTCGTGAGGGGGTATGGCCCTGCAGCCATGTAACCGGGAAAGCTGCATTTCTCGGGGCTGGTGGAGAGGTGGCGGACGGGCCGAGGAGGCCCACACCATTCCCGCTGTGGCCGCCACGCTCGTGCCACTGCGGTAGACCGGCCGTCTGTGAACAAATCGAGTGAGCAAAGGATGTTTCTCCAGTGGCACTCCGTCAATCAAGGCATGGCAAGCCGATAGAGCTGCCACATAAACCCTGAGAGTGGTGCTGATATTTTTTCCTCCAGAAAGTCCAGAACTGAAGCCATCTGGCAGTTAACTGGATACATTACGTGCAGCGCATCACCTTCCAAAGACACCCCATTTATTGGCATAACTTCTTCTAGTAGAAGGAGCCCTAGCACTCAGAATGGTCTCAATAACTACAGGTGCAAACCCAGTGTCCCTCAGTTGGTACCCTTCAGGGTCCAAACATGAAGGTTCCACAACTCGGGCTGGGGATGAAATATTGTCCCCTGCGCTTGAGACAGAAGGTCCCTCCTCTGCGGTATCGCCCAAGGCGAGCCGTTGATGAGAGCTTTTATCTCAGAGAACCTTACTCTGTTCAGCCAACGCAGCGCTATCAATAAGCGGCAAGATCCATGTTGGCGAACTCTGGCTAGAACTCCCGGGAGCAGAGAAACCGGAGGGAATGCATACAGGCGCATTTTGTGACATGTATGTGCCATCGCGTCCAGACCCAGGGGGGCTAGGTATCACAGAGAGAAGTAGAGGGGAAATTCTTGTTGGGAGGCGAAGAGGTCCACCTCTGCTACGTAAAACCTTAGCCAGATTTATTTCACTTCCATTTCCAATTCACTTCCAGTTTCCATTCTCCCGTCTGTATTTTTTGTCTGGACAGTAAGTCCGCTCCCACATTCAGGCATCCAGGTATATATACTGCTCTGATTTACAGGAGTTTGCCCTGGGCCCAAAGGGGAATTGTGGCACGGTGGAGGGCGGGACCGGGGCGCGATTACGCACGCCCGGTCCCGTATTAGGCTAATTAAGCCGTCAAGAGGGATACAGGCCACTCGCGGATGGCGATGCGGGAGAGAGAGATCGTTCATGGACATGTCCGTCGTCTTATGTGTTTGTCTTTTGAGTTTTACATTAAACCTATTATTTATATGTCAAGCCGGTTTCTCGCCTCTTCCTTGCCCGTGAGAATGAATTGTTTTACATTGGTGCCGAAACCCGGGATATACAAAACATGGAAGGTCGTCCCGTAGAGTCCTCCCAGCTGGCCGAAGTCCTCCAGTCCATAGCTGTGTTACATCAGAGCCACCAACAGTCCCTGCTGGAGCTCCAAGAGGACCAAGATTGGCGGTTCTTTGAGATCATGCAGGCTCAAGCAGAGGACCGACATGCCATCCGGAGCCTCCTCAGCCAGGAGGTTGCTCCCGCCACAGCCGCGACCCCGGACAATCGTTCCCCATTGCCCCCACCCATGTTACAGAAGATGGGGCAACGGACGATCCAGAAGCATTTTTGGATTTGTTTGAGCGCACCGCTTACATTTGGGGCTGGTCGTGCGATCAATGGGCAGCCCGCCTTGTTCTTTTTTTGTCCGGGGAAGCCCAACTAGCGGCTCAACAACTGCCTGCAACGAACCTCCTGGCCTACGCTGACTTGAGGAGAGCCATCATGCAATGGGTTGGTCGGAGTCCTGAGGAAAATCGCCAACTCTTCCGGGCCACGAAGCTGGAAAAAGCTGACCGCCCGTTCGCGTTTGCCCAGGGGCTCCGTGATGCCTGCCTGAAGTGGCTGCTAGTGGGCGAGCGCCACGTTGAGGGACTCATCGATCAGGTGGTGCTGGAGCAGTTCATCCAACGATTGCCTAGGAGAACGGTGGAGTGGGTCCCGTGCCTCAAGAATCTGCTGTGCCAGTCTGTTTAGCTGGTGTGACCGTAGACCTCCTTGATGGTTAATGTAAGAGACTGCCGCTTTGTTGTCCAACTGCACCAGGACATGACAACCTCTCAAATGCTGGAGGAAGTATTTCAGGGCCAGAAATACAGCCATCAACTCGAGACAGTTGATGAGCCAATCGAGCTGATGGGCCTCCCATTCCCCTTGAGCTGGATGACCACTTAAGACCGCTCCCCAACCTGACATGGAGGCATCTGTCATTAGCAATCTGTGATGGCAAGACGCACCTAGATTGGGACCCAAAGCGAGGAACCAGGTTCTGAGCCACATAGAGAGTGTACGTAGCCCACGGCGCGTAACCCTTATCTGCCTTCGGGGATTGGCCCTTGTGTGAAATTCCCTGGCTTTGAGACACAACTGAAATGGTCTCATATGTAGAAGGCCCATAGGAATCACTGAGGATGCAGATGCAATGCGACCTAACATCCGTTGATACTGAAGAACAGTACAATCTTGGCTTAGCCTGACTTTACTCAGGGTATACTGAATGGTCTCGATTCAAGTGGGAGACTGGTGTGCCCACATCATGATTTAATTCCATATGATTGAATTCCATATGAGCCCGAGATCCCTCTGATCTTTAATAAAAGGCCAATGGGAATCGGCAAGGTATATGCATGCCCCTCCTCCGGACATATGGGTTTAAAGGAGGGGACATGCATACCACTCATTCAGATTTTGTGCTGAGGATCCGAGAATAAGGTCCCGGCCATTTCAGAGAGTAGTTCAGCGCTGTGACATGAGGGACACAACGTTAAGTGAAAATGCATCACATGTTCTTGCCGAGTCTAGTCAGAAGTATGTCATGTGGAGAAGTCCCATGGTAGGTCCTGCCCAATGGGGGAGGAGGCTCTACGAGCATAGAGACTGGGGCAGAGGGGCCTCTGCCCAAGGAAGATGCAGTTTGCCAACAGGGAAAGTTTTTTTGGGGTTGCCAATGGGGAACCAGCGCATGCTGAGCACCTGTCCTAGTATGGGGCATAGTTAGCCAAGTACCGGGCTGGCAGTGAGTTTCACCACAAACTCATCTGACACAGGACTAGGAGGAAATCAACCAGGAAACACATTTGTGAACACGACTGGGAATCAACAATGCATATCTTCAACTCAAGGGATGTGAAAGGTGCTAGGTGCAAGCGATATACCCAGCTGATTGACCCGGACTTACCCGTTGGTTCCTGCTAAGACACGGGACAAGACCAGCTCAACCTGAAGATTGTAGAATCTCGCAAAGGTCTTATGTGTAGCCCAGCCCGCTGCTCTTTAAATTTCAGCTAGATAGGCACCACTGGTCATAGCCCAGGAGGCCGCCACACTCAAGGTGGAATGGGCTCATAGCCCTGCAGTTGGCGGCACATGCTGAGCCTGGTAGGCAATAGCTATGGCGTTGATAATTCAGTGGGCGATCCTCTGTTTGGAGACAGCACTTCCTTTCCACTTTCCACCAAAGCAGACAAAGAGCTGCTCAGAGATTCTAAAGCTCTGTGTGCAATCCAAATAGATGAGTAAAGCATACACCGGACACAGCAACGCTAAGGCTGGGTCTGACTCCTCCTGGGGCAGCACTTGCAGGTTCACCACTTGGTCCCTGAACAGGGTTGTGGGAACCTTGGGCACATAGACCGGTTGGGGGTCTAAGGATCACGTGAGAGTAGCCCGGACCTAACTCCAGGCACGTTTTACTGACAGAGAACGCTTGCAGGTCCCCAACCCTCTTAATGCAGGTGAGTGCGGTCAGGACGGCAGTTTTCAAGGAGAGTACCTTAAGCTCTACTGAATCTTAAAGGCTGAAAGGGAGCCCCTTGCTGGTCTTGTAGGAATATGGAGCTGTCCCATGAGAGAATGATGTGTGGCCTGGGGGATTCAACCTCCTGGCACCTCTCAGGAACCTGATAATCAGGTCATGCGTCCCTAAGGACTTTCTGTCCTCTGTGTTGTGGTGTGCAGCTATGGCAGCTAAGTACACCTTCAAGGTAGAGGGGAACAGTCGTCCCTCCAACCTCTCCTGCAAAAAGGAAAGCACTGAGCTGACTGCGCATTTCTGGGGGTCTTTGTCTCAGGAAGAGCACCACTTAGCGAACAGATGCCACTGCAAAGGCATACAGGCGCCTTTTAGAGGGGGCCCTAGCCTGAGGGATGGTGTCTACCACGGCAAGTGGTAGGCCACAAAGGTCTTCCGCATCCCATCCAGGGGCCAGACATGGAGATTCCAGAGGTCTTGTCACAGGTGCCAGATGGTGCCCCATCCCTGAGAAAGGAGGTTCATCCTCAGGGGAATTTGCCTGGGAGAGGCTATTGCGAGGAGCGTGAGGTCCGAGCCCCAAGTCTGGGTGGGCCAGTAGGGAGCCACTAGGATGACCTGCTCCTCATCCTCCCTGACCTTGCACAGGGTCTGTGCAAGCAGGCTCACTTGGGGTGAATGCATACTTGCATAGTCCAGGCGGCCAGCTGTGTACCAACGTGTCTATACTGAGGGGAGCCTTGGTCAGGGCGTAACAGAGCGGGCAATGGGAGGATTCCGGGGAGGCGAACAGGTCTACCTCTGCCTGCCCGTGTTGACTCCAGATTAGCTGAACGACCTGAGGGTGGAGTCTCCACTCTCCTTTGCAGTTGACCTGTCGTGACAGCGCATCCGCCATGGTGTTGAGGTCACCCGCGATGTGAGTGGCTCGCAGCGACTTGAGTTGCTGATGACACCAGAGGAGGAGACGGCGGGAGAGTTGTGACATGCGAGGGGAGCGTAACCCACCTTTGTGGTTGATATATGCTACCGCCATCATGTTGTCTGTTCAAATCAACATGTACTTGCCCTGGATCAATGGCCGGAACCTCCGCAGGGTGAGCAGTATTGCCAACAATTCGAGGCAGTTGATGTGCCAATGCAGCCGTGGGCACGTCCAGGAGCGTGCCTGTTGTATAGAGAACCCCAGCCCATCTTAGAGGTGTCGGTTGTAACCACGACACGCCTGGAGACCTGTTCTAGGGGAACCCCTGCCCATAGAAATACAAGGTCATTCCAAGGGCTGAAAAGGCAGAGACAGATTGGCGTGATGGCCACGCGATGCGTCCCACGATGCCATGCCCACCTTGGAACTCGAGTCTGGAGCCAGTGCTGAAGTGGTCTCATATGCATCAACCCGAGTGGTCTGGCCACTGCAGAGGATGCCATATGCCCCAGGAGCCTCTGAAATATTTACAGTGGGACCGTGTTCTTCTGTCTGAATGCCTTCAAACAGGTCAGCTGGGCATGCTCGTTCGAGAGGCACGCCATCATCGAGACCGAGAAAATAGATGCTCTGAACCTGGAGGAGCTTGCTCTTTTCCCAGTTGACCAAAAGCCCTGAGGTGCATGAGCACCAGGTCCCTGTGTGCACACAACACGTCTCCAGAGTGAGCTAAAATGAACCAGTCGTCGAGGTAGTTGAGAATGCGAACACCCACATCCCTTAACGGGACAAGGGCAGCCTCTGCAACATTCATGAAGATGTGAGGAGACAAGGACAGGCCGAAAGGGTGGAATTTGAAATGGTACATTCGACCCTTGCATGCAAACCACAGGAAGGGTCTGTCTCGAGGTAGAATTGAGACGTGGAAGTACACGTCCTTCAGGTCTACCACTGCAAAATTATCTTGATGCCAGACTTCACTAGAATGCGCCTTATCATCAGCATCTTGAACAAGAGTCTGTGTAAAGTGGAGTGGTGGTGGCGTAGTGGCTAGAGCACAGGGCTGCTAATCAGAAGGTCGCTGGTTCAAGCCCCATGGCCACCCTTGAGCATGGCACTTAACTCCAGGTTAACTTAACTCCGGGGGGCACTTAACTCCGGGGGGATTGTCACTGTAATAAGGGCTCTGTAAGTCACTTTGGATAAAAGCGTCTGCCAAATGCATTAATGTAAATGTAAAGCCTGATTCAGAACTCCTAAGTCCAAGATCGCTTTTTTTGGTACAATGAAGTAGGGGCTGTAAAACCCCCTCTTCATCTCGGCTGGAGGGACAGGCTCTATCGTCTGCTTCCGCAGTAGGTTGGCGATTTCCACACGCAAGGTGGCGGCATTCTCGCTCTTCACCGTGGTGAAGTGGACACTGGTAAACCTGGGCGGGCACCTGGCAAACTGAAACACATTGCCGAGTCGGACGGCATGGTTCAGCCATCGCAACGGGTCGGAAAGCGCAAAACATGCGCCCGAGCACCGTCAATCTCGTCAGATGTACCAGGGCGGAGCCAGGGAGGCCACATTGACAGGGTTTGAGCCCTGTTGTGGTGCTGAGTCGAGATACATCGAAGCACTTACCTCCCTCCTGATACTCACCGGCGGATTGGTTGAGGAGCGGGGAGGAAGTGATTCGTCCCTTCAGTCTGTCGAAAACTGTCCGGGTTTGAGTATGTTTGTGCCACAGCTTGGTGCGCAGGGGAGGAGAGACTGCCACTGGGGCGCTGGACCTGCTAAAGAGAGATAGAAGACTGGTTGGGGTGACGGCCGTACACACCGGTTATGTGACCCGGGGACTGAGGAAACAGCTTTTTTGTAGAATGTTATGGGTACCACAGCTACTGGAGCATGCGGCAAAACAAAAATTAAAAGGGAGACAAAAGATTCTCCTCCCGGCCCTCCACCAGGGGATGGAGTGGTCTGCTTACACGCTCCAAGGCAGTGGATCCTCGTGTCCAGGGTCGCCTGTCTCAGGGGCGCTTAGAAGTTTTTTTCTTCTTATTGGGCAGCCATGAGATGTGTGGCATCTGCTTCCTGCGGGGGGGCTTGACACAGCTGCAGGGCCAAAGGGGCGGGCCGTTGCGGAGCCGGAACAGCCGCCACAGGGAGATGCATTTGGTGATGAGCAGACAGGGTGTGGGATCTTGAGAAGCGCTGAGGCAGTATGTGCTGAATAGGCTCCATCTGCTGCTTCACTGCCGAGAACTGCTAGGCAAAGTCCCCGACAGTGTCGCTGAATAGGCCAGCCTGGGTGATTGGGGCATTTAAGAAGCGTGTCTTGTCGGCCTTGTGCAGCTCGACCAGGTTAAGCCACAGATGGCACTCCTCAACCAACAAAGTGAACATCGTCTGCCTGAGAGACCACGCCATGACCTTCGTTGTCCAGAGGGCAAGGTCGGTCACTGAACACATCTCCTACATCAATCCCAGGGCGGAACTACCCTCATGAAGTTCTTTCAGCACTTTGGCTTGGTGTACTTGCAGGAGAGCATGGCGTGCAGGCGGAGGTGGTTTGTCCGGCGTTACCTTAGGCTCTGGCCGTCAAGGACAATATAAGCCTAGAGGTCTTAGACGGGAGCTTTGGGTGCCTGCGCCAGGTTGCGGCACTTCCCTGGCCACTCCACCAGTGTAGTTAGAGTGGGGGAGCTGACAGATCAGGGCCGGGCAGTGAAAGGTGCCTCCCATGAACTTGTCAGCTCCTTGTGCACCTCCGGGAAGAAAGACACTGGGGTGGGGTGTGGCTGTGAGTGCCGCGAGCCCAGATACCAATCATCGAGTCGTGAGGGTTCAGGGGAGAGAGGAAGGCGGCCCGGGAAAGCATGTCTATAATCTCATCGTCTGCCTGTGACTGGGTGACCACACCTGAGGGGGGAAGCGTAGTGGAGGTTTCCGCATCAGACAGGACGAGCCCGTTCTCTGATGCTGCGCTCGAGAGCTCATCACCTTCACGGGCACCAAATAAGAGGTCGAACTCGCCCTGGGACGAGCTGGTGCACTCATCCGAGTGCCTATCTGGAGCAATGAGTGTGCTGGGGAATGGGAGGTCCGCTGGGATTTACCCGACAGAGTTGGTCCCATTGTGGTCCCATTGTGTTCCCCAAATAGCCCCCAGTGCTCGCTGCACTGTCCTCATACCCATAGGTAGAAGGACCGAGGCAGGGAGCCGCTGGGGTGACCCTCCACTCTTTTTGAATAGACTGAAGCGCCCAGGAGTGATTTCTGCAGTGCGCCCATGCAGAGAGGGGAGAAAGCCGCTATAATGCACCGTAAGGATCCAGCAGAGGTGAGGATGGCAATCGCTAGACTCAGCTTGAACCATCGACCGTTTGGCTTTGAAGAGAAAATCAGAATGAGCAGTATGCACATACCCTCCTTTATACCCATATGTCCAGGGGGAGGGGCATGCAAATGCCACTCGCCAATTCCCATTGGCCTTTTGTCAAATATCAGAGGTATCCCGGACTCTCAAGAGTGACCCCTAGTGCAACTACATGGACACAACGTAGAGTGAGTGACAGATAGGGAAGCTTGGTTTTCCAGCAGGAGGAACATACTGTACATTTAAAAAGTATATCTGCTCAAAGTTTATTTTGTCAATTATAGGAGTTCACTCCCAAAGCTAAAAGGCATGGAATAAAAGGCACAAAACTCATTTTTCATGGGGTCTTGATTCCTGCTCTTTATTACCTGTATAGTGGCTGGGTTCTAGACTCTTTGTCCTCAAACACTGCTTGATGTATAAACTGAGAGAAAAGTGAGAGTCCCCACCAGGCCAATGTGAGGACTTTGGCTGCCCTCTCTGTCTGTTGTTGGCTCCAGAAATCACCTTGCCTTTCCCCACCGTGGGAGACTGGAGGACATCCAACAACAGAACTGCAGAACAGCTTCACTGAAGTGGTCAGACTGAGCACAGAGTAAACACAGAGACACAGTGAAATGTAATAGCTAACATGACTTGAAAACTATTATGTGCAAACATGTAAATACAAAGTATTTTGTTTAGCTAGCTATACAATCTAACAAAAGGTGGTGAGGACATGCAAAACAACTGGTAACATGGTAAATTACATGGTAAAAGTACTGTTAAATGTTTCATCCCAGTGACACATTATCTATGGTCCAACTGCAATGGTGTAATGTCTCAAGTACATAAAATGACTGAACTCATGGCCATCACTATGTGGATTCTCTGTGGCTATTATTTAAAGGATCCAGTCTAAAAAATGTAGAGACCAAGCCTCACTAAACTCACTAAAGCCTCACTAAAGTTCCTTACCCCCTTTTTTCTTATTTTTTTAAACAATTCTGTTTCTTCAATTAGGGTATCAATGACTAGGGTGATTTTAAAGACTTCTTGTTTTCAAGAATGGATTATAGCTGTAAAGTTTTATAAGTTATTTTAATATATATATAGTTTATCTTAGCTATTAATTATTTATAGAGAACAATTTTAATAAAAGTATGCCTCAACATATTTATATCTTTGTTTAATTGTGCAGTTTTGTATATTTCATAAACTTTTTTTTAAAACTTCTCTCATGTCATTAATTTGAACAAAAAAATATTAATCTGAGCTTTGACATTTTCCAACACCACACAGAAGAATCTTAGCCTAGAATGCTGAAAAAAACTTGTCTGTAAATGATTCATCCCTTTAGTTTTCTCAGAATTTATTGAGACTCTAAGTCCAAAACCTCCAAATGAAGATGATAACCTTCAAATATTTGAATAAAATTCTGTCATCATTTACTCACTGTCATTCTTTCCTAACAAAATTACTTTATTTCATGGAACACAAAAAGAGATGATTAGCAGAATGTCTGATCTGCTATCTTCCTTTCATTGAAAGTAGATAGGGGGCAAGGGCTGTAAAGCTCCAAACACAAAAAAGCACCACAAAAGCATCATAAGTCATCCATATGACCCATGCACTATATACAGAGTCTTCTGAAGCCTTTTGATAGTTTTGTGTGTGGAATGACTGCAATTTAAGACTTTATTGATAAAAACTTGCCTTGATAAGACATAGTCACCATTCACTTTCATTGTATGGAAGAGCAGACACTATGCCACAATAACTAATTTTGGGCAAAAACAAAATAAATAAAGGTTTTGAAAAACAAAAGGATGAGTAAATGATAACAGAATTTTTATTTTTTGCAAGAATTTTTAATTTCAACTTAACTTAAAACCTCATTAAAATACTGTCCCACAAAATAATCTAATGGTGCAGTCAAAATTAGCACAGATTAAAATGTTCTGAAACTTTGTGTACATAAAAATGACAAAAAACATACTAAAGTCAAAGTGTACCGACAATATATCTTGTATCAGCCAAAGGAATATCTTCAGTCATGGCACAAATAAGTTGTAAAAAAGAAAGTGACATACCCTTCAAAATTGCCTGCCTAACATATTTGACCTTGATATTTTGCTTGTCCAAATGCATGCTTTCTATTGTTCGCAGAAATCCCAGCTGGGCTGGGGCCAAAGTATGAAGAGCAATAGTGTCTCAACCATCTGTTCCTAAATCATCTGTGATGAGAACTCCAATTAGGAAATGAGTGGACTGCCATGATTCTGTGGTGACGGATGAAACATATTTGTCATCTTAAGCAGCTATGGCTGACCTGAAATGCTGCTTAGCGGGGCTGGAATGACAAATAAAACATGACTTAATATTATTGGCTTGGAACATGGGCGGTGCTAGAGATGGGCTTCTTGGGCTTAAGCCTCAAATGTTTTAGGGATGTTGAAAGTACCAGTGCACTCAGTAACAAGTCAATACTAATACATGATACTAATACAAGTCTTTCTACAGTTTCAGTAATAGTGATGTGCCTGAAGCCAAATACCTTCTACGGAAAGGCACGAATAATGACTTCAAAACTAATAATGGATTCATCCGTATAATATAAAAGATATTCTTATAACTGATTTTCCAAGAGGCAAAAGGATACAACGGCATTTTAAATAAACATACATAATTCTAAATATAGCAGCTAATATTTCTAAAGTGTAAACCTTAAGAATGAAAAAGATCACGTTTTGATTTCAAATCGGATGGGCACGGTCTCAACTCTGTTTGCATTTTTTGTTAATTGTGCACATCTGGAGCTTATCAAATGTAACATTAAAGATACAACATCATATACACTTTCCACTTCTTGAAATGTCTATGTTTATCTATCACATGATTCAAACGTGATTCACCATGCATTAATTTATAGCCTAAACTGGAGCACGATGTTAAATTCCTGACCTGAAGTGATGATTTCACATCAGAGCTTCTCTAGCCATCTCTTAAAGTTGACCACATTTATATTCACATCAGCGATTAAGGTAATTATCTGATTAAGACTTTATTCAGAAAAAAGTTAAAATAATCTATAAAGGTTTAAATCTCCATAGAGTATTCATCTATTTGGAATATTCATCCTTTTGTAAAAACTGAAACATGCTCCATCTTTTTTTACTGCTTCTTTAAACTGTTACCTGTGTAACAAAAGTTAGAGTTTGATATTTTATTTTAACAAGAAATATGTTCATTTTAAATCATATTTTACTGAATAAGTGGATGTCATTTGTCATAATCATGAATATTATTTAAATGATAATTACAATACCAATTTGCTGTTATGGAAGAATATGACATAGTAGATTAAGTTAAAACATGTGGGCAGTCTTATCATATTATTTATAATTGCAGATTAGTTTTACCTGAACAGCAAAATAAAAGTGAAGTAATCGTGAATCATGATTAAGCCTTAATGCTTTTAAATTGTGTTTTCTTCTTCATAGATTTTAAGCTGAATTGTTTAACTTTTTTGATGTTAGAATATTTACAACCTCTTTAGGGGGGAGGGGGGGGGGGGGTATATTTAGAAGGCTGTTTGAAAACAATGTTTATTTTTGCAATTCCATTTACTGTCACTTATGGTGCAGAAATAACACAGCTTTAACAATCCAACACTGAATTCTTTCAAAGTACCCCCTGGTTGAGAATCACTGCAACCTTTAGTTCCCCTTCTGTCACTCACACCACGTTGAGTCTTTGAGAACAGGCCAATGAGAATTTGTGAACAGAATTTGTGTGCCCCACCCACAGACAAATGGGTATAAAGGGAGGGAAGCATGCATCTGTTCAGACAGATTTTTTCTTTGGAGCCGTGCGGTTCTGCTTACCTCTATAGTGCATACGCTGTTGGAGATAAAAGGCGCATTTTCAGCGACTTTTCTCTTCTTCTGCATGCCAGTGCAGACTACGCCTCTGGGCGCTTCGACAGCCCTTCTAAAAGAGTATATACATCTGAAAGCATATATTTCTCTAAAAGAGTACACACACTGACGTTGAACTTCTTTTTAAAGACGCATCTTTCTCAAGATGCCCTTCCGTCTTTGTGTCATTCCTGGATGTGGTCATTACCTCTCAGCTTCTGACGGGCATGGGCAGTGCCTCACATGTCTGGGCAGCGATCACACTGTGGCAGTGTTTTTGATGGTTCATGTTCTCACTGTGAGAACATGACCATGGCAACGTTGCGGTCTCTGCTTTCCTTCTTCCGGGGGAAAGCCACTCTCGTCGCGTCTTCTACCCACAGGTGTAGGGCCGGTGTGGCAGATGCTGGAGACGATTTCTTGAGATTAACGGGTGCGGTTTTGCCAGGTAAATCCCCGCGGACAACACATTAGCCAGCACGCTCGTCTGCCCCCGTCCGGTTCCGAGATGAGACCGGCTCGCCTTACTTTTGGAGCCCCCAAGCTGGATGAGAATTTCGCCGCTGCATTGGAGAGCGTCATGGCAGACTCTGACGCTGAGGACTCGACTGGGCTAGCACCTTCCAGTCTGTGGCAGATACCCTTGACGGCGGGGTGGTGCAAGGGCACACGGAGCTCCACCAGGTGGATAAGGTAGTTGCGGTGCACCTGTGCCCGCAAAAATCCACCACCGACCATTGACCTTCACTTCCTTCCAAGGCCTGAAAGTTGACGTTGTGTCTGGCGACCAAAGCCTACAGCGCCGCTGGACAGGCCACCTCTGCCCTGAATGCAATGGCCTCCCAAATTGGGCATTGCCACACCACAGTGGCATCCTCATGGGCACTGGCCAATGGCACCTCTCTAGCAGACATCTGCAGAGCGGCAGGCTGGGCAAACCCCAATACCATTGCGAGATTTTACAATCTCTGGGTTGAGCTGGTCTATATTTTCGGTAATGCGGAACAGCTGGCTGTGTGTATCATTTGCGCATAGCGCCTTTCCCCTCTCCTGAGGTGAAGATGTGCGCTCTACTCCCTTAGTCAAGTTCACAAGTCATTGACCCTGGATGTCCTTCCTCCCTAGCCCTCTGGCTCCAAATTCAGTGGAGGAGTTCACAGCCAGACCAACTGCAGGCACTGGATTGCCTGTACTGGAACAGGTGCTCCACAGGAACTGATTACTCCGGTAACGCCCTTGTGATGTATTTTCCATGGTACGGTCCCCCTGCTGGCGGACACGGATCTCCCTTGGACTGGACTTATGTACAGTCTGACGCACCTGCTATTTTTGTATGCAGAAGCTTGCTTGCACCTGCATCAGCAGTCCATGGAACACAGTTCAGTGTTGTGGCGTTTTTTGATAAGGAACCCTAGTGACACAATATCGAGTGTCAGAAGGGGAATGTCTTGGTTACTTTCGTAACCTCCGTTCCCTGATGGAAGGAACAAGACGTTGTGTCCCTCTTGCCACAACACTGTACTAGCCTCTGAAATGGCCGTGACCTTACTCTTGGCTCCTCAGCTCAAAACCTATATGAACAGATGCACGCTTCCCTCCTTTTACAACCCTAAGTCTGGGAGAGGGGCATGCAAATTATGTTTGCCAATTCTCATTGGCCATTTCTCAAAGATAAGAGGTAACTGAGGATCTCAAGAGAGACCCCTAGTGTCACTACATTGACAAAAATTCTTGTTCACTCCATCAGGGAATGGAGGTTATGAACCAAGACGGTTTAGCACAAGTATGATCATACTTGAACAAACATAAATATGAGACCAGTATAATAATATTAATGCTTCATTATTCAGTGAATGGTAAAAGACAGAGCCTGGAGCCAAAAGTTACTTTTAATCTGCCTTGATTGAATGCTTTTGGTGTTTATTTTTTTTTAAGGACAAATGTGCATAGACTTGCCAGAATGCTTACAGGTTCAGCATTGCTTGCTAAATCAGTTTGACATGCAGTTGCCTGACTTACACCAGCTTGTTTCAAAAAGAAATAAATAAAGATACCCTGTAATTAATTTTCTGCAACCCTTGTTCACCATCTGAAAGTGTGTCACCACTGCAGGCTCACACTCTAGTTATTAATTTTATTTGGATGATTGCCACAAATGACATAGGGCAAAGAATGGGTGACATCCGCTCAGTGATGTCCCTGAATGACATAGCAGGCCCTTGAAGTCTCCTGGGGGAAGAGTGGGTAATGTTAATGATGGTTTAACACTGCAAACCTGTTACTAGGGGCATTAATTTACACTTCTCCCACCCATCTGCTTCCTCAAGCCAGCCAGAATGTAATTAACAATGTAGATCATCAACCCCACTGAGGGATTTGTTAATTTAGGCAAGCAGCGTTATTATGTTTCTGGGTTTAATAGAAAAACAAGTTGGTCTGTCTGCACCTTTCCTGCTTTGCCTTTCAAAAAATACAGTCCTCATTACACAGCCATAATAAGAATCTTTATCAATCTGTGAAAATGCTCCTCAGGGCCATCTTTGTTATGTACAGTAGTACATTCAGAATAGACCGCATAATGTTTTGTTGCTTTTAAAGACTGTTGTTTCTATGATAATATGCCTAGATTTCCTAAAAAAAAAAAAAAAAAAAATTATATATATATATATATATATATATATATATATATATATATATATATATATACTGTATATACAGTGTATATATATATATATATATATATATATATATATATATATATATTATTTATTTTATTTTTTTTAAATATATATATATGGATTAGATTGATGGGATTAATTTGGGATTTGTCACTCATTTGTCACCTGCCAGGCAGATGTTTGTATTATGCATTAACCCTCTGGGGTCTGAGGGTGTTTTGGGCCCTGGAGAAGTTTCAGTTGCTTAAAAACATATTAATGGCTAAAGTCTGATAACACTGTATTCAGCGCAAACTGGGCTACAATAATATGTGAACAACATGTGTGTACATGTTTGTATTTTTGAGATAATAATATTTATGCGTGGTTTTTGAAAAAAACACAATTTTAAGTAATTGAAATAAGGCCATATAACACATAATAAACATTTGTCCCCAATACATTTGAGAACTGGATCTTGTAGCCTAGAGTTTTTGCTACAAAATGATCACTCATTCATACAAAACAATATACTAAATGTAACTTTTGTAAGACACTTTTATTGTTAGAAAGGTCATATGCAAGAAGGTGTGAATTATCATGAATATTGATAGTAATTCAACCTAAGGAGACAAAGACCACTCCCCTGGCCTATCACTGAGGAATGTGACAGAAAGAGAATGAATGTGATGAGACTTAATGATCAACATCAAGTTTTAAGTTAAAAGAAGTAATCTGACTGTACATTTTCTTTACATAAAGACTTTACTTAAATTTTATACCTACGCTACCTTTTAAAAGAAGTCTCTTCTGCTCACCAAAATACAGTAAACACAGTGATAGTGTGAACTATTTTTACACTTTAAAAGAAACGTTTTCTATGTGAATTTATTGTAAAATGCAATTTGTGATCAAAGCTGAATTTCCAGCATCATTACTGCAGTCTTCAGTGTCAAACGATCCTTCAGAAATCTTTATAATATGCTGATTTTCTAATATGGGCATTTTACTCATTTAACCTGAACACATATTTGCACACACAAGCTTTGATAATGATAATGAGGCAGCATAAACGCTAGCTAAAACATAATTTAAACATTCATATTATTTTTATACCATATTACATATCATATTTATATCATACAGCATATAATTTAAATGCCTGCTTTAGCCGAAACAACATTTAAATGTAACTAAAACTTGCTTATTAGGAGTCATATTTTAAATTTAAAAAATCTGAATCCTGACTGGCAAGTCTGGAAACAGTCCCATTAGTAAAATATGTACATGTTTATATAAAATAGCATGTCAACTGATATGCAAGTAAAACAAAATTACTTGCTCATCTGAAATTGTTTCCTTGCCTGGATCAAGTCTCTCTTCAAAATACAAACGTTCATCAGAGTCCTGCTCTTCTTCTGAGGATAATGTTAACTCTTCATCACTATCCAGTAGCTTTTTCACCTGTATATTGTGTGATCTTCCAAATGCACAGAAAAATGAATAAACTGGATGTTGTCAAGGCACAGTTGGGGGCGTTTACCATTTGCATTGATCGTCTAAGCACACTCCCATATGAATAGTGCCCTCTTCCCGAGGGTGTGATCACATTAGGGATAATTAGCTGAGCCAGTAGAAACTGTACATCGCTTTGTTTCATACAGATTACATTGCAGGAGAATATTTGTTTTAAATTTGAATTGTTTTATTTAAAAGTAGACATTTTAAGCTTTCTTTAGACATGTGTTTCATGTTTGTGTGATAAGTATTCGCAGAGTTTCAGTTCATTTTTGTGATGTGTTTCAGAAATATGCTCGTATACACAGAGACTGCTGAACGCTATTTTCTTTATTTTACAAAAGCACAAGGGTTGTTGTTATTGTGAGTGCACACAAATAATAGTTGTCCCTTTATAGTTTGTAATGATGTCTTACAATTATCTGTATGCCCCAAAATGACAGAGTACTTTATGTTGTTTCCGCTGTATTGACGAAAAAAGTCCAGCAGGACGTGCCGGCATGTCCGTCGACCCCAGAGGGTTAAACACGTTTTTGCATAAAAAAAACATGAGTCTGTATTTGCTTCAAATAGATACAGTTTGTAAGTATTCTAATTATCATCTGTCTTAGAAAAACATAAGGGTTTTCTGCATCTCTACTGTAGCTAAAAGAATAGCATCACAATTGATTGATAGGTGATGTTTTTTCCTAAAAAAAAAAATCTAATTTCAAAAAGCTTGTGTTAAAGGTGGTGTGTAATTTCTGCGCAACTAGTGGCACCAAACAGATTTATAAAATATGTTTTCAACAATCCTCAGACTCATCACTCCCTTTCGCACCCTCAGATTCCCTATGAACAAATAGGCCATATTAAATAAAAGGTGATAAATGTTTAACATCATAATAAACAAGACCACTATAACATAAACGAGATAAATAAGGGAACGAGACGTTGTGTCAAACAATTGACACTAGGGGTCTCTCGAGTGCTGAATATGCCTCTGACCTATGAAAAAAGGCCTGGGTGTGATAGGCCAATGAAATGGCCTATCACTTGATGACGTCAACCACCCAGTGGGAAAGCCACTTTTTGGAGACAGCTTTCCCTTTCCGCTGTCCACTGAAGCAGACAAAGAGCTACTCAGAACGTCTAAAAATCTGCGTGCGGTCCAAGTAGGTACGGAAAGCACGTATCGGACACAGCAACGAAGGGGCTGGGTCTGCCTCCTCCCGGGGCAGCGCTTGCAGGTTCACTACTTGGTCTCTGAAGGGAGTCATAGGAACCTTGGGCACATAGCCCAGCCGCAGTATTAGGATCGTCTGCCGGACCGAACTCCAGGCAAGTGTCGCTAACAGAGAGCGCTTGCAGGTCCCCAACCCTGTTGATGGAGGCAAGCGCGATCAGCAGGGCCGTATTCAGGGAGAGGGCCCTGAGTCCAACTGATTCTAGCAGCTCAAAGGGAGGTCTCTGAAGGACTGAGAGGACCACTGAGAGATCCCAGGAGCGGTACAGGCTTGGCCGGGATGGATTTAACCTCTGGGTGCTCTTAGGAACCTGATAATTAAGTTGTGCTTACCCAAAGACTTGCCGTCTACTGCGTTGTGGTGGGCTGCGATAGCAGCTACGTACACCTTCAAGGTGGAAGGGGGCAGCCTCCCCTCCAACCTCTCCTGCAGAAATGAGAGCACTGACCTAACTGCGCACCTTTGTGGGTCTTCAGCCCGGGAAAACACCAATTCGGGAACAAGTGCAACTTCAGGGCGTAAAGTTGCCTGGTAGAGGGAGCTCTGGCTTGGTTGATCATGTCTATGACAGCAGGTGGTAGATGGTCTGAATGTTTGGCGGCAGGTGGGGGTGACCATCACTCAGTGCATGCCATGGTGCCATGCTCGTCTCGGGACTTGAGTCTGGAGCCAGTGCTGAAGCGATCTCATATGCATCAACCCCAGCGATGGGTATGACTTCCTTTCCTGAACACAAATTCAGATTTTAAAAGATTATTTTAGCTCTGTAGGCCAAAATTGTGATTCTCCAAAAATCACATAAAGGCAGTAAAAAAGTAATCCATAAGACTCCAGTGGTATAATCCATGTCTTCAGAAGTGACATGATAGGTGTGGGTGAGAAAGAAACGATATTTGTCATTTTTTGTTAAACAGCAGGGGGAGACATGCAGAGAAGAATATGAATCACCAAATTACTAGAAATGTTTCCAAACCTCTCTTCTTCTTGACAAATGCATCCAGATCTGACAAGAGCCCTTAAAGGGATAGTTCACCCAAAAAATTACAATTCTCATTATTTACTCACCCTCATGCAACCCCAGATGTATATGACTTTCTTTCATCTGCTGAACTCAAATGAAGATTTTTTAGAAGAATTTCTCAGCTCTGTAGGTCCATACAATGCAAGGTGAATGGTTGGCAACATTTTAAAGCTAATCAAACAAACATAAGTCAGCATAAAAGTAATCCATAATACTCTAGTGGTTAAATCAGTATCTTCAGAAGTGATGTTATAGGGGTGGATGAGAAACTGATCAATTTCACTTTCTTGTTATACAGTGAAAACATGAAAATGTCCCATAAGGACATTATATGTAATGCCGAAATATAATGCCTTCTTTTGCTATATCATAGCTTTTACATTCCTGTGTGGAGTAGTTACAGTTTTCAGTGTCTTAAGTATTTAGATAGTTAGTTCTGTACAGCAGTACTGCCACTCTCTAAATGCAGAGTTCACAACCTATGTAGGGCACCAACACTGAACGTGGAACATTCGCTGTGTCTGATACACCACCTATCCACTATATAGTGCACTATTTCGAAGTGTCTGAATTCTGAGTGAGCCACTCGATCCCTACTTTACTTTTTATGATCACTCATTCTTACCCACAATGCACACTAGTTTCAAGTGTACATTTCAAGTACACTCGATGATGGTTAATTTCCGACAATCCACCAAGGGGAAGATGTACGAGCTAGGAGTTTACTGTTTCCTTCACTCCTGCAATGTTTTATTTTATTCTGAATGTAGTAAATTACTTTTGACAAATCATTACATGATGAAAATATCATAATAACATACATGTATAGAGACAAAACATACAGATACATTTTAAAATGTAGTCTTTATTTGATCAAATGTGTTTACTCTTAATATTATTGCACAGTATATATTAAAAATGACAAACAGAATGAAGATTTATTGTATTAATATATTATTTAATAAGAATAACAAATAAGGCCCAAGTATTTAAAATTTCATATGTGACGTTTCGGCACCAGACCCAGAGCTCCGACACTCTCGTCCGAATTCACAAATTTCATTCACTAACTGCCATTTACTATATAAGAAATAGTGAATGAATTAATGATAGCGGACACAGCCACTCTCGTTGCGACGATCGCCTCATGCCCCCACATCTCAAACGCTCGTTTCTCGCTGTGCACGTGCAAAAATGCTGTCTGTTAACGCTCCAGTTGTCAATCATGTGAATGGCAGTGATTAACTTGGATGTTTATATGGATTTATATAGTTAATCCAAGTGATGTAGCTGTGATAGTTTCCAGTACCCCCTGCGAGTGTGTGGATCAAATGCATAAATACTGCTTCTGACATGCAGGACAAAGCACATTTATATATTGCTGCGCTAATTTAAAAATGTACACTTAAATCTGATGTCATAAGAGCCCAGTTGCAGAATCACCCTGAAATTGACCATCTCATTACACAGAAAAGCCTGCATTAGAATTAGAGCCAAAATTTACCCCAGCGTGCTGCCTGAAGTTGGGGCTGTGACTTTAATCTTGAAATATCAGCTTGTCTTGGTGTTAAATGAAGGCATTACACGACGTAACTATTTTTCACTCTGTGGAACGCAGAAAGTGTTTCACTTTGAAGAGTTTGATGCTGTTGCACTGAGTGGCAGTCTCATCACTCATGTGGAGCATCTCATCGTGCGCAGCTGTCAACTTCCACTCTTGTAAATGTCCCATTCAATAAGCTCTCAATAAATTACACATTAATTCAAATTAAACCCAGTAATGTAACAACAGTAACGCCACACATTGTAAAGAAGTAAAAGTAAAAAAAAAATCATTTGAAATTTGCTTGAGTTAGAGTAAATATTACCCACTTTTAGACCTCCAAAAGTAAAATTTTCCCCAAAACGTTATTCAAGTAAATGTAACGGTGTAAATGTAACGTGTTACTACCCAGCTCTGAGTGTAGTTTACATGTCGAGAGGCAACAAGGCAAGAATTGAACCCCCAAAATTCCCTTAAAGTCCTCCACCTTGTAAATGTTCACTCTGGTTTTAATTAATTTGCTATCTCTTTGTCTTATAGCAAGTCTTCAAATTTTGGCGAAGCTAAGTTCCATTTCCTCTGTAACACGTCTGCCATGGACATTCATATTCTCCAGGTTGAAAATTTTACTATAAGTAGCCACACCACAAACTCATGTGATATGTTTAGATAGAAAGGGAAGGATGAAGCTGAGCAGGCTGCTCAAAATATCAAGATCTTGTGAAATATTCATGTATAATGTGCTTAATCTGTATGCACCTACTCTGGAAAATTAAGTTGCAATGTAGTAGGGAATTAAAATGATTAAGTAATATCGTTGAACTCCAAGTACCAAATAAAGCAGGAACACTTCACCAGTGGCAGGCTGTGCATTTAAATTCTAGGCCTTCAGTGTGATTCATGCCATTAAGAAACTACAGTTTCACAATGAATAAGACACCCTATGCCTTTGGACATCATTCATTATGTCACAGCTAACTAATAATACCAAATGACATTTTAAAAACACGTCCACGCATGAACGCCTGAACTTGAAATGCCACTTAATGCTCAAGAAAGTATCATTTTAACTGCAGCATGACTGTTTTGTGAAATGAACTTCTCCCGAACAGACATTCAAAAATCATAATTTTTCATATGAATCTACCAAGGAGGTCTATAATACCTGGAAAAATCTATCTAATAATATTTACAATAGAAGTGTTGCTTGCAATAAATTTCGTTTCGTCAGGGTACACGGTTATGCTGAGTTCCATTCAAGTTGGATGAGGGATATTCCTACTTGGTATCTCCGATTATTAATGTAGTTCATTCCCTGATATTCGGAAGATGACGTATAAGGAAACAAAACTGGAGCGCTCCTGTTAGCTTAGCAGGGGTTTGACTCTCATTAGAGATGTCTCCTAGAAACCTAACTGAAACATAACTAGCATTTGTGCTTCAGGTGTACGATTATCAAAAGAGATTATAATGTTTTATGCACCTGTTTCTGCAGGCGTTTGTTAAACAAGCTTTAATATAATGCAATGTGGAAACAAACTCATTTATCGATATTACTTAATAAAGTGAATGTTTATCACTCACTTTGAATATCTCCCTGAGTGTCGACATGATTGTGTGACATCATGCCCCTGCATCTTGGCAAAATTAGAGTTGAGAATTTCTGCACAAGCCTACAAGTTGTAATTCTGACATCAAGATGCATTCCATTGAACTTTTCTAGAAGGAAGTTGTAAAATCTGACTTTCCAAATTGAATAGAACGCAGCACTACTTTTCAAACTTGCATAGATACTGAGTGCTCAAGCAGCCTAATTTAGAAAACACTTTAACAATGCTAAAAGCACTTACCAATTTGCTTGAAGTGAAAATCAGTCCTCCTTTCCTGATTAATAAATTAAGCAATAACACAGTCATGCAGAACATCTTGTGTTTTTAAATCCATAAGGATCTCTTCCTCAGCAGCAATACCATCTTGATCTTATGCTTTTTGCTCTTGAATTATGTACATCACTTAAAGCATGATTGCGTCTCTCAATGCCAGCTAGAAGGACTCGACCGGGACTAAAGATCACACCCACTAGAACAAATAAATGATTCTGATTGGCTGATGAATTTGACAATCTGACTTTAGTTGCTTATTCATTTGCACTGTTGAGGGATTCTGAAGAAATTCTGAAGGCCTGACAGGGTGGAGCTCAGACTCATGCACTGCTTTGGGCATGTGATTTGTGAAATAGTTGTCACACTTTGCTTGTAAGCATCAAGGAATACATTTTGACTGGATAAACATTTTGTTTTTCTCTATTTTTTTGTAGATTAATTAAGAGTAAAAAGCGATTAAATACACATGATTGACTCCTCTCTGCCCTTTCATAGGGGTCTACTTTGGATTGCAGTCTCAACAGCATGCACAATTTCTTGATTGCTGATTTTACAAACCTTGCTTCTTGTGTCTTTTCTCTGTGAGTCACTGCTGCATTTATCTAGAGATAAAGTCTGGGTGAAACGACTGCACACAAGAAAGCATCAGAGGAACATCCATTTCCATGTCAAAAAAGCAGAGTAGAAAATATGACCTTTTCGGCCAGTGCCCATGAGAGCGACTCATACACCGTTCTTTGTTCTGGGAGGTAAACACCCAGCAGGCAACATCTTTGGGCCCAACAGTCAGAAGAGTTTGGTTAACATTCACACCATGGTCGAGCCGAGTTGGTGAGTCAGGGGTCTATACACCGTGTAGGACGATTCACTATTTATCAGGGTGTCAGAGGGCACAGAGCCTGAGATCTCTGTCTTGCTTGCATTATATTGATGGAAGGCTGTGCTATTATTCAGAGTTTATGTGTGTGCAAAGTGCTAGGCGAGAGGGTTGTAATGTGACCCCCTGTCCACCTCAGGTCTAGTGCTGCGAGCAATCTGTTTCTGAATGTGCACAGGCCCTCTAGGAAGAGGCTGTTTGAGGCAGATTGCTGGAGTTGGAGAAAGACGACATGGAGTCAAGCAGAAAATAGCCTTGAATTGGAACCCCACTAGACCCTAGTTAGGACTGTCAGAATGTCATCATGCACATTCTCATCATGCACATTCACAGCTGTGTTTTGTCTCTGCCTTATTTATTGGAGTGTCCATAATAGCAGATGCAACAGCACTGATCAATAACTCAGAGCATAAATCGTTTCCTTATAACTTTATCAAAGGTGTTTGACTTTTGAGGACCTTGCAGAGAACACATTGGGTCTCATTCATGAAAACCTGTGTGCAAACATTTTTACATAAAAATTCAGTATTTACATGACCAGTAAGTTCACAATTATTATTTTAGATTTACGATAAATGTAGAACCAACTGAAACCACACAAATACTCACAAAGAGCGTATCCAGAGTGTAAAGCAGAGGTTGTGCAGAAAGTACTAACATGGAGATCATTTAGGTATGTTTTGTTCAAATTACTAAATGCAGGCACATACACCTGTTGTAAATCAGATTGTGTGTGTGAAGGAAAAAGAGCATACAGTGGTTATTTGTGTAAATAAAATTCCTTGCTTTCTACAGTATAATGTGATTGTAGGATTGGTAGAGCTTTTCATGCATGCATCAAAATCCTGTTCTGTCAAATATGCTAAAAATGTTTCAGGCTTCTTAAATTCTATAATTTGTTTTGTTTTTAAATTAGATCCAGACTGGCAGACTTCCACATGAATTGCCTGATGACACCACATTCAGTAACAAGCTGTCCTAATGATAACTACCATGGCTGTCTGGTCTCCTATGTTGGACTAGTTGGTGAGTGATTATGGGGCAAATTTGCTTTACAGCAATAAAAAGCCAGAATTTTGAATTGTATTTAAATTAATGGACTATATAATTGTTTACAACATGTACATTTGCAATCTTTAGCAATTTGTATATAGCAATGCATCTCAAATGTGTAAGAATTATTATAAAGCAAATCCTTGCAGTCCAGATACCTTAAGTCCGTTTTTGAAACATTTTAAAGGAATATTCTAATTCCAAGATAAGATCAATTGACAGAATTTGTGGCATAATGTTGATTATCACAAAATTATTTTTCTTTAAAAAAGGCACTTACAATGGAAGTTAAAGGGGCAATATTTGTCAGGTTTAAAAGGTAGAAATTAGCTTTTTTAAAAGCATGCTCATTCATTTTTCTGTATAAAACTTTTATATTATTTGAGCTGTAAAGTTAAATTGATGCTTTTGCAGTTGTTTTAGGTTTTATGGGGTTATGTCGTCATGGCAGCAATGTTGTAAAATTGGATATAACTGCGCTGAAAAGGGTAGTAAGCCTTTTTTTCACACTAAAATCATGCTAACATGCAAAGTTTTTTTTTTAACGTCTTGTAGATATACATTTGACTTTTTAATATATATAGTAATGTAAATGCCTCGCTGTAACTTATTTTCTCGCTTGTAACTTTTCTTGTTTTTAAGATATGTAGGGGTCGAAAACAGGTCGAAATTAAATTTTGTCATAATAATCAGCTATTATGCATTTATATGCTATAAATGCTGTTGACTGAGCTTAACTTGAAACTGGAATATTCTTTTAAAGTCCCATACATAATGATTCCCTTGCAAGGGACCACCTTCCTAAAATAGAAAGGCAGCTATACATTTTCATATATTTCAATATATTTGTATGTATACAGACCCATTTACATTATTAGAGAAAATAGTTAGCAAGATATTATAGAAAATTCATGTTGTTTCTAAAATGAAAAAACTGACTTGTATTTGATACTGTACTGAAGCCAAAACAAAAAATGTAAATATTATCTGGAAAACATTTACTAATAAGTTAACAGGGCATTTTTTACTAATATTAGTACATTTGGGAACATTTTCAATATACATTTATTTGTATAGTGCTAAACAATAAATATTGTTCCAAATCAGCTTTACAGAAAGTAGTGCCATACAACAAGTAAACAAATTAAAGATGACAGAGGTAATGAAAAACTCCCAAGAAATATTCATCTAGTCATGTGAAAAAATTAGGACACCCCATTAAATATTTAGTTCTTTTTAAAGAAATATGGACATCTCAATATTTGATCTTCTTTTAAACAATATCTATTGATAAAGGGGATGTAATTGAACCAAAACAATGACATTTTAACCATGATATCATTTATTTAACAAAAAATGTACAAAGATGCCAATTCCTACTGAGGAAAAAGTTAGGACACCCTTTGCCCTAATAGCTGGTATTGCCCCCTTTGGCTGAAATAACCTCAGTAAGATGTTTCCTATAACTGTCTACCAGTCTCGGACATCGACTGGGAGAACGTTTTTTCCATCTCCCCCATGCAGCATTTTTCTGCTGTCTGATGTTTGAGGGGTTTCTTGTATGCACATCCCGTTTCAAATCATCCCACAGCATCTCAATAGGATTAAGATCCGGGCTTTGACTTGTCCATTCCAGAACTCTCCATTTCTTTCTTTTGAGTCATTCCTTGGTGGATTTACAGGAATGTTTTGGATCATTATCATGTTGCATAGTCCACATCCGCTTAAATCTTACATTTTCCTCAAGCACCCTCTGATACAATGAAGAATTCATAGTGGATTTTATGATAGTGAGATGGCCAGGCCCTGCTGCAGCAAAGCAGTACCAAACCATGACATTTCCACCCCCATGCTTCACAGAGGCTCCTCCACAATCCTCTCTAACAATGTACTTATCTTTTTCCTGATGAGGTGCACCTGATTCTAATTTGATGCATTTTAAGTAGTAAATAAATGTGGGGATGTCCTCACCAAAAATGGCATTTCTATTAAGTACATTTAACAAATCATTTTAAAAAGACATGTATTCAGTTATATTAGTTTATTTATATTACCTCCATCTCTCAATATTGTTAAAATGAAGATCGAATGTCCATATGTTGAAAAAGTCAAAGGTTTTCATGGGGTGTCTTATCTATATCACATACTGTATGCAAACAATTTTTTAACAAATATATGTTAGAAAACCCCTTTGCTATGTCACACATTTATTACACTGACTTGGTAGTAATTATCTTTTTAATAATGATTCTAATTGTGACAGGTGCTGGGTAAACTAGGCTTGCACGGCATCAAAGAAAATCTTTAATTGCATTAGTTTAGCCTTTTACCTGGGATTAATCCTAGAGGATTAAAAATCTGCAGTCATTATGTTAACACATTTATCTCAAAATGAGAGCAGACCAACAACATCTGGTGATTATACTCAGCCAAACACCACTCACTTCAGACACTGAGATCTATACACCAGCATGGTACCTGCCCCATGAATATTTATGAGAACCTCTATCCTTGGCCTTACAGGTTCAGATGTGACTCCTAACTACATGGATGCCAGCCACACTAACATAACCATCTCCCCTTGGTGTGGCTGTCGAGGCAGTAGAAATCATGAAGCTGAGTGTGAGGCCTTCCTCAGAGACTTCCGAGAGAACACTTGCCTGAGTGAGTGGCGCCAATACCTCACATAACCTCACGACTCGCATCCTGAAAGTCATCCGAATGGGCTTAACCTAAATAGCATATTAATGAGAAATACTCTGTCTTATGGGCAAGTGATGTCTCTTGCTCTTGCTCTTTTTTATTTTCACACCAATGTTTAATGCCTATTGTTAAGGAATTGTTTTGTCTTTATGAAGAGTGGCCCCAAAATATATTTGCTGACTTTTGGACGATTAAGTCAAACTTTAACATTAACATGCACAACAAAATGGTACTAACTATCAAAAATAAACGTTAGCTTTTTATAAGTTTTTTCTCTTAATATTTTTTCTCTCTAAGTAAATAGAGCTGTGGACAAGACATGCAAACACTGAAGCTGTAAGAATGTGTTTACAGATAGAGGGAAGTTGGCATATTGGGCAAAAATCTAGGTGTGCCGATCAGATTTGGCTTTACATTTGATGACCTTTCCTGATTAAAGAAAATGGTTTTAAGTCATTAACATTGCCTTACACCAGGGGTCGGCAACCAATTGCATGTGGAAGGGTATTCACTTGCACGCCAGCAATGGCGAGAGAGGAGTTGACTATTTTATTTATCTAAATTCCAATCTACATCTTGATGTAATCCTTCCTCATGATCACACAGCGTGTTTTCATGAGCTGAATGGGAGGCTAAACAAAAAGTTATATGTGATGAGAATGCAGTATACCCAACAGACTCGTGCAGTGCTTGCAAGCCATTCGCACATCATGATCCGGCAGCACTTCACTTTCGTTTAATCACGCGAGACAACGTGCCCGCTTTGCTTCAGTCAGGATGACAGCCTATATTCCGTGTTTCATTTGTTTCTTTTTTCTTTCAGAACAACACGTGGTGTAATAATGAAAACACCACTATTAACCCTTGAAATTTCCAACAGAGGATGCAGGTAGACCCTCACATCATGGGGTTAAAAATCAGAGTCTATTCAAAATATAAATGAAACCTGGAAATAAAGTTTTAGGATATTGCAGGTGTGATTCACAGAAAGAGGCTAAATAGTTGATCAACTTGTGATGTGTGAATGGCTTGCTTGCTTGTGCGAGTCTCATCACACTTTAAAAGTGTTTAGACTCCCATTCAGCTGATAAAAATACACTGTGTGATCAGGAGGAAGGATTACATAAAGATGTAGATTGGAATGCAGGTGCGAAAAATAAATAAAATAGCCTGCTCCTCTCATGCTGTTGCTTCTGTTCTAGTGATTACATGATTACATTGACATAATATAAGAAATATTTAAGATTACACTTTCGTGATCAGTAATCAAATAAGCAAATTTGTGGCTAACTGTGTTAACTAATTTTGTACAAAAGTACAGGCTTTCTTTACTTAAAGCACTTAAGATGCTCTGTGAAAATTCACATGCAGGATCATGATTAAATCATAATCATCTGGTTTTGTACAAAATTTTAAATCAAACTGTTATGCTGATAATATGATTTGTAATGAAAAATAAACTATTAAATTAGAAAAATGCTAAATAGAAACATTTTAGTAAAATAATTTTTGTGTCGGCACAGCCATTTTGGCAATCCATGTCAAAAAAGTTGCCGACTCCTGCCTTACACATTGTCAGGTTCTAAAGTATTATTGGTACAAAATTGTGCATGTAATTGTGCTCACTGTCTAAATTTAATGGCACTAGATACACGATATAAATCTATGTTTCATAAAGTTTGACAACCAGAAAGTGTCCAAATATATTTGGTCTACACTGCAAAAAAAAAAAAAAAAAAAGAAAAAAGTATGACATAACCTAAAAGATGTTGTAATATCTAAATTAACTTACATTATTAAAAAAAAAAAAAAAAAAAAAAGTAAAAGTCAAAAGTAGGAATGTAATGGTTTCAAGGTTTTAAAACGGAAGTTTATCTCATTGACGGGTATTGCATGAATATAAAGACAAATCCATATAAAATCCAAATCAGTTTAATTAAGACAGAATCGGTGACATTTACACAGCATCATATGCTTGGCGAGATAAAATAAATCTTTGAATTGCATCTTCCTCATGTTACATTCGACTGAAACTCACTTTTTAAAGGTGACATGCAGATGTCACGAGTGCAGCGCATCACGAGCACATCAAAAGTACAGCACGAGCGAAGCACATCCAGACTGATCTCACAGTGAGACCGGAAAGAGTAGGTTGATTTTTTTTTTTTAGCTAAGATTGGTGTATACTTACCGAAATTCATAACACTCTCCTTCGCAGATGACGCGATGTGCTTCCGGATGCAATGCGCTTCTGTGTGCACCACAGGGTTAAGCAATTCAACTAGAACCGATGCAAACATATCTGATAGGAAATCCATGAGTCAGCAAAATGTCGCCGATCCTAGTGTACAGGAAATATCGGAAACAAAATGCCGACCTCCTGTGTGATCATGATGGCGTAGCATGAGTGCAGCACGAGCGCATCATACAGACATATACGAGCCTGAATCTTTATTTCCGCTGCCAAAGCGGTTGAAGTCCACTGTCTGGGATTACTTTGGTTATGTTAAAGACCCACGAGACACCATCAGTGTTGATGGTTACCCAGTCTGTATAGTTTGTTGCAAAAATAAAATAAAAAAAATCGGTTCAGGCGGAAACCCTTCGAACCTTAAGCACCATCTCTGTGAGCACCATCCCACAGAATTTGCGGAGATACAAGATAATAAGTTATAGCCCCTGTTTCATAAGAAAAAAAAACAGATTCATTGTAGTGTTACCTGATTTGTAATGACTAGGTAGGCAAAATTTATGTTCATGCTTTCTGTCCCATTCACAAATGCAGCAAGCCGGTTTCAGCACTCTTTCAACATTACGATGTGCCAACTGTTTGTCCATTTGCCTAAGTGCACCACAACAGTAAGCCAACAATGTGTTGATACTACTAATAATATTAATTATTTGTAAAAATTAAAATAGTCATAAATAGGGTTTGCAAAGTTCATGGCTTTTGGTGTGCAGGGAATTGACAGTGGAACTCTGGTAGAAAATAGACAAAGGAATAATATATTTTCAGTAGGTATTGTTTAGAATTAAACTTTATTACAAATTCAACAAATTACTCAATGCATACAAATGAAAATCTGATGTGTTTGCCTGGGCAATAATCATTACACATTGGTAAAATTCATTTTCATAAATCATTAAATAACAATAACAAAATATGTTTTAGTTATAATCATCTGACTACTGTGCATGTTGCATTATAATTATTTTATTGCTTTACCTGATTTACCTTATCAGATTAAGAGAGTGTCCTGATGTTCAAGATCAAAAGTTAAAGGATTAAAGTTGAATAAATCCAAAAAATGTTCAAGAATTGGTTATAAGTGAAATATTTCTCACTGTTTCTGTTTATCAGGCATATTTCATAGCCAAATATTAAACTGCTATTAATATTATCAATGCACGTCAATACCATGGTCATTTTTGTAATGGTTATCCTACTGTGAAAATGCTGTACCATATACCAGGGCCTTCGCAATGTAATCTGTGCTCCCTAACTGTACATTGCCCTGGGCCCCTTTCCTATTAAAAAATACAGTTTAGAATTTGTTGTGGGGCCCCCTGGACCTTTGGACCCCTAGAATCGTTACCACCCTTCGCCCTACTAGCTATGGCCCTGCCGTATACACCCCTAGTCAAAAGTTGATTTTAAACGTTAGATCTGATAGATTAAGTGTCTCAAGTTAACGACTGCATGGTACCACGTCGTACAGTGTATTGTTTTATTTTTTGAAACCTAACAAACTTCTTTTTCCTCGATAAATGTTTGATCTACAGTATATTTCTCTTAAATAAATGCCAGTTGATTTAAAAATGTTGTTCTACATAAATTCAAAGGCATTCATACATTTGTGGCTTAAGAGTTCAAATACATTTTGGGGCTACATTATATACATTTTTGTTTGTTTCATTGTGCAGGAAATGCGATACAGGCTTTTGGTTATGGTACGGATGCAGCTCTAGTTCCCATCACTGAGTCTCAGTCGGCGGCACCATCAGTAAGAACCAATCTGCAGCCAGCTATCATCACCAAGCATGTCATCAACTCAAATGATGTGAAGCCAATCCACAGTGCATGTGTTTTCTCCACATGTGCTAACATGCAGGTAGGTCTGAACATTTCAGAAATTTGTGGTGCTCTGTAGTGTTATATTAGTAGTATGAAGTGTTATATTCTTACCCAGCAAGTCTAAAACTGTGATGAAGAGGGCAGACGAGGAAGTAAGGATCCAAATGCAGCTTTATTAGAATTTTCAAAAGTAAAGGCAAATACAAACGCAGGAACAAATGAAACCTCCACGAGGGGAAAATGAAGAAATGAAAACACGGGGGGTCTTGCAAGGAGGGCTTAGGCAGGAACACGGAACAAGGCAGGATTCAAGAACAAAGCTTCAAACATAGAACAACGACCAACAAAAGGACAAGGTGAACATGAGGGCTTAAATACAAAACAAGGGGAAACATAGACCAATGGACAAACAGAACTCATAACAAGGTAGAAAGGTAATTAACTAAAACCAATGACAAGACTAGAACTGATAACAAGATAAATCAAACAATAAACCAATGAAAACCAGACACATGGACAAGGAGGGAAAACAGGACTTGACAAGACTTCAAAATAAGAGTTCATAAAAACAAAAAGGCAATACGGAACATAAAAGGTGCCAAAAACTTAAAAAGGTACACAAACCAAAGACGGTGTGGATCGTTACAGAGCCCCCCCTTTAAGGAGCGGATCCCAGACGCTCCTAACCAAAGGAGGGGCAAAACGACAACGAAAAACGAGGACGAACAGGCAGATCAAGGGAACACGAGGGGTACAGAGGGACAAGACTAGGACAGGGAGACCGTGACAGAACAGGTGGGTGGCCAGGAGACCAAGGAGGCCAGGTAGATGCCCAGGGGACGACTTGAAGGAGGGGATCGGGTCGGGAAGACTGGGAGGCAGCTGCGGGGTTGAGACTAGGTCAGGAGGCATCCATAGGGCAGGGACTGGGTCAGGAGGCCGGGGAGGTGGCCGTAGGGCAGGGATCGGTTCAGGTGGCCAGGGAGGCAGCCCTATGGCAGGGACTGGGTCTGGAGGCCGGGGAGGTGGCCGTAGGACAGGGATCGGGTCAGGTGGCCGGGGAGGCGGCCCTAGGGCAGGGACTGGGTCTGGAGGCCGGGGAGGTGGCCATAGGGCAGGGTCAGGAGGCTTAGGATATGGTCTTAGGACTGGGACAGGGTCAGGAGGCCAGGGAGGAGGCCACAAGACAGGGTCAGAAGGCCAGGGAGGTGGCCACAGGACAGGGTCAGAAGGCCAGGGAGGAGGCCACAGGACAGGGTCAGAGGGCCAGGGAGGAGGCCACAGGACAGGGTCAGAGGGCCAGGGAGGAGGCCACAGGACAGGGTCAGAGGGCCAGGGAGGAGGCCACAGGACAGGGTCAGAGGGCCAGGGAGGAGGCCACAGGACAGGGTCAGAAGGCCAGGGAGGAGGCCACAGGACAGGGTCAGAAGGCCAGGGAGGAGTCGAGGAGGACTCCAGGGACGGTGCCATGGTAGGCGGTGACCAAGGAGGCTTGGAAGGTTCTGGGGGTTTAGTAGGCTGGGCTGGCGCAGGCAGAACCGTGGAGGGTGGAACCATAAGCGCCCTCAGGGGCAGAGCCGTAGAAGGCGGAACAGGCAAAGCCGTGGAAGGCGGAACCATGAAGGCCCTCTGGGGCAAAGCCGTAGAGGGCGGAGCTGTGGAAGGGTCAGGGGGCGGAGCAGGCGCAGGCAGAGCCGTGGGAGGCGGAGCAGGCAGAGCCGTGGAAGGCAGAACTGAGGAAGGGTTTGGAGGCGGAGCAGAGGAAGGGTCTGGTGGCGGAGCAGGTGCAGGCAGAGCCAAGGCAGCCTTCAGAGGCGGAGACCTGGAAGGCTCTGGTAACAGAGGCGTGGAAGGCTCGGGTGGCTGAGGCGAGGGAGGCTTTGATGACTGTGGTCTCGAAGGCTCGAGAGGCGGAGCGCTGGGTGGCTCGGGAGGCGGAGCGCTGGGTGGCTCGGGAGGCGGAGCTCTGGGAAGCTCGGGAGCTCTGGGAAGCTCGGGAGAAGCTCGGGAGCTCTGGGAAGCTCGGGAGACAGAGCTCTGGGAAGCTCGGGAGCTCTGGGAAGCTCGGGAGGCGGAGCTCTGGGAAGCTCGGGAGCTCTGGGAAGCTCGGGAGGCGGAGCTCTGGGAAGCTCGGGAGCTCTGGGAAGCTCGAGAGGCGGAGCTCTGGGAAGCTCGAGAGGCGGAGCTCTGGGAAGCTCGAGAGGCGGAGCTCTGGGAAGCTCGGGAGCTCTGGGAAGCTCTGGAGGCGGAGCTCTGGGAAGCTCTGGAGCTCTGGGAAGCTCGGGAGGCAGAGCTCTGGGAAGCTTGGGAGGCAGAGCTCTGGGAAGCTCGGGAGGCAGAGCTCTGGGAAGCAGAGCTCTGGGAAGCTCGGGAGCTCTGGGAAGCTTGGGAGGCAGAGCTCTGGGAAGCTCGGGAGGCAGAGCTCAGGGAAGCTCGGGAGGCAGAGCTCAGGGAAGCTCGGGAGGCAGAGCTCAGGGAAGCTCGGGAGGCAGAGCTCAGGGAAGCTCGGGAGGCAGAGCCGTGGAAGGCTCAAGGGGGGCTGGTTCTTGGACAGTCGAGGCTACGGGCGCTGGCTCTGGCACTTGAACTGTCGAGGCTACAGGCGCAGGCTCTGGCTCTTGGACGGTCGAGGCTACGGGCGCTGGCTCTGGCTCTGGGACGGTCGAGGCTACGGGCGCTGGCTCTGGCTCTGGGACGGTCGAGGCTACGGGCGCTGGCTCTGGCTCTGGGACGGTCGAGGCTACGGGCGCTGGCTCTGGGACGGTCGAGGCTACGGGCGCTGGCTCTGGCTCTGAGGACGGGGCCGTGGAGGGCGGAGACTGGTGAGTGGAAGCCCCTCCTCTTCTCCTCCTCCTCCTGGCGGAAGAGGCTGACAACGCTGGCGCTGGGACGGACGAGGCTGGCAACACTGGCGCTGGGACGGACGAGGCTGGCAACGCATTAGCCGTGGCAGGCTTGGGCGTTGGCTCGTTGGCCGTGGCAGGCGTTGGCTCGTTGGCCGTGGCAGGCGTGGGCTCGTTGGCCGTGGCAGGCGTGGGCTCGTTGGCCGTGGCAGGCGTGGGCTCGTTGGCCGTGGCAGGCGTGGGCTCGTTGGCTCGTTGGCCGTGGCAGGCGTGGGCTCGTTGGCTCGTTGGCCGTGGCAGGCGTGGACTGGAGAGCAGAAGCCTTTCCTCTTCTTCTCCTTCTCCTGGCGGACGGGGTTGTCATCGCTGGCCCCGGGACAGATGAGACTGGGTGCGTTGGTCGTGGCAGGCGTGGAGGAACGAGTTAAGGAAGGTTGGGGGGTGACCATTGTGGGAGGAAAGGTAGCGTCCTCCTCTGCCACACCCACAGTGAAAGGTGATCCACAGATCTTCAGGGTCTCATCAAGGTAATCGATGAGCGTCCAGCCAGGGGTCGCTGGTGGTAGCAGCTCCTTTAACGAAGAGTCTAGATTTGCCCTGAAGAAGCCGACCAAAAGAAACTCCGGGAAGTCAGACAAATTGGCCAGCTCGAGAAACTCACGGATGTGGGCCTCAATTGGGCGATCCTCCTGTTTGAGGCCGAGAAGCAGGAGATTGGTCTGTTGGGCAGTGAAGGCTGCTGGATCCATTTTGGTTGGTCGTTCTGTGATGAAGAGGGCAGACGAGGGAGTAAGGATCCAAATGCAGCTTTATTAGAATTTTCAAAAGTAAAGGCAAATACAAACGCAGGAACAAATGAAACCTCCACGAGGGGAAAATGAAGAAATGAACACAAGAAAACAACACGGGGGGTCTTGCAAGGAGGGCTTAGGCAGGAACACGGACCAAGGCAGGATTCAAGAACAGAGCTTCAAACATAGAACAACGACCAACAAAGGACAAGGTGAACATGAGGGCTTAAATACAAAACAAGGGGAAACATAGACCAATGGACAAACAGAACTCATAACAAGGTAGAAAGGTAATTAACTAAAACCAATGACAAGACTAGAACTGATAACAAGATAAATCAAACAATAAACCAATGAAAACCAGACACATGGACAAGGAGGGAAAACAGGACTTGACAAGACTTCAAAATAAGAGTTCATAAAAACAAAAGGCAATACGGAACATAAAAGGTGCCAAAACTCAAAGAGTGCATAAACAAAGAACAATGTGGAACATAAAAAGTGCCAAAAACTTAAATAAAAAGGTACACAAACCAAAGACGGTGTGGATCGTTACAAAAACAGACTACAAATTAGGGAATTTAAAGTTTGTTTTAGATTAAATTAAAGGTGACCTTTAATTTTAAAGTGAAGTCTTTTTCGATGTTAAAATACTTTCGCCTATCCCAGTTTAATATGTAGAATCAACTAAGTAATTCGTTGGTTGTTTTCCAAGAAAAGAATAAACACTTTGGCTCTGTGACACAATCCATATATTTGCTTATATTTTATTACTTTGACTTGGTGTGGTATGAGTTTGGGGCTTTGGTATCTGTTTGCCCAACCAGCGGATGGGAGGAGTGTGCAGCAAAAACATTAAAAAAAAATACAAAATAAATTTGAAAAAATTATAAAAACTTAATTTTCATAGTTTTTTTCCTACAATTCCATTTGGTGGCACATCATTTATGTAAAGTTGATTTAAAGTTAGTCTCAAAATACACTCATTATGCAATATTTCATTTAACTCTGTTTAAATCTGGGGCAAACCTTGAGGAAAGCAACTGTTACAATCATTACAATAACTGAAGAGGGGGGAAATCCATATTGTACCTGAAGATATGCTTTGTGACTAGTGGAAGTTAAAATGCTTTTGTATAATTTAGTAGGTGAATAATTCATAAAACAAGAGCATTTGTCAGCGTATGCAGGGCTATTCGGCACAGACATGCAGCATTGCTCTCTACACTGGTTATTGAGCAACCACATGTTGATAGTTTGGATTACATACAAATAGAGAGGTTATGGCATCATGGTATGGAAATTACAATGGAGCAGTGCAGTGAATGAAGCCCTGGTACAGTATGTCTGATCTGTTTAGCTGTCCTATTAACTTTCTGTGATCTCAATCTAAAAATACTAACCTGGTTTATACTGTACTGTATAAACACTTTTGCAAAACTTACTTTATATGTCTCCAGGTACAATTCGCTGCAGTTTCTAGGTGAAATAAACACTAACGGAGCTACAAGGAAAAGGGGTGCGGGAAGTAAGAAGGAGATTGAGAGCAAAGCAAGTACCTGAGTAGAGAAAGATGCAGTCTCATCAGCTGGGCGCACGCTGTGTTTAGTACTGGAGCGATTTCGGGAGTGTTCTGAGGAATTGTGCTCAAGAGCTTTGAATTCCAGCACAGAGCGTGTGTCGACTCAAGGGCTGAAGTGTGTTTCAGTCTGGGTATCTCCATTTCCCCTTGAAATCTTTGCATACGGCTCTCCGTTCAAAGCTGTTTCCACAAGCTGCCAAGAGTAGCGGTTTGTCTGTACGGCTTGCTTCACATACACACATACCCAAAAACCCACCTCACTTTCGCCCATGCATTTATTCATGCACCTCTTCCATAGTTGTGTGAGAATATATATTTTCCTTTTTTTAATTTCTATTAGAGTGAACAATAACTGAATATTGTTTGTAATTTCCCATTTATTGTTTTTTAAATGGTTATTTGATTAGAACTGGACTCTTGAGTCTGCCGATTTTAAATGCAGGATTAGAGCGGATCCTTGACCATATCACAATTTCCCCATCTGTCGCTCAAAGCAACACGAGGGATCTTCTTCGACACAACATTTGTGTCGAAGAAGCAACCCTAGGGATCTCTCTTGAGAGCCTTTTGCATCTCTGATCTATGAGAAAAGGCCAATGAGAAATTGACAGACAGAATTTGCATGTCCCGCCCCCGGACATACGGGTATAAAGGGAAAGAAATGCATCTGTTTCATTCAGAAATTTTCTTCGGAGCTGACTGGTTGTGTATGCAGCGAGCTGCAAGTCACACACTGTTCATCCCATCTCTGAATACGAATGCTGTTGGATCTACGGCACATATCAGCAGCTTTTTCCCTTCTCTGCACGACAGTGCAGCTTTGCCCCTGGGCACTTCGACAGCGCAGTAAAAGAGTTTATTTCTCTAAAAGAGTTATTTTCTCTAAAAGAGCATATACACAGCTGGCGTTGAACGTCCTTTTCAGGACGCTTCTTTATAAAGATGCCCTTCCGCCCCTGTGTAGTTCCTGGATGCGGTAGAGTGCTCTCCTCTCCTGACGTCCACAGGCGCTGTCTCGTGTGTCTGGGCAGCGATCACACCAAGGCAGTGTTTGTGGACAGCTCATGTTCTTACTGTGAGAACATGACCATGGCAACGTTGCGGTCGCGGCTTCCCTTCCTTCCAGAAGGAACGCCACTCTAACCGGCCCCCACGTCGCTCCTTCTTCCCACGGGATTGAGTACGACCTGGCTGACAATGGAGGCGATTATGGGATGGGAGCAGGCTCAGATTTGCCGGGTACACCCCCGCGAACCAACCGCCCCCCGGCACTCTAGTTGACTTCCGTCCAGGCTCGAGGCAACAGCGTCTCGTCTCACAGCCAGCCTGCCTATCCTCTTAAGCCCCCCGAGCTGGATGAGCTTGCTGCTGCATCCTGTGGCTTCCAAAAAACGTGCAGCTCTGCCTCAACTCGGGCCCAGCTCTCAGCCCCTGAAGCGCACGCCCCCCCGTCTCACAGACCCCTTCGAGGACCCGGAAGGCTCCCAAGTGGTCCTGAGACGCCCGACCCAGAGACCAAGATGTTTGTTCCGGAGCTGGTAAGAAGACCACACTGTCCCCCGGTGGAGGGCCGGAAGGAGAATCCTCAGTTGAATTTATTTCCTTTGCCACACCCCCTTCGGACTGCGGTACCCACATTCTCAATAAAAGAGCTATTTTCTCTGGGTCACCTGGCCCGCAAATGCCATTCTCATGGCACTCTGCCACCACACCTCAACAGTCCCGGCACACTGGACGCAGACCTCTTGCCTTCAGCCCCATGACTGTTCCCTGGCAGGCTGGTTCTGATGAGTCCAGAGGACGCCTCCACGGGACCTCCTCCTCAGTCACTAACCCGCCCCCTGCCAGGTGTGCAGAGGTAGGTAAGTGCTTCGAATCTTCTCTCAGCACCAGAGCCTTGGGGCGCACCCTTGCCTCCTAACGCCACATTACCTGCTCTGCCCCGCTGCTCTGCCCCGCCAGGTAATTAAAAAATAATCGTCCCCTTAGTGCTCCTAGCTCGGAGTTTGGACGCATGGCTCTTACTTCCCAATCCGTAATGCCGGCTGGCCAGGACCATTCGACTCAGTTATGCAATTCAATTTGTTCTTCCCGGGCTGAAGACCCACAGAGGTGCACAGTTAGGTCAGTGCTCTCATTCCTGCAGGAGAGGTTGGAGGGGAAGCTATCCCCCTCCACCTTGAAGGTGTATGCAGCTGCTATCGCAGCCCACCACAACAAGTAGACGGCAAGTATTTGGGTAAGCACGACTTAATAATCAGGTTCCTAAGAGGCGCCCGGAAATTAAATTCCTCCTGTCCAAGCCTGTTCCCATCCTGGGATCTCTCAGTGGTCCTCTAGGGCCTTCAGAGACCCCCTTTGACCTGCTAGAATCAGTCGGACTCAAGGCCCTCTCCCTGAAGATGGCCCTCCTGATCACGCTCGCCTCCATCAAAAGGGTCGGGGACCTGCAAGCATTCTCTGTCAGCGACACCTGCCTGGAGTTCGGCCCGGCAGGCACTCATTTCATCCTAAGACCACGACCAGGCTAAGTGCCCAAGGTTCCTACCACTCCCTTCAGGGACCAGGTAGTGAACCTGCAAGCGCTGCCCCGGGAGGAGGCAGGCCCAACCCCTTCGTTGCTGTGTCTGGTACGTGCTTTGTGTATCTACTTGGACCACATGCAGAGCCTTAGACTTTCTGAGCAGCTCTTTGTCTGCTTTGGTGGACAGCGGAAAAGGAAGGCTGTCTCCAAACAGAGGCTTTCCCACTGGGTAGTGGACGCCATTACATTGGCCTATCACATCCAGGCCATGCTCCCTCCTTGCAGGTCCGAGCACACTCAACAAGAAGTGTTGCGTCCTCGTGGGCACTGACCAGGGGCACCTCCTTAGTAGACATATGCAGAGCAGTGGGTTGGGCAACACCCAATACTTCACGAGATTTTACAATCTCAGGGTTGAGTCAATTCTGTCCCGTGTTTTCTCAGGTCTGAGCTAGTAGAACTCGGTACACGCTGACAAACTGACCGGGTGGACCTCTTGCACCTAGCGCCCTTTCCCTCTGCTGAGGTAAAACCGTGCCTTATCCCAGGAGATCCCACTAACCTGGCTCCCTGGATGACTCCTACCGAGCCCTCTGGTCCGCGAATTCAGCGGAGGAATTTGCCGACCAAATCCAGTGTGGGTACTCAATCTACCCTGCACTGGAATAGGTGCTCCACAGGATGGGCTCCTATGTGGACTTATCCCCCTGTGTGTATTTTCCACAGTATGGTCCCCTTGTGAGAAGACCCGCTTCTCCATTGGGCAGTTCCCACTTCCCCCTGGTCGCCGTGTCTGTATTAACTCCTCCCTCCCAATGAGGCAGGATCTACCACCGCGCCACTTTCCACATGTGACCTAAAAACCCATGTGATGTATTCACCATGCTTTACCTCCCCCAGTCTGGACAGGTATGGTCTCCGCAGGGTCTTTTCCCCCGAAAGAATAGGAACTGGGAAAGATCACCTTCCCCGATGCGTATGATAGCATTAAGATGGCCCCAGCTGCTTTAACTCTATGCGAGAATCATAGAGATAGAAAAGGCGTGGCTGGCGCGACCTGCTCCCATGCTTGGCACTTCGCCTTGTTCCCCCCTGTCGGGGGTAAAGAACCAGAAGGTTTTGATGATTTTATGGGGCGTTGGGGAAGGGTACGTGCAGTCTTACACAGCCGGTCGCTTTGGCACGTAAAATACCTGCCCGCTCCTGTGTCAGCAGTACATGACATGGCTCAGCTCATGGCGTGATTTAAATTGGACCCCTAGTGTTGCTTCTTCTGCGACACAATGTCGAAGTGAGCGACAGACGGGGGGGAACGTCTAGGTTACGGATGTAACCTCCGTTCCCTGATGGAGGGAACGAGAGGTTGTGTCCTCCCGGCCACGTCGCTGAACCAAGCCACTGTTGCGGCCGAACCTCATTGTCAGCTCCTCAGAAAAATCCTGAAGGAAACAGATGCATTCCCTCCCTTTATACCCGTATGTCCGGGGGCGGGACATGCAAATTCTGCCTGCCAATTTCTCATTGGCCTTTTCTCAAAGATCAGAGATGCCCTAGTGTTGCTTCTTTGACACAACATCTCGTTCCCTCCATCAGGGAACGGAGGTTACATCCGTAACCTAGACGATTTTATTTATTGATTTTTTGTTTTGTTTTACCCTTTCCTCAATTGTTTGAGTCAAGGTGTAAAAAGGTAAATATAATATGTTGTTTTGGATGTTTTTGTTGTGAAAATATAACTGGAAACTGAACTAGAAACCTCTTTTTCTCAAGCCTTTTTATTTTATGTTGGTGTCGAGAACTAAAAACAAAGAAAAAACGAAAAGACGTTACATTTTATCAGACATTTTATCGGAAAATGTAGCCAAAAGTATTATACAGCACATAATTTAGAATTTTGAAATTTTCCCATGGTCATGTAAATTTCATGAGATCAGGCTGAAAAATACACCTTAAACCAGGTTAAGGTTTACCGGTCTTAGCTGAACTGTTTGCTTGATTTGCAAACCAGCTGAAGTTTTGCAAGAGTCCAGATATACCAGGAAGGTAGGAAAACGAGATGATAACCGCTAAATGACCGACACACTGTGTTGTAGCGGCTAGATCCATGTCATGTTGGTTAATGCACATGATCCCCAAATGTTGAGCCAAAGTGCTCAGATGGGAAACACAAGTTTGAATCTGGCCTGTTGAATCTGGCCTGGTCCCTATCCCATTCATATTTTCTTCATGCCCAATAAGTCTCCTCTTGACTCTCTCTATCCGATAAGTGAGCCAAAATATTACCACACACATTTCCAAATGACAGCGTATGATGGTGACAGTGTTAATTTCAAGTACGGAACATGTTTGGGTGGTATGATTTTGCCTACATACAGGAAGAAATGTAATACTGATTAAGTGATGTCATCATATTAATCATTTGTTAGCTAATCCAAGTCTGAAAGGGGCTGACTTATAAAGATATGGCTTTGTGTGGCCACTTCACTATCACATCATGCCTTGCAGTTTTGTCTTAAGTCCTGAGGAGTCATAAGCCACTGGGTACAGAGGTAAATGACTGCACTCTCTCTCATCCATACTGAAACAAATTATGGAAATTTCACAAGCAGGAATATCGAGTCACTGGGAAATATCTAGTTTAATTTGTGTCTCTGGCAATTGTAGTAAGAGGAAATGTGTATCTCTGAGTGTGGTTATGTGACATTGCTGCTGGCATATGTTTGATTACTTAGTGCATTAAGATGTTGAATGTGTTGAGTAAGTAAGCAGCCGTAGTAAAGAATGTATGTATAAAGAATTATTACATTACATTAGAATGTTCACTGTTAGACCGTACCTTGGTTTTTCTACAGTAACATACTGGCAACACTGTTGCCAGCTAGTTACTGTAAAAACTTGATAATGGTAAGCTTCTGCAATTGTTGTGTACAGTAATTTACTGATTACAGTAATTGGTAGCTGAGGTAAATTACTATTAAAAATATAAACTGTACAGTAACTAGCTGTAAATATCCCTTACATTTAACTTTTTTATATATTTTATTGTTGTTATTAAATACAATTTGTTAATAATAAACACATTATTTATTTATTTTAATTTTTTTATTTGAGCATGACAAGAATAAGGGAACTGGATCATGACATACAGTAATTCTATATAGTAAAACATTAAAGGTATAGTTCACCCAAAAATTCTCTCATCATTCCCTCATCCGTATGCCATCCCAGATGAGTACAATTTATTTCTTCTGCTGAACACAAACAAATATTTCAGCTCTGTAGGTCCATATAATGCAAGTGAATGGTGGCTAGAAATTAGGTCCAAAAATCACATAAAGGCAGCATAAAAGTAATCGATATTACTTGTATGAAATTTCGTATTTCATACGAAATACTTTGTATGATTATATTATAGCAATTTACTGGTCATTTTGCAGTTCCCAGTCTGACACTCACTCGACATTGTGTCAAATGAAGCGACACTAGGAGACTTTCTTGTAGGCCTCGGTTACCTCTGGACTTGAGAAAAGGCCAATGAGAATTTGGCTGACAGAATTTGCATGTCCCTCCCCAGGACATACGGGTATAAAAGGAGGGAATCGTGCATATGTTCGTTCAAATTTCTTCTTCGGATCCAAGCGACTGTGTGAGCTGAGATCACTTCTGTTCCACTCACCTCTGTAGAGCATCTGCTGTTGGATCTACGGCACATATCAGCGGATTTCTCCCTCTCTGCATGGCAGTGCAGCTTTGCCCGTGGGCGCTTCGACAGCGCTTCTAAAAGAGAGTATTTTCCCTAAAAGAGTTTATTTCTCAAAAAGAACACACAGCTGGCGTTGAAAGTCCTTTACAGCACGTCTTTGTAAAGATGCCCATCTGCCCCTTTGTAGTTCCTAGATGTGGTCGATTTCTCTCCGCTCCTGACGGTCATAGACGCTGCCTCGTGTGTCTGGGCCACGATTACACTGACCGTGGTCTTTGTGGATGTTTCATGTTCTCACTGTGAGAACCTAACCATGGCAACGTTGCGATCGCGGCTTTCCTTCTTAAAGAGGAATACCACTCCAGCCCAAACACATCACTCCTTCTTCCCACATGATTGAGGACAACCTGGCTGGCAATGGAGGCGATTTAGGTATGGCAGCGGGCTCGGTTTCGCCGGGTAGATCCCCACGAACCACCCGCCCCCTGGTACGCTCATTGACTTCCGTCCTTCCGAGGCCCCCAAGCTGGATGACAAATTTGCCGTTACATTGGAGAGCGTTCCGGCGTCTGATGCGGAAGACTCAACTGGTTTCTCAACACTCCCGTCCCCCGGCTCGGACTATTCGGCGACACCTTTGAAGACTTTGCCCAGCAGGTCTCGGCAGTGAAGAAACAGATGGAGGCCATTTCCCACATCATGCTGCAGTCCCGGCACCCCGGACACGGACCCCTCGCCTCAGGACCCATGACTGCTGCCCCCCGGCCGGCCGGTTCTGATGAGTCTAGACAACACCTACACAGGACCTCCTCCTCATTCACTAACACGCCGCCTGCCGGGTGCGTAGAGCAAGGTAGTGCTTCAAGAATTCTCTCAGCACAAAAGCCTCAGGACGTGCTTTTGCCTCCGATGTGACACTACCTGCTCCGCTCCGCTGCGAAGCCTCGCCAGGTACGTCAAAAGCGATCGTCCCCCTAGTGCCCCTCCCACGGAGCTTGGACACATGGCTTTCATTTCCCAACCCATGGGCAAGGACCATTCGACTTGGCTACGCGATTCAAGAAGAGGCCTTCAAGAAAGTACCGAGTGTCACTTTGTTCGACACAACATCTCGTTCTCTCCATCAGGGAACGGAGGTTACAACAGTAACCTAGACATTATATGCATGAAAAAAATAATTCTTCTGTCTACATTAGTCTCTATATTAAGAATTAAGGAATAAGGATATTTCACCTGATTGATATACACTAAAGGACCAAAAGTATATAGACAATAAAACCAAGAATAAAGCCATGCAAACTCCTTAGCCAGAGGACTCCTTTCGGTGTCTCTGCAAACTTACGAAAGTGTATTTGATCATTCTTGGGATTCTGAAACATTTCAGTCCCCGAGACTTTTTAAAGAGGTTGTTCACTAAAATGAAATGTCTCTGGGATTTGACTATACTTTTAAATAGGGCACAGATCTTCACTGCTTACTGGGGTATTTTATCAGTTATTAATTGAATGTTCTAGAGTCACCATGCCTAAGAAATCTGTCCTCAGTTTTGTTTTGTTTATGTTTCAAGCAGCTCATCACCCTTTCATTAAGTTTTGTTGTAAGAATTAACTTCTTTATTCAGTGATGTTAATCCCACAGGTTTGCTTTTTCTTTCTATGTTGTTTGTTAGCATTCAAAAGCACTGCCTTCCGAACCATGAAACACTTAAAGTAAAACTTCCTAATTAGGGGCTTTATGGCAAAAAGGCTGCAGGTATTTTTTATTTATGTATATTGCAGCAGTAGACCTGAAGGACGCATACTTCAACATCTAAATATTGCCTCGACGTCGACCCTTTCTACGGCCAGGCGTATCAGTACAAGGTCCTCTCCTTCGGCATGTCCCTGTCCCCTCACGTATTTACGAAGGTCGCAGTGGCAGCCCTTTCCCCGCTCTGAGAAGCTGGCATCTGCATACTCAACTACCTCGATGACTGGCTCATTCTGGCCCACTCCCGAGAGTTACTATGCGCCCACAGGGACCAGGTGCTCAGGCACCTCAGCCGTTTAGGGCTTCAGGTCAACTGGGAAAAGAGCAAGCTAGCCCCGGTTCAGAGCATCTCTTTTCACGGCATGGAGTTAGACTCAGTCTTAATGTCACCAACGAGCGTGCACAGTCAGTACTGAAATGCCTCGCCTTCAGGCCAGGCACTGTAGTCCCCTTAAAATTTTTCCAGAGGCTCCCGGGGCATATGGCGTCCTCCGTGGAGGTCACGCCACTGGAGTTGATACATATGAGACCGCTTCAGCACTGGCTCCAGACTCAAGTCTGTGTGATTGTCACCCCCGCTTGCCGCCAAACATTCAAACCCTGGAGAGACATCTGCTTTTGCTTCTGCTTCTACAAACATCTGCAGGAGTCCTCTTGCAGCTGGTGTCCTGATGTGTCTTGGTCACGACCAACGCCTGCAAATTGGGTTGGGGCGCCGTGTGCAACAGGCACGCAGTCGCGGGCCGTTGGAAGGGGGCCCCGCTGCGCTGGCACATCAACTGCCTAGAGTTGTTGGCTGTATTCTTAGCCCTGCGGAGGTTTCTCCCGCTAGTTCAGGGCAAACACATCTTGATCAGGTCAGAAAGCACCACCACGGTGACGCACATAATTCGCCAAGGCGGTGTACGCTCCCGCCACATGTCACAACTCGCCCGTCGTCTCCTCCTTTGGAGCCAGTGCCACTCACATCAACCGACAACCTCAATGTGATGGCGGATGCACTATCACGACAATGCTTGCCCAGTGGAGAGTGGAGGCTTCACCCCCAGTCGGTCCAGCTGATTTGGAAACGGTTCAGCAAGGCTCATGTAGACCTGTTCGCCTCCTAGGAGCCCTCCCACTGCCCGCTCTGGTATTCCTGAACAGAGGCTTCCCTCGGGGCAGACGCACAGGCACACATCTGGCCCACGGGGCTGCGCAAGTACGCATTTCCCCCAGTGAGCCTTATTGCATAGGTGCTGTGTAAGGTCAGGGAGGACAAGGAACAAGTCACTCTAGTGGCTCCCTATTGGGCCACCCCGGCTTGGTTCTCGGACCTCATACTCCTCGTTACTGCCCCTCCCTGACAAATTCCCCTGAGGAAAGACCTTCCGAGTACCTGCCCGCTCCTGTGTCAGCTGTACAAGTACACGATTCAGTGCATGGTGTGATTTAAATTGGACCCCTAGTGTCGCTTCTTCGACACAACGTCGAAGTGAGCGACAGACGGGGAACGTCTAGGTTATGGATGCAACCTCCGTTCCCTGATGGAGGGAACGAGAGGTTGTGTCCTCCCGGCCACATCGCTGAGCCGAGCCACTGTTGTGGCCGGACCATTTCCGGCTCCTCAGAAAAATCCTGAATGAAACAGACATATTTCCCCGCCTTTACACCCGTATGTCCAGGGGCGGACATGCAAATTCTTTCTGCCAACTGCTTATTGGCCTTTTTTTATAGATCAGAGGTATATTCGGCGCTCAAGAGAGACCCCTAGTGTCGCTTCTTCGACACAACATCTCGTTCCCTCCATCAGGGAACGGAGGTTACATCCGTAACCTAGACAAATTCTGAAATGTATCATTATTGCAATTGAATCTATTGACAATTTGGGTCAAAAAGGTTAAGAAACACTGACAGTAATAAATAATAAATATCTTCATAATTATTTTTTCCACAGGACAGTGTGCAAATGTGTCCTCCCTCAAACAGTTTTGAATGTGCTGATGAGGTAAGCTGCATTTCAATTGAATTTTATAAAAAAAAATACAAAGAAAAAAAAACAGAAAAGAGTATAACTCATCTTATTACAAAACAAATAAAAAAAATATCTTGTAATGTTTCAGCAGAATGTGATAAATCCCAATATGGAGGGATCCGTTGACTCAGTGGGCTCCCAGCAGCCAGACAACAACAGAGCCAGACATTCATCTGTGACTTCAATCGGTGTTTCAGCCGTCACAGTGATGCTGACCTTTGCACTGGTCAATCAGCTTCTGTAAACACAGCCTGACTCTAAACACCTGGAACAATCTGATGGAAACGTCTGACCTCAATCAAAGAACTTCTAAAAAGTGACATTGATCTCTCTCTCTCTCTCTCTCTCTCTCTCTTAGTGTGTGTGTTTAGATGTGCACCACACACCATCTTCAAAAGCAAGTCAAAACAACAAAACCTTAGGAGGAGTTTCCAGAAGTCTGCTTGTAGTCCAGTGCCCCATCAAAGAGAGAGTGAGGAAGCCACAGGTGGTTTTTAAACTGACGTGGATGTTTTGAAGCTGATAGTGGTACTCTGAGAACTTTTATAAATACAAAAAGAGAGCTTCTACAAACTCAGTGGGATTATTCTCTTGCAAGGAAGGAAGTAGCCAGTAACATTATCTAACGTGATGATTGACAGTTGATCATGAACATGCTAGAAAATGCAGCCATGCATTGCAGCAAAGATGATATTTTGATTGCTTTGATTGACCCTTTGATGAAGTCTCTGTATATTTACCTTGAGATCAGACATAGAATATCTATTTAAATGGATAGTTCACCTAAAAATGGAAATTCTGTCATAATTTGTTTTGTGTTATTTCAAACCCATATTATTTTCTCTCTTCTTTGAAATACAAAAGGACATTTTGTGGTTGCTCATTTCAGTTACAATGAATGACGATTAAAGCTGGCAAACTTTAAAAATTATGCAAAAGAATGATAAAAGTAACATGAAAGTGGTAAATTCGAGTTGTGCACTATATACCAGGTCTTCTGAAATCATATGATATCTTTGACCAAAATTTACATTGTTATTCACTGATAAACTAGCACTCTCCAGACAGCGTTTAACTGTTGCGATTGGATCGTGTCAGTCCCTGTGTCCGAATATCCCCACTACTGTATAAAGTCTGCCAAAAACATAAAATATGCCAATGGAGTAGTATCCGAATCCTCAGTAGTTAGAAAACAGTTAACAATAAATTCCTGGATGACCTATTATTTCCAGAGAGATTCCGAATTGTAGATCAACTAGATGCTTTACTATCCCATAATGCCTAGAAAGCTTAGGAGACATCACGTTCAAAGTGATGGATTTAAAAAAAAAAAAGGCACAGAACCGTGAGTCTGCAAACTGTAAGTGCTGCATATACTAAGAAAGTTGTTACCTGTGTTTAAATTTCACTTAATTTTTATGTCATATATTCGGGTCACAGGACAATGCCCACATTCCAAGATGAAATATGTCCAGAATCCATTCATTCTATCTCAAGAACATGTTGTTTTACCTGCCGAGAAGTGCATCCTTCATTTAATACAGTGCATAATCTGACAGTAGGCGATTTCAAACAAAGCCAGAGTTCAAGAACTCAAAAACCGCTCGTGAACGAATCATTCCAATTTGTTTTCATGAACTGAATCAACAGATTCATTGAAAAGATTTAAATCACTGAACATTTAATTCATGCTTTGGACATTGTTACTTCTCTCATGAATGCACGTAGAGCTAGGCCGGATCTAATGATTCTTTGTGAATACCAACGTTAATTTCATTCTGTTCTTCACACCATGCAATTAAAAGTCTTCTGAACATGTATTTATATAACGCATGAGTAGTATGGACTACATTTTTATGCTTTTGCATCCTTTTTGAAGCATGAAAGCTCTAGGATCCATTTACTGTAATTGAATGGAGAAAAAATAAATAAAACAGCACCCAGTAAATTCTTCAAAATGTATCCTTTTGTGTTCCATGGAAGAAAGAATGTAATGCGCAGTTGGCACGACAAGAAGATCAGGGACATGAGGGACAGATTTTTGATTTTGGGTGAACAATTCCTTAAAAAAAAAAAAACAGTCTTCGCTATTCCTCTGTGCACATCTGTAAAATAGTGCCCACTGCCTTGGTCATTACATTTAATTACATGTAAATGTTTCTTTTGTTGGTAAAAAACAAAAAAAAAAAAAATGGATGGATGGATGGTTGGATGGATGGATGGATTGAGTATGTGCTCTTTTTCATATCTATAATTTTTTCATCCAACAAGGATTAATCCACGACGGATTTTAAATTTGGCAAAACTTGGACCATACTAAGTGGACCGTACTGTTGTGTGTATAATGTGTTTAAAGATGTTTGTAAGTATGTGAGTTCCTTGAGAAAATGTTGAGCTTTTTAAACGTTTTATCTCCAATGAACCGAGCATGTGCTGGAAAGCACGGAGATGTGTGGAACTAGAACAAAAGGGGAGCGCCATGTGAAATGTAATGCCATGGAGAGTCGTCAGTGCCAATGATGTTCGTTTAAGGATGTTATTATGTGTAATCATTTCTTTCTCGCCAAAAGACTTGGATTATATTTAAAGAAAAGTGCTACAGGGAGAGCAGAACAAAAGATCCATTTATGCAGATGGTATATTGTTGATGTATTTTACAGTGTGCAATCTATCGTGTGGCCTTACTTTTTTGTCTTTGCTCTGTTCCTCTCTCTTATGTAATGGTTTGACACCTTACCACTTGCAGAGTGCCACCAGGACTGACTGAGATGATTTCAGACGTTCAAAAATAGCAGCTCTTATGAATTAAAAATGTCTTGGTTCATTTGTGATGATTTACAATGAAGCAAAACTAAGGCTCAAGAATGTGTCAACAAATATTTGTTTAAATCTGAATAAAAAACATCATAGTAATGTCTTTAAGAGTCAAGACTTTTACAAAATCCAAATTAGGCTTAAACTGAGAGAAATTAGGGTAAAATAATTATCTAGAGGTACGTTAAATGCTTTGTTTAGCCTAAAATTACATATTATGTAGGCTATGTATAACAGATTGACTGCATTTTATGGATTGGAGATTATGGAACAAAATTAATGCAAACTGTCTGATGGAAGAAAAAAAAATAAATTTAATCAGAATTTTGTTCTTGTTTTAACAACCCTAAAACAAGATTGATTTACTTTAGAAGTAAAATTGTGCAGGACAATAAGATTTTTTTATTTATTATAATATGCATAATTGTTTTTCTTACCCCATTGGCATTTATTTATTTTCTTAAATATTGTTAGGTTTACAGTAAAAAGAAAAAAATACATTATTGGCTTATCTGCTGCTTGAGTTTCATGGGATTGTTTTTCCAAGATCATTACTTCATATTATCTTATTCATTTGTCATTTAGCTCACGCCTTTTTCCAAAGTGATAAGGCAAGAAAAATACTCTTTGCAAAGTACACAAACACAGATACGGATGTTTGGCCCATGCATCGCAAGAGTGAAGAGAAAGATTATATTTTGGTCTGTTCCTCACACGAAGGTAAAATATGGCTTAAGACTTGGTACAGTATATAGTCATATGGGCCACTTTTATGGTGCTTCTTTTTTTCTTTTTCTTTTTTTATTATATGGAAAAGAGCAGCCAGGATATTCTTCATGAATTATTTGTTCTTTTATTTATTTATTTTTTACAGAATAAAAGTCATGAGGGTGAGTAAATAATAATAAAAATAGAACTATTTCTTTGAGCATAATCCATACCCACAAGTTGTGGATATTTATCTTATTCCTGTTTGCCATTTGGAAGTCCTTCATCACTGAGTATCCATCTGCTCCTCTTTCCTCCATCATCCAGACAATCACTGGTCTATCTATCATTGCTAACTTGTCTGAAAACATGACAACTAATTAATATGTTATTTAGGCCCACATCTGCTGTTTGACTACAAGGCCAGTACAGAAATAGATCCATCCAACAAAACTCAATCTTCTCAAAATGTCTTGGTATCAAACCAAAACCTTGCGAAACAGACCAGTTAGACCAGTGTCAATTTCCAGGTTTATGCAGGTTAGAGCTGGTCTGTCATGTCTGTCATCATTTACTCACACTCATGTTGAGTCATACAGGTTTGGAACAACATGACAGTGAGTAAATGAATTTAATTACTGGGTGAATTATCCCTTTAACATCAATTCATGCTGTCTTATAAAATGAGGATATAGTGTTTTTGCTCAAAATTGTGCTCATTTTTAACAGTCCAATGAAAATATATAAGCCTAAAAAGTGAATGCATTTGAATGGAAAATTAAAACCCATAAAGCTTCTCCTCAAATCTGCCTTACTACAGTTGTAATCGCATCATATTCAGAAATGTGTGCATTCATCCATTTAGTCTCCATTCAGCCAAAAGGAATGTCAGCGGCCCTCAGGGAGCTCATCATACCTTTTGATTAAAATGCTGCTGAGATTTGCATTGCACTGCATAATAAAGTGTCAAATAAGAGCTAATGTAAAGAATAACACGCTAACGTCCAACAATAGCTCAGTGATGTTCATGAAATAACTCACATAATGTTGATATTCATTCAGTACTTATTTGACAGGAAAAGTAATATAGCATTAACCACCTACATGTGTAGATTGTATTAACGCCATTGTTTATACTTTGACATGTCGCCTGCAAGCTAGCTATAGTGGAAGCATATTCCTCGCTTTAAAAGCAGTTTCACTTTATTAAAGAAATTGAGAGTTAAAGGGATAGTTTTTTTTAGTTTTAGTTTTTTAGATTTTTTTTTACTTTTCATAATTTTACTCACCCCTTATTGTTCCAACCCAGTAGCCCACTGTTTTCATTCTTTCTGACATACACAAGCAAGTCTTAGATGTACAATGTACAGGCTATAGCTATTTTAAATGCCAACCTCCAAAAAAAACAAAAAAAAAAACACAAAAAGCACCATAGCAGTATCATAACCATTGCCCATGCACTACGTTTATTCTGAAGCTATGCAATAGCTTTGTATGAGGAACACATGCAAATTAAAGCCATTATTCACTCATAATTTTCCCACTGCTGCTATATACAAATATAATGGATAAATGTATTCAATATTCATTATTAATTTGGATATGCTGCACCAGGTTTAAGAAGACGTTTGAAAACTACTCTGAAATCAGTCATGCAAAACACAACATTACCGGAAAGCATAGATGAAAGGTGCAGAATTTTCCACTTGTCATTCGAAAAATGAGAAACAGTAAATTATGGATTTGTCTACTCAGTGTATAGTTCAATTCACGTCCCTGTGGTAGCAGTCAACCTGTCTGTGAACTTTGTTGATTTCTGAGTCCCCCTCAGAGAGGGCTATGCTCAGTTTTATTGACTGCCAGTCATTCTATTCTATGCCTCAACCAGAAAGCCTTACGTGGCACCAAAACGATGGCGTTATTGGGATTCGGACACTGTAGAGGTTATGAATTGAATTTATTATGGAGAAAGAACCAGACATATGTTCAAACAGTCCCGCTCGGCATGGGTGATGCTTCGGCTGGATTTCCCGAAGCTCTCAGTTGAACATTAGTAGCACTTAAATTGTACTTACTACAGCACATTTCCCAAATGCATATTCATCTAAGTAGCATATAAAAACACTAGTAAATTAACTAGAGCTATGAACCGCTCTTAGGTCCATAAATTACTACATGTATTGTTCTCGCATCTTCCACAGTTTATCAGATAAAAAGGGACATTTAATAATTTATATTCATATATTTTGGTCATTGGAAAGCCATGGTACATGGTTTCAGACGATCAAAAAGTTTTGAAAAAAATCACATTGAAATCAATAGGCAGTCTCCACAGTTTGTGTACGTCATGTGATAGGTGCAAATAAGGTCTAAAGATAGATCCAACTTTACACAAAACACAGTATAATGTTTTATTGGGCTTCACTGATAAGCATAATTGTAATGGCAACAGAAAGATATGTTCTTATTGAACAGATTTGCTTTGAAGGCATATGTAAATAATGCGACACTGCAGTTTAAAATTTAAATAATAAATAATTAAAATATGGTTAACAGAGGAAATTAGGGTGAGAGTGTGCAATGAGTGATTCTTTCTCCCTCTCTTCCTCCTCCTCTTCTTCCTCCCTCAATGGATGGTTTAAATATTCCTTGTCTGTTTACATGGCAGTCACAAATTGCATGCTGCATGATGGCAGTAAGGCTACAAGGGCACAGTAGAGAGAATCACGCCAGTCCAGTGTTGGCCTCAGAGAGCGATATTCATGTTAAAAGTTTATGTTCTCCCACATTATCATTTGGAATTAAAAAGCCTTACCTTTGCGTTCATCCCCGTTTCTGTGTCCTCCTTCCTCTTCGGAGAACCCGAACCTTGTCACACTGGTGCCGAAACCCAGGAACATTAAAAGATTTGCATCTGCTACATCCATGGAGAAGGGTCACCCCGTAGAGTCCTCCCAGCTGGCCGAAGTCCTCCAGTCCCTACTCTACATCAGAGCCACCAACAGTCCCTGATTGAGCTCAGGCAGGACCAAGATCGGTGGTTCTTTGAGATCATGTGGGCTCAAGCAGAGGATCGTCTCGCCATCCGGAGCCTACTCAGCCAGGAGGCCGCACCAGCCACAGCCGCGACCCTGGACACCCACGCCATGTTTCCCCCGCCCACGTTACAGAAGATGGGGGCGGGTGATGATGCAGAAGCATTCCTCGATTTATTTGAGTGAACCGCTGAGATTTGGGGCTGGCTGCAGAGTCAGTGGGCAGCCCGCCTGGTTCCCCTTCTGTCCGGGGAGTCCCAACTCAAGCCTCCTGGCCTATGTGGACCTCAGAAGAGCCATTCTGCAATGGGTTGGTCGGAGCCCCGAGGAAAGCCGTCAACACTTCCGGGCTATGAAGCTGGAGAAGTCCGACCGCCCGTTTGCTTTTGCCCAGTGGCTTCATAATGCCTGCCGGAGGTGGCTGCTAGTGGGGGACCGCGACGTCGAGGGGCTCATCGATCAGGTGGTGCTGGAGCAGTTCGTTCATCGGTTGCCCAGGAGAACGGCGGAGTGGGTACAGTGCCACCGCCCAGCGTCGCTGGAGGCAGCCGTCCAGTTAGTGGAAGACCACATGGCGGCGATCCCAAGGGCGGATGAGCCCTCTCTCTCTCTCCCTCTCTTCCCCCGCCCCCTGTGTTTTCTTCCTCTCTCTCATCCCCCACAACCCTCTCCCTCTGTCCGCTCTCCAGGGCCCGTTCCTGCCCCCCGCAGGCGAGGAGCCTGGCTGAGACCAATATCCCAGTCGACAGTCTCATCCCGTCCCTTCCCCACAACCTACAGCCGCTCCCCCCCTCAGGTGGGGGCGTCCGCCGAAGCAGGTATGGGTGTCGCGCCTGGGCCGGCCTGCTGGAGATGCGGCGACCCGAGCCACTTCCGCGATCAGTGTCCCATGATGGAGATGGGGACGGTGGTTCGGGTTTCCGATTCCCCGCATGCTGCCCCCGATTGGGTTGGAGCGTACCGGATTCCGGTAAGAATTCAGGGGGGTACACACCAAGCTTTGCTGGATACCGGTTGTAATCAGACCACCATCCATCAACGCTTGGTTCAACCCGGGGCTTTTAGCACGGCTAAGCGGGTAAGGGTGAGGTGTGTGCATGGGGATGTTCACAACTATCCGATGGTGACTGTGCTAATTAAATTCCCAGGGAAAAAACATAGAGTGGAGGCAGCGGTTAGTTCCCGCCTCACCCATCCTCTGATTTTGGGGACCGATTGGCCTGCATTTAGGGAACTATTAGGGGGTGTAATGATGGGTCCTGAACTAAAATAGGGAGATGTGCGATGTGCGATGCTTTGGCAGGGGAGGCGGAGCCGGGGCCATCCTCGACCGTTCCAGATCGGGATGACGAGGGAAGGGGCGGGCCTTCCGCCCCTCCTCTCCGCAGGGATCTCCCTGACGCGGACTTCCCTTTGGAGCAGTCGCGGGATGAGACCCTTAGGCATGCCTTCGACCAGGTGAAGACGGTTGATGGACAGCGTCTTCAGCCGAGCGCCGCTCTCGCATACCCCTATTTTGCGATTATAAATGACTGGTTGTATAGAGTGACGCAGGACACTCAGACAAAAGAAAATATTACTCAGTTATTGATTCCACGGAGCCGCCGGGAAATGTTATTCCAGGCGGCTCATTATAATCCCATGGTGGGTCACCTAGGAGAAAAAAAAACATCTAATAGCCCATTTTTATTGGCCGGGTATTTCCGGCGACATCCGCAGGTGGTGTGCGGCATACCGTGAATGTCAGCTGGTAAACCCACCGGCCACCCCAAAAGAGCCATTGCGCCCTCTTCCGTTAATCAAGGTTCCCTTTGAAAGAACTGGAATGGACCTCGTCGGGTCATTAGAACGGACAGCACGGGGACACCGTTTTGTGTTAGTCCTAGTGGATTATGCAAATCGATATCCAGAAGCAGTGCCTCTAAGCAACATCTCAGCACGTAGTGTTGCTGGGGCACTCTTCAAAATAATCTCCCGGGTGGGGATTCCAAAAGAAATCCTCACCGACCAAGGCACAACATTTATGTCATGCACACTCCGCAAACTTTACGATCTGTTGGGCATTAAATCGATTTGCACTAGCGTGTACCATCCGCAGACAGATGGCCTAGTGGAACGTTTTAACAAAACCCTCAAGAACATGATTCGTAAGTTCGTACACGAGGATGCTAAAAACTGGGACAGATGGCTTGATCCCCTGTTGTTTGCAGTGCGAGAGGTCCCGCAAGCCTCAACTGGCTTCTCTCCATTCGAGCTACTGTATGGGCGATGCCCACGCAGTGTCTTGGATGTCATACGAGAAGACTGGGAGGAGGGACCTTCGAATAGTAAAAATGAAATTCAGTACGTCCTTGATCTCAGAGCAAAACTCCACACTTTGGGGAAACTAACACAGGAGAATTTGCTCAGGGCCCAAGAACGCCAACGCCGACTGTACGACAGGAGAACACAGCTAAGGGAATTTGCGCCGGGAGATAAAGTTCTTGTATTGCTCCCCACGTCGAGCTCCAAATTACTCACCAAGTGGCAAGGGCCCTTTGAGGTCACACGACGAGTGGGGGATCTCGATTATGAAGTCAAGCGAACTGATAGGGGGGACGCGCGACAAATATACCACCTCAATCTCCTTAAATTATGGAGGGAGGCGTTCCCTGTGTCATTGGCTACGGTGGTTCCAGAGAGGGCGGAGCTCGGAACGGAGGTAAATCCAAAGCCCGATCACAATGCCCCGGTCATTTGTTGAGACCACCTCTCCCCGTGCCAACGATCAGAGGTTGCCAGGTTGCAAAAAGAGTTTGTGGACGTGTTTTCTCCTCTACCGGGTCGTACAAACATCATCGAGCACCACATCGAGACCGAACCAGGGGTGATGGTTCGTAGCCACCCTTATCGCCTCCCCAAGCATAAGAAGAAAATTGTTCGGGATGAATTGGATGTGATGCTCGATATGGGGGTAATAGAAGAGTCCCACAGCGACTGGCCCAGCCCGGTCGTTCTTGTTCCCAAGAGTGACGGGTCTGTCCGGTTCTGTGTGGACTATCGAATAGTCAACGCGGTGTCTAAATTTGACGCGTACCCAACGCCTCGGGTTGATGAGCTGCTCGATCGGTTAGGTACGGCTCGCTTTTATTCGACCCTGGACTTAACAAAGAGATATTGGCAGATCCCCTTGACACCAATTTCCCGAGAAAAAACAGCCTTCACCACGCCGTTCGGATTACACCAGTTTGTGACACTTCCGTTCTGTTTGTTCGGGGCTCCGGCCACGTTCCAACGTCTGATGGACCGAGTCCTCCGCCCGCACTCCGCTTACGCCACTGCCTATTTAGATGACATCATTATCTACAGTAATGACTGGCAGCGGCATGTACAACATCTGAGGGCGGTCCTGAAGTCGCTGCGGCAGGCAGGGATAACAGCAAACCCCAAGAAGTGCGCGATTGGGCGTGTGGAGGTACGGTATCTGGGGTTCCACTTGGGTCATGGCCAGGTGCGTCCCCAAATTGATAAGACTGCAGCGATTGCGACTTGCCCTAGACCTAAGACCAAAAAGGGGGTGAGGCAGTTCCTGCGGCTGGCTGGCTATTATAGAATATTTGTGCCTAATTATTCGGATGTCACCAGCCCGGTGACTGACCTCACTAAAAAGGGGGCTCCAGATCCGGTCCAATGGTCGGAGCAGTGCCAACAGGCGTTTACACAAGTTAAAGCCGCACTCTGTGGAGGGCTGCTCTTATATTCACCTAACTTCTCTCTCCCTTTCTTATTACAGACGGACGCTTCAGACAGAGGGCTGGGGGCCGTACTCTCGCAGGTGGTGGAGGGGGAGGAGCGCCCGGTGCTGTACATCAGTAGGAAGCTCTCCTTAAGGGAAACAAAGTACAACACCGTAGAGAAGGAGTGTCTGGCCATCAAGTGGGTGGTCCTCACACTCCACTACTACCTGCTGGGGCGGGCCTTCGCTCTCTGCTCGGATCATGCCCCACTGCAGTGGCTCCACCGCATGAAGGATACTAACGCCCGGATCACTCGTTGGTATCTGGCTCTCCAGCCTTTTAAGTTCGAGGTGGTCCACAGACCGGGGGTGCAGATGGGGGGAGTGGTTGGCAGGCCAGATGACGCCCCAGCCTGTGTCGGCCGGTGGGGGTATGTGGCAGCGGGGACGTGGTCAAGCGCCCGTCCGAAGGGAGGAAGCGGTAAGGGCGCTTGCACCTGAGCTAAATCATGTCTAACACCTGTCCCTAATTTCAGTGAGCACGGGGAGAGCGGATAAGAGAGCCACAGCCCCGCCAGTCAAGAGAGAATCATACCAGTCTAGTTTTGGCCTCAGAGAGAGATATTCATGTTAAAAGTTTATGTTCTCCCCACATTATTATTTGGAATTAAAAAGCCTTACCTTTGCGTTCATCCCCGTTTCCGTGTCCTCCTTCCTCTTCGGAGAACCCGAACCTTGTCACACTAAACTTCAACATAAAAGCACAAAAACAAAAGACAACAGTGAGCATGACAGTTTCAGCATGTTTGGAACAGACAGATCCCATAAACGAGCACTTAATAATGAGTGATATGCTGTGCTAGTTTGGAAAACGTTAAGATGATTTTAAACAATCGTAAAAAAAAAAACTCATTAATTAGTTGATCCCGTTAAATGCCCTATTTACTAGCACATACTGTCTGCACTGGTTTAGCACCACATTCACTAAAGCAATTTTGCAGATCAGCCAGCAGTGCAAACTCACCCCAAAATGTGTGCAGAACGATGCGCGGTTGTGATTTTGCTGGCCGTTTCTGAGTGCTATGGAGGTTGCCAGAGACTGCATTTGACACACCCTGCCAAGACTGTAAATCTTCACTGTGATCCAGACACCTAAATCATCTCTTAAACATGCTAAAAAAGTGTGCTTGACTACTCTTCTCCATTATTTGATCAGTTTTTGATGAATTATAGCTGAAATGATGGGTTGAAAATGTTCAAAAACATCTCTTTTAAATAAAAGCCACTTTCTACTTTTATTTATTAGGGTAAAATTGTTAGACGGGCTCTTTCCGAGTTTGTTTAATATAACAGGCCATAAGCTGGAAATCAAGCGAGCTCACATGGTTCCGGCTCGGAGATCTGCAGAGGCAAACAGGCCCAGAGCAATTCTGGCCCAATTTCTGAGTGTTATTTGAGGCCAGGAGTAAAGGAACGCTTTCTTGGAAGAACCACAGCACATTCTTGTTCCCAGATTTTGCAAATTCGACAAGAGAGAATGAATCAGGGAATGCAAGAATCTCTTATATCAATTGAAGGTTGCTTTTGCTCTAATGTTTCCGGGCCAAACTGAGAATAGATACTCAGGATGGTCGAAGAGAATTTACATGCCTACAGCAAGCATTGTCCTTCATAAAGAAAATGGAGTGAGTAAGCCATTTGGAGATTTTCATGTTGCTGCCTAGTGGGCCTGATTCACTGAACATACACTTGACTGTCCAAGAAAGCTGGGTGCCTTTTTCGTTTCTTTTTGTGCTGGTTCCACCTAGTGGCTAGATTTTGTTTTGCGTAATATAATTTCTTCGGGACATTGAACAGGACAGTTTGTGAATGAATCTGCACATTGTTGGTGCTTATGCCTCCTGTAGCCTGGAGTTTGTTTTTGGAATATCTCTTGCAGGACATTGGAGTGATTGGGTCTTTTGTTGCACGCATGTATCGGCTTACTGAACATTCGTTTGACTGCATGAAGAACTGAACATATACCCCCCACCCTTTTTTTTGTGCTGGTTCCGATAGCGGCTGGAGCTTGTTCTTTGGAGGAACATACCTTCGGGACAGTTATGTGGATGGACACATTTTTGTGCTTAATCTGCTCATTGGCTGGAGTTTGTTTTACAGATAATTTTTTGCTGTGTAATTCTGTCTCACAAAATTTGAATAGAAGCTTGAGCAATCCGACAGCAAAGTTGTCATGGGAACTCTTGTAAGTGTACATGGACTGTTTGAGTTTAGAGGAATGCAAGCCAGTTGGTGCTGTCATTGTCAATGTGTGGGTTAATGCATACATTTTGTTTTCTGTTTTTGTTCAGGGGGGGAGTTTGGGGTTGGAATGTTACACTAATGATGGAAAGAAACGCATCTTTCCCCACAGGAAACTGAAAAATTTGGGAAGATATTGGGTGGGCATGTTTTCTTTAGTGCTGGCTTGAGTAAGAGAAGGGGAGTCATTACATTGATAAGTAAATATCTACATTTCAAATGTCTCAAACAGATTAAAGATAAATTAGGAAGATTCATTATTGTTTTAGCAGAAATTCAGGGGCAAAGGTTGATTTTGGCTAATATTTACACACAATGATCAGGGCTTTTTATGGACCTTCAAGGGATGTTACAAGCCACTGGCACCCCTCATGATATAATATTGGTAGGAGACTCTAAGCTTTTGATGGACTTACTCCCTCATTTCATCTGTTGTTGATTGCTCAATTGGAAATATCTTAGTCTCAGATTACACCCTGGTGAGATTAGAGGTGTTGCCACATATGGAGAAAAAAAAAATCATATAGTTGCCACTTTAATGTATCCCTTTAGCAAAATTCTGAATTTCAACTAATGTTAAAGGCTAAAATTAATGTTTATATGGAGGCCAACTGGTCCTCAGTATCCTCTGTGGGCATGGCTAGTGAGGCACTTAAGGTGGTTCTTAGGGGCCAGATCATACCTTATGCCTCATTCATCCAAAAATCCTTTTTGTTGGAGTTGGAAGGGAATATTAAAAGTGACGAGGCAGAGCTGAAGCCCCGAATGTGGTCTGATGGCCTCAGAGTATTGACCCGAATGAAATACAGATATACTATTTTGTCGCTAAGTTTTGGTGGAGTTTTGGCTATTCAGGGTAAAACAGTCATACTTTGAGTCAGGACAAAGCAGGTGATGCTTTTGGCTAGATACGTAAAGCAGAGTGTGTCTTTTCTACTCGAAATCTGCTGGTGGTGAAATATTTATCTCGGCCATTGATATTAATAATGCTTTTAAAGAATTGTAGCTTGATTTTTATAGTTCCATATCTTTGTCTACTTATGAAGATATGTATAACTTTGTGGAACCATTAGAACTCTCTAAACTGACGGCTGAGCAAAAAAAAAAGATCTTAATTCTGAGATAAACTTGGAAGAGCTTGGTGAGGTAATTAAGGCCTTGCCTATAGGAAAGGCTTTGGGGCCAGTTGAATTTTTTAGATCTTATGCTACAGAACTGGCTCCACTTTTGTGAGAAGTTTATACAGAACCATTAAAGAATGGAAAGCTTCTGCCAACCATGATGCAAGCCTGGATCAGTCTGATTCTTAAAAAGGATAAAGATCCAAGTGAGAGTAAGAGTTACCATCCAAATTCCCTGATCCAGCTTGACATAAAAATAAGCTTTTGCTTTACACAGATGATATTTTATTATTTGTCTCCGACCCTACTAGATCAATGCCTTGCCTTTTCTATCTTCTCAGGATACAGAGTCAATTGGTCTAAATCTGAAGCTTTGGCTCTGACAGCCTACTGCCAAGTAACGGCTTTCCAGCTGGGTGCCTTCCAGTGTCCCAAACAGGGCATTAAGTATTTGTGCATTATTAGAAAGTGGACAGGTGGGCTTCATTACATTTGTCTATGATTGGGAAGGTTCATGTTATTAAAGTGAATTGTATTCCAAAAAGTAACTACCTGCAACAATCTCTCCCTGTTGATGTCCCCCTCTCTTATTTCAAGCAATTTGATAGCATAGTGAAGTTCTTCATTTGGAATGGTACAGTCCCAGATTAAATTTAAGTAATTTACATAGGCTAATTGACAAAGGTGGGCTTGACCTACCCAAAATTTTATTTTATTATTATGCATTTGGTCTCTGGCATTTAGCTCATTGGATGCTTCCACCTGAGAACCCCTCCCTGGTTTTGTATTGAACAGGAAGTTCCTACCCCTACTTCACCATTGCAAAGCCTTTCTATCAAACTAATTGGAGAGGTTAAGTTACACCCCATTATCTGGCATTTCACTCGGTATAGACAAAAGTGTCCAGAGTGTTTAATTCTGACATTTATTTAAATGTTGCCTCAAGCATATGGTTGAACCCTAAATTATGTATTAATAAGTCCCCTTTCTGCTGGTCAGACTGTATTGTGAGGTTTTTTACCACACTCAGTGTCCTATATGAGAGTGGAGTGTAGAGATCTTTTGAAAATTTGATTCAACATTTTGGGATTCCTAGAATCAATTCTATAGGTATTTACAGCTGCGCCACCTGCTATGTACTGTTTTTGGGAGTAGCATACACCCCCCCTAAAGTGATAAATACTCTGGAAAGGTCATGAGGCATCAGTGCATTACTCCCTGCTAATTCAGAGGCTGGGGACAGAACTTTAACTTCTCTTAAGAGATTATGAGAGAAAGATGTATACTTGGAATTGGAGGAGGGAGTGTGGGCTAGGATTCTAAAAATGTCAAGTCTGCATCTAGAGATGCAAGGGTTAGCCTTATGCTATTCAAGATTTTACACAGCTTCTATTGAACACCTCTAGATTGTATAGGCTAGGCCTTAAAGACACACAAACCTGCTGGTGATGCCAATCAGAAGATGTAGACACAAACCATCTTTTTTGGGGGTGTGTTAAGATCCAAAAGTTTTGGTTGAAGGTTCAGAGTTTAATATGTGACGTTTTGCGCACTCAAATTTAGTTTTGCCCCAGACAGTATTCTGGGCGATGAGGCGATCATAAATTTGGGGGACAAACACATAAAAAATTGGGTTCTGACTAGCATTACGATTGACAGGCACATTATTTTAAGGGGATGGGGGCTCCCTCATTTCCGGAGTGGTGTGCAGAAATGGGCAGGAAGGTGGCTTTTGAGGAGATGTCGAGCAGAGGGCTGGGGGTTGAGATTTGTTTGACAGGAAATGGGGCAGGTATTTGGTATTTTTGGGGGACTTTCAGGGAGGGGCTAGGGAGAGAGAGGTTTAGTTTTAATTATATTTATATATATTTATAAATATGTGTGTGTGTTTTTTTTTTTTTATTATTTACTTATTTATTTTGTATGTGTGTGTGTGTGTGTGTGTGTGTGTGTGTGTGTTCTATTTGTGACCACAGGGGTGTTCGTTGGGGAGGGGTTGGTGATTGGGGAGGTGTAATAGTGGGGGTTAAATGTTAAATGTTGACTCAATGTATATATGTTGTGATTTTTTTCTTTGTAATATGTTTATGAGTTGTTAAAAAATGTTAATTGAAAAATTACAGAAATAATGATGGCTTTAGTAAGATGGGGTTTAAAATTTGTTCATTCTCAACTTCATCGAGAATAAAAGTGACATGTATCATGAATGTATGCAATGTGCATCATCAGGGGCTCTCGCATAGCCTAAAGTTTTGTTTCTTTGGCTGGGACCTGAACAGATGCACAAAGAACAGGATTAAAATGAGGGACATCAGTAGGCTGAACTATAGAAACAAAGACACACGCTTGAAGAAACACACTTTATTATATTTTAAAGTACAGGTGACAGAATGATATAATAGGAAATGGCTATATTTTTTCGAGAAATATCATGAATATATTTTTTTCATATCGCCAGCCCTACTGTGCACTTGTAGCTTTAATGCCATAATTATTTTGTGCTGATTTGCCAAAATATGAAAAAGTTGCTAAATCCTAAACTAGAGTATGATTTAACTAAATCATCTACATCCATTTCTTGTATTGATGAAGCTGCTGGCTCTGCATTCTATCATTGAGATAATGACATGCTGTTTCTGGTCATTTTGGCTTTATTCTCAAAATATTATGACTTTAATATCATAATGCTACTACTTTATTCTCATAATTATGACTTTATTCTCAAAATAATATCTTGTATATATTAATATTATGACTTCATTCTCGAAATCTTAGATTTTTTTTTTTTTTTTAACGTGCCACTAAAACACCATCGTAATTCTGAATGGCTGCTACCCAGAAACTTAACTGTCAACTGAAAATAAGCACAAAATAAAAATTGCAATAAAAAACTAAAAAATAAATCCTGGTATAATCTATTTATGTACAGTATAATAACATGTAACATGTACTGAAATTAGTGTGTAATGCATTAGAAATATATAATGTATTTATTACATTAAATGTATTTAATTTTTTTCAGTTGTACTATTCAAAATGATGAAAATACATTTATTAACTTAATTAATCTAATTTAATTAATTTTAAATATTTACTTTATTTAATAATTTTTTTTAATATGCTTAGATGGATAGTTCACCTGAATATTAAAATTATCTCATCATATACACACCCTAATGCCATCCCAGCCATTTTCTGCAGAACACAAACAAAGATTCTTAGAAAAATATTTCAGCTTTGTTGGTCCATACAATGAAAGACAACAGGTTCCAAAACTTTGAAGCTCAAAAAGGACATAAATGCAGCAAAAAAAGTGATCCATCTGGCTACAATGGTTAAATACATTGTAGAGCAGAGGATAGGGGCCGGGCTGGAACAATGCACACCTGGTCCCCAGTCAGCCTGATGGGGGCGCGCGAGGGATAAAGGTGGCCTGTGACGATGGTTCGAGAGAGAGAAAGAATTATAGGCAGCTGCTCTGTGTGTTTATGTTTGTGTGTTTTTGGTTCAGTTTATCATTAAACTATTATTTATATTGCCAAGCCAGTTCTCACCTTCTCCTTTCCCTTAACCTGCTTTACATTGGTGTCAAAACCCGGGAAGGAGGAGGGATGCCCGTCGTGGAGTCCTCGACACTGCCGTCCACCCAGAGGAGCACCGTCGGGGGACGGAGTACCCCGACCGCATGGGTGCAGGGAACCGATGTCCGCGAGGCGAATGGGGAATGGCCTCCTTGACCGCCTGGAGTGATGGAGCCACTGCCAGGAGCGGAAGATGCCATGCCGTCCTCCAGTAACGCGGAGGGGTCGAGAGGACCACTGCCCGGGAGGGGAGGAGGCAAGTGACTCCCTGACTGCCTGGACCGGTAGGACCACTGCCAAGGGTGGAGGAGAGTACCCACAGGTCGCTGAGAACACGGAGGGGTGTTCTGTTCAATGGTGGTCGGTCTGACTCCAGTCTACCCGGGGAGGAGCGGCTGCCGTCTGCCTGAGAGGGTGGAGGAGTAATCGAGGACCACGTGATGGTGCATCAGAGAACCGGTGAGTGAGTTTTTTTCCTCTCTCTCTCTCTCCTCTCTCTCTCTCTCTGTCACTACGTGTTGGCCTTTGTCCCTTGCCTATTTTGTTTGTTGTTGTTTTTACCATCCTGCTCCTCCCAGGTCGAGCAAGGCAGGGATGACCCAGAGAGGAGGTGGGGGGTTGTACATCATGCCAAGGACTCCCCGGCCTGAGGCAACGCCAGGAGGAGTGTAGAGCGGAGGAGGGAGGGGCCGGCTGGAACTACGCACGCCTGGTCCCCAATCAGCCTGATGGGGGCATGCGAGGGATAAAGGCAGCCAGTGACGATGGTTCGTGAGAGAGAGAATTACAGGCAGCTGCTCTGTGTTTATGTTTGTGTGTTTTTGGTTCAGTTTATCATTAAACTATTTATATTTATATTTATATTATTTATATTGCCAAGCCGGTTCTTGCCTCCTCCTTTCCCTTAACCCTCTTTACATCCATATTTTCAGAAGTGATATGATAGCTGTGGATGTGAAACAGATCAATAATTTTTTGCAATAAATCTCAATTTTCACATTCTGAATGTGAAAGTGGAGATTTAGAATAAAAAGGGACTTAAATATTGATCTGTTTCTCACACAAACCTATCATATCAATTCTGAATACAATGATTTAAACACTGGAGTAATATTGATTACTTTTATGCTGCCTTTATAAATTATTTAGAGCTACAAAGTTCTGGCCACCATTCACTTGCCTTGATTGGACCAACAGAGCTGAAATATTCTTCTAAATTCTTCATTTGTATTCTGCAGAAGAAAGAAAGTCATTCACATCATTAATGTGTGAGACAATTTATTTTTTTTGGTGAACTATCCGTTTAAGATATGTTATGTTTGCTTAGATATCATTTTGACATTTACATTATAAATATAACACAGCTTCACTCTGCAGTCAGGGAAAAATATTTTTTTGCCTTGTACTGCTAAGCAACAAGAACACATGGATTATACTGTAGTAATTGTCTTATCCATGCAGTTGCACCATCTTGAGAACCTGAGGGAGTTCAAACAGACAAAAATGGGTGATTAGAGAATACAAGCACAGAGGCCAAGATGTGGTGTCAACTACTGCCAGATCTTGGGGACACAGGGTGTTTAGAGGAAGTTATAATTTTCAAAACAATTACATTTTTCATTATCTGTTTTTGAGAGCTGATCCATGGTTAAAGGATAGTACACCTTTTTTAATAAATAAATGGAGATAAAAAAATATATGGAGATCAAAAGTATTCTAATGTGTCATAGACAGTTATGCATTGTTCCAAAACCTAGTTAGGTGACTGCAAAGGCAGCATTTTAAGGCATCGTGCATGCACTTCCAAGCAAGGGTGTAGTCAGAAAATTACTTTTGGGTGGGCCTCAATGAAAATGGATGGGCTAAGATTTTGCCCAATTTGATTTAACAGAGAAGCGCCGCATTCAAATCGTTCTTTTACACTGTCAGAAATCAGAATTTATGCATTTACAACTATTTTATAAATATATATTTGAAGTAAAAAATATATATATATAATTTATAAACTGGCACTGCAAACAATAACAGCAAAAATGTCTGTCCCTGAGTGCTGAAATCTTGAACACAATTATATTAGGTCCTCTATTATGGAGACATGAAACATGCATATGGCTGATACAGCTGGTACAAAAAAGGTGACACTGAGAAAGAAATTACCCAGCTCAGTGGACAGATGGGCTTTTGGCAGAAATATTGAGCCCCAACAGTCTAAAATGGGTGTAGCAAAGCAGGTAAAACTACAGCAAGAGAACCCAAAAGCAGAAAATCAAATCAACAGCTGTCAGGGTTGCAGTCCCCAAGGAAGGACAGCATACACAACACTAGAGAGAAAATATTATCTGAGCAGGTGGGTGGTAAAAACATAAACATAGTCCATGATAGAGATATGCACACTGCACTGACAGGTCAGTAAGAGCTTGTTTCTGGTAGTGCACTTGGTGACCAAAGGTGCCTTCAGGGATGACAGCAGTAATTATCATCATGTCACTGCCCTGTTTTATGGTGGAGATGGATATGGCAAAAAATATCTCTTTGAAAAGAGGGTCTCAACCATCAAGCTGTGCCAAAAGATAGAGTGTAGACAACTTCACAGCAATATTTGCAAGGAAAGTGTTTGCTCAAATACCTTTAAATTGGTTAATTAATTGAAAGAAAGGTTTGATATACCTGCTTCATTCCAGATTATCAAAAAAAGAGAAAATGTGAAAATGGAACCCAGTAGAGTAGAAATGATTAAAACATAAAACCAAGCCTGCATTTTTTACTCTTAAATTGCACATTTATTAGCAGTCTAACATCGGTCTTGAACTCTGATTGGTTATTCAGATCAGACATTAGTGGCTGTGGCTATGGCTGTGTTCCAAATCTTTGGGTCTCTATGAAAGGTTCACTGCTCCTTTCACACTGAGCAAGTGATATCTATAGAAGTTCAAAATTCATAAGTCATTATTGTGTCATGTGTCATAATGTTTGGTCACGAGACGCACAAGAACCAATGATGTTTGATGTTTTTGATGTGATGTTTGATTTGGGCAGTAGTTGATAACTGATTTGATTTGATTTGAGAGTGAACAACAACTCAAATTTCTGTTAATCACACAAAGTGTACTGTAAAAAATGTTCAATAAATTACTGGCAACACATATCCAGTAAGATGCTTTTTTCCATACCACAGTAAAATTAATGTAAAACTATCTAAAGTAGTTTACAGCATACTGTATAATGATTTACGGTATGTGCTGTACTGTAAATGAATTAAGGTTGTTGTTTGTATGATGTATCTTAAAATACAGTTTATTAGCTTTAGAGTAAAATTGATTATGGTAATTCTTACAGTAAGCTTGATTTTATCTTACAGATTTGGAGTAACTAACTTCTATCTATTATGTATCTATTAAGTAAAAAAAAGAATTAAACAATTGAAGCCTTTTTGCAAACTTAAAATTTATTACACAATGAAAACTACAAAAAACACATAAATGTTACTCATAAAGGTAAATTATGACTACACACATACAATTCCATTCAAAAACTTAAATATTTAAGGAGACGTATTATGCCACTTTTTACAAGATGTAATATCTCAGTCGTCCCCAGAAGGTGTCTGTGAAGTTTCAGCTAAAATACAGCACGGAACATTTATTATCCCATGTTGTAAATGCCTCAATATGGCATTTTGAGTGGAATAAAAACACGCTGCTTTCGTGTGTGTGTCTCTTTAAATGCAAATGAGCTGCTGCTCCCCGCCCCCTTTCAGGAAGAGGGCTGTCTTTACAGCTTGTGAACAGCGTCAAAAAAAAGACAAAAAAAAGTCTGCTCTCTACCCGACATTACTTCAGGTGTATTTTTCACAAGTGACAAAATTGCCAAAAAAATGTATTGATATTTAGTTAAAAATGTACATAGCATTGCTAGCTAATGTTTATTTAGCAAGTTTCACAGAAACTGCCAAAAAAAAAACTTTTATATAAAAAGAAATGGCTCAACGATGTCAGTCACTACAACATACTACATATACTATAGCAACAACAAATCAGAACTAATATGACAGACAGAGTAAATGCCGGAGTTCAGCCATATATATATGAATCAGATTCGGACTATAATAAAGGAGAGACCCTGTCAAAAGTCACAAGTGTGAGAATGAACCAGGACGTTTCTGAATAGGTAATTGACACTCCACAGCTGTTTAAGAGAAAGGACCACAGGCACTTAGGAGGCTATAGTTCTCGCCCTGGGGTGTCGGTCAGCACGCAGACAGAAGGCAGTAATCAGTTCAAACACTTTACTGAACCGTTTGATTGACAACACAGACATACATTAGACTGCAATGATGTCACATTGGCATGGTTCAGACACAGAGTTGGACATAATGGTTGCAGCTCAGTTTATATTGATGTCTATATTAGGTTTTAGGAGTATATATGTGTGATTTTCTCAAAGGGACACACAAAGTTATGAATAAACACCATAAACACAGAGCTGAATCTTCTCAACACTCTTCACTCTCAGAGCACAACTGCTAATGATGTGCGCATTTCTCAGTCTCATGCATAAAATGTTTTGATGCATCCGGCAGTGGACGCTAGATGGCGTCTATGCACCCCCTTTGTAACAGCCACCCCCACATTTGCAGTGTAAATGTGCTCCAATTGAATTTGTGTCATTAAGCAATTCGGGCAGCTTGATTAGCATGGCTACAGGTCTGGTGAAGATTTTATCATTAACTTTTTCTTCAGCTGCTCTCTCGTGGCCATCAGTACCTGGAAACACCCTTCTCACTTTGCCTAAGGCCCTTGGCAATTGGGGTTCAACCATCATCACAACAGACACTTCAGTAAGGTCTGCAGTAGTCTCTTGTCATTTTTGCCACAATTGAAGACTAGGTAAGTAGTAATGTATGAACTTGGCCCAGAATTGATACACTATGATCTGACTTTGCCTCCACCACCTATGACTTAGAATCTTGGTAGACAACTTGAGGTAATGTGCTGTTAGGCCACCCCATTAAAAGGTGATTTGGTGTTAATGGATCAACATCTGATATATTAGCTGACACACAACCCAATGGTTTAGAGTTCAGGATAGCTTCCACCTCAATTAGAACTGTTCTGAGTACCTCCTCAGGGACACTCTGTGCCCCAATTGTGGTGTTGAGTGCTGCTTTCACAAAGCGAATCTCTCTCTCTCACACGCCCCCAAAGTGTGGAGCTGCTGGAGGATTGAAATGGAAGTTGATCTGGTGTTTTGCCAACAACTCTCACAGGTTAGGACTCATGACAGAGAAAGCTTCTCTCAACTCTTTCTCTCCACTTCTGAAGTTTGTTCCATGATCTGAGTAAAGCTCAGCAGTGGTTCCACGGCGTGCTGTAAACCTCCATACAGCCATTAAGAAGGCATCTGAATTGATAGAGGTAAGTACATCCAGATGTACTGCCCGAGTGGTAAGGCATTTGAAAATAATACCCCATCACTTTTCTCAATCCATCCCGGTGGAATAGAATGCCGGCTTAAAAGTCAAGCTGGAGGAAATTCAGCCATCTTTTGTACAGAAGGTTTGGATCTCAATTTTTGGCACTCTAGACAAGTATGTTGATGTTTCCGAAACAGCTTCGCGCCCTCTTAATATCCAGTATGACCGTCGAATTTCAGAAAAGACACGTTCTGGCCCAGGATGGCATAATCTCTGGTCAAAATCCTGGATTAACAGTTTGGTAATGCCATAATTCGGATCCAGCACAATGGGGTGTTTGAAGTTGGGATCCAAATCCTCAGCTCTTCGGAGACGCCCACCAACTCGGATAACTTCATCTGTGGCATCAAATTCTAGTGACAGAACCAGAAGGTAGCTACTGGAAGGAACTGGTTTATTGGCTTTGAGAAGGTAATATTCCTCTGGGAAACATCCAAGTTTTGAATGTTTAATGAGGAAAGAGCTTGCCTGCTGATAATGTTGTGCAGTAGGCGGGTCATCTTGCTCGGCTTCACTACACTGATGTGTACGTGCTGTGGCCTCCACCAGTTCACTCCATGTAGCATACAGGCTTAGATCAGGAACTGACACATCAATACTGGTTGAGATAAAGTGACAGAACTAGGGATGACATAGCTCTGTAGAATCTTCTTCACCTGGCACTGCTGGAGCTTCAGGCCACTCATAAGGGGGTTGTAACAGGAAGGATGGACCCTGACACCACCAATTCTGCTAGACCAATTCCACCAATGTTTTGCCCCTTGTCAGATCATCTGCTGGGATTGTGGATGAGTTCACATACCTCCAAGCCTGTTTATCTGTGAGATCTTGGATTTCACCAATCCTGGTTCTCACAAATACCTTGAATCGACATGAGTCTGATTTGATCCATGTCATGACAGTGGTGGAGTCAGACCACAAGATGGTATCCCTGACAGGTAGGGTGAGCTCACGGACTATCAACTTTGCAAGCTGTGCTCCAGTGACTGCCGCACAAAGTTCCAGCCTTGGCATGGATTGTTGTCTTGGTGCGACTCGAGGTCTGGCTAACAGGAAAGCCAAGTGGACATTACCGTAGGCATCCTCAGAGCGTAGGTAGGCCACTGATCCATATGCCCTCTCAGATGCATCGCAAAACACATGGACATCCATACTTGTGGGAACATAGCAGCGAGGTAAAGTGATGCAAGATAAATCAGGCAGTTCTGCTACCCTTGCATTCCAGGCTTGAAGCAGCTCCTCAGGCAGTAATGGGTCATCCCATTCTCTTTTTGTTTATCCCAGAGTCGCTGCACAATCACGTTGGCTCAAGATGTGTATGGAAGTAAGAGTCCCAAAGGATCATATTGTCTAGCCAATATGTGATACACATTGCGCATGGTTGTTGGGCCATAATCCTCTGATCGATGCTTATAGCCAATGGTATCAGTAGGGCAGTGCCATCTTAGTCCTAGTGTAGACTCATGAATGTCAGGTGAGTTTTGAGTGAGCCACAGTTCATCGTTATCTGAGCGGGCTTCTTGAGGAAGATGGCTGAGGATGTCTGGGACTTTGCTGGCCCAATGGTGGATCTTGAAGCCCCCTGATGCTAACAGAACTAACAGAGGCTCTTCCATAGCCTTATCACCCCGCACATTCACGAAGTGCATGGATGCCACACTGGCTCCTTTGCGACTCCGGGGCATCTGCATTCTGAATTATATAGACAACTGGCTGATAGTAGCAGAGTCAAAATAACTGGCATTACATCACAGGGATATCGTCTTAACTCATCTGGTTTCTCTGGGGTTGAGGCTCAAAGCCAAGAAAGGCATCCTCTCTCCCACTCAGGCTAGGCCAAAGTTGCACTGTTCGTCAGTATAAAAGAACACTAGGTCTCATGGCATCTGCATCCTCGGTGATCCCTTTGGGCCTTCTGCACATGAGACTGTTTCAGTTGTGGCTCAAAGCCAGGGGATTTCATCCAAGAGCCAGTCCCCTAAGGCTGATAAGGGTTAAGTGCCAAGTGCTTCGTACCCTTTCTATGTGGTTCAGACCCCGGTTCCTCACTTTGGGTCCCACTCAAGGTGCGTCTTGCCGTTGTAAGTTGCTAACAACAGACACCTCCCTGATGGGCTGGGGAGTGGTCTTAAGTGGTCGTCCAGCTCAAGGGGAAAGGGAGGGTCATCAGCTCGATTGGCACATCAACTGCCTCGAGTTGATGGCTGCATTTCTTGCTCTAAAATACTTCCTCCAGTATCTGAGAGGCTGCCATGTCATGGTGTGGGTGGACAACACAGCAGTAGTCTCTTACATAAACCATCAAGGAGGTCTACATTCATGCCAACTGAATAGACTGGTTCTCCTTTGGGCCCAGGGCAAGCTCCTGTCAATCAGGGCAGTTTATATCGCTGGATGCCTGAATGTAGGAGCAGATTTACTGTCCAGACAGAAAATACCGATGGGGGAGTGGAAACTCCACCCTGAGGCAGTGGAACAAATCTGGTTGAGATTTTTACAGAGCAGAAGTGGACCTCTTTGCCTCCCAATAGACAGTGCAATGTCCCCTCTACTTCTCTCTGAGTCACCCAGTCCCCTGGGTCTAGACATGATGGCACATGCATGGCCCAGAATGCGCCTGTATGCGTTTCCTCCTTTTTTTCTGCTCTCGGGAGTCTTGTCCAGAGTTCACCAGCAAGGGTCCTGCCTCTTTCTGATAGCGCCACATTGGCCGAACAGGGCATGGTTCTCGGAGATAATGTCTCTCCTCGATGGCTCGCCTTGGGCGATTCTGGACAGCAGGGACCTTCTGTCTCAAGCGCAGGGAACAATATTTCATCCCCGGCCTGAGCTGTGGAACCTTCATGTTTGGCCCCTGAAGGGTACCAACTGAGGGACACTGGGCTTTCACCTGAAGTTATCGAGACCATTCTAAGTGCTAGGGCTCCCTCTACTAGAAGAAGTTGCTGCCAATAAATGTGGTGTCTTTGAAAGGTGGTACAGTGCACATGTTGCAGATCCAGTTAACTGCCAGGTTGCTTCAGTTCTGGACTTTCTGCAGAAAAAATTATCAGCAGGCACATTCCCTTCCACTCTCAGGTTTTATGTGGCCGCTCTATCGGCTTGCCATGCCTTGACTGACAGGATGCCATTGGGGAAACATCCTCTGCTCACTCACTTCGTTAGTGGAGCCATGCAAGACCTCCTGCTAGGACCAGGATCCCTTCATGGGACTTAGCAATAGTCCTTGAGGGTCTGGTTGAGACCACCTTTGAACCTCTAGAGTCAGCGCCTGATAGACTCTCAAGATGGTTTTTCTTATGGCAATTTCTTCTCTAAAAAGAATTGGGGATCTGCAGGCTCTGTCTGTCTTGCCAGCCTGCTTAGATTTTGCCCCAGGAATGGCTAAAGCAATATTGCACCCTCATCCTGACTACCTGCTTAAGGTTCCTTTCTCGACCGTAAATCACTCTCGAAGGCTTCTGCTCCCCATCGTTTACAACGCCGGAGCAGGAAAGACTTCACAGACTGTGGCCAGTCCGTGCCCTTCAGACTTATGCCCACCGCACTAGCCAGTGGCGTAAGTCAGGGCAACTATTCGTTTGTCATGGGGGCCGAAACAAAGGGGCGGCCGCCACCAAGTAAACAATGTCACATTGGGTGAGGGATGCTATTGCGTTCCCAAAACGCCAAATCAGCGCAGAATCAAAGTGTAGCTATTTGAGAGGGAACAACTTTTACTGTGGTTTTATGGTGTTTTGGATTTTCTTTTATGGAGCTAGACAGCCCTGAGTCACTAGTAATGCTGAAGTGTTTAATTTTTTGAGCCACTAGCACCGCCAAACTGAATTGCAAAAAAAAAACCTTTTCAAACAAGCTTTCTAAATACACCCCTGATCTGCAGTGGGGGTTGTATTCAGAAAATGTCATTATTAAAATGTGGATCATGTTGTTTCGGTGACTGGATGCCTCCTGGATCCTTGGAAATAATGAAAATTAAAGTGTTTAGATCACCAAAAAAGTAACCGCATATGGACGCATGAACCGCTGCAGTGAATGGTGATGGCTGGATATGTACAGTATTAAAAACCGTAGCACTCACCTTATCTGTGGTAGAGGAACAAAATTTAAGAACTAATTGAAAGTTTGATAGGTATAGCTCTAAAAGTGATTATATCTCAGTTCCATTATAATGAATGGGAGCAAACATTTAGCAGACGCTTTTATCCAAAATTATTTACAAATGAAGAAAACTAAATAAGAAACCCTTACCTTGTCTGTAGGTCATGCACACATTGAACATCTTCAATGTGTGCAATGTGGGACTGCTCAGCCCCCAGGGCTAAAGCATTTAGAGTAATCAGCTGTCATGAATTTGAATGATGTTGAGCCTAGATATAATTGACCAAGAACACATAAGAACAGGACAATTTTTGCCCTAGTTCAACCTGCAGACGAGTGGTTTTATCATGCCGACACTACAGTCTGGACAAAATTCTCTGCTATTGCAATTTTTGATTAAAAAAAGCAGGTGGAGTTATTCAAGGATGTCCCCAATGTCAACTTCTAGGAAACGATGGCAGATGGCATCTCAGTAGCCAGTGTCTGTTTGCCAGTGTTGAGTGTACAGCAATATAATTGCAAAGTAATGTATTACTGTAATCTAATTACTTTTAGAAAAAGTAGTGTAACCATTTAATTTACAAATTACTGACTTTCAATTCATTTAATTACTGTTAAAGGAATAGTTCACCCAAAAATGAAAATCCTCTCATCATTTCCTCACCCTCATGCCATCCCAGATGTGTAACTTTCTTTCTTTTGCTGAACACAAATGCAAATATTTCAGCTCTGAAGATTCATAAAATGCAAGTGAATGTTATAAAAACTTTGAAGCTCAAAAAGCATATAAAGCTAACATAAAAGTAATCTATAAGACTCCAGTTGTTTAATCCATGTCTTGTGAAACAAGATGTTTTAAAGTTCTCCTCCTGGCCCAGTATATGGCAATATGCATGAATAATTTGAATCACCAAAAATGAAAGAAGAAGAATGTGAATGTAAAAGTGGTCATATTGCTTCTTAAGACATGGAATTAACCACTGGAGTCTGGATTATTTTGATGCTGCCTTTATGTGTTTTTTGAGCTTCACAGTTTTGGACCCTGTTGCCTTGGATTGTATGGACCAACAGAGCTGACATTTTATTTTAAAAACCTTTGTTGTGTTCAGTAGAAGAAAGAAAGTTATAAACATTTTGGATGGCATGAGGGTGAGTAAATGATGAGAGAGTTTTAATGAGAGAGGAGAACTATTTCATTACATTACTGGGTTACAAGTATTTCCTCTTTACACATGCCTGAAAACGCAAAATCCAAGGTTTGCATGATGTTTGATGTCTGGATATTCAGCACTGTATATTTTCTGATTTCATCACTTGCCAATGTTCCTATCTGGACAAGTGCATTCTGACTATCTAGCAAAACTACCACTTAGAGAATTTAGGATAGTGGAAGCTCAGATTTGTGTTGGTCAAATCATGCTTTCATAACAGAAATATGCTTTTAATGCGAGTCAGCAAAGGTACAGTGCATATTTTTTAAGTGTGTAATTTAGCAGCACTTGCACCACCAAACAGAATTTCAAATATAATCACTGTTTTCAAACAGATTGCAGAAAACTCCCCCCATGTCATATTTTAATAGCACCACAGAGCCACAGTGTTATACTACAAATTACTAACTTATATTTGTCTCTGTATATTAATATGGGATACAAGAAATAATTTTAACATCGAAAAAGTTACATATCAGCTGTACCATTAGCCAAATAAGCTCAGTTGATTGGGCTAAAAACCTCAGTAGTTCTCATGTTAGCATACTGTATTGTTGGTCATCTATGAGACCATCTTCCAAAAATTAGGAAAAGAAGTTCCCAAACACTCCCTTTATTAAGACTACATTAGCATTCTTTTTGTTGTGACTGAAGGAGAGCACATAGCCTTGCTATCAACATTAATTAGTCAGAAGTTTCTGACAAACATCAATAATCATTTACAGTCTGATATAGCCTCTAGTCAGCCTTACAAATCCAGACAGCAATGCACCAGCTCAATAAAAGCCACAGTTATTGGGTTATCCGGATAAACCCTGACAGCTGCTCTCATCTGACTAAAGCAGTGACAAGAGTTGGGAAAAGAGAGAAGTCTGAGAGGGTGACAAAAAGTGCCGTAACAGGTGCTTCCTCTCACAGGATAATGAAAATAATAAAAATAATAATAATAATAATAATTGAAGGAACAGTTCCCTCCTCATTTACTCAACCTTATGGCATTCCAAATCCAAATTGTGGAACACAAACTAATTTATTTGAAGAATGTATAGCATAGTAAATTAATGTACAGTATGAGTAAACTATGCCAGAAGTTTTTTTTTTTTTTTTGCTCTGTATGCACACAAAGCTATTGTATGACTTCTGAAGACAATGAATATAGCACATAAACAAAGTTGCCAGCTCTCTAGCGGCTTAGAAGCTCCAGTTTACACTCTTTTTAATTGAATGGAAAAGAGTGACCAGTAGTGACCAGTATTCATAATGTCTGTGAATTTTGGGTGAACTAATCCTTAAAAAAATTGTGCAATTAAAGAAAAACCTTAGTTTTAGTCTAGTCAACAGAGCAAAACAATGCTTTTTGCAGCACTATTGTGATCTGTTGACTTTATAGATTAAATTAGCAGGGTCAGGTTTTTAGCAGGTTTGAATTTGCGCTGACCCTCTTTAACCTCTCTGCAGTTTAATTAAATTAAATCAGCCATATAATTGTTCTTAAGCATGTTTAACAAATATAAAGAGAGTGTTTTAAAAGTTAACTGAGTTTTTGTAGTTCAAAAATAATCAATTGTTATGTTATACATTACACCTAACATGCAATATTAAAACTGACCAAGTATATTGCACAAAGGATACATTTTACTGTACATAACTGTAAATTGAACGATATATAACTGTAGTTAATGAAAATTTGCAACTGCATTTTTAGTTCATGTTAAAACTTGGGCATCAAAATGTAATTCTTTTTTTTTTATTAAAACAAATAGAAACATTTATTAATTTTAATGTTTCAAATTTATAAAGATTTAACAAGACAAAATAGTACCTATGAACTGTTCCGCTCCCGGACATACGGGTATAAAGGGAAGCGGGCATGCATCTGTCAGTCAGGTTTTTGCACTGAGGAGCTGAGAATAAGGTACGCCCGTTTACAGTGGTAGGTCTAGTATCGTGGCAGAAGGGACACAACTTCTCATTCCCTCCCTCAGGGAACGGAGGTCACAACAGTAACCATGACATTCCCCTTCTGTCACTCACTCAACGTGTCGAATTAAGTGACACAAGGGGTCCCAGTCAAAAGCAGTATGCACTAGACCGTGTTACGTGAACTGCTGACACAGGTGCAAGCAGGCTGCTGCGTGCTAGAAGCAACTGTATCGGCTGCAGGTAACCCTCCCCAATGCCCCCAGAAAAAGGTGTCGTATACAGACCTTAGGTTCCCAGCACCCCTGAGGGGGGAAACAGGTGCTACATGACTAGCATGGGAGTAAGCCCGGCAGCCGCTGCCTTTTCTCTCTCTATGTATCTCGCATAACGCTATGAAATGCGTCGGGGAAGGTGGTCTTTCCCGATCCTATTCTTTCAGGAGGAAAAGACACTGCTGAGGCCACATCCTGCCCAGACTAGGGGGAGGTGAAATGTGGCAAATACACCATGTGGGTTGTGAAGCCGCATGTGGGAGCGGCATGGTGATAGGTCCTGCCTGATGAGGGAGGAGCTCTACAAACACGGCGATCGGGGCCAGTGGGACTGCCCAAGGGAGACGCGGGTATGCCGACAGAGGGACCGTATCGCGGAAAATACATCACAGGGAGATGCAGGCCAGAAGGCTAGGAAGAAAGAACATCCAGGAGGCGACGCTTAGTGGCTAAACTGGGAGAGAAGGTGCACTGGATCAACTTGGTGAAGGGCGCTGGGTGCAAGCGGAACACCCAGTTGGTTGTTCCGCATTACCGAGTTCTACCAGCTCGGACAAAACACAGGACGAGACTGACTCAACCCTGAGATTGTAAAATCTCACAAAGGTATTGGGTGTTTGACAGCCCGCTGCTCTGCAGATGTCTGCTAGGGAGGTGCCGTTGGCCAGCGCCCACAAGGATGCCACACTTCTCGTCGAGTGTGCTTGAAACCGCAAGGGGGCAGGCAAGGCCTGGGTCTGGTAAGCCAGAGAGATGGCGTCAATGACCCAGTGAGCTAACCTCTGTTTGGAGATGGTGTTCCCTGTCCTCCATCCACTGAAGCAGACAAAGAGCTACTCAGAACATCTAAAGCACTGCGTGCGGTCCAAATAGATAGGCAAAGCACGTACCGGACACAGCAATGAAAGGGATGGGTCTGCCTCCTCCCGGGGCAACACTTGCAGGTTCATGACCTGAAACCTGAAGGGGTTCATAGGAACCTTGCATACATAGCCCAGTCAAGGCCTCAGGATAACGTGAGTATGTGCCGGACCAAAATCCAGGCAGGTGTCGCTGACAGAGAATGCTTACAGGTCCCCAACCCTCTTGATGGAAGCTAACGCAATCAGGAGGGCCGTCATCAGGGAGAGGGCCTTGAGCTCAAATGAGTCAAGCGGCTTGAAGGGGGGTCTCTGAAGGCCCGAGAGGACCACTGAGAGATCCCAGGAGGGGAACAGGCTTGGCTGGAGAGGGTTCAGTCTACGGGTGCCTCTGAGGAACCTGATAATCAAGTCGTGATTACCCAAGGACTTGCTGTCCACTGCGTCATGGTGGGCCACGATAGCAGCTACATATACATTCAAGGTGGAGAGGGACATTCTCCCCTCCAGCCTCTCTTGCAGGAATGAAAGCACTGACAGAACTGTGCATCTATGTTGTTCTTCGGCTCGGGAAGAACATCAATTCATAAAAAGCTCCACTTCAGGTCTTAAAGTTGCCTGGTGGAGGGAGCTCTGGCTTGGTTGATCGTGTCCACTACTGCAGGTGTTAGATCACTCTGATCTTCTGCATCCCATCCAGGGGCCAGACGTGGAGGTTCCAGAGTTCTGGGTGTGGGTGCCAGAGGGTGCCCCATCCCTGAGAAAGAAGTTCCTTCCTCAGGGGGATATTCCAAGGAGGTGCTGTTGTGAGGAACATGAGATCCAAGAACCAAGTCCGGGTGGGCCAATAAGGAGCCACCAAGGTGACTTGTTCCTTGTCCTCCCTGATCTTGCACAGCACCAGTGCAAGAAGGCTCACTAGGGGAAATGTGTACTTGCGCTGCCCCCGGGGCCAGCTGTGTGCTGCAGGGGCTGTCCTGAGAGGGGCTTCTGCCAGGGAGTACAAGAGCAGGCAGTAAGTGTTGTACTGGGAGGCAAAGAGATCTACCTGTGCCATGCCGAATCGGCCCCAAATCAGATGGACCACCTGGGGAGTGGAGCCTCCACTCTCCGCTGGGCGAAACCTGTCACGACAGAGCATCCGCCATCGTGTTGTGGTTGCCAGGGATATGAGTGGCGCACAGCAACCTGAGTCACTGCTGACTCCAAAGGAGGAGATGGCGGGCGAGTTGTGACATATGACGAGAGCACACGCTGCCTTGGCAATTTATGTACGCTACATAAATAGCGTACATAAATCACGGTGCTGTCTGAATGGATCAAGACTTGCTTGCCCCGAATCAGCAGGAGAAACCTCTGTAGGGCAAGGAACACAGCCAGTAACTCTGCGTGGGCCACCCCGCCATCCAGGATAGTGAGAACGGACGAGCGGAGGGGTCGGTTACGGGCAGTATAAGGTGCCCTCCATGACTGCGTCAGTTCGTCATGCACTTCCATGCACTTTGTGGTTGGGAGCAGGGCCCAGAGCCGAGGTACCAGTCGTCGAGACGTGAAGGCGGCAGCCCAGTCGATTCCTCTTCATCAGATGCATGGATGCTCTTCGATGCAGCGTTGATGTCATCATCCAATTCCGGAGGCTCAAGGGAGAATGCCGGTAGGCCACGAGGCAAACCGCACTCATCCCGAGCTAGGAGGGAAGTAAGCGAGAGTGCCGGGTGGTGGGTGGTTCATGGGGATCTACCCGGTGAAACCGAGCCTTTCGTCATACCCAAATCGCTTTCATCGCCAGCCGGCTCATCCTCAATCCCGTGGGAAGAAGGAGCGACGCGGAGGGCAGCTGAAGTGGCATTCACCTTCAGGAAGGAGAGCTGTGACCACAACGCTGCCATGGTCATGTTCTCGGAGTGAGTGGATGAACCATCCAAAAATGCCACCTCAGTGTGATCGGTGCCCAGGCACAAGAGGCTGTGTCTGTGGCCATCAGTCTTGGCGAGATATCGACCGTATCCAGAAACTACACAGAGGCGGTAGGGCATCTTCAAAAAGATGCGTCCTGAAAAGGATGTTCAATGCCTGTCTGTGTATTGCTATTTTATGAGTGGAAACTCAAACTCTTTTAGAGAATACAAACTCTTTTAGGTGGGGAAAACAGTCTTTTAGGCAGTGAAAGCGCTGTCGAAGAGCCCAGGGGTGTGGACTGCACAGCGTGCAGAGAGAGAGAACACCTGCTGGAAACAGCATAAGATCCAACAGCAGTGCTTTTTGCCAACAGAGGTGAGTGGAACAGTGGTGAACTTCAGCTTGCTGTTGCACAACCGCTTGGCTGCGAAGGAAAAATCTGACTGACAGACACACGCCTGCTTCCCTTTATACCTGCATGTCCGGGGGTGGGACATGCAAATTCTGTCTGCCAATTTCACATTGGCCTTTTCTCAAGTTCAGAGGTATGCGAGGCTCCCAAGGAAGACGTTGAGTGAGTGTTAAAAAACTGGAGCTCACACGTGCCCATTCATTCAACAACACTTCCTGATTTAGCCACTACAGGTAGTGTTTAGAATTTCAGAAAGAACAGACTTCAGCTAAAGAAATTGTGACCTACAGCCGATTTCACAGTGTGATCAGTCTATTTGCTACTGGGGCAATCACCATATGATTGTATCATTTGAATTAATTCTTTCTAGATTTTTTTTAAAACATTGTTGACCCTATTTTAAGGCTGCTACGTCTTAAGCGCGGTGCTTTGAAATACGTCATATGCGTAAAGTTAGTAGACATGTCGATGAAGTTTTGGTATTTTTATTTAAGCATGAACGTCTTTATTTTCGTAAAAAATACAAATTATTGTAAATGAACATATCAGTTCATTGAAGGCAGTGCCGTAACCACAATATACTTTGAGGGGGACAAGTCTCCCCCAATGATCAGATATAGCCAGATTGTCCCCCCAATAATTGATATCCTTGTTGCTGTTCTGCTGCAGTTTATTATGCACCGCTGTCTAATTGTCATTAACTTATTGCAGGGATAACATAATGGTTTAAATAAGTTAACATTTTTAGCATTCTCAGTAGTCTAAAACGCTCGTCAATGCAATTTGAGATAGCCAATTAAATTGATGAAGGCGGGACTCAAGTTTAAGATGCTGAGTGGGAACCTCTTGGATTATTCTAGTGTCACGTGCAAGAAATTCAGGTTAAGAATGTTTGTGTCAAGTTAGATGTCAGTATATAACTAAATATTTGCCCACTATTTTATGATTGAAATGTTGTACAACAGTAATTTCCAATGATGCAAACTATTCACCATTTGGTGAAATTTGCCGTTTTGAGTGAATCAGGCTTAAGACAAAGAGTGAATGTGTGTGTATTGTAAATGAATTTGTGGCAGTAGGGGCGTGTTCAAGTGCCTGTCCGGAGAGAGAGAAGCGGTAAGGGCACTTACACCTGAGCTAAATTATGTTAAAAACCTGTCTCCAATTCCAGTAGGCACGGGGAGAGTGGAAAAAAACGTCCCACGCCACCAGCAGTCAAGAGAGAGAGTCTGGGGCCTGACCCATTGTGAAGCTGTATACATATACATATAGATATATGAGTGTTATTGTGTGACTAAACTATTATTGTGAAGCTGAAGAGTGTACTGTTGTGAAGCTGTGAGCACTACAGTGGGTCGAATAAAAGTCCATACCTGAGAGGAGCACCCCGCCTTCCGTGTCCTCCTTTCCAAACCCTTTACAGAATTGAATGAATGTGGTAATCTGGCAGGCTTCTGAAGCAGATTTTTAGAAAATTCTCTTTACGTTGTCTAAGAAATGTATCTATTAAAAAAAAAAAAAAAAAAAAAAAAAGTAGATCATAATCACCCAGATCAGAAGAAGAACATTGTAAGATCTATGACTTGTGGATTCTATTGTGCTTTTAGGTTTTGCAAGGACAGTGTTATATATTCTTAATGCAAATATGATTAGGTAAAAATGTTAAATCAATTCAAGGTTTTCTAAATTATTTCTTTATGTATTAATTCAGATTTTTTTACAGCATATCCTGAATCTACTTTTAAAAGAGACCATTTTATTTTGAAGATGAGAAACTGTTAAAGGAGTAGTTCACCTAAAAATGGAAAATGTACTTTTACTAACTCAATTACTCACCCGTATGTTGTTCAAAACCCATATGCTGTTACTTTTTCATGGAACATAAAAATAAATATTTTAAGCAGCTCTATTCCTTAGAATAACAGTTTATAGTGAGCAGGTGCTGTTGAGATTCAAAAAGGACAAATACTATAAAGCTCTATCAAAGGTTCAGTATAAAGACATTACAACAGTAGTCCACATGACTTGTGCACTATATTCCAAGCTTTCTAGGGCAGTAAAACAGCTATGTGTTGTATGGACTACTTTTATGGTATTTTTATAATTATTTTTTTTTTCTCTTTGGACCTTGACAGCAGAGGACAATATGAAGTGTTTTGTATGGAAAAGAGCAGTGTTAGGATTCTTGAAGAAAGATTGTGTTAAGATTCTATCGGGAGGAAAACACAATGAGGGACAACTTGTAGCAGTAAATTATTTTGTGTATTTTATTTTTGCTAGCAATCTAATGTAATTTCACAGATAAATCAATGATGAAAAGAAATTCAAGTTATATTCACCTTTTTTTGGGACAGGACAAAAAAGAAAGAAAGGATGACTTAAACAGGCAAATTGCTAGCAATGCAGAGACAGTGTTTGACTTGTACTGTGTGAAACTAAACTAAACAAAAAATGTCTATCTATGAAAACCAAATGGGAGAAAAAAAAAAAAAAAAAAGCTGAATGGGAGACTAAACACTATTAAAGTGTGATGAGACTCTGCGCGTGCAAGTCATCCGTGCACAAGTCGATCAGCTATTTAGCCCTTTTCGGTAAATGCACACCTGCACAATCATAAAATTACATTTATTAATTAATGTATATTTTGTATAGATTTTTGAACCCTCCTATGTGGGTTTATGTTTTAATGAAAAAAATGTTAATGCCATTTTGAATGTGACCATGTTTTAAGTAGGGTGTATCTGTATATATTAGTGGTGTTTTCCTTATTACTTGACGTGTTGTTCTGAAAGCAAAAAGAAACAAATTAAATGTCATCCACGCAGCCTGACAGCCCCCCTACTTGCACAATTAACCGAAAGTTAAGCTCTGCCGGCTTGTGATGCGCGAATGGCTTGCACGCGCTGCACAAGTCTGTTGGATATGCAGTCTTGTCTCATTATAACTTTTAGTTTATCCTCTCATTCGACTCATGAAAACACGGTGTGTGACCACGAGGAAGGATTACATCAAGATGTAAATCATTTTCATTTAAATAAAATAGTCTACTCCTCTCTCACAGTTGCTGGCATTACATGTGCAATAGTCTGCCGAACCCTGATCTAGTTTTATATGAGCAGGCGACATACTTTTATGGTGTAAATGTTCAGAACACTACTGTATGTCCTCTCTTGTCAAAGATTTGCATTTTTTTTCTCCGTGTATCATTGAGATAATTTTCACAGACAATGAGATTTGTTAACGTGGGAGATCAATAGAAAAGCCAATCTGTTTCCACTACTACAGGGTAAGAGTTTTGATCTAAACACTACAGCCTTCAGATGAAAAAGAAAATGTGTGTAAGAGAGCTCCCGGTTATGTACATAGTTTGAGAGTTCTTCGGGATGCATATGGATTGCATGTGTGGAGTTTGACCACGTTTGGTGCACACGTGCAAGAACTGGCCCTTAACATATTTCATAGCCTTATTTCATTTTCATTTTTCATTTTTGTATTTCGTTGAACCATGTTTCATATTCTGGTGCTGTGCAAGCTCAGAGAGGATGAGGATCAAGTCACCTTAGTGGCTCATTACTGGCCCACTCGGACTTTGTTCTCAGATCTCACGCTCCTTGCGACAGCACCTCCCTGGTAAATTCCCTTGAGGAAGAACCTTCTTTTTCACGGACGGGGCACCCGCACCCAGACCTCTGGAAACTCCACGTCTGGCCCTGGAGGGGAAGCGGAGGATCTGAGTGATCTACCACAATCAACCAAGCCAGAGCTCCCTCCACCAGGCAACTTTACGCCCTGAAGTGGCCCTTGTTCACGAATTGGTGTTCTTCCTGATCTGAAGACCCGCAGAGATGTGCAGTTCCTGCAAGAGAGGCTGGAGGGGAGGCTGTCCCGCTCCACCTTGAAGGTGTATGTAGCACCACAACGCAGTGGACTGTAAGTCCTTGGGTAAGCACGACTTGATTATCAGGTTCCTTGGAGATGCCCGGAGACTGAATCCTTCCCGGCCAAGCCTGTTCCCCTCCTGGGATCTCTCAGTGGTCCTTTGGGGCCTTCAGAGACCCCCCTTCGAGCCACTTGACTCAGTTGAGCTCAAGGCCCTCTCCTTGAAGACAGCCCTCCTGATAGCACTAGCTTCCATCAAGAGGGTTGGGGACCTTCAAGCATTCTCTGTCAGCGACACCTGCCTGGAGTTCGGTCCGGTGAATATTAACGTCATCCTGATACAGTGACCGGGCTACGTGACCAAGGTTCCTACGACCACCTTCAGGGATCAGATTGTGAACCAGCAAGTGCTGCCCGAGGACGAGGCAGACCCAGCCTCTTCTTTGATGTCTCCAGTACGTACTTTGCGTATCTATTTGGACAGCATGCAGCGCTTTAGCAGCTCTTTGTCTTCTTTGGTGTACGGAGGAAAGGGAACGCCGTCTCCAAAAAGAGGTTACCTCACTGGGTCATTGACGCCATCTCTCTGGCCTACCAGACTCAGGCCATGCCCGCCCCCTTGCGGTTTCTTCAAACTTGATGAGAAGTGTGGCATCCTCATGGGCACTGACCAACGGCACCTCCCTAGCAGACATCTGAAGAGCAGCGGGCTGGGCAACACCCAATACCTTTGCGAGATTCTACAATCTCAGGGTTGAGTCGGTCTCATCTCGTGTTTTGTCAGGTACGAGCCTGTAGTAATACAGAACAGTCGACTGGGTATTCAGCTTGCACCTAGCGCCCTTCACCAAGTTGATCCAGAGCAATTTCTCTCCCAGGTTAGCGTCTAAGCTTCGCTTCCTGGATGTTCTTCCTCCTGAGCCTTCTGGCCTGCAAATTCAGCCACAAGTGTACTGTACTGGGGTAGGGCTCCATAGGCTTAATTCCCTCTTCAGGCAACTCCCTGTGATGGTTTTTCCATGGTATGTTCCCCCTGTCGGCGGACCCGTGTCTCCCTTGGGCAGTCCCACTGCCCACAGTCGCTGTGTTTGTAGAGCTCCTCTCTCATCAGGTAGGACCTACCACCGCACCGCTCCCACGTGTGACTTGACAACCCACGAGGTGTATTAACCACATATCGGTCACAGTCTCAGTCACTATTCACTTTTCATCATAGTCATGCAATCTAAACATTTACTGAAATTAAATAGTGGCAAACATTCTCCTTAATATCTCCTTATTGTGTTGCATGGAAGAAAGAAAGTCATACGGTTTTGAAACAACATGATGGTTAATGATGACAGAATTTCCATTAATAATAATAAAAATAATAATAATTCTGTAATACATGTTAAATGTGTTTTATGTAATGGAATATAGGGTAGATAACATCCATTATGTCATTTGTGAAAGTAACGAGTTACTCACTACTTTATTACTCTTACTCAAGTAATTATTTAGTTAGTCCTTTTACTTCTACTTGAGTAATATTTTTTTGAAGTAATTGTACTTTTACTTGAGTACAGTTTTTGGCTACTCTACACACCTCTGGTTTTAAGTGTGTAATACCTACACTACTGGTGTATGGATGGTTTTGAGGATGATGACTATTGTTTAAGATTTACAAGCATCAGGGCAGCAGGAAAGCTATTCTTACTGTTTTAAATGCACCCAAACAATACATACATCTGTTTTTAAAGTGGTTTTGTATCAATATTTTAAAAAAGCATCTAGATAGATATCATTATTTCATTGAAATATTGAGCAACATAAATCATCCAGGCATGCTGTGGAAGAAACATTATGGCCTTAGGGAAGTTTTCTGAGTTTCTGAGAATGTGCTCTTGAACAGAGACACTTAACAACTACATAAGATGTGGAACAGCATTTCAAAGCCTTGCTTTACATCTTTAAAGTTTCAATAGTGAAGCACTTACATTTATAGTGCTTTAGTTTAACACTGAAGTGGAATGAAATATTTAGGAGCACCTCACCTTTGTTCTAAGTGCTGGACCTTGGCATAGAACACTTAGGTTCTCCCTAAGGTTCTTTGTTTCCCTGAACTAACTGGGGCCACTTTCACGGCAGAAAGTTTCAGCCTTAACTAAAAATAAACTTATTTCATATTCAGGTTTCTATAATATTATGCATGTTTGAGCGTGACAACCCATTTACACAGACTTGCTTGTTTCCATATATTATGCAAGTATTAAATGCAAAGTACAATTTCTTCTGGTCCAACAAATATGTGCTTGCTTGCTCATTTTTGCATACACTTTCTATATCTAACATGCATGAATCACCTGGGTTCATATAGCTCCCACAGTGCAGTAAAGCTTGACCATTTGTCTGTCATCATTTCATATGAATAATGAAAATTCTCTCATCATTTACTCACCCTCATGCCTCCCATATATAAATGACTTTCTTTTTTCAGCAGAACACAAACAAATATGTTTTGAAGAATATCTCAGCACTGTAGGTCAATACAATGCAAATGAATGTTGAGCAGGCCTTTGTAGCTCCAACAATCAAATAAAGAAAACATAGAAGTAATTCATAAGACTCCAGTGTTTAAATCAATAACTTCAGATGGGATTTAATAGGTGTGGGTGAGAAACAGTCTTTTTTTTTTATCTCCGCTTTCACTTTTACATCTGAAAGTCACATGTGGTGCCTGTTTAGTTTCACTTTCACATCTTAAATTGAAAGTTAAAGTGGAGATTTAGATTAAGAAATGACTTTTATTTAATAGTGTTCTGTTTCTCATCCAAACCTATTACATCGCTTCTGAAGATATAGATTGGTTCAAAATACAAAAACTTAAAGAAAAGTCCATTACAATGTAAGCTTTGGTGGATTGCATTCAACCTCATTGAAACTACATAGAAAGCATGCTCTTTACATACTTAAGGTACAAGAAAGATACAAATCTTCTCCTTTCTTCATCTTTGAGAGAGCACAGAAGTATGATTGTAAGAATAGCTAACATATTGTACAAATCATCAGTGCTAGACCATTCCAGTGAAGCCACTTGAGTAGAAGCGGTTCAGCAACACACAGGAGTGTCACCTCAGGAGGAGCTCTGGAGATGGACAAACTCCAAACTCAATGAACTTGCTGCTTCTTTCTGTTGAAATACACAAAGTGTACATGGTTTATAAATAACCAAGTTATAACTAATATAGTGTAAGTGCCTGAGTTTAACCAAATCATATTCCTGATGGTTTAGTATATCCTTTCACAGAAATACAGCCTTAAATTGCAAAATAGGCATATTCATATTTTCAAGTAAGTTAATAACTTTTTAGCATAATAAAAAAATTCAGTGGCATATTGTACATGTGAGAACTTGCATTGTTTTTTGCTTTTGATAATGCAATTATCATAACAGGGATATGAATAGTTTAGCAATATGTAGATTCATTAAAGCAGTGCATGACAAATAAATGGAAGTGTGGTTCCTGGTTTGACACAAAATGCTTATTTCCATTAAGCATTTCCATTAGGCAAGATATTACAATGTGCCTATTATGGTAATTTGTTTATAATACAATAACATTATGATACAACTAATGCATCATCAATACAAGCCATGCAATCTAAAATAATTAAGAGACTAATGAAAGAAAGAAAGAAAGAAAGAAAGAAAGAAAGAAAGAAAGAAAGAAAGAAAACCAGCAGTTGATAGGAGACACAAAGAAATAATTCAGTGCAAATGAGATGTTGACAATCCACCATTTTAACACCCCCCCTCACCCAACCATGCTATTTTCCCTTTGTATGCGTCAGCAGCCCCCCTTCCTGTTGCATAGTCTTTCTACCATTGCGGACAGTTGTATTTTCCTTTCACAAGCTCAGACAACTTAATGGTCCTTCCATAATGTGTATGGTTCCTTACCACCGACAGCAGCATACAAATGGCATCAATTACCATGTAGGACTACAGCGAGGTGATGCTGGGTTAAGTATAGCTGTACTGTGCCTGCATGAGCTCTCTTTTTCAATTCAGAATACAGCTGCTAAGACAGCAGTCACTCTAGACAAATGGGATTTAGAGATCAATCTTTTTGCAGAGATCTCTCGCATTTATTGACCACTTAAATACACAAATACTGCATGCATGCAGCTTGTTCAATATAGATTGATTTAAACTTAGCACAAATAACTATGGTCTTTAAACTCTCCGCCAATGGCTTTCTTACCTCTCGTAGGTAGTTAATAGGAAGTCTGCTATGAAGGAATTTCACCTGGAACAGTTTGTGCATTTTTTTTCTAAAATAGAGAAATTAAATGGAAAATGCTTACATGGTAAAGGCAAATTATTAGATTGCTTGACTATGAGAAATTGCAGCCTCAAATTACAGTCAATTCAGATGTTCACTGAATTCAGACACAGTAAATTTTTAAACTGTACATTTTTGATTTGGCGCTTTGCTCACAAAATTGAACAGATTCTGAACAGAGTTATGATATGTTGCAAAACGTCTCGGGTTACGTAAATGTAACCCCTGTTCCCTGATAAAAGTGCAATGAGATGCTGCGCTGATTTTAGCGCTTTGGGAAAATCTTTAGCTGTGACCAGCTGTGAATATGTGTGCAACAAGTCAATGAAATTGACTAGAATTTATAGCCTCTGCTGGTGACATCAATTGGATGCACCTGTAGCAGGGCTATAAATAGATGCGTCACAGGTACATCGTCAGGTATTCTGTCTAAAGTGCAGTCCTGGGGCATCCCAGTGCGGCAATGAAGCACAGCATCTCGTTCCGCTTTTATCAGGGAACAGGGGTTACAGTTAAGTAACCTGAGACGTACCTTGTCAAAATGCTGCACTTTGATGCTGCGCTGATTTTAGCGCTTTGGGAATGAGAATACCCACACTGCCTCACTGTGGATGTCTGGACCTCTTACAGTTGTGTAGTTGTGCTCACAAGAGCATGCGAGGTCTCAGACATGAGCATGTGATGCTGACTCAAGGACATAAGAGCCCTGAGTGGCATGAACATCCAAACTATAAAATCTTATGAATGTATGCAGAGAGGACCAGCCTGCAGCATCACAAACATGCTGCAGAGGGACACCTCTAGCCAAGGACTTAGAAGAGGTGACCCCTCTGGTAGAGTGAGCCCTGATACCTACTGGCGAAGCTTGACCGCATGCCTCGTAGGCCAGTACAATAGCGTCCCTCACCCAATGCGACAGTCTGCTTGGTGGCGGCCGCCTCCCTGTTGCAGCCCCCAAGGCAAACGAATAGTTGCCTTGACTGGCTAGTGCGGTGGACATAAGTCTGAAGGGCACAAACTGGACAAAGTCTGTGAAGTCTTTCCTGCTCCGGCGTTGTAAACGGCGGGGAGCAGAAGGATTTGAGAGTGACCAGATGTACAGTTGAGAAATGAACCATAGGCAGGTAGTCAGGATGAGGGTGCAAAATTGCATTAGCCATTCCTGGGGCAAAATCTAAGCAGGCTGGCAAGACAGACAGAGCCTTTAGATCCCCAATTCTTTTTAGAGAAGTTCTTGCCATAAGAAAAACCATCATGAGAGTCAGAAGTTTATCAGATGCTGACTCTAGAGGTTCGAAGGTGGTCTCAACCAGACCCTCAAGGATCATGGTCCTAGCAGGAGGTCTCAGTCGCATGGCTCCATGAACAAAGTGAGTAAGCATAGGATGTCTCCCCAACGGCACCCCGTCAATCAAGGCATGGCAAGCTGATAGAGCGGCCACGTAAACCCTGAGTGTGGTGGGGCATATGCCTGCTGACAATTTTTCCTGCAGAAGTCCAGAACTGAAGCAATCTGGAAGTTAACTGGATTTGCATTATGTGCAATGCACCATCTTTCAAAGACACCCCATTTATTGGCGTAACTACTTCTAGTAGAGGGAGCCCTTGCACTTAGAATGGTCTCGATAACTTCAGGTGAAAGCCCAGTGTATCTCAGTTGGTACCCTTCAGGGGCCAAACATGAAGGTTCCACAGCTCGGGCAGGAAATTTAATATTGTCCCCTGCACCTGAGACAGAAGGTCCCTCCTGTCCGGAATCGCCCAAGGCAAGCCGTCGAGGAGAGACATTATCTCTGAGAACCATATCCTGTTTGGCCAGCGCAGCACTATCAGTAAGAGGCAGAACCCTTGCTGGCGAACTCTGGCCAAGACTGCCAGGAGCAGAGAAACTGGGGGGAAAGCATACAGGCGCATTCTGGGCCATGTATGTGCCATCGCGTCCAGACCCAGGGGGAGCAGGGTGACTCAGAGAGAAGTAGAGGGGACATTGCACTGTCTGTTGGGAGGTGAAGAGGTCCACTTCTGCTCTTGTAAAATCTCAACCAGATTTGTTCCACTACCTCAGGGTGGAGTTTCCACTCCCCTGTCGGAATTTTCTGTCTGGACAGTAAATCTGCTCCCATTCAGGCATCCAGGGTTATAAACTTCTCTGATTAACAGGAGCTTGCGCTGGGCACAAAGGAGAATCTGCCATGCCAGTCTGTTCGTGAACGTAGACCTCCTTGATGGTTTATGTAAGAGACTACCGCTGTGTTGTCACCCGCACCAATACATAGCAGCCTCTGGAGGAAGTATTTCAAGGCCAGAAATACAGCCATCAACTCAAGACAGTTAATGTGACAATCGAGCTGATGACCCTCCCATTCCCCTTGAGCTGGACGACCACTTAAAAACCGCTACCCAGCCTGTCAGGGAGGCATCTGTCGTTAGCAACCTGCGATGGCAAGACGCACCTAGAGTGGGACCCAAAGTGAGGAACCGGGGTCTGAACCACATAGAAAGGGTACGTAGCATTGGCCCTTGGATGAAATCCCCTGCCTTTGAGCCACAACTGAAACGGTCTCATGTGCAAAAAGGCCCAAAGGGATCACCGAGGATGCAGTTGTCATGAGACCTAGTAGTCGTTGATACTGACGAACAATGCAACCTTGGCCTAGCCTGACTTTGCTCAGGGTGTTCTGAATGGACTCAATTAGAGCGGGAGACAATTGTGCCTGCATTGTGATCGAATTCCATATGATCCCCAGATAGGTAGTTTTCTGAGTGGGAGAGAGGACGCTTTTCTTGGCGTTGAGCCTCAACCCCAGAGAAACCAGATGAGCTAAGATGATATCCCTGTGCTGTAATGCCAGTTCTTGTGACTGGAATTTCCTGTGTTGTGGGAGACTTTCACTATGAAAGTACGCATCCATGAGATGTTGGATTTGAGACACGACCGTCTTGATGGTTAGCACCTTGAACTTGAACACCCTCAGAGCGATACAAGCCTTGAAGGTCTAAAATCGGACACAGCCCCCCATCCTTCTTGGGAACCAGGAGGTATCTGCTGTAGTAACCTTACTCTATCTCTGGAAGGGGAACATGTTCTATAGCCCCTTTGACCAAGAGATTTTGCAGTTCTTTCCACAGTAAACATGCTTGCTCCGGTTTCATGGTAGGGAAAGGGAACCACGCCGTTTAAATTCTGACGAAATTCTGTAGCCTTTTTCTACTGTTCTTAGGACCCACATAGAAACACCTGGCAGTAGTTTCCACACTGCCAGGTTCTCTGAGATGGGTATCGATTCTGACACTTCCTGTTGAGGAGATGTCGAGTGTCCCGTATCCTGGACTATGGCAGGAAGCAACGGAATGCCCAACATGTCGCTGGAAACTGTTAACTCCCAAAACACCAGAGGCGGCAGGAATGGAGTGGGAGTATTGGGAGGGTACAGGTGGATGTTTCACATGACCCATCCCAAGGGGTGGCTACCCCCACAAGGCTGGGTGCAAAACCATCAGGGTTTTTTCCTTTTTAGAAATAACTGCCCTGAGGTCTTGCTTTGGGGGCTGCTGAGGGCGACAAACCACCCCCCAGTCCTTACGAGGGGGAGCACAATTCGCCACTCTTTGTTCTTGAACCTCCCGTCTAGAAGGACCGGGGTGGGGCTGAGTGGCTGACAGCCCCTCCCCCTGAGTGTGACGAGGAAGTAATTGCCCGAAGGCTTCCTCATGGCTTTTTGCCTCCTGGAACCTGGTGATAACTACATTCATAGCATCACCAAATAAGCCAGAAGGCGAAACTGGAGCATCGAGCAGGAAAATTTTGTCCTTATCTCTGATGCCTGACAGGTTGAGCTATAAGTGTCTCTCCATGCTGACTAAAGTAGACATAGACCGGCCAATGGTGTAAGCCGTCTGCTTGGTCATACGGAGAGACAGATCTGTGGCTCGACGAAGCTCAGAGAAAGCCTCTTCATCAACCATGTTGCCCGCACTCAGGTCCTTCAACAGATCAGCCTGGTACGCCTGTAACACTGCCATAGTGTGCAGGGCAGCACCAGCCTGACCTGCTGTCTGATAAGCCTTCCCCACAATCATGGAGGTGTTCCTGCACGGCTTTGTGGGGAGAGTGGGTCTCTTTAGCGATGATGCCGAGTCAGGCGAGATATAACCCACAAGTGTCTCTACTACCGGCGGCATCACCGAATAACCCTGTGTCTCAGCACCTACGATAGTCGAATATGTCGACGTCGAGGGCACGAAGACACAGGAAAGGCTCCTCCATGAACGAGAAAGCTCGTCATGGAGGTCATCAAAGAAAGGAAGGGACTGATATAGCGTTCCCCTTTTTTATTTATTTTTTGGCCACCAGACAGAAATCTGTCTTATAGCTTGGAGCGTTTGGGGGTCTCTTATTCACGTGGCCAGTCTAACTGTAGCCTGGTCACCGCCCGAGTAACCACCTCAAGTAATTCCTCAGCTGCTTAATTATTGTGCGTAGAATGTTCAGAGGTGGGTGCTCAAAGTCCACAGACTCAAGAGAGTCAGCGTCCCCCTCATGAAACGAAGAGGTGCCGAAGCATGCTTCAGGCTCACGAGAAGGATCAGCTGGATCTGGGGAGAGAGCGAGCGATAGGGACGGACCCGTCTCTCGCTCCTCAGCCAGATCAATGTGAGAGCCCCCAATGAAAGAGTGGGTGCTGGCTCTTGGAAGTAAGCAAGAGGAGGGCGAAGCATTTAGACTGTAAACAGATCTCAATGCTCGCACTGCCCTGCCCCAACACAAGAGCAGCATGCTCTTCCCCCAAACACAAAAAACAAAGCCATAGAGCGTAAACACAGGAAAACACAATACTTGCTTTGCTTCACACTCATTCTTGGAAAGGAGAAAATGTTTTCTGCGCACTGTCTAAAAAATTCTAACTCCTAACAGAGGAAATAAATTTCTGACAGCTTGAGAAGCACAACACACACAGAGTGATCTGAAGACAAAAGATCTGATGATGCACCTGTGATGCATCTATTTATAGCTCTGCTACAGGTGCATCCAATTGATGTCACCTGCATAGGCCATAATTTCTAGCCAATTTCATTGACGTGTTGCACACATATTCAGAGCTGGTCACACCTAAAGCTGTTTCCAAAGCGCTAAAATCAGGCAGCATCGAAGTGTAGCTTTTTGACAGGGAACAAACATCACATGTTGTTGCCATTATGGAAGTAAAATCCTAAGTGATGACTGATTTAGAACAGCCACATGCTTTGTTGAAAGCAAAACTTAAAGGTTAACTGTGCAATTTCAGTGTCACCAAATGAAACTGAAAAAAAATAATGACTGTTTTCTCTCTTAAGATTGTCACTGTGCAGAGTACAGGTACAGAGCCAATAAAATGCAGTTTTTTTTGCATATCCCAACTAGTCTGGTGTCAGCCATGAAACAGCACCCCTGGAGCAAATAGGGTCAAGGGCCTTGCTCAAGGGCCCAACAGTGGTATCTTGAGGGTGCTGGGGCTTGAACTCCCAACCTTTTGGTCAGTAACCCAGAGCCTTAACTGCTGAGCTACCACTGGCCCCCTACCATTGGTAACCATCAAACCATTGGTTAAGCCCATGTTGCCATGTTGGGCTGGTCAGGCAGGCTGATCTCACTGTAAAATTGGAAACAGCTGAACTTTCTTTAGCTGAAATCAGTCAAAACACTGCCCCCTGTGGCCAAAGCGGTAAGAGTTGTTGGGCATATGGGCAAGTGTGAGCTCCCATGTTTCCAGGTGAAATGTCCATGGATGGGTGCCAAATGCTAGTTATGTAGCGAATTGTTGTCAGCTATACAGACTTTAATACAGTGAAGAAAAATGCATATTTTATAAAATGAACACCCAACCTAAACCTAACCCTAGCGATCAGTGGACTCGTGGAGTAAACCTTTATTTAATGTTAGAGGGAAAAATGTAACCTCTCTATCACGATTTTAACTAGAGCCTGACCAATATGGTATTTTTGAGACAAATACCAATTTTGGATGAGTAAATTCACAGATTACTGATATGGTGGCCAATATAGTTCATTTTTGAGCTGGAATGAAAAAATACCTTTTCCATGTGGATTGTGCACTGATTTTGCACTGATATGATTATGTAAATGTTCTCAGGAGGCTGCTTTCTTAAACAAATATTTTTATCAAAGAATATTTGACATTATTACTATACATTGTCAGACAATTCTAGAAATGAACACTGAGAAATTATGGATAAATAAAAAATACAATAAATAGCTAAATAAACATCAGTACTATATGTTCAGTATCAGTCAGTTGCTGACCATTTAAATAAAGAATAAATTAAAATTATAGCTAAATAAAAATCAGTTCTGTATGTTTAGTATCAGTCAATGTCTGACAATTTAAGTAAAGAATAAATACAAATAAAATAAATAGCTAAATAAACAACAGTAGTACTGTTTTGTATAAGTCAAATGCTGACTATTTTAATACTGTCAGTCACTTAGGGACAGGTTGTAAAATAAGAAGTATTTACACCTGCCAAGTCAAGAGATAAACAATTACAGCGATGTTACACCGTATTATGCTACACAAGTTCAAGGGAAAATTTCAACGGTGGAAAAACAGACTTTTAAATATTACATTTTGTAAATGCAATGACTGGAATTGTTCAGTTGAAGGGGGGTACCTGTTAGGAATATTTTGGATCTAGCCACGATCCCCAATTCCCTGGTCCCGTCTCTCTATCTCTGTGCCCAGTAATGTGCAGTCGTGAGTCTGAGTCTCTGGAGACTTCGCGAAGGAAGCAGAAAGAATAACAACACACAGTGGTTCATATTCAATCTACTCAAAGTTTATTACAGCAAGCATAATATTTATACCGTTCATAGAACAAAGAACAAATAACAGCCAATAGGATAGTGACAGCAAGACAGCCAAGGACAAGAAATTGTTGACCGGAATAGTGCAGGAACGGTAATCAAACAGTCCTAAATATTTGTTATGTCCAACTGAGTTATTTAGCTCATGAAAAGGAGTATGTGCTCGTTGGAGCACAGAACATTCGGAGGAAGGATAAGACAAGAGAAACTAACAGCATCTATGAAGGTTATGGACTCTTTGTGCATGTGGTGTCCTTCTATGATTAACACACATACATACAGAGTTATGTTAGGTGCAAACAGAGTTAGATGTCAAACTAAAGACAGCATGTACAATTAATATTTCTCACAGTACCAAACTGCGAATCCTGAACAATACAGTTTGGCGAACACATATTTACACATTAGCTTCAACTCAGCTGACAATGTATGAAATTAGCTTCGTGGATAGCTAGTTAACTATAACCTGTCTGCAGAACCACTGTCAGCTCAACTCTGTAAACAATGGATTCGTAGCGCCACACTGCTGGACAAACTACGTTATGACACCAACTCTAAATCACCTCAAGCATTGTTTTCTGCAATTTATGTTCTGAAAAAAAGTTTTCATATCTGTGCATATCGGGAAAAATATATGCCGATACGATATATCTGAGAAAGGCTAATATCAAATCAGTCAGGCACTACTTGTAACTATGTGCGGACGCTATTACTTCTTGGTTTCATCATGGGGTCCTAACCCTGGATCTGGTCCCACCTTAGGGAAAGAAAGGTAAACACACTGAAGCGGATGCAAAAATGTCTGATAGGAGATGCCACTTGTCAATGAGTTGGCATATTGTGGCCGAACCTAGGGTACTGGTATCAAACAAATTTATTACCGTCTGGCTTGATTTATGGTTTATATTTTTAAGTGTTATTTTATTATATAAATTAATCACACTGAACGTGTTAAATTGACAGCCATAGATGTTTTTTAAATTGCCTTTTAAAATAACAGTCTATCATCAGCTTGAAAAATGTGATGATAAAAAGAAACAAAACATACTGTACTTTACCATGCAGTACCATAAGCAGATACATTAATCTTACAAACATGTCATCTTAAAAAATACCTTTGTAAACATTTATTAGCAGCTAAAGCAGAAAACATTTTCACCAAAGTAGGAAATGTGATTTCAGTGTAATAATGTTCCAAAATATGTTTGTTTGTATTTGCTAAATTTACCTTACCCAAGAGCACTGAGCCCAGCACTGTGCATCTCATCGGCATTAGTGTGAGGCCTTAAAGATGATGTTAAAGCCCTTCGTTGGGATTAAGGCTGACTGTTGTTTTTGGCTTGCTACTTTGCTTGGAGTAACAACAACACATTGAGCAATATAATATTGACAGCCAAATTATTTGACGAAAAATCAGAAGTAATAGTTGGTTAATGCAACTGTAAGAATATTAGGTTTCAGTATGCATCTAGACTATTGCTTCATATTTAGAAAGTAAAACATTTCTGAGAATCAATATTTTTTCGTAGTGTGACGACAGGCAACGAGAGAGGATCTAAGTGCAGCTTTTATTTAACTCAAAAGGAAAAACAAGGAACAGGGAAAACCAGGCTCAGGAGGAAAACCACATAAAACATGAAATAACTAACACAGGAAACAGGGAAACCAAGGACTTAAATACATAAAGGGACTAACAAGGGAATAAGGAACACCTGGTTAAACAATCAGGGAAAGAGAACTAATCAGGGGAAAACCAATTGTAAAATAAAACTACAAGGGACTACAAGGGACTACAAAAACCAAAAGGGAAACAGGAACAAAACAGGAACTTCAAAATAAGAGTACAAAAACAAAAGACAACTGTGAACATGACACGTAGTTTCTCAAATCACAGAATGTGGATAACTTGAAACAATTTGCAGTGAAACTGGAAGATATAATGATGGAGTTAGAAATAATTAAACATATTCATTTAGATTCATATTACAAGTTCATTTAATGGATAGTTCACCCAAAAATTAAATTTCTCTCATCATTTACTCACACTCCTGGCATCCCAAATGTGTATGACTTTCTACAGAACACAAATTAATTTTTAAGCTCTGTATGTCCATACAATGCAAATGAATGGGTGTCAAAAATTTGTAGCTCCAAAATCCACATAAAGTGAGCATAAAATGAATCCATATGACTCCAGTTTTTAAATCAGACATGATATGATAGGTGTGGGTGAGAAAATGAGCAATAAGTTATTAATCATTTTTTATCATAAATTCTCCTCTCTCCACAGTTGGGGGCGATATGCACAAACAATGGGAATCACCAAAAACAGAAGAAGGAGAAAGTGAAAGGGAAGGAAAAAGGACTTAAATACTGTGCTATTTCTCAAACACCTATCATATCACTTCTTAAAATAGATTTAACCACCAGAGTCATTGGCTGTACTTTAATGTTGCCCTTATGTTGATTTTGGAGATTCAAATATTCTTCTAAAAGTTTTTGTTTGTGTTCAGCAGATGAGGAAGAAAGTCACATATATCTGGGATGGCATTTAAGCATTTGAATTAGTTTGAAAAACTGCTCCCTCAAATGACTGTTTAATGAGAATTTTGTTTTGTAAAGAAATAAAAAACAGGTAATATGCTATTAAAATTGTAATTTTATTTTCTTATAATTTTTTTATTTTATAAATCGTATCACAAAACGTATTTACATTTCGGTTTAAACACAAAATTAACAAATACTCTGGATCAATACATCACATAGACTATTTAATAAAAACAGTAAAAGAGCATTTTGACATAACCTAATTAAAATCATGCAAATTCTATAATTACACACATAGCCTTATAATTTTTTAGATAACTATTAGACAAAGGAGAACATAAAAAAAAAAATCATGATCATCTTTTTTATCCTAATGAAATTATTACACCATCAAAATAATTTCCAATAGAAGCAATTGTTATTAAGACTGATCAATGACATATATTTAACTAATTTTCCCTCCTTAAAAAATAGAATGGTAGTGAGCAGAGGAAGATCCCATGGCAACAGAATAATGACAAATTCAGTGAAGCATTCCATTAAAGCTATGACGAGATGAAATAAGACACATAACTACTCATGAATTATTCTCATGTTCGGCTATGCTTAAGAACACATGACTGCTTATCTTGACTGAATGTGAAATTAGAAACATAGCGAGAAGAGAGACAGAAGAAGTGAGCAACAAATCTAATAGTGAAATATTGTGAATTATGCCACGGCAAAGGGAAGTCTAAATATTGATTATATCATCTTTAAAGACTAATTAATCTGTTGCACAGTTGTGCTTTATTTAATGAATATGAATTGCGTATAGCTGGCTCACATAGAAAAAAGATGTGACAAACATGAGTGGCATGGTTGTCAGGGACAGGTTAACATTATATTAGTTATATTGAAAAATGGAAAAGTAGTGCCATCCCAGACAGTCAGGCACTACTTGTAACTATGTGCGAACACTATTACTTCTTGGGTCCGAACCCTGGATCGCGTCCCACCTTAGGGAAAGAAAGTTAAACACACTGAAGCTGATACAAAAATGTCTGATAGGAGATGCCACTTGTCAGTGAGTTGGCATATTGTGGCCGAACCTAGGGTACTGGTAGCAAAACATTTTCAAAGCATGCATATTCAAAACACTGGTGTAGCCAAGTCCACATTAAGCATTTACTCTACTCCAACTGCATAGTGACAGAATGGAACCTCTTAAATGTCTCACTACGCACAGTCTTCGCATTGCAATCAACAGACACAGCTTCTACATTAATAGAATAGCAGTTTACACACTGGACTAGATAAGTATCAATGCAAGTAAATTATAAAATTAAATAAAATCTATTATAGGGCAAATTTCCATCAAACTATATTGATTACATTTTAAATAATCCACAATATTATAACTTAAGCATAAATGTGAAGTATTTAATTTTAATACTAACCGTTATGCCAAATTCATAATATAAAATTTGGTAACACTTTAGAATAAGGTTCCTTCGTTAATGAATAACTACACAGGAACAAATGAGTAACACAATATTAACAATCTAGTAACTACTATTAACTAACAAGAAACTCTGATTAACGAATTAGTAAGTAATAGCACACAGATGAAAGTGGTAGTTCATTATTAACTAAACAATAACTACTATTTTTTTAATGCTTCCTAGAGAACTATTGAAAAAGTTTCATAATTCATGCAAAACTAATCAATATCTAATGCAGGACAAATGACTAGCACTACATTAACATTTTAACTGCTACTGTAAACGAATGCACAAGGTTGTTTACATTATCAATATGTACTAGCATAGCAGACTTATGATTTGGGAAAGCTGTCAATAATTAGCTTATGCTGTCTCCTAGAGAACTATTTATCAACTGAATAATTTTAAAGAAATGGATTTTTAAATGCAGTTGTCTGGACCTTACTTGTCCTGTGTCCAATTTTCCGGCATTCCTCTGAACTGGCATTGAATCACTAGGGTCATGGAGACTACTGGAACATATTGAGTCATCAGCCATCCAAATACCATATACAGTTATTTTATTATTTAACCTACCTCTCAAAAAAATATGTTTTTATGTATGTCTCCTAGCTCATATATACATATGTGTGTGTATGTGTGTGTGTGTGCGTATGTGTATGTGTGCGCGAGTGTGTGAATATCTTGTGAATGATTAGAAGATTTTACACTTTAGGATTGGCTTTTCATTAGTAACTACTGTAATAATCATGGTAGCTAACTAGTAATGGCTCAAGTGTTGCTACATAATTATAAAGGAATTACTAATTATTTGGATCCGTATTCTAAAGTGAAGATAATGGTAACTAACTAGTAATGACTCATGTGTTACAGAATACTTTTATGGAAATTACTAATTATTTGGATCCGTATTCTAAAGTGAAGATAATGGTAACTAACTAGTAATGACTCGTGTTACAGAATACTTTTATGGAAATTACTAATTATTTGGATCCATATTCTAAAGTGAAGATCATGGTAACTAACTAGTAATGACTGAAATGTTTCTGCATACTTCTATGGGAATTACTATCTAAAACATCACCAAAAACCTCAAAAGCTTAAAATGACTTCAGTGTTTGGTTGCAAATAATATTTATTCATCACGACTGGAAAAATTGCTGATTTTAACAAGACGCATGGAACAAGCAACAGCTAAAGTGGCAGTGTGTATAGCCACTTGGCCATATTTGTGATGGCTGACTTTAAACAGTAGTCATGGAACACGAAACAAGAAACAGTTAAAGTGACTGTGTGTGTGTAGCCACTGGGCGAGAACATGCATGGAATGGTATTTATCATACAAATAAACACACTTACACATGCATAAACAGCTTATTTTTGTCTCTAACAAAAGTCTATAAGCAAGCCAACTTTCTTTTTTTTTTTCAATGGTGCTTTGCACTGGCTCCTGTCTGCATAATTCTCTGCACCGCTCTGCAAAATCAGACAGTTTCTGTCCTCTTTGGAAGGTGCCTCGCAAATTTTTGTAGGCCTCTATGTCACAAGCTTCGTGCTCCGCAATTGCAGCAGTATCAGCAATGGTCTTTCTATCCACGCCACATTTGAAGTATGCCTAGGTTTTTGTTGTCCCACCTTTCAAATAGTCCAAGACCTTGTGTACCTCTTGATGGCTTGCTCTGGAAGAAAGACTGACAAAGAACAGAGAATAAACCATTAGTGTGTTATGCTAATGGAATGTATATTTTATAAATGAATGGAAGTCGGAAGTCTGCTACAGGGAATTACAGCCTAAAGGTCTTTGCTGTGTTTGGTGGATGTAGGTTGAAGGCTCTAGGAGGAGTTTCTCTTGAAAAATTAGAGTCTCAGAAGAAGAAGAACCTTAATAATAATAATAATTTTAAAGTGCCCCTATTATGCTATTTTAAAGATTGCTAAATTGGTTTTGGAGTTTAGGTTTACATGCATCCAAGGTCAAAAAACACTGTAATTTTCATTGCAGTATTATCTCTCTTCTCATAAATGATTCGGTCTCTCTAAACCCCTCTTTTCTGAGAGCCTACTATGATCCAATTGGTCAGATGGCCCAGTCTGTTGTGATCGGCAGCGCATATCAGAAATTAAATTGCATTCCATTACACAGTAATGATGGCATCAGTTTAACCGTTTCAATTCAAGTCCTTTGCAATTTTGACAAATTAATACAATCAACACTAACTTCAGAATTATTCCAAACAAGTCTTACTTGAAATATGTGCCCTACACTTTTCTTGATCATCTTAGCTCTACTCATACACTGCTGTCAATTCATACAACTTAAAGGGTTAGTTCACCCCAAAAATACAATTCTGTCATTATTTACTCACCCTCATGTTGTTCCAAACCTGTAATATTTTGCGTTCATCTTCAAACCACAAATTAAGATATTTTTAATAAAGTCGGACAGCTTTCTGATTTTCTGAGTCTACCAAAAATTGTATTAGTCGCTTATTCACAGAAAAAAAAAAAAAAAACTTGTGGCGAAGTCACGCAGTCCGTGAGGGACAGATTGTTAACGGCGGGTGCTTGTGGTATTTACAATATGTCAGGCAGGAAATCCAAATCAGTGGTTTAACTTCAATTTATGAAGCCACGCGAGTGCTTTGTGTGTTGTAACATAGTTTACCACTTTATTTACAAAATATGAATCTTGAACACGTGTTTGCACAACATCTGCGCTTGCATCAATACAACATGTATGCGTTGTGGTGCTCTCACACTGCAGATTAATATTTGTAAATGTAATAGATTATGTTCATAAATTGAGGTTAAACCAGTAGAGACACATGGATTACTTTAATCATGTCTTTACCACCTTTCTTGAAAATGCTAGTTGTGTAAGCAGTCAATGGAGGGACAGGAAGCTTTTAGATTTAATTAAAAAAGATCTCAATTTATGTTCTGGAGATGGAGATTTTGGAATGACACGGGGACGAGTATTGACAGAATTTTATGTGTGGGTGAACTGACCCTTAATAAATGGTTGCACAGTAAACATAAATAATAGTTATGTACTAAAAACTCTGGCCACACTGGGCTGAAACTGTGCACCCTTCTTTTTCACCATGTCAAATAGTCTGTTATCTGATCTGTTTAAGCAGTGTTTTCTGTTTATATTGTTGGAAAAGGAAAAGGCAGAAAATTCAAAACATCTCTAATACTTAATGTTATAGATGCAAGAAATTAATTAAGCACAAGTATAATTACAGTAAATTAATATGGGGAAGCAAAGGAAAACCCCAGCTTCTTTAAGATTAACTTTAAGAATAGTTCCCTGAAACAAATGAAACATTAAATAGCAACAACCTTGCTCCAGCCGAAGACTGCAAAAGGCATTCTGCAGGCACAGGTTCAAGCGTTAACGTCACCATTTCCTTCATTTGTTGGACAAATCTATGGAATTTTCCTGCTTCTTAAATTATCCCTCAAACAGGAATGAAACCATAGACTCCGTCAGACCAATTGTAACAGTCTCTCCATCCACATCATTGTCTATAATATAAAAGAGATAATGAAATGTACAATTTAATTACACATTTAGATCCATGCACTAAACCAGTGCTTTTGAGGCTGAAACACTGCACCACTGCCTGTAAGGTAAAGTACACACACAAAAATAGTAACCTGTTGGGAACACTTTACAGAGCTAACAAATAAATTCTGAAATAAAATAAAGATTAAAATAATAAAACATGAAACATACATGAACACATAAGTAACAAACAGCTGAATTTAATAATTGCAGTGGCATAATTCTAAACAAGTCAAAGTCTAAACTAATCAAGTGTGTTTGTAACAATGCATTAAATATTCGTACCGCTTTCTGTGCTGTCCATTTTACATTAAATCAAATCACTTTATTGTCACAAATCACTTTTTTGACGGAGCTTGCGACGCAGCAGCCATACTCGGCGCCATCTTGAGACTTGATTAATTAATTAATTAATTAATTAATTACCATTAATTAGTAATCACTTGATTTTCTGTTTGATGGCCGTGTATAATCTGAGTCGGAGCATTGAGTTGGGGAAGTCTCGTGCGGCCTAACAAAATGTTGCAATCCCAATGGCAGGACATTTTTGGTCTCAAAATGGACCGCACCGAACGACTCACTCAAGCCAAGCGAAAGATTTCCTTAAAGCGACAACAATCATAACGTCTGCATAAGCAATAAATATGTGTTGAATGTTTTGTCGCCGTTCATCATGGTCTTTATTTCAAATTTAATTCAAATATGTCTGTTTTTGATGCAATGGTCAAAAATGTATTAATTCAAATTATTAATTAATCGTGGTGTCAGTTAATTTTGCTGCTGTGTCATGCTATTTATTAGCTTAAACACCAGTCTTGTTGAGCTTCATGTCACTCACTGTCAGCATCTGGCTCTAGTCACATTCAGATCTTCACCTAATTTTTTAACTTTCAAACCAAGTGACCTTTATAAAAAAATAAACATAAAAATCATAAGCACTTTTCAAACATTTCAAGCACTTTTATATTCAGATTACAAAACAACAGAGATTTAACAATTAAGATAAAATAGTATTTAAGATTATTTCTGGTTGACAACTTTGCAAAACATTTTGGGTAAACTAAGGGATACTATTAAAGGGATAGTTCACCCCAAAATGAAAATTCTCTCATCACTTACTCACCCTCATGCCATTCCAGATTTGTATGATTTTCTTTCTTCTTCTGAAAATGAAAGAAGATTTTTAGAAGAACATCTCAGCTCTGTAGGTCCATACAATGCAAGTGAATTGTGACCAGAAATTTGAAGTTCTAAAACTCACACAAAGGCAGCATAACATAAACGCATACGACTCCAGTGGTTAATCCATGTCTTCAGAGGCGATATGATAGGTGTGGGTGAGAAAAAGCTCAGTATTTAAGTCATTTTTTACTATGAATTCTCCTCCCTGCCATGCGAATTGCCAAAAACTATAGTAGAGGAATGTGAAAGTTAAAGTGGAGATTTATGGAAAAAGGATGTTCCAGGTTCAATACCATTTAAGCTCAATCGACAGCATTAGTTACAAAATGTTGATTACCAAAAAAAAAATTATTTCAACGTCTTCCTTTTCTTAAAAAAAAAAAGAAGCACAAATCGAGTTTACTGTGAGACACTTACAATGGAAGTAAAGTGGGACAAGAAAGTTAATGTGGCCAATTTGTGGAGGGTTTAAACAGAAATGTGAAATGTTTTTTTCTGTTAAAAATTGTGTATTATTTGAGCTGTAAAGTTTTTAAATCTTAATTTTTAGTCATTTTAGGGTTTTAGGGTTTGCTGACACTACATCATTATGGTATTAAAGTTGTAAAATTGCAATACTTTTGATATAGAGTATTTTTACGTTCAAAAATTGGCCCCATTCACTTCCAATGTAAGCGCCTCACTGGAACCAACATTTTTGCTTTCTTTAAAGAAAAGGAGGGACGATTTTTGTGCTAATCAATATTATGCCACAAACACTGTCGATTGAGCTAAACTTTAATCCAGGGTGTGATGAGTGAATCCAGCCAGGTCTCCTAAGCAACCAAATTGGCCTGGTTGCTAGGGAGGGTCGAGTCACATGGGATAACCTCCACGTGGTCACCATAAGTTGTTTTCTCTCTCAATGGGGCACGTGGTAAGTAGTGCATGGATCGTGGAGAGTAGAATGAGCCTCCACATGTTGTGAGTCTCCGCAGTGTCATGCACAAAGAGCCACATGATAAGATACATGGGTTTGACGTTCTCAGAAGCGGAGGCAACAGAGACTTGTCCTCCACCATCCAGATTGAGGTGAGTAACCACTCCACCCAAGGACCTACTAAGGAATGGGATCTGGTCATTCCAAATTGAAAGTGTACAAATACTTATTGGGGCCACATACAGTATGATGGGGACATGAAAATGTACCACAGAGAAGGAATGACCCTGCTGCACCTCTAGGCATCAGTTATTGAAGGACACATTTCCAAGCTCATTACCCAAGTCATGGCGTGATATATTGTGAATAAAGTTGAGAAATGAACAAATTTGATTAGTTGCTAGCTTCCTGTACACTCACTCATTTACTACAAGCTCTGTTGGGTAGATTCAGCTGTTCATTATTCAAACAGCTCAGAGGATGAAGCAAATTATATTTCTCATGTTCTCTGGTGCAGCATGTTTTAATGAGTTTTGTTAACCGGTTCAATATTTCATCTGACCAAGTCCAGAAGCAACATAGAGTTGTAGATTCTGTGAGCATATGGACCCAAATTTGCAGATCTCCTTTGCCAAGCCTCATAAAGGGCAACTAACAGCTTGAATTGTATTTATCCCATGTGATTCCTAATGTATTCAAACGCATTAGGCTAGTTGTAAAAATCCCTGTCTCCCCAAACTTGCACAGTGAATTTAGAATTTGGGTGTTTTGCTTTTTCAATTAACAAAATGCTGAGACTTTTTATTTTACCCCATACCAAGCTGGTTATATTTGTGTTGGTTTGCTTGGACTCTGTTTGATCCTCTGCAGTACTTTGATGCCGGATGCTTAAGACTGCACATAGTCGCTCCATCAGAGTTGATTATAATGGAAAGGTGCTAATACGGGAGAGAGTTTTCATTCCTTTAGGATTTTTGATTCACAGGAATGATCTGTAGGTTTTATAAATGTCAGCAAACTCTCAACAATGACATCAAAATATTATTACTCTTTATGCTCTTTGAATTTGCCAAGGATTTTCAAGCCTACAGTATACTGCAAACTTTAAGGCTATTATGCTCTTAGTTAGTGGACAGACACTACCCAAAGTGCTCTTGTGACCTTTCAATGGCTCACATTCAAAATACATTGAAAATGGTCTGTTAGCATCATCCAGAATAGTGGATAGAAAGAAATTCAGTGAAAAATTCAGTGTTTTAAAATAGCATTTATTACAGGTGAATGTTGCTGCAGCCAACTAGTCCTTTCAAAACTGCCTAGAACCTTAACCAACCACATTCTCTAACAATGATTTTTATTTGAAAAATAACTATTAAGAAAGAGAGACATCTGGTTTGAACCGAGACAAGGTAAGTGCATAACAAGTTATTGACATACATCAGTACATTGTATTGCATAAATATAAATGGAATGAATGTTCAAATTTGCAGCATGTTTATTGTGTTTATTTAGAGTCCCATGGACACACTACACCAACGCCTACCACTAAACCTAACCCTAACCTTTATTTACAAAAATTAACCTTGTTTTTACTACAGTAACCATGGTATCACCATAGTATTTTATAGTAATATCATAGCAATCACACAAAATTAAACATGGTTACTATATTAACACCATATTATGGTAGGAACATCATAATTAATTGCATTAAAACTATGGCTTCTGCCAAAAAACATGCAATATTACTATCATAAAAACATTTTACCCGGATCAAACCTTTCTCTCAACTCCCCAACCTTAACAGCGATCAAATCACTTTGAGGCAATCGACCTTTATACAAGTTTTTTATTTATTATTGTGAGTAGTATTATAGTAAATATTAAGTGTGGAGACTTAATATTTGGGAAAAGTGGGAATTGAATCTGGGTCATCCGCACGAGAAAAGCACATTCACAATCTAATTATTACATCCCACGCCACTGCAGCTGCACTACTGGTGCAATTTGTCTTTAATATCTGTGTTTCCAACAACTTTTTAGAGTGCAAAAAGGCCTTATTCATAGAAGTGCCATCTTTGTTTGACTTACCATCACATCAATGGCACGAATTGTTTAAAACTCTATACAGCTCATTGATCACATCTGATTTTCCACAACTCATGTTGTCTGGAGTTTTTTGAATACTAAATGTTCTTGGAAAAATATTATTTCAATGTTTTGTCTGCAGAATGATCCAAAAACTCTTGAAGCCCTTGGAGATACTGTAAGACTATCCCTCACAGATTCATTGTCATTCCTGTCACAAATCAAAGATGGCGCTGCTGTGAATAAAGTCTAAAGCTGCAGCGTGTGGCAGGTGCTATTTACACCTAGTGCAAATAGTTACTGCGGTGATTAAATTGGACTTAATGGCTAATTGATGAATTAGACATTTCATTCAACAGCCTGCAGGGGGTCCAAATGCCACATTTAGGTGGCAGCTAAAGGGAACTCTGCAAACAGAAGAAAATGGATTGGTCCGCATCCAGAAAAAAACCTTTTAGCTGCATAAATGTGTGCTCAATTAGCCCGGATGCTGATTAGAGGCAAACACACAGCATATGGGTGAATAATTAAAATGTGGCCACCACATTGTCACAAACCCATCATAACATCTTACCAGGGGTGTAAAGTAATGAATTACAAATACTCACATTACTGTAATTAATTATTTTTTACCAAGAATTGTACTTTTTAAAGTAGTTTAAAAATTGTATATTACTTGAGTTCATTTTAAGTGCTTTAACTGTACTTTTACTGCGCTATTTTCCCACTGTCTGTGTTCGCAACTTTCCTGTCTGGATTTTATTTTTATCTATCAATGTGACTGTCTAGGGAGAGTCTCGTGACTCCCATCCAATCAAATCATACATAAAAAACTTGTAGCTGCTGATCTGGCACTAACTGTTATGGATGTGGAGAATGCCTCAAGCACAGTTCAACACCTGAACATCACGACCGCACCTGGAAGGGATTTTCAAAGTGAAAATGGCCAATAGCTTGATCGTGTCATGTGAGTTTAACTTGCTCAAGCCAGATATCATCATTAATCTTGCCTCTAATTTGAAGAAACATATCAAGGTAATTTTCATAAATCTGTTTACTGGACTCTGTGTGTCTATAACGTAGCCTGTAATTTAACTATTTATTGCTGAGATTATTGGGTTGATGTGAGAGATTAAGGCAATGTTATCAATATGGCTGGGGATAAAATTATCTAGGTGTTTATTTGACAAAAAAAAAAAAAAAAAAAAGAGAGAGAGTGAGATGTCTGCGATATCGATGATAAATTTTGAGTAGTTTTCTATATTTAGTCTATGTTTTGCATCTAGAACAAGGGTGTTCATTACATCAATCATGATAGCAAGAGTACCACTGGTTGGTTGATCTATATAAAATAAAAAATTTTGGCTTTTTATTTCCTGACATCTGTAGCTGCACACTATTTGATTGACAGTTCGCTAATGTTTGTGCGCTAATGCGGGTTCGCACCTAAATTATCAAATACACGCTTTATAATTCTGCCCATGCCCATCTTGATGAGGCATTAATTTTGTTGGACATATCAAATGTTGGATTTCTAGCAAAAAAATTAACAATTTAACCACTGGAGATACATGGATTAGGCTACTTATATGCTGATTTATGATATGCTGGCTACAAATTTTTGGCACTCATTCACTTGCATTGTAAGGACCAAAAGAGCTGAAATATTCTTATAAAAATCTTAATTTGTGTTCTGCTGATGAAAGAAAGTCATGCACATCCGGGATGGCATAAGGGTGACTAAATAATGAGAGAATTAAAAATTTTGTGTGAACTATCCCTTTAAAGCCCGATGTGGCCCCTGTACCAAACAACTGATCTACCGTCTCTTTTGTGCCAAGTGACCCTGTTTTTTTTTTTTCAATTTATTTTATTAATTTTTTTTGCATTCCTTGCATTGTTTTGAACATGTTTTATGCGCAACAATAACTCTCTCAGTCGACAATAAGGGAAATTTAGACCCTGCACGTAAACTGATTTTAATTTAATTGTTTCATACATTATGATACTGAAAATAACTTAAATAACATCTTTTCATTTCTGTAATCATGTCGCCCTACATGCACTACATGATTCATGTAGTGTTTACAGTATCACACATAAGTGATGTATTTTAAAAATTGTCAGTCACAAACACCTATAAAATACCTATTTTTTTATTATTTCTTGCAAACAGCTATAAAAGGGAATGTGAATTATGGTATGTGTGCTACATTTTTAAATTGCAGCATAGCGTTTTTATTATAAAGGGGCATAGCTTTCGCAACTCAGTACTCAATACTCACTACTCATAAGTACTTTTAAATAAGCTACTCTTTTACTCTTACTTGAGAAGTTTTTAGGACAGGTACTTTTACTCTACTCATACTACATTTATTTAAGAAGTAATAGTACTTTTACTTGAGTATTATATTTCAGTTCTCTTTCCACCCCTGCATCTAACACCAAAAGCTGATCACTCCATAAGGTCTAAATTTACAAAGTCCACACAATCATTTTAGAGCCAGTTTTGGAGACACTTACATTTAAAATTTAATGAAGCTCACTGCAACAAATTAACTCTGTATACCTGGTTTATAAAACTAAGATGACAAACTGCTCTCATAAGTTCTCTATGCACTTTTAAATTTCACTCTCACACCCACAACACACTGAATCATATTTCCTTAGTTAGCAGAGAGTTTCTAACAAGTGTTAATGGCTACCATTCATTCACTTCATTAACTATTCCACACAGACTGCTTAAAGAATTAGCGCAACTTCTATTTGCACACAAACTTGATTTGTTTTTTAAATGAGGCCTGACTGTCCCGCAAAATTTGCCACAAAGCAAATTTTTGTGGAAATGACACACTAAATAATTATGGGGACAATAGAAATGTCCTCATAAAACACATTTATAGCATAACACCCTTGTAATTACCAGTTTGTAACCTAAAACATTTTCCTTGTAAACCACATACACACACACACACACACACACACAGTCATGAAGCAGAACAATACAGACAGGTAAAGTTTGCAATGACGTTTATTATAGCACTCAAGAACAGACCCGGCAGGTGAGTTGAAGAGTAGTGGACGATAGGGTAGAAACAACGGATGAAATGGATCTGACAAAGTCTCTTATCTGTTCTAGGCAGGTAGATGGGAATCGGGCTGAAGAAGACAGGTGGATTGAAGAAGGCTGGCAGGTTGTAGACTGAAGAATCGGGAGACAGAGTGTGGATCCGATGTAGCAGGTAAGTATTCGAAGCAGGTAAGGAAGTCAATCTAGTATTTGGTTTGAGAGAGTCAGTTACTTGATGTAGTATCAACGAGACCAGACAACTGAGTGAGGGAACTGGATGTGTTTTTAAACAGTGAATGGACAGGAGATTGATGACAGGTGATAATGACAGGTGCAGGTGATCAGTACTCAGGGGATGCAGAATGGGCGGAGTGTAGAGGTCTGGCGCTGACATATCCGTGACACACACACACACACACACGTTGGGTTTCCATGTTTTATGGGGACTTTTCATGGACATAATGGTTTTTATACTGTACAAACTTTATTTTCTATCCCCTAAACCTAACCCTAAAACTTTCTACATTTTCAAAAAACATAATTTTGTATGATTTATAAGCTGTTTTCCTCATGGGGACTGATAAATTGTCCCCACAACGTTAAAAAAATTGAGTTTTACTATCCTTATGGGGACATTTGGTCCCCACAAAGTGATAAATACATGCTCACACACACACACACACACACACACACACACTCACCATCTATATATATATATATATATACACACAGTCCATTCAGAAAGTATTTAGAACCCTTCATTTTTATTCACATTTTGTTATGTTGCAGCCTTATGTTAAAATGCCTTTTACCCCAATCTACACCCAATGCTCCATAATGACAAAGCATATATATATATGCATGTATACAGTACAGTGCAAAAGTCTCAGGCACATATTTGTAAATGTACCACCTCAAATATTCTTGATACACCTTTACATGTCTCTGATCACTACTTTGTTCAATTCAACATGTCTCTCCCATCTACATTAAAACAGACTCCACCTTTGATTTCCTTTCGCTGTAACCTCTGTTCTCTTTCACACTATCGGCTTTCTACTGATGTTTCTGCCTTTCTTCCCACAATAAACATATTTTCCACGCTAGATGTAAACACTGCCACAGACACACTTAGCTCTGTTTTAACAACCTGTCTAGACAACATCTGTCCTCTCTCCTCTAGGCCAGCACATACTAAACCATCCAGCCCTGGGCTGTCTAACATCCTTCGTGAACATTGGACTGACCTCAGGGCAGCTGAGAGGAGATGACGGAAATCTAAAGATCCAGCAGATCTAGGTAAGTATCAGCTTCTGCTTGCAACTTTCTCGGATAACATTAAAGCTGCAAAAAACGTCTCGGTTACGTATGTAACCTCCGTTCCCTGATGGAGGGAACGAGACGTCGTGTTGAAGAAGCGACACTAGGGGTCTCTCTTGAGCGCCGAAAGATACCTCTGATCTATGAAAAAAGGCCAATGAGAGTTGGCGAACAGTATTTGCATACTCCGCCTCCGGATACGGATATGAAGGCGAGAGAAATACGCTCGTTCATTCAGGATTTTTCTGAGGAGCCGGGAGTGTACCGGGCACCTCAGCGGCTCGGCTCAGCGACATGGCCGGGAAGACACGACATCTCGTTCCCTCCATCAGGGAACGGAGGTTACATACGTAACCGAGACGTTCCCCGTCTGTCGCTCACTTCGACGTCGTGTCGAAGAAGCGACACTAGGGGTCCACTTCAAAACTCGCCATGCGCTGAGCCGAGTACGTGTACTGCTGACACAGAAGCGGGCAGGTATTTGCACGTGCACAAGCGACCAACTGTGTTCAGGCTGCACGTACTCTTCCCCAATGCCCCGAAAAAGCGTCAGCATCCTTTTGGTTACCCAGGGGGGAACAAGGTGACGCTCCCAACTAGGGAACGGGCCAAGCCTGGCTGGGCCTCTTTTCTCCCTATGTTTTCTCGGCATAGAGCAAGAGCAGCCGGGGCCCTTACCGCATCGAGGGAAGGGGGTCTTATTCCTGAATTCCTATTCTTTTAGGGGGAAAAGACCCTGCGGAGGCCACACCCACCCAGCAGGGGAGGTAAAGGTGGCAAAATACATCACATGGCCACTTTGGGCATGTGGGAGGAAATGGCGCGGTGGTAGATCCAACCTCAAGGAGGGGGGAGTTGCTACAACACGGCGACCGGAGGGCAGCGAAGGACTGCCTAAGGGAGACGCGGGTCAGCTCGTAAGGTGACCGCACTGCGGAAATACACACAGGAGGAGTCCCGTAGGAGGCCTGATCTGTGGAGCACCTATTCCAGTAGGGGTAGCCGGAGGTACCCGTAGTGGACTGGACCAGCACGTTCCTCTGCTGAACTGCTGCGGGCCCGAAGGGCTAGGGAGGAATCAACCAGGGACCTAGGTCCTCTAGGACAAAAGCGCACTGTTTTGCCTTGGCAGAGGGAAACGGCGCTGGAACAAGTGGTTCACCCGGTCAGATCGTCGACGTGTACCGAGTTCTACGAGCTCGGACCTGAGAGAACACGGGACGAGACTGACTCAACCCTGAGATCGTAAGGGTGTTAGGTGCTGCCCAGCCCACAGCTCTGCAAATGTCTGCTAGGGAGGTGCCCCTCGCCAGTGCCCATGAGGATGCCACGCTCCTAGTGGAGTGGGCTCGAACCCGTAAGGGGGGGGGCATGGCCTGGGTGTGATAGGCCAACTGAATGGCATCCACCACCCAGTGAGACACACCTGTTTGGAGACAGCGTTCCCTTTCTGCTGTCCTCCAAAGCAGACAAAGAGCTGCTCAGAGCGCCTGAAGCTCTGGGTGCGTTCCAGGTAGGCACGCAAGGCATGTACCGGACACGACAGTGAGAGGGGCTGGGTCTGCCTCCTCCCGGGGCAGCGCTTGTAGGTTCACTACCTGATCTCCAGAGGGCGTGGTAGGAACCATGGGCACATAGCCCAGTCGAGGTCTTAGGATCACATGAGTATCCGCCGGACCGGGCTCCAGGCAAGTGTCGTTAGTAGGGAACGCTTGCAGGTCCCCGACCCTCTTGATGGAAGTGAGCGCGATCAGCAGGGCCGTCTTTTCAGGAGAGGGCCCTGAGCCAACTGATTCTAGCGACTCAGGGGGGATCTCTGAAGACCGGCGAGGACCACCGAGAGATCCCAGGAGGGGAACAGGTTTGGCCGGGAGGGGTTTAACCTCCAGGCACCTCTTGGGAACCTGACGATTAAGTCGTGCTTACCCAGAGACTTGCTGTCTACTGGGTCGTGGTGAGCTGCGATAGTGGCAGCATACACCTTGAAGGTGGATGGGGACAGCCTCCCCCCCAACCTCTCCTGTAGGAACAGGAGCATAGACCTAACTGCGCACCTCTGTGGGTCTTCTGCCCGGGAAGAACACCAATTCACGAACAGACGCCATTTCAGGGCGTAGAGTTGCCTGGTAGAAGGGGCTCTGGTTTGGTTGAACATGGCTCTGACCGTGGGTGGTAGACCAGCTAGATCTTCCACATCCCGTTCGGGGGCCAGACGTGGAGGTTCCAAAGGTCTGGGTGCGGATGCCAGAGCGTGCCCCGTCCCTGAGAAAGAAGGTCCTTCCTCAGGGGAATTCGCCAGGGAGGGGCTGTCGCAAGGAGTACAAGGTCCAAGAACCAGGCCCAAGTGGGCCAGTAAGGAGCCACGAGAGTGACTTGCTCCTCATCCTCCCTGACCTTGCACAGCACCTGTGCAAGAAGGCTCACTGGGGGAATGCGTACTTTCACAGCCCAGCTGGCCAGCTGTGTGCCAGTGCATCTGCCCCGAGGGGAGCCTCTGAACGGGCGTACCAGAGCGGGCAGTGGGAGGTCTCTCGGGAGGCAGAGGGGTCTACCTGGGCCTTGCTGAACCGTTCCCAAATCAGCTGAACCGAGTGGGGGTGAAGCCTCCACTCTCCGCCAGGCAAGCGTTGTCATGACAGCGCGTCCGCTATCACATTGAGGTTGCCGGGGATGTGAGTGGCACACAGCGACTTGAGTCGGTGCTGGCTCCAAAGGAGGAGACGACGGGCGAGTTGTGACATGTGACGGGAGCGTACGCCGCCATGGCGATTTATGTACGCGACCGCAGTGGTGCTGTCCGACCTGACTAGGATATGTTCATCCCGAATTAACGGGAGAGACTTCCGCAGGGCCAAAAGGACGGTCAACAACTCGAGGCAGTTGATGTGCCAACGCAGCTGGGCCCCTTTCCAACGGCCTGAGGCTGCGTGCCCGTTGCAAACGGCGCTCCAACCCAATCTGAAGGCGTCGGTCGTGACCAGGACACGTCTGGACACCTGCTGTAGGGGCACTCCAGCCTGTAAGAAACAGGGGTCTGTCCAGGGGTTGAATGTCTGACGGCAGGAGGGGGTGATTGTTACCCGGTGCATGCTCATCTCGGGACTCGGGTCTGGAGCCAGTGTTGGAGCGGTCTCATATGCATCAACCCCAGCGGCGCGACCACCGCAGAGGACACCATATGCCCCAGGAGCCTCTGGAAAAGTTTTAAGGGGACCGCTGTGCCTGGCCTGAAGGCGGCGAGGCAGTTCAACACTGACTGGGCATGCTCGTTGGTGAGACGTGCCGACATTGAGACCGAGTCTAACTCCATCCCGAGAAAAGAGATGCTCTGAAATGGAGTGAGCTGGCTCTTTTCCCAGTTGACCTGAAGCCCCATACGGCTGAGGTGCCTGAGCACCTGGTCTCTGTGGGCGCATAGTAACTCTCGCGAGTGGGTCAGGATGAGCCAGTCGTCGAGGTAGTTGAGTATGCGGATGCCGACTTCTCAGAGCAGGGCAAGAGCTGCCTCTGCGACTTTCGTGAAGACGCGAGGGGACAGAGACAGGCCGAAGGGGAGGACTTTGTACTGATACACCTGGCCCCCGAACACAAACCGCAGGTAGGGCCGGTGTCGGGGCAGGATGGAGACGTGGAAGTACGCATCCTTCAGGTCTATCGCTGTGAACCAATCTAGATGCCGGACGCAGGTTAAAATGTGTTTCTGCGTGAGCATCTTGAACGGGAGTTTGTGCAACGCTCGGTTGAGAACTCGCAGGTCCAAGATTGGTCGTAAGCCGCCGCTTTTCTTGGGTACGATGAAGTAAGGGCTGTAGAAACCCTTCTTCATCTCGGTTGAAGGGACAGGCTCTATCGCGTCTTTGGCCAGAAGAGTCGCGATTTCCGCGCGCAGGGAGTGGGCGTGTTCGCCGTGTACTGCGGAAAAGCGGATGCCCATGAAGGGGGGCGGAGGCCTGGCAAACTGAATTGCGTAACCGAGTCGGATGGTCCGGGCCAGCCAGCGAGACGGGTTGGGAAGTGAAAGCCACGTGTCCAACCTCTGCGCTAGGGGCACCAAAGGGACGATTAATTTTGACGTACCCGGCGGGGCTTCGCAGCGGGGCGGAGCAGGTAGGGCGGCGACAGGGCAACCCGCGGCTGAGGTGCTGAGAAGAGACTCAAGCACTTACCTTGCTCCGCACACCCGGCAGGGGGCGGGTTAGCGACTGAGGAGGAGGTCCTGGGTAGGCGTCCTCTAGACTCGTCGGAACCGGCCGGCCGGGGGACAGTCGTGGGGCTGAAGACGGGTGGTCCGTGTCCAGGAAGCCAGGACTGTTGATATCTGGGGGCAAAGTGCCGTGAGAACGGCATTTGCGGGCCAGGTGACCCAGAGACAAAAGGAAATAGCTCATTACAGAGAATATGAGAATGTGAAAATTAATTCGACAAGAAAAAATTCTCCTCCCGGCCCTCCACCGGGGACGGAGCGGTCTTACCAGCCTCCGGAGCTAACATCTTGGTCCCTGGGTCGAACGTCTACGGACAGCCTGGGTGCTTCCGGGTCCTTGAGGGGGTCCATGAGACGGGGGCGTCCACTTCCTGCGGAGTGCTCGACGCTGGGGCTGAGAGCTGGGCCCAGGTTGAGGCGGAGCAGGGTGTTTCATAGCCGCAAGAGGACGCCCGTCGGCGAGCAGACGGGGCATGGCCCATGGCAGCAGGCTTGCGGCGGGGCAGGATGTGCAGTGGCCTCCGTCTGCCTCACCGCTGAGGACTGCTGGGCAGAGTCGTCAACGGTGGCGCCAAATGGACGGAGCTGGGAGACGGGGGTGTGGGAGAAGGTGTGCCTTGTCTGCCTCCCACATTTCGACCAGGTCCAGTCCACAGGTGCGTTTCTGGACCACAAGGGGTGGCCATCGCCTGTTCGAGTGCCGGCGCTTCTGACCTCCGTGGCCCAGGGGCGCGGTTGGTCATCCAGCGCAGTTCCTGCAGCACATCAAGAACAGGACTACCCAAGGTGCAAGTTTTGAAGTGCCTTGGCCTGACGTTGGTTGCAGGAAGGCCCGTGGCGTGCAGAGTGGAAGCGGTCTGGGACCGTTCCACCGCAAGGGTAGTGAGAGCGGAGGAGCGAAGAAGCCTTGGCTTTGCTCAACTCGTCGTGCACGTCCGGGAAGAAAGGAACAGGGGGGGGGGCGTGGCTGTGAGCTGCGCACCTGCCCGCGGGACCGATCAAGTAGCCCGGGAAAGCATAGCGGATCTCCGTGCGTCAGGCTCAGGCTGGGCGGCAGACCCGAAGGTGGCGGCCCAGGCGAGCGATCAGCATCCGATGCCGCTGTAACGCTCTCCGATGCAGCGGTGATGTCATCCAATTCTGAGGCAAGCAAGCGTGCCGGGGAGGCGGGCGGTTCGAGGGGGTTTACCCGGCGAACAGAGCCCGTCATATTCCCCAAATCGCCTTCATCGCCCGCGGCGCCTGCGTCAATCCTATAGGAAGGAGGCGAGGCGTGGGGGGCGGCTGAAGTGGCTTTCTCTCATTACAAAAGAAAGCAGTGCGACCGCAATGCTATAACGGCCATGTTCTCACACAGAGAAGATGAACCATTGGAGAGAATGCTCATCCCGAGCTCAGACGGAAGCAAACAAGCGTGCCAGGGAGGTGGAAGGTTCGAGGGGATTTACCCGGCGAACAGAGCCCGTCATTGTCCCCAAATCGTGTTCATCGCCCGCGGCGCCTGCGTCAATCCCGTAGGAAGGAGGCGAGGCATGGGGGGCGGCTGAAACGGCTTTCTCTCATTACAAAAGAAAGCCACACGACCGCAATGTTGCCATGGCTATGTTCTCGCACTGAGAACATGAAGCATTCATAAAACACTGCCTGTGTGTGATCGCAGCTCAGGCATGCAAGACAGTGTTTTATGACCGAGAGAGGTGGGGAGAAATCACCGCATCCAGAAACTACACAGGGGCGGAAATTACATCTTTATAAAGACGCGTCCTGAAAAGGACGTTCAACGCCGCTGTGTAATGCTCTTTCAGAGAAATAAACTCTTTTATGGAGAGAATCACTCTTTCAACTCTTTTAACTCTGCGCTGTCGAAGCGCCCAGGGGCAAACTGCACGCTGGCAGTGAAGAGAAAAGCCGCTGTAGTGTGCCGTAAATCCAACAGCAAAGCAGAGCGTCAGAGGATCAGAAGCAGGATCAGTTGTTTTACTCGCAGCTGACTGCATACACACGACCATCGGCTCCGAAGAAAATTACTGAATGAACGAGCGTATTTCTCTCGCCTTTATATCCGTATCCGGAGGCGGAGTATGCAAATACTGTTCGCCAACTCTCATTGGCCTTTTTTCATAGATCAGAGGTATCTTTCGGCGCTCAAGAGAGACCCCTAGTGTCGCTTCTTCGACACGACGTCGAAGTGAGCGACAGACGGGGAACTCCTATTACCAGAACCATAGACACTCATAGCTTGTTTAGAACAATCAACACACTTCTATGCTCTCCCACTACACCACCTGACACATCACTGACAGCAGAAATCTTCGCCGCATTTTTTACTTATAAGGTTACAACCATCAGCAATACATTCACAGCACCACACCCTGTCAAACACCCGTCTCATGTATGCAACTCTTCTTTCTCTATGTTCTCAACCAACCCACCACTTGTTCCCTTGACCCCATTCCTACTCACCTTCGCCAGGCCATCTCTCCATCCATCTTATCTGGACTCACACACATAATTAACACATCTCTACTTACAGGCACTTGTCCCACAACATTTAAGCAGGCTCAAGTAATGCTGCTGCTGAAAAAACTTGCACTTATCCCCACACAAATAGAACATTACAGACCAGTCTCTCTCATCCCATTCATGGCAAAAACACTTGAAATGGCAGTTTTCTCACAGAACAAGATGCTGGATTACAATCAGTCAGGCTTCAAAAGTGGACACTCCACATAGACTGCCCTGCTGAGTCACTGAGACAGGTGAAAGCTGAATCTAGATTATCTGTTCTGATTGTGCTGGACCTTACTGCAGCCTTCAACACAGATCCTACTCTCCACCCTCTCTACTCTGGGCATCACAAGAACTGTGCTTGACTGGTTTAACTCCTATCTCTCAGGTAGGTCTTTCAAAATAGCCTGGAGAGGTGAGTTATCCAAGCCACATCAGTTACTTACAGGGGTACCTCAGGGATCAGTGCTTGCTGATGACACGCAACTCTACTTGTCTTTCCAGCCCATGACACCACAGTGACAGCTCGAATCGCTGTTTGCCTGGCAGACATCTCGGCCTGGATGAAGGAACACCACCTGCTTCTCAACCCAGCCAAGACCAAACTCCTTGTCTTTCCAGCCAGCCCTGGTGTTCAACACAACATCACCGTGCAGCTGGGTACAACTACAGTATCGCCTTCCAAAACGGTCAGAAATCTAGGGGTAACCATCGATAATCAACTAAATTTCACAGACCACATCTCAAAGACTGCAAGATCATGTAGATTTGCACTCTACAATATTAGGAAGATAAAACCCTTTATCTTCCTCTCTGAACATGCCACACAACTGCTTGTTCAGTCAATTGTCATAACTAGACTGGACTACTGTAACTCTCTCATTGCAGGCCTCCCTGCATGCGCAATTAGACCTCTGCAAATTATCCAGAATACAGCAGCAAGTATAGTTTTTAATCAGCCAAAGAGAGCACATGTTACACCACTCTTTTTCTCTCTCCACTGGCTCCCGGTTGATGCACGTATTAAATTCGAGGCTCTTATGCTGGCATACAAAACAGTCACTGGGTCTGCTCCAGCATACCTAAAATCTTTTCTGCAGAACTACACGCCCACCAGAAGACTGTGGTCGGCTAAGGAATGTTGCCTTGTCGTACCAACACAAAAGGGCACCAAATCACTTTCCCTGACTTTCAGTTTCATCATACCATGTTGGTGGAATGACCTTCCCAACTCCATCCGTGAAGCTGACTCACTCTCTCTCTCTCTCTTAAAAAAATAACTTAAAAACACATATTTTCCATGATCACTTAACCAGTCTGATGCAAGTGGCCAGAGACATTCCTATATTTTATACTTTTGCTTGATATTATACAAGCATATTCATGAATCCACAACCTTTGAATTAGAATATAATCATATACTTCACATTCATGAAACCAGCTTATATGGCATTATCATTGTATTGTATACATGTTACCAGACACAAGCCTTATATGTTCAATGTGTATGTGTTAGAAGATTACTTCATGCTCGTTCTCTATCCTTGTAAATGGTTTGTTAATGGTTTGTACTTTCTTTGCCCAACATTCCTGTGAGAAATTGGAGCGCTGATTTGGACAAAGTATATGAACTTGTTGCCCCTTTGACCTTGATGGGGTTTCAGAGCAGAATTCAGAGAGCTTGGCTAACTTAGATAAAACTATTCAAGCAATGTGCAAACAGGAGTCTTGCACATACGCACATACAAGTTAAGACACACTTGTGTAGTTCTGGTGTTTCTGCCAGGTGCGTCAACATACAAGGCTTCAAAACTCTAGGCTTCTAACTCCAATCCGTGCAGAACACGCTGTACCAAATAAGGAATCTTCTTGGCACTGTCTCAAGAGGGTATAAAGACCTTAAACTTGGTCATCAGAGAGACTAACAACTCAACACTCTTGCTCTTCACATCTGATCTCCAACTTTGAGGCCTCATCTTTAACTTTGACTTCTTTCATTCAATTAATTAGTTCATTTTCACTAGACAAGACTTAGTATTGTTAGATTCATTCCAGGACTTAGTCCTTGGATATATCCTTAAGATATATCTACTCAACTTTAAAACCAACTACCAAATTCCTCCTTTAAAATGTCATTTATTCTCATTAATTCATATTTTATTCATTTTACTAATTTCTGAACAAATAAAATGTGTTATTCCTTCTACAAATCATCTGATTTATTGAAGTAATTTTCCATTTGCTAGATCTCACTGCATCACAGTCAGATAAAAAATGATTGTTGCACTTTAATTTGTTTTTTATATACTATTCTGATGCTTGTGAAACTTTGTAGTATGGTACTTTACATGCCACTGTCACCTTAAGATGATTCACTTATGTTTTCCTCTTTTGTAATTCGCTTTGGATAAAAGCGTCTGCCAAATGAATAAATGTAAATGTATATTTTTCACAAAAACATTTGTCTTAAAAGGGTTATTTTATATATTCAGCTTTTTGTGTATCAGTAAGAAATATCCATTTTAAATTTCAACATTCCCTTTGCAAATCTAATTGAGTAGAAGAACAAGGAGCCCTACAACAGATGGCATGGCCCCCACTGAGCCCAGTTCTCAACATCTTTGAGTCAGTGTAGGATTACATGAAGAGACATAAGCAATTGAGACAACCTAAATAGATAGAAGAACTGTGGCGAATTCTCCAAGAAGCTTGGAACATCCTATCTGCCAACAACCAAGAAAAACTGTATCCAGGTTTACCAGGGAGAACTGGTGCTGTGTTAAAGGCAAAGGTGGTCACACAAAATATTGATTTAAATACTGGACTTTGTATGACATGAATTGATAAATGAAAAGGATTTATGGCATTATTTATAAGACATACTCACTATGCAAATTTTTCACAAGTTACTAATCTTTTGCACAGTATACACTATATTTCAAACTGACTGATTTTAAACAGCATGATGTGGTTTAGATCAGGTTAATAAAAGTAGCATTTCATTTTTATTTATATTTTTCTGTTTAAACCATGTAAAAAAAGAAATAAATTGCTGCTTGTCTGAGCAACGCCTAAGAGCATGCCCATAATTTCAGAGCTCTTGAACTTAATAGGACCCTGGAGATTTCATGGTCAGCGCCTATTACCAGATAATTTTATCATATTTATTTTTAACTTCCCTTTCCTTAGATGACTTTGATCTACCTGCCTTAAATCCTCATGTTGAACATGAGGCACCCTAAATGGGATGGGAACTTCAAAATGCTTCTGCAATATTTCTTTTTTCTCTTCTTGAAGTTACTGAGGGCAGTGCTAAAATGAACCCAGATCTACTCTTTTAATCAACACCTCTGTGAAGCACAAAGCCACAAAAGAACTAGACTAGAGTGTCAGATTTTAGAGGATTTCACATTTGTGTGAAATAGCTCATTTTGTCCACACAATCGACACAGAAAAAGCCTTTTATAAAGGAAGATTATCTAAATGGCTGCAGTAAGTACTCTGCTGTTCGATTGCACAGACTGACGACCCGCCTATACATATGGTTCTGAATGTGTCATCTGCAGGTTTTAAAGATTTGTCCAATTGTCAATTTGAACAACAGTTTGAAGCTGAAAATTAAATGGTGATGATTGCTTTTCTAAAACAGTTTAAAGTAACTATGACAGTACAGATCAATCTGAACATAAATGTTTCAAGTGGGTTGCAGGCAATCTAAATTTAAGAGTGCTGGAGACAATTTCTGGGGACATTTTGTGACGTATTTTTCAACAGATAATTACAAAAGTGACTGCTTCATATTGAGTTTGAGCAAAATCTTCCTGGATTTCACCTCAAGTATAAGAAATATTTTGTATAGCATACCATTATATTGCATTTTTACATGTTGTTGTGTGCTTCGGTCATGTTAGTCCAGCCATGCCACTTTATATACTGATGTTACAACTCAAAATTCATAACTCAAACTAGATTTGCATTTAGTGAAGGAAATACTAGAGCTAAAAAGGCAGCAAAAGAATAGTGTTTTAGTTTCAGGTAAGTTAAGGTTTTAGGCTTTGTTCTGTGTGAAGGAAATGACACATCAATATCCAAATAGTTGTAAGAAAGAACACAAATCTGAATTAACATTCAAATATTAAGTTGACATCATTGCAGGTGACATTTTAAATCTGTAACATTCTGTTAATTTATTGTAAGTTATTTGGAAGCTAAACGTCTCGGTTACGTATGTAACCTCCGTTCCCTGATGGAGGGAACGAGACGTCGTGTCGAAGAAGCGACACTAGGGGTCTCTCTTGAGCGCCGAAAGATACCTCTGATCTATGAAAAAAGGCCAATGAGAGTTGGCGAACAGTATTTGCATACTCCGCCTCCGGATACGGATATAAAGGCGAGAGAAATACGCTCGTTCATTCAGGATTTTTCTGAGGAGCCGGGAGTGTTCCGGGCATCTCAGCGGCTCGGCTCAGCGACGTGGCCGGGAAGACACGACGTCTCGTTCCCTCCATCAGGGAACGGAGGTTACATACGTAACCGAGACGTTCCCCGTCTGTCGCTCACTTCGACGTCGTGTCGAAGAAGCGACACTAGGGGTCCACTTCAAAACTCGCCATGCGCTGAGCCGTGTACGTGTACTGCTGACACAGGAGCGGGCAGGTATTTTGCACGTGCACAAGCGACCAACTGTGTTCAGGCTGCACGTACTCTTCCCCAATGCCCCGAAAAAGCGTCAGCATCCTTTTGGTTACCCTAGGGGGGAACAAGGTGACGCTCCCAACTAGGGAACGGGCCAAGCCTGGCTGGGCCTCTTTTCTCTCTATGTTTTCTCGGCATAGAGCAAGAGCAGCCGGGGCCCTTACCGCATCGAGGGAAGGGGGTCTTATTCCGAAGTCCTATTCTTTTAGGGGGAAAAGACCCTGCGGAGGCCACACCCGCCCAACAGGGGAGGTAAAGGTGGCAAAATACATCACATGGCCACTTGGGGTATGTGGGAGGAAATAGCGCGGTGGTAGATCCAACCTCAAGGAGGGGGGAGTTGCTACAACACGGCGACCGGAGGACAGCAAAAAGGACTGCCTAAGGGAGACGCAGGTCAGCTCGTAAGGTGACCGTGCCGCGGAAATACACACAGGAGGAGTCCCGTAGGAGGCCTGATCTGTGGAGCACTTATTCCAGTAGGGGTAGCCGGAGGTACCCGTAGTGGACTGGACCAGCACGTTCCTCCGATGAACTGCTGCGGGTCCGAAGTGCTAGGGAGGAATCAACCAGGGACCTAGGTCCTCTGGGACAAAAGCGCACTGTTCTGCCTCGGTAGAGGGAAACGGCGCTGGTACAAGCGGATCACCCGGTCAGATCGTCGACGTGCACCGAGTTCTACGGGCTCGGACCTGAGAGAACACAGGACGAAACTGACTCAACCCTGAGATTGTAAAATCTCGTGAAGGTGTTAGGTGCTGCCCAGCCCGCAGCTCTGCAAATGTCTGCTAGGGAGGTGCCCCTAGCTAGTGCCCATGAGGATGCCACACTCCTAGTGGAGTGGGCCCGCACCCGTAAGGGGGGCGGCACGGCCTGGGTGTGGTAGGCCAACTGAATGGCCTCCACCACCCAGTGAGACAACCTCTGTTTGGAGACAGCATTCCCTTTCTGCTGTCCTCCAAAGCAGACAAAGAGCTGCTCAGAGCGTCTGAAGCTCTGGGTGCGTTCCAAGTAGGCACGCAAAGCACGTACTGGACACAATAGTGAGAGGGCTGGGTCTGCCTCCTCCCGGGGCAGCGCTTGTAGGTTCACTACCTGATCTCTAAAGGGCGTGGTAGGAACCTTGGGCACATAGCCCGGTCGAGGTCTTAGGATCACATGAGTGTCTGCCGGACCGAACTCCAGGCAAGTGTCGTTAGTAGAGAACGCTTGCAGGTCCCCGACCCTCTTGATGGAGGCGAGCGCGATCAGCAGGGCCGTCTTTAGAGAGAGGGCCCTGAGTCCGGCTGATTCTAGCGGCTCGAAAGGGGATCTCTGAAGACCGGCGAGGACCACCGAGAGATCCCAGGAGGGGAACAGGTTTGGCCGGGAGGGATTTAACCTCCGGGCACCTCTTAGGAACCTGACGATTAAGTCGTGCTTGCCCAGAGACTTGCCGTCTACTGGGTCGTGGTGAGCTGCGATAGCAGCAACATACACCTTTAAGGTGGACGGGGACAGCCTCCCCTCCAACTTCTCCTGTAGAAACAGGAGCACTGACCTAACTGCGCACCTCTGTGGGTCTTCTGCCCGGGAAGAACACCAATTGACGAACAGACGCCACTTTAGAGCGTAGAGTTGCCTGGTAGAAGGGGCTCTGGCTTGGTTGATCGTGGCTACGACCGTGGGTGGTAGGCCAGCTAGATCTTCCGCGTCCCGTCCAGGGACCAGACATGGAGATTCCAGAGGTCTGGGTGCGGATGCCAGAGCGTGCCCCGTCCCTGAGAAAGAAGGTCCTTCCTCAGAGGAATTCGCCAGGGAGGGGCTGTCGCGAGGAGTACGAGGTCCGAGAACCAGGCCCGGGTGGGCCAGTAGGGAGCCACGAGAGTGACTTGCTCCTCGTCCTCCCTGACCTTGCACAGCACCTGTGCAAGAAGGCTCACTGGGGGGAATGCGTACTTGCGCAGCCCCACTGGCCAGCTGTGTGCCAGTGCATCTGTCCCGAGGGGAGCCTCTGAACGGGCGTACCAGAGCGGGCAGTGGGAGGTCTCTCGGGAGGCAAACAGGTCTACCTGGGCCTTGCCGAACCGTTCCCAAATCAGCTGAACCGAGTGGGGGTGAAGCCTCCACTCTCCACCAGGCAAGTGTTGTCGTGACAGCGCGTCCGCTACCACATTGAGGTTGCCGGGGATGTGAGTGGCACGCAGCGACTTGAGTCGGTGCTGGCTCCAAAGGAGGAGACGACGGGCGAGTTGTGACATGTGACGGGAGCGTACGCCGCCTTGGCGATTTATGTACGCGACCGCAGTGGTGCTGTCCGACCTGACTAGGACATGTTCGTCCCGAATTAACGGGAGAAACTTCCGCAGGGCAAAGAGGACGGTCAACAACTCGAGGCAGTTGATGTGCCAACGCAGCTGGGCCCCTTTCCAACGGCCTGAGGCTGCGTGCCCGTTGCAGACGGCACCCCAACCCAATCTGGAGGCGTCGGTTGTGACCAAGACGCGTCTGGACACCTGCTGTAGGGGTACTCCAGCCCGTAAGAAACAGAGGTCTGTCCAGGGGTTGAATGTTTGTCGGCAGGCGGGGGTGATTGTTACCCGGTGCGTGCCGCGGCGCCATGCTCGTCTCGGGACTCGGGTCCGAAGCCAGTGTTGGAGCGGTCTCATATGCATCAAGCCCAGCGGCGCGACCGCCGCGGCGGATGCCATATGCCCCAGGAGCCTCTGGAAAAGTTTTAAGGGGACCGCTGTGCCCGGCCTGAGGGCGGCGAGGCAGTTCAACACTGACTGAGCACGCTCCTTTGTGAGACGTGCGGACATTGAGACCGAGTCTAACTCCATCCCGAGAAAAGAGATGCTCTGAACTGGAGTGAGCTTGCTCTTTTCCCAGTTGACCTGAAGCCCCAAACGGCTGAGGTGCCTGAGCACCTGGTCTCTGTGAGCGCATAGTAACTCTCGCGAGTGGGCTAGGATGAGCCAGTCGTCGAGGTAGTTGAGTATGCGGATGCCGGCTTCTCGGAGCGGGGCAAGAGCTGCCTCTACGACTTTCGTGAAGACGCGAGGGGACAGAGACAGGCCGAAGGGGAGGACTTTGTACTGATACGCCTGGCCCTCGAACGCAAACCGCAGGTAGGGGCGGTGTCGGGGCAGGATAGAGACGTGGAAGTACGCGTCCTTCAGGTCTACCGCTGCGAACCAATCTAGATGCCGGACGCAGGTTAAAATATGCTTCTGCGTGAGCATTTTGAATGGGAGTTTGTGCAACGCTCGGTTGAGAACTCGCAGGTCCAAGATTGGTCGTAAGCCGCCGCCTTTCTTGGGTACGATGAAGTAGGGGCTGTAGAAACCCTTCTTCATCTCGGTTGGAGGGACAGGCTCTATCGCGTCTTTGGCCAGAAGAGTCGCGATTTCCGCGCGCAGGGAGTGGGCGTGTTCGCCGTGTACTGCGGAGAAGCGGATGCCCATGAATGGGGGCGGGGGCCTGGCAAACTGAATTGCGTAACCGAGTCGGATGGTCCGTGCCAGCCAGCGAGATGGGTTGGGAAGTGAAAGCCACGCGTCCAACCTCTGCGCTAGGGGCACTAAAGGGACGATTAATTTTGACGTACCCGGCGGGGCTTCGCAGCGGGGCGGAGCAGGTAGGGCAGCGTTGGGCGGCGACGGGGCGACCCGCGGCTGAGGTGCTGAGAAAAGACTCAAAGCACTTACCTTGCTCCGCACACCCGGCAGGGGGCGGGTTAGCGACTGAGGAGGAGGTCCTGGGTAGGCGTCCTCTAGACTCGTCGGAACCGGCCGGCCGGGGGACAGTCGTGTGGCTGAAGACGGGTGGTCCGTGTCCAGGAGGCCAGGACTGTCGGGATCTAAGGGCAAAGTGCCGTGAGAACGGCATTTGCGGGCCAGGTGACCCAGAGACACAGGAAATAGCTCTTTTACTGAGAATGTGGGTACCGCAACCCCATCTAAGGGGGGGCGGCAAATTAAATTGTTTAAGAACAAAAGATTCTCCTCCCGGCCCTCCACCGGGGGACGGAGTGGTCTTACCACCTCCGGAGCTAACGTCTGCGTCGCTGGGTCGTCCGTCTCAGGACCGCCTGGGAGCCTTCCGGGTCCTCGAGGGAGTCCGGGAGACGGGGGGCGTCTGCTTCTTGCGGTGTGCTCGACGCAGGGGCTGAGAGCTGGGCCCGGGTTGAGGCGGAGCAGATTTCTTAGCCGCAGGAGGACGCCCTCGGCGAGCAGACGGGGCAGTGGCCCTGGCGGCAGGTTTGCGGCGAGGCAGGATGTGTGAGATGGCCTCCGTCTGTCTTTTCACCGTGGAGAACTGCTGGGCAAAGTCCTCGACGGTGTCGCCGAAGAGGCCAAGCTGGGAGACAGGGGCGTCGAGGAAGCGAACTTTGTCGGCCTCACGCATCTCGACCAGGTTGAGCCACAGATGACGTTCCTGGACCACTAGGGTGGCCATCGCCTGCCCGAGTGCCTGCGCGGTGACCTTCGTGGCCCTGAGGGCGAGGTCGGTCGCTGAGCGCAGTTCCTGCAACACGTCGGGATCAGGGCTACCCTCGTGCAGATCTCTGAGCGCCTTGGCCTGGTGGACTTGCAGGAGAGCCATGGCGTGCAGGGCGGAGGCGGCCTGTCCCGCGGCGCTGTAGGCTTTGTTGTTGAGGGAGGATGAAGTCCTACAGGCCTTGGAAGGGGGTACAGGGCGCCCGCGCCAGGTGGTAGGGTCACCGGGACAAAGATGGAGCGCAACTGCCCTATCCACCTGGGGAATCGCCGTGTACCCGTGGGCCTCTCCGCCTTCGAGGGTAGCGAGAGCGGACGAGCAGGGCTTTTGACGGACGGAGAGCGGGGCTCTCCATGACGACGTCAGCTCGTCATGCACTTCCGGGAAAAACGGGACCGGGGGGGGGCGTGGCTGTGAGCGGCGCCCAAACCCCAGGAACCAGTCATCCAACCGTGACGGGTGTGGGGAGGATGGAGGTTTCCAGTCCAACCCCACCCCGACGGCGGCCCGGGCAAGCATGTTGGACATCTGCGCATCCGCCTCAACCTGGGCCTGCTGGCCCGAAGGCGGCAGTCCAGGGGAGGAGTCAGCGTCAGACGCCGCGCTCTCCGATGGGGCGGCGAGCTCATCGGCTTCAGGCTCAAGAGGATAGGCAGACCGGCCCGGAGGCGAGTCGCCGTTACCTCGAGACTGGACGGAGGTAAACGAGCGTGTCGGGGGGCGGGTGGTCCGAGGGGACGTGCCCGGCGGAAGCGCACCCGCTGCCCTCCCCAAATCGCCTCCAGCGCCAACCGCATCGTCCTCAATCCCGTGGGAAGAAGGAGCGATACGGGGGGCGGCTGGAGTGGCGTGCTTTCTATTGAAAGCAAGCCGCGACCGCAACGTTACCATGGTCATGTTCTCGCAGTGAGAACATGAGCCATCCACAAACGCAGCCTCGGTGTGATCGGCGCCCAGACACACGAGACAGCGCCTGTGGCCGTCAGAAGCGGAGAGCACTCTACCGCATCCAGGAACTACACAGGGGTTGAATGGCATCTTTAAAAAGACGCGCCCTGAAAAGGGCGTTCAACACCGCTATGTATTGCTCTTTTAGAGAAATAAACTCTTTATGAGAAATATAACTCTTTATATAGTGGAACTCTTTCAAACTCTGCGCTGTCGAAGCGCCCAGGGGCAAACTGCACGCCGGCAGAGAAGAGAAAAACAGCCGCTGTAGTGCGCCGTAAATCCAACAGCAGCAGAGCGTCAGAGGATCAGAAGCAGGATCAGCAGTGTAATACGCAGCAGTCAGCATACACACGACCTTCGGCTCCGAAGAAAATTACTGAATGAACGAGCGTATTTCTCTCGCCTTTATATCCGTATCCGGAGGCGGAGTATGCAAATACTGTTCGCCAACTCTCATTGGCCTTTTTTCATAGATCAGAGGTATCTTTCGGCGCTCAAGAGAGACCCCTAGTGTCGCTTCTTCGACACGACGTCGAAGTGAGCGACAGACGGGGAAAGAGAGATCAAGTAAAGGAGATTTTAAACTTTAATGTCAAATATCTTTTAGAATTTAGAAATAGAAAATTAGAATAGAAGTTTGATGAAATTCACTATAGGGCCTAGTAATTACCCTGCAAGCACTATATTTATACAAACATGGTTTAATCACCTGTTAAAACAATTGCATTTTGAAATAATTTGTTATATTCCCATTTTTTCTGTTTTGGACACTCCCATTGCCACTGATAAAAATCATGCTCACCAACTGGGGAATTCCTCATTTTAATAACAGGGGGAAATGCAGAAATTAAATATGTATGCATTTTCTTCTTGATGACTGAAGAATCCTGAGGTGATCAAATGGTTAAGAACTGCTTGAATAGTAGACAGAGGCATATCCCATGCATAATATTCATATGAAAGAATGAGGGAATTATAGAATTTAGGTCTGGAAAGATAAAGTATGGACATTGTCTTCAGTGACAAGAAATGAGAGTTACATATGAAGACAATGTAACAATAAGGCACAACAGATAAGAGTTCTTATTGAATTTCAAAAAATTATGGAGGTTTGCATAGTTCCAGCTCTTCAGGTGTACAGTCTCGTATGGGCTCAACTCTACCTTTCCATTTCATGAGTGCATCAAATGTAGGCTGAATCATTAGAACATTACCCAAGACATCCAAACCTGTGGTGTTTCTATTTGTAAAATATCTAAAAATATTTTCCCATAGAATGATTTTGAGATAATAATAAAAAAAAAGATTAAAACCATATAAATGTAGCATTTGTGGAGAAAAGTGGAGAAATTTCATGTAATTTAACTCTAGTCCTAAATTGGACGTAACCCTTTTAATGACCAGAGTGTTGTGACACCTGAGTTTTGCGACACCTGCTCTCCAGCTCTCTTCCTGCATAACGTATGCTCTTACAGTGCCGGAAAGAAGATGTCACAAAACTCCGGTGTTGCAAAACTCCGGTCCTTAAAGGGGCCACGTCCAAATATGACTAGAGTTAAATACATGAAATTTCTCCACTTGGCTACATTTTCCCTACTAAAAGTCATTGTCCCATATTACGTAATACAGATTTTTTCACTTATTTAAAAGCTTCTCTAAAGAATACACTATCCAGGCTTGTTAATACCTGAGAGAAGACTTCAGGACTGAGTGAAACAGCATTGCATGCTGATTTTGGCTCATTAAATGGGTTTGAGTGTACGCCAACATTGGCTCTTTTAGTTCTTCTTGGTGCTGGTACAGGCATTTTCATCTCTGGTTCAGCCACTATAGGAGCCATGCCAGTCAGGCTCAACCCTCTCTGGACCAGATACTCTAGGAGCAGTGACATTACTAGATTCAACCCTCTTGTACCGAACCTTGTTGTTCAGTGTTCAATGAAATCAGCACCGGTTCACCTATAAGGGCTTCAGAAACTCACACAGGGTTTTCAAGGTTCACATTCTCTGTCTCTTGCATACTAGGAAATTTGACCTCTTCTAACACAACAAAATCAGGATCAGAATGCACAACCTCATCCTGCACAGAAACGGATTCTCCTCTTGATTGTGGTTTGTGGAAGAACGGGTTTTAGTCACCTCAAGGGCGCAAGTCAACTTTACTCTCTCTTCATAGGACCACCCTGAAGGGGCTCAATGGTACGTGTGATACCATGGACATCTATGACCCTGTATACAGTAGGATTCCATGAATCCTTTATTTTACTTCAACCTAAGGTCTGTGATGCAAGTATACCTGCCAATACTTCGTTAATGTACTAAAGTAGTTTTTAAAATTTGTAACTTTTTCTGCTTTATTGAGTATAAAAGTTTATTTGGACTTTTACTTTAACTTTACCACATTTTGAAGAGAAAATGTATATTTTTACTCCGATCAATTTGTCCGGACCCTTTCGTTACATTTGCGTCTGAACACAACAAAAAAATAGTAGCTGTATGTGTAAAAATGTATGCTGATCAGCATGATATGTGATTCGATAAATCAAAAAAGTCGGATCTTTTCAATTTGATTCCTTTGAACTGAACAAAAATATTTTGCAAATCACAAATCTGAACCAAAATCACAAGCGAAGCACGCGCCAGATTGCGTGTTCTGTCGTCTGTCTCCTCTGGGGAAGACAAGAAACAGATTGTGTAATAAATTGTATTTTTAACTAATTAATTTGATAAGTTTAGGCTTAAACATTATAAAAGCTGTGAAATAATTAAGTTATGTGCGATCAGTCTCCTGCAGGTCCTGCCTTTCCAGGAGACCTGTCCATATAAAAGTCAATCGCATGCATTTACATTTTACATTTAAACAAGTTTTGATGTGTATGAAAAATTACCAGCGCTCATGAAAATGTCCACAAATATTTATTTTGATATTTTATGAAAATGTGAATGGTCTTTGCCTAAGCAAAACTAGTTTTCTGGTGATTGCTAAAGTGTTATATTTGCTTTATAGCATATGTGCTTACTAGGGTTTTCTGGATGGTTGCTAGGGCATGCTATGCAGTTGTCAAGGTGATCTCTGCTGTGTGTTTGGCTCAATGCTACAGTATGTAGTTGCCGGGTTGTTACTATGCTGTTGCTAAATTGTTATCTGTGTTTTTTGCAAATTACTCTGCAGTTTACAGGGTGTTCTAGGTGGTTGTCTGGTTGTTGCTATGCTGTTAATTTGTTTTAACTGTGTTTCAGCACATTGTGTTGGGGTATTCTGGGTTGTTGCTTATTGGTCCAAATAAAAAGAGCCCACCCCCACAAATCTCTGTTCTGGTCTGATATGACTCAACTCCCCCCTTCAGTGTTCCAATTTTTATGTACTGTGGTGTTAATTTACGCTCATCCCATAAATTTTATAATTTTGATTTGACTTGAATGTGCCATTAAAGGGATAGTTCATTTAATCTCTCATTAATCTCACCCTCATTCGATCCAAGATGTTGCATTCATTTTGTTTCTGCAGAACACAAACGTAAAAAGATTTTCAGGGGAATATCGCTGTTATGTAAGTCAATTCAATGTAATGCATTGTGGCCAGATCTTTGAAGCTCAAAAAAGTACATAAATGCAGCATAAGAGTAATCCATAAGACTCCATTGGTTTCACCAATGTCTTCTGAACAGATCCAATTGGTTTTAGGTGAGAATATACCAAAATAAAACTCCTTTTTTGACTGTAAAAATGTATATTAGCAGTCTCTATGGTGATCAGGATTTCAAGCTTGCTTACACCTCCTAGAGCACCATCTAAGGCTCTGCGCATGCATTACGCACTAGAAAGTGAAATCAAGCTTGAAATCATGATTGTGCCTAGAGATTGCAATGGCAAGATATTCAGTGAAAATTTGTTAAAATTTGGTTTGTTCTCACCCAAAATCAACTGAATCGCTTCAGATGATATGAATTTAACCAATGTAGTAGTATGGATAATTTATGCTCCCTTAATGTTCTTTTTGTATCTTGAAATGTTTGTCCACAATTCACTTGCATTGAATTGACGTATAAAGCTGAAATATTCGTCAAAAATCTTTGCATGTGTTCTGCAGATGAAAGAAAGTCAAACATATTTGGTATGGCATGACAGCGAGTAAATGATGAGCACCACCAATAAAATAAGTTGCCACGGGTTTAATGAAATGTTCCACAATTTATGCAATTTACATGTACTTTTGATACTTTTAATATCAGTAAATTTAATATCAGTTACTTTAATACTTTTACTTGAGTCATTTTCTCATGGGCTACTTTAACTTTTACTTGAGTCAGTTTCCATGAAGGTAACTTTACTTTTACTCAAGTATGACAAAATGGATTCTTTATACAACACTGAATATAGTATATAAAAAAGATTAAGCAGATTCTTGGTGGTCTTTTTATGTCTCATCCTTGAGAGAAGACAAAACAACTGAATCAGTTCTAAAGATTGTCAACAAAAATAGAAACAAAACTTTCAAACATTTCTTAGAAATTGGGAAAAGAAATCCCCTGCTCAGAGGCAAACAAGTGTTATTAACATCATTTTGTAGCCAGTGGGAAACTAATTGACCTCAACAATAAGCTTTGTGGGTAGAGTGGGTCTCTTTAGCGATGATGCCGAGTAGAAGTGTCTCTTCTACCGGCGGCATCACCGAATACCTCCGAGCCTCAGCACCCACGATATTCGAATATGTCAACGTTGAGGGCACGAAGACACGGGAAGTATAAGGATTCCTCCATGAATGAGAATGCTCGTTGTGGAGGTCATAGAAGAAAGGAAGGGACTGATATAGTGTTCCCTTCCCTTTTTTATTAGTCTTCTAGTTTGGAGCGTTTGGGGGGTCTCTTGTTCGAGTTATTCCTCAGCTGCTTTATTATTGTGTGTGGAATGTACAGAGGTTCAGCGTCCCCCTAGTAAACCGAAGAGACGCCGAGGTGCGCTTCAGGCTTACGAGAAGGATCAGCTGGATCTGTTGAGAGAGCAAGCGATAGGGACGGACCCGTCTCTCGCTTCTCAGCCAGACCTATGCGAGACCCCCACGACGAAAGAGTGGGCGCTGGCTCTTGGAAGTAAACAAGACGAGTGTGAAGCATTTTGACTGTAAACAGATGGCAATGCCTGCACCCGTCCTGCTGTAATGCAAACACACAAAACAAAACTGGTGTGTATCCGTTTCAGCCATAGAGCATAAACATAAGAACACACACCACTTGCTTTGTTTATCAGTCATTCTTTTTCTTCCTTTATTTATTTTTTTTAAAGAAAAGAGAAAGAGAAAGGTTTCTGCGCACTGCCTAACAATTCTAACTCCTAACAGAGGAAAGTATAAAGATTCTGACAGGCTCATGAAGCACACACACACACAGAGTGATCAGAAGACAAAAGATCTGACGATGCACCTGTGAAACATCTATTTATATCCCTGCTACAGGTGCATCCAATGATGTCACTGGCAGAGGCTATAAATTCCGGTCATTGTTCATTGACATGTTGCACACATATTCACAGCTGGTCACACCTAAAGTTGTTCCCAAATCGCTAACTCAGCGCAGCATCATAAGTGTAGATTTTTGAAAGGGAACTAGGACTGTGTATACATACATACAGGGGTGTAAAGTAACAATTACAAATACTCACGTTATTGTAATTACCTACTTTTCCCCAAGAATTTTACTTTTTTAAGTAGTTTAAAAATTGTATACTTTACTTTTACTTGAGTGCATTTAAAGTGCTGTAACTGAACCTTTACTGCGCTATTTTCCCACCGTCTGTGTTCGCTACTTTTCTGTCCTGATTTTATTTATATCTATCATATATCTATCACATGATTAGCTAGGGAGAGTCTTGTGACTCCCATCAAATCAAATCACACGTAAACAACTTGAACGGCAGCTGCAGATCTGGCGCCATCTGTTATGGATGTGGAGAATGGCTCAAGCATAGTTTACAGCTGAACGTAACCGGCCACACCTGGAAGGGCTTTTCGAAGTGAAAAAGGCCAATTGCTTGATCGTGTCACATGAGTTTAACTTGCTCAAGCCAGATATCAGCATTAATCCTGCCTCTAATTTGAAGAAACATATCGAGGTAAATTTCATATTTCTGCTTACTAGTTTCTTTGTGTCTATAATGTAGCCTGTAATTTAACTATCTATCACTGAGATTATTGGGCTGCTGTGAGAGATTAATGCAATGCCATCAATAGGGCTGGGCAATAAAATGATCTAGATATTTATCGGAAAAAAGAGAGATGTCTTCGAACAGGGGTGTTAATTACACCAATTGTGATAGCAAGAGCACCACTGGTTGGTTGATCTAGATGAAATATAAAAGATTGACTTTTTATTTCCTGATGTCTGTAGCTGTGTACTGTTTGATTGACAGGCGGCTAATGTTTGAGCGCTAATGCGCCTACATGATCAAATACACTATATAATTCTGCCAATGCCATCTTGATTAGGCATTAATGAAAACGCAGTCGTTTATGTATAATGTGAATTTGAACAGTGGGACAAAAAGCGTATTTGCATCAAAATGTTGGATTTGAAGTGTACTTGTAACCGAATTGAGCACTGTCTAGTAGGCTATAAAGGCTATTAAGCAAACAACAATAACAAGGAAACGAGAAAACCACTCACTACTTTTGGCTGAATAACTTTATTAGCTTTAAAAGTATTAATGTAATAGAATAACTTAATTTTTTTTAATAATAATATTTTTTGAAAATATTGTTCGCTTTTTAATAATACTGACCCCAGATGTAGAGAGTGTGTTAATTTGTATAATAAATGACCAGAAAAGTAGATGATAAAATAATTTATAATCATGCTAAGCCTTTATAAAGATAGAAAAGTAACATTTGCAGAGCAATACTTCAGCAGAACATTCCACCAGTCACAAACTTCAGAAAATGTATCATCATGCATTAGAATGAGAACACAACTATTTCTGGGCTTAAAAGATACTAAATAATTGTGGAACATTGTATCTCAAAAGGAGGACAATGTGCCCCCCCCCCCCATTTGCTACTTAAAGAAATAACTCTTAAAAAAAAAAAAAAAATTCTCTCATCATTTACTCACCGTCATGACATCTGTTTATGACTTTCTTTCTTCAGAACACAAATTAAGATTTTTAGAAGAAAAATTCAGCTCTGTAGGTCCATTCAATGTAAGTAAAGGGGTGCCAAAATTTTGATGCCCCAAAAAGCACATATAAGCAGAATGAAAGTAATACATACAACTCCAGTGGTTTAATCCATGACTTCAGAATTGATGTGACAGGTGTGGGTGAGAACAGTTCAATATTTAAGTCAATTTTTACTAGATATTCTTCTCTCTGCCCAGTAGGTGGTGATATGCATGAAGAATGTGAATCAACAAAAACACAAGAAGAAAGTGAAAGTTAAAGTGGAGATTGACAGAGCAGGGAGGATAATTAGTAAAAAGCAATTAAATATTGATCTGTTTCTCACCCCATCTATCATATTTCTTCTGAAGAAATGCATTAAACCACTGGAAGCGCATGGATTAAACCACTGGAGGCACATGGATTAGACTAATTTATGATGATTTATGTGATTTGTGGAGCTTCAATATTTTAGCACTGATTCACTTTCATTGTATGAACCAAAAGAGCTGAGATATTCTTCTACAAATCTTAATTTGTGTTTTGCAGAAGAGAGAAAGTCATACACATCCAGGATGGCATGAGGGTGAGTAAATGATGAGAGAATTTTTGTGATGTAGCCCCTGTACCAAACAACTTTTCCCATGTCTGCTCTACCTCCTCTATTGTGCAGGACATGACTTGCCAAGTGATTCTGCTTATTTAGCTTTTTTTTTTTTTTTTTTTTTTTTGCATTCCTTGCATTGTTTGAACATGTTTTATGCACAACAATAATACTCTGTCGACATTAAGGGAAATTTAGACCCTACACATACACTGATTTTAATGTAATTGTTTCATACATTATGATTTAAAATGGAGATCAGTGTATTGAAAATAACTTATTAAACTTTTAATTTCTGTTATCATGTCTTTTTTGGAATCAGATTCATGTAGTGTTTATCATAGATAAGTGATGTATTTAAAAAGTTGGCATACAGTGTTCATTATAATGGTGCATAGGTTTTCAACTCAGTACTCAATACACACTACTCATGAGTACTTTTAAATGAGCTACTCTTTTCTCTTACTTGAGTAGTTTTTAGGACAGCAACTTTTACTCACAACATTTTATGGCAAGTAACAGTACTTCTACTTGGGTATGATTTTTCAGTACTCTTTTAACCCCTGCATACATACAAGTCTACAACAAGTAGTTTAAGTAGTATAGTTTGTTTTCTTTGACTTATAGCAAACATAATACTCAGTAAACTTGCAAAAATTGCATTAGTCTGTTCATTGACCACCCATGAATATTGTGTCCTTTGAAATTTATTCCAAGCCCTGATTTTGTGAATTTAGGTCTCAAATCAGTGGTCAGTATATCTTAAAAGTCCTAAAAGTTGAAATGCTTAGTTACTGTTATGAAGTCTGTCACTGCTTGCATTAGGTGGCTTGTCAGTGTGTAAGAGAGTACATTGTATTGACAGAACCATTCTATTTTCATTGTTTCATGCTTTTATCTTTTAAAACGTATTTTTGTACCCTTTTCATGTCGTGTCATTCGCCATAGAAAAGAAACTGATGAAATATTGACAGCCCGTGTTCTTAAGTACAGAGTCTTCTAATACAATCTCAGCCTTGTTTTTGAATTTCATGCCTTCTGTAGAGTTTGGAAAAAGTATCCTTTGGTGTCTATGAGGTTTGCTGAGAAAGAGACTGGGCTCTGACAAAAAAAAAAAAAAAAAAATTAGGGTCACATAAATGCACCGATAGCATCACCAAACAAAGTCACAGAATGAGTCAGGAATGAGGACCCAAATGCAGGAATGAATGAAAAATAAAATATATTTTATTAAAACAATTGAAAACAAAACAGGCAACACAAAACTCTCACAAGCGAGAGAAAACAAACTAAACATAATCTAGAATAAAGACAATAACTTGGACGAACGGGCACAGGAAAAAGACTGACTACTAACAAAACTCACAAAACAATCCGACAAATACAAAAGGGAAGAGGGCACAATAAATAGAGATGAGGCACATGAGGAACCGGTGAAGGAAATAAACATGACAAGGACTAAATGAGGAACAGTGATGAGGGTAACAAGGAGACGGGGTCAGGGAAGCACATGGCTAAAACAGAAAGCCAATTATACATACACACAACAAACACAGACATGTTGGTATTGGTGGTTTATGAAGACTCTCCAGAGACATAACAGTTTTTACCCTGTAAAAATGTACTGTTCTATCCCCCAACTGTAACCTTACCCCTAAACCTAAGCATCACTGAAACCTTGAGGCATTTTTACATGAAAAAACATAAAACAAAACATTGTTTAGTACCAGTGGTTGTTTTGCTATCATGCTCGATGTAATGATCACCCCTGGTCTAGATGTAAAACATAGGCTAAGTGTAGAAAATTGCTCTAAATTTTATCATCGACATCAAGGACATTTTTTGTTTTTTTCAGATAATCAAGATTGTTTTATCACCCAGCCCTATTGATAACATTGCCTTAATCTCTCACATCAACCCAATAATCTCAGTGATAAATAGTTAAATTACAGGCTACGTTATAGACAGACAGAATCCAGTAAACGGATATATGAAATTTACCTTGATATGCTTCATTAAATTAGAGGCAGGATTAGCTTGAGCAAGTTAAACTCACATGACACGGTAAGGTAATTGGCCTTTTTCACTGCAAAAAGCCCTTTCAAGTGCGGCCGTGATGTTAAGATGTTGAAATGTGTTTGAGGCATCATCCACATTCATAACAGTTGGCGCCAGCTCTACAGCTGCCGTTCAAGTTTTTTACGTGTGATTTGATTTGACGGGAGTCATGAGACTCTCCCTAGCCAATCATGTTGATAGATAACAATAAAATCAGGACAGGGAAGAAGCGAACACAGATGGTGGGAAAATTGCGCAGTAAAAGTACAGTTACAGCACTTAAAATGTACTCAAGTAAAAGTAAAAGAATACAATTTTTAAAGTACTTAAAAAGTACATTTCCTGTGAAAAACGACTTAATAAAAGTAACTTGAATATTTGTACATTTTTACTTTACACCCCTGTAAAAATTACCAATTATTCCTAAATTATGATTAATTTTAATTATAAAATCAAACTAACATTATAAGTGGACCTCAAGGAACATTATTACATAAAATAAAAATCCAATTCATTACACATTTGGCAGGTAAGGAGCCCAGAGGAATATATAGTCAGGGGCCCCAGAATGACTTGCAACGGCCCTGGTAACAGACAATTTCAATGTAGGTAAAATTGTGCTTTTAGCAAGATGATTTGCAGTAGTTCTTCGAAATACAGCCGCAACTACTCAAACTTCCCTCAAATATATCTCATGGGATTGAAGCATCGTACTTTGGTATGTAGGCTCTGAATTAATTTTAGAATGGACTTATTAATAGTAAATGTTGTTCATGCTATTATAAATAGAGCAAATAACACATTGTAGAGAGCGGTTTATTATCAGATTTAACTTTGCCTCCCATTTACTTTTTTTGGAATTTAAAAATTTAAAACCAGCGATTGGAAGTTGGAGTTTCCCAAATTTCTGGAATCAACAGCCCGATTTAAGACTAAATAACATGGCAGTGTATATGCAAACCTGAAATAAGAAGAGACATTTATAAGTATCCTAACATAACATAAGACTTAAAGAAGTGAAAAATGTCACTGCCTGAAATCAAGATAATGTGTATCTTGAATGTTTTTTTTTTTCTTTTTTTGTGACCTTACAATCAAAAAGCTGTAAAATTCTGTAATGGCATGACGCCTTTTCACATGAACATTTTCTGTAATAACAATGATTATGCTCATGTAAGTACTTAAGGCATATCTTTGAGAGTAATTTTCCCATCCATGCAATTTGAACACCATTTCCAAGAAATGTTACAGTCACTAAAGTTGCTATAACTTACTTTATAGAATACATTTATCTCATTTATCATTTATATGATAAAAAATATTCCAACTTAGAGCATGCAAGAGAATCATTAGGCATTACTGACCATTTCAGTTTGACTGTTTATGAAAAAAATAAAAAATCTTTTAGCAGAGCATAAAGCAGTGGGAGATTATTTTCATTTGTAAAAGTTTTTTACTATATCAAAAGTTTATTTTTGCAATTTAATTCATATGCACTGGTCTACCGCATGGAAATGGAGCAGTTATTTTGGTCTAATGGCATGGAAGGCCCTTTCAACTTATCTGCAGTTTTTTATTTTTATTATTATTATTAGAAGGCTGCCCTGGTGATAAGAGACAGAGAGCAATACATTGGAGGTTGCAAATTACTAGGAAAAGCAGCCACATCAGTAAGATCACTATATAAACTATAGCTATGCACCTCATTACTGCAACATACTCTTTTAACACCAGAGCTGGTGTGCCATCACAGGGTTAATAGCAAAACGAAAGAGAATTAATAACTAAAGAAAAAGGCAAATTTGAGGGGCACATGAGAAATAGTTTGCTTTTATTTTGCTCTCTCTTAGTATGGTTCACATAAGTTTTACAGATTTATTGGTGCCTAATTTTTTCTTGATTGTGTCTTAGTGTTTTGAGATATTTTCACTACATTGTTATGAGTAATGGAGGACAACATTAGCTAGATTTATTAAGAGATTTTTCTTTTTGAGATAATGAAATTAAATTGATACCAATACAGATAAATAAATAAATAAATCAGATTCTCCATTATTTCCAGGTCACTAATGAAATAAGCAAATGTCAGGCATTTACTATGTTAACTAACACCTTTAGAATGAAAGGTCAGATATTCTTGCTTCCACTGAGGCACACAAGTTAATTCTCACATAATACTAGTATAAGATGGATCATCAGGTTTTGTATAAATGTCCATGCCAAACTGAGTGCATTTGTCATTAACTGGATTATGTTATTATGCTAGGTGGTTGCTAGGGCATTACTAAATGGTTGTAAGATGGTAGCTTACTGGCCCCAGTCAAACGAGACCACCCCCTAGTCTCTGTGACATGCTTATCCCTACATATGTGTGGGCAATCTAGTGGAATATTACCACCTTTGATATATATATATATATATATATATATATATATATATATATATATATATATATATATATATATGAAGATCTTTACGGATTAAAAGATATTCTAAAAAGTTTGTTTTTAGTGTGAAAAACAAGCATATGGCAATGTTCATGTTTATAATTAAAAGGGTGTGCTGTATATCTATTGTACTCAACATGGGCCTCGTTTCCCAAAAGTATCGTAAGCCTAAGTAGATCATAGAATCCGTTTTACATTTCATCTTAGTTTTGCAGCCCATTTCCCAAAACCATCGTGACTTAAGTAGTCCTTGAAAATGCTTGTAGATTTATGAGTGCTCTGGAGTAATCGTACAGTGCTAAGAGCATCATAAGCACATCGATTTATGCAGACACCTGCAGGACAAAATGCAAAATTACATCTGATAAAATGTAAATACCTACACTTTAAATATCTACTCTTTAAGCTAAAACTTTAATATCAGGAAACCCATGTTTTATTTATTTTTTATTTTAACAGACATTTCTAATAATACTACTACTACTAATAATAATAACAATAATAATTACATAATATTACAGTATTATTATTATTACAGTAATTTTACAGTTAATTAAGTATTAAAAAAATTCATTCAAACGTACCTCTGAACCTGAGAAAAGGCCAATGTCAAGCTGGTAGACAGTATTTGCATGCCCCACCCGGACGTACGGGTATAAAGGGAAGCGGGGCAGCGAGTGCCAGTCAGAATTTTTCTTCGGAGCCGAACGGTTGTGCAACAGCAAGCTGAGATCACCACTGTTTCACTCACCTCTACTGGCGATAAGCACTGCTGTTGGATCTACGGCGCGTTTCCAGCTGGCGTTCTCTCACTCTGCACGCTGTGCAGTCCACGCCCTTGGGTGCTTCGACAGCACTTTCATTTCCTGAAAGAGTGTTTCTCCTCCTAAAAAGAGTTTATTTCCTCTAAAAGAGTTTAAGTTCCCACTCATAAAAGAGTAATACACAGCAGGCGTTGAACATCCTTTTTAAAGATATCTTTCTGCCTCTGTGTAGTTCCTGGATGCGGTTGATTTCTCTCCACTTCTGACGGTCATAAAAGCAGCCTCGCGTGCCTGGCTGCGATCACACACAGGCAGCGTTTTATGTATGGTTCATGTTCTCAGTGCGAGAACATAGCCATGGCAACATTGTGATTCATTGTGATGAGTTGCGATTCACTTGTGTCCCGAGAAAACCGCCACCTGGCAGGACCGCCCTGTACTACCCTCCAGAGCCTGTAGAAGGATGTCATCACTGACGTCGAAAGTCTACAGCGCCACTGGACTGGCCTCCTCCGCCCTGCATGCCATGGCTCTCCTGCAAGTTCACCAAGCCAAGGCACTCAAAGATCTGCACCTGGGTAGTTCTGACCCCGACGTGCTGCAGGAACTGTGCTCTACCACCGACCTCACTCTCAGAGCCACGAAGGTCACAGCGCAGGCACTCGGGCGGGTGATGGCCACCCTCATGGTCCAGGAGCGTCACCTCTGGCTGAATATGGTCGAGATCCGCGACGTTGACAAGGCACGCTTTCTCAACGCTCCGAAGCGCTCCTGAGATGGGTGACCCAGGCAGCCAGACGATTGCTCCAGAGCTGGTACCAAGACCACTCTGTTCCCCGGTGGAGGGCCGGGAGGAGAATCCTTGTTTAATTTGCCGCACCACCTTCGGGCTGCGGCACCCACATTCTCAATAAAGATCGATTTCCTCACTCCCTGGGTCATCCAGCCAGTGCGGGCCATTCTCACGGCACCTCGGCCCCAAAACTACAGTCCCGGCTCCCCGGACGCAGTTCCGGCACCACGACTGCTCAGCCCCGGCAGGCCAACGCTGACGAGTTCCGAAGACGCCTCTCTAGGACCTCTTCCTCAGTCTCTAACCCGCCCCCTGCCGGGTGCGTGGAGGAAGGTAAGTGATTTCAGACTTTTCTCAGCACCCAAGCCTCGGGACGCTCTTCTGCCTCCCGATGTCCTATTACCTGCTCCCCACTGCCACAAAGCCCCGTCTGGTATGTCAAAAGCGATTGTCCCGTTAGTGCCCCTCACGCAGAGTTTGGAAGCATGGCTTTCACTTCCCAATCTGTCGTGTTGGCTGGCCAGGACCATCTTATTTGGTAACGCAATTCAGTTCGCTCGGTTCCCGCCTCGTTTCAGCGGTGTTCGTTCCACTTCCCTGCGCAGTGAGAAAGCCAGCGCCTTACGAGTAGAGATCACGACCCTGCTCCTTAAGGATGCGATAGAGCCCATCCAGCCAAGATGGAAAAGGGTTTCTACAGCCCTTACGTCATCATACAAAAACAAAATGGCAGGTTGCGACCAATCTTGGACCTGCGAGTGCTCAACCGGGCCTTAAACAGACTCCAGTTCAAAATGCTCATGCAGAGACAGATTCTTACCTGCGTTCGACAGCTAGATTGGTTCGCCTCGGTAGACCTGAAGGACGCGTACATCCACATCTCCATTCTGCCTCGACACCGACCCTTCTTACGGTTCGCGTTCGATGGCCAGGCGTATCAGAACAAGTTCCTCCCCTTCGGCCTGTCCCTGTCCCCTCGCGTCTTCACGAAGATCGCAGAGGCAGCTCTTGCCCCGCTAAGGGAAGTGGGCGTCTGCATACTCAACTACCTCGACGACTGGCTCATCCTGGCTCACGAGAGAGTTAGTGTGTGCTCACAGCAACCAGGTGCTCAGGTACCTCAGCCGTCTAGGGCTTCAGGTCAACTGGGAAAGAGCAAGCTCGTCCTGGTTCAGAGCATCTCTTTTCTCGGCATGGAGTTAGACTCAGTCTCAATGACAGCGCGTCTCACCAACGAGCACACTCAGTCAGTGCTCAGGTACCTTGCTCTCTTCGAGCCCGGCACAGCAGTTCCTCTAAAACAATTCCAGAGGCTCCTGGGGCATATGGCATCCTCAGCCGTGGCCACTCGGGTTGATGCATATGAGACTGCTTCAGCACTGGCTACAGACTCGAGTCCCGAGATGGGCATGGCGCCGTGGCACATACCGTGTGACAATAACCCTTTCTTGCCATCAGACTTTCAACCCTAGGACAGACCTCTGCTTTCTGCTGACTGGAGTCCCCTTGCAGCAGGTGTCCAGACGTGTCGTGGTGATCACAGACACCTCTTGACAGGGTTGGGGCACCGTGTGCAATGGGCACCCTGCCACTGGTCTCTGGACAGCGCTGGCACATCAACTGCCTAGAGCTGTTGGCTGTATCTCTTGCCCTATGGAGGTTTCTCCCACTAATCCGGGACAAGCACATCTTGATCCGTTCAGACAGCACCGCAGTAGCGTACTAAAATCGCCAAGGCGGCGTGCGCTCTCCTCATATGTCAAAACTCACCCGCCATCTCCTCCCTTGGAGTCAGCCGCGACTCAGGTCGCTGTGCGCCACTCACATCCCTGGCAACCGCAACACAACAGCGGACACGCTGTTGCAGCAGGTTTCGCCCAGTGGAGAGTGGAGGCTCCAACCCCAAATGGTCCAGCTGATATGGGACCAATTTGGCAAGGCACAGATAGATCTCTTTGCCTCCAAAGACAACTCCCACTGCCTGCTCTGGTACTCCCTGACAGGAGCTCCTCTCTGGACAGAAGTGCTGGCACACAGCTGACCCCGGGGGCTGGGCAAGAACGCATTTCCCCCAGTGAGCCTTCTTGCACTGGTGCTGTGCAAGATCAGGGAGGACGGGGAACAGGTCATCCTGGTGGCCCCTTACTGGCCCACACGCACCTGGTTCTTGGATCTTAAACTCCTTGCGACAGCAGCTCCCTGGAAAATTTCCCTGAGGAAGGACATTCTTTCTGGCACCCGCACCCAGACCTCTGGAACCTCCACGTCTGGCCCCTGGACGGGATGTGGAAGATCTAGTGGATCTACCACTTGCAGTCATAGACACGATCAAACAAGCCAGAGCTCCCTCCACCAGGCAACTTTACACTCTAAAGTGGCATTTGTTTGCGAATTGGTGTTCCTCTCGAGCCGAAGACCCACAGAGGTGCGCAGTTCGGTCGGTGCTTTCATTCCTGCAGGATAGGCTGGAGGGGAGGCTGTCACCCTACACCTTGAAGGTGTATGTAGCTGCTATTGCAGCCCACCACGACGCAGTAGATGCAAGTCCCTAGGTAAGCACGACTTGATTATCAGGTTCCTGAAAGGTGCCCGGAGACTAAACCCTCCCCTGCCTAGCCTGTTCCCCTCCTGGGATCTCTCTGTGGTCCTCTCGGGCCTTCAGAGACCCCCCTTCGAGCCACTTGATTCAGTTGAGCTGCAAGCAAGCTTCCCTGGGAGGAGGCAGACCCAGCCTTCTTGTTGCTGTGTCCGGTACGTGCTTTGCGTATTTATTTGGACCGCAAGCAGAGCTCTAGATGTTCTGAGCAGCTCTTTGTCTGCTTCAGCGGATGGCGGAATAGGAACGCCGTCTCCAAACAGAGGTTAGCTCACTAGGTCATTGATGCTATTTCCTTAGCTTATCACACCCAGGCCATGCCCGCCCCCTTGCGGGTTCGAGCAAACTCTACGAGAACTGTGGCATCCTCTTGGGCACTGACCCATGGCACCTCCTTATCAGACATCTGGCCTGTGAATTCAGCAGAGCAATTCGCGTCCAGACCCACTACAAGTCACAGGTGCTCTGTACTTGTGTCGGGCTCCATGGGCTTAGTTCCCTTTTCAGGCAAACTCCCCGAGATGTATTTCCCACGGTACGGTCCCCCTGTCGGCGGACCCGTGTATCCCTTGGGCAGCCCCGCTTTCCCGGTCGCCGTGCTTGTAGAGTCCCCCCTCATTAGCCTGGACCTACCACCGCACCATTTCCCATGTACGGCCTCATGGTGTATTTGCCACATTTTACCTCCCACTAGACTGGGCAGGATGTGGCCTTCGCAGGGTCTTTTCCCCCTGAAAGAATAGGACTGGGAAAGACCGCCTTCCTCAGGGGTGCAGGGAACCTATGGTCTGTATTTGACACGCAGTAGCCTGCTTGCACCTGTATCGGCAGTTCACGTAACATGGTCAGTGCGTGGCATTTTTATATGGGACCCCTTGTGTCACTTCATTCAACACAACGTCATGTGAGTGACAGAAGGGGAATATCACGGTAGTAACCTCCGTTCCCCGAGGGAAGGAACGAGACGTTGTGTCCCTCCTGCCACAGCACTAGACCTACCACTGTAAAAGGCTGTACATTATTTTCAGCTCCTCAGTGCAAAATCCTGACTGGCACTTGCTGCCCTGCTTCCCTTTATACCCAAATGTCCGGGGCAAATTCTGTCTGCCAACTTGCAATTGGCCTTTTCTCAGGTTCAGAGGTACGTTTGGTGTCCCAGGAAGACCCCTTGAGTCACTTCATTCAACACAACGTCTCGTTCTTTCCCTCAGAGAACGGAGGTTACAACAGTAACCATGATGTTATTTGTGTGGACTAGTTTGTAAAAGCAAATTGGTGTCATGATTGATGCAGACGAATTACAATTAGAGAGATAAAAAGTCAATAATTGCATGAAAATCGTCAGTATATATTGGCTTGTCATCCTTGTCTCCTCTTCTTATCTGACACCCAAAAGGCACTCTTGCCAGCTCTACAAGTTGCGTTTCCCCGCACATGCAGCATTAATGTCACCACTATCAATTTTGGTATTTAAGAGCAGACCTCCGCTTTATTGGTGAATATTCATAAAGCACATCTTCTAAACATCTCCTTATATTGTGCTTCGTGATAACACGTGAACCTCTTAATATTCAGCTAAAGCTCATAATTAGCAGGATCATACATGGGGTTTCCACTCTCTTTACTAATCCTGGAAGATTTCATTTTGAGACAAATTTGTGAACACTATATATTACACATGCACACCTGATTATGGAAGCAGATTGTGTAAAAGAAATAGATCTTTCTACAAACAATTATTGTAAAACAATATATAAATATGTAATTAAATAGGACAGATATTTTAGAATTGATTTTAAAGTTATGCACAAATATAATGAAGTTACAATGATAAGCGGCACTAAATGGTAACATTTCAGCACTGTCACATGGACAGCAAGAATGCAAAATATATGCTTTTTTGATAAATTACAATTTTCTGATTATCTTTGAATTTTGTTTCCATTAAAAATGTACTTCTGGGGGGGGGGGCTGGGTAGCTCAGTGAGCATTGACACTGACTACCACCTCTGGAGGCATGAATAAGAATCCAGGGTGTGCTGAGTGACTCCAGCCAGGTCTCCTAAGCAACCAAATTGGCCCGGTTCCTAAGGAGGATAGAATCACATGGGGTAACCTCCTCATGGTCATGATTCGGAGTTCTTGCTCTCAATGGGGCGTGTGGTCATTTGTGTATGGATTACAGAGAGTAGCATGAGCCTCCTGTGTTGTGGGTCTTCGCGGTGTAATGCAAAATGAGCCATGTGAAAAGAGATGTGGATTAACTGTCTCAGAAGCAGAGGCAATTGAGACTCGTCCTACTCCACCCAGATTGAGTTGTGTAACCACACTACCACGAGGACCTACCAAGTAGTGGGAATTGGACATTCCAAATTTGGAGAAAAGGGGATAATTTTTTTTTTTTTTATTAAAAAAATTAAATGCAGCTCTATATTAAAGTGTGTACTAGACCCCTAAGTTGAACTATAAAGTTAAACAGCTATTTATTTATTTTTATTTTTTTAATTTCACGCCGCTGACAATTCCCCCAGTAATTCCTGAAATAGATCTAATAGCTATCAGGTCATTAAACTGCCCTGCTGCTTGTTGTACTGTGCGGTCACCCAATCAATCACCACTCTACATGGTAATTGTGGTTTAATTGCAAGACAACTGCCCAAAGAGTGTGTTTCTTTATATAGTTAGCCTGTAAATCCATTTGTAACCTTGACCAGTTATGCATGACAATTACCCACATATCATTCAAATAAATTCAGCCATGGAAGTGTTGGAGGAATAGTCATTATTAACTAATTAACAAAGAATGTTATAATTGCATCAAGGACACCCATTTATGCTTAGCACTGAAGATTAGCAGTAAATGTGTCACTGGCATTCAACACATGCTAATGTGAGTAGCCTAACAATTACTGTGCACAGCTGTTCTAGATCTGCCTTTTCATTTAAGCAAATTCAGTCAAGAATATTCCCTTTAAAGGGATTTGTAAAACAAAATAATTAAGCAAAATCACACAAGCATGTGCTATTGTATCTAAATATCAGCATGGCTGTGATTCGGCCACAGGCAATCACATCTGTGTTGATACTCAATACAACAGAATGATTGTGAGTGTGATATTGCTTAGCTAATCGTTGCTTTTATAAAACAGTTATATCAAACAAAAAACCTCAAGAATTGTGTGTCGGCAAGCAAAGCACACTGGAACAGAGCAACAGCTATTCTCATCCCGGCTCAATGTATTCTGTTATTTCTCCACTCCAACACTGCATTTCCATTTACACCTCTCTCTAAGCTAGCTGGTGGCTCTGAGCAATCCTGGAAAACAAAGAAAATTAATTTTCAAAAAAGGTCAGACAAAAGCTTGTCACCCACGTCTATGGTGGTTACAGCCATGATCATAGTTATCTTACCTTACAGAAACACATGGATGTATGTGCCCAACCTGTGTAATACTTGGGATATCTCTACTATTCATTAAAGAATTATTAAATTCTGCATAATTGATATTGGTGAAGGTCTTTTTAAAATAATTCTGATAACCCATAAGTAATGAGTCAAATATTACCACATAAGTTTGAACAAATTCTAATGATCTGGACCATTATTCTAAAGTGAGGGTCATGGTAATGCATTATTACTTAATAAGATCTTACTGTTTACTTCCTTGGGAGTTAAAGGTTATCTGGATCATTATTCTAAAATGAAAACACATTATAAACCATTAATAGAAACTGGGATGTAATGAATACTCAAGTGTTTGTAACTATATTTTATTGATTTAAGTAATGTGTGTGAATCTCCACAAGACTTCAACAGAAAATGGAGAGAAAACCAGCATGCATCATGAGGCTGATTCCACATGTGTTCTTCCGCCCTAGACAGCCCACTCTGTAAATGCATACAGTTTTAATCAGATTACTTTAAATTGTTTCCTACTTTGCCTATGTATGATATGAAAAAAAACATTAGTATGTTAATGTTTACCGTGTTCAGTCGGATCGACAGGAGGGCAGAGCAAAATCACACTCGCTCTTCTTTCAGTTTCAGCGCAAGCATTGAATATGGCGAACCCTGTTTGGATTTGAAGCTTGATGGATGTGACACTCATTCTTTTTATTCATTGGATCCATTAAGTTACTCAGAAAAAGTGAACTTTACATAAAATGAAACACTTCTTGTACAATTAACCTACAGTATCTATCAATAAAAAAAAATAAAACATTTTGAGGCAAATTCAGTAATTATTGATTATCTAACAGTGAACTACCTGTATTAATTACTGCATTCTTACCTATTAATGACGAGCCATTATTCTAAAGTCTTGCTGTTTTTACATTGCAACAGTCCAGCAGCAAATAGAAACATCATGGTGCTGCTCAATGGGTGATCAGGAAAACTATAGATTCTGAATATCAGCACCTTTGAAAGCTTCTGGTCAGAATAGAGGACCAACACTAAATGTAGTAAAACTAACACTTTAATTTTTTATTTCTTTTTTTTTTTGTCTTCTCCATGGCCTGTTGACTGTTGCTTGTACCCCTCTCCTTTCACTTTCAGTGTCTATATTTGTGAGATGAGACCATCAATTAGAAAACTAACATGAAGGAGATGAACAATATGCTGTAAAAAGAATAAGACAATGTTTTTGTTCTCTTGAAACTCCAAGCCTTCCATGGCTCCTGCACCCATGCCTGTCACGGCCAACGAGCCAGTGCCCATGCCTGCCACTGTCATGTTTAATGTATGTGTTCATGTATTTCATGTCTTTTGTTTTGAAAAGTCTAGATCCTATTTCATGTCATGTGGTTCCCTTGTCATGTGATTTCATGTTTCCCTCCATGTTCATGTGTCTTGTTTTCATTGGTTTATTGTTTCATTATGTTGTTATCAGTTCTAGTTTGTCATTAGTTTTAGTTTATTAGTCTTGCTATCTTGATTATAGTTCTGTCTGCTCATTGGTTAACTTTTTATTGTTTTACCCAATGTCTGTGTATATAAGCCCTCATGTTTGACATTGTATCTTGTCAAGTATTGTATGTGAATGTGTTTATGCAACTTTGTTTTGCCAAGCCAAGCCAAGCCAAGCTCATGTTTATGTTTTGTTTAATCGTCAAGACTAGTTAATGTTTATGTTTTGTTTTTGGTTTCACACTCACTTGGATTTATCACGTTTCGAAATAAACTGCACTTGGGTTCATCTTCACGTCTTTGTCATCATCATTGTCCTTGCCAGCATAACGTTACATCCACAGCTAATCAGCCAGGGCTCATCCCTCCCACGGCCAACAAGCCAGCATCGATGCCTGTAGCCTTGACCATCCCAGAGCTGATGCCTGTAGCCTTGACCATCCCAGAGCTGATGCCTGTAGCCTCAACTGTCCCAGATCCAATGCCTGTAGCCTCGACCATCACAGAGCCAATGCCTGTAGCCTCAACTGTCACAGAGCCAATGCCTGTGGCCACGACTGCTCCCGTAACTATGCTCCTGGCTGTCTGGATAAGGAGAAGAAAAAGGATACCTTCTCCCCAGTCTCTGCCCATGCTCACGACCACGGAGGTTGTTCCCCAGTCTCTGCCCATGCTCACAACAACAGAGGTCATTCCCCAATCTCTTCCCATGCTCACGACCATGGAGGTCCTTCCCCAGTCTCTGCCCATGTTCACGACCACGGAGGTTCTTCCCTATCTCGACCACAGGAGTCAGTTCCCAGTCAACCATGGCTCTAAGTCTCAAGCCTCCCAAGGCTCCGCCCTCCATGGCCTCACCCTTTGAGCCTCCCATGGCTCCGCCTTCCATGGCTTCACCCCTCGAGCCTCCCACGGCTCGGCCTTCTGTGACTTTGTCCCTCGAGCATCCCACTACTCTGCCTTCCATGGCCTCAGCCCTCGAGCCTCCCACAGCTCCGGCTTCCATGGCATCACCCCTCGAGCATCCCACAGCTCTACCATCCATGGCTTCACTCCTCGAGCCTCCCACAGTTCCGCCTTCCATGGCTTCACCCCTCGAGCCTTGCCTGGCTCCACCTGCCTTCGTTGAGCCTCTTCTGGCTCCACCTGCCTTCGTCGAGCCTCTCCTGGCTCAGCATGCCTTCGTTGAGCTGCTCCTGGCTCTGCCTGCCTTCGGCGAGCCTCTCCCAGCTCCGCCCTCCGAGTCTTCCACGGCTCCACCCTCCAAATATTCCATGGCTCTGCCCTCCGAGTCTTCCATGGCTCACTCTTAGAGCCTCCATTGGTTCCAGCCACTCCTCCAGAGACTCCTTCTCCAGCGGTTCTGCCCGCTCCTCCAGAGTCACCTCTTACAGTGGCTCTGCTGCTTGAACCTGTCCCTGCCCTGTGGCTCCCTTCCAGGCCTCCTGGCCCAGTCCCTACCCAGTGGCCGCCTCCCAACCCTGTCTCAGCCCTGTGGCTGCCTCCCAGGCCACCTGACCCTGTCTCGGCCCTGTGGTCGCCTACAGGACTCCTGACCCAGTCCCTACCCTGAGATCAACTCTTTGGTCTCCTGGCCGTCTGCCTGATCTGCTCAGGTCTACTTGGTCTCCTGGCCATCCGCCTGATCTGCTCTGGTCTCCTGACCGTCTGCCTGATCTGCTCTGGTCTCCTGGTCATCCGCCTGATCTGCTCTGGTCTCCTTTGTCTCCTGGCCATCTGCCTGATCTGCTCTGGTCTCCTTGGTCTCCTGGCAGTCCGCCTGATCTGCTCTAGTCTCCTTGGTCTCCTGGCCATCTGCCTGATCTGTTCTGGTCTCCGGCTCCACCTTGGTCCTCAATCCTACCAGCTCTGTCTTGGTCTTCCGAGGCTCCAGCTCCACCTCAGCCCTTTGAACCTCTAGCTCCAACTTGGTCCTCCAAGCCTGCAGCGTCGCCGGGTTCTTCGTCCCTCCGGCCCCGCCTTGGTCTCGAGCCTCTCTGACTTTGCCTTGTTCCTCTGCTCTCTTTGCCCCTTGACCTGCCTGTTTACCCCTTCCCCCCACAGCCCATGGACTATTTATTGTTATTGTGGAGCATCTGGAATCTGCTCCTTAAAGGAGGGCTCTGTCACGTATTCCTTCTTTGTGCTTGGACTTTTATGTTGAAATTTTAGTTTAGTTCTCTCTTTAGTTTAATTTTATGATTGATTGACCCCTATTGTTTCGCCAGGCATTTCCCATCCCCTTGTTTTCCCTAATGTATTGAAGCCCTTGTTTCCCCTGGTTTCTTTGTCAGTCTTCACATGTATTCCCTTATGCACCGTGCTTTGTTCCCTGCATTTTGTTTATTTGTGTTTTGAGTTACTTTGCTTACCTTTGTTTTATTAAAGCTGCGTTAAGATCCTTTTCCTTGTCCTCACCTGCCTTGTTACAGTGGAATAGATGTGGAATGGCACACCGTATGAATGAATTGTATGAAAAAATTATGTATTACATAGGTTCAGTACTCACATATAGGCCATTATTGGACATCTAAATTAAGTGTTTTTATTGTAGTCAAAATATTATTAAAATTAAGAAACCTGTTTACAATAGGTTACACCAATGGTCAGCCATAGCTTGGTAAAAAAGGTAACAACATTATTTTTTTTCAGCATAGACTTGGAACAACAGGGACAGCAAAGCTACATCTATCCAAGCTGAAGTAAAAATGATATTGTAGCTCAAGTACACATTTGTAAGGACTTTCTGTAGTATTCCTATATACAGTACTTGATACGCATGTTCAAAAAGGGGGAAAAGAGAGCTAATTTTTCAGTTAATGTCCCTCAAATATGTTTCAACAGAATGAAGGTAGTGTTATTTTCATGGCCCTGAACCTGGATGGCTGTTTGGCAGCCACTCACTGACAGTAGTAGTTAAGAAGTAAGTAGTTAAGTAGTACTTAATCTCTAGTTTGTAAAAAAGTTTTTAAATTATGAGAGCTTTGAACCACTCTTAAGACAATTAAGAGCAACTTAAACATATATTTTTGGCATCTTTCACAGTTTCTCAAAGACAATGGTAAATTTAATTAATTGTATTAATATATTTTGATAATTGGAAAGCCATTGTAAATAATTTCAGAGGATAAAAAAGTGTTTAAAAATCACTATGAAATAAATAGGCAGTCTGCACAAGCGACGTGATAGGTGTAAATTTACAAGACACGTAATACAGTATAACATAATATTAGCCTTCTTTGATAAGCATAAATGTTATGGCAATAGAAAGACGACATGTTCTTATTAAACAGATTATTTAAGAAGATATATGTGAGTAATGTGACCACGCGGTTTATAACATAAATAAATATGCCTTAAAAAATAATTAAAATATGGTTAACTGAGGAGATAAGAGCGAGAGGGTGCTATAATAGATTCTCTCTCTCTCTCTCTCTCTCTCTCTCTCTCTCTCTCTCTCTCTCTCTCTCTCTCTCTCTCTCTCTCTCTCTCTCTCTCTCTCTCTCTCTCTCTCTCTCTCTCTCTTCATCCTCCAATGGCTGGTTCAAATCAGCTTGATCGCATGATGCATAATGGCAGTAAGGCTACACAGTACCTTCATCTAACCAGATGATCTGATAATATTTAATACAAACTGCATTTGTTCAGTTTCCAGCCAAAGGAATACATCTTTAGACTACTTGAGAGCCCCTTACGATTCACAAAGCACACATTCACGTCACATGCATTTATTGTGTTACTTTTATTAATCTCTATGATTGAGCATCAATGCTTCTGAAACTCTGTCTTACTAAAGCCATAATTATTTATTATAATAAACTCTGTAATAGTTAGGTTATACCTAAATATACATGAAATCCTTGTTTGTCAGTATTTCTACCTTATTTTCATTTTGAGAAGAAAAATACCTGGACATACTGGCCAAAGTGATCAGTACCTTTGGACTGGACAGCTCCCGTAATTAAGCACTTAAGATCTAATTTATAATGTGCGATCTACATGTTGGTTTAGGAAACAGGCATTAATCTATCTTAAAATAACGAGTGACATTAGTTAAGATCAAGGCCATACACTTTGTAAGTATTTGGTAGCATTGCCTTTAAATTGTTTAACTTGGGCCATACATTTTAGGGAGCCTTCCACAAGCTTCTCACAAGAAGTGGCCCATTCCTCCAGACAGAACTGGTGAAACTGAGTCAGGTTTGTAGGCCTCCTTGCTTACACACACTTTTTTCAGATCTGCCCACACATTTTATATCATATTGAGGTCAGGGCTTTGTGATGGCCACTTCAATACCTGACTTTGTTGCCCTTAAGCCATTTTGCCAAAACTTTGGAGGTATGCTTGGTGTTGGCTGATGTCTGGGTGATGTCTTGAGATGTTGCTTCAATATATACTCATAATTGTACTTCCTCATGATGCAATCTATTTTGTTAAGTATACCAGTCCCTCCTGCAGCAAAGCACCCCCACAACATGATGCGGCCACCCCCATGCTTCACGGTTGGGATGGTGATCTTCTGCTTGCAACATAACGATGGTCATTATGGACAAACAGTTCACTTTTTGTTTTATCAGACCAGAGGACATTTCTCCAAAAGTAAGATCTTTGTGCCCATGTGTACTTGCAAACTTTAGTCTGGCTTTTCATGTGGTTTCTTCCTTGCTGAGCAGCCTTTCAGGTTATATCAATATAGGACTCGGATATAGATACCTGTTTCCTCCCGCAGCTCCACAAGGTCCATTGCTGTTGTTATGGGATTGATTTGCAATTTTCGCACCAAAATACGATAATCTCTAGGAGACAGAATGTGTCTTCTTCCTGAGCGGTATGATGGTTGCGTGTGCACTGAGTTTAAGGTAGGCCTTAAATATATCCACAGGTACAAATTGCAATTTTCTGACCCACTGGAATTGGGATATATATGAATTAAAAATGAAACAATCTGTCTGTAAACAATTGTTGGAAAAATTACTTGTGTCATGCACAAAGTAGATGTCCTAAACGACTAAATCTATAGTTTGCTAATATGAAGTCTGTGGAGTGGTTAAATTGTTAATGAATTCAACCTAAGTGTATATAAACTTCTGACTTCAACTGCAATTGTCCTCTTTAGTCCATTAAAATAGTAAAGGTTCTAAATGCAATAATCTTCTGAATAAAGGCTTTAAATTCATTAAAAGTCTCAAAAGTTTATAATTTGTGGTTTTAAAAGATACATTTATTTTTTCACACAGTTCACACAGTACAAGACAAACACTGTCTACATTGCTAGCAATTTGCCTGTTTTAGTCATCTTTTCTTTCTTTTTTGTGCTGTATCAAAGAAAAGATGAATATAATATGAATTTCTTTTAATCACTGATGTACAGTATCTGTAAAATGACATGACTGTGTCAGCTGGCTAGAAAAAGAAAATACACAAAATAATTTACTGCCATCAAAAAGATAAAGCTTAAGTTGCAACGTTATTGGGAAACCCAGCCATGGTCTTTTGGATGACACTCCAGAAAGTGTTATTTCAGGCAATTGTCACCCTGAGTTCACTGATATGTCTAATGGTTCTGAGAATGGCTCAGATATCCCCTGTGTTGGAAAAGCTGATAATGTTCTATGCTTCTGCAGCCTGGAGCACTCTTCTCAACATTCCATTTACTGTATATGCAATGCTCTGCTTTGCAACAGGCTTCTGTAGTGCTGCCTCCTTTGAGAGGAAAATAACCTTGGAGCTTTCCTATATCTGGTATATGAGAAAGATTTAAGCACCTGCCATCACATTAATCAATATTTGGAAATTATTTTTAGGAAATTGTATATGTGTTTGGCTCAGCCAAAGATGATTGGCCACCTGATTGTTCTGCAAGCACCTAACCATGTGCCTTGCCAGTCGCTTTCTGCACATTGGTGGTTTTGCCAAAGCTCTCTGGTCGACGTCCCTTTGATTTGCAAGGCTGCAGCAGCTGTCAATAATCTGCTCTAAGGCTGTTGGTAATTTGATAATACACCAGATTGACTTGATTACAGAGGAATTGAATTAAAGATTTCTCCTTCCATGTTCTCTGTCTCTGTATTTGAAACATGTTCACAGATGTGCAGAGTAAAATGGTAACCTCAGCTGTTTGGACCAAAATGTTATTAATTTCTAAAATCAGATTTAACTTAAGTAGCTTAAAATAGTTCAAGACAAAGACTCAAAATGAGGAGGACTGATAAATGAGTACATTGAGTAATATGCTCATTAAAGATTCAGGGACTGTTATGCCTAAATCAGAAATTATGTAATGGAAAGAACGAGATTTTTGAAAAAAAAATCAATTGTGTTGTTTCAACTAAAGTAAAAGTCTGTCCTGCCTTAAAAACTTAAGATGGATTAGAAGTTGTTTAAATGATCATTCAGTTGACTTAAATGTACTGTATATAAATACAGTATTCAAAACAATACATTGACTTTCAGTTACTTTCACAGGATGTGTATTTAGTAGAAATTTACCTAAATTGATAGTGAGTTATTTTCTATTAAATGGATAGTTTACCCAAAAATTAAAATTCAGTCATAATTTGTTCACCCTCATGTTGCAACAAACCTGTACATCTTTCTTTGCTCCATGAATACAAAGGTTTATAGGTGGAATGTTAACCTCAGTCACCATTTCCTTGCATTGTATGGAGAAAAAAAAAAAGATGCAATGAAAATGAATGGTAACTGAGACTAACATTCGGCCTAACACCTTTTGTGTTCTATGGAATGAAAGTCATAAGAGTTTGAAACTATTTTTGGGAAAACTTTCCCTTAAACACTATATGTAGTTTGATCTACTGCATCTGACAGGCTATAGCCCCAACATTGCGAGTGAACTTTAGTGGCACTATATAGCTTCTATAACTATAATCAGGCGTCATATTTTCAACTGGCATGCATGCAGTTCAACAGTCAATACACAAACCACAATATGTGTAACAATCGCCAATCACATCATTTAGTAAAAAGATGAGCTCTGATAAGTAGCCATATGACAAATAATTCACAGTGACAACAAACACAACAACAACAGCAGAAATAACAGCAGAAAACAGTCAAACAATAATGTAGTAAAACAGTAAAACAGTAAGTGTATTTTTTTATACCATGGTGCGTGCTAGGACCTGGAGTATGTAGTTCTGTCACAAAATTCATAACTTTACAAGGTCTGAAAACGAAAACACAGATATCTGAAGTAGAGTCCAATTCAGTTATTCTGATGTGAAATTATACATTTTCATAACAAAAATGAAAATAATATTTTACATTGTAAATGCATGTATGAAATGAGCTTGTTTGAGTCAGAATTATGTTCACCACTTTAACCAAACCATTCATAGAACCTTATGCATCATGTGCATTTTTATTTATGACCATTATTGATAGGCACCTGGTTACATAAATCATCCAGATTAATAATTGACAGGTTTATTGATTTTAAGTTTGGGGTCATATCCAAGTAAAATAATGGGTTTCCTGTTATATTGTGGAGAAATGTGTATTTTATTGAATAAAATTATGATCATTTCAAAAACAAAACTCTCGCTTGTAAGCGCACAAGCAATGATGAAATAATCTTATTAGTTCTTACTTCTGACCAGTTTTAATAACACTCCAAAGAAAATCTAATGTGCTTGCTTAAGGTTCCTATGGATATGGTAGATGCCTTAAATGAAAATAATTGGAGGTACCAGGCCATCTATTCAGTCATCAGCTGGGGTGCTCAGGGGGCCAGATCAGTACTCTACAGATATTATAATATGCACACATAGACACACACACAAACACACTTTTGTTTTTCTATCTAGGTGGGGAGTTTTCTTTCACTTCCATTGTTTTATACTGAGCTAATGATATTTTCTATCCCCTTACCATACACTGAAACCTAACACACACTCCTGCATTTTTAATTAAAGGGGACATGACATGAGGAATCACATTTTACAAGATTGCTTGACACATAAGAGGTCATTAAACTACAAAAACATTCTGTAAGTTTCAGAACTCAAAACCTCCTCCTCACTGCAAAAAGAGCATTTGTTGAAACCAAGCTCAGTATTGGTAAGCAGTGAGATGCAAGGAGAGAGCTGGTCAGTCAAGAGCAGAGAATCAATAATATAAGTGGGCGTTTCTTGTCAAGTCTTAAAGGAGAGAGAGCACCGAAATTAAGTGTTTCCAACAGAGGGTCAGAATGAGGATGGAAAATGTTCATGTTTTACAAATATATGACAGTTGTTGTTTTTTGTGCAAAAATATTTACAAATATTAAAAGTGAACTTCATAGAAAATGTTTTTATCCCCTTTCTCCCCAATTTGGATGCCAAATTCTCACTAATTACTAGGTTCTTGTGGTGGGGCGGTTACTCACCTCTATCCAGGTGGCGGAGGACAAGTCTCAGTTGCCTCCGCTTCTGAGACATTCAATCCGCGCATCTTATCATGTGGCTTGCTGTGCATGACACAGCTGAGACTCATAGCATGTGGTGTCTCATGCTCCACGACCCATGCACAACTTACAATGCACTCCATTGAGAGCGAGAACCACTAATCACAACTACGAGGAGCACTGGATTCGAACTCGGAACTCCAGGGGTGATAGTCAGCATCAATACTCACTGAGCTACCCAGGCCCACCTCAGAGGAAATTTTTAACTAATTTAAAAAGACTTTCATGACCCCTTTAAGATTTTATTTAGTGTGATTATTAAGCCGTTTTCCTTGTGGGTCCCAGGATATTACTGTCCATTACAATATTTATAGGGATCTTTGTGGGGATTTTACTATCTTTGTGGGGATATTTAAGAGGCAACACCCTCTCCCTCCTTATTTTTGGTATAAGTAAAATAAATACTCAACAATTGTTTTTGTTAAACATGGGAAATGAGAATGCATTTTTGCTATATTACAGTAATTCAAATTTGGGAGAAAAATGGGTTGTCATGCAAATAATATATATATATATATATATATATATATATATATATATATATATAAAATGTAATTCACACAAAATATTTATATACAATTATTTACTCCTCATATATGAGGTACATGTTTTCAATTACTGAGTTCATTTTCTGGGGTTTAATGGAAAATAAAGCCATGTGGTGTAATCATCCACAGACAGTAAAAATAAATAAATAAACAAATAAATAAATCAAAGTTTTATTAAATGCTGAAATTTTTGAAAAACTAAATGTTGTCATAAATAGTGATGAATAATCTTTTTATTATTATGTATTTTTACAAATTTATTTTAAAATATAATTTAAAATGTTTAAACTTTTGTCCACCAAATGAAAGTCAACTTGTGTAAAAAACATGTAGGTATCAATTTTGTTGTCATGTGACAAAAATCGCAAAACAGAAGATTTATTATTCTTTGCTTTTAATTATTATATATTTATTTTTATTTTTTTGAAAAGGCAAATTTTGTTCAGTTTATTTTGTGTAACCATGAGAAAACTTCTTGATAATCTTGACTTAAAAAAAATCCATGATATTTGTAAAAAAAAAAAAAAACATATGTTTGAAAACTATGTTGAAACTAATGATTGAGTTGCATTCACTCTTGCTTATTTACGGTGTAAGGAAACCATTTTAATACCTTTTACAAAATGGTTACATCAAAAGGCATTTTTAAAGTCATCAACTAATTTTGTATTATTTTCTTTATTTTTTGAAAATGCTATACATAAAAATGTGTGAAAACAACATGAACTCAAAGAAAACATATCTATAAACTTGACACTCAAAGATAACAATCTAAGAACATGTGTTTTAAATGCGTTTACATGTGTTTTAAACTAAATATACAATTTCTCATTTTTGTCACCTCAGACAAGCTCATTTGTCAATGACCCATGTACATTTTTCTTTTTTTTTTTTTTTGTAAGCATTTTCACAGCTGATGCTGTACTACACAAACTTATATCAGTTCTGAATGCCTGTGGCACTTTTTTGGGGTTCAGCTCACAGTCAAGAGAGGCCATGGTGTTTTTTGTGTTCAGTTCCAGGGCGCAGAAAATGAGATTTTCATTGCAGTCTACTTTTTAATGTATTTTTTCCTCACACCTTCTATCTTCTAAAAATTCCTTTCACAGGTGGAGGGCTTGCCTAAAAGGACAGCATACAGTTGATAAAGTGTAATGGTCGAAACATTACAGAAGAGGGGAAATTCATTGCACAACACCCCCCCCCCCCCCCCCCCCCACACACACACACACACCCCCCAACCCCACCCACACACACACACACACAGCAATGGAAACTAACAAAGTCCAAGTTAAATATTTCATCATTGCAGTCAGCACATTAATGCAACATTCTTGTCAGAGGCTCCATATCAAAATGTATGAGCAAAAGGGCATCAGACTCAAAAATACACCATCGTCATTAGAATTGTTGAAGATGCACGTATTATGAATAAACCTACATTAATCCAGTACTACTGTTACAATCAGAGGTTTCACCAGACTCCCAGGACTCCAGGGAAATAATAATAATAAAATAGGGCAAATAATGTTGCCGAGAGTGCTCATTGGGACTGTAAAGCTGTTGAGGAAGACTAGAGAAGATAATGATGATAACTATATCATAAAACAAATAAAACAGTCTTTAACAGCTCTTAGTATTTAGATGTACTGTTATGAATTGATACTTGACTGCCAGTGTATCTTGTTATCAAGGTTTGTGACCATACAGAGATTTCAAAATAGCAAATTGTTGTGATAAGGTTTTACTTGTGAACACACACACAGAAACGCGCAGAAAGTGCACCACCTCCTGAGGACCACTGTCCATGTGGTAGGATAGTGGCTGTTGTATTTTGCATTCTCATGTTGACCTATGGTATGTGACAATGTGGGCACACAAGAGCGGTATGGCAAATGAATGGATGGATGGATCTGTTTCATTGGAAAATACAAACACACACACACACACACACACACACACAAACACACACACACAAACATCATGCACGACCACACATGCACACAAAGTCCCTTCCACAACACCCTGCTGTTTGGCTATTTGGTTTAGTCCAATAGATTGAACACTTGTTTCTCTGTGCTTCGTTAGTTAACAAAAACAGATGACATCTTCAAATTTCAAGGAGATGTGTAATTTTACAACATGCTTCATTAAAACACTGAGGTTTCTGAACGTCAGTTTTTGTACAGTATCTCAACGAGGTAGGTTGTGGTCTGGTCTTTTAGCTTTTCAACAATTTAGCTGCAGATCTGCTGGTGTGCTTGGGGTTATTGTCCAGCTGCGTGACCTAATTTCAGCCAAACTTTAGCTGCTGGACAAATGGCCTCATATTTGTCCCTAGAGTAATTTGGTGTAAAAACAAGTTCATAGTTGACTCAATGACTGGAAGCAGCTCAAGTCCTCTGTAGAAAACTAGCCCAAAACATCCCCCTTTCTTGAAGCTATAATACAAAATGTTAACATGAGAATGATAAATTACTTTTAAATCATCATTTAGTACAGAATTAAGAAGGTTTATGGCATTATTATGGATGCATTAATAATGTTCTTGCTATGTCTAAGGATATGTGACTAAGATGTCCCATCCAGTTTTGCAACAAGCAAGAGATAGAGGAAATCAGTTTTCATCCGTCATTCCATATTGTTGTTGTTATATCAGAAATGTTTTTTGTTTTTTTCTTTTATGAAAATGTATATTAAAATAAGAGGCCAAAAAGGAATCTAATGACTTGAGATGAGCTGTAGCATTCAACTAGTCACTATCACACCCTCCACCACGCTTGGTTTTGCTGAAAAGGGCATTGTGCACTGTACCCAAAAACCTTCACATTGGCTGGCCTGTGCAAAGGGCATTATTCCAACAATGTGGCATCTTTACATGCAGTTTTGGACACATAAGACCCACTGACATGATGTCCAAATTTGCTGTAACTCCTGGAAATATCTGTAATTGTGTTGAATGTTCTTCATTTGTAAATAATACTTCTCTCTGTATGATTAAAATGAACAAAAATTAAAACTAACCAAAGTTTATGAATCATGTTGCTGTGTTTAAATTTATAATCTTTAAGTATCAAACAACATTATAGAGGTGTACACTTTCTGATGATGCAATGATCGAATGCATTTAATTAGCTACACCTATCTTAAGCAGTAAAGGTGTACTTCTGCACCTTTACTGCTTTCAATTCACCACTTTCAGAATTAAAACCAAAAGATACACAGTCATGGAAATATAATTCCATAATGTTTTTATCAGCAAACTGTCCCCACATCCCACAGAAAATTTAGCTTTTAGCAATAGCATACAAACAGATAGATTTTATGGAAAACAAATGCAGTATGTTGTTTAAAGTAACATTCATGTAGTTAAGGTAACAATAGCCTATGTTTCAGAAGTGCATTACATGAAAATGAGAGGCCATCACAGAGCTGAGCCATATCTTACTATCCTCAACTAGCACACGTACATATCTGAGATGTCTATTTTACATATTTTCATCTGGAAAGCATCACAATCTAATTAACATTTACTAAACACTCTAAATAATCAGATTTACAAACATTCTAAATCATAAATGTCTCAAAGACATCTGCTGAATGTATTATTGACATCCAAGTCATACTAGACTTATTGACATGTGTCTCAAATATGTATTGCAGTTGAGAGAACACCATAAAAATCTGCATGGAGATTTGTATATCCCCGTTGTCAACCTAGTGCATAGCAACAGTAAAAATGTATCATGACTCCCTCTAGTGGTTATTTTGAGAAAAACAGGTGGGGGGCGTTTTACCCTGTCTGTCAGAACTCCACAGGCAATGAGCATATCTAGGATGGTGGGGTTCAACAGACTGAAGGTGGACCTGTTCTTCCGTATTTATGAGGACAAACTACATAGGCTTGGCGAAAACGTTGACCCCACCCGTCTGTGGCATATGGATGAGGTGGGTGTCCAGAATGTGCAGAAGCCAAACAAAATTGTTGGTACAAAGGGGAAGAGGCAGGTGGCAAGAGTTACAAGCATGGAAAGAGGCTTTACTGTCACTATTGCCTGTTCCATGAATGCCGCTACGCAGTTTGTACCACCACTGTTCATTTTTCCAAGAAAACAAATGAATGAGCGCCTGCTGTATGGTGCCCCAGCAGGATCGATTGGTGGAGTGACTGACTCAGCGTGGATGGACAGTACACTGTTTCTCCAGTGGCTGAGACATTTTTGTGTCATCATTGGCTGCACTCCTCAGAGGCCTCACATTTTGATATTGGATGGCCACCACTTGCATAAGACCCTCCAGGCCATGTTGCTTGCAAGAGAGCGTGGGGTGATAATGATTACCATCCCACCCCACTGCAGCCACAAGTCTTTTTCAAGTCTTTTAAGTTAAAATACAACACAGCTGCAGACAACTGGATGACCTCTCACCCAGGACAACGAATTGATATTTATGCTGTGTGTGGGCTTTTCGATAAAGCCTACTCAGCTTCAGCGTGTGTGGGGAAGGGCCAAAAGGGTTTCAAGGCCTGTGGGATGTGGACTGTTGACAAGACCATCTACAAAGATGAAGACTTTGAAGGAGCCGAAGTAACTGAGGAGCCAGATCCAACCCTCGAGGACAGCATGGAGATTGAGGAGGAGATAAGTGCTGGTAAACAATTCCAACTACTATTACTATAAGGCTAGTGTCATCGTCATCATCATCTTCATCATCACTTAATTGTGTGTGTGTTTTCTTGACAGGCCCCAGTGGATCATCCATGGTCCCCAGCACTAGCGCCCACTCCCAACCACAACCTGGGACAAGTCTCCAGAGGCCAGCTGAACATGGTAAGAAAAACTATGTATTCTAAAGAGCGTACAGTCATTGTCATCATCATCGTAGTCATCATCTTATTCATCACTAAATACACATACGTAGGTTTATGTGTGTGTGTGTGTGTGTGTTCTTTTGACAGGCCCCAGTGGGCTTCTGTATTCTAATGTATTTTTATTCCTTTTTAAAGGACCGAGTCAGTCACCCTCCTCGATTCTTGAAGAGCTGTCCCCTAGGCCAAGAATAAAAAAGAAGAGGCTACAAAAGAGGGCATGTGAATCTTCAGCTGTGCTTACCTCCTCGCCATATAAAAAAATGTTGGAGGACAAGATAGCTGCACGAAACAAAGGCACACAAAAAAAAGTTAAATCCAAAAGCGCAGCTGAAGTGAAGAATAAGAAAGAAGATGATACAGAATGCCTCTACTATGAGGAGTTATTTTCAATTACTGGGGGGGGGGACTGGATAAGGTGTGAGGGGTGCCAAAAGTGGGCACATGTAGATTGTTCCAATGAGATTCGAGGGGAATTCACCTGCGAAATTTGCATGGCTGAACAGTGAATGGCTAATGAATGAATGTTTGTTTGTTTGTTTATTTATTTATTAATTACAACATATTTGTTTGCATGGCTTATTTATGTTATATGTTTAAATATAAATGTAAAAAATTTGGCTATTTTGGACATTCCTGAAATAAATATTAATATATATACATGTTGATACATTACTTGCCTTTTACTTTTAGAGATTAAACACTATATTCTGATAATTTTGCTGTTGATCTATGAAGCAAACTGGTTGGTAAGAAAGGGGGCATTTTACCCCACCTTGGGGGGGCATTTTACCTCACCGTTGGGGCAAAACGCCCCCTTTGTACAAAAATATTTTCAGTCAAAATACTAATTAATTATGAAGGCTGAGCAATTTTATTATTTGGTGAGTAACTCATGCCATAGTCACTCAAAACTGGGATGGCAATTCTAGTCACATTTATGTTTCGTTTCACAGTAATGTTACAATTTCTTTAATGGGGGGCGTTTTCCCCCACTCTACCCCTACTGCGGGAGGGGATGCCACTCGAAAGCTCATTCAAAACGAAAGTGAGAAAATGTATCTTTTCTCTGAGGGCACTTCCAAATGACTGTTGGTTCATACAGTAATGCCATGTTTCCTTCAGACTAGTGTCAGAAATGTGCCGGTGTTGTGCCTAATTCCGTCTGCCTGGCTGAAGCCCCCTAAGCGTGCACGCGCACATTATCGCTGTGTTTCCACTAGATGGCAGTAAAAAAGTGTGAATTTCGTCTTCACCCAGCCCCTCCGAAGGTTCAGTTAGGATTACAATTTATACATTTTCCAGTAGATAGCGGCACAGACTCTGAAATTTAATTTAATGGATTTCAAACGTAATTTCCCTATGGAAACAGTTAATGTCTCTACACAACTCTCATGTCGATATTAGGTCTTTTTGTCTGCTCTTTGAATGCTTAATCACTAGCCTGAAAAAAAAAGAAAGAAAGAAATTGTGTCTCAGTTACTTCCTGAGCCTGTCTTACATTTTTTCTCTCTTCAAATATGTGGCAAATGTGTTAATGTGATACAATTATATTTAACATTTTAATCTCTGAAAGTATCTCCCGTTATATCTGCATTGCAGTCGTCCGGTTGAATGTACGTGCATTTAGTCTACTGACTCATTAACATTACCATGAACCCCTAACACCAGAGAATGAATCAAGTTGCTAAACTACAAATAATTAAAGCCATTAAATGTAAAATTAGACCATAATTTTATAAAATATATATTTTAATAAAAATTTTCCCCCCGGCGGAACCCGGGGAGCGATACTATAGGTGATTCCTCACCACTCACCGATTTGTTTAGGATGAGCATTTTACATTGGCATAACTGTCTAGCTCATGTTTAGACAGACCAACAATAGGCCTATTTGTATATTTATTTGACATTCTTCATATGGAACTCTTCACTTCTGCAGTTGACCATGTGTTTCAAAATCATAGACAACTTGTTATATTAAAATAGATTATTATAATTAAATTTCACCATGAAAGGCTGTACATGACATATAGCAACAGAGAAAGCATTAAAAGCATAAGATTACATGTTTACTGATAGTGGCACCTGGTGGCTAAGGTTGGTACCGTATTACTTTTTTTAAAGAGAGAGAGAAAAAAAAATAAGAGAAAAATAAACAATTTTGAAAAGAGAAAAAAATAACAATAATACAGGCTAAGGAAGGAACTGAGACAAAATTTCTTTCTTTTTTTTTCCACATTGCGGTTCAGGGCTTCCATCGTTTTTGTTATTCATTTATGTAGATTTCTCTTATTAATTTGTTAAAAACGTTTTGCTTCAATGCTGAAAGGTGCCGTAGGAATAAAACTAGGCTATATTGTTTATTTCCACCAAGAGCCAATTACAGAACTTTACTACATCTACAACATGTACAATTTTAATTTTAAGTGTCTTAGTTATTAATACCTGTAACATTATTCACTACCATGCAAATTAAATACACATATGTGTTCATTTTGACAACATTGTAACATTACAAGAGTGTCACAGTGTGTCAGATTGGCAAACACAATTTCTTTTGTAAAGCATGTCACTTAGTATAAAATCTACCAGTAGGCTACAGATTTAACGTTTAAAATAGCATACAAAAAAGACCTAGAATCGACTTGTTACACGAGTTGTGTAGAAACACAGATAACTGTTTCCATAAGGACGTAGGGCAATGACGTTTGAAATCCATTGGATTAAATTTCAGAGTCTGTGCTGCCATCTACTGGAAAATGTACAAGATGTCAATTTTCGGATAGGCTGGGTGAAGACGATATTCCCACATGTTTACTGCCATCTAGTGGAAGCACGCCGGAACTGTGCGCGTGCACACTATACGGAATAGGCTTCAGCCGGGCAGTCGGAATTAAGCACAACACCTGTTTTGTGTCAAAGTCTGTTCCTCCGATGTTTCATTTTTAACAGCGCTGTCGAAGTCCGTTTCCCCCTATGTTTCCCTTTAGGTTACAGTCTAAGTCTGTTACCCCCTAATGTTTAATGGCAATAAGGGGAACACTAACCAGGGAAACATGGAAGGCCTGTACATGTTTCATAAATTACAAACCCGAACTAAATGTCCTACTTGAAAAACTGACACAACCCGGTGGACCTCTAACGTGTACCGCTTTGAGAGCGCTGACAACAGCGCACGTGTGTACACAGAATAACATGAGACATGTCACCCCTCATGTTTTACAACATTTTACCGGAAAACGACATGTATTGTCTTGAATATAAAAATTAATCATATATATATATATATATATATATATATATATATATATATATATATATATATATATACAACCTCTGTACATAGATTATCTAGACATTTTGATCGCTTATTAACAATGTTTGACATTCTATCTTAAAGTGCATTCATCGCTATTTGTGTACACTTTTCTTTTTTCTTTCTCTTATTTTGGTTACTTCCTTTCTTTTCTCCACTGCTCTTCTGTGTTGACATCTTCTAACAGTTTTTATTTTGTAATGATTTGTCTTGATAATGGAATGTCAAGTGTTTTTGTGTGTGTGTGTTTTGTATATTCCTATTCCTTTGTATATGTTGAAATTGCAATAAAAAGATGTGAAATGTAATAATAATAATAATAATATGTCTGCCGGACCGAGCTCCAGGCAGGTGTCTTAGTAGAGAACACTTGCAGGTCCCCGACCCTCAGGGACGTCACTAGGATTGGAAGACAGGGGGGGCTTAGCCCCCAGGGTATTTGTAACTTGCGTTTGCAAAATCTTTGCACTCACATCTAGAGCTACACTTATGTCAACAACCAGTCAAGAAACCAAGATGTTAACAAGTAAAACGTGACAGACATATCCTCTTCTTCCATTTCTACTCTGTTAAAGAAAAGTTACTGTAATGTTAGCTTTTAGACACATCAAAGCTGCATGGGGGAATTTACTTAGGCCAGACTTTGCTCCTGATGAGTTATTCTATAAGCGATGACTTAAATGCTATCTGTCTGCTCATGTAAATGTATGATAAAGTAATTACATTTAGGTAACATCTACGTATTTATTTAATTTATCACAGCCAATGAATGCAGAAAGTTAAACTGGTATAGCTAGCATATATAATAAATATAATAATTTAGTTTAGGTTATGCATAGTGCCTAGACCTGCCAACAAATGCTTATTGTTAGAAGAAAACAAAACAATCCTTATATAGACCATTACTGACCTCAATCACACCGGCTCCCTCAGAATCAACTGGCCTGCCAATCTCCTGCGGCTGCTTCTCTTTCTCTCTGCTAAAATATCTTCGAATATCCATCTCATCTGCTCAATGAATTGAAGGATAGAACGGTAATAGCATTAACAGGGACCGTATGACATTTAGTTTTCAGTGACAACAACATTTTATGGGGATTGATATTGTTTTATATGCCTATTATAGATAGGTTATATTATTGGCAAAGAATAAAGAGTTGTGATTAGCTTGCTAAGTTAACCATTTCTTGTATTTTGCTTGTTCACTCTAGCTAGACTACAGTTTTCCATAGCAAACCAAAATATCCCCTTTGCTTTACCTCAAGAAATGTAGCTAAAGGTAAGCAGGTAATTAAAAACAACTTACAATTTCACTCTGTATCACGACACTTACCAATCTTCCTTTCACCATTAGCGTGTGTATCGGTGTGTGTGCAGGGGGAGTGTGTGTATCGGTGTGTGTGCGGGGGGAGTGTGTGTATTGGTGTGTGTGGGCGTGAGGGTGCATAGCGAGTTCAACTTCAGACCAAACTAGAGTAACGACGAGACGAGATGAATCCTCCAGGGGTCAGGATATATTCTGGCAAACCGTTTGCCAATCACGTCTAGCAATCGGCAAAGCAAAATGTGGTACACTCCATTTACCAACAAGCGATGTTGATAACTCGCAAAGCACGATGTTCTTTCCCGTTTTCCCAGCACGATACCATGGAACGGCATAAAGTAAGAGGCGGGGCACCAGTAACAACATTTACTTGCAGCGCTCCGGTCTGCAACGCTCTGAAAGCTGCCGCAGTTCACACCAATGCAATGAGACGGTGCGGTGCATCATCTTGATAGCAAAACGACTCTTTGTACTTCTGTCCAACTTCCGACTTTTCGGCTATTTTTTGTAGCTGGATATATATCATTTGTTGCGTCTAATTATAAATATGAATGAGGATACGGTTATTGATAAATCGAATTGTTATTGTTGTTCTTATTATCATTTAGGGGGGCTTAGGAACATTTTGGGGTAGCTTCAGCCCCCCTAAAATAGGCCTAACGACGTCCCTGCCGACCCTCTTGATGGAAGCGAGCGCGATCAGCAGGGCCGTCTTTTTAAGGAGAGGGCCCTGAGCCAACTGATTCTAGCGGCTCGGGGGGGGGGGATCTCTGAAGACCGGCGAGGACCACCGAGAGATCCGAGTTGATCGTGGCTACGACTGTGGTGGTAGACCAGCTAGACCGTTCCCAAATCAGCTGAACCGAGTGGGGGTGAAGCCTCCACTCTCCACCAGGCAAGCGTTGTCATGACAGCGCGTCCGCTATCACATTGAAGTTGCCGGGGATGTGAGTGACACGCAGCGACTTGAGTCGGTGCTGGCTCCAAAGGAGGAGACGACGGGCGAGTTGTGACATGTGGCGGGAGCGTACGCCGCCTTGGCAATTTATGTACGCGACCGGAGTGGTGCTGTCCAACCTGACTAGGATATGTTCGTCCCGAATTAATGGGAGAAACTTCCGCAGGGGCAAAAGGACGGTCAACAACTCGAGGCAGTTGATGTGCCAATGCAGCTGGGCCCCTTTCCAACGGCCTGAGGCTGCGTGCCCGTTGCAAATGGCGCCCCAACCCGATCTGGAGGCGTCGGTCGTGACCAGAACGCGTCTGGACACCTGCTGTAGGGGTACTCCTGCCCATAAGAAACAGAGGTCTGTCAAGGGGTTGAATGCTTGGCGGCAGGCGGGGGTGATTGTTACCCGGTGCGTGCCGTGGCGCCATGCTCGTCTCGGGACTCTGGTCTGAAGCCAGTGTTGGAGCGGTCTCATATGCATCAACCCCAGCGGCGCGACCGCTGCGGAGGATGCCATATGCCCCAGGAGCCTCTGGAAATGTTTTAAAGGGACCGCTGTGCCCGGCCTGAAGGCGGTGAGGCACTTCAACACTGACTGGGCATGCCCGTAGGTGTGGCGTGCCGACATTGAGACCGAGTCTAACTCCATACCGAGAAAAGAGATGCTCTGGACTGGAGTAAGCTTGCTCTTTTCCCGGTTGACCTGAAGCCCCAATAGCTGAGGTGCACCTGGTCTCTGTGGGTGCATAGTCACTCGCGAGTGGACCAGAACAAGCCAGTCATTGAGGTAATTGAGTAGGCGGATGCCGGCTACTCGGAGCGGAGCAAGAGCTGCCTCTGCGACTTTCGTGAAGACGTGAGGGGACAGAGACATGCCGAAGGGGAGGACTTTGTACTGACACGCCTGGCTATCGAACGCAAACCGCAGGAAGGGGCGGTGTTGAGACAGGATGGAGACGTGAAAGTACGCGTCCTTCAGGTCTACCACTGCGAACCAATCTAGATGCTGGACGCAGGTTAAGCGTGAGCATTTTGAACGGGAGTTTGTGCAACGCTTGGTTGAAAACTCGCAAGTCCAAGATTGGTCGTAAGCTGCCGCCTTTCTTGGGTACGATGAGGTAAGGGCTGTAGAAACCCTCCTTCATCTCGGTTGGAGGGACAGGCCCTATCGCGTCTTTGGCCAGAAGAGTCACGATTTCCGCGTGCAGGGACTGGGCATGTTTGCCGTATACTGCGGAAAAGCGGACGCCCATGAAGGGGGGCGGGGGCCTGGCAAACTGAATTGCGTAACCGAGTTGGATGGTCCGGGCCAGCCAGCGAGACGGTTGGGAAGTGAAAGCCACACGTCCAACCTCTGCGCTAGGGGCACCAAGGGGACGATTAATTTTGACGTACCCGGCAGGGCTTCGCAGCGGTGCGGAGCAGGTAGGGCAGCGTTGGGCGGCGACTGGGGTGCTGAGAAAAGACTCAAAGCACTTACCTTGCTCCGCACACCCGGCAGGGGGCAGGTTAGCGACTGAGGAGGAGGTCCCAGGTAGGCGTCCTCTAGACTCGCCGGAACCGGCCGGCCGGGGGGGCAGTCGTGGGGCTGGAGACGGGTGGTCCCTGTCCAGGAAGCTGGGACTGCTGAGATCTGGTGGCAGAGTGCCGTGAGAACGGCATTTGCTGGCCAGGTGACCCAGAGACAAAAGGAAATAGCTCGTTACAGAGAATATGAGAATGTGAAAACTAATTCGAAAAAATTTTGACGGAGGGAAGATGAAGGGAAGACAGAGCGGTCTTACCACCTCCGGAGCTAACATCTTGGTCCCTGGGTTGAGCGTCTACAGACAGCCTGGGAGCCTTCCGGGTCCTCGAGTGGGTCCGTGAGACGGGGGCGTCTGCTTCCTGCGGAGTGCTCGACGCTGGGTCTGAGAGCTGTACCAGGGTTGAGGCGGAGCAGGGTGTTTCATAGCCGCAGGAGGACGCCCTCGGCGAGCAGACGGGGCATGGCCCATGGCGGCAGGCTTGCGGCGGGGCAGGATGTGCAGTGGCCTCCGTCTGCTTCACCGCTGAGGACTGCTGGGCAGAGTCGTCAACGGTGGCGCCGAATGGACGGAGCTGGGAGACGGGGGTGTGGGAGAAGGTGTGCCTTGTCTACCTCCCGCATTTCGACCAGGTCCAGTCTACAGATGCATTTCTGGACCACAAGGGGTGGCCATTGCCTGTTCGAGTGCCGGCGCTTCTGACCTCCGTGCATAGCGGATCTCCGTGCGTCAGGCTCAGGCTGGGCGGCAGACCCGAAGGTGGCGGCCCAGGCGAGTGATCAGCATCCAATGCCGCTGTAACGCTCTCCGATGCAGCGGTGATGTCATCCAATTCTGAAGCAAGCAAGCGTGCTGGGGAGGCAGGCGGTTCGAGGGGGTTTACCCGGCGAACAGAGCCCGTCATAGTCCCCAAATCGCCTTCATCGCCCGCGGCGCCTGCGCCGATCCCGTAGGAAGAAGGCGGAGCGCGGGGGGCAGCTGAAGTGGCTTTCTCTCATTACAAAAGAAAGCCGTGTGACCGCAATGCTATAACGGCCATGTTCTCACACTGCCTGCGTGTGATCGCAGCCCAGGCATGCAAGACTGTGGGGAGAAATCACCGCTTCCAGAAACTACACAGGGGCGGAAATTACATCTTTATAAAGACGCGTCCTGAAAAGGACATTCAACGCCGCTGTGTAATGCTCTTTCAGAGAAATAAACTCTTTTACAGAGAAAATCACTCTTTCAACTCTTTTAACTCTGCGCTGTCGAAGCGCCCAGGGGCAAACTGCACGCCGGCAGTGAAGAGAAAAGCCGCTGAAGTGTGCCGTAAATCCAACAGCAAAGCAGAGCGTCAGAGGATCAGAAGCAGGATCAGCTGTGTCATTCGCAGCTGACTGCATACACGCGACCATCGGCTCCGAAGAAAATGACTGAATGAACGAGCGTATTTCCCTCGCCATTATATCCGTATCTGGAGGCGGGGTATGCAAATACTGTTCGCCAACTCTCATTGGCCTTTTTTCATAGATCAGAGGCATATTTCGGCGCTCAAGAGAGACCCCTAGTGTCGCTTCTTCGACACGACGTCGAAGTGAGTGACAGACGGGGAACTTGGGTGTTATATTTGATACCAATCTGTCCTTTAAAAAAACAGCATTCTTCCACCTCAGAAATAATACAGAGTGCTCTCTGTTGCTGATGCCGAAAAACATATTCTTGTAATGCATTTCTGTGAGGATGTACTGCAAGTTTTATATGCCAGGCATATACCTAATTTCTCCATTAACTCAATTAGGCTGCTATAGTTAGGTCTGCCGGAACCAGAAACATTTCTCAGAAACATTTCTCATTATATATAATTGAATTGCATCTATGCTAATAATATTCAATTTGTTTCCCTGTCTCAATCCCGAGGTTACCAGAGCTGGCCAGATTCAGCTCCCTTCCTGCTTGTTGTCGGACTCCACTGCTACGTGTCGCTGAGTGATGATGACAAACTACAGCCGGTGCTAGCCAGACATCACTTCAGTCATTTATGACGGACTTCTGAGGATGAACTGATGCCAACTCCAACTGTAAGACATTGGATACTTCATATGCCTCTGCCTGAACCTTGGATTTAGGATGGACCCCACCGAACCTCACCGAAATGACCTGCTGGTTGAACTGCGATGCACCTCATTGATCTCTCCCTTCATCACCTTTGTTTAATGATGGACTATGTATTGAAATTGAATAGATACACTATCAATTAATTGGCAACAAAAGCCTTCATCAGCCAACTAACAAAGGACAATACATCTATGTGAACTTCTGCAGTTTATCCAGGATGGACTTCAAAGTCATTAGTCATTAATCTTACAGTTCATACAAAATCTTTGTTTAAAACTGGCCCTTAACACTTACTTAGGTTTTTTTGAACCATGACTTGCACTGCACACAAATAACTAATATTGGCATTATATTCATATAAGGGGGAAGAGGGGAACTGGCCCGCACAGTGAGCCTGGTTTCTCTGAAGTTTATTTTTCTCCATTAACCAACATCTTATGGAGTTTTGTTTTCCTTGTCACAGTTGCCTTCGGCTTGCTCAGTGGGGTTCTAAATACAATAATTATATAAATATTTAATTATTTATTTTTTATTTGCAATTACACAATGATGACTCTAAGACTTTATAGATATTACAGTTTAATTTTCTTTTAAAGCATGATTTTCTGTAAAGCTGCTTTGAAACTGTGAAAAGTGTTGTGTGTTGTGAAAAGTGCTATACAAATAAAAATGACTTGACGACTTAATGTTTAGCTACATTAAACAAAGGTATGTGTGTGTGTGTGTATATATATATATATATATATATATATATATATATGTGTATGGAGTTCGTAAGTTACGAGGTGTGACCTCCATGGATTTGACTTGTTGGTCCAGGGCACCCATGACCTGTCACCACTTCACCGGTTGTCCTTCCTTGGAAGACTTTTTGTAGGTACTAACCACTGCACACTGGAACACCCCACAAGACCTGCCATCTTGGAGATGATCTGACCTAGTCGTCTAGCCATCACAATTTGGCCCTTCTCAAAGTCTCTCAGATCCTTACACTTGCCCATTTATCCTGCTTCCTATACATGAAATTCAAGATCTGACTGTTCACTTGCTGCCTAATATATCTCATCCCTTGAAAGTTGCCATTGTAGTGAGATCATCAATGTTATTCACCTGTTAGTGTTTTTAGTGTTGTGGCTGATCAGTCTATCCATCCGTTCATCCATCCATATGGATTTGAATTGTTGGTCCAGCACATCCCATAGATGCTCAATTGGATTGAGATCTGGGAAATTTGGAGGCCAAGTCAAACCTTAAACATTTTGTTATGTTTCTCAAACCATTCCTGAACAATTTTTGCAATGTAGCAGGGTGCATTATCCTGCTGAAAGAGGCCACTGACATCAGGTAATACCATTGCCGTGAAGGGGTGTACATGGTCTGCAACAATCTTTAGGTAGGTAGTACATGTCAAAGTAACATCCATATGCCAGGACCCAAGTTTTTCCAGCAGAACATTGACCAGAGCAAAACACTGCCTCCGCCAGTCTGCCTTCTTCCTATGGTGTATCCTGCTGCCATTTCTTCCCCAGGTAAACAATGCACATGCACCTGGCTGTCCACATGGTCTTAAAGAAAATGTGATTCATCAGACCAGGCCACCTTTTTCCATTGCTTAATGGTCCAGTTCTGATTCTCAAGTGCCCATTGCATGCACTTTCGGCAGTGAACAGGTGTCAACATGGGCACTCTGACCAGCTTGTTGCTACACAGCCCAATACGCAGAAAGCTGCAATGTTCTGACACTTTTCTATCATGGCCAGAATTATGTTTTTCAGCAATTTGTGCTACACCAGCTCTTCTGTGGGATTAGACCAGACAGGCTAGCCTTTGCTATCTATCTATCTATCTATCTATCTATCTATCTATCTATCTATCTATATATATATATATATATATATATATATATATATATATATATATATATATATATATATCCTTCTGATGGTCTTTGTTTACTGTTTACAGTTCTGGTCTTTGGGGTCTATATGACCCCAACAATTGATAGAGTAATTGTACAAAAAATATACATTTTTAATCATACAAATAATATATCATTTGTTTTGTTTACTTCTCATCTATTCATTAATGCTGTGTTTTGGGAGATATGAAGTACTTTTGTACCCATTTACCACACAATTCCTCAACTACACCATTAGCTTGCATATGAAATATTACATTTTTATGAAAAAATCACTTAAATTATGATTTAAATTCAATTAAATTAGTTTCTGGATATTGATCTAGGTGTTTGGTGTAGAAGTATGCAATCTGCTGGTTAGAGATAAACCTAAAATTATTACAGTTTAAGAAATACATAGTTTTGACCAGTAGAGGCAATAGAGAGCCATTCATTTTACTGGATGTGGCCAACTGCTCTATCACAAAGTTTGTGATACATTTTAATTTATATATATATATATATATATATATATATATATATATATATATATATATATATATATATATATATATATAAACATTAGAAAAGACATTTAAAATAAATATTCTTTCAAATAGTAGATTTCTTTTAAGTTTTTGATGCATTTTGAAATGCCTTTTTTTACAAAATGCCACAGACATTTGACAGAAAAATGCCACATAAGACACACCTAAAGGACAAGACTTGGAGTCAGATTGTAGTTGCATATTACTGATTTTAATGAACAAAGTGTAAAAAATAATAATAATTAATTTTAGAATGCAAAAGAATTGAAATAAATATTATGTAAATAAAACCAACAACAATATGCATATGTCTGTGTGTGTGTGTGACTGTGTGTGTGTGTGTGTGTGTGTGTGTGTGTGTGTGTGTGTGTGTGTGTGTGCGAGCATGTGTGTGTCTGTGTGCATGCATTAGGTCTCACCCTTTTATATCTTTGTTCTGCATTTGTGCCAAATTCTCTCAAAATGCTCTCTGGGGCAGTCATACATGTGTGTGTTTTTGTGTGTGTTTGTGTGTGTGTGTGTGTGTGTGAGTGAGCATGTCTTTTCTACATCTCATGTATGCTCTAGTACTAGGCCTTAATTTCTGTGTGAAAATTTTCAGATTTATGCTGGATTTATTGACTCTTTTTGACACATGAAGAAATTTCAATTCATTTCAATGTGGGGTCAATGTGGCCGAAGACCAGAAGTGTAAAAAATTTTTTTACATACCTATAGAACAACCGAATCAAGCCCAGTTTTTTTGTGTGTGTATAGATAGATAATGTAGGGAAAGTCACAAAATCTTATTCCACTGAGATGAAGGGAACCATTTTTATTTATTAAGGAAAAGTCGATTAGGGTCATATAGACCCCGAAGACTGATTGAGGGATATATATATATATAGATAGATAGATAGATAGATAGATAGATAGATAGATAGATAGATGTGCGTGTGTATATACAGCACTGGAAAAAATTAAGAGACCACTGCAAAATTATCAGTTTCTCTGGATTTACTATTTATAGGTATGTGTTTGAGGAAAAATTAATATTTTTGTTTTATTCTATAAAGTACTGACAAAATTTCTCCCAAATTCCAAATATTGTAAGTAGAGTTTTCAAACCTCGAATAATGCTATTAAAACACACTTTTCACAATGCAACTTGTTTAATATGTCAACTATCAATGTCCAACGGTGGATGTACTGTAATTGTATTTTTTTTTCTAAGAACCGGCCATGAAAAAAAAATAACCTTTCCAGCATATTGTCATTCTGTGTTGTGATTGATATTTTAAACTATTTTTTGTTTTAAATAAAATGGCAAGCTCCTTTGTCTTGTTTATTTCATAGTTGGCATTTTGTGTATCCTAATTGCACACAATTAGATAATCCACTTTTTATACTTTAATATTCAAAAAATTACAAAATCACATAGCATATTTGATCTCAAGTGTGTTTTAAACTGATACTGTTGTATTCTTGGCAGCCAAGTACACTAGAGTATACTATCTTTTGAAAATGATAGTGACAATTTTTTGGGTTGTGGTGGAAATGTCACAACTGAACAGTTGCTAATGCGTTTGAAATTACTTTAAAATTATAAATATTGAAATGGTTTATGTGTATCTCACTCTTTATATAGATATACATAGTTTAAAATTATAATTTTTGGAATTAATATGGTAAAAAGTTAAAAAAAAGACATAGTAAAACGTTTCCAATTCAGTTTTAATGTGACCTTCAAAAAAATGAAACTATAAAATAATATATTGTTTGATAGCATTATATGGTGGAAAATACATTTTAAATGTAAATAAGCATCAGGTTCCTTTGTCTTGTTTATTTCATAGCTGGCATTTAATGTTTCCTAAAGACGCACAATTAAATAAATCAAAATTGTGCATAATTTCACAAAATTCCAGCTTGATTGGAATGATGTACAATATAAATATTATGTACACTAACTTTAAACATTTTTAAATATATATATTTGTAAAATTTTCCAGGTCTGGAACAGTGGTTAAACAATAAAATGTATATACTGTATAAAAGGCATTTGAAAAGTAACAAAAATATATGAAGACATTGTAAACATTTTCCAAGACAGTTTTAATGTGATCTTCATAAAAAAATAAATAATAATAATACAAATAATCTGTTAGTTTAAATAAAAATAAACCACAGGGAAATTAATGTTCAAAAGTTCATAATGAGCTCCAAAATCTTTGAGGTATTACTGTATCAATGCTTCTTTTAATCCTGGGAGGAAATTCTATGGTATTAGAAAGTTTTAATCAAATAATTAAAAAAAAAAAATGTAACAAAGAATTTATAGAATTAAATTAGAATTATACCTGTGGTTGCACACCAGATTAATAAAATGAAAAAACAAACAAACAAACAAAAAAAAAACCATTATTTTTAAAAGATCCATGGATCTTGTAGTAGACAAATGGCGACCAGCATGCCATTATATCAATTACCACCAGAGTGTGCACTTACTCAGAATTGCTTCTGGAGGAATGGGCCCTCCATTCTCTCTTCTCCAAGGACAGAGCAGAGGTGCTGAGTCTTTGTCTGATCTACAGTGCAGTGAAACTTCTCACTCATGACTTCTCCACCGTCTCTTTGCACACAGAACAAAATAAGTAAATAACAAAGTAAACGTGTTAAAATTCACCCATATAAAATCTAGACTACTAGAATAATATAATTGTGCAATTCTACAAAATGTCAAAAGCAGGGCTGACTGTTGAGTAAAATGAAATTAAAGTGCATGGTTATTTCTCCTAAAGTTCTTTTCTTCAGAAACAAACCAATGAAATAATCTAAAGGCTTGCTCTGCTTTATTTCTGATAACACGAAACAAAAGGAAATTTCGGTGGAAGAATCAAATGAAAAAACAAATTTTGAAAGGTCTTAAACATGAGGACAAGACCTCTTGAGGGAATGTTAGAGAAAAGAGCAAAAATATAGTATACTCTAAAAGTTTAAAATACCAATGAAACTTTAACATACAGTATTAATGAAAATATGTAAGAAAGATCACTTGGATATAAAAGGTATCTGACAAAGCTTAAAGTTCCCATGAAATCGCTTGACAAGTACACATATTGATATCTTTCATATTGAAACAGGATATCGGGGTGGCACATACAGTATCAAAGGGCTTGTTCATTGTTGGTAATAGCCAATAGCCTTAAGTTTATGTCACAGCTATGAACATGATGCGCTTACATGTTATTGCCAGACAGAAGTAGGTTGAATAAGGGGAATGGGCATTCTCACTCTAGAGAGCATTTGATTGAACAAAATCAGTGAGTGCAGGATGAGTCATCCATATTTTTTGAATTTATTAAGACTGTATATTAAAAGGGATATTTCACCCAAAAATACAAATTATCTCATCATTTATACACCCTCATGATATGCAAGGTGTGTATGGCTTTCTTTCTACACCAGAACACATTTGAAGAAAATTAGGAATATATCTTAGCTCAGTAGGTCCATAAAATGCAAGTGGCAAAAATCCAAAAGACTTTTGAAGCCCCCAAACATCACAGACAGTCAGCATAAATGTCATCCATACTGTCCAGCTGTTAAATTATTGTCTTCTAAAGTGATACAATCACTTTTGGTGCGAAAAAGATAAATATGTAAGTACTTTTTAAACTCTTAATCATTGCTTCTGGTCAGCAGTGGTATGCACGTCTGTCATAATCATGTTGGCATGGGAAACATGTGAGAACTGACACATGTGCGACACACATGGAAGAGCAGCACTGTTTACAAGTGAGTAGGAGGAACATTGCAAAGAAGATTAGTTGGTTTTGGTTTAAATTTGTATTTGTATCTGTTTGTTTACTCACAATGGTGCATTTGTGTGCTTATCCTGGATGTCTCAACCGAGAGTACAACATGAGATTACGTCTGTATTGTGGCAATGCGAACACATCAAAAGAGAGACAGTGTGATCTCCACCCTCTCGTGATGCTTACCAGAAGTGATGATTTAAAGTTAAAAAGTACTTACATACTAATTTTCTTCACACCAAAGCGATCGTATTGCTTTAGAAAATATTAATTTAACCGCTAGAGTAGTATCGATGATGTTTACTCTGACTTTCTGTGATTTTTGGAGCTTTAAAAATCAAATCATCATCCACTTGATCCACATTTTAAGGTCCTACTGAGTATATCAGCATATAGAGGGCCTCAAAGATAACAGACATGGAATAAAAGTCCCAAACTCCAATTTTGATTTCAAGCGGTCTCTTAAGGAAATTAGAGATCCTAATGCAAAAGACACTCATCGGTCATCAACATTTTTACATTTCAACATTTATACATTTGGCAGACACATTTATCCAAAGCAACTTACAGTGTATGTATACATTTTATCAGTTTGTGCGTTCCCTGGCCATGCCACTATTAGCCTACTTAAAAAACGTAATTATTGGACAGTAGTTAATTAATTCGCTTAAACTTGTTGGATGACTAGAAATTAGTGGTATTACCCATAACAATCAGCAAGAATTTCCAGCTATCAACTCTAGGTGATTTTGCACTGGTAGGTTCCAGCATGATTGGCAGCATGTGAGGTTATACAGAGAGATGCATCTCCCTGGACAGGATATGTAACTGTAAAGTCCTCACCTTTTATAAAAGCAGGGTCACCATGGATATATTTCCTTCCACCTGTATATGATATGATCTAATGAAAAAAGTCAAAAAATAATTTATTTTTCATGAAATGCACATTCGATTGTAGCTTGAAGCTCTAATTGTACACTTTACATTCACTACATGGCTAAAATAACATGATCACACGGGAAGTCGGCATGCTGTTTTCGAAAGTTCCAGTACCCTAGGATCAGCAACAGTATAACGTCTCACATCTCATATCTCCCATCGTACATATTTGGAGTGGTTAACAACAATTACTTTCCCTCATGGCACAACTGTTAGCGTATTGCATCAGTTGCATAGGAGCCCACAGTTCAATCCCCATTCAAACAAAGAAGTTTTAATGTTTGTGTAACAATCACAGAATGATAAAGAATTAGCATTTTTTTAACATTGCATTTTGATTTGGGTTTTGGTTGGGGGGTAGATTATATAAAATTAATTTCTATTTCTCTTCACTGTTTTACATCATTCAGCTGAAAACAATTATTTTTACAAATGGCTTCTGGCGACCTCTCCTGGATATAAATGGATGACACATTTGTTTATATGCTCTGAAACACTTACCGCTTTAGCCTCTGGAGGCAGTGTTTTCAAATTTAGTCAACGTATACCGATTTTGGCTTAAGAAAATTCAGCACATGCTTGTGGAATTTTATGTGAGATCAGGCTGGGCTAAATGTATGTTCTAATGAACAAGTTTGAGCAAAGGTCTGAATTATATAGGATAAATTATATAGGATAAACTGGATTATATACAGGATTCATTTTGTTTTGTAAGTTTTCATATGTTTTTATTTAAAAATAAATTATGACAGTCTAGTCAAATGAGTGTCTAGGGAGGCTAAACATTAAACAGTACTGTGCATATGTTTTAGGCACTTAAGTTGTTTCAGAAAAACATTTGTCTTAAGATGGTTATTTATATCTTTTAGTGTGTCAATAGGAAAAAAATGTATACTCCCAAACACTATTTTGAAAATAGTAAAGATTAGAATAGAAGAACAGGGTGCTCCACAAGAGATGGCATTGCCCCCACAGAGACCCCCAATGAACATCGAGTCAGTCTGGGATTACATGAAGAGACATAAGCAATTGAAACAGCCTAAATAGAAAGAAGAACTGTGGTGAATTCTCCAAGAACCTTGGAACCTCATATCTGCCAACAACCAAGAAAACCTGTGTCCAGGTGTACCTAGATGAATTGGGTCTGTTTTAAAGGCAAAGTTGGCCACACCAAATATTGATTTAGCTTTTTTATGTTTGCTGTACTTTGAATGATGTTAATTGATTAATGAAAACTATTTATGTCATCCTCACTATGCAACATTTTGTGCCTAACACTTTTGCACAGTACTGTATAACTGTATATTATAGCACAGTACTTCCGTTCTGCTTCTGCCTGCTTACAGGCAGAAACTGAAATGGGAAGCACCCACCCTCAGAACGATCCAGTGCTGGTCGGACCAATCAGACTCTATGCTACAAGACTGTTTTGATCACGGGACTGGGAGATGTTCCGGTCCGCCTCTGATGACGACATCGAGGTTTACGCTGATAGTGTAACGTGTTTCATCAGGAAGTGCGTAGAGGACATTGTTCCGACCAAAATAATATGGATCTACCCCAACCAGAAACCATGGGTTAACGGCGATGTTTGCACGGCACTTAGTGCATGGACCTCCGCTTTTAATTCCGGGAACGCGGAGGAGCGTAAACAAGCCAGTTATGCCCTCCGTAACTCTATCAGTGCAGCCAAACGCCAGTACAGGCACAAAATTGAAGGACAGTTCAACACCACAGACTCTAGAAATATGTGGCAGGGAATTAACATCATCACGGACTACAAACGGATTAAAAACTCCGCCGTGAACACCGCTGCCTCTCTCCCGGATGAGCTTTATACATTTTATGCTCGTTTCGAGGACAACAACACCGCCCTCATGGAGAGAGTACTCACGGCAGACACTACAGAGGTTGGTTCACTCTCTGTCTTTGTTGCGGATGTAAACTGATCCTTCCGGCGGGAGAACATCTGTAAAGCCGCGGGTCCAGATGGCATTCCGGGCCGCGTCATCAGAGCGTGCGCGAACCAACTGGCTGGTGTTTTTACGGACATTTTCAACCTGTCCCTCTCCCTGTCTGTAGTCCCCAAATGCTTCAAAACATCAACCATTGTGCCTGTACCGAAGAAAGCCAAAATCACTTGCTTAAATGACTGGCGTCCTGTTGCTCTGACCCCCATCATCAGCAAATGCTTTGAGAGGCTAATCAGAGATTACATCTGCTCTGTTCTGCCCACCTCTTTGGACCCATTACAGTTTGCCTACCACAACAACCGCTTGCGTCTACATACACACTGCTCTCTCCCATCTGGAAAAAAGGAAAACATATGTGAGAATGCTGTTTGTAGACTACAGCTCAGCATTCAACACCATAGTGCCCTCCAAGCTTGATGAGAAACTCTGGGCTCTGGGCTTAAACAGCTCGCTGTGCAGCTGGATCCTGGATTTCCTTCAATGTCAGTAAAACCAAGAAGCTTGTAGTGGACTTCAGGATGAAAGACAGAGAACACAGCCCCATCACCATTAATGGAGCACCGGTGGAGAGAGTCAGCAGTTTCAAGTTCCTCGGTGTCCACATTACTGAGGAACTCACATGGTCCGTCCACACTGAGGCCGTGGTGAAGAAGACTCACCAGCACCTCTTCTTCCTGAGATGGCTGAGGAAGTTCGGAATGAAACACCACATCCTCACACGGTTCTACACCAGTACTGTAGAGAGCAACCTGACTGGCTGCATCACCGCCTGGTACGGCAATAGCACCGCCCACAACCGCGAAGAACTGCAAAGGGTGGTGCGAACTGCCAGAAACATCATCGGAGGTGAGCTTCCCTCCCTCCAGGACATATATAACAGGCGGTGTGTGAAAAAAGCTCGGAGAATCATCAGAGACTCCAGCCACCCGAGTCATGGGCTGCTCTCACTGCTTCCATCTGGCAGGCGGTATCACAGCATCAGGACCCGCACCAGCCGACTACATGACAGCTTCTACCCCCAAGCAATAAGACTTTTGAACACATGATCTCTCACGATCAACAATCACCACTGCACTTTATTAATCATCATATTATATCACACAATGGACTGTCAAATATATTCTCCCCAATTCAACTAGTGTATATATATTTTTATATACCATAATTTTTTTACTGTTATTGTATGTGTATTCTATATTGTGTGTATTGTTTACTGTACATTGTATATTAGTACTATGTTGTGTAATTATGTGTACATTTGATATGTAAATTGTGTTGTGTAAATATGTTGTTTATTGTAAATTGATATATGTCTCGTCACTGTCATGACTGCAGTGTTGCTCTGAACTGCACACAAGACTTTCACCAACTGTTGCACTCGTGTACACAGTAGTGTGACAATAAAGTGATTTGATTTGATTTGATAAACACTGACAGATTGCCTTACGCACCATGTGTTCCTTCTGTGTAGTGCTGGGGCTGATGACTGACCACTCAGTGTCAAGCTCGCCTATGTCTGCTGGACGTGTAGGTGCACTCTAATGTATCTTGTTCCCATTGAGCCATCTGCATAGTTTGTGGTCCATTTGATGTCACTTTAATTGCTAACGCAACATCTGAAAAACTAATACGCAGGTGCAATTTCCATTTACTTAAAAAGATCTCTATTTATGTGAGGTCAGATCTTTAAACTAGTAATATAACAAGGTTTAAAAAACACACATAAGATAAACAGACATGCAAACACTGTGATAGCAAGTTAAACTTCAAACCATACTGAACACTACTGAAGTGAACTAAAAATACACTAGAAGTCAAAAGTTTGGACACTACTCATAATGTATTATTACTATTTTCCACATTTTAGAATAACAATGAAGTAATCAGAAATATGAAATAACACAGTGGGGGTACTGGAATTATGGAGTAACCAAATTTGTTGGTTAAAATGTCCTGCTTCCGTAACCTCCGTTCCCAGATGAAGGGAACAAGACGTTGTGTCGATGTAGTGACACTAGGGGTAACTCTTGGGAGCCTGAGACACCTCTAATCTTTGATAAAAGGCCAATGGGAATTGGCAAGTTGTATTTGCATGCCACTCCCCCAGACATACGGGTATAAAGAAGGGGGCGTACCTCTCATTCAGGTTTTTTGCTGAGGAGCCGAGAATAAGTTGCTGGCCATTTCAGTGGGTAGTTCAGTGTTGTGGCAGGAGGGACACAAAATCTCATTCCCTCCATCAGGGAATGGAGGTTACAAAAGAAACCAGGATGTTCCCTATCTGTCACTCACTTTTGTAGTGACACTAGGGTCCCCTACAAAAACGACACAACTAGCTGAACTGTTTTACGTGGGTCGGTGGTATGAGTAGACAGACTACTGTGTGCCGCATAACGGGGATCCAGTGTAAGTGGAGCGCCTGTCCCAGTATGCGGCTTAGTCAGCACAAGTACTGGGCTGGCAGCGAGTTTCTCTGCAAACTCCCGGACTTACCCGTTCGTTCCTACTAAGACATGGGATGAAACCGGCTAAACCTGGAGAAAATAGTACCTTGCAAATGTGTTTTTCAGAGCCCGCTGCTCTGCAAATGCCTGTTTGAGAGGCGCCACTGGTCAGAGCCTAGGAGGCCGCCACACTCCTGGTAGAATGGGCTCGTAGCCCTGCCTGGGGTGGCACATGCTGAGCTTGGTATGCGATAGCTATGGCATCAATGACCCAGTGGGCGATCCCCTGCTTGGACACAGTACTTCATTTCCGCTGTCCACCAAAGCAGACAGAGAGCTGCTCAGAGACTCTAAAGCTCTGTGTGTGATCCAAATAGATGCGTAAAGCAAGCACCGGACACAGTAATGCTAAGGCTGGGTCTGCCTCCTCCTGGGGCAGCACTTGCAGGTTCACCACTTGATCCCTGAATGGGGTCATGGGAACCTTGGGCACATAGTCCGGTCGACGTCTCAGGATCACATGAGAGTAGTCCAGACCGAATTCCAGGCACGTTTCACTGATAGAGAACGCTTTCAGTTCCCCTACCCTCTTGATGGAGGTGAGGGGGTGCAGTCTTCAGAGAGTGCCTTAATTTCCGCTGACTCAAAGGGCTCAAAGGGAGCCCCTCATAGGCCTTGCAGGACTACAGAGAGATCCCACAAGGGAACGAGGTGCGGTCTAGAGGGATTCAACCACCTGTGCCTCTCAGGAACCTGATGCTTAGTTTGTTTTCCTAAGGACTTTCCACCCACTGTGTCGTGGTGTGTTGCTCTAGTGGCTGCTTACACATGGAGGTTCCAGAGGTCTGGTCATGAGTGCAAGATGGTTCCAGAGAGAAGGTGTTTCCTCAGGGGATTTTTCCAGGGAGGGGCTGACACGAGGAGCGTTAGGCCCAAAAACCAAGTCTGGGTGGGTCAGTAGGGTGCTCCTAGGACGAATTGCTCCCCATCCTCCCTGACCTTGCACAGGGTCTGTGCAAGCAGGCTCACTGGGGGGAACGCATATCTGCGTAGTCCAGGTGGCCAGCTGTGTGCCAGCACATCTATACCGAGGTGTGTCTGAACCATGACGCACCTGAAGACCTGTACTAGGGGAACACCTTCCCATAGAAATACTGGTATGCCTGGCCCTCAAATGCAAACCACAGGAATGGTCTGTGTCGAGGTAAAATCGAGACGTGGAAGTACGTATCCTTCAGATCTACTGCCGCAAACCAATCTTGATGTTGGACGCTCACTAGAATGCGTATTTGCGGGAGTCTGTGTAAAGCCCAGTTCAGTACCCATATGTTCAAGATTGGCCGCAACCCACCACCTTTTTTCGGTACAATGAAGTATGGGCTGTAAAACCCCTTCTTCATTTCAGCCGGAGGGACAGGCTCTATCGCACACTTCTGCAGAAGGGTGGCGATTTCCACGCGCAAGGTAGCGGCGTTCTTGCCATTCACCATGGTGAAGTGGACGCCACTGAACCTGGGTGGGCACGTGGAGAACTGAATCGTGTAGCCAAGTCGGACAGACTGGGTCAGCCACCACAACGGGTTGGAGAGCATGAGCCAAGTGTTCAAGCTCTGGGCGAGTGGGACTGAGGGGACAATCTCGTCGGACAAGCCGGCAGGTGGGGCGGAACAGCGGGGCATAGCCAGGGAGGCCACATTGACGGGGCTTGAGCCCTGTGGCGGTGCTGAATTGAGAGACACTTACCTGACTCCTGATACTTGCCAGCGGATCTGTTTAGGCAAGGGGGAGGAGGTGCTTCGTCCCCACGATCCGTCAAAACGTCCAGGTTTGAGTATGTTGGTGCCACAGCTTGGTGCGCAGGGGCGGGGAAACTGCCGTCGGGGTGCTGAACCTGCCAAAAAGCAATGGTGGACGGTGGTCATAATGACGGCTGTACGTGACCCAGGGAATAAGGAAACCGCTCTTTTGTTAAAAAAAGGGGGACACACTTGGCGATGAGCATAAGGGGTTCGGTGTTTTGAGCTACGCCGCTTCCTGGGCAGGATGGTCTCTGGCTGCTGTTTCAATGCTGGGCAAATTTCTCGTAGCCAAGTTAAGGAACCATGCCTTTTTGGGCTCTCTCATCTCAAACAGGTTGAGCCAAAGGTGGCGCTCCTGTACCGACAAGGTAGACATCGCCCGCCCGAGAGACTGTGCTGTGACCATCACCTGGAGCACAGTTTCTGCATCAATCCCAGGGTGGAACTACCCTCATGCAGCTCTATCAGCACCTTGGCTTGGTGGACTTGCAGGAGATCAATGGCATACAGGGTGGAGGCGGCTTGTACAGTGGCACCATAGGCTTTGGCTGCCAGGGACAACGTAAAGCTACAGGCGCTAGACGGGAGCTTCTGGCGCCCACACCAGGTGAGAGCTCATCACCTTCACGGGCACCTAACAAGAGATTGAACTCACCCTGGAACGAGCCGGCTTACTCATCTGAGCACCTAATCGGAGCAAACGAGGGTGCCGGGGAATGGGAGGTCCGTGGGGATTTACCCGGTGGAGGTGGTCCCATTGTGGTCTCCGAATTGCCCCCCAGTGCTCGCCGCACTAACATCATACCCTTAGGTAAGAGGACCGAGGTAGGGAGCCGCTGGGGTGGCTTACGAAAGCGAGCCATGACTGCAACATTGCCATGGTCATGTCCTCGCAATGAGATCAACTGCATCCAGGAATAACACACAATCGGAAGGGCATCTTTAAAAAGACACGTCTTTAAAAAGACCTTCCGATGTGTGCCGCTCTTTTAGAATGTATTCTTTTATAAGGGAAAATACTCTTTTTGAATACACTCTAAATGATCTGCCGAAGCACCCAGGGGCGATCTCTGCAGTGCACCCGTACAGAGAGGTGAGAAAGATGCTGTAATGCACCATAAGGAATGAATGGAAGCCGTGGGAATTCAGCTAGCTTATTTCTCAATGAAATAGCAATTGCTCGGCTCCGAAGAGAAAATTTTAATGAGCGGTATGCACTTTCCCTCCTTTATACCTGTATGTCTGGGGGAGTGGCATGCAAATACCACTCGCCAATTCCCATTGGCCTTTTATCAAAATCAGATGTGTCTCGTGCTCCCAAGTGTGACCCCTAGTGTCACTACATTGGCACAACGTCGAGTGAGTTACAGATAGGGAACAACAGCTCCACCTTGAGTGTCTAATAGTATGAATACTATGCATGAGTACATGCATATGGAAAATTGACAATTTACCATCATTGCATGATTTTGTACTCAGTTATCTTGAAAAAAGAAAATAAAAAAATTAAATACAGATCCAGTGATAGTTAACTTAGTTAGGCTTGTAATATTGCAGTTTGTTTTTTATTTAGTAATGCCCAGGTATGGACTGGCTATCGGGTGCACCGTGACTTTTCCCGGTGGTCCGGTCGAGTAGTGGGTCAGTTGGCAAAATGAAAGTCTGACGAAATGGCATTACCCGGTTATATACCACAGCACAGGCACCAGATGCAGCACAAGAGCAGTGGGACAGGTGGGACAGGTCTCTCTCAGACTGCAACCGTTTTGCGCTGACTAAGTGCAAGACCCTAGTCCCTTTACCCATTTGAATTCGACACAGAATACACTTGATACACTTGGATGATTTGAGAACCTTAAAAGCTTTGTGCTGAAACTAGCTGAAACCAGATTAAACACCTTGGACATTATTAACTGTTTTGACAAGGTAAACAGGAAAAAATTGGGGCATGCACAGCTGTAATTACATGGCTTTTTAATACACATATCACCACCCTTATAGACACACTTATGGTGTACACACTAACTGCACAAAACTGGTGTTTTGTCAGAAAAGTTGTATTTAGGAGGAGCTTGGCTACAACCGGAAATGTATTGACGTAGTGTGTGTGTGTGCGAAAATTCAACATGGCAGCGCGCCGCTGCTAGAAAAAGATAAACTTTTTTTTTTTTTTTTTCTTCTCTCTCTCTCGCTTTTTCCGTAACAACATCACCCGCTTTAAACCTAACTCAAAACCTGGATTTCAACTCGGACCTGGACCAACTGGAGGATTACATTGACCATCACTTCAACAGACTTTGTACAATGGGCCGATCACGCAAAGCCAAAAAACCACGCACTTCGGATTCTCCCTTATCAACCGATTCACTGCCGTCACCAACATCACCAGCATCCACTCCTATCAAAACAAACTGCTGTTCCGACATACTTTTATCAATCGACGAGCGCTTATCTAACTTGGATTCTAGACTCTCACTAATCGAAGTACTGCACAAAGAATTTCAAAACCTCCGCCATAGCCTGGAACACAGTCAACAACAAGTCGATTCGCTCACAGAAGAAAACAAATCACTGAAAAGCTCCGTGGACACACTCACTGCAAAACTTTCCACTGTAAACACTCAACTTACCTCCGTCATCGCTGAGAACAAAGCCGTGCAAGAAACCATCCTGGATATACAGTCACGAAGTATGAGAGACAATCTAATCTTCTCCGGCATTCCCGAATCATCCACCGAAGACCCCGAAAAATCTGTTAAGGACTTCATGGTTAACCAGCTCAAACTTACACCAGAGACTGTAGAGCACATCACTTTCCATCGCGTTCACCGTTTAGGACAGAAACCCATCAACTCCACCCGTTCCCGGCCCATCATCGCCAAATTTGAACATTTCAAGCAAAAAGTACTGGTTCAGCGACAAGGACGGCAGCTCAAAGGGACTCATTACGGACTCAACGACCAATATCCACAAGAGATCATCCGCAGACGTAAGCTACTTTTCCCCATCCGTAAGACAATGATCAACCAAGGTAAAAAAGCAATCATCACAGTGGACAAATTATATATTGATGGACAATTGTTTAGAGACAAAGACACTACTTCCTGGCTTTACTAATTATTGAAACTAGCAATGTAAAATTCCCAATCCGTTTATGCTCAATTTATATTCAATTCATAATCTTCATATTCTTTCATTAAACCACTTGCACCACGCACGCACATTGTATTCTAAATGCACCTAAATAGCCTTGCTCACTGTTTATATGTTCTGTTGTTGGTTATAGGTATCTATGTTTTCCCTGTTTTATTTGTCATTTGGTGTTATAGATTTACACACACACACACACACACAACCACATTCACATCCATACACACAGACTTATACTCACACAAGGTAACTATGAAATGTACATTATAGGTTCATGCAATTAAAATTCTTAACTTGGAATATTCGTGGAGTTGGTTCACAAAAAAAAAAAAATAAAGTTTTAAATTACCTAAAAAATACACAAGCAGATATATGTCTAATACAGGAAACACACCTCTCACAATATACACAAAACAGCTTAAAAACTACACATTTTAACCACTGTTTTTCCTCCCACTATAATTCAAAACAAAGAGGAGTATGCATCTTAATAAACAAAAAAATACAGTTTAACCACCATACAACCATTTCAGATCCTGAAGGCCGTTTTATCATTATTAACATTTCAATCAATAATAATCCAATTACAATTGGCAACATTTATGGACCAAACTCTGATGATTCCTCCTTCTTTGCAAATTTCTTTTCCTCTCTTTCAAACATTTCCAACGGTCCAATAATTATAGGGGGAGACTATAACACTGTAATCAATCCATCATTTGACAGGTCAAAACATACAGGAAAATCTTGGCAGTCCTCCAAAACAATAAAACAGTTCATGAGTGATTTTGGTCTTGGTGATGGTTGGAGGCTACAACACCCACTCGTCAGAGAATACACCTTTTATTCTAATGTCCACCAAACCTACTCCCGCATTGATTTCTTTCTAACCAGTAATTCAATCATACCAAATATCTTAGAAACCAAAATACATCCGATCATTATTAGTGACCATTATCCAGTAACTCTCACATGGAATCCATCTGCAATACCAAAGCACCCCACCAGATGGCGTTTTAATACATCACTCTTGAAAGATCCAGAATTTGACAGCTACTTCAAGAGAGAGTGGACATCCTTCCTTGAAATAAATGACTCTCCAAAGTTGTCAGCATCACTGCTCTGGGAAACATGGAAAGTAGTTTTACGGGGGAAAATTATATCATATTCAGTACATAAAAAAAAAAAGGACAGAGAAAAAGAAGTCCAACTGGAAGAAAGAATAAAAGAATTAGAAATTTTACATGCAAATAATCAATCAGAAAGCATCTATAAAGAAATTAGAGAAAAAAAAAATTTGCTTAATGAAATAATAAACAAAAGAAACCAGTTTCTGATTCACAGGCTCCGCCAAGAAACTTTTCACCATAGCAATAAATCCGGAAAATATTTAGCCAGTCAAATTAAAAGAAATAAAGAAAGAACAGCTATAACCTCCATCAGAAACTCGGCAGGGAAGCTAACCAATTCACCAGTTGAGATAAACAAGATATTTCAAGATTACTATACAAAATTATACTCATCTGATCTGGACCCCAACCAAGAAGACATAACCCAATTCCTCGATAACACCATTCTACCAAAACTCAACATGGAACAAGTAAACACACTAGAATTACCAATCACAGAAAAAGAACTTCACTCCGCATTGAAAAGCATGCAAAATAATAAAGCACCAGGTCCAGATGGCTTCCCTGTTGAGTTCTACGAACATTTTTGGTCAACCTTATACCCACTATTTAGCAGAACAATAACAGAAATAAAACATAACGCAAAGTTCCCTTCCCATATGAATACAGCACTTATATCACTCATTCCCAAACCTAACAAAGACCACACCTTCACATCTAACTATCGTCCTATCTCACTTATAAATGTCGACATAAAAATTATTAGCAAAGCATTAGCCCATAGAATTGAACAAATTATACCGTATATAATCCATCCTGATCAGACCGGCTTTATAAAAGGTAGACATGCATCCAATAATACCCGCAGATTATACAATTTAATGCACTACTCATCAGTACAACAGAAAGATACTCTCATTGCCACATTAGACGCCGAAAAAGCTTTTGATAGGGTCAACTGGAAATTTTTATTCACCACGTTACAAAAATTCGGCTTTGGAGAGTCATTTATTAACTGGATCAAGATTTTATACACATCACCATCAGCCACAGTCACAACCAATGGACTAACATCACAAAGCTTCACACTGCACAGGGGGACGAGGCAGGGATGTCCACTCTCTCCATCCCTATTCACGATTTTTATTGAACCTTTAGCAGCAGCTATCCGTCAAAACCCAGCAATCAAAGGTATTGAAACACCTCAACAAACACATAAAATCTCACTTTATGCAGATGATATCCTACTATATATACAAGAACCCCTAGCATCTACTCAAGAAATAATTAAAACAATCCAGTCCTTCTCAAAAATATCAGATTATGCAATAAACTGGAATAAATCTTCCATCCTCCCTTTACATAAAACCAAATGGGATGTGGCACCCCATCAATCACCAATACCTATATGTCATGATCACATCACTTACTTAGGCATTAAGATTTCCTCCAGACTGTCAGAGTTGGTAACACTCAACTTCACACCACTGCTAAAAAAAATAGAAGACGATTTGCTCAGGTGGCTCAACCTTCCAATCTCCATAATCGGCAGGATAGCAGCAATAAAAATGACGATTTTACCGAAAATTAATTACCTATTCTCAATGATTCCAACCCACCCCACACTCACCTGGTTTAAATCACTAGACTCCATTATAACTCGCTTCTACTGGAAAAATAAAACGCCAAGGATAAAACTCACTACACTACAAAAAAGTAAGGTCCAAGGAGGACTAGAAGCACCAAATTTCCAATATTACTCAATGGCTAACCAACTGCAATACATATACAAATGGATCCACCCCACCCAATCTGATATTATATGGCTAGATATAGAACAATCACTATGCAAAGAATTAAATATAGCTGACATACCGTTTCTCACCAAATCAATTAAACAACACACATGTTTTAATGCAGTAACTATAGCCGCCACTCTGACAGCCTGGTGGAAATTTCACCAAATCACAAATTCTACATTAGCTCCATCTAACCTCACCCCACTATGGAACAACCGTGACTTTATAAGCAATAAAAAAACATTGAATTTTCACACATGGGCGGAAAGGGGTATCACCCACATTAAGCATATTTTCAAATCTAACACATTTAGACCATTTCCGCAACTGGCCCAGGAGTATGGCATCGGGAGCAACGAATTTTTAAAATACCTACAAATCAAATCTTCTGTTCTGACAAAAATAAACATCAGAGACACAAATTTAGAACTTCCACAGGCAATATCAGACTTGGTCAACATTTTCTCCCCAAAGAAACTTCTCTCTAAAATATACAAAATGATTTCAAACCAACTTCAGACCATATACTTACCAACAATAAAATGGGAAAACGATCTTTCAATAGCCCCTGATGCCAACTTCTGGACCCAAATCTGTAAAAACATATATCTCATGTCCAAAAATGCAAATCTTCAGTTAATACAATACAAAATACTTCACAGAACACATTACACGGGCAATAGATTAGCTAAAATGGGTTTCACATCAGAAGTTTGCACACATTGCAATCAAAATTCTACAGATACATACATCCATGCAACCTGGCACTGCACTCCAATCAAACACTTTTGGGAAGAGGTCACACAGTCACTATCCACTATAGTTGGCTGCCACATCCCACTGTCGCCTTCTCTTTGCTTGCTGGGGGACCTCACAATAATCACTGATAAAACTATAAACTCTAAAATACTCCTCATAGCTCTAACCATCGCCAAGAAAACTATCCTCATGAACTGGAAAACTAGAAATAAATTACACATTAACATTTGGAAAAATCTTATTACAGACTTCATTACAATGGAATACGCATTTCCCCTTCATAATTACGCATCTGAAACTGACCTCTGCCGTCCAACACTTTCTGACCTCTTACAGCTATGAATCCTTTCTCTGTTTTCAACTCCGACTCCTCCCACCTTCTTAATCAACCCATGAATATTAATGCATTTTAGTTGTTTGAACTTGTTTCTGTCATCATTGTTATTACTATCTTTACTGTTACTGTTATGATTACTATTTTCACTTTTATTTTTTCATTGTTGTAATTGCTGTTGTTGCTGTCTTTTGCTTTCACCATTGCGATCACCACTGCCATCATCATTATCATTTATTATTAATATTATTATTATCATTATTATTATAATCATCAATATTGCCATTGTCAGTGCTGTATTGGAATTAAGTGTCATTGTCATCACTACTGCAATAATTTCCCCCTTATCTCTTCATGGGTTTTTAATGCACCACAACATAGAATAGGGAAAAAAAAAAAAAAAAAAAAGGAATATGTATATATGGAAAACCTCACAAACACCAAGGCAGGCAAGACAGGCGAGAAGTGGTTTCAACGGGACAGCATCTCTGTCCCAATTTGAGACACTCTCGCACTGTACTCCCTCTTTTAATGCACCTTAGACATTGCACATAACACACACAAAAAAAAAAATAATAATAAAATAGGAAAAGATAGGGACTGATGAGATGTGGGGGAAGGTTATCTTGTATTATCTTATTATATCATCTTTTATTTTATACAGGACTGACAATGGCAATTGTTACATAGGAGGAAGGATGGAAATAAAAATCGACCAACACAATATTGGCAATATGGTGGTAGTGGGGAGTGGGGTGGTGATGGTAATGACAATGGTAAAAAATAAAAAATGGTTACTTTGTTTACGCATACACATACCCACACTCACACCCGCTCACATACACACTTAGAGCAAACACTTAAATCATTCTTATGTCACTTCTGGAATTATGGATTTATAAGGTTGCTCACTACTGCACTATGTTGGTTTGTATGTATGTCTAAGAAAAAAAAAAAAAAAAAAAAAAAGAAAAGTTGTATTTATTTAAAATAAATGTAACTGTAAATATAATGTACATACGTTATGCTGTTAGCTTCTGCATATTAGTGGAATATAAGTAACTTTTTATGGAGGTTGCTTTTGTAGTTTATACATGTGTTAAGAATATTGTCTTTCATTACAAATCCAACTACTTAATTAGATTACTAATTAAACCATAATTACATCTAACCATGGTAATGAGATCATGGTTTTACCTGTGCATATCATATTTTACTAATAATCACTGGATACTGTGGTAAAGGCAAGTACAAAGGATTATTTAACAAAAGAGCTTTAAAACCTGGACCCCCATGAACTGCTTTTCCTTCATTTAACTTTAGTTTTTTAAAGACATTCATACATAGGCACACTTTATTGTTGTCTACAAAGCTTTCAAACATTTAAGCATCAACTTATAAAGATTTGTTTTATTTTTATTGACTGAAAGTAAATCCAAATAATCTACAGTAAAAAAGAGAGTAAAATGTGTCTTTAAAAGACCTCATTCAGTTCTTTCTAGGTTAGACAGGTATACGGATTATCATATTCTATTGTAATTCTAAAACCCCCCAGTTGTATGGTTTGAAAGTGTATACCCAGCTGTACCAAAGTTCTTTGCCACGATCTTCCACTATCTTGATGCTTTCTCATAAATGATTCATATGTGCTCATAAAACACTCTATGAAATAAATGACTAAGCTTGTGAATAAATTCGAACAGACTTCATGATATTGATGAAGGAAAACCTTCACAGACATAATTTAAGAACTTTAGCCGTGTTGTGAACAGAATGTACAATGAACATGGCCTGGTACAAATTAGGTTCAAATTCAAAAAGTATGTCAATTCTTTCGGAGAAGAAACATACTTGTTTTGAGAAACACTGCTAGCACAGACAATGTCATAAATAAGACCAGCGGGGACGAACACTAGGCCATTCGTCTAACACAACACCGTTTTGGACAACTGTGTGAGATTAAAGTAAACCATTTTTGAAAAAGGAGAAGAGAATGATTTGTCTCACAAGAGAGAGACAAAGATAATCAGCATGACTTGCTGGGTTGCATATTTTGAAATTAACCTTGTTAGGAAGCAGAATTTTGGTACATTCATGTTTGAACACCTTTTTTTATTTCAAAGACATATGCCTAGCCAAGCAAAGAAGCTGCAAAAAAGAACACATGTATTTTAGACCAGAAATTCATCAGTGCCATACAGATTTATGATGATACATTGCCATTTCACCATAGCAGACACAGGAGACAATATTTGCAAATCCGTAATAGTATGATTATGATACAGAATATCGTAACAAAGGGATTGAGGAAGTAAACATAACTTGCATACCTTTAGTGACCTAAATACATTTTTGCTTAGAACCACAAAGTTAAACAAAATTATTTTCCACTTCCCAGCTGCGAGACAACTGTGAGCACATCTTTGTTGTTCTATCCTCTTAAACACTATCCATTCTTCCTCCTACAGTGTTTTGAGCATGCAACTCATCTGTTCACAAAAATCTATCATGTACCACACATTATACAACAATTTTGGGATGCTTTTAAGCTGATCAACTGGAACATCCAGTTTCAAATTTTATGCATCAGTGTTTAACTGAGCATGGAACAAGACCATAACAATGCAGATTAAAATGGAATTATAGATAGAAACATTCACATGGAGGGGCAGCATATGTTCCAGCTTTTGTCTTCATGTATTTCAACTGAATGGCTCCACTGTTTGACAACAAGTCTCCTCTTGTATCAAGTGAAGGTGGTGCCATGGTGATGTGGTCCATGGAGGCAAGTCTCAGGTGAAAACTGGTTACTCCACTCAGAAAAACAAAGGACACAATAACAAATTATTGCATAGTTTATGTAGATCAGGACATTGGGCTATTAGCAGCAATTGCATTTATTATCATTAGTATTTTTTCTTGCTTTAAACAGCACATCTTTACTCAAACAATGTACATTAAAATTTCAGATGAAGGTACAGGTTCATTCACAGTGAGGTATTGTGCATACACTTATGAAAAGGCCACTAAAAGGCAGCAAAACAATATAAAACTACAAAACTACAGGATGAAAAGCTGCAGAATGCAATTGCTGCACCATTAATGTCACCACATGGAATTAAAAAAATAAATAAACATAGCTGCAAGCAGTGATGACCATGGGTCAATTTCCATCCAGTGGCTTTTGGAAAACAATGCATGATGGACACATGCATTTGGCTGAGTTAACAAAACACCATGTTTTATCTTCTGTTCAGACATAATGGCTAACAACCTTGATGTGTCTGGAAAATGTAATAAATGTGTAATTTATGTAATTAAGTGTTAGAATACCCTTGAAGAGTACAAAACATAATATTGCTATTTGGCTGGTGACTATCAAGCAAAATATCAAGAAGTGTTTTGGACTATTTCAAAGTCTGTTGTAATTGACACACTTCTGGCTGCCAGTTGGTGGTGCTATGATCACACAATTGTGTCCCACAATAGTCACATCCGTGTGGTCAGCTCCCATTGCCAAACATGCAGATCAATTTAGTTCTAAATCACACAAGGAAAGCAGATCATATGAGACATTTCCTGTTTCCCATTTTTTGCCATTCATTTATTGCCTTGCCATGGCAACACCGTTCAGTATTTAAAAAATCCTTAGTAAAATGTAGTATCTTCAATGTCTTGGCATAATGTTGCCTAAATTTGGTGAAAGTCACATGAATCCTTTTGGATAAGTATTTAAAAGTTCAGAGTCTGCAATATAAAACTTCCTGTTGGGTGGAGCTAATCAATGTTTTTGTCCAGGTTGTCCAGTTTGATGAGTACAATATAAGTTTGGTGACTGTAGGTTAAAAAGTGGGTACTACAAGAGTTCCCACTTGCATGCCCATTTTCAAGGGGGCACAACAGAGCTCCATATACTACCCCACCCCCGCTACAACTTTTGCCCAGGCCTAATTGCCGAAAACTCTGAATGTGTCTGCAAAATTCCACGAGTTATTAAGCAAGACAAGTGCCTCAAAAACACATGAATACACAAAGAAAAGAATAGGAACATTTAATGTATTGCCACAGCAACACAATTTAAGATATCAAGAATCCCTTAACAAATTTACATCAGTGGTGTCTTAAATTATTCTAAACAATTTTGAATCAATTAGAGTAAATTTAAAGGGATTATTTAAAAGTCTTTTGTAATTGCCACACATCCTGCTGCCAGGTGGTGGCACTATGACTGGGATCAACAAAAGCCACTTTCATGTCATCAGCCCCAAAGACCAAACATACAGCTCAATTTTGATCTAAATCACACAATGAAGACAGATGATATTACACACTACTTGTTTCTATTTATTTGTGATTAACTTTACCCCACCAATTTTTACAAAAGGTGGCGCTATAGAGGCCCCCCTCCACACCCATGTGTGAACATATGCCCAAGCCTAACGGCCGACGACTCTGATGTGTGTGTAATATTTAATGAATAAAGCATGTTAAGGGCCCCCAAAGAACCCAAAGCCTTGAAAATTATAATAATAAATATATCTACAAGCAACGATGATGGGCCCAAGAACCATGAGTCCATTTTCACCTGGTGACTTTTGGAAAACAATGCAAGGTTTACACATGCATTTGTCATTTGATATTATTCTAATCCATGGCAGAACACTGATATTTCTGTCTTGCAGAAAATCATGCATAGAACAAACAGTATGGCTGGTGGCATTGTCATGATGGAGGGTCATATCAGGATGAGCCTGAAGGAAGGGTACCACATGAGGGAGGAGGCTGTCTTCCCTGTAACGCACAGAATTGAGATAGCCTGCAATGACAACAAACTCAGTCCGATGATGCTGTGACAAATCGCCTCAGACCATGACGGACAATCCACCTCCAAATCGATCCCGCTCCAGAGTACAGTCCTTGGTGTAATGCTCATTATCTGTCTGTTGGCATGAGTGCATGTTGTCTTATTGTCTTGGTGATATGCACTCGTGCCATTCGGGTGTCTGTGTCTTGTGAGGGCACGTGGCTTTGTTTTGTTTCTCTATTGCCATGTGTCTGTCAGTCTTGTGTCATAACCTGCCTCTTGTTTGCCTATTATTAGTTCATTAGTCATCTCTGGGGGAGCACCTGCCCTATCTGTTAACCTGTTTGATTTCTCTCCCCCATTTTAGTCTCCTCCTGCATGCTGTCCGGTGCTAGTTCATCTTGATTTGTGTTCATGTCAGTCTGTCTTGTGCGACACAAATTTAGGCAGGTCATTTTAATGTTGTGGCTGATCGGTATATATCTCTATATATTTTTTTGTACTTAACACAGTGTAAAAACAAAACAACATCGACAAAAAAAACAAAACTTTCCAACCCAAAAAAGTAAAAAGGATAGTTCCCCAAATTTTTTTTATTCTGTAATCATGTACTCGCACTCATGTTGTTCCAAGCCTGTGTGACTTTCTTTTCTTCTAAGGAACACAAAAGGGAAATGTTTGTCTCAGTCACTTATTTCTCACAACTTATTTCCATACTTACAAAGTGAATAGTGACTGAGGCTAATATTCTGCCTAATATGTCATTTTGATTTCCAAATAAGATAGAAAGTCACATTTACATTTACATTTATTCATTTGGCAGACAATTTTATCCAAAGCAACTTACAAAGAAGAAAACATAAGTGAATCATCTTAAGGAGACAGTGGTAAGAAAAGTGCCATATTACATTGTTTCAATAGCATCAGAATACTATTCAAAACAGATTAAATTGCAACAGTTTTTATTATTGCTCATGGAAAAGATGTGTTAGCCATTTTTTGGAGACAGAAAGTAAGTCAGCTTCATGGATGGAGTTGCGAAGGTCATTCCACCAACATGATTAAACCAAAAGTCCAGGAAAGTGTTGTGATGCCTCTTTGTGTTGGTTCAGCAAAGGTGACATTCCTTAGCTGATTGCAGGCTTCTAGTGGGCGCATAGCTCTGCAGTAATGATTTTATGAATGCAGGAGCAGACCCAGTGACTGTTCTGTATGCCAGCATCAGAGCCTTGAACTTGATACTTGCATCAACCGGCAACCAGTGAAGAGAGACAAGGAGTGGTGTAACATGCGCTCTCTTTGGCTGATGAAAGACCAGATGTCCTGTTGCATTCTGGATCATTTTCTGGGGTCTAATTGCACATGCAGGTAGGCCAGCAATGAGAGTGTTACAGTAGTCCAGTCTAATTATGAAAAGTGACTGAACATGAAGCTGTGTGGCATGTTCAGATAGTAAGGGTCTTATCTTCCTGATATTGTAGAGTAAATCTACATGATCTTGTGGTCTTTGAGATGTGGGCTGTGAAATTTAGTTGGTTATTGATGGTTAACCCTAGATTTCTGACCGTTTTGGAAGGCATTACTGTAGATGAACCCAGCTGCATGGTGATGTGTTCAACAGCAGGGTTGTCTGGAAAGACATGGAGTTAATTCTTGGCTGAGTTAAGTTGCAGATGGTGTTTCTTCATCCAGGACGAGATGTCTGCCAGGCAGGCAGAGATTCGAGCAGTCAATGTGGTGTTGTTGGGCTGGAAAGAGAAGTAGAGTTGCATGTCATCAGCGTAGCAATGACAAGAGAGACCACGTGCTTGAATGATTGGTTCCAGTGATGTGTATATTGAGAAGTGAAGTGGCCCAAGCACCGAACCCTGAGGTACCCCAGTAAGAAGCTGATGTGGCTTGGACACCTCACCTATCCAGGCTACCTTGAAGGACCTACCTGAGAGATAGGAATTAAACAAGTCAAGTACAGTTCCTGATATCATATTTGTCTATTGTTGTGGTATTAGGCAGCACGGTGGTGCAGCGGTTAGCACTGTCGCCTCACAGCAAGAAGGTCGTGGGTTCAAACCCCGGTTGCCCCGGCCTTTCTGTGTGGAGTTTGCATGTTCTCCCCGTGTCTGCGTGGGTTCTCTCCGGGTGCTCCGGCTTCCTCCCACCATCCAAAGACATGCAGGCTAGGTTAATTGATGTCTCCAAAAATTGCCCTAGGTGTGAATGTGAGTGTGAATGGTGATTTGTCTATGTGTGGCCCTGCGATGGACTGGCGACCTGTCCAGGGTGTACCCCGCCTTTTGCCCAAAGTTAGCTGGGATAGGCTCCAGCCCCCCGCAACCCTGTACAGGATAAGCGGTTGTCGATGGATGGATGGATGGATGTTGTGGTATTTTCCCGGTAATAGACAAGACCGTTTGGCTCGGTTCTTCAACATTCAACTTTCAGTGATATATCCTGACAGAATAAGCTATCGCTGTTCCTGTCCAGTGGGACATCATGAAGGACATCGAACAAGCCACATTGACTGAACAATCCCTGCCCGGTTGCCCTAGAGACTGTCTACATTCCTGCCAAGCTCCATACTCAAATCATGCAATGGGTCCATACCTCCTTGAGCTCTGGTCACCCAGGTGAGAACCACAACACACAACTGGTTCAGAATAAATTCTGGTGGCCTTCCCTATCCCAAATTGTTGCCCATCATGTTAAGGGGTGTTCCATCTGTGCCCAAGCTAAATCTTCCAGACAGGACTCTTCCATACCTTACCCATCCCACAACATCCCTGGTCTCGCATTGCCATAGATTTAGCTACTATATATATATAGTGATTTGTGATCACTACTATTACTACTACATTACTAAAGCTAGGAAATAGCTTTAAACGGCTTTAAATAAACAACTTCAGCATAGGCGCATCACAGCTGAGAGACACAACAGTCTGATTGCTAACAGAACTCAAAGTGCTTACCACTTACTGGAGCTTCCACATTGGATACATACTGTTTAAAATGGCTGAGGGCATTGTGGTTTCTATTGGGAATGACTCTTGCGCACCAACTATCTTGAAATAGAGAGGAATACCCCCACTTGGACGGCTATTTTACCACTGAAAAAGCTGACCTTCAGAAAACTGACAGCCTCTCTGCTTGGGTGTGGCAACAAGTGATTGCTCGCTCTCTCTCCCTCTCTCTCACTCACTCACACACCCACACCCATCCTTGTTTATCCAAAAACGTATTCGAAACAGCACAAGCTGTGATACTATTTCTGAAGGGACATTTTTGAATTACTAATGAAGGCTTGGATGCATCATTTGGTTTGAACCAGCAATGGCAGATTCTTATCGGCCGCGTAAGAAAGTAGTTCCATTCACAAATGCATTTTTATGACCGTACTGTACTATACCGTACCTAATTTTTTTTAAATGTACTTGTTCATTGAACTGTTGTATATAAGCAATATCACACTCGCAGTCATGCTATATGGCCCTAAAGCAGCACTGCTGTGATTTACTTACCTGAATCACAGCAGTGCTGATGTAGAATCATATCGCGTTCTTGATCGTATGATATTTCTTAAATATATATATATATATATATATATATATATATTGCTTTTTGAACAGGAGCGAACAGTGGATCATTGTGAAATTCTATTAGTGAAAATGCAGTTACAGATATAAAAATACAGTTTTTACTACTAAGAATGATTATTTCCACATGAAATTACACCATTTTTTATATCAAGAAATGTTTTACTGGTGCAAATGTAAGTTCTAGTCCTTGCTTACCTAATTTCTGTAACCAGTTGATCACTCTCAGATTAGATCAATCTCTAAATGTATTACCAATGACTATTACATCATTTTGCTATGCAGATTTACCCTTTTATTCACTGCAGCATATTGACAATGCAGTTTTATCTTTGTAAAACTAAACTGATCTATCACAATGTACCATTAGATACACCAGTCATACACAAGCTTTTGTGAAGCAAGCAATCTCAGAAACACTTTGGCAGAGCAGGAGAAGCCCAATGGTGCATCATGGCACAAAACAGACAAGATTATTTTTTTTGTACTGAGAGTAACCGCTGTGACACCCCTCTCTCTCCATTGGGGGCACTCAATAGCTGTCTGAGAAGCTGATGGAGCAGATCAGGTTCGGTTGGGTTCAGCCATAACAACCATATGTCAGGTAACCATTCCATCAGAGCAGGGGTTGATACACAGGTAACTAGCATTTCTCCACAAGCGGTAGAGTGATAAGTTCCTTTGCCTTAGCGTGACAAGATTTGTAATTCAGATACCAAGACATGAGTCCTGCTGTGGGATTTTTGCAGTGAAAAAAGCATCCTTTTTTATGGTACTTCCTTCTCTTCTCCCTGCACTGTATATCTCTGTTTCTATTTCTGTATTATTATATACGGTTGTAAGCTGAAGTGGCTGTCATCACTAAAATATTTGGAATACGTAAATCAAATCCACTCCATTAGATTACTCTCATTTGCGAATCGGTGACACAAAATCTTTTGAAAGCCTCTGAGTCACAACTGGGAATTAGCCTAACATGAGAGGTAAAATCTATTAGCCTCCTTAATGGTCTCCTGTGTTACATCGGCATCTCTGAGTAGAAAGATTTACTCACCCCAACTGTTTATCAAAATCAACTCATTGACCATTATCAAATGAGCGAGTGCTATGGCGGTGTTTGCAAAGTGAGCTTAAAGGAATATTTCTGGTTCAGGACAAGTTAAGCTCAGTCAACAGCATTTGTGGCATACTTTTGATTATGACTAATAACCTAATAATAAAAAAAGGAAAAATGGATGTACAATGGACGTGAATGGGGCCAGTCCATAAACATTACACAAACATTTTATAACATTTATAGAATATTTTATAGAATAATGTCACAGTGAACAGCATGGTTTCTGCTCAGGTGGCTTTCTCAGTAGGTTTTTGCTCAAAGATCTCTTCCTATAAGAGTTATGCTAAAGATGTGAGTTTTGATAGCTGGTCTGCATTACAAGTAGATCTCCATTCTAAGAAGCACCCTGTCATATTTTCCCTGTTGCACCTTTGGTGGTAATCCTGTAACAGCCAGTACTCATCAGTATCTCACTCTGGCCAGTGGTGAGAATGAAACAGGCTGTGTTTAGGAGATGGACTGAAGAAAGCTTTATGACAATAACCATGTTTACATGCACTTAAGAAAACGTTTTATTCCAGAGTTTTTGCAGAAAGTAGCATTCTGAAATTACATGTACACAAGAATGGCAATTTCCTTATACCGTTTAAGCGATTAAGAGAAAGTGGTTTAACACACCTGGGTTTCCCAGGAGAACACGGCTTATGTGGTTATGTAAATGTAGAAGCAGCATTGTTACAGGTTTTTGAGGATGGCACATGTGCTTGGAACAGACCGGATAAAAAAACTTAATTGGATGGAGCCCAACAACATGTCAATACAATGGAAAGAATTCCAAATTTCTGGGAGTGCAGTAGGGAAAATCACATAAATTCTAAACTATACCCATTTATACACACCAGTGTAAAATATCGACTGTCCCTTACATTCTCGTATATGCCCTCATACATTGAGGGAATCCTTTTACATAAGAGGGAACCCCATTATTGCAGCGCAATTCAGCTGCAGGTTGCGACAGAAACAAACATTCAAGCCTTATGCAGCTTTCTCATTATTAATGCCATTCTGATGTCAAAGTAAACATGGTCACTGAGATATCTTAAAGGAAAAGTTATCCTTAAAATGAAAAATCAGGCATGCTTCTATTCTTATTTTGTTCCAAACCTGTATGACCTTCTTTCTTTCATGGGATACAAAGGAGATATTATGCAGAGTGACAGCCTAAGTCATTTCATTGTATGTATAAAAGATGCAATGAAAGTGAACATCTCCTTTTGTGTTCCATGGAAGGAAAGTAAAATTTGGAACCACTTTAGGGTGAGTAAATGATGACAACATTGTCATATTGTATTTGTGTGTACTTATTAGTATCCTGTCTATTCTCTGTGTTCAGTGCGTAGTTCCATGAATTTCTCCATTGGAAATCAATATAGTACATTTATCCATTCTACTCTATTATTGTGTTAGCTACAGCTTCATTCACAGTCCTCCATTGTGTCTGTGTCTTTGCCATTTTAGGATGTCTAAACCTCACTATATACGATTGTGTTCTTTTAATCAATTCTAATATGTTTTTCTCTTGCAGAATGCAGAGAATGTAGAGGTTAAGACTGCTACAGGCACCATCACATGTAAGGCCGCCCCTGTTACGTGTCCTCATATGGCAGGTTAGTGCACTTGCTAGCATGTGTACATGTGCATATCTGACTTAACCTTCCTTTCTCTGAATCACGCAGTTAATACAAAACAGTCTGTCGCACTGGGCCAAAACAGCTGTCAATCATATGCCCCATGTAGTCTTCTTCCCACTGGAGTAACGCCATCCTGGCTACAAGTTTGGCTGCCACATTTGGTTTAAAAAAATATGTATTGCAGTCTGGTGTATGGTTCCTGGCTTGGACACTTTTAATGTGACAGATCTAAGGACAGTTCTGAATTATGTAGAGTGCCTGAGGAGTACCAAACTCTCTCTAAATCAGAACACACATATAGCAAGCTGACAGGTTTCGGAAACTCTTAAAAACGAGAGATATTGGTGGGATTAGACAGCCGTCCAAAATGCATTCTGCATCAAATAATGATGTCAACGTGGCTTCAAGTAATAGTGTACTAAAAATTTTTGAATTCTATCATAATTTACTCAGCATCTTGTTTGGCACTAAAAGTCATGCCACTGTAAATGAGCTTCTCTCATAGCTCTCATGAATAATGTTCACAAAAAAATTACATTCATTTTGAGTTGTTTCTTAACAAAACCTATTGTATGTCTTAAGAAGACTTAGAATATGATGCAGGAATCACATGAACTGCTTTTATGATACATCTGGGTGCTTTTTTTAAGCTGTAGTTTGAGTCACAATCTGCCTTTGTATTGAGAAGATGGACCAGATAGTCATTAAACCTTTTCATTAATTTTGTTTTACATTAGAAAGAAAGTCATACAATTATGACAAAATGAAAACTTTTCCTTTAATACCCCCCTCATATTGTTTCTAAACTTGTATGACTTTCATTGTTCTGTGGAACTCAAAAGGAGATGAAAAAGGTACTATAAATGTATCATAAAAGTGGTCCATATGACTTGTGCCGTATATACCAAGTGTTTTGAAGCCATACAATAAAAGTGTGAGGAACAGTTGGAAATGTAAATTCATATTCTCCATTGCTGCTCTAATGCAGAGGGGACTATTTTCAGTGAATTACTACTTTCTTTTCCTCACACAAATCTGTTGAATGGCTTAAGAAGACGTGGAATATAATGCATAAATCTTTTGGAATTACCTGATGGTGAGTAACTGATGACAGAATATTATTTCTGTCAACAAGTTGAAATGTTTTCTATATGGCAATGTGATGAGGAGGAGGCGTGGCCGGGCCGTGATGGTGCACGGCTGGCGCTGAATCAGCTGATCAGCGGGAGAGTGAGATAAAGAGGAGCTGGAGAAACCAGTTCGAGAGAGAGAGATGCATGGGGCTGCATTGCAAGTTAAATTTCTGATTACATTTTACACTGAGTGTTCAGCCGGTTCCTGCCTCCTCCTTGCTCACCTTTACCTTTACTTTACATGCAACATCTATAAAACAAGATACATTTACCAGAGAAGTAAAACTGAATGTATTTAAAATGTTGTCAATGTTGCTAATTATTTTAATATTTTGTAAATTTGTAATTATATTATATAAATACTTTAAAACAATAAATTAACTATTTTAACAAAATAATAAATTACAGTTTGTTTTTTTTATTTACTATTCTCTAACAGACGTTTTGCAGTGCACAAACCGACTAAGGGAACTGTATAACCTCAAGTTTTTATTTTAACAGCTAAAGACTCACTCATGATGTAGTGGTCTGTGTCCCACTACATGTTCTCTTGTCATCAGGCTAAAGGAGACCAATGTTTTAACCTCACATCCATCTATCTTTTATAAAGAGTGAAGTCACCCCCACCCCCTCCATTTCAATGATTAATGAACTGTTTGACTTGATGGGACTTTATTGTGCTGCAGTCTGCCATGCCAGGTAATAGAAGACTTAGTTCTTCTATTTTAAAACCTAGAAGCACATAGAAAGTTTTCAGACTTTGGAAAAACAAACAATTATTATTAAGAAGCATTTACAATTAAATCAAAATTACAGTTTTGCATCTTTCAGTCCATGTCTTTAAGCTTTCAGCCCATGTTTATGGTAGTATAATTCACTTTTAGAAAATATATGCATTTAAAATGTAGTCTTTCTCTTCCGGATAAACAGACCAAAAATATTGATGTCTCAGCCTGCAATACACAGATTTTTGTCCAATCAAATGCTCTCTAGAATGAGAATATCCCTCCCACTACAACAGACCAGCACGAATCAAATCTATTTCTACAGTAGGTCACTAATAATCAAACATGCAAATTTGTGACACTGACCATGTTACAAAGGTCGATTTCCTTGCTTCCATTGAAGCACACAAGATGTTATTTTGATTATTCTCATATCATGCTGGATAACATGGATCATTAGGTGTGCACAAACTTATGGAGACCATGCCAGCTCAAGTGCATGATGCCATCAAAGCAAAAAGGGGATACCACTGTATTTATAAATATTTAACATGACTCAACGTAAAATAATCACCCTGCCCCTTTATATACAGTCATAATACTTACAGACGTTTTTTTTACCTTATATTTTACATGGAATTCCTGTCATCAGTGAAGCAGACTTGATCTGTCTTCAAGCGATTGCTTTAAAAATTTTTGTTAAGACTGTATACGGCAATCCTGGATTTGCCAGTTTAGGAGAGAGTACAGAGGATGAAGTGTGGGTGTGCGTGGGCGATCATGAGAAATGAACGTGTGTGTTTACTGAAATTGCAGTGCATGGGTATGCATGTTTCTGTAAAAATCCATGAAGTATTCATGCTTTTCTGCACAGAGTCTACTATATGGCAGTGATTACACAAATTGTGGGATATTTGGTAATTCAGCTCATTGAATGGTCACCTGGATTTGGACACATGGGTAACTGCAGTGTCGTAGCATAACTGGGTGCAGCCAGCTGGTTGCTATATTTAATTTGTGAGTCTTTCTCCAAATCGCTCTACCTGACTGAGCTTGCACTGCAGCTGCATGCAATTTGAGCTGACTGACAGTTAAAGTGGTCCCCTGCCCAGCCTCCTATCGACTCACTTTGATGAGAGAGCAGCTCTAGTGACAATGGGCTACGGTAGTGTCAAGCAACCTCACAGATGAGTCACTCAGAGTTTTGCTTAAGGGCTTGTTTATACTGTAAAATAGAAGGGGGGCTGTGCATTAGCATCCATTTGCCTGTCTTGACCCATTTCTTTACTGTTTATTTACAGAATTTTAAGCAGCTTTTTGTTTAAAGGGATAATTCTGCCAAAAATGAAAATTGTGTCATTTACTGACCCTCATGTTATTGGAAACGTGTATGAAATTATTTTGGAACACAAAAAGAAGTTTAGCAAAATATCCAAGCTACATTCTTCCAAACAATCCAAGTGTATGGGAACCAGAGGCTATGTCTGTCACATTTTGTCACCTTTCTGTTTTTAAGGACTCTTATTTGGACATAGCTTTCATCTTCGGTTATTAGTTTGCCACATTCTACATTTCCATATTGCACTGCGCTCATCACAGCCTTCTGTTCCCCATCTTCCTCACCTGTTCCCTATTCCCTCATCAGTTTGTGTATATATAACCTCTAGTTTCTCTCACTCTTTGGCAGTTCTTATGTTATCTTGTATGTTTCCTAGTATTTTCCTGTTATTACTGTTAATGATATTATTTGGTTCTTTCCATTACTTCACATTGTTTTGTATACCTTGATCACCTTCATGTAAAAAGTCTGTGTATAGATCCATTGTCTCCCATCTCTAAAAATCGTTACAGAGTCTCATTAGAGTAATTTGCACAGGAGTCAGACTTCACTGGTAGGGTTGTATGTTTTGTGCTGTAGATGTAAAAAAAAAAAAACTATGCTCACTAGAGTTATCTGCTCAGAAATTAGACTATACTAGTAGCATTGTATGTTGCGCAATGTAGATACTGTACTCATTAGATTCTTTCATTGAGGAATCGGCCCACACTGGACTTTTTTAATTTACATTAAAAATCCTAGACTCATTAGAGTCATTCATTCGGGTATCGGAATAAACTGGTCAGACTGTATTTTGTGCATTGTAAATTCAAATGAACCGTCTCATGAGTTATTTGCTCAAGAATCTGACTATGGGCTTTTTTTTTCGCGAAATACAAGCAACGACCTTCCATAATGTTGTATCCAATTTTTTGTGAGAGCGCTAATTCTGATTGCAATTTTCGTGCCAGTGCAAAGTGCGAGTGGGCATGGGTGGGAGTGTTTGTACTATTGTGGGTGTATGCACTCAAACTGTGTGTGCAATTCATTTTATATTAATGAATTGGCGTAAGGCACAATTTGCTATTTTCCTGAGAAACAGGTAATTTCTCGAAGATGTTTGAAAACCTGGTGCAAAGTTTAAACTCCTTTCCTAAATTTGCAGTTTGGAGAATCCACCAGCAGGTGGTAATTATGTTCATGTCCAAACTCTGAAAATATAGTGGAACATCAAATTATGTCCCTGACGATCAGAGTTGTATTTGTATTATGTAACGACGGTCATGGTTTATTTTTCTATTATTATTATTATTATTATTATTATTATTATTATTATTATGTTTATATTTACAATTGTATTTATGATCTAATTTGTAATGGCATTTTTCCTCCTGTTGTCTTTGAGTCATTTTTAAGTTGCCGCAAAATGGGCCAGTGGAAGAAGTTGGAGAGATTAAAATGTTTGGAATTGGTATGAATTTTTGACCACTTTATTATTTTGATTATATTTTTGTTTTCGTTTGCAGTGTAATTTCAATTTAGAAATATTTTTGGTTTAATTTGTTTCAATAAATTAATTGAATTTTTCAAAATAGACCGGTAGAAGTGAAGTGCAAGCGTGTGTGCTGATACAATGACTGTTAATACTATAGAAATTTGTGTGTCAGTACTGTACAGTATATGAAAATTATTAATAATACTTACATTCTCTATAATTTAATGGAGCCTACATTCAAATTCTTAATTACGTAATCACATTTTCCATGCGTATAAAAGGCATAAAGTACATTTACACTACCAACTTCTTATGAATGTGCTGTCTTTGTTTATATTGCTGGTGCTTGATGGAATTAACTATATAATAGGAGTCAGATGGTGGAATAAGCTGAGGAAACCTCAGAATTAAGTGTACTTGATCCAGCCCATTTGCATGTGCAATTTCGTGCTTATGACTTGTGGTATTGTGCTGCACTTAACACTAGTGCTCTTAAAATAGGGCCCTAAACTGGTAGCACTGTATGTAGAGTAATGTAGATTCTAAAGAATCAGCTCACTAGAGTAGGACTCCACGACCGCGCATCCCTCCTCTTCCCGGTTTCGGCACCAGTGTAACAGGGTTCACGGATGGGCAAGGAGGCGGGAACCAGCAGAACAGTCAACATAAATTTAATGACATAAATCAACTTAAACAAACATAAACACACAGACACACACACACAGCGGCCAGTGGCTCAGAGTGTTAGTTGCTCTGGAATTAGACTGCACTGTTAGTGCTTTTTATGTGTACTGTAGATTCAAAAGAATCAGCTCATGAGAGTTATTCGCTCAGGAATCGGATGACACTGATAGTGCTGTATGTTGCACAATGTAGATTGAAAAGAACCCGATTATAAGGGTAATTTTGCTCAGGAATCAGACTAGACTGGTAGTGCTGTATGTTGTTTGCTGTAGATGGAAAAGAACCGACTCATAAGAGTCATTCATTTAGGAACTGGACTAAACACTGTTCTGTCGGCATCGCTAGAAATTGCATGTTTGTGAAGCATTAAAGGAAAAAAAATGTATGAAAGTCTTGCATTTTTGGTTAGTATGAACAATAATTGGTTCTTGGTTCACAAACCTACTGAAAATCTTACTTGATGGTTGTGGTCTCCATTTACTTTAGTATTACAGAAATGAGTAGCTTAGACATTCCACTATAGACAACTCCTTTTTTTGTTCTATCAAACAAGGTTTTGAAAAACATAAAGATGAGTAAATTACAAAATGTTATTTTTAAAATTTTCCTTTAAAATACCAGATTACTTGCAATATGAGAGTGGTTTGAGAACGTATTTGAATGCACAGGCTTTACAACCAAGCCTTTAATTACCAAATTTTATCACTTTGCCATTTAGAAAAGATGTCTTTTGAAACCACAGTTTTCCCCAAGGCTCTGTGCTAGCATGCAGGTGGGGAAGCCCTACAGAAATTCAGAGAGCACCTGTGGCCCATTAGCCTGAGGTTATGCTATAATTGTCTGTTTCACCACTCAAAGCCACAAGGGTGACATGGGTGAAAGGGAATAGAGAAAGCACAAATAAAAGCATCTAAGGGCAAGAAAGCGTGGGATAGACCAACAGAAGTGTGAAAAGGAGCAGAGTATGGAACAACTGTGGGCCCTTGAAACAGTGAATTAGCAACTAATTAATTTCCCTGTGCATATTTTTCTATTGTTAATTCCACCAGGAAAGTGCCATTTGTACAAAGAGCCTCGTAAAATTTAGTTTGCAGAAATGTAGGTTTAGTAACGTGATTCTATTATCACTTTAACACTTTACACGCTCTGTTACATATTACAAAACATGTCATACATGCAAAGTATGAGTACTTTTTCCTCCTGTTAAGTGCAACTGAAGACTTGTCAACACAGACATAGCACTTTTTGAAGAACGGATAGTATTCAACACAACCGCTAGTCATAAAGTGCCCCCCCCCCACCCCCCCCCCCCCTCCAGAAACAAGCAGACAGTCCCTATTGCTCACAAGCACACAGATATGATGGACTGCCAGGCACAGAGTAATTGCTCTCAATGCGCTACTCCGTGCCTCATTCACCAAAGCTGAATTAGATCTGTTAAACAGTCTGCCTTCGCAAGGAAGTATTTACTTTCAAAGAGTAAAACTCATGTGGGTTGATTTAAGATTGTAGGTTACATGTAAATTATTGCAAAACTAAAGCAGTGCAAAAGGAAAGATACATTAGGACATTAGTAGCCTCCGGAGTCATTGCTGGGCGCCACCAATGGATGCTGAGTGTGTGTGTACCTTCATCAAAACAGTTGTTTCGAAGTTTAGAATGTGCTATGACACCACCAGACACATGCAACCCCCTTTACTTGCCATAAGTTATGTTACACAAATGTAACATTTCATTTGATTTTCTCTTTAATTTATCATGATTATTATCACACACTTCCCTTTAAAGCACTGGTTCTCTGACCATATCTGAATAACTCATACTTGGATATTCCAGAGACTTTTTTTGCTGAGACGGGCCACTTCTATTAAAATGAATGGGAGATGTCCCACCTTATTGTTAAAAGAGCCAATCACCTTTTAGATACAGACATCGCCTGTCAATCAACTCGAGAATGCTCATGCGCATTAGCTATTCAAGATGGCAAAATTCTGTTTTTTAGCGTAATCTGAGGTAAAGAAGCACAATTTATGATTCTAGTATTGTCAAATTTATTGCTGAATTAAATGTGTTTTTTTTACCCCCTTTTCCTCCCAATTTGGAATGCCCAAATCTCACAATTTAGTACATCCTCGTGGTGGCACAGTTACTCAAGTCTTGATTTCCTCCACATCTGAGACAGTCAATCTGTGCATTTTACAACATGGCTCATTGTGTACAACACCGCGGAGACTCCCAGCATGTGGAGGCTCATGCTACTCTTTGCGATTCACGCACAAATGGGCGAGAACCACTAATCACAACCACAAGGAGTTTACCCCATGTGATTCTACTCTCCCTAGCAATGGGTCAATTTGGTTGCTTAGGAGACCTGGCTGGAGTCACTCAGCACACCCTGGAATCGAACTTGTGACGCCAGAGGTGGTAGTCAGAGTCAATACTCGCTTAACTACCAAGGCCCCCAAGATATGTTCTTTGATCGTAATCTCGACCATCCGTTTTTGAGATTTTGGTCTTTCCCCATTCAAGTAGATAGGAGCTGCACTGTCATGACTGGAAGTAGCCTCCCATGAGCATTCCAACGATGGCCGCCAGTGGACTGACTTACTAAAAAGACTGGATTTACTTAATCCTTCAGATTTAAACATTTGATTTAAACAATTGACTTAAAGATTAAATAAACATCATAAAAACAGAATTTTAAATATGTGTCATTAAATTAAATAGCTATATGTCCTGTTAAATTTAAAAATTGAATAACATTTTAAAAATGTGTCCCTGCTTTTTGTCAGCACTGTCAGTGTATTTATGAAAACAATTATGTACAATTAGGTAATATCCTGAAGGTCCTCTTTCCATAGTACACAGTTCAAGACAACACAGGCTCTGGTGAGATTTATATTTAAAATTAGACATACTGCATGTCACACAAATTGTAAATAAATTGTGTGGATTTTAATTATTTTTATTTATTTATTTTATTATTTGCATCATTGTAAACTATTAGTAGCAAAATATGGTCATTTTGTCAACACCATAAGATTTTCTGACTTTGGTCACAATTCAATTGGTGGACATGAAAATCAGTTTGAAACGACCCTGTAGTGTCAATTCCTTAATTTATTGAATTAAATGCAAGATTTGTCAATATTTGTGATATTTAAAACATGTTTTTTTTACTCCAAAATAATTCCTTAATTTTCCTTTTAGTTTTGTCCCAATGCTCAAAATGATTGTGTTATTACTATGTAAATATACTCATCAGATTATCGTGTTTAATTAGTGTCGTGTGTGGAAAAATAAAATATAATCTTTTTTTGTGATTGCCATTGCTTCACACACGCATTGCCTCTCCCTACATCACTTTTTCTGTTTGATTTTTCATTGTCAAGATAGAGACATTTATTCACGTTAGCAGCAATTAAATTGATTTTCTGCATAGTGTTGGATCCACAGGATTGAGATGTTGCATAAGAGTATTTGCCAAACATTTCAGAGATAGACTAAGTGATAATTTCCCACCCAACAGTATACAAGCTCTCTTTTGTGTGAATTCTGTAATAACACTGGTATTTTGTAATATCTTATATTTCCAGCCAGTTACACAGTCACCATTGGAGTTATCATAACACATTCCATGATTTTTTTGTTTCCCCATTAATTTTCTAAGGTGTTTTTAAGTCATTCTTCAATGAAGAGTTATACACTTTAAATCAAAACAACTAGCTCTAAGATGAATCACATTATTGAAATAAACCAAAAGTTATTTGAAAATCATACAAAGACAAAGCTACAAGACTATGTATTTAAAGTCTTACATGAGTGAATGATGTACCCATTAAGCACTGAAATGATGTAATCAAATCAGCAATGACATTGTGACTTATTCAACAAAAGTAAAAAAAATACCATATATAAGAAGGTTATTGCAAATGATTAAAAAATATACACATATTGAAGTTGTTTGAGAATGTCAGGAGACCACCATTATGTAATTAACAATGCTTTATGGGAGTAGGTGGTCACTGTTATAATTCTCATTTTGATGGTAATTGTTACTCCTCTGGTTGGTGGATTTTGCTTAAGTATTGTTAGTAGTGTACTGTAGTACTTCACCAGGAATTTGATTACTTTTCATAATGAAGTTGAAAAGATACTGAATTGTGGATTCTACAGAAGCATATACTATCATCACTTGACAATATTGTTGCTCATGGTAGGTGAGTCTCGAAGTGTTTAAGGTTTGTGTTTTATGGCTAAAAATCAATTTCTTTGTGAAGAAACCCAAATGTTACACTGTATTGTAGACAGACATAGACCCATTTTCTTATTATTCTGCTTTCACTGATGTAAATGCACTCTCTTTATTATTTCAGACAGTGTTTATAATGTTAAACTTTAGCACTGATGCAACAAGAGTGAGTTGCTGACAGGCTGTTGACAGCACTGTATTTGTGTGCCCCATATTAAAAAGGCTAGTTCATATGTTGCCGTTTTGCCAGATGGCAGTTTCGAAGGGTCAGGGTCCCTTCTGGCACTTTAGAGATGGCCCTGGGGTTCACACATAAATTCACTGGAAATCCCACACTTACATTCGTGAAACGGCTAAGCCTTAATTATGGATTTTAAGAAAACAGACAGTAGACAGTAGTAGTGTTAAATCTTAGGGATTTATTTAAAGATTGGCAATTTCATGGAGAGCTAGTCACTGGGGCATTGGATCCAATTTTCCAGAGTGCTGCATGATTAGAAAGTTTAGCCACCTGGATCAATAACATAGGATGATCACAGACCTATCAGTTATTCTATACCATACTGTGACAAGGAGGAGGGCATGGCCTAGCCATGGTGGAGCACAGCCGGCACTGAATCAGCTGATATGGAGGAGAGCGAGATAAGGGGCAGCCGAAGACGCTGGTTCGAGAGAGATGCGGCCGTGTAGCTTGTGTGTCTGTTTATGTTTGTTTAAGTTCATTGCATAAGTTAATTTATGCATGAAAATTTATGTTGATTTTTCAGCCTGTACCTGCCTCCTCCATACCCAACCTTTACCTGTTAAAGTGGTGCCGAAACCCGGGAGGCAGGAGGGATGCACTGTTGCGGAGTCCTCGCCGCTGCCATTTTTAAACGTTTTAACATTTTAAAAACGAATAACTTTTTAAAACTGTGTCCAGGCTTTTTGCCAGCACTGTCAGATATTTATGAAAACAATTATTTACAATTAGGTACAAAGGTCCTCTTTCCATATTACATAGCTCAACAAGACAACACAGGCTCTGGTGTTATTTATATTTAAAAATTATACATACTTTTTGTCACACAAATTGTAAATAAATTGTGTGGATTTTAATCATTTAAATTAATTTATTTAATAATTTGCGTCATTGTAAACTGGCCCTATTACATTTACATTTATTCATTTGGCAGACGCTTTTATCCAAAGCGACTTACAAAAGAGGAAAAACATAAGCGAATCATCTTAAGGAGACAGTGGTACGAAAAGTGCCTTACTACAAAGTTTCACTATCATCAGAATAGTATACAAAACCGATTTAAGTGCAACAAGAATTGTTAATTTTTTTTTTTTTTTATTGACTGATTAAATGCTCTTGGAAAAGATATGTTTTTAGCCGTTTTTTGAAGATAGAGAGTGAGTCATCTTCACGGATTGAGTTGGGGAGTTCATTCCACCAATGTGGTATGATAAAACTGAAAGTCCGGGAAAGTGTTTTGGTGCCTCTTTGTTTTGGTACGACAAGGCGACGTTCCTTAGCCGACCGCAGGCTTCTGGTGTGAACGTAGCTCAGCATAAATGTTTTTAGTTATGCTGGAGCAGACCCAGTGACTGTTTTGCATGCCAGCATCAGGGCCTTGAATTTAATATGTGCATGAACCGGCAGCCAGTGGAGAGAGACAAAAAGTGGTGTAACATGTGCTCTCTTTGGTTCATTAAAGACCAGACGTGCTGCTACATTCTGGATCATTTGCAGAGGTCTAATAGCATATGCAGGAAGGCCTGCAAAGAGAGCGTTACAGTAGTCCAGACTAGTTACGACAAGTGACTGAACAAGCAGTTGTGTGGCATGTTCAGAGAGTGTAAATGTACATGATCTTGCAGTCTTTGATATATGGTCTGTGAAATTTAGTTGGTTATCGATGGTTACACCTAGATTTCTGACTGTTTTGGAAGGCGACACTCTAGTTGGACCCAGCTGCACAGTGATGTTGTGTTCAATATCAGGGTTGGCTGGAAAGACAAGGAGTTCAGTCTTGGCTGGGTTGAGATGCAGGTGGTGTTCCTTCATCCAGGCTGAGATGTCTGCCAGACAGGCAGTGATTTGAGCGGTCACTGTGGTGTCGTTGGGCTGGAAAGACAAGTAGAGTTGCATGTCATCAGCGTAGCAGTGGTAAGAGAAACCATGTGACTGGATGATGGGTCCTAATGACGTTGTGTATATGGAGAAGAGAAGTGGCCCAAGCACTGATCCCTGAGGTACCCCAGTAAGTAACTGATGTGGCTTGGATACCTCACCTCTCCAGGCTACCTTGAAAGACCTACCTGAGAGATAGGAGTTGAACCAGCCAAGCACAGTTCCGGTGATGCCCAGTTTAGAGAGGGTGGAGAGTAGGATCTGATGGTTGACTGTGTCAAAGGCTGCAGAAAGGTCCAGCAGAATTAAGTTGAAGTGCAAAGTGGCCGTAGGTTGTGTGGGTTGCGTTTGGTCTTGCGTTTGGTCTACAACAGATAACAGGGATGTGCTTGAAGGCATGTGTTATTAGTGAGCTAGACATGTTAGTGTGTATGTATAAGTAGAATATTAAAAGAGAGAAAATAAAAAATACTTAAGTGCTTTGGTGAGTGGAGCCTTGTCAGTGTCCTTGCTCGGTGGACTCGCACAGGTAGACTTGCTGGTCTTTACCCAAGTAGGTCTTCACAGGAGGAGGGCTTAACACGAGGGCTACCACTTCCGCTGCTGCTTCCGCGTCAACATTCAGTCCAATAAATACACACTTTAACGAGTCGTTCAGTGGAAAAAACAGCCACGCCTTAATGCTACTTAGCACAACAAAGCTAGTCACGTGGTCAACCGAAACCGAAACTGAGGGGCGCGCGAGGTGACAAGTGCGGGAACAAACGCGACTTCCGTACACCGCAAATAAATTATGCTGCAGTTTATCAATAAATTATACTCTAAAACAAGTGAATCACTGTTTGCAGACACTAAAACGCCTATAGTTTTACACACACTGGATAACCAACCCTAAATCTAGCAGCGAATACTATGGGACAAGTCAAAACAAAAATAGTGCTCACATACACAAACACACGTTTAAGCGACCTGCGTTCAAGACAGTAAACAGACAGCACCTGATCTAGCAATGAATACCACTCTAATGACGTTAAAAACAATTAAATAAACACACTTACATACAACTGCAGACTCCTGTAGATAGATTGCTTCTCCTCATTAGTAGCAATATATGGTCATTTTGTGAACACCATAACATTTTCTGACTTTGGATTCAATTGGTGGACATGAAAATCAGTTTGAAACCATCCTGTAGTGTCAATTCCTTAATTTATTGAATTAAATGCGAGATTTTTTAAAATGTGTAATATTTGAAAAAAATAAATAATACTAATTTTGGTAAATAATAGTGACGACACATTGAGTGATAGGTAAGGAAAAGAAAATGTAAAAAGCAGGAGATTGCACCCGAACAAAGGTTACCTCTGAACATTTTGAATTGATTAATGCAAAATAATCTCTTAATACATCAACTTTTAATTTTTTTTTATTTTGTCCCTATACTCAAAAATCTAAATGTTATTACAATGTAAATATGCTCATCAGAGCATCTTTTTCAATTATTGTCGTGTGTGTGTGAAAAATAAATGTAATCTTTTTTTGTGATTGCCATCACACACGCTGTGCCTAAGTGCCTCTCCCTGCCTCCGCCAGTCAACAATCTGTCAACAACAACATATTGGGATGCATTTTCTATCTTTAAACCTTGATAGGCCAATTAATTTTGCTATCCTAACTGAACAATTGTATGACTAGCATTTTATTTTATTTAATCCAAATTTATAATCCAACACTGTGTTGCCAACACTGTAGAATACATCTTTTATTTGCACCATATCTACAACTTATCGATTCATTATAATGAAAGCAATGCTCGCTTGCAGTTTCGATTCGCGATTGGGTGTTACACAATCTACATTGCAAGCAAGCAGAGCAATATTTAGCGAACCCAAATTATACTCAAATGAGTCTTTTTGCTGTGGTTCTTTGAGTGTCAATTGATGTTTCTCCTGCACTTGATTGATTAAACTGTACAACCGCTGTGGACAGTATTACAATGAAATATGTAATTATTTAATTGTGGCAGCTGTAATCATAATTTTGATTGTTTATTCAAATAATTGTGGAGCCCTAATGTCAGCATCATTTATATTTTTTTTAACCATTGTTGAATGCCTGTAGTATTGAAAGCCTTTATTTAACTCATTGCAACCCACTAAACCATTCTGTACCCTGTTTATGCCCCCCTTTTAGCACAGATCCACAACCATTCTGCCCTGCCATCTGAGTGCTAGCGCCTCACACACTGCATGCTTGTCGGCCATTTGATCAATTTTATCATCACATACCCTAATGTGAGTGACATGCATTTCCCAACAAGGCAAAGTGCAGTCACATTCCCCAACAGCATAATACATGAAATACTATAATAAAGTTAAGATGTGCAAAAGCACAGAGAGCACCTTATCTGCTCAGTTATTCAATGTAAGTTTTCATTATAATTAAATATTTAATCTCGACCCTGCAGTGACTGCAGTGCCACCTTAATCAGATCTAGAAAGGTTTGGACAAATATGAAATGTTTACTTGAATCTTTGCTCATCTTATGTTCATTGTATAAAGATAATATCTCTGCCGGAGTGCATAAAAATCAGGTGTTTAAGTATTTCCTTATTGGATCTAATCGCTTAATTAATGAATTATGGATAATACATATATAAATGCAGTTAAAGTTACAGTACATATGGGAGCCTCATACATTTTATTTAATCAAATTTAATAAAACAAGAGTCCCCCTAGATATTCATGCAAGCTTAAATGGGTTTACACAAGAAACCTTTAATAAAGTTTAACCAATGTTTTAGTTTTAACATGGCACATTGCTGTTGTCAGATAAAGGGTTGTTTTGGAAAATTCAACATTTTTGAAATAATTTGTACTAGGGGTGGGTGATAAACTAAAATGATGAACAGGTAAAAATTTGGCAACCGGTAGAAATTTTGGATTATCGTCTGTATCACCATATTGTGGTAATGCAAAATCTCACCCTGCGTGGCAAGAAATGTGTACTTCATTCTATTCAAGTAACACACACGCAGGCGCATGCACGACTCCACTCCAGCAGGCTTTCAGTTTGTGCTCCACAGACAGGAGAGCACAGAACGAGTGTGTGACGAGGAGCAGGGCATGGCCAGGCCATAAGGGTATAAAGCCGGTGCTGAATCAGCTGATAATAGGGAGATAAAAGGGAGCAGGACATGCCAGTTTGAGAGCGATAGAGAGACGCACGCGGCCACATTTCATATATATCTGTGTTAGTTTATGTTTTATGTTGTTTTAAGTTACATATCCATACTTTTAGATTATAAATGATTGGTTATATCGAGAGACGCAGGACACTCAGACAAAAGACACAACCCAGTTGTTTATACCATAGAGCCGTCAGGAAATGCAATTCCAGACGGCTCATCATAATCCAATGCCGGGTCATTTAGGGCAGGAAAGACATTAAATCACCTAAGAGCAGACTGCATGAAGGTATCACTTTGTGTAAGTTCTGGTTGACTATGACACGCAATATACGGAAGCAGTGCCCCTGCACAACACCTCAGCACGTAGTGTTGCGAAGGTACTCTTCAGAATTGGCCGTTGTTAAATGCTCTGGATTTTGCTCTACAGACAGACATGTCAGACAGTGGGTTGGCTCCCAGGTGGTCAAGGGGGAGGAGCACCCGGTGCTGTAAACCACCCTTGCAGTTTGTTGGCTTTCCACGGAGTGGTGTCTTCTTGCCCCCACAGCCTATAATTCCCCCCTGCAATCTATGTGATGCCCCCAATGTTGGAGAGCCACCCCCCAGTGTCCACAGACCCCCTTTGATGACCCCTGACTACCTATTTTGGGGATTGGCCACCCCTCCAAGGCATTCAATTGGCTGACCACGTGGGCAGGTCTAGGAGGGGGTGGGTCTGACCATGAACAGCCTATTCTGCCTCCTTACCACCTAAATGACACCAATGCCCCCCGAGGTCAGAGGACCGACCACCCCCTGCCTTAGTACACACTAAGGATAGCCCTTACAGCCTATTTTTATAATAACATATTTTTTTTATAAAATAACATTCATATTGTAACCTTATGTCCATGAACAGTCTACATTTTTGAATGGTATAGGTTGTGCATGGGATGTCCTGATCAGTTTCTGGATGACATTGGAAGCTGAAACTCACGGTCCTCTGCTTGTCTTGGTGTCTCAATTCAATGGTGTGTATTTCAAAAAGACTGGAGAAACTTGAAAATTAAAAAAAAAATTAAAAAAACTTAACCCTTTGAGTTTTTTTGGTCAAAATGTTTTACTTTCTCTAATCATTCTTCTTCATATTTGCACCATGAATAGAGGGTGCTGTGACAAGCATAGGAATACAAGTTTCAGCCTCCTATGTTATGCAAAAGCTGAGATTTGGACATTCCATGCACAACATGTCCTATTAAAAAATTAAGACTGTTCATAGACAGAGCAATTTTGAAGTTATGACGGATGAACATGCAGCAGGATGAAGTGCAGAGCCACCTACATATCAATTAGAATAAATGATTATGGAGATTAAAAAAATTGCTGTCCACGGACCTATGTGGCTACGTGGAGCCTGTAAAATCTGATGCAGGTTGGATGCTGTTTTGGACTTAAGAGTATTTTTTAACTCTGGCCTCCCAAGTACAACTTATTGGATGGGCCTCCAATATGTAGTCTCTGGACAATCCATTTTCAAGACATATTTATACATATTGTATAACACCTAGGACACACCATAGAATATTTTGCAATAACTTTAATGTCAAAAACACCTACAACTTGCATTAAAATGTCTGTCCACAGACAGCCTATGTGGAGCCTTTCAAATAAGTTACAGGTGGGCACTTCCTCTATGACCTGGCGCTAAGACCTAGGGGCTTCAAATACTAAATCTTTGGGCCCTCTTAAACAAAGTATTAAAAAATTGTGCCTCTCACCGAAAGAAAAAATCTGGAAAAATAATATGTTAAAATAACTGACATTTTAGGTCCACAAGTCAGCCAATTAAGCACTTAGCGAAATAATTCATGGAATCATTTGGAGCTTTCTAAGGGGTGTTCATGAAACACATATAGAAATGAATAGATGTTGCTCTTGGGATGCACCCTGGCAGAGCGCCCAGAGGTCCCACGCATGCCAAATTACACATGCTGACATTTTGAGTGGCCCTAAACGACAAACCAAGAGGACTAAGGTCTAGGATGCAAAAAAGTATTTTTTTTTTTTTTTCAGTAGATCTCTCTGCCAGTCATTGAAGCCCCTGAGAGGCCTAAATGCACCAGTATATTTATAAGATAATTTTTAGTTATTAGGATGATTTTTGGGATTACACCACATGCAAGGCGCACAGGGCTTCCCATTGAACACATTTATATAACCCACAAGTCTTGAAAATGTTGATTTGGCATGAAAAATGTCTGTCCATGGACCACCTATTTGGTGGCCTTGAAATAGATTGCACATGGACACTTCCTGTGTGAACTGTGAGAATAACCTTAACTTTGGTTCTAAGACATGGGGGCTTCGACAGCTTCATTGTAGGGCCCTTACAAACAAGATATTAAAAAGCCATGTCCTTCAGAGCTTTGGAAGTACTTTAAAAACTGTCACTTTTCATTCATTAGTCATCCAATTAAGCACTTAACGAAAGGGGTGGAAGGGGCCCCTGAGAAGCTGTATATTTCATTTGGAGCTTTTTGTGGGGTGTCTACAAAACATTTATAGAAATTAATGGAATAAGTTGTTCATGGGATGCACCCTGGAGTGGCCAGAGGTCCCACGGACCCCAAATTTCACACAGTGGTAGCCTGATGTCCCTCGAAAGACATATCAAGAGCATGAGGCTCTAGAAAAAAGGAAATACTTTTTTGCATCCAGTGCTGCAGACCTCTGGGCACCGATACAGGGAACCGTGTCGAGACATATATGGCATTTTTGGGACAATCGGACACGAAAAGCCTATGGAAATTATTGGAACAAAGAGACATTTTTCTCAGCATTTTATTCTAGATTCCACAGCCCTTTTACTCACAAAGCCAGACAGAGCATTTGTCAAATAGAGCTAGGGTAAGAGTATTGAGCATAAAAAATATATATCTAGAAAGCATCTAGAGCTTAAGAACTCTGTGGTAGGATCAAATGGGCCCTGGAATACCACCGTACCAAATTTCAAGTGCCTATGACCTTTTGACACCTTTATTTCTAGACATCCCACTTGAAACTTATACAATGAAAAATCCATAAGTAGACCATGGACGCTGTCCCTTTTTGGGCCAATTAAGTATTAAAAAAGGCTACAGGGCTGCGGAGCTATGGACACTGACACAGGGCACCGTGACACATATATCAATTCTGGGACGATTGGACCTTTCTAGATGCTGTACAAGAAAAGCCAGTTAGGTATTCTATGGACTTTAACAAGAGAAATTTAATTCTCTCATTCGTATTTATTGACAAAACCACATGGACAAGTCGCAGGACACACCATTTAACACATTTATGCAATTTAACTTCACAAACATATTTTGTATATATATATATATATATATATAAAAAAAAAAAACATGGACAGCCTACATGGAGCTTGTCAATTAATTTGCAGGTAGGCACTATATGACTCAGCAACATAGCTGTCTTTTCTCAACTAAACCACTTGTTTTACACCCAGAATAGTCATATAGTGGTATTTATAACATTTGCAGTTCAACAAAGTTCATAATTTGCCAAAATTCCCACTCTGTCAACAGAAAGCCTATTTGAATTAAAAAATAAAGTGGGGGCGTGGTTGAGCGCTGATTTCATTCATCATCACCTGTCAGGGTGCCTATGTAGCTCAGCTTGTAAAGACACTGACTACCACACCTGGAGTCGCAAGTTCAAATCCAGGGTGTGCTGACTGACTCCAGTCAGGTTACCTAAGCAACCAGTTTGCCCGGTTGCTAGGGTGGGTAGAGTCACATTGGGTTAACATCTTTGTGGTCACTATAATGTGGTCCTCGATCTCGGTGGGGCATGTGGTGAGTTGTGTGTGGATGACACAGAGAATAGCCTGAGCCTCCACACATGTTTGGTCTCCGCGGTAACACACTCAACATGCCACGTGATAAGATGCGTGGATTGAGTGTCTCAGACACAGAGGCAACTGAGATTCATCCTCCGCCACTCAAATTGAGGTGAGTCACTACGCCACATTGAGAAAATCCACAAAAAAAAGCAAAAAAACAAAAACAAGACTAGGCATTACAATATATTTATTTAATTTATAAACCAATTAGTATGTATGTATTTTTTACATTTTATAATATCTTGATATATATATATATCGTTATCGTGATATAAAATTTGTGATATCGTGATATAAGATTTTGGTCACATCGCCCATCCATACCTTGAACACAAAATGTGATTATGAAATGATTCACCATTTAAATGCATAATTCTTTTACAATATTTCTACAAAAATGAAGAGGGTAATCAGGGAAATGTGTCATTTCTGTGACACTAGCAGCACCAAACCAGAGTCCCACCCCAAGCTTATGAAATTGGGCTGCTTGGGGTGCTCAACATGGCCTTTGAAGCCATTTTTCTCAGTTTCAGTGTTGGCGTAGTTGTTTTTACTTAGTTGTGCAATGTTTACTTTTTCTGGAAAGCAAACTTTTGACTTTCTTGTCAATCCAAATTAAGATTAAGAATGTATTTTAACAATGAAAAAAATACACACTACGACTTCATTAAATACTCATAAATCGACACTGTGGTATTCACATTTATGCAAAGATGGTTGACATTTATGCAAATAATGTCTATTTTCATCACAGTGCTGTTCTCCTTTAATAAGAATGTTTCAGAATGTCACTCTTTGCAGGCATTTTGGAGGGAAAAGGGTTTCTCAGGGGAAATTGTGACTCATTCCTCCAACGACTGCCCTTTAAGCATCACATTTGATGCCACCAGACCCAGAGGAATTCCTGCACTTGTGGGGTTAATCACTGGTGCACAGGCCCATAACTGGTGTGACAGAGAGGTGAGAGACAGAGAGAAAGAGTGTGAAGGTGAGGAAGATACAGAAAGAGGTGGAGAAAAACTTACTATTTTAATAACATATAGTGAGCAATGGAAAGAGGGAGTGAGAGAAATGGAAAAGGATGTTTAATAGGTTCCAGTGTCAGGTATATTCTCAGATTGACACTTTCAGGGGAATACTGTGACAATGAGTCAAGAGGTGAAAATAAAGATATATATTGACATTAAGTAGCTCAATAAACTTCCCTTGGAAAGCATATTAGTCTGTAATGTACTGTGCTGATCGCACTACTTGTTTTATTAATTGTAATCTGTAATATGTTGACAATTAAGAATTGTTTATAATAATTTTTTATGCCTATACATTGTTTTTATTCATTTTCTTTCTCTTTTACATGCTTATCTAAAGCACTTTGAATTACCATTTTGTATAAAATGTGCAATATAAAAAGCTTAACTCCCAATGTCTGCGCAAAATTAACAGTTTTAGAATTTTGAAAGAAAAGATATGATGTGAAATGCAGAAGAAATATTTAAGATTCTGTGATATTTGTTGGTCAAATATCAAATAAGCATTTGTTACATATTCCAATGTTAACTCTTGTTTCTTTGATTCCATTAAAAACCAAAAGATAATCATTATCACAAAAATTATCACTCAAGGAATTATGCAAATCAGGTAACTGGTGTCTAGATATGCCCAGTTCCCCGTCTGTCGCTCACTTCGACGTCATGTCGAAGAAGCGACACTAGGGGTCTCTCTTGAGCGCCGAAAGATACCTCTGATCTATGAAAAAAGGCCAATGAGAGTTGGCGAACAGTATTTGCATACTCCGCCTCCGGATACAGATATAAAGGCGAGAGAAATACGCTTGTTCATTCAGTAATTTTCTTCGGAGCCGAAGGTCGTGTGTATGCAGTCAGCTGCGAGTAACACAACTGATCCTGCTTCTGATCCTCTGACGCTCTGCTTTGCTGTTGGATTTACGGCGCACTACAGCGGCTTTTCTCTTCACTGCTGGCGTGCAGTTTGCCCCTGGGCGCTTCGACAGCGCAGAGTTAAAAGAGTTGAAAGAGTGATTATCTCCATAAAAGAGTTTATTTCTCTGAAAGAGCATTACACAGCGGCGTTGAACGTCCTTTTCAGGACGCGTCTTTATAAAGATGTAATTTCCGCCCCTGTGTAGTTTCTGGATGCGGTGATTTCTCCCCACCTCTCTCGGTCATAAAACACTGTCTTGCATGCCTGGGCTGCGATCACACGCAGGCAGCGTTTTATGAATGGTTCACGTTCTCAGTGCGAGAACATAGCCATGGCAACATTGCGGTCGTGTGGCTTTCTTTTGTAATGAGAGAAAGCCGTTTCAGCCGCCCCCCGTGCCTCGCCTCCTTCCTACGGGATTAACGCAGGCGCCGCGGGCGATGAACAAGATTTGGGGACAATGACGGTCTCTGTTCGCCGGGTAAACCCCCTCGAACCTCCCGCCTCCCCGGCACGCTTGTTTGCTTCCGTCTGAGCCCGGGATGAGCATTCTCTCCAATGGTTCATCTTCTCAGTGTGAGAACATGGCCGTTATAGCATTGCGGTCGCATGGCTTTCTTTTGTAATGAGAGAAAGCCACTTCAGCCGCCCCCCGCGCCTCGCCTCCTTCCTACGGGATTGACGCAGGCGCCACGGGCGATGAAGGCGATTTGGGGAATATGACGGGCTCTGTTCGCCGGGTAAACCCCCTCGAACCGCCCGCCTCCCCGGCACGCTTGCTTGCTTCAGAATTGGATGACATCACCACTGCATCGGAGAGCGTTACAGCGGCATCGGATGCTGATCGCTTGCCTCGGCCGCCACCTTCGGGTCTGCCGCCCAGCCTGAGCCTGACGCACGGAGATCCACTATGCTTTCACGTGCTACTTGATCGGTCCCGCGGGCAGGTGCGCCGCACACAGCCACGCCCCCCCCCCCCCCCACGTGCACGACGAGTTGAGCAAAGCCAAGGCTTCTTCGCTCCTCCGCTCTCACTACCCTCACGGTGGAACGGTCCCGGACCGCTTCCACTCTGCACGCCACGGCCCTTCCTGCAAACAACGCCAGGCCAAGGCGCTTCAAAACTTGCACCTTGGGTAGTCCTGTTCTTGATGTGCTGCAGGAACTGCGCTGGATGACCAACCGTGCCCCCGGGCCACGGAGGTCAGAAGCGCCGGCACTCGAACAGGCGATGGCCACCCCTTGTGGTCCAGAAACGCACCTGTGGACTGGACCTGGTCGAAATGCGGGAGGCAGACAAGGCACACCTTCTCCCACACCCCCGTCTCCCAGCTCCGTCTATTCGGCGCCACCGGTGACGACTCTGCCCAGCAGTCCTCAGCGGTGAGGCAGACGGAGGCCACTGCACATCCTGCCCCGCCGCAAGCCTGCCGGCATGGGCCATGCCCCGTCTGCTCGCCGAGGGCGTCCTCCTGCGGCAATGAAACACCCTGTTCTGCCTCAACCCGGGCCCAGCTCTTCAGCCCCAGCGTCGAGCACTCCGCAGGAAGCGGACGCACCTGTCTCACGGACCCCCTCAAGGACCCGGAAGTCTCCCAGGCTGTCCGTAGACACTCAACCCAGGGACCAAGATGTTAGCTCCGGAGGCTGGTAAGACCGCTCCGTCCCCGGTGGAGGGCCGGGAGGAGAATTTTTTCTTGTCTAATTAATTTTCACATTCTCATATTCTCTGTAATGAGCTATTTCCTTTTGTCTCTGGGTCACCTGGCCCGCAAATGCCGTTCTCACGGCACTTTGCCCCCAGATATCAACAGTCCTGGCCCCCTGGACACGGACCACCCGTCTTCAGCCCCACGACTGTCCCCCGGCCGGCCGGTTCCGACGAGTCTAGAGGACGCCTACCCGAGACCTCCTCCTCAGTCGCTAACCCGCCCCCTGCCAGGTGTGCGGAGCAAGGTAAGTGCTTTGAGTCTTTCTCAGCACTCCAGCTGCGGGTCGCCCTGTCGCCGCCCAATGCTGCCCTACCTGCTCTGCCCCGCTGCGAAGCCCCACCGGGTACGTCCAAATTAACCGTCCCCTTGGTGCCCCTAGCGCAGAGGTTGGACGCGTGGCTCTCACTTCCCAACCCATCTCGCTGGCTGGCCGGAGCGTCCGACTCGGTTACGCAATTCAGTTTGCCAGGCCCCCGCCCCCCTTCATGGGCGTCCGCTTTTCCGCAGTACACGGCGAACACGCCCACTCTCTGCTCGCGGAAATCGCGACTCTTCTGGCCAAAGACGCGATAGAGCCTGTCCCTCCAACCGAGATGAAGAAGGGTTTCTACAGCCCCTACTTCATCGTACCCAAGAAAAGCGGTAGCTTACGACCAATCTTGGACCTTCGAGTTCTCAACCGAACGTTGCACAAACTCCCGTTCAAGATGCTCACGCAGAAACACATCTTAACCTGCATCCGGCATCTAGATTGGTTCGCAGCGATAGACCTGAAGGACGCGTACTTCCACGTCTCCATCCTGCCCCGACACCGCCCCTACCTGCGGTTTGCGTTCGGGGACCAGGCATATCAGTACAAAGTCCTCCCCTTCGACCTGTCTCTGTCCCCTTGCGTCTTCACGAAAGTCGCAGAGGCAGCTCTTGCCCCGCTCCGAGAAGCCGGCATCCGCATACTCAACTACCTCGACGACCGGCTCATTCTGGCCCACTTGCGAGAGTTACTATGCGCCCACAGAGACCAGGTGCTCAGGCACCTCAGCCGTCTGGGGCTTCAGGTCAACTGGGAAAAGAGTCTCACCAACGAGCATGCCCAGTCAGTGTTGAACTGCCTCGCCGCCTTCAGGCCAGGCACAGCGGTCCCCTTAAAACTTTTCCAGAGGCTCTTGGGGCATATGGCGTCCTCCGCAGCGGTTGCGCCGCTGGGGTTGATGCATATGAGACCGCTCCAACACTGGCTCCAGACCCGAGTCCCGAGACGAGCATGGCGCCACGGCACGCACCGGGTAACAATCACCCCCGCCTGCCAACAAACATTCAACCCCTGGACAGACCTCTGTTTCTTACGGGCTGGAGTACCCCTGCAGCAGGTGTCCAGACGCGTCCTGGTCACGACCGACGCCTCCAGATTGGGTTGGGGCGCCGTTTGCAACGGGCACGTAGCCTCAGGCCGTTGGAAAAGGGCCTAGCTGCGTTGGCACATCAACAGCCTCGAGTTGTTGACCGTCCTTCTAGCCCTGCGGCAGTTTCTCCCGTTAATTCGTGACAAACATTTCCTGGTCAGGTCGGACAGCACCACTGCGGTCGCGTACATAAATCGCCAAGGCGGCGTACGCTCCCGTCACATGTCACAACTTGCCCGTCGTCTCCTCCTTTGGAGCCAGCACCGACTCAGGTCGCTGCGTGCCACTCACATCCCCGGCAACCTCAATGTGATAGCGGATGCGCTGTCATGACAACGCTTGCCTGGCGGAGAGTGGAGGCTTCACCCCCACTCGGTTCAGCTGATTTGAGAATGGTTCGGCAAGGCCCAGGTAGACCCCTCTACCTCCCGAGAGACCTCCCACTGCCCGCTCTGGTACGGCCGTTCAGAGGCTCCCCTCGGGGCAGATGCACTGGCACACAGCTGGCCGGTGGGGCTGCGCAAGTACGCATTCCCCCAGTGAGCCTTCTTGCACAGGTGCTGTGCAAGGTCAGGGAGGACGAGGAACAATTCACTCTCGTGGCTCCTTACTGGCCCACCCGGGCCTGGTTCTTGGACCTTGTACTCCTCGCGACAGCCCCTCCCTGGCGAATTCCCCTGAGGAAGGATTTTCTTTCTCAGGGATGGGGCACGCTCTGGCATCCGCACCCAGAACTTTGGAACCTCCACGTCTGGCCCCCGAACGGGATGCGGAAGATCTAGCTGGTCTACCACCCACGGTCGTAGCCACGTTCAACCAAGCCAGAGCCCCTTCTACCAGGCAACTCTACGCCCTGAAATGGCGTCTGTTCATGAATTGGTGTTCTTCCCAGGCAGAAGACCCACAGAGGTGCGCAGTTAGGTCTGTGCTCCTGTTCCTACAGGAGAGGTTGGAGGGGAGGCTGTCCCCATCCACCTTGAAGGTGTATGTTGCCACTATCGCAGCTCACCACGACCCAGTAGATAGCAAGTCTCTGGGTAAGCACGACTTAATTGTCAGGTTCCCCCAAGAGGTGCCCGGAGGTTAAACCCCCCCCGGCCAAACCTGTTCCCCTCCTGGGATCTCTCGGTGTTCCTCGCCGGTCTTCAGAGATCCCCCCCCCCCCGAGTCGCTAGAATCAGTTGGCTCAGGGCCCTCTCCTAAAAAGACGGCCCTGCTGATCGCGCTCACTTCAATCAAGAGGGTCGGGGACCTGCAAGCGTTCCCTACTAACGACACTTGCCTGGAGCTCGGTCCGGCAGATACTCATGTGATCCTAAGACCTCGACTGGGCTATGTGCCCATGGTTCCTACCACGCCCTCTGGAGTTCAGGTAGTGAACCTACAAGCGCTGCCCCGTGAGGAGGCAGACCCAGCCCTCTCACTGTCGTGTCCGGTACGTGCCTTGCGTGCCTACCTGGAACGCACCCAGAGCTTCAGGCGCTCTGAGCAGCTCTTTGTCTGCTTTGGAGGACAGCAGAATGGGAACGCTGTCTCCAAACAGAGGTGTCTCACTGGGTGGTGGATGCCATTCAGTTGGCCTATCACACCCAGGCCGTGCCCCCCCCCCCCCCCCCCTTTTTTTTGCGGGTTCGAGCCCACTCTACTAGGAGCGTGGCATCCTCATGGGCACTGGCTAGGGGCACCTCCCTAGCAGACATTTGCAGAGCTGCGGGCTGGGCAGCACCTAACACCCTTATGATCTCAGGGTTGAGTCAGTCTCGTCCCGTGTTCTCTCAGGTCCGAGCCCGTAGAACTCGGTACACGTCGACGATCTGACCGGGTGAATCGCTTGTTTCCAGCCCCGTTTCCCTCGATCGAGGTAAAACAGTGCGCCTTCTTTCCCAGAGAAACTAGGTCCCTGGTTGATTCCTCCCTAGCCCTTCGGGCCCGCAGCAGTTCAGCGGAGGGACTTGCTGGTCCAGTCCACTACAGGTACCCCAGGCTACCCCTACTGGAATAGGTGCTCCACAGATCAGGCCTCCTACGGGACTCCTCCTGTGTGTATTTCCGCAGTACTGTCACCTTACGAGCTGACCCGCGTCTCCCTTAGGCAGTCCTTCGTTGCCCTCCGGTCGCCGTGTTGTAGCAACTCCCTCCTCCTCGAGGTTGGATCTACCACCGCGCCATTTCCTCCCACATGCCCAAAGTGGCCATGTGATGTATTTTGCCACCTTTACCTCCCCTGCTGGGCAGGTGTGGCCTCTGCAGGGTTTTTTCCCCCTAAAAGAATAGGAATTCGGGAATAAGACCCCCTTCCCTCGATGCGGTAAGGGCCCCGGCTGCTCTTGCTCTATGCCAAGAAAACATAGAGAGAAAAGAGGCCCAGCCAGGCTTGGCCCGTTCCCTAGTTGGGAGCGTCACCTTGTTCCCCCCTAGGGTAAACAAAAGGATGCTGATGCTTTTTCGGGGCATTGGGGAAGAGTACGTGCATCCTGAACACAGTTGGTCGCTTGTGCACGTGCAAATACCTGCCCGCTTCTGTGTCAGCAGTACACGTACACGGCTCAGCGCATGGCGAGTTTTGAAGTGGACCCCTAGTGTCGCTTCTTCGACACGACGTCGAAGTGAGTGACAGACGGGGAACATCTCGGTTACGTATGTAACCTCCGTTCCCTGATGGAGGGAACGAGACGTCGTGTCTTCCCGGCCACGTCGCTGAGCCGAGCCGCTGAGCGGCGGAGTATGCAAATACTGTTCGCCAACTCTCATTGGCCTTTTTTCATAGATCAGAGGTATCTTTCGGCGCTCAAGAGAGACCCCAAGTGTCGCTTCTTCGACACGACGTCTCGTTCCCTCCATCAGGGAACGGAGGTTACATACGTAACCGAGACGATTTCACTCTCTTCTCCATTATTTGATCATCATTTGTTGAATTATTGCTGCCATGATTACTAAATAAATGTACACAAACATCTCTTTTAACTTTAATTGCACCAGACAAACAGTTTTATTAATTGGGGACAATCTATTATTAGCCCAATGTGCATAGAGGCGTGTTTGCGCTGAAAAGAATGAAAATTAATTGTGTGAATTAAATACGGCGTAGCATTATTTTAGTGCATTTAACATCTGGTTTAACTAGATTGTGGGTGGATGATGAATTACACTATGATTTTTTTTTTGATGATGCTGTGCACAAAAGAGGCACAACTGTGTGGTGAATTTGCCCTTGTGTGTTTGTGCCTGTGCAATGAAGATTGAATTGGTTTACTTGACAGCGAAACTAAACAATTTCAGATTAGCGAAATATCCCGGCTTTTAAAGCAGTAGCGTTTATCTAAAGCATTATCTCGTAAAACAATTTAATGATCTGTGCCTTCAAAGGGTCTTTCTCCTGACTGATAATGTGCCAAAATATTGATTTATCTGACACTCTTCTCTCAATCAAACAAAAATAAGCACACATCCTGAGATGTGCTAAAATCCATGAGCTCAAAATCAGAAGAGCCCATCAGAGTCGGACTGATAAAATGTTTCCATCTCACGTCTTATGATAAAACTTCCAGAGCATCAGTGGTGCTGCATTATAGAGAAAGCAGTCCCTTTCAGCCACTGTGGTTATGGTTGATTCATTCATTATTAATAACTGTTTAAGATGGACAAGCCAATATGTACTTGTCTGCTAATATGGATATATGTTTCTGCAATGTTGTTTTTTTCTATCTTACATTTTTTTTTACCTCCACACTAAAGTAAATAATTTGCAATTATATATATATATATATATATATATATATATATATATATATATATATATATATATATATATATATATCACATTCTGTCTCCCTCATGTTTGCCATGGACTCTTATTTTGAATTTTCCCTCTAGACACCATTTCCCACAGTGCACTGCCCTCATCACCTCCATCTGTTCCACATCATCCTCACCTTTCTTCAATCCCCTCATTAGATCTTGTGTATATATATACCGTCCAGTTTTGTTCATTGTTTGTCAGTTCTCATCAGTGTAAAGCTTGTTGAATTTGTTTATGGCATGCCACATTGTTATATATCTTCGTCTTCTTCATTAAAGTCTGCTATTAGATCCATCACCTCTCGCTTCTCCTTCTCCTTCTTCATCATCTGGACCACAAGTTGTGATAGTAGAACTGACCAAAACATGATGGATCTACCGGCAGTTCGCCGCCTCCTACTCACACAAGAGGATCGTTCCCTCGAGGACATTACTCATGAGTTTTTAGATCTGGTTCTCCTTACCCACTACACAGATGATTGCCTATGCACTTTCTCCTATGTCGGATTCGACAGCACTGTCTGGGGAGGGTTCTTGAGGGAACTTTGCCAGATATTTGGAGTGGGTGCTGGTAAGTTATGACTCTCCATTCCCCATCTGCCCTTCTAATGAGGACAATGCCAGCCCCGCTCCAGATCCCAGCAAGCCATCAGCCTTGCCCGATATGGTTAACAAGCCAGTGCACATGCCTGCCTTGGTTAATGAGCCATTGCCCATGCCTGTAGTCTGATCGTCCCAGTGCCCATGCCTGTAGCCTCGACCGTCCCTGTAACCACACTCCCTGCTGGCCTAAAGAGGTGGAGGAGAAGAAAGGCTTCTGTTTGCAAGTCTCTGCCCATGTCCACGACCACAGAGGTTGTTCCCGAGTCTCTTCCCATGTTAACGACCACAGAGGTCGTTCCCAGTCTCAGCCCCTGTTACAACCATGGAGGTCGTTTCCCTGTCTCAACCCCCGTTCACGACCATGGAGGTGCCTCCCCAGTCTCTGCCCACAACCACGGAAATAGTTCCCCAGTCTCAGCCCACCGCAGACTCGGAGCCCGAGCCCATCACATAGTCTGACCAGGTGCGAGAGCCAGGTAGTAATGTCACGTTCTGTCTCCCTCATGTTTGCCATGTACTCTTATTTTGAAGTTTCCCCCTGGACTCCATTTCCCACAGTGCACTGCCCTCATCTGTTCCACATCATCTTCCACCTGCCTTCAATTCCCTCATTGTGTGTGTGTGTGTGTGTGTGTGTGTGTGTGTGTGTGTGTGTGTGTGTGTTATATACCCTCCTGGTTTTTAAAAAAAACAAATTATTGTTTGTCAGTTCTCGTCAGTATAAAGCTTGTGATTGTTGAATTTGTTTATGGCATGCCACGTTGTTATATCTTCTTCATTAAAGTCTGCAATTAGATCCATCACTTCTCCTTCATCTCGACCACAAGTTGTGACAAAATATAGATATAAATATATAGAGAGTGTAGGGCCTTGCCCAATCAAAATGGCATTGGAGTCTGCATGGCCCATTGTTCTATGATCAAAGGTGAGACATTGCACTCGGTTTCCCAAAGTCCTTCACAGTTTCACAGCTGGATGTTAAGTCCTGCCCATGGACCCAATCTCAAACGGTATTGGTCAAAAGCGGCCTATAACCGATGACATCATCTTGTCAACAAAACTAGTGGACAGATTTGATTTTGCTCTCTCTGTGCCCAGCTTCTAAGCCAGCGGTTTGAAAGAGACATACGAAGGAGTTTCCCTCCTTCTGGACAAAGGACAAAGAGACCACGTTTTTCTAACCTCACCATTTGGCCATGGTACAGTAAGATTAATTTAGCTTTGTTCCAGTCTAGTTGTATACGTTTTACAACCGGTTAATTTGTTTTCTCCTGACCACTCAACACAACTCTGCTGAAATCACACAGAATTTCCCAAGTAAGGCTTGATATCTGGGCAGATTTAGTTTAGAAACTGTGACTTCTTGTACAACTAAATTGTATATTTGATGCTGAATGTTTGATGTTTTGAGTGTTTAACTCTGATCATTGTTTTGATTTGTGAGATCGTCAATTTTGGGTGAAATGTTGTTTATTGAATGATCTGAACTAGCGATTCAGTCGTGCAGTTACCGGCGTTTATCCTTTGTTAAATTGCATGCACCCCTATTTGTTCACTCTCACTCACACACACACACTGAAATTCACGGAATGAGCAGCACCGTGGTTTATGTCCGACTCAGGCTGGTGTTTTCAAATCCTCTCGCCTGTTTCGTCAGTTCCTTTTGTGTGCCTGCTCATTTCCACCACCACGTGGTATTAGCTCTGTCACCTGGATCTGATCCAGCCATCTTTCTTTCCCTCCACATTCAAATAATCATTGGCTCCACCCTTTATTATCGAATCCTCCATTTTGAATTCAGTTCGCCATTTTGAACCTAGTTTTCAATGTTGAAACCGATCCTCCATTTTAAAACTAGTTCACCCATGTGGAGTTTAATCCGCCATTTTGTTTCCTTTGTTACTGATCTAGACACACACCCACATACATACATCCATACACTAACATATAGCTCCACTATTTAGTTAGGACTTCCATGTTATGTTGTTATGTTTTTGTGTTATATTCATATATTATTGTGGGTGTATATTGCTGTTTGATTATAATAAATCTTGTTATATTATAATAAGAAATACTCTTAGTTGTTTGTTTGAATATTGTGGTGAAGCCAGCCTCTGCCACATCAAGAACTCCCCTATTACTTCAGTATTGTTATTTTGTTGTTGATAGAAGCCAGCAATAACCAGATTACTTTTGGATTTGTATGGCAATAATTTGACTAGTTTCTTCCCTTTTTGATTATTAATCAAGATATTCAACCTTCATGGTAGATTTTTGAGACTCAATCAGTCACTTACTGTCATTTTTCTCATGTCAAAGAGTTGTGCCCCAAGGATAGAATTTAATTAATTAAATTATATTATTTTATTTAATTAGTAATTAATAATTGATAATTGTTAATTATTAATAATGTCAGATAGTACAATTGATCTAAACAACCAGTAGCACCCTACAAGAGAGAGAGACATTGGCGGCCAAAAGTTTGGAATAATGTACAGATTTTGCTGTTTCGGAAGGATTTTGGTACTTATATTCACCAAAGTGGCATTCAAATGATCACAACTGTCAGGACATTAATAATGTAAAAAATTACTATTACAATTTGCAAAAAAATTTCTGAACTTCTTAAATTACTTCAAAGAATTCTCATCAGAAAATCCTCCACGTGCAGCAATGACAGCTTTGAAGATCCTTGGCATTCTAGCAGTCAGTTTGTCCAGATACTCTGGTGACATTTCACCCCATGCTTCCTGTAGTACCTGTCTTATTGGGCACTTCTCACACACCATACAGTCTAGCTGATCCCACAAAAGTTCAATGAAGTTAAGATCCATAACACTCTTTTAAAGTTTTTCTTTGCCCACTCGAACATTTTCTTTTTGGTTTTCTGTTTCAAAAGTGTCTTTTTCTTTACAATTATTCCCATAAGGCCTGTACCTCTGAGACTTCTCTTTACTGTTGTACATGAAACTGGTGCAGAGCGGGTAGAATTCAATGAAACTGTCAGCTGAGGACATGTGTGTCATCTATTTCTCAAACTAGAGACTCTGATGTACTTATCCTCTTGTTTAGTTGTACATCTGGCCTTCCACATCTCTTTCTGTCCTCGTTAGAGCCAGTTGTCATTTGTCTTTAAAGACTGTAGTATACACCTTTGTAAGAAATCTTTTTTTTATCGTTTTTTTGCATTTCATGCACTTTATTGCCTTAATTCCTCAAAACAATGATTGACTGATGAGTTTTTAGAGAAAGTTGTTTCTTTTTTGCCATACTGTGGCAACTCAAAAACGAACACAAAGTCAATGTTAAGCTACATTTAACAAACCAAATAGCTTTCATTAGTGTTTGATGTAATGACAAGTGATTTTATAGTACCAAATTAGCAATTTAGCATGATTACTCAAGGATAAGGTTTTGGAGTGATGGCTGCTGGGAATTGGGCATGTCTAGATTTGATCAAAAATGACTTTTTTAAAAAGTGATGGTGCTGTTTTTTACATCAGTAATGTCCTGACTATAATTTGTGATCACTTGAATGCCACTTTGGTAAATTAAAGTACCAATTTACTTCTGAAACAAAATACAGGATTAATAATTAAGTTATTACTGCAGTGCATTATAATTTGAGGCTTGTCTGTGAAATCAAGTGTCACGTTTTAACCATAATGAAAGACTAATAAATTGTTATACCAATATTTTTTTACCTACTGTATATTCAAAGTGTTCTTATTAATCGATTATTATGTTATGTTTTATTGTTTTATTTATTTAGTTTAACTGCTGTTAAGCTTAACTGCTCTTAATTAGGATCAGAGACACGCAGATCAAGTGGAGGTGTGTACAACATCCAGATGCAGGGTTTAATGCGTCCCCCTAACATCTGTCACTTGTTGGCATAGTAACAGCAGGGGTGCATGGCCCAGCACATTTCTAGCTATAACTCATGGAAAACATGGACTGAAATAGAGTGAGTTATTCAGATCGATGGAGGATGGAGAACTGGCCCAACCCGTTACTCGGAAGCAAACTTCAGCTTTGGCCTTTTGTGATATTGGAGTGTAATGTTAGAGATAGGCTAATGTGTTTTTTGTGCTTATTGCAGAAGGAGGAGAGAAGAGATGCTGTCATATCCAACCTGGTGAAGTATTTCATTCCAGAGGCATCCTCCTACATTTACTATGAGGCAAAAGTATGTAGTGAATTTCAGTCAATAGATGTGCTGAATCATAGGATGTGTAGTGATGTGTAGCAAACTTTTCTATACTGGGAATTTTGTCAAGTTCTGAGAAAGTGATCACCGAGTAGAAAGTTTCAATTGAAACTAGAATGAAAGCCTAGAGTTGGTGCAAATGTTATTGAAGTTAACATCCTCAAAGCACTGACTTCAATTTGCATTATTTGAAATGCAAGTGTGTAATTTCTGCACCACAGTGTCACCAAACAGAACTGCAAAAATAATGTTGTTTTCAGCATATTCAGGTGTGACAGACGAAAGCATTTTGACACCGAAAAAATTACACATTTCAACTGTGGTAATGATACATTACCCTGAGCTCTTTCATATATCTCATGTTAAGTCAGTTACACCAAAAGTATTTGATAGTCCCGTAATCACGACCCTGTGTAGTCTTGAATGGATCCAAATGTACCTCAGTTTGTGGTACCAATTCTCACTTTAATCATATATCACTCCTGAATGAGTCAGCAAATGGATATACAACACATTGTCCTGAAGCTGACTTGAAACCAATTAAAAACAGCTGGAGTTCAGCACCTCTGTCTCAGCTCCCCGTAGCCACTCGGCTCTGAAAAGTCTTCATGTGACATTTACCACAGGCTTCAACTGAAATGGAAATCACTGCATCAACCTTGATTCCACCCTGGGCAAAAATCTGAGACCAGTCCACCGCTGTGCCTGAAAGGCACGATTTTACAAAGGAAATGATTCCTCCAGAAAGGTAAAAGGGCACTACAAACCGTACAGAAGGCATAATTGAGATTGACAAACGGGCACATTGGTTTGACAGCCATCAGCTTCAACAGTATGAGAAAAATGTTATGTCTTGGTGTGAAAGAGGTGTCGGACCACTTTAGCATTAAGTGAAAATGGAAAATATCCTTAAGCATTTCTTGAATGGTGAATGGAGAGAGTAGGAGAGGATGATGGGCCTACTGTTGCCAATTTCACATGAGTAGCTGCTTGAGGAGGGATACACATTACCTTTACGTGTGTAGAATTATCCCCAGTTCAGTTAAATGTCTCGTGAACTGGGCTTAGGCATGCATTATAAAAAGCTTGGAGCAATACAAAGGTATAAAAGACTCCATAGATGCACTTGAAACTTAGAAACATGTAACATCATGAATTGAAAAGTACAGTGCATAATCTCCAGAATATGACCAGATGGTGTTTAATATATTTGGTGCAAAGGAGCAAATTATTTTGAGCTATGTTTAGGTATTAAATATTTTAGGAGTAAACACAACTATATGTCATTTTATTGAGAATTAAAAAATATATATACATTAGAGGAGTTAGAATGCTTCTTAATGTTTGTTTACGCTGAGGTGTAAAACTTCTTTTTTTTTTGTTCGAAGTTAAAATACATTTTCCTATCCTGGTCTATCCCAGCTATCCCAGAACAGGGCTCCAGACTGTGACTGAAATGGTTATATATGCAACCAAAAATAATTGATTGCCACAAAAATGTTAAATCTAGACGCTACTGGCAACAGTCGGTTCGTATGAGTGCAAATACGTTTTTGTCAGATATCATCTTGCCAGTTATTGAATATATTATTAGAACTCACACAACCAATGTGTCTCGCGGCCCTTTTCACCATTTCTGTTTCTGACAACCTCGCTGCACCGCATGCAACAATAAACCCGAAGTGAGAGAGTTACTCTTTTGAACCGGATCTTTCTTATGAATCACCCTACTGTGTAACTCTGGGGGTCTTCGCCAGAGGGACGTACACCAACTAGCGAAGATATGGCACTTCACAGAGTAGAGATAAACAGGTCTACCTATGCTTTGCCGAATCTACAATCAGCTGGACCGCCTGAGGGTGGAGTCTCCACTCTCTCCTCAGCGTTACCTGCCGTGACAGAGCATCTGCTGTGATGTTAAGGTGGCCCGGGATTTGAGTCCAGAGGAGGCGACTGGCGAGTTGCGACATGAGATGGGAGCATAAACTGCCATGGCGGTTTATGTACGCCACCGTCGACGTGTTGTCCACATGGACCAACACGTGCTTGTCCTGAATCAACTGTCGTAGCCTCTGCAGGGCGAGCAGTACTGCCAACAACTCAAGGTAGTTGATGTGCCAACACAGGTGAGGTCCTGTCCAGGAGCCAGCAACTGTGTGCCCATTGCACACGGCACACCAGTTGGTCTTGGAGCCGTCCATCGTAAACACAACGCACCTGGACACTTGCTGTATGAGGACTCCTGCCCGCAAGAATGCAAGGTCGGTCCAAGGGCTGAAAAGGCGGCGAGCAGTGGCTGTTAGAGCCATGCGATGTGTGCTGCGGCATAATGCGTGCCTCGGGTCTGGAGCCAGTGCTGTAGAAGCTGAGGATGCCTTATGCCCCAGGAGCCTCTGAAAATATTTCAGACATACCAGTTCTGGCCAACCAGCACGACGGGTTGGAGAGCGATAACCACAAGTCCAAGCTCCGGGCAAGGGGCACTAGGGGGAGGATCGCATCCAACGTTCCTGGGGGTGAGGCCTAGCAGTGGGGGGGGGGGGGCGGAGAGTGCTGCATCGGGGAGTGGAGCTCCGATCCGAGGTGGCCATTCTGAGGGGACCATCGAAGCACTTACCTTGCTCCGTGCATCCGGCGTAAGGCGGGCAGGTGACTGAGGAGGAAGGCTTCATCACAGTGGCTGTCCGGGGGTGTGGTTTGTGTGGTGCAGTGAGACACACGAAGGCGGGGGGCCGCGTCCATGATGCTCGAACTGCCAGCACCTGGTATGCGGTGACGGCAGGGGCGGCGACCGTGAGCACTGGCTCTGTGACACGAGGAAGGAGAAAACTGCTCTTTTATTGACAATGTGGGTGTGTACGACCAAAAAAGAAGGAAAAAAAAGATTTACCTCCCGTCCCTCCACTGGGTGAAGAAGTGGTCTGTTCACCAGCTCCGGTGTTTCCGCAGGCATCTCTATACTCAGGTCCACCATCTCAGGGGCGCTTAGGAGCCCTCTTAGGGGTCTTCACAGCCGTCCGAGAAGCAGGGGGCATCCCTCTCCTGTGGGTGGCTCTACGCTGGGGCCATGAGCTGGGCTTGATCTGGGCCGATTGTTGGGTTTGGGTCCCCACAGGGGGACACCCAATGCAAACAGACAGGGTCCGCACTCTTGAGCCGTGCCGGGGCTCCATCACCTCCATCTTCTGTTTCACTGCCGAGAACTGTTGGGCAAAGTCCTCAACAGTGTCACTTAAGAGACCGACCTGGGAAATGGGGCTGTTCAGGAAGCGTGCCTTGTATGCATCCCTACTCTCAACCAGGTTCAGCCACAGGTGGAGCTCCTGGACCACAAGCATGGACATCGTCTGCCCGAGTGCGCACGCAGTGACCTTAGTCACTCAGAGGGCTAGATCAGTAGCTGAGCACACCGGGATCAGAACTACTTTTTCGTAGCTCTTTCAGAGCTTGTCCTGATGGACCCAGAGAAGAGCCATGGTGTGAAGGGCAGAAGCGGCCTTCCCAGCAGCACTGTAGGCTTTTGTCGTCAGTGATGACATCGCTCTACAGGCTAGGTAGGGTAGTGCCGGGTGACTCCGCCAGGTGGTAGCGCTCAGCGGGCACAGGTGTGCGGCGATCCTTTTGTCTATCTGGGGTATCGTGGCATAACCCTCCCCCCATCGAGGTTAGCGAGGCCAGATGAGCTGAAGAACCGCGTCCGGGCAATAAAAGGTGCCCTCTGCGATCGCGTCAGCTCGTCGTGCTCTTTGGGGAAGAATGTGACTGCCCATTTGTCGAGGGGAGTGGCATGCAAATTCAACTCGCCAATTTCTCATTGGCCTTTTCTCAAAGATCTGAAGGTGGATCGGGCTCTGAAGAGTGACCCCTAGTGTCACTACATCGACACACCGTCGAGTGAGTGACAGAAGGGGAACTACATTGAAATCCTTCTTAAAATTCATTAACAAATAGTTATTTAAAAAGTTAAAATTCTGTCTTCATTTTCTCACCTCAATGTCATTTCAACGTGTCCACACAACAACAGTTAAAGGACTACTTTTATGTCCTTTTTGGAGCTTGGCAGAGGTGGGCACTTCAAACAGCCATTGTATGGACAAGAGTTGTGTGAAGATTTGTCCCCCCCCCAAAAAAAATAATTGTGTTCCACTGAAAAAAAGTGTTGAAAATATATGAGAGTGCATAAAAAATGTCAGAATTCCATTTAAGGAAGTGATCTTATTAAAACAGTGAGGTTGCAGTGAGTTCATGAAGGTATACGTAAAGCTACATTCACATAAAAAACATGGTGCTGTTCAGTTCAATTACTGTAAGAAAAGCAAATGACTATTTGTTCAACCAGATGTCTAAAAGTATTTTATGGAAGTCCAGGAGTGCCATTTAAAAAAGAATAAAGAAATTAATTATCAGTCTATAAATCTGAAAATAAAAATGTGAATAAATAAAACAGTTTATAAATAGACAAATAAATAGACACATTTAACTGTGATTGCATAAACCAATTTATAAATGGACAAATAAATAGACACATTCTAAGGAAGTTACACTGTTTCTTTTAACAGCACATGTTTGGAGTGATTTGGACAACAAGAGGTGGAAAGTGATGTCACATAGTCAAAAAAAGTATACTAAATTCAAACACCAACCAGCACAAACGTTCATTTTTGTGGCAAAAATCAAATCAAAATCAAATCACTTTATTGTCACACTACTGTGTACACGAGTGCAACAGCAGGTGAAATTCTTGTGTGCAGTTCCGAGCAACATTGCAGTAATGACAGTGACGAGACATAAACCACTTTACAATAAACAACATATTACACAAAACAATTTACATAAACTTACACAACAATTTACATAACAAATGTACACATACCTACACAACAATTTACATAACAAATGTACACAATACACACAATGTAGAATACACACACTAGAGAAGGGTATAAATATATATATATATATATACACTGACTGAATTGGGAGCGAGAATATATTGACAGAATGAGGATTAATAAGGATTAATAAAGTGCAGTGCTGATTGTAGATCGTGAGAGATCATTTGTTCAAAAGTCTTATTGCTTGTGGGAAGAAGCTGTCATGTAGTCGGGTGGTGCGGGTCCTGATGCTGCGATACCGCCTGCCTGATGGAAGCAGTGAGAGCAGCCCATGACTCGGGTGGCTGGAGTCTTTGATAATCCTCCGAGCTTTCTTCTCACACCGTCTGTTATATATATCCTGGAGGGAGGGAAGCTCACCTCCGATGATGTTTCTGGCCGTTCGCACCACCCTTTGCAGGTCTTTGCGGTTGTGGGCGGTGCTATTGCCGTACCAGGCGGTGATGCAGCCAGTCAAGATGCTCTCAACAGTACTAGTGTAGAACTGTGTGAGGATGTGTTGGTTCATTCCAAACTTACTCAGCCGTCTCAGGAAGAAGAGGCGCCGGTGAGCCTTCTTCAGAACGGCCTCAGTGTGGACGGACCATGTGAGTTCCTCAGTAATGTGGACACCGAGGAACTTGAAACTGCTGACTCTCTCCACCGGTGCTCCATTAATGGTGATGGGGCTGTGTTCTCTGTCTTTCTTCCTGAAGTCCACCACAAGCTCCTTGGTTTTACTGACGTTGAGGGAGAGTTTGTGCTCCTGACACCAGCGCGTCAGAGTGTGCACCTCCTCTCTGTAGGCTGTTTCATCATTGTCAGTGATCAGACCTACAACCGTCGTATCGTCAGCAAACTTAATGATGGCATTGGAGCTATGTGTCGCCACACAGTCATGTGTGTAAAGGGAATACAGGAGTGGGCTGAGAACGCAGCCCTGCGGGGCTCCAGTGTTGAGGGTCAGTGATGAGGAGATGTTGCTGCCCATTCTAACCACCTGACGTCTGCCTGACAGGAAATCCAGGATCCAGCTGCACAGCGAGCTGTTTAAGCCCAGAGCCCGGAGTTTCACATCAAGCTTGGAGGGCACTATGGTGTTAAATGCTGAGCTGTAGTCTACAAACAGCATTCTCACATATGTGTTCCTTTTTTCCAGGTGGGAGAGAGCAGTGTGTACTGTAGATGCAATAGCATCATCAGTGGAGCGGTTGTTACGGTAGGCAAACTGCAATGGGTCCAAAGAGGTGGGCAGAACAGAGCAGATGTGATCTCTGATTAACCTCTCAAAGCATTTGCTGATGATGGGGGTCAGAGCAACAGGACGCCAGTCGTTTAAACAAGTGATTTTGGCTTGCTTCGGTACAGGCACAATGGTTGATGTTTTGAAGCATGTGGGGACTACAGACAGGGAGAGGGACAGGTTGAAAATGTCCGTAAAAACAACAGCCAGTTGGTTCGCGCATGCTCTGATGATGCGGCCCGGAATGCCGTCTGGACCCGCGGCTTTACGGATGTTCACCCGTCGAAAGGATCGGGTTACATCCGCAACAGAGACGGAGAGTGAACCATCATCTGTAGTATCGGCCGCGAGTGCTCTCTCCGCGAGGGCGGTGTTGTCCTCGAAACGAGCATAAAATGTATTAAGCTCGTCCGGGAGAGAGGCAGCGGTGTTCATGGTGGAGTTTTTATTCTGTTTATAGTCCGTGATGATGTTAATTCCCTTCCACATACTTCTGGAGTCAGTGGTGTTGAACTGACCTTCAATTTTGTGCCTGTACTGGCGTTTGGCTGTGCTGATGGATTTACGGAGGGCATAACTGGCTTGTTTACGCTCCTCCGCGTTCCCGGAATTAAAAGCGGTGGTCCGCGCAGTAAGTGCCGCGCGAACATCGCCGTTAACCCAGGGTTTCTGGTTGGGGTAGATCCGTATGTTTTTCGTCGGAATAACGTCCTCTACGCACTTCCTGATGAAACACGTTACGCTATCAGCGTTAACCTCGATGTCGTCATCGGAGGCAGACCGGAACATCTCCCAGTCCGCGTGATCAAAACAGTCCTGTAGCGCAGAGTCTGATTGGTCCGACCAGCACTGGATCATTCTGAGGGCGGGTGATTCCCGTTTCAGTTTCTGCCTGTAAGCGGGCAGAAGCAGAACGGAAGAGTGGTCAGATTTGCCAAATGGTGGGCGGGGGAGGGATTTGTAGCCATCCCGGAAAGGAGAATAGCAATGATCCAAAACCCGGTCCCCTCGTGTGTTAAAGCTGATGTGTTGGTGGTATTTTGGTGCTATTGTTTTGAAGTGTGCTTTGTTGAAGTCCCCAGTAACAATGAACGCGGCCTCAGGGTGCGCGGTTTCCTGCTGACTTATACTGCCATACAGTTCCCTAAGTGCCCGGTCTGTGTCGGCTTGTGGGGGGATGTACACAGCAGTGATAATGACCGCTGTGAATTCCCTCGGTAGCCAGAATGGTCGACACAGAAGCATGAGAAATTCCAGATCAGGAGAGCAGAAAGACCTGATAAAATGTACATTCCTCTGATCACACCATGATTTGTTGATCATAAAACATACACCTCCACCTCTGCTTTTACCTGAGAGGTCTTTCGCTCTGTCCGCTCGGTGCACGGAGAAACCCGTGGGTTCGATGGCCGAGTCTGGAATCTCCGCGGACAACCAGGTTTCCGTAAGACAGATAACACAGCATTCTCTCGTCTCTCGTTGGAAAGAGATCCGCGCTCTCAGCTCGCAGAGCTTGTTGTCTAGAGACTGAACATTTGCCAGTAGTATACTGGGTAGCGGGGGGCGATTTGCGCGACGTCTTAATCTGATGAGAACGCCGGCTCTTTTTCCTCTTTTCCTTCTGCGTTTCCGCGGCCGGGCAGCCCAAACAAAGGGCTCCGCTGGCGTGTTTGTAAACCGCGGGTCGGCATTGAGGAATGTGAAGTCCGGTTTTCGGTGTGTGATTGCCGAACCAATGTCCAAAAGCGTTTGTCTGTCGTACACAATAAGGCAGACAACATCCAAGACAAAAAAACACAGAACTGTAAACAAAACAAACAATAAACTGCAGTGTTTTGACGGAGCTCGCGACGCAGCAGCCATACTCGGCGCCATCTTGAGATAAATCAACACAAATGAGCAATATATTTTTGGTAATGATTTAATTATATGGCGTGCCAACTTCATGGAGGTTACTAAAGCAATTGCTTCTCTGCACTGCCTGACAGTTATTAACCTGTTTCATTACTTGTTGCTATATTTGTGAACAAAGCCCATATACTGTACCTTCTGTGTGCACACTGTGATATCATCGACCATAAGCACTCGGACACAATGAAACTTTGCTAAACTGTTTCTTTTTATAAAGCTTAATAAAGTGTTACCTTTATTCATTTACACAACCAGAAGGTCTTTTTTTGTTTTTTCACATGTCTTCATTTCACACACTTCTAGCAGTGAAGGGGTTAAACTTGTTGGTTATTGCTTATTTTTCTCTCAGAAAATGTTTTGACTAAATATTGGACATTTTACCTTATACATCTTTGACATGTTAATTGCTATTATCTGTGTCAATTAAATTTTGCCGATAACATAATTGATTCAGGTACAATTAAACGTCTCGGTTACGTATGTAACCTCCGTTCCCTGATGGAGGGAACGAGACGTTGTTTCGAAGAAGCGACACTAGGGGTCTCTCTTGAGCGCCGAAAGATACCTCTGATCTATGAAAAAAGGCCAATGAGAGTTGGCGAACAGTATTTGCATACTCCGCCTCCGGATACGGATATAAAGGCGAGAGAAATACGCTCGTTCATTCAGGATTTTTCTGAGGAGCCGGGAGTGTACCGGGCATCTCAGCGGCTCGGCTCAGCGACGTGGCCAGGAAGACACAACGTCTCGTTCCCTCCATCAGGGAACGGAGGTTACATATGTAACCGAGACGTTCCCCGTCTGTCGCTCACTTCGACGTCGTGTCGAAGAAGCGACACTAGGGGTCCACTTCAAAACTCGCCATGCGCTGAGCCGTGTACATGTACTGCTGACACAGAAGCAGGCAGGTATTTGCACGTGCACAAGCGACCAACTGTGTTCAGGCTGCACGTACTCTTCCCCAATCCCCCGAAAAAGCGTCAGCATCCTTTTGGTTACCCTAGGGGGGAACAAGGTGACACTCCCAACTAGGGAACGGGCCAAGCCTGGCTGGGCCTCTTTTCTCTCTATGTTTTCGCGGGTCAGCTCGTAAGGTGACCGTACCGCGGAAATACACACAGGAGGAGTCCCATAGGAGGCCTGATCTGTGGAGCACCTATTCCAGTAGGGGTAGCCGGAGGTACCCGTAGTGGACTGGACCATCACGTTCCTCCGGTGAACTGCTGCGGGCCCGAAGGGCTAGGGAGGAATCAACCAGGGACCTAGGTCCTCTGGGACAAAAGCGCACTGTTTTGCCTTGGCAGAGGGAAACGGCGCTGGAAGAAGCGGTTCACCCGGTCAGATCGTCGACGTGTACCGAGTTCTACGGGCTCGGACCTGAGAGAACACGGGACGAGACTGACTCAACCCTGAGATCGTAAGGGTGTTAGGTGCTGCCCAGCCCGCAGCTCTGCAAATGTCTGCTGGGGAGGTGCCCCGAGCCAGGATGCCACGCTCCTAGTAGAGTGGGCTCGAACCCGCAAAAAAAAGGGGGGGGGGGGGCATGGCCTGGGGGTGATAGGACAACTGAATGGCATCCACCACCCAGTGAGACACCTCTGTTTGGAGACAGCGTTCCCTTTCTGCTGTCCTCCAAAGCAGACAAAGAGCTGCTCAGAGCGCCTGAAGCTCTGGGTGCGTTCCAGGTAGGCACGCAAGGCACGTACCAGACACGACAGTGAGAGGGCTGGGTCTGCCTCCTCCCGGGGCAGCGCTTGTAGGTTCACTACCTGATCTCCAGAGGGCGTGGTAGGAACCATGGGCACATAGCCCAGTCGAGGTCTTAGGATCACATGAGTATCTGCCGGACCGAGCTCCAGGCAAGTGTTGTTAGTAGGGAACGCTTGCAGGTCCCCGACCCTCTTGATGGAAGTGAGCGCGATCAGCAGGGCCGTCTTTTCAGGAGAGGGCCCTGAGCCAACTGATTCTAGCGACTTGGGGGGGGATCTCTGAAGACCGGCGAGGACCACCGAGAGATCCCAGGAGGAGAACAGGTTTGACCGGGAGGGGTTTAACCTCCGGGCACCTCTTGGGAACCTGACGATTAAGTCGTGCTTACCCAGAGACTTGCTGTCTACTGGGTCGTGGTGAGCTGCGATAGTGGCAACATACACCTTCAAGTTGGATGGGGACAGCCTCCCCCCCAACCTCTCCTGTAGGAACAGGAGCACAGACCTAACTGCGCACCTCTGTGGGTCTTCTGCCCGGGAAGAACACCAATTCACGAACAGACGCCATTTCAGGGCGTAGAGTTGCCTGGTAGAAGGGGCTCTGGCTTGGTTGAACGTGGCTATGACCGTGGGTGGTAGACCAGATAGATCTTACGCATCCCGTTCGGGGGCCAGACGTGGAGGTTCCAAAGGTCTGGGTGCGGATGCCAGAGCGTGCCCCGTCCCTGAGAAAGAAGGTCCTTCCTCAGGGGAATTCGCCAGGGAGGGGCTGTCGTGAGGAGTACGAGGTCCAAGAACCAGGCCCGGATGGGCCAGTAAGGAGCCACGAGAGTGACTTGCTCCTCGTCCTCCCTGACCTTGCACAGCACCTGTGCAAGAAGGCTCACTGGGGGGAATGCGTACTTGCGCAGCCCCACCGGCCAGTTGTGTGCCAGTGCATCTGCCCCGAGGGGAGCCTCTGAACGAGCATACCAGAGCGGGCAGTGGGAGGTGTCTCGGGAGGCAAACAAGTCTACCTGGGCCTTGCCGAACCGTTCCCAAATCAGCTGAACCGAGTGGGGGTGAAGCCTCCACTCTCCGCCAGGCAAGCGTTGTCGTGACAGCGTGTCCGCTACCACATTGAGGTTGCCGGGGATGTGAGTGGCGCGCAGCTCCAAAGGAGGAGACGACGGGCGAGTTGTGACATAAGGAGGGAGCGTACGCCGCCTTGGCGATTTATGTACGCGACCGCAGTGGTGCTGTCCGACCTGACTAGGATATGTTCGTCCCGAATTAATGGGAGAAACTTCTGCAGGGCCAAAAGGACGGTCAACAACTTAGGCAGTTGATGTGCCAACGCAGCTGGGCCCCTTTCCAACGGCCTGAGGCTGCGTGCCCGTTGCAAACGGCGCCCCAACCCAATCTGGAGGCGTCGGTCGTGACCAAGACGCGTCTGGACACCTGCTGCAGGGGTACTCCAGCCCGTAAGAAACAGAGGTCTGTCCAGGGGTTGAATGTTTGTCGGCAGGCGGGGGTGATTGTTACCCGGTGTGTGCCGCGGCGCCATGCTCGTCTCGGGACTCGGGTCCGGAGCCAGTGTTGGAGCGGTCTCATATGCATCAACCCCAGCGGCGCGACTGCCGCGGAGGACGCCATATGCCCCAGGAGCCTCTGGAAAAGTTTTAAGGGGACCGCTGTGCCTGGCCTGAAGGCGGCGAGGCAGTTCAACACTGACTGGGCACGCTCGTTGGTGAGACGTGCTGACATTGAGACCGAGTCTAACTCCATCCCGAGAAAAGAGATGCTCTGAACTGGAGTGAGCTGGCTCTTTTCCCAGTTGACCTGAAGCCCCAGACGGCTGAGGTGCCTGAGCACCTGGTCTCTGTGGGCGCATAGTAACTCTCGCGAGTGGGCCAGGATGAGCCAGTCGTCGAGGTAGTTGAGTATGCGGATGCCGGCTTCTCGGAGCGGGGAAAGAGCTGCCTCTGCGACTTTCGTGAAGACGCGAGGGGACAGAGACAGGCCGAAGGGGAGGACTTTGTACTGATACGCCTGGTCCCTGAACGCAAACCGCAGGTAGGGGCGGTGTCGGGGCAGGATGGAGACGTGGAAGTACGCGTCCTTCAGGTCTACCGCTGCGAACCAATCTAGATGCCGGACGCAGGTTAAGCGTGAGCATTTTGAACGGGAGTTTGTGCAACGCTCGGTTGAGAACTCGCAGGTCCAAGATTGGTTGTAAGCAGCCGCTTTTCTTGGGTACGATGAAGTAAGGGCTGTAGAAACCCTTCTTCATCTCGGTTGGAGGGACAGGCTCTATCGCGTCTTTGGCCAGAAGAGTCGCGATTTCCGCTCGCAGGGAGTGGGCGTGTTCGCCGTGTACTGCGGAAAAGCGGACGCCCATGAAGGGGGGCGGGGGCCTGGCAAACTGAATTGCATAACTGAGTCGGATGGTCCGGGCCAGCCAGCGATGCGGGTTGGGAAGTGAAAGCCACGCTTCCAACCTCTGCGCTAGGGGCATCAAAGGGACGATTAATTTTAACGTACACGGCGGGGCGGAGCAGGTAGGGCAGCGTTGGGCGGCGACAGGGCGACCCGCGGCTGAGGTGCTGAGAAGAGACTCAAGCACTTACCTTGCTCCGCACACCCGGCAGGGGGCGGGTTAGCGACTGAGGAGGAGGTCCTGGGTAGGCATCCTCTGGACTCGTCGGAACCGGCCGGCCGGGGGACAGTCGTGGGGCTGAAGACGGGTGGTCCGTGTCCAGGGGGCCAGGACTGTTGATATCTGGGGGCAAAGTGCCGTGAGAACGGCATTTGCGGGCCAGGTGACCCAGAGACAAAAGGAAATAGCTCATTACAGAGAATATGAGAATGTGAAAATTAATTCGAAAAGAAAAAATTCTCCTCCCGGCCCTCCACCGGGGAGGAGCTTACCAGCTTACCAGCCTCCGGAGCTAACATCTTGGTCCCTGGGTCGAACGTCTACGGACAGCCTGGGAGCCTTCTGGGTCCTCGAGGGGGTCCGTGAGACAGGGGCGTCCGCTTCCTGCGGAGTGTTCGACGCTGGGGCTGAGAGCTGGGCCCGGGTTGAGGCAGAGCAGGGTGTTTCATAGCCGCAGGAGGACGCCCGTCGGCGAGCAGACGGGGCATGGCCCATGGCGGCAGGCTTGCGGCGGGGCAGGATGTGCAGTGGCCTCCGTCTGCCTCACCGCTGAGGACTGCTGGGCAGAGTCGTCAACGGTGGCGCCGAATGGACGGAGCTGGGAGATGGGGGTGTGGGAGAAGGTGTGCCTTGTCTGCCTCCCGCATTTCGACCAGGTCCAGTCCACAGGTGCGTTTCTGGACCACAAGGGGTGGCCATCGCCTGTTCGAGTGCCGGCGCTTCTGACCTCCGTGGCCCGGGGGCGTGGTTGGTCATCCAGCGCAGTTCCTGCAGCACATCAAGAACAGGACTACCCAAGGTGCAAGTTTTGAAGTGCCTTGGCCTGGCGTTGGTTGCAGGAAGGGCCGTGGCGTGCAGAGTGGAAGCGGTCTGGGACCGTTCCACCGCGAGGGTAGTGAGAGCGGAGGAGCGAAGAAGCCTTAGCTTTGCTCAACTCGTCGTGCACGTCCGGGAAGAAAGGAACGGGGGGGGCGTGGCTGTGAGCGGCGCACCTGCCCGCGGGACCAATCAAGTAGCCCGGGAAAGCATAGTGGATCTCCGTGCGTCAGGCTCAGGCTGGGCGGCAGACCCGAAGGTGGCGGCCCAGGCGAGCGATCAGCATCCGATGCCGCTCTAACGCTCTCCGATGCAGCGGTGATGTCATCCAATTCTGAGGCAAGCAAGCGTGCCGGGGAGGCGGGCGGTTCGAGGGGGTTTACCCGGCGAACAGAGCCCGTCATATTCCCCAAATCGCCTTCATCGCCCGCGGCGCCTGCGCCGATCCCGTAGGAAGAAGGCGGAGCATGGGGGGCGGCTGAAGTGGCTTTCTCTCATTACAAAAGAAAGCCGTGCGACCGCAATGCTTAACGGCCATGTTCTCACACTGAGAAGATGAACCATTGGAGAGAATGCTCATCCCGAGCTCAGACGGAAGCAAACAAGCGTGCCGGGGAGGCGGGAGGTTCGAGGGGGTTTACCCGGCGAACAGAGCCCGTCATTGTCCCCAAATCGTGTTCATCGCCCGCGGCGCCTGCGTCAATCCCGTAGGTATATTTATTTGCAGATCCAATTATATCACGTATACTGCTCATACCATCATCCAATGACAGGCTGTCTTACATCCTCTTCTGGAGAGTGGGTGTGTCTTAAAACTGAGTTAATTGGATGCTCACACAGGTCAACAGTCCAATGGCATTTTTTTTTACTAAATTTTCAGTTTGAGTAAAGTACATTTTAAAATATATATATATATATTTCCAATTATAAATTGGTTTATTTATTCACATTTTTATTTTCAAATTAATAGATTGATAATTTATTCCTTCATTCTTTTTTAAATGTCACTACTAGGCCATAGCATTTTCAGTATTAATGCAAAAGGCTGCTGCGTATTAAATTCCCCTTCTGTCATTGTCTCACCTTAGCTACCTTTCCATTGCATGGATGCAAGCTGCACTTAGCACTCTCCTCAATCCCCAGCTCCACCTCTTGTATGGCAGCTTTACTTTTTCATTTTCTCTACATCTGTATTGTGTTCTACGTTCCAACAATTCAATTGTTTGCCAGTTTGGAATTCCTATCTTTAATGAGTTATTGCACATTGTTTTTGATTTTTTCATATAATGTATTTGATGTTCTTTTAAGTGTCCTTGTAATATATTATGCAATAAAGGATTCTACCACATCTACCATACTGTTAGAATATAAAAAAAAAGTTGTAAAATTTCTGCTGGATCTGTTCCGTTAACCGCTGCACTCCCTGCTCTGTCCATGCATGGCTGCATGGATGGTCAGAGGGTTTGCACAGAACCATACTGCTAACACCAACAGATAACAGATTCTTTAATTGTCTACAAGTGAATATAAGTATTCATTCAAGTATTCATTTGAGTGAAATGGTCCTGACTGAAATGTTATAATGTTATCTTGACTGGGCTAAAGAGGAATATAGTGGAGGTTGTCCTGTGAATGTGATGGCTCCTGGGATGTTGACATATTACCACCCAATTCTTTGAAAGCCCTTTGGCAGATAAACCACTCCAGTATCCTGATAAATCCCTTCATGTTCAACAAAGCCTATTTAAAAACCCCAGTGCCCCAATCCACTTCTCTGGCCTTACCCATGGATCCCCTTTCCTTCAGCTAGCAGATATTACCTGCAGATTATGGGTCTTATGTTTGTGCAAGCATTTTCATGAAATCATGGTTCATCGATATGTTTGCGCTAAAAAAAAAAAAAAAAACATATCAAAACAATTGTCTTTTGGCTAAAATCTTTAATTTCACATATATAAATGAAATGACACTCTTCTAGCTCTTTTACACATCTGTGCTGTTCTTACACTTTAGTTTAGAATGCCACGAACACATTAATGACATCTTTAACTAATCAATTCTATCACGTGACCATGGTATAAGCAGGATAAACCATGGCTAGGTGTGCGTTAAATGTTTTTCGGTGCAATTCACAGAGGCTTTGCGTCGGGTGGTTCTTTGCCTCCACGTCTGGATTATCCCTTACATATATATATGACATATATATAACATATATATAACATTACATATATATAAGTGAAGGCAGGAAGGGGTGGGGTTCACACGGTATGTCCTGTGGCTCCATGCCCATCTCGGAACTCGAGTCTGAGGCCAGTGTTGAAGTTGTCTCATATGCATCAATCTGAGAGGCACGACCGTCACTGAGGATGTAATATGCACCAGAAGACTCTAAAATTGTTTCAGTGGAATCTCTGTGCCTGGTCTGAACGAACTCAGGCAGTTCAGCACCGACTGCGCATGCTCGCTCGTGAGGCGCACTGTCATTGAGACTGAGTTAAGTCCATGCAGAGAAAAGAGATGCTCTGAACTGGGGAGAGCTTTGCCCAGCTGACCTGAAGCCTAAACAGCTGAGCCAGTCGTCAAGGTAGTTGAGTATGAAAATGCCCACTTCCCTTAAGGGGATTTTCATGAAGACACGGGGGGACAGAGACAGACAGAAGGGGAGGACCCTGTAATAATATGCCTGGCCGTCGAAAGCAAACCGTAGAAAGGGTCTGTGATGGGTAATATTAAGACTTGAAAGTACGGATCCTTCAGGTCTGCCGCCGCAAATCTCGATGCTGGACGCATGTCAGAATAAGTTTTTGTGTCAGCATCGAGGTAATGCGGATGCCATTGAAACAGGGCGGGTGCCTGGTGAACTGAATCGCCTAGCTGAGTAGGATTGTTCTGGCCAGCCACCGCCACAACGGGTTGGAAGGCATAAGCCACGTGTCCAAGCTCCGGGCGAGGGGCACTAAGGGGATGATTACGTGCGATGTACCTGGTGGTTGGGCCTCGCGGCAGGGGGGAGCAGACGATGTCACATCAGAGAGCGTTGTTTCATCTTGAAGTGGTTGTGCTGAGGAGAGGAGCACTTACCTTGCTCCGCATACCCGGCCTGGGGCGAAATATATACTCTTTTAAAGGGATGTCGAAGCGCTTGGGCATAGTCGGCTATGTCGTGTAGAAGAAGAGAAAAGCAGCTGAAATGCGCCTTATTTCCAACAGCATATGCACTTTAGTGGTAAATGGAACAGCAGAGGGTTTTACTCAGCTCGCTGAAACACAACCGCTCGGCTCCGAAGAAAAAATCTGTCTGAAAAGATTCCCTCCTTTTATACACATATGTCCGGGGGAGGAGCATGCAAATTCAGTTCCCCAATTCCCATTGGCCTTTTCTCAAAGATAAGATGAAACCGAGTCGCTCAAGAGAGACCCCTAGAGTCACTACATCGACGCATCGTCGAGTGAGTGACAGTAGGGGAACTTGTTTTCTTTGCATTATTCGAGGTCTGAAAACACTGCATCTTTTTTGTTATTTTGACCAGTTGTCATTTTCTGCAAATAAATGCTCTAAATGACAATATTTTTATTTGGAATTTGGTAGAAATGTTGGCAGTAGTTTATAGAATAAAACAAAAATGTTAATTTTACTCAAACACATACCTATAATAGTAAATCCAGAGAAAGTGATAATTTTGTAGTGGTCCCTTAATTTTTTCCAGAGCTATATATATATATGCCATTAATTATTATTACAATGAATTGTTATCATCTGCATATATTAATATTTGCTGCAAAAACAAACAAACAAACAATCCATTATATCCATTCCAGTCAATTTTTCAGGTTCATGAACATAAGTGTCACAATAAATTTATGTGTGTGTGCACCTGTTTTGAATCCAGCAGAAAACTTTTCTCCACACATGAGTGAGAACACTGATGCAATTACAAGTGAATCCAGTGAGGGTAAAATGCTAAATGCTCACTTCACTTTTGAAGCACAAATGTTTCCCAAACCTATAGACTAGATGTCATAAGGACAGCACTCTCGTGGGGAAAATAATCTGTACCTTTATGAAATGGGCCTGTTTAGTGATTGACAAGTCTAAACTAAAGCTCCCCATGAGAGAAGGAGAACATAGGGAGAGAATGATAGAGACAAAAAGGAAGATAGAAAGAGAGTGCAATGGCTGCAGTCGCAGGGGAGCTATTCATTTCCATAATAGAATTAAATCCATAGAGAGCAGAACAAGCTCATCACATAATGGCAGTGAGGCCCATTCTGTGGAAACCTGTGCGGCCGATGAGCCCTTTCCTGAAGGAGCCCTGTAATCAGCCCTTGACCCACTTGGAAGCAGATGTGAGATGTTGGAGCTCCCATTCTTTGAAATGCTACAAGAATGGAATGTCACTCCGATGCATGAAGCCTCCATACATTCTTTCATATAGCTGCTGAATATTTAAGAGAGTTTTAATAAATGTAAATAATTAAAAGGAATAAAATATGGATTAACGACTGACCTACTTGCACAATGGTCTCAAGGAGTTTCCCCATCGATGTCTCTCTCGACAATTGGTATTTTTATTTTTCCAAATTTTGTTCTTAATTTGTGATCTATATACAGTATTCACTGGGCAGAGAAAGTATTTGGACTCTTTTGGACACTTAAGTCTCATTTAAACATGCATTAGTTTCACTGCATTATATAAAAAATACCATACCTTTATCTCTGAACTAACTTTAATTTTCCTAGTCATTTTTGCAATTATTTTTAACCCACTGATTTCAAGGTGATTTTTGGTAGATGTATGAATTTAGTTCCCCTCAAGTTTACACAGTTGCCAAAGTAGAGTAATCTGAACTGTAATTCATCACATTAACTATGTACATGTTTCACCAAGTTTGACATCCAGACTGTGGCCTAATACACTTTATGTAAAATGTTTTGCTTGAAAAGTGTGTTTGTATTATAATTCTTTAAACTTAATGTTTGATATTTTGTTAGAAAATGTAAAAACATTCTTACATTTTTAAGTGTGGCTTAATTGTCCAATTACCTTTTGGTTTCACTGTATATCCAGATATAATACTGTATAATAATTTAATGCATAGCCTATATTCTAACTTGTGCCATGCAGGATGTGAATACTGTATGTTATGTCCACTATTCTCAAGCCGAGAATTGAGATCAGAGATCGTGCACCACAAAGAGAGTGGCAAAAAAGCTGAGGGGATTGAAAAGGCAGAAAATTATTATTACAAAGTAAGCATTTAGACTCTCAGTTTCATGAGGACAAGCTTTAAGAGTGGCCTGCATTTGACTCAAACACTGGATTCAGCACTTAGTTTTGATGCATCGTGAATGTAACCAGTCTGAAAGAGAATTTATGTGTGCTTCTAGACAGATGGGAGATGGATAAAGTAAAAATGCAAATTATATATTCAGCATTAAAATGTTTGAATTAGAATGCAGAATGCACCAATGTACACATGCAATAACATCATACTCCTTTCTAAATGTTATTGCTTATCTGTACTCATTAAAATTAGTTTTGCAATGAATTCTATCTTGTTTTTACAGTAAAAATATCTCTTCAAAAAATTATAGATTTACTTTAGAAGCAAAACAATTTAATACTTGTTGTTAAGACTTGTTGTTGAGCTATGAACTGTATCTTAAAAAAAGGGGGTGGAAAAATCATGTGTATTACTGAATTGGCAATTTTATTTTTATATGTACTGTATATACTGTATGTATATATATATATATATATATATATATATATAGTACACCCCTCACTGGAAAATAATGGTGGCCACACAAAATATTGACACTTTGGGCCCAATTTGGACATTTTCACTTAGGGGTGTACTCACTTTTGTTGCCAGCGGTTTAGACATTAATGGCTGTGTGTTGAGTTATTTTGAAGGGACAGCAAATGTACACTGTTATACAAGCTGTACACTCACTAGTTTACATTATAGCAAAGTGTCATTTCTTCAGTGTTGTCACATGAAAAGATATAATCAAATATTTACATGTTTGAAATGTGTGGAGTGTACTCACTTTTGTGAGATACTGTATATATACACACTGATCAGCCACAACATTAAAACCACCTGTCGAATATTGTGTAGTTCCCCCTCATGCCCCCAAAACAGCGCCAACCCGCATGAATGATATTCTTCTCACCACAATTGTACTGCGCAGTTATCTGAGTTACCATAGACTTTGTTGGTTCAAACCAGTCTGGCCATTTTCTGTTGACCTCTCTCATCAACAAGGCATTTCCATCCACAGAACTGCCACTCACTGGATTTTTTTGTTTTGGCACCATTCGGCGGTGAACCAGGACTTTTCCCGGTGGACCAGCCATGAAATGGGGCTGAATGGGCAACTGCATTATGCCGAACGGGCCGCGACTGGCCGGAGAGGGATGCAAAACGCCACAGCGATATGCTGAAGGGGGCCAGTGACAATATGTCAAATCCAGGGTTGATTTCTCTTCCCAGTCCAGTTAATTTTCAAATCAACCATCAGAATGGGGAAAAAATGTGATCTCAGTGATTTGGACCATGGCATGATTGTTGGTGCCAGATTGGCTGGTTTGAGTATTTATGTAAGTGCTTATCTCCTAGGATTTTCTCACATAACAGTCTCTAGAGTGGCAAAAACAAAAAAACAAAAAAAACAAAAAAAACCTCCAGCGAACAGCAGTTCCGTGGACGTAAATGCCTTGTTGATGAGAGTTCCACAGAGAATGTCCAGTCTGGTTCAAACTGGTAATTCAGAAAACCACTCTGTACAATTGTGGTGAGAAGAAACGCATCTCAGAATGGTACTCTGAGATGCGAGTTGGTGCACGAGGGGGACCTACACAATATTAGGCAGGTGGTTTTAATGTTGTGGGTGACTGGTGTACATGTCTGTATATATATATATATATATATATATATATTTATATATATATATATATATATATATTTATATATATATATATATATATACTGTATTTAAAATTGCCAAATCAGTAAGGTGTATACTTGAAACAAGGAGAAAGATTATTAAAAAAGTAACCTTTGCCAATAAAAAAACTTTATTCAAGATACATTCTCTGCAAGTCTTTTTTATCTTACACAATTTTGTTTTCTATGAACTGTATCTTGTTTAAAGGATGTTTAGATTGTTCAGGAAAAAAAGAAAAAAATATAATAAATTGGGCCATTCAAGACACTGATGAGGTTTTTGCTGCACTATCATTTAAAATTAACTTCAAGATTATTGATTAATAAAAAGGTAAATAAAAAATGTTGCTCATGGGCCTCATGGCTTGTACCTGTGTTGTCGTCACACAGGCTTGTCGCTGTCTTTTCAGCCCCTGACCTACGGGCAGGAGTTCCCCTAGGCCAGGTCTCCAGGCACGTCGTGGTTGTGACAGATACCTCCCAGTGTGGCTGGGGCACTGTGTGCATCGGGCACTCAGTCGCTGGCCTTTGGACCATTTCAATCCTGGAATTGGAGGGAACATTGTTGTGACTATGTGCTACTTGTATGTTCTGATTTGATCAAAGGTGGTATTTGGCCTGAAAAAGTTTGAGAAACACTGCTCCAGACTGTTAGAGTTTACGTTCTCGATTGCATTTGATGCACATATGCTGATTTAGAAGCACATCTCTTGCCTTCCATAGAGGCTGGAATAGAAACAAAAACTCTTTCATGTCTTAGTTATTCACACAGACAAAGAGCATAGGCGAAAAGCACTGTGGGTAAAAAAAAAATCTCCCGGGGGGCTTCATGCACAACTAAGTCTATGCATCCATAATGCATAAAGAGCAAACAGTGTAGTGTAGGGAAAATTGCCTTGTATAGACATTAAGTTGTGGAATGCCAGTCTAAGAAACAATAATCATTTCTTATGTGTGAAACCAATCAGGTAGTATTTCTGTTCAAATCCCAATAGACAAGAAAAACACTTTGACTGTACTGGAGGTTGTCTACACTGCTTATACAATTTTGTTTATACATAATTAACAACCACTAGTTACACAAGCATCTGCTTCTATTTTATATATATATATATATATATATATATATATAAAGATTGTTCTGGTTATGGAAAATGTAGTGGACTCTAAGGCCTTTGAATTGTAAGTCATTGGCATTCTTAGCAAAAGAGTCATGAATGCCATTGGCATAAAGGACAAATCTAGCTTAGTTTGATTCAATTAACTAAGTTAGACATTATTTGTTTTGACAGGCATCAACCATGAATACAAATCGTTGTGTTACCCATAATCTTGACATTTTTCACATGCCAGGTCTTGATACAGTCTTGCAGAGGACTGTTTCTCAACTGGCGGGACAAAAATGGGTCGCACAGGTCTGTTGGGCGTTGCAAACAGCAGGGAATAACAATGCTGAACGCAAATAATAAAATGTAGCAGATATCTGATCATGCCAAGTGGGGTTGCATGGTATACCGGTGGTATACCGGTGCTATGGTAGTATCACGATACTAAAACTTAAAAATACTTCCGGTGACACAGTATTTTTTAAATGGTAGTAAGTTGTGTAGTATGTGCAGTATCAAATATTATTTTCGCTAAATCCTTCATTTGAAACATACCTGTTTTTCTGCAGTAAAATTTAACATTTAGTCTTTTCGAGTGGTGTCCCCTTCACGCAGTGCCCATTAAGAGCACAAAATAATGTTTAGAGAATTTGCCCTTTTATTATAGTTATAATTTTTTCAAACTAAGAATGTATTCAGTAACAAGTTAATCCATTTGAGCCTTCTCCCAGTTCATCCATCAGTTACTTTCACCACTTCCAGAGCAGCAAGTGGAATGACTAGTTATGAAGAACCACTGTGACAAACTACAGTATGTTAAGAATTTAGACACAACCGTGTGGTATCATGATACTACTTGGTATTGCGATACTTTAGCTGGTATAGTATCGTAAGAAATGGTAATGTATTGGGACAACCCTAACATAGCAAAATGAATCGGCTAATCAAAATTTTTAAAGATATAATTTGTTGATGTCCAAGGCCACACATCCCATTTAACTCTGCCTAGTTGATATTTACATATAAATATGGTAAAGTAAATAGGACCTAGACTAAATGAAATACAGGTTTGCATATATTGTTTTTTTATTTAATTTTTTTAGTTTTTTTTTTTGCCATCCACAATGTTTCCTGCAGTCTCCTCTTGTTTTAATTGTAAGAAAGATAGACTTACGAATTTTGGAACAACATAAGGGTATTAAAGGAATATTCCAAGTTCAATACAATTTAAGGTCAAGCGACAGCAATTGTGGCATAATGTTGATAACCCCAACACTTAATTTTGATTAATTCCTCCTTTTCTCTAAAAAGTGCAAAAATCGAGGTTACAGCAAGGCATTTATAATGGAAGTGAATGGGGCCATTGTTTATAAATAAAGTTTATAATTTTATAAAAACATTTACATTAATTATTCTGTTAAATGTCATGTAATAAATGTGCTGTAAAATATTTTTTTTTACAGTCATTTTATGGTTTGTTGACATTACATCATCATTGCAACAAAGTTGTAAAATTGGCTATAACATTTCACAGAAAAGGTTAGTAAGTGATTTTATCACACTAAAATGTGAACATGCATATTGTTTAAGTCATGTGGCTATGCTTTTGAGACAGTATTTAAAGGTTAGAAAATTGGCCCCATTCACTTCCATAGTAAGTGCCTCACTGTAACCTTGATTTGTGCTTTTTATTTCTTTTTTTGTTTTGTTTTTTAAGAAAAGTAGGGGCAAGTCAAAATATTTTTTTTTGTGGAAATCAATATTATGCCACAAATGCTGTTGATTGAGCTTAACTTGTATTGAACTTGGAATATTTCTTTTAAGCAGAATTGTCATTTTTGGTAAAATTTTTATGACAATTCTGTTTACATTCATGCAACAAACAATACTGTGTTGGCTTGCCACTTGATGTCCAATGTATAATTTGGTCCTGAAGCTTGATAAAAACATCTCAGTTACTGATGTAACCTCCATTCCCTGATCGAGGGAACAAGACATTGTGTCGATGAGTTGATACTAGCGGTCACCCTTGGGAGCCCAGACATCTCTGATCTTTTGAGAAAAGGCCAATGGGAGTTGGCGTGTGGGATTTGCATGTCACTCCCCCAGACATACGGGTATAAAATGAGTGTCGCAGCAAACACACATTTAAGTTTTGCACTGAGGAGCCAAGCCAAAGATCCGGCCATTTCAGTGGTTGGTTCAGTGCTGTGGCAAGAGGGACACAATGTCTCGTTCCCTCCATCAGGGAACGGAGATTAAATCAGTAACCGAGATGTTCCCTATCTGTCACTTACTTGACGTTGTGTCAATGAGTCAACACTAGTGGTCCCAATGGAAAATGCCACAAGAGGTGAACCGGGTTATGCAGACTGGCGGTGCGAGATGGGTAGAACTATGTGTGCCTCGTAGCCAGCGCAGTAAGCTGTCATATAACTACCCCAAACACACTGACAGGCATGAACGGTTCCCTACACCCCAGGGAGTGGCCTTATGTTTAAGGACTGGCTGATCCAGCCATAGCCTTCTCTCTATTCCAAAGATAAAGGAAAACAATTTTCAGCTAGGGGACACATAAGATCCAAGTTGGGGGGGTGTCACTCCAAAGAGGAGGAAATAATACAACTAAGTGGAATACAACACATGATCTTACCGGGTCAGAGCGGAAGCATGTTGTGCAGAGCGACAAGGAGGGGAGGAGTTACTACAAACACGGTGACCAAGGACAGAGGGCCCTCTGCCCATGGAAGATGCAGTTTACAAGGTTTAGATGCGGGGAAACCATTTTGCAGAATATACACACGGGGTTGCCTAAGGAGACAACCAGAATATGTGGAGCACTTACAACAGTATGGGGGCCTAAGTGACACACGTACTGGGGTGGCGGTGAGCCTCTCCAAAGACTCATCGGCCGCTGGGCTAAGGAAGAAGAATGTCCAGGGTTCACACTTTTTTGCGAACGCAACTGGGAAGAAAGCGCACGTTTTCACCTCAAGGGAGGGGAAAGGTGCTATACGCAAATGTTACACCCAGCCAGAATAATACAAAGTAGTACAGCCAGCAACTTGAGGCAGTTGATGTGCCAAGACAGTCGCAGGCCGGTCCAAGGGCCGGCGACTGAGTGCCTGATGCACACAGTATCTGTCACAACAACGATGTGCCTGGAGACCTGTCCTAGGGGAACTCCTGCCTGTAGGAACGCTAGGGGCTGAAAAGACGGCGACAAGCCTGTGTGATGAGAATGCGGTATGTGCCGTAGCGCCATGCTTGTCTCTCAACTCGGGTCTGTAGGCAGTGCTGAAGTGGTCTCATGTGCATCAACCCAAGTGGCATGACCGTCACTGAGGATGCCATATGCCCCAGGAGCCTCTGAAAGGATTTCAGTGGGACCAGTGTATTCTGTCTGAACACATGCTGACAGAGCAGCACAGACTGTGCACGCTCGTTGGTAAGGCACGCTGTCATCGAGACTGAGTCTAACTCCATACCGAGAAAAGAGATGCTCTGAACCCGGGTGAGCTTGCTCTTTTCCCAGTTGACCCAAAGCCCTAAACGGCTGAGGTGCCTGAGCACCAGGTACCTGTGCGCACAAAACATGTCCCGCGAGTGAGCTAGAATTAGACAGTCGTCAAGATAGTAGAGGATGCGGACGCCCACTTTCCTTAGCGGGGCAAGGGCTGCCTCTGCAACTTTCCTGAAGGTATGAGGAGACAAGGGCAGGCCGAAGGGGAGGACTTTTACTGGTATGCCTGACCCTCGAACGCAAACCGTAGAAAGGGTCTGTGTCGAGGAAGAATCGAGCAATGAATGTACGTGTCCTTCAGGTCTACCGCCGCGAACCAATGCTGATGCTGGACGCTGGCTAAAATGCATCTCTGCATGAGCATCATGAATGGGAATCTGTGCAGGGCCCTGTTCAGAACTCGCAGGTCCAAGATTGGCCGCAACCTGCCACCTATTTTTGGGTACGATGAAGTAGGGGCTGTAAAACCCCTTCCTCATCTTGGGTGAGGGTAGCGATCTCCGAGCTCAAGAGAGCGGCATTTCCTCTCACTGCAGTGAAGTGGACGCCGTTGAACCTGGGCGGGCCCCTGGCGAACTGAATCGCATAGTCGGTCCTGATCAACCAGCGTGGCGGGTTGGGTAGCTGCCCTTTTATGTACAATGTGGGTACCGCAGCCCATCAGGCATGCGGCAAAACAAAAGTTAAATGAAAACAAGGATTCTCCACCCGACCCTCCGTTGTGGAAGGGAGTGGTCTGCTTACCAGCTCCCGTAGTGCAGTTTCCTGAGCCCCGGTGCTGCCCATCTCAGGGGTGCTTCAAAGACTGCTTGGGGTTCTTGGTGGCCGGTCGTGAGGCGGGTGGTGTCGGGGGCCTTTGGGGGCCTGCGGGCTGTGGCGTAGCAGGTGTTGCTGCCGCAGGGGTACGCCCAGTGCGACGAGTAGACAGAGTGCAGGGTCTGTGGCTACGCCAAGGCAGGATATGCTGTATTGCCTCTGTCTGCTTACTTACCATTGAGAACTGCCGGGCAAAGTCTCCAACAGTGTCACCAAATAGCCCCACCTGGGAGTTGGGGGCATCAAGGAAGCCAAATGTGGCGTTCCTGGACAAACAGGGTAGACATCCCTGACCTTCGTCGAAGTCTATCGCCGAGCGCAGCTCCTGCATTAGTCCTGGGTCAAGAGTACCCTTGTGTAGTTCTCTTAGTGCCTTGGCTTGGTGCACCTGCAGGTGGAAGCGGTGTGCCCAGCAGCACTGTAGGCTTTAGCTGTGAGTGATGACGTGAGCCTACAGGCTCTGGACGGGAGCCTGTGGTGGTTTGCGGGCACAGGTGCACCGTAACCGCTTGGTCCACTTTAGGAATCGCCGTGTAGCCCCTTGCCGCCCCACCAAAGAGGGTAATGAGAGCGGATGAGAGCGGGTCCGGCATAAGACGGACTGGCAACCTCGCTCCAGAACTCGGTCGGAGCATACAAGCGTGACAGGGAATGGGAGGTCCGAGGGGGATTACCCAGTAGAGGGGCTCCAATTGTCTCCATATTGCCCCCTGTGCTAACCGACCCCACCTCATACCCGTAGGTAGAAGGACTGAGTCGGGGAGCCGCTGGGGTGGCTTATGAAGTCGAGCCATGACCGCAACATAGCCATGGTCATGTCCTCGCAATGGAGGAAATACTGTGACCAAAGAATGGATTCAAATTACAAGTCATCCACCTCTTTACACCACCTTGGTGTGGTTATGACTGCAGCGACAGTGGTGACTGCTTCCCTCTTCGCCAAACCCTAACTAGGATTTAAATGTATTTAATAGAATTTGCTTCTTTTTTGGTGACAGCACCAAGTTAGACCTCACTGATGAAAATACCTACATCGTTGTCTACCAGCATATGATGTGTTTTGGATGCTGGTGTTCTGGTGTCCCTGTCAGGCTTAACCAGCAAGATGTGTTGGTCAACCATCTTCACCAGAAAGATCTAAATTTTGATCTAAAAAGATCTAAAGCATAGCTTTGCTATTCCACCAGCTAGGCCAGCACCAACCCTGCAAAAACCAGCCAAGACCAGCATGAAAATTCATGCTGGTCTAAGCTGGTCTTTTCAGCAGGGTATTCATCTGTGCCTTAGAATACATCTTTGTGGCAGCGGGGCGTGGTCAAGCGTCTGTCCGGAGAGAGAGAAAGTGGTAAGGTGCTTACACCTGAGCTAAATTTTGTCCAACACCTGTCTCTAATTACAGTCAGCATGGGGAGAAATGTAGAAATGTGGCATAAAAAACAGCCACGCCACCGCCAGAAAGAAAGAGAGAGAATGACACAAGTGACAAGTGAATGGTGCGTCTTATTAAATGTTTATTGTGAAGCTGAAGTCTCACAAAAGTTTATGTTGATGAAGTTTGTATGACACTGATCTGATTGAACTGAGAAAAGCTCTGAGTGCATGCAAAGTGTTGATGGCAGAGAAATAAAGAGCCTTACTTGACTGCATCATTGCTCTCCATCTCCTCCATTCTGTCTCCGAAAGTGGAGTTCTTACAATCTAGAAAACATCAGTAATTTAGAGCTTAAAGGAATAGTTCACCCAAAAATTATGATTCTCTCATTATGTATTCACCCCATACCATCCCAAACTCGAATGACTTTCTTTCCTCTATGAAGCACTAAAAAGATATTTATAAACTTATGTATGTATGTATGTATGTATGTATGTATTTTATTGAATTCATGTTTTATTGTTTTTTATTATTAAATATATTCTTTATTGCATATATTTTTAAAAACAATTGGATCTTTTTGTCACTACACATCATTTGTACAACCAGTCAGTAATGATACTGATTTAGCTGATTCAGTCAGTTCATTCAGTGAAGGACTCTTCATTAGTGCAGCAAGCTAACAACTCTGGAAAAGTATAATTTATTTTGTTGTGGTTCTGTAGACTTTGCAGCCACTGAATAGTGGTGCATCACATGCATTATAGTGTCTTATTATGAAACTATTAAATGTCTATATTTGATCCCCTTGAGTTGCTTGTGGAACTTGGGAATGCAATTATTAAATGGCATGTGTTTTTGGTTGTACAAGAGATCAAAGACAAGATCAATGCTGCCTTAGAATTTGGTCAAATCAATGAATCTTAGAAGGCAGCTCCATTTAAGAGGCCCACCTTTTAAAATGCTGCCTCCATAGGAACAGAGCAATTGTGTGCAGAGAGAAAGAATGTAGAAAAAGAGAGGCGTTCAAATATAGATGATAGATCCGTCCATACTGTACAGGGGCTGACAAACTCATGCGTATGGACACACATGTGTTGTCGCCCACACATGCACACCATGCTCGGAGAGAGCGAGATGGATGAGCCATTCGTACCGCACTGCAGTCCCTGTGAAAGTGATTTAATCGCTAGTGCTTGATTACACGTATGGTGGAAATGTCTCCTGTCAAGTTCAGACACTCTCCAAGGAGCTATCTAACTCCTCCAGTGCACTGCGGACAGTGGGGATCAGACCCTGTTGTGCTTTGCTGTGCCTTATTTGTCTTCGTTATCAGATCCTCGTTGGGGATCAACACATTTTTTCCTTGCCGCACGCCCACCCCATCAAGATCAATGTCTGCCCAAACCAAAGTGTTTGTATGCATACATTTTATGGACTCAGAGGTGTTGGGATGTAAATATAAAATAAACATTTATGAAAACAAAAACTAAATATAATGCAAAAACAAAACAAAGGTCAGTATCCCCCCCTCCCCCTTTTTACCTCACTCTGCAAGCATAAACATTTGTCAAGTTTGTTAGATTACTTCTTTAAAACATTATATTTTTAAGTAAATATATGTTGTTTTAAGGATAAAATATTTATACTGGAAAACATGGCAAAACGGTTGATAAAACCATTTATTTATGTATTTATTTATTTATTTGATTATGTTCTTGTTTTAGATTTTTTTTTTTTTTGTAGTAAAACCAGTTTTTTTGTAGTTTAGTAGTATATTTAGTATACAAATTTTATTTTTAAGATGTTTAGATATTTTTACTGAATAATAGGACAAACACAGTGGTTAAGAGAACAATGTATTTATCTTTCTATTTATTAACTTTTTTACTTAATTTATTTTATTTTTTTTAATGCAGTGTAACATAAATACTAGATAAATACATAAAAGCTAAAATACTAAAAATGATTTGACTCCATAACTAGTAAAATAAAAATGCACTGTTAACTCTGGCAGCATTAATATACCACAAATAAAATTAAAAGATAAACTACAAAAAAATTACCTAAACTAAACTGAAACTAGAAAACGCTTTAAAAATAAAAACGATTGGTGTTTTCATGTCATTTCAGAATTACCGTAATTATGAGATACTTACTCCTCATCTGCATCTTTTGTCATTGTCATATTGTCATCTCATAATTCTGACACTATGGACATATAACTAATAATCGTAAAGTGAAAACTAAACCAAACTGAATAAAATAAAAATGAACAAAAACTAAATTTAAATGTAAAAACTAAAACAACCCTGACTTGTTGTACATTATCTGTTTTCTTGATGAACTCTTAATTTACCCTGCTGCACACAAACCCCATTAAGTTTCAACTTTGCCCTGACCAACATGCTTTTGTATGTCAGTATATGGGCTTCACTGGTCATGAGATGACATAGGTAACACTTCCTCTGCTGACTCTGGCCCCATGCCACAGGAAAAATGAGTCTCTTGTGATTGTGAATCTGATTTCCATTCCATTTGCTAGATTACCTCCAAATCCTGTCAGATAGCCACATTTCATCGTTTAGAGCCGCTTCACAGTGTGGATTGGCTATTATTTTGGCCTTCCCACAAGCTCTATGAGTCTTGCAGGGAACATTACTGATCCACTGCCTAAATATTGCATAATATAACAACTTGTCCCAGGCTTTGGCAGGTTGCCTGTGTCAGTTTGCGTTTTAACGATAACTAATTCTGAGTAATGCTCCAACTTCATATTGCCTATCCATGCCAACATGAAAGGCAGTCCTTAAAAGATAGAGCATAAAACGATGGAGCTACAATGGATGAGAGGGTGATCTGTGTCCTACTCTTAAATATGATGTGTGGCACAAATACTGCAGTCTGTAATGTTGAGAATGACAGACCTACTCATGCCAAGGGAGTTGAACCATCTATGCTTGAATGCACACCCACATGATGAATGCATCATATGTGGACTGCATTCCACTGACTGTTTAAGACATGAGATCATAACAGACATTTTCTGACAAATGAACCAAAGGGGGATTCACTAAGAATAAATTGCACCTGCTGATGGTGCATTTCATTTAATTTATTTAATTTCTGTGTTGTTTTATTAATGCATTGCTGTAATTGACATAACAATTACAGAAATATCTCTTTTTAATACAGTTCTGTTTATCACCTTCTTCCTGTGGGCAGTAACAGTGCAACATTAATTGTGACAGGCACTGAGTTTTATGAATGAAGCACAATTTTTAAGCCTAATCTTCATAAAAAGGAGGTATGTATGTGCTTAAAAGAATGGGACTCAATTGAAATATGCTACAGTGCTTTTTCAGTTTCCTAGTTAAATTAGATTGTTGGTGGTTAGTAATAATAAAAATTATAATAATCATTTGCACTGAAATTCCACATGCAAAAGTGGTACAACTATTTAGAGAATTTGTACTTTGGTAATTCACACAGTGCTTTGTTTGTTTTTTTAGTATACATAACATTGCAGATTTTTAATACCTAGTGACAGAACATGATTTATCAGTTTGTCAGACGTTCTATGCAGCCTTGACAGAAATGAATATTTCATTACACTGCATAAAATCTTAATTCCATAATTTTTTGTTTCTTTTTTGGAATTGGAAAGAACTGAAGTCTCATAAATCATGATAAATTCTTTACATACCTCTAATATTTCATCGTGACATGGTTTTAAGTTATTTAATTGCCCCATATCAAAGACATCTTACACAACATGTTCTCTAAAGAGAGTCCAATTCTAAGTATATGTATAACAGTTTTCATTTGTTGATGAATCTTACAGAGTTGTTCAGAAGTAGTTTCAGAGATCAGGAGAAGTAATGGGGTTCTCAGTTATATTTTATTTAAGAAAAAACTTCGTCTCAGATCTTTGTCTTTGTCTTAATCTCCAAAAATTATTCAGAAGAAATAATTATTCTACCTGGGAGTTGCATTGTTTTGTTTTTATTTCTCCAACCTTATGGTCTCGTGAGGATGTACTGTATACACATGTGACACACTAAAGTTTAAGATCAGGACAGTGTCTTCCTCCCTGTTAGATGTCTCCCATGAAGCACTGTCACTTAACACCCACAATAATCTGCAAGATTGTTTGTCAATCATCTTTGATGATATCTTACCATATGGAGTATTTTTAAACATGATCATGTCTAAGCCTGTACTGTACTGTATATATGGAATGAGATGTAAATTTGTTTTATAAAGTTTTGTGACATTCATTAACTAATTCAAAGATAATGATTCTTGTATACAGTTCAGACAGTGTATAGTTGTGACACATAATCTTCCAGAAAATATTTTCAGGGTAACATTTTCTGTTTAGGCATGCACATACCACAAAAAATAAATAAATAAAATAAAAATGAAAAACCTATTGAACAGTTCCACTGTTATTGCCCAGGAAAAAAAGATTATGTTCATTAAATAAGGGTTATGTCAATTTTACTTTAGATAGGGTAAGTTGTCACATTGGAAACCTCCATTAAATAGCCTATTATAGGCTTTTCTGCTAAATTTTAAAAGAAAAATTATAAAACATACAAAATATTATACCATTATTTTGGCCAACAGAAAGTGTAGTAAGAAAATAAATTGTACATATAAACATATACACCATGTGACAACTTGCACCAACATGGCACTATGAGAAAACCTTTAGACTTTTTGGTTAAAATATAGCTATTCATAAGTAACTTTTAAATGTAGGTATACACACTGAAACTCATGATATATTTACAACACCACTATAAGTATTAGAAATTATAAATATTATAAACAAATGTATTTTTATAGATATTTTAGATGCATTAGCACTACACCTATCCCTAAACATAACCATTTTTAATAATAAAAAAGCAACAAAACTTACAGATTAAGGTACAGTGATAATCAATGTTGGTTTACAAAATGTCCAGTGACAATAATTTTTGTTGATTAATGAATTATGAAATGGTTACAGATTTTTTTTTAATACATTTTAAAATGCAAAAGCATTTTAAAGTTTAGTCCTGATTAAAGTTATATAATTCTTTGAAACGAGTTGAATACATCACTAGAAATCACACAGAACAGAATGAAAATTTATAATGTCAAATTAGGTAAATGCGTTGGCATTGATTATAAATCCAATAAAATTAACTAATTTACACCTTGAATTCAATATTCATGGATTCAATAAGGATTCATAAAAAAGTTACATCTAAAGTTTTTAATAGGTAAAATTATTACCTTTAAAAGCTGTAAATAGGTAAATAATGTACGTTTTGGTGTCTATGCAAGCGTATAGTAAGAAAATGCACAGTACATGTGCTATAACCACACACATGACACAGTTTCCTGAGATCTTGTTATTTCATTAAGATGATTCCTCTGCACCTAAACACGATGCCTGGGGCCTTTAAAGGATACATTTGTGGATTTTTTTTTCTATTGCTGTAATAATTGCAAAATATAAAACAAATTGCAACATCAATTTGTACAAAATATTATTAGTGTGTTTCTCTGAAATGCAGTTTAGCAGAACCCCAATTAACATCCTAATATTACTGAGCTGTACCCCTTCAGAGGCGTTTTGCACAGAAATTAATTTAACTTCAGTCTCAAGGTCTAGCAGCAGTGTTACATCAATAAATACCATTGCTGACATGCAATGTAAAAAAGATGTGAAAACTGGCATTATTCATTGGAGGCTTCAATGGAGTGTCATTCTAGAAAACGTCTAGGTTACGGATGTAAGGAACGTGACGTTGTGTCGAAGAAGTGACACTAGGGGTATCTCTTGAGCGGCTTTTGCATCTCTGATCTATGAGAAAAGGCCAATGAGAAATTGGCAGACAGAATTTGCATGTCCTGCCCTTGACATGCAGGTATAAAGGAGGGCAAATGCATCTGTTTCATTCGCAACAGTGGCTAGGCTCTGTAACCTAGACATTCCCCGTCTGTCGCTCACTTTGACGTTTTGTCGAAGAAGCACACAAGGGGTCCATTTTAAATTGAGCCATGTGCTTAGCCGTGTACGTGTACTGCTGACACAAGAGCGGCCAGGTATTTTACCTGAGAGAAGCGGGTCTGCTCGCAAGGGGACCAAACCACGGAAGATACACACAGGGGGTTAAGTCTACATAGGGGCCCATCCTGTGGAGCACCTATTCCAGTACAGGGTAGATTGAGTACCTGCATTGGATTCAGTCGGTGAATTCCTCCACTGAATTCGCGGACAAGAGGGCTAGGGAGGAGTCATCCAGGGAACCGAATTAGTGGGATCTCCTGGGATAAGAGCGCACAGTTTTACCTCAACGGATGGAAAGGCCGCTAGGTGCAAGCAATCCACCCGGTCAGTTGTCAGCGTGTTACCGAGTTCTACCGGCTCGGACCTGAGAAAACACGGGATGAAACTGACTCAACCCTGAGATTGTAAAATCTCGTAAAGGTATTGGGTGTTGCCCAACACGCTGCTCTGCATATGTCTGCTAGGGAGATGCCTTTGACCAGTGCACATGAGGATGCAACACTTCTTGTTGAGTGTGCTCGGACCCACAAGAGGGGGGACAAGGCCTGGGTGTGATAAGCCAATGTAATGGCGTCAGCTACACAGTGGGAAAGCCTCTGTTAGGAGACAGCATTCCCTTTCCTCTGTCCACCAAAGCAGACAAAGAGCTGCTCAGAACGTCTAAAGCTCTACTTGCGGTCCAAGTAGGTATGCAAAGCACGTACCGGACACAGCAACTATGGGGCTCGGCCTGCCACCTCCCGGGGCAGCGCTTGCAGGTTCACTACCTGGTCCCTGAAGGGAGTGGTAGGAACCTTGGGCACGTAGCCCGGTCACGGTCTTAGGATCACATGAGTGTCTGCCGGACCGAACTCCAGGCAAGTATCGCTGACAGAGAACACTTGCAAGTCCCGACCCTCTTGATGGAGACAAGTGCGATCGAGGGAGAGGGCCCTGAGTCCGACTGATTTAGTGGCTCGAAGGGAGGTCTCTGATGGCCTGAGAGGACCACTGAGAGATCCCAGGAGGGGAACAGGCTTGGCCGAGAGGGATTTAACCTCCGGGCACCTCTTAGGAACCTGATAATTAAGTCGTGCTTACCCAAAGACTTGCCATCTACTGTGTCGTGGTGGGCCGCGATAGCGGCTACATACACCTTCAAGGTGGAGGGGGACAGCCTCCCCTCCAACCGCTCCTGCAGGAATGAGAGCACTGACCTAACTGCGCACCTCTGTGGGTCTTCAGCCCAAGAAGAAAACCAATTTGCGAACAAATGCCCCTTCAGGGCTTAAAGTTGCCTGGTAGAGGGGGCTCTGTCTTGGTTGATCGTGTCTATAATGGCAGGTGGTATATCAGCTAGATCTTCCCATCCCATCCAGGGACCAGACTTGGAGATTCCAGAGGTCTGGGTGCGGATGCCAGAGCATGCCCCGTCCCTGAGAAAGAAGATCCTTCCTCAGGGGAATTCACCAGGGAGGGGCTGTCACGAGGAGTACAAGTTCCGAGAACCAAGTCCGAGTGGGCCAATAAGGAGCCACTAGAGTGACTTGTTCCTCGTCCTCCCTGACCGGAAGGCTCACTGGGGGAAATGCGTTCTTGCGCAGCCCCGTGGGCCAGCTGTGTGCCAGGGCGTCTGCCCTGAGGGGAGCCTCTGTTCGGGCGTACCAGAGCAAGTAGTGGGAGGTCTCTCGGGAGGTGAACAGGTCTACCTGAGCCTTGCCGAACCGTTCCCAAATCAGCTGGACCAACTGGGGGTGAAGGCTCCACTTCTGCTGGGAAAGCGTTGTCGTGATAGTGCGTCTGCCACCACATCCAAAGGAGGAGACGACAGGGGAGTTGTGACATGTGGCAGGAGGGTTTGAAGGTTTGGTGGCAGGCGGGGTTAATGATCACATGGTGCGTGCCGCGCCAACATGCTCATCTCGGGACTCGAGTCTGGAGCCAGTGCTGAAGCGGTCTCATATGCATCAACCCCAGTGGCATAACCGCCGCGGAGGACACCATATGCCCCAGGAGCTTTTGGAAAATTTTTAAAGGGACCGCTGTGCCCGGCCTGAAGGTGGCGAGGCATTTCAGCACTGACTGCTCACGCTCGTTGGTGAGGCACGCTGGCATTGAGACGGAGTCTAACTCCATGCCGTGAAAAGAGCTTGCTCTTTTCCCAGTTGACCTGAAGCCCTAAACGGCTGAGGCGCCTGAGCACCTGGTCCCTGTGGGCGCATAGTAACTCTCGCAAGTGGGCCAGGATGAGCCAGTCGTCGAGGTAGTTGAGTATGGCAAGGGCTGCCTCTGCAACATTTGTAAAGACATGAGGGGACAGGGACATGCCGAAGGGGAGGACCTTGTACTGATATGCCTGGCCGTCGAATGTGAACCGTAGGAAGGGTCAATGTCGAGGCAATGTTGAGACGTGGAAGTACATGTCCTTCAGGTCTACCACTGCGAACCAATCTAGATGCCGGACGCAAGTTAAAATGTGTTTTTGCGTGAGCATTTTTAACGGGAGTTTGTGCAAGGCCCGGTTGAAAACTCGCAAGTCCAAGATTGGACTTAAGCCGCCACCTTTCTTGGGTACGATGAAGTAAGGGCTGTAGAAACCCTTCTTCATCTTGGTACACAGGGGCGGGAAGGCATCTTTATAAAGACGCATCCTGAAAAGGATGTTCAACACCAGCTGTATTATTGCTCTTTTAGCGAAATAAATCTTTTAGAGAAAATCAACTCTTTTAGTTGCGCTGTCGAAGCGCCCAGGGGAAAACTGCACTGCCATGCAGAGAAAGGAGAAAGCCGCTGATATGCACCGTAGATCCAACAGCAATAACTCAGAGATGAGAGGAACAGTGTGTGACTCGCAGCTCGCTGCATACACAACCATCAGCTCCAAATAAAATTTCTGAATGAAACAAGATGCATTTCCCCTCCTTTATACCCATATGTCTGGGGCGGGACATGCAAATTCTGTCTGCCAATTTCTCATTGGCATTTTCTCATAGATCAGAGATGCAAAAGGCGCTCAAGAGACTGAACTATCATTTAACATATACACTTCTCATAACAACCCAACTCATTTGGGTTATTTCATGAATCTGATATTTTGGTCTTTTGTGCACAGTACTCTAGGGATGTCAAGATTGAGGTTAATAGAGCGCACAGCATCCAATATCTGGGTGCAGCCAGGCCTTCTGAACCCAGTGCTCTTCCAGTAGGAGGCTGTTGACAGGGCAAAATGTCAAGACTCTTTGCCGAATGTGAAGGGATGCAGCCGATTAATAATTCATAGGGAGAGTTAGGTTGAACACAGTGCTCCCTCTGTTTAGCCATCACATTGGCTAGCAGGAGAGCAAAGAGAGAGAGAGAGAGAGAGAGAGAGAGAGAGAGAGAGAGAACACTGTAGGAAACTACTGGAGTTGATTTGCCATCTGGACCTCCTATCAGACAGCTTGATGTGATTCTTGTGGACCTGACATGGGGCAAATTCTTCATGTTAGCCCCCTCTTGAGAAATGACATATTTAGTGCTAATTACAACATGCTAGGATAAGATTTGGTCTTGCAGTGCTGTCTTTGTTTGGCGAATCCAGGTCTTGCACAAATCATACATGCTCCCTTCAGGTTTATCAGATTAATATTGATCTGACAGTTTTACAAAGAGAGGGAGATATAGGGAGAGATACTGTATGTTTCCTTGAGCATCCTGCCACTGCTGAGTAGCCTGAACATTCTTTTCAGGACTTAGTTGTCCAAGCTTTCACAGCAAGTGACAAAGTTTTCGCTGGACTCAGTGCTGGAAGCCAAATAGAAACTTAAAGCTGAAGTGTGTAATTTCTGTGCCTCTAGTGTCACCAACCTAACTGCAAAAACCATCTTCAATTGTTCTGAAAAACAGATAGTCCTGCCCCAAACTTATGCCATTTGTTGAGTCATAGTTGCTGTGCTGGGTAGGAGACTCAAACATACTGTATAAACATATCATATCATAATTAACCTACCAATGGATTACATATAGTTATTGAACTGAAATTGGAGAAAGTATTTGAACCTTTTCAACTTCATTCAATGAGCGAAATTGTCTGATATTAATTTGGTTGACGAGATAAAGTGAGTAGTGTTAGGTTGGTCATGACATGACAGCTCCATAATACAATCAAGCTTTATGTGGAATAAATCAGCTTTAATTAGGTTAATACTGACATGACTGGAGTCTTTATGCAAGTGTACATGATTTAAAAATCAAAAAATTATGTACCATTTATTTTATAGGTTCAGAGGTTAAACTTTTTAATGAGGACAAAATTACTAAGAGATTTGTTCAACTTAGCAACCCAATGATATGAACTTTAAACATAATATTTAATTGATGAAAGCTCAATTACACTTAACTCCAATATAATTTTATTACTTTAAATATCTTTCAAGTGAGTTGGCCAGCCTGCTCAATTTTCGTGAAAAATTTCTTTTCTTTTTTGCTGGAAAATCCATATTGTTGAGTAAAGTGTAATAATATATCCATAAAAAATTTAAGAAGTTGATCAATACTCATTTCCATTTGACAAATGTATATTCCTCACCATTGATTTTGACAACATTCTCATTATAAAACAGAACTTGGTGGGTACATTATACACAGTTTGTTACAAAATGTAATTATTAAATTAAAGGGGGGAGCCTAGATATAAATTACAGAACATTTGAACTTTAAAGTGACATTGGGGGCAGATGGAACACGAATGGAGTAACAGGTCAATAGCTGACACACAAACAAAACAAAACGATTATTACCAAATATATGTAGTTAACCCAAACTCAAGCCATAAGTTGAGCCAGAAGTTGACGTCAGACTGTATGAACAAATAGTAAAATTGAAAGCACCACAATATTAAAATGTTTACACTCTTTGGCAAAGTCAACCTATTAATGGATTTCTTGTTTCTGCACATTAACCTGGGATATGATTTTAAAATTACACACTTCACCTTTAAATTAGAACTTAAATATATTATTCATATTTTAAATCTTGACATTTACGCACACACATTTCCTTTCATACATCCCAATGTTTACACATTCTCCAATAAAATGGCAATATGTATACTCAAACAGTGTTAGAACATTCAGTGTTGGCATAGTCAAAGAGTTCATAGGCCATGTCTAAATTAGTCTGCATAACAGCATCTGTTATGAAGGGCATGTAAACTTGGGGCTCTCCTCAATTAAAACTGTATAGAAAAGTTTTCATAAACCTTTATGAACAAATCTAGTATTAGGCAGCAAAGACGGGTCATAACTCAAAGTCATTTTTATTATTTAGTTATTCCGATACACAAATTTTCTTAGGATTTACATTAAATAACAAAGGATAAGGTCTTTAAATGTAAGGGTAAATTAACAAAGACTGAGGTTCCATCACATTTATAGTTAGTGTATCGTACCACATACAGTTTGAGTGGATTTAAATATAGTTCAAGTCATTTTGATGCTTGGTACATTATCAAAGGTTGAATAGCTTTCATTGGTGTGTTCATGGCTTTCCCATGGCTCTTTAATTGAGCACTATGACCCTGCTATGTATGGCCCACCCAGAGGCTTAGTCAAATTCCAAATAAACTACATCCACCTGTTTGGACACCCACCATGTGCATTTTAGAACAAAGTGAGGGTTCCACACGAAAAAGCATTCTAGTAAAATATGCATCTGACGCAGCAGCTATCTCTCAGATGTCCATTTACAGAGATATCCAGAACAATCCATTAAAGAAGCACTGACAGCATGAGTGGTGTCATGGGAACGAAGGTTGATGCGACAGATGAAATGCAGATAGGCACAAATCCTCTGCCTGGTGATTATTTTGTGTTGAACAAAACATTCCCTTCAGTGTATAGTGGGCAGGTCTCCAATCCAACCACCAGGTAACGGTCTGGGACAGGTATATGCATTCTGCATGTACAATAACAAAAAAGAGAAAGGTTGATTAGCATATTACAACAGCAGGTGGTTCACCTTGATACAGATACAGTGAGCAGCTCAAAATGCTAATTTAAAGAGAGAACCGATCTGATTATATGATAATACAAGGGTAATGATACAGGCACAATTGGTCGGTCACATGCAATTTTGCATGAAATGAAACATCCATGCATGACTGTCAAATGAAACAAATTGCAGCATCCAAATATGAAAATTCCATAATTGCTTTCAATACATTCAAATATGCCAAGCAAAAATGTGTTGCACCAGGTTTGATAATGATGCTGAACACCATTGGTTCTTGCATATCGTGCAAATGAGACTTGAGAGCTACAGCAGATGGGAAGACTTTCATGGTGCTATTTTCATGAGCAAGCAAGGCACAGCACTACATGCTACAACAGTGCGCTACTTCTTAACTAATTTTCATGAGAGCCCCAATTCTTAATGCAATTATCGTGCCAGCGCAAAGTGCAAGTGGGCATGGGCACGCAAACTGTAGGTGTATTTATTGTATGTTAATGAAGTGGCGCAAAACGCAATTTGCTATTTCCAGAGAAATAGGTAACGCATTGATGTTTCAGAACTACCTCTATTTTCAGTACAAAGCCTAAATTCAGTTCCTGCATTTCCACAGCAGGTGGTAATAAATTTCATGTCCAAACTCTGAAAATATTGTGGAACATCAAATGATTTCACTGACAATCACAGTTTTTGCTGTTTAATTAAACAACATTTTATGAGATTTGTGTTATACTATCTATAGGTCATGGTATATTTTTCAGTTATCATTATTATGTTAATTTTAGGGGTGTGGCGATACACAGCTCACGATACACGATTGTTCACGAGAATGAGACGAGACGATATGTTAACACTATATATATGGGCTTTTATTCAATTTAGGGATGGGCAATACCACTATTTTCTATTAGATCGATACCAAGTTCTTTTAGGCCAGTATTTTTACGAATTCTTTGGATAAAATTAGTAACTTAAATTATTACTTAAACTTTGTATATATTTATAGGCTTAAGCAGAGAATTATTAGGTTGCTTTGTTTTCCTTTTAAAAATTAGTTAGTAAGCCATGCAGAAAACCTCAAAATTAACCATAGATATTATTATATCTAGACCTTGGGGGGGAGGGAATGAACCATATAATTGGACATAGTGCAATAACCGGAGAAGAACCTCAGAATTAAATTGCACATAACACAGGCCATTAGTGCTATGCGCGCCCAATTTCGCCAAACCCATTTGCGCCTAGTCTTAGCGCATTCTTGCACAAAAATAAAAAACGTAATGGCCATGCCCATTGACTTGGCACGTTTGACTTAAGCATAGTGATGTACTAAGTGATAGCTCTTTTAAAATAGGGCCAACAGTGAAAATTTACATAAATTTTGGTCTATACAAACATAGTCTACCTATGAACCTTATGAGTCACTACAAATCATACTGTGTATTTACTGTATATACTGTATATTGAAATACTGTATTTTCCCTTACATTCATCTCTGTAAATTATATGGGATGATGCTCAAAGAGATAGTACTTCAGGTTTTAAGTGTTTCCTGCCTGAGTTAATACTTTTTTTGTGACAAACCTTACCAACTTGTGGGGCTTTAAAATACCCAAAAGGATTCTCACACAGCAGACAACTGTGTTGGTGGGGGAAATAAAGGTTCAGGCTCTGACATGTCTGTGTGCTGCTGTATCACCTCACAAGTCATGTGTTAAAAGTGATTAGATGTCATAAGATTGCATTGTGTGGGGAACAGGGCAAAAAGTGTTTACGAACTGATATTCTGTAATTTCACCAGGAAACTGCAACAATACATATAATGAGCCACATTAAAATAATTTTGCAAAAATGTAAGTAAAATAAACATTTTCTATGAGATCAGGTAGTTGAAAAAGTAATTTCAACATACTGCTGAATACCTATTGTGTTCCACGGAAGAAAGTAAATGTCTATTTTTTTTTTTTAGAATAATAAAAATAAAAATAAAAGTTGTGAAGCTGTGTTTTAATAGCTGGTGATTTAGCAGCTATGATAAGACTGATAAATAAAAATTCCAATGTAAATCAGCAGTGAGAAATCAAAATATGGTTTCATATTGCGTGCCATCATTTGTAGGATATTAATTAAAAGTTGAGATGACTGAATTTACCCAGCTCAAGTGACCTTGATGTCACGAGAACTTTGTCTTAAATGGATTAAACAAACTGCTCTGAATACTAATTAGCAATATGCATTGAGCACAATCATCATTATCTCAATTATCCTCAAGTTCAACAAAGGTTCTTAAAATGTGGCAACCAAGGGAATAGCAGTTATACGCTGCGATGAGCAAACTTCAACATTTTATTTTAGATTTTGTTTTGTTTTTTTACCAAGATTGTGATAATTAAAGAAATGAGGACAAAATAGAGTGTGGCTTTTCTATGCATGAAAATGAGAACCTTCACCATAAGAAGTCGGGTTATTTCTTGCTTGTTTCCACTAAATTGCTTGTTTTCACAAAGTGAAAGTAATGTTTGTTATCTTCTAAAGTACCACTTGGGGTTAGCAGCAAAATCTTAGTGCAGATTTGATGCCCCCAAACTGTGAATTAATAAAAAGCTTAAGATGAAAGAAAAATGGCAGTCATCTGTGTGAATGATAGGTTTTTTTTGTGTTAGTAAGGAGATGCTGCTCCGAATAAATCCAAGTTCTGGCAGAGATAATGCGCAAATAGCAGATTGTTAAGGGGAAAGCTCGCAGAATGTCTCTGCAATTTTCTAAAGTAAGGCAGTCTGTGTAGTTCTAAAGCTATGCTTTGAGTTTAACATCAACGATAACTAAGAAAGAATGACAGCTTTTCCAGCATTGCAAGTTAACGCAGCCTGAGGGTGAGCTTTAATATTCTTAGTCAAACTGGCTGACACAAGGTGTACCCTTGACTTAGAATATAAATTTCTAGAGAGGCTGAGATGCTTGAGTTTTCTCACAAAGAGGGAACAGCCGTTGTATGCAATGTAGAATCATAACAAAAAGAAGACACTCAAAACAAATGCTTGGAGCAGATGCACTACACTCTAGAGTTCTTAAAACATACAAGCATTATACATTAAGTATTTACCTTTAGCTCTGCAGCCAAGTACACCAAGAGATTGCTTGAGAGTAAAAACAAATCCCTGACATGTACAAAGTATGTGACTGACCCCCATAATTTGTAACAGGTGAACAAATTTAAACATAGTCACAATTGTGTGAGAAAAATTTAGTACAAAGGGGAATACTTTTTTCTGTTCCAACTTGAAGATGCCCCTGTGTAAAAAGACACCACGCCTGACGTCACTGATGCTCTTTGAATCTGACATCAATTAAATCAATAGCCTGCATGTATCAACATCTATTGGAAGGCCTTCCAAAAAGAGTGGAAGCAGTTATAGCAGCAAAGGGTAAATAATTTTCCCTATTAATGCCCATGGTTTTGAAATTAAACATTCAACAAGCAAATAAATATAATATGGGTTCTGTTTGGGTATCCACACTTTTGACCATGCAAGTTAAAAAAATGCCTCTAGGATGCTTCTATTGCAGCATCCTAACTGAAATGGAACCTTGTAAGTGACTGATTTAATGCTCTTCTGTGGGAAGCAACACTTTTTTTTTACACAAAAAGCGCTTTGCATTCCAAGCACACTGAAGACTCAACTCTCAATAAATTTCATTACAGGTGACACAGGAGATGTGATTTTGGGTAAAATGGAAAGTTTTTAATTATTTGACTTTTTTTATTATATTTTTCAGAATTAAATAAAACATTTACAACCGATATTTCTCTCGCTTTAGCCGACATCTTGGACTTTTTTTAATAAGCTCATCCCAGTTTGGTGAAAACTAATTTTCTTAAAGGAATATTCTGGGCTGAATACAAATTAAGCTCAATCAACAACATTTGTGGCATAATTGTTGAACACAAAAAGAAAATTAAATAAATGACATGTCCCTCCTTTAAAAAAAGCAAAAATCGAGGTTCCAGTGAGGCACTTACTAGGGAAATGAATGGGGCCCATTTTTGAAGGGTTGAAATCAGGAATGTGAAGCTTAAAATTTTATAAAAGCAAATACATTCATTCTGTTAAAACTTGTGTTTTATTTGAGCTGAAATTTTGTTTAAGTCATTGTTTATCGAGATAATGGTTTATGGAATGACGTTGTTAAATTAAGTTGTAAAATTAGATATAATTTTACACAGAAAAGGTTAGTAAGCGATTGTATCACACTACACGTCTCGTTTACGTATGTAACCTCCGTTCCCTGATGGAGGGAACGAGGCGTCGTGTCGAAGAAGCGACACTAGGGGTCTCTCTTGAGTGCTGAATATGCCTCTGATCTATGAAAAAAGGCCAATGAGATTTGGCGAACAGTATTTGCATACCCCGCCCCCGGACATACGGGTCTAAAGGCGAGGGAAATACGCATGTTCATTCAGGATTTTTCTGAGGAGCCGGGAGTGTCCGGCTACCTCAGCGGCTCGGCTCAGCGACGTGGCCGGGAGGACATGACGTCTCGTTCCCTCCTTCAGGGAATGGAGGTTACATACGTAACCGAGACGTTCCCCGTCTGTCGCTCACTTCGATGTCGTGTCGAAGAAGCGACAATAGGGGTCCACTTCAAATCACGCCATGCACTGAGCCGTGTACGTGTACTGCTGACACAGAAGCGGGCAGGTACTTCACGTGCACAAGCGACCAACTGTGTTTCAGACTGCATGTACCCTTCCCCAATGCCCCAAAAAAAGTCGTCGGAATCCTTTTGATTACCCTAGAGGGGAACTAGGCGACGCTTGCCAACTAGGGAACGGGCCAAGCCTGGCTGGGCCTCTTTTCTCTCTATGTTTTCTCGGCATAGAGCAAGAGCAGGCGGGGCCCTTACTGCATTGCTGGGAAGGGGGTCTTACCTGCATTCATATTTTTTCAGGGGGAAAAGACCCTGCGGAGGCCACACCTGCCTGAAAGGGGAGGGAAAGGTGGCGAAATACATCACATGGCATCTTTGGTCACATGTGGGAAAAAATGGCACGGTGGTAGATCCAGCCTCGAGGAGGGGGGAGTTGCTACAACATGGTGACTGGAGGGCAGCGAAGGGAGATGCGGGTCAGCTCGTAAGGTGACCGTACCATGGAAGTACACACAGGAGGAGTCCGTGTAGGAGGCCTGACCTGTGGAGCACCTATTCCAGTAGGGGTAGCCTGGGGTACCCGTAGTGGACTGGGTCAGCGAGTTCCTCCGCTGAACTGCGGACCCAAGAGGGCTAGGGAGGAATCAACCAGGGACCTAGAGGGGTCTCCTGGGAAAGAAGGCACACTATTTTACCTCGGCAGAGGGAAAGGGCGCTGAATGCAAGCGATTCACCCGGTCAGACCGTCGACGTGTACCGAGTTCTACTGGCTCAGAGCTGAGAAAACAAAGGACGAGACTGACTCAAACCTGAGGTTTTTAAAATCTCGCAAAGGTGTTAGGTGTTGCCCAACCCGCAGCCCTACAAATGTCTGCTAGGGAGGTGCCCCTAGCCAGTGCCCATGAGGATGCCACACTCCTGGTAGTGTGTGTTTGAACCCGTAGGGGGGGTGGCACGGCCTGGGTGTGATAGGCCAACAGAATGGCATCCACCACAGTGGGACAGCCTCTGTTTGGAGACAGCGTTGTCTTTCCACTGTCCCCCAAAACAGACAAAGAGCTGCTCAGAGCGCCTGAAGCTCTGGGTGTGTTCCAGGTAGGCACGCAAGGCATGTACTGGACAAAGCAGTGAGGGGGCTGGGTCTGCCTCCTCCCGGGGCAGCGCTTGCTGGTTCACTACCTGATCTCTGAAGGGTGTGGTAGGAACCTTGGGCACATAGCCTAGTCGGGGTCTTAGGATCACATATGTGTCTGCTGGACCGAACTCCAGGCAAGTGTTGTTAACAGAGAAAGCTTGCAGGTCCCCGACCCTCTTGGAGGCGAGCGCGATCAGCAGGGCCGTCTTTAGGTAGAGGGCCCTGAGTCCAGCTGATTCTAGCGGCTCAAAGGGGGATCTCTGAAGACCGGTGAGGACCACCGAGAAATAACAGGAGGGGAACAGGTTTGGCCGGGAAGGATTTAACCTCCGGGCACCTCTTAGGAACCTGATGATTAAGTCGTGCTTACCCAGAGACTTGCCGTCTACTGGGTCGTGGTGAGCTGCGATAGCGGCAACATACACCTTCAAGGTGGAAGGAACAGGAGCACTGACCTAACTACGCACCTCTGTGGGTCTTCTGTCCGGGAAGAACACCAATTCACGAACAAACGCCATTTCAGGGCATAGAGTTGCCTGGTAGAGGGGGCTCTGGCCTGGTTGATCGTGGCTACGACTGTGGGTGGTAGACCAGCTAGATCTTCTGCGTCCCGTCCAGGGGCCAGACGTGGAGGTTCCAGAGGTCTGGGCGCGGATGCCAAAGCATGCCCCGTCCCTGAGTAAGAAGGTCCTTCCTCAGGGGAATTTTGCCAGGGAGGGGCTGTCACGAGGAGTACAAGATCCGAGAACCAGGCCCGGGTGGGCCAGTAAGGAGCAACAAGAGTGACGTGACATTTTGACGTACCCGGCGGAGCTTCGAGGCGGGGCGGAGCAGGTAGGGCAGCGTCTGGAGGCGATAGGGCAGGGGTCGGGAACCTTTTTACTAAGAAGAGCCAAAAAAAAAAAATAATTTGGAGAAATTTTTCAAAAGAGCCTCAGCCACAGCAATGAGTGTTTTAGAAATATTTTTTGTCCATTTTTATTTAATGACAACAGCAGTAATATAACACTTGCACTGTTAGTAGTTCTGGTAGCTATATACAACAGTAGGTGGCAATAACGCTGTTTTTTTCACTCATTGACACCAAAGTAAGATACTTCATACTATATTTTGTTCACTGACATAGTGCTGGTTTCTAGCACTCCTAAGACACCATACAAATTGAGAAACGGGCATCATAAACAAGTCATCAATTAACAAGAACATTAATCAACATTAATTAACAAGAAGTACATTGCACCCTACTTGCATTAATGAGATTTCTGTTGCTGCATCATTTTGCTGAGTGCTTTGTAGTTGGGGTCATAACTAGTGAGATTTAGCTTCATGCAGGCATTCAGGCTGTCATCTGTTAACCTTGAGCGCAGGCTGGTTTTGATGTTGTTCAGATGTGAGAAGGACTGCTCGCATGTGTATGTTGAGCCAAACATTGTCAAGACAGCAACACTGACGCTACGCATTGTGCTGAAAGTGGCTGGAAGTTCGTTCCAGGTTTTCAGTATGAGATTGTCTTCGCGTTGGAGTTTTCTCATATCTGCCCACTTATGTTGCTTTGCCAGTTCTGCCCTCTGACGAGCGAGGCTTTCCAGTTCGGTATTCAAAGAGAAAAATTTTGACACCCACATATCCGACACCTTCAGTTCAGCAGCTTCCAGCTCAAAATCTCTAATGGAGATGCCAGGGAAGACACTCAGGTTTTGTGCGTCCACGGTGCACACATGTGGATGAGTTATCACTTTGAACAAATCGGCATGTCTGCGGAAGTCCATAAAGCGTGATTTGAAAGACATAAGTAAATCAGACGTGAAGGCTGCGAGTTTACGGAGGTCAAAATGATGAGCGGCGTCCCTCGCCAAGCATTCCTCTCTGTATGCCCGCAATGTTTCAAAGTGCAGGAGACGACCACTTTCAATGTCCCTGATAAACAGCTCCAGCTTTGTTTCAAATGCAAACACTGCCTGTTGCAGGGACAAGATTGTGTTTCCAATGCCTTGCATTTTAACATTGAGGTGATTCATATGACATGTAATATCCACCAGGTAGTGAAACTTCAGGAGCCACTCAATGTCAGTGAGCTCGGGATGAACATTTCCTTTCATTTCCAGAAATGCCCTCACTTCATTTAAACAGGCAGCAAAGCGGGTAAGCACTTTTCCCCTGGATAACCAACGCACATTGCTGTGCAAAAGCAGCCCTGGATAATTACTCCCCACTTCATCCAACAGGGCCTTAAACTGGCGATCATTTAAAGCTCGGGCCACAATGAAGTTCACAACGTGAACGACCAATGACATTACTTCGCGAAGTTCCTCTCCACACGACTGAGCACACAGTGCCTCTTGATGTACAATGCAATGAAAGTTTAAGATGGGCCGCTCCTCTTGCTCACATAGAAGGGCAACGAATCCTTTATGTTTCCCTAACATACTGGGTGCTCCATCAGTACACACAGATATAAGCTTATTCAGTGGTAGATGTTTCTCTGCAGCAAAGTCCATCAGAGATTTTAACACATCCTCGCCTCTTGTTGTATCTTTCATCGGCAAAACAGCGAGACTCTCTTCACGGACTGTATCACCCGTCACATACCGCCCCATTTATGCTTAGCTGTGCTATATTGCTCACATCGGTAGACTCATCCAAGGAAAGAGAAAAGTAACTTCCTGAACTGATGTCATTTATTTGCATCTCCTCTATCTGGCGTGCCATCACAATTGCACGATCATGAACAGTTCTAGCAGAGAAAGGCATGTCTTCTATTTTTTGGATAATTTTATCCTTGTTTGGGAGGTCGTTAAACAGTTCTTTTGCCACACTGAGCATGCAACCCTTAATGTAGTCTCCATCTGTAAATGGTTTCCCATGCCGCACAATCTCCAGAGCGCCAGCAAAGCTCGCAGAATTCAGATTCCCGCCTTTATTAGTCCATGCTAGCAACTGCTGCTGTCCGGTTTCCATTCTCCGCTGAAGCTCAGCGCAAGCTTTTCTCCTGCATTCTCCATCGGGATATTTTGCGGCAAATGCTGCATGGTGCGTCTCAAAATGTCTCTTAATATTTGACTTTTTGAGCGACGCAATACGTTCATTGCAAATGAGACACACTGCGGACCCCAACTTTTCTACAAATGCAAATTGATCCGTCCATTCGGGCTGAAATGAACGATAAGCGACGTCTTTTTTTCTTTTCGCCATTTTTTCTCGTTGATTATGATTTTTAATTTAGCTAGCTGTAGTTGTTTAACTTGATCTTGACTTGACGCAGGCCTAACCACTTCGGCCAATTAAATGTCAGCTCTCTGAAAGGTAGGCTGGCTACAGGCCAAACGCCGCTGTCAATCATATTAAGCTACGATTTCTTAAATAAATATTTTGAAAATATTTAATTTACTTTTACACATTCATAATTAATCAAAAATGCTAATAGTTTAAAAATAATTTATCATCATTTTCGATGGTGTATTTTCAGTCAACATTTGAAAATCGGAGAGCCATATAAAATCCTGAAAAGAGCCATATGTGGCTCGCGAGCCATAGGTTCCCGACCCCTGCGATAGGGTGTCCCGAGGCTGGGGTGCTGAGAAAAGACTCAAAGCACTTACCTTGCTCCGCACACCCGGCAGGGGGCGGGTTAGCGACTGAGGAGGAGGTCCAGGGTAGGCGTCCTCTAGACTCGTCCGAACCGGCCGGCCGGGGAACAGTCGTGGGGCTGGAGACGGGTGGTCCGTGTCCAGGAAGCCGGGACTGTTGAGATCTGGCAGCAGAGTGCCGTGAGAATGGCAGTTGCGGGCCAGGTGACCCAGAGACAAAGGAAATAGCTATTTTATTGAGAATGTGGGTACCGCAGCCCCATCTAAGTGGGGCAGCAAATGAAAATTGCTCTTTAACAACAAAAGATTCTCCTCCCGGCCCTCCACCGGGGGACGGAGTGGTCTTACCATCTCCGCAGCTAACATCTTGGTCACTGGGTCGTCCGTCTCAGGAGCGCCTGGGAGCCTTACGGGTCCTCGAGGGGGTCCGAGAGACGGGGGGCGTCTGCTTCCTGCGGTGTGCTCGACACTGGGGCTGAGATCTGAGCCCGGGTTGAGGCAGAGCAGGTTTCTTGGCCGCAGGGGGACGCCCTCGGTGAGCAGATGGGGCAGGGCCCGTGGCAGCAGGTTTTCGGCGGGGCAGGATGTGTGAGATGGCGTCCATCTGCTTTTTCACTGGGGAGAACTGCTGGGTGAAGTCCTCGACGGTGTCGCCAAAGAGGCCAAACTGGGAGACAGGGGCGTTGAGGAAGCGAACTTTGTCGGCCTCGTGCATCTTGACCAGGTTGAGCCACAGATGACGTTCCTGGACCACAAGGGTGGCCATCGCCTGCCCAAGTGCCTGTGTGGTGACCTTCGTGGCTCTGAGGGCGAGGTCGGTCGCTGAGCGCAGTTCCTGCAGCACATTGGGGTTAGGGCTACCCTCGTGCAGATCCCTGAGCAGGATGGCCATGGCGTGCAAGGCGGAAGCGGCCTGTCCTGCGGCACTGTAGGCTTTGGAGTTAAAATGAGGATGTCATCCTACAGGCCTTGGAAGGGAGTATAGGGCGCCCAGGGGCATAGATGGAGCGCAACAGCCCTATCCACCTGGGGAATCGCCGTATACCCGTGGGCCGTTCCACCATCGAGGGTAGCAAGAGTGGATGAGCAGGGCTTTTGAGGAGTGGAGGGGGGGCTCTCCACTAAGACGTCAGCTCGTCATGCACCTCCGGGAAAAACGGGACCGGAAGGGGCGAGGCTGTGAGCGGCGCCCAGACCCCAGGAACCAGTCATCCAACCGTGATGGGTGTGGGGAGGACGGAGGGTTCCAATCCAACCCCACACTGACGGCGGCCTGGGAAAGCATGTTCGACATCTGCACGTGAGCCTCAACCTGGGCGTGCTGGCCTGAAGGCGGCAGCCCAGGGCAGGTATCAGCGTCAGACACCGCACTCTCCGATGGAGCGGTGAGCCCATCCACCTCGAGCTCCAGAGGATAGGCAGAATGGCCGTGAGGCGAGCCGCTGTTGCCTCAAGCACGGACGGGAGTCAACGAGCGTGTCGTGTCCGCAACGTTGCCATGTTCATGCTCTCACAGTGAGAGCATGAACCATCCACAAAGACTGCCTCGGTGTGATCGGTGCCCAGACACACGAGACAACGCATGTGGGCGTCTGAAGCGGAGAGCACTCTACCGCATCCAGGAACTACACAGGGGTGGAATGGCATCTTTAAAAATACGCGTCCTGAAAAGGACGTTCAACGCTGCTGTGTATTGCTCTTTTAGAGAAATAAACTATATGATAGAGAAAATTGCTCTTTATAATAAACTCTTTTAAGACTCTGCGCAGTCAAAGCACCCAGGGGCAAACTGCACGCCGTGCAGAGAAGAGAAAAGCTGCTGAAGTGTGCTGTAGATCCAACAGCAAAGCAGAGAGTCAGAGGATAGAAGCAGGATTTCTGGTGTGTCACTCGCAGCTGGCTGCATACACGACCTTCGGCTCCGAAGAAAATTTCTGATTGAATGTGCGTATTTCCCTCGCCTTTATACCCGTATGTCCAGGGGCGGGGTATGCAAATACTGTTCGCCAACTCTCATTGGCCTTTTTTCATAGATCAGAGGCATATTCGGCACTCAAGAGAGACCCCTAGTGTCGCTTCTTCGACACGACGTTGAAGTGAGCGACAGACGGGGAAATAATGTTAACATGCATATTGTTTACATCTTGTGGATACAATTTTGAAACATTGAGTATTTTAAAGTTTACAGATTGGCCCCATTCACTTCCATTGTAAGTGTCTCACTTTAACCTCAATTTGTTGAAAAGGGGGCACAAGTCAAAATTATTTTACATTGTAATCAACAAGCTTAACTTGTATTAACCTGAAATGTTCCTTTAACCCTTAAACAGCTTAGAACATAAAGATTGCTTATTAAATTCCAAGTCAACTCATGATGAGATTCAAGAGTTCTATTTTCATTCTCTCTAACAAATATAAATCATTTTGATAGTGTACTGTAATCAACAATCATTGAACTTTAACCAATTAATTTATCATGTTGATAAATCTGGTACAAATACAGTTGTCCATGGTGAAAAAATCTAGATTAAACATACGTTCCAAGTAGAAATTCATTTTTTGCATCCAATTAGGTTTCATTATTTTTTTTATTAATATTCAACAAATAAATAAGCCATTTAATTAAAAGGTATTAAAATGTTATGTAGCATTTCTATACTCAATACTAGTCTTTCTATGGTGTTACTTATTACTAATCTATAAAATCGCTAATAATCACTAATGAAAATCATCGACAATGAAATACATTAACGATTAGATGGGTAAGTGCGGCTTGCATGGAGAAGCTCCAGGTTATGCGCTGGAGAGTTGCTTCTCTCAAGCATATAACCTACATTTTACTTCTTTTTTCTATTTTCCATTTTGGATAATGTTATAAATTCAAAATCAGGCATGTATTTCCATTCACAAAATGTTTGTCTTTACCAATAGCTCCATTAAATGAGCGCATATATCCATGTCAATCAAAGCGATCATAATGGAGAAATGGAGAGCAATCATTTTGGTTAAACTATACTTTGCAGTTTACTATCATGAAACATCATACAATGATTTTAGTTTCAGTAAATTTAATCAAATTCTTACATCCTGCATTATTTCTGTTTCTTAAAAATCATATTTTAATAAAGTACGGGACATAAAATTTAGTTTCACTTTATCAGTTTAATCAATGAATTAAATAAATAATTGAAGATTAATCGATCATCAAAATAATCATTAGTTGTAGACTTAATGTAATGATATATCAAATTTATATGTTTTTTTAAGTCAAGTATATTAAGTTCACTTTCAAGTCACTCATTGGCAGATGTATTTCGAAGTCCTGCCTTCCATACTCAGCGAGAATATACTGTACAAGGCAGATCGGAAGACAGCCTCCTCAGAACTTCTCCTTCAGAGGTCAAATACGGATCTCTCTAAGTGGATCATGCCTTTTTTGAGAGATGCACAGAGTTCAGTGTACAGAGTCTTCTTTCCTGTTTAGCAGAAATATTTTCTTTTCCCTGCGTGCCTGACAAGAAATTGTATCCTTACATTTATTATTGTACTTGTGTGTTTTCAACTGGCAAAACAATCAAAAAGAGTAACACAATGATATACACTCACCTAAAGGATTATTAGGAACACCATACTAATACTGTGTTTGACCCCCTTTCGCCTTCAGAACTGCCTTAATTCTACGTGGCATTGATTCAACAAGGTGCTGAAAGCATTCTTTAGAAATGTTGGCCCATATTGATAGGATAGCATCTTGCAGTTGATGGAGATTTGTGGGATGCACATCCAGGGCACGAAGCTCCCGTTCCACCACATCCCAAAGATGCTCTATTGGGTTGAGATCTGGTGACTGTGGGGGCCATTTTAGTACAGTGAACTCATTGTCATGTTCAAGAAACCAATTTGAAATGATTTGAGCTTTGTGACATGGTGCATTATCCTGCTGGAAGTAGCCATCAGAGGATGGGTACATGGTGGCCATAAAGGGATGTATATGGTCAGAAACCATGCTCAGGTAGGCTGTGGCATTTAAACGATGCCCAATTGGCACTAAAGGGCCTAAAGTGTGCCAAGAAAACATCCCCCACACCATTACACCACCACCACCAGCCTGCACAGTGGTAACAAGGCATGATGGATCCATGTTCTCATTCTGTTTACGCCAAATTCTGATTCTACCATCTGAATGTCTCAACAGAAATCGAGACTCATCAGACCAGGCAACATTTTTCCAGTCTTCAACTGTCCAATTTTGGTGAGCTCTTGCAAATTGTAGCCTCTTTTTCCTATTTGTAGTGGAGATGAGTGGTACCCGGTGGGGTCTTCTGCTGTTGTAGCCCATCCGCCTCAAGGTTGTGCGTGTTGTGGCTTCACAAATGCTTTGCTGCATACCTCGGTTGTAACAAGTGTTTATTTCAGTCAAAGTTGCTCTTCTATCAGCTTGAATCAGTCGGCCCATTCTCCTCTGACCTCTAGCATCAACAAGGCATTTTCGCCCACAGGACTGCCGCATACTGGATGTTTTTCCCTTTTCACACCATTCTTTGTAAACCCTAGAAATGGTTGTGCGTGAAAATCCCAGTAATTGAGCAGATTGTGAAATACTCAGACCGGCCCGTCTGGCACCAACAACCATGCCACGCTCAAAATTGCTTAAATCACCTTTCTTTCCCATTCTGACATTCAGTTTGGAGACCAGGACCACACCCCTAAATGCATTGAATCAACTGCGATGTGATTGGTTGATTAGATAATTGCATTAATGAGAAATTGAACAGGTGTTCCTAATAATCCTTTAGGTGAGTGTATATACGTCCTTTTAACAATGGTATATCACAAGTGTATTTCCTGCGTTAGACACATCCCTCCACAGGATGGGCACGATCGCTGTACTTCATACCTGGACAGTGCTCACACTGAATCTGCATTCAAGGATGCATGATGCGCTCACTGTAAGCACATAAGAATCAACACACTATGTCACAGTTGTCATTCTTCTCAGAAAGTGTCACTAAGTCTACAGTTTCCAGCAGCACCCCCGCTGTAGCTCAGGCTGGAGCACAGGTGGGTGGTGCACGAGCCTTTGACATTGAGCGTGGAGACATTGAGGAAAGTCTCCCATCAGCGCAAGCTTTGTGGGATTCTTGCTCTCCAGTGTTTTTGCCCATGGAATATGATATGATATGGTATCAGTGTCCCCTTTCTTGGCATATACAACAGCCTCATCTGCATTTTTTAAATCTGAGGTAATGAGAAAAAATGTATGCCCTGCCTCTGCACCTGGCTGGAAGAAGTTCCCTTCTCTCCTATCCAAACTGAGTAGGCTTATATCCGCTCTCGCAGCTAAGTCTTACGTGGTCTCAGGACAAGCCAGATAGGCCCTGCACACCATGGTGGGGGTTTTTTCCAGTCTTTCAGGTGAAAATCCTGGGGGAAATGGATGAGCATGGTCCCGACATGCTCTTTAATGAGTTGCGCAGTGCGACTGATCTCACATTGTGTGCCACCAAAATTACTTCCCAGGCCATCAGGAAATTGATGGCCACAATGGTGGCACTCGAGTTGCATCTCTTCATGCACTATTACAGTCCCAGACCTGTCCAAGGTGCTGAAACTACTATATGGCTCTCCATTCGAGCCACTGGAAATGGTAGAATTGTGCTCTCTCTTTAAAGTCCGCATTACTACTAGCACTCACATCAGTGAAGCATATGGGAGATATTCAAGCTCTATCAGTGGAAGATTCCTGCTTAGATTTTGGTCCAGGCTTTTCAAAAGCCATTCTGAAGCCTAAAATTGGCTACATTCGTAAAGTTTTATCCACCCCATTCATAACACAGGTGATAACCTTACAGGCGTTCTCTCCCTCTCCCTTTCAGTCAGAAGAAAGTTTATTGCACATTTACATTGAGCATACATGCCAGCTTAGGCTGTCGAGTCAGCTCTTTGTGTGTTTCGGAGGCCAATCCAAAGGCAGATCAGTCTCTAAACAGAGGCTGTCTCACTGGGTCATAGATGCTATTAAATTAGCATATGAATCACAGGGCTTGGAATGCCCTGTGAGAGTTAAAACCCACTCCACACGGGGCTTGGCTTCCTCATTTGCATGAGTAAAAGGCCTTTCGTTATCGGACATCTGCCAGAAGGCAGTTTGGGCTTCCCCAAATATGTTCGGTAGATTTTATAATCTAGATGTTTCCTCCCTGTCTTCCTAGGTGATTTCTGTGAAGGGGGATTTAGCTCTCATCACTAATGAGTAGTGCTGAAATAATTGCCTTAATACACAAATTTTGTAACTCCCCATAGCAGTTATTTACAACTTAAATGTCTGTTAAAGCTTTGCTCTTAAAAAACATAGAAGGTTGTTTCCCGATCAGTAAAACAACTCTCTCTAGGTTATTCAGCACAATAGCAGCTTCTAGAGACAAATATCCTTTTGCACACTCCACATAGCAGTTAGTTCTTGAAATGTCTGTTAAAGATGCGCTCTTAAACTATCACGATCCTGTCACTCGGTCAGTCTGGCTGTGTGACAGGGTCATGACATCATTGTTCTGTCTTGTGTTTTGTCTTCAGTCTTTGTGTGAGCACACAGCTTCGGTTGTGATTTCCCTGCCATGCACTCTTAGGATGGTCTCATGTCTCATGTCCGGAGAATGGTGTTTGGATCCTGACTTCCCTGTCTTCCCTGGTTTGGTTTCCATTTTGGTGTTGGGATCCGGACACTCATGTTCCATGTCTTGTCTTGTATTGATGTGAGAGCATTGTGCTTATGTTACCGTGGCGGGATCACATCATTAATCTATGTCTGTCTCTCGTGATCACGAATCTTCACATTGTGCTGAGGTTTGGTCACTTCAGTGTGAGGTGTCGGGCTTGTGTGCGGCCAAACAGGTGTCATGTCATATTTTGTCGCATGTTACATGCATTGCGTGGTCTTGCCTCACGATGTACGCTCAGACTATATCTAGTGTGAGAATGAAGTGTTGCCATGCATGAGTGTTGCCATGTATTCTCTCGTCGTATCTGTTGTTTGGCATGAGTGCATGTTGCCTATTGTCTTGACGATATGTGCTTGTGCCATTCGAGTGACTACATTTTTGTGGGAGCACGTGGCTTTGTTTTGTTTCTGTTTTGCCTCAAGTCTCTCTGTCTTGTGTCATATAGCAATGAAAATGGCATGATGGAAAACAAATTAGAGAGATCGGGGTTCTTGGGATTGACTACTAGTGCCAATATTCGACATAACGTCTCGGGCCCCTTCTTTCCTAGAAGTTTCCTCAGGATTAATCCAAATAAAATGAACTAAATTTGCCTTTTCATATAAAATTATCAGATTTGCTTTTTAAACTTCACATAGTCATGACAGTCTAAAGGGGTCACTCTGTTTTTGATTGTTTATCTTTCACAAGAAAACTGAATGGCAAACTGCATGTTGGTTATACCACCTGACTTTGATTTGGTGGACTGTTTAGCAGAAACAGATAATTTCTATTAGAATGAATGGGAGAAATTGGAATGCCCAACAGACAACAGATGTAGAAAATAAGTCCTGTTAAAAGGGCCAGTCACCTTTTAGATACAGATATCACCTGTCAATCAACACGAGAATGCATATGTGCATTAGCTAAACAAGTTTTTTGATTTTTTTTTTTTAGCACAATCTGAGATAAAGCAAAATTTATGATACCAGTGTTGTTATATTTTACATTTGATTTGAAATATGTTCTTTGATAGGAATCTTGACCAAACATTTTGGAAATTTCAGTCTTTCCCTGTTCAAGTACATCTAGATAGAGCTGCATATGTATGCAGCTTGTTTACATTGAAAAATAGCTGCCCATTTGCATTCCAAAAATGTCCACAGAGTGACCTAACTTGCTAAATTCACTGTTAAAATTCCAGTATTTGAACTCCTTAACTGAAAACCTCTTCATCATAGAAGAGATCTATTTACCTATCAAAAGCTACACTTTGATGCTGCACTTGATTTAGCGCTTTGGGAACGTCTTTTAGGAGTGACCAGCTGTGAATATGTGTGCAACACGTCAATGAAATTGACTGGAATTTATAGCCTCTGCTGGTGACATCATCAGGATGCGCCGGTACCAGGGGCTATAAATAGATGTGCCACAGGTGCATCGCCAGGTCTTTTGTCTTCAGACCATTCTGTGTGTGTTGTGCTTCTCAATCCTGTCGAACTTTCTACTTTACTCTGATAGGAGTTTGATTTGTTAGGCAGTGTGCAGAAAACCTTTTTTCTTCCTAAATATGAGAAATAAGCAAGGCAAACGGTGTGTGTTTCCGCCATATGGCTTAAGTGGACACACACCAGGTTTGTTTTGTGTGTTTGGGGGAAGAGCATGCTGTTCTTGCATTGGGGTGGGGTGGGTGCGAGCATTGCAACTGTTTACAGTGAAAATGCTTTGCACTTGCCCCGCTTCCGAGAGCCAGCGCCCACCCTTCCATCGTGGGGCTCTCGTATGGATCTGGCTGAGGAGCGAGAGACATGTCCGTCCCTATCGCTTGCTCTCTCTCCAGATCCAACTGGTCCTTCTCATGATCTCGAAGAGGACCCTGGCACCTCTTCAGTTCATGAGGGGGGGACGTTGAATCTCGAGTCCATGGACTTTGAGCTACCAACCTCGGAGGGTTCCTCACATGATAGTAAAGCGGTTGAGTAATTACTCAAGGTAGTTACTTTGAACAAGAGACCCCCAAACGCTCGAAATTAGAGGACTGATTTCTGTCTGCTGACCAGGGGAAGGTAATGCAAAATCAGTCCCTTGACTCGGTATTCGATGATGCCACAGGTAGAAGATACAAAATCAGTCCGAATACCGAGTCCCTTGACTCAGTATTCGATGATGCCACAGGTAGAAGATACTATCATGGGTTATCTCTCACCTGGCTCGGCATTGTCATTAAAAAGACCTACTCTCCCCACAAAAGCTGTGCAGGACCACCTCTACAATTGTGAGGAAAGCTTATCAGGCAGCAGGTCAAGCTGGTGCTGCCCTACACACCATGGCAGTGTTACAGGCGTACCAGACTGATCTGTTGAAGGACCTGAGTGCGGGCAGTACGATCATTGAAGAAGCTTTTTCAGAGGTTTGTCTAGACACGGATCTGTCTCTCTGTACAACCAAACAGAAGGGTCGTGTCATTGGCCAGTCGATGGCTGCTTTGGTTAGCACGGAGAGACATTTATGGCTGAAACTTTCAGGCATCAGAGATAAGGACAATGTGTTCCTTCTTGATGCCCCGGTTTCACCTTCTGGCCTGTTCAGTGACTCGATGAAGACAGTCATCACCAGGTTTCAGGAGGTGAAGAGTCCCTCGTAAGGACTGGGGACCAGTTCGTCACCCTCAGCAGACTCCAAAGCAAGACCTCGGGACCATTATCTCCAGAAGAGAAAGTCCTGACGGTCTTGCGCCCAGTCTTGTGGGGGTAACACCTACACCTTCCCGATACCCCACGAAACCTCTCCATTCCTGCCGCCTCTGGTGTTTCGGGAGTTAGCGTTTTCCAGTGAAATGTTGGGTGTTCCATTGCATCCTGCCGTAGTCCAGGACATGGAACACTCGACATTCCCTCAACAGGAAGTGGCAAAATTGATACCCATCTCAGAGAACCTGGCAGTGTAGAAGATATGGCCAGGTGTTTCTATGTGGGACCTAAGGACAGTAATTCAATTCATTCGCCATCCCCCATATTTCAACAGCATGGTTCCCACTACCGTGAAACCAGAACAAGCACATCTACTGTTGAAAGAACTGCAAAATCTCTTGGTCAAAGGGGCCATAGAACATGTTCCACTTCCAGAGTTAGGCCAAGGTTGCACTGTTCTTCAGTATCAACGAATACTAGGTCACATGGCATCTGCGTCCTCTTTGGTTCCTTTGGACCTTCTGTACATGAGACCGTTTCAGTTGTGGCTCAAAGCCAGGGGATTTCATCCAAGGGCCAGTCCCCTAAGGCAGATAAGGTTATGTGCCGCGGGCTATGTACCCACTCTCTGTGGTTCAGACTCCGGATCCTCACCTTGGGTCCCACAATAGGTGTGTCTTGCCATCACAGATTGTTAATGACAGACGCCACTCTGTCGGGCTAGGGAGCGGTCTTCAGTGATCATCCAGCTCAAAGGGAATGGGAGGGTCATCAGCTCGATTGGCACATCAACTGTCTCGAGATGATGGCTTTATTTCTGGTCCTGAAATACTTCCTCCAGCATTTGAGAGGCTGCCATGTCCTGGTGTGGGTGGACAACACGGCGGCAGTCTCTTACATAAACCTTCAAGGAGGTCTACGGTCACGCCAGCTAAACAGACTGACATGACAGATTCTCCTTTGGGACCAGGGAAAGCTCCTGTCTCATCTCGTTCCGCTTTTTCAGGGAACAAGGGTTACAGTTAAGTAACCTGAGACATTTTGTGTAAATTTCAAATTTGATTTGTTAATTTCAAATGCAGCATTTGGAATGAAGAACAAGTTACATAGTAACTATTTATTTAGATAGATTACATCAACTAGCCTGCTCCCGAAGTCATATCTGGGCACAAAAATACAGCAATGTTGTGTTTGCATTCATAGAAAACAATGGTTTCGAATTTTAAGGTGCTGTAAGTCATCCACCTGCTGCTTCCAGTGTGCGACCTCTTTTATACCATGTGCCAGTTGTTCAATTTATATCCCTGAGCAATCCTGGCTGTATGACAAATAAATGATAAATAAATAAATAGATAAATAAATGATACTAAGCACTTAAATTAAAATATCATATTCATTGGTGGTAATCTGTTTCCAAGAAAGCGGTAATTTTGAAGTGCTCTGTCATCATGACTGTAGAAAGATTGGAGTCCTGATCAAGAGCAATATTCTATAAAAGGTGGAAAAGTCACAGTAAAGATCATAATATAACTTTTCAAAAGTAAGCCTGTCACACAAACGCTGAAAACCACCAAAAAAATAGAATTAAACTACCACACGTTAGAACACAGTAGAAGGGCATCTCGAACAAATACACATATCTGTGTAACGAACCCCAGAAGACGAATGTTATAGAGCCATGAAAAATCTGTGAATTATATCCCATTAGTGATTTCAACCATTGTTAGTCATAGAATCATAGTTATTTTGAGAAAAGCTACACAAACGCTATTTCATAAAAGTACTTGTCACCTCTGGCACAAAATGACAGTGAGAGAGGACTGGATTGTTTAATTTCGCTGAACTGCAACGAATGCAGCCTCCATATGTGTAACATGCATTTGTGTGCCCACAGGCTAAAACATGCATATCCTCAACCATCTTTCTCATGCCCTGCTTATAGGACTTTAATAATTCAAACATAGAGAAGCAGCTGAGATGTGACTTGAAGAATTAAGACTAATACACATTATTTGTGGAAGAAAACAATTTAGGATAGACTCCATTTAAATGCTATTTTTTATGTTTGTTTAGCTTATGAAATCAGCATCAAGTATAGGGAGCAATTAAATCATGCTATAAATGATGTTGACATCACAGTACTTCATTAAATTGCATCTTCCTTCTTCTCAAACATAAAAAAAAAATATAATGATAACAAGGAAAATACAAAGAATCATTAAAATCCCCATAAAATTGCTTGATTGTCCTGGTTTGATGTATTTCCTATTGAAAAAAATAATAATTGGGGTGGGGCATTTTGAAACTCTCCACTTTTATATCCAACAGACTTTAATTTATGTCACAGCCATGAGCCATGGTCAATATCATAGGGTCTTTGAAAAAAATAAACTGAAATATGATATGAAAAGTGATAGGTTAATGGAGGTTGGCTGACTTTGATTTTAGACTATTGACTTTCAGTTCAGGAATTTGGACAAGACACTGTTCAAAACTCATGACCTGAAGAAAAACCATACTAAAATTACCATACCATTCTAACCGTAACCTTTGTCATTAGCATACTGCTTTAAGTCAACATGCACTTGAGGATATATTCTACAATTCATCACATATTGCACAGAAAAACTGCATCTTTGCTGTGGGCATGTTGTACGCTTCATCTGATATCTACTGTACATGAAACAAAAAGTAGCAGAGGTATAACAGTATTTGATATGAAGCCATGCTAAGGCACTTACATGGTAGAACAGCCATTCCAAAATTATCTCAGATATCTTTATATTAAAATCTTGTTAACCCTGGCCCATAGAGATTACACTTCTTTTATTTCTCTGTATCCCATCCTTGCACATTTATTGAAGCTCTTACAAGTTTGTTGAAGTGCAACAATTTAAGTTCTTGCCTGATATCTCAAGGTTAACTGAAAAAAAAAAATACAAACCTGTTGGCTCAACATGAATTAATTCTGGACATTAATTCCACACTGAAAAGCAGTTTTCTTAATATGGAATTAAACTGTATGTTTTAATTAAATTATTTGTGCAGCAGAAACCTAAATTAATCAATTTAACCTAACTTAAATGCAATCTGTCCATTTTACTCTATTGAACCGTGCAGCTAATAACAATACACACTGCATATTATTTATAACTTTTGTACTGTAAGACAAGTGTGGTGTTATCGAGAGTATTCAGATCCCCAATCACTCATTATAGTGTGGTTTCCTTTTCACATTGCTTCATGTAAAAAGCAATACTCACTGATGCTTCAGTTAAAATGTGCCCATCCTCAACCTAACCATAAGCCCCACTCTCATTCACAATGGTAAACTTTTTCTTAAAAAAATAAAATAAAATACATCAAGACTGAAACTCCTGTAAATCCTAAAATAAAAGAACATTACGCACTAAAAATTCTCCTCATAATTTTATCTTGCTTCCAAATACATACAAAATTATGTATTCTCTCAGTCCAGTGCTAAGCAAAGCATGCCGGGAACTGAAAATACCCTACCCAGCAATCCATTGATGCAACAAATATTATTCACATAGTCCAAACACAATTGGATTAAGTCATCATAGATGGATTTTACACAATAAAATAGTTATTGATAAAAAATACTAAATAATTGTGTTGCAATAGGTCATTTAATTAAGTAAATTGAGCAAGCAGTAAAAATAACATTGAGTGAACACCATCAGTTAAAAGTCTGAATCCATTTAAACATTTCATAGAAATGTGATCATATCACATTTTGATGACTGTGTTGAATTTTACTCCACATAATTTTGTTCTCATCTCAAACATATATATTTTATGTTGATTATAAGTGTACTGGTTTAGTATTTTCAATAGAGCTGCTTTCCCATTTTTGCAGTATTGGAGGCTCAATTCAGGACTAACTGATTCCAAAAATATTTATTTATTTAGAAAATCCTGTGTCAACACTAGACTTTTTAGCAATAAACTTATTGACCCAAATTAAAAAATTCCATCATTATTTGATTCATCCTCAGGCTGTTCTGAGCCTGTATGTTGATTTTTCTGTAGAACAATAAATTAGACAGATAAGAAGATACGATTAGATAATAATTTTTACTCCGATTTTTCCATTCCTGACAGTTCATAGAAACTCATGTGACTCATGCTCTATAATTATGAGTACAACATGAGGGTGAGAAAATAATGTCTTAATTTTCAAAATTGGGTGAACTATTTCTTTAACCCCATACTGTTCAAAGCCATCAACAGATTTCACTGACCTCTCCAAATTAGAGTTTACTAGGAGAGATAAAAAGGACTATTATTCTAAACACTTTGTCTATTTATGGTAATAAGAAAGACATTTGGAAAGATCTCATCAACACCATATCATTAAAGCTATAAAGAATGTTAACTCAGCAACATGGGCGCTATTAGATTAAAGTGTGTACAGCAGCTATGTGTATCCTGTGTGTGTGTGTGTGTGTGCTCATCAAAAGAATACTTTAATATTGGTTTGGGAGAGTTTAAATATTGCAGCATAAACAGAGTGAAAGACGTGTGTCAGTTTCTTCTCCTTCATTTTTTTAATCTCTTCTCTGCAGTAGATCAAGAGCATCATTTTCTGCTGTCACACATTTTTTTAAAGCTCTACAAAAAAGTCAGGCTTCCTTTAGTTGTCTTTGCCCGAGGGCTAGACATGGTTCCGGCTGGAGCTTTTAATAAAATGCAATCAAGACCTTTTGTCCAATGAAATTCCCATTTGAGTCAAGCCAAGAATCGTTTCAAACATAAAAGAAAATATTATTTAAGATTATTTGAGTTAAGATGTTCACGCTTGAGTCACTAGAAAGGAAAATGTCTTATATCACAGGAGTAAATATTTATTTCATCTGACCAACCTCCACACCTAGTTTTCTCTTTACCTTAGAAGAGATGACATTGTCATGCTCTGTTAATGTAACAAAGCAAGTGTTCTTTGGTATAAAGTATAGCGGAGTGTCTAAAACCTCCTTACCAGTGGTAAAATCACAATAATGCACAGACTCAAATGGAATATTGCTTTAATGAAATGGTGGCAACACAATATAGTAAAAGATACCAATGTTCAACAAACAGCTACATTTTATTATTAATAATTGTCAGAATACATAATTCTTCAGCAAATTTAGTTAATTTCCTAACTGTACTCTGTTTGCAGTTACCAAGCAATGCAGCAAAGAGGCACATTATTATAGAATGGTGTGTATTTGCAGTCATTTTACAATGGCTTTGAACATGACTCATCTAAGAATTTAGAATCAGAACAATCCATTCTATAAGGCCTTTTTAAGGGGAACTAAAAAGAAACATCCAGAAACATACAACTTTGAAAGGCGAATTCTACTTCTTATAACATTTAAAACTAACTGTGATACCTTTACTGTTTCTTGTGCTCTTTTTACTTATTTACCAATCCCTAGTGCCTTGAAAGGCAAATCTATAATTAATCTCCACGAGGGATGGATTTATACATTAATTAATGGGAAATTTGGGGAGGTATGGATGGAAACGTCTCTTAAAATATTAGCTTTTAAATTAAAACAGCAAATGAATATGAATCATAAATTTCATAACATTCATAATGAGGCCATTTTGACATCAAGAGACATTAAGTATTTAATGGCCACTTTAATCTGATGAGGCAATGGGAATCAGTGGGCATGGGCTGTCACCTGTTCATATCATATCATAAAACAGGGTGGAAGTGGCTTACAAAAAGAATGAATTAGATGAATACTGTGTTCCTATATAGAGTACAACAGAGTGGAAAGCCTTGATTCTGGACCCCCCATGGGCATTAAAAAAAACCCCAGACCAGCCAGCTCCAAAGGGCATCACATTTTGATTGAAACATTAAAAACTTTGATTTGTAGAAAAAATAATAGTAATAATTTATATACAAATCAATTGAATCAAATATTACAATCTACAATGTTAAAATAATGATTTATAGTCAAATTATTCAGACTAATTGCACTGTGAATTCAGCAATAGCATGCCAACATGTCTACAACTGGAATCAGTCTGAACATTTGAGAAAGCATAATTATGTAAAACATATGTCAACAGGAATGCATATATTATTAACTCTGCCCCCTAAACCAAACCCCAACCCTAAACCTAAGTGTCAGTGGAGTAAAAATGTAACTTTAGAGTGAAAATGCAACCACCGAATCACGAACATCATTGTTAATGTGATCATGATTAGTTCCTAGTCTCTGAGGTTGATGCAATTAGTGCTAGTGAGAAAGGTAAACACCTTGATGTAAAAATGTGTGAAGGGGGATGGCTCTAGTCAGTAACTCGGCAGAATGGGGTCAATTGCAGGGCACATGAACATTCATAAACATGTCGACTTGTGTGATATCCTGATGTTGCAGGATAACGTCTTGGTTACTGATGTAACCTCTGTTCCCTGATGGAGGGAATGAGACGATGTGTCGATGTAGTGACACTAGAGGTTCGATCTTGAGAGCCCCAATCACCTTTGCTTAAAATAGAAAAGGCCAATGAGAATTGGCGAGTGGAATTTTCATGCCACTCTCCGCCCCGGACATATGGGTATAAAAGGAGATGGCGTGCACAACTCATTCAGATTTATGTTGAGGAGCCAATAGAGATTCCCGGGCATGTCAGCAGCCAGTCCAGCACCGCGGCAGGAGGGACACATTGTCTCGTTCCCTCCATCAGGGAAAAGAGGTTATATCAGTAGCCAAGACATTCCCTGTCTGTCACTCACTCGATGTTGTGTCGATCTAATGACACTAGGGTTTCCTATAGGAAATGCAGCAGGTGCTGTACCGTGTCACAAGGTACGGAAGAGTGGACATGGGCAAGCTGCTGCGTGCCTCACAGCATGCGCTCAACCACATCGTAACCTAACAGCAAGTTAGGCAAGGCGTCTCCGTAGTCCTGTTAAAGGGGATATATTTGTTTTTGATTTGCTGATTTGCTGTTAAGCAATTTCCTGCCAAGCACTGTCTAGAACAGCACTGGGAATGCTCTTCCCCCTCCAGGAGGGAGGGCACTACGGAGACCACATCCTACTGGAGAGAGGTTAACATATGGAGAATACCTCACATGGACTTACCAGCAAGGAAGTTCACATATGGAATGATACAACTGGAGGACCCTATCTACAGAGAGGGTGCGCAGCAACAGTGGCCAAGGCAGAGAAAGCTCTGGCGAGGGGAAACACAGAGTTCACCTACAGAACACACAGGCTCAAACACACAGGCTCACCTGAAAAGGGGCAAACCAAGATTACTGGGCCTGGTGCCATAACTCCTCCGCCGAGTTTGTCACCGAACAGTGCTTAAGAATAAATGTGCCTGGACCAACACATGCTTGCCCTGAATCAACGGCCGAAGCCTTCTCATGGCCAGTAAAACTGCCAGCAACTCTAACGCAGTTGATGTGCCATTGGAGTCAGGGCCCTGTCCAGAGCCCCTACACTGCCTGCCCATTGCACACGGCACCCCAGCCCAAGTTCGAGGCATCTGTCCTGACCATTACAAGTCTTGAGACCTGCTCTAGTTGAACACCTACCCATAGAAATGCTAGGTCCAACAAAGGGCTGAAAGTCTGACATCACTGTGGTGTGATGGTTACACACCAGGTGCCGTGGCACCATGCCCACCTTGGGACTCGAGTCTGTAGCCAGTGCTGAAGTGGTCTCAAATGCATCAACCCGAAGGGGAGAACCACCACTGAGGATGCCATATCCCCCAGAAGCATCAGAAATTGTTTTACTGGCACCACTACCTTCTGCCTGAAGGTCTTCAGGTAGGTCAGCACTGACTGCCTGAGAGTGACCGAGTCCAACTCCATACTGAGAAAAGAGATGCTCTGCACAGGGCCGAGTTTGCTCTTCTCCCAGTTGATCTGAAGCCTGAGTCAGTCGAGGTGCTGAAGCACAAGGTCCCGGTGTGCACACAATATATCTCGCGAGTGAGCTAGGATTAGCCAGTCAGCAAGATAATTGAGAATGCGTATGCCTTTTTCCCTCAGTGGGGACAGGGCAGCCTCTGCGACCTTGGTAAAGATGCAAGGGGACAGGGACAGACCGAAGGGAAGGACCTTGTACTGGTATGCTCATCCCTTGAAGGCAAACCGAAGGTTCTGTGTCAAGGAAGGATCAAAATTGCGCTTCTGTCATGTCGATGGCTGTAAACCAATCCTGATGTCGTATTGATGCCAGGATGCGTTAACATCCTGAACGGAATCCAGTGTAAGGCTTTGTTCAAGGCATGCAGATCCAAGATTGGGCGCGCCCCTCCCCCTCTATTGAGCACGATAAATTAAGGGTTGTAAAAGCCCTTTTGCAAATCAGCTACGGGGACGGGCTCTATTGCTCCCTTCGTAAGGAGGGTGCAACCTCCACCTGGAGGACGGAGGCACCCTCGCACCGCCTCATCCCTGGGCTGCCCGTATCAGGACCACCTCGAAGCCCGGCTTCCCATGGGAGAATTCCTTTCTCTGAGGCCGGCATACGGGCTCTGATGGCACAGGAGCCAGGCCGGCACCGCAGGGGAATGGCTCTGGCGAGAAGCAGATGGGGCGTGGGACTTCGGAGGCCTGAAGGCAACCGAGTCGAGCCATGGCAGAATTCCTGAAGGCTTAATCGCCTCAGTCTGACCTCACCTTCGAGGACTGATGGGCAAAATCCTCGCCAAAAAGTCCCCCTTGGGAGATGGGTGCATCGAGAAAGCAGACTTTCTCTGTGTTACGCATTTCTGCAAAGTTGAGCCACAGATGCCACTCTTGGACCACAAGAATGGATATTGTCTGGCTCAGAGCTTGCACCGTGACCTTCGACAAACGTAAGGCGAGGTTGGTGGCACTATGCAGTTCCACCATCAGCCCCGGGTCGGTCCTACTCTCGTGCAGATCTTTCAGCACCTTGGCCTGGTGGACCTACAGGATGGTCATGGTGTGCAGGGCAGAAGCAGCCTGACCCGTGGCCTTGTAAACCTTTGTCATTAATGAGGAAGAGAACTTACAGGCCTTGGAAGGGAGCCTTGGTTGGTCACATCAGGTGGCTGCGCCCTCCAGGCATAAATGTACCACCGCGGTGCGTTCTACTAGGGGAAGCGTGACATATCTCTTAGCCTCCATCGAGGGTAGTCAGAGTGAACGAGCCCGCAAAGTGTGTACGGGCAGAAAAAGGTGCCTTTCACGACTTTGTTAGCTCCTCGTGCACTTCCAGAAATAAAGGCACCGGGGCGGGGTGTGGCCGTGAGTCGAGCTTGAGCCCAGAAACCAATCATCTAGATGCGGACGCTTAGGACAGGGTGGAGGGTTCCACTTTAGCCCGATGTTCGCAGATGGCCTGGGCAAGCACGGCTGCCATCTCAGCGTCCGCCTCATCCTGTGCTCTACCACCCATGCGTGGGAGCTCAGAAGATTCATCCGCTTCCAATAGCAGAAGCCCACCCTCTGAAGCTGTGACCGAAAGCTCATCCTCGTCGCGAACTGCAAACAACACAATAAACCCACTCTGAGGCGGGCCGCCTGCATCGCTTGACAGCTCTTCTGGATAGAACGAGCATGCTGGGGATGGGAGGTCCACGGGCTGGCTGAGCATCAGCCCTGGATGAACCAGGTTGGGGAGCAGCCGGGATGTGAGGGAAGTGAGCCTTGACCACAACTTTCTCATGGGCATGTTCTCACAATGAGAACATGAACCTTCCACGAAAGCGACTTCGATGTGCTGGTGCCCCAAGCATTCGAGACAGATTTCATGGCTGTCTGGAGGGGAGAGATAACAGCCACATCCAGTAGCTCAAACATGGAAGGACATATTTAAAGATGGCAGGCGTTTCACCGAGCTCTTTAAGAAGGAAATATACTCTTTTGAATATAGTCTTTTAGCATCCGTAGACTCAAGGGGAAGCCCAGGGGAAGCACAACACTCGACCATGTGAGGGTGACTGCTGATATATGAATTAAAATCCAGTAGCCTAAGCAAGAGGTGAGAGGATGAACACATCATGCATTCGGCTCTGAAGAAAAAATCTGAATGAGTGGTGCACGCCATCTCCTTTTATAACCGGGGCAGAGAGTGCCATGCAAATTCCACACACCAATTATCATTGGCCTTTTCAATTTTAAGCAAAGGTGATTGGGGCTCTCAAGATCGAATCCCTAGTGTCACTACATCGACACAATGACGAGTGAGTGACAGAGAGGGAAGTGTAGTTCTTCACTGGGAATTCTGCATTGGCTTCTAGAGAGGGATATATCATTGCTTACAACCTCAGAGCTCAAATTATGTCTGTCTTGAAAGATGTATATGTTATAATTAAAAATCTTTTTCTCAATGTAAAAAAAAGGAATGTGATTTTATGAAATCACAGTTTTTAAAAGAGGTTTAAATCATCTTTTCACAAATAACTTTATCACATCAGGGCCATATTTTTGTAAGGTCTTCGTGCTCATCATTAGTGACTTGGGTACTTCTTTTGTTAGTGTTTTGATAGGGTCTGGAAGAATCTTTTCAGAGCGCCACAAGTTTGAGTGAGATAAATACGACTAAGTCCTTGCATATTATTGGAATGATAGCCTGCCAAGGACTCTATTTAAACACATAATGGATAAGCTCAGAATAAAGTGTAAAACTCAGGGTCGACAAACTATGGCACACATGCCACCATTGGCATGCAGAGGGGTGATCACTGGCACATGAGCAACAGCCAGAGAGTAGAGTATTTTATTTATTTAAGTCGCTTGCAAGTGCATGCCATTCTACCTCTTAATATAATCCTTCCTCATGATTAAGCAGCGTATTTGATTTAGTTATGAGCTGAATGGGAAGCTAAAAACTATCATTTACATTTACATTTTATGCATTTGGCAGACGCTTTTATCCAAAGCGACTTACAGTGCACTTATTACAGGGACAATCCCCCCGGAGCAACCTGGAGTTAAGTGCCTTGCTCAAGGACACAATGATGGTGGCTGTGGGGATCGAACCAGCGACCTTCTGATTAACAGTTATGTGCTTTAGCCCACTACGCCACCACCACTCCACTCACTATCAAAGTGTTACAAAACTAGGCTTGTCAACAAATGAGTGCAGCGTGTGCAAGCCATATTGCGGCACAGTTTAATTTAGGCAGTGTTTCACTTTTGGTGAGTTGCGACAAACATGACCATTTTGCATAGGATGCGTTGAGCGGTTGAGCATAAGAGAGCTAACATTAATTTCTTGCTTTTTGCTTGCAGAACATTACTTGATGTAATAAAAATGTACTGCTGTCAATATTACGGATTTCCAACTCTGCATACATGCTCCTTAAACCACAATGACAGAAGGCTGATTCTGATTAAAAATAATTAAACCTTAATAAATTTCATGACACAAATGTTGCCGACCTCGATGAGAAAGCTTGAGTATTTCTGAGGTATAATAAATTGCTTGAAATAAAATGCTCTCCCAATCATTAACCACATCGGCGCATCCTGCTGGATTTGTTCGTCATTACAGCGGAAACAACATCAAATTGTCCGTCACTTTGGGGCATACAGATAAGTGTAAGACATCATTAAAGACTATAAAGAGTCTACTTTTATTTGTGTACATTCACAATAACAAAAAAATCTTGTGCTTTTGTAAAATAAAGAAAATAAAAAGGGTGAGCTTTCAACAGTCTCTGTGTAAACAAGCATATTTCGGAAACACGTCACAAAATTCTGCGAATACTTATCACACAAACATAAAACATATATCTAAAGAAAGCTTAAAATGTCTACTTTTTAATAAAACAATTCAAATTTAAAAAAAAATATTGTCCTGCCATATAATCTGTATGAAACTAAGTGATGTACTGTTTCTCCTGGCTCAGCTAATTATCCCTAATGTGATCACACCCATGGGCAGAGGGCGCTTTTCATACGATAATGTGCTGAGACGATCAATGCAAATGGTAAACGCTCCTGACTGTGCCTTAAAAAACATCAAGTTTGTTCACTTTTTGGAAGATCGTACGAAACACAGGTGAGGAAACTCCTGGATAGTGATAAAGAGTTAACATTTTCCTCAGAAGAAGAGTGGGACTCCGATGAACATTTGCATTTTGAAGAGAGACTTGATCCAGCCATGGATACAATTTCGGATGAGTAAGTCATTTAGTTTTCATTAGTTGACATGCTATTTTATATAAACGTACATAGTTTTTAAGTGGGACTGTTTCCAGACTTGCCAGCCAGGATTCAGAATATTGAAATATGACTCCTAATAAGCAAGTTTTAGTTACATTTAAATATTGTTTCGGCTAAAGCAGGCATTTAAATTGTATGCTATATGATATAAATATGTTATGTAATATCATATAAAAATAATATGAATGTTTAGATTATATTTTAAATAGTGTTTATGCTGCCTCATTATCATCAACGGAGCTTGTGCTTGCAAATATGTGTTCGGCTGTAAATGTGTCAAATTTGATGTAAATATGTCCATATTAGAAAATCAGCATATTCTAATGAATTCTGAAGGATCATGTGACAGTAATGATGTTTAAAATGCATCTTTGATCACAAGAAGCATTTTACAATATATTGAAATAGAAAACGGTTCTTTTAAATTGTAAAAAAAGTTCACAATATCACTGTTTCCCTGTCTGTCGCTCACTTCCACGTTGTGTCGAAGAAGCGACACTAGGGGTCGCTCTTGAGAGCCTTTTGCATCTCTGATCTATGAGAAAAGGCCAATGAGAAATTGGTAGACAGAATTTGCATGTCCCGCCCCCGGACATATGGGTATAAAGGGAGGCAAATGCGTCTGTTTCATTCTGAAATTTTCTTCCCATTGCTGTTGGATCTATGGCGCATATCAGGGGCTTTCTCCTTCTCTGCACAGCATTGCAGCTTGCCCCTGGGCACTTCGACAGTGCAGTTAAAAGAATTATTTAACTAAAAATAGTTAGTTTCTCTAAAAGAGTAAAATACACAGCGGCGTTGAACATCCTTTTCAGGACGTGTCTTTATAAAGATGCCTTTCTGCGCCTGTGTAATTCCTGGATGCGGTAGAGTGCTCTCCTCTCCTGACGGTCACAGGCGCTGCCTTGTGTGTCTGGGCAGCAATCACAAGGAGGCAGCGTTTGTGGATGGTTTGGGTTCTCACTGCAAAAATCTTACAATGGCAACGTTGCGGTCGCGGCTTTCCTTCCTAAGAAGGAACGCCACTCCAGCCGCCCCCCACGTTGCTCCTTCCCACAGGATTGAGGAAAACCCGGCTGGCGATGGAGGCGATTTGGGGATGGCAGCGGGCTCAGTTTCACCGGGTATGTCCCCACGAATCACCACCCCTTCTTCACCCTTCACCGCCCGTCATCGTGCCTCTCTCTCATCAGCTCTCACCACCCTCGACGGCGGAGTGTCCCACAGGTACACGATGGTCCCCCAGGTGGACAAAGCAGTTGCGATCCACCTATGTCCCGAGAATGATGATGATCCCGAGAATGATGAATGATCACCCTGTGCTTCCCTCCAGGGCCTGTAGGATGACGTCTTCACTGACCTCCAAAGCCTACAGTGCCACTGGACAGGCCGCTTCCACCTTGCATGCCATGGCCCTCCTGCAAGTCCACCAGGCCAATGCACTTAAAGATCTGCACTTGGGTAGTCCTGATCCCGACGTGCTGCAGGAACTGCGTTCAGCGACCAACCTTGCCCTCAGGGCCACGAAGGTCACAGTGCAGTCACTCGGGCAGGCGATGGCCACTCTCGTGGTTCAGGAATGACATCTGTGACTGAACCTGATCGAGATACACGAAACAGACAAAGCACGCTTTCTCAATGCGCCCGTCTCCCAGTTCGGCCTTTTCGGCAACACCGTCGAGGACTTTGCCCAGCAGTTCTCAGTGGTGAAGAAGAAGACGGAGGCCATCTCCCACATTATGCCCCGTCGCACTTCAAGCACGGGCCGTGCCCCGTCTCCCCGCAGAGGGCGTCCTCTTGCGGCTTCTAAAAAACGTGCAGCTCTGCATCGGCCCGGGCCCAGCTCTCAGCCCCAGCATCGAACGCCCCAGCATGAGACGGATGACCCAGAGACCGAGAATTTTGCTCCGGAGCTGGTAAGCAGACCGCTCCGTCCTCCGGTGGAGGGCCGGAGGAACCCGTACCCACATTCTCAATAAAAGAGCAATTTCCTCTGTCTCTGGGTCACCTGGCCCACAAATGCCGTTTTCACGGCACGCAGGTGCCACACCTCAACAGTCCCGGCACATTGGACGCAGACCCTTCGCCTCCAGCCCCACGACTGTTGCCCCCACGGCCAGCTGGTCCTGACGAGTCTAGAAGACGCCTCCACGGGACCTCCTCCTCAGTCACTGACCCGCCTCCTGTCGGATGTGCGGAGCAACGTAAATGCTTAAAGTCTTCTCTCAGCACCAGAGCCTCAGGATGCGCTTTTGTCTCCCGACGCCATATTACCTGTTCCACCCCGCTGCGAAGTCCCACCGGGTAAAATAATCGTCCCATTATTGCCCCTAGCACGGAGCTTGGACGCATGGTTTTCACTTCCCAATCTGTCACGCTGGATGGCCAGGACCATCCAACACAGTTATGCAATTCAGTTTGCCAGGCCTCCCCCCCCCCTTCGTGGGCGTCCACTTTAATGCAGTACACGGCGAAGATACCAAATTCCTGCACGCGGAAATAGCGACTATCTTACTCAAAGAAGCGATAGAGCCTGTCACTCCAACCAAGATGAAGAAGGGTTTCTACAGCCCTTACTTCATCGTACCCAAAAAAGCCGCCGGCTTTGACCGATCTTGGACTTGCGAGTTTTCAACCGGGCCTTGCACAAACTCCCGTTCAAAATGCTCACGCAGAAACACATTCTAACTTGCGTCCAGCATCTAGATTGGTTCGCAGCGGTAGACATGAAGGACTCATACCACGTCTCAATCTTACCTCGACATCGACCCTTTCTACAGTTCGCGTTCGACAGCCAGGCATATCAGTAAAAGGTCCTCCCCTTCGGCATGTCCCTGTCCCCTCGCGTCTTTACGAAGGTCGCAGAGGCAGCCCTTGCCCCGCTTCGGGAAGCAGGCGTTCACATACTCAACTACCTTGACGACTGGCTCATTCTGGCCCACTCCCGGGAGTTACTATGCACTCACAGGGACCAGGTGCTCAGGCACCTCAGCCGCTTATGTCTTCAGGTCAACTGGGAAAAGAGCAAGCTCGTCCCGGTTCAGAGAATCTCTTTTCTCGGCATGGAGTTAGACTCGGTCTCAATGTCAGTACGCCTCACCAATGAGAGCACGCAGTCAGTGCTGAAGTGCCTCACCTCGTTTAGGCCAGGCACGTGGATCCCCCTAAAAAATTTCCAAAAGCTCCTGGGGCATATGGCATCCTCTGCGGCGGTCGCGCTGCTGGGGTTGATGCATATGAGACCGCTCCAGCACTGGCTCCAGACCCGAGTCCCGAGACAAGCATGGCACCGCACCGTGCACCATGTGTTTACCACCCTCGCCTGCCGAAAAACTTTCAAACACTGGACAGACCTCTGTTTTTTACGGGCAGGAGTCCCTTTGCAGCAGGTGTCACGATGCATCCTGATCACCACAGACGCTTCCAAACAGGGTTGGGGCACCGTGTGCAATGGGCACTCACATCCCGGGCAACCTCAATGTGGTAGCGGACGCACTATTGCGACAGCGTTCGCCCAGCGGAGAGTGGAGGCTTCACCCCCAGTCGGTCCAGCTGATTTGGGATCGTTCGACAAGGCACAGGTAGACCGATTTGCCTCCTGAGAGACCTCCCACTGCCCGCTCTGGTACACCCGAACGGAGGCTCCCCTTGGGACAGACGCGCTGGCACACATCTGGCCCACAGGGCTGCGCAAGTACGCATTTCCTCCAGTGAGCCTTCTTGCACAGGTGCTAAGCAAGGTCAGGGAGGACGAGGAAAAAGTCACTCTGGTGGCCCCTTATTGCCCATCTTGGACTTGGTTATCGGATATCGTGCTCCTCGCAACAGCCCCTACCTGGCGAATTCCCCTGAGGAAGGACCTTCTTTCTCAGAGATGGGGCACTCTCTGACATCCGCACCCAGACATCTGGAACCTCCACGTCTGGCCCCTGGATCTAGCTGGCCTACCACCTACTGTTGTAGACATGATCAACCAAGCCAGAGCTCCCTCTACCAGGCAACTTTACACCCTGAAGTGGCGCTTGTTTGCGAATTGGTGTTCTTCCCGCACTGAAGACCCACAGAGGTGCGCAGTCGGGTCAGTACTCTCATTCCTGCAGGAGAGGTTGGAGTGGAGGCTGTCCCCCTCCACCTTGAAGGTGTATGTAGCTGCTATCAAGGCCCACCACGACGCAGTAGACAGCAAGTCTTTGGGTAAGCACGACTTAGTTATCAGGTTCCTAAGAGGCGGCCTGAGATTGAATCCCTCTTGGCCAAGCCTGTTCCCCTCCTGGGATCTCTCAGTGGTCCTCTCGGGCCTTCAAAGATCCCCCTTCGAGCCGTTAGAATCAGTCGAACTCAAGGCCCTCTCCCTGAAGACGGCCCTCCTGATCACGCTCGCCTCCATCAAGAGGGTCGGGGACCTGCAAGCGTTCTCTGTCAGCGAAACCTGCCTGGAGTTCGGTCCGGCAGACACTCATGTGATCCTAAGACCACGACCAGGCTACGTGCCCAAGGTTCCTGCGACTCCCTTCAGAGACCAGGTAGTGAACTTGCAAGCACTGCCCCGGGAGGAGGCAGACCCAGCCCCTTCGTTGTTGTGTCCGGTAAGTGCTTTGCGTATCTATTTGGACCGCATGCAGAGCTTTAGACGTTCTGAGCAGCACTTTGTCTGCTTTGGTGGACAGCGGAAAGGGAACGCTGTCACCAAACAGAGGCTTTCCCACTGGGTCGTTGATGCCATAGCATTGGCCTATCACATCCAGGTTGTGCCCGCCCCCTTGCGAATGCGAGCACACTCGACGAGAAGTGTGGCATCCTCGTGGGTACTGGCCAAAGGTGCCAACCTAGCAGATATATTCAGAGCAGCGGGTTGGGCAACACCCAATACCTTTACAAGATTTTACTATCTCAGGGTTGAGTCTGTTTCATCCCGTGTTTTCTCAGGTTCGAGCCCGTAGAAACTCGGTAACGCACTGACAACTGACCGGGTGGACCGCTTGCCCTTTCCCTCCACTGAGGTTATACCGTGCGCATTTACCCCAGGAGATCCCACTAACTTGGCTCCCTTGATGACTCCTCCCTAGCCCTCTGGTCCACGAATTCAGCGGAGGAATTTGCTGACCTAGACCAATGTGGGTACTCAATTTACCCTCTACTGGAATAGGTGCTCCAAAGGATGGGCTCCCACATGGACTTTTCCCCCTGTGTGTATTTTCTGTGGTGCGGTCCCCTTGCGAGCGGACCAGCATCTCCCTTGGGCAGTCCTCACGGACCCGCGGTTGCCGTGTTTGTAGCAACTCCTCCCTCCCAGTGAGGTAGGATCTACCACCGCGCCATTCTCCACATGTGACATAAAAGCCCATGTGATATATTTCACCACAATTTACTTCCCCCAGTCTGGGCAGGTGTGGTCTACACAGGGTCATTCCCCCCTGAAAGAATAGGAAAACTGGGAAAGATTGCCTTCCCCGGTGTGCATGATAGCATTAAGATGGCCCCAGCCTCTTTAACTCTATGCGAGAAACATAGAGAGAGAGAAAAGGCGCAGCTGGCGTGGCCTGCTCCCATGCTTGGCACGTCACATTGTTCCCCCCTGTCGGGGGTAAAGAACCAGAAGGCTTTGAAAATTTTATGGGGCGATGGGGAAGGGTACATGCAGCCTGGCACAGTCAGTCACTTTGGCACATAAAATACCTGCCCACTCCTGTGTCAACAGTACACGTACATGGCTCAGCGCATGGCGTGATTTAAATTGGACCCCTAGTGTCGCTTCTTCAACACAACGTCGAAGTGAGCGACAGACAGGGAACGTCTAGGTTACGGATGTAACCTACGTTGACTTATGGAGGGAACGAGAAGTTGTGTCCTCCCGGCCACATCACTGAACTGAACCACGGTTGTGGCCGAACCTCATTGTCAGCTCGTCAGAAAAATCCTGAATGAATCAGACGCATTTCCTTCCCTTTATACCCATATGTCCGGGAGCGGGACATGCAAATTCTGTCTGCCAAAGAGATGCAAAAGGCTCTAAAGAGACACCCCTAGTGTCGCTTCTTCAACACAACGTTTCATTCCCTCCATCAGGGAACGAAGTTTATATCCTTAACCTAGAAGTTTTACTGTATTTTGGACCAAATAAATGCAGTGTTGGTGAGCAGAAGAGACTAATTTTAAACGGAACAATTACAATCAATATTCATGATAATTCACGCCTCCTCGCATATGACCTTTCTAACACTAAAAGTGTCTTATAAAAGTTAAATGATCAGGATGGTTTTCACATCATTTTGTTAGGCTACAATATCCAGTTCTCAAAAGTCTTGTGGACAAATGTTTAGTATGTGTTATATGGCCTTTCAATTACTTAAAAATTTTGTTTTTTCAAAAACCATGCATAAACGTTATTTTCTCAAAAATACAAACATGCACACACATGTTGCTCACATATTACAGTTTTTGCTGAATGCAGTGTTATAAGACTTTAACCATTAATATGTTTTTAAGCAACTGAAAAAAGCACAAATGTCAAGGCATGCCAAAACTTCTCCAGGGCCCAAAACACCCTTAGACCCCAGAGGGTTAAACCACTACGCGTTTACACATGTGCTGCATATGTTAAGCACATTTGAGGGTAACATTTATGTAAATGTTCATCAAAAGCTTTTTGTCCACTTAATATATCAATCCTGCATGGCTCTCTGAAAAACTTCATTCAGGTTGGTCAATCGCTATCGTGCTGTAAAATGTCGACTAAATTAATGGACCATTGTCAAGGAAACCAATTTCCAACAAAGCTGTGCTAGTTTAATGTCTCTTGTTTACTCTGCTGTCTCTTTCTTCTCATAATCACATGTTGTCAACTCAAAGAAATATTGAGTATTAGCCAAAATAAACCCTTCTGAGTGATACAAGACCTGATCAAATTCTAAACCATGCATTGATAATTCAGACATTCATAACATTTCTGAATCCTACTGATGCACTCTGTGGCAAAGGATCAGATGAATAAGGTCATTCAAGTCCAAATAGCTACTTGGGCTTTCATTTGCTCTCCCTTTTCTCTGATTTCATTACAGAGCAAAAGCTTGTGCACACTGAGATACTTGGGTCCTGCTCATGATCATCTTGTCTAAGCAGTATCCACAGGGATGGCCTTCACTGTGCACGGCTGAAAGAAAAAGCTCTGCACCTGGCACAGCAACACTGTGCTTTCATAAGCATAAGCAGAATTGATGCCTGCTCTTCTATAATTAAACATCACCATAAACTGGTACAATAGTAAAAACAAAAAGGTGAAAAAGGTTATTTTTACTAAGGAACTAAATGGTCTGGTTAGTGATAAGGTGTTATTGTAAATATCGTTTTGCTGACTGAAATGTAATTTACAATTACAATATAATATACAGTCATGTGAAAAAGAAATCACACCCTCCTTGAATTATATGGTTTTATATATCAGGTCATAATAAAAATCATCTGATCCTTAGCAGGTCTATAAATTAGATAAATACAACCTCAGATGAACAAAAACACATGACATATTACACCGTGTCATGATTTATTTAACAAACATAAAGAGAAAATGGAGAAGCCATGTGTGAAAAACTAAGTACACCTTATGATTCAATAGCTTGTAGAACCACCTTTAGCAGCAAGTAATTGTTTTATGTATGACTTTATTAGTCTCTTACATTGTTGTGGAGGAATTTTGTCCCTCTCTTCTTTACAAGGTTGCTTCATTTCATAGAGGTTTGTAGGCATTTGTATATGCACAGCTTTCTTAAAGTTCTGCCACACCATTTCAATCAGGTTGAGGTCTGGACTTTGACTGGGCCATTGCATCACCTTGATTCTTTTCTTTTTCAGCCATTCTGTTGTAGATTTGCTGGTGTGCTTGGGATCATTGTCCTGTTGCATGACCCAATTTCGGCCAAGCTTTAGCTGTCAGACAGATGGCCTCACGTTTGACTCTAGAATACTTTGGTATACGGAGGAGTTCGGCTATACAGACTCAATGACTGCAAGGTTCCCAGGTCATCTGGCTACAAAACAAGCCCAAATCATCACCCCTCCACCAATGTGCTTGACAGTTGGTATTAGGTGTTTGTGCTGATATGCTGTGTTTGTTTTTTGCCAAATGTGGTGCTGTGCATTATGGCCAAACATCTACAATTTGGTCTTGTCTGTCCAAAGGACATAGTTCCAGAAGTCTTGTGGTTTGTTCAGATGCAACTTTGCAAACGTAAGCCATACTGCCATGTTCATTTTAGAGAGAAGAGGCTTTATCCTGGAAACCCTTCCAAACAAGCCATACTTGTTCAGTCTTTTTCTGATTGTACTGTCATGAACTTTAACATTTAACTTGCTAACTGAGGTCTGTAGAGTCTGAGATGTAACTTTCTCAGGTCTGACCTTGGGGTGAATTTGCTGGGACATCTACTCCTGGGAAGATTGTCAACTGTCTTGACTGTTTTCACTTGTGAATAATCTTACTCACTGTATAATGATGAACTTAAAATATTTGGCAAATGGCCTTATAACCCTCCCAGATTGACGGGCAGCAACAATTGCTTCTCTAAGATCATTGCTGAGCTCTTTCCTCCTTGGCTTTGTGATTACACACACCTGAATGCTCCAAACCAGAAAACTGCTAAAACTACGGCTTTTATAGAGGTGGTCACACTTGCTGATGATCAATTATTCAAGGGCATTTGATTAGCAGTACCTGGCCACTACTTAGCCTCTTAATTCCTATGGAAGCAGTAAGGGTGTACTTAGTTTTGTACACATGGCTTCTCCATTTTGGCTTTATTTTTGTTAAATAAATCATTACACAGTGTAATATGTAATGTGTTGTTGTTCATCTGAGGTTGTATTTACCTAATTTTGAGACCTACTAAGGACCAGATGATTTTTATTATACCCTTTCAGCCTCCCATGGCTCTTCCTTCCTTCATCGAGCTCTCTGCCTTCTGAGTCTCCCACAGCTGTGCTCACGGCCATCCGGAAGTGGAAAAGAAGGTCTCCTACTCCCCAGGCACTGTCTGGCGTCCCTCTATCAATGCCAGTGCCCATGACCATGGAGGCCGTTTCCCAGTCACTGCTAGCACTCCTGACTACAGTGACTCTCAGAGTCTTCCACGACGACTTCTCCAGTGGTTCCGTTCACTCTCCCAGAGACTCCTATTACAGTGGCTTCACCTCCTGACCCAGACACTGCCCTGTGGCCTCCTTCTAGGCCTCCTGATCCAGTCTCGGCCCTGTGGCCGCCTCCCAGGCCTCCTGACCCAGTCCTGGCCCATTAGTAATATTTATTAATTTTTTATTGGTGTTATATTTAGTAGTGCCAGGAGTCGCTCCTTAACCCTCTGGGGTCGACGGACGCGCTGGCACGTCCAGCTGGATATTTTCGTCAATACAGCAGAAACAACTTAAAATATTCCGTCATTTTTGGGTATACAGATAAGTGTAAGACATCATTAGAGACTATAAAGGGTCTACTTTTATTTGTGTACACTCATAATAACAATGAAACTTTATGCTTTTGTAAAATAAAGTAAATAAAAAGCGTGAGCTTTCAGCAGTGTCTGTGTTCACGAGCATATTTCAGAAACACGTCACAAAAAAGAACTGAAACTCTGCGAATACTTATCACACAAACATGAAACATATGTCTAAAGAAAGACTTAAATGTCTACTTTTTAATAAACCAATTCAAATTTAAAACAAATATTATCCTACAATGCAATCTGTTTGAAACAAAGCAATGTACAGTTTTTACTGGTCTATCTAATTATCTGTAATGTGATCCCACCATGGATCACAACAGCAGGAAACCAATGGTGTGTGTACTCCGGGTAGGGAAGGAGGTTCTGCCCCAAGTGAAGTTCAAGTACCAGGTATTGCACTCGCTCTATCGCACCGTTATCACGAAAAGAGAGCTGAGCCGGAAGGCAAAGCTCTCGATCTACCGGTCAATTATTATTCCTACCCTCACCTATGGTCATGAAGGCTGGGTCATGACCGAAAGAACTAGGTCGCGATTAGAAGTGGCCAAAATGGGCTTCCTCAGAAAGGTGGCAGGCTTCTCCTTTAGAGATAGGGTGAAGAGCTCAGTCATTCGTGAGGAGCTCGGAGTAGAGCCGCTGCTCCTTTCCATCGAAAGGAGTCAGTTGAGGTGGTTTGGGCATCTGGTAAGGATGCCCCCTGGGCGCCTCTCTAGGGAGGAGGCCTCAGGGAAGACCCAGGACTAGGTGGAGAGATTACATCTCCACACTGGCCTGGGAACGCCTCGCGGTCCCCCAGTCAGAGCTGGTTAATGTGGCTCGGGATAGGGAAGTTTGGGGCCCCCTGCTGGAGCTGCTGCCCCGCGACCCGACTTCGGATAAGCGGTTGAAGATGGATGGATGGATGGATGGTGATCCCACCCACCAGCAGAGTGAGCCATTCATACGCTAATGTGCTGAGACGATCAACACAAATGTACACGCCCCCGACTGTGAGGTTGTAAACACATTTAATTCATTTTTCTGCAAGTTTGCAACGATACATTGGTGAGAAAGCTCCAGGAATGTAAGGAAGAGTTAACATTTTCCTCAGAAGAAGGGCGGGACTCAGATGAACATTTGTATTTTGAAGAGAGACTTGATCCAGCCGAGGATACAATTTCGGACGAGTAAGTCATTCGTTTTCATTAGTTGACATGCTATTTTATATAAACTTGAACATATTTTACTAGTGGGAGTGTTTCTAGACTTGCCAGACAGGATTCAGAGAATTAAAATTTGAAATATGTCCTAATAAGCAAATTTTATTTAAATGCTGTTTCGGCTAAAGCAGGTATTTAAATTGTATGCGTATGATTTAAATATGAAACGTAATATGATATAAAAATAATATGAATGTTTAGATTATATTTTAACTAGTGTTTATAATGCCTCATTATCATCAACAAAGCTTGTGTTTGCAAATATGTGTTCAGGTAAAATTAGTAAAATGCACTTTAAATATGCCCATATTAGAAAATCAGCATATTATAATTTGATTCCTGAAGGATCATGTGACACTGAAGGCTGCAGTAATGATGCTGAAAATTCAGCTTTGATCACAAATTGCATTTTACAATATATTCAAATAGAAAATTGTTCTTTTAAATTGTAAAAAGAGTTCACAATATCAATGTTTTTACTGTATTTTGGATCAAATAAATCCAGTCTTGTTGAGCAGAAGAGACTTCTTTTAACGGTAGTGTAGGTCTAAAATTAAGTCTTTATGTAAAGAAAATATATAGTCAGATTACTTAAAACTTGATTTGGATCATTAAGTCTCCTCACATTCATTCTCTTTCTGTCACATTCCTCATTGATAGGCCCAGGGGGGTGGGTCTTTTTTCTCTCAGGTGTGAATCAAATAAATATTTACGCCTCCTTGCATATTACCTTTCAACACTAAAATTGTCTTACAAAAGTTAAATTACTATATTGTTTTGTATGAATGAGTGATATGTCACACCTGAGACGTTTGCTGTAGTAGCCACCAGAGGTCACTAGAAGTCTAAGAGACTTTTAGTTTGAAGTTTTGTTTACCTTCTTGTGTCTCTGTTCCTGGTTCCTGCCCTGATTGTTCACGTTTACATTGTTTTCCCCAATGTATTTTATGTCCTTGTGTTTGCTTGTGTCTTTGTCAGTTGTTGTTTCCTTTTACCCCCATGGATTTAACGTGTTCTGTTCCAGAGTTTTAGTTTTGTTTTGTTCCTGTGTTTTCCAAGATTTGTATCTGGACACGTTTTCTTATTAAATTAAAGCTGCACTTAGATCCTGCTCTCTTGACTTCTTCCTGCATTTATTACACATTGTGAATTGGTCTTTTAATACCATGTATAGACAAATAAACAAAGTCCATATGACTTGTGTGCTCTATTCCAAGTCAGAGCTCTCAAATGTAATTCTCCATTCCACATATTCAAACTGACAAACCAGCATTTAAATTTGACATTCCCCTAAAGGTGACATCTGAAGGGAAAGCTGTCTAGGCTCTAAGTAAAAAATTGGATCATTAAAAGCATCCAAATCATGGGAATCCTTCCTGCTGCCATCATGGTGCACAGGTTTCTCCCTTAGCTGATTCTACTTCCATTAAATTGTTTTATAAGTCTAGCTGCTGCAGCATTTACATTTCCATCCTGGGCTCAATAAAGTGTTATACCTTACTTTCTTATAATCCCTTACAACACCACTCAACTTGTTATGGAAGTATTCTGTGGTGGTGATTTATTAACAATTATCACAACAACACACTAAAATTGAACAGAAATACTTAAGCCACAGTTACAGGGATAGTTCACCCCAAAATTAAAATTCAGTCTTCATTTACTTACCCTAATGTTTTTCCAAACTCAAATAAAAAAATGAATGGTGACGAAAAGGTGTCATTCTACCAAACATCTCCTTTTATGTTCCACTGTCAGGTTTGGAATAACATGGGAGTGAGTAAATAACATAAATTTCTTTTTTGAATGAACAATCCAAGGAGAGTCCCTTATTGTACTGTATTGTACAACTGTGTCTCATTGTTTGTCTTATTTCATATATCATTGTCTTATTAATTCAACTCAGTGTTTTAATTACTTAAACTAAACATTTACAGAGTTTGATAGCTTTTCTTATTCCCTCATGTTTTGTTACTTCCATTAGCCAATTTGAATAATTAGATTACTTCCAGTTTAGGATTTTGGCTTTCTTTTGATATACAGCTCATCTTTTAAGTGTAAGCTATCCCTTTTGTTCAAACATGCCATGTGCAGAACCATTGATGAGATTTATTTCTTTGCGGTTAAATTTACTTTACAACATCAAAGCAGGGAAAATGGATTGCAAGATATTAGAGGAAGGTTATGGTAATTACTCCTCCCAGTTGGATTTAAATCATGACTCTTAAAACCAGAATCTTCACAAGCCCAAGACTGCTATTGTAACTGGCAAAAAATGACACTTGGCTGTCATAACCAAAACCCCTAACTATAATCAACAGGTTAAAAAAAAATACTCACCTACATAGTCATGGTTTCCAAAACTGGCACATCTTTTAAAAGAGCTGTATAAACCAGTAATGGGTTTGGACAGATAGAAAGATGCTTTTAAATATATGACATTAGAGACTGAAGAAGGAGCCATTTTGCATGCTCTAATGGGTTGTGAAAATCAATATATCATTAGTTTGCTCTGCAATTTGAATTATTGAAAGTTTTCAATTTTTTTTTTTTTCAAAGTTATTTCTCCTGCACTGCTCCAAGTTAAATTATGCAAACTCCTTCTAAATGCAAGCTTTTCACTGTTAGTAAAATCATTAGGTAACAAGTAAGATCAAGAGTTCTAAATGCAAAGCATTCAAATTAATCATTATGACAAAAAATTAATAAATAAATAAATGTGCAATAATTAATGAGACAAAAAACAAGATTGTGCCAGTGTGTGGGACAGTGCAGTGCTTTTGGAACCATTGACTCCTGGTTTTGAGTTTACTTTGCCCGAGTATAGATATATCAATTTTGAGTGACAGACAGTGGATTAAATGGGAAATCCCTTATATGAGGCATTATGAAGGACCTAAGGAGTCAAGGGTGCTTATCCCTTATATGATGAATATTTGCAGCATGCACAATTAAGAATTCACCTCTATTTCCAGAGCAGTTCATTTAGATCTGATTTGATGTTATGTGGCCTTGCACATGTCATACCTCACATTCCCTGGAGCCAGATATCGTGCAGGTGCAGGTACCTGTCCCATTGCCCAACACCTCCAAGGCTTCTGGCGTGGCAGCAGGGTTGTAGCTCATGTAATATTCCTGGATCTGAGAGCTCAGGTTCTGCTCTGGCTCCTGACTTTTTTTCCTGCGCTTTCGACCCACAACTGAACTCGGCTGCAACAATCGGGTGGCACCAGGGTATCGCTTCCAGGAAACATAAATCACTGATAGGACTAAAGACGCTGAGAGGAACAGTGCCACCCCACCCATTACTACCTTATGAAAAGACATGCTGCCCTGTTCAGGAGCAGTTGTCACTAATAATCTGTTGGAAGATGAGGGTGTCCCTTGACGGGAGTCTCTGGGGTCTTTATCTTTATGACTGGGAAAGGTGGGATGTTGAGGTGGTAGAGGTTGGGGAGGAGGAATGGGTGCCTCAGAGGCAGGTGAAGGTAAGGGTGGAGGAGGTGTTGTTGGAGCCATTGTAGGTTCAGTTGGTTCAGGGGTAAGATCAAAACTTGGATCAAAGGTCTGTAGATACAAAGGTGATTGAGCAGTGATCTCATAATCATCACAGTCAATAAAATTCTTGGTGGCCTCCATAACTTTCTCCCCTTGAAGATGCTTGGGACTGGTGCAGATTATACTAGTGTCCTTACTGCCTCTGAAATCCTTGAGCCAAACAACAAGAGGACAAATGCCTGGCCCACAGTCCCACATATTACCTGCAAGGCTAATGGTTGTTAGGGAGATCCAGGAAGCCACAACTTCCTGAGAAACATTTGCCAGTTTGTTGGACTCTAAGTTGAGAACCTGAAGATTGGGAAGGCATTGAAATACAACAGGATCAAGTGTCTGTATCACATTTCCAGAGACATCAAGCTTCTGCAAGGTATACCAGCTCCACGGAAGGCCTTGGTTAACAGCTCGAATATGGTTCCACTGTAGATATAGAGCACGAAGGTTTGCAAGACGAGGAAAGAGAAAGAAATTGATTCGTGAAAACTGATTGTGCTCCAGATGGAGTTCCATGAGTCGAGATAACCCCAGGAATGCTGTGCGAGTTAGAACACGAAGCCGATTGTACCCTAAGTCAAGGAATTCCAAGCTCCTGCACTCCAGAAAGACCCGGACAGGGATTGTTGTGAGCCCGTTGGAGCGCAAGTGCAGGTTCTGCATTTTTCGAAGACCATAGAACTGGCCTGGCTGCAGCTCCTGCAATTTGTTATAGGAGAGGTCGAGACTGCGAATGTTAGGTACTCCGTGAAAAGTGGCATTATGGAGCTGCGAAATCCTATTAGAGCTCAATATCAGCTCCTTTAATCGTCGTACACCCTGAAAAGCACGACTATCCACTAATGTAATTTGATTGTGGTCCAGGTACAGCCAGAGTAGCTGGTTAAGATGAGCAAACTGGTAGGGGAACATTGTGTGCAGGTCATTGTAGCGAAGGGACAGGCCTTGACAACTAATTGAAATATTTTCTGGGACGTTCTGGAAGCCAGCTGACCCACAATGGACAATCTTGCCCTCGCAGTGGCAGCTATTGGGGCACATCCTTTCCGCAGAGCTGAACAGCAGGAGGGAGGATGCTTGCAGGAGGATGAGGGCCACTAATCTCTTGTCACATGTTGCAGAACCTGCAGAGAGAAATAGCATAACATGGGCTTAAAATATTTTGCAACAAGTTAAATCTTATTTTTAAAAATGTTTAAGGATGTCCAGGCTCATATGAGGAAAGACTTCTACTATCCACACATATTTTCCTATAAATAACATTTGTTTTCCTTCCATCATATCTGTAACAATAGTATAAACAGAATAGGAAATTGAGGAGCTATTTATATGTGTGCACAGTTGAAGTTTGCATACACCTTAGCCAAATCAATTTGAACACAGTTTTAATCAATTAATATAATTCCCGGTCTTAGGTAATTTAGTATCACTATATTTTAAGAATGTGAAATGTAAGAATAATAGTAAAGAAAATGTGTTTTTTCAGCTTTTATTTCTTTTATCACATTCCCAGTGGGTCAGAAGTTTACATACACTTTGTTAGTATTTGGTAGCATTGCCTTTAAAATGTTTAAGGTGGATATAGATACGTGTCTACTTGTTTCCTCCAGCATCTTCACAAGGTCCTTTGCTGTTTTTCTGGGATTGATTTGCATTTTTGCACCAAACTACGTTCCTCTATGAGAACGAATGCATCTCCTTCCTGAGCGGTATGATGGCTGCTTGGTCCCATGGTGTTTATACTTGCTTACTATTGTTTGTACAGATGAACGTGGTACCTTCAGGCATTTGGAAATTGCTCCCAAGGATGAACCAGACTTGTGGAGGTCAACAACTGTTTTTCTGAGGTCTTGGCTGATTTCTTTTGATTTTCACATGATGTCAAACAAAGAGGCACAGAGTTTGAAGGTAGGCCTTAAAATACATCCACAGGTACACCTCTAATTCAGTGCACCTCCTATCAGAAGCTAATTGTCTAATTGTCTAAAGGCTTGACATCATTTTCTGGAAAGTTCCAAGCTGCTTAAAGGCACAGCTAACATAGTGTATGTAAACTTCTGACCCACTGAAATTATATAGTCAATTAAAAGTGAAACAGTCCATCTGTAAATAATTGGAAAAATTACTTGTGTCATGCACAAAGTAGGTGTCCTAAATTACTTGCCAAAACAATAGTTTGCTAATATTAAATCTGTGGAGTAGATAAAAATGTGTTTTAATGACTTCAACCTAAGTGTACGTAAACTTCTGACTTTAACTGTGTATATTTATTTATTATCTCTATGCAGCTTTGGTAGGGATGAGCCTTAAATTCTTACACAGATAAGCTGATAATTATTTATGTTATAAATGATAAACATTACTGACAGACAATATTCTAAATCTAAGCCATTGTGTAGTAACACTATCATTGTGACTTAAGTCACATTTTGCACTCTACCAGCAGTCATGGTTACCTTTCGAATTCCTTGCAATAGATTGTATTCATTGTAAGTGAGAAGGCACTAGGAAATCATGATGTCAGAGCACCCAGTCCCTCGAAAAAATAGAATGATAAAAAATTAATAAAATAAAATGAAGCTTTGAAGTAAGTTAGTAGGGTGGCTGATTTTGTGATATTTTTATTTTAAAATATATATGCTTCATTAGCATTACTGTGCGACTTTTAGTGTGTAGATCTCAGAGTTATGGCCAATTGGATTTAATTTTATTAATAGTTGGTTATTCTAAAAAAAAAAAATTATGTGTGGTGTGAAGTATTCATGCAGCATTAGGTATAAATAAAAATTATAATGCACATACAACAATTATGAACATTTGTAGATATTTAGATTTTTGTTTTAGAGAGATAAACATAGAAAATAATAAAATTTCACACTTCATAACACTTCACATGAACATCTGAATTCAAAGGCATGATGACTCGATGTGAAAATTAGCATTTTAGCAAAACCAGAGATGGATAAATGAACAAGCATAATTAAGAGCTGAAGCTGATTTGAAAGTAACATTAGTAAAGGTTGTGTGAACAAACAATGAAATTAAACATTTAATTTTTATGCATGAATGTGCGTTCATAAAGGGACAGCACTCTTAAAAGGAAGCTCTCATCAAGAAACATTGCATATAAATGGTTTTTTTTTTTTGGTCGTAATCTAATATGATGGCAAAGTTATCCTAATCTACATATAACAATGTTACTATTCAATATCAATAGATACTACTAAATGAAATAAATAAATCAGTCATATAAATAACATATAAAGCTATGAAAATGTTATACTTCGAGATAGGTTAACTACATATCTGAAATATGTGATTGTCCATCTCTACAAACTGAGAGGTTATAGGTCACTTCATGGGATACAACATTTCCACTCCATATCAAAATTAGCAGCTACCGTTGTACTAGCTCTAATTGGTTTGCTTTTGGTATCTGTCTTTTACCTACTCTCTGTTGTTGGGGCCACAGAGACTGAGAGGTGAGTAGCTCAGTAGATGCTGCTAGTGTTATCAATTAATTCTCTAAAATATTTATAAGGACACATTCCTTTTTGGGGTATTATCACTCTTTAGTCTGTGGTACTCTTTGGTATCATAAATTATATTTCTCCATTAATGGTACAAAATAAAAAAAAATAGGTTCTTAACCATAAGTGCACACCAAATGAAAAGAGACTTTTCTGGCACTCACTGTTGAACTAGACCAATATTACGATTAACTCTCAAAAGTGTTATTAGGATTAATTTACAAGGAACCATTTTTAAATCTGACTAATTTTCTCCTATGCACTTATCAACTTTAAGCTGTGACTAATTGCTGTTTCCTGCAATATCTTAAAACTATATTTTTATACTGTTCCACGGAATTGATTAGGCAATTTAGAGCAGAATCATTAAATCACACCTAATTACTAAGGAGCTATTACGTCTGCTCCTAAAATATGTTTAATTTTCTGTTACCTATGCCAGAAAAGATTATGTAAAATGGGCTATTTCAATTACAAACTTCTATACATTTTAAGTGCAACAGGAGTTTTCTTTGCCAGAAAAAGGAACACAGCAATATACAGAACAAAGAAGAAATTGATTGGAGTCTTAATGCATAGCCCTACAGTTTAAGACTCGTACTGCATGTACCATGCACTCATTGTTACTGTTGCTAAAAAAGCACGGAGGACGGAGGCCACCCAAGCATACACTGCAAATTGCAGAATCATCAGTTTTACCTAAACTATAATTCCATTGTGTAGTTAAGAACATTTTAGAGAAAGGCAAGAGAAAGAGATCACTGTCATTACATCTTCCAACCGGGCTGCCTAATACTCTCTTTTAAGGATTAAATTGTGACAGAGGAAATTCAGAGCAATGAGCAAGGAATCTCACAATTGCATTTCATTGTCGTCAATTGCAGTTTGCATGAAGTGACTCAGTATAGATTTCAGAGAAAACATATGGCAATGTGAACAATCAAACCTGCCATCCCCTGAGGCTAACTGAAGAACAAAAATGGGTCAGATGCATGTAATTATGTTTACAACTGACTTGTTGAATCTTGTACGTTGTTATGCTTTACTGGTAGTCCATTATTATTTGCCTCTCTACAAGGACACACATTTTTCTGTTAAGTGTCATTATGTTAGGGTCATGTAGCTTCAGGTGCCCCCTCAGTTCACAAATGCTGAATAGCTGCAACAAACAGAAAATGTGTAATGAATTGGAGTAGACTGACCCTCAAAATTAACCCCTACAAGTAAACACTGCACTGTCCATAAGGTAAAAGCACTAAAAATGTAACCTTACAACCTCCAGCCCCAAGCTCCAGGAAAATTCTATAAGCACAATCAAAAAGATGCAAGAATCACCTGCTTTTTTATCACATAAGTAATAAACATGACATACCCATTATGCCAGATTATTAAGTGTATTAGCCAGAGTTCAATGCAATACCAGTGAGAGTTCTGTCTCTTGGTCTTACATTTAATTTTGCAGACTTAAAATGTATACCGATACTATGAAATAGTGTTCTATGGACATAGCAGTTATTGAGGAAGCAGCCAGGTATAAAGTGAGAATGAATTCAAGTGCAACTCTGGACATGTGTGATAGTTGGATGGTGTACAGGTGTGTGTGCGTCAGTCCAGTCCAGAGTATTGAGAAGTCTGATAGCTTGGGGGAAGAAGCTGTTACACAGTCTGGCCGCGAGGGCCCGAATGCTTCGTAACCTCTTGCCAGATGGCAGGAGGGTGAAGAGTTTGTGTGAGGGGTGTGTGGGGTCATCCACAATCCTGGTTGCTATGCGGATGCAGCGTTTTGTGTAAATGTCTTTGATGGAGGGAAGAGAGAGCCCTATGATCTTCTCAGCTGTCCATAGTGGACTAAGCACACAGCCCTGGGGGACCCCACTGCTCAGTGTGGTGGTGGTAGTGGAGATGCTGTTCCCGTTCGGGTCTGACTGAGGTCTCCCAGTAAGGAATTCCAGGATCCAGTTGCAAAGGGAGGTGTCCAGGCCCAGCAGCTTAAGCTTTCCAATCAGGTGCTGAGGAATGATTGTGTTGAACGCTACGATACAATACGCAAACTGCAGTGGGTCTAGTGAGGGGTCAGCTGGGTCTTAATCATGGGTGTGAGTGCGACGGGACGGTAGTCCTTGAGGTAGGACACTGAAGACTTCTTCGGCATGGGGACGATGGTGGTGGCCTTGAAGCACGTTGGAACAACGGCGCTGCTCAGAGAGATGTTGAAGATGTCGGTAAGAACATCTGCCAGCTGGTCTGCACAAAAGCACTCTGAGCACTCTGCCAGGAATGTTGTCTGGTCCAGCAGCATTCCTTAGGTTGACTCTACGTAGATTTTTCCTCACATCAGCCGTGGTAAGACAGAGCACCTGGTTGTTGGGAGGAGGGGTGGTCTTCCTCACCACCACGTCTTTCTGAACCTCAAACCGAGCGTAGAAGTCATTCAGCTCATCTGGAAGGGAGGCATCTTTGTCACAGGCAACTGATGTTGTCCTGTAGTTGGTGATGGCCTGGATGCCCTGCCACATGCGCCGCATGTCGCCACTGTCCTGGAAGTGACTGTGTATTCTCTGGGCGTGTGCTTGCTTTGCCTCTCTGATGGCCCGGGACAGTTTGGCCCTTGTTGTTCTTAGCACCGCCTTATCGCCTGCTCTGAAGGTTCTCAGTAGTGCACGCACCTCAGCAGTCATCCACGGCTTCTGGTTGGAGGGTGTGGTGATGGTCTTGGAGAAAGTGACATCATCAATGCACTTGTTGATGTAGCTGATCACAAATGCTGTGTATTCCTCCAAGTTGGTAGAGTTGCCATATGTTGCAGCTTCCTTGAACATGTGCCAGAAGGGTTATTTTATTGATTTATTTATTTTTAAGCAAACACTTTATTATAATTGAAACTTGAAACCATTTATTTTATTGAAGTATGTGTAAAAAAAATTCTCCCTTTTGAAAATAAAATAAATAGAATAATAAGAAAGCTAACAGAATCACATCGAATTATAAACATGATCAAAAATAGCATGTAACTGTTAGTTTATATGTTAAATTAACTACTAAATTAAAAATAATATCAGCCGTGTGAGCTTTTGAAGTAATGTCCTATGATTATTAAAAGTTAACATATACTGTAGGTGCATGACAGTGAGGCCAGACTGCTCCTGTCTGTATCTTTCACTCAGTGCTTCTCAACTGGTTTTGCTCCAGGACAGATTTTACATTGGACATCAAGAGGCGACCTGCCATAGATTAAACATAACCTGTATTTAATGTATCTTGGGTTGCATTTCCTTTTATGTTGCATAGTTTTGTTCATGGTTTTCCAAATGACATGCATCAAGTGTCATTATTTTTGTTGTTGATGTCAACGTTTGACATTCAGCATACAACTGAATAATACAGACTGCATGACTATGATAAATGAATACTGCAAGAGTTAGATTAACATAAAGGTGCAAAGGGCCTTCAACATTTCTAAATTGCACAAATAATAAACACATATACATATTGACATATACATATGTCAATGATTATGCCAATATCTACTTTTATATTTAATTTAATCACTGAGAAGGTTTACCTGTAAAATTAGTAGCACCAAACATCACAAGCAGCCTCAAGAATGGACACAGGGTAGCCGTATAACACTTTTCCTTGAGCAGAATATTGCACTACAGATTGCTAAATTTGTTCAAACGGGAAAGCCAGATAGAAATAGCGCACTCGTGTGCATGGTTGCCAGATCGCAGGATTACAGATTAGGCGGAATATTTCCAATTTGTGGAAGTATGAATCTCAAACTGGGGGTGTTGCGTCTCTTATCTGGCAACCATGAGCATGGTAAATGCTTGTGTAAACGCTTATGTCCCAATGCAAGTTAACTGAAATATCCAATGAAAAATAAAAATGCTTTTACGATAAATGACTGTAAATTGCCCATGTCTGCTTTAGCTGTTTGTGGGATTATCATTAAATCAGTCCTAAATAGTCTATCACGTCTATCTTCAATGGGAGAACCATGGCATTGTTCTTTAGTGTTGAGAAACACTGCTTTAACTCACACACACACTCATGTCAGACCCCCTCGCCTCGCTTCTCTCTGACATTTTCTCCTCTGCATTTGTGTTTGTGTGTGTGTGTGTGTGTGTGTGTGTGTGTGTGTGTGTGTGTGTGTGTGTGTGTGTGTGTGTGTGACGCAAGTTGACGAGTCTGACAGGCAGACAAGGAGGAAAGGAGATGTGCACGTGTATGTGAGATTCTCCGTCTGGTTGCATTTTTTTTTTTCAAATACCATAGATAAGTAAATGTATATGGTATGATAACCGTCAATTTTCAAACCGTGGTATATCGTGAAACCGGTATACTGCTGCAACCCTAAGTGTTGACTCTTACATAGTCTGAAATAGGGGAGGGATCTAGTTTCTTCAGACAACTCCAGTTGTGTGTTTTTCAGTTGGCTTGCAGTCGTATAATATAAGCAAGCAAGCAGGTAGAGCACATGAAAAGGATGTTGTGCGGAAAATGAACAAAAGTGACATGCATCAGTCCAGTGACACTGGACCTTCCCTCCCTTTCTATGTTGTCCTTCTTTAGAACAAGAAACGACATTACAGGTGGTCAAATTATTTAGCAGCATAAATTTAGCAGCATAAATCTTGCAATTTGTGTGTGTGTGTGTGTGTGTGTGTGTGTGTGTGTGTGTGTGTGTATATACAGGCCCGCATTAATGCACGGGCTTACTGGGGCTGAAGCCCCAGGGCCTATGAAGACAAGGGGCCTATCATAAGCCAATAAAAAAAATCACATTGTTTTGTAGTTTGTCGAATTTTCTGTCAATCACTTGATATTCATGTTTTTGGCTGCTGATTGATCAAATTTACAAGTGACCCACGTGGGAAGCATGATATGACAGCCTATCAGAATGTAGAGAAACAGTTGTAGCATGCTGTTACGTTCCATATCGTCTTTTGTTTATGCACTCTTATTTTTAAGTTCTGGCACCTGTTACGTTCCATATCCTCTTTTGTTTATGCACTCTTATTTTGAAATCACTCTTATGTTCCTGTTTCCCAGTCTTGTCATGTTGTTTTCCCTCCATGTTCATGTGTCTGGTTTTCATTGGTTCATTGTTTGATTGCTTTATTATCAGTTCTAGTTTTGTCATTGGTTTTAGTTAATTGCCTTATTATCTTGTTTTGAGTTCTGTTTGCCCATTGGCTTTTGTTTCCCCTTTGGTTTTGTATTTAAGCCCTCATGTTTACCTTGTCCTTTGTTGGTTATTGTTAGGTGTTTGATGACGTTCCATGTTAATCCTGTTAATCCTTCTACTGTGTTCCTGCCCGTGCCCTCTTTGGATGATTCCCTGTGTTTATATCTTTTGTTTGTACCTTTCTTTTTCCCTCGTGGATGTTTTATTTGTTCCTATTTTTACCGTTTGCTTGACCCCTTGCACCAACTCAATAAAGCTGCACCTGGATCCTCACTCCTTGTCTGCCTCCCCTCGTAACACATGCATTGTCGTCTATTCTAGTAGTCTATTCAAATTTATGCTTATAGTCACTCACAGATGATAGCAGATAGCTAAATCAAAATGTCGGGAAAGAAAAAGTTTGAGAGTGGTGCTCATAAGCGAAAAATATAGCGACAGAAAGAAAACAGTGAGAAGGAATTGTTAAAAAAGAATCCAAAGCTGACAGGATTTATTTAAACCTGCAAATGAAGGCGAGTCGAGCTCATTAAGCGGAGCACCGATGAACAGTGCAGAGGACAAGCAAACAGGCAGGAACTCGCGCTGCAGAGGACGAGGACTGGCTGCATGGAGCAGAGCCAACCGGCGACGGACAGACCGGAGGAACTTTACCTCGCTTACCTGGAAAAGAGGAGGACCAGGTGCGGGAAAAATAGACTTAGGGGGGGTCCCTCAGATATTTTAGCTGATTAGCTGATTAAATGCATGAAATGGATACAGTAAATTTCGTGAATTAATTATTTACAATAATTTATATTAAGTTTGTTTATAGGCTAGTTGCCATGTCTCTTCAAAATGTAAACGCCCCACATCTAAAGAGTGCCATATTTATGCGGGATTCACTCTTGAAATAGCAATGATTGACATTGATAGCCATAGCATTGTTTGTTCCTGAATAAAGCAGCCTTTTTCACTGAAATGGTTGAATAGTCTGCTGACTGACTTACTCATAACAGTCCTTTCCCGCCTCCTACTGGACGTAACTAACGTTATGTACAAATCATATGCACTAAAATTGTTGAAAAATCCCCACCAACACACAGACTGTTTTGTCACAATTTATATGTTAAATTTATAAACATTATTATCACAGTGTCACATTAATCATCCAGTTGTTTTTAGGGTAAATTCTACATCGGTAAATAAAGCTAGTATAATTCTGTTGGATGTTCAAAAGTTTATAAGTATCTTCTGCTCACCAAGCCTGCATTGATTTGATCAAAAATATACTAAAAACAGTAATACTATGAAATAGTATTAAAATTTAAAGTAATAATACTATAAAATCTCATTTATTTCTGCGATTAAAACTGAATTTTCACCATCATTACTTCAGTCATCACATTATCCTTCAGAAATCATTCTCATATGATTTGATGCTCAACAAACATTTATGATTATTATCGATGTTGAAAACAGTTGTGTATATTTTTAATTTTTTTTGACTCTGATGAATTTAAAGTTCAGAAGAACTAAATTTATCTGAAATAGAAACTTTTGTAGCATTATACACTACCATTCAAAAGCTTGCGGTTAGTAAGAATTTATATTAAAAAAAAACATGTTGGGAAAGAAAATAATACTTTTATTGTTGTGGATATTTTTATGGAATACAGTCTTTGTTAGGCTATATCTCCCCAAGAGAAACTTATTTCTGCTTTTGTTGTATATAGGCAAACGTGGTCTTTAGACTTTTTTTTTTTATTGTGGGCCTACAAAACCTCTCAGCCCCAGGGCCTGACGGCAGGTTAATGCGGGCCTGTATATATATATATATATTTGCTGAGAAAGCCCCTCATATAACAATAATTAAATATATAATGATGAAATAATGATACATAGTTATCTTTAAATATTAAAAAATTATAATTTTTTTTTAGGGCTGTCGATTTATCGCGTTCATTCAGTGCGATTAATTTTACAAAAATTTACGCATTTAATCGCACTTCCCCCAGACCATAATAAGGAAGATTCCTGAGAAATGCAAGCTTGTAGTACCACCTGTTTACTTGGGCTGTAAGTGAAATTTCAGCTGTATGAGCAACGTGCAGTTTATACAGTGAAGAAAACGTCTCGGGTTATTTGAGTGTAACCCTTGTTCCCTGATAAAAGCGGAACGGGATGCTGCGTTGTTTGGAAACAACTTTAGGTGCGACCAGCTGTGAATATGTGTGCAACACGTCAATGAACATTGACCGGAATTTATAGCCTCTGCCAGTGTAATCATTGGATGCACCTGTGGCAGGGCTATAAATAGATGCATCACCGGCACATTGTCTGGTATTTTGTCTAAAGAGCAGACTTGGGGCATCCTTGTGCGGCAATGAAGCGCAGCATCTCGTTCCGCTTTTATCAGGGAACAAGGGTTACACTCAAGTAACCCGAGACTTTCCCTTTCAAAAAGCTACACTTATGATGCTGCGCTGAAAAAGCGCAGCTTTGTGGCTCCACTGTGGCTGTCCGGACCCTCTACGATTGTGTAGTGTGCTGACAAGAGCAAGAGAGGTCTCAGACATGAGCTTGAGATGTAGACTCAGGACATAAGAGCCCGGAGTGGCAGGAACATCCACACTATAAAACTGATGAATGTGTGAGGAGAGGACCAACATGCCGCATCACAAACATACTGCAGAGGGACACCTCTAGCCAAGGCTTTAGAGGAGGCGACCCCTCTGGTAGAGTGAGCCCTGATACCTACTGGCGAAGCCTGACCGCGCACCTTGTAGGCCAGGACAATAGCGTCCCTCACCCAATGCGACATATTCTGCTTGGTGGCGGCCGCCCCCCAGTTGCGGCCCCCATGGCAAACGAGTAGTTGCCCTGACTTACGCCACTGGCTAGTGCAGTGGACGTAATTCTGAAGGGCACGGACTGACAAAGTCCACAATGGCGGGGAGCAGAAGGCTTTGAGAGTGACCAGATGTAAGGTCGAGAAAGGTACCTTAGGCAGGTAGTCAGGATGAGGGTGCAAAATTGTTTTAGCCATTCCTGGGGCAAATTCTAAACAGGCCGGCAAGACAGACAGAGCCTGTAGATCCCGAATTCTCTTTTAGAGAGGTAATCGTAGCAAAACAATTTTGAGAGTCAGAAGTCTGGCCGTTAAGTGGATCTGCATTATGTGCAGTGCACCATCTTTCAAAGACACCCCACTTATTGGCGTAACTTCTAGTAGAGGGAAACGCATACAGGCGCATTCTGGGCTATGTATGTGCCATCGCGTCCAGGTCCGGGGGGGGGGGGTGGGTGACTCAGAGAGAAGTAGAGGGGACATTGCGCTATTTGTTTTTACGAAGAGGTCCACTTCTGCCCTGTAAAATCTCACCCAGATTTGTTCCAAGTAGAGGGAGCCCTAGCACTTCAAATGGTCTCAATAACCTCAGGAGAAAGCCCTGCATCCCTCAGTTGGTACCCTTCAGGGGCCAAACATGAAAGGTTACACAATTCAGGCTGGGGATGAAATATTGTCCCCTGTGCCTGAGAAAGAAGGTCCTTCCTGTCCGGAATCACCCAAGGCAGAACGTCGAGGAGAGATATTATCTCTGAGAACCATACCCTGTTCGTCCAGCGCGGAGTTATTAGTAAGAGGCAAGACCCTTGGTGTCGAACTCTGGCCAAGACTCCCGGGAGCAGAGAAACTGGGGGAAACACAAACAGACACATTCTGGGCCATGTATGTACTGTCCAGACGCGGGGGGGTGGGTGACTCAGAGAGAAGTAGGGGGGACATTGCGCTGTCTGTTAAGAGGTGAAGAGGTCCAACTCTGCCCTGTAAAATCTCACCCAGATTTGTTCCACTACCTCGGGGTGGAGTTTCCACTCCCCCATCGGTATCTTCTATCTGGACAGTAAATCTGCTCCCACATTCAGCCATCCAGGGATATAAACTGCCCTGAGTAACAGGAACTTGCCCTGGGCCCAAAGGATAATCCGACGTGCCAGAATATTCAGCTGACGTGAACGTGGACCTCCTTGATGGTTTATGTAAGAGACTACCGCTGTAATTGGCATACAGTTCACAGCAATCCATTTCACAAGTGAATTTGTCAGTTGGAGATTTATTATGAGGGCTTGTTTTAGGATCCGTCAATGAACAGCTGTGTCAGACATGCTTGTGTACCGTCTTGGATGCGTTGCATCATAAACATAAACTTTTGAGGTCACTGTGTCAAGTTAAATATAGTTTAATACTTAGAACACATACTGAGATCCCTTAGATCGGATTTGCACTCCAAGTGTTTTGAACGCAAGAATGTAATGCACGTCTGTGTTGTTCTGCTGCTAAAGGGTGTTTTTCTTCACTGTATAAACTGTGCTTTGCCACGCAGCTGAAGTATCACTTACTGCCCTCTGGAGTAAACAGGTGGTACTTTCAAGCTTGCATTTCTCAGGAATCTTCCATATTACGTTCCGGGGGGCATTGCGATTTAATAGCGTTAATTTTTTTTACCGTGTTATTTTTAGTCAAATTTATCACGCTGAATTAACACGTTAAATTGACAGCCCTAATATATATATATATATATATATATATATATATATATATATATATATATATATATATATATATATGCAGTTTTTTTATTATTTAGTGTTTTTTTAAACAAGTTACCACAGATGCAGTGAGGTTTCTAATACAGCTGCTGAGTGCGTGACAGTAAATTTTTCATATTCTCATATTGTAGCCCTCTCTATTTTTTTCTTCATTTGGAACATTGTGGAAACGTAATAGTTGCATTTTTCTTTAGATGTTGGAGCAAATGAGTATGAAAACATTATATTTGCCATGGTCTTCCATTCAACGTTATCAAAGTGTACAATGCAACCATTTACTTGAAAACCTGGAAGAGTGAAAATACTGTGAAAAACAAAGTGTAAAAGTGTGTGGTTTCATTCCTCCCTAAATGTATGGAGCGATGGAGTACAGTCCCGGCAGAGAGAGCCAGATCGTGGTAGTCTGATGCATACTCCTGTATCAGAATTGAGCCGCAACACTGGGGACTTCACGTGTGTGAGGATGGGGGTGTAGTCATATGTCTGTCTGCAGGAGAGAGAGAGTGGTGAGGCTTGTCACCTGGGTTGTAATAATCTCTAACACCTCTTGTTATAGTGATGGTGGAGGGAGATCTGACAAGGCACACCAGAGTGTCAGTTTGGTGGAGACAGAGAGCAACACGAAAGCATGGTGTCGGCGTGTACCGAGTGTATTAAGTTTGTGTTATTGAGTGTTGTGAAGAAACTATGTGAATTGAGTGTTTGGGAAAGCAGTCAACAAACAAGACGCTGTAGGCAGAAAATAAAAAAGACTTGCCCGAACTGCTTCGTTGTCTACGGACTCCTCCAATGCCCAAAGAACTGAACTTACTCACAACATGGAAATTGCATGTTTACGCCATTCCGTTATCTGTATAATTTTTTTAGTGAATCTGAAGCTAAACCAGCACAGACAGCAAGTGCAAATATCTGGCACATTTAACAGGCGCCATTGATACTTAATGAATTCCCCTCTAAATGTGCCAAAACGGAGCAGTGGTGCTCTCAAATAAAGTCATTGTCTTTCTTTTCAGCACAAACACTTCTTAAGGGTTGCACTTTATTTACTAAAGTCAGCACCATTTGCCTGCCACAAGTAACATCGTGCCAATACAGCCTACAGAATCCAAGTGGTAAACAGATTTTATTTTAAAAAGATATATTTGTGTACATTTTCTGTATCAAATGATGGAGAAGAGCATTATAACTAGACATATATTCAGAAACGTGGTGTAGATAATCACAATTTCAGCATATTAAAGAGTGATTCAAGTGTCTGTATCACAGTGGAGGAGTGATGCTATACCGTCCCAGTAAAGTCTGCAAGATCGTGGTAGTCTGTTACATTTTCCAAAACCTAGCATTCAGAACTGATCTGTGGCATTGTTTGCACAGTTCTTTCTTAGTGAATCAGGCACTAAAACAATGCAGACAGTGTGTGCAAATAAACCACACTATCAGCGGGCACAATGAATTTTTTTGTGAATTCCCCATGACTCTGCATTTTTTTTATATGACTCAAACCAAGAGAATAAGCAACACCAAAAGTAGCAACTCAGTGTGACATAATGAATCAGAGATCTGTGGCAGGCTATGGTGGCAAGTCTGCCACCTGTGATTAATACTGCAGATGAAAATCGATGCAGAAACAACTTTTTTACTCCGCTAACTAAAATACATTGATGGCCCATGTGCCATAGCTCATCCAAGGTTAGTTCATTTAAAAGCCACTCATTTAAAACACTGTATGACTGTGGCAGCCCCCTTTCAAAACGCTAGGAAGATGCTGGCACTTAAAGCAAAGTCAGCTGCTGTATTCCTTGGCACCGTGACAAGCTGATATTTCATTTAAATGCTACAGTGTTATGGTGTGCTGAAGCTAAAGCTATTACCCAAAGTACCAGGATAATGGCATAACCTGGAAAAACACGAACCGTTGGAGTGGAAATACTTGAAAGGAACTCATATGGTTTTAACCCACGTGTATGTCTATTATATAAATGTATTTACTTAGAGACTAAACCCCCCAAAAAACATAACTGACATCCCACTGTCGGCACAGTTGTCAAGTCAACACAAATATTAATGCTCAGTTCAGCCATATGACAGATTGAGAAAATTATGAAAGAACTGCTAAATATATTCAAATTTCCAATCACTCTAAACTTAAGTTGAAAATTGAGTATAAATATAGTATGAAATGTAACTTAGCTGAGGCCAATATAGCTGATGAACAGGAAACAGAAATGTACCAATGCATTTTACACCCCTACATTTAGAATAATGGTAATGTTCTCTACAAACCAAAACATTATCTTGAAATTAAAAGTATGACCGTGTTACACTTGACCGATACATTTTCCATTTTGTATTCCATCCCTTCTTAAGTTGTTTGCCTCTGCAAACTATAACCCCTGTTGGCCATGATTTGGTGCTAGTTCCAATAAATATAAAGCCATTTAAAACCCAAATGAATCAACATTAACATTTTGTGGCTTCAAGTCCATGTGTGCTTGTTTTGAGGTCATCTATAGTATTTACTAGAGAATTCCAAAATGTTTCAATTTTAGCAGATATGCACCTTTAAAACTTGCAGTCTTTCTCCTTTCTGAAAGTGGACCAAATATATTGATGCCAAATTTTGCACTACATAGTTTTTATTTCAATCAAATCTCTACAAGAGAATGTCCCTTCAACATGTCCCACCCAAATTATCAGTTTCAATAGAAAATATGTCAACAAAGGAAAAGAAACGGCACTCATAAAGCCATTCTGTGGGGTCTTTAAAGACTAAAAAGTCCATCCTGCTGAGTCCTTTCAGCTGTACCACTTAAACTCAAATGTGCTTCATGTTCAATACCCACAACTTTGTTTTTATTACATTATTACGTTATTAAGTAACATCTTCAGCTCAAGTGAGGCCATTCCTGCAGAATTTGGAGCACACAGTGACTCTTCAATAACAATGTCAGCAGTTGCTCTTTTATATGTTCCAAAGTCTTAAACAGTTTTAGGATAATTACTTTTTAGGGTGGTAACAAACATGTGTCACCCAGCAGAATGGAACCTATCTAGTTTGTAACAGTGATGATACAAATCTCTTGACTGGAATTTTATCTGTGCAATGCCACACCTAGACAACATAATTTATCCGGTTAATTTGAAGCTGTGATAATGAAATGAAGGACCTCCTACACACTTAAAGCACATTATTCTACACTCATTCATTCTGAGATTGAAGAAATTGAAGTAACCATGTCTCGTGTAGTGCAGGACACAGAGTGATTTATACTAAAAGCATTATTTATGGCAAAATATAGATGGTAAAATTAACTTAATCCACTGCAATGAACAAAGTAGATGTGTTGCAGTAAGGACTAAGTGCTAGTCAATTTTCATTGCATTTACCATGTGTATGATTAAGAATGGTAAACGCTGAGTGGTGACTGATTTGAAAATAAATCAACTATCTTCGAAAACCTCCCTTTAGAGAAGAGTCTGGACCTTATGAATAATAAAAAAAGAATAAGAAGAAGCTCATACTGTAAACACAAGCATGCAGAGACAAATCACCTTTCCTCATTCAATATTAACAAGAGACACATTGCAAGTATAAAGCAACTGTATGCTTGGATTTCCAATGTTGCGAGGCTAAATACCTTGAGCAAGCAATTTTACTGTTACACAGTTTCTCAGTTTCACTTAGTTTAGTAAATTGCATTGAAAGAGTAAATGTGTATGCTGTCAGAACTGAGTGAAATATCCAGTTGGGTCTGGTCTTGAAACCTTCTGTACAGTTAAGCCAAACTAATAAATCCAGCTCTTAAAGGAACCAGGTCTAATGCAAAGTGTGTAGATTTGGCTTGAACACGGGGTGTTGCAGTGTGAGGAATTTCCATGTTTCCATTGATCATGGTAAATAATGGGGAAATCTGTAATTTGGCAACTAATAAACAGCCATTTTGGCTCCTTAATGTTTCAGTTTAGGAGCCAATGGCTTCTAAGTTCTTTTTTGCCTGGAGCCCTGCAACATGTATGTTTAAAACATAAAGCATAGCTATGCATCTCAAATTATGCCAGGGCCAGATCTAGGGGGGTGCTGGGTTGGGCACCCCCTATGAAGAAATACTTGGAAAAATACTTGCACAACAACAACATCAAAAACACTGGCATGCATGGAAGACACAGGCAAGAAAATTATTCTGAAAAATTTGAGAACGGAGCAATTCAGGAACAAATATGAACAGCATAACAGTTTGAATAATTAAACATAAGCAATGGAGTTGGAGTCTTTATAAAGGAAAACTAAAGGGATAATTCACCCAAAAATTTAAATTCTCTCATCATTTACTCACCCTCATGCCATCCCTGATGTGTGTCTTCCTTCTGCAGAACATAACTGAATATTTTTAGAAGAATATCTCAGCTCTGTAGTTCCATTTGATGCAAGTGAGTGGTGGACAGAATTTTGAAGGTCCAAAAAGCAAATAATGGCAGCATAAATGTAATCATTAACAATCCATGTCTTCAGAAGCTATATGTTGTTGATAAACAGATCAATATTTAAGTAATCTTTCCCTATAAATCTCCATTTTCACTTTCACTTCCACATTCCTCTTGATTTGTCTTTTGATGATTTGCATTCTCTGTGCATGTCGCTACCTACTGTTTGGGGCTGGCTAAGGGTGGAGGTTTATGGTATAAAAAAGGGTTTGTTGACCTCTTTCTTACCCACACCTATCATACTGCTTCTGAAGACATGCCCTGCATCCCAGTGTGCTCACTACACACCCTAAATAGTATATGAGATAAGAATTAATAGTCAGTATAGTCTCAAATTGTAGTATGATTAGAAAAGGGTTCCAAAGTAGCCCGGATGGTCTACTATTTCCGGTAGATTTGCAAAGTGTGGATCCATGCATGCATTTTCAGCTAATATTTCCCATAATCCCTTACTCAACGGAAGTAGAGTTTGAACCATTCACTTCAGAACTACAACCGTGAAAGATGAAAAACTACAAACATGGAGGTCACGATGGCACTTCATCAGTTCTTGATATTTTCACATCTTATACGTAAGTTTAATGGTTCAATGATGTGAAAATAAATTTTGTTCACACAGTAGGAACAGAAATCTGCTAAATATTGTAATATTTAAAAAAATGATATTTACAGCAATAATGCTATAATGAATAATTTGGCTTGCATTGAATACTACATGCATCATATGAACTGTAAATCATCAACGGCGCTCCGCAAGAAAGACCCGTAATCTTCAACGCCACATGTTTGGTAGCGTAAATTAAACTGAATAACGAATGAACAATAGCAAAAATGAAATGAGGAATGTGTGTCATGACAACTATAACAGGATGACAGACAGGTCGTTGTGGATGCACTATGCACATGACTATGCGACCAAGGGGTCTGTGGTTTGAAGACGCAATTTTATGACGTGCAAGTATGTCTCAATACTTGCATATTCGCTACACACTCAAAAGTGTGCACTTTTCCATAACAAAAAAAGTTGATACTCCAAGTATGCCAACTGAGACGCAGGGACTGATTTAACCAGTTGAGTCATGCAGGTTACTTTTATGCTTCCTTTATATGCTTTTTAAAAACGTAAAAGTTCTGGCCACCGTTTACTTGTATTGAATGAACCAACATAGCTGAAATATTCTTCAAAAATTTCCATTTGTGTTCTGCCGAAGAAAGAAAGACATTCTAATCTAGGATGGCATTAAATGATGTGATTAAATGAGTAAATGATGAGAGAATTTTTTATTTTTTTTCGTGAACTATACCTTTAAAGTCTGTGAGAATCTGGCACGAAGACACTGATCTTCCTCTGCGGTAACATTAAGCAAACGCAAATCTGCCTCGGTGACTGGACGCTCTACTGAACCTTACAAATTCGGGGCATTTTTCTTTGCGTTGAGAAAGGTGGTGGACTCAAACTATTGTTTTTCGGCTTTATAACAATTGGATGCCACATTAGCTATAAGAAGTGCACCGAAAATACAAACAAAAGAAACGTCAGCCAATAAATGAGAGAGACACGCCAACATTCCCTTGAGGAAATGTGAGGAAAGTGAATTTGGCTAGGATACAAACACCTTCGTGATTCCTCCTAAACAATGGCTGTCTACCGAATGTATAGGTTTACAACTAGTTTTTAAAATATACAGATCTGGGTTGGGAGGGGGGGGGGGGGGTTACATTTATGTTATCACGTTTCATCATATACAAATGCAAGCATTTCGATTTTATAATAAATAAATACAAAATAGACAAATACGCTATGTATCCCAATATTGAAGAATTGGCTCCTCGTCAATAGTAATCGATCAACTTTACTCCAGGATGCTGAGTAACTCACCCATATCAGCCGCCCTCCTCTGATTCTGCTCTCGTTTAATCCCTGCAGACGGATACTGCACAGTTTCAATCTCTCAGGATTCACTCCACGGCACCCAGAGTGACTAACTTTTACCTTTAGTCCGAGCAGTGTTAAAGCCAAACTAAATTCATTTTCGCATTACATGTAACTCCATTTCGCAAAACAACAGAAAACGTGTTACTTGCTGAGACCCCTGTTTAATCCAACGAAATGGAAAACCAGTATACATCCACCAGCATTTAACAACATGATTCACCCGTCGGTTAATCGGAAAATTATTAAATTCGCGCACCAAGTCTCTAAAACTGTCGACAGATAAGAGCAAAAGTTGGTCTGGCTCTCATAACTGAAGCAGAGATGTTTAATTCATGCTCCGTTTATCGACCATCCAACAACCAGAAGTGAGAAGAGCCTAAATAAACTGAGTCTGAAGTGTAGCTACATCTGTGGGCTTTGGGTGAGTGAAAATCTGCGCCCGCTGCTGCAGTACAATCTCTAGAGCAGCTCCTAAACCGCGTCCCTGATAAATATCACAGTGATTGCTCACTCCCGCCCTCAGGTCGTCCACAGTCATAATAAAGGAGGCAAACCTGCAGAACAGTAAACAGAAATGCCAAAAACAAAACCATGCCCGACTGCTCTGGTCAAATCAAGGCTGTCGATAAATGGAAATAGTACAGCTGTTATGTTGTAGGCTGCATTACATAACTAATGGCTAATAATTCAGTGTGCATATGGTACCAAATGTAGCTTGCACATAGACTTTCTTAGTAACACTTTCTAATAAGGTTACATTCGTTAACATAGTTATTACATTTTGTTGTCTCATGACAAAACTAATATATATATATATATATATATATATATATATATATATATATATATATAATTACAACATGTATTAATCTTTGCTAATGTTAGTTCACAGTGCATTAACTAATGTTAACAAATATGAATAATTCCTTACGTTTATATAGTGCTTTTCTAGGCATAGTATATTTCCCTTCTAAAAGAGTGGCACACACGGAGAGCGTCTGTTTAAAGATGCCTTTCCATTTGTGTATATTTCCTGGTTGCGATTGTTACCTCTCCGCTTCCCATTGCCACGTTCACTGCCTCAAGTGCTGGGCACTGCCATGCGGTGACAGCATGGGCAGTCCCAGAGGGAAAGCCACCCCAGCGGCTACCCACCGCGGTCCTTCTATCTACGGGCTTGAGGCCTTTTGATTATAGCATCAGAGAGTGGGCTGGTTCAGTCTTACACCATGCGCAGCTGACGACCATGCTTGCCTGGGCGGCTGTGAGCGTCAGGTTGGAGAGAAACCTTCTGCCCCACCCTGAACCCTTGCGGCTTGATGATTGGTTCTTGGGCCCGGAGCACCGCACACGGTGGCTGATCAGGACCGTCCGACTCGGCTACGTGATTCAGTTCGCCTGGTGCCTGCCCAGGTTCAACGGCGTCTGCTTCACCTAGGTGAAAGGCGAGAATGCCGCTGCCTTGCATGTGGAGTTTGCGTCCCTTATATGGCATCCTCAGTGGCAGCCATGGCACTCGGGTAGATGCATATGAGACAACTTTAGCACTGGCTTCAGACTCGAGTCCCGAGATGGGTATGGCGCCACAGGGCACATCGCGTGCTTATCACGCCAGTCTGCTGCCGGTTGTTTAGCCCTTGGACTGACCTAGCATTTCTATGGGCAGGGGTTCCCCTAGAACAGGTCTCCAGGCACGTTTGTGGTTATGACGGACACCTCCAAGAATGGCTGGGGTGCTGTGTGCAACAGGCATGCAATCACCGGTCCTTGGAATGTGCATTGGCACATCAACTGCCTCGAGCTGCTGGCAGTGTTGCTCGCCCTGCGGAGGCTTTGGCCATTGATCCAGTTCACACACGTGTTGGTCCAGATGGACAACATAGCGACAGTAGCATGTATCAAACTTGCCCATCGTCTCCTCCTCTGGAGTCAGCAATGGCTCAAGTCAAGGTGGTCCAGCTGATATGGAGTTGATTCGGTCAAGAGCAGGTAGACATGTTCACGTCTCGTGAATCCTCCCACTGCCCGCTCTGGTATTATCTGACCGAGGCTCCCCTTGGCACATATATGCTGGGACACAGCTGGACCCTGGGGCTGTGCAAGTATGCATTTCCCCCAGTGAGCCTACATGCACAGATTTTGTGCAAGTTCAGGGAAGACAAGGAGCAGGTCATTCTAGAAGCACCCTATTGGCCCACCCAGACTTGGTTCTTGGACCTCATGCTCCTCGAGACAGGCCCTTCTTGGTGAATTCCCTGAGGAAGGACCTTCTTTCTCAGGGACGGGGCACCATTTGGCACCCATTACCAGACCTCTGGAACCTCCATTTCTGGCCCTTGGATGGGACAAGGAACACCTACGTGGCCTACCACTTGCAGTGGAAGACACAATCACTTCACGCTCTACGAGGCGCCTGTACTGTATGACTTGAAGTGGTGTCTGTTCGCTAAGTGGTGTTCTTCCCGATGCAAAGACCCCCAGAGATGTGCAGTCGGATCAGTGCTTTCTCACCTGAAGGAGAGGCTGGAGGGGCGGCTGTCCCCCTCCACTTACCGGCACATCACGATGCGGTAAACGGTAAGTATTTAGGGCAGCATAACTTGATCATCAGGTTCCTTAGAGGTGCTAGGAGGTTGAACCCCCTTTGTGGCACAGTGGAGGGCGGGACCGGCGCATGATTGCGCACGCCCGGTCCCGTATCAGGCTAAATTGAGCCGTCAAGAGGGATATGTCTGCTGATTAAGCTCTCTCTCCCGATCGCCGTCTGCGAGTGGCCTTTATCCCTCTTGACGGCTCAATTTAGCCTGATACGGGACCGGGCATGCGCAATCACGTGCCGGTCCCGCCCTCCACCGTGCCACATTCCTCCCCCGTTCTCTCAGGCTGGGGACCCCCGGCCTGACGTACATCCCCTGGGGGGGGGTGCCTCCCGCGCGGTCTGCATGCGGGTCATCCCCATCAGCCTGGACGAGAGAGGGGGCAAGGGGAGGGAAACAACAATTAAAAATAGGGGGGGGGGGGGGGGGGGGGAGGGTTCCTGCACTGGGCAGTACCTCCCCTCCCACAAACACCATAATTTAAAAAAGAGGGAAAAGGCCAACGCAGAGCGGTATCGAGAGAGAGAGGAGAGAGTGATTAAAGGAAAGAAAGAAAAAAAAACGTACTCGCCGGTTCTCTGATACGCCGTAGCTCGTTCCTCAGCCACTTCTCCACCCTCTACAGGACAACAGCCGCGCCTCTCCGGGCAGATCGGAGGCAGTCCTCAGCCCCTGGCGGACGGAACGCCCGCCGCGTTCCCGGGGTGTCGAAGGGGCCTCCCCCCGCCCCTGGCAGCGGTTCTCCCGCTCCAGGCGGTCGGCGGCGAGCCCCTCCCCGCACGCAGTCGGCAGTCTCCAACCCCGCCGCGTTCCAGCGGCCAGTAGGGGACTCCCCCGCCCCTGGCAGCGGCCCTAACCGCTCCAGGCGGTCGGCCAGGAGCCCCTCCTCCCCTCGTGGTCGGCGGCCATTCCTCCGCGTCCAGGCGGCTGGGCTCCTCCGTCCCCCGGCAGATGGCCGCGGCTGCTCCATTGAGAAGTGGCGAGAACTCCGCTACGGCGTATCCCTCTTCCTTCCCGGCTTTCGGCACCAATGTAAAGACGATCACTTTCATGGGCAAGGAAGAGGCGAGAAACCGGCTTGACAAATAAATAATAATTTAATGAAGAACTTAAAACAAACATATAGGACAGCAGACATGTCTGCTGATTAAGCTCTCTCTCTCTCTCGATCGCCGTCTGCGAGTGGCCTTTATCCCTCTTGACGGCTCAATTTAGCCTGATACGGGACCGGGCATGCGCAATCACGCGCCGGTCCCGCCCTCCACCGTGCCACACCCTTCTTTTACTCTTAGTCGTGTTCACAAATTTGTGGACCCTGGATGCCCTTCCTCCTTAGCCCTGTGGCAGGCGAGTTTTCGGTGCTAACTAGGCCCTGTACTGGGGTAGGTGCTCCACATGCACTGGTTGCCCATAGGTATGTGTGTGTGTGTGTGTGCAGGCATGTTTATGTGGTTTACGAGGACAATTTTTTTAGGTTACAAACGGGTAATTACAAGGGTATTATGCTATAAATGTGGTTTATGAGGACATTTCTAGTATCCCTATAATTTAAATAGCTTAAAAAAACATATTAAACAAGTTTTTGGTGAGGATTAGGTTTAGGGGTTGTTTTGGGTTTAGGGGATAGAATCTATAGTTTGTACAGTATAAAAATCATTATGTCTATGGAAGGTCCTCATAATGATAGGTAGACCAACATGTTTGTGTGTGTGTGTGTTAAACTGTGTTTTTGATAAGCAAAAGACTAACTGCCTCTAGTCGGTTGGTTGGTAATTATGTTTACATTATGATAAATATATACATTTTTACACAACTTCCTTTTCTCTAGTCTGTACCAGACTTTTTACATTTACTTGATCCTATTCTTGTACTACCAGCAGGCCCATCTGTTGAAAATTACCAAATACATAGTTTATTTTTGTTAATTTAAACTTGTCTGTGATTAATGTGTTAATGTGCTGCTTTTAATAAATGGCTAATGTTATAAGGCAGATACTTGTCTGAGCTTTATTGTTGCAGGTTTCATAGGGTTTCATTTTGTCTTTCATGAAAGTTTTTCTTGCAATTTTATACACAAACAGTGACATTTTTAGTACTATGCTATTTTTAATATATTTCATTCTTAATGAAAATGATGGGCGGCATGGTGGTGCAGCAGTTAGCACTGTCGCCTCACAGCAAGAAGGTCATGGGTTCAAACCCCGGTTGCCCCGGCCTTTCTGTGTGGAGTTTGCATGTTCTCCCCGTGTCTGCGTGGGTTCTCTCCGGGTGCTCTGGCTTCCTCCCACCATCCAAAGACATGCAGGCTAGGTTAATTGATGTCTCCAAAAAAAATTGCCCTAGGTGTGGATGTGAGTGTGTGGCCCTGCGATGGACTGGCGACCTGTCCAGGGTGTACCCCGCCTTCCGCCCAATGTTAGCTGGGATAGGCTCCAGCCCCACTGCGACCCTGTACACAGGATAAGCGGTTGTTGATGGATGGATGAAAATGACAGTAGGAACAGGAAAATAACAATATAATGCCAAGCATACTCTAATATTATACTGTAAATATTTATTTATTTTACAGTGCTGTACTTTAATACATTTTAGGGTAGTAAACTGTTGTTCAAGATCACAGTAAATGGACTGTTAAATTACAGGATTATACTGGTGATTAAACCCCCCCCCCCCCCAACACTTCTGGCCATTCTTGGTGGAGAGATCAGGGGAGGCATGGCGAGGGGGAATGTGCCAGCAGAGACTCGAAAACTGAAACTCAACTAAAATGCATTTTCATGGCTCTGAAAAATCTAAAATCCAATAAAAATAATCATAAAAAATATTTAGTTTTCGTTTTTGTTGCGATAGGTTTTTAAACCTTTAAACCCACTATCACCTTAACATGAAGAAACCACTAGACAGCAATGGCACAAGCAGATACCCATTGCCCTCATTACATTAGCAAAGACAAAGTGGGAGGAAATCACTACAGTACATCATGGAGAGAAGCAAAACAGCTAGAAAACAAGGGTGAACAGAAGTCTGACCCGGTTTTACGAGTTATATCCCAATGTCCTGTAATTTCTAAAAAAAAAAAAACATAATAATGCCCCAGTTTCAGCTATTATGCTCAATGATTTTTTTTTTTAATTTATTTTAAATTAAATATCATCAATATCCTTCTTGGTATCACACATATTCTAGTTGATGTAGTTATTTACCGAAATAAATATTTTTTTGAATGGGGTTTAGTTCACTTTGTGCATAAAGGTTTACAAAAAGTGCTGTCCAGGTGTTTGGGTAGCAGATGGGAATTTGTTCATCTTTTTTGTACTTCTTTAAATTGTTCCATAATTGTAAAATAAATGATAAAATGTATCAACTGTTTTCTTAATCTTGTTGAGCTTATTTGTCAATTTTTCATTGATTTGCTGGCAATTGAGAAACATATTTTAGTTAATTGTTTTGTTGCCATATTGATGCTCTTCTCATCTCCTCCAAATGTGGTGAAGAGAAATGCATCTATCATGTTCACAACATGCTGTGGAGTTCAGCTTCATACAAGGCTGGACTATATTTTCTCCAGAAGAATCTGCTTGGGATTCATTCATTCATTCTAGACTTCTGATCTGAAGATGGTAGAAGACTGGCTGACTTGTTCAGACTTATGACAATGTGACAGTGGTCTGAGAAAGATGGCATCACTCTGAAGTCATTTATTTTGTTTTGGTCAAGATCTGTGAAGGCATAGTCCATTGTGCTGCTCCATAGAGAAAAGCAGTAGGTAAATAGGCCCAGAGAATCACCCTTTGTTCTACTTTTAACTACAGCATATAGAGACCCAGGCTTTTACAGAGCTGCAGAATTTGCCTTCCACTTTTGTTTGTGTTGTCATAGCTCAGATGTGGTTTAGTACAATGTTTTTTATCTACTGTATATTAGTATTATTAATAATAAACTTATCACAAAATGAACTAATATAATCCAATTCTTTCCAAGTTCTTGCATTCAGATCCACCATTATCAGGATTGACCCAAGAGACTGAAACTGAATGATCTCAGATTGTAAGGTGTTAAAGATCTCCTAATTATATTAGAGTGACTCATGTCTGTTGGGGGGGGGGGGGGGGGGTGTAAGTAAGTAAGTATCCTCATCTGTACAAATGTGGTGTTGAGTGTTTCTGTGCTAGCACACTATTGCTGTTCTTCTGTGTTTGTGATGTGTTCACTGCTTGTGTGTAGCTGTTGTCTCGTCTTCTTCAGTTGTTTCTCCAGTATATTGCTGTGTTGATCTCTCTTGATCAGCTCCTCTCTCACCCTTCTCAGCACCTCTCGCAGCTCCTGGTTGTTCTCCTCCAGCTGTCTGATAGCAGAGCAGAGCTGTTGAAGTTGTTGTGTGCTGAGGTGACTGCTCTGGTTTTGGAGCTGGCAGAGGTTGTTGGTAGTTTCCTCTTTAAACAGGAGTTAGTCCTGCTCCAGCTCCGCAATTTTGTCTGTCTCTCAAGGCCTTGATCTTTTGAGGTGCAGGAGAGACAGGGTGTCTGTGTGCTACAGCAGTGCTCGAGCTGAGGGCTCCTTTTGTAACTATTGTGGAGCAGGACTCTACACTGCTCTTAACATCAGGATCTTTCTTTAACTTCCGAACCTCCATTTTACAGTTCAAGAAACTCTTTTGGAATTCATCAAGGCAGGAATCTTATCCCTGGACCACAACTGTACCATTGTGATGCAAGTTTACAGCCTGCTTCATCCCTTTTTCACCTTCCATAATGATTTGTCTACCTTACTGATGCCACCTTTTCTGCTGCAGTTCATGGCAATGGAGAGAGTGGTGTGCCAGGCTGATGGCCGATCAGTGAAGAAGAGCAGGTTACACTGGAATCTGTTGGGATCTGGTCCACTGTTGTCAGACAGCAGCATCTCTGGGTTCTCTCTCAGGATCATCTCTTTCATCTTCTTCTTATCTTTGATAAAACTGAAAAGTCTGCTGGATATATTATCTCCAGCTCCTCTTCATTTTTTAAATAAAAACATACAATCTCTGGCAAAAATGTAAGTTACAGCTGGAGCTGATGTTTTTTTATGCTAACTGCCATCGGAACTCTCTCTTTCTCTCTAACACACACACACACACACATACACTCTCTCTCTTACACACACACACACACACACACACAGTCTTTTCACTCATTCTGTCTTACACCGTCAATCAGTGATTTGTTTTACATTTCATTTGGAATTGGTATTGAGTTTTGTTTGATGTCCAGTTGTCAGAATTGCGACAAGACTTACTTTCTTATGTCAAATGCACTAAAGTGGACTTTGTGGTTAAAGTTCAATAAAAAAGAAGCTCTCTTAAATCGGAATTATGTGTTTCCTTCTACTGTAATATCAGTAATGAAATTCAGTTGGTCTTATTAAAATGAAGATTTTTAATATTATATGTTTTATTTACAAACTGTATATTTGGGTGTCCTGCTATACGTATGACCCACGTTGCACAAATGCCTGCTTTAACCATTCTATATGTAACACTTGATATAAAAACTAAAATAAAAACTAAACTATAAAATATTTAAAAACTAAAACTAAACTAAATTTGGAGTGAAAAATGTCAGATTAAATAGAAATGAAAACTAAATTAAAAATGTTAAACTATTATAACCTTGGCTGGAATATTACTTTTGTTAAAGCCTGGTATTCTTTTTTTTCTAATGAGTGAAATGACACAAAACCAGAATGTGTATTCATAAAATACATTTTGATGAAGGTTTTTTTTTCAGGCTTTAATAGTGAATCCACCAGTAAGTCCATTATTTTTGTCATTAACAAATCTAAGGTTTTTTTGTTTTCAATGATGTCTTTGGGAGCTTATCTACAAGTGAAAAGTATTCAATTTTTCCGCTCCTTTTATTTTTTTCACAACATCCTGTCTCAGGTGAGATTTACACAAAGAAATAAAAATATGGGAACTTTTGCACATTGACAGTTCAAAGAGTGGATTATGTATGCCTGTTTGACATCTTGCCACACTGAAGACATGCAGATAATATTAAGTGAAGAAATACATTGTATCAGTGGGTTATCCAGTTTAAGCACTGCAAGTAATGGATAATGGCAAAACAATGTTACACCTGCAAGTATTTTATTCTCATTGTGTAGACAGCTGTGTAGAAAAGAGATGTTGATTTTTGTAATTATAATTATTTAACCACTTACCATTTTTAACACACTAACATTACCAAGGCATAAAAATTCCCAAACACCTGACTAGTGTCTGTCAGATATGCTCAGTTTCTCCTTTAAGACTTAACAGTAAACACCTACTGTTATGATTGGCTCTCTGCTCTTGACTGACCTGTTCTCTGCTGGGCAGGGCAATGGAAGTGATAAGGTAAAGTAGTTGTTGATGTATTGTTGAGGCGGCCACATACAAATATCTATCACAATGTGACATCACAATGTGGATGAAGTATAGAATGAGTCGTTTTGGTTGCTTGGTTTCAACAAATGCTCTTTTCGCAGTTTTGAGTTCTGAAACTAACTTTATGTTTATATAGTACAATGACCTCTTACATGTCAGAAGATCAAGGATAATTGAAATCCTCATGTCATGACCCCAATATGTCACATACCAATAGCTTTACAGTGTGGAACCATGACAACTGCACACAATAAACATACTTTGTTCATTTACGGAAAGAAAGAAAGAAAAAAGTACTACCATGAATGGTTTCTGATTTATGAAAATCATAATTTCTGCATTTGTGTTAAACATGCCAGTTGAGAAAGTGAATTATGGATGTGACAATCAATGGTAGAAAACTGAGCCAATGGTCAACCATCAACACCTTAAGCATCTAATGTGCTTATATAAGCCAATTCCAGGCCTCTTTATAATTCTCCCTGGCTGTCATAAATAGTCCATGATTACAACAAGTCATAACAAGACTTATGATTGGAAGTTCACACATTAAGTACATGTTGTGCCTTCAAAAAAAATTCTAGCCAGTGATTTTTTTTTTCTTTCTTTTTTGATAAGAGAAAATAACATGCATTCCCTTTGGGGTATCTTCAATAAGAATTTGACATTTGAAACATAATAAAGAAAGTTCTTATAACTGGTTATTTCTGTCTGCTCAATATGAGCAATTCAGAACTTTCATATGGCTAAAATGCCTTTCTATTTCTTTTAACACAGAGTCCCTACCCTAGATACCCTATGGCTCCCTTCAAGGTTAGCCTAAAAATGTGTAACACCCAACAGAGGCTTTTCTGTTGAAGTAAAGTCAATGTAGGAAATGCCTTAGTATGCTGAATAAACTACTTTTTCCGGAAACAGACCATTACTTAATAAATTGACTGCCTGGCAGCTAATCATCAACATTTACAGTATATCTATTAGGCAGGGTTGGGAGGGTTACTTATGAAATGTATTCCACTACAGATTACAGAATACATGCTGTTAAATGTAATTTGTAATGTATTCCATTAGATTACTCAAGGTCAGTAATGTATTCTAAATACTTTGGATTACTTCTTCAGCTCTGGTAGATTTTTTTCACTCGTTTTGACTATAAAACTCTGCCAGTACTGTAAGACAAAATACACATTTACACATTACACATCTCTGAAAAACCTAAATATTTTATGCAGTGTTGTTTCTAAAACAAGATCAATATAATTGAAACGTCTTCTGTGGCTGAACTTGGTCAAGATGCACGAGACGGACATGACACGCTTCCTCGACGCCCCTGTCTCCCAGTTCAGCTTTTTCGGCGACACGGTCGAGGACTTCGCCCTGCAGTTCTCCACAGTGAGACGGTGGCCATTTCACACATCCAAACCTGCCGCCTCGGGCTATGCCCCGTCTGCTCCGTCAGCAACGCGCAGCTCCTCTTCAACCCAGGCCCAGCTCTCAGACTCGGCGTCTCATGGACCCCCTCGAGGACCCGGAAGGCTCCCAAGATGATCGTCCCAGAGACCAAGACGTTCGCTCTGCACTGTAAAAAAAAAAATCGTAAAATAACGGTAAAAAGTCTGGCAGCAAAGTTGCCAACCACTTACCGTCAAATTACAGTAAAAAAAACTTAAATTATTTTACGGAAAAATTTTGTTTTTTGAAAACGGATATTTACCGTAAATATTTTCTGTATTTTTACAGTCAAACTGCTGTAGAAAGAAAAAAAAATCTCATAAAAAAAATCTCTGTAGAATGTTAAATGAATGTATAAATCTGTATATAAACTTACAAATATTGCAGAAATACCTTAAAATTACATAATTAAAACAAAGACTTCTGTTTTAATACAGTATTATTTGGTATATTTTTAAGATAATCCAATCCATCTACAAGAACTCCTTGTCAAAGTAAAGACATTTCTATGTAAAGCACACAGAAAATGTTGTATAATTACCTTCAGATACCCTAATTTAAAGCCCAATACCAGTATATTGATTGATTTAAAATTTTATTTTATGTCATTATTCAATCTATTTACAGTAAATTCCTGTTAAATATTGGTTTTATCCTGTACAAAAAAAAACAAGATCTTGTGATATTAAGTTTCAGAAACATATTTTTAACAGTTATTGCTTTATAAAAACATTATTTGACAGTAATTATAGACACATCTCCAATAAATTTACAAGCTTTTACCATTAATGTATGCAGGTTTACTTTATATAAACATTATTTGACAGTAATAACAAGAAACTCTCCAATATTTCTACATATTTTTACCATTTAAATACGGGGGTTTACTTTATATAAACATTATTTGACAGTAATAACAAGAAACTCTCCAATATTTAGGGGCCAAGCACCGAAGGTGCGGAGGCACCTATTGTGTCTGTTCCGGTTCTTATTATTCTTCTTCTTCTTCTTCTTCTTCTTCTTCCGACTGGGCGTCTATGGCAGCCCATAGAAGCGTATGCGGGAAAGTTGTAACGGTTTGACATTCTGATAGAGGACAGTCCCAACATCAAATTGACCAATTTTGGTGTCTCTAACTCATTCCCTCTAGCGCCACCACCTGTCCAAAGTTTCAAAAATATTATGCTAATAACTTTTGAACCGTAAGGCCTAAAATTGTCCAAAAAACCTACTTTTGCGAACTCGTCCTAGACGGTTTGTCCGATTTTCACCAAAATTGCACCAGATCATCTTCAAGCAGTGCCAACAAAAAGTTATGGAAATCAAGTTGATTCGTCAAACCGTTCTCGAAAAACGCACAATCAAATTTTACGTAGAGCTTGCAAAAACAAACGTAAGTCTGTATCTCCGCAACGCTTAATTGTATTCAGACCAATCTTGGTACATGTCATCACAAGCATGACCTGAGGCTACATGCTGCGTTTCGGCGCAGCGCCACCTACTGGTCCGGAGATACAAAAAAATAGCTATTTTTGTTTATAACTTCTGAACGGTTTGTCCAAAAATCATAAAAGTGGTCTTGTTACATTCAGGGCATCATGCCGAGTCGACTGATATCCAATTTTCTCAGATCGGCCATTTTGGCTGTCGGCCAATTTGAATTAAGTGCTAAAATGTTGTATTTTTTGAACGCATGAATGAATTGTTACAAAACTCGGTATGGGTCATCAGTACGATGCCCTGAAGGAGCCAGAGAAGTTTCGAAACAGCGCCACCTAGTTATTATTGTTATTCTTCTTCTGACTGGGCGTCTATGGCAGCCCATAGAAGCGTATGCGGGAAAGTTGTAACGGTCTGATATTCTGATAGAGGACAGTCCCAACATCAAATACACCAATTTTGGTGTCTCTAACTCATTCCCTCTAGCGCCACCACCTGTCCAAATTTTCAAAAATATTATGCTAATAACTTTTGAACCGTAAGGCCGATCAACAAAATTCTTTTTTCCTCTGATTCCGGAGCTCATGCCGATTCGATTGCACCCTATGACGTCATTTTCCGTCATAAAAATATGTCCGCCATTTTGAATTGTCTTAAAAACCTACTTTTGCGAACTCGTCCTAGACGGCTTGTCCGATTTTCACCAAAATTGCACCAGATCATCTTCAAGCAGTGCCGACAAAAAGTTATGGAATTCAAGTTGATTCGTCAAACCGTTTCGATAAACGCACAAACAAATTTTAAGTAGCACTTGCAAAAACAAACGTAAGGCTGTATCTAAGCAACGCTTAATTGTATTCAGACCAAACTTGGTACATGTCATCACAAGCATGACATGAGGCTACATGCTGCATTTCGGTGCAGCGCCACCTACTGGTCCGGAGATACAAAAAATGGCTATTTTTGTTTATAACTTATGAACGGTTTGTCCAAAAATCATAAACCGCATCAACTGCACCACCTATTTGTCGAAAGTGATAATCAATTAAATCATATTTTTAGTTAATGTTTATGATTTTTCATCCATTTGCCTAAATTCATCTTTACATCTCTTTAAGTGCTACTTGCTGCAGTTGGTCTGACCATTCCAGCCATGTTGGCATGTCTTGTCATCATCTTTGCGCTTGGCCCCGGTAATGGCTGCTTGCAGCTATATTTCTACATATTTTTACCATTTAAATACGGGGGTTTACTTTATATAAACATTATTTGACAGTAATAACAAGAAACTCTCCAATATTTCTACATATTTTTACCATTTAAAAACGGGGGTTTACTTTATATAAACATTATTTGACAGCTTTTACCATTAATGTATAAGGGCTTACTTTATATAAACAATACATTATAGTGATTAAAGGCAACTATCCAATAAATCTATATACTTTTACCATCAATGTATGAGATATCCTTTATATAAACATTGCTTTATACTAATTAAATTCAACTTTCCAATATAGCAACATGACATTTACTCAATGTATGGGTTCACTTTATATAAACATTAATAGACAGTAATTACAAGCAATTCTCCAATATATGTAAAAATACACATGTTTATTTTATGTAAACAATATTTGATAGCAATTACAAGCAATTGTCCAATATATGTACATACTTTTTCCATTACGGCATGGGGTTTACTTTATATAACCACTGTTTGACAGGAATAATAAGCAACTCCGATATATATACAGACCTTTCTTATAAGTGCATGGGTCTAACCTTATATGAACATAATTTGACAGTAATAACAAGCAATTCCAATATATCTACAGACTTTTCTTATTAGTGCATGGGATTTACTTAATATAAACATTATTTGACAGTAATTACAAGCAACATTCCAGTTTATGTGCACACATTCCGTATTAGTATATGGTGTTTTGAATGTACAAAAACCGGAAGGTCTATGTTAAGTGCATTTGCATCAACAACTTTTTCACTAAATACATACATTTTTCTGACATTTTACAGCAATCTCCCATCCATTCACCGCAGATCCCCATTTGAGATGTATATTTCCCCTCGAAGGAAAAATGTGTTCATTTTAAGGTTAAGTGCATTCATTTGGTGCACTTTAAAAGCAAAATAAAGAAGCTAGATCTATGAAGAATGTTACCCTCTTGTTAATAATTTTGGGCCCTAGTAAACAATTTGATCAAAGACACTGCATAGATATAAATTGTAACGAAAAAGCAAAAAAGTCAACTAATTTATTTAATGTTTTTCCAGCAACCCTAAATCAAAGAATAATTTGTAAGTCATTTCCCTAACATTTCATTTTACTTTTAATTGACACATGTAACATGTTTTATAATTCCTGTAAATATAATCCAATTAATCTTATTTTCATCCTATATGCGCCAACACCTTATTTGAAAACCGGACTTTGTCACATGTGTATCCTCGCGCTACATTCACCAAGTCCGACCATACAGTCTATGAGTTTGCCGCAATTTAAATAAAATGCATGTTGTGCTCGAATAGCATACAATTAAGATTTTATTGCCTCTCTTCGGGTAAGACTATCATACTGTAACACTTTGTAAAGTGAAAAATTACAGAATAAATTATCTAACCTGCCTGTCAGCTCGCTTAGGTCCTTTTAACTGCATTTACCATAAAGACTATGAAGGTAATATGATGCCTAAAAGAATCGCATGCGCAGGGTAAGATTTGTGAAAGTGTACATAAGATTGCAAGCGTAAATTAAATTTGCATGTGCAAGAGAAGATTTGTAAGGGTGTAAATTGCATATCAAGTGTAAGAAAAAAATATTTGCAGCATTTTACTGTTATTAGTAAGTGTAATGCATGTATTGTGAAACTGCAACTTCATGCTTACGCAAAATAAATAGGACCTGTATTCTTCTGACTTCCATTTTTCCGCGCTTACACTTATGGCACGTTTTTTCCGCACAAATGCAGCCAAAAGCATTGAAAGCCTGTGAACAGCAATTTGCAACCGAATACAACAGAGTCAGGGACTGCAAAACAGATTGATCGTGTAAAATCAAACTTTGTGTAAATAAATATACTGTTGCAAATGTCTAAATGACTTATTGTGTAGGCTACATGTGTCAAAAAAGTTCCCGAAATAACCCGATTTGTACAGTTACGTCTTTTTTACCCGCGCTTCCAGTTTTGGCACGATTCTCTCACTGAATGAGTTTTGCAAGCGCGAAGAGGAGGGCGGGTCCACCTTCATCATGTAGCCAATCAAATGAGCGTATCGCTGACTGTCAATTTACTCTCATTTGATTGGTTCAATAACACGCCAGTCTCCAGAACCTATAGGCTATTTATCTTCGTTTGGCTCAGCATCGTTGTCGTTGCCGAAATTGTACTTTAGAACAATAGAATAGAAGCTAAGTTCTTTCCAGTAACAAACAAACAAGTTCATATATCAATAATCAGTATTTATATACAGATGTGAATGTGCATGCTAAAAAAGTTCATTTGGCAGATTGATATTCACCCACGTCCTTTCAGAATTCCAACGATGGCTATGATCCTCTGTAGTGCTCTCACCAGGCCTTGTCCTGAAAAATAGATAAGATGTATCATGCTTGTAAAAATTCCTACACATCAACGGTGGCCACATTGTATTGTTTTCAATTTACACACAATGGCAACTTTGCCTCCTACCCTCACAGCATCGCCAGAGCAGAGCCATTAGGTTGCCGCTTAACAATAATTGCAGTTTGGAGCTTGAATGAAAATTAAGCATGAACAAACTTTGCCTCTATTAATGCTTCTAATGCAGGAACATTAAGGGGTTAACATGTCTTAAAAGGGTTCAAGCTGCTCTGTAAATGTGATCAACAAAATCTTAAAACCACTTGTAAAACTGACTGCTATCAAGTGTGATTTTGGCACAAACCTTTGGCAAGAGACTGAGTTTAATTATTCTGACTCGCAGTACATTTATTGAATTTAGAGATGGGTCATGATTTTCGAATTTTCATTCATTGTCAAATGGAATAGTTTGTTATTATTGCTGAGTTTATAAAGTAAAATAAAAAGTAGAAAAGGTAAATAATTTTCACATGTATTAAGCTGGAACCAACAAATGTTTTACATGAGGAATTACTATTATCAAAATAGTTCATCCCTCCAATAACAAAATAAAAGTCAAGCACTTCAGGAACACTACAAATGCACATGCACACATCACACACCATCACCAAGAGCTGCTTTCATGCCATCATTTTCCAAACCACCTGTTTTACCAAAAAGCTGACTTAATGATCGTGTAAAAGTTTAGTAGTGGCGCTCATAATTCAACAGTGGCGGTGCGCCGAATATAGGGGGAACACTGGTCTCTGTTATGTGCACGTCAGACTTTCTGGGCGCAGCACTTCTGAGAAAATCGAGTTTGACATTTGTAAATCGATTCAGAACCGTCCATATCGTGATGCATCTAAGAATCACTTTTGGGCCAGTCCTAAGTTAGAAGGGGTTGAACATTTCACCTCGATTATGTTGTGGCAAAAATTCACATTAAACATCACTGCGTAAGAGACACTCAGAGTGTCGGCTTCAGGCTTTGAATTTCGGTTTCGATTACTTTTCAATTAATCGTCCAGCCCTACTAAAAACCCAGCTCTTCACCAAGGAATTCAATCCTGAATGAATTTTTGTTGTTCTTTCACTGTAACTATGTGTAAAGCGTCCTTGGGTCCTGTGAAAGGCACTAAAAATATTTAATTATTTATGTAATGTTAGCTAGTTAGTAACAAAGTAATATTAATTATCAGCTGTATGTCATTACTAAATAACATACTAGTCAAGTGTTGACAACATCAGGCACAAGCTTAGACTAAACTGTGTACAGTTCTGTCCTGTATACATACTGTACGCTATATCCTGATAATAATCTTTATATTTCAGTCTTCAGAGGAGTCTGGATGTTAAAGAAATGAAGGATTTTAAAGCACAAATTAAATGCATAGTAATTATCCAGGGATCCTGTATAGAAAAAATGATGCATTGATAATCGTATCGCAGCCCTCTGAATCGTAATCGAATCGCGAGGTGCCCAGAGATTCCCACCCCTATAAGTTAGTTACACATTTGTTGACCAAATTTCCAATACAGTTTTGCACCCAGCTGTGTTTCTTAATAGACTCTTGTTACTTTGCAGATTGTCAAGAGGTTCATCCTGTAGACTATCGGTGGCCTCAGCTCTGACAGTAGGTGCTGTTGCCCACAGGTCTGTGGGCCATAACGTTGATCTACTGCTGAAAAACTCAGTGTTGAAGAAAAATTCCTAATTACCCAATTTTAATATAATTTTTTTTCAGCTTTCCATGCAAATATGCAGCAGAACGTTGGCTAACCTTTTAGTACCCTCTTCAGATTAGGCTGTTAGCGGGTAACATTAGCAGCTGCAATAAACCAGCTGGATTTCCATACAATCCTCACCTTGTGTTCATTGAGACCCATGTTCTCTGTGGGTTTCAGCTCCTCTGCAATCATCAGTCTCGCCTGCGAACTCCTTTGCCGCTACCCTCTTACCTTCCAGGGTATCAGCCTCTCATGTTCTCAGCCAACTGGGTCACCAGCAAAGGAGAGTTTAACTTCACCCGGGCTATTCAGACTGTAGAGCAGGATCAGAGGCTGGCTGTGGGAGAGCTGTCTGGTCTGTTGGTTCAGCCTTCACCACCTGGTCCTTGGCCTCTTGATCCTTGTCAAACTGAACACAGAATATGAACCACAACATGGGTGAGAAAGATGTGGTAAACCCCTTATAATTTCATATGGACAAATGTACAAACATTAAAATGCTACACATAATGTTAACTTACCTGTCCAAGTGGGTTTCTCTTCCAGAAAATGGCCCCAATGTTACTGTTCAGCTTGTTATTGAACAAAGCATTTGGTTTGTTAGATAATGAATGTCTTTGCTTGAGCATTCTGTAGTATCCAAATATGAAATTCAGCGACTTACTTGTCAAACACTCACCCAGAAGTTGTTGAAGTAAGTTAACTAGACCAATCAGTCAAAAACTATGGATAAGGACATGAAAGTTCATGTTAAATCGTTATTTTCACTCACGATGAGTCTGGTTCACTGTTCATAAAGGAGAACAAACTTAGTCAGCTGAGAAAGTTAAAATCCAGGCATGTGTATAACTAGGAGGTAACGTTACGTTACACGCACGTTACAGGAAAAGTATTTACGTTACCGGTAATTTAACGTTACTTTAACGGTAGGAGCAACGTAGCGTAACGTTTCCTAGATTAATAGTATTCGCATCAAGCTAACGTTAATGTTAACTGACTGAATGTGCTACTGCTAACGTTAAGTTAAAAACGAGCTGCCTCTGAAACAAGTCTTTGTCAGGTCCTAACTTAACATTACGTTAACTAAGTTAAACCATAGACTGTATAAAACAAGGTCCCAACCTGCAACAGCCTTTTATTTAACGTTAGCTTAACTGTTACTTGTTTGCAAGAGGCAACAGTAACTTGTAAGATGTAACGTTAAGTTAACAGCTAACGTTATTAAATTAATATTAGTCAACCACAGATATTTAACGTTATGATGGCTGATGCATGTTTCACATTCAGGGCTAACGTTAATAACGTTTTAACTTTATTAGGACCGGCATAATGTTACATTTGCTAAAGCTAGACAGACTTTTATAAGGTTAATACATAACGTAACGTTACAAACGGCGTGTTTTAACGTTAGCCCTGCTGACTCGAGATAATGATAATGTTAACTTCCATATTAAAATTGTAAAATGTATAAAAGCTGCCGCACTTAACAAGCACATTTGACATATTGTGATGAAACATAAATATATATATATATATATATATATATATATATATATATATATATATATATATTAATTTACCTTTAGTGAAAGCTGAATGCCGATATCGTGAAAATGTCCCACACTTTCTCCATCCAGGCTCTGTACTTCTTGGCGCGATCTTGACGTTATAACGTTCCCCCTCCCAATCCCATTGGTCGAGATTGCCTCTGCCGTATGATTCGTCCAATGATTGTACAACATTCAATTATTTGAATCTGCGCGCACTTTCTTGATATCTAAAGCACAGAGATTAGAAAAACAATTACGATGTTTGTTTACACGGTTGTGTAATGTTTCAACCATTTTAATGTCTTCAATTCCTTCACCCCCAGTTTACCAAAGCTCAAGTTTGTGCTACAAGAGCCTTGGTTGAACTGTTGAGCCCCAGAATAAATTCCTAGTCTTTCACACATTGCTTACCTATTGTAAATTAAAAAATATATAGCACCCCATTGTAATATATATATATATATATATATAAAATGTGTGTTTGTGTGTGTGTATATATATATATATAATGTGTGTGTGTGTGTGTGTAATTGTGTGTGTGTGTATATATCTATGTATCTCTCTCTCTCTATATCTATATATATATATATATATATATATATATATATATATATATATATATATATATATATATACACACACATACATACATACATATATACAGGTGCTGGTCATATAATTAGAATATCATCAAAAAGTTGATTTATTTCAGTAATTCCATTCAAAAAGTGAAACTTGTATAATGTATACATTCATTCCACACAGACTGATATATTTCAAGTGTTCATTCCTTTTAATTTTGATGATTATAACTGACAACTAATGAAAACCCCAAAATCAGTATCTCAGAAAATTAGAATATTGTGAAAAGGTTCAATATTGAAGACACCTGGTGCCACACTCTAATCAGCTAATTAACTCAAAACACCTGCAAAGGCCTTTAAATGGTCTCTCAGTCTAGTTCTGTAGGCTACACAATCATGGGGAAGACTGCTGACTTGACAGCTGTCCAAAAGACGACCATTGACATCATGCACAAGGAGGGCAAGACACAAAAGGTCATTGCTAAAGAGGCTGGCTGTTCACAGAGCTCTGTGTCCAAGCACATTAATAGAGAGGCAAAGGGAAGAAAAAGATGTGGTAGAAAAAAGTGTACAAGCAATAGGGATAACCGCACCCTGGAGAGGATTGTGAAACGAAACCCATTCAAAAATGTGGGGGAGATTCACAAAGAGTGGACTGCAGCTGGAGTCAGTGCTTCAAGAACCACCACGCACAGACGTATGCAAGACATGGGTTTCAGCTGTCGCATTCCTTGTGTCAAGCCACTCTTGAACAAGACACAGCGTCAGAAGCGTCTCGCCTGGGCTAAAGACAAAAAGGACTGGACTGCTGCTGAGTGGTCCAAAGTTATGTTCTCTGATGAAAGTAAATTTTGCATTTCCTTTGGAAATCAAGGGCCCAGAGTCTGGAGGAAGAGAGGCACAGAATCCACGTTGCTTGAAGTCCAGTGTAAAGTTTCCACAGTCAGTGATGGTTTGGGGTGCCATGTCATCTGCTGGTATTGGTCCACTGTGTTTTCTGAGGTTCAAGGTTAATGCAGCCGTCTACCAGGAAGTTCATGCCTCCTTTTATGGAGATGCAGATTTCATTTTCCAACAGGACTTGGCACCTACACACATTTACATTTACATTTATGCATTTGGCAGACGCTTTTATCCAAAGCGACTTACCTTTGAGCGACTTGAGCGACTTTACAGGGACAATCCCCCCGGAGCAACCTGGAGTTAAGTACCTTGCTCAAGGGCACAATGGTGGTGGCCGTGGGGTTTGAACCAGCGACCTTCTGATTAGCAGCCCTGTGCTCTAGCCACTATGCCACCAGCACCACACAGGGTATCCCTGTTCTTAATTGGCCAGCAAACTCGCCTGACCTTAACCCTATATAAAATCTATGGGGTATTGTGAAGAGGAAGATGCGATACGCCAGACCCAACAATGCAGAAGAGCTGAAGGCCACTATCAGAGCAACCTGGGCTCTCATAACACCTGAACAGTGCTACAGACTGATCGACTCCATGCCACACCGCATTGCTGCAGTAATTCAGGCAAAAGGAGCCCCAACTAAGTATTGAGTGCTGTACATGCTCATACTTTTCATGTTCATACTTTTCAGTTGGCCAACATTTCTAAAAATCCTTTTTTTGTATTGGTCTTAAGTAATATTCTAATTTTCAGAGATACTGAATTTGGGATTTTCATTAGTTGTCAGTTTTATTCATCACAATTAAATGAAATAAACATTTGAAATATATCAGTCTGTGTGTAATGAATGAATATAATATCCAAGTTTCACTTTTTGAATGGAATTACTGAAATAAATCAACTTTTTGATGATATTCTAATTATATGACCAGCACCTGTATATATGTATGTGTATATATATGTATGTGTATGTATATATATATATATATATATATATATATATATATATATATATACACACACACACACACACACATACATATACACTCACCTAAAGGATTATTAGGAACACCATACTAATACTGTGTTTGACCCCCTTTCGCCTTCAGAACTGCCTTAATTCTACGTGGCATTGATTCAACAAGGTGCTGAAAGCATTCTTTAGAAATGTTGGCCCATATTGATAGGATAGCATCTTGCAGTTGATGGAGATTTGTGGGATGCACATCCAGGGCACGAAGCTCCCGTTCCACCACATCCCAAAGATGCTCTATTGGGTTGAGATCTGGTGACTGTGGGGGCCATTTTAGTACAGTGAACTCATTGTCATGTTCAAGAAACCAGTTTGAAATGATTCGAGCTTTGTGACATGGTGCATTATCCTGCTGGAAGTAGCCATCAGAGGATGGGTACATGGTGGCCATAAAGGGATGGACATGGTCAGAAACAATGCTCAGGTAGGCCGTGGCATTTAAACGATGCCAAATTGGCACTAAGGGGCCTAAAGTGTGCCAAGAAAACATCCCCCACACCATTACACCACCACCACCAGCCTGCACAGTGGTAACAAGGCATGATGGATCCATGTTCTCATTCTGTTTACGCCAAATTCTGACTCTACCATCTGAATGTCTCAACAGAAATCGAGACTCATCAGACCAGGCAACATTTTTCCAGTCTTCAACTGTCCAATTTTGGTGAGCTCTTGCAAATTGTAGCCTCTTTTTCCTATTTGTAGTGGAGATGAGTGGTACCCGGTGGGGTCTTCTGCTGTTGTAGCCCATCCGCCTCAAGGTTGTGCGTGTTGTGGCTTCACAAATGCTTTGCTGCATACCTCGGTTGTAACGAGTGGTTATTTCAGTCAAAGTTGCTCTTCTATCAGCTTGAATCAGTCGGCCCATTCTCCTCTGACCTCTAGCATCAACAAAGCATTTTCGCCCACAGGACTGCCGCATACTGGATGTTTTTCCCTTTTCACACCATTCTTTGTAAACCCTAGAAATGGTTGTGCGTGAAAATCCCAGTAACTGAGCAAATTGTGAAATACTCAGACCGGCCCGTCTGGCACCAACAACCATGCCACGCTCAAAATTGCTTAAATCACCTTTCTTTCCCATTCTGACATTCAGTTTGGAGTTCAGGAGATTGTCTTGACCAGGACCACACCCCTAAATGCATTGAAGCAACTGCCATGTGATTGGTTGATTAGATAATTGCTTTAATGAGAAATTGAACAGGTGTTCCTAATAATCCTTTAGGTGAGTGTATATATGTGTGTATGTGTGTGTGTGTATATATATAATGTGTGTGTGTGTGTATATATATATGTGTGTGTGTGTGTGTGTGTGTGTGTGTGTATATATATATATATATATATATATATATATATATATATATATATATATATATACACACACACACACACACACACACATATATATATATAATATTTGCTGTGCCTATTAAAATAAATTCTGTAAAAATTCAGAATCTTTTTCTTTGTTTGCATGACATATGTATGCATTCACACAATGGGAATGTTGTTGTTACAATAAACTTACATATTGCAGTTTCTATTAGAATCATATTGGGCCAACTGAACAGGAAAACGCTTGTGGTTGAGCTGTGGAGTGGTTTAGCCTCATACAGTGCTTCAACAACAACTGGTTTTACCTATCTCAGTGCCTTATTTTAAGCCCTCTTCAAATAACTGCAAATTACAAGCTAAATACAAGACTTAGTTCTAGAATTTGCATACACTGTTAGCCCGGATTTACTATCTAATTAAACAATTTAATTGCAATGTACTTAAATCATTTAAGTTTGATTGCATTACTATATAATGTAAGTATAGTCTACTAATCTGTAGATGGATTTGAATGTGTGAATAAATTTAAGTTGAATGGCTTAAAAATATTAAGTTTTTGTCCTGACCACACCTTCGCCATTTGAAAGTCACGTATGTCATGTCTAATATAATGACGTTGAATTTATGATTTTATTTCTCATAAGATACTATCTCATAATTATGACTTATGTAATATTGACTTTCATAATAATGAGAACATTTACATAATGAATACATGCATTCTCATAATAATTACTTATAATTATGTTCAGTCATTGTAAGATCATAGAAAGTCATAAATATGAGAAACTTTTTTTATGAAAAGCATAAAAATGAAAAGTAATTATTATGAGATATGTTCTCATTATTATGGCACACTATGTGATTTATGTATTTTTTTAAGTGGCAGCAACGGGTTTCCATATGTCTATGGAAAATGTATTTCTGAGAAATCTAAATTTTCTGTCGATTCTGTATGCCTAATGGCACCAAATACTACATTAACCATGAGTATGAGCCTCTGCATAAGTTACTATGGAGACGACTCTGGAGATCCGCAAAATCTATTAAAATACTTGCATTATTATATTATATTGTTGTCGAAGGTAGCGGCTGCATCTTTTAAAAGAATACAGTGATTGGCAGTTTCTTGAGGCAATGCACATTGGGAACGTGAACTCAGAGCTCGCCTGCCCATCCCCCACTCTAACGTCTCTGACGCTGTATAGCTGGGTGATTCTTTAATTGGAGATACATTTGAAGTCCGAAGCCATTTATTTTTAACAGCTTTACCAAAATTTTACTCCAAAAACACATTTAAATTTTTTTTTTATTCTTTTAAGAGTCACAAAATGTTAGTGTAAAACTAGAAAATATTTTATTTTAAAAGCTATTTCATGATGCTGAAAGTCATGATATCATACTGTCCTTAGTGGGTGGTACTTTTTTTCAAACAAGGATAAAATATGCATTAAACATGTTTTAAATTACAAATTTCAGGTTGGGGTTTTAATTATTTTGTTTATAAATTATTATTGGTGACAGTTTCCAAATTATGCTAAATTAATTTGTTTAAAAGTAGCTTTTATTGTTGAAAAATACCAATCCATAAATCCTGTGTCAATTCTGTTACTACATGTTATTGTCTCTTTAAATTATGCTTATCTGTCGCATCAGTATCCTAAGCAACGCAAGATGATGTCACTACCCTTTTGGTATTAAACTCTGAAGAACTAGGAGGTACGTGTTTTGTTCTCTCTGAAGCCATGTAATCTTACAGGCACTTGCACCAAGAGTTCTTATTTAACATGTCAAAACTGTTTCAACAATCTCATAGGGAAAGCGAAGTTCAAAGATATTAACAAAAGGAGGTATTAAAAGTTTTTAAAATCATCTTTAGTATCAGGCCATGTGCTCTTAGCCTTTATGCTAGCATGTGGTGTTATTAGTAAAAAATGCTAAAAATGTCAACTCTGTTACTGTCAATTCTGTTACCAAGGTACGGTAACAGAATTGACCAATGCCTTGGTTTTCACACTGCCCCTGCCTTGGTTACAATCACACAATGATGCAAACACACAAAAATGCATAATGTGTGTTTATAGCCACACACACACACACACACACAGACACACTGATCAATTGGGTTATTCTACCATGATCAGAGGATTTCAACACACAGACAGACACACACATGCACCATCCACCCAAGCATGGGTGGTCATGCTACCGTACAATAATATAATAATAATAATGTAATACAATGTAATATAATCTAAAAATGAGCCAAAAAATTTACCAACTTGGTTTCATAGTTTTTTTGAGGCCAGTCATGGCAAGGGGGCACCAGATGGAGTTGGAGGATCACTGAAACGCAGAGCGGACGCATTAGCTAACAGTGGGAAAGATGTGCCAAATGCACAAAAACTTTTTTAAGCATTGGTGGATGCACCATCATCAGTGAAGCTGTTCTACATTGAAGAACATGCCATTAACATCGCAATGGAGTTGATGCCAAAGTCACTTCCTGTCGTACCCTTCACCATGAAAATCCACCAAGTGGTCACGGTCTTCCCATATCAGCTAATTTACCGGGATGTGAGTTGCTCCTGTTCCACTCAGCAAAAGTTGGTGTGCCAGTGCCACCAAACAAAGACATTCACGTTCCCTGCTGATCCTCTCACATTAAATGGAAAGCAGAGAGTTGGACAAGAGAGAGCTGTTGGAGAAGAGAGAGCCGTTGGAGAAGAGAGAGCTGTTGGAGAAGAGAGAGCCGTTGGAGAAGAGAGAGCCGCTGGAGAAGAGAGAGCCGTTGGAGCCATTGGAGAAGAGAGAACCGTTGGAGAAGAGAGAGCCGTTGGAGCCGTTGGAGAAGAGAGAGCTGTTGGAGAAGAGAGAACCGTTGGAGAAGAGAGAGCTGTTGAAAAGAGAGATGAAGACCAACAGACAGACATACACTGGGAGAGCCAGGATGTGGTTGGACAATGGTGTGTCCTCACATATGACCATGATATCTATCCTGGTACCATCCTGGAGGTCAATGAGACTCATGTGAGGGTCAAGTGCATGCACCAAATAGGAAAAAATAGATTCTTTTGGCCTGGTCGTGAAGATGTTCATTGGTACCCACATGAGGACATCCTCAGATTAATTCCACCCCCGACCAAGGTTGCGACACGGCATGTAGAGATCCAGAGAGATATCTGGTCGAGTATTTCTCAATAACTCAGCAGTTATTTTCTTGTTATAGGCATGTTCTGGTTGGTTTGGGTCAATTCTGTTACCCCCGTCAATTCTGTTGCCAGATGTGTCAATTTTGTTTTTAGTCTTTCATCTTGAATATTAATGAGATAATACATTGAAATATCAAACTACTTAATATTGTTATTTTTATATTGTGCAAGAGTAAGATATGTGTTATAGTTTTATCTCTACCCTGTAATGTTCAAGTAATTTGATAAAAAAAAACAAGTGCACCCTTTGGATAATCCACTATTGCCTGGGGGTGAATCTAATTTTGAAGTTGTATAAATATAACATTTAATATCTGTTTTAAAGGCCTGAATAAAAGGACTACATGACAAATGAAACTAAAAAGATTTATCATTTTTTGATTTACTGTTACTTCTATATATTTGGTTGTTCGTCCGTAACAGAATTGACGAGAAAAACTATGAACAGGTGATATTTTGATAAAATAGAGAAAATAATAAACTATCTGTATTTGTATAGCACTGAATATATCAACTTTAAAGTGTTTTCAAGGTAATTCTTAAAGAATGGTTCTGTATGACAACCTTTAAAAAAAAAAAAAATTGAAATGCAAAATGTATCTCCAATTATAGAATCACCCAGCTGCTGCGGAGTCAGGCAACGCCATTTTCTCGTGGTTGCAAAAGTGCGCACGAATTCGAGGAGCTGTGTGTGAGAAGTTGGAAAGTTTGTTTTAACCATTTCGACAGACATTTTTTCGCTTGTTACATTTATATTGTTTGTTTCTTCCGTCGAGGGTCTGTTTGTGAGCAGTGAAAAACTTTGTTTTAAACAGTTCGACGGGAAATGTGTCACCTCTCGTGCGACGGACACCATCGCGCTTGAATCCCCGCCTGGTGAGTTTGACCGACATTTTTTCGTCTGTTAGCGACATTTTTCATCTGTTAGCTTGTTACTTTCCCCCCTCGCGCGCTTAAACACCTGCTCGGCGACGCACGAGGTGCCACACACCGAGTTTACAGCAGAGGAGAGAGGAGGTCGACAGGACAAGTGCTGAAACACAGTCTGCTGAATCTGGTGAGTGCATTTAAGTTAACGTTAGCGACCACATTGTATTTTGACACTGCTATTGATTGACATAAAGTTAATTAATGGTTTAAATACAAAAACAGTAACTACTGGATGTAACTCCAGTTTTATCTAGATTCATAGCTCTTTAGTGGGCTTTTCTATGATAATATATATATATATATATATATATATATATATTATAAAAAAAAACATCTGGGAGTAGTTAACACTGTGACCCAAATCATATAGTGTTGGAGGTCTTAGATGGGGTCATTTGACCATGGCCTTATACATGGTTTGCTATGTCTTATGTGTCAGGGTTATTAGGAGTTCAACAGAGTGGTGGGGAAAAATCTCAGAGAGAACTAATTTGATGTACTTGACCGTTTCTCTTCAGGAAGAAGGCCTCACCGCCCAGCTTTTGTCTGATCTTTTACGTAAGACAAAGGTGGGTTTACTTGTCTACATCAGTCTAGTCCTTCTCTTCCATATCTCCTTTCCTCTCTTCTCATCTCTTCTTTGCTCTCCTCTCCACTTTTCTGTATTTTCCTCTCCTCTTGTCTCCATTCTTAAAGGGATAGTTCACCCAAAAATTCTGTCATTTACTCACCCTCATGTCATTCCAAACCTGTATGACTTTCTTCTGTGAAACACAAAAGATAATTCTTGAAATGTATAGTTTTTGTTTTGTTTTTTTATACAGTGGGCACCAATGCTGTTTGGTTATCAATGTTCTTCAAAGTGTCTTCTCTTGTGTTTCTGCAGAAGAAAGTAAGTCAAAGGTTTGAAACGACACAAGGGTGAGTAAATGATGAAAGAATTTTCATTTTTGGTGAACTATCCCTTTAAATCTCTTCCTCGTCTTCTGTCTCTTTCCTTCTCATTTTCTTCTGTCCTCTCCCTTTTCTCTCCTCTCTCCATTACTTCTGTGTCATCTCCTCTAGTCCTGTCCTTTACTTTCCAGTCCTGGAAATTTGCAGTGAAGTCAAAGAATTGTGGGGAAGTTCGGGAATTTAATTAATACATGTGAGTATTCTTAGCAAACTGTGTTGTACAATATGTGCACTATCTTCCAGACCACTGAACCAACAGACATTAGATGCCTTTGTCTTTGGGGACTTCCGGTCATTTTGGGGGATGATCCTTCTGCCTTCTTCAAGACCTGCTCAGTAAGTAATTAATTTGTAAATTGTAAATGTTGCAGGAACATAGTTATTTTAATTTTTTAGTTATTTTTTTCATTTTAAGCCATTACTGAAGACTGTCTGCTACTAATTTTCAGAGTCATTTAATCAGCATTCAGTGTTTCCCAGACTTTTATTTTATGGCCTTGAAATTTTTAACTAAAAACATTTTTGAATATCTGTATTATTGATATGACGTGACAAACTGAAAAGATTTGACTATAAAATCTGTAAAAATGGGCTCAAATTAACTTTTTTTTTTTTTTTTTTTTGCAGTACAAATGAAAGGGAAAAACTTTTAATGTTTTTTGCGGTTGAAGGACATTACTGCCATAATTGAATATGTACATTACAAGTATTGGTTGCAAAACTGTGCACTGAATATGGTTTGGTTGCTTGGCAGCTCAGGATAACTTACCCATTTGAAAAACTGCTCCCATAAACTTAAGTTGTATGACTCTTTACATTCGCCTAACTATTTAGTTTTTTACTTTACTGTCACCAGTTGGAAGTTACACATGACTTGTCCTAAACTCAAACATGAGTTTTGGGTCTGCTTGTTAAAGGGTTACTTCACCTCTGGGAAGATGAATGTGTATTTAAAATTGGTCATTTATATAGTATAAATGTGAAATTATTTTTGAATTTGAAGCATTCTAGACAGAGAAAAGGCAGAAAATGTATTTTTTACACATGTGGCTGAAAGACAACAACTCCCAGAATGCACTTGCTTTGCTGCCCTTACGAGGCCACTCCCAAACCATGCCTACCGGTTACAGGCGGCAGTATCTGAAAATATGATACAACTATTCTTGCTTTGATACATCGTGACTCTATAAATCGTGAGTTAGTTGATAAATTGACTGACTACGCGGGAAGAACATTATAGTTCCGGGTGTCCAAACTCTGTACATGACGTCTTAGTAACAAAAAAGAAAAACAAACAAAATACTCACTTTACACTAAGCCGTCCGTTTGTCCCTGCGGGCTTCGGCTGGCGTTTCCAATTTATGTTCGGGATCCTAAAATAAGTTTCCAGGACTCCCCTGTCCATGTGTGATACAAAACTTGGGTGCTCAGTTATACTTGCTCATGTTATCGGTGCAGTTTCATCAGCGGATTCAGCGATCTCGTCCAGTATCGCTGAAATTCGCGACAGCAATAGGACTCTCTATCTGTTTCCATAGGCGCACAGCGAGAGCACTGACACCACCAGTCCGCCCCAACTCGAGTCTGAATATAATTTAACACTCTCTTCCTCCTGCCTGCCAAGCAGGTTTTGCTCCCCTGCTACAGCAGCTGCTCCGGCCTCTGTTCATCGCTGTATTGCGGCACGTACGGGTAGCGCAAGCATCAGATTCTCGCAACAGATCTTCAAAATCCCCTTCTGCCATTTCAACTTCAAAACTAACTTCGGCAATAGTGATTAGTCTACTTGTATACAAACTTTCTACACAGAGCAAGAGCCTGTTTTCTTAGTGTCAGCCATCTTTCTGTAGAAGCTATCTTCACATTCTGTGAGTGAGATCCCGCCCCATATGGGCGTGGTGAAAACATGCGGAATACTGGCTGTAGTTTTAAGCCTCTGGACCAAAAATCCTCTGACGCAAAATGACGATTTTTGCGTCATCGGAGGATTTTTTTCCAGACTAAAAATAAATAAATCTCTCGTCTCAGGGGGATATGAGGGGGGGGAGCCCGGTAATTAGAAAATACTACTGGTTTTCTACTGATACAAAGCTTAATGCTAAATCCTGAAGTAACCCTTTAAATCCTGGTTGTTCCAACAAGCGCACTCAAAACTCCCGTTTCAGTTTGGGATCCAAAGAGATCTGCAAAACGTTCCACTGGTGACAGTAAAGCAGTTTAGGCAAATGTATACTTGGAGTCACATGATTCACAAAAATTATGCATGGCAACACAGAAGTTTCTGGGAAAATTTGAGCATGACTAAGGCTGAAAGTGGGTGAACTCTCAATTGGCGCTAATCTACAAAACCATATTTGGTGTACAGTTTTGCAGTCAGTACTTGTAATGTACAGATCCAAATATGGCAGTTCACCAAAGTCAATTTTAGAATGGTATTGTCCTTTTAATAATTACTTTAACTGCAGTTTATATTGTACAGTGCTTTTCATTATACAGTCGGAGGTATATTTTGGTGGACAACACGGCAATATCTATCCATTTCTTTCTCTGTTAGGATGTAACTGACAAGGACTTGTACAGTCAGACTCCAGTGGGAATCCTCTGCATTGATCAAGAAAGTCCTCAGCTAAACCCAACCAGTGTGGGGATCATCTTGGAAGGGAGTTTGGTGATGGGTGAACTGGCCAACCTGCCTCAGGCCTTCTGTGTCCTTTTTGGACTGATTTATGCCCTGCACCTGGACTACCCCAAGTGCATGAAAAACACTTTCTCCTTTATTCAGCAGGTAATGCTCAACCTTGGAAAAGGTGAGCTGACACCCAAAATTCAGTCTTTGAAAAATCAGCTTAGTGTAAGACGAGATTCCCAAAAGTTATACCACTGCTCAAAATATCAGGTGGCTCGTTTGAATGTTTTAGAATAACATGTTTGCTGTTGTGCACTGTTTCATAGAGACAAAGGTTGGAAATCTTTGAAATTTGAAGTTATCAAGGCAAGGCAATATGTTCCATTGACTGTATTGTTGTCTGTTGCATTTTCAAATGAAAAGTTCTAAATTGAAATAAAACGGAAAAAGGATGTACTTCTGTTATTTGCTTTCTTTGTTTTTTTTTCTCTAAATTTAATTATCTACTTTAACCAATTAAAAAAAAAAATCTATTTTAACTTAAGAAACTAAGTGGAGTAACTGGACAGAGCAATTGATAATACAAATGATTTCAAGTTAAATCAACTTGGAATTTAGTGCATTGAACTTCAATATACTAAGTGTAATAACTGCAAAGTTATTGATATTGCAAATGATTTCAAGTTAAATCAACTTTTGCATTTAGTGTATTGAACTTCAAATAAAAGTTTGAAGTGCTAGAATTTTTCAGTTAAATTCACTAAAGTTATAATTACACAATACTTAAATTTAAGGCAACCGGTTTCCTCAAATTTAAGTACATTCAACTTAACCGGGTTTACAGTGTAGTTTGACAGCAATTACAATACCAACCCACAGCACATATGAGACCAAATTGAATAAGCTGAAATTAACCTATGTATACACTGTAGAACAAATATTCCTCTGAAGAGTGTCTGACATGTATATCTTGGATCGTTAATTTTAATTACTGTCAAAAATGTTTTTGGAAAGTATACCTCATACATTAATGGGAGAAGTCTGTAGATATATTGGATGGTTTCTTTTATTTACTATAAAACAATGTATGTAAACTCCATACATTAATAGGAAAAGTATGTAGATATATTGGATAATTGCTTGTAATTACTATAAAAGTATGTTCATTCAAAGTAAACCCCATACATTAATGGGAAAAGTATGTAGAAATATTGGATAGTTGCTTGTAATTACTATAAAAGTATGTTCATTCAAAGTAAACCCCATACATTAATGGGAAAAGTATGTAGAAATATTGGATAGTTGCTTGTAATTACTATAAAAGTATGTTCATTCAAAGTAAACCCCATACATTAATGGGAAAAGTATGTAGAAATATTGGATAGTTGCTTGTAATTACTATAAAAGTATGTTCATTCAAAGTAAACCCCATACATTAATGGGAAAAGTATGTAGATATATTGGATAGTTGCTTGTAATTACTATAAAAGTATGTTCATTCAAAGTAAACCCCATACATTAATGGGAAAAGTATGTAGAAATATTGGATAGTTGCTTGTAATTACTATAAAAGTATGTTCATTCAAAGTAAACCCCATACATTAATGGGAAAAGTATGTAGAAATATTGGATAGTTGCTTGTAATTACTATAAAAGTATGTTCATTCAAAGTAAACCCCATACATTAATGGGAACAGTATGTAGATATATTGGATAGTTGCTTGTAATTACTATAAAAGTATGTTCATTCAAAGTAAACCCCATACATTAATGGGAAAAGTATGTAGATATATTGGATAGTTGCTTGTAATTACTATAAAAGTATGTTCATTCAAAGTAAACCCCATACATTAATGGGAAAAGTATGTAGATATATTGGATAGTTGCTTGTAATTACTATAAAAGTATGTTCATTCAAAGTAAACCCCATACATTAATGGGAAAAGTACGTAGATATATTGGATAAATGGTTGTAATTACTGTCAAATATTGTTTATATACAGTAATGACTATAAAAAAAATATGGCTTTGCAAGCTATTATAATGTGATCTTATTTTTTCTACAGTTCAAAAACAAAATTTAACAGGAATTTAATATTAATAGATTTGATAATCCCATAAAATAAAAGCCTAAAGCTTTTAAAATACGGTATTTTAAGTAATGTTATGTAATTTTTTTGTGTTTTACATCTAAAAATCTGTACTTTGACGGGGAGTTCTTGTGGATGTAATTGATAATGTTATGAATTTACCAAAGAATACTGTGTAAAAACAGAAGACTTCATTGAATTGTATAATTTTAAGGTATTTCTGCAATAATTTCCAGTTTATATGCAGATTTATTCATTTGTTTAACATTATACAGACATTTTTTTAATGAGATTTTCTTTTCATTCTACAGCAGTGGAACTGTAAAAATACAGAAAATGTTTACAGTAAATATCTGTATTTAAAAAACAGAATTATTCCGTAGAATAAGTTAAGGTTTTTTACTATAATTTGACGGTAAGTGTTTGGCAACTTTGCTGCCAGACTTTTTACCGTTTTTTTACGATTTTTTTTTTACATGTATTTACCGTAAACTTAAGGTTTCACAGTAAAAAAACACATAGTTGTCTTAAATTTAAATATGTGAATTTTTTTGTCTTTTTACATAGAATTTAATGTAATTTAACATTCAAGCCAATTAAACAAAAGAATGATCCTGTAAAAAAACTATAATTTCTCATTATATGAATTTGCTCCACAGTGTGGAGCTGGTAAGCAGACCACTCCGTCCCCCGGTGGAGGGCCGGGAGGAGAATCCTTGTTTGAATTTATTTAATTTGCTGCACCCCCTTGGGGCTGCGGTACCCACATCAATAAAAGAGCTATTTCCTTTGTTTCTGGGTCACCTTGCCCGCAAATGCCGATCTCAACAGTTCCGGCACATTGGACGCAGATCTCTCGCCTCCAGCCCACACGAGGAGAAATTGCAAAATATTATTCTGTTTGCCCAACAAGTCATGCGTGTGAGTCCTTTAAGCTTGACTTGAATTGAACCATCTTAAAGATGTGGAATTTTGACACAGTAACACTGAATTCAACAAGTTTCTTAGAGACACCATGCCATGTGTTCCTCTAAACTATTCAATGGACGTTTCCTAAAAGCATTGTGGTTGTAAGTTCCATCGTTACCAACATAGTTCAATGATTTGGTGTTTCCCGAAACCGTAGTTCAAACAAATGTTTGCAAACAGCATCACAAAGTTGTGTGGTTGAAACTACAGCACTTTACCTGTGTTTAGTTTGTTTGCTTTGTGGACATCATTTGATTTAGCTGAGGCTTATATGTATTTTATTCCATATATATGTTTCATTCTGTGAAGACTTTAATCACGTTTACATGTGTTAAAAAAGTGGCAGTTTTGGCTGCATCCCAAATGTGATAAATCAGTCTCCAAAGGGAATGAGAACAATCATAATAGATAGCTTCAAACTCAATTTTCAATAAAAATGGCATAAAAAGTGACTTCCAAATGGCTGTTATTTTGGAGCCCCACATTTTTCAACTCTACACTGCTGTCACAGTGGATGGTAAAGCCTTTGAAGGGAGTAGGGCATTGGGATCTCTTCTGAATAGAACACACCTATTTGTAGCGTGCCCATTTGCCTTTGTGCTCAAGTGCGTTAGAGAAACCTGAAGTCTGATGTAGAGAGAAACACATCTATTGCATTCTGGTGTACGTGTAAATGAGCTATTATAATAAATTTTTCCCTGAAGTTATTACTCCACCCCCTGCGTAATGCCATTAATGACAGTTCTATGTTGTTGAACCAATATGGTTCGAATGATGGATGTGCATCATAGTTATTAGTATTCGGGAAACAGTCGTGACTAGTTCATTTCTCCAATGATGCATCTACTATGGAGGTTAAGCAGGGAGTTATGTCGTTGTTCGGGAAACACACCCATATTAGTAGTTGAAAGATAATATCATTAATATAATAACATTATAATAAATATAATTTTAATAAAAAATATTTATTAAAACGGTTGTATTTATTCTTGTAGTGTTACTACAAAGCAGGATATAGGAACATGCATAATCTTAGGTGTATTGGGGTTTCAGAAATGGCTATGTATCAGAACATAAATATAAATACTATTACATAAAAGTATGTCATTATTATTTCAAAACATGATATGGATATGGGAGTGATTATTTTGCACTCGATGTTTTAGTTTTTGTACTAGTAAATCATTAAACAATTAAGTCCAGAGTGTTGGAAGGTGAATTTAATTTGGTCAATGCTAAGGGTTAGTCTCAGATGATATGAAATCTGCAAGATGTCAGAAAATCCATTCTGACTGGCTGGCTGCTTTTATGATGAGCACAGGCTTTTACTATAACAAAGTGTTTAGAAGTTGCCATGCTACAACAATGAGCACCTCTGTGAAATAACTAGTCTAAAACTACTTGACTTTTGATTAGATTTGCCAAAGCTTGAAAATAAATAAATAAAAATGCAGTTAAGAGTATTGCTTTAAATGGATTGTTAAAGTGATTATTTGAACAAGCTACCAGTTTGTTATGTGTCATGCCACATTAAATAATAAAGAGCTAATTATAATAATAAAATAAAATAGGCCTCTAGGGCCTCTCAATGTCTAGGACTGGCCTGGAATCATGATTGCTGTGAAGGTAGACATAGGCATAATGTAGGGTGCCCACAGTTTATAAATTTTATAAGTAAGATGCAATTATCCCATTTTGATTTGTTGGAACATGTATTTTTGATCTAACATTGATTGTACCATGGTGAAGTAAATAATAATAAAAAAGACTTCTACACAGTCAAGGATTTTAAAAATCTCAAATGTATTGAGAGACATAAACTTAAACATTCACATAATCTTATCTAGGCTAACATATTATTCATTGCTAGCAGAGACATTTGCTTATCTTCATTTGTTCATCCTTTTCAGCTTTTCTAATGTTAGATAAAAAAAAAATAAAAATACATGTTCCTGAGATAGGCTCCAGCACCTTCACGACCTTATATAGGATAATTGGGAATAAATGAATGTGTTTTTTTTTTTCAACTATACAAATAAAATAGGCTGTGTTGCCTGAGTTTCCCGATAACAAGTTGCAACTTAAACTTTTATGATCATCTTAAATAACTGCACTCATCATTTTACATTGTTACATCCCTGGATGTATTTATTTACGTCTGTGTTTGTGGTGAGTGAATTTCATAAAATGTATCACACATTTATTGCTTTTCCTAAATGTTTTTGAATCAGTAAATTTAAAACCTGGTATAGTTCTTTTTGTCAATGCAAATTGTCCCTTAATTTACTTCTGCATTTGTCTTCTGGATTTTAGAAGATAATTAGGTAACGTTCTAAAATAATTTTATCAAATTTTATTACTAAATATTAAGCCTAATATTTGTATATATTAACACGCCTAACAACTCCATTGATAAAAGTGCCATTAATTTGTTTAGGCTAACAAATTCATTATAATGTAATGTAGGACTAAATAGAGAATAAATGTATTGCTAAAATCAGGTTACATTTGTGAAGGGCAACTGTTAAAGTTACAAATGTCTCTTAACCCTTGTATGGTGTTCGGGTCTGTTGGACCCGTTTTCATTTTTTATCAAAAGAAAAATGATACGATTAATTATTTTTTCAAACTCGGACTCATTGGCCTTGGCTCATTTTCTGTGAAGAATATATATCAGAACACATTTTCAATGAAAACACACTGTACACCACCCCTACACATTTACATTACACACAGGATGTTCGGGTCCACTGGACCCGAGGCTAATAAAAGTGTGGAAACTGTAGATCCTGTGTACCTTCACTCTGTCCTCCTCCTGTCAGTGTGTGTGTGTGGAGTGTGTGTGGAGTGTGAGTTTTGTGTTTCTGCACCTGCCGTTCCCACACAAGGTCACAACATTGTTGCAAAATTCAAGCACATTTTACCCTCTGTCTTGCGGGAACCAATCTTTCTTTTCTCATACTCTATCCCAGCTGCGAATTGGGCACGGGACACAATAAATAATAATAAATAATAAGCTTTGCCAGTGTGGTGAAAATTGTAGGTTCTATGTACCTTCACTCTGTCCGGGCCTAATGTTATTGTGTGTGTGTGTGTGTGTGTGTGTTCTTTTATATGGTTTATGAGGACACAAGTGTGTATAATGGGTATTACAACATAAACATGGTTTATGAGGACATCTGTGTCCTCATAAAACAAACAGCTTAAAAAAACATACTACATGGTGTTTTTTGTAATTCAAAAAATGCCAACGCTTTCTGTGATTGGTAGGTTTAGGGTGGGGTTAGTGTAGGGGGTAGATTATACAGTTTGTACATTAGAAAAACCATTACGCATATGAAGAGTCACCATAAACCACATATCTATGTGTATGTGTTATGTGTGTGTCGTGTGTGTGCGTGTGAGAGAGATTGTATGTAATTGTGAGAGAGTGTGAGTGCAAGAGTTCCCGAACAAGGTTGAAACATTGTTGCAAAATTTAAGCACCAACACCGTCTGCTCTCACATTCCCGCACATTTTACCCTCTGTCTTGTGGGGACCAATATTTATTTTCTCTAAATTGGGGGCGGGACACAATAAATATAGCTTTGCCAGTGTGGTTTCTTATCACAACTGATCAAGATGGCCAAAAGAGTCGCTGCTCAGAGGGCCTTGCAATTGATTTTGGAAGAGACAGAAGATTTTGATGATGTACAAGAAGAGGTTTCAGAATGTGAAGATCATATTTCTGACAATTCAGAGTCTGACAGTGACTTTGAAGAAGAGGATGAGATTGAGCATCACCTAGTTCCAAAACGAAGACGAGCCACAGGACCAGCCTGTCAGCATCCAGCTCCAGGACCAGCCCGTCAGCATCCAGCTCCAGGACCAGCCTGGAGATTAACTTTGGAAGGTGAATATTTATAATTGAATTTGAATAATGAAATTAGTTGTGAAATGTTTCCAATGAAATATTCAATGCTTAAAAATACAACTTTGTTAAAATTCAGCCTCCCAAAATGCAAGCACTGTAAATACAACAGATTTAAATGAAAGCACTGTAAATTGAACACATTTAAATGCAAGAACTGGTAATAAAATACATTATATTTTTCAATTAGAACATTTCAACATGTTTCTGTGCTTCAAAGTCTTTAGTCATAATTTTTTAGCTCCATGGGAATCCATCCTGAGTCAAACGGACCAACTTTCATGCCTCTACGGCATTCTACTGCTGAGATATGAGTGTTGCTATGCGGTTCCTAGGTTGGTAGGATGTTACGGAAAGGCTGCCAGCCCAAGTCAAAAGAACTGCGGCAATGGCGGAGGAGAAAATGCACAACTGCAAGTTATAATCGAATATATGGAATAGGCTAATCCATTTCAATATTATTAACTGTCAAACCTCCACTGTACTTGCCAGTTTATTAGGCCTAGAAAATTCTAATGTAATCTAATACAACAGCCCTGCAATAAATGTTAACATTATAACCTTGCTGAGGTTACATTTATGTAATCTGTTTTTGATAGGTGATTGTCCATTCCATTTAGATGAATGAGGACAGACTAAATATTAGAAATCCCTCTATGTATAACTCAGTACAGTTCAACAGCACCACAAACTACAGCTGACACACACTAAACTGCATTATTTTTTTATCTAGGTGTACAAAGTAAACTGTCAAGTCTACATATAAATGCTTAGGCAGGTTGACAAAAAGCATAATGATTAGACAAATGTTCAAAGCTAGAGAGACATGCTAATATTGCACGTCTCCTCTCCATCCTCCACCGCATCCTGACTCTTCTTTGATGGATTTCACTCTTCAGTTGGGCAGCCTCATCTTCAGCTTATTTATAAAGCGTATCAATGGCAATCTGTTTCTGATCCATTTTGATGATTTTTGTCTAATTTTCTAATGTCTGATGTCTAATTTTATTTCTACCCATTCCTTCACCGATGTCCACAACAACAACCTTTCATAACCTTTTTCCCTCTACTGGCTTTTTATGTAGACTATAGATCGAGGAACACTCAAATGATATACATATTTTTTAAATGAAAATGAAAAGAGGCAGGGTTGTGTATTATATCATATTTCATTTTATTGTAAATATACATTACAGTGAAGATAAACAGAGTAGGCACATATTGCCAGGATGAGCTGAAATGATGACGTCATTGGGAGTTTGTACTCCATTCGAACTTCCCAAGTCTGAACTATCAATTACACAAGTCCGGACTTGGTATATTTGGCATTGAGAAACGGCAAAGGCTGCTGATAAAAGGCAATGTTCTCAAAGTTCAAAGGTGTTGATAGTAAGTTTTGCTTGTATGTCTATCATTGGCTGTTTCTCAATGTGCGTTCTTTTGTGTTCTTATGTTCTTTTGGACTTGTTCTATGTCATCATCCACTGCCAAAGTCCGATTACAATCATCAAGAATGCAAGCACTGAAGACACAGGAAATTACCCAGATGTGTCCTTGATTTCGAGTATGCATCGGATGGTGACTTGTTGGTAAGAACTCAGTACTATGGTGGCAGATGAAGGACATTTAAAGTTTGTTTTTCCTTAAGAGTTTCATGCTTTAAGCTCGCAAATAGCTGACATTTTAATATAGTAATAAACACTCTGAGAAAACTTTATTTTAAAGTGTCACTAGTCCTGCAAAACCTCACTTGTGTGATGATATTAATGCTGTTACTTGTATGATAATGCCAGTAGTTCTCTCACTGTGTTCAAATGTGCTGCAATAATTGCACAACAGTAAGTTTGCAGCACATCTCAAAGCTCGCAATATATGAGTACTGTGTCCTCCTGCCCTTCCGATTTCATTCTTCCAAGGTAGCTGTAACGATCCTCACCGTCTTTGGTTTGTTTACCTTTTTATTTAAGCTTTTGGCACCTTTTATGTTCCACATTGTTCTTTGTTTATGCACTCTAAGTTTTGGCACTTTTTATGTTCCGTATTGCCTTTTGTTTTGTGCACTCTTATTTTGAAGTCTTGTCATGTCCTGTTTTCCCTCCTTGTCCACGTGTCTGGTTTTCATTGGTTTATTGTTTGATTGTCTTGTTATCAGTTCTAATTTATCATTGGTTTTAGTTTATTGTCTTGTTATCTTGTTTTGAGTTTTGGTTTTCTATTGGTCTATGTTTCCCCTTGTTTTGTATTTAAGCCCTGATGTTCACCTTGTCCTTTGTTGGTCGTTGTTTGATGTCTAATGTCTGATGCTCAGTTCATGTTGCTCCAGCAGCCTACCTTAGTCCGTGTTCCTGCCTATGCCCTCCTTGGAAAACTCCCTGTGTCATTATCTAGTGTTTATGTCTTTGTTTTTTCCCCTCGTGGACGTTTCATTTGTTCCAGTGTTCCTACTTACCTTTACTTTGCAACCTTGAATAAAGCTGCATTTGGATCCTTACTCCCTCGTCTGCCCTCTTCATAACAGTAGCGTTGCAAGAATGGTCTTCATAAGAATGTAGTCTGATCTCTGCATTTTTAGAATTGCGAAACACCCACGGATTTGGTGGATGTAGCTTGAAAGCTTTAGCAGTAAGTATAGTCAGACATTTTTGAATGGGAGTCAATGGTAAATCCGGCCAGTTCACAAGTCTGCTTCAGGTATACCATAATTCCGATCAGTTAGAAAAGAAAAAGAAACTCGAGTCAGACCAGCTTGAAGGAATGTTCTGAGTTTGGTTTCTGTAGCTTGAAAGCTCTAGGATGAGTAGCGTCTAACTGTTTTGCCTCAGAATAATAATTATAAGTTTAAATTTTAGAACAGAAGTTTGGATTTTTCAAGCAAACCTAATAAATGTGACACTATTAAATAAAAATGATTTATTGATTTTTCTCAAATACTAAATTACTAAAATAATACTAAATCGTACACATCCTTTCTTTGTTGAAGAGTGTTGTCTCCTCAGAACTCTGTAATTATGCTTTATAACAGTTAGGACACATCTCCAGTGCTTTAAATAGCTGGGATGTTTTAACACTTATAAACCTTTATAAATGACGCTTATTCTTAATCCTAGGAATAAGAGTGAATTTATGTCATTCTTAGAATTTTGACACACTGTAAGACTAAAATTTTACTCTATAAGAGGCTTTATACATACAGCCCACATGTTCACAGTGTAATATAAATGCTGCAAAGAGTCTTATTATTGAAATAATGCAGTTGTTAAAAAAGTTGTTTTAGATAGAAAACCTGCCACTCTGAATTGAGTATTGTTTCTCATGCAAAGAGTTTTTTTTTTTTTTTTTTTTATATGGGATTCTTGAAGGCATGTCAGCATACAGCCAAAGGGCCAGTTTAATTAACAAGGGTGAGAGAAGAAAAAACTTTACTAACATTCTAAGTGGACCTCAGGGACAGAATTAAATAAAAAATAATCCATATATGACAATTGAAGGCTGGTGCTTTTCAAAAGTGCAGAATCTTGTTTTTGGTATCTGTAATGTTGCTTCCAAAAGCTGTTTAAACTACTGGTCAAACAAAATACATTTCTTAACGAAAATAATTAACTAAGCTCAAAACTGATGTTGCAAAAAATAACAAATACCTGATTTTAAAATATTAAATACATGTGGTGCTTCAGATTCCATATAACTGCACGTGTATCTCCGAGCCACCGAACACTGCCCTCAACAGAGTTGCATGTACATCACCAATTAAATTATTGCTTGTCTGTTGCGAAGTCCCAACAATTGGATAGCTTGATCAATCATTTAATTGAGAAGCCATGGTTACAGGGAGGACAAACATATATTCATTGAAAACTCAATGCCTAATCGACATGTCATACAAGCAGGACCCAAAACGATTAATCTGGAATCTTTCGTCCAATTAACATGAATGTTTGATTTGAATGGTAGAAATATCTGCCAATGGGGCCCTTTCTTAAGAAATTATAGGGAAATCCATGCTTCCTGTGGCGTCTTAAAGCAATTGCCAATGATCTTGACATATGTGGCATAAAGCACTATACAGTGTGCATACAACCATACGAATACAGGCTCACAGGCACACACACAAATTTTCACACGTGCTGAGGGTAACTAAACTTGTCAGAGGGAAAAAGAGGATATTTACAGCCCTCAAAACCTTGCTGAAAAAACAGGGAAGACATTGCATTGCTCTGTCGCTGTCTAGTATGTATTGATCAAACTGACATAACAACCCCTACACCACACTGTAATGCCAATAATTCTGATGTTAGTCAAAGAAAAGGAGAAGAGATATATATAAGAAAACAATGCAGAAGAGAGCAAAGAGACGGCATTCAGTACGTGACCTAATAGTTCCCTGTCAAATGTTTATATACTAATGCTGTCTTCCTTGCAGGACCATTCACTGAGTGAGCTGTTCTTAGGGGTCTATGTGATTACAGGTTAAGGCATTAATATGGTAAGAAAGAGAGACCAACATTTGACCTTCCAAAGGACACAAGTCAAAGCCAATGGATTTTCATCACATTAAATTTATGTCAGAGAAAACCTGACTGCAACAAACATGGAAAGTCACTTTGCAGTTTTCTGTGGCAATGTGCTTGATGCATGATTTCTGGTTCACTGTCTTTCTGGTTTGTGACTTTATAATAAGTATTTTGGGGAAAACTTTTTAAAAGCCATTCTATGCTAATTCGCTTATTCAGGTTTGGCCATTTACAGCTAAATTTCACTGTCAGACACAAAACTTTGCCAGGGTTGGGAGAGTTACTTTTAAAATGTATTCCACTACAAATTACAGAATACATGCTGTAAAATTATTCTGTTAGATTACTTAAGGTCAGTAACATAATCTAAATACTTTGGATTACTTCTGCACTGATAGATTGTTAGCTCATTTTGACTATAAAAAAATTGTCATGGTTACTTTTGTAACCTCTGTTCCCTGAGGGAAGTTGTGTCGAATGAAGTGGGGTATTCCTGGGATGCCAAATGTACCCCTGAACCTGAGAAAAGGCCAATGTCAAGTTGGCAGACAGAATTTGCATGCCCCGCCCCGGACATATGGGTATAAAGGGAAGCAGGGCAGCGAGTGCCAGTCAGGATTTTGCATTGAAGAGCCGAAAATAAGGTACGGCCGTTTACAGTGGTAGGTCTAGTGCTGTGGCAGGAGGGACACAACGTCTCGTTCCTTCCCTCGGGGAATAGAGTTTACAACAGTAACCATGACGTTCCCCTTCTGTCACTCACTCGACATTGTGTCGAATAAAGTGACACAAGGGGTTCCATATAAAAACGCCATGTTACGTGAACGTGAGACAGGTGCAAGCAGTCTACTGCATGCTAGAGGCAACTGTGTCAGCTGCACGTGGGGGGGGGGGCACTACATAACTAGCATGGGAGAAAGCCCGGCAGCCGAGCCTTTTCTCTCACTATGTCTCTCACATAGGATGTGAAGCAGCTGGGGCTTAGCGCTATGAAATGCGTCGGGGAAGGTGGTCTTTCCAGGTCCTATTCATTCAGGGGGAAAAGATCCTGTGGAGGCCACATCCTGCCCAGTCTAGGGGGAGGTAACATGTGGCAAATACACCACGAGGGTTGTGAAGATGTACGTGGGAAATGGCATGGTGGTAGGTCCAGCCTAATGAGGGGGGACTCTACAAACACGGCAACCAGGGCAGCGGGGCTTCCCAAGGGAAATGCGAGTCCGCCGGCAGGGGGACCGTACCACGGGAAATACATCACGGGGAGTTTGCCTGAAAAAGGAAACTAAGCCCATGGAGCCTGACCCCAGTACAGAACACCTGTGACTCGTAGTGGGTCTGGTTGGTGAATTCAGCGGAGCAATTAGGGAGGAAAACATCCAGGGAGCGACGCTTAGTGGCTAACCTGGGATAGAAGGCACACTGGATCAACTTGGTGAAGGGCGCTGTGTGCTAGCAGAACACCCGATCGGTTGTGCTGCATTACCGGTTCTACCGGCTCGGACCTGACAAAACACAGGACGAGACCAACTCAGCGGGCTAAATAAGGTGGATTCTAACTTTTCTGAGACGGGTGCAGACAGACAGCACACTGGAGGTTAAGTCATTCACTTAATAATGAGCAAGGCAGCAAGGGTGTATCCTATAGCTTTCTATGCAGCATAAAGTATTTATGAAATATTTACTTATTTATTGTAATTTTTTTTACATTTTGTAATGTTGCAGCCTTATGCTAACATGCTTTAAATTATTTGTTTACACATCAAACTACACTCCATAAATATAGACTAAGCAAATTTGCATATTTATTAAAATTCAGACCCTTAAGTCAGTATTTAGTTGAAGCACCTTTAGCAGCGATTACAGCCTCAAGTCTTTTTGGGTATGATGCGGCAAGCTTTGCACATCTGGATTTGGGGATTTTCTGCCATTCTTCTCTGCAGATCCTCTCAAGCTCTGTCAAGTTGGATAGGGACCGTCAGTAGACAGCCATTTTCAGATCTCTCCAGAGATGCTCAGAGATTGGGTTCAAGTCAGGACTCTGGCTGGGCCATGCAAGGACATTCACAGAGTTGTCCCTAAGCCACTTTGTGTTGTCTTGTGTTGTCTGTGCTTAGGGTCATTGTCCTGTTGGAAGGTGAATCTTCGGCCCAGTCTGAGGTCCCGAGTGCTCTGGACCAAGGTTATTATCGTAAACTGAAACGACAACTAAATGTAAAAAACATGTTCATAAAATGAAATAAAAATCAACATCATTGTAAAAACTGAAACTAAAATAAAATAAATTATCATGGCTCTGAAAAAACTAAACTAAACTAAAAATGATCGTAAAAAATATTTAGATTTTGTTTTTGTTGCGATAGATTTTTACACCTTTATATCCGCTATCACCTCAACATGAAGATGCCACTAGACAGCAATAGCACAAGCAGATGCCAATTGCACTTGTTACATTAGCAAAGACAAAGTGGGAGGAAATCTTCTGATTTCGATGGACAACCGAAGACGTGTGTGTGTATGTGTATATATTTATATATAGATATATAGATATACACACACAAACACACTTATTGTGCAGGTATTGCACAGGTGATGAGCAGTGCCTGGTTTCTTCCAGACATCGGGTTCTTGGTCACATCTCTTACCAAGGCCCATCTCCTCTGATTGCTCAGTTTGGCCGGGTGGCCAGCTCTAGGAAGAGTCCTGGTTGTTCCAAACTTCCATTTAAAAATTACGGAGGCCACTGTTCTCTTCGGAACCTTCAATGCAGCCAATTTCTGTATTTTTGTAGCTTTCCCTAGATCTGTGCTTTAACACAATCCTGTCTATTTGCTCTATAGGGAGTTCCTTTGACCTCATGGCTTGTCTTTTGCTCTGATATGCATTTTCAGCTGTGAGACAGGTGTGTGCCTTTCCAAATCATTAAATGGAATTTGTCTTTCTAATCAAAGTGTAGAAACATTTCAAAGATGATCCAGAGAAATTAAATGCACCTGAGCTAAATTTCAAGTGTAATAGGGTCTGAATACTCATTCATTCATTCATCTTCAACCGCTTATCCTGTACAGGGTCACGGGGGGCTGGAGCCTATCCCAGCTAACATTGGGCGAAAGGCGGGGTACACCCTGGACAGGTCGCCAGTCCATCGCAGGGCCACACATATACAGACACACACTCATACTCACATCCACACCTAGGGCAATTTTTGGAGACACCAATTAACCTAGCCTGCATGTCTTTGGATGGTGGGAGGAAGCCGGAGCACCCGGAGAGAACCCACGCAGACACGGGGAGAACATGCAAACTCCACACAGAAAGGCCGGGGCAACCGGGGTTTGAACCCATGACCTTCTTGCTGTGAGGCGACAGTGCTAACCACTGCACCACCGTGCCGCCCTGGTCTGAATACTCTCAATGTGATATTTCAGTTTTTCTTTTTAATACATTTGCAAAGTTATCAAAATCAGTTTTTTACTTTGTCATTATGAGGTATAGAGTGTAGATTGATGTGAAAAATAAGTATTATTTAGCACAAGGCTGCAACATAACAATATACATTTTTAATACATTGCTGTGTGAATTTTCATGTTACTAAATTCTCAAATCCAAATCCAGTCCATGATCCAACCTCCTGGAGCTGTGGAGGACTGCAAAAATTAGATGTTTTCAGGCACAGAGGGGTTGTGGGTGGCTGTCGTTATTGCTTACACTTTGTCTACTTCCATCAGCAGGGCAATCATGAGGCCAGTCGAGTCTGCTGTCAGAATCCTCCATAATAATTGATTTCTCATCTTCTGACAATGACTGGCAGCCAGATAATAGATGACAAGGAAACAAAAAATGATTCTTTGTCTTGCTAATATTTCGATAAACACTGTTTATGGATAAAATGCTGGGGGTTATTAGGGAGTGTCTTGACAGTGTGGCAACAAACCAGAATATGAGAGTATTCTCCTTTAGGCATTGTTCTGTGCTCTGTGCTTAACATTACCCAGAGCACTTCTCTTTGACTAATGATTATGGAACAGACACTCTTTGCCATCTGAGAGTCCCTTTGAGACCTTTCTCGCAAAGATCTTGACCTCTCCAGGGCTCTTCTTTTGAGAGCCATTTTATACACAATCCAGAAACACTGTAAAGGGGTTTCAAGGGATACTTCACAGAAAATGTTAATTCAATTTATTTACCCTCTTGCTGTTCCAAAAACATATAATATTATTTTGGAACGACAAGGGGATGGGTAAATGATGACAGAATTTTCATTTTTTATATAACTTGTCCTTTAACACACTTGTTGATATTTCCATACACTGTGCTGCTCTCTTTTGTAGACCAACAATAAATCTCTAATAAATTGCATTACCACTGTTGCAGTATGTGATGCTATTTGTCCCAATGTAGTCATAGGTGAATGGGGGACCAGTGAGAATAGTAGCCCTATAAAAACTTTATAGGCATCCAGCAAACATTCAGCACATGCAACCGCACATTTGTTGTGCAAGGATCATTTATAATCTATACATATTGCTCCAAAAATAAATTATTAAATAAATAAAAATCATTTATGGACTTGCTCAATTTGTAACTGTATCCCAAAGGTTGGAAAAGTCTCATTGTATTGTTTACAGTAATTAATTACACACATTACAAGCCAAGGCAACAAGGTTTACACATACAACAGTAATGAATCCTGTCATTTCTCTTGCAGAACAAAGGTTATCTATTTCAGAATTTAAAAAGAGTAAGAACCATTGAAGAGATACAGTGACTGTGCCTATCAATAATTAATTTTGGATTTTTTGCTCCATGCTATTAATTAATATGTGAAATCAGGGGCGTTGCTAGACATAAAGCTCTACTGGGGCACAGGCCCCACATTACTCATATCTCTTTTTTTTTCTTTTTTGAAAGCCTGCTGCGTGCAAGAAGTGTTTATCACAATGCACTATACAAACTTCCCTTGCTTAACCCACTATTCCTACACTGCAACAAGTACTGGAAAAGGTAAACCTGAGGAAATATTAATCTGTATGTAAATATTTATTTAAGTATCTTCAACATACTGTACATGAACATTCTCAACATGTTTTACCCATAAAAGGCATACACTGTATATGCAAATAACAAAACCGGAGAAAACTTTCCAGCACATTTGCATTCTTCTGTGTTACATATTACACATCAGGAAAACCTCTGTCAAGTAAGTCTATGGAATTTCATTATCCAACATCAGGCAAATCAACCTCAGACGAAATGACTTTAGACAAAAAGGTCTCAGAATGAGCAGAGAGTAGATTGCTCATAAATCCTTTTAAATTGCTAATTTGGTACTAGAAAATATATTTGGAATAATAGATCTGAAAGCCATTTGGTTCATTAAATGAAGCTTAACATTGTCGTTGTGTTTGTTTTTGAGTCGCCACAGTATGCAATATACCAACTCAACACCAGTTTCATGTACAACAGTAAATAGAAGACTCAGGGGTGCAGGCCTTATGGGAAGAATTGCAAAGAAAAAGAAACTTTTGAAACAGAAAATCAAAAAGAAATGGTTTGAATCAGCTAGACTGTAAGGTGCATGAGAAGTGCCCGACAAGACAGTCTATGGCATGTGCTACATGAAGTGTGGGGTGAAATGTCACCTGAGCATCTGGACAAACTTACAGCTAGAATGCCAAGGATCTGCAAAGCTGCCATTGCTGCATGTGGAGGATTTTTTGATGAGAACTCTTTGAGGTAGTTTAAGTCTGAACATTTTTTTTTTTTTAATTGTAATAGTAATTTTCATGGTATTACAGTTTTTCTCAGTCGCTTTGCTACATTTCTCAGATCAGAATTGAAATTCTCAAAACTACCTGTTCAATCTTCACATCATTGTGTCACCTGTGCACATCAAAGCAGTTTCTCATGTATTTGAACAATTTGCAAATGCTTTGGTACATCCATCCAAATGATTATGTACAATTCTCTGCTGTTTCCTACATTATCAATTGCTTATGTCTTGTTGATCAAAATGTATTATAATGGGTCTCTGTTGAATAGTCTCACCCCCACAACATTAGCATAAGTCTTTACATGCAAAATGGTTGAACAAGTTGTCATAATATGCAAGCATATTTCTGTACATTTCCATTAGACTTTTTTTCTAAATCTGTCCTGAATTGGTAAATTACTCCCAGGTGAATCTTGACTTTCTCTAACGAATGTGCATCTCATGAACCATCAACTGGCAAGTATACAGTATATATATAGCCAGAGCACAACACAATGTTACAATGTCTGACAATGGAAGACAAGGAATTGGACGGGGTCAACAGCTAGAGAGAAGAAGAAGAGGAAGTTGAGTGAGGCTGCGTGGCGGAAGAGTTGGGAGGCAAAACAGAGGAAGAGGCAGAAGTGGCCAAGGATATATGCGTGTTTCATGATGAGATAAGAGCCACACTTGTAGACCATGTTCTAAATCATGGTCTTACAATGGCCGAGGCTGGTCGAAGGGTGCAGCCAAATGTTGGGAGAACAACTGTGTCCTCAATCATTCAGACTTTTCATCGACAGAACAGGTATTTAATCTAACAATAGGCACTGTACTGTAATACTGTATACTTTCTGTAATGCTTCATACAATATTACAGTATTCCACTTGCATTTTACAATATACACTAAGTATTCTTTACATGTAAACAGTGACAATTTTTCTTACTCAATTTTGTGTTTTGCATTACAAAATTTTTTTCCATGTAGGACTGCAAGTCAACTTCACAGGGGTGGCAGAGGGCCCCTTTTCACACCTGAACAGGAGGAGGCTATTTGCACCATGGTTGTAGAATACAATGCTATAAGACTAAGGGAGATAAATAGTGCCATTATAGAGGACAACAACATCTTTGAAAACATCCAAAAAGTCAGCATCTCAACCATTGACAGGGTGCTGAAAAGACACCAAATGAATATGAAGCAGCTGTACACTGTTCCATTAGAAAGAAATGGTAAAAGGGTGAAGGATCTGCGCTACCAGTATGTACAGGTAAAACATGTATGAGCATGCAGCAACTGTACCTCACAGTAAGCAGTACAACATTGTATAGTGATATACAGTACAGTAAGTGTGACCTTTACACATTTGCTATGGCTGTAGAAAAGAAGATGCAATATGTGCTATATACATTTGATGTAACTGTATCTTGCCCAAAATGAAAATGCATGTAATTCATCAAACTTATTTTGTGTCTTCTGTGTATAGCGTATAATGGAACTGGAAGCAAGTGAACCACCGCACAGCTTCATCTACATGGATGAGGCTGGCTTCAACCTAACGAAACGCAGAAGGCATGGTCGAAATATCATCGGCCACAGAGCTACATTTGATGTGCCTGGCCAACGGGGCGGGAACATAACCATGGGTGCTGCTATCTCTGAGAATGGTGTGCTAACGCATATTCCCATTATTGGGCCATACAATACAGAGCGTCTTGTCACCTTTTTAGACACACTCTACAGGGATCTCATCCCTGAACAAGAGAGGGGTCAGATTGGAAATGAAGTGATAGTTTAGGGCAATGTCAGTTTCCATCACTCCAACATCATCAGGCAATGGTTTGCGGCCCACAACAGGATGCTGATGGAGTTCCAAGACTGCACTGTAATTCCTACAGCACTGCATGTACAGTTTTCCCTAAGGAGATTGTCCTTTGTTCACATTTCTACTTTTGTGTTTTTTTTCTTTGTGCTATGCAGTGCTGTCTTTTTCTTTCTGTATCGCAATGACATGGTCTGTCAACAAATTACAGTACAAACAGTAAAAGCATAAATGTGAATCTTGTCCAGTCTCTTGCAATCAAACTCCCACATACACTAAGGTGTAACCTACAATTTACAATAGTTGTCATCAAACTAAAACTCCGGTTGTCCAATGGATAACAGGAAACAACAACTGGCAAAGGCTAAGCAAACACATCCATCCATCCATCCATCCATCCATCTTCAACCACTTATCCGAAGTCAGGTAGTGGGGGCAGCAGCTCCAGCAGGGGGCCCCAAGCTTCCCTATCAACAGCCACATTAACCCGCTCTGACTGGGGGACCCCGAGGCGTTCTGTTGTGCTTCCTCATATGTGAACAGTTCTGATGTGCATCGTACATACGTGTCAGAGTGCATGATAATTTGCATAAATTTTTTAATGCAATATTTTTTGATGTAATTAATAGCACATAATTAATGCATTAAATCAATAGCCCTAATAATATTGAAATATTTATGATATAAATGGCACACTACATTATATGTGCGTAACGTTTGGTGTACAAGGAGTGGAAGAGGGGAGACGCAGGAGTAGAATCTTATAAACTTTTAATTACAATCGCTGGACTGGAAAATAACGCTACAGTGGAACAAATACTGAACATTACAATCTAGTTAAACAAATAAATACTTCAATAAACTCAACTTAACACTTCAAACATTACACTTCAAGGACTGACAAATTCTGAACAAAACTAGAGGGTTTATCTACAAATGGAAACTAATGAGGGAATGGCATAAAGGTGGGGATAATGAAGTGATTAGGGCAATGGATGCTGGGAACGTAGTGCAGGAGAAAACTTCAAAATAAGAGTCCTTGAACACGGTGGAGACAAACTGTGACATTATGCCCCCTCGACTCCTGGTGCCCCAAGACAGATTATGGTAGGGTGACAGAGAAGAATTATCCCAGGAGGATGATCCAGGGGCCTAGGGGGCAGCCACAGGATAGGGACTGAGTCTGGAGGCCTGGGAGGTGGCCACAGGGCATGGACTGTGTCTGGAGGTCGCCATAGGTCAAGGTGGAGACTCTGGGGAAGTGGGCGGAGCCACAGAAGACACAGAGGTTGGAGCCAAGGGAGACTTAAGGAGAGGATCTGAAGGCAGAGCCGCGGAATACTCTGGGGCTGAGCCATGGAAGGCGGAGCCACGAGAGGCTCGAGGGGTGGAGCCATGGAAGGAGGAACATTGACAGGCTCAAGGGGCGGAGCCACAGAAGGAGGAGCTGTGAGAGGCTCGATGGGTGGAGCTGTAGAAGGCAGAGCCATGTAAGACTCTGGGGGTGAAGCCGTGGAAGGCACAGCAGTGAGAGGCTAGGGGCTGAGAACCATGAAAGGCTCGGGGCTGAGAGCCATAGAAGAGAGTACAGGCTGAGATTGGGGAATATCCCCCATAGTCAAGGGCATTGGCAGAGACTGGGGAACAACCTCCATGTTCATGAGCACTGGCACAGACCAGGGAACAATCTCTGTGGTCGCGTGTACCGGCAGAGATTGGGGAACAACCTCCGTGGTTGTGAGCTCAGGTAAAGACTGGGCAAAATGGTTCCTCTTCCTTCTCTTACTCTTTCGACCAGCAGGGAGCTTGGTTATGGGTACGGTCAAGGCTACAGGCACTGGCTCTGGGATGGTCAAGGCTACAGGCACTGGCTCTGGGATGGTCAAGGCTACAGGCACTGGCTCTGGGATGGTCGAAGCTACAGGCACTGGCTCGCTAACCATGGCAATCATGGGCACTGGCTCACTAACCGTGGCAGGAATGGGCACTGGCTCGCTAACCGTGGCAGGCATGGGGACTGGCTCACTAACCGTGGAAGGAAAGGGCACTGGCTCGGTAACCGTGGCAGTCATGGGCACTGGCTCTCTAACCGTGGCAGGCATGGGCACTGGCTCGCTAACCGTGGCAGGCAAGGGCACTGGCTCGCTAACTGTGGTCAACTACTACTGGCTGTGGCAGGGAATCGACCACCAGAAACAGGAGAGGATGAGCCCCCCAAAAAAATTATTTAGGGGAGTTGAATGGAGTGGAGTTACCTTGGAGACAGAGGGTGAGGAAGGAGTCGTGGAAGCTGGGGCCGAGGAAGGCCTGGAGATCCCACCAAAACCCTCAAAATGAGGAAAGAAAACTGGGAGATGAGTTCATTTGGAGAAGGAGGGTAGTGAGGGTAAATGGAGGATCAAAGTTTCAATTATATAGTCCAATAGGGAAAGGTTCCCTGCCTCAGGAAGAGCTGTGGATCTGTGGAAATTTAAACCCATACCATAGACTTACTTGAGGTATGAATCTGATATGTCACTTGTAACAACAAGTTGGTAGAATTTTGTGGAATATTACCAAGGGCGGTTCTAGGGTCAGTGGATGTTCGGGGGGACCTCTGTGGATATGCATGGGGCCATCCTTTGATGACACCCCACAGGTGTAACATTCAAACATGTTTTGTAAAGTGTATTATATATACGGTGTCATATTGGGGAAGATCCTGCCTGAAAAGGAGGGGAAGGTCCTGCCTGAAAAGCTCCAAAAATAATCTTGTTGACTCCATGCTCATGTGGGTATGGCTGAATGGACGAGGAGGATAAGAGAGATTGCTGTGTAGAGGAAGATTTTTGGAAGAACAGATAAGTGTATCTGTATTCCTTGTGTGGGTTAGTCCTTCTGTAACGTTTGGTGTCCAATGAGTGGAAGAGGAAGAGGGGAGAAGCAGGAATATAATCTTTTAAACTTTTAAATACAATCGCTGGAGTGGAGTAAACATCAACTAATCAATAGTCATCACTGGAGTGGAACAAATACTGAACATTACAAACTAGTTAAACAAATGAATACTTCAATAAACTCAATGTAGCACTTCAAACATTACACTTCAAGGACTGACAAATCATGAACAAAACTAGAGGGTTTATATACACATAGAAACTAATGAGGGAATGGCATAAAGGTGGGATAACGATGAAGTGATTAGAGCAGTGGATTCTGGTAAATGTAGTAAAGGAGAAAACTTTAAAATAAGAGTCCTTGGAACAAACTGTGACAATATGACACCGTATATATAATACACTTTACAATACATGTTTGAATGTTACACCTGTGGGGTGTCATCAAAGGATGGCCCAATGCATATCCACAGAGGTCCCCCCGAACATCCACTGACCCTAGAACCGCCCTGGTTCACACATCAGGTTTTCTGTAACTAAATTGAATTTATCCTTGCAAGTGTCCTTCAACAAGTTCCTACAAGTAACTATATTTCTCATTTTAGAGTACAAACATTTGCATGCATTTTTATACCAAGCACACCCACAGATATTACTCTTTTCAGGCTAGTGGGAGTGTTTTATGAGCAGAAAATTTCTAAAACAAAATCCACACACTGTTGACATGATTATGAAACAGCCAGAACGTAGCATTTGTGCATGCATTTCAGGATACATTTAAAGGTTGCAGTACAGATTACCATAATATTCCTTGTCACCTGTCACCGAGACATTCCTTGTATGTGTAAGCATACTTGGCAATAAAGCTGATTCAAATTCTGATTCAATAGGGCTGTGCAACTGCTTATGGATAGAAGTATTTAAAATACCATTGTATGACTAAAAAAAAAGCACAAATACACTCATCATTTAAGATTTTTGCTCTTTCAGTTGCAGAAATATGTATGAAAATGTAAAATAACAATAATATGTAGTATCTTTGATTATTATGTTCAACAAGAGACCACTCTATACTGTGGTGTCCAAGAGGCTTGAGACAATTAGTGAAAATGTTGTAAAATATGCAAAACTCTGCACTTTGGGGACATTTCATCCAGAAATTGGAGATTACGTGTCCATATGTTCAACAGTAGTTTGAATTTCGGTAAGCACTGACCAATTTCAGAAGCAAAACTTACTGTCACCAAATTCACACAGCGATTAGTGTGGCCTTCTGAACAAAAGGGTTAGCATAATTTCAAATATTTATTTACATTTGACCTAGAAATAGCGCAGAATCTTAAATATTTCTTTTTTATTTGAATATTTGTTCTTTATTTTTTTTAGATTGTTTGTCTAACTGGTTTCGATTAGTTTGATTTGTTCTTTATTGTACACCATAATCTTTAATTGTTTTACATTTTTAATTGATTTATGACACGTCTGTGTAGTTGTTGTTATTATTATTATTATTATTATTATTATTATTATTATTATTACCATAAACATTGTAAACCTTTACCCTTGTGAAAACAACATGAAATTAATCAGCATTTACTTACTGTAACAACATCAGACTCATTAGGAAAGGAATTAATAATCCCTCTACAGTATGCATGTGGCATGCGTGCTCATCATATGCCACTACTGAATAGAAAGATCATTTAAGTGGTTTGTATTCCTCTGATAGTTGTTAGAAAACCTAGAACAGAACTGTACACAGTGGCCATCAGAACCTTTTACATGTTACACATCTGAATACAGGCGTGTAACATTCTATATTCAGGATCTAATTTACATTGCATTGAAAAAGAGCATCATCCTGAATATTAGATCATGGGACTTCAATAGGTCTGAATGTTTCGCAAGTGAATGAAAGCTTTAAATGCAGTACAGAACTCTATTAGATCTTAGAGACAGACCTTAGAGTCAGGCCTTGAATATTTGTACAAGGCCCTTGAGATGTATAGCTGTAATTTCTTTTGTCTGTATTCTGTATGTTTATTCATTTTTACGGTCACTCTCGCTGAAAAAAACAAAAAAACAAACAATAGTAGCAGAGAGGAAACAAATCAGTATAAGAGCTCTAGACGTGAACACCCGGATGATGTCAAACACAATCCAAATGTCGCTAGCACTTATAGGAAGTACTGGGACATAAAGTGCATAGAAAATTTCCATATTATTCACTGTTGAAGAATAATTAAATACCATACTAGATGAATATGACACTATTCCAAGAAAGACTCAAATAGAGTGCTCTATAGGTAAGGTCATTGGTAAGGACCAAGGGATCAAGGTTTGGCTGATTATATACCATTATGAATGTAAATGTTTTTTTTTTTTATTATTATTATTATTGTTGTTCAAGCAATATATATATATATATATATATATATATATATAGTGATACTATATATAACAAGTATATCACAAGGGGTCTGGGACTATATTAATTTTTGTGTTGCCATCAGCCAATCAGCGTTGTCATAACGTAATTTTCTTGTGGCTTCAGTTTAGTTACCTGGCATTTACAGCTCAGATGATTGGCTAACCCTAACCCTAATCCACACAGGATATACTGTAGGTATGTATGTAAATTCTGAGTGTTTTCCACCTAAAGTTGGACACAATGTGATTATTTCTGGAGAAGCGCTACCATGTGGCTCATGTTCATGTCTCAAAAACCACCCACGCAGTGCCATTGACATTATATCCATCTAATCTAAAAAAAAAATATTAAAGAAGGCTGTTTTGGTCTTAGTACTATTGTTACAGGCCAAGCCGATGAAGTATATGCAAAGTATATTTCCTTCACTGATTCCCTACTTTGTCTCAAATTGGAAATAAACATTATGCACCATTCGCTAGTATGCACTACTTTAAGTTTGCTATTTGTAGTAATAATGTGCTTTAAAGCACTCAACGCCATAGCCATGTCTTAAACATTGGTTCAAACCATTTGGGGGTGGGGAGTCATGGGTGTCCGCTGTCTTTTAAAATAGTAAATGCGGTAAATGCAATAATTTTCTCAATAAATGCTCTAAATGCATTAAAGTTTAAAAAAAAAATTATTAAATGTGACAATTTTTGGTTTTAAATAATATGTTTAAGTTCACAGTACAAGACAAACAATGTGTCTGCATTACTATCAATTTGCCTATTTCAGTCATCTTTTCTTTCTTTTTTGTGCTGTATAAAAAGAAAAGTCAAATATAATTTGTAATAATCTGTAAAATGACATGACATCATGACAAAAAAGAAAATAAACATAATTGTTTACTGTCCTCAAGTTGTTTTTTTTCTCCCAGTTTGAAAAAAAGTTTTCTTCAAGAATCCTAACGATGCTATTTAACATACAAAAACAGTTCATAATGACCACTGCTGTCAAGGTCCAAAGAGGGGGAAAAATATAAAGTTTATTAAAATACCATTAAAGTAGTCCATACAACACAAAGCTTTTCCGTGGCCCCAGAAAGCTTGGAATAAAGTGCACAAGTCATTTGGACTACTGTTGTAATGTCTTTATACTGAACCTTTAATAACGATTTATAGAATTTGTCCTTTATGAAGCTTTACAGCTCCTGTTATTCTATGGAATAGAGCTGCTTAAAATATTAATTTGTTGTTCCAAGAAAAATTAACAGCATATAGGTTTTGAACAACATGAGTAAATGAGTGAGTAAAAGTAAATTTTCAATTTTTAGGTCAACTACTTTAACTGATGGCTTATTTTTTTAGATAGTACAGTCCTGACAAGGACATCAAAACAAAATGGTATTTTGTACAAAAAAAGACTCTTAGGAGATGCTGTACAAAATTCTGACTTAATTATAGACAAAAGATAAAGTCTTTATATTTATATAAAAAAAATCTTAAATTGATTGTTAATTCTAACCTTAATCTATTTGCACTAAAATACATGACACTGTTCTTGCCACAACCTAAAAACCTAAAATCACAGGTCTAATGTTCTAGTTCTAATCTGAAGGTGATAATAATGCTCTACTTTGTGTTTTATCAATCATTTTCTTAGACAATTAGAATTTTCTAAAAAGTTATTTCAAAAGCTTGCCAGATTACCACATTCATTCAATTCCTTTACAATATACACACTTTTGCGCTTTAACTTAAGCCTGATTTGCTAAAAACTGCACCATTAATGTTTTCACATTCACAATTATGAATGACATCCAAATCACATACTGTACATTACATATTTTCAATTAAAAATGGCAAATTTTGCAATTTTTGCAAGAGTAGTTTGCACCCTTTGAAATTACTTTCGGTTGGTATAACATTTTAATCATAAAACAGTGTTCAAATTTAGCATATTTAGTTAGATACTTACATCTTACATGACACAAACACTCTTAAACTAAACTGCCTGCTGATGTGCGGCGCTGGGATAATCAACAAGATTCCTGTTTTGCTTCTTAAACTTGAGTCCCACCTATATCAATTTGATTGATCTCAAATGACATTGACGAGCAGTGTTAGACTACAAAGCACACTAGATATGCAATTTTTATAAACCTTTATTTTATTACTGAAACCACTTAATGACAATTATACAGCAGCAAATAATGGACTGCAGCAGAACAACAACAAAGATATCAGTTATTGGTGTGGACTATTTGGCCATATCTGACGATTGGAGGGTACTTGTCCCCCTTAATGTATATTGCAGTTACGGCATTGGTCAAACTCAAGGCTTGTGATCTAATTTCTGAAATGTAAGATGATAGGTGAACAGAGCATGTCACCGACCAATCAGTTAATGCTTTCCTTGTGGATATTAATGAGCCTTCCCCTGTCATTCAGAGTGTATTTTTTGAAGCACATTTTGCATGCTCCAAAAGCGGAATGTAACAGCACTAAGCGATTATCATACCATTACGATCCAATTATCAGCACGACTCAGTGGAAAGAGTGGTGTGAGCACAGAGCAGGTGTGTTTACTCATGGACTGGTCACAACTCTGCAGATCATTATAAACCACAAAAAATGATATAGGGAAATATATGCAAGATACAGTAAATGACAAATGAACAGATTAGAAATCTGACAAAAATTCTCCACCATAATATATGTTAATACAACGTGCATGTGTATTTGGTCACAATGTATATGCAAGGAATTTAGCTCAAAATGGAATTAATGATTTATTTGGGGAATATTAAAAGAATCAATGCTTATGTCTGGTCAAAGTCTGTAATTCTTACAATAGAACTATTTTTATGGCCATTGAAAATAATATCACAAATAGATTGAAAAACTGTTTATGAGCATGTAGCTTTTAGGATCTACAAATTTCAAGAGGCCGATATGATTTAATCAAATACACAGTCAACTTCTACATACTACAGACTAAACTACAACAAAGAACTAAACTATCTCATATACAAACAGACAACACGGGTTGGTGCCAGATGGGCTGGTTTGAGTATTTCTGTAACTGCTGATCTCCTGGGATTTTCATGCACAACAGTCTTTAGAATTTTATTCGAATGGTGCTAAAAACAAAAAAACCTAAAGTGAGGGGCAGTTCTGTGGATGGAAATGACTTGTTGATTAGAGAGGTCAACAGAGAATGGCCAGACTGGTTCGAACTGACAAAGTCTACAGTAAATCATATAATCACTCTGTAAAATTGTGGCGAGAAGAATATCATCTCAGAACGCTATTCTGAGATGAGGGTTGGCACTGTTGTTGCTGATCAGTGTAGGCTATATATAGTAATATTTAAACGGCTTCAAAACAACAACATTATTCTTTACAATCTTTATTCACTGTCATTATTTTAAATCCATGTGGTTAGGTTCCAGGATGAAGTCAGCAAGCCTCCTGCCAGCCTTAACCATCATAATTTAATGAGAAAGGATCTTTCCAGGATTCATGCCAGCATTGCTCAGTGTTAACGTAAGTGGTTGTTTCTTACATATTGTTTGGCCCCAAAAAGTATTTGGACACTTATGCCACACTTTAAAATGTATGAATGCCATTGCATTAGATAGCAAAATATAAAACCAAGTGGAATTTATTTTAAGATAGCAAAAGTGCACCTTTTAAATGAAAAAAAAAAAAAATAATAATAATAATAATAATTAAAATCTGTTCAAATTGAAGATTAAATAAAAGCAAGGACACCTGTGTGAACTTGAGGTGAAATTACTTCATACAATACATCCATTAAAAATTACCTGGCCAATTGACTAAAAGTAAATAAAAACAAATATTAATTGTCAAAATGCAAATAAATTTTAAATAAGTAAATTTAATTAAAAATAGAATAAAATGTAGTGCTGCCACAACAAATGTTTATTAACTAATTTTACCATAACAAGAAGTGTGTTTTTATGATGTGTCAGCTGAGCAATTCCCATTGAGATGAATGGGAAAACTAACAAACTGCATTCTACAGTAGTTATCATTGGTGGAGTGAGACCAAGAGGGTGTGATGTGGCTCCTCTTTGATTGAAAACCAGATGCACTGCTGCATTCTGAATAATCAAAAAGGACAAAGATAGAAGCTGATTAATAATAAGTGCCATTTCTTTTTTTGAATTTATGTTTTCATTTGGCAGAGATCAGACAGCATTTGTTTTAAGAGCTTTATTTTATGCATCTTGCAATCAGTAAATGTAAGCAAAATGGGCCTAAAATATTGTTGAGGTAATACAAATTGAATGGCAATTCTTTTTTTAAATGCACCATGGTGTTCGGAAAAGTACCATACTAATTCTCTTTCATGCCTTCCATATTTTTCTTTTTACAGGAAATTCACAAAAATTTTGCACCACTTTTTAGTGTGTTGAAAGTGTTGTCTTACGTCTTATAACCTGCTTCTTCACTAACCATCAAACATCAAGTTAAAAGGCATACTTTGTATGATGAACACACCATAATTTAAGTTGTTTTTCACTCATAAATGAAATCAATGTAAAACTATGTAAATTGAATCCAATATGGCGGCAGCATCAACAACATAAAACCTCATTGGTTCTTCCATGTGTCGTGACCAAATGTCATGACAGTAAGTCCCAAGTGAAAAACGTCTTAAATTTGGGTTTGTTTATCATACATAGTGATTGTTTGTTATCAGAAGGCTTGAAATGTGATGCATGGACTACTTTAATGGCACTTTTGGGTGTTTATTAAGCTTATTGAGTTTATTAAGGGTCACCGTCACTTCTGCTGTTGTATTGAATTCAGACAATGGGACTGTGTTAAATTCCATATGCCAGGATCTCCTGTTGTCTTGATGACAGAATTTTTACTTTTGGGTGAACTATTCCTTTAATCAGGTGCTGAAACCAATGAAATGCTGCAGCATATATAAATTCTTTAATTGTCTTTTTGTTTAGCTTTTTTTCAGTACAAATACTCCATGTAAGTCAGATTTATAATAAGTAATATATAAAAGACTAAACAATCAGAAGATAAGACTAAACAAATAGTAGAGACAAGACATCAATTTTCAACAATTTTCTACATTTTCTTTAGTGAATTATATGTTTTATACCTTTTTCTATATGCAGCTATGTCTTGCTATTTTCTGGAATAAAAATGTTGTTAATGAGAGCCTTTGTGTACTTTGTCTATCAATTATATGTTATACTGTATATATTATATATCAATTATATATTCAGCCACACATTGTAGTTTTAAAGAGCTGATTCAGGTACCTCTTTCACAGTAGTGGAGCAAAGCATTACGAGTAGAGTATACCAGATTGCAGTAGTTTGCTGCATTATTCACAACTTAACACCTAACCACATGCAAATTGCTTTCAGCACTAAATATTAAGGCAGTTTTGTGCGGATACCTGATTTTCCTAATTTAATTCCTTCTTTGAAATAGGTGCTAAAACAATGCAGACAGCGCATGAAAATAAACAAGACCATCAGTGGCCGCAATTCACTCTTAGTGAATCACTCTTTCTCTAGATCTCTCTATCTCAAACACACAGGTCTCTCCTGTGCTTTTTATTTAAGAGGTGTTGTGACTAAGTGTCTCTCTGTGTCTTATCCTGATCACTGTGTCACATCGAGCCAGCAAGTCCCCAAATCCTCATTCCAGCTGTGTCGTGTGAACTGTGTGTGTGCCTCTGCTGTGCCATATCAGGCAGGCAGTGTGGGTGAGCCCCACTATGTTCTGCATTAGCAGGGCTGTTTGAAGGAATAATGATGCACTAACTTGAACACTGATATCTGGCAAACGGTTCAGAGCATCTACATATCTTCTCAGTGTGAGGCTAACATCCTGGGCTCGCAGGTAGGCTGATGTCCACCCACTCAATCACTGACTCAGAATCAGGTTCACACGTGCAGTATAACCCTTCTTTAAAAACCTCTTCACATATGGTGCAAATTTATTTCAATGCAGGCAACATGATTGGCTCTAAATCTTTAATTTAAGTGGTGAAACATACTGAAATCAAGTATATGGATTGAAGTGTATGGTATAATTAAAAAATGCAGGAAAACAAATGTAAAAAAAAAAAAAAACTATATTGAAACCATGGACACAACTATCATCAGAGATGAGCTGGTTATTCACTCTCAAATCAAATCTAACTAAATCATTTTCAGGGTCATCATCCTCCCTGACCTTGCAAAGCACCTGTGCAAGGAGGCTTACTGGGGGAAATGTGCAGCCCCGCAGGCCAGCTGTGTGCCAGTGCATCTGCCCCGAGGGGAACCTCTGTTTGGGCATACCAGAGCGGGCAGTGGGAGGTCTCTTGGGAGGCAAACAGGTCTACCTGGGCCTTGCCGAACCATTCCCAAATCAGCTAGACCAGCTGGAGGTGAAGCCTCCACTCTCCGTGGGGCAAGTGTTGTCATGACAGCGCGTACGTTATCACATTGAGGTTGCCGGGGATGTGAGTGGTGCGCAGCGGCTAGAGTCGCTGCTGGCTCCAAAGGAGGAGACGACAGGCGAGTCGTGACATGTGGTGGGAGTGTACACCGCCTTGTCGATTTATGTACGCCACCGCAGTGGTGCTGTCTGACCTGATCAGGATATGTTTGTCTCGAACTAATGGGAGAAACTTCCACAGGGCAAAGAAAACAGTCAAGAACTCCACACAGTTGATGTGCCAGCACAGCGAGTCCCCTTTCAAACGGCCTGTTACTGCGCGCACGTTGCACATGGCGCCCCAACCCAATCTGGAGGCGTCGGTCATTACGGAGACGCGTCGGGACACCTGCTGCAAGGGTACTCCTGCCTGTAGAAAATAGAGGTCTGTCCAGGGATTGAGTGTTTGGCGGCAGGCGGGGGTGATCATCACACAGTGCGTTCCACGGTGCCATGCTCGTTTCGGGACTCGAGTCTGAAGCCAGTGCTGAAGCGGTCTCATATGCATCAACCCCAGCGGTGCATCCGCCGCGGAAGATGCCATATGCCCCAGGAGCCTCTGGGAAAGTTTTAAGAGGACCATTGTGCCTGGCCTGAAAGCGGCGGGGCACCTCAACACTGACTGGCCACGCTTGTTGGTGAGACGAGCTGACATTGAGACTGAGTCAATCTCCATGCTGAGAAAAGAGATGCTCTGAACTGGAGTAAGCTTGCACTTTTCCCAGTTGACCTGAAGCCCCAAACGGCTGAGGTGCCTGAGCACCAGGTCTCTGTGAGTGCATAGTAACTCTTGTGAGTGGGCCAGAATGAGCCAGTCGTCGAGGTAATCGAGTATGCGGATGCCGGCTTCTCGGAGCGGGGCAAGAGCTGCCTCTGCGACTTTCGTGAAGATGCGAGGGGACAGAGACATGCCGAAGGGGAGGACTTGTACTGATATGCCTGGCCATCGAACACGAACCGCAGAAAGGGGCGGTGTCGAGGCAAAATTGAGACATGGAAGTACGCGTCCTTCAGGTCTACAGCTGCGGACCAATCTAGATGTCGAACACAGATTAAAGTGTGATTCTGCATGAGCATTTTGAACGGGAGTTTGTGCAACGCTTGGTTGAAAACTCGCAAGTCCAAGATCGGTCGTAAGCTGCCGCCTTTCTTAAGTATGATGAAGTAAGGGCTGTAGAGACCCTTCTTCATCTCGGTTGGAGGGACAGGCTCTATCGCGTCTTTGAGTAAGAGAGTAGCGCTCAGGGACATGGCATGTTCGCTGTGTACTGCGGAGAAGCGGACGCCCGTGAAGGGGGGCAGAAGCCTGGCAAACTGAATTGCATAACCGAGTCGGATGGTCCGGGCCAGCCAGAAAGATGGGTTTTGAAGTGAGAGCCACGCGTCCAAACTCTAGGGGCACCAAGGGGACGATTATTTTTGACATACCCGGCGGAGCTTCGCAGCGGGATGGAGCAGGTAAGGTGGCATCGGGAGGCGGTTATGCATCCCGAAAGTCTCAAAGCACTTACCTTGCTCCGCACACCCTGCAGGGGGCGGGTTAGCGACTGAGGAGAAGGTCCAGGGTAGGCGTCCTCTAGACTCGTCGTGGGGACTGGAGGCAGGTGGTCCGCGTCCAGGATGCCTGGATTGTTGAGATCTGGTGGCAGAGTGCCGTGAAAATGGCATTTGCGGGCCAGGTGACCCAGAGACAAAAGGAAATAGCTCTGTTACTGAGAAAGTGTCTTCGGAGCGACTGGGAGCCTTACGGGTCCTCGTGGGGTTCCGTGAGACGGGGGCGTCTGCTTCCTGCGGAGTGCTCGACGCTGGGGCTGAGAGCTGGGTCTGGGTTGAGGTCGGAGCAGGGTGTTCCATAGCCGCAGGAGGACGCCCTCGGCGAGCAGTCAGGGCATGGCCCATGGTGGCAGGTTTGCGGCGGGGCAGGATGTGAGATTGCCTCTGTCTGCTGTCTGAGGACAGCTGGGCAGAGTCGTCAACGGCGCCGCAGAATGGACGGAGTCGGGAGACGGGGGTGTCGGAGAATGTGTGCCTTGTCTACCTCCTGCATTTCGACCAGGTCCGGTCCATAGATTGCATTTCTGGACCACAAGGGTGGCCATCGCCTGTTCGAGTGCCGGTGCTTCTGACCTCTGTGGCCCAGGGGTGCGGTTGGTCATCCGGCGCAGTTCCTGCAGCACATTAAGAACAGGACTACCCAAGTGCAAGTTTTGAAGTGCCTTGGCCTGGCATTGGTTGCAGGAAGGGCCCTGGCATGCAGGGCAGAAGCGGTCTGGGAACGCTCCACCACGAGGGTAGTGAGAGTGGAGGAGCGAGGAAGCCACAGCTTACTCAACTCGTCATGCATGTCCGGGAAGAAAGGAACCGGGGGGGCTTGCCCGCGGTTCAATGGCCACATGCCCGCGGGACCAATAAAGTAGCCCAGGAAAGCATTGTGGACCGTGCATCAGGCTGGGCGAGCAGACCCGAAGGTCGCGGCCCAGGCGAGTCATCAGCATCAGACTCTAACGCTGCTGTAACGCTCTCCGATTCAGCGTTTATGTCATCCAATTCTGAAGCAAGCAAGCGTGCCTGGGAGGCGGGTGGTTCGAGGGGGTTTACCTGGCGAACAGAGCCCATCATTGTCCCCAAATCGCCTTCATCACCCGCGGTGCCTTCCTCAATCCCGTAGGAAGGAAGCGAGTTGCGGGGGGGGCGGCTGAAGTGGTTTTCTCTCATGACAAAAGAAAGCCGCGACCGCAAGCACATGAACCATTCATAAAACGCTGCCTGCGTGTGATCGCAGCTTTTATGACCGTGAGAGGTGGGGAGAAATCACCGCATCCATAAATCCAGGGGCGGAAATGGCATCTTTATAAAGATGCGTCCTGAAAAGGATGTTCAACGCCGCTGTGTAATGCTCTTTCAGAGAAATAAACTCTTTTACAGAGAAAATCACTCTTTCAATATAACTCTTTCAGTTCTCTGCGCTGTCGAAGCGCCCAGGAGCAAACTGCACTGCCGTGCAGAGAAGCAGAAAGCCGCTGAAGTGCGCCGTAGATCCAACAGCAAACAGAGCGTCAGAGGAACAGAAGCAGGAATTTGGTGTGTTACTCGCAGCTGGCTGCATACACGTCCATCGGCTCCGAAGAACATTTCTGAATGATCTTGTAGTATTTCCTCTTTATAACCGGATGTCCGGGGGCGGGGTATGCAAATACTGTCTGCCAACTTCTCATTGGCCTTTTTTCATAGATCAGAGGCATATTCGGTGCTCAAGAGAGACCCCTAGTGTCGCTTCTTCGACACAACGTCGAAGTGAGCGACAGACAGGGAACTCATATACAGACCCCAAATGAAATATGTCAGTAATATGTCACATCAATAACATAAAACCTTTTTAGTTTTGAGAGTGAATAGCGATTCAATTTATTTCTGTTCATCAAGCAAAGTGATAATTTGGCTTCAAAAGACTTGAAATAAGATCCATGTGTTGCATGAACAAATTGTATTGTAATTGTAACAAGAACAAATGATTTGGGCAACCCTAAGCATATTTCGTATTCTATGGGCAAAGATAATGTATGGATTCAGAATTCTTGAAATATAGCGTACATGTTGCATAAACTACTTGTATGATACATTTATTGTACATTTGCATCATTTGTGAAGCTTAAATGGGTCTCTTTTTTTTAATAATTCTATTATCTTCTCTGAGGTCCACTTATTAAAGTTGTTTTTTTTTTTATTTTTTTTTTTTTTTTTTTTTATTGTTGCACCAAAACAGTCATAATTTAGTAATATATTATAATTTTCCACCCTGTCTCTGGCCCTCTGTCTGAAACGCTCTGTTTTAAGCTCTCTGGCACTTTAAGACATCAATGTAAACACCTGGAACAGGACAGGAGAAGAAGACGATGATGATGTGAGAACCCAAGTGCAGTTTTATTTACAAAGCGCAATCCAACAGACAAAAATACAAATCAAAAAGACAAAAAAATCAAAACATTTGCAAAAAACACACATAAATGTGACAACGCCCACTGTTATGATTGGCTAACTTCATACAGCCTCTCCAATTCAACCATATTTGAAACTCAGTAGGAAGAAAATGATCAACAACTCAACATTATAAAATTACATTTGAAGGTTTACACATAACGTACACCAATACATTACATCCAAATACATTATGCACACTGGCACCATAACTATAAAACAGTCATGACATTTGAAATATTCTGGAATGAAACTCCTTACTTATGGTTTTCAGGGGCGTAAAGTAACAAATTACAAATACTCACGATAATGTAATTAACTACTTTTTCCCAAGAATTTTACTTTAAGTAGTTTAAAAATGTTATACTTTTACTTTTTACTTTTACTTATATTTTAAGTGCTTTAACTGTACTTTTACTGCACTATTTTCCCCACAGTCTGTTCGCTACTTCCCTGTCCTGATTTTATTTTTATCCATCAACATGATTGGTTAGGGAGAGTCTCATGACTCCCATCAAATCACACTTTTTTACTACTGTGTGTGAATTCCAACTGGACAAATAATGAACTGAACAGACTGATTATAAACTCTGATTTTCAATTACTTCACCATATTTAGAAAAAAAGGATTTAGTTAAGCACTTGAATTAGAAGTAATCATTATCAAGCCAATAGTAGGCTATAATAATTTTATGTAAGGCCGGGCATACACAGTACGAGTTCTGACACTCGGGGGTTGTGAGCCCCTGCACACATTACGAGTCAGCAGGGGTGTAAAGTAACAAATTACAAATACTCACGTTACTGTAATTAACAATTTACCAATTTTTACCAATAATTGTACTTTAAGTAGTTTAAAAATTGTGTACTTTTATTTGAGTGCATTTTAAGTGCTGTAACTGTACTTTTACGGCATTATATTCTCACCGTGTGCGTTCACTACTTCCCTGTCCTGATTTTATTTTTATCTATCAACATGATTGGCTAGGGAGAGTCATAACTCCCATCAAATCACACATAAAAAACTTAAATGGCAGCTACAGATCTGGCGCCATTTGTTATGGATGCCTCAAGCACAGTTCAATATCTGAACATAACAGGCTGCACTTGAAAGAGCTTTTTGCAGTGAAAGGCCAGTTGCTTGATCGTGACATGTGAGTTTAACTTGCTCAAGCCAGATATCAGCATTAATCCTGCCTCTAATTTGAAGAGGGAACGAGATGTTGTGTCAATAAAGTAACACTAGGGGTCACTCTTGGGAGCCCGAGACACCTTCTGATCTTAGATAAAAGGCCAATAGTAATTGGCGAGTGGTATTTTCATGCCACTCCCCCGCACATACGGGTATAAAGGAGCTGGTGTGCAAACCGCTCAATCAGGTTTCCCTTCTGTCACTCACTTGACATTTTGTCAAATTGAGTGACACAAGGGAAGCGGGGCAAGCGAGTGCCAGTCAGAATTTTTCTTCGGAGCCTAATGGTTGTGCAACAGCAAGCTGAGTTCACCACTGTTTCACTCACCTCTACTGGCGATAAGCACTGCTGTTGGATCTACGGCGCGTTTCCAGCTGGCGTTCTCTCTCTCTGCACGCTGTGCAGTCCACGCCCCTGGGCGCTTCGACACCGCTTTCATTGCCTGAAAGAGTGTTTCTCCTCCTAAAAAGAGTTTATTTCCTCTAAAAGAGTTTGAGTTCTCACTCATAAAAGAGCAATACACGGCAGGCGTTGAACGACAATTTCCAGGCCGCGTCTTTTTAAAGATGTCTTTCCGCCTCTGTATAGTTCCTGGATGCGGTTGATTTCTCTCCACATCTGATGGTCATCAAAGCTGCCTCGCGTTCCTGGGATGCGATCACACGCAGGCAGCATTTTATGAATGGTTCATGTTCTCGTGCATCATCATTAGAGTTTAAAGTGATCTCATATTACATAAAATTTTATCAAATGACTATTCGACAATGAACATTTTTGTCGACAAATTTATATTGTCGACGTTGTCGATAACGTTGACTAATCGTTTCAGTCCTAGTTACAAACACCTATATAATACCTATATTTTGTATTCTTTCTGGCAAACAGCCATGAAAGGGAATGTAAATTAGGGTATGTGTGCTACATTTTTAAATTGCAGCATTGAGTTTTTATTATAAAGGAGCATAGTTTACGCTACTCAGTACTCAAAACACACTACTCAAGAGTGCTTTTAAAAGAGCTACTCTTTTACTCTTACTTGAGTAGTTTTTAGGACAGGTACTTTTACTGTACTCAAACTAATATTTTTAAGAAGTAACAATACTTTTACTTGAGTATTATTGTTCAGTACTCTTTCCACCCCTGATGGTTTTGCGTGGTGTCAAATAGTGTTTTTCCATCTTTAAAAATGCTCATTCAATAACAGTTCCTTTGCAAGCTTAAATCATGTATTGACTGGCTCACAAGCAGTCCACACTGATCTTAGGCAAAAACATACAGTCCACACTGAAATATTCTGAATAGGTAAATGTTTTACAATCTATGGTGATGTTGGGTGCTTCAACTGGCTTCAACAGGCCTAAACAGAGATGCTGGTCTTCATATCTCACATCTTCTGTGTTTGTTTACACACAGAATGGCATGTGCTTCTCCCAGTCAGTTTAATAAACCCGATCCTTCAGCTCGCCTGCTCTCACTACCCTCGACAGAGGAGCAGCCGAGGATTATTCCACAATTCCCCAGGTGGATAAGGTGATCGCGGCGCACCTGTGCCTGCTGAGAGCAGCCATCTGGCGGAGTCGCCTGGTACTCCCTTCCAGTTGTCTCTGGCGACCAAAGCCGGTCAGGCCGCCTTTGCCCTGCACGCCATGGCCCTCTTACAGGTCCAACAGGCCAAGGTGCTAAAAAAGCTGCACAAGGGTAGTTCTGATCCCGATGTGCTGCAAGAACTGCGCTCCACAACCGATCTCACCCTCCTTGCGACAAAGGTCATGACACGTGCACTCAGGCAGACGATGTCCACTCTCATGGTCCAGGAGCGACACCTATTGCTGAACTTGGTTGAGATGAGGGACGCGGACAAGGCAGTACTGAGCAGTATCCTGAACGTGGCCATTTCCCAGGACTTCGCCTAGCAGTTCTTGGTGGTGAAGCAACAGACCGAGGCCATCCAGCATATCTTGCCACGGTGTGGTTTAATAGTCCGCACCGTGTCTGTTCACCGAGGGCATACCCCTCCAAACAGATCCGCCACAGCCTGAACAAAGCTCTCGGCCCGGCATAGAGCCCCCCCGCAGGAGAGCGACACCCCCCGCCTCTCGACTCGCTGCTAAGACCCCCAAGAGGGTTCCTAGTCGCCCATGAGACAGGAAACCCGAGGAAGGAGACGACTGCTGGAACTCAGGAGCTGATAAGCAGACCTCTCCATCCTGCGGTGGAGGACCGGGAGGAGAATCTTTTGCTACCCTTTTCTTTTATGTTTGCCACACCCCACACAGGCTGCGGTCCCCACATTGTCAAAAAAGAGTACTTTCCTCTCTCTTCGGGTCACACCACTGGTACTTATGGTCACTGTCACCTCGGCAACCGGAGTTGGCACAGCCAGGGCCACACGAACGTACCTCACCGCCTTCACGTGCCCCGCTGCACCACATACACCACACCCCCGGCCAGCCAATGGTAACAAGTCTCGAGGACAGCCCATGAGGCCCTCCTCCTCAGTCGCCGGTCTGCCTTTTGCTGGGCGCGCAGAGCAAGTTAAGTGCTTTGAGGGGTCCCTCAGCTGGAACACCCCCCTATCCCCGATGTGATTATATTCGCCAGCCGACTGCCCCGGTTCCACGGCATTCACTTCACATCAGTGAAGGGCAAGGATGCTGCCGTCCTACGCGTGGAGATCATGGCCCTTCTGCAGTAGGGCATGATAGAGCTTGTCCCACGATAGAGCTTGTAAGAGTTTTACAGCCCTTACTTCATTGTTCCGAAGAAGGGCGATGGGTTGCGGCCAATCCTGGACCTGCAAGTTCTAAACCGGTCCTTGCACAGTCTCCCATTCAAGATGCTGACAGAGAAGCACATTTTGATGTGCATCCGGCATCAAGATTGTTTCGCAGCGGTAGACCTGAAGGACGTGTACTTTCACGTCTCGATTTTTCCTCGACACAGACCCTTCCTACGGTTTGCGTTCTACGGTTGGGTGTATCAGTACAAGGTCCTCCCCTTCGGCCTGTCGCTGTACCCTCGCATCTTCACGAAGTGAGCCTTCACACACTCAATTACAGGGACAATACACAGGGACCTGGTGCTCATGCACCTCAGCCGTTTAGGGCTTCGGGTCAACTGGGAAAAGAGCAAGCTCTCTCTGGTTCAGAGCATCTCTTTTCTTGGTATGGAGTTAAACACTGTCTCAATGCTAAACTTCCTGAACTTATACAGGCGGAGAATGACTGTCCTACTGAAATTTACTTTAAATAACTTTAAGAGTCTTCTGGGGCATACAGCATCCTCAGCGACGGTCACGCTGCTCAGATTGATGCATATGAGACCACTACTCACTGTCTTCAGATCCAGTTCCGAGGGATGCGGTACACATCACATGGCTATCACGCCCAGCTGTCGCCGCCTATTCAACCCGTATGTCCGGGGGAGTGGCATGCAAATTCTACTCGCCAATTCTCATTGGTCTTTTCTCAAAGATTTGAAGGTGTTTTGGGGCTCCCGAGAGAAACACCTAGTGTCACTACATCAACACAACGTCGCAATCACTCCATCAGGGAATGGAGGTTACTACAGTAACAGACACATTTGTATAGCCCTTTTCACGACACATCATTTCAAAGCAGCTTTAGAGAAAAATCGTGCTTCAACAGAAAATGTAACTGTAATATCAGTCATCACTGTGTAGTTTGATGGAATATGATTGTAAATTGAGTATAAATGTATTTATCTAATAATAATTAAACCCAAGTGTGCATGCCAAAGGTGACTGTGGCAAGGAACACAAAACTCCATAAGATTTTGGTTAATGGAGAAAAATAACTTTGGGTGCCAGTTCCCCTCTGACTAAACAGCATGAATATAATGCCAATATTAGTTATATGTGTGCAGTGCAATTCATGGTTTAACATTTGTAAACTAAGTATGTATTAAGGGCCAGTGATTAAACACAGATTTTGTATTAACTGTAAGATTAATTACTAATGTCTTTGAAGACCATACTGGATTATGTGCAGAAGTTCACATAGATGCATTGTCCTTTGTTATTTGGCTGAAGAAGGCTTTTGTTGGCAATTAGTTGAGTCTATGTATTCCATTTCAAGAGTGTAGTCCATCAATAGACAAAAGTAATGCAGGCAGAGATCAATGAGGTGCATCGCAGTTCAACCGGCAGGTCATTTTGGTGAGGTTTGGTAGGGACCATCTTAAGTCCAAGGTTCAGGCAGTGGCATATGAAATATCCAATATCTTACAGTTGGAGTTGGCATCAGTTTATCCTCTAAAGTCCATCATAAAAAACTGAATTGATGTCTGGCTTTTACCTGCTGTAGTTTGTTGTTATCACACTGCGACGAGTAACATTGGAGTCCGACACCAAGCAGGAACAGAGCTGGATCTGGCCGGCTCTGGTAACCTTGGGATATGAGTCCCGAAGTTGAGACATGGAAACAAATAGAATAATATAAGCGTAGATGCCATTAAATGTTTTACAGGGTTATAAATCATGATCAATGTTTCATGTTCCGGCAGACATAACTAAAGCAGCCTAATTGTGAATAGAATTATATTGTGAAGAATATATTAGGCGTATGCCTGGCTAAATAGATGAGTCTTTAGTATAGACTTAAACTCAGTGAGAGTGTTGGTATCCCGAACAGTGTTAGGGAGACTGTTCCACAGTTTAGGAGCCAAATAGGAAAAGGATCTAATTCCTTTTGTGGAATTTGATATTCTAGGAACTATTAATAGGCTAGAATTTTGTGATCATAATAAAGATGACAGAAGGTAACTTAAGTACTGTGGAACTAGACCATTCAAAGCTTTGTATGTAGTTAACAGAATTTAAAAATGAATACGAAATTTAACTGGTAGCCAATGTAATGATCATAAAATGGGGATAATATGATCAACTTTCTTGGTTGTAGTCAGCGCTCTGGCAACTGCATTTTTAACCAATTGAAGTTTATTTATCGAACTTGAAGTACATCCTCCCAGTAATGCATTACAATAATGTAGTCTTGAGGTCATGAACGCATTAGTTTTTCGGCATTAGCAGCAGAGAGTGTGTCATAACTTAGCAATATTTCTTAGGTGGAAGAATGCTGTTGTGCAATCATTGGAAATTTTGATTTTCAAAGGACAGATTGGATTCAAATGTAACACATAATTTCTTCACTGTAGAAGATGACGTAACAGTACATTCATCAAGAGTCAAATTAATATTTTAGCAGCTTACTGTATGTTTTAGAGGTTTTTAGTCCAATAATTAGTACCTCTGTTTTGTCAGAATTGAGTAGAAGGACATTTCTGGCCATCCAATCCTTGATTTCATTGATACACACTGCTAATTTGGATAATTGTGAAATTTCATCTGGTTTAGAAGAAATATAAAGTTGGGTATTGTCAACATAACAGTGGAAAACTTATTCCACGATTCCTGATAATATCTCCCAGGGAAAGCATATATAAAATGGGAAAAGCAGAGGCCCTAAAACTGATCCCTGTGGCACTCCATACTTAACTTTTGTTTGATTTGACAATTCCTCATTTACACATACAAAGTGGTAGCAGTCTGACAAATAGGACCAAAATATAATTCTCCATTCTATTCAAGAGAATGTATGGTGTCAAAGGCAGCATTAAGATCTAAAAGCACTAGGAGAGAAATTTGTAACTCTGATGCGAGGAGTTAATAATGTTAAGAAGAGGTTCTGAAAATAGGTCAGAGCACACTGACCTGACACCCTGAGTTATTGCCTAACATCATGCAGAACACGTACACCTAAAAAGGAAGTGCTTTTGCACATACATATAGGGTATTAAAAACCCTAACGTATCTTTGGGAATATCTGACTTCAAATCTGAGGCCTCAGAATCTTAACCTATACTTTAAATTTTCTCATTTACTTAGTTCCTTAGACAAGACAAAACTCTGTATCATTAGTTTTGTCCCAGGACTTAGTCCTTGGGTTTATATTTAGATTTATTTACTCAACATTCATAATCAAATATTTTACTTCTGCATTGTTACATTTATTCAATATAAAATGGCATATTGATTTAATTTTATTTATTAATTTTTACAAATTAAAGTTGGTATTCTTTCTACAAAATATCTGATTTATTGAAGTTCTTTCCATCTGCTGGATCACTCTGCACCAGCAGCCAAATAATCAAATGTCTTTGATTACCAGGTTTTCTTTAATACAACTATTTTCACCAATGGGTTTTATTTTCAAATGGTGAAATAATCTCTCTGCCCTCAGTTTAACAGTTTAAAGACAGATGGGGTATCATTTTCCTGCTTTAGTGTGTTAAACAATTGCAATATACCAAATAACTGACTTGACAAAACTGCTGACTTTATGTATATTAAAACAGTTAGACTTCCAAGAATAATGTCAAATTACAAATTGACCTACTTGTTAAAAATTGACTTGCTTTTGACATGGGTTATTTGGGAATATTTTCATGGCAAGAGCTCGCAGGCCTGCCATAATAAGCCATAATAAATTTCACCCCAATCTATGATTTGTTTTTAATTAGTTTAATTTTTATTTACAATGACCTTCAAAGTTGATTGGCAACAACAGATGGTGCACAAGCCTGCAGCAGTAAGAAATCTGAATGTCCGTGTTTTGATTCAAATCCATGTCACATTCATTATACAGTTATTTAGAAACAGATCAGTTATGCAACAACAGCCATGCTCAGTGAGTCAGCTGCAGTGTTTATATGAGAGCTAACAGAGCTTTTTCAAGGGCTTTGCCACTGGTGTTCCACATTAACTTCAGGCATAGTAAAATGTCTATAAGATGTTGGTGGACAAACATAATTTCTTTAGTGACCATTTAATTTACTGATGTAATGCATTGTAAGGTACGCCATCAGGTTATTTCAGCAATATAACACAAGCATAGTGTGGAGAGACATACTGTTTTTTCCCAGGACAGTCCCGTATTTAAACACTTTTTCTACTGTCCTGACTTATTCGGACTAAAATGTGTTTAGTCGCATATTTCCCTTCTCCTAAAATCTCCTATGCAGCTTTCTCAGTCACGTGAATATTCTAATTAAAGGTAGCCAAGGATACGGCTTGTAAAACCAATAAAATCACACCATGTTATTTGAAGTACATGAATGGATTAAACTATCCAATCCAATCCCCTATCAATAAACTTCCAGTTAGTGAACTGATTGAAGAGTCAATTTGAAAGAGCACACAGATGAAATTGTGGCTGGAAAAATGTCAAGGAAGCATACATGTACCTTTAACGAGGATCTTCAAAACTAGTTTAAATTTCTATAAAAGGAGTTACAGACAGAGCCTAGTAAAGTGAGGTGTGAGATTTGTGGAGCTCATTTTTCCATCACCCATGGAGTCCGCACCGTCATCGCACAGCATGGTCTTGTTGTGTGCCACAACAAGTGTTAGCAATTTTTTTGTGAAGCAAAGTTCAGAATCTGACAAGGTGCTGCAAGTGAAGGATTTGAGCTTATCATTCTATTGTGCATGGCCATAGCTTTGCACATTCATGACCTGAGAAAATAATCCATACAGACATTAAAAGTAGTTGGTTGCCCTGGTTGAAGCTGGTGGCATGCGAGCAGTTGATTTCTTTTGTACAGTGAGAAACTTTTATTCAGCATCGGTGGATTACCTCCAAAATTGGAGCCACTCAAATTTTTTTACACTTATTGTTTTACACTTATTCCACATATTAAAATATATTGAAATAATTAAATAGATAATCTTTGTATACAGGTATCCGTACAACTGAAGTTGGCCCTGACAATATTATCTTTGGTATACTGCCTCTATTACTAAAAAATAAATAAATGCAATACACGTTCAGATTAATTAGAATTATAGCCACCTAAAATTACAAAGACAAATCAGAGTCCCCATAAAGAGAAGGATGTAGTGGAGAGAACTAAAATGGAACTGGCTGAACAGTCAAAATAATATTTAATGAAAACTTAATAAAACACAAACATAAACACACACACGGCAGCTGCGTGTGGCTCTCTCTCTCTCTCTCTCTCTCTCTCTCTATTTGCCACATCTGGCTCGGCCTAATCCCTCTCCTCGGTTGATTAGGCTGATTGGGGTTGGCTGTGTGCACTTACGTCCTGGCCCCGCCCTCCTCGTCACACTCCTCATTACAGGAGGAGTAAGACTGACAGCATTTCTCATCAGCGACACCAAACTTTCAACAGTGGATACAGAATCAGGCGTCCCGCAAAACACTGTATCCAGCCATGGTCGTATACATGACCATCAGATAATATTGGCCGGGATAAAAAAGAAAAAGAAAAAAAAATTCTAAATGTATTAACAATTCTTGTTGCACTTAAATCGGTTTTGTATACTATTGTGATGATACTGAAACTTTGTAGTATGGCACTTTTCGTACCACTGTCTCCTTAAGATGATTTGCTTATGTTCTTCCTCTTTTGTAAGTCGCTTTGGATAAAAGCGTCTGCCAAATGAATAAATGTAAATGTAATGTAATGTAATGGATAGTGCTTTAAGAATTCTGGTCCAGAATTTCACAACACGATTTTGGAGAGCTGGGGTGGGGGGATATTTTTGATATGCGGCAAGAGCCTGTAATATAGAAGCCACATGATCACTGCTGAAGTTTCTTTATAAGCACTAAAAGCCTATGCATTGCACAAAAATATATCTTATTACCACTGTCGCTCACATAACTTCTCTTACTCTGGTTTTCAGCAGCCGCATCTTGAGAGTGTTCTTGCTTTAGGCCAATGACAAAAATAGAAAATACTACAAATATCTTGTGCTATGTTGTGTTTGATTTGAGCAGTCTTCAGCCCACTCTGAATGTTTGAAACACACAGCCTGCCCCCATATTGCTTTTAACCATTGCACAAATCATAAAAATGTTATATTTTTTGTAATACTGCATCTGCCTAATGTTTAATTGGGTGAGCAAAACTCACGTTTGGGTTGGCACAACCCACGCCTGCCCAAGCCTAGATCCATCCCTGCCAATCAAAGTCAACTGAGACCCCCCTACCCACCACCACCAATATCAGCTATGCAAATTGGACAATAATCCAACCAATCAATAACATACAATGTGTAATGCAGTGAGTTTTTTAGGCTAAATCGGTTTGAGACACAAGTGTATTGAAACAAACATTGAAGTGTCCAAGTGCTGCCTGTTACAATAAATATCAGCACTCTTAGAATGCCACTTAGCCAATCAAATTAGAAATGTTTGAATATAGATTTTGTGAAAATGCACAGGAAGTTGAAATTAAGTTTTATATAGAAATAGATGCAAATGATTTGAGCATGTAGGCCTGCAATATAATACCTAGAGTATAATGTGATTTGATAAAATAAAAAATGTGCTTCTATGAGAAGTAGTATACAATAAATAAGTAATGAACTAAAACCAATGTGAAGTTTATAAGTGAATAAATTAACTGAAGAGTAAACCTCATTAAAAAGATTTTTAAAAAAATTGGACCTGGACACGCAATATCGCATCCCCTTTCACGTGGTTGAGAGGAGTGAACCTTAGCATATATTGTATTAGATAAAGCAATGTTTATTTTGATTAGAAAATGGCCTTCTCTTATCACGTCTAATCCTTTATCCATTTAAGGCTTCTACTTTAAATCTTTGACGAATCAGAGAGTGCCATGTTTCTATGTATCTTTATCAATTAATTTTGAGTTGCACTTACTTGACATTCATTACTTAGCTATGGGCTATAGATTCAACCCATTGCTCATTAAGATTACATTGGTTTAGGCTTAATAAGCAATATAGTCATGCTATCATCATATGGTGTTGAGGAATGGTTCCTCATGAGTGGAACCCAACACGTTCCCACTCCCAAGGCATTCAAAAACCTAAGCTTGTGCAAGAGCCCAGTGCGTCAATCTACAGATGGCAAAAGTGCCCTCTGCATCCGGCTAGTGCGTTCTCTTCAATGATAAATATTTGACGTCAACCGACTGACGAGACGGACATCAGAATTTTAGCATTGTTTATTTATATGTTGGGGTACAATTTTTTGATCGTGACATACGTTGGGGGGTATGATTTCATTTAATTTGAAATCTGCAACATTTATTCCCAGTGGTTAATATATAATCTGTGATAATATTTATCTGTCTATATATTATATTATCTATTATCTATTATGTATATTATCTGTCTTCACACATCCTGCACTGCTGAAGTAATCCATTTAATTCCGGGTGTATTTTATGTGAAAAACGTCTCGGTTACGTATGTATATAAGACGTCGTGACGAAGAAGCGACACTAGGGGTCTCTCTTGAGCGCCGAATATGCCTCTGGTCTATGAAAAAAGGCCAATGAGAAGTTGGCAGACAGTATTTGCATATCCCGCCCCAGACATATGGGTATAAAAGCGGGGAAATACGTTGAGTTCATTCAGGAGTTCATTCATTTTTCTGAGGAGCTACTGCAGTGGCTCGTCTCAGCAACGTGGCCGGGAGGACACGACGTCTCGTTCCCTCCATCAGGGAAGACGTTCCCCGTCTGTTGCTCACTTCGATGTCTTGTCGAAGAAGCAACACTAGGAGTCCACTTCAAATCACACCATGCGCTGAGCTGTGTACGTCTACTGCTGACACAGGACAGCGGGCAGGTATTTCACGTGCACAATCGACCAACTGGGTTTCAGACTGCACGTACCCTTCCCCAGTGCCCCAAAAAAGTCGTCGGAATCCTTCTTTTTACCCTAGAGGGGAACAAGGTGACGCTTGCAAACCTGGGAACTGGTCAAGCCTGGCTGGGCCTCTTTTCTCTCTATGTTTCTCGGCATAGAGCAAGAACAGCAGGGCCCTTGCGCATCGAGGGAAGGGGGGTCTTACCCAGTTTCCTATTCTTTCAGGGGGAAAAGACCCTGCGGAGGCCACACCTGCCCAAAAGGGGAGGTAAAGGTGGCGAATACATCACATGGGTTTTTTAGGCAACATGTGGAATGTGGCGCAGTGGTAGATCCAACCTCAAGTAGGGGGGAGTTGCTACAGCATAGCGACCGGAGGGCAGCAGAAACTGCCTAAGGGAGACGCAGGTCCACTTCGTAAGGGGACCGTACCGTGGAAAATACACACAGGGGGAGTCCGTGTAGGAGTCCCGATCTGTGGAGCTTCTATTCCAGTGCAGGGTAGATTAGAGTACCCATAGTGGACTGGGTCAGCAAGTTCCTCCGCTGAACTGTGGACCCAAAAGGGCTAGGGAGGAATTGACCAGGGACCCGGGTGGGTGGGATCTCCTGGGAGAGAAAGTGCACAGTTTTACCTCGGCCGAGGGAAAGGACACCAGGTGCAAGCGATTCACCCGGCCAGATCGTCAGTGTGTTAACGAGTTCTACCAGCTCGGACCTGAGAAAACACGGGACGATACTGACTCAACCCTGAGATTGTAAAATCTCGCAAAGGTATTAGGTATTGCCCAACCCGCTGCTCTACATATATTTGCTAGGGAAGTGCCTCTGGCCAGTGCTCACGAGGACGCAATACTCCTTTTTGAGTGCACTCGGACCCGCAAGGGGGGCACAGCCTGGGTGCGACAGGCCAATGAAATGGCATCCACCACCCAGTGAGAGAGCCTCTGCTTGGAGACAGTGTTCCCTTTCCACTGTCCCCCAAAGCAGACAAAGAGCTGCTCAGAGCACCTAAAGCTCTGTGTGTGGTCCAAATAGGTACGCAAAGAACGTACTGGACACAGCAATGAAGGGGTTGGGTCTGCCTCCTCCCGGGGCAGCGCTTACAGGTTCACTATCTGGTCTCTGAAGGGCATGGCAGGGACCTTGGGCACGTAGCCTGGTCGTGGTCTTAGGATCACATATGTGTCTGCTGGACCGAACTCCAGGCAGGTGTCACTAACAGAGAACGCTTGCAGGTCTCCGACCCTCTTGATGGAAGTGAGCGCGATCAGCAGGGCCATCTTTAGAGAGAGGACCCTGAGTCCAACTGATTCTAGTGGCTCAAAGGGGGGGGGGGGGGGGTCTCTGGAGACACTCAAGGACCACTGAGAGATCCCAGGAGGGGAAAAGTCTTGGCCGGGAGGGGTTCAACCTCCGGGCGCCTCTTAGGAACCTGATGATTTAGTCGTGCTTACCCAAGGACTTGCCGTCTACTGCATCGTGGTGGGCCATGATAGCGGCGACATACACCTTCAGGGTGGAAGGGGACAGCCTCCCTTCCAGCCTCTCTTTCAGAATCAAGAGCACTGACCTAACTGCACACCTCTGTGGGTCTTCAGCACGGGAAGAACACCAATTCATGAACAAGCGCCATTTCAGGGCGTAAAGTTGCCTGGTAGAAGGGGCTCTGGCTTGGTTGATCATGGCTACAGCCGTGGGTGGTAGACCAGCTAGATCTTCCGCGTCCTGTCCAGGGGCCAGACGTGGAGGTTCCAAAGGTCTGGGCATGGATGCCAGAGCGTGCCCCGTCCCTGAGAAAGAAGGACTTTCCTCATGGGAATTCACCAGGGAGGGGCTGTCGTGAGGAGTACGAGATCCGAGAACCAGGCCCAGGTTGGCCAATAAGGAGCCACAAGGGTGACTTTTTCCTCGTCCTCCCTGACCTTGCACAGCACCTGTGCAAGAAGGCTCACTGGGGGAAATGCTTACTTGCGCAGCCCCGCAGGCCAGCTGTGTGCCAGTGCGTCTGCCCCGAGGGGAGCCTCTGATCAGGCATACCAGAGCTGGCAGTGGGAGGTCTCATAGGAGGCAAACAGGTCTACCTGGGCCTTGCCGAACCGTTCCCAAATCAGCTGGACCGACTGGGGGTGAAGCCTCCACTCTCCACTGTGCTAGCGTTGTCGTGACAGTGCGTCCGCTACCACATTGAGGTTGCCGGGGATGTGAGTGGCGCGCAGCGCTGCTGGCTCCAAAGGAGGAGACAACGGGCGAGTCGTGACATGTATCGGGAGCGTACGCTGCCTTGGCGATTTATGTACGCTACCGCAGTGGTGCTGTCTGACCTGATCAGGAAATGTTTGTCTTGAACTAACTGGAGAAACTTCCGCTGGGCATAGAAAACAGTCAGCAACTCCAGGCAGTTGATGTGCCAGTGCAGCAAATGGCCTGCTACTGCGTGCACGTTGCACACAGCGCCCCAACCCAATCTGGAGGCATCGGTCGTGACCAAGATGTGTCGGGACACCTGCTGCAAGGGTACTCCTGCCCGTAGAAAACAGAGGTCTGTACAGGGTTTGAATGTTTAGCGGCAGGCGGGGGTGATCGTCACATGGTGCATGCTGCGGCGCCATGCTCGTCTCGGGACTCGAGTCTGAAGCCAGTGCTGAAGCAGTCTCGTATGCATCAACCCCAGCAGTGCAACCACCGCAGAGCATGCCATATGCCCGAGGAGCCTCTGAAAAAGTTTTAAAGGGACCGTTGTGCCCGACCTGAAAGCGGCGAGGCACCTCAACACTGACTGCGCACGCTCGTTGGTGAGACGTGCTGACATTGAGACTGAGTCTAACTCCATGCCGAGAAAAGACATGCTCTGGTCCAGGGTGAGCTTGCTCTTTTCCCAGTTGACCAAAAGCTCTAAACAACTGAGGTGCCTGAGCACCTGGTCTCTGTGAGCGCATAGTTACTCTCGTGAGTTGGCCAGAATGAGCCAGTCATTGAGGTAATTGAGTATGCGGATGCTGGCTACTCAGAGCGGGGCAAGGGCTGACTCTGCTACTTTCGTAAAGATGCGAGGAGACAGAAATATGCCGAAGGAGAGGACTTTGTACTGATACGCCTGGCCGCCGAACGCGAACCGTAAGAAGAGTTGGTGTCGAGGCAGAATTTAGACGTGGAAGTACGCGTCCTTCAGGTCTACCGCTGCAAACCAATCTAGATGCCGAACGCAGGTTAAAATGTGTTTCTGCGTGAGCATTTTAAACGGGAGTTTGTGCAACGTTTGGTTGAAAACTCGCAAATCCAAGATCGGTCGTAAGTCACCGCCTTTCTTGGGTACGATGAAGTAAGGGCTGTTAGAGACCCTTCTTCATCTCGGTTGGAGGGACAGGCTCTTTGAGTAAGAGAGTAGCGATTTCCGTGTGCAGGGATTTGGCATGTTCGCCGTGTACTGTGGAGAAGCGGACGCTGTGAAGGGGGGCAGAGGCCTGGCAAACTGAATTGCATAACCGAGTCAGACGGTCCGGGCCAGCCAGCAAGACGGGTTGGTAAGTGAGAGCCACACGTCCAAACTCCGTGCTAGAGGCACCAAGGGGACGATTATTCGTGGAACAGTCGTGGGGCTGAAGGCGGGTGGTCCGTGTCCAGCGTGCTGGGACTGTTGAGATCTGGCTGCAGAGTGTCGTGAGAATGGCATTTGCGGGCCAGGTGACCCAGAAACAAAGGAAATAGCTCTTTTACTGAGAATGTGGGTACAGCAAATGAAATAAATTGAACAAAAGATTCTCCTCCCGGCCCTCCACCGGGGGATGGAGTGGTCTTACCATCTCCGGAGCTAACGTCTTGGTCCCTGGGTTGAGTGTCTCAGGAGCGCCTGGGAGCCTTACGGGTCCTCGAGGAGTCCATGATACGGGGGGCATCTGCTTCCTGCAGTGTGCTCGACACTGGGGCTGAGAGCTGGGCCTGGGTTGAGGCGGAGCAGGGTGTTTCTTTGCTGCAGGAGGATGCCCTCGGCGGGCAGACGGGGCATGGCCCATTGCGGCAGGCTTGCGGCAGGGCAGGATATGAGAAATGGCCTCCGTCTGCTTCTTCACCACGGAGAACTGCTGGCCGAAGTCCTCGATGGTGTCGCCGAAGAGGCCGAAATGGGAGAGGGGGGCGTTGAGGAAGCGAGCCTTGTCGGTCTCACGCATCTCGACCAAATTCAGCCACAGATGACGTCCCTGGACCACAAGCGTGGCCATCGCCTGCCCGAGTGACTGCGCTGTGATGTTCGTGGCCCTGAGGGCAAGGTCGGTCGCTGAGCGACCAGGGATAAGGGCTACCCTCGTGCAAATCTTTGAGCGCCTTGGCCTGGTGGACTTGCAGGATGGCCATGGCGTGCAGGGCGGAAGCGGCCTGTCCAGCGGTGCTGTAGGCTTTAGCAGTAAACGATGATGTCGTCCTGCAGGCCTTAGAAGGGAGCACAGGGTGACCCCGCCAGGTGGTAGGGTTTCCGGGACATAGATGGAGCGCAACAGCCCTATCCTCCTCGGGGAATCGCCGTATACCCATGGGCCGCTCTGCCATCGAGGGTAGCGAGAGCGGATGAGCAAGCTTTGTGACGAGTGGAGAGAGGGGCTCTCCACGAAGACGTCAGCTCATCATGCACCTCCGAGGCTGTGAGTGGTGCGCAGACCCCAGGAAGCAGTCATCCAACCGCGATGGCTGTGGGGAGGACGGAGAGTTCCATTCCAACCCCACGCTGGCGGTGGCCCGGGAAAGCATGTTGGACATCTGACAGCTCAACCTGGATGTGCTGGCCCGAAGGCGGCAGCCCAGGGGAGGCATCAGTGTCGGATGCCGTGCTCTCCGATGCAGCGGCGAGCTCATCCACCTCGAGCTCTAGAGGATAGGCAGGCCGGCCGTGAAGTGAGCCGCTGTTGCCTCGAGCACGGCCGGGAGTCAACGAGTGTGCCGGGGTGGTCCAAGGGGGCATACCCGGCGGAGCTGCACCCGCTGCCATCCACAGATCGCCTCCAGCACCAGCCGCATCATCCTCAGTCCCGTGGGAAGAAGGAGCGACGCGGGGGGCGGCTAGAGTGGCGTGCTTTCTATTGAAAGCAAGCCGCGACCGCAACGTTGCCATGGTCATGCACTCGCAGTGAGAGCATGAACCATCCACAAACGCTGCCTCAGTGTGATCGCTGCCCAGACACACGAGACAACGCCTGTGGCCGTCTGAAGCAGAGAGCACTCCAGGAACTACAAAGGGGCAGAATGGCATCTTTAAAAAGACGTGTCCTGAAAAGGACATTCAACGCCGCTGTGTAAAGCTCTTTTAGAGGAAATTACTCTTTTACAGAGAAAATCACTCTTTCAAATATAACTCTTTTAACTCTCTGCACTGTAGAAGCGCCCAGGGGCAAGCTGCACTGCCGTACAGAGAAGGAGAAAGCTGCTGAAGTGCGCCGTAGATCCAACAGCAAGCAGAGCGTCAGAGGAACAGAAGCAGGAACAGGTGTGTGACTCGCAGCTGGCTGCATAGACGACCATCGGCTCCAAAGAAAATATCTGAATGAACTCAACGCATTTCCCAAGGCCAGTGCTGGTTGCTGGGTGCCGAAACAGATAAGATTGAGATGTTTTGTCTTGGGGCGAATAGCTGCAATTTCTCAGGCTATTCTTCATGTCCATTTTGGTCTCTTAAACGATCCATTTACCTTTGCAAAGCTGTAAGCTCCTTCATGATGTTATCCATATTGAGAGTCTGAGTGCTGACAACTCTGCCCACCGCCTCAATCATGACGGGCAGCCTTGTGAGGCTTTGGACAGCTGTCTCCGTCTTCTTAATTCTTCGATAACCCAGGGCAATGCCTAATCCAATCAGCAGAAGACCTGTTATCATGGTTCCGAATAGGTAGATATCTTCAACGTCCTCCACGGAAAGAACCGCCAGACACACGACCCGCCACCTCCCCCACGCGTCCATCGTGTAGCCAGCTGCAAACGTTCCGTCAGGACAGTTAGGTTCCCCCGAACCCAAGCTTCTCCTCGAGAAGATGGTGTCAATTGCGTTGAGAGACCAGTTGATCAAATCCATAATAATTTCTTAGTTTGGAGAGCAGTGCTGTGAGAGTCTCTCAAAAGTACAAGACAGTTGACTAGACGTGACGAGAGAGCAAAGCAGGGAGGTCAGGGGAGGGAGAGGGAGAGAAAATGCGACCGCCTTCACTGAGTGCCAAACGAGAAAGAAGGTCTCTTTTAGTCACCGATCATGGTCAACCAGCATCCTCCATAACACATCCTGCACAAATATTGCCGCCTCAAGCATTATGACATGGGTTTGACATCAACAACTCATCGATTTTATCATTGGCTCTCGCATGTCTTGTGAACTATTGTGACCTGTACGGCTCAAGTTCGGAATATTTTCACTGATTAAAACCTTCAGTTTCACTCTGCTACTTGGAATATTATAATTGTACTTTATCTGTTTGTTACGTCTTTTCTATCATTGAGAACTGGTTAGGTTTAGGCATACATGTGCGGTTAGGTGCTAAAAATATATATTTAAAATAGTGCAATGTATATCAAATTATTGTTAGTAAATTTAAGTGTCTCTTTCATGTTTTATATTGCTAATGATTGGTTAGGTTTAGAAATGGTGTTGGGTTAGTGGATAAAAAATATTACATATGATTGTACAATGTAATATCACACTAATATATTTATATGTACTATAAAACATTAAGGTTTAGCATATAAAATAATATTCAAAGATTCATAAAGTTTTCTCATTGAAAATAATAGGGTTTCTCACCGTGTCAAGGAGAGGACATCAGGGGGCACCTTTGGTGTCATCATGCAGATGCTGAGGTCTTCTGCACAAGCGTCAAAATTGGACACTTAGGGAATGAGAACAGGTTGGTGAAACCATAAAAAAACAGTAATAAAAAGATACATCAATTGAGAGAGAAGGATGTGGGTAAGAAAAATGTAGTTGTGTGATTGAACCTCAACCCCTGTTCTCACCAGTGCCTGGATGAAATGCCAGTGTCATTGATGGCGAAAGATGAAACAGGTAAACACATTTAATGTTTCCAACTGCATCTGTCTGGAATATAAACTATAGAGATAAGAGTAGCGCGAAGGTCATTTGAAGATGAAAAGATTACATTTTATTAATGCTTTCTGATGTTTTATATCAGAATAGCTCAGGAGACTCAGTCAAAAAAGAACAAACAGAAAGGCTACATAAACATTTGGGAAACAGTGTGTTTTACTGAATAGAAATTAATTTGTGGAGTTGCTTGCCCCATAAGGCCTCATTTATTCCAGACCTCAGGGTCATAACGGAAACACAGCAGCTATGAAAGAGACTTGTTATATTTTTTTGCATCTGAACATGATCATATTCTTTAGCTCTTGCTATCTATAGTTGTAAATAGTTGCAGTTGCTTGAGGGGAAGTCATATAGAATTTTCAGTATCTGGATATCTCACAAACCTTAGCGAAACAGTTTAGCTGGAGTAATCTAATTTGTATTCACAGGTACTTGAACTTAAATGTACAGCATCTAAAACGTTTAACACATAGGGATGTGGAAAGGTTTTCAAACCTGTTGAAGTTGACATCAACACATTGATATATACACTTCTAGACAGCATCTATCCCAAACATATGAAAATGTATGTGTGCTAGAACCACACTTTATGTTTGAATACCTACATAAATGAATCAGAGCACATCTTATAAAATTTCACAGCTAAACTCACTGTGAATGTTTCCAATATATGTGTCCATATATGCACTGTAACTAGACACGTGTAGAGGGGGTGGCTCTACTGGCTCGAGCCCCTGCCCTTTTGCTGAGGTGCCCCTCCGCGGTGTTCCAGGGTGTGCAAATGCCACCCAAAATGAAAGCGTGCACACACACATGAAATTATGTTTTCTACACTTAGTAAATTTAGGGCTGTAAAAATGCATCAATATTTTGTTAAAGGCAGTTAATTATTAATTATTATTAATTTATTAATGTAGGGCAGTGGTGGCTCAGCGGTTAAGGCTCTGGATTACTGACCAGAAGGTTGGGGGTTCAAGCCCCAGCACCGCCAAGACACCACTGTGTGGCCCTTGAGCAAGGCCCTTGATCCTATCTGCTCCAGGGGCGCTGAATCATGGCTGACCCTGCACTCTGACCCCAGCATAGCTGGGATATGTGAAAAATAAATAATTTCACTGTATATATGCAGAAATGTATGTATAATGTGTGACAATTGGGCAATTAAATTAAATTAAAAAATTAAAACTTTGATGCATCGATAACGGAATTAATTATCAATTATTATAATACCCATTGTGTTACAGAGGCCATGACTGAGGAAACAAATGTGAACTTAAAATTAATAAAGTTTAGTTTGGAGTATTTGGAGAAAGGAAATGTTAGATGATACTGTACTGCGCCTTTACTCATGATTATTATTTGTGCTTAGTGTGTTGAACACCATTATGTTTTTTAATTCTGTGACACTGCTTAATTTAAAGACCAGACTTATCTGGCTGTATAGATAGATACAGTAACAGATTTCATTTATATTTCAATAACAGGTTCAGTAAATGGTCCCTTGATGATATATCTATTATTCATAATCAACAGTCTACTTACCGTCTATTATGTTAGTTTGCATTAAATCAGACATGACATTACCCTTGATTACTACTGGATAATTCATGTAACAACAGTATTATTTTTATTTATTTATTATGAACCAAACCTCCCTGTACTTCACAAATACAAATAATGTATAGAAATGTTTAACATTTTCTTGCAGTTGTGCATTATTCTGTTCAACACAATGTATTATGCATGCATTTCTTATCTACAGTTAAGTTTTGAAACCTGTGAATGTAACCTAAATGTAGGTTTGATTGATTTTTTTTTGTCAATTGTCCTATGTATTGCAAATGACCTCAACATTTATATTTTTGTCTTCAGCTTATTTTGGATAATAATTTTGAATATAAAATCAATTAATGGAGTTTTATGACTAAATAAGGTTTAAAGCCCCTGCCCCTCAAAATGGCTGTGCACATCCCTGACTGTGACATATATTTTAATATATGACACAAACATTTGATTGTATAAGTTGAAATAAAATGTAATTATTTTTTTCCACATGTACTTTATAATATACAGTGTGTCATAAGCAAATTGTGGAATTGGAATTATGCCCACATATATGAAATATAATTTTTATAAATGTTCACATATGGCCATCTATGATACTTCTGTATGGGTTTCTTCTATCTACTTTTGAACGTCAGTTTGTCTATCTGATATCCTCATAATTATGAGGTTTCCTGTGTTCTTGCTACAACTGGCCAATTGAACTTTTGAAGTTTAGAAAATATTATAAATCAAAACTGTATAGAGAATTATCAGCATTAAAATTGGTTAAAAAAGTTATTAAAAGATTTAGACTGGTTTAGAAACAATTTTTTGCAAAAAGTAAAGGTTACTACTGGGCTTTATTTACAGTGGTAAAACAGCATTTAGGATTTTATTAAAACAAATGCTAATTAGCTTAAATGTCAAAACCTTGCTTTTTTCATGGAATAGATGCTGCTGTTTTTTAATTGAAACTTCCTCTCGCCTGGATTGCTTCTAGGCCAAACTTCTTCTTTTTTTTAGAGTTAAATACAGTAATTATGTTTTAAGATATTAATAATGGATAAAGTGAGAAAAGAACTTGGCAAAACAACAAAGGAAATCAACAAAAAACATTGTCTTTCTCAGCTTCTGTGGTGTGCAAAGTTCTGTTTTGAACAGCATCAAGATGAACAGATGGAGGATAACACGTGTGTTTTTGCACTTATAACCCTTCAGTACAGTAATAATTGGCTTTTGTTGAGATTTTTATGCATTCTCAATTTGGAGGTGTGAAAGTTGAGTGTATTTGAAAATTGCACTGTTTACATTTTGTAGAGTAACAATATATATATATATATATATATATATATATATATATATATATATATATATATATATATATCTGTGTGTGTGTGTGTGTGTGTGTGTGTGTGTGTTTTTTTTTTTTTTTTTTTTTATGAATTTCTATATTTGGAATGAATACAGAGCTTGGATCTCCCTCTGAAGAAAAAAAAAACTTAAACCAGCCTGATATGTTCTGCTGGTCTTAGCTTGTTAAAGCAGGTCACCCAGCTGGTCTCAAGTGCACCAAATTCCTCTAAAACCAGCAAACTGAGCAGCGTGACAGGCTGTAAGAACAGGGTTAGTTTTGTTATTAATATTATTTTTCCCAACAGAGATTAAACATAAAGTTTAAACAAAACTGTGCAATACTGTAGCTTTGGTTATTAATGGAGATGTGGTTACAGCTTTTAATCCTGGATCAGCTCACATTCTTACATACCCTACCATACAGATGATACTGCATCTGTAAATATATTTTCAAGGCTAATTTTCAGTGCAAGTTAAACTCAAGGTACTTTTATGAGAACTCTTTATGAGAACTGAGCAGCAGGATCATTGACTGTTGGTTTGACAACGAAGTAAAGCGAGTGGTAAGAGTGTAAAAAGCACTTCAAAATCTGCAAAAAATGCTGAAATTTGTGGTGGATTCAAATTGAAATATTCTTCCATAAAATCTACAGTTGTGTTCTGCTGAAGAAATAAAGTCATAAACATTTGTGATGACATGAGGGTGAGTAAATGAAAAGAGAATTACAAATTTGATTTATTATGATTTCACCATGTTGTGGAATAAACCTTCAAATTACTTATACTGTAGTTGTCTCTTCATATTAAGTTGGGAAAGAGGAAAGTATTTTAACATAAAAAAATATTAGCTTTAATTAGCTTTAAATTCAAGCACACAAGCTTGAACAAACGCATGTATCCACCTACAGATCACAAATCTTTGTATCGTTAGACAGAAGGCAATTAAAGCAAATGAGGCAGTTATTCATTCATAATGAATGTGATATTGTGAACTTATATATATAGGGGCTGGAGATTGGGACTCGATTTGAGTTCGGTGTCCTTAAAATGTTTCATCTCATAGGTCTATAAATTATTTTGTAAACCTTCAAAACTTCACATTTATGAAACTATGAAAATCCATAGAAAGAAAATTTCTTTTTCATCTAATTTCTTATTACAATATATTCCAAGTTCCATTTGTTAAGAGTTCAATGGAGGTGGTGAAAATCTGTTACGCTAATGCTAAAAATAGACAGATGCCATCCTGATATTCCTCACTTCTGATGAGGCCTGGTAGAGAGAGGTGGAAGGCGAGACAGAGAAAGAGTGATGAAGGAAATGAGTGAGGAAAACCTCACACGTAATGGAGAGATATTGAGTGAGAGGGGTCAGTTTAACTGTATTCCCCAGCTGTGCTTCCTGGGACTCAAAGCTTGAGATAAAATCTCAGGCTAATCAGGCTCATTGTGAAAAAAAACAAAATCAATGCTGTGATTATGTTGCCATTAAGAATAAGAACAAGGCTCCTCTGTAATGTTGCAGCAAGTTAAAAAACGTCAAAGTTATCTGTTTCCATCTCTCTCTATCTCTTTCTCTCTCTCATGGGCAGTGTTCTTTCATCTGTGGCAGATATGGAAAATGTGGAGGAGGCATATATCCATGTATGCATGTCCATACACTCCAGGGTTGCAAGATAAAGGAAACATACATTAAATAAGTCTAAACTGAATCTTACTGCAAGGAAAATGTATGTTCAAAAATAATTATTAATAATTCAAATACAACCTGCAACTGTTGTTTGAAATAGCATCCTTATGAAATAATAAGCCCAAAGCTGCTTTTAATAAGTGGACATGGCAACACTGATGCACTCCAATATGTATATTTATGTCTTGTAGTCCACTGTTTCTCTTCCTGCATGACTACGTCACCACCTTCACTCATTCCTGGTTCAGTCCAGTTGTATTTTTGGCCACTGCATGGTAATGGCAAAGCCTGAGTCATTTCCTTACATTCCTGTCCTCTGATGGATTGGGGATGCAATCAGAGTTTGCAGTTGCCTGAAGCAGGGTTCCTTGTTTCAGCCTTTCAGCTTGGAAATATATCTTTTCTACATAACTTGTGACAGTTTTGCGCTACCTGTAAGTTTTATTGCATTTTGTAGCTGAGAAAGGCCTTGCTTTAAAAGTGATTACATGTATAATTCAATACAAAATCCAGCAAATGGTTATGGAGCAGAATGTTTTTTTTTTAGGAGAACTTTCATTTAATTTGTTCCTGTATATACTTTTATACTTTGTATTTCTTTATATACAAATGTTTATGTTGGCTTGACAAAGAGCTACATCCACCAAACTCTGACCCAGGTTCCTACATCTTTCATAACAAACATTACTTACAGTTTTCGCATAATGGATGAAGAGATATTAAAAAAATTATTGCCTGCCTGCCTATGACATCAAGGCATCTAGGTGACTAGTTCTAGTTTTTATTTTATAAGCTTTGTCAAGGCAAAATTCAAACACATTCAGTCAGTAGGCTATATGATAATAATAATATATTATATATACACTATACAGAATATCTGCTGTGTATGTACACATATATATATATATATATATATATATATATATATATATATATATATACATATATACATATACATACATCCATCCATCATCAACCGCTTATCCTGTGTACAGGGTCGCGGGGGGCTGGAGCCTATCCCAGCTAACATTGGGCAAAAGGCGGGGTACACCCTGGACAGGTCACCAGTTCATCACAGGGCCACACATAGACAGACACACACTCACACTCACATCCACACCTAGGGTAATTTTTGGAGACACCAATTAACCTAGCCTGCATGTCTTTGGATGGTGGGAGGAAGCCGGAGCACCCGGAGAGAACCCATGCAGACACGGGGAGAACATGCAAACTCCACACAGAAAGGCCGGGGCAACCGGGGTTTGAACCCACGACCTTCTTGCTGTGAGGCGACAGTGCTAACCGCTGCACCACCATGCCGCCCTTATATATATACATATATATACATACATATATATACATACATATACATACACATACACACACACACACACACACACACACACACACATATATATATATATATATATATATATGTGCAGACAAAATGCTCTGTCCAAACTTCATGTTTTATAGCATTCAGCGGTAGATGCCTTATGTCTGGAAGTGAATGTGTGTCAGATAGTTCAGGGAAGTAGTTGTAGACAATCATTTTGATGGCATGCTTTATGTCTGGCATTTCAGAATAACCAGAGCAACATTTCAGATGCTATGTGATGATATTGATGATATTCTTTCAGTGAATTATGTATTCACATGGCTTGTTGAGGCAAAGTCATGTATCTTTTTATGCACATCTATATTCCTATATAAATAAAGGTAAATGTGTTTCCATTGTAGTTTATGCACATATCTCCTTATCAGAAAAAAATATATATACAGTATATATTTATCCACCTCAAGTTAGCGTATGAGGTTTAAAGCACATTTTTTTAGATTTAATTTGCATCTGATTTGATTTGAATATCTCTGTTCTTTTCCACTAAGAACTCACTGAGTCTCACATTTGCTCTGGCCGGTTTCCTGCTTGCAAACCTCCTGAAGTTCATGTCAAAATTATGTGTGATTTACAGAATGTGTTGATAACCTTGAGTCCATTTTTGAAATTGTGGTGATTGTGATTGATCTGCCACATAGATCGCTTTTGCTGTTAATTTGACTCGGGGCCTATTCAGAAACTGGGCTTCTATTCAGATGATGGGCAGCTTGGACAAACTCCAGTAGAGAAGTGTAGGAGTGTTGGCTCATCAAATCCTGTCTTGTTCCAAAGGCTCTTCAGTCACAATAGACAGCCTCACATCACATCATTAGAGCCAGTACAGTACAAAAAAACCCAATCATGCTAATGTATTTCATTACAAAAAGCATGACATCACTTTCATGTAGATTATGGACCCTTTTCACAAACTACGTTGACACATTTCCGCCTTACAGTAATTTAGCACATTAAATCATGCAACGTTCTTTTGTATTCATTTTTATAAAAACTGTTTAATGTATACTGTATGTATGTAAAAACTGTGATTTAATAACCTTGCATTAAAGGGATAGTTCACCCAAAAATGTAAATGTTCACATCTTACCTTCCCAGAACACAAATGAAGATTTTTAGAAGAATATCTCTGCTCTGTTGGTCCACACAATGCAAGTGATTGGTGACCAGTCCTTTGAAGCTCCAAAAATCACATCTAGGTAGAATAAAAATAATTCATAAAACTTCAGTGGTTAAATCAATGTCTTCAACAGCAATATGATAGGTGTGGGTGAGAAACAGATCAGTATTTAACTATTTTTTACTATAAATCTCCACTTTAAATTTCAAATAATTTCACATTGTGAAAGTAAAATTAGAGATTTTAAGTTAAAAATGGATGCTGGGACAACACTTGGGGCACTGTTTCTTAACTGGCTGAAGGCTGTTTTACATTGTTCCTCAGAGAGACATTCATGTTTACCCTTTATGAAGTTCTGGCAAACATTACAACAAATTTGTCACAAATAACCTTGCTGCAAATTAACCGCTTTGCAGAGGAATTAGACCGCCAAACAAAGAAGGGTAGTTTCAGGACATGTTTCAGCAGAGCTGGCCAAGACTAAACTCACAAACCCAAGATAACTCCTCTCCTTGTTGTCATATTCTGAAAGGACTACAACACTATGCCGAATCGCCCACACATGCCAGCTTTATTGTGCCATTTTTTTGAATGTGTGTGGGTTTTTTTTTTTGTGTGTGAGTATGTCATTATAAATGAAACAGTATTGTGTCAGAATTTATGACACTGGTGCCAGACACGAATCATAAAAATACACTGCAAGGGCCTGATGAAGGAACAATGAATGATGAGGGGAAATTAATCAAAAGGGACAAGGATAAAAGTGTTGGAGTGTATTCATTGGCAGGCTATACAGCATATATTTTAATCCTTAAAAGCTTGAGTCACTCAGTTATGAAGAACAGGAATAGCATAGGCACAGTCGATAGTAAATCAATAACACTCAAGACATGTATGCAATAGGTCTGATTGTGAAGGTTTGTGTTTGGGTGACGATAAATATGTAATGCATGTTTTATGACAAATCTGATTATATGATATATGAACTACTGTCCTTTCTTGCATTCTGCTGTGCTCATCACATTCTATAATCACAGATCTTGCTAGGAAAGCATATTTCTAGTATGTCTATTCCTTTAAAAAATAACACTCTTCTTAAAAGTGAAACAGAGGGGAAAATACAACATTCTGCTGTTCAATAGTAATTGTGAAAACTAAGCATTACTTTGGACCTATTCACACCAGGATGAAAATCCATCATCTGGAAAATAATTAATCAACCAACAAGGCTTTGGGTTATATATCTCTAGCTGGTATTCAGTGTTGGGTATATTGTAATTACAATGTAATTAGTTACTGTAATTACTTTTAATTAATTAAAAGTAATTATTGCAATTACTAATTACTTTTTTGGTAGAAAAAGTAGTGAAGCCCATGACATTTCAAATTGTTGTACTGTAATCAAATTACAGTTACTAACTTTCAATTAAGTTAATTACTTATAAGTACATTACTATTTTTGCAGAATACATTTGAAAAAATTGCAATAATACATTGCGTTTTTAATTCGTTGAGGGGGAAAAAACAGGCTGGGTTTCAATGATCAGGCTGGTCAAGTTGGCTGGTTTTAGAGGAGTTTCATGCACTTGTCAACTGATCAGGCTGGAAGACCAGCTGGTCGACCACTTAAACCAGCTGACCACCAGCTTGGCCAGAATGGGCCACCAGCTTAAACCAGCTAAGTCCAGAATGGCACCTTAAGCAGGTTTTAAGATGGCATCTTCAGCCGTGTGTGCGATCTTTTCTACGTGAGTGTCTATTTGAACCCTGGTGTAAACAGCATTTGCCACACATGGCAGCGATTTGCACCCAAAAAGTCTGGTGAAACAAATTATATTCAACAAACTAAACATTAGGTGTTGCTGCAGTGGCGTGGGGTGTAAAGACGGTGTGAATGTCTACTGTTGTCCTAGCAACCGTGGTTCAAATCCACTTAATGTCCCACTCTTTTTCCCATCCGATTTCCTGTTTCACTCTTTAATATCTCCTAAATACTACTTAAAATATTATATAAAAAATAGCTTATCCTATATAGCGTTTTGAACTTGATCAAGGTGTGGAATGAAACACAGAGGTATTTGGGCATTTCCAATACAAACTCTCTATCTCGTTATAGCCCTATATGGGAAAATAATAAATTCATACCAGGCCGAGTGGATATAGGGTTTAAATTATGGGCAGAGAAGGGTGTTAAAAAATAGAAGACTTATACAATATATGTTGGGAAGATTTGTCTTTTCAGGAATTAGTTAATACATTTGTTATACCAAGAAATATTTTTTTTAGATATTTACTAGTAAGACGTTTTGTATTTTCATCTCAGAAACACTATAGATATGCTGTCTGTGTCGAGTTTAAATATAGAAATCTCCAAAGATTGTTATGGTAGGGGTCACTCCTACCATAGGCATAGACTTGTTGTCCCAGCAGTATGCTGCTTCTCGGTTAGAGGCATGTGTGTGTGTGTGAGTGTGTGTGTGTGTAATGTGTATTTTTGTTAAAACTGTGTTTTGGAAATAGTTCTGTAAATTGAAAGCCAATAAAAATATAAATAAATAAATTATAATAGATAAATATGAATATAAATGTTGATTTCATTGCAGTGATTTGGTCACAGTAAATATCGAGGAGTGCAGAGAAGGGTTTGATCCGGAGGCGGGGTCTGACAATCACACTCGTTCCCCCATGAAACCATGGTTACTGTAGTAAAAACAAGGTTATTTTTTCTAAGGTAAGGTTAAAGTTATGTTTAGGGGTATGGGTTAATGTAGTGTGTTTGTGTAACTCTAAATAAATACAATAAACACACTGCAGTAATGCCCAGTCTAATTTTGTATGTTAGAATTTAAATAGGGGTGCAAATAGTATCTGACTCTATTTGTACCAGGGTTGAGGTGCAAATGATATCTGCCTCTATTTGCACTGGGGTGTAAATAGCATATACCATTATTTGCACCAGGTTGCAAATAGCATCTGCCTTAATTTCTACCAGTAAACCCCAACTACTGTCATTTTTTCATGTTATTTATGTATTTTATGTTTTAAAATTAAAGCTTGCAACTTATTGGTTGTTTATTTTTTACACTGGAGGATATTATACCTATTTATGGATATATATGCTCTTGGTGTGAATACACCATTATTGTTAAATATATACATTTTCCCCTCTTCTTCATGAAGAGCACACCTCATTATCCTTTTATGAATTTAAAGGAAATTACATATTCTGCAAATATGCTAACCTAGCAAGATCAGTGATAAAAGAAGATGTTGAGCACAGCATAACACAATAAAAGACAAAATGTCACAGTATATCACATACTGTAAATGTCAAAAACATGCAAAGAGTAATTCAAGATTTAAAGTTTTGTTTGCGGATGAATGTTTGCAGTGAATACTAGCTCTTGGAACAAATAGGTCTTAAGAGGCTATTAAAGAGTTATTGAGTCTAGTTTAGATGAGGAAAGATATGTGAGAGTGAAATAACACCAACTAGTACCACTTTAAATAAACCTCATTGCATGCAACGACCCCCTTAATCTTCAGACTAGTGACCTCACATTTTCATCAATATTAGATTTCACAAGATCCAATAATTATAGATGCAAGATTTTGTATGTGCTCAGACAATGGGGTTCTATAAAACCTGGAAAGAGTTAATTATTAGAATACCATTCATTTAAATGGCAGTTGCTCAGCTGACAGACAAACTCTCCAGAAAATATGCAACATGCTGCCATCTTTGCTAATGGTTACTCAAGTGTGGTTAATTTTTTTTAAATTATTAATTAAATATTTGCAATTTATATGTTGCTTGCAAATAAAAAAATATTAAAAATGAGTCGTGGTTGCAAAATTATTTTTCCCCATTCATTTTTTCTACAGGGATTTCATGAAAGTCAGTGGGATTAATATTCAGCCAATGCTAAATAATAAGAGCAGCCCTAAATGGTTGCAAGCAAATAGGTAAATAACTGGTCTTGTTTTTTTTTTTTTTTTTGTTTTGTTTTTTTTTAAAGAAAATTTAATCACTCATTTCCAAGGAAGCAATTAAAAATCTAGCCACTTTACCTCAAGACTGCATAGAAAAAAAGGCTTGTACTACAATATTATTATTCTGTAGGAATATTTTGAAGCTCTCTGCTGTAACTCTCATATTGTATTGAGATTGACTTTGACTGTACGTTTGGGGTCATAGCTGTGTAAAAATAATGGTAATTTCCACTGACCTAATCAAAACCCTGTCTGCAAATATTATTAAAATATATTGCATGCTATTTATTGGGCCTATATAATATAGTATCACACAACCAAAATATGTTAAAACATTTCTGCAGTTGAAGAACTTTAATCCTAAGTGTTTACATGAAGAAAGAGAGAAAAAATGGTGATATAGGTTGTAGAAGAGTTTTTCTTCAACAATTAGATTTGGTCAGACCTGCATGCATCGGCTGCCAGGAAATATGCAACCTGACTCCATCTTTGCCTATGGGTATTCAGTTCTGGTGTGATTTTTTAAAACATCTCTTGATTAAATATTTGCAATTTTGTATGTTGCTTACAAAAAAAAAAAAAAAAAAAGAATATGGAAAAAAAAAGCTTTTGCCTATGTAGCTTGAGAACTGACCAGTAGCGTAGAAGCGCAATGGTGCCGAACCACTTTTTCAGCCATCTTGTTTCCAAAAGTATCTTCCCATTTACTTTTACTATAGTGATTTCATGAAAGTTTTCACATGGAGTTCTAAGCCATGAATCAAACCAACCAGCTCTGAGGTGAATCACAAGATTACAAACTTGAATTTGAAAAGAATGAGAAAATTAAACCTATGTGTACTTGATGTCTTTCATAAGGGCATGAAATACATTGCAAATGATATAATTAAATTAAAAACAATGACAAATTTGACTATTGGTATTAAACTATTGGTTTAAAGTTGTTGATTTTAAGTATAGAAACACTAAATAAGTTCATAGCAGAATATACAGATATTTAATATATAAGTAGTTTGAGAGCGCAGGTGTAACGTTTAGTGTCCAAGGAGTTGAGGAGGAAGAGAGGAGACGCAGGAGTAGAATCTTTCAAACCTTTAATAACAATTGTAGGAGTTGAGCAAACGCTGGAGTGGAAACAAACAATAACTTTTAACATCTAACATTACTTTACAAACATTACCATTCAAGCACTGACAACCAATGATCAAAACTAGAAGGTATTTATACACAGGGAACTTAATGAAGATTTGGTCTACAGGTGGGGATAACAAGGAAGTGATCAGGGCAGTGGATTCTGGGAAACGTAGTGCAGGAGAAAACTTCAAAATAAGAGTCCTTGAACATGGTGGAGACAAACTGTGACAGTAGGGTTTCCAACTTGATTGTGTTATTCAAATTGCATCATGGGAGTGGGTAAGCCATACTGAGCTCTATTGGCAGCAATTCTCTGTGGTTAGTTTTTTGCAGGATCGTGGGTAGTATAGTTCTTCACCAGAAGTTATTATAATAAAATAAATTCCTTAATTGGATTTTTACTTCCAGAAACAGATTAATTTTACTACTAATTTTACTTCCAGAAACAGCCCCTTTAATAGGCCTATATAATGTGGTATTATATGACTGAAAGTGTGTTAAAATAAAATCCTAATAGTTAACATGAAAAAAGACAGAAAAAAAAAAACAGTGAGACAAGCTGTAAAAGATTTTTGTCTTACACAGAGTTGGTTTTACTACCTGAAACAGACTGCTGCACAATAATGGACTTACAGTATGTGATGGGTATTACAGCCTGTTTTAAAAGCAATTGTCTGGTAATTGTTTTATACTTCTGTCATGAAGAAAACATGTCCTTTATTGCAGTGGTTCTCAATCAGGTGGCCGGGACCCACTAGGGGGTCTCAGCACACTTCCAAAGGGACTCAAGATGACTTAAAAATTATTTAAAGTAAGAAAAATAAAAATCATTCAAATAATTAAATTAAAATGCGACTTTAAGATGTATTCCTACAAATTATAAACAGACTTTCCAACAGAATTCCATCAATAGGGATACATACACTCTGATCATGTGGATGTCACAGAATGTTCTCACTGGGATTCCATGTTTTTATCTGTAGCCACGAGGTGGGTGGGCTTCAGTCTGAAGTTCCGGGGGGATGCCTTTACCTCTGATGAATGCTGCTATTTGTTTTTCACCAAAGAAAAGACATATCGTCTCAACGGGGCCTCAGTGGGATTAATATCAAGCCTATGCTAATTAATAAGAGCATCACTAAATGGTTGAAAGCAAATATAGTAGTTAAACAACTGGTCTGGATTTTCTTTTCTTTTTTTCTTGAGAAAATTGAATCACTCCTCTCGAAGGAAGCAGTTAACAATATAGCCTCTTTACCTCAAGTCTGCATAGAAGAAAGGCTTGTACTTCAATATAATGATTATTCAGAAATATTTTGAAGCTCTCTGCTTCAAAGTGGGCAAATATTATTGAAACGTATTCAGTTATATTTATTAAGTAAGCTATACACAGGGTTGGGAAGATTATTTTTTTAAATGTATTCCACTGCAAATTACAGAATACATGCTGTAAAATTGTATTTATAACATATTATGTTAGATTACTCAAGGTCAGTAACATATTCTAAATACTTTGGATAACATCTTCAGCACTGGTAGATGTTTTCACTTGTTTTGACTATAAAAACGTTGACTGTAAATGTTAAAAATATCTAATGCAATGTTGTTTCTAAAAAAAGATAAACAAAATGTGTCTTGTTTTAAGGATTTTTAGATATTTTTATAGGAAAACAATAAAAAAATTATTATCAAGAATACGATTTTTGCCCTAATATCAAAGGTCTTGCTAAAAAAAAAAGAAATTATGATCCAACGTGAATTTTCTTGATAAAAAATTGTATTGTGCCTGGTAACATGTGCATGTAAAATAGCTATACAAATATATTAAAGTTATTATAAAACCTCATGCCATATTATCCCAGCTTGATTTATGTGCAGCATATTTCATGCTATTTAATTGGCCTATATAATATGGTATTATATAACTAAAAGTGTGTTAAAAAGTTTTTGCAGTGAAAAATCCTAACAGTTTACAAGAAGACAGAAAACATGTTGCCACAAGCTGTGAAAGCTTTTTGTCTTACACAATTAGAATTGGTTGGAACTGTGTGCATCGGCTCACTAGAGTGATTCACATGTAAGGTGTCACATTAGCTTTAACATTAGAAACACGATTTGTCTCACACAGTCTTAGCTCTCCTGTCTTTGTTTTGCATGTTTAATTAAGGCCAGGGAATAAGAGCCAACTAGTCAAAAACAATTTGTCGAAATGGAAACCACATCTTCAAAATAAATTACAATAAACCTGGAACCACGTGTTTGTTTTTTGTATTTTGCCACTTCCTTCTACATAATTCATTGCTTTTAAGCATGTTAATACATTAACCATTTTTAGCAACATACTATTCTACATTTTTATCAGGCTAAAATTATTTGGATTCAGTTCCTGAGCATGATATTGCAGGATTTTTTCAACTTGTGGAAATCTTTGGAGTAATAATTTTCTTTATCAGTATTTGTATAATGTTTTCCAATAAAAATGTCTGTACATCCTTAAAACAAGAAAAATGTACTTGAGAAGGTAACTCTGACTGTATCCAAACATTCATATTCCTCATCTTTCGTCTACTGAGTATAAGTCATAACTTCTGATTTATTTGGAATTATAAATTATTTTAGTGTGTTAAGCTGGGATTAGAAACCTGCTGTTAACAGGTCAGACACAGTCACTGGAGAGTCACTCTGTATATTGGTGTTGATTGCAGGGTTCAAAAACATTCAGTTGCAACAATTTTCCATGTTGATGATTATTATATCAAATTAGCTAAATGCGGTTTAGAATAGTTTTAGGGGTGGGGGTCAGTGGTGTATTTTTCGATAATAACCATCTTGATGTATTATCCCTTATAGGTAATGCTTATCAGGTTATAAATTGATATTCATTCTATATATTTAAAAGGCCTATATGTTTCCCCTATCTGTATATAGACACATTTCGACAAAAAGTATTTTTCAACCACAGCTCATTGATTGAATAGATCTAGAGTAATAAGTAGAGTGATATTTAATAGTGATGCAAGCCACTGACTGAAGACTATCTTTTGCAGTTCCAATGTGTCTGACTGCAGCTCTGTGAATGTAATCAAAGCACTGTGGGGGGTCTAGAATAATGGCAGACGTTCCAAGCAACAATGACATGATTTTCCACACCAATACCCTTACCTGTCTTTCCACACATTTCCACAGTAACACATGCACATCATGTTTATTTTCATGAAGTTGAGAAGGATAAAGAAGAAGATTTTCATTCCAATCACCCAGTCTCACACACAATCCTTGGAATGGGATCATATTATGTGCTGGTTACTTTCGTATCCTTTGTTCCCCGATGGAGGGAACGAGACATTGTGTCAATGTAGTGATACTAGGGGTCACACTTGAGAGCCCGAAAACACCTCTGATCTTTGATAAAAGGCCAATGGGAATTGGCAAGTGGTATTTGCATGCCCCTCCCCCGGACATACGGGTATAAAAGAAGGGGACTGGATACCGCACATTAGGTTTCGTGCTAAGGAGCAGAGAAAAAGGCCCCAGGCATTTCAGCGGTAGTTCAGCGTTGTGGCAGGAGGGACACAACGTCTTGTTCCCTCCATCAGGGAACAGAGGTTATGAAAGTAACCTGGACATTCCCTATCAGTCACTCACTCGACGTTGTGTTGATGTAGTGACACTTGTTGTCCCCTACAAAAATGCCACAACTGGCTGAACTGGGTTCCTGGCTGACTGCTGTGTACCATTTAGTCAGCATGTCGGGCCTGCCAGTAACATCCCCTGACACAGTGTGAGTGTTGAACAGCCCTTTGGGGATGAGTCAAGTACTCAAAAGAATGGGGACAGGCTTATACTAGTCGTGCCTCTTTTCTTCTTTTTTTCTTTTTCTCCCCAGAAAAAAAGAGAGAATTTGCTAACTGACCGGATGCCAGTGTCTGCGTTGGGCGGGTGTCACTCCCAAGATGAAGACACTGCAGAGACCACACCCCAACCAGACGAAGGCGGGGAGAGGTGAAAGGTGCTAGGCACAAGCAGTATATCCCACCAGTCAGTCCGGACTTATCCATTTGTTCCTGCTAAGACACAGGACGAGACCGGCTCAACCCGGAGATTGTAAAATCTCAAGAATGTGTTGGGTGTATCCCAGCCCGCTGCTTTGCAAATGTCAGCTAGGGAGGCGCCACTGGTCAGAGCCCAGGAGGCTGCCACGCTCCAGGTGGAATGGGCTCATAGCCCTGCAGGGGGCAGCTTGTGCCGAGCCAGGTAGGCAACAGCTATGACATCGATGATCCATTGAGCGATCCTCTGTTTGGAGACACCACTTCCTTTCCACTGTCCACCAAAGCAAACAAAGAGCTGCTCAGAGATCCTAAAGCTCTGCGTGTTATCCAAGTAGATGCGCAAAGCAAGATGTGCCTCGTAAAGGGGGTCCTAGCCTGAGTGATGGTGTCTACCACGGCAGGTGGCAGGCCACTGAGATCTTCCGCATCCCATCCGAGGGCCAGACATGGAGGTTCCAGAGGTTTTGGTTCAGGTGCCAGACAGTGCCCCGTCCCTGAGAAAGAAGGTCCTCAGTGGAATTCACGTCTATGCCTCGGTCAGGGCATACAAGAGCGGGCAATGGGAGGATTCTGGGAAGGCGAACAGGTCTACCTGTCCCTGCCCATATCGACTCCAAATTAGCTGAACCACCTGAGGGTGGAGTCTCCACTCACCTTTGTGGGTGACTTGTTGTGACAATGCATCCACCGTGGTGTTGAGGTCGCCCGTGATGTGAGTGGCTCGCAGCAATTTGAGGTGCTGTTCCTCCAGAGGAGGAGACGGTGGGTGAGTTGTGACATGCGAGGGGAGCATAACCCGCCTTGGCAGTTGATGTAAGCGACTGTCACTGTGTTGCAGTTATTAATTTGGAAAATGTCAAATCCATTCAATGTATACACTTTGCAAACATGTTTATTCCCTGGGAACCCATGACCTTGGAATTGCTAGCATATTCTAGTGAAGCTAAAGGCACATCACACCCCGCATGGCTGCATCCGGATATGTGGTCTCACTTCTAACATTTTGCTTTTGATATTTCCGTAATGGTCCATACACCCACATTCATAGATGTACTCATGGTAGTGAACTTTGCGCTTGATTGCATCTGCTCTTTTCTCCCCCATAAACCATTTATTTTAGATTAAAGCAAGAAATAGGAAGAGAGAAAGAGAAAGGGACTTTTTCAGAGAAAAGCGCACACAGAGGTTGCAGAGGTCTTGGCTGAAAAAGAATTGTTGTATATTAATGATAATAAATCATTGATAGTCAAATTCAGAAAGTGATCTGGAATTTCACATTTGTTTAGAATTCAAGCTATGTTTCACTTGTTGTGACATGGATTTGCAATAATATTAATATGAGCCATATGAATATTATGAGTAGTCTATTAAGACATATGAATCAAAGATGATATAACAACAGGGCTTTTGACATTAAATAATTTTGGAAAGATGACAACCACACATGCTCTTTTTAATTTTAAGCAGTATTTTATTATTATTATTATTATTATTATTATTATTATACACGCAGCTTTATTTACCTTTTTAAAAGGTGACTCAAATTGATGAAAAACTTACAACTAAAATGTACACGTTCCATTAAACATTCACATAAATTATAACCTAATATCCCAATGTAGATAAAATAAAGTCCTTCTGCACCTATATTATATTACACCTCATTATTAATAATGATCAATGCTTAATTTGTACAGTTTGCTATGCATCACACACATATGTTGGTGAGGCTATCTTTATGAGAACTCTCCATAGACATAATTATTTTTATATTGTACGAACTATAGATTCTATCCCCTAAACCTACCCCTAAACCTAACCCTCACAAAAAACTTTCTGCATTTTTACATTTTCAAAAAAACTTTGTTTAGTATGATTTTTAAGCTATTTGAATTATTGGGACACTAGAAATGTCCTCATAAACCACATTTATAGCATAATTCCCTTGTAATTACTAGTTTGTATCCTTAAAAAAAAATGTCCTCGTAAACCACACAAACACACCCGCCCACAGAAACACACACAAAATATTTAGTCAACTGCTATATATAAAACATAAAAACAAACATGGACGTCTAGTTATGTATTTAACCTCCGTTCCCTGATGGAGGGAACGAGATGTTGTATCGAAGAAGGGGTCTCTAGGTCACTAGGGGTCTCTCTTGAGTGCCGAATATGCCTCTGATCAATGAAAAAAGGCCAATGAGAAGTTGGCAGACAGTATTTGCATACCCCGCCCCCGGATATACGGGTATAAAGGCGAGGAAATACATAGAATTAATTCAGGATTTTTCTGAGGAGCCAGAAATGGTCCGGCTCAGTGACGTGGCCGGGAGGACACAACGTCTCGCTCCCTCCATCAGGGAACGGAGGATACATACGTAACCTAGACACCATGTGCTGAGCTGTGTACATGTTCTGCTGACACAGGAGCGGGCAGGTATTTTACATGCAAAGGCGACCAGCTGTATCAGACTGCACGTACCCTTCCCCAATGCCCCAGAAAAGTCGTCAGAATCCTTCTGGTTACCCTAGACAGGGTAACAAGGCGACGCTTGCCAATGGGCCGAGCCTGGCAGGGCCTCCTTTTTCTCTATGTTTCTCCGCATAGAGCAAGAAACGGCCGGGCCTCTTACACGCATCAAGGGAAGGGGTCTTACCCTGGTTCCCATTCTTTCAGGGGGAAAAGACCCTGCGGAGACCACACCTGCCTGGAAGGGGAGGTAAGAGTGGCGAATACATCACATGGGTTTTTAGGCGACATGTGGAAAGTGGCGCAGTGGTAGATCCAGCCTCGAGGAGGGGGGAGTTGCTACAACAGGGCAAACGGAGGGCATCTGAGACTGCCTAAGGGAGAGGCGGGTCTACTTCGCAAGGGGACTATACCGTGGACAATACACACAGGGGGAGTCCACGTAGGAGTCCTGACCTGTGGAGCACCTATTCCAGTACAGGGTAGATTAAGAACCAGCAGTGGATTGGGTCGGCGAGTTCCTCTGCTGAACTGCGGACCCAAAGGGCTATGGAGGAATCATCCAGTGATCCGAATAAGTGGGATTTCCTGGGAGAGAAAGCGCACAGTTTTACCTCGGCGGGGGTAAGGGCGTTAGGTGCAAGCGATCCACTCGGTCAGTCCGTCAGCATGTTATCGAGTTCTACCGGCTCGGACCTGAGAAAACACGGGACGATACTGACTCACACCGGAGATTGTAGAATCTCGTAAAGGTATTAGGTGTTGCCCAACCCTCTGCTCTACATATGTCTGCCAGGTGCCCCTGGCCAGTTCCCACGAGGATGCAACACTTCTTGTTGAGTGTGCTCGGACCTGCAAGGGGGAGGGGCATGGCCTGGGTGTGATAGGCCAATTAAATGGCGTCCACGACCCAGTGGGAAAGCCTCTGTTTGGAGACAGCATTCCCTTTCCACTGTCCGCCAAAGCAGACAAAGAGCTGTTCAGAAAATCTAAAGCTCTGCGTGCGGTCAAAGTAGGTACGCAAAGCACGTACCGGACACAGCAACGAAGGGGCTGGGTCTGCCTCCTCCCGGGGCAGCGCTTGCAGGTTCACTACCTGGTCTCTAAAGGGCATGGTAAGAACCTTGGGCACATAGCCCGGACATGGTCATAGGATCACATATGTGTCTGCCGGACCGAACTCGGAGCGATCAGCAGGGCAGTCTTAAGAGAGAGGGCCCTGAGTCCAAATGATTCTAGCGGCTCGAAGGGCGGTCTCTGGAGGCCCGCGAGGACCACTGAGAGATCGCAGGAGGGGAACAGGCTTGGCCGGGAGGGATTCAACCTCCGGCCACCTCTTAGGAACCTGATGATTAAGTCATGCAAGACTTGCAGTCTACTGCATCTTGGTGGGCCGCAATAGAAGCAACATACACTTTAAGTTGGAAGGGGACAGCCTCCCCTCCAGCCTCTCTTGCAGAAATAAGAGCATTGACCTAACTGCTCACCTCTGTGAGTCTTCAGCCCGGGAATAACACCAATTTGCGAACAAGCGCCACTTCAGGGCGTAAAGTTGCCTTGTAGAGGGGGCTCTGGCTTGGTTGATCATGTCTACGATGGCAGGTGATAGACCAGCTAGATCTTCCGCATCCCGTCCAGGGGCCAGATGTGGTCCAAGGTCTGGGTGCGGATGCCAGAGCGTGCCCCATCCCTGAGAAAGAAGGTTTTTCCTCAGGGGTATTCACCAGGGAGGATAAGCAAGCTGGCTGTGAAGCGAGCCGCTGTTGCCTCGAGTACGGATGGGAGTTAAGGAGCGTGCTGGTGGGCGGGTGGTCCGATGGGGCGTACCCGGCGGAGCTGCACCCTGCTGCCATCCCCAGATCGCCTCCATCGCTGGAGTGGCGTGCTTTCTATTGAAAGCGAGTCATGACTGCAACGTTGCCATGGTCATGCTCTCGCAGTGAGAGCATGAGCCATCCACAAATGCTGCCTCGGTGTGATCACTGCCCAGACACACGAGACAACGCCTGTGGCCGTCTGAAGTAGAGAGCACTCTACCGCATCCAGGAACTACACAGGGGCAGAAAGGCATCTTTAAAAAGACGCGTTCCTGAAAAGGACGTTCAACGCTGCTGTGTATTGCTCTAATACAGGAAAATACTCTTTTACCAGAAATACCACTCTTTTACTACTCTTTTAAGCTCTTGTGCTGTCGAAGCGCCCAGGGGCAGGAAAGGAGAAAGCCGCTGTAGTGCGCCGTAGATCCAACAGCAGAGAGCGTCAGAGGAAAAGGAACGGGTGTGTGACTCGCAACTCGCAGCTCACTGCAAACACAACCATCGGCTCCAAAGAACATTTTTGAATGAATTTGAAGTATTTCCTCGCCTTTATACCCGTATGTCCGAGGGCGGGGTATACAAATACTGTCTGCCAACTTATCATTGGCCTTTTTTCATAGATCAGAGGCATATTAGGTGCTCAAGAGAGACCCCTAGTGTCGCTTCTTCGACACAACGTCGAAGTGAGCGACAGACGGGGAATTATAATTACGGTACATAACTGAACATAAGATTTACTAACACAGACAAGCTGAAAATACAGACATTTCGGAACAGAACACTAACAATTGCAAAAACTAACTTAAATGAATATTCCTGGTTCAATAGAAGTTAAGCTCAATCAACAGCATTTATTGCATAATACTGATTACCACAAAAATTAATTTTGAGTTGCCCCTCATTTTCTTTCAAAAAAGCAAAAATCTAGGATACAGTGATCGGCACTTACAATGGAAGTGTATGGGGGCCAATTTTTGAGCATTAAACTACTCACTTTTTCAAAAGTATATCCACAAGATGTAATAAACATAAATAAACTATATGCATGTAAACATGATTTTGGTGTGATAAAATCACTTACTAACCTTTTCTGTGTAAAATTAAGTTCTAAAATTTCAAGCATCACATTTCTGCCTTAAACCCTCAAAAAAATTGTAACCTCTTAATTGTGTAATCTTTTATTTTTTTTTTAAAGATAAGGATGGATGAATCTAAATAATTTTTTGTGATAATCAACATTTTGCCACACATGCTGGTGATTGATCTAAACTTGAATTGAATGCAGAATATTCATTTATATCTGGATTATTAACAAGGAATTGTTTGCAATTAATCATGACTACAGTGCAAATCTAGTTTAAGCCTGGTCGATGCCACAGTGCACACTGAAATATGTAACACTGCATTACACTGCAGATGGTATTAAAACGTCTCGGTTACGTATGTAACCTCCGTTCCCTGATGGAGGGAACGAGACGTTGTGTCGAAGAAGCGACACTAGGGGTCTCTCTTGAGCGCCGAAAGATACCTCTGATCTATGAAAAAAGGCCAATGAGAGTTGGCGAACAGTATTTGCATACTCCGCCTCCGGATATAAAGGCGAGAGAAATACGCTCGTTCATTCAGGATTTTTCTGAGGAGCCGGGAGTGTTCCGGGCACCTCAGCGGCTCGGCTCAGCGACGTGGCCGGGAAGACACGACGTCTCGTTCCCTCCATCAGGGAACGGAGGTTACATACGTAACCGAGACGTTCCCCGTCTGTCGCTCACTTCGACGTCGTGTCGAAGAAGTGACACTAGGGGTCCACTTCAAAACTCGCCATGCGCTGAGCCGTGTACGTGTACTGCTGACACAGAAGTGGGCAGGTATTTGCACGTGCACAAGCGACCAACTGTGTTCAGGCTGCACGTACTCTTCCCCAATGCCCCGAAAAAGCGTCAGCATCCTTTTGGTTACCCTAGGGGGGAACAAGGTGACGCTCCTAACTAGGGAACAGGCCAAGCCTGGCTGGGCCTCTTTTCTCTCTATGTTTTCTCGGCATAGAGCAAGAGCAGCCGGGGCCCTTACCGCATCGAGGGAAGGGGGTCTTATTCTTTTTTTCCAAATTCCTATTCTTTTAGGGGGAAAAGACCCTGCGGAGGCCACACCCGCCAAGCAGGGGAGGTAAAGGTGGCAAAATACATCACATGGCCACTTTGGGCATGTGGGAGGAAATGGCGCGGTGGTAGATCCAACCTCGAGGAGGGGGGAGTTGCTACAACACGACGACCGGAGGGCAACGAAGGACTGCCTAAGGGAGACGCGGGTCAGCTCGTAAGGTGACCGTACCGCGGAAATACACACAGGAGGAGTCCCGTAGGAGGCCTGATCTGTGGAGCACCTATTCCAGTAGGGGTAGCCGGAGGTACCCGTAGTGGACTGGACCCGCACGTTCCTCCGCTGAACTGCTGCGGGCCCGAAGGGTTAGGGAGGAATCAACCAGGGACCTAGGTCCTCTGGGACAAAAGCGCACTGTTTTGCCTTGGCAGAGGGAAACGGCGCTGGAACAAGCGGTTCACCCGGTCAGATCGTCGATGTGTACCGAGTTCTACGGGCTCGGACCTGAGAGAACATGGGACGAGACTGACTCAACCCTGAGATCATAAGGGTGTTAGGTGCTGCCCAGCCCGCAGCTCTGCAAATGTCTGCTAGGGAGGTGCCCCTAGCCAGTGCCCATGAGGATGCCACGCTCCTAGTGGAGTGCTGGCTCGAACCCGTAAGGGGGGGGCATGGCATGGGTGTGATAGGCCAACTGAATGGCATCCACCACCCAGTGAGACACCTCTGTTTGGAGACAGCGTTCCCTTTCTGCTGTCCTCCAAAGCAGACAGAGAGCTGCTCAGAGCGCCTGAAGCTCTGGGTGCGTTCCAGGTAGGCACGCAAGGCACGTACCGGACACGACAGTGAGAGGGGCTGGGTCTGCCTCCTCCCGGGGCAGCGCTTGTAGGTTCACTACCTGATCTCCAGAGGGCGTGGTAGGAACCATGGGCACATAGCCCAGTCGAGGTCTTAGGATCACATGAGTATCTGCCGGACCGAGCTCCAGGCAAGTGGCGTTAGTAGGGAACGCTTGCAGGTCCCCGACCCTCTTGATGGAAGTGAGCGCGATCAGCAGGGCCAACTTTTCAGGAGAGGGCCCTGAGCCAACTGATTCTAGCGACTCGGGGGGGGGGGGATCTCTGAAGACCGGTGAGGCCCACCGAGAGATCCCAGGAGGGGAACAGGTTTGGCCGGGAGGGGTTTAACCTCCGGGCACCTCTTGGGAACCTGACGATTAAGTCGTGCTTACCCAGAGACTTGCTGTCTACTGGGTCGTGGTGAGCTGCGATAGTGGCAACATACACCTTCAAGGTGGATGGGGACAGCCTCCCCTCCAACCTCTCCTGTAGGAACAGGAGCACAGACCTAACTGCGCACCTCTGTGGGTCTTCTGCCCGGGAAGAACACCAATTCACGAACAGACGCCACTTCAGGGCGTAGAGTTGCCTGGTAGAAGGGGCTCTGGCTTGGTTGATCGTGGCTACGACCGTGGGTGGTAGACCAGCTAGATCTTCCGCATCCCGTTCAGGGTCCAGACGTGGAGGTTCCAAAGGTCTGGGTGCGGATGCCAGAGCGTGCCCCATCCCTGAGAAAGAAGGTCCTTCCTCAGGGGAATTCGCCAGGGAGGGGCTGTCGCGAGGAGTACAAGGTCCAAGAACCAGGCCCGAGTGGGCCAGTAAGGAGCCACGAGAGTGACTTGCTCCTCGTCCTCCCTGACCTTGCACAGCACCTGTGCAAGAAGGCTCACTGGGGGAATGCGTACTTGCGCAGCCCAGCCGGCCAGCTGTGTGCCAGTGCATCTGCCCCGAGGGGAGCCTCTGAACGGGCGTACCAGAGCGGGCAGTGGGAGGTCTCTCGGGAGGCAGAGGGGTCTACCTGGGCCTTGCCGAACCGTTCCCAAATCAGCTGAACCGAGTGGGGGTGAAGCCTCCACTCTCCGCCAGGCAAGCGTTGTCATGACAGCGCGTCCGCTATCACATTGAGGTTGCCGGGGATGTGAGTGGCACGCAGCGACTTGAGTCGGTGCTGGCTCCAAAGGAGGAGACGACGGGCGAGTTGTGACATGTGACGGGAGCGTACGCCGCCTTGGCGATTTATGTACGTGACCGCAGTGGTGCTGTCCGACCTGACTAGGATATGTTCGTCCCGAATTAACGGGAGAAACCTCCGCAGGGCCAAAAGGACGGTCAACAACTCGAGGCAGTTGATGTGCCAACGCAGCTGGGCCCCTTTCCAACGGCCTGAGGCTGCGTGCCCGTTGCAAACGGCGCTCCAACCCAATCTGGAGGCGTCGGTCGTGACCAGGACGCGTCTGGACATCTTCTGTAGGGGCACTCCAGCCCGTAAGAAACAGGGGTCTGTCCAGGGGTTGAATGTCTGACGGCAGGCGGGGGTGATTGTTACCCAGTGCGTGCCGTGGCGCCATGCTCGTCTCGGGACTCGGGTCTGGAGCCAGTGTTGGAGCGGTCTCAGATGCATCAACCCCAGCGGCGCGACCGCCACGGAGGACGCCATATGCCCCAGGAGCCTCTGGAAAAGTTTTAAGGGGACCGCTGTGCCTGGCCTGAAGGCGGCAAGGCAGTTCAACACTGACTGGGCACGCTCATTGGTGAGACGTGCCGACATTGAGACCGAGTCTAACTCCATCCCGAGAAAAGAGATGCTCTGAACTGGAGTGAGCCGACTCTTTTCCCAGTTGACCTGAAGCCCCAGACGGCTGAGGTGCCTGAGCACCTGGTCTCTGTGGGTTTTGCATAGTAACTCTCGCGAGAGGACAGAGACAGGCCGAAGGGGAGGACTTTGTACTGATACACCTGGCCCCCGAACGCAAACCGCAGGTAGGGGCGGTGTCGGGGCAGGATGGAGGCGTGGAAGTACGCGTCCTTCAGGTCTACCGCTGCGAACCAATCTAGATGCCGGACGCAGGTTAAGCGTGAGCATTTTGAACGGGAGTTTGTGCAACGCTCGGTTGAGAACTCGCAGGTCCAAGATTGGTCGTAAGCCGCCGCTTTTCTTGGGTACGATGAAGTAAGGGCTGTAGAAACCCTTCTTCATCTCGGTTGGAGGGACAGGCTCTATCGCGTCTTTGGCCAGAAGAGTCGCGATTTCCGCGCGCAGGGAGTGGGTGTGTTCGCCGTGTACTGCGGAAAAGCGGACGCCCATGAAGGGGGGCGGGGGCCTGGCAAACTGAATTGCGTAACCGAGTCGGATGGTCCAGGCCAGCCAGCGAGACGGGTTGGGAAGTGGAAGCCACGCGTCCAACCTCTGCGCTAGAGGCACCAAAGGGACGATTAATTTTGACGTACCCGGCGGGGCTTCGCAGCGGGGCGGAGCAGGTAGGGCAGCGTTGGGCGGCGACAGGGCGACCCGTGGCTGAGGTGCTGAGAAGAGACTCAAGCACTTACCTTGCTCCGCACACCCGGCAGGGGGCGGGTTAGCGACTGAGGAGGAGGTCCTGGGTAGGCGTCCTCTAGACTCGTCGGAACAAGCCGGCCGGGGGACAGTCGTGGGGCTGAAGACGGGTGGTCCGTGTCCAGGAAGCCAGGACTGTTGATATCTGGGGGCAAAGTGCCGTGAGAACGGCATTTGCGGGCCAGGTGACCCAGAGACAAAGGGAAATAGCTCATTACAGAGAATATGAGAATGTGAAAATTAATTCGACAAGAAAAAATTCTCCTCCCGGCCCTCCACCGGGGACGGAGCGCTCTTACCAGCCTCCGGAGCTAACATCTTGGTCCCTGGGTCGAACGTCTATGGACAGCCTGGGAGCCTTCCGGGTCCTCGAGGGGGTCCGTGAGACGGGGGCGTCCACTTCCTGCGGGGTGCTCGACGCTGGGGCTGAGAGCTGGGCCCGGGTTGAGGCGGAGCAGGGTGTTTCATAGCCGCAGGAGGACGCCCGTCGGCGAGCAGACGGGGCATGGCCCATGGCGGCAGGCTTGCGGCGGGGCAGGATGTGCAGTGGCCTCCGTCTGCCTCACCGCTGAGGACTGCTGGGCAGAGTCGTCAACGGTGGCGCCGAATGGACGGAGCTGGGAGACGGGGGTGTGGGAGAAGGTGTACCTTGTCTGCCTCCCGCATTTCGACCAGGTCCAGTCCACAGGTGCGTTTCTGGACCACAAGGGGTGGCCATCGCCTGTTCGAGTGCCGGCGCTTCTGACCTCCGTGGCCCGGGGGCGAGGTCAAGAACAGAACAGGACTACCCAAGGTGCAAGTTTTGAAGTGCCTTGGCCTGGCATTGGTTGCAGGAAGGGCCGTGGCGTGCAGAGTGGAAGCGGTCTGGGACCGTTCCACCGCGAGGGTAGTGAGAGCGGAGGAGCGAAGAAGCCTTGGCTTAGCTCAACTCGTCGTGCACGTCCGGGAAGAAAGGAACGGGGGGGGGGCGTGGCCCGCGGAACCGATCAAGTAGCCCGGGAAAGCATAGCGGATCTCCGTGCGTCAGGCTCAGGCTGGGCGGCAGACCCGAAGGTGGCGGCCCAGGCGAACGATCAGCATCCGATGCCGCTGTAACGCTCTCCGATGCAGCGGTGATGTCATCCAATTCTGAGGCAAGCAAGCGTGCCGGGGAGGCGGGCGGTTCGAGGGGGTTTACCCGGCGAACAGAGCCCGTCATATTCCCCAAATCGCCTTCATCGCCCGCGGCGCCTGCGCCGATCCCGTAGGAAGAAGGCGGAGCGCGGGGGGCGGCTGAAGTGGCTTTCTCTCATTACAAAAGAAAGCCGTGCGACCGCAATGCTATAACGGCCATGTTCTCACACTGAGAAGATGAAACATTGGAGAGAATACTCATCCCGAGCTCAGACGGAAGCAAACAAGCGTGCCGGGGAGGCGGAAAGTTCGAGGGGGTTTACCCGGCGAACAGAGCCCGTCATTGTCCCCAAATCGTGTTCATCGCCCGCGGCGCCTGCGTCCATCCCGTAGGAAGGAGGCGAGGCGCGGGGGGCGGCTGAAACGGCTTTCTCTCATTACAAAAGAAAGCCACACGACCGCAATGTTGCCATGGCTATGTTCTCGCACTGAGAACTTGAACCATTCATAAAACACTGCCTGCGTGCGAACGCAGCCCAGGCATGCAAGACAGTGTTTTATGACCGAGAGAGGTGGGGAGAAATCACCGCATCCAGAAACTACACAGGGGCGGAAATTACATCTTTATAAAGACGCGTCCTGAAAAGGACGTTCAACGCCGCTGTGTAATGCTCTTTCAGAGAAATAAACTCTTTTATGGAGAGAATCACTCTTTCAACTCTTTTAACTCTGCGCTGTCGAAGCGCCCAGGGGCAAACTGCACGCCGGCAGTGAAGAGAAAAGCCGCTGTAGTGCGCCGTAAATCCAACAGCAAAGCAGAGCATCAGAGGATCAGAAGGATCAGTTGTGTTACTCGCAGCTGACTGCATACACACGACCATCGGCTCCGAAGAAAATTACTGAATGAACGAGCGTATTTCTCTCGCCTTTATATCCGTATCCGGAGGCGGAGTATGCAAATACTGTTCGCCAACTCTCATTGGCCTTTTTTCATAGATCAGAGGTATCTTTCGGCGCTCAAGAGAGACCCCTAGTGTCGCTTCTTCGACACGACGTCGAAGTGAGCGACAGACGGGGAACACATGATATTTCACTGTAACATGGTATTGCGTTAAAAATGGATGAACATGTATTCACAAACATGTAAAGCCAAATGTGGTTGGAAATTTTTGAGAAGGAATCTAAGATCAGCCAGCAACGCTCAAAAAAATGGAACTAATATTAAACTGTGCAAATGCAGTTCTGCTTCTTTACGTAGTCAACCCACCCACATGATTTAATCTATTAACTGTTATACATTAATGCATTATGGCACAAAAAAATTAGTCAGATTCCATGTTAACCTAATGCAATTCCGCATGCATGTTATCTAATTCCAAACATTATTTTGGAAACTGGGGATGAATCCCTGAGAATTACTGTGAAGTAAAAACAGGCGAAGAAGCGCTGGATTTCATCCCTTCGTCAGTGGATTGAGTGCTTATTGCATGTGCATTTCGTCAAGATCAAAGATCAAAGTCCTTTCAAGGCAAGTCAAATTCAGGGGCGTATTATGAATAGTGAGGGCCCTGGGGCCAATTTTGTTTTAGCGTCCCCCGGGCCAATTATCTTTTATATTGAATAATCTTTTAAAGTTGAGATACACACAATCCATTTTCACTGATTTATGTCTCTTTTAATTCTAATCACACATAGGCCAGATGGGTTAAAAAAACAAAAACATTAAACTTAAATATGTTTGTTGAGCAGGTGCTGTTCCTGAAGAGACAGTATACCAGTTTAGCGCTTGTCATACATATCAATGTAAACTCAATGTAAATACTTGGAAATACTGCAAATAGCAAATAAAAAAACAAGCATGTAACAAAATGTGTGATAAATGTGTAAACATGCATATATTTAAAGGACAATAATACATGAATATATGAATACCTGCATTATAGTACCATATGCAAATTCCTGACATCATATTATTGCTAGAATGATGTATTTGCAAGATTTTAAAAAGTTAAAATGTGATTTTAAATTATCTCCAATCATGTTTCTGTAGAGGGTTGTAATGCAGTGTACACACTGAAACATTTTGATTGCAAATGTAAGAACACCAATAATAATTTAAAAATACCTGTCATAGCCACTATAATCTGATTATACCGTTGTGGAGGGGCGTCTATAGACTTCAGTGTCATCCAGGGTTTAGACTACAGGCCATATTATAATATAAAAATAATAAGAAAAATTCCTTCCATGACTTATAAAATGACCAACCTACCTGTCAAATAAAAATTATATTAAGCATTGACACCGGTTCAGAACGTTGTATGAGCAAATGTCAGCCGCACAATAAATGGATCAAACATGTTTTAATTTAAATTGCGGAGGATCAAAGCGAGAATTACAACTTTGTTCATTGTGTAGAATGTTTTTACATTTTTTTTAATCCTTTCTTCTCCCCAATTTGGAATGCCCAATTCCCAGGTCCTCGTGGTGGCGCAGTTACTCACCTCAGTCTGGGTGACGGATGACAAGTCTTAGTTACAGTACCTCCTCTTCTGAGACCGTCAATCCGTGCATCTTATCACGTGGCTCGCTGTGCATAACACCACGGAGACTTCCAGCATGTGGAGGCTCATGCTATTTTCCATAATCCACACACAACTTACCACACACACCATTGAGAGCGAGAACCACTAATCGCGACCACGAGGAGGTTACCCCATGTGACTCTACCGTCCCTAGCAACCGGGCAAATTTGGTTGCTTAGGAGACCTGGCTGGAGTCACTCAGCACGCTCTGGATTCAAACTAGCGACTCCAGGGGTGGTCGTCATTACTCGCTGAGCTACCCAGGCCCCCATTGTGTAGAAATGAACACTAACAAAAAAGTAATTTAACCATTTAAATGTGCAATTTTAAGAAAGTCAAAGCATTATGACATTAAAGTCATAATATTTTGAGAATTAATCGATATGAAAGTAACATCAAAGTGATGTGGTGGACAACAGCAAAGTGAAGCGTCTGGGTCTTTACATACACCATCAATAACCAGGGAGATAACTTGGCTATGCAACCAAGCTGAATCTGTGGGAACTTTTTGCAAGCTCTCTGTCAATGAATGAGATGTGCATTAGTACAGGAGGTACTGTTATGAACGCTGGTGAAGCCGCGCTCCCATCTGATCACCAAAGATCCAACTCACCTGCGTTCTAACCACTCTGACCAGCGCTAATCACGCCGACAGCTGCATTCCATTACTCATCCTTCTATTTAAGCCTCATTCATCTGTACCTCCATTGCGAAGTCCTGTTTGCCCCGGCTGCATTACTGAGCGTTTACTGAACTTCTAACCTGTTTCTCTGTTTACCGATCTCAGCCTGAACCCGACTACTCTGTCGCCCGCCGCCTGACCGTTTGTGAAACTCGCTGTCCGTCCTTTACCGCTCTTCTGCCTGCCGCCTGCCCAATTGAATATCTTCGCCTGTCTGACCACGAGCCCTGTCGCCTACTACAGACCTGTCTGCCGTCCTAGAACCCTGCCTGTCTTGACTTTCTCACTTACCTCAATAAAACCGCTTATGGATCCAAACCAGCCTGAGTCTGTGTTACAGGTACGATATATAGGCTTGCACACAAGTGAATCAAAACATTATTGAATCTGCTGTGAATTAGTCCATAGCATGATATTGTATGTGGTAACATCCCTTCAGTTACAGTATCGTTTAAAGAGGAAAACCCAACAACAATGCCGAGTGGGACTCTTCAAATCTGTCTGGTTCCTTCTCCTGAATAAATAACATTTCCTTCATAACCGAGTCAGGATACTAATAACTCTGTGCTGATATACCAAAATTACAAAGGATTTCTTTATTGCTAAATCCTATCATATATATATATATATTAGTATGATTCAAATACATTCTCCATATCCATCACTTGAATTAATGAAGCTGCTGGCTCTGCGTCCATTCTATTGTTGTGATGGTGCTCTGTTTAGCCTAATATTGAAATGTGTTTTCCCTCAATTAATTCTTATTATTCACACAATGCTACAACTTTATTCTAATAAATTTTACATTATTCTCAATATATTATGACTATAATCTCAAAATGCTACTACTTTTTTCTAACAAGTTTTACTTTATTCTCATATGAAATTTAATATCATAATGCTATGAATTTATTCTTGTAATTATTACATTATTAGCAAAATATTACAACTTAATAAATTTTTTTTTTTGTTTAATGTGTCAATAAAATGCCATTGTGGGATCACAGAGTAAAGTTAAAAATAACTTTATTTTTTATAGAGGCATATCAAAACACCTGCATTGGGTTTCATGACTGCTACTACATATGATTCCAGGTTGATTTAAACAGTTTCAATGTCGTCTTTTAGAAATGATTAGAAACTAGGCTTATAGATTATATATTTAGAAATAAGACTTGGATAATAAAACCTCAGTGTCTCTAATACAGAATAGCTGAACCCCCGTGAGATAAATAGAAAGCTCCCACTCAAGGCATTCGTAACAATTCGCCTGATGAACTTGAGCATGAACTGCAGGTAAAAGTCAAAGTGCGAATTGTCAGTTAATACAAGTTGGGCACATTGATCAGAATTCATTTATTTTAAGCCTGAATTGAAGCATACCTTGTTGCTTTTGTACCCTGATGTAATGAACATTAAGCCTTACACTTTTTTTTTATCACAAAAATAAAGAACATATCGGGGATATTAACAAAAGATCCTTATGCTTATCCTATCAACCAGGGTCTAACTACGCAGCTGCCTGTGTGTGTGTATATATATATATATATATGTGTGTGTGTGTGTATGAATACTCAAATTCTTTCAAATACACACACTGCTTTATTGCTTATGTTTATAGGCTATTTGATGGAACTGTACATTACCACTTTTTAAGCTACATCCAACAAACTCTGCAAAGAGTTCAGGCAGTTCTGACTCACGCTGCTATATATCTGTTCTTACTCATCTGAATTATGGGGTGCATTCTATTCTATTCATCTCTATAGGTAGCTATACCCTATTCTCTTCAAAGACTACACCTTCCACGGTGAGAGCTTTGGAGGGCTGAAAGGTGTGGGGCTCAAAAATAGTGGTCATTTTATTTGATTGGAACTTCTGTTTGGAACGATCCTACAGCTTGTCTACCATTATTATTCCTCCCAACCAAGTGCCCTGTGAAGGCACAATTTTTGATTTCAAAATGGCCACAAATCCCCAAGAGTACATTACATTGACAGAATGTTCAAATGAGCCGAGTTTGCATTGGAAAGCTCATGCTATTTTTCTGACTGTAAGACCTGTAAAAATTTTAACTTTTGTAGCATTTAAAACTATTTTAAACATTCATACAAGGTTTTGTCGAATCAAGATTACAGGTTGTCTCTACAAACTTTACATATTTACTTTAATCAATACTTTTCCACACTTTTGGGTGTGAAAATAAAATATCAATATTTTATTTTCCCCAACCACCTAAGCTTTATTTTTTAGTAGACATAGCATGTTTAGAGATCACCCTGGGATTTTCAGTGATACCAAATAGTGAGTTTGACCATGATAACTTCCGCTCCTTGCTCTATAGAAATGTATAACGTTACAATTCAGCACATCAAATACAATCTTATTTTTTTTTTAATAAAACAAATTATATTTTTTTTTATATACAGCAAACACTATATTGACGTTTGCTGTCTAAGGATGTTATAGTAAAATGGCATCATAATAGCTTATAATATAAACCATGAGATCTTTATAATGACAGAGCAAGCTGCATATGTAAAATAACTAGACGTTCACAATTGAAATATATCTCATAACATTTTATATCAGTGCCTGTGTAACTCAGCGGGTAAAGATGCTGACTACCACCCCTGGAGTTACGAGTTTGAATTCAGGGAATGCTGAGTGACTCCAGCCAGGTTTCCTTAGCAACCAAATTGGCCTGGTTGCTAGGGAGGGTAGAGTCACATGGGGTAACCTCCTCATGGTCTCTATAATGAGGTTCGTTCTCGGTGGAGCGCATGGTGAGTTGTGTGTGGATGCCGTGGAGAATAGCGTGAAGCCTCCACACACAATATGTCTCTGTGGTAATGCGCTCAACAAGACACGTGATAAGAATGACAGTCTCAGATTCTGAGGCAACTGAGATTCATCCTCCTCCACCCGTATTGAGGCGAGTCAGTACGTCACCACAAGGACTTAGAGCGCAATGGGAATTAGGAATTCCAAATTGGGGAGGAAAAAAGTGGAGAAAATTGAGAATAAAAAAAAACACCATTTGATGTCAGTATTTCCAAAGCCTGTTTTTTTTAATTGTTGTAGGCATGGATGTAATGTAATGTAATGATTATTATGAGATATACCTCAAAATCCTGTTGTAAACCATTTTATACACACATTTTCAACACAGTTTTTCTATAAAATAATGTTCAAAAAAAGTTAGCACATGTTGCTTCAGTTCAGTAAATACTCAAATCGAAATATCAGGAGCAATATAAATGTTATTGTTACTTTTACTCTATCAAAATCAGAAAAGATTTCTCATAAAAACGATTAGTCCATTACAACACGATGGCAGCCATTTTAGAAATGAAATGACAAGATCCTCTACTTCCAGAAGAGCTTGGAAACTTTCACCAGGAGGCAATATACATCTAGTACATTGCATACAACATGGTTTTCAGCAAAGTTCTGATCATGTTGATGATCAGTAGAGGCTTTAGAAAGTCATGCTGCAAATATGATACGAGCGCTGTTAAAGAGTGTCTCAAACATTTTTAATCAGAAAAAGGGAGGCAAAGGGGTCCTGTTGGCCCAGTCTGTAATTCACCTATGGTCAGATCACTCTGTGGCCATATAAGAAACACCATATTGGCCAGCTATTTACAGCAACTACAGCTAACTATTTGAATGGGGGAAGGCTATGTAAGATTACGGTCCAATGTAATGTTTCTAGTCGGATATGAAATATTACAATAATGGTATCATAAATCTTAAGCGCAAATCATGTAGCAAAAAATATTTTTCAAGTTGGTCAAGCTAATGCACATTCTAGAGTAAATACATTATATAAAAAATGTGATTAGCTCTTGTTATTTGAAAAAAGGCAGGACTTCCACTCCTATTGCTGCCATATTAAGTGTTGCAATGCCTCTATCAAAAAGACAATTGGCTCTTTTATCTATAAGGTGGAACTAAGCCACTATATTTATTGTTACGATTTCTCCAATTACTGTAATATAAGGTGGCCACAGAAAATGTTCAGACAACTGAACCACACTTAAAAATGTAAAATCATCTTTGCATGAAAAACAAAATAACATTGTGATGAGCAGGGCAACGACGGTGTGGAGCAAGGCCAGGATGGACACTTGGGGAAAATGATCTCACCCAGCTGTTGGTGATTGAGGTTTTGGTGGACGAGGGATAAAGCCACAACCAGAGTTTCAGTTGGGAGAGACACAGAGAGAGACGCAATGAAGCTGTGTGGTTGAGAGCAGCTGCTTATATTTCCCAAATGAGCAGAGGTATGTTACAGTGGCCACTGTAACAACTTTTTTGTGGGAATGGGAAAGAGAAAGCAAGAGTCAGCTTCAGCGAACCATGTGAGTTTATCAAAACACTGTGGATGTAATTCAAACAAAAATAACTCTTTTCAACCACCAACATAAAACTGCTGCTTTTTCAGTCAGACAGTGAATCTTCCACAACACACACACTGCACTCAGGTTCAGCTCTCCTCTCTAGCTTCCCGTCTTCCTTTATATCTCCCCAACGCCACTCACTGAAACACAGAACAGCTGTTAGGGAAATTACACACAGGTGCAAGTCCTTCCCATTCATTCTTTCTAGCCTTGCCAAAGCTTGGCCATGCCCCCATCACCACAAACGTCAAACAAAATAGCATTTATTTAAAGAAACATAGAACAAACACTTTTCAACCAGAACATTTAAATAAAAGAAGTTTTATTTTTAATTGTATTATTATTAGATGTAGTTAACAATTAAGAAAAGTATTTGGACACTGCAGTTACTCTGTTAGTACACTTGTTTAAATTTTAGGAGAACTGACTCCAGACATACACTTAAAATGACCTTGAGACCTGGATAAAAGTAGTTGAAAAAATGGCTCTGAAGAGTGAAGTTGGTTCTGAGACAAGTGCTAGCATCATTAGTTTGCTGATGCCACATTGTTCAATATTTTCCTACCTAATGTGTTGACATTCTGACATTTTTAAGAGTGGCTTAAGTGCCCAAAAGTGCCAAATACTGAATGTAGTCACTGTATTCAAGAGGTCTGTCTCTTTCCCATTATTAATTATCTGGATCAAGTCAGCACTTCCCTCTATATAAAACTCCCACAAATTTTTCAGCCCCATTTCCCTTACAGAATATTGCTCTGTAGAGGTGATATTTTATTACTGAGCTGTATTTTTCTAAAGGCTTTTCTTTCCTCCCTCTGAGCACTCAACAATTGGCTATAAATCAAGCCGGTTTTCTTGTTCACTAACTGAATGCATGGCCAATTAAACAAAGCAGTCATTGTGAAAGAGCAACATCTCCACTTTGCATGGAAAATGTGAGATGGGTTTTGATTTGGGAGGTAAGGCCAGCTCAAGTGTGACTGTGGCATAAGTCTTGGGATGAAACGGCTTTACAAAGGCATTTATAAACAACAAAACGTACTGAGAAATAAAGCTGTTATGTATCCACTATTATTATCATGAAAGGTTAAGATCTCAACACTTTTGCTGGATAAACCATCTTGGGGATTGAAAAAAATAAATGCATATGCCCTGGAGAAACCACTGAGGTGAGAGGCATTTAAGGTTGATCTAGTGATGGTGGCCGTAAATCTGCAGGAAATTGGCTTGGCTGCTTCTTTTACTGTGAGACAGTATAAGATGGTGTGCATTTTTGTACAGTAAATTACAGTGGATCCCATTCTTTTTCTGCATCCGTGAGAATAAGCTCATCCTATGCACTCTCCATAAACATTTTCATCTCTAATGGTGTCAGTTATTTAAGTCCATTCTTAGATTAACTCCTAAATGTAAAACATGTAGAGCTAAAAATAATTTTTATTATAAATTTAAAATATCTTAAATTTGAAGTTTATATTGAAAGCATTACAACTACACATTTTATGAGGTTCCCCTTCTGTCACTCACTCGACATTGTGTCAATGTAGACATTGAGACACTCTTGAGAGCCCCAAAACACCTCAGATCTTTGAGAAAAGGCCAATGAGAATTGGCGAGTTAAATTGTCATGCCACTATCCCAGACATACAGGTATAAAAGGAGCTGGAATGCCCACTCTCATTCCAATTTTTTCTTTCGAGCCGAGCCGTTTTGTATCAGCGAACTGAATCCCACTGCTGTTCCATTCACCTCTGAAAGAAGTGTATGCTGTTGGATATACGCCGCATTGCAGCAGCTTTCTCTATGCCTCGCGGCTAGATGATTAGTTCCTGGGTTCGGGGCACCGCTCATGGCCACGCCTGATCGACTTCCCGGTTCATCCACTCTCACTACCCTCGATGGTGGGATGGCCCAGAGGTACACGAAGGTCCTTCAGGTAGCTAAGGCAGTTGCGGTGCGCCTGTGCCCGCAAAACGCCGCCACCTGGCGGGATCATCCAGCGCTCCCCTCCAAGGCCTGTAGGACTACGTCATCTCTGGCGACCAAAGCCTAAAGTGCTTTTTGACAGGCCGCCTCCGCCCTGCATGTCATGGCCCTCCTGCTAGTACACCAGGCCATGAAACTGAAAGAGCTGCATGTGGGTAGTCCTGATCCCAATGTGCTGAAGGAGCTGCACTCGGTGACTGACCTTGGAAGGATCCTAAGTGTTCCTGAGACGGACGACTGCATACTAGCACACACTCGAGAGTTGTTGTGCACACAGGGACCTGGTGCTCACGCACCTCAGCCATCTAGGGCTTTGGGTTAACTGGGAAAAGAGTAAGCTCTCCTGGGTTCAGAGCATCTCTTTTCTCGGCATGGAGTTAGACTCAGTCTCAATGATAGCGCGCCTCACAAGCGATCATGCGTAGTCGGTTCTGAACTCGCCTGCCATCTCCTCCTCTGCAGTCAGTAGCAGCTGAGGTCGCTGCGAGCCACTCACATCCCGGGCAGCCTCAACACCACAGTAGACACGCTGTCACAGAAGGCGGCGCTCAGGGGAGAGTGGAGACTCCACACCCAATACCCAATACCTTTGTGAGATTTTACAATCTCCAGGTTGAGCCGGTTTCATCCCGTAAATTTTCAGGTACGAACAGGTAAATTGGTAATAAGGAACAGCTGGCCAGGTGTATCGCTTGCATATAGTACCTTTCCCCTCCATGAGGCGAAGATGTGCTCTGCTTCTCCCATGTGAGTTCATGAAACTGAGAACCCTTGATGTCCTTCCTCCCTAGCCCTGTGGCTTGCGAATTCGGTGGAGGAATTTGCAGCCAGAGCCACTAATGGTGCTAATATGCCCTGTACTGGGATAGGTGCTCCACAGGTGCCAGATACTCCGGTATCCCCTGTGATGTATTTTCCACAGTACGGTCTCCCTTTTTGCAGAACCGCGTCTCCCTTTGGCAGCGCACTCTCTTTCATTCACTATTTGAAAAAAGTAATTTTTTATCAAATCTAGAGAGGCCCCATTATCCTTGAGTAATCCTGCTAAATTGCTAATTTGGTACTAGAAAATCACTTTCCATTAAATCAAACACAGTTGAAAGGTATTTGGTTTGTCAAATGAAGCGTAACATTGTCTTTGTGTTTGTTTTTGAGTTGCCACAGTATACAATAGACTGGCATGTCTTAAGGTCAAAATTAGTTCAAAATAGCAAAAAAGAAACAGCTTTCTCTATAAACTCATCAGTCAATCATTGTTTTGAGGAATTAATGCTATATAATGCTTGTAATTGCCCAAAAAATAAAACTGAAGATTTCCTACAAAGGTGTACACTACAGTCTCTAGTTTGAGAAATAGATGCCTCAATATGTCCTGTCATTGAATTCCACCCATCAACACCAGTTTCATGTACAACAGTAAAGAGAAGACTCAGAGGTGCAGGCCTTATGGGAAAAATTGCAAAGAAAAAGTTTCAGAGTGGGCAAGAAACACACATTGGACAACAGATAATTGGAAAATAGTGTTATGGATCTTAACCCCATTGAGCTTTTGTGGGATCAGCTAGACTGTATGGTGCATGAGATGTGCTCGACAAGACCGCCACATCTATGGCAAGTGCTACAGGAAGTGTGGGGTAAAATGTATCTGGACAAACGGATAGCTAGAATGCCAAGAATCTGTAAAGCTGTCATTGCTGCACTTGGAGGATTGTTTGATGATAACTCCTTGAAATAGTTTAAGTTTTGAAACTATTTATTTATTTATTTATTTATTTATTTTTCAAATTGTAAAAGTAATTTTTCATGTTATTAATGTCCTGACTATACATTGTGATCAATTGAATGACACTCTGGTGAATAAAAGTACCAATTTCTTTCCATAAGAGAAAAATATGTACATAATTCTAACTTTTGGCTTCCAGTGTAGATATATACACTGCCATTCAAAAGTTTGGGGTCACTTGACTGAAATGTTTCTCATGATCTTAAAAACCTTTTGATCTGAAGGTGTATGCTTAAGTAGACAAAAATATAATTGTGCCAACATATTAATTTATTTCATTACAAAAAAAAAAAAAGAAAGAAAGCTTTTTTGAAGTGGATAACTTGGACTGATTAATAAAGAAAAGCAGCCAATATGTGCACAGCATAGATGGGAACTCCTTTAATCCTGATTTAAAAGCTTCCCAGTGTGATACCTCAAGACATTGGTTAAGAAAATGCCAAGAGTAAGTTTCTGCAAATTCTAAGCTTAGGGTGGCTACTTTGAAGATGCTAAAATATAACATATTTTTTATATATTTTGGATTTGTTTTGCCACAACATAATTCCCATAATTCCATTTCTGGTAGCATAAACCATTTCTTAACAATCTCAAAGCTCATAGTATGTCTGGCTCAAATGGTTTAATATCACACAAGATCAGTTTCTCCGTGGAGAAACTGAATTTTACTTCTGGAAGCCTCCTGTCATGCTCTGTAAATTAGAAATGTTTAGACATCTGAGCATTGTAGGAGAGCTGTGGAGTCAGATCGACTCCATGCCAGACTGTCTCTTGTCAATAGGGTGCAATCAAATATAAGTGAAGTCAGATATAATGTTGACTTTTGTAGACTTGAACAAACAAATGCTCACTGAACAATAACTGCATGTGGTTCTGAGATAAAATTATGTTTGCTTTGGGAACTATTAGGGAATTTGTTAATATAACAACAAGGTTTGATGGATAATCATTTTCATCAAAACCACATGTTTGTGGTGTTGAATACACAGTAGCACAATTGCACTACAATGAGTAAACACAAATTTGCTGTCCATATTGACAGTAGAGTTTAGCTTATTTAATGTTTTTATTTATACCAGACCAGATACATGGTTGGTGACTCAGCTCATTCAGTCATTATTGTGACATTTATTTTTGTTTATCTGTTATTCTGTGGTAATCTCTCATATTGATTTCACAATTTTGCCTACATAGGCAGCTGTCTTCTATGGCCATATCCTAAATGAGACGGAACCTCAAAAGTGACTGATTTAGAATGCATAGGCAGCAACTCCATTGATTCCTATGAAATTTCAGAATTTTCAATTGTTGCTAACATTTAGACTGCCTGGCACAAAGAAAGTCACCTTTCTGGAATTAGTACAAGTCCATAATAAGCATAAAACTATATAGCTTTAAATCATACAATACATTTTTTTCAGTGGTTAGGTATTGAAAGAATTATAACAATATTTATAATCAAAATGTATTTTAGTTCCTTTGACATCTTGTAATTGCTGTTTTTACTGAGCTCATAGAATACATTCTCTGAATGATTGAAGCATCCATGCAATGCTGTTTTAAGGGCTGTTCACACTGAAAATGTTACATGCACTGGACAGATGTTTTCAGCAGTTGTGCTACTCCTTGCTGTTTTTTCAGCATCTCGACCAGAAGTGTCAAATATTTTAGATGCTGGTCAATTTTATGGTGTCAAGTTTCAAAGAACTTCAACATTTAAAAATGACTGCATTTTGGTGTACCCTATGCACTGCATCTAGTTTTTTAGCACAATTAAACATGGTCGAAATGGCTGAAATTGGTTTGGATTTCCTCTAGGACCCGGAAGGCTCATAAGCACTCCAGAGACGGAAGACCCAGGGAGTCAGACGTTCGCTCAGGAGCTGGAACCAAGACAACTCCGTTCCCCGGTGGAGGGCCTGCAGGAAAATCCTTGTTTTTCCACACTATAAATTAAAGAGCGATTTCCCCACTTCCTGGGTCATCCACGGCCACGTGCCATTCTTACGGCGCCCCGGCTCCAAAATCCTACAGTCCCGGCTCCCCTGATGCAGTCACCTCACCTCCAGACCCATGACTGCTCAGCTCCGGTAGGCCAGCATTGACAAATTCCAAAGACACCTTCCCAGGACCTCTTCCTCAGTCTCATTTGAGTCTTTTCTTAGCACCCAAGCCTCGGGATACATTTTTGCCTCCTGACACGCTATTACCTGTATTTTCCACGGTATGTTCCCCCTGTTGGCGGACCTGCGTCTCCCTTGGGCAGTCCCACTGCCCCCGGTCACCATGTTTGTAGAGCTCTTCCCTCATCAGGCAGGACCTACCACCACGCCGCTCCTACGTGTTAAGATAGCCCCGGCCGCTTCACACCCTATGTGAGAGACATAGAGAGAGACAAGGCCATGGCTGCCGGGCTTGCTCCCATGTTGGTCATGTAGCACCTGTTCCCCCCTCAGGGGTGATGGGATCCTAAGGTCTGTATATGACACCTTTTCTGAGGCATTGGGGAGGGTTACGTGCACCTGCGTCCGCAGTTCACGTAACATGTGCGTGGCGCTTTTGAATTGGACCCCTTGTGTCACTTCATTCGAGACAATGTTGAGTGAGTGACAGAAGGTGAACTTCATGGTTACTGTTGTAACCTCCATTTAGACTGAGGGAGGGAACAAGATGTTGTGTCTCTTCTGCCATGGCACTAGACCTACCACTGTAAATGGCTGTACCTTATTCTCGGCTCCTCAGTGCAAAAACTGACTGACAGACACATGCACGCTTCCCTTTATACACCTATGTCCGGGGGCGGGACATGCAAATTCTGTCTGCCAATTTCTCATTGGCCTATTATCAAGTTCAGAGGTATGCGATGCTCCCAAGGAAGACCCCGTGTGTCACTTCATTCGACACAACTTCTCATTACCTCCCTCAGGGAACAGAGGTTACAACAGTAACCATGACATTTGCACCAAGCTTAGTATTACTAATGCCTAATTAACAGTTAAAAGGAAACATCACTTTTTTTCTGAGCACTGCTAAACTGTTGCCAAGGTATTAGTTCTACTTTAACATATAATTAATAACTCCAATCAACAAATTTGCAATTACAGTTTTAACTGCATTTAAATTTTGTTGTTATGTTTATTATTTTTCAATCATTGAACATGCAGAAATAAAATTTGGCTCCTGGCACAAAAAGGCATTGTTGTTTTTGCTTTGATTTCTAAGCTGGTTTTCTGTAGATGAAGCATTCAGCATCTCTTTGCTAACATTTTACTGTACTCTATAAAAAGTGTTACTCATGAGTGAAAAGTTTCTGGAATGTTTCAATCAATGGGAAAGATGCTTTAAACTTTATAATTTAAGTGCAAGACAGCAACATGTTGTTGGTTTCTATTTAATAGGAGGGGCCTCTGTCACTTTTGTTTAAAAGGATATCTTTTAATGTGTACAGTGTTTTGTTTTTAGTCTAATTAATAGTTAATGTTGGAGTCCATGCCCAAAATATGAAAGATCTGATAATAAATAATAGCAAGGATCAAAATAAAGCCATGATCATGAAATTAAATTAATATATTAAATGAATTATCAAGTTTCAGAGAATTTGACACAATATTCCACAAAATTGTGTGCAGTTCAATTTAACGTACAAATGTTAATTTTAATACTATTTTACTAAAGGCAGGATCAGTCCCTATTCCCAAGAGGTAATTGATCATATTATCGGTAGTAACACTCCCTAAAACCGTTTGATTCACCAGCTTTATTTAGTTCAAAAACATTTATCTTTTACCCCATTCTTGAAATATTTATTAAAGATTGCAGGCACATACTCACTGAAGAACAAAAATAGACAGTTTTTTTTCTGCAACCTAAATGGCAATTGCCCCTGGTACTACCACCAGTAGGCCTACTACTGCTAATAGTATAGTCGATACAAGGGAAATGCCCAAAGCCAAATACCTAATTTAGAAAAGCATGAATAATGACTTCAAATCTAATAAAAGGAGCTGCCTCAAAACCACTCATTCAGGTTTTGCACTGAGGAGCCGTGACAAGGTCCCGGCCATTTCAGCAGGTAGTTAAGTGTTGTGGCAGGAGGGACACAAAGTCTTGTTCCCTCCATCAGGGAACGGAGGTCACTCACTTGTCTTTGCGTCAGTGTAGTTACATTATGGTCCCTAAACAAAACGCCACAACTAGCTGAACTGTGTTACGTGGACTGGTGGTACGAGATGGGCAAACTGTTGCATGCCTCGTAGCCAGCACACCCGTCCGTCATGTAAACTCCCTCAATGCACTTACGATCGTCGTACGGTCCCACGCACCTCAGGGACAGACTTCTCCAGCTGTGGTCTCCTCTTTTTTTCTCCCCAAAAAATTATTTACATCATTCAGCTGGGGGCCATAAGTGTCCGCGTCAGGGAGGTGTCCCTTCCCAAGGGGAAGACACCGTAGATATCACACCCTGTCCAAAGGGGAGGTAATTGTGTGGAAATACATCACATGGTCTTACTGAGTTTTATCGGCAGTGTCGCATGTGGAGAAGTCACCGTGGTAGGCCCTACCCAGAGGGAAGGAGCTCTACAAGCGTGGCGACCGGTGGCAGAGGGGACTCTGCCCAAGGAAGACAAGGGTTTGCCAATGGGGAAACCGTTTCGAGGAAGATATATCACACAGGGTTACATACAGGCAACCAGTGCATGTGGAGCATCTACCCCAGTACAGGGCCTAGTTGGCACATGTACTGGACCAACATAGAGTTAAACATCGAGAAACCGGCTCAACCCAGAGATTGTAGAACCTCGCAAAGGTGTTGGGTGTTGCCCAGCCCACTACTCTGCAGATGTCTGCTAAAGAGGCGCCATTGGTCAGTGCCAAGGAGGGGGGTGGGGGTGCCTATGCCCATGCCCTGGGCGTGATATGCCAAAGCGATGGCGTCAATGACCCAGTGGGCTATCCTGTGTTTGGAGACAGCGCTCCCTTTCCACTGTCCTCCAAAGCAGACAAAGAGCTGCTCAGAGAATCTTAAGCTCTGCATGCTATCCAAATAGATGTGTAAAGCACGCACCGGACAAGGCTGGGTCTGTCTCCTCCTGGGGCAGCTTTTGCAGGTTCACAACCTGATCCCGAAACAGGTTAATGGGAACCTAGGGCACATAGCCTGGTCGAGGTCTCAGGACCACGTGAGAGTATTCCGGACAGAAATCCAGGCACGTGTTTCTGACAGATAATGCCTGCAGGTCCTCTTCCCTCTTAATGGACGTGAGTGCAGTCAGGAGCACAGTCTTCAGAAAGACCGCCTTTAGCTCAACTGACTCCAGGGGCTCAATCGGGGCTCCCCGCAGGCCACGTAGGACCATGGAGAGATCCCATGAGGGAATGTGGCACGGCATAGGAAGATTCAGCCTCTAAGGTATCTGATGATCAAGTCGTGCTTCCCAAGAGACTTACCATCAACTGCATCATGTTGCGCCGCTATAACGACCACATACATTTTCAAGGTGGAGGGGGACAGCCACCTCTCCATCCTCTCCTGCAGGAAAGAAAGCATCTCTGGGGGTCTTCGCATTGGGAAGTACACAGTTATTATTATAATAGCTCCTTCAGTTTTAGAAATATCCAAACACCAGCTGTTAATCTTTCAAATTATTAGGTGTATTTACAGCCCTTAAGAAACTCTATTACACCAAACACATTATTGAAAGTTTAAAAGTTTGGAGTCTCTCTTTTGTAATATTGCCCACTAACATCGGACATTCATGAAATTGTATATCCTCAGAATGCCCTGTTGTACATGTGTACCAAGTTTTTTGTTTGGATACTGCAATCATGGGCCACATCCAAAAATACTGTTTATTGGCTTATACTGTATCTTTTGAATGACTTATTGAATTAAAATTCTTTGAACAAGTTTTTGTTAGGACAGTCTCAAGATTATACTCTTTAATTTCATGCAAATTTAACAAATGGTCTTTGGTCATGCACAAAGTATATGTCCTAAATTACTTGGCAAAACAATAGATTGCTAATATGAAATCTGTGGAGTGCTTAAGAATTTAGTTATAATGATTTCAACTTAAGTGTATCTAAACTTCTGACTTCAACTGTACCTGTGAAAAGATACAGTATATACCTGTAAAAATGTGTCAAATTGAACAAATGATCTAGGACAAGTTTAAAAAAAAGTACAGTAGTGTTTTTTTTTTCTTACTGGAATGGAAATCCTTAATATAATTTATTCAGGATTACACAAGGATTTATAAGAAATACTATTTTTAATTCTAGCCCTTATGGTACCAGAGAAATTACCAAAAACATACATTAGCTTATTATATATTATAGTGTCACCTTTTAGTAGATCCTCACAAAATTTGGTAAAAAACTTCTTTTAGACACCCTGCATGTATAATACAGTGCAAAAGTCTTAGGTGCATTATGTTTTTAAAAAAACATTTGTCTTAAAATGATTAATTTATATATTCTGCTTTTAGTGTATCAGAAGGAAAAATCAATTTTAGGATTGTGGAGGGTATGGTCGAGCATTCATATAGGGAGAGAGGAAGCAGTATGGGTTTTCACCTGAGATTAATTGCTGTTTCTTTGTTTGCAGTGAGAGACGGTGAAATAAAAGGGGCCAGACCTCAGAGCGAGGGAGAGAGAGCCCAGCTGAAGTTACGAGTGTGTTGGCCACTGCTAGACCCACTTTATTTAGCGTATTGCGTGTTGTGTGAAGCTTTACCATTATGCAGACAAGATACCGTGTGTGAAGAATAATATTACCTTTGAGTTGGATTTGCCGTCTCCCTCTTCCTCATTCTGCAAACTTGTTACAACGATGTTTTCAGACCTGTAGCTTGTTTATTTGTTCTGAAAAAGAAGCTAAAATTGCTACATTGTTGCATTTTCTTCTTGGTTCAGTTCGCTTTCACAAGGAAACATTTCAAAACGAACCAAAACTGTATCAATATAGTCATGTGTGAGCAAACTGTCCACTCATTGGTCACAGTTTTTGTGCGCTGTTCTGGGATTTCGAGTATCCACTAATATACAGTTGAAGTCAGAAGTTTACATACACCTTGGCGTGGCTGTAACGTGGTCTGGAGCTGACTCTGGCGTGGCTGTGACATGACCTTGAGCTGACTGTGGCATGGCTGTGACATGGCCTGGAGCTGACTATTGCGTTGCTGTGACATGCCCTGGAGCTGACTCTGGCGTGGCTGTGACATGGCCTGGAGCTGACTCTGGCGTGGCTGTGACATGGCCTGGAGCTGACTCTGGCATGGCTGTGACATAGCCTGGAGCTGACTCTGGCATGGCAGCCATGATGTGGAAATCGGGCTTGGCTGCCATGATGTTGTAAGGCTGACATCAAAATGTTGTAAAAGTCAAAGAACTCTGCGAGAACCAAGTCATGAAAGCTCTCACACAGAAGAACATTTTCACCTGAGTCAACACATCCTACTGAGCAAGGACAATAAAACACAAATCTCACATCTGACCTCTACCTCACCTCAGGCCAATTTAGGCCTATTCTCGAAAAACTCACAAACATCTGCCCCCCTCTACTCCTCATTCCCCTTCAGCTCAGAATCACTTCAAACTTACCTAAGATCTGCATGTAACAAAATATCATATGTGATGTATACAAATAATGTGACTTGGCATGTTTGGTATCATTTTAAATGTCTCAGTGTAAACCGTGTGGGATCGTCTGACTACAGAGAACCACGAACGATGTGACACATCTCCTTAAATACCCAAATCATGAACAAAGGGAATTTTGGGAGTGGTTAGGTTTGGAAGTCCTGGGGACATACCTCATTAACATACAGGCAGAGATGGGGACAGTATTATACAGCATTTGGCAAAGACCTTATAACTTTGTTGCCAATAGATTTATCAACATGGGAAAGAGACCATATACCATGTGTAATTTATATCAGGCAACTGCGATTAACTTATTATGTTACCTGGTCAATAAATTGTAAACATTTGATTTTGTTCTGACTGACTCTGAAATTGTTTTTCCCAAACAGATTAAACGATTCGTATGTTACAGCAAGTTTGCGTCAGATTAGTGACGACTAGTATTTGGCATCAATTCAACTGTACTTGGTTTGCAAAGACAGAAAGGGAATTTCCGTTTAGAACAACTAAATGCTGCTTGACCAATCTAAATTCAGGTGTGTCTTACCTCTGTTTTAATTTGATGTTTCTCCAGATAAGTGTACACGGGAAACCACGCATGGCCAATCCAAAGCTATTACAAGAGAAGTTATGTTGGTCAACTTACATCTGTAAAAGTGGCCGTGACCTCTACTGAAGAAAACATTAAGTTAAATTCAAGTGTATACAATTCCATGGGGGCTATACTGAAGTATCTTTGATTGTGTATACGTGAACGTGACCAATCTCAGGTATATAGCAATTACCTCTTTCTATTCAGTATTCTTTCCAATACTTTGATCCAATACTGGCCACTTGTGATCGTGAGACCCGCAGTGTAGAGAAAAACATGCGAGGACCTCAAAGCGACATAGTTTCTTAATCTGAACGGGTAAAATATAATTAAAGGAGTTAAAAAGAATAATCAATCATTTTCTCACTTTTAATGATGCTCAGATATCATTAAAACCTTTTTCATTTATGGAGTCAGATGAAATAACGAGGTAATACATGAGAGAAAATGTATTATATTTAATCTTGTTGTGTTGTGTAAAAAGAAAGACAGTAACGCGCAGAGACCTTCAGCCGTATTATTGGAGACCGCCATTGGACCGATAAACGGGCTTACAATGTGGAAATCGGGCTTGGTTTGATTTTGTTCAGTTTAATCTTTGTGTTCCAAAGATATAGAACAAAAAGTAGGCTAAATATAAAGTAAAAAAATATGTCTGTTTTTCGAACAATTAAAATGGAGGAAAAAAATACACATATATACTTTGTTCTTGGGCCCCTAAAAAAATGTAGATAAACTAGTCAACCTCACTCATAGACTTGTCAAGAATGACAAGAATGACAAGTCGACCATTGTGACCAGTCCCTATAGCTCTTGCCTCTTGATTTTGCTGAACTGACAGTACAGCACATCCTAAACTCTTTGAACAGCTGCCCTTATCATTGTATCGTAGTCTAAAATTGAACGTCCTTTGTGTGATTCCTGGGCATTTGCACAAGAGCTTTCTTTAAGTGCTCAGATATGACTGGAACAAGCCAAAAGAGGATGATTGGAACACAATGGCAAATAAAAACCACTCACTCAATGGATAGAATCAAACACATCTTTTCCAATATCCACTTTAGCTAAGTACACCATACGTTTCCTCATCATATCAAATGTTTTTGTTTTGCCAGTGAAAGAGACATGGTAGGGACAGTAATCATGAAGAGGATTTAGTTATGTCACTCTAATGTTTTTTTTTTTCAGTACATGCAATTCAAAGTGTATCACATTGCAATTCATAGGCCCAAATGAGATGTAGAAATTAATGGAAGTTTACCCAAAAATGAAAATTCTGTCACCACTTCAGTGCAAATAATAATAGTATTAGAATAGAGTATTTTTGTTTTGTTTTAAAAGAGCAGACTAACCTTGTTTTCCTGTAAAAATATTAAAACATTCTTAAAACATGATAAATTTACCTGAGAAGCTAAATAACATGATTATGTTTTCAGATAAATTGAATAAAATTGAGTAAAATGTATGCTTAAAACAAGAAAAAAAAAAAAATATTTGTCATGGGGTAAGACTGTAAAATCAATTCAACGGAAAAACACATTTATCTTTCTGATCTCAATGCAGTCACTCCAATAATTATAAATATATCTATATTTTTAAATTGAATTTAAACAAGATTAATAAATGCAGTAAAAGTATTGTTCATTGTTAGTTATTGTAAAGTGTTACCAAATTTCTTTGCAGTGAGTGTGTCATGTCTTTTGAAACCCATTTATCTTTCATTCTGGCAAGGAACACAAAAGAAGATTTTGAAGAATGTCCTGGTCGCACTTTTCCCATGTAGTAACCATACTAAGGACTAAAGCTTGCAAGCTTAAAAAAATATGCGAAAGCACCATAAAAGTATAATAGAAGTGGTGAGAGATTTGCGAAAGAAAAAAATATATCAAAATTTAAGCAATTATATTATGATGATTATATATGATAATTCTTCCCTTACTGAAAACCCTAATAAGTTCATTGCACTCATTTGATTGAGTAAACTCATTCCCTCAATTCCATTTGAGTAATGGTGTCTCCCAAAACTTGAAAAACTATTTATATTCAATTAACTTAACTATTTCAGTTGAGTTAACTACATGCAAGTAGACTTAACTCAGGTTTGAATTTAAGTATTGTTGTTTCTACTGTTGCACATTTTAATTGAATTGATGAAATGTTATATCAAACAACAGCACAGCTCAAATCAAGATGATAACTGATTCTAGGTCAGTTATTAAATATATTTTTTACTGAAATGTATATATGCACTTCAGCTGCACATGCACAAAGAGGACTAAGATAGTGTACTAAATTGTTTGAGTTATTAACACTACAAATTGTAAGTCTACGGATTTTGTGAGAAAAATTACTTAAATATTTGTGTTATGAGTCCAAAAATTGACATTTCAACAATAAATTAGACAACTTAGACAATAATTTTTACAGTAATGACAACTTTAGCGTTTACAGTGAGATCTTAAAGGAATAGTTCACCTAAAATATAAAAATTCTGTCATAATTTATCTACCCTCATTAAATTTTAAACCATATGAATTTCTTTCATTTGTAGAACATAAAAGAAATAAAAAAGTGTTTAGCACTAAAAGCAATGCAAATTCTCTCTTGAACATGCATGCCATTGTGAACACGTAACAGACATCAAGATTTTCACTAAAAAGTAACAGCGTTTTTGGGTTGTTTTTCACTGAAACCCATCGTATGCCTTCAAAAGTTTTGGAAAATGATGCACGAGCCATATAGACTATTTTTAAGATATGTTTGGGTCCTTTTTTAAGCTTTAAAATGTGGCACTATCCACTACTATTGTTTGAAAAGATTGACCAGATTATTTTTCTTTCAGTTTTGTATTCTTCTTTCATGTTACACATAAGAGAAAGTCAAATGGGTTTGGAACAACATGAGAGTAATTAAATGATGAAAAACATTTTACATTTTCTGTGAACTATCCCTTTAAGACAGTATATCAAAAGGTTTCTTTAAATTGAGGCAAGTGACTCCTTATTGTGGAGGATGTCGGTAGACACTGTCAAGCTTCAGAAAATAATAACTGCAGGTGTATGACATGTACAAAATTGTAACAATTTGAGCAGAAGTTTTCAGGGCTAACTTGATAGTGATTGAGGACAGTGAGTGAGTTAAAATTCCACAAAATATTCTGCAAAGATTTCGAAACACAAACCCTGAGGTAAGATAGTCGCTTAGGTTAGTGAAAAATCGCCTTAAAATCTGTGGGAACTTCAATCACTTCAAACCATTACAGGAATCAGCCTAGATAGAGCAAGCACTTAATAAATAGGTCAGTTTATTTCTCACAAATACCAAGCCTACCCTGGTTTTGACTTATTAATTGGCAGTGAAAATTTCTTTCCCTGACATTTTTTCCCAATTATAAACTACCAATGATCCACTCCCTGAGGTTTTCTCCTCTGTACTGAAGCCCCATGTGAACCTGAGAAGGCAATGAACCTTACAGGATTTTCAAAAAGTGTGAAACTAATCATCACATCTTCTCTTTGTGTAATAGCATGACAACATTAGGTGAGAAAACACCCACTTGAAACAATATGTTTATTAGTGTTTTGGCAACTTCTAAGATGATTGTAGAGGGACCAGAATGGAAAAGGTGTCAAGAACTATATCACTGGCATTGGCAGACAACACTTTCACTCTGCATGGCCTATTCAATTTAATGTCTACTAATGAACTAAGTGATTTTTCAATTAAGATCTCCAAACAAACACACACTGATTTTATGAAGCCTAATGTCAGATGTTGATCAGCCTAAGGATGCTAAACCCTGTTTTATGTGTAAAATTAATATGAAAATAAAATGTTAATCAATATATATATATATATATATATATATATATATATCTATATATATATATATCTATATCTATCTATATATATATATATATATATATATATATATATATATATATATATATATATATATATATATATATATATATATATATGAATAGATTTTACATATAGCACTACAAGGTTTTAATATATATATATATATATATATATATATATATATATATATATATACACACTGGTGGCCAAAATTTGCTCTATGGAAAGAAATTGGTACTTTTAGTCACAAAAGAGGCATTCAAGTGATCACAATGTATATTCAGGACATTAATAATATGAAAAAAACTACTTCAAAGAGTTCTCATAATAAAATCCTCCATTTGCAGCAATGACAGCTTTGCAGGTACTTGGCATTCAAACTGTCAGTTTGTCCAAACACTCAGGTGACATTTCACCCCATGCTTCCTGTAGCACTTGCCATAGATGTGGCTGCTTTGTCGGGCACTTCTCATGCACCTTACAGTCTAGCTGATCCCACAAAAGCTCAAAGGGATTAAGATCCATAACACTCTTTTCCAATTATCTGTTGTCCAATGTCTGTGTTTCTTTGCCCACTCTAAACTTTTCTTTTTGATTTTCTATTTCAAAAGTGTCTTTTTCTTTGCAATTCTTTCCATAATGCCTGCACCCCTGTGTCTTCTCTTAAACTCTTGTACATGAAACTGGTGTTGAGCGGGTAGAATTCAATGAATCTGTCACCTGAGGACATGTGAGGCATCTATTTATCAAACTAGAGACTCTGCTGAACTTATCTTCTTATTTAGTTGTACAGCTGGTCCTTCCACATCTCTTTCTGTCCTTGTTAGAGCCAGTTATCCTATGTCTTTGAAGACTGTAGTGTATACCTTTGTATGCAATGCCAAGCATTGTATAGCCTCCATTCCTCAAGACAATTATTGACTGATGAGTTTCTTTTTTGCCATTTTTTTTACCTAATATTTACCTTAAGACATGCCAGTCTACTGCATACTGTGGCAACTCAAACACAAAGACAATGTTAATTGCTTCACAGTCTATTCCTTCCATCTCTGAGTGATTACTGTTGGATCTACGGTGCATATCAGTGGCTTTCTCCCTTCTCTGCACTGCAATGCAGCTTGCCCCTGGGTGCTTCGACAGAGCAATTAAAATAGTTTATTTTCTCTAAAAGAGTTATTTACTCTAAAAGAGCAATACACAGTTGCCATTGAACGTCCTTTTCAGGACACGTCTTTATAAAGATGCCCTTCCACCCCTGTGTAGTTCCTGGATGCGGTAGAGTGCTCTCCGCTTCTGACAGCCACAGGCGCTGTCTCGTGTGTCTGGGCTGTGATCACACAGAGGCGGCGTTTGTGGATGGCTCATGTTTTCATTTCAACAGAAGGAACGCCACTCCAGCCACCCAACCCGCATCACTCTTTCATTACATGGGATTGTGGACGACACGGCTGGCAATGGAGGCGATCTGGGGATGGCAGCGGGCTCAGTTCCACTGGGTATGCCCCCACAAACCACCCACCCCCCAGCACACTCATTGACTTCTGTCCGGGCTCGAGGCAACAGCGACTTGCCTCACAGCCAGCCTGACTATCCTCTTGAGCCCCCCGAGCTGGATGAGCTCGCCGCTGCATCAGAGAGTGGTCCGGCGTCTGACGCGGATGACTCGACTGGGCTGCCGCCTTCGGGCCAGCTTGCCCAGTCTGAAGCTGATGCACAGATGTCTGACATGCTTGCCCTGGCTGCCGTCAGCGTGGGGCTGGACTGGAACCTTCCATCCTCCCCACAGCCTTTGCGGCTGGATAATTTGTTCATTGGGTCTGCGCTTCCACCCTGCATGCCATGGCCCTCCTGCAAGTCCACCAGGCCAAGGCACTTAAAGATCTGCACTTGGGTAGTCCTGATCCTGACGTGCTGCAGGAACTGTGCTCAGCGACTGACCTCACCCTCAGGGCCACGAAAGTCACAGCGTGGTCACTTGGGCAGGCGTTGGCCACTCTCGTGGTTCAGGAACGACATCTGTGGCTGAACCTGGTCGAGATGCGCTAAATGGACAAGACACACTTCCTCGACACACCTGTCTCCCAGTTAGGTATTTTCGGCGACACCGTCGAGGACTTCGCCTGGCAGTTCTCCACGGTGAAGAAGCAGACGGAGGCCATATCACACCCCATATCACACTGGCCCGCCGCAAACCTGCCACCATGGGCCACGCTCCGTCTGCTCGCCGAGGGCATCCTCCTGCGGCTAAGAAACATGCAGCTCCACCTCAAGCCGGGCCCAGCTCTCAGCCCCTGCGTCGAGTTCCCTGCAGGAAGTGCACGCCCCCGTCTCGCGGATCCCTTAAAGGACCCGGAAGGCTCCCAAGCGGTCCTGAGACTCCCGACCCACAGACCAAGATTTTCGCTCCAGAGCTGGTAAGTAGACCACTCCGTCCCCCGGTGGAGGGCCGGAAGGAGAATACTTTGTTGAATTTACTTCATTTGCTACACCTCCTTCGGGCTGCGGTACCCACATTCTCAATAAATAGCTATTTCCCTAGTCTCTGGGTCACCTGGCCTGCAAATGCCATTCTCACAGCACTCTGCTGCATCCACACCTCAACAGTCTCGGCACGCTGGATGCAGACCTCTTGCCTTCAGCCCCACGACTGTTCCCCGGCCGGCCGGTTCTGACGAGTCCAGAGGACTCCTCCATGGGACCTCCTCCTCAGTCACTAACCCGCCCCCTGCCGGGTGTGTGGCGCAAGGTAAGTGCTTCGAGTCTTCTCTCAGCACCAGAGCCTTGGGACGCACCCTTGCTCCACCAACGAGCGCACGCAGTTAGTGCTGAAATGCCTCGCCACCTTCAGGCTGGGCACAGCGTTCCCATTAAAACATTTCCAGAGGCTCCTGGGGCATATGGCGTCGGTTGATGCATATGAGACCACTTCAGCACTGGCTCCAGACTCGAGTCCCGAGACGAGCATGGCACCGTGGCATGCACCGTGTAACAACAATTACATACATGACAATAATTAGTATGTTATACTACTTTGCTAAGGCACTCACTTGGAGTAGGCCTAATATTAATAAGATTGGCTATTATAATGGGGTAATAATATAAAAAAACAATTAAAAAAAAATTTAATGAAAGGTTTTATTAATGTTTGCTATTTTCTTTCTATATGAAAAACAAGTAAATGGTCCGTTTATTGATTATTTCATTTTGAAGACAAAAAAAAGAGAAAATATACACAGACCCCAAATACTACTGCAATTAAAAACTTTTTAAATATAATGATATTACTGAAAATAGTCTTTTGATGAATAGAAACAAATTAAATTATACAGACAATTACAGTAAAAATTATAGTCTAGATTTGTGTAATTGTATGCATTTGTCATTCCAATTTATTTATTTTAACACTGATAACAAAGTTGCAAAAACTCTAAATGTCCAGTCTGCTCTTTTCCATAAAAGGAACATGAGTGGATAGATACGGTGACTGTCAAACTTTTTTCTCCTTTATCATTTGTGCCTTCAGTCCACTTCAGGTTGTAAGCACAGTGTAAGCAGTGTTGGAAACGTCCTATTTCATTGTATCTAAAAGCATGGCCATTAGACAGTGTGGTTTTGTAAAAAATGTCAGAATTTCTCCCCTAAATCTTGAACGAGACAGACAGTATGATCCCTTTTAATGCCAAAGAGTCTCTTGGAACTTCAGTTGGACAAGCCTCAAGCTTTCACAGGTGCTTAAAAAATGATGAGAAGTGAGTGCATTGTATTGTTTTTATATGGATAATTTAAAGCACACAACTGACTGCTTTCCTTCCTGTTTACTTCAAGACAAACAGTGATCCATCGTATAGACGGCAGGCTCATATTATATATTTAAAAGGAGACAGGAACTGTCTTTAAGCTGTCCAAATTACTTTTGAATAAATACTAATTAAGATGATCTTTTTTACATGTTTGCCGTGAGAGACATCAGATTTGATCAAAATATGTGAGATTTTTGCATTAAGTACTACTGAACAAGAGATTGTACGGAATAGAACACAATCTCACACAACAACAATGTGAACAGTCTTTATATATATATATATATATATATATATATATAGAGAGAGAGAGAGAGAGAGAGAGAGAGAGAGAGAGAGAGATATTAGGGCTGTCAATCGATTACAATTTTTAATCGAATTAATGACATGGTGTCTCGATTAATTAATCACGATTAATCGCATATACAAATATTTGCTGAGAAAGCCCCTCATATAACAATAATTCAATATATAATGATGAAATTATGATACATAGTTATCTTTAAATATTTAAAAAAAAAAATTATATTTGTATATATTTATGTATATATATACACATTTCGAGATTTATTATGAGGGCTTGTTTAAGTATTCGTCAATGAACAGAGTCAGACATGATTGTGTAGCGTCATGGATGCGTCTTGGAACATTTTTAGGTCACTGTGTCAAGTTAAATATAGTTTAATACTTAGAACACATATTGAGATCCCTTAGTTTGGATTTGCGCTCCATCAAGTGTTTTGAAGACAAGAACGTAACGCATTTGTGTTGTTCTGCTGCTCAAGGGTGTTTTTCTTCACTATATAAACTGTGCATTGCCACACAGCTGAAGTTTCACTTACTGCCCTCTGGAGTAAACAGGTGGTACTACAAGCTTGCATTTCTCAGGAATCTTCCTTATTACGGTCCAGAGGGCATTGTGATTAATGCCGTTATTTTTTTTAACACGTTATTTTTGTCAAATTAATTGCATTGAATTAACGCATTAAATCGACAGCCCTAATATATATATATATATATATATATAAAGAAACAGGATGCACTCACCCATAATTGATAATGCTGTAGTATTCCAGTTTTATGATTTATTGCCTCTAGAAATATTTTTCATTATTCATCTCACTGCTATAGAGGTTTCTTTCAGTCTATTTTAATTTCAGGTTAGATTGAATACTCTAATTATAGACATGGCTAATGTCTAAAAAAGGCTAATTAGGCGAGATATGTCAAACATATGAATTGGGTACTGTAATTGATCATGCGAATGTGTGGGCAGTTTCTAAAAAAAATCTAACTAAATATGTGACAGAACTCTATTGAATGTCATATGCCAGCCTGGATAGACATCCATACATTAAGTTCTCCATTTCAAAATGTTCATTAGGTCATAACAAATGTATTTTACATTTATGCATTTGGCAGACGCATTTATCCAAAGTAACTTACAGTGCATTTATTACAGGGACAATCCTCCCGGAGCAACCTGGAGTTAATTGTCTTGCTCAAGGACACAATGGTGGTGGCAGTGAGGATCAAACAAGCAAAAATTTGCATTCTGTATATGCCAATATAGATCCCCCCGGTGCAAATAGCATCTGCCACAGAGTGCATCTATTTGCACCCCAATAGTCTTGTGGAACCACAGAAATATTAGTAAATAGTCCTTAGGTGTCACTGCAGAATTTAAGACTTTTAGGATTTAATTTCAGGCCTCCTCTTCTAACCAATGCAACTGAATGTACTTCATTTTTTTTTGAAAATAATCCTCGCGATTCCAGTCAGCAAATAAAGTTCTTCTGAACGGAAACTATTGATTCTTTTGAGAAACAAAACAATACTTATATACTTTTTAACTACAAATTGTTCGCTTCTGTACGTCTCTGTGACATGCGCTCATGAGAGGGATGACGTAAGCTCATTGGAAAGGTCACGCGTCACACGGATGAGGAGGCAGAAAGCGCATCATTGTTTACAATAGAAACTTACACAGAGCACAGAACAAGCACCATTTACAAACCAAAACAGTCCAAAACAATTTCAAAACAATATAAAATTTTTTTTTTACAAATAATAATAAAAATAAAACAGTGTAAACAATGATGTGCTTCCTGACTCCTCCTCCATGTGACGCGTGACCTTACCAAAAAGCGGAAGTGCACGTCACAGAGATGTATGGAAGCGAACATTTGTAGTTTAAAAGTATGTAAGTATTATTTTGTTTCTAAAAATTATAAATCGTGTGGGCTCAGAAGAACTTTATTTGTTGACTGGAGTCGTGTGGATTATTTTGATGCACTTTGGACCGTCAAAAAATGGAGTACATTCACTTGGATTGTTCAAAGGAGGAGGCCTGAAATGAAATCCTAAAAGTCTTCAATTCTGTTTTGATATATACAAATACATCTTGGATGGCCTGAGGGTGAGTAAATTATTATCACATTTTCATTTTTGGGTGAACTAATCCTTTAAAGACCTTATGAAATCAAATCTGGAGTTTTATGGCCTTTAGTCCATGTCTATTACCTTTGAAGCCAGCTATATACTACTGTACTCCAAAACGTTGGCAATCTTGTTGATATGACATTGTTTTACCACTTATATGTTATCCATTTAGACAAACCCTGCCACCTTTGTTTAGAGGATATGCCAACTAGCAAGGTACAACTTACCATTCAAGGCATCTTGCCACTGACTCCCGAGCCACCTTGTCCTCAGTTACTTTCTCTTGTACTTTGTGCACATGTTTTATTGATCAGTTGTGTGTAACTTGTAATACACTGGGTCTTACGAGCCTGTACAGCTCTGCAGAGCCATGACTGTAGTTGAAATGAGTATAAATGGCTGGGCTAAATCAATGCACTTTCACCTGAGCTCAATCACAGTGTGGAATGTTACATTAAAAATTCAATAACCTATTGCCCTTTTGTTTCAAAGGAGAAAATTATTTTCATATTACAAATTATCTAAAATTACAAGCATTCAGCATTACCCTAAAACAAAATAAAGATATTGTAAAAGACACATGCCTGTTACTAGGCACTACGGTGCCTAATTAACAAAATATGTAGAGGTTATAAGAGTTGGTAGCATGGCTTACCTGCTGTTCTAATGCAATCCTTGTGCCCTTGTTGAGAAAAGTACGTTTTAGCTAGACATGCCATAATATCATAATTTTAACACTGATGCGGTGTTCACGTTCAAACCAACTAACACCAGTATGACAGCAAGTGCAATTAAAATATGTGTTGTTCAACTTTTTGAAAGATGGCTTTTCAACAGTTGTGAAGGGCAACATCTCTTTGCAATGAAACTACTTCATCCGTGCATTCTCTCCATCATTGTCTACTGGTCGGATATTTCATTTTCCAGGCAAATACATCACTTATTGTGGGTTGTTGCGGGTTTAATGTTGGTGTTTTATTACCTTTCTTCCCAGGACCCAGTAAAGCTGCTTCAGAAGGGTAATGACATTGAATGTGTGTGAATTGGTTTTGTTCCCTCTTAGGGCTGGGTGATGTGAAAGAAATCTGTTCACAATATTTTATTTAAAAAAAAAAAAGTATCACAATATCCAATTACATTGTCAACCCCCCAGCTGAGGGATCGATGAATATTCTTTCTTTAGTTATTTTGCTTTGAAAATTACAAAAAACTTAAACCAAAGACATTTCTAAATTCAAATTTGACTTCAAACAAAACAAAAAAAAGCAATTAAAATAATGAAGTGGTAAAACAATATATATAATATCTGTCCATTTACCATCATGCAAGTCTCTGTCTATGACAACAGGTAGAAAATGATTAATACAAATTAAGATCTAAAAACAATTCTACATGTATAAATAATAATTATAACAATGATAATAATCACTGAAATATAAATCATGATTCGACATAAATGTGTTTTTGTATTATTTTATGATTTAATCTCTGATGTATAGGGTATGTATAAATTGACCCTACAGAGTTGCACTCGCAATGAATTTCTCTGTGGAAATAAAGCGAGCTGAACTCAGAACCCCTCCTGAGCTGAGATCATTTGCATTTGAGATCACACTTCTACTACTACTACTTCTACTTCATTCTTATAGAGATACTATGCTTGCAAAAAAATTTCAGAAAACTGAAACAAAGAACGATTGAGAACCCTTTACAGTGAGGAAAATAAGTATTTGAACACCCTGCTATTTTGCAAGTTCTCCCACTTGGAAATCATGGAGGGGTCTGAAATTGTCATCGTAGGTGCATGTCCACTGTGAGAGACATAATCTAAAAAAAAATAATCCAGAAATCACAATGTATGATTTTTTAACTATTTATTTGTATGATACAGCTGCAAATAAGTATTTGAACACCTGTCTATCAGCTAGAATTCTGACCCTCAAAGACCTGTTAGTCTGCCTTTAAAATGTCCACCTCCACTCCATTTATTATCCTAAATTAGATGCACCTGTTTGAGGTCATTAGCTGCATAAAGACACCTGTCCACCCCATACAATCAGTAAGAATCCAACTACTAACATGGCCAAGACCAAAGAGCTGTCCAAAGACACTAGAGACAAAATTGTACACCTCCAAAAGGCTGGAAAGGGCTACGGGGAAATTGCCAAGCAGCTTGGTGAAAAAAGGTCCACTGTTGGAGCAATCATTAGAAAATGGAAGAAGCTAAACATGACTGTCAATCTCCCTCGGACTGGGGCTCCATGCAAGATCTCACCTCGTGGGGTCTCAATGATCCTAAGAAAGGTGAGAAATCAGCCCAGAACTACACGGGAGGAGCTGGTCAATGACCTGAAAAGAGCTGGGACCACCGTTTCCAAGGTTACTGTTGGTAATACACTAAGACGTCATGGTTTGAAATCATGCATGGCACGGAAGGTTCCCCTGCTTAAACCAGCACATGTCAAGGCCCGTCTTAAGTTTGCCAATGACCATTTGGATGATCCAGAGGAGTCATGGGAGAAAGTCATGTGGTCAGATGAGACCAAAATAGAACTTTTTGGTCATAATTCCACTAACCGTGTTTGGAGGAAGAAGAATGATGAGTACCATCCCAAGAACACCATCCCTACTGTGAAGCAAGGGGGTGGTAGCATCATGCTTTGGGGGTGGTTTTCTGCACATGGGACAGGGCGACTGCACTGTATTAAGGAGAGGATGACCTGGGCCATGTATTGCGAGATTTTTGGGAACAACCTCCTTCCCTCAGTTAGAACATTGAAGATGGGTCGAGGCTGGGTCTTCCAACATGACAATGACCCGAATCACACAGCCAGGATAACCAAGGAGTGGCTCTGTAAGAAGCATATCAAGGTTCTGGCGTGGCCTAGCCAGTCTCCAGACCTAAACCCAATAGAGAATCTTTGGAGGGAGCTCAAACTCTGTGTTTCTCAGCGACAGCCCAGAAACCTGACTGATCTAGAGAAGATCTGTGTGGAGGAGTGGGCCAAAATCCCTCCTGCAGTGTGTGCAAACCTGGTGAAAAACTACAGGAAACGTTTGACCTCTGTAATCGCAAACAAAGGCTACTGTACCAAATATTAACATTGATTTTCTCAGGCGTTCAAATACTTATTTGCAGCTGTATCATACAAATAAATAGTTAAAAAATCATACATTGTGATTTCTGGATTTTTTTTTTTAGATTATGTCTCTCACAGTGGACATGCACCTACGATGACAATTTCAGACCCCTCCATGATTTCTAAGTGGGAGAACTTGCAAAATAGCAGGGTGTTCAAATACTTATTTTCCTCACTGTACATACGCGTGTTCCAAGAGACTGCACACTTCCGAACAAACAGCACGTCAGACATGTGCATAGATGACATTTCTGTCATCTGTTCTTAAAAATATAATAAAGTATGTTTCTTCAAATATGTGTCTGTGTCTCACAGCATTTCTAGTGTCATTCCGAATCCGAGATATCTTACAGTTAACCACAATACACCATGCAAGCATTATATTAGCCAGACAGGGCATACGCCAAAGAGAGACATTACATTTCTGTTTTATATTCATCAAATAAATGTAATCTTCAATTTCACTCAATCTGTTAGTCATCCTGATAGAAATGCTGCCTTTGTAATTTGATACATTGGTAAAGAACATCTGGCTTTCAATGCAATATTGAGGTTCATTTATTATGGTTCACAAACTCTTCATTAGGCAACTATTCTTTATTTCAGGCTATTCTATCAGTCCCACAAGGATTTCACTGTACATTTTTCTGATTTTTGCGACCCAACATTACTGAATTTGCTGTGGCTTTTCTCAAATTTTGCAATGCAATTTTTTCACAATAACTTTCTATGTAGTTAGCAAGCAAAAAAAAAAAAAACAGAATTACACACAAAACGTCATTGTTACGCACCCTTAGACACAAAGTCATTAAAGGGGCAACATTGAGGTCGTGATCAGAAGGTGGTGTAATTAAAGTGGCAAGAGACAACATGTAACAAGGTAATGTGAAGATAAAGTACAATTTATTGTACCTAAGTGAAATAATAATGAAAAAAGATCAAAAATAGTAATAATAATAATAATAATGATACTGGTTGTGGACACAAAGAAAGATAAACAAAACATACAGATCGGGAGATAACAAATAAATAGATAACCCAAGAGAATAAGGACGTAGATAGTGAAGCCAAATGAAATAAAGAAAACAAAACAAACTCCGGTTAACTAGTCCCAACCTCTCAGCTAACTAATAATAAAAAGAAAATGAAGACATAGTTCTTCAGCGCAAAGCGCCCTCCCTAACTACTCTAACTAACAAACAAAACAAAAAAAAACATACAAGGGTGGCGTTCACTCCCTTACCTGGTGTTTGTATACATTGAATTTACTAGGTGTTGCTTGTGTACGTCACGTGACATTTTACCTGTCCGAATTACTCTTGGTAACCTTAAAATATCCATCATAGGCAGAACACGCCATCATAGGCAGAACACATTACTCTTAGTAACCTCAGAACACGCCACAATGGCAGAAAGAAAAAAACACAGGATAATGTCTGTAACAGAAAATAAATAGCATACAAAGCAGAGCGACAAAAAGAAAACAAGCCGTTATGCGATCTTCTCAGCTTACTTTTAAAAACCTGTCGGTTAACTTGATTGGACACGGGGGAGCGATGACGTCACGACGTAGATGGAGATTGACAGATCCCTCGACCAATTGCGTACCAGTGGAAACGAGCCTAAGAGTTTAACAGTAGAAAGAGAAAGAGAAAATATCCACGCGAGACCACAGGGACGTAACACTCCCACCCTTAAGAACAAACCTGTTTGTGAAAACAAAACAAGTTAACACAGACCTTACACTCGAGAGAGCGTCAGCTAAAACATTATCAACACCCTTTTTGTGCTTGATCTCCAAATTATAATTCTGGAGTACTAGAGCCCAGCGCATCAAACGCTGATTCTGATTATACATCCTAGATAAAAACACAAGAGGGTTATGATCGGTGAAGACGGTGATAGGAAGACTACTGGAACCAAGGTAAACTTCGAAGTGTTGGAGAGCAAGCAAGAGAGCAAGTGCTTCTTTTTCAATGGTAGAGTAATTAAGCTGATGCTTATTAAACTTACGAGAATAATGGCTCACAGGATGATCTATACCATTGGTATCTTCCTGAAGAAGAACAGCTCCAGCCCCAACAGCGCTTGCATCGACCTCAAGTTTAAAAGTGTGCGTGCAATCAGGTGCAACGAGAACAGGTGCGTTACACAAAAGCATTTTGACACAATCGAAAGCATTTTGACACTCCACAGACCATTTAAAAAGTTTGGACGGACTAAGCAACGAAGTGAGAGGAGTAACAACCGTTGAGAAGTTTTTACAGAAACTGCGGTAATAACCAGCCATACCTAGGAATCTTCGCAACTCTCGTCGAGTGGTAGGGGCTGGAAATTCTGCGATAGCGGTAACCTTAGCCTCCACTGGTCGTACCTGGCCTTGTCCAACCTCTTTACCCAAATAAGTGACAGTAGCTCGACCAAACTCACACTTTGCCAGATTTAGGGTTAAGTTAGCTTTTCGTAAGCGTTCAAACACTGTTCTCAACAAGCACACATGTTCCTTCCAATTCACAGAGTATAAAACCAAATCATCGAGATACGCATTGCAATTCGGTACATCAGCCAAGACGATATTTACAAGACGCTGGAAAGTTGCGGGAGCGTTTCTGAGGCCGAAAGCCATCGCTGTATATTGCAAGAACTTGTCTGGAGTTACGAACGCTGAAATCTCGGATGCTTGCGGAGTAAGTGGAACTTGCCAGTAACCTTTCAACATATCCAGCTTAGTGACAAAACGAGCAGACCCAATATTATCCACACAGTCTTCCATTCGCGGTAACGGATAACTGTCTGGCACCGTTACGGCGTTCACCTTACGGAAATCAGTGCAGAATCTAAACGTGCCATCAGGTTTAGGAACGAGAAGACACGGAGAACTCCAGGGACTACAACTAGGTTTGGCTAAATCATTCTCAAGCAGATAATTTACTTCTTGACGCATAATAGACTTTTTAACTGCATTTACGCGGTAAGCATGTTGTTTAATAGGACGAGCACCGTTCACAATAATATCATGCTGCAAAACATTCGTTTGTTTAGGAACATCACTAAACAGACAGTTAAATTCAGATATTATTTCAACTATATCCTCTCCCTGATCCATAGTTAAATGAATAAGACAAGAGTGAAGATCTTTTAATATCTCTGAGTTGGCTAACCTTGCGCACTGCTGAGGAGCATTGCGAAGCACGACACCATCCTCGTCAGCCCCCGAAATATCAGCAGGTTGCACCAGTTCCACGGCTATAGCGACAGACGAGACAGCGGGCCCTGCAGTCTCCTCTGAAGTTTTCACCTCAGGCATCTCCCTGTCATGGTAAGCTTTCAACATGTTTATGTGACAAACTCGGGTTTGACGTTTTCTGTCAGGTGTGTAAAGCATATAATCAGTTTCACTCATTTTCTGTTTCACAACATAAGGACCAAAGAAACGGGCAGACAAAGATGATCCAGGAACAGGTAAAAGCACTAACACCTTATCACCGGATGAAAACGAACGCGCAACTGCTCTCTGATCAAACTTGCGCTTCATGCCTTTCTGAGCATTCCCTAGAGATTCTTTAGCTAATGACCAAGCAGTATGCAAGCGATCTCGAAAAGTACTTACGTAATCCAATACATTAGTTCTTGAATCCGAAACAGTCGTCAAGATATGTTCTTTAAGAATTTTTAAAGGTCCTCTCATCTGATGTCCGAATACAAGTTCGGCTGGACTAAAACCAAGAGATTCTTGTACAGTTTCTCTTACTGCGAATAAAACTAAGGGAACTCCCTCATCCCAGTCTCTAGCAGTGTCCATACAATATTTCTTAAGCATCGACTTAAGTGTCTGGTGAAAGCGTTCAAGTGCACCCTGACTTTGTGGATGGTACGCACTTAAAACTCGGTGAGATATTGACAAAGACTCCAGTACTTGTTTAAAAACTCTGGATAAAAAATTTGTGCCCTGATCACTTTGTACTATTTTAGGAAGTCCGAAAGTGGAAAAGAACTTCACTAATGCTTTGATGATAACGGGCGCTGTGATTTTTCTTAGTGGAATTGCTTCCGGAAATCTAGTAGCCATGCACATTATGGTTAACAAAAACTGGTTACCCGATTTAGTTTTAGGCAATGGTCCAACACAGTCTATTATCACATGCTCGAACGGCTCCCCAATAGCTGGTATGGGAAACAGTGGAGCAGGACGAATCACCTGGTTCGGCTTCCCAACAGTTTGACATGTATGACAGGTACGGCAGTACTGAGCAACATCTTTTTTTAAGCCCGGCCAAAAAAAGTGTCGTAAAATCTTATCATACGTCTTTGTAATTCCTTATGCGCTAAACATAACACATGTTGACGATAAGGAGAAGGAACGACCACCTGATATACAACATTCCAATCTGAATCGTTTGTGTTAGCAACTTTCTGGTCTTTAGCTAAATCAAGAGAGACAGCAGAATTAAAAGCAGCAATGAGAGACTTATCATCTTTCTGTGCAGAAATAATCTTCTCTCGTGACACGGATATTTTTAATTCGCCTACGTCAGACACATTTTCTCTCATGTTCTCTGACTGTGATTTATCTAGTTTTGATGACGTAACAGTACACAATGGTTCGTCACCAGCAAGAAGAGGGATAAAAACAGAGTCAGACAAATCCACCATATCACCCACTTTACGCGACTGAGCGCGAGTGACAGCGCATGCGGGAAAAACTTCAGGGTAAGTATTTGACACATCATCTGATTGACTAAACACATCTGGTTTTTCAACAACTTCTAACACAGGCAAGATTTTTCCTCCGGCTAGATCATTTCCAAGGATAAAATCAACGCCCTGAACAGGAAGAGAAGGACGTACCGCAACTCTTACAAATCCCGTACATAACTCACTCTGCAAATGTATACGGTGTAATGGTACAGTTATGCAACTCATGTCAATGCCCTGAACTATCACACTTGAGCCACAGAAAGTGTCCTCAGACAATGGTAATTTATCTGCCACAATAAAAGATTGCATTGCACCGGTGTCTCTGAGCATTCTTATTTCTTTCTGATCATCACATTTTCCCTTTAAAGAAATTAACCCTTTCAAGATAAAAGGTTGGTAACTGTCATCGATTTTCTCCACAATAGGTACACTAACAGTCGGCTTAACAGCTTTCACAAACCCAATGCTTTTAGGCTGCTGTTTGCGTTTTAACGTCAAACAATCTGCGATCACATGTCCTTGTTTGTGACAATAAAAACATTCTCGATCCTCCCTAGCACGAGGTGGACTGTTTTTAGAACGAAACGTTTGGTTTTGCACAGGAACAGGCTGTGACCTCTCTGAACGTACACGTGAAAAAACATTTTTGTGGGTTAAAACAAACTCATCCGCTAACACAACTGCATGAGACAACGAAGTTACTTTCTGTTCGTTAAGATAGACCACAACACGATCAGGCAAACACCCTTTGAACTCTTCTAGCAGTACAAGTTCTCTTAAATCATTAAAATCACTCACTTTGCTAGCTGTGCACCACTTGTCGAACAAAATTCCTTTGTCTCTGGCAAATTCCACAAATGTCTGAGCCGAATTTTTTTTATGCCCTCGAAACTTCTGCCTATATGCCTCTGGAACTAATTCATAAGCACGAAGTATAGCAGACTTCATAGACTCATACTTTAAACTTTCTTCTAAAGATAAAGTAGAACAAACCTCTTGAGCTTTTCCAATCAATTTACACTGTAACAATAAAGACCAGACGTCTTTAGGCCATCGAAGAGAAGTAGCTATGCGTTCAAATGCATTGAAATAAGAATCCACTTCTGATTCTCTAAACTGAGGTACTAAGGCAATGTGCTTACTTATGTCAAATGTTACCTGGGATGAATCAGACCGCGGAGGAACATCAGAGACCAGACTTGGATTCGAACGTACAGCTGAACCGGCAGTGACCTTCATCGCGTCCAGATCGAGCTGTCGCAGCTTCACCTGAGTCTCAGCCTCAATTTCGAGCCTGTGTACTTCCAAACGCAGATTTAGCTCTGCTTGACGTGCCTGGGCTTTCTCCTGTGCCTCATATTGCAAACGGGCCAAGCGGACTTTCAGTCGCGCTCCGTCTCTGGAATCAACAGAACTGGGAGAGAATGGATCATACGGTGGCAAGCCTGCCTTAGCATCGGCCATCACCTCCGCCTCAGCATCAGCTCTACCGCTCCGCTTATCCTCAACATCCACAAAACTGCGATATGCCACTGCAACGTCACTCACACCAATACCTCCGCTAGCCTCCTCATCACCCATGGTATTTGACCTAGAAAGTACATTGATTTCTCTTAAATGCTGTATCAGCTTACTCTTTATATCACTCTTAAGAGCTTGTCTACTCACAACAACCTGATAGTGATCAGCTATCAGCACTAAATCTTGTTTCTTACATAAACTAATCTGTTCGAAAGACGGGTTGGCAATGAACTTTTGCAAGCTAAACATTTCCATGATGCACAACCAGCAAACGAGTACAAAAATACTACTCCGCATGAATATGCCGCCAAACTAACGTAACTTCGATTACCACTAGCATAAACACACACATAACTGACCACAACTAAATTAATTTGAGATTAACTATCCCGGACGAGCCCCCATTAAATGTTACGCACCCTTAGACACAAAGTCATTAAAGGGGCAACATTGAGGTCGTGATCAGAAGGTGGTGTAATTAAAGTGGCAAGAGACAACATGTAACAAGGTAATGTGAAGATAAAGTACAATTTATTGTACCTAAGTGAAATAATAATGAAAAAAAGTCATGGTTACTGATGTAACATCCATTCCCTGATGGAGGGCACGAGACATTGTGTCGATGAGTTGACACTAGGGGATCACTCTTGGGAGCCCAGACATCTCTGATCTTTGAGAAAAGGCCAATGAGAATTGGCGTGTGGAAATTGCATGCCACTCCCCCGGATATATGGGTATAAAAGGAGTGCCGCTTGGAAACACACACTCAGGTTTCACATTAAGGAGCCGAGCCAAAATCCAACACACTGTCTTACTGGGTCAGAGCGGAAGCACGTCATGTGGTGCGGCGCCATGCTAGGTCCTACCCGAGGAGGTAGGACCTACCATAGGACCTACGCCCCTGGTATAATGGGCTTGCAGGCCAGCAGGGAGCGGCATATGCTGGGCATGGTATGCCATAGTAATGGCATCCATGACCCAGTGAGCGATCCTCTGTTTGGAGACAGCGCTTCCTTTCTGCTGTCAACAAAGTGCTGCTAGGCGCTTCTAAGGCTCTGCATGCAATACAATTAGATTTGAAGAGCAGGCACCAGACACAGCAATGCCAAGGCAGGGTCTGCCTCCTCCTGGGGCAGCGCTTGCAGATTCACCACCTGATCTCTAAAAAGGGGTTGTGGGAACGTTGGGCAGTGAGAGTAAGCCAGACCAAGCTCCAGGCACGGTTCACTGACAGAGTACACCTGCAGGTCCCCTACCCTCTTGATGGAGATGAGCACCGTCAGGAGGGTGGTCTTTAAGGAGATGTACTATGCCACCACCAATCCACCTTTATCTCAGCTGACTCAAGGTGCTCGAAAGTAGCTCCCCGAAGGCCCTGAATGAGGAGCGGCCTGGGGGGGGTTAAACCCCCTCGTGCCTCTCAGGAACCCGAGGATCAAGTCATGCTTCCCCAAATACTTAACTTCTACTGCATCATGATGTGCCAATATATCGGCTACACATATTCAAGGTGGATGGGGACAGCCGTCCTTCCAACCTCTCTTGCAGAAAGTAAAAGCACTGATCCGACCGCTCATCTCTGGGGGTCTTTGCATCGGGAAGTACACCACTTAGTGAACAGACGGCACTTCAGATCAACGGGTGCCTCGGTAAAGGGGCCCTGGCCTGAGTGATCGTGTCTACCACTTCCGCATCCATCCAAGGGTCAGACATGGAGATTTCAGAGGTCCAGTCATGGGTGCCAGATGGTGCTCCGTCCCTGAGAAATAAGGCCCTTCCTCAGGGGAATTTGCCCTGAAGGGGGGGCTCTCGCGAGGAGCATGAAGTCCTAGAACCAAGTCTGGGAGGGCCAATAACAGGTCACTAGGAGGATCTTCTTCTCATCCTCCCTGACTTTGCACAAGATCTGTGCAAGTATGTTCACTGGGGGAAGACGCATACTTGCGTAGCCCCAGGGGCCAGCTGTGCGGCAGGGCATCTGTGCCAAGTGGAGCCTCAGTCAGAGAGTACCAGAGTGGGCAGTGGGAGGTTTCTCGGGAAGCAAACAGGTCCACCTGTGCTTGGCCGAATCGACTCGAAATCAGCTGGACCACCTGAGGGTGGAGTCTCCACTCTCCCCCTAGCGTAACCTGTCGCAGCATTGCGTCAATCAATCTTGTGTCAGAACTACCCTCGTGTAGTTCTTTGAGCGCCTCGGCTTGGTGCACTTGCAGGAGAGCCGTGGAATACAGGGCAGAGATGGTCTGTCCAGTGGCACCGTAGGCTCAGTCGTAAGTGACGATGTAAACCCACGGGCCTGGATGGGAGACTTTTCTCAAAGATCTTTTCTCAAAGATCAGAGATGTTTGGGCTCCCAAGAGTTAACGCCTAGTGTCTACTCATCGACACAACATTGAGTGAGTGACAGATAGGGAACTACCATACATTTAGGTGAAAACTGTGGGTGTTGGAAGACCCTTAATTATTTTTGTATTCAAATTTTCTGCCTCAGATAATGCAAGAAAACTTCTCTAAGTTTAAAAATAGACGTGCAATAAATCCGTAAACTTAAAAAACTAACGAGGATTTAGTATTTGGGCCTGTTGCAATTATTACATCGTCTAATATTAAAATCTGATTTATGGCCATGTACAAACAAATACAATTAGAGTTTATGTACAAATGTAAATTCCACAAATGTTTCAAATTTGAGGATATTGGGAATTGTGCATTCCAAATTGGGGAGAAAATTAAAAAAAACAAACAAAAAAAACGTATTTTGCTGCTGTCAAACTTTAAGGAAAGCAATGAGATTCCCTCAGGTAATTTTTTTTGTGGAAATTTTGCAGAAATGATAAAAAAAATTCCAAGTTGCCACATATAATGTGGAGACTGGTTGAATTTGCGAGAATTCTTGCAATTGCAAAATCACAAAATCCTGGAAAGACTGATTCTATTGCATTGATATTGGAAGATCCATTCATAATGTTTCCCCCTTTTACCTGGTATAAAATTTCACACCGGCGTTGTCCCTTTACCGAGTAAAACTGGTAACACCATACATATGGCAATCCTAATTTAAACTCAACTAAAAAGGACTTCACTTTACCTTCTACCATTCTCTTTTAACAGAAATGCCAACCTGCAATGAACTTAGGCTATAAGGCATGGAATCAGCTTTCTTGAGAGGATTAACTTGTTTTTGAAAATACCTGCTATTATGGACAATATTTTATTACAAGACTTCAACCTTCATCAGATAAGACTGCTACACTCACTGAAATATTCACCATTTGTCACCAGTTGCTAAAACTGTCACAAACTGTTCTGTGTTTTCCCCTATCTTCCAGACTCTTTTGAATTGAGCTTCTGTACTACACTTCCTAAGAAGCACAGTCATCATCCTCACCTGTTCCCCATCATTGTGTTCAGCTGTTTTGCATTTGCCTTCATTTGTGCTCTTATGTATACCTTCATGTATAATTATTCCAGGTCTAGTCTTGTTCATAATAGCAGTGAAGCTAACCTGCCCCTTTGTATTTTCCAAGCCTTGTGCTATTTGCATTTTTATATTCTCCTTCATTAAAATACTGCATTTGGTTTCAACCAGCATCTCTCTCCTGGTTCATTGCATGACAGAAGACTAGACCTCTGAAGACATGAACCCAGCAGTGTGACTCTTTCAGCTGTGTCAAGAGGATTGCTTGCTGGAAGAGTATGTCGTGGAATTATGTGAATTGGCCAATGAGGTGGACCTCAATGATGTGGCATTGAAAGACTTCTTCCAGGTTGGTTTGAGTGAGCCAGTGAAGTCCCTCATGCATTATGGCAAAAGTCCCTGGAGCCCAATTCATTGATATGGCTTTGTTATTTAGTGGATCAGCCTTCAGTGTAAGAGTGATGGAGGAGGCCAGCCCTCTTGCAGTGGCTTCCATGGCTCCTTCCTCCAATCCTAACCTGTCCCCCCATCATTGTGTTCAGCTGTTTTACGTTTGCCTTCATTTGTGCCCCAATTTATACCCTCATGTTAAATTGTTCCAGGTCTAGTCTTTTCCATTCTAGCAGTGAAGCTAACTTGCCCCTTTGTTTTTTCCAAGCCTTGTGCTAATTGTCTTATATTCCCTTCTTCGTTAAAATACTGCATTTAGGTTCAACCAGCATCTCTCTCCTGGTTCATTGCATGACACAGAACTGTTTAATACTGGATTCAATAGACTGGACAATTAATATCAATAACTGCTGTAATACTATGTGATATACTTCCATTTATTCCAAGTTTTGACTCGTATCCTCTACCGTCTTTAACTCTTACCATCTTGATTAAGCACTCACACTCGGGGTCCATAAAATCTTTATCTTGTTTATTACTTAACAGATTCACATTTCTTCCATCTTCACAGTATCCACTTAGTTTTTCAACAACTTATTAATTGACTTACTTTGACAACTTTCTACCTTACTTTTTGAGGATTAAGGTCAAAAGCTTTTATTTTTCCACATTTCGTCACTTCACTATGTAAACCAGCACCTACGCTCTGCACGTCCTACTGGCTGACCTTAATAAACATGCACAGAATAACCAAAAAACATTATCCAATAAGCAAACGAAACATACGTATACAGTTGTATAGAATAAAGAAATAAACAACATTAAATGTCTAAAGAACACACATAATTATAATAATACATTTAAATAATGCTAATCAGAAATATGGCTCCTACATTTCCAGCCCCTAATTGACAGATAGGAAGACTGACAATTATATTTTACCAATAACAATAGAGCCATATAATCTTAATTTTCACATCATTCATAACTTCAAACATTCAACATATTAAAATGTTCATTACTTAGTTTCGGCAATGTCCATATCCTTACATACTGAAAAAAAACACTCTTAATTGTTTGAGGCACAGTTTACAGTCAACTTCACAGATAAGGCATGACTTGTCAACAAGCCTTTCCAAGGTCTTAGTTTTAACCAACACATGTCTTACAAGTCCTTTTTTGTCTGGAAACACCTTAGTGATTCGTCCAAAGAGTCATGAATTTCTTGGCGAAGAGTCATCTATTATTCTAACATCTCCAGCTGAAAGGTTTTTGCTCACTTGAGTCCATTTTTGATGCTCTTTGGAGCAAAGGTATCCATCGCTTCCAGAATAAGTCAGCAAGGTACTGTATTTTCTTCCATTTGCAACGTGCGTATATGTCCTCTTTTTTGAAAAGTCCAGGGGGTAAAGCTGGTTGCTTTTTCATTAATAGCAAATTATTAAGTATCAAGGGTTCAAGATCTGTGGGATCAGTTGAAACAATGGTACGTGGTCTGTCGGAGTGTGCACTCGTCAGTAAGTATTTGTTCCTTCAACACACCCCTTAGGATATTTCTGACTGACCTTATCTGTCTTTCCCATATACCACCAAAATGAGATCCAGAAGGTGGTTTGAATATACACTGTATTCCTTTTTGCTTGAGAGTGCTTTCGATTTTTGTTTGATTCCACTCTTGAATGACTTTACGCCATTCAATCTCAGCACCTATGAAGTTAGTACCATTGTCACTTCTCATGATTGACACCTGACCTCTCCTACACACAAAGCGTTGGATGGAATTCAAACAGTGTGTGTCCAGTGTATTTGCAACTTAAATATGCACAGCTCTTGTTGTCAACAATACACCATATCTTTACCATTACTTCTATCTTGTCTAACTTAAAATGTTCCAAAATAGTCTACCCCAACATTAGAAAAGATGGCTGATCTGGTATGAATCTGTCATGTGGCAGTTCTGACATTTTGTGTTCTAAAGCCTTTGCTCTTATTTTTCTACATGTCACACATCTAGAGAGAAACTTCTTCACAATGGAGTTTGCAGATGGAACCCAGTAATTTTTTTGCATTCTTGTTAGCATGTAGTTCCTTCCACAATGTCCAGTTTTCTCATGAATGTCTCTTAAGATTGTGACATGTAGTGACATGTGAGTAGTGACATGTGAGTCTTTGGGTATGATAACTGGATGTTTTACATGCTCAGGCATTGTAGATTTACCAAGACGACCTCCAATTCTCAACATTCCATCCTGAATTTTTGGATCATGATTGAAAAGGTTTTTTTTTTTTTTTCACAGATACATTACAATTTTACAACATGAAAATTTTGTCTTTGAATGTTTGACCTTGAGTGAACTTGATATTCTCATTTTCTTGTTAAATCCTGCATCGTTAGAGCATTGTTGTTTTTTGCAGTGGTTCTTGTTTTGCAACTCTGGATAAGCATGTCCTTTAAACGAAGAATCCAAAACTCTCTTCGACTTTTACCAATCAGAGTAATGATTAATCAATTTGTTTACAGAGTCTGAGTGTTTAACTTCTTCATCATCCACTTTTGTTTATAGGTCAAGATTTTTCTCTGGCCACATAGTCTCTGGGTTTTTGAGAAGTACCATGGATCCAGCTAACTTTCCAAAGAAAGTCCCCTGGATGCACAATCAGCAAGGTTTTTTGAGGTATTGATATACCTCCACTTTTGTGGCTTGGCTGGTTCTCTTATAATGGCAATACTATTGGCAAAAAAAGTTTTGAAACAGAATCTTTAATTGTCAGTATATTACAACACAGTTGTACTGTCAGTCCAAAATACATATTCAAGCAATTACAATTCCAGCTCATCTTTCAACATATTGTCGATCTTCACGGCCACAATGTCTGCAGTCAACTCAATATGTTGAATAGTAGTTTGCTTTAAAGGTGCTACACATGACTTCCCCATCATAAGGGCGCAATGTACAAGCCCATCAATGTTTAATAATCTGAGGTATGAGGCAACTCCATATCCCATTTCGCTTGCATTTGAGAAGTGATGAATTTGAGCTGTTGTTGTAATTCCAAAGTTTACTGGTTTCACACATCTTCTTACACTGAAGTCAGCCAATTGTTTCAGCCCTTGAAACCAGGCATTCCACTTGTCTGAAAACTGTTCTGGAATGTCATCCTCCCATGCAAGTCTTTCTTTGCACAATTGCTGCAACAGAATCATTGCTGGCAATATAACAGGTGTGAGAAGACCCAAGGGGCAATAGATGGAACTTGTGACTGACAAGATTCCTCTTCTGGTTACAGGTCTTTCTTTCTGACTGATATTAAACTTGAACATGTCTGAATTGACACACCATAACACCCCTAATTCTCTCACCGCAGGAAGCGTATCTTGACTCATGTCCAAGTTTCTTACATCTTTAGCTCTCTCACTCTCAGGAACAGAGGCTATGCAGTGCACAGTGCATGACTGTTGCCTGCCCACTTTGTGAGATGAAATCCTCTAATAGCACAAAGTTTTGTGAGATCATTGTACAAGGCAATTGCTTGAGCATGGCTTGAAACAGACTTTAAACAGTCATCTACATTAAAATTATTGACAACAGTGTTAACTGCTTCAACAGCTTACTTACTATGGTTTTCCTCTGCTGTTTCCCTACGGGTGAAATTTGCAACACTTGGAGATGACTTTGAACCAAAGAGATGGACAACCATTTTGTACTTGGCTAAGTCCTGATTTACATCTCCATTTGGCCACCATAGGAAGCAGAACAGGTCAGTGTCTTTTTCAGGAAATCTTACTTGCTAATACATAGCTTCAACATCTGCCATCATGGCAACTCTTGCCTGAAACGAGTGAGCACTCCGATAAGTGAGTTTGTCATATCTGGGCCTTGTAGGAGCTCACTATTCAAATATATTCTTGGAAGCTGGCAGCACAGTCAAACATTACTCTTTAGTTTTTTCTTCTGATGATGGTACACCCCATGGTGATGTATATACCAGACTTGACCATCTTAACAACTCAGGTTTGATATGGGTACCCTAACTGCATGGTTTTTGCTAAGCATGTCATTCATAAAGTTTGAGTACTCTTCATGAAAGGAGTCACTTTTTTTTTAGATTTAGTCTCGCTGAACTGCTGCACTTTGATTGTTTGGCATTTGAACAACAGTTTTATTGAAGGGAAGGCCAATATCATATTGACCACTGACAAACTGCAATGTGATGGACACAAAATCCCAAAACTGATGATCCTGACAATTCAGCTCTGCCATCAGAATGGTTGTACTGTTGTATGAGTATCTGCACCACACTTTCAATGGAAATTCTGCTGACTGTAGAGTGTTGTCATGCATACTGTCCTCAACAGGTTCTCTAAGAGATCCATTCAAAATCCATCCAAGAGCAGTCTTTCCTGCTCTTATGGCCCATTTTGCTTACTGTTAATTACTTTCCATGACTCTAGAACAGGGGTTGGCAACCTATGGCATGCGTGTCAGCATTGGCACGCAGAGAGGTAATCACTGACCCGTCAGCAACGGCGAGAGAGGAATAGACTATTTTATTTATATAAATTCTGCACATGCATTCCAATCTACTTGATGTAATACTTCCTCATGATCACTCAACGTGTTTTTATGAGCTGAATGGGAGGCTAAACAAAAAGTCAAAATGACAATACTGCAGTATACCTGGGGTTCAAATATCAGAGTCTATTCAAAATATAAGTTAAACCTGGAAATAAAGTTTTAGGATTTTGCAGGTGCGATTAACTGAAAATGGCTAAATAGTTAAGTGTAAATAGTGTTTAGTCTACGATTCAGCTGATGAAAACACACTGCATGATCATGAGGAAGGATTACATCAAGGTGTAGATTGGAATGCTGGTGCGAAAAACATAATATAAATAAATAGTGATTAAATGACTACAGTGAAATAATATAAGAATTATTTAAGATTCCACACAATTTCTTGATCAGTTATCAAATAAGCAAATTTGTGACATTAACTTTGTTAACTCATAACACAAAAAGGACAGGTTTTCTTTCATTAAAGCACTTTAGATGCTCCGTGACAATTCACATACAGGATCATGATTATATTATAATCATCGGGTTTTGCATTTCACTCAAACTGTTTAATATAATTTGTAATGAAAAATAAATGATTTAATTATAAAAATGCAAAACAGAAATATTTAGACAAGGGGAAAATCACATACATTTGCACAGCCATTGACCAGGAAAATAAAAAATGTCACTCCATGTAATAAATGTTGCCAACCCCTGCTCTAGAAGCTTGTAGTCTTTATTGCCTATTAGGATTTAAACTCCAGCGTCAATGTGAGGCAGTTTCACTTCACTGAGGTAAAGCCATTTAACAGTCGTGTTGTTGTGGAATGTTTTCCATTGAAACTGGGATACACTTTTGTGTAAACACTTTGGAAAGTTCAACAAAGTTGTTCTCTTCCAGTCCACTAATCTCCAAGTCAGTGAGCGCATAACGTTCTACTAATTTGAGTTCATGGTGCTTAACATCACATCAATCTTTCTACCCAGGACATTCAACCGTCTTGATAATGCCTCAGTACAAAAAGTGTTTGAACTGCCTGGGTCTATAAATGCATACACTTCCACAGACTTATCACTTTTTTTTGGACTTTATTTTAACAGGTATTATGGCAAGAACACAATTGTCTCCAGTCCCAGTACAGGCACTTGTTTCATGACTCATTGTAGCAGGTAACATGGTAACTGTTCCCTATCTGTCACTCACTCAATGTTGTGTCAATGAAGTGACACTGGGGTCACTCTTGGGAGCCCGAGACACCTCTGATCTTTGATAAAAGGCCAATGGGAATTGGCGAGTGGTATTTGCATGCCACTCACCAACACATACGGGAATAAAGGCGCTGGTGTGCGAACCAGATTTTCTCTTCAGAGCCGAGCAGTCGAATTTCCCACGGCTTTCATTCACCACTGCTGGATCCTTACGGCACATTACAACAGCTTTCTCCCCTGTCTGCACGGGTGCACTGCAGAGATCACCCCTGGGTGCTTCGGCAGAACCAAGAGTATATTCTAAAAGAGTAATCTTTTTCAAACCTAAAAGAATATATTGTAAAAGAGCAGCACACAATGGAACGTCTTTTTAAAGATGCGTCTTTTTAAAGATGCCCTTCGTTTGTGTGTTATTCCTGGGTGCGGTCGTTATCTCTCGCCTTCAGATGGCCACGATCACTGTCTTTCGTGCCTGGGCGCTGCCCACGAGGAGACATCCTCATGGCAACATTGCGGTCATGGCTCGCTTTCGTAATAAAGCATGCCACCCCAGCGGCTCCCGGCCTCAGTCCTTCTACCTACGGGTATGAGGTCATCGCGGCTAGCACTGGGGGCGATTTGGGGACCCCAATGAGACCACCTCCGCCGGGCAAATCCCCATGGACCTCCCATTCCCCAGCACGCTCGTTTGCTCCAGGTAGGCTTCTGGACGAGTGCGCCGGCTCGTCTGGGGGCGAGTTCGACCTCTTGTTCGGTGCCCGCGAAGGTGATGAGCTTTCAAGCGCAGTGTCAGAGAGCAGTCTCGTCCAGTCAAATGCTCCGTCTTCAACCTCATCCAAATTGCAAACATTTTCCATAAGCAATTCAATTTCATTTGATTTTGCTGTGAATTGCCTCACTTAGCCTCTTCTAGTGTTTATCTTGCTATGAAGCTTCTCTTCCCAACCCTTATCGGTAAGCGCCCTCCTGCGCTTAGTCTGAGTAATAGCATCATTGTGTTCTTCATCTTCCCTTTAAACTTAAAAGCGTGCCATTTCATTTTAGATTAGTTATTTATAAACCCTTCTTACAAACGATCAAAGATGAGCAATCTTCTTTCATTCAAATCTTCATTATACACAAAACTGCACAAAGTATTGTTTTGTCAACAACAAGAGATCCCTTCTGTCTTACATGATGCTCTTCTGTTGACATTAATGTGCAGGCACGTACATTAACTGCACATTTGTACTTACTCATGAATGATAGAATATAAGCTTTTGACTTGCATGTAATGCCATGTGATAGACTTCCATTTATTCCAAGTTTTGACTCGTACCCTTAACTCTTTACCATCTTGATTAAGCACTCACAATCGGGAGTCCATGAAATCTTTATCCTTTTTAAATTACTTAACAGATTCACACTTCTTCCATCTTCACAGTGTCCACTTTGTTTTTCAACATCTTATTAGTTGACTTATTTTTACAAGTTTCGACTTTACTTTGCTGAGGATTATGGTCAAAAGCTTTTATTATTCCACACTTCATCTCTTCACATTGTAAACCAGCACCTACGCTCTGCACGTCCTACTGGCTGACCTTAATAAACATGCACAGAATAACCAAAACACATTATCCAATAAGCAAATTAAACATATACAGTTGTATAGAATAAAGAAGTAAACAACATTAAATGTCTAAAAGAAAACAAATAATTATAATACATTTAAATAATACTAATCAGAAATATGGCTCCTACAAATGCCATTGACCTTTTCTATGCTTAAATCCTTGCGCACTGTTTTGTTTGTGTGGGGATGGTTTGTTTGTAATGTAAATTTTTCTTTTGGGCTCCTAATCAAATTCTTAATAAATAACTATGCTACCCATTCATCTGGCAGTCATACTTTCTATATGTTTAAATGACAACGAAAAACGCTGTAGAACCCCCTTTTTATTCAGTAGCTGGTTTTGAGTTTAAAATACACAAGAGCAGTTATAGATTATTTATAGATTGTCCCCCCTGATGGGACCTTGCATTCATTGTTTGTTGTTTATTACATAGTGAGTGATATGGCAAGCAGTGTTGTTTAACGTTACTTTTACTTGTTAGAATTTTGCGTTACTCCATAAAAAAGTAACTTAAACAACTAAAGATTTATTTGTATAGAAAGTAAAGCATTATTTTATTTTTACGTTACTTTTTTCTCACAGCCACTTTCTCTTCTGCAATGCTATGCATTCCATACAAATAAGCCATGCATTGCATACAAGAGATGTTACAGGTCATGCTAGCTGCTGTACAACACTCATGTCAAACCAACATAGTAAAACAATCATATTTAGAAAGTATGTCTTCACGTCATATTTATAATAAAGAATCAATGTCATGAATAAGCATGATTTGTTTTTCCATCAACATGGCAGCAAATATGAATAATGAAGAATAACTACTGTATTACTTAAAGCAGGAAAGTCCAACACTTGAACCTACATCATATCTGTCATCATTCGCTGCGTCCCTCGACAATGCCAGATATAACTTAAGATGTTCTTCAGAAGTAAGTATAAAATTCAGTGGGGAATGCCAGTCTAACATGTCCAAGGAATAAGTCTAATGATATTTTTCACTCAGCTCACGCTTGTTTTGAGTTGTTCCACGGAGCATACAGATGCCACAACTTCAAAGGTGCATTTTGATCTTGAATGGAATAATTTTTAATGCTTCCAAAATGTCATAAAAATGGTTTGTTTCACGAATCAAACTACTTGTTTATTATAAAACAAAAATGTAGAATACTTTTATGAACTTAAGACATTTTCTTTGCGTACACCATCGATGTAGAACGTTGCATGGAGCCACTGATCTCATCCCAGATTCCTAGTTACTGGGAGCTGTAACACAGAGCAGTTTGGCTGCATAAGTCGAGTATTGTGTATCATGTCATGGCCAGTGGAAGACTAGTCTTTTAATCCCTCTGCCTAAACTTGTTTACTGATTTTTCAATACAGTGTGTATTAACACATGAATCAATCGTGTTTCACTCAGCTGAATGTTGACCTCATGTTACTTTAAAACACTAAATGCGCATGCACGTTAATGAGTTGATTGACAGGCGGTGTCTGTATGTAAAAAAAGATTGGATTTTTTACATGCAAGTCAGGACTTCCTTTCTACATCCATTGAGTGTTGAGGTCAATCTCTGTCTCTCTCTGCTAAACTACAATGCCCATCTTGCACTATGTTTCCTCCCCGAAGTTTGCACACTTTTACTCCTGATTTCTCGCAATACAGGGACAGTACAGATTTATTTATTGAGTTATTAAACACAAATTTATTTAAAAAGTAACTCAGATATTATTGTCTAAAATAAACAATACTTTATTCGTTGCTCTTGAAATGTAATCCGATTATGTGCGTTATTTTTAACGCATTGACACCCAACACTGATGGCAATCCAACATAGGGGAGGATGATTTTACAACTGGACCTTTTGTGACCAGGAGCCAGTTGCTCTGGCTATGCGTAAGTTACAATTTAGACTAATTGTGGTGTAAATGGGCACTAAGTCATAATTTATGCACTACTAAATATTTGAGTGTTGCACCATTAAACTTAGGTAGAATGTAACTCTATGTATGAACTAAATATTTATGGATGCCTCCGACCAGGAGTCAAAAGCAGACTGATATTTTACAGCATCAATAAGTTCATGGTTTGCGTGACAGGGATCAATCATTTTGACAGTATGCATGTTGACATTTACATTTGTTTACATTTACGAAAGAGAGAAAAAATTACCTTTTAAGTGACTCTTCAGCATAAAACCTCTCTAACAGTGCAGTTTCCAATATACGTCGTCCGGTGTCAAATTTCAACACATTCACAATATGTAGGATATTAAAATGAATAAATGTCCATTTTTCCAGCCTGTTGTATTAGTATTTATTTATCACCCTTTAAATTATTTTAAATACAGTTCCTATATATTGTTATTTACACAGGGCAAATATATTCTTTATCAAATCTATTTATTCTTTATAAACCTTTACACATCTTTATTATGATTCATATTTCTATGGGGATATAATTTATTACAGCTGACAGTTACATAAGCAAACATGGTTTGAACATATACATACGTGCAAACATATAAAGACATTAATTGAGGCATAGCACAGCAAATAGAATGGTTTTGGCATTGTAGAAATATTTACTAGCAATTACACTTTAATGGTAACTTAGCCTGCACTAAATAATTTCCACAGAAATACAGTGGGTGCAAAAATGGATAATTTTTTGGCTAAGCACATTTCGAGTAGCAACAGCTCAAGCGAATGAAAAAACTCATTCTAAAACCGCATGAGGTTTCCATGAGTTTTGACATCAAAATATATACAGTATGCACACATTGAACTCCCAGATAAAAGAACATTTTAGGTGTTTAGATGACCTTATGCATAATTGTGGAAAGATTGTGCATGTAAAAGCACTTAATGAACCTGTTTTCTTGCACACCTACATGCTAATAACTCCCAAAAATCAGCTTCTTTAAACAATCTGACAAAGCAAGAAAATTGTGTTCGAAATAATCGTTATTCTCTGCTTTTGAGACAAACTGTGAAGTGGAATGTTGACAACACTTGCGTACATTGGATAAGCCGGTAAGAACGCCGGTTATGGTGTTTACGTTATGCAATATCAAGGTAATGGGCACAAATCTACCCATGTCCATCGTTTTTTGTCTTAAGCCATTAAGCCATTTATGGCCATACTTCGATAAACGAAAGCCGTTTATTGCGTTTACATGAACACATATTGCTGGCATATTAAGCATAATCGATATAAGAACATGCATGTAAACACACTTAATGACATATTGTAAGTCATATTTTGAGATACAAAAGCAGCAAATGCGTTTACATGCGCAGAGTAAGCGGCATATTCTGTACATCTTTATACATGCGACTCAGTCAGAAAGCCACTCCTCCACAGCAACCTAATTTCCCCATGACGCATCTGAGGTAGACTTCACTACTTTTTTCCCTTGTTGCTTCGCTTTATTTCTAGATATTTCAGAGCTGTTGCTGTGCAAGTGGAATTGCACTGCAATAGTGTGGCGTAACAGTTAGATGGAAAGGAGAAGGCAAGAACCGGCTTAAGAATATAAATAATATTTAATGATTAACTAAAACAAACTTTTTTGTGCCTTCTGCCCTGTCTGCCGGCAGGTCTTATGTCAAATTCCGGCATTCCCCAATGTACTTGATCGCAAAAGTGGATGTGAGGGACAGTAGTCAATAATTTAAATTGGTATATATAAATTGATAGTTTGTGTGTGTGGTTTTCACTTTTGTCACTCTACTCCCACAAATGTTTAATTCTTTACACTGTGTTGATATGATGTAGGGCTACATATGACGATGTCACATTAGTTATCCAGTCTATTCCACATACATGCCCATGTTATCCAGGAGAAGCCTAGTGTTAAATTGCTTTTTCTTAATCCCATTTGTGTTTACTTGACATTTTACAATGCTTGTTTCTATAAAAACCCTGGAATAAACCCTGGTTTTCTTAAGTGCATGTGAGCGGCATAGTTGAATAATTGACAAGTGAAATATTCTAGGTTCAATACAAGTTATGCATCAGCTGCAATGGTAGCATAATGTTACTTACCTCAAGCAATAATTTCAACTCGTCCTTCTTTTTCTTAAAAAACTAAAATTTAGATAACTGGGAGTCCAATTTTTGGAGGGTTTAAAAGCAGAAATGTGAAGCTTATAATTTTATAAAGCCACTTACATGAATTCTTTGATTATTTGTATTATTTGAGCTGAAAAGTTGCTTAATTCATTGTAATTTAGGGTTTAGAGCATTACGTTGTTACGTCGTCATAGCAACCAGTCACATTTAAGTTGTTAAATTGCATTCCACTTTAGTCAAAGAATTTTAGAAAACGAATTTATCACATCCAAATTATGTTTATTAACATGCATATTCTTTTTGTCTAGTGGTTATACTTTTGAAACAGTGAGTATTTTAACATTTCCTGATTGGCCCCAACCAGCTAACTGTACATTATTCTGCTTGTTCCACTGCTACTAAACAAATAAACAAATACACGGACAAAAAATATTGATTTGTGTTGAAAGCCTATTATTATGTGAGAAGAAATAAATACAGCTGAAATCTACTTCTGGTTTGCATCAGATTTGTTGCCGTTTATTCTGTGCAAATGACCATCAGATACCTTATTATCCAGCCTATTGAAAGACTAATTGCCAAATAAATAAATAAATTCATACAAAACAGTCATTTGAGTTCAAATTATTTTATTAGCTTACTTTTAGAGATCGCACAGTGACCCAAGAAATAGCAAAGATGGCTCGTGGATGGTTGTTACTCAGAAATATCAGACCGCTAGATGGATCCACTGACCAATTCGAATCGAGTATTCCAGAGAGCCATGTAATAAATATCGTTACCATAATATCAAATTATGATATTATATTATGATGTTACCACATACCACATTAGTTGCCTCACTAATTTAAAATAATAATTATTAAAAATATAGGACTGTGACACTTCAGGCTAAAGAGATCCTGCTTTGTGGCCCCTAAGCTTTCTAAAGCTGAGTAATCCTGGATTACATGTCAAATTAAATCTAATTCCTTCTCTCTATTCAACACAATACTTAATAGAGCTTGCGGACTGAACCTTATTCTTGTCATGATAAAGAATGTTTAGTGCTATCTCCACAGTTTCAGGAAGCACTAAAAGTGCAGTGTTGGGATTTCCTTTCCATTAGCATAACTACTGATTTTATTTATGATATGATGGAGTCAGTTTATCTTATAAGAACTCAGAGTAAGAAGTGAAAAATTACCAGTGATAAAATTGGCCCTTAGAGGAGGAATTTAACTTAATTAATAGCTTAAAAAAATAACTAAAAAGTGTTCTCAGCAATCTATTAAGAATGTAGCAAACTTTGCCTCAAGCTGTTCTTTTCTCCCAAAATGCAACCATTTAGAATTGCATTCCAAATTACAGGTATGCATTTAGAGCGATTCAAACTCTTAAATTAAAAGCCATGAAGACAATAGCAGCATCAAGCATCCCTCATGCAAATGCCTCCGATTATGTAAATGCTCCTAAACATTTCAGCTGTTCTGTGAGGAGACAACTAAAGTAGCATCACTCTGTGGAATCAAGCTCAATGCAACTAGAGCCAAAACACAAATGTGTTTTTACTGTGCGTGGGTCTTTATTTGATGCAACGTTTACTATATGAGACAAGGTATATGTTATTTCACACACAATTTATAACGTAGTTATGAAGGATATCTGTGAAAAAGAACACAGAAAGGGTCAGCCAATTGCATTTAAATGTGGGAAAACGTCAAACATTTGTATGGCGTGTGGCCCCCTCTATTTCTGCTCCTTGGATCGCTCTTGGAAATATATGCACGTAATAATATAATCATAGGCATATTTTTGATATTTTGCAATTGTTTATATTTAGTAACTAAGGCCTGGGGGTAGTCTAGAGGTATTTTGCCAACACGTGTAGTGTGAAGATTTTTTTAATTAAAAGTAGGAATCTTCTCTATCTATTGGAATGAAAATGTGTTGCGAAGTCTCACTACCTGAGGCAAAATTTGCTGCTGCCAATTAGCTGCTGAGTGAGTTTAACTTCCCTGGAAACCATCTGTAAAGACACACTCATAATCCAGAATTACCATGCATTTGGGTTAACCATCAGCATGTTTGGCTGCATGGCTTCTTTGCCTAATGTGTGGAATTCAAAGTGGACAGAGATTATGCAACAGACAGCTCATGCCTGCCCTTTTGCGCCTATAGCTTCATGGAAAAGAACACACATTTTACCTTGCAGCTTTTAAGTATAGGGGAAACAAGAGCTAGTTTTCACATGGGTTATATCTCAGCAACTCAAAAGTCAATTTGCAAAAATGTGTGTTAAAGCACTGTCATACACTATGGCAAAAATATAATAAAGGTACATTGTAACTGAGAGGCATGTGTTTTATACATTGTAATTTTACACATATGATTAGATACATTTCTGTGATTTTGGGTCAATGTGTGAACTTTTTTCCAGGCAATAAAGCCTTTAATGTGTGTGTTCATCAGTGTTGGGTATGTTACTCAGAGAAAGTAATACACAACAAATTGCTAAATACTATTCTAAAACTTGTAATAAGATTACTTTTCTGATTACTTATCTTAAAAGAAATAACATTTCTAATTACTTTTATTTTAGGATACTTTTAAAAACACTTTTAACAAAAGGTTTTGGTTTATTGCTCAAAGCAAATAAAAAACAACATCTTTTTTCATTGTTCCACGCAAGTCATTATCTCGTTTCTCCCTTATATATATATTTTTTCCTTGCTATATTTATCTTAATAGTCTAATTAATTTTTTATTATTTTAGAAATATGTGTAATCTGGAAATGTACTTAAAAGTAATTAAAGGTGCTGTAAGTGATTTTGTTCATGGGAAAAGTATGCAAAAATATGTTCCTACTCCCTTGAAGATATTAATTACGTGTCTTGAGATATCTCACCAGTCTCTCTGACAGCTGAAGACTTTGTAAACAGCAAACAAAAATGTGTCAGCAGAGCACAGACATTAACACTTTTCACCTGTCAATCATTTTGCTCGTTCTTATAGTGTTATATTTGAAGTGGATTATTGAGGCTATGATTCATCATTTTTATCAGCTGAGGCCACTATTGTGCCATTGTTCAATTTGACAGCCACAGGAACAAACAGTGCTGCTATTTTGCTCAGTTTTGGTCTCAAAATTATCTATTGAGGCCAGGGTTTTGGAATGAGGAGGCATGGTTATTTCAGCGGCTCAGTTATGTGAAAGCTTCAGAATGCTAAAATTGCTTACAGCAACTTTATCTTAAATGAAAGTCAGTAACTGTAATCTTATTACATTAATTAAAAATATAACGAGCTACACTACTTTTTGAATAAAAATTCATTAGATTACTGTAATTACTTTGCAATCAGATTACACCCATCATTGATGTCCTGACAGAAATTGACTTTTGAAAAATAAACCTATGAAACCTATACATTTTCACTGAGGTAAAAATTGTGCCAACTAGACCCTTTTCATCTTTAAACATACGGTAGATGTAACATAATTGTATTCAGTCACGCAACTTTTCTATGACTTTTAAAAGTTGTAGATGATAAAGATATGGAAGTAAGAAGATATGATGTGAATTTCCTCAGCAACATTCACTTTATACTGTAGGTCACACATAGTATGCTTAATAAAGACAACTTGAGGCACGCTAATTAGGTCTCTGTTTGTAATCCATTCCTAATTTATTTACTGTAGACTGTATGCATAAAAGTTGTTGACACAAACACAGTAAATGCATAAAGTGAGGTTTGACCTGTGGGAGTCCGGGCACACAGGCACCCAGGAGGCGCAGTTCTGTGAATTAACATACATAACTCCAGGAACAAGGTCACTTGTGATAAAAATCAATCACTGTGCATGCACTCTGACAGCTTTAAAGGGGCCCTCTACATGAAGATCCTATGGTGACAGGGTACCACCCACTGAAATGAGCTGGGTGTGAGGCCGAAAGAGAGCGGCAGGACACATGCACCTAAACAGCGAGATAAGTGAAAATATAGTACACCCACAGGATGATACTGTCTCTTACATTTTTGTCTGGCATGTATGCCATTCCCCCTTGGTTTTGGACAAGTGATGGGAGAAGAACAGGGGTGTCAGAATGGTCTACACTGTTATGCAATATCCATCCGTCGTGTACAGTGGTAGATCTGACATGCAGTGGAGAAATCATGGACACAATCAGGTTGACAGTCCAAGAAAACAACAGCAATAATGAGATCTCACTGTTCAGCGACAGGCTGGGTCTGTGTGGGAGTATAGGCTACTTATTACCAGTAGCCATATCTCAATAATGTATTTAAATCATCTGTAAACCATAAGATTTCATAAAGTTGGCCCATGGAGAGAAACAAACAACACAATGATCGATGTTTAAACGAGCATTGTTATGATTTTTACTAAATTTAACCTAATCTAACACAAAACGAAGCATAAGCCTAACCATGAAGCCTAACCCTTCGCCAAACCTAACCATGATTTTTAAAGGAAACAACTTTTGTGTACCAGGAAAGAAAGAAAAATGTCTGGGTTTGAAATGAGACGAGGGAAGCGTATGTACTACAGGTTACTGACATAATTTAAAATATGGAATAAGAAACCAAATTTTCTCACTGATGTTTCTTATCTCAAAATAAAGTGTTGGAGCCATTGCTGGGTCTAAGGGGAGGCTGGGAGGCAAGATTTTCTATGACTGTGCTGCAGAACACAGCAATTCATCACTTGTCAATTGAGTTAGTCAATCAGAAACTTTTGACCTTTAGGGTGGGAAATAAGTTTATTTTTTCATATGACCATAAGGGATTCCCTGGGTCCTTTTGCCATCCAGGAATTATTATATTTTTTTTAATATGTAACTCAATATGTAACTAATCTCGCTGAAACTAAGGTCAACATAAAATGCATTAAACAGCCCTTGAATTTAAAGAATAAACCCTCTTTTATCTGTTTTGAGAGATTTAATATATAGAAAAAGAAACCTTTTGAATCATTGCTTCGAGCAGATTCATAGCACAAACAAAATGACCTTGCTCCTCAAATATATTCACAAACTGTACTTTCTTAAAAGTAAAAGTCTTCATTAATTTTCAATACTTGTCCTAAAATCATTGAAAGGCAGAGAGGATCTCCATAAGCTATCAGAGGAGGGTCTAGTTGTGCTAATATGCAATTTAGCTTCTGTACATTTATGAATCAAATAGTTGCTATCATCAAAAACAGACAGAATGTCACTCTCCAACTCAATTTAATCAGCAAAGCCACAGGACACAAGGGACAAGGAAGCCCCATGGTGAGAGCCAATCTTTAGCAGCTTGTGGCTCCATCAGAACTGGAAAAGAGAGTATTGACATGCAAGTAACTATATTTGGATTACAGAGACAGTTCCACAGACTTACATCAAGCCTGGCTCTTGACCAAAGACACAATCTTAAAAAGGAAAAGTCACTCAAGCGACTTTTATCCTGCATCACCAAAATGTCACTCTTGTTACGTTTTCAAACGACATTCAAATGCCACCATACAAAACGTGCCATATTCAACTTGTTTACCCCAGCTGCTATTTTACAATTATAATAAACACTTATTTCTACCATCAGGCTCCAAAAATGACAAATGCACTTGTAACGGGGTTCAGAAGACTGACGAGGAGGGTGGACACAGAGGCGGGGGTGTAACTCAAAAAGGTAAGCTTTTAATTAATATTTAGAGGACAGTGAACATGAAACAATCTATACAGAGCTCTTTCTCAAGGCCAACACTGGACTGGCATTTCTCTCTTTAACTGGCGGTGCTGTGGCTCTTTTATGCCGCTCTCCCCGTGCTCACTGAAATTAGAGACAGGTGTTAGACATAATTTAGCTCAGGTGCAAGCGCCCTTACCGCTTTCCCTCTCCGGACGGGCGCTTGACCACGCCCCCGCTGCCACAGCACTATAAAAGTAGTCCATTCTACTTGTACCCTATATATTCATGGTCTTCTAAAGTCAAGGACACGTCAAGTACTAGCAAGTGTAATCGAGCTTGAGATGATCATGGCTAGAGATTGCATAGTAACATGTACAGTAAAAAAAGGCATTACATTTTGGTCTATTCTCACCCAAAACTGACTGATCACTTCAGAAGATTTTGATCAAACCAATGGAGTCGAATGTATTACATTAATGTTGACTTAATTGGCTTTTTGGACCTTCTGAGTTTGATCACCAATCACTTGCATTGTATGAACCTACAAACCAGAGATATTCTTCTAAACATCTTCATTTGTGTTCTGCATAAGATAGAAAAGACATACACATCTGGGTTGGCATGAGGGTGAGTAAATTGTAAGATTATTTTAAGTTTTGGGTGAATTATCCCTTTAAATGTTCTGGTCTATTGTGGTATGGTGAAATGTCATGTATTTCAGATTTACCCACCCCTAAACAGAACATAAAAACAAAAACTACGCCTGCCCCTTCCTGGATAAGTGGGCATTTTTTGGCCAGAATAAGCATCAAAGTGGACCAGACTTTATGCTGCAATCAAACTCTGTGTAGTGGGATTGTCCCTTTAATAATAGTCGGCGTGGCCCCTTTAAAATAGCGCACGGATGGCATAAAGTGGGTGGGTACGTCAGGTAATCACGTAGCTATATAGACACAGGTGAGAGTTAGTTTCCTCATGACATTGGACTGATGTGACCAGTTCGTGTTGGTCTTGTATCTCCTTCACTCCTCAGGAAAGGTAGGTTTTGTTCAATTGGATGCTCATAGACGGGAGGGAATTATAAACTTAGAATATGGGTTTTCGTGGGGATTTAACTTAAGTCACATGTTTGATTAATATGTGTTTGGTGTAATTTTAGATTAGTCGGTGTGTCCAGGCATTGTTAGTGAGTATGTGAGTGTCATACACGTGAAAGGTAACTTTAGTTTTCCCTTACCCTGTTTGTGTAATTAAAAATGTGAGGAGTGGAGAGGGAGAAGAAAGCAAACGAAAATGTTTATTTGTTTTGCAGAAGTTGCCAGCTGCTGCTTTGCTGCGGCTTAAATTGCGTTTCCAGTTTGGGACGTGGGATTTTTGCCTTGAACGCTCGCGATTGCATTGGACGCTCGCCATTGTATTCATTGAGCGTCTTTGCTACTGCCTGTACAAAGTTCACGTGGGACGTGCTAAACCCGTGGCCTTGATTCTGGCGCCACCTGGTGTTCGTTGAAGTTGCTAGTGTAACTTCATTGATTTGTGTCTATTCGTTGTTTGTGTATTTTGTGTGCGTGTGTAGTGTTGAATTGAAATTGTTTTGTTTTATTTTATTATTACTATTATTATTAGGGTTTGTTTATTAATCAACATATTTAGTTTGTTTATTTTGGGTTGGTTGTATCATTTCTTTGCCTTGCTTTACATTGACACTACTCAATTACCAATGGTGATTTATCTGCTTTTTCTTTGGTTTATTTGGTTGGTGTTGAGTGGGTTTAAATAATTAGTGTATCGTTTGGTTGGTTTGAAGTGTTTTGATTTCTATTGATTTTTGCTTTATTATTTGAGCAGTGAAATGTTTTATGCAATGACTTGATGCCAAAGAAAGAAACCAACTTTCCTAGTTTTTTTTCTTTTCTGTGACTTATTTTTTTTGTTAGTATATTGCTGTAGTCTGTGCGTGGGTGGCCGGCCCTTGTGAATCGACTAAACGAAGCCCATTGGGCTGATTCATTCACCCTGATTAAAGTGATTTTATATTATTGATGTTGAGCTCAAGGTGTTTTAGTAACTGATTGATAAATAAAATTGTAGTCTGTGGTTTTGTCTCTGCTCGTCCTTTTCATTTAGTTGAAAGCCTGATTGGGGAGGCTTAAAAAGTTGGGGTCTTGAGTACGGGCCTTACTAGTGTAAGTTGATCGAGTCATTCGGTCACAAGTGGCGTAGTCGGCAGGATTGAAGTGACAAGCAGAGACTGCCACAAAAAAAAAAAAAAAAAAAAAAAAAAAAAAAAAAATTTTTGTATGTTTGTGGTGTGTTTACTTTACAGCAAAGCAGCAGCTGGTAAGATGCAGACAGGAGTGTGGTAGTGGAGGAAACTTGGGTTAAGCGGTAAGGTTTCTTTTTGTTTTTGTTTTTTTGTTTTTTTGGTGGAGAGGGGGAGCTTGTAGATATGGAGGTTGAATTGGAGGAGTTGCGAAGACAGGTGCAGTCATTGAGGGGAGAAAATGAGCGGTTACACCAACAACAAGCAGGCCAGGCTATGGGAGCTGCGGGCCCCTCAACTGCGACTGTTCTACCTGCCCCTAGCCCCATAGTTGAACGAGTGGTTTATGTCCCTAGGGAACGGAGGGGCCGTATGTTTAGCGGTAGAGGGGAAGACAATGTGTTTGAGTGGGTGGAGGAGATACAGGCTTGCTTGCGGGTCCGACATCTGCCTTTGGTTGAACAGACCTTATTTGTTTTGGATCATCTAGAGGGTCCTGCTAAGAATGAGATTAAGTATAGGGCAAGGGAAGATAGGGAAACACCAGAACAGGTCTTTTCCATCTTGAAGGAACTCTATGGGTGTTCACAGTCCTATATTGCCCTGCAGCAAAGCTTCTTTTCCCGTAAACAACTTGAGGGTGAGTCTTTGCAAGAGTATTCCCATGCTCTTTTTGCACTAATGGATAAGGTGGTACAGCAGGCCCCAGGAGGTATGACTAGTTCCGTGGTTTTACTTAGAGACCAGTTTGTAGAGCATTTGCTTGATAGTGGATTGCGGCGGGAGCTCAAACGTTTTGTTCGATTGAACCCTAACTCCACCCTTTTGGATGTTCGTAAAGAAGCCATTAGATGGGTGGATGAGGGGTTTCATTATGAGATGAGGGAAAGGAGTCATTCGGTCCCAGCTTCCTCTGCTCTTCAGTATAGAGTACAGGGACAGATAGATTCCCCAGGCATATCGGACGTTAATGTTCTAGAGCTCACGGAACTGAAGAGAATGATGAGGGCCCAGCAGGAACAACTTAATGAACTGACTCAAAGTTTACGGCAATTACAGTCTCGGAGTGTAGGAAGCCATCCTAGGCGATTTGGCCCGATCATTTGTAGGCGATGCAATCAGCCTGGGCATATTGCTCGGAATTGTACATTAGGACAGACTCAGTTTAGAGATCAACAGGCTCGTTTGTCACATGTGAATGTATTGCCTCCTAATGAGTCGGCGGAAAACTGCAACCCTCTGAACTGATGAGCCACAGTTCAGAAGGGATAGGGCCTGGCTCAGTGGCTTATGCCCCCACTAGTAATGGACCTTCCGCTTTGTTGGGTAAGTGCCCCTCCGTCATAGTTAATATGGGTGGGGTTAACGTTCCATGTTTATTGGATACAGGCTCCATGGTAACCACTGTCACAGAGAGCTTCTTCCTGGCACATTTTGAACCCTGGGGTAAGGAAAGGTTGAATGATTGTGGATGGTTGCAGCTTCGGGCTGCTAACGGTCTATCTATTCCTTTTGTAGGATACCTGGAGTTGGATTTTGTTATATTGGGTAGACACATTCACAATAAGGGTGTCCTTATTGTAAAGGATCCTCCTCAGGTCCTTTCAACATCAGGGTTGCCAGGTCTACTGGGAATGAATGTTATAGGTGAGTGTTTTCAGGAGCTGTTTAATCAACATGGCCCAGAGTTGTTTGATCTCCCTATAGTTAAAGAAGTTCCAGCATGGACATTGGCAATGCAGTATTGCCAGGCGGGTTGCTCTCGTAGGTCTGATTTTAGCGGGGGGCCTGTACGTGTTAGGGGTAGACATGTGGTCCGCATTCCGGCCAACTCCTTGCAATTTGTCCCAGTTACTTGTGCTGCGCAGTGTGGGTTCTTGACTATGGCTCTCTATGAGCCTTTGGATAATGGGAATCCACTTCCATCCGGCTTGCTGGCGTCTGTATCCTTGGTTCCGGTGAGAGGTGGTATCCCTAAAGTCCCTATGGTTAACATAGGTGAACATGATGTCTTTCTGCAACCACGGCAAGTGGTGGGAACATTGTGCCAGGTCCAGCCCATGAGCTGGCCAGGAGAGATTATTGCTACTCATCCAAGTGCTGCCAATGACCAACAGGCCGTAGTTTCCTCACAAGTTGGAAGCGTGGATGGGGTGGAAGAGATGATCCAACGAATGGATCTCTCACACCTCTGTAGAGGAGCAGAGTCAGGTGAAGGGTCTGTTGGGTAAATATAGATCTGTATTTTCAACAGATGATTCTGATTTGGGGTGCACCAATCTGATTGTACATGAGATCCCACTATTGGATTCTGCTCCTATACGACAGAGGTATCGTCGCATCCCTCCTTCTGACTATGTTGCGGTTAAAGAACATGTGCAACAATTGCTTGCAAGTCAGGTGATTAGGGAAAGTAGTAGTCCCTTTGCTTCCCCCATAGTCGTTGTTAAGAAAAAAGATGGCAGAATACGATTGTGTGTCGATTACCGACAGTTAAATCAGAGGACTAGGAAGGATGCTTTCCCGTTGCCCCGCATCGAGGAGACTTTGGATGCCCTTTCTGGGGCTCAGTGGTTTTCAACTGTCGATCTAGTAAGTGGCTATAACCAGGTTCCGGTGGCAGAGCAAGACAAGGGTAAGACCGCTTTTTGCACACCCTTCGGGCTATTCGAATTTAATCGGATGCCCTTTGGGTTGTGCAATGCCCCAAGTACATTCCAGCGGTTGATGGAACGTATGTTTGGGGACCAACGATTCCAAACCTTGCTGTTGTACTTAGACGATATCATTGTCTTCTCGACTAATGTAGCTCAACATCTTGTGCGATTGGAGTTGGTTTTTAGCCGTTTACAGCAGGAGGGCTTAAAGGCCAAACTAGAGAAATGCTGTTTTTTCCGTCAGGAGGTTCACTACTTGGGGCACGTTGTTTCAAAGGGAGGAGTTTCTACCGATCCTGGTAAGATTAGCACGGTGGCAGAATGGAGGCGACCTATTAATGCTGCAGAGTTACGATCTTTTTTGGGTTTTGTGAGTTACTATCGGCGTTTTGTAGAGGGGTTTGCCAAGTTGGCTGCCCCTCTGCATCGCCTGGTAGCAGAGTTGGTCGGCACAAAGAAAAAGAGGGGCTCAGGTAGACCCATAGAGAGCTGCTGGACCCCAGAGGGTGAGCAAGGGTTCCAGTCTCTTAAGGAGAAATTGGTGGCAGCTCCCGTGTTGGCCTATGCTGATTTTGCTAAGCCCTTTGTTCTTGACATTGATGCTAGCCATTTGGGACTAGGGGCGGTGCTTAGTCAGGAGCAAGGTGGGATATTGCGGCCAGTGGCCTATGCCAGTCGAGGGCTTAGGCCTACAGAGAAGAATATGGAGAATTATAGTTCTATGAAGCTGGAGCTCCTCGCCCTTAAATGGGCGATGGCGGAAAAGTTTAGGGATTATCTCCTGGGTCATCAGTGTACGGTCTATACTGATAATAACCCACTGAGCTACCTGAATTCAGCCAAGCTGGGTGCAACGGAGCAGCGTTGGGTGTCTCAGTTGGCAATTTTTGACTTTGAAGTCAAGTATCGCCCTGGTCGGGTTAATGGTAATGCCGACTCACTGTCAAGGCAGTATTCCTCTTGCATTCCGATACAGTCCTTTGGTACACCATTGCCCAAGACACTTTGCCCAGTTGACATCCGCCAGGAGGTTGAAGGTGAGGTGGTAGGGGCGGAGCAGTATGCTATTGTCGCTTTCCCATTCCGTTCTAAGGAAGAGCTCCAGCAGATGCAGTTGGAGGATCCAACATTGAGTGGATTTCTTGCATTTTTTTCCAGAAATAAGTACCCATCTAAGGTGGAGCGACAGTCAATGTCTAAGTCTGGGCTTGAGCTCTTGCGACAATGGGGTCGATTGTTTGTCAAAGAGGGATTGCTGTACCGCCACCTCCAACTTCCTGATGGTGGGGAGGAGGTGGATCAATTGGTACTACCAGAGGTTTTATGGAAGGAGGTATTTACACAGTTACACAATGGGCATGGCCATCAAGGCAGGGAACGGACCTATGAGCTAATTCGTAGGAGATGCTATTGGCCAAGCATGAGTGCATATGTTCAAGAGCATTGTCAGAACTGCCAGCAGTGTACTATTTCAAAGTCCAGCTATCCAGTGGCTCGTGCTCCCATGGGCCACTTGTTGGCATCTAAGCCCAACCAAATATTGGCTGTTGACTTCACCTTCTTAGAACCATCTAGTGATGGACGGGAAAATGTCCTAATTATGACAGATGTATTCTCCAAATACACCTTGGCGGTGCCAACTAGGGACCAGAAGGCAACTACTGTAGCCAATGTTCTGGTCCAGGAATGGTTTTATAAGTTGGGTGTGCCAGCCAGACTCCATTCTGATCAGGGTCGGAACTTTGAGAGTGCAGTGATTGCCCAATTGTGCCATCTTTATGGGATTCAGAAAACTCACACGACCCCGTATCATCCTCAGGGTAACGGACAGTGTGAAAGGTTCAATCGAACACTGCACGATCTTCTTCGTTCCCTTCCAACCGAACAGAAACGTTCCTGGACTCGGCACTTGGCACACGTGGTCTTTACGTATAACACCACTTGCCATCATACCACCGGTGAGTCTCCTCATTTTCTGATGTTTGGACAAACCCCACGGTTGCCGGTGGATTTTCTGCTGGCAGGGGTGGAGGATCCAGTCGGGGGTAGGGTGGAAGATTGGGTGGCTAGGCATCAGGAGGGGCTAAGAGTAACCTATGGGAGGGTAAAAGCCCGTCTTGAAGCAGCTGCAGAACATAGGAAGAACTTGTATGATCAGACAGTAAGGGGTCAACCACTAATCGAGGGTCAGTTGGTACATTTGTGTGAGTGTGGAGTTCGAGGCCGGAATAAGATTCAGAATCATTGGTCAGCTGCCCTGTATAAAATAGTAAGAGCTCCTCGGGAAGGTGGTCAGGTGTATAGTATATCTTCATTGGAGGAGCCAGCTCAGGTAAAACATGTGCATAGGTCTTTGCTGAAGCTGGCTCCTGAAACGGTACAACAGGCTTATCATATTGATCTGGGCTTACAGGGACAAGATTTTCAGGAATGTTTGGGTGACGGGGACTCTGTAATGGTGGTTATTGAGCCTTTACCGCCTACCCCTGTAAATGACGCCGTTGTGGAAATTGTTCCAAATGTGACATCCGAAGGTACCCTACCTTTGGTCTCGGTGTTAAATTCACCGTCTAGTGAGGCCTCTACTGTGGGGGCACAGGGTGTACGTAGATCAACTAGGACAACGGCTGGGAAACATCCGAATCGTTATCATTTGCCCAGGACAGTAATTGGTGATGTATCTGCAAGTGTAGCACTACCGGCTGAGAACTCTCTCTTGGGACAAGGAAGGGATTGTCATTTTCGCCCTTGGCTGTAGAAGGTAGAATCATTGGGACAATGATTGAAAATCCCGGGGTAGATTGTAGTGGGATTGTCCCTTTAATAATAGTCGGCGTGGCCCCTTTAAAATAGCGCACGGATGGCATAAAGTGGGTGGGTACGTCAGGTAATCACGTAGCTATATAGACACAGGTGAGAGTTAGTTTCCTCATGACATTGGACTGATGTGACCAGTTCGTGTTGGTCTTGTATCTCCTTCACTCCTCAGGAAAGGTAGGTTTTGTTCAATTGGATGCTCATAGACGGGAGGGAATTATAAACTTAGAATATGGGTTTTCGTGGGGATTTAACTTAAGTCACATGTTTGATTAATATGTGTTTGGTGTAATTTTAGATTAGTCGGTGTGTCCAGGCATTGTTAGTGAGTATGTGAGTGTCATACACGTGAAAGGTAACTTTATTTTTCCCTTACCCTGTTTGTGTAATTAAAAATGTGAGGAGTGGAGAGGGAGAAGAAAGCAAACGAAAATGTTTATTTGTTTTGCAGAAGTTGCCAGCTGCTGCTTTGCTGCGGCTTAAATTGCGTTTCCAGTTTGGGACGTGGGATTTTTGCCTTGAACGCTCGCGATTGCATTGGACGCTCGCCATTGTATTCATTGAGCGTCTTTGCTACTGCCTGTACAAAGTTCACGTGGGACGTGCTAAACCCGTGGCCTTGATTCTGGCGCCACCTGGTGTTCGTTGAAGTTGCTAGTGTAACTTCATTGATTTGTGTCTATTCGTTGTTTGTGTATTTTGTGTGCGTGTGTAGTGTTGAATTGAAATTGTTTTGTTTTGTTTTATTTTATTATTACTATTATTATTATTAGGGTTTGTTTATTAATCAACATATTTAGTTTGTTTATTTTGGGTTGGTTGTATCATTTCTTTGCCTTGCTTTACATTGACACTACTCAATTACCAATGGTGATTTATCTGCTTTTTCTTTGGTTTATTTGGTTGGTGTTGAGTGGGTTTAAATAATTAGTGTATCGTTTGGTTGGTTTGAAGTGTTTTGATTTCTATTGATTTTTGCTTTATTATTTGAGCAGTGAAATGTTTTATGCAATGACTTGATGCCAAAGAAAGAAACCAACTTTCCTAGTTTTTTTTCTTTTCTGTGACTTATTTTTTTTGTTAGTATATTGCTGTAGTCTGTGCGTGGGTGGCCGGCCCTTGTGAATCGACTAAACGAAGCCCATTGGGCTGATTCATTCACCCTGATTAAAGTGATTTTATATTATTGATGTTGAGCTCAAGGTGTTTTAGTAACTGATTGATAAATAAAATTGTAGTCTGTGGTTTTGTCTCTGCTCGTCCTTTTCATTTAGTTGAAAGCCTGATTGGGGAGGCTTAAAAAGTTGGGGTCTTGAGTACGGGCCTTACTAGTGTAAGTTGATCGAGTCATTCGGTCACATCTGTCTATGTGAGACTATATTGGATATGACCCAATACAAAGTTGGCAATACACTTTGATTTATTTTATATTGGATCGATATGTATACAAGCCAAAGAGGGGAAAAAAAACTACTTACCAAACACCTCAAGTGGATTCCATTTTTTCAAAGAATGTGCACAAAATAACACTCCCTGGTCCAAGCTGGGTTTTGCCAGTCAAAGCTGGTTTGGCACTGGTCTAGCTAGTGGACGAATAAAGTATGGAGTATGTGAATGCCAGGCATTGTTATTCATGAGAAAGCTTTTTAGATAGTGTTTCAAGTTTTTTTTATCATTTTGTGTATTGTTAATTATTTATGTTACCATTGTTACAGTTACAATGCATGCATAAATTAACATCGCAATATTACACTGCATTTGGAAAGAGGACAACTCAAAAAGTGGAAAACCAACAATGTGTTTGAGGGAAATGCAGTGTGGATGCTTTTTTTTTTAATTATTTTCTTGTCATTCACATCAACTGTGAGTAATGTAGCATGTGGCAATGCTGGGAGCCTCAGATAATGATGGTCTATGCTCCTTATGTTCAGCTCACATGCTAAAGTGTGCATCTGTAACCTGTCAGGACTTCACACTCCAATCACTAAAAGAGAATTCTCTGTCAGTGTCACAAATTAAATGGGGACAAAAGAGCATATTTTGCTGCTTGACAGAAAAAGAGAGATGGGAATGGCTCCCACTGATGTTCACATTAAACGGTGTTTTAAGAACAAAATGACAATTATTTTCAGATTCCTTTTAGAAAATATCAGAATGTCCTTCATGGGCTTAGTTTGGCAGGAAAAAGTGTATAATAATAATAAAAAGAAATTAGAGAATGCTTTCATTGCTTCAGGGATTTTTTTTCTCAAAATCTTTCATTTGTGAAAGAGCAGCACATCCTAGTGGATTTGGAAAATACTGTATAAAACACCTCAACAGTTTTTGTCTTTGTTGTATCTCAAATCAACGTATCGTTGCCTTTAATTGATATATAAATCTACTATACAAGAAATAGAATTCAGAATTTGATAAAAGTAACAAAAATGTAGGTACAAATTGTATGCAAAAAAAAAAACAGTTATTGACACAATGCATGCAACAATTCTCAATTTTAACTAGCAAAAAAATATTTGTAAAGTCTTGTTTCACATTTCATCTAAAAGTTTAAAATACAACAATTAATTTCATATAGACATATTTGCAAACTGAGATAAATTCAATGAGTTGCCTTGTCGGCAATAGCCACAATGAAACATTTCATGTAGGCAGAGAGAAAATAATGTTGGATTTTCTGTCACAGTGTTTTAATAAATGTCATAATGTGCTTAAAACACTCCGAAGCAGTGAAATAATTAGGCTATATACTGCATAAAGTAGCATTTATCATATGAAAATAGTCTCTAAAATGTGTCTTTTAAAAAATGTAAATTAAAAGCAAGTCTGAATTGAAATGTTACTTTAAACAGGGTAAAAAATGTATAACAGTAAAGCTCAATTATTGTTTACGTAACATGGTAATGTCAGTGTAAGCAGAAGGACCAGACTGATACATAATTAACTCATGTGACCTGCAGTGAATTCTAATCGTTTCCTTTCAGTCACACTTGAAATTATTAGATTTCATCTAAAAAAGGACACTGATGCCAATAATCACACTAATTTAACACTTGATTTCTCATTAAATGGCTCAAACTTAACATCGGACACCAGTAAATAAAAACAGATCTCTACGATAAAATTTCTAAATAAACAAACAAACAAACCCACAAACCATCAGAGAATCAAAAAAGGGGGAGATTTCAAGATTAAACAGAAAGCAATGGGTCTCTGGAGGAAATGGAACAATGGAGGTTATTTATCCTTATAGGGTTAAAAGTTCAAAGGCTTCAATCGATTGTCGGTGCTGTCAAGGACTGGATGGTGCACGACCACGAACCGATCAATGCAGTGCTTTACTCCACAAGAATGGTATTGTACTGTTAAAAATGTGTGGAATTCATATAAATTGTGATTGTGCTTTGCATGAGGTAGGTACGAGTTGGTGATGAGGAACAATGATTGTCAAGTAGGTCTTCAATCAAGCTTTTCAGTGAAATGTTCCACAGAGGCATTCAAGTGCATGTCCAATTTGCTGGATATCTTAAATTTATTTTATTATTTTTTTCAGTTTTGTATAATAAAATATTTCTATACCAGTTTATAAAGTTTAACTTTAATTGTGGTTTCTGAAGTATATTTTGCTCTTACTGTCAAAATAGAAAATATAGAACAATCTAATGCTGCTGCACAAATCAAATTTTAAAGGGGCTTATTAAAAATGTGTCCATTATTATTTACTCATCTTTAACTTGCAACTCTAGTGCATAATGTTAGATTTTTCAAAGACAGTTTTGGTTTTGTCCACCCATCAGATAATTCCCAGTAGTTGGGGAGAGGAGTGCTTGATCTAGGGTTTTGTTCTGCTGCCTGAGTGGTCCTGAGATGTCCAATTAATGGTGACATCCTGTGTCCCTTCTCATCTTGACCATCTGGGTGTGTGTTGAGGTGAACCATGTTGTGTTGAATCTAACGTCTCCGCTGTAGAAGATAATGCATAAAATATGAAGATAACTTGCTGTAGAGGCAAAGCTGGAGATATAAAACAGAACATTAAGCTTCTTTTCTCAACATTACAAACAAATCCAATCATCATAAGGATGGGCAATATCGAGAAATAAAAAAAAAACAGGAATCAATTAAAATACACAGTAAGTTACAAAATATCAGGTACGTACATAAAATGTATATTTTGATTTGTTCACAAACGTTACAAAGAGCATTTTCTAAATAAGCAAGCTTCAACAAATTTTGTGTTTCTATTGGACAAAATTAAATGAAACAATTGCAAAAATTCAGTTCTCATTACATTTCCTTACAATTCTCAATGGATTATTTGCTCAATTGCAAGAAAAGGGAGTTTGGAATGTGGGTGAGTAAATAACAAATTTATATTTTTGGGAAAACGATTTTTTTTAGAATATAAAGCACCAAAATATACAGTCCATGGCAACATGCAGTAAATGCTGTTGACATGGAACTACATAATTTCTCATGCATTTCTAAAGTGGTAAAGACTAGACAAAAATAGACATAGCAACTGAGCAGCATGAATGGGGCACCTAGTGTTGTGTACCTGCAATCAGAAGAGAACAGTGTCAGGCTCTGGGTTTGGAAAGGCTATGGAGCTCTTTTGGATCTCGATAGCAAGGAGTGATTCTTGCTCACAGCTAGGAGAAAGACTAGTGGGATCCACAAAGAGTGGAACAGATACGTTCAATCCAGCCGGAGGGAAAAGACCTAGAGTCACAAAGACAGACACAGATGAATGAAACGAGAAAGAGCATCAAGATTTGAATCTTATTTAATTGAAATCCTTTGAAATAACTACATGAATACTTGGGAGCTAAGAAGAACTGATACCATATTTTCATATTTGATAATATAGTTAACTTCAATCAACATTGGATTCCCACACCCCTTAAAAAAATTACCATGGTACAGTGATGGTGACAGATCAAAATACATAGTAACTTTGATATAAATGAATAACATTTACATGTATTCGTGAAGCAGATGCTTTTATCTAAAGTGATTGACAAAAATCATATATTATGGTACTGTATTTGCATGGTAATTTAACATGTTAGCACATGTCAAAACACCCATGAGAGTAGCATGATACATATTCAAAATCCATGGTAATACCATGGTACTTCTTAGTATGAATTTGTTAATTAAACAAATGGTTTCCCTGAATACTCACAGTATTTCCCAACAGTTAAACATTCAGTACAGTGCAAAAGTCTTAGGCACATAAGATTTTTAACAAAAACATGTGTCTTAAGATGGCTATTTGTATCTTTAGCTGTAGTGTGTTAATAGGTAATATACACAATAATATTAGGCTCCCAAATATTCCTTCTGCAAATAGAATAGAACAGAGTAGAAGAACAGGTAGCCCTGCAACAGATGGCATTGCCACACAGAGACCCCAACTGAACATCGAGTCAGTCTGGGATTACATGAAGAGAGAGAAGCAATTGAGATTGAGCCTAAATATATAGAAGAACTCTGGCAAATTCTCCAAGAAACTTGGGAGCATCCTTTCTGCCAACAACCAAGACAAACTGTGTCCAGGTGCCCCTAGGAGAATTAGTGCTATTTTGAAGGCAAATTTGGTCACACAAAATATTGATTTAGCTTTTTTTATGTTTACTAGACTTTGGATGATGTTAGTTGAAAAACAAACTAACCATGCCACTATTTTTGAAGAAATCCTCACTATGCAACATTTTTCACAAATGCCTAAAACTTTTGCACAGTACTATAAGTGCTGTGTGTACCTAATAATTTTGTCTTACCTTTTGGTTTCAGGTCTAAATCTGGCCTGTAGTCAAGCTTAGCAGTGCTGCTTTGATTTTCTTGATAAAGGAGCTCTCTGTGTAGGCCTGATTTGCTTATTGAAGCTTTGGGGTGCACAGAATGCATAGGGACATATGCAGAGTCCCACTCATAGCTCTCATCCACAGAGGTTGTCCTAGGTCTATGATAAAAGAAGTTTAAAATGTATAAAGTGATGCTGAATTACAGTCATTTCTGGCACTACTCTGTGCTTGGATTAAGGTGCAAATGGACAGAGTATATTTAAAGAAGTCATCGCTTATTAAAAAATATGTTACATCGAATAACAATGTATTAGCTAGCAAAGTGTTCTGGTTAGAGAATTAGAAATACACGTAATAGAACTCTATGTAATAGAAAGTACTGTGGTGGTACCATGATACAGTCATACAATCTTGTAATTGGATACAGTATATGGTACTGAATGATGAACTCTATTCACATACCATGGCATTTTAACCTGTTTTTTGCTTTGAAAATAGCCATGGAGGCTGACATGTGATAGGGTTTAAATCACTCACAAACAAACCAACCAACCAACCAAGGTATGTACCATCTTACTTTAAAGAACACCATTGTTTTAACAATACATACATGATGTTCAAAACATGGTATTATCGTTGCAAAATATCAAAAATAACATGGGTCATTTAACATGGTCAAAAAGCAAGGTATTACTACTGTACAATCAATGTCCAAGGTATCATTTACCATGGTGTTACCATGCCATGGTAAATGTTAAAAAAAACATGGTATTACCATGATAAATGTCCAAAGAAATGACATGGTAATATGTCCCTTTTTGTATGTGTGTCAACTATTAGAAGTGGTTTAAATTGAAAAATCAATGTAAGATAGGTGGATGGAGACAAAACACAAAAAAAAAGAGACAAAAAAGTCAGTCTAACCTTTCTTGCAGTTCATGCTTTGGTAGGCCTGCGTCATATCTGTCACTTTCCTCTGTGGTCTCGGGTGAGATGGTGAGAGGTGGGCTGAAAGAGAACTGCCTGCTGTTTGGGGCATCCATGCTCCCTCGGCCACTGCTTTGGCTTGCATAGCTCCTATAACTTCCTTCCGTCTCTGAACTTTTCCTGTATTGGTTAATTTCCACATCCACCTCTTGCCCATATTCGTCTTCCTCATCTCTTTCCTCATCTTGACATTGGCTCCGGCTTCCAGATGGTAGGACTGACCGAGAAGGGGTATAAGTCATAGGCCAGCTTGAATCCCCTGGTGACAAGGCGTGAGTGTGATGTCCTGACACTAGTTTATTGCGGAACTCTGAGTCATTGGTAAAACCACCAGGGGGTTTAGAGGCCCAACATTCATGGTTTTGCAACTGACATTCTGAAGGCTTGAGTGAATCTGCTTGCATATTGGGACTACTTTTTGTTTTTTCTGCCACCGAGTTAGGCCTGCCTGCGAAGGGGGACACCGTAGGATCTCGACCAAGTGTCAGAGAGTCAATCCAGGCATCAGGGGGCAAAAACTGTTCCTTGTATTTTTTAGAGTCTAAACTATGGGTGCTCTTGTGCCGATTCCAAGTGTTTGACCCCAGACTTTTTGTCTTCCGAAGCATTGTTCCAGACACATCCTTTGGAGACCCATTTCTGCTCGACCAACTGTCGAACCTTTCCTGGTTTTTCTTTGAAACTGCATTCCCGGACTCCAACTTTTGCCCTATAGATCTGTCCTGTTCAAGTTCTGATAACCTTGGTCTATCATACTCTAATGTCTCATAACTGTGGTCCAAGACCATTATGGACCTTGAATATGGAGAGCTCAGGCATTCAAGCTCAGGTCCATCCACACTCATCTCTGTTGAGTCACCAGGTTGGTTCATCTGTCTGGTGCTTTTTGCTATTTTCCACCCCTGCTGATTGTCCGAGGATGAATGTATATGTGGGTCAAAATGTTGTTGACTTTTACAGATGCTCTTCTGAGTATGTCCTACACCAGCTTGAGTCTTTTCGATTTTGTAGATTGAAGGCACATCTATAATTCTGCTGAGATTTGAATCAACAGGCGTTCTGCTTCGCCTTTGGTCCCATGTGTGTGATTTTTGGCATTCCCCTCTGTCTAGACTTCTGGACCTTTGGAAGTTGGATTTTTGGATTGTATGACAACCATGAGGATTCATCCTATATTGGTTATCCTTTCCATAAGAGGTATGTAAAGGCACCAAGCTGGCAGAAGAAATCCTATGTCTTGCTTCCCACGGAATACAAGATGCAGCTCTACCCTTCAAGACAGTAGAATTCTCAAATAAAAGACTTTGTCTCATGGCTTGGTAGTTGCTATGAGTTTCTCCAGATGGCAACATTTCTCCATATTTGTCAGCTATTTTTCTGTTGATAGATGAATTTGGTTCAACAGTGTACTTACACAACTCCCGTTCAAGCTCCTCTCTCTCACGTGCCAAAGTCAAACAACGGTTCAAATTTCCTTGTTCCCTCTCATGCTCCATCTGCAAAACCAGGGTATTTGCTGCAGAGTGGCTATTACCTTGTTTCAAGGATTGGCAACCCAGAGTACTTTCTGAATGAGGATAGAGAAAAGAGTCACTACTATCTGAACAGATACTTGTCTGGTCTTGTCCATCAAAGAACTCTTGCTCCTGAATGGGCAGGTAATGTCCATTCAACGAGAGGTGTTTAGCCATAAAATGAGTTCTGCTGGAAGATGGAATATCTGATCCAAAAGGTGGAAGGTCCACAGAAAGGACAAATGGTGGCTTTCTTTCATTCCTGTAGGATCTCAAAGACTGGGATTTCTGGATTGAAATGCTCCTATTTCCATCTGACGACCAGTGAGAGTTTTGACTCAGGTTCCTTTTTATATTAGATCTAGCAACATTAACATCTTCACAAGGCTGGACAGTAAAGCGACCATCAGGCCCTCTGTCAATGAACTCAACCAAATTCATTGGGGCAAGTGATGCCCGTTGGAGGTGGCTCTCAGTGAGTGAATGATGGGATGGAAGGTTAGCTTGGGGCAGAAGATGTTGTCGCTGACCTTGCAAATCACTGCGACTAGACTTGTCAAGGGAGGAGTGATCGGAAGAGGAGGAAGTGTAGGAGTGTGGACGATCTGGTAAGAGCTGTTGTTTCAAGGTGTTGTCAGGGCTGCTTAGGACAGCTCTGAGACACACAAGGGAGGGGGAGGGATAGGATTATAATTTACAACTAAATTAAAAAGAATGGCAGAATTTTGGACAAAATGTATCATGAAGTAGGAGTGGTTCACTTACTTCACAGGGGGGTTCTTATTAATTGAAGGAGGGAGATCTGAAGGAGGGAACACATTTTACAATGGAATGAGGGAAAGGATAAAAGATCATGAATGATGGATAACATTTTGACATGAAGTAAAAATGTGAGAGGCTTCTCTAAGGAAAATACATTGTAACAACAGTTCTAAATGGTTGATCAAAGTGTTGTTTCTTTACCCTTCAAATTCTGTCTGCACCTTTGGCCCCTTCTATGAAATATGAAACAAACTATTGCCAGGGCTAGGATAAGGGTGAGGCAAAGTAGTATCACTCCACCCATGACACCAGCCATTAGCTGATCAGGAAAATCCAGGAGGCGGGGGCTGGCTGGGGGCATTGCCATTCCTGTGGAATCCAGGAATGATGGTTTAATGATTGGATGTGTGTTATAAGAGTTCAACATTAGACAAATAACAAAACATAGAGAGCTGCCTTACTGCCTACTTCCTTCATAGGCATGCCTTCCAAGGCAGCATCCTAACCATAATGCAACCTAATAAGTGAGCAATCTTGAATGCTCTACATAGGCAGCGTCACACAAATAGCACTCCAAACACTTTAATTACAATAGAGATCCATGTTAGCATGCTAAGCTAACATCGTGATTCTCTAATAAGCATAAAAATACATAGCACATACAAATGTTGGGTAAAATAATCAATTTTAATGTCACAAAATATTTTTTTCAATATTTAATTAAATAGATGTTTTTTTTTCACAAAGCTCATGGGAGTGCATTCTGAGATTGCCTTCTCTGCTAAGTATATGTGTGACGCTGACTTAGAATTTGGCCAAAACAAGAGGCAACTTAGGAGTCAGCATAATTAAGTTGCCTACTTTTGGGTCAAAAATGCACCTAGGAAATCTTAAAATGTTGCCTCACAGGCAGCTCACTAGGTTTTGGAATAGAGCAATAGTATTCACAACTAGATTGTATTACTATTAAATAAATTATCATTTAAAAACAGAAAAAAATTAACAGGCAAAACAGTGATAGCAATGTGTGTAACTAAAAAGCTGACCGATAGTGGAGACACTGATTGATGGACTGGGAATGCTCAGCTCATCTCCACGCCTAGACAAAAGCCTAAGCTCATACTTGCAGTCCTTCAGAGGAGATGAGTGATAGACAGTGAGAGGAAGACAATGACAAAATGAAACAAAACATAGGGAAAAGTTAGATCTATCAAACCTTCAGAAATGGCAAGCTGGCTGAATCTTACAAATTTAAGATGTGAAACTCAAACTCTCAGTTCAAGTCTGTGATCATGAAAAGAACATGTACCTTACATAACCCCAAATGAAAGAACTGACTCTCATTTGGACTAATGTGTTCTTTCAGATTAACCCATTCCCGCCCTTCAAGACGTGATTGGACAACAAAACCGTCAATTGGTGGAGACTTGGACTGGGGCACTGACCACCACAAAAGAATTCCCTCTGAACTCTGATTAACTGAGAGACCTGTAGGTGGTTCCAGCTTGGTCACAACAGGAAGTGCATCTGTAAAGGAATATAATATTAAATAAGGGAAAATTATTGAGGTAAACAGCTTGTATCAATTCAATACCCCTCAGCATGTAGCATACACACAAATGGAATAACATTAACTTGGGTCAGCATGAGGTAGCCAACACACAGGCTTAGTGTTTTAAAGACACTATGAAATCCAAAAATGTCCACGACTATTAGCTTGGAGGCCATCTGTAAGCAAGTTTGATCTTAAAATTGTAAAATATGAACTTTTAGCAGATATTAACTTTTACATTTCTAAATGTTTCTCTTGTGGAAAAACAGACCAATAGCCCTTGATATCCCATCCCAACTTCCTGTTTCAATAGGAAATACTGTATGTCAACACAGAAAAGAAAACTGTGCTCGTCAAGCCATTTCATAATATATTTACAGTTTCTAATGCACAGCTAATGTTTACCCAAAGTTGTGATTATGACGATCTCACTGAAGGGTCCAGTGCCAACTTTATTTTGGGCCATGATGCTGAACTGGTACTCAGTGGCAGGAAGTAAGTTAGTGACCAACAAACTGTTCTCTGTAGACAGGATTGGAAAAGACATCCACTCCTGCTTTTCCTCTGTCTTTACTGCCGACTGCTTATACCTGGACAGGAAAAGATTATTTGTTTTTATTTTTCAAAAGAAATAGATGTACAAAGGAAAACAAACACACACAAACTTTTGTTTTTCTATCATAATGGGGATGTACCATTGACCATTGTTGTTTTTATAATAAACTAAGGATATCTCCTAACCCTACCCCTAAACCTCACAGAAATCTTTTCAATTTTTAAATTTCCATTAAGACATGTATATTATGTAGACTATTTATTAAGCAGTTTCCTCATGAGGACCACTATTCCCCACAATGTAGGTGATCTCAGGTTTTACTATGTTTGTGGTTGACATTTGGTCCACACAATGTTGGGGGGGCAACCTCACACAAAACCTGACCTACACCCACACAACAGAAATAGACACTATCTACCAGACTGTGAATTTCTGGATGTATCCTCCATCAAAACCAGCTACCCAGGACACATTGGCTTGGTTTATTCCTGGGATCACAGACACTGAGGACACTGCATGAGGACTCGTACCTGTAATTCAGAAAAGATTAACAGGAAATAAGATATGTATGACATGTGAAGAGTAACAAATGTGTTACACATGACGTATGACAGCAAGATTAAATTAGATGTTACAGTCTTACCCAGCACTAGCACTATTGTTCTGACAGAGACAGTAGCCACTTGGTTGCTGGAGCTGCACTCCCACTCCCCCTGGTGGTCTTTATTGAGAGGGTGCAGAATGAGGGAGCCATTTCCTGCAAGAGTGAACAGCGAGCGAGATGCTGCGCCAACCTAGGGGAGCAGTGCATGAACACATGAAGATAATTATGAGATTAAATGCAAATTTCTGATTTCCTGCTGTAAAGAGATGCTTCATAATATTCATAGGAACTGAAAATTCATGATCTTCATTATTGTGTCAAGACTGATACTGTTAAGAATTTAATCAAATGAGAAATTCCATGATAATAAGCACAGTTTTAAGCAGTTTTACTGTCTATATGTATTGCCACCAAACATAAAAGGAATGTTCAAAGTAAAATACAGGTTAAGATCACAAAGAACATTAATGACGTTGATGGGGTAAGGCATTTCAGAGTGTTTGAAAGCCGAAATCTGAAGCTTGTATTTTTTTATTTAAGTTCTTGTATTAATTATGAATTAAATAATTTTAGATTTGTTGAAGTCGCACTTCAAGATGTGATACTACTGTTTTTCATGTTCAACATAATTTTGCTTCATGTCAACTATATTTTGCTGATAGTTACATGAAGTCCCTTCCCGTATTCTTGCGTGTATCATGTGAAAGTTAATACAGTTGGTCAGTGGTTCCCAAAATGTTACAGTGGCGTACCCGTTCACACATTCAACATCCTTTCGCGTACCCCCTCTCTAGCATATAGATTAAATTCACACAAGGTAATTTGAAAATATGTCTGTTTAACACAATATATTTTGTAAAACAACTCCCTTAAATTAAACATGTTGTATTTTTTTTACATGTTTTGTACATGTTATATTAATATTCACACTGAATAAATGGCTTACCAATTGAGATGGGAATGCTAGATATGATATAACTGCATAACTTGAAAACTCCCCCCTCATCGCGTCGCGGTATACAAGAATAGCATTCGGATCTGTGCCTGGAATTGCGCATCATTGCAGGTACGGCATTGCCGGCCAACTTCGAGCATTGCAGGTAAGTATCTGTGCAATTGTGCGGTCAGCTCAGAGTGCTATTTTATATCACGTTTGACAATGTTAGCAAGGTTGAGCTCATTTGCTGAAAAAACATCATGCAACAATGTAAAAACAGGTTGCTACCATGCAAGCAAATTTGAGTGAAAATTACTGCGTGAATGTGAAAAACTATTTGGTGGCGCTGAATGTCTGACACCTGTCATCAAAGTTTTGAAGTTATGCCATCAGAATCAAAACTCAAAACTCCTAAAGCCGCGTTGAAGGAGCTTCACAAGCGCACCGGTGCACTTCCCTCACTACACCTCCAACTAAGATGTCTAACAAAATGTCTGAATAATTAAACACTGGCCAAAAGTGATAAGGTATAATCTGCCGAATATTCAGCAGTTCATCCGTGGGTGAAATTGATTAGGAAAGAGTGACAATAAAACATGACAAACAAACAAAAGTAATAGAAATGCTAGAGAGCTCCAAACCAAAGCAACCATCGGCTGTGCCATTTTGTTAATTTGATATTACTAATATAATCATTTTAATTAGGATTAATTATTTTGTGTCATGACGTGACAAAAATGTATGATGGGGAAAAATAAGGCTAGACTATGTTATTGTAAATATTGTCATTTTGTTATGTTTTCAAGAAAATTAAAATATCTTCGCTCTGACAAGCAAACCAAGGGCAGAAGTTTGAGATATGTGGAAGAGTAGAGTGACAATGACTATCACCTTTTTCCAGATAATTTTTGGAGCCGGATTACCATTCATCTGACATGGTATGACAAGCATCCTCCCCACTTCCTGTCTGTACTCCTTACGAGGTGACATTTTCAATGATGGAGGAACCTACAAGATAAAAAAAGTTTAAGGCTAAAGTTTTTATTTTGCTTTGTTAAAGCTGAAGTATGTAATTTCTGCACCATTAGTGCCACCAAATGGAATTTCAAAAATGAACTTTGTTTTCAGACCAGCTTTCTGAATACAACCCTGTCTGCCATTGGTCAAACAAAGAAATAGTTCCACCCCCCAGCTCACATCATTCGTTAAGTATCATTGTTGTGGTGGGTCTAAGCAGGTCACTCAAAACAAACAGAACAATTTTCAAAATGCCATAGAAACAAAGACCTTAGAGTTTTTGAGAAAATTAACCTATGAATGGCTTATTAATATTTGTCTCTGCATATTAGGCTCTGATAGAATACATTATTTTAACACAGAATAAGTTACATACTACAGCTTTAAATCATTAAAACTTTATGAATTTAAACAGGAGTCACAAAAAGGAATGACCAAAAATGAATTAGTTAAAGGAATTACAATTTAAAATAAAAAAGTTAGAGCTGTAAAATTGTTAAAATGTTAATAATAAAAAGAATTCTCATTATTATTTTTATAATTAATAGCTTAACACATTCAGCACATAAAGGGAAAAGTCAAAATAATTAATATAATATATGTAAGTTTTGTCAATATGTGTGAATGACACTATCAAAATATATTTTCAGCCCATCAAATGTCTCTTCCAATCAAATCAATATAAAACTAAATGCAATTTTAAAATAACAAATTCTATATTTTTCAAACTGCTTCATATTGAGAGAAAGCTACTAAGCGTACATTTATTTATTTTTTTGTAACCAGCAAGATTGACTGTTTTTAGTTTAAAAGTAAATACATATAATTATGGCCATTTTAATCATGTTAACTATTAGATATTATAGATAATGCTAGATGACTATAACCATTAAAAAAATAGTTAAGAGGAACACATTTATAGCTTGGTATTGATGAAGGATACTTAAGCCTTACTAATGGGGCTGTGGTGGTATATACCACAAAAAGGTTTGGGAACCTCTGTTTTAGAATACATACTCACCATAACTAATTGTATTTATCTAATTCACCATATCTAATTCTATAATTGTATCAACGGCCATCTAAGCTATTACAACCATTTTAATTATAAGAAGTCATTTGTAAAAAAAAATATATGTATACTGTATATATAAAATAAAATAATTTCAATTATAATTAATAAATACTCTATAAATCCCAACCTGTAGTATAACGTTGGTGGGCTCAGACTGGCCCATTGTCCCAAAGCTGTTGTAGGGAGTACATGTATATACACCCACAGCATCGTCATTGGCAGTTGCTATGACGATAGAGCCTTCCAAGGTCAGTGTCCATCCAGGATACTGTTGAGAGAGTTTCATAGTGATTCATAGTTATTTTTGAAATTATGCTCTTTGGAGAGCTGCAAGGTTTATAGAGAGGTATAAATGTGCACAGCATGATGTCACAGTAAAATCAATGTGTCAAGCAGTAGTTAAAAGAATGTACTTGTAAAAGTATTGAATGGTTTAATATAGTTGAAAAATAGTGGGGAAGGCAACAAGTGGTTAATCACCATGCCTAAATCCAGCAGATTTCCATCTTTGGTCCAGTCAACATGTGATAGTGGAGGTTCAGCTGTGACAGGGCAGGAAATTATGCCCTTCATGCCTGTCGGGAGGAAGGTCAGCTTGGGCATCTGAACCACCTGAGCAGGGTCTGTTAAAAGAGGGCACATTTAAACTCATAAACAAAGACTAACTATGTAGGTTGAAAACAAGCACAGAGAACAAACAGTGGCCCGAAAAATTACTGTATTTGGACTATTAAGCAGCACTTAAAATGTTATTAATGTCATAGCATTAACACAATACCACAATACCAAATCAAGTGTTAATTATTTTCAAGAAAGATACCACAAGCAAACATTAAGAAAAATGTTTCATAAAAGGTATTAGTTTGGTTAAAAAAATTAAACAAAAGATATACTGAAAACAACAAATATTGGGACACTTTCTGATCATCAAATATTACTGAAAGTTGAATCATGTCAATAGTTAATAAAAAAAAGGTCTGGCATTACAACTTTTAAAGAAAAAATAGTTTATAAAATGTATACAAATTATGCGGTAAAACTTTACAAAATATTGTATTTGTTAACATTAACTGCATTAGTTAACATGAAACAACAATTAACAATATTTTTACAGCACTGACAAGTCTAGGCTAATGTTATTTTTTAACCATTTTAAAACATTTTATAAATATACGTATGTTAAAAACTTAGCATTATCCTTGACTTTTCAGAGTCTTAAAAATATTGTTAATTGTTATTTCATGTTAAGTAGTACAATGTAGTAGTGTTACCGCATCATTTGTTTGCATCACACATCCCATCACACTCATACTAAACACACAATTAAATAAATATTAATATTTAAATGTGTATGTAGTATGTATTCCTGTATATGAATTACATATATTATAAAAATATGAATGAATTACTGCATATGATAACAGTATGGAAGCATAACGCTGATCAAATTAAAATTGAGTAATTTGACAATTGTTATTTTGATTGAATGTAGATTGCTCATACCATGTGTGTAACATTTGAAGCAAAATTCTAATTCAATAATGTATTTTGGATTTGCCATTCCATAACTAGCATAACATGTCATTTAAAAATACATTTTAACATAAAAGTTGTAAATAAATGTTTATACAAGTGTAGGAAATACACATCCAGATTCAATATTTTCATTTTGCACCAGATGTTGCACATATGGTATGGGCAATATACACTCAAACATCATAACCATTGTATTTTAACACACTTATTTCAAGGACAGTCCCTCTTGTGTAACCTGGGCTTAAATGTCTTTCTCGTGTGAATAATATTGACAGTTTATGGATTGCATCTTGCTGGATTTGAACCTACAACTTTGGTTACCAGCCCAGATCTTTAAGCATAACACTTCATTTCACACATAAACACCTACGCTGCACAGTGAGGACAGCTGAGGCAGACGGGGACTGAGGGAGTCCATTAGAGGGTGTGCAGGTGTAATTCCCAGAATCCCCTGGAGTCAAGCGTGATATGAGGAGTGTGCCGTCCACTATGACCTTTACACGAGACTTCAGAGACCTAAAATAATCAAACACATATAGATCATATCCTTTTCTAAAACTGTCAATCTTAATTGAAAATTAATTGTTTCACAAAAGAACTCACTCAATGTGGTAGATGTCTTCTCCTTGTCTTTGCCATACATAAGTCATGTTGGGTGGATCTGCTTCTGCCTGGCACTTCAGCTTGGCATCCTGGGACATGTTGAGAAAAGTGTCTGTTGGAGGAATTATGATCACCGGAGGGCCTGTTTTCAGAAAATAATAATACAATAGATTGGTAAATACTTCTGATAAATTCAAGTCTGAATGACATGTCATATATGGATTACAAATGAGACTTCCACACTAATCTCTTAGCGAAGTTTGCAAACGCTCCACTAGATGGCAACATTCAATCATAAACACTTATAGCTGACTTTCAGGAGACAAAAGCATGAACAATACTGTTTATCATTCTTAAATAAATAAATAAACTGGAGACAATAAAAATAACTTACCAATGACTTTGAGTTTTGTGATGTGAGTTACATTTCCTTCTTTATTGAAGGCGTGACACTGATACTGGCCTGATGTTTCTCTGCTTACAGCATGGAAAGATAGACTTCCATTCATGAACTACAGGATTAAAAATTAGAGATAGAGGTGTCAAAGAGAGAGAATGGAAAACGGGAGAGAAAAACTGTATTCTTACTTTGATCTGTTGTGATGATTAACTCTTTTAGCCTTTAGGCTATCTACTGTATATGCAATTATAGTCCTAAAAGTTGACAAAAATAAACTTTTGAAACAGATATACACATTTAAATTTTAAAGGCTTTTTCTTCCAGGAAATTGGACCAAAATGCATACACCAATTCATGTCTGATCAATAATATAATGGCATACTTGTTATTTACATTTTGCAATAACTAAATGCTGTTGGCTATATACAAAATGTATGGACTATTTGATATGTTCCACCAAAACTGCTTGTTTCAATAGGAAATATGTAAACACAGGAAATAAAATTGGATTTGACAACTATTTCTTGGGGTTATCAAGTACAAAAATAACAGCTGGAGTGATTTTCCCTAAATAGTGCAAAATGCCCACCTTCAGTTTTTTTTGAGGTTTTATTGGCCCTCCGTCTTTAGTCCAGGTTATTGTGGGTCGTGGGTTTCCGCGGGCAGCGCACCTCAGTGTTAGCGATCTACCCACAAATACTTCCATGACAGAAGGTGGAGTTTCGGTAAACATAGGTGGTGCTAGAAATAGACAGAAATAAGGAAAAAAATCAGTCATAATATTTCAATGTATGTTCATACTGGTTCACAAATGATCAAAATGATATCCTTTATATGAAGAACAATATATGTATAAGGTGCCCCCAAGAAGTATTCGTACTCTCAAATAAACTTTCATCGCACTGAATGGCAAAATATCAAACCAAGTGACCCTTTTCATTGCGATTTTTGCAATAACTTTCAGACAACTTTTCCCAAGGTGATTTTTAGTGGATGCAGTTTTGAGTGACAATTGTGCATGCATGTGCTAACTTTCTTTAAAATAAATGCCACTTGGTTGGAGTGTCCAAATTCTTTTTGGGGTATAATCAGTTAACGGTTGGATTTAATTTTCCTGTTGGATTGTAATTTTCCTGTTGCTTTAACCATTGATTTCATGACATTGTTCGTTGTGTTCTTTAGTAAAAGACACAGTTGAGGAGTCCAGCTAGGCCTGCAAGATGCTCTTTGCACTTGGTGTCCTGTGACTCAAATAATAGAACTGAAAACTGAACCTAGCACAGGCCTCAAATAGCTTCTATAATCTGTGTCTAAGTGACGCTACAGCAATCGGAGAACTGCATTTAAGGTGTGGCGGATAGAGCTTTCTCTCTTTCTAACAGGTGCATGTAAACAGGCTGGGCTATGTATTCAGTTCACTTAATGTTTGTGTGAAGCCGTGTTTGAGTTGGGGACTATGGGATGAACAATGGCATTGTGTTACTGATCAGACATCAAGTGAAATGTATTGATGGCTTTGATTCAAGGCAATGTTGATTACTGGTATAATTGGATATTCTTTACATTAATTATTCAGGCCCCATCCGCATGGGACAGGGTGAGTCTCACCTGTGATGGAGAGTAGAGTCCAGCTTCCACTGCTTTCAGTCTCATCTGTTGTTTTGTCCAGAGGGAGAATGCGGCACTCATACAAACCTTCATCCTCCAGGAGAAGCCCCCTCACCTGCAGTGATGTGCCCTCGATGAGCGACACTCGACCTGGGCATGATCAGAAGAAGGGGAGGGTCAGAGAACCAATAGCTCAATTAGTAAAATTACATTTAACTGAATTCAGATATTTTCATTTATACAAAAGAGAAAAAAGGGCAGGAAATATATAATACATGGTACTCATGAGTTGTGATATTGATATGCATTATCATTATGATGATCTAATGAATCAATGCAATTATCGGCATCAACAACTGTGCCCATTTGGCTGATTAACATTAGTTATAGGTTCCCAATTGTGTCATTTATGCAATTTACAGACAGCTTTGTCCTTGTATAAGACAAATGTTTTTGTGGAATTCTTAGTAAAATAAGTGCTCATTTAATTTAAAAAATCAGTATTGATCACTTACAGTATTGGTTAGATTACTGATTACAAATTGCAAAACAAAGAATGTAATCGGTAATGTAACATTTTTAATTATAATTTTGAAATTAGATTACTTTTGAACTACGTATTGCATGTTTTGATGACCATCTTAAGCGTATTTAGTGCCAATTTGCACTTTCCTTAAACTTCAGCAAACGTGAAAAAATATATTTGGGTTCAAAAATACATAACAATTCACAAAACGATTACATGCATAAACATCTTGTATGATGAACCTGTTTTAAATTACTGAGTTCAAAGTCATTTTAATGGATGAAATTAAATATTGTATTGTGGTGTAACTGTTTGAAAAGGATAAAAATAAAATTCTCATTAAAAGCTCAAATTAAAAAAAAAAAATTGGCATGAGTAGTGCAGAATAATCTTTTATTTCTTAAAAATATATTTTAAAAAAAGTATATTAAATTTTTAAAATATCTATTTTTTTTTACCTTGAAAATATGTTTGAAAACTTTTTTGAAATTAATAATTATTTTATGCACACTCGCATGTACTCGCATTAAGGAGCAAGGGAAGTATTTTAATACCTTTTCTTTGATCAATGCAACACATGACATTTGTTAAAGTAATTAAATATTTGTTTTGTTTTTTGTTGAAAATGCTATAAATGTTTTTCAAAAAACAAAATGAAACCAACATAGATGCAAAGATTACAAGTAACTTTAATCTTTTAGCAAACATTTAAAAATATTATGGAATTTAACTACAATTTGACTTCTGTAATATGTTTATTTAATCCAGATTACATATTGTTCATTACTACCTAACACTAAGATAGTTCTAAGATAGTAGTATAGTGAATACACTATTTATTTCAATAACTCAACAAGCTAATTTAATTTATTTATTTAAATAAGATAAAAAAAAAACAATTTAAAATGGACATTTAAAATATACATGGCACTTATGAAAATGTGCATATTTGTTGCAGACTGTTATTTTTCAAATATGAAATATACAATTTATTTCAATAGCTCAACAAGCAAATCTAAAAGTTGCATTTAATTTCTATTTGTAAATTTAAATGTTCAAATGCAAGTGATTATTTTAATTTAAAAAAGAAAAAGAAAAAAGGACACACTTGTTGCAGACTGAATATTTTAAGTATAAATTCAAATATATACAACACAATTTATTTTGGTCATTCAGTATGCACTTAGTCTGAATGTTTAGTCTAGATCTTTTAGCTCTTGAAACTCTATCTCCCAGTTGCCAGGTGACTGCACCCTTTTGCGATGGTGTTTGCTGACTCACCCCTCCCTGCTCTTTCTTCTCTCTCTCTCTCTCTCTCTCTCTCTCTCTCTCTCTCTCTCTCTCTCTCTCTCTTTATCTCACACTCATTCAGTGAAACAACCTTTTCAAAGACTTTTTTGTTTCTGTAGCCATTTAAAGAGTCCAGCGGTTGACGTCTTTACCACAAGAGCCACATCAAAGATCAAATTGACTCGAATTGAGAATCCATCATACACAAAAACACGTGGCATATAGCTACATGTGCTTATGTAAATGGGTGGTGATAGCAATCATTAACTGGGATCCCAAGAGGAGAGGAGTGACTGTGGAAACACAGTCTGAGATAACAGCTGAAAGCATCACAGTCCATTCACCCCTGTTTATTTTACCCATGTGGAAGCCAGAGGTCAGGAAAAATGGGACATGGACATGTTCCCATGGGATCTAGGCCATACAATGTCTTCCTGTCCAACCCAAACACACAGGGTATAAGCCGGCACTAAAATGTTGCCATGGTACCTGCTGCCAGTGGTGTGGATTTGAATTTAGTTGCTGTGGTGACAGAGATTAAAATCAGTTCAGGGGTGGAGTTTAAAAGGAGGTTGAACTCTCAAATTACTCGACACTCCTGAACACAGCTAAGGAAAAGTAGGCTGTTATGTATGACATATATCATACATCATACATCATTTGCGTCTAAAAGTCCATATATTTATATGGGGAAAAATTTTTTAAATGCCTTTTAAATATCTCAATTGTTTCTTCTAAATAGCAATCAGATTAAATGAACAGCAAATTGAGACTTTTGCTGCAGTTCTGATTTCCACATTTTTAGCTCTATACTCTATGTCAGCTGTCTCATTTATTTCTATTTCTCAAAAATACATTTAATGTAAAGTTGACAGTAACATTTTACAATAGGGTTGCGTACATTATCATAAAGTTTATAGTTAAGTAATGTTTGTCAGTTTATGTTAGTTTATAATGCATTAACTACAGTTTAAGCATACAGGTTTTAATGTTAAAAATGTATTAGTGTATGTCGTAGTAGACATAAACCAATATTAATAAATGCTGTAAAAGGATTGTGCATTGTTAGTTCATCTTAACTATTGCATATAAGTTAAGTTCTATGTTGAATACAACTTAAGCTCAATTGAGATAAATAGCATAATGTTGATTACCATAACAATTCATTTTGACATCTTCCTTTTCTTAAAAAAAAAAAGAAGCAATATTCGAGGTTACCATGAATGGGGCCAATTTATGGAGGGTTATAAGGCAGAAATGTTAAAGTTACATATTTTTTAAGAATGAATGACAAAGGAAGGGCTGGGAAAATATCTCCTAACAACCATCAATACTTATTCTACTGTGTTAATGCATAAAAAACGTGTGTCCAGCAAAGATTTTTTTTTTTTTTTCACAAGCACACACTGACTCTGTTCATTTGTTTACTTATGAGTGACTAACCATGTCTCACTGAGCAAATCCCGGTCGTACAAACAGATGCTCACTCCGTTGCTTAGTAGACAGCAAGTTAAATCTCCAGAGAAACTAATATTAGCTGCTCCTTAATATATGAACTTGCATTGACAAATGCTGTCAATTGTATTCAATACAACAGTTTAGATTGTTTCAGACTCTCTTTAGCAAAATTTAGATATGATTTATTTTACAATTGGTGAATCATGTTTAAAGTCAGCATTAAAAACAAATAGTTCTGACTCTAAACTATGATTGGATGAGCCATACATATTCTTCAGATTACTATTAATAAATGCAAAACATTGGTATCTTTTATCGGACAGTGCAATTACACACTCAATCTTACATTATGCTTAATAACCTGGCAACATATAAGGTAATGTAAAAGGCTGAATCGGATCTATTTTGTATTTTTTTATTATTATTTTTTTGCAGAATCACCACACTTTTGTAAACACCTTCATCAGCTGGCGGCCCCACACTAGTTGATTATTCCAGTGATTTTCAGGTGTGAGCTTTGTTATCATAATCACCTTCCAGGTGGAGAGAAGCACGCATTAACGTATGTCAACTGGAGGTCACTTGACCATCTGGACTACCTGCTGAGTTAATGGCTTAAAAAACTTAAAAAATCAGGCTTGCTTGAAAAAATCATTCAGTTGCTGGGCCGGGTTCTTTTGTTCTCGACAAGTGGCCAATGAGCTTCTTCTTTTACTGAAGAACTGACAAGACGTCAAGCAGATCTGAATGTTATGATCATATTCAGCTGCATTTCATCACAAACACATATAGTGATTCTGTCACCAAGCCTTTTACCTGCCTTTTTTAATGACATCAGAGAATGGAGCCACAACAGTTTTTATTAAACTCAATATATTTACTCACTAAGCTGCATATGGACATGCGCATTCAACGACAAGCCTCGAAGGGATAAATACACAATCTCGCACTTTCACACGATAAAGTAATCTCCAATCTTCTGAGGGTGATTTTTTGATAGTTAGCAGTGCATGTATCATTGGTATCTTTGCATTTACCATTAGTAAAATCACTGCAATGCACATCCTCTCTTGGCTTATTGCTTTAACTCCATCACATTAAAATAAATCAATCACTTACAATCATATCAGGATTATACTTGTATGAAAACTTATTTGAATTGCAATATAATTATTTTAAGTCACCACTTCTGCTCTTCTAAATTTAAGACTAGTGATTATAGGTCTGCACTTCAGATTGTATTCTATGAATCCAATGACTTGAGGCTATGAAACCTAACATCTATCCTCTCTCTCTTGTATCCCAGAGACATTATGTCACCTCTTGACATCGGTTTCCCAAGTAGGGACTCTCCAATTTCAATTCAGGAAATTGAGGGTCAGGTTTCACTTCAAATTCGTCATCAGTATTCTTGTTATTGTGCTTCAAGACACTGTTATCTTTTAAAATTTAAATCATGATGGGCTGCTGGGAGGCTGATTGGTTTGATCAGTTGAATTGCGGTTTTTGCTCAATGGCGTTTTGAAATGGTGGTAGAGGAGGGGGAGGGGTGGTCATTTGGAATTATAGGGCTTCACAGAAAAGAATTCAGATGTCAATGTTCTTCAATACAAAACTGCAGAAATCAACCAAAAGAAATTAATCAAAAAGAAATCAATTTAACTATTTAAAAAATATCAAACATCACTAAAACTAGATAAATTACAGTCAAAATTGTGAAAGATAATAAGATTTATTCTTAGGTCGTAATAGTTTTTTCTCCTTGTTAGATAGATTTCACCAAATTTCACCCAATTTTCACCTCACTTAGATTTATGCTTAAAACAAGAAAACAAATATTGCCAAATGGGATAAGTAAATAAATATACACTCAGAATAATTATTTGAAGATTTGCACATTTAAATTTCATTAAAAAAAATTCTAGTAATATTTAATAAAATATAAATAACAAAATATTTTAAGTTTTCTAAATGTAATTTTGTTAAACATTAGGCTACACAATTCAGTTTTATTGAAACTGAAATGCATACATCTTAAAAATAGACTTGTAAAAACAGGTTTTAATATCCTATGCAATTTTGTTTCTCAAGTAATCTTGCAAGTAAGCATCTTGTTTTAATGATGTTTTGATATTTTACTGAAAAACAAGACAAAAATTCTGATTTAGAAAAAGATGATTAGCAAATTGATTGGCATCTGTACTACTGTACGTTTCTGCCAATAGCCAATGTATTTGAAGCTTCCACTAAAGAGGCATCTAAAATTAAGAATTAGCTGATCTGGTTACAGTATACCACCATGCACCTTGTAACCTGAATATGCTTTCAATTATGTAAGGATTAACAATTTTTGCATCTTATATCTCACACCATAGTGAATTAACATGACTATGAGCTCAACAACGGACACATTACACACTAATACTGTAGCCTGAGGGGATGAAATTCACACCAAGCTCACCCTTCACCTCTTCCCACAGTGCACCTGTCCCCTCCTATCCCTGTCACTGCAGTTTGATACAGCCAGGTATTAACTACACAGAAAGTCCCGGCTTTACACCATTTGTTTTCTTCTTTGTTTCATATCACATAGTTATGATGCCCTCTAACCTTTCTGCTGCTGTTGGTGTGCTCCTGCTTTGCATAAAGCCATTCTATTCCTCTTTTCTCAAGGAAAAGAAATGCTAAACCCTTGATCAAAATTCAGTGTCATTCTGTCTCATAAGAACTAGAAAACACACGCAAACACACAAAACTGGTTTGGCACCATTATCAACCAAACCTTAAGTATGTGAAAATAATAGTGTGCACATTTTTCAATGTTAAAATGGTTTCTACAATACCAGATTAATATGTAGAGACAACTGTCTATAAGTAAGCCATTTGTAGATGTATCCCCCTGAAAAGTGTAAACATTGTGGCTCTGTGATTCTAAACATCACTTTGTTTGAGTACCCTGAGCCCAACACAGCAACATTGACTCAACCAATGGTTGAGTTTGGGGCCAGACCCATTTGGTTTGTTTGACCAATACAGAAGTGGGGAGTGTTCAGGAAACCCAATAGAAATGATCACTACTTTTGCAATGTCATTTAATGGCAATAGTGGTGTAAAAACTACAGGCTTCAACTTCAACATTTGCTTATAAACCATTGCTTATTGCTTGAATAAATGAATTAGCTTTTAAAGCATTGCTTGCTGCATTGATATAAAGTTGAGTTATTGCTGATTCCCAATAAGAAGATTCCATCGTCCTGGCAACTTCACCACAGATAAGTGCAGCGAAGTCTTCCAGAATTTGTTTAATTGCAAAGGGACGCACTGTGGTCATGCATAAACTGTAGGGATGAAACTGTCTTCAAATTGCTGCATTTGAGTTGAGGACTCGTCCATACACAGAAACTTGCAGCATTACCCCAGGAGCTTATTTCTTTCTATTTCAAAGCCATTGTGTTTTTAAGGACAGGGGTGAAAAAAAAGGAATTTTCAGGCTATTCAAAGTGTCTTTTTACCATAGACACCCTTTGTATTCTGGCTCCCAAACAGACAATAGGGACTTCTGCAATGAGAGGGGGAGAAACTAGCAAGTCTCACAGCACACAAAAGAGCACAGTTACTGTAACCTGAGACATGCAATGAACAAATTAAGAAGGAGGTGGGAGATACAGCATTGTGAAGAGTAGGATGTGGGTTACAATAGGGGTAAAGTCCAAGGATGAAACCAAATGTTCATGGATGGGGGGTTTACCAAACCAAAATAAAAGTTTAAGAACCTGTCACTGAAAACGTCATGGTTACTGTTGTAAGCTCCGTTCCCTGATGAAAGGAACGAGACGTTGTGTCGATTGTAGTGACACAAGGGGTCTCTTCTGAGAGCCTTGCGTACCTCTGACCTTGAACTTGAGAAAAGGCCAATGTCAAGTTGGCAGACAGAATTTGCATGCCTCGCCCCAGACATACGGGTATAAAGGGAGCAGGCGAGCGAATGCCAGACAAGTTTTCACTGAGGAGCCGAGAATACGGTTAAGACGCATTACAGTGGTAGGGTTAGTGATGTGGCAAGGAGAACACAACGTCTCGATCCTTCCATCGGGGAACGGAAGTTACAACAGTAACCATGACGTTCCCCTTCTGTCACTCACTTGACATTGTGTTGTTTGTAGTGACACAAGGGGTCCCACTTAAAAACAGCATGCACTAAACCGTGTTACGTGGCTGCCGAGCCAGGAGCAAGCAGGCTGTTGCGTGCTAGACGCAGATGGGTTGGCAGCTTCGCTTGCAGGTTCACGACCTAAACCCTGAAGGCTGGTCGTAGAAACCTTGGGCACGTAGCCCGGTCGTGGTCTTAGGATGAGGTGAGCATCTGCCGGACCGAACTCCAGGTAAGTGTCGCTGACAGAGAACGCTTGAAGGTCCCCAATCCTCTTGATAGATGCAAGCGTGATCAGGAGGGCCGTCTTCAAGGAGAGGGCTTTGAGCTCGACTGAATCAAACAGCTCGAAGGGGAGTCTCTGAAGGCTCGAGAGGACCACTGAGAGATCCCAGGATGGGAACAGGCTTGGCCGGGAAGGGTTCAACCTCCAGGTGCCTCTTAAGGAAACTGACAATCAAGTCGTGCTTGCCAAGGGACTTGCCGTCTACTGCGTCGTGGTGGGCTGCGATAGCAGCGACACACACCTTCAAGGTGGAGGGGGACAGCCTCCCCTCCAGCCTCTCCTGCAGGAATGAAGCACTGACAGAACTTCGCACCTCTGTGGGTCTTCAGATCTGGAAGAACACCAATTTCCAAACAGACGCCACTTGAGGGCGTAAAGCTGCCTGGTAGAGGGAGCTCTGGCTTGGTTGATTTTGTCTATGGCTGCAGGTGGTAGACCACTTAAGTCTTCTGCGTCCTGTCCAGGGGCCAGACGTGGAGATTCCAGTTGTCTGGGCACGATGGAAGAGGGTTCCCCGTCCTTGAGAAATGAGGTGCTTCCTCAAGGGAATTTGCCAGTGAGGCACTGTCGCGAGGAGCGTGAGATCCGAGAACCAGGTCCGGGTGGACCAAAAAGGAGCCATCAAGGTTACCTGTTCCTCGTCCCCCCTGACCTTGCACAGCACCAGTGCAAGAAGGCTCACTGGGGGAAATGCGTACTTGTGCAGCCCCGGGGCCAGCTGTGTGCCAGAGTGTCTAAACCGAGTGGGGCTCTCCTCGCCGGGCCCTCACAGGCCGGCTATTCCGGGCCAATCGGAGTCCCGCGGCGCTGCGGTATCATTACGTTTAGGGGGGATTCTGACTTAGAGGCGTTCAGTCATAATCCCACAGATGGTAGCTTCGCACCAGTGGCTCCTCAGCCAAGCACACGCACCAAATGTCTGAACCTGTGGTTCCTCTCATACTGAGCAGGATTAATATTGCAACAACACATCATCAGTAGGGTAAAACTAACCTGTCTCACGACGGCCGTTAGGGAGTATCAGAGCGGGCAGTGGCAGTTGTCTTGGGAGGCAAAGAGATCTATCTGTGCCCTGCTGAAGCTGCCCCAAATCAGCTGGACCACCTGGGGGTGGAGACTATACTCTCCGCTGAGCGAGACCTGTCGCGACCACCGTGGTGTTGCAGTCACCAGGGATATGAGTGTCGAGCAGCGACTTGAGTTGCGGCTGACTCCAAAGGAGGAGATGCCGGGTGAGTTGTGACATGTGACGGGAGCATACGGCACCTTGGCGATTTATGTACGCTACCGAGGGGGTGCTGTCTGAACGGATCAAGGCATGTGTGGCAGGGTGATTATACACACCCGGTCCCTTATCAGGCTAATCAAGCCTCCGAGAGGGATAAAGGCCAACTGCGAAAGATGGTGCGGGAGAGAGAGTTTATGGACATGTCCGTCATGTGTGTGTTTGTGTCTTTTGTTTCAGTTTACTATTAAAATATTATTTATATCATCAAGCCGGTTCTCGCCTCCTCCTTTCCCTTAAATCCCTTTACAATGTGCTTGCCCTGAATCAGCGTAAGAAACATCCACAAGGAGTACAGCCAACAACTCGAGACGGGGACCCGTCCAGTAGCACGCAGCCACCGTTGGGGACTCCTGTCTGCAGAAAACATAGGTCTGTCCAAGGGTTGAAAGTCTGATGGCAGGAAGGGGTGATAAACACATGGTATGTGCCGCGGCCTCATATGCATCAACCCGAGCGGCGCAACCGTGGCCGAGGATGCCAAATGCCCCAGGAGCCTCTGGAATTGTTTGAGAGGAACCGCTGTGCCTGGCTTGAAGCGAGCCAGGCACGTGAGCACTGACTGCGTACGCTCGGTTGTGAGGCGTGCTGACATTGAGACTAACTCCAAACCGAGAAAAGAGATGCTCTGAACCGGAGAGAGATTGCTTTTTTCTCAGTTGACCTGAAGCCCTAAGCGGCTGAGGTGCATGAGCACCTGGTCCCTGTGGGCGCATACTAACTCTCGAGAGTGCGCTAGGATGAGCCAGTCGTCGAGGTAGTGGAGTATGTGGATGCCCCCTTCCCGTAGTGGGGAAAGGGCTGCCTCTGTGACCTTGGTGAAGACACGAAGGGACATGGACAGGCCGAAGGGGAGGACCTTGTACTGATACACCTGGCCGTCGAACGCAAACCGTAAGAAGGGTCAGTGTCGAGGCAGAATGGAGACGTGGAGGTACGCGTCCTTCAGGTCTACCACCGCGAACCAATCTTGATGCCGAGCGCAGGTTAGAATTCACCTCTGCGTGAGCATTTTGAACAGGAGTCTGTGTAAAGTCCGGTTCAGGACTCGCAAGTCCAAGATTGGCCACAACCCACCGCCTTTCTTTGGGTAAGATGAAGTAAAGGCTGTAGAAACCCTTTTTCATCTAAGCTGGTGGGACAGGCTCTATCACGTACTTGAGTGGAAATCTCTTCTTGTAATGTGCTGGCGTTTTCGCCGCGCATTGGCGTGGAGCGAATACCGCTGGAACAAGGCTGGAGCCAGGCAAATTGAATTGCGTAGCCGAGTCGGATGGTCCTGGCCAGCCACCGCGACGATGGCCATTGCCCACCTGAGTGCTTGCGATGTGACTTTCGTAGCTCTGAGAGTGAGGTCGGTGGCAGAGCGTAGTTCCTGCAGCATGTCAGGATCGGGACTACCCAGGTGCAGATCTTTGAGTGCCTTGGCTTAGTGTACTTGCAGGAGTGTTATGGTATGCAAGGCGGAGACAGCCTGTCCTGTGGCGCTGTAGGTTTTCGCAGTCAGTGACGACATGGTCATACAGGCCTTGGAGGGGAGTACCGGACGGTCCCGCCAGGAGGCGGCATTCTCGGAACACAGGTGGATCGCAACCGCTCTGTCCACCTGAGGGACGTCCGTGTACCCGTGTGACGCCCCACCGTCCAGGGCAGTGAGAGCGGACGAGCGAGGAGGTCAGTTCCGGGCAGTAAAAGGTACCCTCCACAAACTCATCATGGCTATGAGCGGTGCCCTGGCCCGCGGAACAGATCAAGTAGCCTCCTGAGGGGGGGGCGGAGGTTTCCAGTCCACCTTGCACTCACGGCGGCCCTGGAAAGCATAGCGGACATCCGTGCGTCAGGCTCAGACTGGGTAAACGGACCCGAAGGTGGCAGCCAGGCGAGTCATCAGCATCAGATGCCACTGTGACGCTCTCCGATGCAGTGGTGAAATCATCATCCAATTCCAGGGGCTCGAAGGAGAATGCCGGCTGGGCGAGAAGTGAGCCACACTCAACCCGAGCTCGGACGGAAGCAAGCAAGCATGCCGGGGAGCGGGTGGTTCTTGTGGTTTTACCCAGCAAAACCGAGCCCGTCTTCATCCCCGAATCGCCTTCTACGTCTGCCGGGTCGTTCCTCAATCCCGTGGGAAGAAGGAATGATGCGGGGGGTGGCTGAAGTGGTTTTCTCTCGTGAGAAAAGAAAGCCACGACTGCAATGTTGCCATGGCTATGTTCTCACACTGAGAACATACGCATTCATAAAACGCTGCCTGCGTGTGTCCAGGCACATGAGACAGCTTTTATGACCATCAGAAGTGGAGAGAAATCGACCGCATCCAGAAACTACACAGCGGCGGAAGGGCATCTTTAAAAAGAAGCGTCCTGAAAAGGATGTTCAATGCTCTCTTGTGTATGTTGCTCTTTTACAGAATCAAACTCTTTTAGAGGAGAATAAACTATTTTAGAGAAGTCAACTCTTTTATAAGAGAAGCGCTGTCGAAGTGCCCAGGGGCAGAGTCTGCATGACGTACAGAGAAGAGAAAGCCACTTGAATGCGCCGTCAGATCCAACAGAAAGCTCTCTTGCAGAAGTGGGTGAAGCAGTCATGTGTCACACAGCTCGCTGATCACATAACCGTTCGGCTCCTGTCATGCCAATTCTGTCTGCCAACTTGACATTGGCCTTTTCAAGTCAAGTCAAGTCAAGTCAATTTTATTTGTATAGCGCCTTTCACAACACACATCATTTCAAAGCAGCTATACAGAAGATCAGGCATTAACAGACGATAAAACTGTAATGTCTATAATGTCGATGAATCATCATTGTGTAATTAGATAAAATACGATTGTTAATCGTGTTTAAAAATTAAGTAATTAAACAACAATTGTATTAATAACACCAGTGAGCAAGCTGAAGGTGACTGCGGCAAGGAACACAAAACTCAATAAGATGTTGATTAATGGAGAAAAATAACCTTGGGAGAAACCAGACTCACTGTGGGGGCCAGTTCCCCTCTGGCTATACAACATGAATATAACGCCAATATTACTTATGTATAGTTAAAGTCATGGTTTAAAAATATTAAACTAAGTAAGTGTTAAGGGTCAGCATTTAAACAATGATTTTGTTTGAACTGTAAGATTAATGACCAATGTCTTTGAAGTCCATCCTGGATTAACTGCAGAAGTTCACATAGATACAATTGTCCTTTTCTCAAGTTCAAGTTTAGAGATGCGCGAGGCTCTCAGAGGAGACCCCTTGTGTCACTACGATCGACACAACGTCGAGTGAGTGACAGAAGGGGAACCCCAATTTAATTGACCACTAATATTAATGGGGACATGTCCCCTTCATCTTCTATGGTGGTTAAGGTCCTAGTAGCATTGACTAGTTGTAGTAGATCATGTGACTTGAATTGTTTAAAATGGTGTATTAAGTTTGAGGAATAGCTGGCAAGGTAAGCATTGGCTAGTGACTAATCAACTAGTCAACGACATGCGTAAGTCCTAGTTAAAATACAGTATTTTCTAAGCATTGAGGAACTTACCATCATAGTTGGGATGCACACGAGGGTCATGCACTCCAAATTGGATGAGGATGGCGATATCATAGTCCTGACGCACCCACTCTATGACATGCTGCGGGGCTGAACTGCCTTGGTCAGGGGTTGGTAAACTGCACGTCAACACAGCAGTGTCCCCTTTCTTGGCACGGACAACAGCCTCATCTGCATTTGTTAGATCTGAGATAATGAGAAAACAAACCTGAAAAAGCAAAACTGCATAGTTCACATATAACATGGACGTACTCAACCTCATATTTGATTATGTGCAAACATGAATGATATTGGAAAGCTGCATCAGAAGGATTTTCAGTGAAAAATTACTTAAATTTTGATTTGTTCCTCACCCAAAGCTTTCGTAGAGCTTCAGAAGAATTAGCAGTTAGTGCATGAGTCATATGGGCTAATTTTATGGTGGTTTTATAGTACTTCTTTGCCCTTTTTGGGGCTTGTGACCCCTGGTCACTGCATGTTTTCATTGTATGGAAAGAAAAGCATGAATATACTGCTATATTTCTCTTTTTGTGTTCCACTGAAGAAACAAAGTGTGAGTAAATGATAACAGAGACTCCAGTGTGATGTATGTGCCTTTGTATGCATGTGTCAGTTGTTAAAATAGGCTAGTTACTGTACAATACTCACTGAATAGGCACAAGACTGCAACAATGACTTCCAAATGAGGAAGGATCTTCAGTGGCATGATGGGCATTCATACAGTCTCACATATCACTGAACCTGCAGGACATCAAACATCAAGTTCAAAACAACAGGCAGACAATCCATAAAAAAACCTTATAAAAAAACGTCCAACCTCATTGGCTGATATTATCTGAATCATTTGATTTGTCACATACACTTCCCCAAAATCCTTTGTTTTTTTCTGTTTCAGTAATCTCTCAGCACAAAGTGGGATTATGGGATTTTATGGATGTATTGTACCTCATATGTACACAGTAAACTCAACAAAAAATCTTGATTGAACTCACTCATGTATAAACTTAGTGGTTAAGATCTCCATATTGAAGTTAATGCTATAATTCCAAATCAAGCTCCATAAACTGCATTGTGCCAAAGGGGTTAAAGTTTAGTCTGGCACGTGATTCATTCAGATTGATGTTGAAAGGTCCAGATGGATGGATGGATGGATGGAGTTTATACATATGTTTAGGGAAAATGTATATTATAGGTGCTGTAACCATTTTTCCACCATTTCATCATTTTTGTTAAATAGTATTGTGCCATGACAAATATTTTTTTTAAAGTGGCAAACATTAATTTATCCTCTCAAATAATTTGATGTATTAAAAAAAATGCATGTATGAAAATAATAAAAGAATTAGAATAAAAAATGTTGTTTAAAGTAGCTGATTAATTCTAGAAATTGATTATATAACAACTCTTTAGATTAATTGTTTCCAAACCTTTTTTTGTTGTATTTACCACCACAGCCCCATCAGTAAGAACCCCTAAATCAACAATGTGGCAGGGTGGAGGGCGGGGCGGGGCCGGGTCGTGGCGATACACACCCGGTCCCGTATCAGGCTAATCAAGACTCCGAGAGGGATAAAGGCAGATGGAAGACGGTGGTGAGATGAGAGAGAGATAATTTACGGGCATGTCCGTCGTGTGTGTTTGTGTCTTAAGTTTATCATTAAAATATTATTTATAATGATAAGCCGGTTCTCGCGTCCTCCTTTCCACTGAAACGTTACACTGGTGCCGAAACCCGGGACCGGGTGTGTATCGTCACGACCCGGCCCTGCCCTCCGCCCTGCCTCAAACACCAAACAGAAATACTGTATGTGTCTTTAAGTCATATTAAACTATCATTCATCATTATAGAGAGTATTAGTTAAGTCACTTTTAAATAAAAAACAATTGATAATGTGGGTGAAAATCACCAAGCAGCACATATTTTAGCTATGAGTTTGTGACGAGGAGGAGGGCGTGACCAGGCCGTGATGATTCATGAATCAGCTGATCAGCAGGAGAGCGAGGTAAAGGGGAGCCGGAGGCGCCAGTGCGATAAAGAGTGAGATGCACGTGACCGCATTGCATCTGTGTCTCTAAGCCCGGGAGGGAGGAGGGATGCACTGTCGCAGAGACCTCGCTGCTGCCATCTGCCAGTGGAGCAGCCACGGCTGTCTGCTTGGGGACAGAGGGGTCGTTGCCGGCCGCAGAGAGCCAGAGGATCTACGCCATAGGTCGGAGGAGCGGTTGAGGGCTGGGTGAGGTCTCCGGGAGCCGGTGAGCAAGTTCTTCACTCTCTCCTCTCTCTCTCTCTCTCTCTCTCTCTCTCTCTGTACCTCCGATTGCCCTATTCCCTCTCCACGCGCCTGCCCTCGTCTCTCCCCAAGGTTCACAGGAGGCGGGGTGGACCGTCGGCTGACAGAACAGCTGGAAGGGCAGCGTCTCCCCTCCAGAGATGGGGGTGGGAGGGCTGAATCTGCCTGAATCGGGCGGGGGAGGATTGTGATGAGGAGGAGGGTGTGGCTGGGCCGTGATGATGCAAGGCCGGTGCTGAATAGGGGGAGAGCGAGATAAAGTGGAGCCAGAGGCGCCAGTTCAAGAGAGGGAGAGACGCACCCCTGTGTGTCTGTGTTTGTTTATGTTTGTTTTAAGTTAACTTTGACATTAAATCTTTATGTTTACTGCCCAGCCGATTCCCACATCCTTGCCCATTCTAGAACTGTTACAGAGTTACATCCACAACTTTTATAATGCTTGCACATTCCACATATATTTTTTATTATATTACGTAGTTATTTTAATCCATTGACATCTCTACTTTTAGGTCAAATTTCAGTTTAATGCATTTAACAAAGTAAGGGAGTACAAGAAGTTGTTCAGGTGAGGGAGTACAGGAAGTTGCATGTTTAAATATCAAATGACCTCTATGAACTAAGACATTTAACACAGACAAACAGAAGTCATAGAGATATCATTCTGCAGTCCTTAGTAAATCATTAATACATCAGGATGCATTGTATGTAATCAGTATGAGAACATTTGATATATTCTGGACTGTTGCCACATTGAGTAAACTGTGTTGCTGTAACAAAATGTGGGGTGATTTGTGAGAAGGGCAAATCTAACGACAAGCCAATGCTCCACTTAGCTCTTCAACTGCACACCCTGAGCCTGCATTATGCATCAGCGCACAATGCAAACACTTGCTCATTAACACCCCAGCAATAAGGGTGAGAGCTATTCTTAAAGACTCCTGAAAGGGGTCTTAAGCCAATCCCACAGGTCACAAGTTTCGCACCATGCATTCGGCTCCCAGTCTGTTTGCTTTGTTTTCATCTTGAGTGATCAAGGAAACAATTTGTGTTGTGATCTAAAATTCTAAGGAACTTGAGTAACTTGTTAGTACTGCATTTTATATATTTACTTGGCATGTAAGGAGTTTTAAAAATACATTAAATCAGCTCTGTAGTATGCTGATAAACCGGTTTCCCCTTGACAAAAGCTGGTGGGTATGCTCACTGGTACTGTTTGCTGCCTGTAATGAGTTGACATCATCATCCCAGCTAGACCAAAGTCCCACATAAATTACAAAGCAAACAAAAGCTATCATTCAGATTTACTGTCGTAGTTTCAGTAAGCGACAGTAAAATTCAATTCATTAACCTTCAGGGGCAAGGGTTAGCGTATTTGGCCATTTCAATTAGCATCTAACAAGGGAGCAAGCATTTACTTATACATTCTTTTCTCTCTGTCAGGACTGTAACCACCACACATATTCACCACAGTGTAATCACCAGACATATTCAGGTTAGTGGTTGACCAATATGGGTTTTCAGAGTTTGATCATTACAATTTTATTTTCGGTCCCTTGAATCCTGAATATGAGGTAAAAGCCTTCCTTCAGTGACACCAAACTAAACTTGTAAGGTGGGGAAATGGCAACATGATCACACAGGTAATCGACATGTTGCCACCGAATGTTCCAGTACCCTGAGATCACCCATTCTGCCGAGTTCCGTTGCACAATCAGCCTCAGAAACATGGGTTCTGGTCCTAAAGAAACCAGGAAGTAATTGCATTCATACAGTATAATCCCTTATGAGCATTTGTTTGGAAGTTGCGTTTTCCCTCTATAAGCTTAAATTTTTCCTCCACTGACAGTTATGTTAAGGGTTGGGGTTTGGGTTAGGGCAAATGGTTAATAAAAGATACATTCCTTTTGACAATATTACATTATTTTTAGAACTAAATTCCAACTCGCTTTTGGCGCCACTCTGTGGACATTTCACTCTAGACAATGGAGCACACACATGCAGATATGTTTAACAACAATTCCAGCTATGGTCACTGGGGGCAGTGTTTTGAATGTAAGTTAGCATAGACCAATTTCAGCTGAAGACCTTTTGACCTACTGTAACAGAATTCATTTTTAGATCAGTTTGGAAATGGGTCCATATTGAAGTTAATGCTATAATTCCAATTCAAGTCATTGAAATAATTTTTTTCACAACACTAATTAATTCCTTCATTCATTCTTGGGTTTAACAAAGGACTAAATAAAATTAATGTCCACAAATCTGGCTGTGTTGAAAAGGAACTGACCCAAATTGAGCATGAAATCTAAATATAGGCTAGATCAATCATTAAAAGCTTATGGTTTTAAGCTTAATGCACAAGGATCACCAGTCATTTAATTATTCATATTTGATCTCTTCTGCATCCAGACCAGACCAATGTTGAGTTAACAATGATGACAACTCCAAATAAAGACCAAAAAAACCTGACATGGAGGATGAATCTCTCACCTAACTTAGTCACTTCTTGATCATATTGCTAAAAACACACAAGTTGACCAATAAATACAATTTTTAAGATGTGATTGAGCCATCAAGTTTGAACAACAAAGAAAACACCAAGGACGAAGCAAAGAAGAACAACGTTAACACCTGTATGTTTTTTCACACAAGGAACCTTCAACCGTTCTCACTATAGTAACAGAACTATCTACTTGTTTAAACCATAAACACAGTAGTCACCCAATAGTGAGAAAGCTAGTGTTACTTGCTAAAGGCATTTGTTGACTAAAACAAATAAACAGACCAATCAATGGTAGCAGCTGGCCACAGAAACTATTTCAAGGCTCCGAGCAGAATCCCTGCTGACGTGACAATGGGTATACCAAAGCTTAATGGATTTAATCAGCTAAATGCACTAACAATTGATTTGTAGATGTCGGAAAACTTAACCCATTTGCCTTATTTTACAGAGAAGGCAACAATATCCTTGATGAACAGATGATATAACCAGATGTGCACTTTAAAAATTCTCCACACTCAATTCAGAACGATAATAGAGATACTGTGGATGGATTGCTGGCTCCATTATGCTGATTCTATATATATTACTGAACCAGTTTAAAAATGCTTAACAGCTCAGAGATTAAATGATATCACTTTTTGCCACATGATGAAATATTTTATGCAAAACCAAAAGTTGACCACAAATTTGTGAGTCTTCACCCATATGCAAATTCCTGACATGGCAAGGAGCAAACTCAAACACAGTGTTTACACAGTGACAAAGAGAAGGATGAACACATTCTTAAAGTGTCACATTCTCAATCAGCAACCCCTTGCACTTCAGTTACCTGTGAAAACACATGCATTTTGTTGCACTGTTTAAGAGACACATTGAATAGGCCACTGGTTGTCAACTGGTTTTGCTTCAGGATCCAGATTTAACATGACAGCAAGTGGCAATCCAAAACGATACTAAAATTGTTCATTTGACAAAGTTGAATCTCAGTGTATTCATGCTCTCGGAAACCAATAATTCATTGCACAAATTAAAAACACTAATTTGGCTAGATTCTATCAAGTAACTGATCTATCAATCAATCTATTAATTTCCACCAAAACACTTATTAGACAGAAGGCCATTGACATTCTCTACAAAAGACATGGGAAGTGCCACTGCCTATTAAAATTGATTTGCTCTTCTAATAATTCACACATATTAATTTAGTTGCATTTCATTATTTGCATTCAGCATTATTCACTAATTTCTGAGACTCTATCAGACCATATCACCCAATTTTCTCACCATCTGAGATTTGGGATTACCATGTTAAACTAACACTGCCTATGCAGGTGACATACATGTGTATAAAGTGCCTTAATCCATAAAGGTGCATTGCATCGCACTGCGGTGGATGACTGGTCACTGATTTATGACAGTTGGGGTCAGACAGTCAGTTATCTGTTTAATCCAGCATAATCTGGCCGCAATAAAGTAATGGAGCCAAAACAAACAAACAAACAAACAAACAAACAAACCAAAAACTAAATGTGATGGGTTAATCTCACTGTAAATAAGAGTGAGAACTAGGGATACACCGATCGGATACCTGGATCGGTATCGGCTCCGATACTGAAACTTTTAGACGGATTGTCCGACGAGCCTATCCGATACTGTGTGTTAGTCATGTTTGTTACTGTCAAGCTAAAAAAACTACATAAAAAAACATAAAAACAAAATTAAAGTAGTTCATCTGACTCGTGCATTTTATTCAAAGCCACTTCAAGACATGCTCTGTTAATCACAAAAGGCTGTTTTATGAGTAAATATATAAAATGCACATGCAGCTCAAGTGCATCAGTGAATGGCAGCTATTTTAAGCCTTCACGTGCTGCGCAATATTTGAGCTCTGCTCACGAACAACATCTCAGATGTAGATGGTCAATAGTTTGGTTCACTTATAATATGCATTTAGAATGGCACTGGAGGTGCTTTTTATTTTATTTATTTTTTTACCAGAATTAGAATAAGAAGCTAATTAAACTACTGTAAACTTGCCTACAAACAGACACACTTACAGGATTTCCTGGAGAGTTTAGAATGTCAAAATAAAAGTGTGAGGGTTTAAAAGTTAAAGGTGCATGATTGAGATTTATTACTATATATTACTATTTTAAAGTATTATTATTTGTTTACAAATTAATAATCCACACAATAATGTAAAGATATTCTAAACTGATTTAGCAAAAAACAACACTGGTATCGGATCGGGATCAGTATCGGTATCGGCCGATACTGAGATTTTCGATATCGGATCGGAAGAGAAAACGTGGTATCAGTGTATCCCTAGTGAGAAACTGAGAAAATGAGCTAGCACTGCAGTATACTGAGAATTTGACTACATTAAGCATGTGACCTGCACTGAGTCTACACGTGAGTCACTGGGCTGACATTCAACAAAAAAAGAAAATTCATTGTCACAACCATTGTTTGCACTCAATAAGAATTGTTTGCATTCAATTAGGTGAGTATGAATGAACTTTAAAGAACATACAACAAGAATAAAAACAAAAGTAAAAAAAAAGAAATCAAATGTTGAAATGCATTACATTTTTGGTTGCAATAGACAAATAGGCCACTAATTCCAAGGTCATGATCTATGATAACCCATACTGTTTTTTTTTTTTTTTTTTTTTTTTAATTATTATTATTTTGTTGTTGTTTTGATTTATTAATTTTAATTAATTTTTTTTGTGAGGTGTGTGGGGGGGGGGGGGGGGGGGGGGGTGTTGCACTATGATGGGCACCCTACAGGGGCAACAAAACCTTTTAATTCATCCATGCTTTGCCACAACTGAGAGTCAAATACTAAATAAATCCACCACCTTTCAAACAAACGCACACACAACATTTTGCCATAATCTAATTTGGCACATTAGAGAAAAACGACCATAGAGGTAACCTCCAATTAAGTTCAAATAACTAAATACAATGTTGTTTTGGTAAATGAGCATGATTCCCCTAATGTGTTGTATAAATGATTTAGAAGAAAACATCTATTGTCCCATTTTCTAGTCCCCACTTCTTCATTACGGACAGACAGACAGACAGGCAACTGGATAGATAGATAGATAGATAGATAGATAGATAGATAGATAGATAGATAGATAGATAGATAGATAGATAGATAGATAGATAGATAGATAGATAGATAGACATGTGTAGGATTATTTGTATTTTTTTTTTTTTTTTTTTTTTTTATTTCATTGAACAAGCCTGTCATATTAAATTAGATTAAAAGAGTGAAAAGTAGTAGGCTATTAGCAGTATAGTAGTAGTTTAATGAAATCCTGTCAGAGTAAACTCTATTGCTTGTACTCACCTGTATCACTTCATTTATCGGCTGTAGTCAGCAGCGTTGTTTTGCGTAAGAATAATTCCAAAAATAAGTATATTTCTCACTCAGTGTTATTTCGATACTAAAAGCAATTCTCGACAACTTCAGAAACTTTCACAACAATCGGTCATTTTTCCTCAATTCGTTGTGCCCGTGGCGAAGACAAGCCAAGGGCAAAACTTAGTCTATGGCAGGTTTGACATCATCGTACCTCTCGCGCTCAGTTCACTCCTCCCCGCTTCCTTCGTCTGTCGCTGTCTCCGTACTAATGCAAACACGGGCGCGCACGCGCAGAGAGCGCTCAAGGCGCAACAAACAGACTTGTGCACAAATACATTAGTCAGCTGATAATTAACAAGTCCGATAAAACACAACTCTAAGTTTTTACAACAACGGAAACGGTTCTTTTTTTAACAGTTAATATGTTTAAAGCTTTACAAAGACAGCTAATATTTAGCACAGAAATAAAAGTAGGCATGTTGTTAAGAGGCTGTGTACACGCAAAACAAACCCAGTGCTACATTAAGCAGATAAATTTGACCTAAAAATTAAAAGGCGTGTCTAATCTGTATTTTGTACTTTAGTCAATAGTCCGATATTGTTTATGGGCACAAGTGAACCACTCCTGTGATAACAAGCACAAAAGTCAATATATGAGACATAATGTGATAATGATTTGCTATGAGTGTGTTGGTTCTTTAATTGTGGTTGGGCTACATTTCTCAGACACGCTCTAACTTCCAATGTACACTCCTAATAGGCAATCATACATAATTATTTTTAAAAATAATTATAATAATAGGCCATGTCAACTTTCTCATCTTGTTCAAATATTTTAATCTCCTCCGTCTAGACGAGTTTTTACTGGTACTCAGCCTCGCTGGTGTTTTGACTATGAGCATAAGGCATCATCATCATCCGAGGAAACGTGGTCGGCAGTATGAGGTGAGACTGCAGTGTGTGTTCAACTATTTTTTATCTTCCACTAGAGGACAGTAAAGGTCTGTGTATTTCCAGGAGGTCTTTGAAGGACTAATTCTTCTGAAGAGTTTGTTTACTGCCAACTATTTCTTAAAAATTGTATGTGAAACGCATTATTAAATGATAGACGTTTCAAACAGTAGTAGGCTAGGATAAACTACACTGTTGTCACATGACTGCATTAAGTATAGGCTAATTCAGCAACAGATCACAATAGTCTGGTTCTGGAAGTAAAAATCCCAGTACTTTTTCCATAGATTAATTGATTTTCAACTATGAATTATATATCTTTAAAGGCAGACATACCATGGGCTCTGAGGTTGTTCATCGATGGTATATGCTTCCGTTGAAGCCATCAGTCAAAAAATTGTTTTTATAGCGGAATTCTAATGAACAGCTACATTTCTCATGGTCCAGCATAGAAAGCTTCACCAATCAGAGAACTGTGGCCAACAAAGCCCATGAAACAAGCCCAAAAGCAAGCTAGCATGACGCACTGTGAATTATGCAATCGAGTCGGTCTCCTCTCACCCTTGAACTGGTTTTATGCTGTATCTGTGCATATCGGAATAAATTGCAATATATGTAAAACACATGGTTTGTATACTTAGAATCAACAACCTAAATTTAATAGTTTTATATTTAATTCCACCATTTGCAATGCTTCATGAGATTGTAGTTCATACCCTCATGTAAGATCTTTGTCTTTTTGTCCAGTTATTTTGTCAAATACTGTTCGCTTCAAAACAAAGTTTGTAATGCTGTGACTCACCTCGGAGCTGGTTGCTTTGGTTCATGGCTTATTAATGAACAGCCTATGCCAAAAATTAATGGGAAAGATTTTTCCGAAACCCAGAAGGCTAAAAAAGTGTGTGGGCCCTGTTGCGCTCTGTTGGTGTCCGTTCACTATCTTAAAAATAATGATGGGGGGATTTTAATCCAAGCTCAATAAAATGGATTCTGAATTATAAGTCAAGAATCTTAAAATTGCAGCTGATATAGCAGACTTAATTCATTTTGTTTATTACACAGGAAATGGAAAGCCAAGTCAAGCCAGAGACAGTTTAGCAGAGACAGACCACTGGTATTTAAATTAATGGGAGAAACTGGAATGCCCAAAGGATGTAGAAAAGGAAGCCCTTCCTTACAAGTAAAAGAGCCAATTGCCAATTGCCTTTTAGATACAGACACCACCTGTCAGTCGACTCAAGAACGCACACAAGCATTATCTGTACCAGCCTGAAAAATAGCGATTTTTAGTGTGATCTAAGCTAAAGAAGCAACATCTATGATACTACTGTTGTCAGATTTGACTGCTGATTTTAAATATGTTCTTTGATCGTAATCGTGATCAACCATTTTGGAAATTTAGGTGTTTCCCCATTTAAGTGATGCAACATGATTCCAGTAGCATCATAGAAAAAGGTAAACGTGATTGAGCCAATGCAAAATGTCTGATAGGAATGTCCAGTGGCACTTGTCAGTGAGTCGGCATAATGTGGCCGATACTAGGGTACTGGAACTATATGAAACAACATGCCAGTTCCCCGTGTTCATGTTATTAATCACGCACCTACAACCATATGCTTGTGGTAGATGTAGTCCTTTTTTTAACAACTTATTAGCAACATTTATTTTTTTAACAGCAGCTTTATGTTTGAAATATGACTGTGTGTAATTGATGTTGTAAAAGAGTATCTTCAAGTAAGGTTTACCAAAGACCTTATTTTACTCATACATTGAAAAACCCCATTATAATAACGCATAGTAAATTCCAGAGGGATCCCATGGTGAAATAGCTTTCTGGTTTGACCTACAAATTGTCATCACGGATGAACAGCAACAGCTATATTGTAAGGTAGCATGCTATTCCAAAAAATACATTGCAATTTTTCTATTCTACTCCAGTTAACAAAAAGGACTCTGGCTGACATCTGCCTTTCCTATCAAGGAGGGAGTGAGAACTGGGTGAACAATCCACGTGAGACATTTATTGCATATACACTTTTCAGTGTCAAACAATATTTAACTTTTATTATTTCTACTTTTCAGCTGTAACATTCAACACACAGACAGGTCTTGATTGCTTTTCAGCGGTTCCTGACATACCCACATCGACAATCACACAAAGCTCTGTGCGTCTCTCTCTCTCCCCATCTGCTGCTGTCTCCTCTCCTTAAGTACTCCCACTCCCACTGCACGGTGTGGTGCACAGGTGGAACTCATTCACCTCCTTATCTCTCCGGCCTTGCTCTGCCCAGACACTGCTCAACCATGCCCTACTCGCCCTGCTCGCCACAAGGACTTTTTGAAAAATGTGAAATACAATACATGATTCTGAATTCAAATCAACAATTTTATCCTGCTAATCTTATGGAATATTTCATACTCTCAGTAATGGTAACACCTTATGAAGGTGAACATTAGTACTTTATTAAATCATTTTCAAACCACAAACAAAGTTGAATAAAACCAGTACATCAAAAACAATACTGCTCATAGATCTATATACATAACACATGCTGTATTAAAGAAAATAGGTAAATACATTATCTAGCTTTTAAAACAATAGAACACTTCTTTAAAGAAAGTTTTGCAAGAGGCTACAAAAGTTTTGCAAGAGGCTATGGTTGGCAATAAAAAATATATAGAGTATTTATTTATGTGTTTGGCTAAAAAAAATACTCTATTTTGCTAAATAATGCATTTGTATCTTTGGTCAAATAAATGTATTCAGCTCTCAGTAAAGCTCAGCCAGGCCACAGTTTCTCTCCTAGAGTAAACAGGATAAAAGTCCCAAGGCAAGTCTCATTGCAGCTAAACCACAATGTAAACAGCATTCAGTGCGACTAGATCAGTATAGTCATCAAAATCTGGGATGTCACCATAAGAGTAACCACGGTACCCCTTGGAGGCATAATAAGCTATCTGCAGGTGATAGAATCCAGGAAGAAAGATGAGTATGCCAATGATGAGAACTGGAATTATGCAATCTGGGTACTACAACAAGAGGAAACATTATTGTTAAAATGGCTGACAAATACATTTAGAAACACAGTCAATAAAACTAACATACTACATACTATGAAGTGTTGAAACATCAGGTATCATATAATGGAATCATGTACTGTCATCATATTCATAAACTTCTTGTTTTCAATTTCCATATTTCTGAATATTCACCATGACATGAATGTATCTCACCAACAGCAGTAAGTATAGGTCTCTGCAGACCAATAATGGGTGTTTTCAAATATGTGGGCATTTTCAAACCATGATGGGCATTTCTAAACCAGTGTTTCCCAACCACTGTGCCGCGGCACATTAGTGTGCCATGAAAGACTGTCAGGTGTGATACAACCTGGATTGTGAAAGATAGAATTAAAAAATGTAATAAAAAAACATGTGCGTATACGTATATGATACATTTGGCTGTACATTTTAAAAAAATATCAATATGAAAATGAATATTAACTATAGATAATAACACAGTAATCATCAGTAAATAAACACAGAACAATCAGTAAAAAAAATTATATTCATAGCAATTAATAAACATTAATCAGTAAGATTTTCTCCTGATGGTTCAATAAACATAAACACATAGAACAAAAATATTTATTTACTTTATCACAATGTATGTACTTCACTGGATCAGATTGCATTAAAAGATGACTGTTAAACAGAAGTGTTAGAACACAATTTTAAAGCATTTGTTTGTCAAATCAAAACTTTTCATCACTTTCTTTCCAGCTCTTCTCCACGTATGCAGTAAACAGATGCATGTTATTGTGAATTAATTGGAATTCGGTGCAGGTCCATGTGTTATCCACAAGCACCAGCTCCCTGCTAGCTAAATAATAATTAGTCACTGTTATCTCACATAAAACAGTAGCTTTTCCCTCCTCTGAATAATTTAACTTCAAAATACCTGTTTAAAATATTTCAGAGCAATGAGTTCTGTGGGGTGGTAGTCTTTTTCAGTTATTTTTAATTCTGATAACTTTCTGATCATGTAAATGTTGATTATTGTTTCTAACTTTAATAGCTTCTAAAATACCTTCGAAGCTTGGACAGTGCACCTATATCAAGTAATACATCTTCATCATCATCAATGCTGGACAGAGAAAAATTTTTTTTTGTAATATTAGTGTAAAAAGTAAAAACTGTAAGAAGTGAGAAAGTATGCCACTGTTTATATATATTCCATAATGGATCAGTTCGATCAGATGCATTATTTAAAGGCCAAGATGCTTTTCAAGTGCAAAAACCTATTCAGTCATCTGGTCTTTTGTCTGCCAGCATCTAAGCTGAGGAGATTCTTTCTTCAATATTCTTTATGGTTTCTACAATGCTGGGTTTTGGCAGATTTCCAAAGCAACCCTGAAACAGCATGCTGCTTTGGGGCAAGGTTTCAATGGCTTAAATATTTAGTGACAACTAGTGAGGTTACAATTGCCAAGATACCTAAAGCCAGTACAGTCAATCCTGCATATATTACAATTATGCACAAAGTTGTGAACAGTATTAATGCTATAGATCCAATTTAAAGGTGAACTTAGAAATATTGTGTTCAGACAGACAGACCGACCGACCGAAGGATGGACGGATGGATGGATGGATGCAACGACTATGGGGGAACACAACCTTTGGAAAGTTACTATTGTTCTAGACATAGATTGAGAGCATGGATAATTCTAGATTTATGAAACAAATGATGATGATGGATATTCGAGAGAAAGCAAAGGACAAATTATGAAATGGGGAGCGACATTATAGCCACAGACGGACATGCCATTCATAAAGCTACATAAATCACTCTGGGTTTGTTGGCTGTGACATTCACTTTAATTACCAAATCTGACCTTCAGGGATGTTAATAATCAATGATGATGAATTACACCTTTTTCCACTGATCATGAATCCACAGACTGTGCTCAGGAAGTTTGTGATGAGAGGAAGATTTAAAAAAAACAAAAAAACATGAAAAATTAGCACTAAATGTCTTGTTGCACAATCACATCTAATGGAACTGAAGTGGCATTGATACAATTTCTATGGTTTACCGAAAGAGAACAGAAGTCCAGTGTCCAGAAAATGTTGTGAAAATCTACTGTATTAAATTGTAAATGCATAGAGAGTGAGAGAGAGAGAGAGAGAGAGAGAGAGAGAGAGAGAGAGAGAGAGAGAGAGAGAGAGAGAGAGAGAGAGAGAGAGAGAGAGAGAGAAGCTTATGGGATGTTTGCACAAAAACTGTTGCATCCCATCAGATACGTGTTTTTTTTTTTCCTGAACTGAAGGTCACCAGCGAGTTGAAGTAAACGACGACGGTAAGTTTTTAATCGTTTTTTTAGAAGTAGCCTATAAGTTGGAATGATGAAAAGCGTCCACAAATAAAATTCTAATTGCAAAATTATTGATTGACTGTAATTGTAACTGCAGGCTGCGGTTAATTATTACAGTTTCGTTCATTTCGACGTCTCGTGTGTCTAGCTGTAAAAAATAACATTGAATTTTGTGCGAACGAACGAACGTTACGCATTTCTTATACATTTTATTTTGACGGAATTATTTATGTGTGCAGTGAAGTAGCTGCCAATAAACGCCAATTTACAGCTGCATGAAGTACTGCATTTAATTCCTCGATTTAAATAAGTTTATTTAATTAATAATCGGCGATAGAGGTTTAATTTTCTTTTACAGCTAAATTAAGTGTGGTTAAGATTTTTATTTTATTCTTCTTATTATTATTATTCTTATTATTACTATTACTATTATTATTATATACAGCAGCTTATTCATGTATTTTATCTTTTCCAATTCTCTTGTGCTTCATAATTGTTTTACGGTTTCAATTATGCTGAATAAATAAATAAATAAAAACCTAAAAACATTTTTTTTTTTTTTAAGTTACAAAAAACTAGTGCAAAGTTTGTGAGGAATTTCCCCATGCCATTTCTTAAGAGTTGGTTAAAATGAGTCATACTGTACCACAAATCCTAAGTCGATGTTCACAGGTTAGCAATTCCTTCCATCATACTTACCTTAAAGGAAAAGTTCATCCAAAAAATAGAATTTGGCCATTTTTAATTGTCTCTGCCTCATGCCATTCCAAACTGTATGCTACTATTTTGTCAACTGAACACAAAGTAGAAATTCAACAATTCAGTTCACAGTGACCAGGGGCTTTGAAACTCTATTAAGAAACACCAAAAACACTATAAAAGTAATCTGTGCAATTTATGTGCAGTGTTCCATGTCTTCTAAATTCATACAATAGCTTTGTGTGAAGAACAAATGACTAGGGGCTTTAAAATTCCTAAAAGGACAAAAAGTGCTATACAATATATGTATCTTAAAAGTAGTTTGCACAGTTTGTCTGCTGTATTCTGAAACCTCTGACTCAACATAGTCACATTTTGTAATAATTTGAGAAATCGCATGATATTTTATGTCTTAGCTTGTACAAAAAGGTATTATTCACATAGAGACCAACTAATCAACACACAGAATTTAAAATAGATTTAACAAGCATCAAATTGCACCTAGCCTCCTATCCAACACTTTATTTTAAGAATGGAAATGTTGGTGAACAAATTTGGTTACTCATTCCATATTTATTTATGCAATACAAATGATGGATTAATGTCAATAACACAATAATACATTTCCATCGTCTAATTCTTAACCTAATGTTTTCTTTCTTCCGTGGTACACAAAAGTAATTTTTTCTATTAAAATCATGGTTTAGGGTTGAGTTAGGGGTTAAATCTTGGAAAAATAACATAGGTGATTAATTTATTTTTCTCTATGGGAGTAAAAGTCGTAAGTTTTTTTACAAGTCAAATTGTATGATTATCATTAAGACTTTCTGTAAGAAATTAACAAAAAATGTAGTTCCCCTTCTGTCACTCACTCGACGTTGTTTTCGATGTAGTGATACTAGGGGTCGCTTTTGAGAGCCCCGAACACTTCTGTTCTTTTGAGAAAAGGCCAATGAGAATTGGTGACTGGAATTTGCATGCCACTCCCCCGGAAATACGGGTATGAAAGGAGGAGGAATGCACACTCTCATTCAGATTTTTTCTTCAGAACCAAGTTCATCAGTGAACTGAATAATACTGCTATTCTATTGACCTCTTTCTCTTTCTCCTTCTACATGACGATTGCAGATTTTGCCCTATGGCGCTTTGACAGCGCTAAAAGAGTGTATAAAAAGAGTATATTTTCTCTATTAGAGCACACATATTGACGTTTAAAGACGCGTCTTTATAAAGATGCCTTTCCATCTTTGTGTTATTCGTTGATGCGGTTATCTCTCCACCTCCAACCGTCACAGGCGCTGCCTCACGTGTCTGGGCAGCGATCACACTGAGGCAGCATTTGTGGATGGTTCATGATCTCATTGCAAGAATATGACCATGGTAACGTTGCTGTTGCGGCTCTTCTTCTTCCGAAGTGGGAAAGCCACTCTAGACACCCCCATGCTTAGCCCAGCTGCTGCTGGAGGCGATTTGGGGAGTTCAATGGTTGCAGTTTCGCCAGGTAATTCTCCACGGACCTCCCGTTCCACAGCACGCTCGTTTGCTCCCGTCCGGTTCCGAAATGAGACCAGTCCACCTCATGGCCAGCTTGACGTCTCTTTCGGGGCCTGTGAGCAGGATGAGTCCACGGATGTCCCTCAGGTGGATAAGGCGGATGTGCCCACAAAACGCTGCCACCTGGTGGGATTGTCTGGCGCTCTCCTCCAGAGCCTGTAGGATGTCTCTGGCGACCCATGCTTTCAGTGCCGCTGGACAGGCTGCCTCCACCCTGCATGCCATAGGCCTCCTGCAGGTACACCAGTCCAAGGCACTAAAAGAACACAAGATGTGCTGCAGGAGCTGTGCTCGGCGACCAACCTCACCCTCCGGGTGACGAAGGTGATGTCCACCTTGGTGGTGATGGCGACAAAGCATACTTTCTCAACGCGGCCATCTCCCAGATGGGAATTCATTGAGGACTTCACACAGCAGTTCTCGGCAGTGAATATGCAGATAGAGGCCATCCAACACATCTTGCCCCGGCACGCCCCATCAAGATCCCGCACCCCGTCTGATTGCTGAGGGCATTCCCCTGCGGCAGAGAAAGCCTTCGCACACCTGCCTGCACAATGCCTATGGCCAACCGGTTGTGATGAGTCTCAAGGACAACCCTAGAATTCCTCCTCCTCAGTCACTAACCTGCTCTATGCTGGATACGCAGAGCAAGGTAAGCCACCTCCAGGTACGTCAGACATGATCGTCCCTTTAGTGCCCCTCTCCCGGAGCTTAGACGCGTGGCTAGAGCTTTCCATCCTGTCGCGGTGGCTGGCCAGGACCATCCGATTCAGTTCACCAGATGCCTCAGTGGCATTTGATCAGTGGCATTTGCTTCACTTCAGAGCAGGGTTAGAAAGCCGCCACCCTATGTGCGGAGATCACAACCCTTCTTCACTCGGTCTCAATGATAGCGCACCTCACAAGTGAGCATGCGCAGTCAATGAAGTCATGAAGTCCTGCCTGAAGTCATGAAGAACTGCCTGAAGTCATTGAGGTGTAGGACAGCGGTTCCACTGAAACACTTTCAGAGTCTCCAAAGGGCACGCAGCCGCTGGTTCCTGGACAGGACTGCGACTGGGTTGGCACATCAATTGCCTAGAGTTGCTGGCTGTACTGCTCAACCTGTGGAGGCTATTGCTGTTGATGTGGGGAAAGCATGTGTTGGCCCAGTCAGACAACACAGCAACAGTAGTGTACATATTGCCAAGGCAGCATACATTCTCCTCGCATGTTGCAACTTGCCCACCATCTCTTCGTTTGGAGTCAGTGGGGGCTGAGGTCGCTGCAGGCCACTAACATCCAGGGCAGCCTCAACGCTACAGCGGACGCCCTGTCACGGCAGGCAATGCTCAGCAGACCCCCAGGTAGTCCAGCTGATTTGGAGTTGATTCGGTGGAGGAGTTCACAGCTAGACCCACTACAGGTACTAATATGCCATGTACTGGGATAGGTGATCCACAGATACCAATTACTCAGGTAACCCCCTGTGATGTATTTTCCACGGTTTGGTCTCCCTGTCGGCAGACCCACATCTCCCTTGGGCAGAGACCTCTCTGCCTCCGGCTGGCATGTTTGTAGAGCTCCTCCCCTTCGAGGCAGGACCTACCACCGCTTCCCTTCCATGTGCTGCTGGTGAGCCCACGTGTTGTATTGCCACATGTTGACCTAACCTTTTGGGCAGGATGTGGTCTCCACAGGTTCTTTTCCCCCGAAAGAATAGGAACGGAAAAGAACACCTTCCCCGATGTGTATAATAGTTTTAGATGGCCTCAGCCATATCTAATACTCTGTGGAGAGAAAACATAGAGAGAAACATTGGGGGAGGTTACGTGCAGACTGATGCACCTGCTATTATGCACGTAGCAGCTTGCTTGCATCTACATCAGCAGTTCACATAACACGGTTCATCTGTTGTGGCTTTTTCTATAGGGACCACTAGTGTCACTACATCAACACAACATCGAGTGAGTAACTGAAGGGGAATGTCTTGGTTACTGTCGTAACCTCCGTACCCTGATGGATGGAACGAGACACTGTGTCCCTCTTGCCACGATGCTGTACTAGCCGCAGAAATAGCCGGACCTAGTCTCGGCTCCTCAGCACAAAACCTGAATGAGAGTGGGCATTCCTTCTCCTTTTATACCTGTATGTCCGGGGGAGTGGCATGCAAATTCCACTCGCTAATTCTCATTGGCCTTTTCTCAAAAGAATAGAGCTGTTCGGGGCTCTCAAGTGCTACCCCTAGTGTCACTACATCTACACAACGTCTCGTTCCCTCCATCAGGGATCGGAGGTTACGACAGTAACCAAAAAGTTATTATCAATAAAGCCCACATACACATCCAGAATCCATAAATGGCTCACAATGTTTGGTTACTAAATGTGCGAACCTTTGGCATTTTGGTATCTTTTGGTAATTTTGAATATCACTGAATAAAGTTTTGTTGTGTTTTCCATTTTTCTTTTTAAGGTTGCAAGATCGAGTACAAAACAGAATGATGACTGGTATCAAACAAGAAGATGAACTGTTACTAAAAGCTTTCTTCAAAACTTAACATCAAGTGTTATGTCCTCTGCCTACAAGTGCTGCTTTGGGCACTGAAGTATGCTAGTTTTGAAATGTTGTGTCTTGGACCAACAGTCTATCTACATTGAGATGAATACATGTTAGAAGTTCCACAAACATACTAAAAGCATGTTTGATTGTGACTTGGACAGTGTGTTACTACAGTTACTACAGACTTCAACAGGAACACAAACCTAACTTCATAACTTGCAACTAGAAACTCTTTTCAAATCATGACCAAATTTCTTCCAACAGAAGATAACATAACTATATCATTTTTTCATGATAATTGTTCAAACTGCAGTGTGATATCTTCTTTCAACATAGATATCAGTAAGACACTGGTCTTAGGCTTGGTGCTGATTGTCTTTATAATATTCGGTGTGATGGGCAACATCATGGTCATCCTCTCTGTTGCGTACCATCGGCACCTTCGCTCTGTAACACATTACTTTATCGCCAATCTTGCTGTGGCAGACCTGCTTCTGAGCTCTGTGGTGCTACCTTTCTCCGCTGCCTCTGAATTCTTGGACCGTTGGGTATTCGGGCGAACTTTATGTAATGCCTGGACTGCACTTGACGTACTGTGTTGCACTGCCTCAATCCTCAGCCTTTGCATTATCTCTGTGGATCGTTATGTGGCTGTAAGTTACCCACTGCTCTATCCTTGCCTGGCCACAGGACGTAGGGCACTGGCTGCAGTCGTGGCTCTCTGGGCCCTCTCGGCAGCCGTATCTGTTGGCCCACTGTTTGGATGGAGAGAGCCTATGCTGGAGGATGAATCAGTGTGCAGAGTCAATGAAGAACCAGGATACGCAATCTTCTCCGCTGCGTGCTCATTCTACGTGCCGTTGGCGGTGATTTTGGCAATGTACTGTAGGGTATATGCGGTGGCCCGAAACAAGACTCACTCCATGAGTAAGGGCAGGCTGACAAATGGGTTAACAGAGCATGGGGTGACAGTACGGATCCACTGTCGCAATGCTCAGCATGCTGCTGGGAAGGAGGGTGCCATGCCATCAAGGCAGTCTCGCTTTGCTTTCATGCATCTTCATAAGTTTTCCCAAGAGAAGAAGGCAGCGAAGACTCTGGGGATTTTGGTGGGATGTTTTGTGCTCTGCTGGCTGCCTTTTTTCCTAGTGCTGCCCATAAGTGAGTACTATCAACAAATAATTTCTGTTAACACACCATAAAACGTATTGGTTTGGTCAGTTTAAAGAAATCCTTCACCCAAAAATGTTTATTCTGTTATTTACTTACCCTCATGTCAATCTAAACCCATATTACTTTTTTCTGTGGAACACAGAAGGAGTGAATGGTCACACTGCTCTTCCCAATACATTGAAAGTGAATGTGGACGCATGCTATCAAGCTATAAAAATGAGAAAAAAGCACTATAAAAGTAGAATAAAAGTTGTCTATATGACTTGTGTGCTAAATTACTAAGTCTTCGGAAGTCTTAAGAGGCTTCCACATGACTTGCATCAGATTTGCTAAATACATTTAGCTCTTTGGAGTGAAACTACTGCCTTACCCAGAATATTTGGATGAACTGTTCCTTTAACTTATGTTACACAGACGCAAAAGATTATAAGTATGGGTAATGTAATGTAATTAAATGTTTTTCTAGATAAGAAGTGTACAATGAATGTGTGTGCACAATGTTTTCAGGCACTGAAAACACATTTCGGATGTTAAGTCTTCATTTACTTTTTCTTATTCATTCTGACCTGTGTTTCACAAAGACTTGATACAAATCCATTGTACTCCCAAAATCAGATCTGCAAGTGTAAACGTCATTACCATAATCCTTCCTGGGCCTTTGAGATTTAAATTCATTGACGTTGTTTAGAAAGAAAGAATGAATTGGGAAAAAGTACAAGTATTTTTATCTCTTTTAACTCTCCTCATTTTTTGTGACAGACCAGGTTTGCGAGAATAGAGGCTTTGTATATGCTAAACAGCAATGCCAGTTCAGTAAACAACATGTTCTGGATGGAATATGTATTTATTTGCAAGTGATTCATTTGAGCTTTCATTAAATCTTTGATGGAGATATTGCTATTTGTTGGCCTGCACTTAATAAGCGGATCTCTAAGATACTATTATATACTCTCTGAGTCAGTCATTTGGGTTATTATTTTAAAGCTTTCAAAATACTTGAAAGAAATGTCCATATCAAAGTCTAATAGAAGCAAAATTGCACAAAAAAATCTCAGCCTTTGAAAATATTAAACACCAGAATCACCTGCTGTCTTGGGGTCACATCAAGAATGCAGCTGGAGATTGTATGCCTCAGATAATGGTTCTTTCTTTCATTTCTTTTCATGTCCCTGAAGGCTCCATCTCCCCCTCCCATAGACCCTCAGACACTGTCTTCAAAATTGCTTTCTGGCTTGGCTACTTCAACAGCTGCCTCAACCCCATCATCTACCCGTGCTTCAGCCAGGAGTTCAAGAAGTTTTTCCAGAAAGTTTTTTGTGGCCACTGCCTCTGCAGACTGCCCATGACCCCCCCCCCCCCCCCCCCCCCCCAGCAGGCCATTGTCGAAGCCCTATGACCCTGCATGACCCCAAACCAGGCTCACCATTTATCCTCGCACTGCCTCCACAGGGTTTAGCATCTAGCTCTATTGACTCTCTAAGGTCTGAGGTCTAATAAGGCATCACATACCACTGTGGTACTGACTGAGCATTCCAATTCTGCACATGGCCACTGTATGTGTGTACTGAAGACCTGCTACTTCAATACCACTGAGAAATCTGCATGCTCATGCATGGAACTGCACACAACAACAGAACAATCTTTGACTAAGGTTCATCAGGTTTCTATCGGTGATATGGAAGGTGATGCTATATGAAATGTTTCAGAGAGAGTTACAGATTCTAAAGATTTTTTTTTAAATAAATCTTGCACCTCAATTAAAGATGCATTTTACAAAGAACAACAAATTGTGAATTTTGGAAAGCTCCTGTGGAATGGTACACTTACGCCACCTAAGGGTAAAACTGACAACCCTATGAAGTGTGTTTAATATTCACTGTATCTTTGTAAAGGAAATGTCTAATATGTGTCCACATTCTGAGGACTCGTTTTACTGAGCCAGGTAATACAGGGATAACTTATTAATTTGTGCTTTGATTTCTGTTTCTTGTACTTTGTATTACAAAAATATTGAGCATAAAGTGGTGTCAAAACTTCTGAGACCATTAGTGAAAATGTTTTATGTTTTGCACTTTTCTAATTTGCACAATTTCTAACTGGGAAAATAATAATACAAATTTTATAAAATCTCCACTAACCCTGAAAGCTTGTTTACATTTACTGCATATTTATAAGGTGAATTGTTAAATAATCTTGAAAACCAGTACATAATTTGGAAGGTTTGATTACTTAAAGCTGAAAATTAAAACATTTGTATCATACATCCCATATTATGAAATAATTTGCAATCTCCAGTCCTGTAAGATACAGTATACTTGTCATTTGATGGCTTCACTAAATTACCTCCATTAAATCTATTAGTTGAAAAGTGTGCACCTTTTGGAAATTGTGATTGATTTTATAAGATTTTTGCACGTTTATTTTGCCATAAATGTAAATAATGTAAAAAAAATATATATATTTTCTCTAAAAGAGTTAGTTTCTCTAAAAAGAGCTATACACAACAGGCGTTGAACTTCCTTTTCAGGACGCGTCTTTATAAAGATGCCATTTCCGCCCCTGTGTAGTTTCTGGATGGTTTCACTGTCATAAAAGCTGCCTCGCGTGCCTGGGCTGCGATCACGCGCAGGCAGCGTTTTATGAATGGTTCATTTCTCAGTGCCATGGCAGCATTGCGGTCAGGATTTCTTTTGTCATGAGAGAAAGCCACTTCAGCCACGCCCCGCACCTCGCCTCCTGTCTATGGGATTGGGGCAGGCGGCGTGGGCGATGAAGGCGATTTGGGGATAATGACGGGCTCGGTTTCGCCGGGTAAATCCCCTCAAACCACCCGCCTCCCCGGCACGCCTGCTTGCTTCCGTCCGAGCTCGGGATAAGTGCAGCCCGCTTCACGGCCTGCCGGCTGGTCCCTTGAGCTCCCGGAATTGGATGACGCATCGCCGCTGCATCGGAGAGCATCACAGCGGCGTCTGATGCTGATGACTCACCTGGGCCTCCACCTTCGGGTCTGCTCGTCCAGTCTGAGGCTGACGCACAGAGGTCCGCTATGCTTTCCCGGGCTACCGCGGGCGCGAGGCTGGACCGGAAACCAAGGCTGGCCGACCCAATCCACTGTGGTTACTCAAATCTACCCTGCACAGGAATAGGTGCTCCACAGGTCAGGGCTCCTGTGTGTATTTTCCGCGGTACGGTCCCCTTGTGAGTGGACCCACGTTTCCCTTGGGCAGTTCCACCTGCCCCCCAGTCACCGTGTTTGTAGCAACTGCTCCCTCCATAGAGGCGGGATCTACCACCGCGCCATTCTCACCTGTGACCTAAAAGCCCATGTGGTGTATTTCACCACTCTTACCTCCCCCTCTCTAGGCAGGTGTGGTCTCTGCAGGGTCTTTTCCCCCTGAAAGAATAGGAAACTGGGTAAGACCTCCTTCCCACGGGCCCCAGCCGTTTGGCTCTATGCAAGAAACATAGAGAGAAAAGTTCCCATGTTGGCAAGCGTCACCTTGTTCCCCTGTGTAGGGTAACCAAAAGGATTCTGACAACTTTTGGGGGGCATTGGGGAAGGGTACGTGCAGTCTGATACAGCTGGTCACTTTTTGCACGTCAAGTACCTGCCCGCTCCTGTGTCAGCAGTACACGTACACGTCTCAGCGCATGGCTTGATTTAAATTGGACCCCTTGTGTCACTTCTTCGACACAACGTCGAAGTGAGCGACAGACGGGGAACGTCTAGGTTACATATGTAACCTCCGTTCCCTGATGGAGGGAACGAGACATTGTGTCCTCTTGCCCACATCGCTGAGTGGCTGGACCATTTCCGGCTCCTCTAGTTCAATCCTGAATGAACTAGACATATTTCCCCTCCTTTATACCCATATGTCTGGGGACGGGCCAACTTCTCATTGGCCTTTTTTCATAGATCAGAGGTATATTCGGTGCTCAAGAGAGACCCCTAGTGTCGCTTCTTCGACACAATGTCTCGTTCCCTCCATGAGGGAATGGAGGTTACATACGTAACCTAGACATTTGTCTATATTTTCCATGTGATCGCTGGAAGTTTGATTAGTTTGATGTCTGTAACATCTGTCACTGAACCTGCTGTTTATATTTGGTTGCATATTCTATAAATGTTCTGAATTCTGCTTCATTCTATGAATGGAATCCAAATGAGATCAATAAAAGAAGCTGTTATAACCATTGAAAAATTTAAACTAAGATATATGCAGTGTGTTATGTTTAGTTGTATTGTTTACATGCTGCTGTCATGGAGCTAATGGTAGCATATTAACCTTCACCATAGTAGACACAAAAAAGGTTTAATAAAAGACTTGAGTTTTAAAATCATCATCATCATCATCATCAGATTTGGAATAATACATTATCAGACTTGTGGCTTGAGCTCCATAGTGTCTCTAGTTTGTTTTTTGTTTTTTAAGGCCAGTGCTATTTATATTTTCATATAAATATTTCATGAAAATCATTTTCAGATCAATTCCTATATATTTGAGCTTTTATAATTGTTTTTCTTTATGAATTTTATGATTTTGGGGTATTTGATGTCACCCTTTTGCTTGCATGACAGCAACTGTTCCAAACAGTAAATTTGTGAATAACAATTATAAGAGCATCTTGTGTGTTTAATTGGATGAATGAAAAGCTGACCTTTAGTACAAAGGAATTAACAAGGTCAGTCTCACAACCGTGCTTGCATTTAATTAGTAATCTAGAAATAAAGCAGAATTTTAAAAATGTCTTCCTCATTTTGCATCATAACTTTCACTGAAAATGTTCAAAATCCTAAAACTTTTTTTTTTTGTGCTTAAATGTAATCTCAGTTTTTTGGACCCCACTTAACAACGAAATTAAATAAAGGAAACTAGCAGCATAACCTTAGTAATATTTGTGTATTTGCTGCAGTTTTGGTTTTGTATTAAGACATTGCATTGTATATATACAGTACAGGTATATACTGTAATATAGACAGTATATAGTATATAATACACTGTGTATATATACACTCACTGAACACCTTATTAGGAACACCTATACACCTACATATTCATATGATTATCTAATAAGCCAATTGGACTTACTCCTATGCTTTGGATCATTGTTTTGCTGCATAATTACATTACAATTACATTAAAATCAGTTTATGTGTAGGGTCTAAATTTCCTTTAATGCTGACAGAGCATTATTGTTGTGCATAAAACATGTTCAAACAATGCAAGGAATGCAAAAAAAGCTAAATAAGCAGGATCACTTGGCACGTCATGTCCTGTACAATAGAGGAAGTAGAGCAGGCATGGGAAAAGTTGTTTGGTACAAGGTCTACATTATGCTTAAAAAGGAATAAATCTCCTAAAAATGAAAATTCTCGCATCATTTACTCACCCTCATGCCATTCTGGATGTGTATGACTTTCTTTCTTCTGCAGAACACAAATTAATATTTTTAGAGAATATCTCAACTATTTTGGTTCATACAATGAAAGTGAATCTCTGCTAAAATATCGAAGCTCCACAAATCACATAAATCATCATAAAATTAGTCTAATCCATGTGCCTTCAGTGGAGATACGATAGATAGAAACAGAGCAATATTTAATTCCTTTTTTACTATTAATTCTCATCCCTGCTCAGTCAATCTCCACTTTAACTTTCTTCTTGTGTTTTTGGTGATTTAATTTCTTCATGCATATCGGCACCTACTGGGTAGAGAGAAGAATTTCTAGCAAAAATGGATTTCATAATTGATCTGTTTCTCACCCACACCTGTCATATCGTTTCTGAAGTCATGGATTAAACCACTGGAGTTTTATGCTGCTTTTATGTGCTTTTTGGTGCATCAAAATTTTGGCACCCCTTTACTTACATTGAATGGACCTACAGAGCTGAATTATTCTTCTAACTCTTAATTTGTGTTCTGAAGAAAGGATGTCATAGACAGATGGCACAGTGGCCACATTGTCCTACTTTTGAGATACAATGTTCAACATTGATTTAGTTTTTGTATCTTTTAAACCCAGAAATAGTTGTGTTCTCATTCTAATGCATGATGCTCAATATTCTGAAGTTTGTGACTGGTGGAATGTTCTGCTGAAGTATTGCTCTGCAAATGTTACTTTTCTAGCTTTATAAAGGCTAAGCATAATTATAAATTATTTTATCATCTCTACTTTCCTGGTAATTTACTATACCAATTAACACACTCTCTACATCAGGGGTCAGTATTGTTAAAAAAAAAAATATTTTTCTTTTAAACAATATTTAAAAGAAAATATTCTTATAAAAAATGCCACCATTTTATTCTATTACATTAACACTTTTAAAGCTAATAAAGTTATTGAGCCAAAAGCAGAGAGTGGTTTTCTCGTTTCCTTGTTATTGTTGTTTGATTAATAGCCTTTATATGATATAGTCTACTAGACAGTGCTCAATTCGTTTACATGTACACTTCAAGTCCAACATTTTGATGCAAATACACTTTTTGTTCCACTGTTTAAATTCACTTAAGACCTAAACAACAGCATTTACATTAATGTCTCATCAAGATGGGCATTGGCGGAATTATAAAGTGTATTTGACCATTTAGTTGTGAACCTGCATTAGCGCTCAAACATTGGCCATCTGTCAATCAAACAGTGTGCAGCTACAGAAGTCAGAAAATAAAAAGTTCATCTTTTATATTTCATCTATGTCAACCATCCAGTGGTGCTCTTGCTATTGCGATTGATGTAATGAACACCCCTCTTCTAGATTTAGAACATAGGCTAAATATAGAAAACTACTCAAAAGTTTGATCAAGAACATCTCTCTTTTATCAGACAAACATCTAGATAATTTTATTGCCCAGCCCTTTTGATTTCATTGCATTAATCTCTCACAGCAGCCCAATAATCTGAGTGATAGATAGTTAAATTACAGACAACGTTATAGACACACAGAATCTAGTAAGCAGAAATATTAAATTTACCTCGATATGTTTATTCAAATTAGAGGCAGGACTGATGCTGATATCTGGCTTGAGCAAGTTAAACTCATGTGACACGATCAGGCAATTGGCCTGTTTCACTGTGGAAATACCTTTCAGGCGTCCTCCACAGCTGGTACCAGATCAGCAGCTGCCATTCAAGTTGTTTTACATGTGATTTGACGGGAGACACGAGACTCTCCCTAGCCAATCATGTTGATAGATAAAAATAAAATCAGGACAGGGAAGTAGTGAACACAGACGGTAGGAAAATAAGTAAAAGAATAGAAAAGGCAGTAAAAGTACAGTTACAGCACTTCAAATGTTCTAAAGTAAAAATAAAAGTATAAAATTTTTAAACTACTTATAGTACAAATCTTGGGGAAAAGTAGTTAATGACAATAACGTGAGTATTTGTAATTTGTTACTTTACACCCCTGCTGTTGACCAGAAGTTCTCTTTTAGGATTTTCTAGTAAAGAGCAGAATTCATGTTTCCCTCAATTACTGCAGCAGCAAAGGAGCCCCCCACCATCACAATACCACCTCCACGCTTGACCGTAGGTATGATGTTCTTTTTGTGGAATTCTGTGCTTGATTTACACCAGATGTAACAGACCCCTGTCTTCCAATTAGTTCCATTTTCGACTCATCAGTCAACAGAGCATTCTCCCAAAAGCTTTGAGGATCATTAAGATGTTTATTGGCAAAATTCAAACAAGCTTTAAATGTTCTTTTGGGTTAGAAGTGATTTATGCCTTGCCACTCTTCCATGGATAATATTTTTGGCCAGTGTATTTCTGAATGTGGAGACATGAACAGTGACCTTTATTTATGCGAGTGAAACTTGCAGTTCCTTGAATGTTGTCCTTGGCATTTTTGTGACTTCCTGGAGTAGTCCTCGCTGTGCTCTTGGAGGAATTTTGGAAGGTCGGCCACTTCTGGGAAGGTTCATTACTGTGCACATTTTCTCCATTCGGAGATAATGGCTCTCACTGTGGTTCTTTGGAGTCTTTGTAACACTTCCCAGACTGATGTATTTCAATCAACTTTTTCCTCATCATAATTTCTGGAATTTCTTTCGACCTTGGCATAATGTGTTACTGGGTGAGACCTTTTAGCCAAATTCATGCTGCTGTTAATTTGATTAAACAAGGCGGGCAGTAATCAGGCCTAGGCAGCTAAACTACATTATGAATTCAGTTTTTTAGATTTGTGGATTTAGTAACTAAATCAAATTATTTTTTAATTATTTTTCACAAAGGCTCAGCTGGTATTGGATAACTTTTTTACTTCAATAAATAACATTAACATTTAAAAAAAAAATTGTTTTGTGTTGCACCCCCAGATCATCACCAATCCTCCACCTGGTCATGTAACGGTTAGACGAAGACATGGAGAGGCCTTCAAACCACAGTGTCTCACATCCATTGTGAAATTTGAGGAGAATCAGCATTGTGGAGAATCAGTGATGATCTTAGGGTGCTTAAGCATGGCTGGAATCGGGCAGATTTGTCTTTGTGAAGGGTGAATTAATCAAGCCAAATACAAGGTTGGAAGGTTGGATGTTCCCTAACACTGAGGATTGTTTTGTCTAGCAGGACAATGCTCAATGCCATAGAGCCAGGTTAATCAAGGTGTGGATGGAGGACCACCAGATCAAGAGACTGGTATGTCCAGCCCAATCTCTAGAACTGAACCCCATTGAAAACCTCTGCAATGTGATCAAGAGGAAGATGGATGGCCACAGGCAATCAAACAAATGAAAGCTGTGATTGAAAATCAGTATTATTCCACCAAATATTTATTCCCGAACTCTTACTAAGTTAAAACATAAGTATTGTGTTGTTTAAAAATGAACATGAAATTGTTTACTTTGCATTATTCGAGGTCTGAAAACACTGCATCTTTTTTGTCATTTTGACCAGTTGTCATTTTCTGCAAATAAATGCTTTAAATGAAAATATATTTACTTGGAATTTGGGAAAAATGTTGTCAGTAGTTTATAGAGTAAAACAACAATTACAATTTTACACATACTTATAAATAGTAAATCCATAGAAACTGCAAATAATTTTGCAGGGATATCTTAATTTTTTTCAGAGCTGTATATACTCACCGATCAGCCACAAAAATAAAGCCACCTGCCTAATATTGTGTAGGTTCCCCTCGTGCTGCCAAAATAGCATTCTGAAATGACAGTTGTAAAGAGTGGTTATCTGAATTACCATAGATTTTTTCAGTTCAAACCAGTCTTGCCATTCTCAGTCAGAAACAGCAATGTGATCAATTGTGAGCAGACTTATAAAGCAATGGCTTACATGTGATTGGCTGGGAATAACCTGCGATGATGTACAGCTGCTTGTTTTCCCGCTTGAACACTACGCTGCACTTACATATATATTAGTTTTTTCAGTTGCAATTCATGCAGCATTATTAGCTGTTCATTCTTACTTTTCTGACACAACACAAATGCTTTCATATATTAGATATATAGTGCATTTCAAAGATAGGGGAGGCACAGGAATGTTTTGCTTTTATTTATTTTCCTTTTTTTACATCACTATCCAATTTGACACTTTTCAGAGCAAGCAAGCATCCTCAAACTGCACAGCCAACAGACTAAACACAACCAGCACACAACAGCTTCACTTCTGTATTGGGGACAGGGTCAGTGCTCATGGGTACAACAGGGGAAACAGAGGGGCAGGATTATAAACCATGGGCAATCTCAGACTGAACAATCTTTCAACTCCCATCTACATTTTACACAGATCACATATCAGGCATAGAAGAGCATTCAGGCATACATTGCAAAATATGTGTGTATGCAAATGTGTAGTGTTAGTGCTGGACATCTGCTCTAAATGAGATCAGAGGAAATGCTAAAAGCATGTATTTTATGAACTCTTGCATATGCTCATAATACTGTATGTGGCTATGGCATTCTGATCAGGGTATATTGGTAAAAGACATGTACAACTCACATAGGACCATTCTGTTCCCAGTTCATCCTGTTTTTCATCACCAACTTTACTGCACATCATGATCTTAATCAGTATTTTTGTTTTCCAGATTTACTTGAGACAAAATTTGTAATTTTTAAGATAATAAAGGGATAGTTCACCCAAAATGAAAATGCTCTCATGATTTACTCACCTTCATGCCATCCCAGATGTGTATGACTGTCTTTCTTCTGCAGAACACAAATGAATGTATTTAGAAGAATATTTCAGCTCTGTAAGTAAATGTGTGCCAAAATTTTGAAACACCAAAATCCACATAAAGGGGGCATAAAAGTAATACAAATGACTCCAGTGGTGAAATCCATGTGTTCAGACACAATATGATAGGTGCTAGTGAGAAACAGATAAATATTTTATCATTTTGTTTGTCATAAATTATCCTCCCTGCCCCATAGGGGGCGATATGCAAGAATGATGCGAATCACCGAAAACTGAAGAAGAATGAGAAAGTGAAAGAAGTTGAAACTGACTGAGCAGGGAGGAGAATTTATAGTAAAAAAGGACTTAAATATGTGTCTGTTTCTCACCCACACCTACCAAATCACTTCAGGATATATGGATTTAACTACCAGAGTTGTCTGGAGTATTTTTATTTTTCCCTTATGTGGACTTTAGAGCTTTAAAATTTTGGCACCCATTCACTTGAATTGTTTGAACCTACAGAGCTGAAATATTATTTTAAAAATCTTTGTGTTCTGCAGAAGAAAGTCAAACACATGTGAGATGGCATGAGGGTGAGTAAATGATCACCCAATTAGCCAATAGTTTTATGCATAAATAAAATATATATATATTTAACTATTTAAAAAAAAAAAAATCAAGATAAATTCTCTCACACAAGCAAATTCATTTTTGTTTAAAAAATGTTTAGATTTTTTTTAAGAGACAAAATACTGTTTAAAAACTGATTTTGTTGCAGTGCTGTCCTTTTAGTCACAGATCAGGGGTAGAATATGCCACCAGGATAGTAGGGACATAGTAGATAGTAGAGATGCTAGTTTCTTGTTTGAGATGGTGGGTACAAATATGGTTTGTGTTAGTTACATTGTAACCACAGCTTTAGTTGAAACAACCCAGTGATACAATGTTGTTTTCATAGCACAGAAGTGTTGCTAGGGGCATGCAATGTCAAATAAAGAGTCAGATCCTGTTGTCTAGCAGGCCATGTAGCCATAGTAACAGGAAAAAACAGTGAGGTCTGGGTGAAACGAAAAGAAAAGAAACAGGAAAAGGAAAACAAATTATAGAAGACGGGGTGATAACAAGCAGACATTTCCTCCATGGGCCGATTTGATTTTTTAATCTGTCAAATTGTTATCGATATTGCAGCAACCTTGGCACTGCTTTCGTTAATAAATCAATAAATGGTAACAGAGGAATTTTAGACTTGCATCAGCCTCCTTTTTTAAAGATGAAGATTTCAAACTGAAAGTGAGTGCACATTGTTAAAAAAAAATCCAGTTTTCTCTCACTTTACATTGTATTTGCACAAAATGCACACAGATATCAAAAGAACATCTTGTTTGTCACCACTTGATATCCAATGTAAAATCTGGGTCCTGAAGAAAAACAATTGTGAACCACTGATCAAGAGGCCTGTACACTCTGAAAGTGTCCTACTAAATTGTATTTGGAGATCTTGCAGGTTACCTCATTTCGGAACAAACAACAGTGCCTTTCAAAATCTCACTATACACAGCTACTTATAAATAAGCACAAAAATGTAAGGTTTAACCTCAACTATCAGTGCTGGAAAGAATCAGAGCAAGCTGCCTGCATATGTGTGAATATACAGTAAGTGTGATGAGCTACAAAGAAAAGGCAGGCAATGAAGAATGATGACACAGGCCAAGATTTTGTGGATGTAGCTGAAGGATGGATTTACTAAATGGCAACAGATTATATAAAAAGAAAAATAGGGTGGAATTAGCATCAGCCTGCCATCGCTTATCCATTTCGAGATTTTAGCAAGGAACATTATAACCAGTTAAGGCCTTTTTATCACTACTTTTTACTTTCTACTTCTGGGGTGACAATAAAGCTAAGCACCATCCACAAAATGTGTATTTTTTTTATTATCTCTAATGCTAACAGTGTGCTAACCTAGCGGGCTAGCAGATCAATTGTTACCCTTTGTGTTTTTAGGGTATGTTTTTTTATTTGTGTGTGTGTGTTTTCGAACCAAATCAGAAGAAACCTTGCTGAAATAAACTGTTTAAACCAGACTAAACTGGTTTTCTGAAATTAGCTGAATTTAGACTTAGCTGATCAAGCTAAGAGACTGGCTGGTCAACCACCAAAACAAGCTGAACACCAGCTTGGTCAAGCTGGGAGACCAGCTAAACCAGCTTAAACCAGCAATCCAGACTAGGCTGATTTAAGATATTTTTCAGCAGGGGAAGCAAGCACACATTGAAAAATCTTACATTCATTCTTTGAAAGAAGAAGAAAAAAAACAAAAAACTATTGGCACTACCGAAGGGCAGTTGAAAATTGTCGAAATTTCTCCATTTTATTTTTTTGATATTATGACAATGTTAAGTATTTCATTACAACACTAAAATGGACGCCATCTAGTCATTAGGAACGATGCTCAAGTCTTGCAAATGTACTATGAAAAGAGTGGCACCTATCGGTTAACCCGGCTAGTTTACATTAAATAGCCTTTCAGTTCTTTCAACAAAATCATGAACAAGCTTACATTACACTACTCAAAGTGATCAGCACAGCTCAGGCACAGCTTGGAGTTGAACATACAAAAAAGAAGACATTCATTTCTGTGAAATCATATTTGTTGACACAGAGAGTGGCGGCATAGTCTAATACTGTGTAAAATTTTGGGTTAAATTTTGGCACATTCGCAGTGTACGGCAACCAGTCAGCACGTCTGGGTTTTTGTATCGTAATACTCTCAAACATAAGGAAATGGTTTTTAACTTCACAGTGTCACTCCATCTTTCCATGTTCTTCACTAGTGGAGTAACACCAAGAAAGAGCATTCCTCTTTAATCTTAAAGGGACAGTTCATCCTAAAATACAAATAATGTCATCGTTCACTCACCCTAATGTTGTTTCAAACCCTGGGTGAACATTTCTTGGTGAACTATTCTTTTAAAGTGTGGTCATACTAGACTACGTGCTCCCTTTGAAATTTCATCTTCCATTGAACATAGCCTTAATTAAGGAATTTGTATAGAGGATGTAAACATTACAGACTGACCTCTAGGCTCAATAAAAGGAATAGAAACTTCAAAGCTCTATGTTTGCAATGTTGTGGGAATGTGGAGTAGATTGTATATTTTTAACATTTTGAATGTATTATTATTATTTTTTTTATGATTTATTTTGAATTAAAAATAGATCCCATAGAGCGTGCCAACATATTCTATAATCGTTACACTGTCCAAAGTAATTTAGCATGTTCAAAGCCTTGTGCGACTGCATCGTTATACTTGACCTAAACTCGTCACTTTCTCACTATTACGCATGGAATGTATTGCACCTGCTTCAAATGTCCATACGAGGGGTTCAGTTTCCACAACCTCTCAGAGTGGCTTAACAGTTCACTTTCATGGATGGAACCTTTAGGATTTAAAGGTGCACCCAGTAATTCTAATCCAATACACCTTTGGTCAAATTCTGCAAATATCTCCTCATCAAGTATTTGTACACAGCCCTGGCTCTGTAAATGGGACAAAAACAAAGTGGATCAGACCGATTCACACAACACTACTCCAGCCAATCAGCAACAGGGAGTGATTCTTGCACGTGCACAGGATGGGGGATGGGGGCAGAGCAAGAGGGAAATTCATAAGAGGAGCGACAGAAAATCTGGCTGATACAAACTTTCTTTCTCCGAGGAGGACAAATGTCTGAGAAACAGACCAAGAGGAAAAGGTCAGACAACTATAAACTAAAAAAGAAGGATAATGATAAGTCGAGGGCTAGGAGCCGCATCAACAGGTGTTTAGTGGTGGAGAGACCTCTGAGATTTAAAAGGCTTGAAGACGAATGAAGAAGTTGCTCTTCTTCTTCTCAATAGGTGGGTAACATATATTTTGCTATGTTTCACAGAACCCATATATGCTGTTGTTTTGATGATGATTTAGTAGCAGGATAGTTGTGTGTGTCTGGAGCTCTTGTAGGTAAAACTGTCTCACGTGCATGAATTTGGGGGTCGGACCTTCCAAAGGAGCACTGAAGGGAGGGGTGTGTTTGTTTTGGTAGTTGAGTTCAAACATCAACAGTGTTACTCAGGAATCGCTGAGTGCACCTTTAAAGCTTTGAAAATGAGACTTGCGGCCAAAACAAAGGCATTCGCTTGCAGTCTTGTTTTCTCCAGGTTAGCTCACTGCCTGTTTTTACATGCGGTTTCTTCTTCATTAACATTCAAAGTGCAACGCATACATATCTCTGGTTGTGAAACAACTTGTGGATTTCAATTACCCAGTCTTGTGGTTGACCACTGGAAAATCTTTCTTTTATTAACTGGGTTTGGAAATTATCACATTGAATGTCATGGGTGGAATATGGCCAGCTGTATTATAACATAATGAGACATTCAATAATAATGGCATTCCTACCTGCCTTATAGGGATAGTTTACCTCAAACTGAAATTTCTGTCATCATTTATTCACCCTTAAGTTTTTACAAACCCATATGAATTTCTTTATACATTAATGTGGAACACAAAATGTGTATGACAGATTGTTCAATCTTAGTCACCATTCAATTTCATTGCATCCTTTTTCCATACAATAAAAGTGAATGGTGATTAGTGTTGGGCAATTTACTTAAAAAAGTAATACCCTACAAATTACTAATTACTTTTCAAAATTGTAATCAAGTTTATTTACTGATTACTTCATCAAAAATAATCACATTAAAAATTACATTACTTTTAAGTTACACTCTAAAACACTTTTCAAAGAAACATTTTAGTTTTTCCACTTCAAGATGCATATAGTAACTATTTTTGCATGTGTTATCTTGGACTTACAGTGGCGTGGATACAGCATCATTAAAAATGATGTAAGATGTCATGTACAAATTCATCATTCACAGTCAGCTATGATTAATTTAATCCAAGAGTGAAAGAGTCCAATAAAAAGATGGTAACTGAGATTAAGCGAATAGTATTCAGCTGGTCATGTGATCATAAAATGGCCCCCCATGAGTGGACCCTCTCCATGTAGATGAAAACTGCTTTATTATTTTACTGCTATGACTGTGAGTCTTCATCTCATTTGAGTTGTTATGGTTTTATTCAAAAATTACAAATAATTTCTTTAGGAGTAAAACTTAAAATAATAAATTACTGAGCGCACCTTAACAAATTCAAAATAATGTCTATATTTCCTCCTGGCTCATTGTAGAACGTCCTCCAGCTGTCATAGAATCAAACGCACATACATATTAACATATGAATGCATATTTTAAATGTATTGCATAATATTATTTAAAACCCCAAAATTTAACCCAAGTAATTTAATTAAGAATCTACCTTAATTAAAATGCATTTTCAAATGTAATCAGAAACATTATTATTTTTTAAACTTAAAAGTAATTAAAGTACAGTAACTAATTACTTTGTAACATCCAACACCTGATGACTGAGGCTAAACTTCTGCCTCACATCTCCTCTGTTCCACAGAAGAAGTCATAGAGGTTTGGAACAACATGAGAATGAGTAAATGGTGACAGAATTTTCAAGTTTGGGTGAGCTATCCATTTAGTCCACTTGTAGCCACAAACAAAGACAGGAGAAACCAGTAAACTATCCAGCTTGCCTTGTTAATAATGTAACAATGATAAACAACAGATTTCAATTACACTCACTTGATCCCTCTGATTTCAAAAGAAAATACAATTAAATACAAAAAATAATAACATGACTTATGGTGGGTAGAAAGTACAGTATAAAAATCATACAATCAGAAGTGCTCAAATGTGGTTGTTACATTTTTCGTTCTCTTCAAATGAGGCAAATACTTTTTTTTTCTAGATGTCTCCTCTAGGGAGTGGTGTAGGGTCAGGAAAGTAAACAGGGGTAATGGGGCAAGAGGTAAGGGGTTGGGAGACTAGGGAGTGGAGAATCATAGGCCCTTTGGAGGGTTTGGCACTTGATATGACAGTGGTCTGAGCAAGCACCTCCATTTATAGACATCCCTCCCCCTAACCCCTTATTCTCCTGTTGGCTGAAGGGTGGTCTAGCCCAGGCTGGTTATGTTAGCCCTGCCACCAGGGGGCGCAACAATACGTTGGGTGTTGCGACGAGGGATGTTGTCGTCTATCTGAGCACCTGAAAAAAAAAGAAGTAAACAGATTAACCGATATTAAAGAATAGATCACCCCAAAATGAAAATTATTATAGTCATACAGGTTTAGAACAACACGAAGGCAAGTAAATTATGACAGAATATTCCTTTTTGGGTGAACTATCCCCTCAAATCAACTTCTTGGCTCATATTAAAGAGTGTTGACTTTGTTCTCTTTCTCCATACAAAGTAGTCAGCATTAGTCCATGTCACTGACATCATGCTACATGTCGCTGTGGCTTTAATGGTTCCTAAGCAATTCCAGATGTTTGATCAATATCAAATTCTCCAGGGCAATGAAGTAATACAGTAAGTTACTTACAATAATTAGCTTACTAATTTCAAGTCCACTTACTCACCAGAAAGGCTGAAGCCAGAATGGTGTAGGTTGCGGACAGGTTGAGCTGCCTGCTTGGCCGGAGAGGTCTTGGCAGAGGAAGCAGGGGTCACTGCTTTGGGCGTCACCGAGACTTCACAGACTGGCCCATCGTAGAGACCCCGGGGGACACCCCTCAGTTCAGCGAGCTAAAAAAAACAATGGTGATGGGTATGACAATCTTATATATAAAATCAGATATTCTTTTATATACAGGTATATGGAGATGATAACCTCCACGGCTCTACAATAGGAGAGAGCGTAGCAGCCTACTAGCATTTTATGTCAGTAATTCACCATTTGCGAATACATTAAAAATTAATGGGGAGAGCCATAAACTGACCTGACCTGTCGCAAAATCGTCCATGACTTCTCTTTTAAAATATCAATTTATCATAGTAAACTCAACATATAGTTCATTCCAAAAGCATTGTTAAGTATAAAACATATTGAAAATTAGTTGAAAGGCAGTCAATTCATTAGGTGATGAACTGTTTCCTCACAAAAGCAGTTTTATTCAGCACACTGAGGCATCTCCTCCATAGACATCCATTTAAAAAGAACGGCCTCTTGTCTCCTCGCCAGTGTACCGCCATAGAATATCTACGGGACTGTTGTGTTATGCTATTTTATGCTAAGCTTGTAGGTGCTCCTATTAGAAGGGTTCTGATAACACTATCATTATCAAAGAAAAAAAAAGTATTGTTCTATGTTAATTTTTCTAAATAAAACTTGCTTATTTTCATAAAAAATTACTTGCATTTAAATTAATAGGGACACGCCCACATAGAAATTTGGACCAATGATGTTAGCCACTAATTACTTTTATCTTTACCATTTAAAAAAAAGTTTAAGTAGCAATATTATTTATCTATGTGTAGTACAAGTCATGCTATAAATAAGTAAACTGAGTGTATGTTGGAGACCAATGTTTTAACAAAATGATTGTGTATGAACTGCAAGATTAATGATCAAGTGTCTTTGAAGTCCATACTGAATTAAATACCAAATAAAATCAGCCAAATAACAAAAGACAATGCATCAACGTGACCTTAATTTGGCTGATGAAGGTTTTAGTTGGCATTAATTTATTGTCTATTAAGAGAGTGTAGTCCATCCTATGACCAAGATGATGAAATTGGGCATCAAAACACTATAAAGTGCAATAAACAATACACCAATCAGCCACAACATTAAAACTACCTGCCTCATATTGCGTAGGTCCTACTAGAGACTGTTGTGTGTGAAAATCCCAGGAGATCAGCAGTTACAGAAATACTCAAACCAGCCCATCTGGCACCAACAATCATCCATGCGATTATCTTATCAGCCAGTTGTGTTGCTGCAGTGCATAAAATCATTCAGATATGGGTAAAGAGCTTTATTTAATGTTCACGTCAACTATCAGAATGGGGAAAAAATGTGATCCTAAGTGATTTGGAGCGTGGCATGATTGTTGGTGCCAGACGGGCTGGTGTGAGTATCTCTGTATCTGCTGATCTCCTGGGATTTTCACACACAACAGTCTCTAGAATTTACTCCGAATGGTGCCAAAAAACCAAAAACATCCAGTGAGGGGCAGTTCTGAGAATGGAAACGCTTTGTTGATGAGAGAGGTCAACAGAGAATGGCCAGACTGGTTTAAACTGACAAAGTCTACATTAACTCAGATAACCGCTCTGTTCAGCTGTGGTGAAAAGAATATAATCTTAGAATGCTATTCTAAATATTAAATCTATTCAATAATGAAAATTGTTGTTTTACTCTATAAACTACTGACAACATTTATCCCAAATTCCAAATAAAATTATTTTCATTTAGAGCATTTATTTGCTGAAAAAGACAACTGGTCAAAATGACAAAAAAGTTCGTTCATGTTCATTTTTAAATACAACACAATTTGGAATGCCCAATTCCCACTACTTAGTAGGTTCTCGTGGTGGTGTGGTTACTCACCTCAATCCGGGTGGCAGAGGACAAGTCTCATGCTACTTTACGTGATCCACGCACAAATTATCACGTACCCCATTCAGAGCGAGAACCCCTAATCAGGTCCATGAGGAGGTTACCCCATGTAACTCTACCCCCCCCCCCCCAGCAACTGGGCCAAAATGGTTGCTTAGAAGACATGGCTGGAGTCACTCAGCATAAACTGGATTTGAACTTGTGACTCCAGGAGTGGTAGAGGCAGGTGGGTTTAATGTTGTGGCTGATATGTGAATATCTGTTCTCTTACCTGGCTCCAAAAACAGTATAGTATTAGAAGAAAAAAATCCCTGATATTACCTGCTTATGATTTTGGCCTAATCAGTCCAATGTTGATAGTTAAAAGAATAGTTCAGCAAATTCAGTCATAATATTCTGCTAAATGTGCAACAGATTTTCTTTTAAAAATGACTTCAATTTCAGGTTGTATCTCACCAAAACCTACTGTATTTCTTCAGAAGACTTGGAATATGATGCACAAGTTGCATGGACTACATTTATTATGCTTTTGGGACCTTTTTAAGTTTTAAAGTGAAGCACTATTCACTACCATAGCATTGAAGAAAAAAGGGACAGGAATATTGAGTAACATGTTCTTGTCATTAGAATATAATTCAGCAATATTATGTCTAAATCAGACCTATGACAGAATTCAAGTTTTTGGGTGAACTATTCATTTAATTAAACATGTCAAGAAATTGGACAGTAGCAAAATGGTTACTAATGTTTTGTGCATTCTGGATCATAGAAATTTGAATCTATAGTCTTTGCACACTCACCCTGCTGCGAGCCTTTATCCTCTTGTAGACATAGTCAGGGAAAGGCTTACGTGTCACATACCGGCCGGATCCCTCAGTGGTGTGGAGATTCCCATCCTCCAAAACAATTTTTCCCTGGCTAATGACCACCAGGGGTGCCCCGCGTACCTCAGTGCCTTCAAAGATGTTGTACTCCACTGCCTGGAGAATGAGAAGAAACACTATGACACTGGTTTAGGAATAGCACTGACCAGTCATTTCCAACTAGGTGTACGTCACTTGTATCCCAAGGGGTAGTTAACCAAAAGCGTGACTTTCTTTCTTCCATGGAATACTAACGGAGATGTTAGGCAGAGCGTCTTTTTGTATCTGCCTAACATTTCCAGTCATGTTCAACAGTAGAAAATAAAATGTCATATGGATTTGGAGCAACATGAGTGAGTAAATGATTACAGAATTTTCATTTTTGGGTGAACTATCCTGTTAAAGAGAGAGGACGTTACTTGTAGAGTATTGATTGTTTTTAGTTTAAAAGTGAATCATTGTTGGTCTAACAGTCACTTCAATAGTATTACTGCTAATACTAAATAAAGACATCCAGATTCATATGTTAAAATGTATTGTCTTTTTATGCGCTATTGTGAAAGTGTTGAGATGTCATAAGAGTTATATTGTGTGAGGAACATAAAATAGAGGGCAAAAACAAGGGTTTATGAACTAATAATCTGCCGTTTTACTCATGATTTGTGTGAAAGGGAATAAAAATAATTGTCGTTGTAGAGCCTCTAGAGTTTATTTCACCAGGAAACTGCCACAATACATACAACGAACCACATAAAAATTATTTAGGTATAGTAATGTAATTCTATGACACCGAGTTGGCTAAGGGGGTATATAGCACAAAAAAAGAGATGAAACCACTAGTGAAAAGAGTATGCCTGAAGAATACTATTGATATACAAACGATTCCAATACATTACATTTTGTATTCTTTCTATAGTTATGAGGCAAGAAATCATTAGACAAATGCCATGCTCTCCTGGTGAGATAGTTATGTTGAACTGCTCTAAACACTTCCACAAACTGCAACATGATATTCCATTAAAAATGTCGAAAACAATACATTGAGGACAAGTCGCTATGTTTTACTGTAGCATATAGAGTGCAAAGAAAACATGGTAGGATGGAAATAGAGGAAGTGAGGAAGTATCTTGATAGTTTTCAGAGTGTGTGTGTGTGTGTGCTGACCACCCTTCTAAATGCTACTGGTGCTTTGCTAAAAGCAATACAGTAAGTCTCACATGGCCTAAAAACAGCATGCACACATGCACACACTCACTGTTTCCTTCCTCTGAAACTTACATGCAACCAGGAATTTTCTGACTGTGTTGAATATAACATCTACAAGACAAAGAAACCCAATCTTGGAAAGCTGGTTTTCCAAGTTTTATTTTGTTGCGTACTCTGTTGTCCCTTAAAACCAGGGGGGGAAATCAATTACATAGCTGAGCTGAGAGCTGAGAATGACATCACTCCCATGAGTAACATGCCCACGCCCAAGAACTGGTCAGCACAACCAGTGTTCTGTGGTCAGTGTTCCACATCCGTAAAAACATAATTTTGGCCACTGGTCTACTAAGGATATAAATATGATGGCATCCATCCATGTTCACTTTTCATTTTATTTATCATTGAATTAGCTTTTATCATTTGAATGTCTGCTCTTGTTTTGAAAATAACTTTTAAAACTCTAAATTTAAGTGATTGAATTTAAAAGCTAAATGTGTAATTTCTTTCTGCACCTGAGAAAAGGGAAGTCATTTCAGAGCTAGAACAAGTTTTTAGATAAAAAAACATTTTCTTTGGAATAATGTTCTGTGATGATACACCATAATTCACCATAATACCAAGAACGTGTATTAAGAAAGTAAGTAGGTTCAATTTTGATTTAATTTTGTTTTTAACATATTTTAAAATCCATATGACTGATACTTTGAACATAAAGGGTTTATTGATTATTTTATTATTTAACCATTTATTTAGCCTACAGTATTGTGATAATAGGTCAAGTTTTATTCTAAAAAAATATATATTTAATAAAAAAAAATGTCTTATTCTATTATCTTATCATTTGAGTTGTAAAGGGTCAAGTAAATTAATGCATATAGTCAATTTTTATTTCAAATTGACTTTGTACACATGGTATTCCTGACAGCATAACTCACCAGATTGTGGCTCTTCGCTGAGATAATCTTTGTAACATCAGGATCCCAAAGCACCAGGTCAGCGTCTGAGCCCACGGCAATGCGACCCTTGCGTGGGTACAAATTGAAGATCTTAGCTGCATTGGTGCTGGTAACGGCAACAAACTGATTTTCATCCATTTTTCCAGTTACCTATGAAAGATGGGGACCACTGTGAGAGATGTGTTTGGTTGCTGTACTAAAATAGGAATATTTAAAATCAAATCTCAATTTGCTTTTATGTTTGAAAGATGAATAGATAAGGTAAACAAAATCACACTGGTAGTTTGTGATTAAATGTCCCCCCATACTGTTTGAAGATCAGTTTATTTGTCTCACCACACATTTGTCCCAGATGATGGACATTCTTTCCTCAGTGCCATTGGTCCCTTCAGGAATAAGGGTGAAATCATCTTTACCCACAGCTCTCTGGGCGGTATTAAAAGTACAGTGAGCACTGCCTGTAACCTGCAGATCCCCACTGAAGGGTGAAGTATGAAGAGGCAAATGCCATGTTAAGAAAAAAAAACAAATGAGTTTATCATAAATATTTACATGTATTCATTTAGCTGACCCTTTTATTAAGAGTGATTTAGGATGCTTCATCCATGGGTCCTTTTAAAAAAGAAACTCAGACCCCTTTAAATAAAAAAGTAGATGAACTGAAAGTGAAAAGGCAACCAGTGCTCTTTGGGTTCACACTAGGGATGCACCGAAATTTCAGCCACCGAAAATTTTCGGCCGAAAATTGAATTTTTTTTGTTTAGGCTGAAAGAGAAAAAAGGCCGAAAATATGAGTCGATATATATGCCTCCCCGCCCCTCAGTGCTCATGTTTCACTCTTGATCGATCTAGTCATAATCACAGCACTGCCAAGCAAAGGCCGATGTCAGCGGTGTAGAAATACTTCAAAGCAGTACCGCCGCTCGCTATACGCATACTACACAGTCTGCGTAGGGAACCAACTCCCTAGGAGGGTACCATCTTACCCTAGGAGGGCACCAGAAAGTCCACCGGGTGCCCTTTCTTGCACATTATACATTATTCAAGGACCCGAAAGCAGTTGCGGAACACAGACGATCGTTTCACGCTCATATTACGTGAACGCGACAATCCTCTTGACTACTGACGCATGAACAAAGATCGCTTTCCATTGCTTGCGTGGACTGCACATGGGTAATTATCTGCCCAAGCACCAGCACAGAGAGAGAAAGAGAGAGAGACTATTCAGTGCAGCATCTTATGTTCTTGATGAGAAGATGAACCGTCTCTCCTGCCACAAAGCTGAGCAACTTTTGTTCTTGAAGATAAACCTGCCACTTTTACTTAAATAGAAAGCAGTCCAATTTGCTATGTGTATATCAATTACTTTAAAATTTGTTTAGCCCTGCAAACCATTGTTCTTCACTTGAGGCTACTGTGGCAAGGTGGAGGGCGGGGCCGGGTCATGACTCAACACGCCCGGTCCCGTATTAGGCTAATCAAGCCTCCGAGAGGAAGTACGTGAGAGAGAGATTGTTCATGGACATGTCAGACATCCTATGTGTTTGTCTTTTGAGTTTACCATTAAACCTTTAGTTTGTATGTCAAGCCGGTTTCTCGCCTCTTCCTTGCCCGTGAACATGAACTTCTTTATAGCTACATCTGTTGTTTACAGTTTGAGGTTGGTTTTAGTTCTATTACTGCTGTTTTGCACTGTTGCTTTGCACAATCATTTTATATTAAAGTATAAATACGTTTACATAATCAGAATAGAGGCCCTATGCCATTCTGTGTTTTGCCTGTTGTTATAATTAAAATGACTGTGTAGCGTATTTAAACTTTTTGTATTTGCAAGATGCTAGCCTAGAGCTGCCAAGTTCATTACTTGACTGCTGTTTTGCATAGTTTTCTAGAACGTTACATTTATTGGATAATTGGTAAAAAAAAATTAAATCTGTTAAATTTCATTGTTAAAGAACGGAGTAAAGAATAATATATTTAATACTGCTATAATATTTTTTCTGTCCAATTTTGGTGTCACTTTCAATAAAAGTGTTATAAATTTATTGATTTGTAGTTCAAATTCATGAAATTAATTAAAAAAAGTATAATATTAATACAATTATATTTTTTTAAAAAAAAACTATTTTAAAATAGGTATTTAAAAAAAAAGTCATTTTCGGTTTTCGAAGAAGTGCATCCTGAATTTTCGGTTTCGGCCCAGAATTTTCATTTCGGTGCATCACTAGTTCACACTGTATCTGGTTCTAACAGTGAGCTTAGATCTCATTTTGGTTCAGTTATCAGTGTCATTTCACTTTCCATTTATACATCCAGACCACTACTGTCACAGGTTATGAGCAGAGATAGAGGACCCAAATGCAAAGTAAAACAAAGGAATTTATTAATATAAAAGTTAAGGAAAAAGCCAACATAAAACTCCCACGAGGGGCAAAACAACACAAACTACCCCGTAGGGGAAAAAGTAATCCAGGCTGGGGCAGGGATGAGAGGGAACAGGACCGACAAGATGAGAGAATGCATAGCAAAGCTAAACGTAGTGATGCCATGCATTCTCACATTAAACAAAACCTGAGCATACATCGCAAGGCAAATGCCATGCAATGCACGCAACAGGCGACAAAAACAAGACAAGACACTTGTGTGAGAGTTCGGTCACACACAACCTCGAAACCTCAGACAGAAAATACAGAACCTCAGCACAGCATGAAGACAGCTCGCAACAGACAGACATAGATTTTTGAAGTGAGTGCATGCAACCAAGATGACAAGTGATCATCCAATACAGGACAAGACATGGGTTATGAGTGTCCGGATCCCGACACCAAAACTGAACAAGACAGAAGGGTCAGGATCCAGACACCATGCTCCAGACATGAAACAAGACCAACTGAAAACACAAGACAGACATGGGATGATAATGCTATTGTCCTTTCAGATAAAAACTCAGGACCATGACAGTTGCCCCCTCCCGGTGTCCCAAAATGGGAACATCAAACAATACACAAGACAGACAAAATGAGCACAAACATAGAAATGAAAATACAACAGAAAAGGAGGGAAGGGAGGAAATCCAATGAAGGAACTTATGGAAAGGGGCTAGGTCCAGTGGCCTGGGAGGAGGCCTCAGGGCAGGTGTGAGGTCTGGAGGCCTAGGAGGTCTAGGAGGCGGCCACAGAGCAGAGGTGGGTTCTGGAGGCCTGGAAGTAAGCCTCAGGGCAGAGGCGAGGTCTGAAGGCCTGGGAGGTGGCCACAGGACAGAGGTGGGGTCTGGAGGCCTGGGGTGTTGCCACAGTTCAGAGGTGGGGTCTGGAGGCCTGGGAGGTGGCCACAGGGCAGAGTTGTGGTCTGGAAGCCTGAGCGATGGCCTCAGAGTAGGGGCAGGTTCTGGAAGCCTGGGAGACAACCTCAGGGCAGTGAAAGGTCCTGGAGGCCTGGGAGGCAGCCACAGGACAGAGATGAGGTCAGGAGGCCTGGAAGGCAGCCTCAGGGCAGAGGTGGGTTCCGGAGACCTAGGAGACAGCCTCAGGGCAGATGAAATAGAGATCAGGGTGGTGGCCACTGGACAGGAATCAGGAGAGAGTGACTCAGGGGTAGAGCCGTGGAAGTCTTGGGCAGCAAAGCCGTGGAAGGCTCAGGGGGTAGAGCTGTGGAATTTTGGGCAGCAAAGTCGTGGAAGGCTCAGGGGGTGAAGCCGTGGAAGGCTCAGGCACTGGCCGTGACAGGGGAATGACCTCTGTGGTCGTGGAAGCTGGCAAAGACTGGGGAACGGTCTCCTTGGTAGTGAACACTGTCAGGGACAGGGGAACAGTCTCAGTGGTTGTGAGCACAGACAGTGACATGGGAATTGACCTCAGTGGTCATGGACACTGGCAGTGATGGAGGAACAGTCTTAGTGGCTGTGAGCTCAAGCAGTGATGGGGAAATGACCTCCGTGGTCATGGGCTCAGGCTGTGAAAGGGGAACGACCTCCGTGGTCATGGGCACTGACAGTGATGGGGGAACAGTCTTTGTGGGTGTGAGCTCAGGCAGCGAATAGGGAAAGGCCTTCATGGCCGGGAGCTCTGGCAGCAACTGGAGAATGGGTTCACTCCTCTTCCTGGCAGAGGGAAGAACCTTCTGCAGTGACAGACTCTGCCTCCTGGCGGTCAGCTGTGAGCAACTCTTCAGGGCTGGCAGAGGCAGGGAGGTGGGAGTATTGAAGTTGGGTTCCCACAACCCTTTCTCGCATCGAGAAGTACCTCGTCGTAAACACCAAAAGGGTGGTTGCCCTGATGCCAACTTCTTGGATTGCAGCTCAAGGCAAGGTAATGGGAGGCAGGTTCATGCCAGACTGGAGCGGAAGAAAAAAATTTGCTGCTGGGTCCAATGTGGATAGAGGACCCAAATGCAGAGTAAAACAAAGAAATGTATTCATATAAAAGTAAAGGTAAAAGCCAACATAAAACTCCCAATAGGGGGAAAACACAAATTGCCCCATAGGGGAAAATGTCATCCAGGCTGGGGCAGGGGTGATAGGGAACAGGAACGACTGGACCGAGGACAGGAACAGGACGAGATACAGGACCGACAAACAAACAAGACAGACTGGATACAACCATGACAGGGAACAAGACAAACTGGCACTTGAAACAATAATGAGCAAACGTGGAGGTGGGGTGAGATGTAAGTCAGTGAAACACATGGCGATACAGAAAAATAACAAAGCTGTGTGTTCTCACAAGTCAGCAAAACATCTGAATGGCATAAGCGCACATCGCCAAGACAATGAGGCGATATACACTCATGCCAATCGCCAAACAAGATGAGAGAATAATGCCACACATTCTCACTTTAAACATAACCTCAGCGTACATTGCGAGGCAAACGGCAAGTGATGCACGCAACAGGCAACAATAACAAGACAGACCTGTGCAAGAGTTCGGCCACACACAACCCCGAAACCTCCGACAGGGGAGTGTTGAAGTTGGGTTCTCACAACCCTTTCTCGCATCGAGAAGTACCTCGTGACCGAACCTCGTGACCGAACCTCAGCACAACGCGAAGACAGCTCATGACCAAGACGCACTGTGCAAAGCAAGTACAATGCGAGTCTATGGTCACGAGAGACAGACATAGATTACTGATGCGAGTACATTCCACACAGATGACAAGTGCAACGCATTCACGCCAATACAGGACGAGACATGAACATGAGTGTCCGGATCTCGATACCAAAACTGAACCAGACAGAAGAGTCAGGATCCAGACACCATGCTCCAGACATAAAACAAGACCAACTGAAAACACAAGACAGACATGGGACAATAATGCCACGTGACAACTACATTCTTAAATCCAGAACAATTATTTTTCCCCCTTCCCTTCTTCTTCATCTTAACAACAACAACAATGTAAATAATAATACATAAATAAGATAAATAATTCTAAACTAAATAAAAACAACTTTAAAATGTATAAAATTTAGGATTATTAGTATAATGATTCTTAATAATAATATCAATAATAAATACTAATACTAATAAATAAATAAAATAATAATAACTTTAATATTGAATAAAAGTATACAATAATAGTAAAAAAAAAAAAAATAGCAAAAGTTGTTATAATAATGGAAAAGACTGACCGACTGCTTAAAAGTTTGCACAGGGGTGGGTGGGCAAGTTACTTTACCCACAGGTCCTCATACAGGGGACACCCTATCCAACTACGAGAACAATACAAGGAAAACAGCCAGGTGATCCTACAAGAGGTGGGATGGAAGATGGGCCAATTAAGACAGACACTTCAGACACGACTGGAACCATGACTAATGAGTAAAGGATCCTTAGGAAATGTAGTTGAAGGTGGAGGAGGTTAACAACTAACAAGTGTCTTCAGATTCAACTAGGAAGTTTAAAATGAGGCAGACACAGCCTTGCATTTCAGCAGCAGGTCAGACAAGAAGGATACAGTGCCCGGTTGAGCAACACAGCACTGCTGAATCCACTGTATTAAAGGGGCACCAAGAAGACCAGTACTGCCAGTAGGACAAGTCAAGCCCGCAAGGTGAGCTGCAGGAGGATAAAACTATCAACCCACAGACAAGACCAGGATGGCAAAACAACGAGAAGAAGCTAAGGAGAAGGAAACGATTAAATTGGCCAAGATCAAATGACAATGAAGCATGGAACAGACTAGATCAGGACCTGTGCTCCACATTGGCGAATCCAGTTATTGCAAGGATGGAGGGCAAGTTTAACCTGTTTAGTGTCATTGTTTCTATTGGAAGAAGCTGTGCATACTCTTGGAATTGCAAATAGGAGTAGCCATATTTACACCCATAGAACAAGAATCCACTAATATTAGTCAGTTTAGAAGTATTGCTCTACTGAATGTAGAGGGATTTTTTTTCTTTTCGGGGGTACAAAGGAGGATGTCTGACTACCTCCTAAAAATGTATTCATAGACACCAGCTGCCACAAAGCAGGGGTACCAGGTTTTCCGTGGTGAGTGGGGTATGTATCAATAATATGGGGGCACAAAATGACCTCCATATAGTCTGGCTGGACCTGTCAAATGCCTATGAATCAGTTACACACCAGCTCATCCACTATGCAGTGGAGATTTTCCATGTACAAGAGTGTATTAGGAGCTTTATATACAGTTTCAATGGGGACCTGGAGATATGTCATACAACACAGGAGTACACAATTGATTGGCAGCAACTGGAAAAAGGAATTGTGATGGGATGTTCATTCTCTCCAGTCCTGGTCACAACAGCATTTGAGATCATCCTAATTGGTGGCAGATAGATGGCCAGAGGAACCCGTGCACAGTCTGGAGTGAGATTTCTAGTGCTGGACAGCTATATGGACAATGTCACAAGCATCCTTCAGACTGTTCATGTACAAACTTACTCTTAAAAAGGCTGGAAGAGCATTTGGCATGGGCCAAGATGAAGATTAAGCTAACAAATCTGCATAGCCTTTCCATTTGTAAGAGAGTTAGGATTAATCAGAAATAGTTTGAAGTACAATAGATGGGGGAAAAAAAAAATCACAGTGCTGACAGAGCAGTGTACTCAAAGCTTAGGGGGAGAATACAAAGCAGATAAAAACATGGCAGGGTTGGTTCTGAAGCAGCTGAAAGAAAGCTTGGATAAGACAGGACATTGTCATGTGCCAGGCAAATACATGGTCTGGTGTTATCAAATTACATTGTATCATCACCTGCAGCGACAGTGGAAAAGATGGACATCAAAGCCAACAGTAACATCAGGAAGTGGCTGGGTTTGCCTCATTGTCTTTCAGATGTAGCATTGTTTGGAAGAAATGCCTTACAACTGCCACAAAAGCCTACCATCCTGGGCTACAAGCAGGAAAAAACTAGGCTGTTCTTAGAACTGATGGAATCAACAGACCTGTCTGTGAAGGCTAGTCAGGCCCAGGTTCAAACAGGCTGTGCTTTTAAGGCAGAGAATGTTGTAAACAGGGAGGTTTCAAGACTGAATCAACATGAGATTTTTGGAAGAACCAAATCAGGAAGAACAGGCCTTGGATGTGGGGTGATTCCCAAACTGTGGCCAGCAGCCTCTAAAAAAACAAAGTGGAAAGTGATGGTAGTAAAATAAGTATCTAGGATGGAAGAAGAAGGGTAAATTGTTAGAGGAGTCAACCAGCAGCACCAAGGGTACTGGACAGTAAGAGAGGGTACATCTGATAGAGTTTTAGGATGGGATGGCCTGTGGTTGGAACCCCAGGAACCCCAAGATCTACATATGTTACTTTTCCAAGCCCTGTAAATGTGTCTCTGTGGTAAAGAGCAAAGAGGAGAGTTGTCCCCTGTGTGAGGCCCCAAGAGCAAATAAGCAGCACACGATGGCTGGGTGCAAGATCGCCTTGGCATAAGGACAGTAAAGGTGGCAGCATGATCATGTCCTGCGAAAGCTGGCAGAGATCCTGGAGGTGTGTAGAGTAAAAGCAAACAAAAGCTACCATGCCCTTCAACAAAAGCTACCATGCCCTTCAGAGGAAGTTAATTGAATTTGTTAAAAAAATGGAGGGAACGCACATGGTACTGCACAGAGGGAAGAAAGATCAATCCTGGCACCTGGAAGTGATTTGTCAATGGTGGTCAACCTTGGCCAGCAACTAAAATTTTCCTCTAAGGTTGCCATTATCTACTTGAGGCCAGATGTGGTGTTATGATTGGCAACAGCTATAAAAGTTATAATGATTGAGCTTACTGTCCAATGGGAAGAGGGACTGGAGCCAGCCTATCAGAGGAAGAAACTCAAATATGCTACATCTGTTAATATAAAACATCTGTTATGGGTGGCTCCCGGCTGATGACACCATAGCTGGATGACTGAAGGGTACTGGTGGAGGTGTGGCAGGAAAAATGCTCAACATGTTTAGATGGCTTCATGAGCATTTGATAATATTATTACTAAATAATTACTAATAATACCAATACCTAAACCATTTCAAATGATAAATAATCTAAATAAAAATAACTAACATTTATTAAAATTATTTAAAAAATTAATTGATTGTTGAAAAATTGTAAATATATATTTTAAATATATATTTATGATAATGTATATTTTATATATTTCATTCACCACAGACTTAAAACAAACCATATTCAAGCCGCCTCCCGAGATGGTCTAAATTTGGCTTTTTTGGAGCATTCATATATGAGTCAAAATTATTTTCAATCACTCTTAAGTGTGAAAACACCCTCACAGTCCACTTATTACAGAGGTAATCCATTATTGTGGGATTTGAACCTACAACGTTTTGGTTACCAGTCCAGATCTTTAACTACTACGTTACACATCCAACAAATTTTTTAATGAATATCTAAAATGAATTCTACAAATAAAGTCTTTGAGGGCTCTTACCATGACAGCAGTGAGTTTAGATAGTCTGGTGTGGTGGGATCTGGACTCAAAGGTGGGGACGTCACGTAGGTGGCAGCCTTGGCCCAGTTCTTGCTCCAATAGTGCGATCCGTCTGTGCCAAGACTTGCTGTGATTGGCTCTCCATACACAACGGTGCCTAAACGGTTCAATGATCCTGAATTAGTAACAGCATAAAACTTTTACTGTAATAACCTTGCCTAATTCTGAAGCCTCACCAGCATGATGCAATTTGTTGTTGTCAAGCCAAGAACAGCTGAGTCATAGTATGCTATATTTTTTGTTGGACTGCAGTGCATTCCTGCTCATAAAACCTGCCTTGCTTGTCCAGACATAAAAAAAACTAATTTTAATGTTACAAAGAGTGTGGAATCAACTCAAACGTCAAATCATCGGAGATTGTTCTTCATAGAATATGTACACGTATTTGAAGGCTGAAATATATAGTATGTTGATAATTCGGTCTTGAATGTATCCACTAGGTTTGGACAAATTCATTTTGAATCTAGTCAGTCCAACTAATGCGTATGTGCATTCTATAGTAAAAAGGACAGATGATGTCTTCACCAAAAAAATAAAGAAATTAGTGTACATTGAACGCATATTTTTGTACACATTGAACATTGCAATTTCTTGCATTAGTTTTTTAAGAGTGGTCTGTCTCCTCTTTCTTAGGTGCTGAATGTTCTTGCATTCAGCGAGATGGAGCTCAAAAGATTTTAAACAAACATGGTGTTTCAAGATGCACTTTTAAAAGTTGAACTGTATTTAACTTGAAACGGGATCTCAACATGGCGCTCATGGCATGAGACACTTAAAAAAACAGTGAGACTCATCACACATCACAACAAAGACATCCATCTAGCACACGTTTACATCTGGATCTGACCTTTCTTCCTTGCATTGGCGATGACATCAGCAGCACTCTTGCTCATCACCTTGGTAATGTAAAGAGGGCAATTGGTCTGATTGGCCACTGTTACAGAGCGGTTGACTGCCTCCGCCTCCACCTAATCAATCGAGAAATCCATCCATTACAAAAATGTTCTTTATAGAGAAACAAACAAAAGGAAAGTCTTTTTCTGATGGAAAACGGAAAACGTTTTTTCTCAGAAATCATTGCCATGTCCCAACCTCTTCTGGACGGCTGAGGACATGTCCCTCTGGTCCAGTGATACCCAATTCCAGGATCCTGTGCTGTTCCTGTTGAAGGAAAAAAAGGACAAAAAGAAAATATGAGTGAAGGGAAGAGGAACTAATCTTGAATTGATGATAGTCATCATAGTCTCTCTTTCATACTTCAAAAAAAAAAAAAAAATTATCCCCGCAATCTAACTTGGTCCTTAGTACAAAGAGTTCTCTTATCTTCTGAGATGATCATGATGAATACACATAACTGTAGGCCAGAAGTTAGCAGCAATTAATTATATAGACTTCATGTAAGAATATTTGCTTTGGATTCGCTTGGCAGTACAAAAGTCTAAGTGTTCATTGTAGAACACATGTTTTGATTTAGCATCTCCAAACAGTTTATTGTTAATAGTAACATGGTGTATCAGAGCTCAGTATTGGACTATGTACCCTCTCTGTATATCTCACCTCGGCTATGATGTCCCCATTTTCTGCATGAACCTGAGCGATTGCGCCAAGATCCCGAATAACACTTAACACTTCATAGATCTGCAAAGAATACATACATGTAAACACACACTCGAGACTCTTAGAAAGGAATGCAAAATATAGTACAAGCATTATTTAACCAAATGCAGCAATCACTACCAAACTATCCAAGCATCATTTCATTTTGAATATGGCAGGGACTCTTTTTGTAGATATAATTTGTTAGCGCAATACTCTTGGAAATTAGAATATACACATATATTCAAACTAAATATGTCTCTGTGTAAGCTGAATTCAGACCACCACCATACAAAAATTAACTGTGGTGGTACTATAGTGTAGTGATGTTAATAATTGTGTCAGAAACAATTATTACACATGTCATCTACATTGTAAAATATGTAAGAGACAAGCATGTGGGTACAACTCAACTTTAGGTATATAACCTGAAGTAGGTCAGGGAGGAATTTATACCTGCGAATCAGTGAGCTGAAAGACATCTTTGTAAGCCAGGTAAACAAGGAAAGAGTTAATTCCTGCAGAAAAAGACAGAGTATGAAATTACAGAGGGAAATGAGAGAGTCTATGAGCCATAAGGTTAAACAGCACAGCAGTAAAATTCCTTACTGATGGAGTAAACGCTAATTCTGGTAGATTGTACAGCAGATACAGCAGATACAGATGTTCGAATGAGTAAAAGCTGGCAGTAAATTACCATGATCTCTGACGAGTGCCTCCATCTCCTCCTGGACACCCTTATGCCATTCGGTGATGTCCACATGAAGGGAGTAGTCACAACATGCTTTGCTGTCCGCCCATTCACGCCACTGATTAAAAGCAGAGATCAGACTCGTCCCAGGTTCAGGCAACACATGGTCAACTGTTTACGTGCACAAATAGACACACAGTGGTTAGGTGGATATTATGAAGCTTCTACACATTAACCCTAAAATGCATATCGATAACAAATGTATCTAAAAAATGCCCAGATAGTACCAAACTTTAAAAACATTTAAAAATAAACAGAAAATAACATATTATGCTATATTTTGATGTCAAATATTTAATGGCACAACTGGCTGTCAAACACATTGTGAGCTACCAAACTAGTCTCATTGAATGAGCATTACTATAACTACATTTTGTACATTGTATGAGATCAAGCTACACATAAACATAAGCTACACATAAGATATATATATATATATATATATATATATATATATATATATATTCTTAGACACTTTTTGATTCTAAATAGACAAGCAACTTACATAATTTCAGTAATACACCCAAAGGACAATAGCCACATCATACTGTTCATGTGTTACACTTGCTGTAGTTTACTTCCATGTTGTTTCTACATCAAATAGCAGTCAAATGTAAATAAAGTCAATCACTGAAACATCAGTGTCACCTTGAGTAAGAAATAGCATGTATAATATGTATGTGTACACACTAATGGAATACTACTAATTCACCATTTTCACACAGAAAATCAACGTGACATAGGAGTAATTTGTATGAATATAGTACTAATTTGTCTAGTAATAAACAAAGAAATAGACATCCTGTGATAGTAAACATAAAATAGATATGAAATAATCTTTTAAAATATGATTTATGGAAGCACAAAAAAAGAAGGCTGCTAAGTGGTTTTTAATGCATTTTTATAAGGTTGCTTACTCGCCCAAGTCAAAAGAGCCCACCCTCAAGTCTCAAGACAAACATACTGATCATGGTGGTTCCGCCAGCCAGGGCAGCGCGGGTGCCTTGGTAGAAGTCATCTGCTGCAGTCATGCCCCTGTCGGGCATCTGGAAGCGTGTGTGCACATCAATGCCACCTGGCATCACCATGCCCCCATGAGCATCAATGGTTTTTACCCCACCAGGCACTATCAGATTTTCTCCAATTTGTCTGTAAAGCACAACGGAAGACCAGAGTGAGATTTGAAAAACATTATCATAAATACAGTTTGGTGAATTCAATGAATCTTGACTAAACTGGATCTAAGCTATTTCATATGTATTGGGCCCAAGCTATTTCATCTCATTCTAGAAGAATGTCAAATGATATTAGGGGATTTTCGTGCCAACAAACTCAACATAAAAGAGCATTATATTCAATGTGTGTTAAAGGAATAAAAAGAAATCATCAAATTCTGTTATCTCTCAAACTTACTTGATCAAGCCATCCTCCATATAGATGTCGGCACAGAACGACTGATCATCATTCACGATCTTAGCCCCTTTAATCAGGAGACGGTCACTCTGCAGAGAGCGATAAAAACTGTGTTAGTATCATATTGAAGTATACATATTCACTTTGACACAGCACTTAAGAACTGGTCCAAGGTGTTAGTGTTAACAGGTGTAATAACACTCAAGATTAGTATGCAAAAAGAAACATTGGTCAGCAGGGCTGCAGCACCATTCAGATTTGTGATCGGCTGAAATGGGTTTCTCAATGACCAATTACAGTCTCCCCAATAAAATGTACAAAAATTTAACATAACAAAATGTGCAAATTTAACCAGGACCATTAAAATAAACCAATGAGGCTTTAAGCACCAATACGGCATCATCAGGCACATTCTTTATAAGGAGCATCAGTGAATTCTGTGGTCTTTGCTATTATAAACATATGTTCACCATGAAACATGTATCTGTCATTGTGCTACAATGTGCTTAGCTGGACCACGATGCAATGTATTGCAAAAGATACTGCTCCAATTCAACAAGCTGAGCTAAAATTCATTCAAAAATGTGTTGTGCGTACACTGTAAAAAGTAGTAACCTGTAATAATTAACTTGAGGAACTATTTCTATCAGATTTAATCTCAGTTTTGTTGATTCAGACATGTTCAACAGTATTTTTGACTTGAATCAAACCAGATTCTTTTTAGATGTTAAAACATAAAACACATTTTACGCTAACAATTTTTCAGAGGAGTACTATCCATTTTCTTCACATGCTGTTCCAAAGGTATTTATATCTCAGTTAATATTGATATATGGCTGAAGGTAAGGTGAAATCAGGCCATTCAGTCTACTTTTTGACATCTCAAGGTCAGATATTTGACACACCAATCTTAATGAGCATGTTACATGCATGATCTTAAACCAATTATTCCTAATAAGCCATCAATGTGTACGATCATGTAAACACCTGAAACAGTTTTCACATCGGTGTAAGGAAATAAACAATTGACACAGGTAGATCTTTGCCCATATCCAAGATTTTGCAATGCATGGAAACACCTTTACTGGTCTTCTTACTGGCTTATCCAATTTGAGCATGACCGTTTTCGTTTTGACAGCAAAAACATAGAATAATCCAATGGTTTCATGTAAATACATGCAAACATGGTTTTATTATGTTGTCTGACCTTTTGAATAAACAGATTTTTGGTTGTTGGCAGAGTATTGGTGTGCAACACTCAATGTCAAAAGTGACACAATTGAACCGTATTTACCCTATACTTGTTCATTTTAGCATAATGTTATCATATAAAATAAAATTTTGACGAGTGGGCATTCTTTTCCTCCACCCCAATGGGTAGGCCAGGACTATTTACAGTAAATCCAGACCTGGAGGGCCACCATCCTGTAGCATTTAGTTCCACCCCTGTTCTTATGCACCTATCTGTAATTTTTTAATTAATTCTGAAGACTTTGCATTGCTTGTTAGTTATGTTTGATAATGGTTGGCACTCAACTCTGCAGGATGGTGGCCCTTTAGGACCAGATTGGAATAGCCCTTAAGTATGCAAATCCACACACAATCTTAGTGGGACCCCCACCGCCCCCCGCGACAATACTCCCTGCTGTCCGCCTCCCAACGATGCCCCTAATTAGGAAGTGTCTGGTTCAAAGCTTAACAGGACCCCCCATTCTGACTGTGGTCTACAACCACAGTGCAATGAATGAATAAGGTAAAAATGGATTTTAGAAGAATCTATCTTTCCCTACAGCTCTTTGTATTAAGAGTAAAACAGTTGAATAGACACCCTGGTATGGACACTGCCACCCAGGATTCTATTTACACACAAGGCCCCAGTTGAACGTTAATTTTTATGAAAGGGAAGCGATGGAACAATTCCCGTCACAAGGCCCTCTGCATCGTCCTGGGACAAAGGTGGCTCTGTCTTGGTTTCTGCCTCTTTGCGTGCTTGTTGGCAACCCAGCAACATGGGGCCCTGGGTAAGTTCCCAAGCCCTGCCCTGATTCATTCAGTGATGAATGAAAATCATCCAATGACCTGACATCTCCTACTACACATCTCAAGACAATATTACAGAGAAAAACATGCATAAAAAAACAAATCAGATGGCGGTTCTTTGCTGAGGGGTTTCTGGGACAGTGCAAGCGGCTCAGGCGGTCAGCCACATCGAACAGCTGCTTAATAACATACATTACATAACTGAAAATCACTGTTATCTCTTTACTCTGTATCTGTGCACAACTTGACCATATGACATCAAACAGGTCTTGTTTTGAGGAATTATGAAAAAATTGCAAACTACATAAAGTGGATTCAGCCATTCAAAATATAATATAACCTTGAGAGCTCAACCAAACACAGCCACTGGCCTCAATCAATGCTGAGTTAAAGCATTATGACATCATCAAACAGGTCATAATGTTAATTAGAGGAAGTTTGGGGAAAAAATCTGTGCCTGGATTATTGCTTATGTTGGACCTTTTCCAAAGACTCACAGTGCATGAGAACATATTAGGAACACACGCTCACAGGAAGTGTTCTGCTCGGCATGTTTATTGCTCTGAACCACAGTTTGACCACTGCTTGCCATAAATGATGATGTATTTTGTGAACATCATGTCATCAGTCATTTATAAGTCATTTTGGGATTTGTACTGTTCTCAATATCAGCAAGGTAGGCTTTCCAAACATGCCTGAACTGTTACATGCTGTCTACTGTAAGTACTTTTTAACCTACACTGTAAAAAGTGGTAACCTGCAATTGTTATTCTAACCAGAGCTGGGTAGTAACACGTTACATTTATTCCGTTACATTTACTTGAGTAACTTTTTGGGGAAAATTTTACTTTTAGCTCTCAAGAGTAGGTCTAAATGTGGGTACTATTTACTCTCACTCAAGTAAATTTTTAATTAATTTTTTTTTACTTTTACTTCTTTACAACGTGTGGCGTAACTGTCGTTACATTACTGGGTTTAATTTGAATTAATGTGTAATTTATTGAGAGATTATTGAATGGGACTTTTACGAGAGCGGAAGTTCACAGCTGTGCGCTCTCACAGACAGTCACTCACTCACTGCAGCCGCAAACAAAAGAATTTTTGTTCTGCAGAAGAAAGGAAGTCATACACATCTGGGATGGCATTAGGGTGAGTAAATGATGAGAGAATTTTCATTTTTGGGTAAACTATCTCTTTAAAGTGATAGCCATAATTTAATATTCTGTCATCATTTCTCTACCCCCATGTTGTTCCAAACCAGTGTGAGGCTTTGTACATGTGGAACACAAACTATGTTGGATGGAATGTTAGGGACTGAAAGTCTCGGTCACCATTCACTTTCAATTATATATATATATATATATATATATATATATATATATATATATATATATATATATATATATACACAGGCAAACATTCTGTCTAATATCTCCTTTTTGTGTTGAAAGAAAGTCATACGGGGTTGGAACAACATGATGGTGAATGATGACTAATTCATTATTCCATTAATAATAATAATAACTCTGTGATACATGTTAAATGTGTATTATGTAATGGAATATAGGGGAGTAAACGTCTATTATGCCATTTGTGAAAGTACCGAGTTACACACTACTTGAATATTATTTTAATTGGACACTTTCTTACTCTTACTGAAGTAATTATTTTTGTTTGTACTTTTACTTCTACTTGAGCAATTATGTTTTTGAAGTAATTTTACTTTTACTTGAGTACAGTTTTTGGTTACTCTAACCACCACTGATTCTAACCCTTAAAATGTGTTTTGTTCATGGAACCTGATGTATTTCCATTGATTAAGAGATGTTAAATAAGATTTTTGACATTAATCAGACCAGTTCATTTAGACTTTCCCCACATTAATCTATTTTTTTTTTTTTAGGTATTTTAATTGTTCTAAAGAGATATTCTAAATTAAATGTATATACTGTATCATGAAAACTGGGGCATTGCAATGATCCGAAAAATATTCTATGTATCAAAAACTAAAACTAATTTTGTGGTTACTTTTATTTATTTTAGATTACTTATGAAAATATTTACCACAGTTTAAGTTTTGCCAGTTACTGTATGTTTATGTTAATTATTTATTTTCCATTTACATAAACGTTTTCATTTTCCAAGGGTGCGAATTACACATTGACTTTTGGGGATCTCCATTTTTACTTTTGTTAAAATAATTTTTGTACTTTGTAAAGTAATTTTGTCACACAATTTTAAATGAGACATCGGATTCCTGAAAGAATGCACAAATTAGCCTTCCAGGGGGTGCTCCTGTTGTCTGAGAAGCCCTATTTTTGGCCAATTACAGATCCTCCAGACCCCCCGTATTTTGCACCATGAGTTTCAGTTAACAATATTTACACTGGTGTAGACTTTTGAGCCATAAGGAGTCTCAAATTTGAGGCTTGAAGCAGGAAAGACCAATATAGTGATGCTTAATGAGTCATCCTACATTAATTTGCACTCAAGGAATTATCTCCAAAAAAACAGCCTTGCAGGCATAATGATCCAAGCTGACTGGCTTTCAGGCTCTGGATTTTAACTACTTGCATTTCTATCCCTCAAACGGTTTTTGTGAAACCTGAATCTGTCTCAGAGGCCAGCTTGATCCCATATGATCCTCTTAGAAGAAAACTGAAAGTGTGTTTCTGAGATTGGCCCTAGTGTGCAGTCATGTTATTAGCCTGAAATACTAGCAACTTAGACCACTAGCAAGCACTTTCTCCTTTGAGGGGCAAAAATAGCTCATTGCTAAGTTGTTATGAATGGGGAAATCCTGTATATAATGTGATGGGTAGGAAAACACATTCCTGGCAGAATGTTTGGTATGAGTCAGAGCCGAGATTGTGCTCTTTGTGGGGGTGAAAATGAGACACAACAGCAGGTCAGCAGAGCATTCTGGGACATCTCTTGTGCTGGAGCTGCTGTGGTTGCCATGGTAACCAGAGGACAGGGCTGTGGAGGGTTTTCATTGGAATGAAAGCATTCTACACCATAGCAACTATATCACCAAAACATGATTTCGACTCGTCCCTCCTTGTCTTCAAAAAAAAAAAAAAAAGGAAAAAAAAGAGAAAAAATCTAGGTTTCAGTGAGGCACTTACAATGGAAGTGAATAGGGCCCATTTTTGGGGAGTTTAAAGGCAGAAATGTCAAGCTTATAATTTTATAAAAGCACTTTAATTCTTCTGTTATATTTCATGCATTTTTTGAGCAGTACATTTGCTTAAATCATAATTTTTACAGTCGTTGTATGGTTAAGGGTTTACGTTGTGTTGTCATAGCAAAATAAACTATTTCATATTTAATATTTAAGCAATAAGCAATTATGTTCAACATATATTATTTTTACTTTAACACTAGGTCTAATGCCGAAAAATAAAATAAAAATGTAAAGAAGAATGTAAAAGAACTATTATCGGCATCAGCAAACCAAGTCATTAATAAGTGTCCATGCAACAATATCAGTAAGTGATTAAAGTATTCAATGAATTTATGAAAATGAAAGTAGTGTACAGAAATATGACCTCGTGACTATAGCTAAAAGTGAACAGGCAGGTGGTGAATTAAAGCTAACATTCATCTTTAATAAGGCCCAAGAAGGTGTCACCCTCCTCCGCCTGTCTGCGCAGCTGACCAATGCAGCTGGCCCGCCAAGACCCACCCCATTCACCATTCCAGCAACCCGACATCAGACCAGCCATGCGGCCATATGCTTGAGTGTGTGAACTATGCGTGTATTTTAACCACGCCTATATCTATTTGTGCGGGAGGAAAGATGACAGGAAATACAGTGTGCACAAATTTAATAAACCTAGAATGGTTTCAAAATCAGATTAAGCTGGATATTTGGTGGCGTCAAACCATAAATGTATAGGGTATTTGTGTGAAGAGTTTCTCAGCCATTTCACTTGCTCTTAAATATTCTCGGATTCGGCAGCTCTTGCCAAAACAATTCACTGAATTGTGCTGAAGCTTTTCAGAGGATGATATTTATCCTCTTTGTGTTGCAGTGTGCTTAGGAGGTCCACAGTTTGCAATCCATTGCACATGAATTCCACTACAGTACAGAGAGAGCAGGGAGTGATGACTGAAGAAGCCAAGCTGTGAGTAACTACAGTGAGAATAGACGCAACAAGTAAAAATATAAACCAAGAGATAACTGGATCAAGGATGCATTTGATGTCAATTGACCGATCTGTTTTCAAGTGTGAATTCCTTTCCGATTACTGTAACTGTTGTTGATGTGACACAAACGCCACACTGAATGATATCCACTGTAATAGGGGTGTGGCACAGAGAGCTTCGACTAAATCCTCAAGCATGTATCTCCATGCAATGGTTTGACTTCTAGTTTGTCATTCTTCTTGCATATTTCCCCTTCTTATACATTCTTTTCTCTCTGAAAATATGGTGACTTAGCTGCATTTTTTTTTATCTTTTTATCTATTTTCTGCATACAATTCTGCACATGCTGGGGATGAAGTCTTGGACTGGCTTGTATCCAGCCACTTAGATCAGTAAGATTTGCTGAATGCGGTTTCCATAACATGCCGGATGGAAACAACAACCCACCTAATTCTTATTCAGCATTGCTCAGTGAATCTAAAAGGGTGTCCTAAAGCTCTCCCCCACAGCTCCTTGCCTAAGCCAGACTAAAAGTGCTCCCTTTGAAAAAGAAACAAAGGCACACCCGCCAGCAGCAGAGCCAAGTGAATGCTCTATTCGACTGTGCTATGACAAATTATTATTAAAAATAGTACCAAACCATTTTTTAAATAGGAAAGATTGTGATGACATAGAGATGAGTTACATTCAGAGGGGTGGGGGAGCATGACAATATCTATTCTTTCTGGATTTGTTTCAAGATATGGATTGATGTAAGGCAGAAACACACAGGTTCACTGCTTCTACCATTTCTAAATCCATTATAATCAAGGTAGTAGGTTGAGGAAGGAAATTAAATAATTTTCCCCATTTGCTGTGCTTATTTTCCATTATCCTCTCTCATTTCACCGAGTGACTTTTCTGTGGGAACCAGTCCATCAATGCGGCTTGAACAAGACCCCAATTTCCTACTAGCGCTGGCAGTTGATGAGCCTTGACAGTCTTAACAAAGAGCGTCGCCGTGTCACCACAGCATGTCCGGATACATTCCTGTGCGTTTTGTCCACATCATACAAACGAATTAAGAATTTGTGGTTTCTTATATTATCTATTTTAATGCAAACGTTTGGTTTGAATCATTCGTGATACAATGTAACACTTTGAATAGCAACACCCAATCTACACAGCGAGCAAGCGACGCGACGCGACGCAACAAAACTAGACCGCTCATTATACTCAAAAATCAACGCCCGTAACGTAGTTGTTTACACTTCACGCGCACAACGACATGTTGTCCGCGAGCAGAATTAAGGACGCGCTTGCAGCCTGGAGAGTTTTATTTATTATAACGGGAGCGTTTAGTTTTGTCGCGTCGCTTGTGCGTGTAGATTGGGTGTGAATCCCATAAGGGGCCGTTCGCACCGAGCACGCCCTAATGTTAAAAAGCTAGATGCATGTGTCTTGAGACACGTTTTGAAAAGCTGAATTTGTTTTCAACTTGACAATGCGTCTTAAAACCGCGGCACTCCTTTGCAAGACGCTGAAAAAAAGCGAGTCATATTATGCATGTTTACGTAGGAAAACAATTGAAAAACTGGACGCAAAAACGTGTTCGGTGTGAACGGCCTCTAGCAGTAGGCTAATGCAATCCCTTGCTGCAGTACTGGTATGTACTTTGACAACTAACGACATCAAGTCACATGTACCGGCAAGTTTTTAATTTGTATTTATTTTTTTAATTTTGCTTTACTGGCTCCGAACACATGGCCAACTTATTTTAATCTACGTGTTAGGAGTCGTTTCGCAACTGTTGCGAACAGGGTTTCCAGCTCGGATCCCTGTTTAGGAGCATTTCAATGTCAAATATCCTACGTTTATTTTTACAACATCATAGATTTCAAATGTCTCTAAACACGCTTTATACGTAGAAAATAATTAAAGAAGATATTCCATAACTCACGGTTATGCGGGGAATATTCTTCTTGCCCTGATAGCCAGACATCTTCTATCCTCTATTCCCTTTGATGAACCGTTATAGCTGCAATAATGGATGCAAAGATCTGCTTTGGGAGGGGAAATGGCTTGTTCTTGGACAAGTCTGCAGTCCTAAAGAAATCAAGAGGCCAATGGAGAAGGCAAAAGCGCTACAAATGAAGGACAAAGAACCCGTGCCCAATATCTCCTCTCCTCTCCCTTTCTCCACTAATGCACCAAGTCCACCCAGTCTGCCTCAGACAAAACCAGAGCTTTTCATAACGGAGAGCAGCGCGCATGCGCACAACCCCGCCCTGAACAGCCAGCAGCTCCTCCCAGAGTCCTGATCCCGAGTCCAGAGAGGGTGGCCGGTGTTTCAGACAATGGTTGCAAAGTCACACGACCACTGATTGCATTATAAAATCAAAGCTGATAAAATAGATAGCAATAAAAATACATTTTAATGCAAGTTCTGATTGAATATACTTACCCAAACCTAATCCGCCTCTACAATCTGCAATTTCATTGTAAACTGTTTTCTTCTGTGCCTACAATTAAACTCACTATGAGCATAATGATAACAAATAGCCATAAGATAATGTATATGGATCTATATGGACCTTGGAATTATTGTGCATTACTTTAAGCGAAGTAAAGGAAACTCAATAATCACTTAATGCAATCTTTTGCTTAAAACACGTGTATACATAAATGCAAAGGCTATTGCTCAATATAAGGCTTCATGTTGTCTTAATGCAGAAGATCTAACAATACTATTGATCTCTGCAGTCATTAAGGTCAATCAGTAAGAAAAAAGCATAGCCATGGTTTTAAATCACACGTGTAAAACAGAACCACCTCCTGCTGCAGGGTGGGTGACAGTAGTTTTTTAGACCCTTCTATCATGTTATTTCAAGTTATTTCCATTATAGAAGCATCTACCCTGAATAACAACATTTATATAAATGGTACAGAGAATTAGAAAACAGACCAGTATTAGAATAGCATTTTCTTTATAGTTTATGAGAACGAGAAGGGTAATTCTGGATATTAATGGTAAAATAGGCAGGCTCTTATGGGGTTTTAACAGTTTCTAAATTACTGATTTTAAAGCCCTATTTGGGTGTTCTTCAATCAGCTGTAGCTATGGTTACTGGATCCCAGTGTCCAAGGCCCACACATTCAATCTCTTGGATTATTGGGCTCAAAGGAATGAGAACTGGAGGGTGAAAAGTAGTACACAGATTTATCAGATTTTACTTTAGTAGTTTGTACATTTTAAGTAGCCCAGTGAAAATTATCTGCAGATTAATGTACAAAACTTGGCATAGTATGATATCCAATGAAGTTCATGTTTGCATCCCTGACCTGAACAGAAGGGTTTAGAACAGTAGTAGATAGTAATGCCTTAAAACAATGTGTGATTATACTCATTTGCAAGAAGCCTTAAAATAAGTTTGCATATACATTGGTGATGATGCATGGGCAACTTTTTTGACATGGAGTGCCATTTTTTATTTTCCTAGTCAATGGCTGTGCCGATGAAGGGTTAATAGTGGTGTTTTCCTTATTACATGATGTGTTGTTCTGAAAGCAAAAAGAAACAAATGAAACACGGAATGTAGGCTGTCATCCGCGCAGTCTGACCGAAGCAAAGCGGGCGCATTTACTCGTGCGATTAATCGAAAGAAAAGTGCTGGTGGATCGTGATGTGCGAATGGCTTGCACGCGCAGCGCCAGTCTCATCACACTTTAATAGTGTTTAGCTTCCCTTTCAGCTGATGAAAACATGCTGCGTAATCATGAGGAAGGATTTACATGAAGATGTAGATTGGAATGCAGGTGCGGAATTTATACAAATATAGTCTACTCCTCTCTCGCCTCTGTTGTGCTAATGCTGGCACGCGTGCCATAGGTTGCCGACCCCTGTATTACACAATAGCCAGCATCTACATGACATTGGGTGATAGCCTAATCAGAAGCCACTTTTCAGATAGTTCTGCGACCCTGAATTCACAACGGTTATTACTTTTTTCACGTTGTGACATTTATCACTTTTATTGTGACTTTTTAATGTCAAAAAGAAGCAACATTTTGATGGTGTTCTTTTACCATTGCAGGAAGGTGCCTGGCTCGTTTTGTGATCATCTCGTTAATGAACCCCATTGCTTGAAATTTAAATTACAAGTTGTTAATTCACTTTATATGAACTATATATTTTCAAATAGAATGTGGTGGATTCATATGTGAGGGAAACACTTCAGAAGTGGAACCTTGAAACATTAATTTCTAAAAAAAGCTCCAGACCATGTCACAGCCACGCCTCAGCCTGCTCCATAAATGTTACAGCCACATCTCAGCCTGCTCCATACCATGTCTCAGCCAAGCTCCAGACTGCTCCATGCCATGTCACAGCCGAACCGCAGTCTGCTCCATGCCATTTCACAAGCAAACCTCTGCTCAACGATCTAGGCCTGCCTCTGCTCCACGGTCCAGGCCCACCTCCATCCCTACGACTCCACCTTGGCTCTGCTCCTCGAGCCTCTCATACCCCTCCCCCCCGGACTCCACCTTGATCCCATGCCCCACGCCCTATCTCGCCATGCCCCACGCCTCAAGACACCCCACCCCCCAGGTCCGTACAGAACACTGGACTTATGTCATATTTATTAGGTTTTTGTTCATGTGTTGGGGTGCCCCTTAGAGGAGGGGATATGTCATGTTTATTCTGTTGGTTCCTGTTTTTCCGTGTCTTTTATTTTGAAAAGTTAGTCCTGTTCATGTCTTCGGGTCCTTCATTTTGAAATTTGTTCACTTCCTTGTCTAGTCATGCGATTATCCTGTTCCCCCCATGTTTCATGAGGTTTTTTTTTCTCATTGGTTCCTTTTAATTATTAGTCTTGTCTTGTTATTGGTTCATGTTTCATTGTCTTGTTATATTGTTTTCAGTCTTGTATTTTCATTGGTGGTCTTGTTAACTTGTTACCCATGTCAATGTATTTTAGCCCTCATGATTGCCATTGTCCTTTGTGGAGTATTGTTAATGTAACATTGTTGTAATTTTGTTTTGTTTAAGTCAAGCCAAGTCAAGAATTAGTCAAGTCATGCTTTGTTTGTGTCAAGTCTAGTTTAGTCACGTTCATGTTTATGTATCATGTTTCTAGTTAGGGTTTTTGGATCTCACTTTTGTTTAATAAACTGCACTTGGGTTCATCACTCCATCGTCTCCATGTTACACCATTGCCTACTTATTTCTTACTTATTTATTTGTGGTGGTTCTTGTAAATTGAAACATGATTGTAAGTAACTTAATGATAAAGTAAATTGATAACACAATTGCAACCATTTACTTAATTAATGAACATGTTTGCAACTTTTAATTTAATGGAAATAAAGCATTTTCAAGATATTTGAAACTTGTGCATTATAATTTATTTACACAGCAATAATAATAATAATACTAATAATAATAACGTCAACAATAATAATAGTACCAATAATACTAGGATGGTTAGAAAAAAATAAATCCCAACAAATTAGTTATTTTATAACCCAATTTATTGGGTAAAACTTGCTGCTCAATGCATTGGGTTAAAATAACCCAACAATGGGCCGGTGCTATATCAACCCACCATTGGGCTATATGTTGGGTCATTTTTAGCCCAACTGATTTTAGTGAGTAGGATCGGCCACATTATGCTGACTTAATGACAAGCACTGTCTCCTACCAGACATTTTTGCATTGCCTCCGGCATTTATACCTTCCCTTGTGCTGCAACCGGAAGTATGTTGCTTCAACAACGTGGGTGAACAGGGTTCGGATCCGAGTTGAAATCAGGAAATAATAGTGATTTGGAGGTTGCAATTTCCATCTAACATTACATTTTTACTTCACTGATGGTTAGATTTGGGGTTAAAGCTTATAAAATATGCATTCCTCTTATAGACCGTGCAGCTGAACACAACTCGCTTTTGGCGCCCCTCTGTGGACATTACACCACACTGTAAACCCTAAAGTTGTCATTACTGTAAAAATCAAATTGTCTTAATTATTACTTGAAATGTCAAGTTTTGGACTCATAACTCAAGTATATAAATGCATAGAACTTATTTTTCTTACAAATCCATAGACTTAAGATTTGCAGTGTTAACTCAAACTCTTGAGTACAAGATTGAGACTATGGGGAATTCCCACAATCCCTTGCTGCTTGAAATATGTTTCCTTGGTCAGAGGGAGCAGATTGGGGAATTTAAATAATTGTTAATAAATAAATGTTTTAGCTCTTTTGTTGTATTATTTATGCTTTGTTGCAAACAGTTGTTTGGTGTAATGTCACCATTAGGGTGAGCTGTGTCTCTTTGGTCAAGATGGACCCTGGTCACACTATCTCAGTTCTCAGTGCATATATGCATTTCTGTAAATAATTATTTAATAACAGACCCAGAATCAGTTATCACCTTTATTTGAGCTGTGCCGTTGTTTGATCTAAAATTGAATCAATTCAGTTAAAATGTACAAAATAGAAACAACAATATTTAAATTAAAATTTGAGTTTAGTCTACTTGCATGTAGTTAACTCAACTGAAATAGTTATGTTCACTCTACTTGAAATTGAAATTAAATACTTCAGACCCCATTACTCATTACTGGAATTGAGGGAAGGAGTTTACTCAATCAAATGAGTGCAATTAACTTATTAGGGTTTTCAGTGCAGGACAATGGAGCTCACAGTGCCCACACGCCCAACAACACTTACCGCTTTGGCCACTAGGGGCAGTGAATTTTGGTAAACAAAGACCGATTTTAGCTAAAGAAAAGTCAACCTACTCTTCCAATTTCACTGTGAGATCAGTCTGCAACTTTGCGGGAAAGTACTTGATGGCCACTTGACAACTGCATTGCATTATTTTGTATGATATGCAATTATGTATCCTATTTTTATGTATATAGTTTCTGTACATATGAGTAGAAGCAAAGCAATTCCCCCTTATTTAAGCAACAATTTGGAGATCAAAGTAGCTTATATCAACATACTCGAAGCTAAATGTTTATTAAAGCAAAACATTCAACACAATAGGGAATATTTTACTGGATGATTTCCATTATAATAATGACAGATGATTAAAATGGTGAAAATCAGACACTCTAATGCAACTCTTCAGATATGTAGGTGTTTCCACCCGCATGACAGTGCACTATCACTGAAGCCCTTACCTCGTCGTTTAGGTTCTGGAGAATCTCCTTACCGGCACTTCTTCTGATCTCCACCTTTCGTGCTTTGGAGATATCATTCTGCCTCTCTATCACTCGACCTTTCCCTGAGGACAGCGAGTCAAAGTCCAGCGTCTTGTTCTCTGCCGAACCCTCCACCGGGCAAAACATACCACAGAATTTCTGCCGCGGCTGGTTGGGACTGGAGCTCCCCATGTTTTGGAAGAAGGCATGGACATCTCCGGTGGCAGACATTTCTCCCAGTGAATTCTGTTAGAGAACTATTCTGTGTGCAAAGGCATGTAAACCTCCTGTTAGACCAGAGGAGGATTCTCTGCCAACACTAGAAACAGCATCGTATGGTCAGATGGTATGATTCTTATTTGGTCTCTCTCTCTTTTCTCTTTTATGCTGGGTTTCATTACCATTCAACCATACGTATTCATTTGCTTTTGAAAACCCTATTAGAAAATTTTGCTTACTCATTTATAAACAACAATTTGTCTCCAATCTGTTGAACAACACAAAAACCTTAAGAATGTGCGCAAATAACGCAAACTGTTAAATGTATACATTTGATAAATTATCTGAGGAATTCAACAGAAAAACATATGTACTTAAGTGATGTCAGATTGTAGATTGAAGAAAATTCAGAGATTATGTTACCGTAGATGTGAGAACAATGTATGAGGTGACGCTCTGCTGGAGGGATGAGAAGTGAAACAACGGAAGTGATGTGGCTTTTTGAGGGTTAAAGATGCAATGTGTCCAAATCTGAGGGCTCTTTTTTCCTATGCGATATCATTGTTGACATAGACAACATGATTCTTGAACACGTCCATGAACACCGTTGGAATTGTAAATATGTGAGGAGACAAATATGCATATTAGGTTTACTGAATGAATGATTGCACAATTCCCCCCCCCCTTTTTTTTTTTTTTTGTGGTGGTGGTGTTATAACGAATAATTGCTCCACGAGTAGCCTAGTTGAAGCGCCACGCCCATGCAGGTTGAAAGTTAAGGGCGCTGTCCTTTCAGCACCACATGCCAGATCAGCGACGAATCACTGGCGAGCTTTAATTCAATGTTTATATGACTACAGGGTCCGTTCACCAGCGTTCTTCTGCGCTTTTTTGTGCTGGCCGTTACCTCGCCTCTCGCTATTTATTTATTTATTTTTACGTTTCGAGCCATGGGCGTCAAGTTTAAATAGGTGAACGCTTTTCCGCGAAAACGACGATCTAAATAAACAGAGGAATTATAGTAAGTGCTTTAATAACATTATATGCTCCACATTTCTGAATTTAAACCTTAAAAAAAAATTATTACAAAAAATATTATTATTTTATTTTTTAATAAAAGTTGGGACGAGTTGCATTGTGCATTATGTGAGAAATGTTGAACCCGGAATATTCCTGTCAAGGTTCTGCAAGCAATTTAACAGTTCCGGAACTTTATGTAACACAATAGCATTCTCAAACATAACGAGTTATTAACAGCCGTCAAACTGACCGCGGACCGCGCCCAATATATATAGGCTGTATTATTATTATTACCCCCACCACCGTTTACAGAGAGATGTTATATTTCAATGCATCCATTTCATTGATATATTTGAGGAATATGGATATTGTCTGCTTGCACTTTAATAATAATAATAATACAAAATAAAAAAGAGCACCTTTAAAAGAACTGTTGAAAACAACAACAACGTCACGTCAGCCTTTATTGCGCAAAGACGCGTTCGGTGTGAACAGCCCCTGACTTTCGTTGCATTGTTTTGTGAAGGGGAAAAAAAAATAAATAAATAAAATATATATATATATATATATATATATATATATATATATATATATATATATATATATATATATATATATATATATATATATATATAATTAAATAAATAAAATAAAAAAATAAAAATCTATAAAAGATTCTTGGTCGACAGCACATATTTCTGTGAACATTCCAAGTTGCAGTGCAGACACAAGACCATTATTTTCACTTCTCCAAAGCGGCTTCATAATAATAGATCCAAAATCCCAGTTTCCATAACAACAACGTGTGCCCTAACCCGCGAATAAAAGAGTTTGTGATTTGGACTGAGGGGAAAACAGAGAGAAATATAGTCTGGGTAATGAAAGAAACAAAGGATCCATCCCATAAATAATGCATGTATGACTGATGCAGTAAAGACTGAACATATTTAATACATCTCTCCAAACCACTTTCCGGTTAACAGAGTGGTCCCTAGGGGTCATTATGTAGCTTAGATAATGGTCCTGCGTTGTTGAAGCACTGCACGCACACACACACACACACACACACACACACACACACACACACACACACTTCTGTCGTCATTCACGACAGCACCTCAGGACACCTGTTTCAGCCAATCACTACAGGACAATTCAACTGTAGCTCCTCCTCCAACAGTTTGTAAGGTTGCCATGGGTTACTGGGAGGGAGCCCAAGGTTACTAGACATTGAGTTTTATATTACAAAGTTAAGTCCTATTTAATACCTTTTATTTTTAATTAATTCTCTTTAATGCTAAGGCTATAGTCCTGTTTATTTAAATAGTCTTAATTTACAAACAAAGTGCTTAGACAGAAAAAGATGTAGGACAACCAACATTCAAGAGGAAGCTGTTAGACAGAAAGCACTACAGAATGCAAATTGAACAACCTCTCAAATATGTAGAATATAGTTGAAATGCATAGAAATCACAAAAATGACAGATAGGCCTAATTCACATTGTGATTTTGTAATGGTGTTGTGCCCTGCATGTTGCAGATGACTGATACTAACTGTGCAACAGATTTATAGTTGTAAACGAACGCATTAAGAGATCCCACAATATTTTGAAATACTGATGACACACATTCACCATCCATCCATCATCCATCCATCTTCTTTCTAGTCATTAGTCATCCAGGCACACCCTTCATTTCCAATCTCTGCCAATAGAGGGCAGTTGAGTCATGCACTGAGGAGACAGCTTAGATCTACAGTCCATTGATTTTGAAAATAAAACCAGGTAAACTCACAAAAGCAATAACCCTTTTAGTGTTGTTAACTTGGTTTTCAACCACTTAGGTGTGGATAAATGTATGTAGAAAACCCTGAGAATACAGTACAAATGAATTTGTGAAGTATTTCACTCAAAATCAATGGGTTATATGGATTCAGTGGTATAGGTTTCTGTTTTCTAGTCTCTTTTTTCATGGTCAAACCAATCTAGGGATGGATGAAGGATTTCGACAGATATCATATTACTGACTGTCATAATTGGCACTGTGGTGCTCATTACATTTTCAGTGATTTCCACAAAAAAATAATTATTTTTGCCTTATTTTCTTTAAAAAAAAAAAAAAAAGCAAAATTCGAGGTTACGGTGAGGCACTTACAATGGTTTGGAGGTTATTATTTTATTACAGCACTTATATAAATTCTTCTGTTATAACCTGTGCATTATTTGAGCTGTGAAGTTGTTTAAATCCTTGTTTTATAGTTGTTTTAGGGTTTACAATTTTATGTCTTCATGGCAACCAAATTGTAAAATTAGATATAAATTTACACATTTTATCACTAAAATCCTGTTATCACACATATTGTTTAATTTTGTGGCTATACATTTAATACAGTAAGTATTTTAATGTTTACAGATTGGCCCCATTCACTTTCATTGTAAGTGGCTCACTGTGACTGTGATTTTTGCTTGTTTTTGTTTTTTTGTTAAGAAAAGGGGCACAACTCAAAATAATTTTTTGTGCAATCAACATTATGCCACAAATGCTGTCGACTGAGTTTAACTTGCGTATCTGTTCTGAGTAGTTGTTAGCACAATTCTATGTGGTTTCTAGGGTGTTATGTACTAAGAGCTCACCACAACAGCTGTATGATATTTTGGTCCCTAGATATGACTTCAATCTAAGTCTATGTGAGTTATGTGCAAAGGTTTAATACTTAATAATTATGCATGTAGCTTTAATAATGATGCACACAGTAAGAGGTGGACCCTAACCCTAACCCTAACCCTAACCCTAACCCTAATCAATAAAAGATAGTAACATGTTATTGTTTTTTTGTTTTTGTTTGTTTTTTTACAATTTTATCATTGGAGTCTGAAGAACATTTCTACACAAAGGTGGTTAATCAACTTCTTTCCAACAATTAAAGGGATTGTTCACCCAAAAATTACATTTACTCACTCTCATGCTGTCCCAGATGTGTATGACTTTCTTCTGCAGAGCACAAAGATTTTTAGAGGAATATCTCAGCTCTGTAGATCCATACATAAGACTACACATAATCTATACCACTCCAGTGGCTTATTCCATGTCTTCATAAGCGATTTAATCATTTATGGACGAGAACAGACCAAAATACATTAGGGTACAACGAGGCTAAAGGCTCTGCGAGGTAAAAGGCTCCCTCACCACCTTTTTTAAAAAAAAAAATGTTTTACTGAATTTTTATCGAAACAACCTTCCGTCATTATTTCTTTTCACACAAATTATGTTGCTCCATCAATTTTCAATAAATAAATAAATAAATAAATAAATAAATAATATATATATATATATATATATATATATATATATATATATATATATATATATATATATATATATAGTTACATTGATACATTTTGTGACCAGAAAAAAGCTAAATTTTCTTAAGGGGTGCCTTTAGCCCCGCTGCACCCTATAACTCTTTATTACTATAAATCTTGACATCAGCAGTCTTCTTGGCGATCATGATTTCAAGCTGGATTACACTTCCTATATCACCATCTTGTACTCTGCACATAAGTCAAGCACTAGGAAGTGTATTCGAGCGTGAAATCATGATCGTGACTAGAGACTACAAGGGCAAGATGTACAGTGAAAAAGAAGTTACATTTTGGTCAGTTCTCACCCAAAACTTATTAGATTGCTTCAGAAGACATGGAGTTGTATGCATTAAACCACTGGAGTCTATAAAAATACTATAGATTCAACCAGTACATGGCGATAAGCATGAAGAATGCAAATAGCCAAAAAAAAAAAAAAAAAAATATGAATGTGAAACTGAAAGTGGAGATTTACTGTAAAAAAGGTTGTTTCTCAACCACTCTTATCTATATAGCTTCTGAGGATATAGATTCAAACCACTGTAGAAATCCAGTGATTAACCATATTCATTGAAATTAATTAATTAATCATTTGCTTTTATGCTGCCTTTATGTGCTTTTTGGAGCTTCAAAGTTCTGGTCACCATTTGCTTGCATTGCATGGACCAAAAGAGCTGAGATATTCTTCCAAAAAATCTTCATTTTTGTTCTGCAGAAGAAACAGAGTCACACATCTGGGATGGCGTGAGAGTTAGTAAATGATGAGAGAATTTTCATTTTGTGTGAACTATCCCTTTAACAATAAAACTAAAACCCATATTTGTTTACAGCTATCCTGTATCTTTACCTCTGTGTAATATTTACACTAGTTTGCCTTGGTTTTTAAAGCATCAAAAAAGTTAAACAAAGCATAAGAGGAACCTTAAAAATGTTGTGTTCACACACAAGGTGGCACAAAAAAAAAAAAAAAAAAAGGAAAGTAAAATAGCATGTGGCATAGAAAACTGAACAAATTAGCTTTTGGAAACAATAACATCACAAAGTATCAAACATTATTAAGGAGCCGAGGCACAAAGTTTATAAGAGATGATCTCTCAGTTGGTTTTGGCAGCTGTTTGAGGAGAGACAAATCCTTCACAGATTTAGACAATGAAGACCAAAGGAAAGTGCGCACACATTCAAAATACACTAAACATGTCTTGACAAAAAAACACTATTAAACTTGTGGATAATTCTCTTCAGGTTTATAGGAAAACACAAACTCAACACCCAAAAAAATAAGCATTTGGAGTATCATAGAAGTATCATATGACCTTTGGAGACTTGGAATACAGCACACGTCATATGGACTAGTTGTACAGCTCTATAAAGTCTGTCTCCATTCATTTCCGTTGTTTGGAAAAGAGCAGAGAGAACATTCATCAAAATGTCTTATTTTGTGTTCCATGAAAGAAAGTTATTCGCGTTTGTAACAACATGAGGATGAGTAAATGATGATAGAATTGAATTTGCAACGACTGTAATTCCTTTCAGGTAAATTCTTCTGCTAGTTGGAACACATCACACCTGGTCACTTGTTGTTATACTGTGGTGCAAAAACCTCTTACATTTCAAGATTATCTGCTCAAGCTAACAGCATGAAAATGCAATAAGATACTGTAGATGATTTAACAAACTTCCAAAATGACTGACATGGCAAAACACACAAGCAGGGTGTCCGAGTGTATTTTTATCTCCATTGTGCCGTGTCTCTGTGTTTTTTTCAGCGTCAGACACAGCAGCGCCACATTTTTAGAAGCCTTGTCAAGTTAAAATAACTTTTAAAAACACATCTCTGGACACCTACATCCTGTTCTAATCGTTAGACTGGGTCTAGACATTTGTTTTTGCAAACAAAGTAGCAACAAACACAGAAACAAGCACAGAAAAAATAAAATAAAATGATCTCTTTTCATACAGGGACATGGCAGCCCCATCCAACTTGATGGTTAATATATGTTTATGACATTAATTTAGGTATTAGACATTTCCTGGTACCAAGCACTTTCTTTGTGTACAGTCAGAGGTATGTAAAGATTATGCAAATCGTTGCATAAAAATGCATCTGTTACAGTCAAATACATATATTATGTTTCTTATTATTATCAAGCTATTCATTTTGCCATTTTCCATCATCACAGGATGTGTAGGGGGTCTATGAAGAGCCCTATCCTTCCCAAAACACATACAAGTCCATCATTCTAGCATCTCTTCCAAAACTGAAATAAAATAACTGAAAGGAAAGCATTTGCTGTAATAAATAAACAAACTCTTAGCTACCACCCAGGCATGCTCATAAATCTTCACTAAGTCTATATTTTGTTGCTTGATTCAAATTTCAGGATAAAAACTAGGAGATGTGTGTGTGGCCAAATTTTGGGTCACGATCAGACCCAAACAGGCAATTAAACAGACAGATCTCTGTTCAAGCTAGTGCTGAAATAGCATGTAGGTTTGATTTAACCCACTGTCCACAAATACTTCCAATCTCAAATGCCACTCAACCTATAAAGAACCAGGGGGTATTGCAACACTCACGTTTTTTTTAAATAAACTGAACAAATAAAGGGATACCGCAAACAGAAAGTAAAAAGGGACTGAAATGGAGAGAAGTGAACTTTTCTGTTAATCTACAATGTGCGAATGTCACTTCTCTTTGTGGAAAGGCAGAATGAAAGAAAATACCAAAAAGGGAAGGAAATAGAAAGTGTAGGGTTGGGAAAGAGTAAAAGGAAAGGAAAGGGGCAGCAGGGGTCATTCTTTGTACAAACTGCAACCTTCTCCCTAATCCACCTAGGTCGATGCCTGAGGAACTTCATCAGAATTGTTTTCAAATGGAGCTTGCAGGGGGAGTAGTAAGTCTTTTCCCAATGTAGACCCTGTATTAGACAGAGGGAGACAAATAGGAAGGCATACATTGAATATTGGGTGGGTTTAATATGCACATTGTTAGGGGTGTGTAAATGTTCAAACAGGTGGCAGTCAACTAGTGGTTTAGGCAGCTGAGTGTTAGTCTCAGCCTAAGAACAATGTATATACCACACTAAAATGGCAAGAGCTTTCCAAAAGCTGGCCAACCTGATTGGCTGGCTGGTGAGTCAGGGTGCAGAGCTTTTTAGCAGTCTGCCGAGAACTCGTGTTTTTGAGGAAGCGCGTGCGAGGATGAACTAGATGCATGAAGCCTCCACACAAGCTAGGTCTAGAATTTGTATTTATACTTCAATGCTTTTCGCCCTAAACAGCCTCACATACCTATAGTGGAAAGCACAGCGCTACCCCTCCCCAGCTCTTTCGGGAGCAAGTCAGCGCACCCCCGTGACAAACCGGGATTGTAAACAGTTGTTTAGCAATCAAAAAGATATAATCAAGAATGGCGACACTCGCTGATGCTGAGAAGTAAACTTAAACTTTCCTTTTGGCAATTTGAACATTGGGTGTGAATACTTTCAATAATTCAACGGGCCGTTGACAATTATTCCTTACGTAAAGTTGTTTAAATAGTCATTTTAGGGTTTTATGGTTTATGTTGTTACAAAGTAATGGCAACAAAGTAGTACATTTGTTAATAACTTTACACAGAAAGGTAAGTAAGCGGTTTATCACATTAAAATCATGTTAACACCCATATTGTTTTTGTCTTCTGGCAATACGTTAGAAATGGTGACTATTTTAATGTTTACGGGTTGACCCCATTTACTTCCATTGTAAGTGCCTCACTGTAATCTAAATTTTTTTGTGGTAATATCACACAACCCTGTGTGACATGTCCATACGATTAATTTCTGCCCTTCTCATGAAAGGAATGCTCCCTTTCGGTTGGAATTCGACCTATATATATCCTACATCCATACATACTGGAGGGACCATTTTCCACTATTTCTTTGGCGTTATCTCTACAGCTGTTTGCCAAGACTGCTGCATAACTATTTGAATGAGTTACTACTTTGTTGCAAGTCGATGTGATCTTAAGATATCTTTACTCATTCCTAAAAAAAAAGGTTGTGGTTGGCCATTTCATGTGTTGTTCAGAGGGCCTCTTCCTGTCTAAGTGAGCAGTTCCAAGCCATAATAAACTGCAAAGTGAACCAGACTTTATGCCCATAGTGAAAAAGTCTGGCTTTGGGAGACTTTCTGATTATTGCTTACTTCTCTATGTTAACCCTCTGCTGGACAAAACATAGATCCACATGCTGTGTTTAAAAACCAACAGAGACTTTGTATAGCAAAATAACACCTGATAACCTCTGCAGGATGGTAGGACTATAAGAGCAAGACTGAGCATCCTTCTGAAGATGAAAATGTGGAAATGAAAGAACTATGCATGTGTGATTGTGCTTGTTTTAGGTCAATGTACCCAAGGCCCAGAATCAGGATGTGGGACAGGAGCAGTGATGGGATGAACACTTTGAGGAACTCAGCAGAGAAGATGCCTCCATTCTTCATCGCCCCTGTCTTCCTCATGCTCAGAATCACTGAACGTCGTGGGTGTCGGAAGTGGAACTCCCTGCAAGACAGATAAATCCATACCATTATCGTCATCGTCATTTACTTAAACATGGCTTGTGTGAATATCTGTGTTCTTGTCCTCTTTAGTACTTACTTAGGTGGAATATTCTCTGGTCTACTCGACCAGTCTGCCACCCGGTCTGAATCCTTCATTAAAATGTCATCATCTCTCAACTTCTCCATGACTTCCTCCTAAGTGGGCATGAAAACACACACACGCACTCACATTTGCAAACAAACCAGGTCTTGAATCTACACCAGAACATCCATAAATGATTTCTAAATGATTCTTCTAAAGGGAGTACCTGACTGTCTCTCCTTGTGTCCACGTCAAAAATGATCTGTCCATCTTCCTGAGGACTGTGGGGTCTAGGAGGGCTGTGGGAGGGAGTTAAACAACAAATACATTGATATAGTGCAATGACAAGTTGCTACACCTTACCATGGGAAGACTGTTGAGAAAATATAGCACGTTAGTAATGTGCAAGATCAGAGAAAATGTGATTTTCTTTTGCCTATTTTAGCACTCACACACAGCATATTTTCACTGCAAGTCAAATTACTTCATAATTGAGTTTGCTCTTTTTATAACATGTGAAACATAGGACAAACAAAATCCCCAAAATGTATTTGAACACTTAAGAAATATTAAGTCCTTTTTCCTTCACGTTCACTTTCTCCATCTTCTATTTTTGGTGATTCACATTCTTCGTGCACATCGCCCCTTCTGGGCAGGGAGGAGAATTTATCATCAAAAATAACTTAAATATGAATCTGTTTCTCATGCACAACTATCATATCATGTCTGAACACATGGATTTAAGCATATGAGTCATATGATTACTTTTATGCTCCCTTTATGTAGATTTTGGAGCATCAAAATGTTGGCACCCATTAACATGGACCTACAAAGCTGAAATATTCTTCTAAATATCTTCATTTGTGTTCTGTTGAAGAAAGAAAGTCATACACATCTGGAATGCCAGGGGGGTGAGTAAATCATGAGAGAATTTTTATTTTTGAGTGAACTATCCCTTTACCTTTTTTTTGACATTTTGCAATGACTTTTATCCAACTAGTTTCAAGGTGATTCCAAGTAGATGTATGAAGTCAGTTCCCCTCAAGTTCACACAGGTGTCTTAGCAGAGTAAACACAGGTGTAGTTCAGAACATTAACTATTGACATGTTTCACATCCATTTGACAGCCAGAATGTCCTAATATTTAACAGTATATTTATTGTTTTTTTTATTGTGAAATGTTTTGCTTGAAAAGTGTGCTTATGCTATGTTTAGTTAAAATAAATGCCACTTGGATGGATATTTTGCTATCTACTGCAATTATACATACACAGTAGAAACAAATTTATACTGGTTTGGAAGAACATGAGGGTGATTAAATGATGACAGAATAAGACGGTGGTCTACCTGTCACAAGAGGAGTTACTGCGGCTGGACTCGTGCTGAGCATCTAGGAGGATTTTCTCCATGTCTCCATTGTGGATGGAGGATGATGAGGGTACGTGCTCTAGCCCTCCCACCATCCCATCCTCCTCCTCTACGACCTGGGCTAGAGGAGGGAGTACGGAGAGGTTGGATGAAGCGAGGGATGCAGAGATTCTGTTCATCTCCAGTTCCACCCATGATCCTAAACGGATATCAACAATGATAACTGCTTTAAGCAGTGATACACAGTCTAGGGACTGTCTTGGTGAATCTCATAAAAGGAAATGGGCTGATAAGTGCAGTTTTCTTTCCTTTATTATTGTACTTCCTACTGTAGGGGGAGGTGTTAAAAGGAGCATTTAAATATGAGAATGCTAAAAAAGACCATGTTAAACATCAACTAATATGATATTAAAATGTGTTATCAATAACTTCACGCCTCATTCTATTAGGATAATATACACAATATCGTTAGAAGCGTTATTATTTACTCACCATAGTAATATACTGTACAGTATATGCAGTAGATAATGTTTATTTTGTCTTGTTTTCTGAATTGATGGGCTAGCATGCTATATGCAGCCATTATATATGCCGATTACACTCTGTTATTGTACTTTATAATGACACTGATACTACTGCAAAGATGGGTGTAGAAAGGGGGCTAATGTGTAGAATACAGACAAAAGAATGATAACAGGCATATCTTAATTTGGGCAGATGTGTGAATGGTTTTCGGCTGCAGACAGAACATGAGTGAGGCAGCATATAAAACAAAAGTGTGAATGGGCACTAAAAGGTTATTTGAGCAGATCCGATTTATTTAATTGACTAATAAAAAAAAGAAAGAAAGAGAAAAGCATGACATTTTCTTAATGTTCTCCCCGTGTTCGCGTGGGTTTCCTCCGGGTGTTCCGGTTTCCCCCACAGTCTAAAGACATGCAGGTTAAATTAATTGGAGACTGCAAATTACCCGTAGGTGTGAGTGTGAATGTGTTTGTCTATATGTGCTGCTCTGTGATGAACTGGTCATCTGCCCAGGGTGTTTCCCAGCTTTCGGTCCGATACACCTTGGATAGGCTCCAGCACTTATCCACAACCCTGCATAGGACAAGCGGCTATGGAAGATGGATGGATGGATAACATGTTCTTAGAAAATATTTATATGCAAACGACTGTACAGATTTAGGTATGTTTGCACCACTTCACAAATAACTCTGTACACCAGTGTTGTGCCAAAATCTGACTCCCTGGCAGGTTAATACTCCCTGCTAACTGATTGGCCCTTATCACTAATGCCCACCTCCCCATTCGTCCCTCCCCATAAAGCCCATTCCTACATCTACCCCTAAACAAAAGGATACTAAGGAGTCGAAGCTCGGCACTACACTGGTGAGTTCATGTTTGACTGATCTTAACTGACTGAACGGGAATTAGCTGTCAGTCTCAAAGTAGGTGAAGCTCCATGTCACGCCTGCCTTAAAATGTGCCCTGGCCAGCTGTTACAAACCACTGAAACGAACTCAAAAACACCTTTTTGGCCAGATTTAGTTCTAAATGACGTCACACCTTATGTGATGTCTTATTCTGATCCTAGAGAGAATTTAATTGGACAAAAATTTAGACACACCCCTGTGTGCAACATGAGTCATCAATATTTTTGGTCCGTTTTCCCGGAAGAGAAAGGCTGTAATTATTAAATGTTGTTTAAATCTACTTAAAGTTAATTTTGTTTACTAGCACATAGATGACATCAAAGCTTAAAGGCATGGACTAAAAGACACAAAAGCCCAATTTTTATTTAAATAATAAAAATAAAATCTGTTTCAGTATTACAATAAATACACTAAAGTACTGTATTACAGTAAAGAGAATCTAATTAGAATCAACTCTAAGAATAATGGGAATTGCAAATTAAGTAAAACATCTAGACACCTAACGGCAATAAAGCCAGAAACATACTTCACTTGGCCAACACCTTGCCTATGTGCAGTCCGGTTGAACATACTTAGCGTGAGTCTTTACATTACTGTGGAGATAACAAACCTCAATTGTGCTCAAGTTGGTGATGGAGTTACCATCATAGGATTGTGAAATAAACCAGTGTATTCAGGTAAGTTTTAATAAATATATTGTCAATTCAAACTTTCGCTCTAAGAAAAACTCATCATAGAAGCGACAGTTCATATTAATGTCTGCTATAGCGCTCATTGTGGCAACACTGAGAATGCAGCGCATATTAGCGTTGTGTTGTGAATTGCGGTGTGACAAATTTCGGAACACAACAACATGAAAATTGAGCTTGCGTTTGTGTATTTGTGTAGAGTATGCTTCGGCTTTCTGAATTTTCTGGGAAAGTGTGCTTAATTGCCCCAACAACTGTAATGTTAACAATGTTACAATGCAAAGAATGGTCCTAAAATAGTCTGCAATTTCTTTATGCAAAATTTTGTTAACAATACTTTGTTGTTTTCTTTTGATTTTGGGGTTAGATGTTTACATAAGATTCATCCAACTGGATTGTGTAGTTATTGTAAAAATATGTAGAAAATTGCCAGGGAACAATATTGTATACAAAAGGTACAAAGGCGGATTGAGACAGACTGAGGCAGACAGAGGGATCTCCCTGTAGGTCTCTGGTGGTCTTGCTAAACTTATATTTACACTGTGGTGAATGGGCAGTAAATGCTTCCCTCTTCTGCTCATTACAACCCCAATGATATATGACTCACACCTGACCTCACTGCTCCATGCTCTAGGTGAGTGCAAGCAAGTACACACTTAACAGAAATGGATATCTTCAGAAATTGAAACACAAACACACAGATTCTTTATCTTCGTGTTAGGGATGAGGGGCACAAAGCTTTCCATGTTCCCCTTTCACCCACATCTGCTTTGCTGTCTCATCAGAAACGCCTGTGTTATGGCACAGTGAATCCTCTGTTTACAACCATCTGTGCCTTGGCTTAAAATGCTGGCTCTGTTTGTTTGCTCACACTGGTGACCAATCAGGATGAGCGAACTATAAATTGAATGTCTCTCTGGCCAAAGCCCCACTTCCATTTCCAGGAAAACAAAGCAGACCCACAGTCAGAGCACATGACTTAGGTTGAGTATACATGGATCATATGACCTGGGTCATGTTTTGACTTGGTGTGATAATGTTCATCGATTACATCTTTCCATGAACATGGTAATGCACACACATTTTCATTTAATTCTGATATTCCATTTAGTTTTAAAACTCAGTGGTCTGCCTTGCTGTTTACTGCCAACATAGGCAGCTGCCTACTAAATGCTGATACTCAAATACACTCTACACAAGTACATGAACCAGCCTGATCTCATGAAGTTTTACATCTCATGAGTGGGCCTCATTCATGAAAATGTCCTAAATATATGAAAGAATTCCCGAAAACATTCCATTGGATTCACAAACGCTTTGCATTCCCCAGATTTGTTAGTACAACTTGTTTAATGTTGGTGAGTTCCAAACGTTCGGAAATAAAACGTCTGCACATTCATTCACAATTATCATAATCCACGGCCATGAAAACATCATATACAGAAGGCTTCAGACTCGCTGGTAAATGAGAAAATTACGCTTTTAAAATACAATACTGTGCAAAAGTCTTAGGCACAATTTAGTTTTCACAAAAACATGTCTTAGAAAGGTTATTTTATATATTCAGCTATTAGCTTATCAGTAGGAAATATACATATTAGATTTCAAAATTGCTTTTGCAAATAGAACTGAATTGAAGAACAAGGAGCCCTACAACATATGGCATGGCTCCAACAGAGCCCAGATCTCAACATCATTGAGTCAGTCTAGGAAATCATGAAGAGACAGAAACAACTGAGACAGCTAGGTTGAAGAACTGTGGCCAGTTCTCCAAGAAGCTTGGAACATCCTATCTGTCAACAACTAAGAAAAAGTGTGTCCAGGTGAACCTAGGAGAACCAGTGCTTATTAAAGACAAAGGTTGTCACACCAAATATTGATTTAGCTTTTTTTATATTGACTGGACTGTGGCAGGGCGGAGGGTGGAGCTGGGTCGTGATGATACACACCCGGTCCCGTATCAGGCTAATCAAGTGTCAAATGAACGTGATTTACAGATGTATATATTAAATTATGAAATCTAAATAATAGCGCTTGTATCAAATAAAAAAAGTGTCCAGCCAGTCACGTTAGAGGGCTTTTTTTATTTTTAAATTTTTTTTTTTTTTTTTTTTAACCCATGTCAAGAACTACTGCTGGAAATAAGCAGGGTGGTGAAAAAAACTATAGGCTATATGCAATCAGCAAAGAAACATTTCAAAATAAAACTATTTTTTGTCTTTTTTTTTTTTAAGGTTAATTTTAAACATTTCATTATTAATTATTGTGGAGATAGGGATGTGGCCGAGCGACATCTGTGGAGACTTGCCCCTGCTTCTTCCTAAATCCAGAGTTTCGGCACCACTGTGAAAGATTTCTTGCTCAGTTGGGAAGGAGGAAGCGGGGGCAAGGTGAACAGTCCACATAAATCTTTATTAACAACACTTTTTCAGCATACACCCACACACGGTTTTCTTTTCAGCACAACACACACACACACAGCTTCAAGCTCGGCTCTCTCTCTCCCGGTGGTCTGGACTGCCCTTTTATCCCTCTCCAGCTCTCACTGCAACACAAAACAGCTGTTTGAGATAATATCCCATAGGTGACAATCTTTACCACTCTTCCTCTCTCGGTCTCACTCTCCACAGACGTTGCTAGGCCATGCCCCCATCTCCACAATTATATTTTTCATTACTTCTTTAATTTTACTTCTGTCAAAATGTAAAGACAGTTTGTCTGAAAGGACACAACACGTTCGGCTGTCTTACGCAAGATTTACACATGGTCGGGTGCAGGTTACATTTTGTTCGTACCGACTAACGTTTTGAAAATACGAAAACTTTCATGAATACAAAAATGTACGTCAGACAGTCTTTACGAATGATTCACAAAAAAAGATTTTCTGCTCGTGTTTCATGAATGAGGCCCAATGGCAACATGTTTGAAAACCAAAATTTCGTGCTGTTTTACACGTTTGGCTGCAGTTTCCAAGTGAAATATCCAGCAAGGGGTGCCAAAAACTAGCGAAATTATGTTGTAATCAGACGAGGTTTGTAAGGTGAACATTAGATGGAGGTTTTACTAAATAAAACGTAGCTCCCTAACCTAAACCTAACCAATAGTGTACTAAAAGATAAATAAGAGGTGAACAAAACAGATATCCTTACCATTAACCAACACTGAATCCTAACCAATGTTTTAAAAGCAAATTCAACAAGAAAAGTATTTTTCATTTTTGAAACAACCATGTCGCTTCTATTTTACTTTTGTTTTACTATCCCTTTCGTCTTGAGCATCCTTGGCTGGGCTTGAACTGTGGTCTTTTTCAAATAATGCATTAGAGTAAAAGTGTGTATATATTTTTTCAATATATTTTGGCATTAGCATGTTGCATATAGCATACAAATATATATATATGTATATATATATATATATATATATATATATATATATATATATATATATATATATATATACACACACACACACACACACACACACACACACACAATATGTAAAATAGACCATCTAAGATTAAACTTTTTTTATCAATACTTTTTGGTATGAAATACCCAACTAAATAATTAGAACTAATTGATTTTTCGCCATTTTCTGACATCTTGGATGGACTTTTAATTAGCTCATTGCAATGGATTATAAAATGGCCATCTCCACAAAGGATTCATGACAATGCTGCTTTTGACTTTGGCCAAAAGAAAGTATCTTAGAAGGCAGCATAATTATTGGAACAGTCTTTTGAACAGCATTTGCATCGGGAGAGTGTCTATGGTGCCTTAAAATGCTGTAGTATCTCTGTAAGCAGCTCAGTAGGTTTTGGAACAGACTCATAGAGTTGTGCTCCTGTCTATTGACCTTTGCTTTACTCAGCTGACATAAACATTGTTGCCATGACACCAGGCGAGCTGAACATTCAGGCCAATGGTGGAACAAGCTGCATTGGCTATCATCAGGAAATAAAAATAGATCAAAATTTCAGTTGTTCAGTTTCAGGCTATGTCTTGTTTCGAAGGCTGCATCCATTTATCATGGGAATTTGGAGGATGCATGAGGTGTATATACTATTCTTTGCTTTAACGGAAATTAACATAATTTGTCTAAAGAAAATTACGCCAATTTGACAGAAAATATGATGTTCAAATGCAAGTCATGTTAATTCCCAAGTTGGAGTACCTCAGTTGACCGATGTAGACTATTATATAATATGTATAATTACAGTAATACATAATTAAAATAAAGTTTTAAAGACTAAAAGTACACCTATAAAATCTATTTCCTTTTCTCTCTATATCATTATAACTCTCCTAAAATTTACTTCATACATTCCCTTCCAAAGAGACTTTGTTCCCTTGTCACTTAAAGCTCTTGCGCTCTTTTTTTTTTCTTCCCCAATTTGGAATGCCCAATGCCCACTATTTAGTAGGTTAGCTCCATAGCTTGGTTACGCATCTTATCACATCAGGCTCGTTGTGCATGACACCACAGAGACTCCCAGCATGTGGAAGCCCATGCTACTCTACGCGATCCACGCACAACTTACCACGCACCCCATTGACACCGAGAACCACTAATCGTGACCACAAGGTTGTTTCCCCATGTTACTCTACCCTCCCTAGCAGCCGGGCCAATATGGTTGCGAGACCTGGCTGGAGTCACTCGGCACACCCTGGATTCGAACTCGTGACTCTAGTAGTGGCAGTCAATGTCAATACTCGCTGAGCCACCCAGGTCCCCAGCTCTTGCGCTTGTTAAAGAGCGGCACGCTGTCATAGCAACCATGTTACATTGTGTTTCATTTTGTCCTACAAAGTCCGCCTTGTTTAAACGAGGCTTGTTTAAAGGAGGATGCTCGGTTAACTGCAGCCTTTAAAAGGACGCATCCTAGACTGCAGCCTTTGAAATGAGACACAGCTTCTGTATGCGATTTATTACGTAGACTTATCCTTGCTTACCAGTACTGATGAAATGCAAAATCAAAAAGACTCCAGAATTATTGATGTTGATTGCTATCGGAACTAACATATGAAAAGTAAAACAATAAAAAATAAAGCATTGTGACAAAAAAATAAATAAAAATAAAAAATACAATTCTGTTCTTAATTCTTATTACTTTAATGTGTGTGGATGTTTTACTTTTGAGTTCTGTATGTAATTCTCAGAGTTATTAATGAGGATTTTCATTAGACTATTACTTTAAAACAATGACTTAAAAAAGCAGTGAAGCAAACACTTCCATGACATATAAATACTTACAATTATACATTATACTTAATTGTCTTGAAAATAATGTTGCAAAGCTATCAATCTTAATGAGCCTTTACATAGGCTTGTGACATATGTGATATACAAACTAGACATGTACCAGTACTTGACAGGTTTTATGAGATTCACCCTATTAGAGCTTTAACTGTGGGCAGTTTCTTCACACATCCTCCATCTAACAGTCGTCATGCCTAGTACGCTACCAGATTCATCCAAATCGCAGAACAAACAGTGCAAGTCAAAACGGCGAGCCCAGATTTTCCCATCTGTTACACCTAAAGGGCTTGGCCAACACAAAGATATAATTTCCTTTTATGACCACATGTCTGTAAAGAACTTCTCCAGTTCACTATTTTCCAGCAACAGCGCAGTTGAACGCTGTAGTCATTATATTACTGCATTCAGAATCAGGTCTAGCCAAGTCAGTCTAATTTGCAGAATACCAATTACATTTTCTCAGAAACTGGTGCTGATGATGCAGTTTCAGACTGTAACATAATGACAAACTCTAAAGTTACAGATAATAATAAAACACATATCAAGGTCCAGGGAATTTATTCTCAGTCAGAAAAACTCTAAAATCAAAGGCTGAAGGGAAAATATTGCTATATAATCATAATCTTTGTAATTTAAACCCTTGGGATAATTTAATCCTGGACTATCCTCTTGTTCCCTAAATTTGAACTTCTAGGTTTCAGTTAAAAAAGATAAAACCTTTTCTTCCTTTAAGTCAAATCCTTTAGTCTCTTTTTTCATTATTTGGCATTGGCAGCCATAGCATGTTCATATAATGCCATAGACCTTATTCACAGTAGTGGCATTTTTTTTTAACAGGAATGAACTGTTAACAATAGATCCCATCTGATTTCAACTTATGTTGTCTGGAGTTCCCTATCTGTCACTCACTCTACGTTGTGTCGATGTAGTGACACTAGTGGTCACTCTTGGGAGTCCCAAACCCCTCTGATTTTTGAGAAAAGGCCAATGAAAATTGGTGAGTGAAATTTGCATGCCACTCCCCCGGATCTAAGGGTATAAAAGGAGCTGGCGTGCAACCACTCATTCAGATTTTCTCTTCGGAGTCGAGCGTTGTCGATGTATGCCAATCCATTCGCCACGCGGCTGTTGGATTCTACGGTGCATCACAGCGGTTTCTGTGCTAAAAGAGCATATATTGTCTCTAAAAGAGTATATATTCTCTAAAAGAGTGGGCACTGATGGAAAGCGTCTTTTTAAAGATGCCTTTCCGGTTATGTGCAGTTACTTGTTGTGGTCGTTATCTCTCCACTTCTGATGGTAACGATTGCTGCCTTACATGTCTGGGCTCCAGACATGCTGAGACAGCATTCGTGGATAATTCATGTCCACACTGCGAGAGCAACACCATGGCCACTTTGCGATCGCGGCTTTCCTACCTTAGAGGGAAAGCCACTCCAGCCGCTCCCCAACGTGGTTCTTCTGTCCGCGGCACAAGACAGCAACGGTTAACGCTGGGGCGATTTGGGGACTTGGAAATAACTCCGCCGTGTGAATCCCCATGGACCTCCCATTCCCCAGCATGCTTGTGCGCCCCACTTGAGTTGAATATGAATCAGGCAGCCCGTCTCAGAGCAGATTTGACCTCTCATTCGGCACTCAGGAAGAGGATGAGATCTCGACAGCAGCATCGGAGAGCAGGCTGCTTCAGTCCGATGCGGAGGACTCGGGTGTAGTCGCCCAGTCTGAGACATTCTCCTCGTGACAGCCCCTACCTGGAAAATTTGCCTGAGGAAGGACCTTCTTTCTCAGGAACAAGGACCGATCTGGAACCCGTAACCAGACCTCTGAATCCTTCACATCTGGCCCCGGGATGGGATGCGAAAGATCAGAGCGGCATACCACCCACGGTGGTAGACACTATCACTCAGGCTAGAGCCCCTTCTACCAGGCGACTGTATGACAAAGACCAAGCTGGCGCAGCCTATTCCCATTGTGGGCATGTCTGACCTCCCTTTTATGCTTTCGGGGGGCGAGGGTCCTTACAACGTACACGAGGCGTTGGGAAGGTTACGATGGGGCTGGTGCACTCGTTACTTGGCAAGCAGTGGCCTGCCTGCATCAGCACCGCCGATCCACATAACAAAGTTCAGCTGTTTGTGGCATTTGTATAGGGACCCCTAGTGTCACTACACTGACACAACGTTGACTGAGTGACGGGTAGGGAATGTCTATATTAGTGTTGTAACCACCGTTACCTGATGGAGGAAACGAGACATTGTGTCCCTCTTGTCACATTGCTGTACTAGCCGCAGAAATGACCAGACCTTGTCTTGGCTCCTCAGCACAAAACCTGAATGAGAGTGGGCATTCTTTCTCCTTTTTTTCCCCATATGTCCGGGGGAGTGGCATGCAAATTCCACTCGTCAATTCTCATTAGCCTTTTCTCAAAAGAATAGAGCTGTTCGGAACTCTATCAACACATCAGGACCAATGTGGCTATTGCTAGAAAAAAAAAAAAGAAAAAAAAAATCTGATTTCAAAATTATGAATCCTACTATGGTGAAGGATCAGTTCATAAAAAATAACTATGTTATGCTGAATGTACTTCAACTATTCAATATTCATTAGCCACACCTTTCCATTCATTAATTGGCACCTGACTGTTGTTCACACTGAATGTGTACATGCTCTCTCAAAAAGGATGTGTTAATTAATAACACTTTTTGTGTGTTATGGCTATTTTAACACATTTTGTGTAATTTTAAGTTGATCATGTGTAAAAAGAAAAAGAAAGAGAGAGACAGAAACAACACAGTATGTGTTAACTATCATCCAATCACATTGCTGCAACGTCACTCCGTGCCTCAAGAAGCAAGTTCGCGCCTCTTTTTCCATCGATGGATGACTTGGATACACACGTCAGGTATTTCGATTTATTTTTTATTAGAAATTGTAAAATATAAATTGTCAAATGTGTTTTATTATTGTTATTTTTTTAGACGGTCAAATGTGCATTTAGTTAGCGACTTCTACTGTGTAGGGGTGTTTTCCGTAACGCGAGAGGCAGTTGAACAAGGCCGCAACCGCATCTGATAGTTAACGTTAATGATTTTTATTTCACCTACATCATACACTAGATTTAATTATATCATATGGAACCAATCCAACCGATATAGATATTATACCGCAAAATGATGATGTCACTGATCATTACATGGTAACTTGCATACTACGTACCACTGAAATCTGTCATATTGCGCCACGTTATCGACCAAGCAGAACAATCCTTCCAACCACAATATATAGATTCACAAATAGCTTACCTGATCTATCTCAGCTGCTCAGTGAACCCAAACAAACAGATGAACTAGAGGAAATGACTAGCAGTTTGAGCACCATTTTCTCTGGTACATTAGATATTGTTGCACCAATTAGATTAAAAAAGTTTAGAGAAAAAACTAGAGCACCATGGTACAACAGTGCTACGCATGCTATCAAGAGAGAAACTCGTAACTTGGAGCGTAAATGGAAACAAACTAATTTAGAGGTCTTTAGAATCGCATGGAAAGACAGTATGTCACGTTACAAAAAGGCTCTAAAAACAGCCAGGGCTGAGCACCTCCGCAAACTAATAGAAAATAACCAAAATAATCCAAGGTTCTTATTTAACACCGTGGCTAGACTAACAAATAAACAGAGATCACCTGAGCAAAATATTCCGTTACAGTTTAGTAGTAATGATTTTATGAATTTCTTCACTGAGAAAATAGAAAACATCAGAAACACAATTGTAAACACAATTGTTAATGTACAATCTTTTATGGTGTCTTATGATTCAGCCTCAATTATCGCCCCTCAAGAACAACTACACCGCTTTACAACTATAGGACAGGAAGAGCTAAATAAACTTATCATTGCATCTAAACCAACAACATGTTTACTAGATCCAATACCCACTAAACTACTGAAAGAAGTGTTACCTGTAGTGGAAAAGCCTCTTCTCAATATTATTAACTCGTCTTTATTTTTAGGTCATGTTCCAAAAATATTTAAGCTGGCAGTTATAAAACCTCTCATTAAGAAACCACAATTAGATCCAAATAACCTAGCAAATTACAGACCCATCTCAAATCTTCCATTTATGTCTAAAATATTAGAAAAAGTTGTGTCCGCTCAATTGTGCTCTTTCTTGCAAGAAAATGATATCTATGAAAAATTTCAGTCAGGATTCAGACCGCATCATAGCACAGAAACTGCGCTAGTTAAAATTACAAATGATTTACTTTTAGCTTCTGACCAAGGCTGCATCTCAATATTAGTTCTACTCGATCTTAGCGCTGCGTTCGACACTATAGATCATAAAATACTCTTGGATCGACTACAAAACTACACTGGTGTTCAGGGACGGGCATTAAGCTGGTTTAGATCGTACTTATCAGACCGTTACCATTTTGTCTGTTTAAATGGGGAAAAATCAAAAATAAAGTCAGTAGACTATGGAGTGCCACAAGGATCTGTGTTAGGCCCTCTATTATTCTCAATATATATGCTACCACTTGGTAAAATTATAAGAAAACATGGAATTAATTTCCACTGTTATGCTGATGACACTCAATTATATATCTCATCACGACCAGATGAAAACACTAACTTATCTAACTTGACAGAGTGTCTTAAAGATATAAAATGCTGGATGACGCGTAATTTCCTGTTATTAAATTCCGATAAAACTGAGGTATTACTTATTGGTCCAAAAAACTACCCACAAAATCCCTTACAATACAACTTTAATTTAGAAGGATGTCCTGTTACATTATCCACTACAGTAAAAGACCTGGGTGTTATACTAGACCACAACTTGACTTTCGAAAATCATATTTCATCTGTTATGAGAACAGCCTTTTTCCACCTTAGAAACATTGCTAAGCTACGTAACATGCTATCTGTTTCTGATGCAGAAAAGTTAGTTCATGCATTCATGACCTCGAGACTAGATTACTGTAATGCTTTATTAGCTGGTTGCCCTGCATCCTCAATAAACAAGCTGCAGTTAGTCCAAAATGCAGCCGCTAGAGTTCTTACTAGGTCAAGAAAATATGATCATATAACACCGATTTTATCATCTCTACACTGGCTACCAATTAAGTTCTGTATCAATTACAAAGTATTACTACTGACCTATAAAGCCCTAAATGGTTTAGCTCCTGTGTTTTTAACGGATCTTCTGTCGCCATACAATCCATCGCGCTCTTTAAGATCACTAAATTCGAGGCTTCTGGTCATACCTAGGATATCTAAGTCCACTAATGGAGGGAGGGCGTTCTCACATTTAGCTCCTAAACTCTGGAATAGCCTTCCCGATATTGTTCGAGGCTCAGACTCGCTGTCCCAGTTTAAAACTAGATTAAAGACACATCTCTTTAACCAAGCATTCACATAATGCTTACTTTTTATACTACTGCTGAATCAGTTATAATGCATTAATATTATGAACATCAGCTATGCTAATTATTTCCCATCTGCTTTTCTGCTGTTATCTCGGGACGCCAGTCCCGAGGTAAATAGCGTTCGTCAGCTCCAGTTTGTATCCAGCCTCTCACGGAGACTTCAGATGCCCCATCACCATGGACTAGGATCTTGAAATGGGATACATAGACTAATTATTGCCAACAAAAGCCTTCATCAGCCAAACAAGGACAATTGCATCTATGTGAACTTCTGGAATTTAATCAAGGATGGACTTCAAAGACACTGGTCACTAATCTTGCAGTTCAAATACATTCACTGTCTAAATACTGACCCTTAGCACTTAATAAGTTTAATAATTTTTTAAATCATGTTTTTTAACTATAAATAATTCTTATTTACATTATTCATGATGTTAGCCAGAGGGGAACTGTCTCCCACAGTGAGTCTAGTTTCTCCCAAGGTTATTTTTCTCCATTAACAATCATCTTTTGGAGTTTTGTGTTCCTTGCCACAGTCGCCTTCGGCTTGCTCACTGGGGTTATTAATACAATTATTATTTAATTATTTTTAAACACGATAAAGAATCATATCTTATCTAATTCCACAACAGGGCTCCAAACAAAAAAACAATTAAGGAGCCAATGGCTCCTACAGGGGGGAAAAACAGGCGCCAAATATTTTAAATTTTTAACTCCATCCATTCCTTTTCGTCCCGCAGCTCGCTAACAGTGTAGTCTGTGGAGCATTCTTCGCAATTATGTGATCACGTGCATTTTTTATGCTTGTTACTGTCACCGTGTTTTCTAACAGTCTCTTTTTTTGAAATGGTTAGTTCCTGCAATGAACTCCGTTTTCCCCGCTATTTCTTTGATATAAACTTTTGTTATGTATCTCGGGAAATGTAATGCAAATTTTAAAATCAAAAGGGAGTAAACTTTTACTGTCGCCAATGGCGACCTTGACGGAAATTACACACTCAAATAAATTTATTTGGTCACAAATGCGACCATTTTTAGTCGCAGTTTGGAGCCCTGCACAAGGATGATAATTTATCGACTTTATAGACATTACATTTTTATCGTCTGTTAATGCTGAACTTCTGTAAAGCTGCTTTGATACGATGTGTGTTGTGAAAGGCGCTATACAAATAAAATTGACTTGACTTGACTTGACCTCTGAGACTTTAGTAGGTTTGTCACTTACTTTCTAGAGAGAACAAATTTTTAAGGAGTTTTGTTTACTTTGTCAAGCAAATGGCATGATGTCTGATAAAACGCTGCAGCTCGTTAACGAGTTTGACAAAGTGGTAACGTTAACGTTATCACTTGCATTGCTATCTGTCGCCTCTCTTTCATTACAACCTTAAATAATAACGATTTATCATGGTAAAGGTAAAAATTTGATTGACTTCGACAATCGAGTAACGTTAGGTTAGGCCTAAGTTACGTCTCTGTCTCAAAAATGATGTGTTAATTTGACTATTTTAAAAATGTGCGCATTTCGTGTATGTAATTGACACAAATTGTGTAATAATAACACATTGGTGTGTAGAAAATTTGCAGGAATAACACATTGTTGAGTTAAAAGTAACACAAAATGTGTTGTCCTCAACACAGGTTGTGTTGTCCTCAACACACACAGGTTGTGTTGTTTTCAACATCCTTTTAAGAGTGCATTTAATTGTAATATGAGACAAAACGATTCGAAATTTGCGTATTAATACACTGCTTTTATTATGTTTTACCATAATATATGGCAGAAATAATAAAAGTAGTATGAAGTACCAAATTCAGGAAGACTCTTAATTGAAAATTGGATGACTGGTTTTCGGAGAACCATAGATTTCTTTAGGTTTATCTCGAAAGTTTATTATTGTAGCCAGATGTTTTCGTAAACAAATATATATTGTTCATTCTAACACTGCTTGTTAACTACTCTTTTACATTATGAATGTGAATACTGCTTAATTAGTATATGTAACATTATATATAACAGATTGGGGTTTTTGTTTGCCCTTTTGCAGCTTCAAATGGAGGACACTCTGAAAACACTAGTGGCTGTACTTCTAGATGAAAAGGAGATATGCAAAAAATTGCAGCGTCTCAAGAGTGCAGCAGAAATAATTGATGCTTCCAAATGTCTCGTCCCCTCTGCTGCAGAGTACCACAGAATTTTAAAATTTAACGCTGATTTTAATGAATTTATTGACACCGACCTAACTGAGAAAGTGGAAGCCTTGGACAAGTTTCAAGTTTTGTTTAAGTCGATTAAGAGAAGTGGATCACATGTATTGGTATGTAATTTTCCTTTTCAGTAACATAACTTATAATAAGTGACCTGTGTGTCATGCATACAGATTCCAGTATTATTGTACTTTTCTTAAGCATTAAATATTAATAATGCTTTTCAATTTTGAGCATGGTAAGAAACCGTTCAAGTGGCATTTCCATTCAAACACGGTGTGGGATGATGATTACAAATGATAATGTAAAGTAGTACAGTATTTATCTACACTTTCGTTTTTCATTTGCATGGTACATAATGGTAGAAATTGAAAACTCTGTCAATAGCAAACACACTTTGATACAAGTTTGAGATTGTTTAACTTTGTATATATTATATGATCATCCACCATAGAATGCTTCAGCGTTTTCCTACCGTATTGCACGTCAAACTTTTGTGTCACGTACCTTGTAATTCTGATTTCATATAAACACACTTAAAACAAAATAATTACAAACAAAATCACCATGCCATCTGTGGCCCATTGACACAGTTTTTTGCCAGGAGCACTATTCAGACCAGAAACAGACAACTTTATAATTTAAACTTATCCATTGATAAAAGTTTACTTTAACCTTTTTGTGCATAACATAAGAGTAGATGCAGTTTCATTTTATTTCATATATTTATTATTGTACTTCTCATTACATTTGTTGTCCTTTCAGGATGAAACATTGGATGTAGATGCTGCCAGTCCAAGTCATCAACAGAATGTATGTTCATGGAGGCGTATACATAATTACAAGTAATATACTTGAACATATTTTAACTGCCTTTTTTTTTTGTTCTTTTTTTTTGGAAGGTTGCACAAAAGAACACGCATGAAGCTGGTCCAAGTAGTCAACAGAAGGTTTGTATATAACTGAGTGCTGAAATAACAGCACTCTTCAATATTTGTATCCCTCTATTTGAATGTTTGCCCATTCCACAGAAACTAACAGTCTGTACACTTGTACAGTAGATGTTGACTGTCTTTATTAATGAGCGAATCATTCATCAGTTCATTCAAAACTGCTGATTCATTCAGGAGAAACTGAGAGTAACTGAATCACTAACTCATCTAATAAGAACTACTTTGTGCTTTTTATATTTCCAGCATCAACGTAATATAATTGATGTAGACACAATGCGAGCACTAATTGAAAGCAAAGGTCTGAGTATATTTAAGGATTATGAAGCTTCAGGAATGCTTTCAGAGACATCAAGAAAGCTCCTTGTGAAAATAGGAGTCAGTGCGTTGGTGGAACAAAGTGGATTGTATACAAGTTTACAGTTAAGAAATTAACAAAAAAAACTGTGAATGTGATAATGATAAAGATGTTGAATACTTTGAAAACACACTGATTACTTTTAATAATTTGAACATAATTGGGGGGAAAACAGCTGATCAGCAGCAGAGCAAAATGACTGAATTTGGTTCATGTATTTTATTTTAATGTATTATGTATGAGTTGAATTGGGTAATTCTTCCATGTTATGTGTTTATTTATAGTTACCCTTGTAATGAAGAGAAACGGATGTTGGCAGAAAGTATGGTAACACTGTTTCCTTCTCTGAAGATCAAGATGGGAGAAGAGAATGAAGGATTTGTAAGTTGCACTTATTAAAACACACAAAGGCCACTTTAAATAAATGTAAATTGGAATAGTAAGTGTGTTAATTAGTTAACCGCTTACAAATCAATTGAAAATTTAGTGACTGTAATTGGTTTTATTTTTATTTTTTAAATTACCAATATTACTGTTACAATAACACCAAAAGAAAATCCACTATGCTGGTTTGCTCCTCACACATCATGGGTTCTTGTAAAAGTTACAATTGTTATCCTCCCCTTTTCATCCAGGAACATTTCTATGACCCAGTTTCCCACAGTGGATTTATTGAGATGAGACTTCGGAATCTACGGAGGAAACTTGATGATGATAAGCGTCGCTACCTGCGCAAACGTAGTCGAATCAGCGATTCTTCTGGAGTGTCTATCACTTTGGACATAATTGCTGAAGGGGATGAGGAGTCCTCTCGGGAGTGAACGCCTCTTTGGTGAAGTTTTACACATAGTTCCACAATGTGAAAAAGAAATTGTTTTAGTTTTTCTTAGAGTTCTATCACAAATGTACTTTCACCCACACTTGTATGCTTACGCAGTCCAGAGAACAAATGAGTACAAAGTGATTAATTTGAGAAATGCTGCTGATGTAAAACCTTTCACATGATTTTCTACAAAGACAACCTTTTTGTAAATCCAAAATATAAAATTGTTTAAAAATGTCAAATTCAAATGAAATGTGAATGTTGACTGAAAATGTAGCAGTTAAGTTTTAATAAATATATATTTTATAAAATGGTTTTTGTTTTGCACTCATTTTAACTAGTAAAAAAATAGCACATCTGTGACACAAATTGTGTGATTAATGACACATTTGTGTGTTACATATTTTAACACACTCCCTGTGTTAAGAACAATAACAGTGGTTGAGTTAAAAGTAACACAAAATGTGTTGTCCTTAACTAGACACACAGGTGTGTTAAGATATAACACATGTTGTGTTGTTTTTAACACATCCGTTTTAAGAGTGTGCGTCCATCTGCACTGTTTTTCCAGAGCCCTCCTATCAAGGGGAGCCTACAAGGTAAGCAACAAAATGCAAAACGCAGCGGTCCCATAATCTGGGTTACCATCAGAGGCATCATGCCTATTTAGACTATCTATTTATCTTTGATAAATAAATTACATGAATATTGCATGTACATACAAATGCCTGTGGCAGAAATCTTTATTTAGAAGTCTAAATTTTGTCACTACAAATCCATCCGGGGAAGGTTGAATACCAAGGGAAAGCACAGTGTTATAGAAATTAACTTCAGAGCAGTTACCATTTGCCAGCTATGTCGATCAGTTTTTTTTTTACGATATTATGTTTTTTCCCATATAATACATTTGTAATAACTTGTATTGGACACAGAAAATTCCTTTAACTACTTTGAGTTATGTAAGCCAACATAATTTATGCATTTCATATTTTTTTCATTCATAATCAATTTTAAAAACTATAGGTTGATTAATCGGTTATCGGCAGGTATTGCCCAACTGGATTGTTCTGGATTGTTCGTTTTGGTAGTTTTTAATTTTACTTTCTATTGCATCTCGATACTAGAAACAGAACACAGGCAATTTGAATCATCATGGTGCAGTGCAATGGTTGGTCAGGAATAGGTGATCTCTGGATGAGGGTGAAGAATATAGCTGCACCCCAGAGATCTCCAAAAGGGGGGAGTGGTGGGTAAGTCCAGAAGAGGGCGTGGTTACACAAGAAGGGCGTTATGCCAGATCCAAAAGGGGGCGAAAGGTTTTTTTGATATCTTTGCTTTGAAGCTCACAGTTTTTGGTGCTCTTCCTGCAGCTATATAATTCTCAATCTTTTAGTCTTGCTTGTTCATATTCATGATCCTTCGCCATAGTAGAATTCATACACTGGCGTCCTGAACCAGGGTCACAGCTGTAGAGGCTGGTGCCAGACAGCACAGGATTTCACTGTTGATTGGTTGTTTACTGTTGATGCAATATATTACATCCTTAGTACACTTTCCCAAATGACGTGAAGTTATATTTACACATTGAAAGATGTAGCAGTCTGCTCGTCGTTTTTTAGAAGGAATACCAGGAATAACAACAGAAGTTATCTCTAACATTAGGGCAACCTTGAGTAATTTCCGCTTGTTTTGTTACCAAAAAATGGTATGCTGACTCTCAAAACGGATAAACGGATGCGGGCTTGAAGTAGTGTACTAACCAAAAATTAGGTTATAATATGAGATTCGTGACAAACGAATGTATGGCCTGAATCCAGATACTTGTGCCGCCTCAAATACTTTTTTTGTCTATGAGGTAAATTACTAATTAGCTAGCGAGTAACATCGCACGGTGGTCAGTAAAGTCATATGGAACTTATTTTAGTGAAATACTAAACCAGATTGTTGTAAATCTCGCATGTTTCAGACAAAGAGATTACATTAGCTGGCACGTGTCACATTTCAAATAAAATAATACATACAACAAACAGCTCTTCTTTGGAGTCTGTTCACTTCCGCATAAAAGAGAAGCACGTTTACAATAAACGAAAGAAATAAATGGGTTTCGAGCATCTGCTCAATCATCATTACCGAGCTGCTCTAGTTAAGAGCTCTCGCCTTGTTGACATCTGCTTCGGACAGCCTTCTTAAAACGTCCGGTCACGTCATTGGTTTAGGAAGAAGTCAATCACGTTTTAACGCCCGCCTCAAAAGAAATCCTGCACAGCCATCGGTCAAATTGCTTATCAATGAACACGACGCTCTTCTCAACAAACCCATCACTCAGCCATGTTTCTGGCAAAGAAATGTTGACTTAAACGAAAGAAAAAAAATCTACATTAAGCAAAGCGATTAAAAGTGTTGAAAACACAAATTCAGACACGTCGAAGTCTTCTCTAACGGATTATACAAATGACAAAACAACAAAACCGGGCGCTCCGATTGTTCGTACCGTTTAATGCAGGATCCCCGTTGTTGTCTTCTGGAGCAGCAGTGTCGGACATCGTGGCTCTGTGTAGGGTGGCTTGCATAACTGTCAGTACTGCACGAACACACTTTGCGCGCTCATTCGGACCTGCGCGCACACGCGTGACTGAGTCTCACCGCGGAACGGACGTTCTATTGACCAAACGCTATCAATGTAACAACTGCGTTTGGTAGCTGATCTTAGAAAATGACGCAAACAGAATCTCCGCTTCTGATTTCAAAGGCACTAATATTACGTAATGGATGGAGGGGTTTCATTTTCTTGGGAAATTAAACCCCCTTCAGAATGCACGTGGATTAAGAAAATAGCCCATCAATAAACTAAATCACTCTGAATATGACTCTCTTAAAGGAATATTTGGGGTCCTATTCAAGTTAAGCTCAATCGACAGCATGTGTGGCGTAAAATTTAATACAGCAAAAAATAATTTCGATTTGTTGCGCCTTTTCTAAACAACAAAATGAAAGAAAAAAAGAAAGCGAAATGAATGGGGCCAATTTGGAGGGTTTAAAAGCAGAAACGTAAAGCTTGTAATTTTAGAAATGCATTTACATGAATAATTCTGTTAAAACTCGCGTATTCTTTGAGCTGTAATTTTTTTAAAATCGTAATTTTAGGGTTTGTTAACATTACATCGTCATGGTAGCGAAGTTGTGAAATTGGATATAACTTAACACAGAAAAGGTTAGTAAATAATTTTATCACACTAAAATCATGTTACCACGTCCACACACGTCTTATGGCCATACTTTTGAAACCGGGTGTATTTTCTTAATTGGCTCCATTAACTTCCATTGTAAGTGCCTCAACATAACCCAGATTTTTGCTATTTTTAAAAGAAAGGGAGAGTCAAAATTAATTTTTGTGGTAATCAACATTATGCCACAAACACTGTAGATTGTTTTTAAATTGTATTGAACCCGAAATATTCCTTTAACAATCCTATCAACAATTAAAAACAAAACTTTTTGTGGGTGGCTTTCTGCCTTCACATGGTGGGATAAGGTAATTTGTTATGAAATTGTCAAAGCAGCTAATCAAAGATCCGATTCCTTCTCACAAACTTCAACTCTAGTCATACAAAGCAGCTGAAAGGGGAAATTTGATTTCAAAATGCTTTGTCAACTCATTGGGACCAACCCATTTAAGTGTGTGGAAATCTATTGTTTTTTGTGTATTTTTAATAGCAAATAATATAGAACATCAAAAATAGATCTCAATAGTCTTCCATATTCTGACACCCAGATTGTGTTTTTGGCATTGCATATTTAAAAGAAGAGGACACAACTCTGATTTATTTGTTTGTTCAATTTATAAATACCATTTCATTACCATAATCTCTATAATATATTTCAACTTGTAACTCTTGAGAGAGAAACAGTAGACAGAAAGTGGGTATGGATCACAAAGGAAAATAAATCCTGCAAGGCTGTACAACTCTTACATGAGTGAGCAGTCCGATTGGAGTTTATGTGCTTAAGTGTAGACGTAAGACTAAACCGCAAACACAGCAAGTGACAATGCTTGCCACAGGCCGGTTTGTACCAAATAAAGCTCTTTGGGGCACCATGATGGTATGCGTGTGGGGATATATTTAAAAGAAATACGGCACTGCAATTTGACACAGCCAAAACCATTTTTAGCAGTTTGGACAAAAATAAAGTTATAGAAATGATGAGTAACCTTAAAAAAAAAAAAAAAAAAAAAAAAAAAAAAACACTTATTCTTGAAACAGAATTAAAACAAACTAAAAAACTTGGCAGTTTCTCTGATAAGATAAAAAATGGTTACAATGGCACGAACAACAAATTAAAGGACACAGTAACACAGCCACACAAGTTCAAATAAGTTTTTATACAGAAATCTTTCATAAACCAAAAGCCAAAAACTATGGTTGATATCTGTCAAAGATTGGAACCTGCCGCCCATTTCATCCTTGGGCTCGGACTTGTGGATAAAGGGAAAAGGGATGGAGGGTACAAAGGTTGGCACTACATCACCAGAGTAAGGTGTGTGTCATGGTGCCATAGGCCAGAAGCAAGGCTGCACTCTCTCCAGACCAGTTTGAACCAGTTTATTCAGTATTGGCAGCCACTTGACATTACTAGTTCATCCTGTCCTGGAGTAGGCCAAGGTTGGTATGTGATGATGGTGGATGTCACAGAAAATATTTTTTTCTAGTTCAACTTTTTTCACATAGAGAGATTCAGAGGTTTTCTTTCCCCATGACGACCGTATTAGTTCACTTTTTCCTGGAAGATGTAGAGGTTGTTGGTGGTTGCCACGGCGATGATATTTTCCTGCGGGTGCCAGGCGGTGTGTAGGATTTTCTTGTTGAAGTCCAGGCTGTCCACGCTGATCTCGTCCTTCTTTCGTTTGCCACCTGCGCACACCCTGCGTGGCTTCAGGACCTGCCGGGGCTTGCAGCTCTCACGCGAAGCCTCTAGGGTAACGTCCCGCCGTTGGGAACGGTCCAACATTCGGAAGAAGTTGTTATAGGATCCAGTCATCACCACACTAATGAGAAAAACAAACAGAACCAGAAACACTTAACAGTATGTTAAAAAACATACTTTAGCTGGAGTGTAGCCTGGTGGTTGAAAATCTAGGCTAGTAATTGACATCCAACAACTAACTACACAAATAATAATTGGGAGGTACAGTGAGGGAAAAAAGTATTTGATCTCCTGCTGATTTTGTACGTTTGCACACTGACAAAGAAATTATCAGTCTATAATTTTAATGGTAGGTTGAGTTCAAGTCAAGTGGTTTTTATTGTCGTTCAACCATATACAGTTAGTACAGTACACAGTGAAACGAGACAACGTTCCTCCAGGACCATGGTGCTACATAAAACAACATAGGACAAATACAGAACCCCACATGAGTCTACACAGACTAAATAACATACCTATATAAAGTGCACGTGCAAACGTGTGCAAAAAGTACAGGACAGTACAATAAATTACAATCAATTAACAGGACAATAGGCACAGTGAGAGACAGTGCAGCACCGACCAGTATACAGTAGTGCAAAAAGATGACAGTTTCTAAAAATGCCAAATGTATCAATCAATCAATCAGTTTCCAAACGCTCCACCATGGACAAGACCAAACATCTGTCCAAGGATGTCAGAGACAAGATTGTAGATCTACACAAGGCTGGAATGGGCTACAAGACCAATGCCAACAACTTAGTGAGAAAGTGACAACAGTTGGTGCGATTATTCGCAAATGGAAGAAACACAAAAGAACTGTCAATCTCCCTCGGTCTGGAGCTCCATGCAATATCTCACCACGTGGAGTTGCAATGATCATGAGAACGGCGAGGAATCAGCCCAGAACTACACAGGAGGATCTTGTCAATGATCTCAAGTAGCTGGGACCATAGTCACCAAGAAAACAATTGGTAACACACTACGCTGTGAAGGACTGAAATCCTGCAGCACCCGCAAGGCCCCCCTGCTCAAGAAAGCACATGTACAGGCCCGTCTGAAGTTTACCAATGAACATCTGAATGATTCAGAGGAGAACTGGGTGAAAGAGTTGTGGTCAGATGAGACCAAAATCGAGCTCTTTCGCATCAACTCAACTCGCTATGTTTGGAGGAGGAGGACGCTGCCTATGACCCCAAGAACACCATCCCCACCTTCAAACATGAAGGTGGAAACATTATGCTTTGGGGTGTTTTTCTACTAAGGGGACAGGACAACTTCACCGCATCATAGGGATGATGGACGGGGCCATGTACCATCAAATCTTGGGTGAGAACCTCCTTCCCTCAGCCAGGGCATTGAAAATGGGTCATGGATGGGTATTCCAGCATGACAATGACCCAAAACACACGGCCAAGGCAACAAAGGAGTGGCTCAAGAAGAAGCACATTAAGATCCTGGAGTGGCCTAGCCAGTCTCCAGACCTTAATCCCATAGAAAATCTGTGGAGGGAGCTGAAGGTTCGAGTTGTCAAACATCAGCCTCGAAACCTTAATGACTTGGAGAAGATCTGCAAAGAAGAGTGGGACAAAATCCCTCCTGAGATGTGTGCAAACCTGGTGCCCAACTCCAAGAAACGTCTGACCTCTGTGATTGCCAACAAGGGTTTTGCCACCAAGTACAAGTCATGTTTTGGAGAGGGGTCGAATACTTATTTCCCTCATTAAAATTAAATTAAATTTATAAAATTTTTGTTGTTGTTATTCTGTCTCTCACAGTTCAAATTAACCTACCATTAAAATTATAGACTGATCATTTGTTTGTCAGTAGGCAAATGTAAAATATCAGCAGGGGATCAAATACTTTTTCCCCCTCACTGTAAACTTGGTTTATCTTGATTTATTTAGTTTACAAAAATGTGTTAATGTTGATGAGGTAGTTTCAATTATCATAATTCATGGCTTACATGTGTTTGGCATACATGCTAAAACTCTATCTGAAATATCTCTGTTACAAAACTACTGTGTTGATCAATTTTATTATAGCAGGAAAGGAACTAGGACAATGCAACAATCAAATTAATCCCCTTAAAAGCACAAGTACTGTCAGTTTTTATGAGAGGGCATTTTGTGCAATAAATGGTTCTAGTTATGTATTTGGTGTATCTGTCAAGAACTCTTATTAAAGGGCAACTTCAAGGCCCCTGTGCCCTTGAGTAAGTATCCCCCAGGTTACTCCAGGGTGATTGTCCCTGTAATAAATGTACTGTACGTGCTTTTGGAAAAAGCATCAGCTACATGACAAATGATCATTTAGAAAAAGTTATGACACGTCTTTATGACATGCTTACCCAATCTTCCACTGCCATTGACTACTGTTATTCTGTCTGTCTAAAAGTGATGAGGGTTCCCTCAAGATATGTGTTATGCAGGGAGTTATGCTCAATGGTAAATCTAAATGTTTTGATTGGACGTTAGCATTTTCAATCACAAAAGTATATTTAAATAATGTATTAAGCTTTACTACAGACATTCACTATGATAAATCAGACTCAAGCATTCATCTTGTACCTACTGTCATATACACTTAGTTTAATGCCTTGTTTCAAAATTCTGACAGGATTTATGTTGTTTTCTTATTGTAATTTTGAAAGAATATTTTGAGTGGACACATCGTGTAACTTTAGCAGTGTCGACTACATATTAACAAAACACTGAAACTAACTTGATCGAAGTTGTAGAACAGTCAACTCAATTATAAATTATATAATGATATATCAGGTTTACTGATTAATTGGTGCTGATAGTTGCATTTTGGAACTATTGGTTATTGCCCAAAATCTATGCCAATAGTTGCTGATTGTTTTTTTTCTTTTGATTTAATTCGACTGTGTTCAGCGATGGAGGATTCAACAGCTTGGTTCTATGGTATAACACCAGCCTCTAGAGATGAAATAAAGACAAAATCACAGAATATTTCTGTATCTATATATTTTATCATTGACAATATTCATCTATATTTTTATACCTCAAAGCAAATGTTATTTTGATTAGTCAAATCATCTGCACATACACTGTGTCCTCAACTTCATATCTTGTGAATAATAATAAACCTTATTCCTTATTGAACCTCATCTCGTGAAATAAATATATACAAAACCCTTCATCTGGTGAATATACAGGCTATAAAAGGCTTAATTGGGAATACAGAGCATTGCAATAGAGCAAGTTCTCTGTCATTTTAAAATAAGAGGGCCCGGCACCAGGAGAGGGCAAAAGAGGGCACTGCCCCCTTATATCTGATTAATGCCCCCTCAGTTTATTCTTTTTTGAATAGGCTTCATTCAAGCTGTCAAACCAGAAATTACATTGTATTAGCTATAAGAAAGACACATATACATTATGTATATCCAGTCATGGCTAAAGTAAATATTCTAAATTGTTTGATAATGATTTGGGTCTATGTCCTATGATAATGATTTAACAAAAACAGATTACTGTCATTACATCTCTGTTGTGTGTATGTGTGATTTGACTGCCTAGGAAACCGGTTAAATGGAATTAACATTCCAAACAAATTGATTCCCTTCAACTGATCAGAATTCCAAACACTACATTTTAGGAGAGCTTGTCTGATTACCTCATATAGCTCATCTGTAAAGCTGTATGCTTGCTCAATTTAAGAAAAAAACAATCTACTTATTGGCAATAGAAGCTCTATACTGGAAAAGTGTCACTGTTTTGAAAACAGACGAGCTACTGTCACCCTGCAGAAAAAGTTAGTAACATTGCTATGTTGATATACTACCCAACACTGTTGTAGAACTATATATTGTAGACATCCTTATAAGAGCCACAGACATTTAGCAGTACTTCAATGTGTTTACATTTAGTGCACTCTTCCATTACTTAAACAATCTCATTTGGGCTTGTGGAGATTCTGACCTGTCATTTCCGTTCCAGCAGCATTCAAACTTGTCAAAGATGCAGTCATTCTCATACAGCGAGCACAACTTACTCCTGAGGTACTCGTGAACCTGTGGAAGCAAAAGGACAACAGGTCATGACCTGAGATCTTCAGTAACAACATTCACTGCAGGGTCAGAGGCAATAAAACAACCTGAGGGTCAAGTAGGTTAATAACTGGTTGAATGACACACTGCAGACAGACACTCCCAGTTCTATACAGTGGGTGCAAACTGCTGAATTGCAACGTTTACCACGAATCTTAAAACTATTCTGTTAAATAATACTGAAAGCATTGTTTATATACCTATTGTTAAATATGTACAAGTACATAGTGGAATTTCCTCTCTTTCAAATGAAATCTGTTATACAGGGAAACAGTTACTGCTCCACCTTTTCTTTTTTTTTTTTTTTTTTTTTTTTGCAATTAAAATATCTTCTAATTTAAGATCAGGTAACATTTAGTGTAGATGAAAGACATAATTACTTTTTTTTTTTTTTTTTTTTTTAATCTTAGCTTCAGAAACATTTCTGATAAAGGTATGGTCTTTTAATTTTGCTAAAGCACTAGGACTGGATATCAGCACTAATTTCCCAGTTCTATTAAATTCCAATTAAATTCAAAAGTGGTTCTAAGTAACATTTTGGTTTTCAAATATATAATTGTCAATTTGAATTAAATATTTTGGTAAATGTTTTCATAGTTAGCCAGTTCAGCAGACAATGTGTATAAGGTGACATCTGCAGGGTAAGAGGTGCACTACAAATAATGCTGTTTCATGCAAAGGCCCAAATTAACAGAATTGGATCTATTAGGCTGCATTTACACTGCTAGGCTTAATGCACTGACCCGGATCAGATTTTTTGTCCCACCTGCTTACATTCACTGACAACATGACGCGTATCTGATATCTGTGTTTCCATTCATTTCCACCCAAACTCGAATAATTAACACTACTGATTCCTTTCAATGATGAGCACCATGGTTCACCCTCAGGTGTTGAATGGCCTTGCAATTTCATATTTGAAAAGTAAGCAAAATTGTACACAATTATATTAGTAAGGCAAAAGTGACTTTTTAGTGTAAGCACGGCTTAAATGATTTCAACCTTGGTCAGACGAGAAGTGTGGCTAAAGCCCTATTTGTCCGGGATTAGTTTTCCTGACATATGTCCGTAAAGTAATTATTAATGCGGCTGTCTAATATTTCACATGGTGGGATAAGCGGTGTCTATAAATCAAAGAGTTTGCTGTCACATGTAACTGACCTATTAGAAAATGTATACTGATTATTAATTATGCAGGAAATATTAAACATGAGCATTTACTGCATCTGTGATAATCTGTCATACAACAGAACTGGTGACATTAACAAGCCTGTAAACTTATATTACACTCTTGAATTAAAGATATGGACAATCCCTTCACATAATGTCATTTAATTTGTCCCTCCGGAATATGTTCTGAAACACAGGGCTCAAGACAATTTCCTGCAATCACTCTGCTAAAAAAAAAAAAAAAACATGCCCATGTTCCTTCTAATTTTCCTAAACAGCAACAAAAAAATACTGCCAGTTTCTCTATTACATGGGTAAAAAAACACTTAACAGCATAAAAAGCTTGAGGAAAAATACGCAGCAGTCCAAACGCAACAGTCAGAAGTTCATCTGAAGTGAAGCGGGTTTTATATTATCTGGTGTCTTCTCTTGAACAACATCCACCCAAGACACGGACAACTTAAGAAACAACAACATTTGAAAGGATCAATGGCTGGAAAGTGCAGACTTGCGGGCTTTTTAACATGTTAATTCACACGGGACAAATATTACCAGGCTTTATTTTTACAGGGTTTTTATAATAGGTAAAACACACTGTAATCTTTTACCTGCGTGTGAATGCAGAAAAAAAAATTACTGACGTGACAAATTCACGCATGATTAAAATAACTGAGAAGCTCTGACAATTATTATATTACCCAACGTCCCCATATAAAACTAATCCCATCTGAACAGGGCTTGACCTAGAAGTCAGGAGTGGTGGGACCAAGTCCACACACGTCCACAACAGGTAGTGGGTACCAAATATCCACAACAAGAGCTTTGAGTTTTTGTGCTTCATAAGGACATGCCAGAAAAAGCTATCCCTGACAACATTGCAAAGGGGAATCGGATAAACTGTTGAAGTCAGAAGTTTACATACACTTAGGTTGAAGTCATTAAAACTCATTTTTTTACAACGTCACAGAATTCATATTAGCAAACTATAGTTTTGTCAAGCTGTTTAAGACATCTACTTTGTGCATTTCACAAGTAATTTTTCCAACAATTGTTTACAGACAGATTGTTTCAGTTTTAATTGACTATCACAAAACCAATGGATCAGAAATTTACATACACCAAGTTAACTGTGTTTTTAAGCAGCTTGGAAAATTCCAGAAAATTATGCCAAGCTTTTAGACAATTAACTTCTGACAGGAGGTGTTCAGAATTGGAGGTGTACCTGTGGATGTATTTTAAGGCCTACCTTCAATCTTAGTGCCTCTTTGCTTGACATCATGAGAAAATCAAAAGAAATCAGCCAAGACCACAGAAAAAATTAAAATGGTGTACCTCCACATGTCTATGTAAACCCCTGATATCAACTGTACATATTTAGACTTAGGTCAGATGTCCAGATATGTACCTGATTTGGAACCCCATTTGAAAGTAGCTCTGATACGATGTGAAAAATCAGATCTTGTGCGGATTCTTCTGTTTACACGTGTGCAACATTATCTGACTATATTTTGTGACAGCATTAACACAGTCTTTGATCATTCAAATGACAAATGCAATTTTCATAGGGTTTTAAACCAACTGTGTAAAGAACAGCTAATTTTTGCATTTAGGAACTCTCACTTGGTATGTCTCAACAGGTCGATTCTCCATGTTGAGGTCCCAGATTTTGACGGACAGGTAGTCACGGGTCATCATGTAGCGGCCGTTGTGACTGAACTTCACATCTGAGATGGACGAGATGATTTCAGAGAAGAAAGAGCGGTTGCTGGGGTCTTCTGGCTCCTCAAACACTAGTCAAGTTAAAAGGAAGAAAACATTTTTTTTGGAACATGTGCAGGGAAAAAAAACACCATTTTACTACCAAGGCATGACATCACATAGTCATATCACATCATACCAATAAATTCTACCTTTAAGGAACAATATAAAAAATTATAATAATTTAAAGGGTTAAATTATGAAATGTGTGATCTAATACTCACATTTAGAGTGCTTGTCACAAAGTGCTGATGCACGCATGTCACACAGGCGGATGGTGCCCTTACTGCTGCTGTAGACAAAGGTGTTGCATTGGTTGGGATGGAACTCTGCGGCTGTAATCACCTCTGTCAGCTCCTCCATGTTGGCTGGCTTTATGTCCACAATGTCTGGCACACAGTTAAAGCCACACAACACTAGACAAAAGCAATGCTTTCCGCCAATTTCTTTGTGCAAATTGAGTATCATCTTAAGGAAACTTTAAGTCTGCCAGCATACAATAAAACATGTATTGCCATCCTGACAAATTTTATAGGATACTGAAGCTGCGGTCTGTGATCTCTAGGTGCCACAGATTGATGCGGAGGTCATCTGCGGACAGGTAGGTCTCATTGTCGCTGTTGACTGAGATGGAGTTGATGTGGTATGTGTGAGCATTGGCAAAGACCCTCCGAGGGCTGGCCTCAACCATGAGATCCATTGGCCTGAACACTGGTACCTGAACAGAAATAAAATTCACAGTTTTTTGCCACAAGAATAGAATAAAATAAATTTCCCCAGGTTGACAATGTGAACAGCAGACTCGAGGAAATCGAGTTTAGTACCCGTGAACAAGACCCATTGTTGAAATGCCAGCAAATCAGCTCCAGCAATTCGCCATCATATGTAGTCATAACATTGCTGGAAAAGTTGCATATTGATGCCATGTGTGAATAAAGCAATACGATTTGCAGTTTTAAAAGAAATGCCATAACATTAGGCTGACTCTAAATGAAAAAGCTTCTTTCCATCCAAGAGCATTTCTGGCAAATGACATAGTTTTTAACTAATTTTGGTACTGATGTATGGTAATGTTCTATACTCGTAATTGTACTTGAGTGCAAAGTGTAGACAAGTGTGGCTACTTTACTCACCCGAAGAGTTGTGATGGCACCAGCATCTCTGTAGCGGCCATCCTCCTCTTTAAGATTGTATCCCTCAGGCCTCTTGTCACGTTCACTGATCTTCCACAACTTTATAGTTTTATCTGCAAACAAAAATTAAGTTATAAATTCAGGATCAGCTCAGAAAAGTAAAGAAATATTCTTCTCGTATCTGGTAAATGTCATCTTGCAGAAAAAGCAAGAGTATTTCCATGTGCATGAAGACATACCAGTAGCTTGACTTGCATAAAGAAATGAGCCGACAGTTGACTAAATTTTGAAAACATCTGCACATTTTTTCATGCCAAGTCTGTAGTCTCGGCTAGAAATAACTTTCTTCAGTTGTGTGGGTGAATAGAAGATCAGAGTTCAGTGCATTCAAAAGAGTCTTCATAAATACACTCTGGTTGTATAACACATCCGAGAGTTCATATTTTTAGACAGCAGTGAGACAGCTTCGGTGAGTCAGGGAAAATGGATTTGGAGGATTCACAGGGCTTAAATTAATCCCACAGGAAAACATCTATTCTAGTGGCAAATACGGATGATTCTGTTCTAAGCACTGTATTATATGGACTGTATTCGTGTATATTCTTGTATCTGTACAGTCCAAGGTTTCCCCAACCTTAAAATATGAACACATACATACATACATATATATATATATATATATATATATATATATATATATATATATAGGGCCTATACACACACACACACACACACACACACACAGTGCTTCTGACCCATATATACATGATTTTTAAACATTACACTGCTGCCACACGAATGGCTGATTAGATAATCGCGTGAATACGATGTACAGGTATACCAAATAAAGTGTCCTGTGAGTGAGTGTGTATATACATACTGTGTACGGTGGATATAAAAAGTATACACACCCCTGTTAAAAGGCCAGGTTTTTGTGTTGTAAAAGAATGAGACAAAGATAAATCATGTCAGAACTTTTTCCACTTTTAATGTGACCGATAATGTGAACAATTCAATTGAAAAAGAAACTGAAATCTTCACGGGGGAAAAATTAAAATTAAAAACCTCACAATAACCTGGTTGCATAAGTGTGCACACCCTCTTATAACAGGAAATTTGGCTGTGTTCAGAATTAACCAATCACATTCAAACTCATGTTAAATAGCAGTCATTGCACACCTGCCATCATTTAAAGTGACTGATTAATCATACATCAAGTTCAGCTGTTCTAGTAGGATTTTCCTGACATTTTCTTAGTTGCATCTCAGAGCAAAAGCCATGGTCCGCAGAGAGCTTCCAAAGCATCAGAGGGATCTCATTGTTGAAAGATATCAGTCAGGAGAAGGGTACAAAAGAATTTCCAAAGCATTAGATATACCATGGAACACAGCGAAGACAGTCATCATCAAGTGGAGAAAATATGGTACAACAGAGACATTTGGACGTCCCAACAAAATTGATGAAAAGACGAGAAGAAAACTGGTCAGGGAGGCTTCCAAGAGGCCTACAGCAACATTAAAGGAACTGCAGGAAATTCTGGCAAGTACTGGCTGTGTGCTACATGTGACAACAATCTCCCGTATTATTCATATGAATGGGCTATGGGGTAGGGTGGCAAGACTGAAGCCTTTTCTTACAAAGAAAAACATTCAAGCACGGCTGAAGTTTGCAAAAACAAACATCAAGTCTCCCAAAAGCACGTGGGAAAATGTGTTATGGTCTGATGAAACCAAGGTTGAACTTTTTGGCCATAATTCCAAAAGGTATGTTTGGCGCAAAAACAACACTGGACATAACCCAAAGAACACCATACCCACAGTGAAGCATAGTGGTGGCAGCCTCATGATTTGGGGCTCTTTTTCTTCAGCCTGAACCTGGGCCTTAGTCAGGATGGAGGGAATTATGAACAGTTCCAAATACCAGGAAATTTTGGCACAAAACCTTCAGGCGTCCGTTAGAAAGATGAAGAGGAAGTTCACCTTTCATCACGACAACGACCCAAAGCACACTTCCAAATCCATAGAAGCATAGCTTCACCAGAAGAAGATTAATGTTCTGGAATGGCCCAGCCACAGTCCAGACCTGAATCCAATTGAACATCTGTGGGGTGATCTGAAGAGGGCTGTGCACAGGAGATGTCCTCGCAATCTGACAGATTTGGAGCGCTTTTGCAAAGAAGAGTGGGCAAATATTGCCACGTCAGGATGTGCCATATAATAGACTCCTACCCAAAAAGACTTGAGTGCTGTAATAAAATCAAAAGGTGCTTCAACCAAGTATTAGTTTAAGGGTGTGCACACTTATGCAACCAGGTTATTGTGAGTTTTTTGTTTTTCCCCCTCAAAGATTTCAGTTTGTTTTTCAATTGAATTGTTCACATTATCGGTCACATTAAAGGTGGAAAAAGTTCTGACATGATTTCTTTGTCTCATTCTTTTACATCACAAGAACCTGGCCTTTTAACAGGGGTGTGTATACTTTTTATATCCACCGTACACAGTATGTATATACACACTCACTCACTCACAGGACACTTTATTTGGTATACCTGTACATCGTATTCACGCGATTATCTAATCAGCCATTCGTGTGGCAGCAGCGTAATGTTTAAAAATCATGCATATATGGGTCAGAAGCATCAGTTAATGTGCACATCAACCATCAGAATGGGGAAAAATGTGATCTCAGTGACTTATACGATGGCATGATTATTATTACGATCCGGTGAAACTATTAATTTCGCTAATTTTTTTATGTGCTACTTTTTAACATATGCGAATAATACAGTATGTAAATCGACAACCTTATATTTATCTTACATTAACAAAATAATAAGAGGAGCTGATTGGATTATGAGCTTACACCAACTGCAAGAATGTGCAACCAAGTGTTCCAATAATCTACTTACCATTTGTGGACAACAAAAATTGTGCAGCATTCTTTTGTGGTAGCCAGCGAATCTTGTTAATCTTCTCTTCTATTTCCAAGCTCTTCAGGTAGTCAAACTCAGGCTCGTGGCTCTGAAATGTGCTGTAAACATTGTATTCACTACGGCACTGTGGCTGACTCTTGTTCTGGAAAAAGAAAATTACGTTTGAGTGAGAGACTGTAAGGGAATGAAAGCTAATATCATTTTGGGGGTAACTGTGATTGTTAGATCATGTACCTCGGTCTCTTGCTGAAAGATGACAACCCGACCGCCTTTGTCCCCTGTGGCTAGCAGCTCCCCTGAGTGGTTGAACTCCACAGTAGAGATGATATCAGCTGTTGGATGGGAAGAAACACAAATGCACACAACACTTGTCAAATCTCCTCCACCATTGTACTCAAGGAAGACATCATTTGTATTTTGGGTGTACCATTCCCCTAAAACTCAATGGGCAGAAGTCATCATTTAATCTAAGGTCTGCTTAAAACATATTTAGTATCAGGAAGTCAGACAGTCACTCTTGACTGACTCAAACAAGATATTCTTTAAATATAAATAGGCACCAAGCACATTTCTTTAACCTAGATTCCTGCCACTGTATATGCTCCTGAGACAGCTGCCTCGGTTGTTCCTGCCTCATAGGACACAGATTAGCTGCTAGATGTACAGCAAGGAGCAGGCTGATTCATACAAATTTAACTCTTTGTTAATCAGTAAAGCAGAAGAATACAGGAGAAACGAGTAACGCAAGGGCCCTTTGTGTACATCTGACCCCCCAGGGGCCAATGCAGTAGCCAGAGCTTCTGTGCAAAACTGAAAGGAACTGCATCAGACCAGAAGGCTTTGATAAAAGAGACCATCTAATAAGAAACAAGCACAAGAGCCTTTAAATATACTCAAGATATTTAAAGCAAACAAGTCCACTCAGCAACCACATGGGCAACGCCACCGGGCAGTTATTTCCCCTTATACAAGTACAGCCAGAATAAACATGAATGGGGAAAGAGCAAAAATCAACTAAATGGTTTGCATTCAAACATTTTAAAAACAACAAAATCTGAAAATAGTGTGCCTTTTTTTAGATCATGTCATGCAAAAAAAGGGTATTTTTCAGAATGGTTCATCTCATATGCATCCTTGTAAAAAAAACAGAGTGCAAAGGTTCCCACCTACTTCAGTTGCAGAAGTGGCTTATTTTTATCATAAATTTTTCCCTTAGGGATTTTATAAAATCCTTCACCAGTATTGTAAGCAATGAGCCAAACCAACCAGCTCCAAAGTTAATCACAAAATTACAAACTTAAATGTGAAGCAAAAAAGTTACAAGACGATCCCATGAAGCATTGTGAATGATGCAATCAAATAAAAAATACAAAATGATTTAAAGACATAAAACTATTTAAACTTGTTTATAAGTATAGAATCAGTATATATTAAGTATACTGCAAAATATTCAGTTATACACAAATAGAAGCACTCGCAATGCATTATTGAATTGGCAGGCCCCTCCAGAGCTCTTTTGGCATACTTTGCTTGCTGAGATTCTGCGATTGGTGGATTTTCTCCCTGTGATTAGATAGAGTAGTTCTTCATCAGGAACTGTGCAATTAAACATATTATTTAAAAAACAAAATCGAAATAACACAAATTGATTGCTTCAATAGAATTATATACCATTGACTAACAACCTTGGAGCTCATGGTAGGTCTGTCTTTAAAGGCTTATAAGTTATTGTTAATAATCAATTGGCCAATGGAAAAAAAGAATGGGATTTTTACTTCCAGAAACCGAATGTTGCACTCTATTGATATATGAAGACACGCTTTCCATGTGGACAGCAAAAATGTATATATAATTGCATGAACTTGTGAATAAATGAGCAGTAATATTGTAAATAACTGACATTCTCTTAAACAGTAAAATGTTACTAATGTGCAAAAATTCAACAAAGTGACCTCGCTCAGGTGATCAGACATTTTACATTGTGAAGCTTATATGCTTTATACAGTAGGAACTACAGAATTTAATCTAGATGTGGTACTACGCAAACTGGACAAAGCATGTATGGTTTCTAATAAGCAGCTTACAACAAAGTGCTCTGCATTAATATGCACATGATTAGCAGTGAAGTACTGACATAACTCAAAACACAAAGCATATTATGCAATTTTGTTTGTGAAAATCTAGTTTACTTCCTACTATAGAGCCTCGAACAAAACTGAGTATCATTAAAAGATGTGATGCCATGAGTCTGTCAAACTTGGGCAAATCCAGATTAGTTATTTGTTGGAGGCACTCATACCAACTATTTAAATCCATTAAAACATGCTTTACTTCCAAGTGTCCTTGCATTTGAAATCAGGCAATCCAATTGGAGCTTGTGAGTTTTGTATGCAAGATGTATGAGACAGTCAGTGAAGAGACTGTGGGTGGCACATGTGTGTGTACCATCTGAGGCAGAGTCTATTCCGGTGGGTACTCACCTTCGGCTACGTCATCATCGATCGCCCCTTTCACTTGCGAAAAACACCATTGCACATCGTTGGCCCCACCTCCGGCTCCTGAAACAATAAAAGCATGTTAGTGTTTCTTGTAACCAGCACCTTAAGAAATATATAAATAAAAAAAATATATAAATAAAATAGCACAATCTGAGGCTAGCTCTGATACCTCTATCTAAAAGCTTAAATTGATGATATAAGAACATATCAGTTGCTAATGTTCTCTAATGTTGGATTTGAGAAAGGTATTAATTAATTCCCAAAGGAAATACAAATAAAAAAAGAAAGAGTAATACTGAAGAAAGATGGTAAAGGAAAAGATCTAAAGTAATAAAGAAAATAAGGTAGAGAGATCCCAACTCTTCACTAACGTCTGCCTCAAAAAGTTCCGTGATTTGACACAAACTTAACAACCAATCTTGCAAGCACTTTTAAAATGTCACCACCTCACTCCCAACAATTCACAAATGTCTGAATGATAGCTCTTGCATAATTGTTTTTATGAGAAATGTGCAGAGGCAAATCTCAAGTGTGAAACTGGTTGGTTTTGTTCACGAGACAAGTGGCTACAGGAGACCGAAACAAATGCCCATTGGGTGGGTATCAGTTCAAATGCCAATTTTTTTTATATTTAGCTAATTTTTGTCTTTTAGAGACCAAGAACTCAGTTGCCATTCTCTGAATAAAAAAATATTTGTGTTTACTAAATTTTTCCTAGGGCTGAATTCACAAACCATTCTTAAATCTAAGTTGGAGAAAATAGTTAAGAATATATTGCATTTATGAAAAAACAAAAAAACAAAAACACGTAAGATTTTATTTATTTATTTTTTAAATTAACATTGTTTAAGAAAACTTAAGAAACACAGTTTTGCGTTTTATGTTATTTTTATTTTCACCTTTCAAACAATGTAGAAGGTTTTGACCAATCATGTTAGTCAACTCAAATGGATGCACTGCATTGCGCTCTCACGGCGCAGTCTAGAGTCCATATAAATATTATAAAATGTGTTTCTGGGTCAGATCGACTCCAAATGAAGGAGATGATCACAAATATAAAGTATTACAATATTATAATACTAAACACATACTGTATATTGTGAATGATGTTTAATGTTGTTAAACTAACATCTCATACACTTAAAAAAATCCCCCAAAATATCACAAGGTTAATAGATAAATACTTTTATGGTTTCGATTTCCCAGTGTTGAAGTATTAGATTTGTTGTATTAGACAAGGCAACCTCATAAACTATATGCTAGAACAATTAGACGTAAACATTGAATTCTATCATTTTATTCTTCAAAAAAAAAAATAAGACATTAAAATATTTTATTGCACCTAGCAATATTCTTACGAATGTATTATAATTTATCCAAAGAACTTTTTCTTAAAAAATATTTTCGTAAATCTAGCCCCAGAATGGTCTGTGTTAAGCAATAATATATATATATATATATATATATATATATATATAGAATGTCCAGACTGGTTCAAACTGACAAAGTCTACGGTAACAAAGATAACCACTCTGTACAACTTTGGTGAGAAGAATATCATCATGTTTATGCACAAAGTAGATGTCCTAAATGACTTATCAAAATTACAGTTTGCTAATATTAAATCTGTAGAGTGGTTAAAAAATTAGTTAATGACTTCAACCTAAGTTTATGTAAATTTCTGTCTGTATATGCATGGCTCGAAATTAAAGCTCGCCTGCGTCAAGTGGATTTTTAAAGGCACAAGTGAAAGAGAATTTGACTTGCCCGACTGGTCAAGCAGACGACTTATAATGTCAATAACAAAAAAATAACCAGCTATTTTTGTAAGCTAATTGACCTGCTGCTGTCTATTGAGTCATTATAATAATCAATCAACCAGAACAAGAAAATGAGTAAACACTCACTGCTCTTAATTGAGTAACTTAAGTAGTTTTAAAAAGTATTAATGTATTATAATCATATAGTGAAGACCAGTAGTAGTTTTGTTGCATTTCATTTTGAATGTTTACTAAAATACGTGACAGCCAACTGCTATTGTCTATTTTAAAATAATAAAAACGCGATGGGAAAAAAAAAAATCTGCGTATCAGTGCTGGGCTGACATTTCAGTCAGTACCATCTAACGGAATCATCCCACCCTTCACAGTCACGACTTTTCTCCTAAAAACTGAAAGCATCATAACGTTTTTTAATTTCACATCTTGGTTGTTTTTGCGGTTTAAAGTCACAATAGAAAGCGCGCGGCGGTTCCTCAGCTGCATGGGATTCTGCAGAAGCCGGTTAAAGTTCGCTAGTTTGGGGAAGGTGATTGAACGAGGCCGAGATGAAGAGCAGATGTATATAAATCAAGCCTGCTAATATATATATTATATATATATATATATATATATATATATATATATATATATATATATATATACATACATATATATATATACTCACACACACACACACACACACACAATCAATTGATTTTAACACTCGACATTTAATAAACATTCCGCAGCTTGAAAGCTCATCTCAGCTAACAAACGATGAGGGGGTTAGTCAGACATATTTCTACCTAAATCCAGCTCGTCACTCAACCACATGACTCTCAATAACATTCAAAATCACAGAGAAGGGTCGGTACTTAAGGAACAGACGACAATGATTGTGAAATTATGAATGAAACCAAATCGAAATCAGTTTCGCTGATTTGCTGGCTAACTGAATGGAGAAAGGCAGCTAACTGGCTAAGCTACTGTCAGTCCACTTGTAATGCTGATGATGATGATTTCAGTACGATCAGTGCTCAGCTTGAGAAACAATAGAAGTAAGGGAAAATATACATAGAACAGTTATTATTAACAGAGCGGTTGAACAACTTATAAACTTGTTCAGTTACCTGCCATGGCGAGAGTGGCGATGTCAAACCCTAGTCTTGATAAGCAGTGTGAAGTCAGAGGCAAGAGCACATTTCCACGAGAGTCGCCGGAAATGCTGTTTTTCAAAATAAAAGCGTGTGTATACGCACACACTGTGAAAGTGGGGGAACAATATTCTTGTAATACCACCAAATATTAGCAATACAAGCATTATGCACGCAATATATGAAGTTAAGTTAAACAAATTGCCATACATATATTTGTCTGTGTATTACACAAGGGGCCTCATCCAATGGATATTTTGCTAATCAATTTTTTTCCATGACTAGTGCTACTGCTAAAGTTCACCAGACCCAGCCCAGGACAAATGTTTATGGGTGGGCCCACTGAGTGAATCCTAATCACAGGTTTCAGATATAAATTGTATGTATAAGTCTGTATGCATCAGTCTGTCTTAATAATGATCTATCCATTTATCTAAAATTACCCATTAGTGATATTCACATGTTGAAATCTTGGTACTAAAGTGAAGATGAAGGATGTCAATACACGACTCAATTTCAAAGTCCAATGTAGTTAAAATAATTCAAGGACCATCCAATTTATTGTTACATTATATCAGTTCTATGACAGCCATGATATTCATCTATCAAGGTGCACTCAGCACTCAAGTTTTTGTTTGTGTCATCTTGGACTTACACTGATACCTATGCGTGGATGCAGCATCTTTCACACGCAAAGGGATTTACCCAAAAATGAAAATTCTCTCATCATTTACTCACCCTTACTCAGAAAGGAAAGAAGAGTGCTTAGGAGGGCTATTTAATGGTGGACATTTAAATATAAAAAAGGACTTAAACAGTGATCTGTTTCTCATCCACGCATCATATTGCTTCTGAAGATATGGATATAACCTGGAGTCTAATTGATTACTTTTAAGCTGCCTTTATGTGCTTTTTGGGTCTTAAATGTTCTAGTCACCATGCACTTACATTGTATGGACCAACAGAGCTGAGATTTTCATCTAATAATCTTTCTTCTAAGAAATAAAGTCATACACATCTGGTGTGGTATGAGGGTGAGTAAATGATAAGATAATTTAATTTTTTTGTGAAATATCCCTTTAAAGATGCCATGTAGAAAATCACTATTTAGAGTCATGATTAGTTTAATCCATGAGTGAAAGTGTCCAATAACAGAGCGGTTGCAGAGATTAAAGGTGCTTCTCAAATGAGGCTGTCTTCAAAGTGTCCTCACAACTGAGATGGCCTTCGATGGTGCTATGAGATATCCAGCCTATCTAGGCTGCAGTCTTCCAACTGAAAAGCACCCTAAGCGGGTAGTTTTCGACTGGTCATGTGATCATAACACAGCTGCCTCCATGAGGGGACATGCTCCATGTAAAATAAAACAGCTTTTATAAGGTTATTGATATGACTGGAGTCTTATCTCATGTGATAAATATGTTTCAATTTTATATTTCAAACTTTAATTTCTTAAAGGGTAAAAAAATTTTAATGACAGAAAAATTACTGAGGGGGAAATATCTGCTTTGTTCATTCCTCTGATGGTTTCATGATGTGTCAACATTAAATATGTTCTTTTAAAAAATCAGATTAGTTAAAAAGTGATAATTTTATATAATATTTATTATACAATACATCAATTACATTGAGATACAATGTTTACAATATTTTATATTAATAGGAAAAGGGAGAGAAAAAAAAAAGAAATTTCACTGGCTTAAGCTTGAAGCAAAAAAATAAAGACATATTATAAAAACATGAAATATTTAATTTTGTGTGTGGTTGTATTTTTTATTTTATTTTGTATTATTGTTTTCTGTTAACCCTTGGTAATTATTTACCTGTTTATTATGCATATTTTTGTTTATGCTGCTATGTAGTTTTGACGGAATGTATTAAGTTTTAAACTAAATAGCAGCACAAGCAAACATACGCATAATTAAACAGAGGTAAATAACCAAGGGTTAACAGGAAAAAAAATAAGAACAAAAGGGGGTAATAATCAAAATATGTCTCCAAAATTTTACACAATTTAAGGCATTTTTTCTTATGCATACATTTTAAGGATTTAAGGAAGATCATCAATTCCTTCTGTAATCAAATCAAATCAAATCAAATCAAATCACTTTATTGTCACACTACTGTGTACACGAGTGCAACAGCAGGTGAAATTCTTGTGTGCAGTTCCGAGCAACATTGCAGTAATGACAGTGACGAGACATAAACCACTTTACAATAACAACATTTACACAACACAATTTACATAACAAATGTACACATACCTACACAACAATTTACATATCTAATGTACACAATACACACAATGTAGACTACACATACACTAGATAAGGGTATAAATATATATATATATATATATATATATATATATATATATATATATATATATATTCAGTTAGTTTTCAGTTTTCAGTTTTCAATTCAGTTAGTGTATATATATATATATATATATATATATATATATATATATATATATATATATATATATATATATATATATATATATATATACACTAACTGAATTGGGAGCGAGAATATATTGACAGAATGAAGATTAATAAAGTGCAGTGCTGATTGTTGATAGTGAGAGATCATGTGTTCAAAAGCAAGTATTCAAGTATTCATGTAATGCAAGAGGATGCGAGGATTCTTTGAAAATCTCGATTTATGTATAAAGTAATTGGCCAAAACCACAATATTATTAAACAAAATTTCAACATCACCTTTGAGTAAAAAGACCCCATATTTTATAAGTCAAAGTCAGGTATTACATATTTCAAACTTAACCAAACATGACAATTTGTTTTTGAAAATTAATTAAGTTTTACGTTTATTGTGGCTTCTTTTATATTTAAACTCACTCAAGCAAAAAAACAAAAAAAAAACAACTCCTTCCAACATTCAAAATGGTGCAACCCCGCCCTGTAATACGTCATCAACATTAATTCATTATAATCGGGGTGGGTAGGGCAACTTCTTTGGTGTTTATTGGTGGTTGGCAAATCAGCTTAAAGGCGGATTACCGCCACCGACTGGAATGGAGTGTGGTTCAGGATCTTGCCGGAGAAACAAAAATACAGAAGAAGAAAAAAAACAAAACAATCTATATTCTTTTAACTAATTCAAATTTATTTTATAGACCTAATTATGTCATCATATATCTTGCCAGCTGTTTTACCTAAGAGACCTGATAATGAAAGGTCATGATGGTTTGCCTTCCTTAGCGACTGAAGGTGATATCCGTATTGTATTTTCTACAATGAATATAGCACATGATCGACTGTTTCTGGTTGGCTACATTATGCACATTTCCCAGTTGGGTGCTTGCCTTTTTTATACAATGTATTATTAAGTATTATTATTATGACCTATTCTCAGACGAGTAATATTTCCTTCCCCTTCGATTACCCTCCATTCTCCAAACGCCAACTTGTTTTTATTTTAGTTATTTATATATATATATATATATATATATATATATATATATATATATATATATATATATATATATATATATATATTTAACGGATATATAAATTGTACAACAATATATGGCAGAATAAAAGGTCACAACAACATCGAAGCTTATACGAAACGGAGCACACAGGATAAAACATAGGCTAATGCTTAATTATAGCCTATATAAAATAGACAATGGTGAAGGGGCTTCGGTTAATTTTAAGGCATCAATGAAATTAAGCAGTCTTTTTGCTGTTTTCTTCACAAACAACAGAGATTTGTGGTACAATGCAAATTATTTTGTAAAGACAGTAAATAGAGGCTGTGTTTTAATATATTTACATTTGTGGATGAAAAATTAAGATAATTAAAATATTTAATAGAATTTTGTAGTTTTTGTCCTTCATTATGATTCCAAATGTGACGTTATCTCTAGTGAAAGTGGAGGGAGACTGGAGATAAGGCTCCAGCCAATCATGTGTCACACCAGAATGTGTTACTGTAAGAAGAAAAACAAGTTATCCTGGTCTCTATGTCCTCATCACAAAACGTAATTTATTTTTATCAAAATGTAATCTTCGTCCAAGAGTTTTCATGAAGGATATATATATATCATTAAATACTTTGAAGTGAAGCTCTTTTGCTTTTGGTGTAAAGGTAACTTTAAGAAATCTGTACATAGTTTATTCAAAGTAGAATGATATGAGAAATAAAGTTTCGGCTATATTGCATTGGATATAAAGTAAGAGTAAAGAGACCACTTTGTTCTGTAAAGTCTTACTGGAGAACTGGTGACCAGCAATCATCAATGAAGGAAGATGAGGGGGGTTGAACAACTCCCCCGGAACACAATACCAAAAGCTGTTACTGTTTACTATAAAGGATCTTAACCATTTAGTCTTTAAGTTTTCATTTATACAGTCAAAGTCAATGGCTGGTAGCCCACCATCTTCATAGTCTTTCACTATATTCACTTTTTTTTAAATAACGAGGTTTTCTTTTCCAAATGTTATCATAGTTTAATGTATTGATGGTTTTAGTAGCTTTTTTTAGAGATAGACAGAGAATAAGCTGGGTAAATACATCTTGAAAGGCTTTCCATTTTGGTTATATAAATGTGGCCAAAAGAGAAAGATCTCTATTTTACCATCTGTCTAATCTTGATTTATATTCATCAACTGTGTTCCATACATTTAATTTAGTATCTTTTGTTTTATGTATACATATGTATTTGACTGTAGTTTTAGGGATGACATATGCAGCCTCAAGATGGCAGTCATGTATAGTTAATATCTCACACTTTTTCAAGTTCAATTGTAAACCAGATGCTTTTGAGAATGAGGCAAAAACTTTGAGACCTGATCAACATTTTTCAGAAACGTGACTTAAGCCAGATGACTTAAATTTACATTTATGCATTTGGCAGATGCTTTTATCCAAAGCGACTTACAGTGCACTTATTACAGGGACAATCCCCCCACAACAACCTGGAGTTAAGTGCCTTGCTCAAGGCTGTGGGGGTCAAGCCAGCGACCTTCTGATTAACAGTTATGTGCTTTAAGCCACTTTGCCACCACCACTCTTATAATTTTGACAGCATTTCAGCTGCGATTATGCTGCCTCTGTTGATAGTGAAGCAAGGGGTGGTGCCACTTGAAAGAGATATTGAGCTGTTAGTGTCATTATAAAAACATTTTATAATGTTCCTAAATTTCTCCCCAAAGCCACAGAGTTCCAAAGCCTTGAAAATAAAATAGTGTTCAACCGTATCAAAGGCCTTATAAAAATCTAAAAGAGAATAATGCCATCATCATTTATATGCTCATTATATTCAAGTAAATCATGATCTACCTCCAATAAATCCTGAAGTGTCACTTATTATATACAGAGAGACCCTCTTTTAGTCAATTTGAAAATATATGTGTTAATAGTTTGTAGTCATTGTTTAAAAGTGTTATCGGTCTCCAGTTGTCTAAGATATTGGCTTCTTTATCTGGTTTTGGTATAAGCACAATTACACCTTGCCTCAACGTCTGTGGAAGTGATTGTTTATAGCTTCTTTAAGTGTTTCAAATAAAAGTTATGATATGCTCCCAGAAATGTTTATAAAAATTGGATATCAGGCCATCTAGGCCAGGGGAATGGCCAAACACCACATTGCCTTTTCAAGATCATTATTTGTGATCTCTGCTTCACAGCTACTTTTGAAGTCCTCATTTATTTGAGAAGTAAAATCTCAAATTTTATCAAAGTCTCTGCCACACCAGCAGAGAATCTAGAAGAATATAAATGGTGGTAGAAGGAGTACATTTTATCAGTTATAGATTTAGGATCAGAGCATTCATTCTCATTAATGACCAGTCTTCCTATACTGTTTTTTTCCTGACGGGTTTTCTCTAATCTACAAAAATAAGAGGAGTTTCTTTCTCCTTCCTAGATCCATTTGGCTTTGGATCTGATGAAGGCTCCATTTTCATTTCTTTCTTTGTATAAATATTAAATCATTTGGTTTGTAGCATAAGTAATTTTCTTTTGTCAGCATCTGCAAGTATGGGTTTAATACAACTTAGTCGTATCTCTCTAATTGGTCTCATCTAGATGGGGGCATTGTAATTGTTTACTAAAAAAAAACAATTATTCTAAATTTTAGAAATTCCCATTTGGAGCTATAAAACTGGAGGTTAGAATATTGGGTAATTTCATTAATGATGTCTTTAACTCCTTGGCAATATGCTTCAGACTGCAACAAGCTGGTACTAAATTTTCAGTAACCCTTGTTTAGCTTATGATCGTTAGTGGGTTTTAAAGTATGACTAATAAAGCAGTGGTCGGATAGGGGAGCAGAAGGTATAAAGCATTCAGATACTAAATCCATGACACTGTCAGAGATTAGCCAAATGTCAATCCTTGATTTAATTGAACCATCTGGCTTAAACCAAGAGAAGATTTTCAAGTTAGTGTGTGTAGTGCGCCATGGGTCCGACAGATTATGAGTGCTACAAAAACAAAATGAGGGTTGTAGTGATTGTTATGAAACTTGGTGGGTGAGTGGTCTAACCATTCATTAAATACCATATTAAAGTCTCCTCCTAATATAAGGCTGTTGGATAACATAATTTCACATTTTTATAAGATCGTCAATTTCAGAAAGTAGATTTTTGTTCTTGTTTATGTTGTTATATCCATAAACATTTCCCAGAATAATAAAGAACACAAAGGATCCAGTGACCATCTGTGCCCCTATTGGATGTAACTATTTTCCCAGGGAAGTTGTTCAGAAGGACTGCAGTGCCTGCCGAACGATTGGTTCCATGACAAAATAAAATTATATCACCCCATTGATTGGACCAAAATATTTCATCCCCAACATTAGAGTGAGTCTCTTGTAGCAAACACAGTGTGTTTTTTTGATTTCACAAAAAAAATAAAAATTGCCTTTTGGCATTCGGTGCCATTTGAGTCCCCATGACATAATATGGTATATTTTGTGTAAAAATGGGCTAATACTTGTTTCTAAATGCTCATCTTACATAGATAATCCCTCTCTACCATAGAATAAGTACCCAGGATTAATTAAAAAAAAATAATTACTCTGATTTTAGTAAGCTTGCATAACTTCAGCCACAAATATAAGTAATACAAATCAAACAAATTCAAAATGTTTCATTATTGTTGTATATTCTTATTTATAATATTCCTCACCAAAATATATTTTTTGTTACTAATACATTTTTAATGCTTAAAGTCCCTTAATTGAATGTTGCCCCTGTTACTCTGTTTTAGAATGATTCACTTATGTGGTAAAGCATAACATGTCCACTCTGTTATGCTTATTTATAGTGGAAACTGATAATTGTTTGTAATTTTGAAAATATGCTTTATAAACAGGATAAAAATCTTCCTCAGTGATCACTGTGCACTAGCTTGTTGTTCATCACATGAGTAGCAATGGCTGACTTTAGTGTAAAATGGCCCTCCTGTTACTGTCATATTGTAACAGAGTGGACGTAAAAGCTAGATAAATAAGTGTTTACAGCATGTATTGGTACTTATAATTAATGTATTATGCATTTATTAGTTATATAGCTAGAAAAAGTAGCTTAAACGGTATGCATGTAGTTGTCAGAAAATGGTGCCGTTGTCTGCTGCAGAAAAGCAGCAACGCTACAGTGCACGTCGTGATGCAGACCCTGAAAGAAGGCCGATATACCTCAATAAAGAGAAGGAGAGGTGGAGAAAGGATAGAGAGGAAGGAAGAAAAAAGGAAGTGTTAGAACTCAGTGAAAGAGAGAAGAGAGCACAGAGAAAAAAATGGCAAGAAAAGAAGAGAATTGGCACTTTTCCACTCACTTTACTTGTCTGAGGTTGCTTTTCCACTGCAGTTTAGTGCCGCCTCAACGTGGGTGGGATTATAGGCTGATCGTCATAGTTGCACCGCCTCTACTAAAATGCGACTATGGGTTTGTTAAATAGGTTCGTTAAATGCGACACAAACATTACTGACCATAAACAATAACAAAACCGCTAGCTGTTAGCTACTAGCTCATTGTGCTGCATAAAGCAGTTGTTGCATGGTGATTTTACACAAGTGTAACAGTTAAATTGGCCTGGTTGTTTTAGAAGCAAGCTTTCCAGTAGCTGGTCAACTAAATAAAGTGAAGCTTTCAAGCAGAATACAGAGTTACTGTAATGTAACAAAACGTACCATACTCCATCATGGACTTCAACTACGCTGTGGCCGAGTCCAGGGCACTATCCCTCCCATTGCTCGCCAGTCTATTGCCATAGATAGTGTCCATTTCGAACCAGTTCCACTTTCTTCTGTTTGAACCACTCCGGCTGTTATGGTTTTAATGGTTCTGTAGTCACTTTTAAGTTTTTTTTTTTAACATTTCCCTACACTGTTGGTCGGTCCAGTGGTAGCCATGTGTGGCCAACAGCTGAGACACTTCCTGAAAGACTTTTTCGTTTCGTGTTTTTTTCGTTCGTCGCTAACGAGAGGAACGTCTGCACCTCAATTATTGACCACGCTGTGGTTTTGGCAGAGCCATTTCTTTTTACAATTTGAAAGTCGCGTCAACAAATGATACTGCTATCGCTGTAGTTAACTTTAAAATTAGCAGGTTGATGTCCCGTGTCGCAAATCCAGTGACGCAGGTAATGACGAGTCTCTCTGACCAATCAGTGATCTGCATCACACCAATCAGTTTTGATGTCACATTTAGTATCGGCTCGGCTCTCTTGGAACATTGACCGAGGTGGTACTAAAAAAAGTACCAGGTACAGTGGAAAACAGTGGAAAATCCCCCAAAAGTGAGTTGAGCTGTACCGTGCTGTAGAAAAGCCACAAATGACCACTGCTCCACCAAGTCTAGCAGTCCCCCAGAGCCAATAAAAATAATAAAATATGATTAAATCATGGACATTTGAACTTTTTCGATGGTCAGATGCCGTGCAATTTAGTGGCCCATGCACAACAGTCTAAGGAAGACCACATTTATTACAGCTACCAGATTCATGTTTACCTATGATGTAAAGTGTGTGATTTAGAGCTGAGTGGCCAATGCGTAATAGACATATTATTGTATCATTCCTCCACTTGCCATAGTTAGTCCTTTCATAACCAACTTGTTTTTGGATATTATATAGATGTCATCCCTTTATTTCCTTGTCCCACCTCTCTTGCCACATCCCTTTAACAGCTGTTTTAATTAGTCATTTGACTTCAGATTTGCTTAATGGTGCATTGATGTCAATTATTGAATGTGTAAGAGCTTGCTTAGCCATATTATCTACCTCCTCATTACCCTCAACTCCAACATGAGCAGGTACCCATAAGAAGACAATTATTATTCTTAACTGATGTATTCTGAACAAACTCTGAAGGATTTCCAATAGAATGTCTTGCCTAGATGAGGATTTGCCACTCAATAAACTTGCAAGTGCTGAATATGAGTCAGAGCAAATCATAACACTTATCGGATGTATGTCTTCCACCCTCTGTAAAGTCTCCTGAATAGCAATCATCTCTGTTGTATAGACTGATAAATAATTTGAAGTTCTTTTAGCAATTTTATTTTTAAAATGAGGAATGAACACTGCTGCAGCTGCACATCCAGATTCAGGATCTTTTGAACCTTTTGTATACTTGCCAAAAAATGTAAGTACTTTTCATCCAGATACTGTTGTACTACTATATCCTTAGCAACACACCTTTGTTTATCATTGATGGTATGTAATATCTGGAGATCATCTGATGGCATTGGGAAAAAACAAGGTGTGAGACCGACACAGGCACAGTTGGGCTAATTTCAATATTATGTTTTAATATGCGTTGAGCCACCTTGTTTGCAGTCCATCCAAAACTGTCTATCTGTTTATATTCATATTCCCAGCAATTATCTAATACCTTTTGATATTAAAGTAATTAAAATTACCTTTTATAGAAATCTAACGAACCATTTTGAGTTGGAGTCTTCAAATTTCTAAAGGCATTTATCCCATTTCTACTTTCAACGCTGCTATTGGTGATGATCTAAAAGCACCACAGCATATTCTCAAAGCTTCAGACTGAATTACCTTTATAATTTTAGTCAATGATGTTTAACTGTACCTGCTATAGTCAATTGTTGATATAATCAATGCACAACAAATTCTCCTTAGTGAATGACATTTGGCTCCCCAGTCCACTCCTGCCAAACACTGCAGGATATTTATTCCTTTCTTACAATGATCTGCTATTTTCTGAATATGTACACCAAATGTTAGTTTAGAATCCATCCACAGACCTAAATACCTGACCACTGATATCTGCTCTAATATTTGATTGTGAACTTTTAAATGAACTGTATTAGTTTCCTTCTTTCTTGAAAAGCACGTCATGACAGGCCCACATTTCAACTTCACCTACAGCATCCTGCATTCCACATTCCACACATTGTAAGTATTGTTCTCTATTCCATAGAGCCCCATCATCTGCATAGAGTGATTTACCTATCCCTGGTCCAATATTTAAAAAGGTATAATTTAACATAATATTAACAATTATAGGACTACAGACACTACCTTAAGGAGTGTCATTATCAGTAGAATGTGCATTTGTGTAGGAAGATCCTACCCTAAATGTTACAGTATAGTTTGATCCATCGAAAAAATAAAAAAAAAATCATCCAGTTAACCTCCCCTTAATGGCCATTTTGTCTAGTTTAATTAAAAGCCCTTCCTTACACACCATGTCGTAAGCTTTATCAGTATCAAAGAAACCTTCCACTAACACTTCTTTATTCACTTGCTCTTTTCTAATTCCGCCTCTAGACAGATAACTGCATCCAGTGTGCAACGCTCCCTTCTAAAGCCACTCTGATATGGGTAAATGGAACCCCTTGCTTCCAGGACATAAGTTAGCCGAGACAAAACCACTCATTCCACTAGTTTGCAAAGATTAAAAGTTAAGGCTATAGGTCTATAATTTGTTGGTATTGAATGAACTTCCCCAGGTTTTGCAGCAGGAACAACAACTCCATGCTTCCAAATTAGGGAGTTTTCCTATTTACCACACTTTATTATAAGCCCTAAAATAACTTTTCATGAATCCTCTGAATGATTAATCATTTTGTAACACACTTCATCCTTCTCTTACCCTTACCCTTTCAAGAGCCTGTTTCAGTTCATACAAGGAAAAATCAACGTCAAGTGTGCATCCAGAGACTGCCTCGGGTCTGATTCAAGCTGGAGGGGTGATCGTGTAGCTATGATCAGAGGCTGTGTGGGCGGCAATTGATATGAAAATTATGCTCTAAACAACAAGGGAAATAACCAAATGAAAACACTATTTGTTTTTATGTTCGCAGAAAATGATTCTAATAAGTAATCCAATTTAGTCATCTCATAGAATTATATCACTTTATTATCATTATTATATCAACATCATTACAGTAATTAAGTAATTGCAGAAACCCTCTACTTGACCAGTTTCAAAAGTAACAACAACAACAAAAATAATAATAATACTAATATACTGTAGTTTTGAAACATTGGTGAAGTAGAGGGTTTCTATTATGCAATTACTGAATTACTTTAATTACATTTACATTACATGGGTAAATGTCTCATAAAAATGTCCAGGTAAAATTTCATCCCAAAATCGAAATAAATAAAAAAATTAAGTAAGTAATAAGAATAAGATTATTTTGTATTTTGGTAATGAAAATCCTTTAGATAATGAGGTATAACAGGTATAGCGTAATTCTGTGTATTTATCACTACATTGACTATTATCTACTTGAACCATATTTTGATGAAAAAGTGCAGACAGCAAATGCTAAAATCACAGCACTGCCATATTTCCTTTTTATTTATGTGTGCATGACACTGTAGGCTGAAAGGTAGCAGGGAAAATTGTTCAGGCCCACTAAAGTTTTCTTTGCACTGTTTCTGAGTAGTGTAGTCAAAGCACGTGTGCATGATTGGTAGCTGGAAGATTTTATTTGAGATGGAGAATAGGGGAGAGCAGAGAGTGAGTCATTGTGTGTGAGTGTGGGTAGTGACCATTTGTCCTTAGCCTCTGGGTACTGCAGCTGTGCATGAGAGCTGCTTTGGAGTTCTGTAATATAATTAACTTGGTTGTGCAGCAGCTCAGTGACAAATGTTGTGGAAACATTGTAACAATATTGTGGCAGGGCGGAGGGCGGTGCCGGGTCGTGATGATACACACCCGGTCCCATATCAGGCTAATCAAGACTCCGAGAGGGATAAAGGCCGATGGCAGATGGTGGTGCGACGAGAGAGAGATCATTTACGGACATGTCCGTCATGTGTGTGTTTGTACTTTGTTTTAAGTTTATCATTAAAATATTATTTATATCGTCCAGCTGGTTCTCGCCTCCTCTTTGCCCATCTAATTCCTTTACACTGGTGCCGAAACCCAGGAAGGAGGAGAAATACCCATCGCGGAGTCCTCGACACTGCCGTCCACCCAGGGAAGTGCCGCTGCCATCCACCGGGGGAGGGAGTAGACCAACCGCCCGGATGCGTTGAATGGCCGCTGTCTGCGAGGCGAGTGGGGACTGGACTCCCCGACCGCCTGGAACGATGGAGCAGCTGCCAGGGGTGGAGGAGAGTCCTGCCATCCCCCAGAAATGCAGAGGGGTCGAAGGAAGACCGCCGTCCGCGAAGGGAGGAGCCTGGACCGGACCATGCGACTGTGTATCAGAGAATTGGCGAGTAGGTATTTTTTATTTATTTTTTTATCTCTCTCTCCTCTCTCTCTCTCTCACTGCCGCTCAGCATCGGCCTTTTCCCTCTCTTTTAAATTGTAGTGTTTTTTTTTTTTGGTTGGGGGGGGGGGGGGTGGTTGTACTAACCCCCCCACATTTGAATTATTTCTGTTTCCCTCCCCTTGTCTCCTCCCTCGTCCAAGTAAACGGGGATGACCTGCCGGCAGACAGCGCAGAAGGCGCGCCCCTCCCCAGGGAAAGGGGGGGGGGGGGTGTACGTCAGGCCGGGGGCTCCCCAACCTGAAAGAATGAGGGAGGAATGTGGCAGGGCGGAGGGCGGTGCCGGGTCGTGATGACACACACCCGGTCCCGTATCAGGTTAATCAAGCCTCCGAAAGGGATAAAGGCAGATGACAGACGGTAGTGTGACGAGAGAGAGATCATTTACGGACATGTCCGTAATGTGTGTGTTTCTCCTTTGTTTTAATCCTTTGTTATATCATCCAGCCGGTTCTCACCTCCTCCTTGCCCATCTTAACCCCTTTACAAATATATTTTACACTTGATCTGTGATGTAGTATGCACCACTTAGTACATAAGCAGCAGTTTCCAATAGTTCCCCATCTCTTCACATGATTTAATTAGCTTCTTTTAAACCACATTCCAACTTGCATATGTATGGGACATGGGAGGGAAAATAATAAAAGGTTTCAGAGTTTTACAATATGCTAAAAAAACAATAGAATTATAAGCAATTAGGGGAAGGCACATTTTTATCGATGTTCTGGTTAACATAACTGGGAATACTGTAACAGATGGTTACAATGCCCATCCAGCAGACTTGTTGGCAGTGTTACCCAGGACATCGATCAGTATACCAGCAGATGGCAGTCTTGCACCACCTAAATATTGATCCACCCTAGTTGATCAACAACCGATTTTCTCTTTCAGACCATACACTATGGTATTATTAAACATCTAAACTGATTTTGGATCAGTATATATGGATAACTCTTGCCAATACTGGTCGTATAAAAGTACAAACACATTAGATGCAATGAGGATGAAGAGTGTTATCATTTTGGCCATTCATGTGATGGCTGCCAAAATCTAATACACTTCACCACCAATATTTGGAATATGTTTAGCACTGACATTTACAACCATAAGAAAGGAAACAGCAAGCTTGATGACTGGCAAATATTACTACCATCATTTGGATATGCAGCAGTGTAGAGGGCTGTGTCTCTGGCATTCAAATGCTCTCTTGGAACGGTCTTTCATGTTGACAGACTTTGAGAGACAGCAGTTTAATTATAGTGTGAAGAGTCACACTCACACATGAGTGCCAGACCTCCAGGACATTCAAGTCCTGAACTTGACCATTGCTGCAAGTTATTACAGAGAGAATGTCCCTTCACAAAGGAAAATCTGGTGTGATTGCACTGGGTGCAGCGTGCCAGAGTGAGGCTTTTGGAAATAGCCCTAAAGTGTGTTGGTTTTCTAAGGATTGATATGGTCATAGCACCTGCAAGCTTTTTAATCACATTGTGGCAGGGCGGAGGGCGGGGCCGGGTCGTGATCCTACACACAGTCCCGTATTAGGCTAATCAAGCCTTGTTTATTTATTTAATTTTCTTAGTTCATAGCGGTTAAATTATATATATATATACAGTATATATATATATATTTTATGTGGATGGGTAACAGGGCTGAAAATTTAGCCAATATTAAGATATTACTCAGTATAGGAGCTAGCGTGGAACCAAATATTGGTTAATAGCTACTGATAAACATATATTTCCCATAAATTAAAGAAAATATTTCTTTGATAATAGCATGTTTGAAGGTTGTGTTTGTCAAATGCAATCAAAACAACCTTAGTAAAAAGTTTAAAGTGGAATAAGATTATTTGGATTATTCTCACATAACCTGTCAAGCAATTGTCCTGCTCCTATTTCACACCTAAATCAAAAGAAACAAATAAGCATTGAAGCCTATTTTTAAGCCATTAAGAGTTCTTACACTGTGACATTGTTTTTATGACATTTTAACTCCCCAAAACTAATTACAGCAATGCGAAAAAGGTGGTCATTGTAATATTCTCATTCCCGCAACTAGACAAAAAGGTATGTGTGTGTGTATGTATATATATATATATATATATATATATATATATATATATATATATATATATACAGTATATATATATATATATATATATATATATATATATACGGTATATACACTCACTGACACTATACTAATAATGGGTAGGTATCCCTTTGCTCTCAAAGCAGCCTCAGTTCTTCTTGGCATGGATTGCACAAGATGTTGGAAACATTCCTTTGAGATTCTGGTCCATGTTGACATGACTGTATCAAACAATTTCTGCAGATTTGTCAACTGCACATTCATGCTGTGAATCTCCCATTCTACCACATCCCAAATCACATTTGGGATGTGATGTCTACCACATCCCAAATGTCGTCTATTGGATTGAGATCTGTAGACTGAAAAGGCCGCTGAAGAACAGAACTCATTGTCATGTTCATGAAACCAGTTTGAGATGACTTTTGCTTTGTGACATGGTGGCTTATCATGCTGGAAGTATCCATTAGAAGATGGGTAAATTGTGACCATGAAGGGATGCACATGATCAGCTACAATACTCAAATAGGCTGTGGAATTAAAGCGACTAGATTGGTATTACACAGTTATTCATCAGTTATAGAAATACTCAAAACCATCTCTCTGGCGGTTTCTCTTGAAATCACTGAGATCATATCTTTCCCCATTCTGATTGTTGATATGAATATTAACAGAAGCTCCTGACCTGTATCTGCATGTTTTTATGACTATCACTGCTGCCACATGATTGGCTGATGAGATAATCGCATTAATAGTTTGGTGTACAGGTGTTCCTAATAAATTGCTCAGTATATATATATTTATATATAAACAGTATATGTGTGAATGTGTGTTATGTACATCATAGTAGTGCTGCCTTACTGCCTATCAATTAATAAATCATTGTAAAATGTGCTTAAGTTTCCTGAAAATAATCTTACAATTGCATTTTATATATTGTACTGATGTGGTATTAATTATGCAATTATTAAATTTATGGTAATTAAAATTTGTAATAAATATTTTTTTAATACAATGGATTTACACTTTAGACCCACAGATTATGGCCAAAATGGTAATATTGTTGAATGATTATAATTGTTGGATACAATCGAGAAGGTCATAAACCCTTTAGGTGGGACATGGCAACAGTGCCAATGAGAAAAGAATCACTGTCATTTAAAATGTTTACATGTGTCATAAACTGAGTGTTGACAGACAGAGCATAAATAGATTGCAGTATTGTCAGCAATGTATTTGTGGAACTCATTTGTGGAAAGCCTTCCATTCAGCAGCATCATTAGCACATCAGATGCCATTAAGATCACAATTAACTCAAGTCGCAATTAACACTGGTCTTAATGAACTAAATGATCCTATATTGAGTTATGTTTTAACTGGTTTATCGCTGAAGGGACGTTTAAGAATATCAACCTTCTTCATATAAGATTACTTACTATTTAAAGAATTTGTTTAAAAATGAACTTCTTGTAGTTCATATCAAGATTCAGATTTTTAACCTTACTCAAGGAATTTTGAGAAATGCCATATACATGTGATGCAGCGGATGGAAAATGAATAACACATTTTATTTGTACAGAAATTAGTAAAATTAATAAAATATGAATTAATGAGACTAAATTAAATTTTAAAGGAGGAATTCGGTAGTTGGTTTGGTTCTTTAAAGTTGAGTAGATATATCTTAAGGATATATCCAAGGACTAAGTCCTGGAATGAATCTAACAATACTAAGTCTTGTCTAGTGAAAATGAACTAATTAATTGAATGAAAGAAGTCAAAGTTAAAGATGAGGCCTCAAAGTTGGAGATCAGATGTGAAGAGCAAGAGTGTTGAGTTGTTAGTCTCTCTGATGACCAAGTTTAAGGTCTTTATACCCTCTTGTGACCGTGCCAAGAAGATTCCGTATTTGGTACAGCGCGTTCTGCATGGTTTGGAGTTAACTCAAGGTGTCAGGACATATTGTTATGACCCACTGAAATACGAAGTCTGCGGTGGCCTTGTATGTTGACGCACCTGGCAGAAACACCAGAACTACACAAGTGGGTCTTATCTTGTATGTGCGTATGTGCAAGACTCCCGTTTGCACATTGCTTGAATAGTTTTATCTAATTTAGCCAAGCTCTCTGAATTCTGCTCTGAAACCCCATCAAGGTCAAAAGGGCAACAAGTCCATATATTTTGTCCAAAACAGCGCTCCAGTTTCTCACAGGAATGTTGGGCACAGAAAGTACAAACCATTTAACAAACCATTTACAAAGATAGAAAATGAGCATGAAGTAATCTTCTAACACATACACATTGAACATATAAGGCTTGTGTCTGGTAACATGTACACAACACAGGAATACAAGGATGGACATACTATGAATACATGGAGTCTTAATACAATGATAATGCCATATAAGCTGGTTTCATGAATGTGAAGTATATTATTATATTCTAATTCAAAGGTTGTGTGGATACATGAATATGCTTGTTTAATATCAAGCAAAAATATAAAATATAGGAATGTCTCTGGCCACTTGCATCAACATGATATAAGTGACAACTGTGACAATTTCATTATCTATTTCAATTAGGCTCATTTAAATTGGGTTAAACTTATCACAACTTTCTATCACATTTAATTTAAAATATAAGATGACAGACAAATAAATATGAACATGACTTATATTGTATCCGTCAAGCCACTATTCTTGTGATATTCCTGAGAGGATATGGAAAAGTGGAGTCTTATGACCCTTCATTATTTCTCATTAAGGCATGTCAGTAAGGGCCATTAAGCAGACAAAAGGCTAATCACCTCCCCAATGTACTGACCTCATTATGCTTCTGTTTAGGGTTAAACAGAAACAGCCCACCTCAGTTATAGTGGTCCATTTCCACAAAAACAGTACACAATAGCAAGTCTGGACTCTGACACATCGTTAATTTTGTTTACAAGAAGATGTGGACCTCCTCCAGAACTCATAGTAGAAAACATTTCAATTGGCCTGTAGATGTTACTTCAACTTTAAAGGCATAGTTTACCCAAACATGAAAATTATCTCATCATTTACTCACCCTCATGCCATTACAGATGACAGATGTGTATGACTTTCTTCTGCAGAACACAAAAATTAATATTTTTAGAAGACTCTCAGCTCTGTAGGTCCTCACAATGCAATTGAATGGGTACCCACACTTTGAAGCACTAAAATCACATAAGTGAAACATAAAGGTAAACCATTAGACTCCAGTGGTTAAATCTTGAAGCGATATGTTAGGTCTGGTTGAGAAACATCAATATTTAAGTCATTTTTACCATTAATACTCCTCCCTGGCCAGTAGGTGGCAATATGCACGAAGAATGTGAATAGCAGATTTTTTTTCAAAAAGATTTGTTTGCCATAATGTAACTGAATACTAATTCCGGTCTGTCAAGCTCCTAAAAGGAACTAATATGACTTGTGCAATCTGGGTGGGTCAGATCTCCAAATTTGATCCTCGGCTGTAGCATTCCATGACAGGTGGATGTGTTTTCCATGTAATAATGTTGTAGATTTATGAGGACGTTTCAGGCAAAATAGGTTTACCTTTTTGAAGAACCCAATCCAAATAACCCAAAGCATCCACATCAACATTTAGAGCATTGAACAAAGAGATGTAAGAAACAGATTACACAACTGTTGGCATGTACAGCTCCGATGTGCGTCACTTCATATTTTAAGATATGATTCATCGCACCCACGTCTTCACCTCCCTTTTCATTTTGGCTGTTCTGTGTCGGTTTGGCCTTAGGGCTCAGCGGGAGAGCAGCCCTTGATCGTTTTACCTTCACAGGATTTTCCTTCCTTAACATCAGTTTCCCGCAGCTCGTTACAAGGCTGTACTTTGGCATTTCGTGGAGTTTCCAGAAGGCCTATTAGCACAAGCCTCCCTCCTCAGTCTTTTAAGATCATTCACTGTTATATTTCACCCGTTAGTGAGCAACTCTTTTAGCTGAACTGCTTCCCGAGTGTGAAGATGAGCACCACTCATCTTCACACTCGGGAGTGCCACACATCGCAACATTCAGGCTTTTTAGGGACAGTTGCACTCTGGAGATGTCTTATCAGCTGGAATAGTTCTCCATAAATGGGATTTTCAATAAACTGGTGTGGTGCCAAATTATCTCAATATGCCTCATGCTGGATAATAATCTTATGGTGGAAAATAAACTCACTGGTGGAAAACTGTATTGGTAGTTACCTCGGATTTGACACAGACTAAAATATTCTTGACGTGGCCAGACACTTAATATATTGAATAATAATATTACGTACAGTAGCAGCTGACAGTGATACATATCTATCTTTTACTAACCTTGGTTAATGTTAATTTCAAATACACTTATTAGGGCTGTCATTCAATTAAAAAGTTGTAATCTAATTAATTACATAATATGCAGATTTATTGAATTAATCGCAATGAATCACATATATACATATTTGCTGAGAAAGGCCCTCTAAAAATAATAATACAATATCTAATGATTAAATAATCAGTAAAGCATTGATAAGACAATACAAAAAGTTGCTTTAGAAGGAAATGCATTGTTTGTTTCCATTGTATTGTACATAAGCCAATCATGGGCCTACAGTCCACAGCAGTCCATATTGCAATTGAATTTGTCAATCTGTCCAAAATATATTTATTATAAAGGTTTGTCTGAGGACATATGCATCAGACAGATTGGAGCATCTCACTTTGGTTGCGTCATGTCTACTCAGCATTTCTATGTCACTGTGTCAACTTAAATGTAGTTTGAAACAACCTGCATCTGGAATTGTGCTCCATCCAGCTGTGTTTGAACACAAGAACGTGTTCTCATCTGTTGTGGTCACTGCTGTCAATCAAGCCTGAGTGTCGTTTGTTGTCTGTACAGCTGCATGTTGCCTATACAGCTGTGGTTTTGCTTACTGACCACTGCTGAAAACAGGTGGTACTTCATGCTTGAATTGCTACGATGGTAGAAATATTCCCTATTACAGTCCGGGGACATGATAAATTGCATTATTTTTAATATATTAACATGTTTAATTGACAGCTTTAATACTAATACATTTTAAAATGAAAAGTTTTATATCTATATCTCTGGAGTTGCTCAGCCTCCACATCCTGGTTAAAAAATCCTTTCAAAAGTGAAGCTGGCATTTTAACTGACTACAAACTCATTCATGAGTTTATGTATGGTTTCAATTAGGTATGGAACACCCACTTTTTGCATTTCAATTAATTCTCCATGAATAAAATCTAAATAATTCTGTTCTTGTTGAAAATCCAGTTTCACTTGGAAATAAAATGGATTGTGAATGCCCTTTTTTGTTGACTTTTATGCTACTTTATTAATTTCATATTTGCTGTATAAATATAAATATTCTCTGTTTTTATATTTGTCCATTACAAATATTGAACAATACTTTAAAAATAAATAATATCAAATAGTGTTACTTTGTGTTATTTTGTTGAAACTCTACATTTTAAAAGAAGCTACCTGCTTGGAACTTGCAAGGATCAACCACCAAAAAATACCATTTTGTTCCATAAATCGAATAAGCTCCATCCTGCTTAATAAGTATATAGATCACCAGGATTAGATCCGCTTTGGTCACGTCCAGAAAATTGTTATGAATGGCAGTCAGAAGCGAAAGACCTGAGTCTGTGTAATCTCCCCATAGCTAATAGAAAAACTCAAAGGCTCTGATATGAAAAGGTCAGGTCCTGTGGGAGAGAGAATGTATTTCCAGAGCCCACTGAAGTGTGGAGAGTGATAGCAGACTTATCACAGGGAGGGCTTGGATAGCCTTTGTTTCTGTGGGTCATGGGTAGCTCAGGCCTGATCACTCGCTCTGGAATTCATGAATATCATCAAAACCTGAGACTCGCACAAGAGTGGTGGTGTTCACACCCCTTTGAACCTGTGCTCCAAAAATGGTACTTTTTGCTGACTACACTCTTTCTGTGGAGTCATTGCAGTTGATAAATGTCTTAAGTGTTTAGTGGCTTAACACATTACTGCAAAACATATGTTTTATGTTAGCTGAATGTGAATGTCAAGGAAGACAACTAAAATGGCACATAGTTCACATAAAAATATAAAAAATATTGTCATTATTTACTCACCTCATGTTGCTACAATTACAATGATGTGCTTTGTTGCCATAATGTAAGTGAATATTGATTCTGGTCTGTCAAGTTCCAAAAATGCTCCATAAAGGTCAATTTCACATATTCAAAATGGTGGTGGTGGCGTAGTGGGCTAAAGCACATAAATGTTAATCGGAAGGTCGCTGGTTCAATCCCCACAGCCACCATCATTGTGTCCTTGAGCAAGGCACTTAACTCCAGGTTGCTCTGGGGGAACTGTCCCTGTAATAAATGCACCGTAAGTCGTTTTGGATAAAAGTGTCTGTTAAATGTCAAAATAGACCTTTTTAACTTATTTCAATGTCAAACATATTTGAGGCAATCTAATGTATGCAATAATGTACTTCTAAAAAGTTTTAACAGATCTCTCCTGAGAAAACAGACCAAAAATATTAATGACATCATCTTGATGATTTTATTGGACAAATTTTTTGTCCAATAAAATGCTTTCTAGAAGTAGATAGTATGTTACAAAATGCAAAAAAGATACAGAAAGTAACTTATTGTCACAGTAACATTGAAACACAGATGCACAGTAATTTGGCAGGCATTGGATTGTCATCTAATTGCAAACAACAGAAGCATCAGGGACAGCACACCCTGTCCAGACCACACATAACTCTGGCAAGGCGGTCTGAAATCTTTTCACTATAATCCAGGCAGGTTTAAACTGCTTTAGTCAACTGTTCTTGTGGGCACAGTTAAAAGAATATCAAAGGAACATTTGTGTATGTTGTCTTAGACTTCTCTCAAGAAAATCGCAAATGCTGCCTCTACACATTTTGTATACACTACAGGATGTCTTACAATTATGAGATATGACTGAAGATGTTGCTCCTTGACAAGAAGAAAGGGTTAAAATATTTCAGAAATTAGAGTTTTACCTGTTTATACAAGACTGCTCTTATGAATATTATGTGACCATGGATGGTAATCGAAATAATGTGTTTCATAACACGTTATGCTGCAGTGTTCTACTGAAAAGTCCAGCAGGGAGCGCCAAAAACAAGTGAAATGATGTTGTAAGCAGACAAGGTTTATAAGGTGAATAATCGCCCTTACAAAATCCGAGTTCATGGCAAATTTGCAAAGAATTTGCCACAACTTTGCCTCTGATTATTTTCACATGCTAGTGAGCTTTTTGGCAAACTTGCGGTAAATTGTCCTTCATTGCCAAACGTTTGCTGCAGTTTCACCACTACCGTTTTGGCAAATCTTTGTGGCAAATCAGAAGCTCATTTGCATGTGAAAATAATGAGTGGCAAATTTTGTGGCTAGTTGCCAGAACTTTAGATTTTCTGAATGGGAGATGGAGGTTTTAATGAGTAAAAAGTACCTCCATAACCTAAAACTTTAACCTAAATGTAAGCAATTATGTTTTAAAAGCAAATGAGATGTGAATAAAACAGACATCTTTACCCTTAACTAACACCTAAACTGAACTGATAGTGTTGTAAATGCAAATGAAAGGTAAACAAAACAGACATTGTTTCCCTAAATCAACATCTAAACATAACCAACAGTGTGGAAAAGAAAATGTGATATCCAAAGCAAATTTACTTTAGCAACCACTTAATTTCGTGCCGCTACTATGAAACTTTTGTCTCACATGTCAGCTTGCATGTTTGTCTGGGCCTGAACCGCTGTCTACCAGTTTCTTCTGAGCTACTGCAGATGCAATACACATTGGAATAAGTGTGTAAATGTAGGTGGGTGTGTAATACAAGCAATACAAGCAAAAACAGGATTTTGAGCAAAAACAGGTACATTTTTGAATAAAGGCATAACTAGAATATTTGGCCTAACTGAATACAAAATTAAATATTTAGGCACTGCAGTCTACTGACTACTTTGACTACTTCACCCAATTTTATTTAATTGTATTTGCTTGTGTGCTTTTAGGTTAAAGTAAAATATATTTATGTCAAGACACATCGCACCAGGTGTCAATGAACGCTTTTACATATAGGTTCTTACACCAGTTATGCTTAATAAGCTGACAATGAGCAAGGTCATATAAAATAATTAAACGGTATTCCTTTAAGGTCGTCAACATGATCACATGAAAAGTCAGCATTTTGATTCTGAGAGTTACAGTACCCTAGGACTGACCAAAATATGCTGACTCACCGACAAGCGTCATCTTCTTTCAGACATTTCTGCATCGGTTCGTGTAAGTTTACCTTCCCCTGTGGCGTGACTGGAAGCACGTTGCATCAGCAGCGTGGGCGACCCGGTTTCGGATCCTGCATTAAAATCAGGAATTAATCATGTTTGCATTATAAGTGACATGTGCAATTCGGAGGTTACATATTTCCCTCGAACATAATTTTTTTCCCCACTAATGGTTCACAACTCGATTTTTATGCCCCTCTGTGGACATTTCCCCCAGAAAATAGAGCTCACGTGTGCTCGTATACCCAACAACACTTGCCACTTTAGCCACTGGGGGCAGTGTTTAGAATTTTGGGAAGTACAGACGGATTGTAGCTAAAGAAAAGTCAACCTACTGTTTCCGATTTCACAGTCAGATCAGTTTGAGGTCGTAAAATGTAAACTAAAAAACTAAAAAAAATGAAAGAAAAAAATTGACTGACTTTTTTTATTCCACAGAAGAAACAAAGTCACAAGAGTTTGGATCAACTTGAGGTTGTAGTTATTTCCAAGAGTTACTTGAGTACTCACACATGCAGGTTTTACAGTGATAAGTAGCATGCTAACTCAGTAGTTCTTTGCGACATAACAAAACTAAAATGCAATTAGGAACAAGCAATTATTTTATGATTTAGCGAAGTTTCTATATGCAATTATTTTACCACAGGAATTCTTTTAACTAGGAAATTATTTCTGAACTTGGAAAATTACAGCAGAATGTTATAAAACTGCACAAAACTCTCTCCATATAGTTTTATACTATAAGGTAGACTGTATTTTCTGATTATATTATATATCATTTATTAAATAGCAAATCCCACCATTTTAGATTTCATAAATTTCAGTTTAGTCCTTTATAATCTTGTTGGCTGCTTTTTAGTAGGGCCCCATAACATTGTATTATTGTAGTTTACTTTTCAGTGTTCTATTTTCCAGCTTCTTCATAAAAGCTGGATGCATAAAATATAATGTGTTTGCCATTCTGACTTGTGTAAAGAGATCCCTTGTCCAAGGAAAAACGTCTGTTTGAATTATAGATAAAGGCAGGGAAATATGTGTCCTCTACAACAATCTGCCACAATGACAACATGAACAATGGTCTTGTTGATGCATGCTGTTTGCAAGCATTGGGAGCTGCATTGAAAAGATTGCTAACATGCCCTCCAAAGGCCTCTTAAAAGAGTGACCTTTCCACACCACTGTTCACTTACCTCATTGACCTCATTTGCACCCTTCACTGAGGAGTGAATGTGCAGAAACGTTTCTCTGTTGAGCTATGCTATAGCAATAATGTGCTTAATGAGGCTCTAAAATGACATATTTTACTAATGCGGGTGCTGCTGAATGTACACTGAAAACCCAAACGTATTATGTATTTTTTGTGTTTACAATGTGAAATGTCACAAATTTAAATCCTCTGCCAACACAGCCAGCGATACAAGCCTAATTTTGACTTAAAGGGATGGTGCATCCAAAAATCACCCTAATTTCATTCCAGACAATTCTGACTATCTTTCTTTTGTGGGATATGAAAGGAGAAATTTTGCACAGTTGCGCTGGTCGCTCTTTTACACACATTTACAATGAATGGGACTAAAGCCCCATTCACACCACCAGTGACACAAAGTGACAGGATGCAATCCATTTTCAATGAGAGAAGAGCGACTTCTGGCAAAAATGAGCGACAGTGACCATTGCTAAAAAGATGTGGGCATGGCGAACGGCACGACAAAGTTGAGAAAAGTTGAACTTTCCAAGCAAACAAAACTAAACTAGCAACATTCAAGAGTGACTATCAATGTGAGAGAAGGCTATGGAGCTCACGTCATCTGTCTCCTGTGAAATATTGGTTTCAAGTGCAAGCACGAGAGGAGAAGATTTAAAGGGGACCTATTATGCAAAATTCACTTTTACATGGTGTGATGTGAGTCGGCAGTGTGTGCACACAACCACCCTACAATGTTAAATGTCCATCCACTCCTCTTTCTTATATTTCCATTTATCAAAAACAGTGTGTCAAAATGAATGGTTTTCGTTTAGAGTTGTTGGCTGTAAAAGTGAACAAAAGAGTCTTCATTTACTCCCTGTAATGTTGCTGGCAAGGGCGAAGACGATGACATGAAGTGTAGAACCCAAATGCAGTTTATTTTTCCAAACGTGATATCAAGTAACCCTAATATTAAACGTGAACTAAACAAAACATTAACATGAACAATGAACAAAAACTTGACTTGACTAAACTTGGCTTGACTGGACTTCACTTAAACAAAACATAACTAGACTAAAACTTGACTATGACTTGAACAAAACAACAGTGTTACATTAACAAACAATACTAGACAAAGGACAATGGTAAACATGAGGGCTTAAATACATGACATGGGGGAACATGAACCAGTGATCAAACAGAACGCTAAAGAAGATAACAAGCCTTATAACATAAAACCAATGACACATGAACATGGAGGAAAACATGAAATCACATATGACAAGAACCAGGAACTAGACTTTTCAAAATAAAAAACATGAAAACATGAACCAACAGAATAAACATGAACACACACATTAAACATTACACTCCTGGCATCAGAGCCACTGAAGGCACAGTGGACAAGTTTTGTCTTTGAAGGAAATGTGCCCCAAAACATTTAAAAATGTGTGTATGTTTGTGCAAATCTTTTTACACCGGACTGCTTTGTGAACGAGCGTCAATGTATATCAGGATTGAAATTTTTTTGGATTCTCAAGCATGGATCAGTACCAACTGTTCACGTTCCAGCTTTATATCCTGAAGATATAAGTATTGCACTTTATATTTTAGGAATGTTTGCAAATCACCTTTCCAAATGTGCTTGTTAGCTGATTCCATGGCTTATGCAACTAAAATTACCATTGTCCCTGATTGTATTCACGGAGACTAGAGCTATGTTGATATTTGTAATGCTAATTTTCAGTTGCCATTGTCTCTGATTGTATTCAAGGAGACCAGATATACATATATGGCTGAACTTCGGTATTTACAGTATTCTTCCGGAAAGGGGCGGGGAGTAGCAGCTCATTTGCATTTAAAGAGAAACAAATAACATCAGCGTGTTTTTGATTCCATCCAAAAAGAGGCATTTATAACATGGTATAATAAATGATCCGTGTGTCACAGATCTCCCTGTCTTTCCTTGCTTTTATGCTCCACGCTCCCTCTCCACTTATCACTAATCACCTGCACCTGTCTCTTGTTTCCGTTCCACTCTTTAAATACTCTGTTCTCCCCTCACTCTTGTGCTGGTCCCGTTAAGCGTTAATCATTACTCGTTAATCGTTTATCGTATACAGACTCACGCCTTCGTTCCTGTTATCTGGTTATCTCCACGCTCCTTCGTTCCTGTGATTTTTCCTGTCTCCACGCTCCTTTGTCTATCCTCCTATCTCCACATTCCTTTGCTCCTTCTAACTCAAGCTCCTCGCTCCTTTTACTCCAGCGGAGATCTCGGAAGCTCAACGATCTCGGAAGCTCAACGATCTCGGAAGCTCAACGATCCCTGTAGCTCATCGATCTCCCAAACTCCACGCTTGTCCAAGCTCCGCGCTCATTCACTCCAGTGACGTCAACCTAAGCTCCACGCTCGTCCAAGCTCTGCGCTCACTCTCCAGCTCCACGCTCATTCACTCCAGTGACGTCACCCCATGCTCCACGCTCGTCCAAGCTCTGCGCTCATTCTCCAGTTCCACGCTCATTCACTCCAGTGACGTCACCCCAAGCTCCACGCTCGTCCAAGCTCTGCGCTCATTCTCCAGTTCCACGCTCATTCACTCCAGTGACGTCACCCCATGTTCCACGCTCGTCCAAGCTCTGCGCTCACTCTCCAGTCCCACGCTCATTCACTCCAGTGACGTCACCCCATGCTCCACGCTCGTCCAAGCTCTGCGCTCATTCTCCAGTTCCACGCTCATTCACTCCAGTGACGTCACCCCATGCTCCACGCTCGTCCAAGCTCTGCGCTCATTCTCCAGTTCCACGCTCATTCACTCCAGTGACGTCACCCCAAGCTCCACGCTCGTCCAAGCTCTGCGCTCATTCTCCAGTTCCACGCTCATTCACTCCAGTGACGTCACCCCATGTTCCACGCTCGTCCAAGCTCTGCGCTCACTCTCCAGCTCCACGCTCATTCACTCCAGTGACGTCACCCCATGCTCCACGCTCGTCCAAGCTCTGCGCTCATTCTCCAGTTCCACGCTCATTCACTCCAGTGACGTCACCCCAAGCTCCACGCTCGTCCAAGCTCTGCGCTCATTCTCCAGTTCCACGCTCATTCACTCCAGTGACGTCACCCCATGTTCCACGCTCGTCCAAGCTCTGCGCTCACTCTCCAGTTCCACGCTCATTCACTCTAGTGACGTCACTCCAAGCTCCACGCTTGTCCAAGCTCTGCGCTCATTCTCCAGCTCCACGCTCATTCACTCCAGTGAAGTCAGCCCAAGCTCCACGCACTTCTGAAACTCCTCTCCTTTCCTTAACACTCTCTTTCAATAAACACAACCTCTGGGTTTAACACTATTCCTGTATCTGAGCGCCATATGTTACACCGTGGGGTATTTTGAGCTGAAACTTCACAGACACATTCTGGGGACACCTCAGACTTATATTACATCTTTTAAAAAGGGGCATAGTAGGTTTCTCTTAATTTTGTGAGGGATTTCACTGGTCTATATCATTTTTCTTTAACCATATGCAGGGTTGAGAGGGTTACATTTTAAATGTATTCCACTACAGATTACAGAATACATGTTGTAATATGTAATTTGTAACATATTCCATTAGATTACTCAAGGTCAGTAACATAATTTAAATACTTTGGATTACTTCAGCACTGGTAGATTTTTACACTTTTTTTGACTATACATAATCAGCCAGTAAGACAAAATACACAGAACATTCTCTAAAAAAGACTAAATATCTTATGCAGTGTTGTTTCTAAAACAAGATAAAGCAAATTAATCTGGTTTTAAAGATTTTTGGATAATTTATAGAAACACTATTCGAAAATTATCATCAAGCAGGGCTGGACTGGTAATCTGGCATACCGGCATTTACTCGGTGGGCCAACGCACTTTGGAGTCATTCAGGGGCGGAATGGCCATCGGGAGAACCGAGCGGGCTGGTGGGTTGGTTGCAAAACATGCTTAATGGGCCGTGATAAGCTAAAATGAGCCGTTGCGTTATGTAGAATGGACTACAAAACGGTGCCGTGATATGCAGAAAAGGACAACGAACAGAATGCAGCTTGGTCTGATGAACATACCAAACTGTAAGTTGTTATTTGCTCATAGTCTTCACCTCCAGTGATCAGATCATTTAGTAAGACTGAATCAGTCAGATTTGTGAATGATCCAACTGTTCCATTGAAAAGATCTGAATCAAAAGAATGATTTGTTCACAAATCAGACATCACATGGCATTCTATCATGAACAGCAAGAAGAGTAACGAGTTAAATTTCAGTTGCTTCCTCATATAAAACTATCGTATAGCTATTTTTGTCATTTTGAGCCTAACAACTCCAATCCCCAGTCAGTTACATCATATGGAAAAGAATGGCCAGGATTGGCCATCGAACCCAAAATTTCAACATTTTGGGTTCGATAGTAAAAAGAAAGTCATATGGGTTTCGAATGAGTAAATTATGATAGATTTATTTTCAATTTTGGTGAACTTTTACTTGGAAAAAAATCCATGACTTTTTAATCTAATCCCCTCAGAACTGCTTCAAATGATCATAAACAATGGTATTTTCTCAAAGAAATTTAATTCTTCTACTCAAAGTGGGAGGGCATTGTTGGATTACAGACTCTAAACCCCACCAAAGGGTTTCAGACTACAGATTAAAGTCCCAACAGAAAATCAACTGCCACAAACCCTTCAACTGAACTCTAAAATATACACCATTTCCTTTCCAACAGTGCAAGCATGAATTAAGACTCACAACTGATTTGTGAAGAGCAAAGTCTGGAAGTCCATAAGGAGGGTTTTGATGATTTCACCACAAACTACATGGAGACCAGAGCAGATGTTCCAATCTTATGAGGGTTAACAGTGTTTGTAAGATGTGAAATTAATGCTAATCTTTTTAATCGAGTTAAAAGGGAAGAAAACAGAATAAATAAGACAAATGGAGCTCTGTTGGTTCATTCAAGGCAATAAAACAGCGAGTGAGACAGATTGAGGCAAAGAATGTCAGTATGTCAGTGTTTCAGAGCAGTTTGAGGTTGATTCGTCAGGATAAAAGGAGCTGTACATTTTAATTCCCATTGCAAGCTACAACTGCATTTTGAGAGGAACATTCAAGACAGTATGTGTTGCATTTTCAATGTCTTTTGTTTAGCCGGCAACTGAAACAAGGACCAGCCCAGCCTTGATAAACAATTCTGTGAACTGTTATGAAACTCCTTCAGTTTAAGAATTATATAATGTAGTGCTCTGGTATGATATCAAACATTAACATAATGCTGTTTATGTTTTGTCTTAGCAGAAAGGGTAGGGGGCCTGTTTTTGGGCCAGGGGCCATGGATGTGTTTGTGAGTTTACATTTGATATTATCAAGGATGCATACATTTGCTGTCCAATACTGGAAAGAAGAAAAGAGCCCCAAGTTGCTCCTAATGGCAGGCTAGCTCCTTGCATGGCAGCTCTGCCGTCATTGGTGTGTGAATATGTGTGTGAATGGGTGAATGAGACGCAGTGTAAAGCACTTTGAATACTACTAAGGTTAAAAAGGTTCTATATACTGTAAGTGCAGACCATTTACTGTACATAAAAAAATATTACTTCTAATTTTTCAATGTGTACTTTTATGGACATTTAATTGAATTCTACTTACGATGTGTTATTATTTGGGGAACATACAGTATTTTGTTCACTTAACTTCAGTTACCATGCCCTTTGGTGTATTTTACAAAATAATAAAAAAGGTATTGGTTACTTTCATAACCTCCATTCCCTGATGGAGGGAACGAGACATTGTGTCGATGTAGTGACACTAGGGGTCGCTCTTGGGAGCCCCAAACACCTCTGATCTTTGAGAAAAGGCCAATGGGAATTGGAGAGTGGAATTTGCATGCCACTCCCCCAGACATACGGGTATAAAAGGAGCTGGCTAGCAACCACTGATTCAGGTTTTATGCTGAGGAGCCGAGACAAGGTCCCGGCCATTTCAGCGGTTAGTTCAGTGTTGTGGCAGGAGGGACACAATGTCTTGTTCCCTCCATCAGGTTTTCTATCTGTCACTCACTCGACGTTGTGTCGAAGTAGTGACACTAGGGTTCCCTATACAAAACACCACAACTAGCTGAATTGTGTAACGTGGACTGGTGGTGCGAGATGAGCAAACTGTTTCATGCCTCGTAGCCAGCACACCTGACCATCACGTAACCTCCCCTAATGCTCTTACAAGTGTCGTACGAGTCAATTGCCCAAAAATGGGGACAGGCTGCCCCACCTCTTCTCTTTTTTCTGGGGAGGTGGTAATTGTGTGGAAATATGTTACATGGTATTCCCGAGTTTTGTCGGCAGTGTCACATGTGGAGAAGTCCCCATGGTAGGTTCTACTCGAGGAAGACGCTGGTTTACCAACGGGGAAACCGTCTTGCGGAAGATACATCACACAGGGTTACTTATATGCAACCAGTGCATGTGGAGCACCTACCCCAGTACAGGCTCTATTTAGCACACACATTGGGCTGGCATCAAGTTTCTCTGCAAACTCGCCTGCCACAGAGCTAAGGAGGAAGGACATCCAGGGTCCACAACTTCAAGAACATGGCTGGGGGTAAAAAGAACACGTCTCCCTTCCAGGAGGGGAAAGGCTCTATACGCAAGCGGTACACCCAGCCAGTTGTCCCGCAATGTTATATATACATACGAATAAAGAAAATACAAAAAATTCAATATAGTTATTAAATACAGTAGAGGCTCATGTTAAATGAAAATACAAACAGGCTATATAAGCATTTCATATAAAATTTTATATTTACCCAAGTATTCTCAAACGATAAACAAAATGGGGAGCTCTCTTGTGCATTACAATTATCACGTCTCTAACACGAGAGCGTGCCGGAAAGCAGGTGTTGCAAAACTCTGGTTCTTTTAGAGGCCACGTCCAATTTATAACTAGTGCTAAATTACATGAAATTTCGTCACTTGACTATACTTAGTTGACCATTGCAATAACACCATTTTGAACAATTTAACATCTCAAATGTAAGTGATATTTTAAAAAATATAAGCTTCATATTTTTGATTTTAAATCCTCAAAGAATTGGATATATTCACTTCAACTGTAAGTGCCTCACTGTGACCTCAATTATTTGCTTTTTTAAAGAAAACTATTCGACTGAGCTTAACTTGTATTTATCCTGGAACATTCCTTTAATATATCTAGTATGCAGCACCAAAAAGTACCATGGTACTACCATGTACAGTACTATGAGAGAACTGCAGTATTACCATTTTACAGCATCACTGCATCACTTTTTTTAGGGACAAGCCTTCATTTCGCATTGTGTATGGCATTGCTAACAGAAAGATGCTCCGACAGTTTGAGTACAGGGCTTTTGCAAATGACCATTGACAAGACAAAAGCATCCATCATATGAACTTCAGCAGCAAACGGGAATTTTAGCCTTGTGAAGAGAGCCATTCATCAAACATTACAAGTAGCACCCTTGAAATGGAGACATGAAGAAGTTAAAAAAGAGAACTATAATACTACTGGAACCCTCCACATTTACATTAGTCATTTAGCAGATGCTTTTATCCAAAATGACTTACAAATGAGACACATAGCAAGCTATTTGTCATTCAGAGTTTAACAACATCTGTAGTATAGGACTGCCAAGTTCTCACAGTGGCTAGAGTAGTAAAGATGCTTTTGCTGGTGCCACCCCACTTTTTTCCCTTCTCTGTTTAATCCCAGATCAAAGTTCAAGTAAAAATTGGTTTGGATGTTAAGGGCTAATGGTCTGATATTTTTCATATGTAACAAGTGGACCGTTTCTCTTTATCTGCTTTCAGCAGGTAAGCTTAGTGTTCTCTGACAGAAGTGGTCATAGTGGTACTAGGCCATTGTTGCATTATTGACAGAACTTTTAGCCCAAGATTGATGTCTTCATCTTTCCCTCCGGGTAATATAGAAGGGTTCTGAAAAATGGAAAAGATGTCTTCCATACTGAAACATTTGGCACACTGAAATGTCTTACCTGTAATTAGATATCCCCCAGTCATTTGTATAAATTACGCAAAATGTATCTGGGATTTGCATTCATTTAGTGAGTACAGGGATTTTAAGAGTTTAAGGTTCATTAATAGCACAGTATTATTACAGCAACAGCATTACTACTGCTCATATTTTTCAGTTTAATTTTTGAACAAACCTCTTGAACAAACCCCAACAAACTTGTCCACAATGTTTGTGCTTTAGACATAAATTATATAAGTGTATGGCTTAATTAGAATAGATGGGTTATTATACTTTCATTTGGCAGAAAATAAAAAGGGAAACAATTACATAAACTTGCATTGAAGGTGAACCCAATCCAAATCTAATGACAAAAACATCATAGAAACTTGAGGGGTCGTCTTTTGTTTTAGAAACCATCAAAGGACACCGGCAAATAACTACCAGGTCATCTTATCAACCCAAAAGAAACCAACAATCAGGAATTCAACATGTTGATTCTGAATGTTCATGTACCCAGAAATGGACCTCATTCTGCAGAATTACTGACAAGAGCAGTTCCCCATCATACATTTTTGTATCAGTTCATGTGTTATCAGCTCTGGCACTACTCTGAGATATGGGTTCTAGTCTCATGGAAACCAGGAAGTAATTGCATTTACATGAATAATGTTGAGCATGATTCAGTGGCTGAATCGATAATTCAATTTTTACTCCACTGACTGTTAGGTTTAGGGGGTAGAGTTAAAATATGCATTCCTGTTGACTGTATTACATCTGGGCTCTTTAACTTAGTGCGATTAATTATATGAAAAATAATGTGAAAAAAAAAAATGCAATTAATCAAACTTTACGTGAATTTCCTAATAAGGAATGTTCCTAACATCAGAGTAATTTAAGCTTGATGTACCACCATGATGTTATTGTCAATCTGTAGCAATAGGGGGCAGTCAGTGCTACTGCAGCTGTACAGGCAATGCGCCTAGCCAAACCAACGAGAGCAGGCAGCTCATCCTTCCATAGACAGGATTGGGAGGGTTACTTTTGAAATGTATTCTACTACAGATTACATAATACATGCTGTAAAATGTAATTTGTAACACGTTCATTTAGATTACTCAAGGTCAGTACTGTATTCTAAATGCTTTGGATTACTTGTTTTGCACTGATAGATTTTTTTCACTTTTTTGACTATAAAAACTCTGCAAAACTCTGAAAAACCTAAATATCTTATGCAGTGTTGTTTCTAAAACATGATAAATAAACACAAATAGATCTTGTTTTAAGGATTTTTAGATATTTTTACTGGAAAACAATAAAAAAATTATTATCAAAAATACAATTTTGCCCTTATATCAAAGGTCTTACTAGCAAAAAAGAAATTAGGATATAACGTGAATTTTCTTGATAAACAAATATGATCGTGCCTGATAGCATGTGCAGGTAAAATGGCTAGAAATAGCATTTTAGCTTAGCGTAAAGCTAACAATTTAAACAAGGTTTATTTCTGTCATACAAGCAGACAGAGAAGTATGTTTGAGGTATTTTATTTCCAAAATTACCTCAAACATACTTCTCTGTCTGCTTGTATGAATGTAAACATCATAGAAAGTGTTTCACCGCTGTTCAAATGCTCTTTGGATCACATCATTTATATATATATATATATATATATATATATATATATATATATATATATATATATATATATATATGTGTGTGTGTGTGTGTGTGTGTGTAAATGTTTTCCATTTGAAAGGACTAAATATTAAATGATACAAATGACAATAAAATGAATGTAACTGTGTTCTAATTACCACTGATATAAATTGTAACTAGTGGAATACAGTTACCTATATTTTGTTTTTTAAATACGTAATCCCATTACATGTATTCTGTTACTCCCCAAAAACCTGGTAAACCCTGTCCATAGATGACACACTCATGTGCTCAATGACAGCTGGACCGAGCACAACAGAATGCAGGGATCTGGAGATGCAGCATATTCACTTGACACAACCTTCTTAAAACACAGCACATATGACTACAAAATAGCGAGACATGATGCAACCAAAGTGAGATGCTCCAAAAGTGTTCATCTGATGCATCAGTACAGTACATAGACCAACAATTAAAAATAGTGCAGATGGAAGTACTCAAAAAATAAGGCTATGTTTAATGGTATAGAAATAAAACAACCAATATTTTGAATAAATCCACTTTTTGTATTGTCTAAATGCTTTACTTCTCTGCTGCACACTGCATATGTTGAAATGTATTTGAATGATCTGAATTATAATAGTTATATTATATTATATTATATTATATTATATTATATTATATTATATTACATTAATCATCATTTTAAGTAACGTACCAAATAATTATTATTTGGTGTCCTTTCTCATTAAAAATTGAATTATGTGATTAATTGTGATTTAGTTAATTAATTGGCACATCATGTAAATAATTTGATTAAACATTTGAATCGATTGACAGTCCAAATTACATCATTTACAACTAAACAAACTTGCTTTTGGCACCACTCTGTGGATAATTGTTCTGGAAACTGGACAATTGAACGTACCCCTATGTTCAACAACACTTCTAACTTTGGCTGCTGGGAGCAGTTGTTAAAATTTCTATAAGCACAGACCGATTTCAGCAGCAAAACTTTCAACCTACTTTTGCTGAATTTATGGTGTGATCAGTCTGTAGCAACGTCCTGGCAAACACCCACAACACCATAGCAATTGCATGGCAACACTCTGCTGGGTTCCCACAATTTTTGACCAATTATTTTCAACAACTTTTCCTAATTGGTTATAATCGGTCATAATTGGTAACTGAGAAAATATTTTTATAAATCATTTCATCTCAAAACTGATTAAATATTTTAGACCTGAGCATAACAAGAACACTTTCCATTACTTTTTAGGATTTTTTAGTTTACATGACTTTTCTAAGCTTGGAAATCACAATTTTAAAATTCCCAGATATTTTGGGTTTTCTGTGACCTTGGGAACCCTAGTCCTGGTAACCAGCCATATTACCCTATAGCAACAGCATGGCAACCCCCTGGCATACACGTACAATACCCTGGCATCATGGTGTCAAATGTTGCACAGTTAAACACCACTCAAAAGTTTAAAGAGTTCTTAGAACAAAAATGGATGTCCAAGTTAGTAAGCAGCTTCAGAAAATGTTCTCCAAATTTGGCCCTATTTCATGGTTGTGGTATGAAGAAGGAAAGACCAATTCAGCTGTTACTGCAATCATTTTGAAGGGATATTTAACACTTGGTTTACCCAGGTTATGCAAAATGATTCCCTATTCCCTCATGTTTACTCTTTTTAGTCACTCTGGAAAAGAGAGGGGGTTGTTGTCTTTTCTATTCTATGCTAACACCAAAAAGACCTGAAGGGTTTGTTTCCATCCATGTTATTTTTGTTTTTATTTGTGTCTCTCTCTGGTTTATCCTTCCAGCGAGAGTTCGCATCTGTTACAGGCACATTTAGGACACCCCCTTCCAAATACATGCACAGTGTAAATGATGTGCTAATAACTCAGATTCACGTCATGAATATGATGTACAATACTGGAACAAATGTTAAAGGGATAGTTCACCCAAAAATGAAAATTGTCTCATCTCAGACGTGTATGACTTTCTATATTCAGCAGAACACAAACAAATGTTTTCAGAAGAATATCTCAGCTCTGTAGTTCCAATCAATGCAAGTGAAAAGTGGCCAGAAGTTTAAAGGTCCAAAATGTGCATAAAAGAAGATATTAATCTGAGAAACAGATAAATATTTCAGTACTTTTTTACTATAAATCTCCACCATTTCTCTCACATTCTTCTTCTTTTGTTTTTGGTGATTCACATTCTTCGCACATGTTACCACCTACTGGGCAGGGAGGAGAATTTATAGCTAAAAAGTACTTTAAAATTGACCTGTTTCTCACCCACACCTATCACATCGCTTTAGAATATATAGATTTAACCACTGGAGTCATATGGGTTACTTTTATGCTGCCTTACTATGATTTTTGGAGCTTCAAGTTTTGCTCACCTTTCACTTGTAGGTGAAATGTTCAGCAGAAGAAAGAAAGTCATGCATATATGGGATGGCATGAGGGCGAGTAAATAATCTTTATAAGACTCATTTAAAGACATTAGTCTCAGACTTAGCCCACAGTCTGTTTACTGACTTTACTGGCTACAAAATTGGAAAGCAATTTCTCAATCTGAGTAGCTATAATCTCACTGGCTGGCTTTGTGTAACTTCCTGCACACATTGTTTTCATCGTTACGCTTGGAAACTATCCACTTTCATTGCATCTCTTTACCATACAATTAAAGTGAAAGCTATGTTTTGAAGTGGAGCTATTGAGTTGCTTCAAACGGAACCTGGGAAAACCACTTCAAAAGATCACACTTTGTAAATGCTGTCATTTTCGACTTTCCCCATTTATTTATAGTGACAGTTTTAATCAATCAATATGCTTCAAGTAGAATGCCCAAATTAAACCACTGCTGTTTACACCGGTAAAGCCAATTCTACTCATTTCCTCATTCACCAAACAATTCTGACTGATAGTAGAAAAGAGGTGAAGAAAAGAGTGATGCAGAGAGATTGAAATAGAAAGAGATGCTCTGCAGTCGGCTGCATCTTTGTGCCAGTTATGCTTTTTTCATGTTGAGAAGACTCTGACAGGGACAGACAGATGGATGTGAGGTATCAGAGGGAGAGAAAATGAGGTCAAAAAGAATCTCGACAGGAAATGGAGAAGAGGCCAGGATATCACAGAGGCAAACACTCTCAATAAAACATCACTCATCAATCGCTCACTTCATGTTTGCGTTAGCAGCGTGAGAGACTTACATGAAAGCTTTGGGTGTACAAATTCAATACAGATCAAAAGAGACATTAAAATTGGCCATTGAATGTTGATGTGCGTCTGGCAATAGAACTGTACAGAGAGGATGTTTGCAGCAAATGAGATTATATTCATTAAAATGTTATTTAGAATGTAAACACATGCTTAAAGTCAACAAGAAACAGTGTTATCAACCAATTTTACTTCCTTAACATGGTGTAGTTCTGCAAGAAACAGGATAAAAATGTGAAAAAAGCAAACCTTTTCAACATTTAATCGCATGAAATGAATTATAGATATCTAACTCATTCTCGGGATCCAATCGGTAATATTTCAGTCCCCCAGAATTTTTAAAGTGGTAGTTCACTAAAATTAAATATAAAAAACGTCTCGGTTACGTATGTAACCTCCGTTCCCTGATGGAGGGAACGAGACGTCGTGTCGAAGAAGCGACACTAGGGGTCTCTCTTGAGCGCCGAAAGATACCTCTGATCTATGAAAAAAGGCCAATGAGAGTTGGCGAACAGTATTTGCATACTCCGCCTCCGGATACGGATATAAAGGCGAGAGAAATACGCTCGTTCATTCAGGATTTTTCTGAGGAGCCGGGAGTGTTCCGGGCATCTCAGCGGCTCGGCTCAGCGACGTGGCCGGGAAGACACGACGTCTCGTTCCCTCCATCAGGGAACGGAGGTTACATACGTAACCGAGACGTTCCCCGTCTGTCGCTCACTTCGACGTCGTGTCGAAGAAGCGACACTAGGGGTCCACTTCAAAACTCGCCATGCGCTGAGCCGTGTACGTGTACTGCTGACACAGAAGCGGGCAGGTATTTTGCACGTGCACAAGCGACCAACTGTGTTCAGGCTGCACGTACTCTTCCCCAACGCCCCGAAAAAGCGTCAGCATCCTTTTGGTTACCCTAGGGGGGAACAAGGTGACGCTCCCAACTAGGGAACGGGCCAAGCCTGGCTGGGCCTCTTTTCTCTCTATGTTTTCTCGGCATAGAGCAAGAGCAGCCGGGGCCCTTACCGCATCGAGGGAAGGGGGTCTTATTCCGAATTCCTATTCTTTTTAGGGGGAAAAGACCCTGCGGAGGCCACACCCGCCCAACAGGGGAGGTAAGGTGGCAAAATACATCACATGGCCACTTTGGGCATGTGGGAGGAAATGGCGCGGTGGTAGATCCAGCCTCGAGGAGGGGGGGAGTTGCTACAACACGGCGACCGGAGGGCAGCGAAGGGCTGCCTAAGGGAGACGCGGGTCAGCTCGTAAGGTGACCGTACCGCGGAAATACACACAGGAGGAGTCCCGTAGGAGGCCTGATCTGTGGAGCACTTATTCCAGTAGGGGTAGCCGGAGGTACCCGTAGTGGACTGGACCAGCACGTTCCTCCGATGAACTGCTGAGGGTCCGAAGTGCTAGGGAGGAATCAACCAGGGACCTGGGTCCTCTGGGACAAGAAGCGCACTGTTTTGCCTCGGTAGAGGGAAACGGCGCTGGAACAAGCGGATCACCCGGTCAGATCGTCGACATGTACCGAGTTCTACGGGCTCGGACCTGAGAGAACACGGGACGAAACTGACTCAACCCTGAGATTGTAGAATCTCGTGAAGGTGTTAGGTGCTGCCCAGCCCGCAGCTCTGCAAATGTCTGCTAAGGAGGTGCCCCTTGCCAGTGCCCATGAGGATGCCACGCTCCTAGTGGAGTGGGCCCGCACCCGTAAGGGGGGCGGCACGGCCTGGGTGTGGTAGGCCAACTGAATGGCCTCCACCACCCAGTGAGACAACCTCTGTTTGGAGACAGCGTTCCCTTTCTGCTGTCCTCCAAAGCAGACAAAGAGCTGCTCAGAGCGCCTGAAGCTCTGGGTGCGTTCCAGGTAGGCACGCAAAGCACGTACTGGACACAATAGTGAGAGTGCTGGGACTGCCTCCTCCCGGGGCAGCGCTTGTAGGTTCACTACCTGATCTCTAAAGGGCGTGGTAGGAACCTTGGGCACATAGCCCGGTCAAGGTCTTAGGATCACATGAGTGTCTGCCGGACCGAACTCCAGGCAAGTGTCGTTAGTAGAGAATGCTTGCAGGTCCCCGACCCTCTTGATGGAGGCGAGCGCGATCAGCAGGGCCGTCTTTAGAGAGAGGGCCCTGAGTCCGGCTGATTCTAGCGGCTCGAAAGGGGATCTCTGAAGACCGGCGAGGACCACCGAGAGATCCCAGGAGGGGAACAGGTTTGGCCGGGAGGGATTTAACCTCCGGGCACCTCTTAGGAACCTGACGATTAAGTCGTGCTTGCCCAGAGACTTGCCGTCTACTGGGTCGTGGTGAGCTGCGATGGCAGCAACATACACCTTTAAGGTGGACGGGGACAGCCTCCCCTCCAACCTCTCCTGTAGAAACAGGAGCACTGACCTAACTGCGCACCTCTGTGGGTCTTCTGCCTGAGAAGAACACCAATTGACGAACAGACGCCACTTTAGGGCGTAGAGTTGCCTGGTAGAAGGGGCTCTGGCTTGGTTGATCGTGGCTATGACCGTGGGTGGTAGGCCAGCTAGATCTTCCGCGTCCCGTCCAGGGACCAGACATGGAGATTCCAGAGGTCTGGGTGCGGATGCCAGAGCGTGCCCCGTCCCTGAGAAAGAAGGTCCTTCCTCAGAGGAATTCGCCAGGGAGGGGCTTTCGCGAGGAGTACGAGGTCCGAGAACCAGGCCCGGGTGGGCCAGTAGGGAGCCACGAGAGTGACTTGCTCCTCGTCCTCCCTGACCTTGCACAGCACCTGTGCAAGAAGGCTCACTGGGGGGAATGCGTACTTGCGCAGCCCCACCGGCCAGCTGTGTGCCAGTGCATCTGCCCCGAGGGGAGCCTCTGAACGGGCGTACCAGAGCGAGCAGTGGGAGGTCTCTCGGGAGGCAAACAGGTCTACCTGGGCCTTGCCGAACCGTTCCCAAATCAGCTGAACTGAGTGGGGGTGAAGCCTCCACTCTCCGCCAGGCAAGCGTTGTCGTGACAGCGCGTCCGCTACCACATTGAGGTTGCCGGGGATGTGAGTGGCACGCAGCAACTTGAGTCGGTGCTGGCTCCAAAGGAGGAGACGACGGGCGAGTTGTGACATGTGACGGGAGCGTACGCCGCCTTGGCGATTTATGTACGCGACCGCAGTGGTGCTGTCCGACCTGACTAGGACATGTTCGTCCCGAATTAACGGGAGAAACCTCCACAGGGAAAAGAGGACGGTCAACAACTCGAGGCAGTTGATGTGCCAACGCAGCTGGGCCCCTTTCCAACGGCCTGAGGCTGCGTGCCCGTTGCAAACGGTGCCCCAACCCAATCTGGAGGCGTCGGTTGTGACCAAGGCGCGTCTGGACACCTGCTGTAGGGGTACTCCAGCCCGTAAGAAACAGAGGTCTGTCCAGGGGTTGAATGTTTGTCGGCAGGCAGGGGGTGATTGTTACCCGGTGCGTGCCGCGGCGCCATGCTCGTCTCGGGACTCGGGTCCGAAGCCAGTGTTGGCGCGGTCTCATATGCATCAAGCCCAGCGGCGCGACCGCCGCGGCGGATGCCATATGCCCCAGGAGCCTCTGGAAAAGTTTTAAGGGGACCGCTGTGCCCGGCCTGAGGGCGGCGAGGCAGTTCAACACTGACTGAGCACGCTCCTTTGTGAGACGTGCGGACATTGAGACCGAGTCTAACTCCATCCCAAGAAAAGAGACGCTCTGAACTGGAGTGAGCTTGCTCTTTTCCCAGTTGACCTGAAGCCCCAGACGGCTGAGGTGCCTGAGCACCTGGTCTCTGTGAGCGCATAGTAACTCTCGCGAGTGGGCTAGGATGAGCCAGTCGTCGAGGTAGTTGAGTATGCGGATGCCGGCTTCTCGGAGCGGGGCAAGAGCTGCCTCTACGACTTTCGTGAAGACGCGAGGGGACAGAGACAGGCCGAAGGGGAGGACTTTGTACTGATACGCCTGGCCCTCGAACGCAAACCACAGGTAGGGGCGGTGTCGGGGCAGGATAGAGACGTGGAAGTACGAGTCCTTCAGGTCTACCGCTGCGAACCAATCTAGATGCCGGACGCAGGTTAAAATATGCTTCTGCGTGAGCATTTTGAACGGGAGTTTGTGTAACGCTCGGTTGAGAACTCGCAGGTCCAAGATTGGTCGTAAGCCGCCGCTTTTCTTGGGTACGATGAAGTAGGGGCTGTAGAAACCCTTCTTCATCTCGGTTGGAGGGACAGGCTCTATCGCGTCTTTGGCCAGAAGAGTCGCGATTTCCGTGTGCAGGGAGTGGGCGTGTTCGCCGTGTACTGCGGAGAAGCGGACGCCCATGAAGGGGGGCGGGGGCCTGGCAAACTGAATTGCGTAACCAAGTCGGATGGTCCGTGCCAGCCAGCGAGACGTGTTGGGAAGTGAAAGCCACGCGTCCAACCTCTGCGCTAGGGGCACTAAAGGGACGATTAATTTTGACGTACCCGGCGGGGCTTCGCAGCGGGGCGGAGCAGGTAGGGCAGCGTTGGGCGGCGACGGGGCGACCCGCGGCTGAGGTGCTGAGAAAAGACTCAAAGCACTTACCTTGCTCCGCACACCCGGCAGGGGGCGGGTTAGCGACTGAGGAGGCGGTCCTGGGTAGGCGTCCTCTAGACTCGTCGGAACCAGCCGGCCGGGGGACAGTCGTGGGGCTGAAGACGGGTGGTCCGTGTCCAGGAGGCCAGGACTGTCGGGATCTAAGGGCAAAGTGCCGTGAGAACGGCATTTGCGGGCCAGGTGACCCAGAGACACAGGAAATAGCTCTTTTACTGAGAATGTGGGTACCGCAACCCCATCTAAGGGGGGGCGGCAAATTAAATTGTTTAGAAACAAAAGATTCTCCTCCCGGCCCTCCACCGGGGGACGGAGTGGTCTTACCACCTCCGGAGCTAACATCTGCGTCGCTGGGTCGTCCGTCTCAGGACCGCCTGGGAGCCTTCCGGGTCCTCGAGGGAGTCCGGGAGACGGGGGGAGTCTGCTTCTTGCGGTGTGCTCGACGCAGGGGCTGAGAGCTGGGCCCGGGTTGAGGTGGAGCAGATTTCTTAGCCGCAGGAGGACGCCCTCGGCGAGCAGACGGGGCAGTGGCCCTGGCGGCAGGTTTGCGGCGAGGCAGGATGTGTGAGATGGCCTCCGTCTGTCTTTTCACCGCGGAGAACTGCTGGGCAAAGTCCTCGACGGTGTCACCGAAGTGGCCAAGCTGGGAGACAGGGGCGTCGAGGAAGCGAACTTTGTCGGCCTCACGCATCTCGACCAGGTTGAGCCACAGATGACGTTCCTGGACCACTAGGGTGGCCATCGCCTGCCCGAGTGCCTGCGCGGTGACCTTCGTGGCCCTGAGGGCAAGGTCGGTCGCTGAGCGCAGTTCCTGCAACACGTCGGGATCAGGGCTACCCTCGTGCAGATCTCTGAGCGCCTTGGCCTGGTGGACTTGCAGGAGGGCCATGGCGTGCAAGGCGGAGGCGGCCTGTCCCGCGGCGCTGTAGGCTTTGTTGTTGAGGGAGGATGAAGTCCTACAGGCCTTGGAAGGGGGTTTATGAGAAATATAACTCTTTATATTGTGAAACTCTTTCAAACTCTGCGCTGTCGAAGCGCCCAGGTGCAAACTGCACGCCGGCAGAGAAGAGAAAAACAGCCGCTGTAGTGCGCCGTAAATCCAACAGCAGCAGAGCGTCAGAGGATCAGAAGCAGGATCAGCAGTGTAGTACGCAGCAGTCAGCATAAACACGACCTTCGGCTCCGAAGAAAATTACTGAATGAACGAGCGTATTTCTCTCGCCTTTATATCCGTATCCGGAGGCGGAGTATGCAAATACTGTTCGCCAACTCTCATTGGCCTTTTTTCATAGATCAGAGGTATCTTTCGGCGCTCAAGAGAGACCCCTAGTGTCGCTTCTTCGACACGACGTCGAAGTGAGCGACAGACGGGGAACTTTTTTTTACAAGATGTTAATATTTCCATTATAATGCATTAGAATAATTATTGCATTAAAATAATCTTTTATATCATAAAAGAATGTCTTCTTTCTATCTTATACCAAGCATTTTGTCATATCCCTGAGGCACTTCACTGAATTTGTGAAAATAATTTGTAAAAATGTTCTCCGTCTATATATTTTTTGTCAATAATTTGAAAATATTTTTATTTCTTTGCTGAGAAAGATTTTTCAAGTTTTTGTATAAAAAACAGGCTATAAAGTGTTCAAAATATGTGGGTGCAATTAGCCTAGTGGTGGGAGAGTTGTGACGGCGTTGAGACGAGACTGGCAATATTAGATAATTAAAATGGTAACAATTAAAATCAATGTATTGTTTGCTAAGTACAGCTTGACAAGTTAAGGGCTAGCACACAAAAGGTTGAATTTTAGTTAAAAATCTTAATTTAATACATTACTAAAAATAATAAGATCACAGATACACAATTTGCATTTGTAGCTTCATCACATAAAAATGAGAAAACTGTCATAAATGTTATATTTATTAAATTGGTGTGAGGGACACATTAGCATTAGGTAAATGTTTATTATTTATCATCAGTATTTTGAAGAATAATTTTTAAGCCACTTCCATTATGTCCATGATGGGGTTGAGAGAAAAAAGGTGTCCAAATTAGAAAAAAAGGAAAGAAAAAAATTTAATAAACAGGCTTTGATGCCTGAGGTGGGAAAATATGATTTGTTGGAGGTTCAATGTGTGGTTGAAATGCAAACTTTTTATATCAGTGATTAGGTTTTCACTAGTAAAAATGTTAATTCTTAATATAAAAACATTGTCATTACATATGGGTATTATCATGCTTGATATCAAAAATTTAATTTCAACTAGTACATTTATTTTTTTTATTTTTTATATCAGTAACTGGATTTTGACTTGTAGAATTTCACAGATATCTGTCATTCACTGCTGTTCAAAGTGCAATTACTTATTGGCTATGTACTTTTTACTAGTAAAAAATATAATTTTTGATATCAGTAATTGCATTGCTAAAAGTAGAAATATCCATTCTTGATTGTTAGTTGACTAATAGTAAAAATTCAAATGTTTGATATATGTAATTTATTTTAGATTTGTTAGAGATCTGGAAATGGGTTTGATAAATCAATAAAAATATCCAACCATCCATCCATCCATCTACCTACCTACCTTCTACGCTTACAGCCCAACTATATTACTATTCTAATCTGATATACACATATCTTCTCAAAGAACAGAGGCCAATGGTGCCATGATGCTGAACAGCAGTTAAACTCCTGTTTATCTCTCTTTCCTCCTTCAGCTCAGCCAGCTAAAGGCATTGATTTTGCCCTGAGGGCCAGAGAGGATGAAGGTGCTGTGAGGGAAGTGGAGTGGGTTGGAGTGTTGATGTTTGCATGCAGTATTAGTGGGTGTTGTACTCAAGCATCACACACAGAGGGCCCTTAGTGCAGTCCACAGTCCGATCAATGGGGGCAGACAGTTTGAGCCACACCTGAAAATGGGCTTATTGAAAAGAAAGTTTTTAAAAATACAATTGCTGTGGTGATTTCACTGTGCTAATGCTTTTGCTGTTAAATCTTTATACAGAGTGTCAACATTTAATGGTAAATGTGACCAGCCGCTGTTGTAGTACATTATGATGGCAAATATGTATTGTGAATTCTGAAGGAGAGATACTGAATTTCTCAGACCAAGTGGTTTTCTGCTGTCATTCTTTCAAGACATATTAATGATTGCTTCACTGGGTACATTATTTTGAAAATTGAGTTTTCTATAATGGTGTATTTTCATGTTCTTATAACCCTTATAGAACATCTGATTTGGCAATAGGCTACATATATGTTCATTGTTTCCACTAATGAGAAATTCACATACATTATACATATGCAAAATATGTTTAAAAAAATTACAAAAGTCATAATAATTATACAAAAGTATACAAACTTTAATGAATGTCAATACTAACCAGCCAAATCTTGACCAGGGGTGCATTAACGCATAGGCATACATGGGCTGATGTCCAGGGGCCCACAACTCCCAGGGGGCCCCTCTCATGGTGTCTGCCACCTCATTCTCCCCCTTTGATGTTCACTGGAGGAGCACACCGATTTCAGTGAAAGATGCTGTCATGAACATGAAGATGGTGCACAACAGCAAAAGCCAACTGTTTGCCGCATGTTCATATAACAACAGTTCCCACCTCCCTCCCAAAAGTTACTTAACTAACAGGGGGGCCCTGCGGAATGGTGAACCCATGGGCCTAGATGTACCTTAATGTGGTCATGACCTTGACCCTATGATTTTGGTATTATTTTGGCAAGAGAAGATATGGCAAGTTTATTTATATATATATAGCACATTTAAAAAACACTGCTAATTGAAAGCACACATAGAATTGATCAAGAAAAAGCAAATAAAGATACATAAAAAGTCAATTTCAATTTTCAGAGCCTGTCAATCCAGCCGAGATGAAGAAGGGGTTTTACAGACCAACTTCATCGTATCTAAAATAGGCAGCGGATTGCGTCCAATCTTGGACCTGCGAGTTCTGATCCTGGCTTTGCACAGACTCCCGTTCAAGATGCTTATGCAAAGATGCATTTTAGCGAGCGTCTGGAAACAAGATTAGTTTGCGGCGGTAGACCTGAAGGAAGTAAACTTTCACATCTCGATTTTACCTCAACAAAGACCCTTGCTATGGTTCGCGTTCGACGGTCAGGCGTATCAGTACAAGGTCCTCCCCTTCGGCTTGTCCCTGTCTCCTCGCATCTTCACGAAGGTCGCAGAGGCAGCCCTTGCCCTGTTAAGGGCTTCACATACTCAATTACCTAGACGACTGGCTGATTATAGCATGCTCGAGAATTGCTGTGTGCATACAGGGACCTGGTACACAAGCAGCTCAGCTGCCTGCATACGTTCAGGCAAAACATGTCGGCCCCACTGAAATCTTTCAGAGGCTCCTGGGGCATATGGCCACCTCAGCGGCGGTCACACAGCTCGGGTTGTTGCATATGAGACTGCTTCAGCACTGGCTTCACCTCCTCCTTCCTGGGTTTCGGCACCAGTGTAAAGGGGTAAATGAAAAGGAGGTGAGAGCCGGCTTGATGACATAAATAATAGTTTAATATAAAACTGAACAAAAAGGACAAACACACACACACACACACACAGGTGTCAGACAGCTGTCCGTAAATCGCTCACTGCAGTCTCCAGTCGGCCTTTATCCCTCTCTTAATTAGTTTAATTAGCCTGATTAGGGGCTGGGTGTGTGGAATCACGACCCGGCCCCGCCCTACGCCCTGCCACATTTGTCCCTCGTTCTCTCAGCCCCTGGCATGACATACACCCCCCCCTTTCCCTGGGGAGGGGCATGCCTTCCACCCTGTCTGCTGGCAGGTCATCCTCATCTACCTGGATGAGGGAGAGAACAAGTGGAGGTAAACAAAAAAAATGTGACACCTACACACCGGAATGGCGAGTGTGCCAAATTAACAAAACATTTAAAAAAGAGAGGGAAAGGTCAACATGGAGCGGCAGTGGGAGAGAGAGAGAGAGAGAGAGAGAGAGAGAGAGAGAGAGAGAAAAAAACACTTACTTGCTGGTTCTCCTATATGCCGTAGCTTGGTCCTCAGCTACTCCCCCAACCTCTAAAGGATGACAGCCACACCTCCCCGGGTGGATTGGAGGCAGTCTTCCAGCCCCTGGTTGACAAATGCCCCCCCGCGTTCTTTGGAACAGAAGGGGTCTGGAAGCAGATCTCCCGCTCCATGCGGTCGGCCGGGAGCCCCTTCCTGCTCACAGTCGATGGTCATCACGACTCCGCCGTGTTTAGTGGCTGGAAGAGGTCTCACCCACCCCTTGACAACACCTAGGAGCCCCTTCTCCCTTTGCGGTCAGCGGCCGTTCGTCCGCTCTCAGGCGGCCAGGCTCCGCCGTACCCTGGCAGATGGCCTCAGCTGCTCTGTTGGGGTTGATGGTAGTGGTGAGGAATCTACTATGGTGCATCCCTCCTCCTTTCTGGGTTTCAGCACCAGTGTAAATGGATTAATGGAAAGAAGGAGGCGAGAACCTGCTTAACAATATAAATACAATTTGGATTATAAACTTTACCAAAAAGACAAACACACCCACGAGTGTCAGACAGCTGTCCGTAAATCTCTCTCTCCGTCCCACTGCAGTCTCCATTCGGACTTTATCCCTCTCTGAGGCTTGATTAGCCTGATTAGGGGCCGGCTGTGTGGAATCACGACCCGGCCACGCCCTCTGCCCTGCCACACTTTCATTCTGTCAACACTTTCACCACGTTTTCATGCATTTAAAAATTATTTATTCTGGGGTTTTGCAGAAAGCGGCATTCTGAAACATCATGTACAGTTTTGGGAAACAGTCATGTATAGCTAGTTAATTTCTACAATGATGCATCATACTATGGTGGTTACGCAGTGAGTTACGCCCATGTACGGGAAATGCACCCCAGTTAAATCATAAGTTAAAGTGGTGTTATGTATTTTACCCCCTGTCGGTACAGCTGAAGTTCCCTGCAGGGGAAATCACCAGCAAGCCAAATGTGAAAACGCACACTCATTAACAGAAGGGAGGAAACAAATGACTGTGACTTACATGTGGCAGCACATTTATTTGTGATTATTAACAATGGTGGCCATTGTGTGGCAGCATGCTAATAGTGTGGCGTTTTTAATGAGCTGTGACAAAAACTGCAAAATAACAAAAAACACAAGAGAAGAAAAAATGAGGGTAATCAGGAAGTGATTATAGTTTGTCACTTAATCACATCTCTCCAAGGGATGCCTCGGTGTCTTAATTAAAGTGCCAAAGCATTGTCATTTCACCTCGAGAGAGAGAGGGTTATGGGAATATGTGCTGCCATCTCTCCCTCTCTGTGTGTAAGTGTGCATTGGGGGAGACAGGAAGCTTTTAAAAGCAGCCAAATGGGAAAAACACACCTGCATGAGTCACTGAATTTTGATTACAGATCATGATATCATAAGCACTATTCTGGCAGGATTAGTTTTCTAAACAATGTTTTAGTTGCATTTGTTCCATGGACTGATTTGGACAGGATTGGGATCTTTGAAGTTACTGTGTTCATCCACAAGGGGCGATGTGGCAAGATTCCATCGACAAACAATTTGTCGGTCTACACTGAACGTGAAACTGTTGCGCGACTCTATACAATCACAGTCAATAAGAACATATGTGATGTTTCATATTCATCTATGTGAAATGGGATTATGGACCAATAGGATTTCACTGTGGGCTGAAAAACTCTGGATGGATCAAGCAAAAGCCATCAAGCAAAGCCAAGCTGCTTAAATTTTTGTGCCAGGAGAGGCATAAAGTCACCCAACAGCAATGTGAAAGACTGGTAGAGAGCATGCCAAGATGCATGAAAGCTGTAATTGTAAATCAGGGTTATTCCACCAAGTATTGATTCCTGAACTCTTCCTGAAAAAATAGTATTGTGTTGTTTAAAAATGTATATGAACTTGTTTTCTTTACAGTATTCAAGGTCGGAAAACGCTGCATCTTTTTTGTTATTTTGACCAATTGTCATTTTTTTGCAAATAAATGATCTAAATAACAATATTTATATTTGGAATTTGTGAGTATTTCTCCCAAATGTATAAATATTTTATAGAATACATTTTTTTTTTTTTTATACATTTTACTCAAACACATACCTAAATCCAGAGAAACTGATAGTTTTGCAGTGGTCTCTTAATTTTTTCCAGAGTTGTATGTATATTTATTTTTTTATTTGTTTTTGTTTATTTTTTTGTAGTAAAATAACCAGGTAATTTTATTGACATGTTTTGAGAAAAATTACACTTTTATCATTTTTCTGCAACACTGAAATGCAGGGTACATTTATCATAATATCCGGCCTCTTCCCCATCAAACTGTGCAACACCATTCTTTCCACCAATACATCTGAACAAATCATATTTACTCTAAATCAACCTGACACTTTAGTAGGAAGCATCTAATGTATTAAAGAATACTCATGCGCTCCCTTGTTGTGCAGCCCGTGATTAATCCTGCATCCCATTGTCACAACCTGAAACTTCCCCTGTGTGCTTCTGCTGACGGAACTTTTTGCAGAGTGATTCTGTCAGCTATGAGGTCCAACATACTTAATGCAGTCCGTCTGCTGCTGTATATCTGTTTGGGTAGAGCAAGGGATGAGGGATGGCAAACGTGGACTCGTTCTATGCCTCCATCTGCATCGAAAATGACAGGGAAACCCCCCTGCTCACGCGCTCATCACTAATCCAAGTTGTCAGCTCAAGTCAAGCAGTACCAAATGCAAAACATCTGCATGGAACATCTGGTAAAGAGCAGTATTTAACTGTTGTGGATGAGAGGTGTGTTTATCATCTGTTTCTGAAAATGGCTGTTTCCGTAATTGTTGGGTACAAGAATGACTGATATCATTAACTTGATTTAAATGGTGGGTCAAACCAGTACTGACCTACTGTATATATATATATATATATATATATATATATATATATATATATATATATATATATATATATATATACAATGAATGAAATTAAGGCATTTTTTAACTTTTCAAATTATTTCTCGAATGGCCTCACAGGCAGAGTAAAATGGTCTTGCGGTAAAATGGTCTTTAACGGCCCTGTGGCCAGACGTTCCTCACCCCTCGTTTAAAGCTTAAAAAAGACCCAAAAGTATCATAAAATATCATAAAAAACCATGAATTCTGAAGACATACGCAAGGTTTGTGTAAGAAACAACCCCAAATGTAGGAAATTTTTCAGTGAAATTCTTTGTATCTGTTGTGCAGTTGAGCGCAATGAAAAAAGCTCGTTCACAGTAGTTCAAGCAAGAAGTTCATGTGAATATGTGAGCCACTGCGAATGAGCTTCTCTCATAGCACTCATAAACGTGCACCATTTTTAGGTGAACAGTTCCTTTTTATAATCGTCTGATTATTAGTTGAGGCTTTTAGAAATGTTAGGCCTATTCAAAACATTAGAAATGTGCAGTTACTGTTTTGTCTCCTCATTTGAACAATTAAAAGTAATTATATAGCTTTTTGAAACAATTGTTTCTATAATTTTGTCTCTTTTCATATATAAAATAAATAAAAGAATGAGAGAAGCTAAAAAGGAATTTTCAACCAAAGGAGTACAAGTTATTTTCAGCTTTAGGATGCTGATTGTAAAAGCAATAAAAAGAGATGTTAATGAGCGCTGTGCTCCTAGAAATAATGCATAATAATATGTTATTATGGTATTATTCTGGCACAAATATGGGAAAACTGAGCTTGTGAGTACTCCAGTAGCTAAGACTGTAAAGTCTGTACAGATGCAAAGCAATCAGACCTTCTTATAGACACATCAACAAATTAGGGACGGAGTGAAAACATTTTAACACTAAAAACAAAACAAAACGTCTTTTTGTGGATGAAATCTTTCAGCTCTACAGTGGATGCTATCTTTGATAGTACTATGAAAAGGAATATATGTTTTCTTTTATCTCCACACATTTTTCTGCTGTCTTGTCTTTCAAAATCTAAATTCTAGCAAGCTTCCCATGGCCATGAGGCAATAACATTTTCTTCATGACAAGAAGAAAAGAAACAGCAACATGGAGTCATTTTAAAACTGAGAGCACCCTGTTTGCTTTGATCTATATGCTCTGTTATATAACAGGACTAATGGCATTTGAATTGGTGAAATGTTTTGAGTGTTTGATTTAATGCCCAGTGTTCTAAAGATGAATGATTGTTTCTGTGGGAATGAGTATGTGCTTTTAAGTCTTAATTCTGAAAAAGGTTCATAATCTTTCTATGTTAAAGGTGCTGTAAGAGATTTCAGTAATTTCATCAACTTTTGCTAGACTTAAGGCATGGTCACATTTACCTTCGCACGATGAAATTCCACAGGCGAAGAAGATGCGGAGAAAGCAAACATCTTCTTTTGTGGTACGCATAAGACATAAAATCATACAGGTATTTAGTGGGAGCCATTCCTTAGATGAAAGGCAGGATTTCCATTCCTACAGCTGCCATATTTGTCATTACGGCATCTCTCATTAATTTTTACATGAATGTTCTGTCTCCTTCCCCTTTATAATGTCTCAGTTTTCTGCACATTTAAGACAAAAATCACATTAGCATGGCAAAAAAGAAATAATAGCTGAAAACTTCTAAGGATGGACTACATTGGGACTTCTGAAACCAAGCTAGCAGTTAAACCCCCTTCAAACCTTATAAACCTATCAATATGAAGAGGATAATTTCTGGGATGTTATTGAGCTCCAAGATCAACTACTGGGAAAAAAGGGAAACACTCATGGGGAGTAAAATGTCTTTGATATTTCCAGCATGAGAGTATGACATACTAAAAAGATAAAGGTAAAACACCATCAGTCGTCCAATGTCTCTCACTGGAGACTTAAGTAGTGATATCAAACCCAGTTTCAGCTCTCCCACAGTCTCTGGCTTTGACTATAAATTAATCCTAATCCTTATAATGTAATCATTATCCTTGCTATTTAAACATTGACTTGCTGACATAATAAATAACTTATTACACATACTGTGTGACTTTGTAGGTAATATATGCTATATGTAAAAGAGGACCATATGTCCTCTTTTTCACAGACATGTCCTCTTTTGTACGCATTGTCATTGTTCAATAACTGAACTACAGGCGTAACTACAGGCATTGTAGGGTGGATAGCCGTAATGGAGCCTGGGGTAAAGGGGGGCTCTCAACGGCCGCCTAAATGGGAACAATTAAAATGACTGCAGGACCAAACACCCCACTGCTAAGCACCTGTGAGGATGGTGAAAACAGGGAGCACGACAGGTGCTTTGCACAGGGGCCTGTAAGATCCAAGCTATGCCACAACGCATCAGGGAAATTAAAACAAATAAGATGGATAGAAATAGACCATGATGGTTGAAGTTGTGTATTGTAATCCAGCCTTTGGTGAACATTCTGAGATGTGCAGCTTTGATGCTTCCAGTGTAGACAGACTCAAGCTGTTTTCCAATGTAGACATTGTATTTTTCTTTCTCTCCTCCTCTTACTCAGGCTTGACTATCTGATATCACAAGTGAAGAGACTCTGTGACACTGACACCTTGATTAGCTAATTTCCTGCTGTTAATCAGGTTTTGGAATCAGGCACAGCTGGCCTGACAGGTGACAGCTAAACAAGTTTTTATTCACTTAAATTGCACAATCGGCTTATCATCCACTAATGGCCTATTGAGGAATTGATTTGGTTTTGTGTTAAGGCCACTCAAGCCTGCCATGTTGGTTTTAAAACTCACTGCAGATGAGAGTCTTTCCTCAGGATATTCTCCTTATCAGCCAAACATTAACGTGTCACTACAAATAAAACCAATTTCTTGCACAGCAGCAACAATGATGCTGCTTTTTTTTTTTGTCCAAAATGTCCCTTTTCAAATTATCCACTCCCCACATATCCACTTTACAGTCATACAGCGTGTTTTGTCTGACAGCGTATGACGAAAGACAGAAGACTCCAAAGGCATCATAATTGTACCTTCTAAGATACCTTGTTTCGGCCAAGTTCTAAGGCATAATTGCTCAATTAAAAAAATATAAAATGGCTTTTATAGTATGTCTGTTATATAACAGGACTAATGGCATTTGAATTGGTGAAAAGTTTTGAGTGTTTGATTTAATGCCCAGTGTTCAAAAGATGAATGATTGTTTCTGTGGGAATGAATGTGCTTTTAAGTCTTAATTCTGACAGTACATCATAATCATAATCTTTCTTCTATATTAAATGTGCTGTAAGAGATTTCAGTGACTAAAGACAGAAGACAATCTTTCTGTTCCAAAAACTTCAAAGGCATCATAATTGTACCTTCTAAGATACCTTGTTTCGGCCAAATTCTAAGGCATAATTGCCTTTGTGGATCAAGTGAAAGAAATGTAGAAAGATTTACTTAACTGAAAAGCATCAATAAAACATTTTGAATCGTATAATTTTTTGTACTATTATACCCAATATTTGTGCGTTGTGTATTTATAATGCTTATTAGACTATCGTGTTGTTAGCTTACTCTAAAGGAATCAATTGTGAGTCGGGTCTCCTATGCACTTTGTGTGTGGAATGTTATTTGAAAGTTTCTATTTATGTAAAGCGTTTCAAACAGGTCACATATAAGGTTCTGTTTCAGTTAATATGCTGTCTTAAAAGCAGTGTTGGGAGAAGTAAACTAAAGAGAACTAAAATTAGCAGCGCATTTGTACACGTACATCAGACGGATGCTTTTGGAATGTCTCATTTGATGCATTGCATCATAAACAGTGTTTTTAGGTTGCTGAGTCTAATTAATTATTTAAACATAATTTGAATCTTTGGAAAACACGTCTTGAGATCCCTGCATTTGGAATTGCCTGAGCGTGATTAGCTGCATGTTGCCTATACAGCTGGAGTTTCGCTTATTGCCTTATACTGAAAAAAGTTGGTACTTCAAGCTTGAATTTTTCAGATGGTTGTAATATTTCTTATTACGGTTTGGGAACATGATTAATTGTGTTTTTTTTAATATAATGAATTGCTCTGAATTAGCGCAATAAATCAACAGCCCTACAATTTTCACAATAGTGTATCTTTTACAGTAATGAGCTACATTTTCCAATGAGTAGCACTGCAGAGTCACAAAATGCTACATTTGTCACTCTGTATTGAAAACACAGCAATCGAGCCGAGGGATTACAATATTACTTTCAGCATATATCACCTCAATACATGCAATAAACATTCACAGCATTTTATGCTTTTTAGTACTTGCTCAAACCACTCAAACATCTTATGCACATTTAACACATGCTTAAACACTGTTTTATGCATTTTTAACTAGGCTTTAAAGACATGTATAAGTTTAAAAACAATATAATTCTCCTTACACATATAACTATTAATCATTAAATAAGATATGATTAATACTAAATTTACATACCCAGTCCTTGCATGTGCACTAAAATGTGGTCAAACTCCCCACATGCAATCCATGTGCATCCTTGAAAAAACGATCCATACCAAACACTCAATTTTAAAATACAACTCTTCTGAACACATATATAATGCAATTTATAAAAATTTTGTGTACAATTTGAAAATTAACCAAATAATTCTCAAATGATGAACAAAACGTGGAGCTCTCTTGTGCAACACAGGTTCTTATGTTCCTAACACGAGAGAGTGCCAGAAAGCAGGTGTCGCAAAACTCCAGTTCTTAAAGGGGACACACCAATTTATGAGATGAATTACATCAAATTTCACCACTTGGCTAGATTCTCCCCTGCTAAAAGTCATTGTCTCCGATGACTGAATACATATATATTTTTTCACTTCTTTGAACAGCTTCCAGAACACACTACCCAGGCGTGTTTACACCTTAGCGAATAAGACTTCAGGACTGAGTAAAACAGCATTGCATGCTGATTTTGGCTCATTAAATGGGTTTGAGTGTATGCCAGCATTGACTCTCTTAGTTCTTCTTGGTGCTGGTACAGGCTTTTTTCATCTCTGGTTCAGACAATCTGGTAGCCATTTTAGTGTCAGGCACAACCCTCTCTGGTCCAGACGCTCTAGGAGCTTTGTCATTGCTAGACTCAACTCTCTCTGGTACCGAACCTTGTCATTTAATGTTCCCTGAAATCTGTACAGGTTCACCTATAAGGGCTTCAGCGGCTGATACAGGGTTTTCACAGTTCACAATCTTGTCTCTTGTCTCTTGCAGACTAGGATATGTGACCTCTTCTAACACAACAAAATCAGAATGACCTACCTCAATCTGATCAGAAACATATTCTGCCCTTGATTGTGGTGTTGTGGGACAACAGGTTTCAATCACCTCTAGCTCAGAAACAGAGTTAACAGAAGGGTGCAAGTCAACTCTATGGGCTGTCAAGTCAAGTCAAGTGGTTTTTATTGTCGTTTCAACCATATACAGTTAGTACAGTACACAGTGAAACGAGACAACATTCCTCCAGGACCATGGTGCTACATAAAACAACATAGGACATACACAGAACCACATGAGACTACACAGACTAAATAAAAATACCTATATAAAATACCTATATAAAGTGCACGTGCAAAAACGTGTGCAAAAGTACGGGACAGTACAATAAATTTCTAACAATGAACATTACAATAGGCACAGTGATAGACAGTGCAGCGCCGACCAGTATACAGTAGTGCAAAAAGATGACAGTTACTAAATGCCAAATGTAAACATAACATACTATGATTTAGTGTTCTATGCACATAGTAGCAGCCAGTTATAAAGTGGCAGTTATTAAAGTGCAACTCAGGACACATGTGTGTGCGTGTGTGTCTGTCCAGTCTCTGAGTATTGAGGAGTCTGATGGCTTGGGGGAAGAAGCTGTTACACAGTCTGGTCGTGAGGGCCCGAATGCTTTGGTACCTCTTGCCAAATGGCAGGAGGGTAAAGAGTTTGTGTGAGGGCTGTGCGGGGTCGTCCACAATGCTGGTTGCTTTGCGGATACAGTGTTTTATGTAAATGTCTTTGAAGGAGGGAAGAGAGACCCCGATGATCTTCTCAGCTGTTATCACTATACTCTGCAGGGCTTTGCGGTCCAAAACGGTGCAAGTCCCAAACCAGGCAGTGATGCAGCTGCTCAGGATGCATCACTGGATGCTGTCTTTACAGGACCACCCTCGATGGACTCGGGAATTGTATGTGTGGTACCCTGCACATCTATGACCTTGTATACAGTAGGATCCCATGAATCATGTGTTTTGTTCCTACCCAAAAGACTGTAACGCAAGTATACATGCTGACCAACATCAATCACAGGGCAATAGACCTTATCATTAAAAAGGGTAAGTCTCTCTGCATCCTTGTGTTCGGCTTATTCCCTGGCTTTTTTATGAACTTCTTTCAATCTGTCTTGCTAAATCACAAACCAATCATGCTTTCTGATCACAGTTTCCGTTTGACCTCGCAGTTTATCTTCTGGATGATGCGAGTTGACTCCAAACAGCAAGTAATGTGGTGAGTATCCAGTGGTTGTATGTGGTGTTACATTATAATCATAAACCAACTCAGGAAGGTGTTCTGGCCAACACTTTTTCTTTTCAGTTGGAAGTGTACATAATAGATCATGAAACATTCAGTTAAAGCGCTCGCACATTTCCCCGAGGCCGATAGTGTGTGGTGCGGCTTTTTTTACACCATACATTTTATACAGCTCAGCAATTACCTCACTTTCCAAATTTCTGCCCTGGTCAGAATGTATTCTTTCAGGCACACCATATTTCATGAACCACTCTTCAGAAGGATCTTGGAAGTGGTATAATCCCTCAGATCCTTGGTAGGAAATGTCTGTGTGAACTTTGTGAAAACATCAGTCACAATTAGCACGTTCTCACTGCCATCAGAGGTGCATCGTTGGCTGTGGCATCTGATGCATCTTTGACACTTTTTGGTCCACCACTCCACATCATTATACATGCCAACCCAGAAGCATCGTTGCCTCATCACGTTTAGCATGCACTCATTGCCCTGATGTCCCATACTGTCATGAGCATTTTCAAGGACCTGTTCCTTTAGACATGATGGTAAGTGCAGCTGTTGACATTCACCATGATGTTGGTCATTCACAATGTGATAAAACAAGCCATCCAGCTTTCTAACACTGCTTTATCAGTAACAGTACAGACTTTGATAGACCAGATCTCTCACGAGTGGTGAGCTTTTGTTAACGTTCTCAAAAGGTTCTGAAAGAACTGAGAGTGGGATCTTTCAATTGAAAATACTTCAGTTCAGCTGTTGTATAAACTGGCAGAGTAGGTGTATTTCCTTGAGGGTTACTGCCTTCCTCCACTCCACACTCTAAAGCAGGGGTACTCCATGAGGTCTGGTCTCTACATTTCCTTCCCAGCAGTCCAGATAATAATATGTAGCTTACAAGGTGTCAGAAGTTATATGGCTGGAAATTATCTTTCTTTTTAATAGTTTTGTATAACTTGCCACGTTGGCAGCAATTGTACTTTGTGAAAAAATAAAAAATAAATAATAATAATAATTACAAAAAATAAATCATAAAGTATTGGGGTTTGAGAGATCTTTTCTACCAAAATATGAAAATATAGATTTCATGAGTTTAGGGCACTTGGATATGAATATTAAAAGACAATATCAACAGATCATTTTGAACCTGAATGACAGCAGTCCAGTATTTGTGTTAAAATATTTTTACATTCAGAATCTATACCTATGTATGGGGCATAGGAGTCCATTTGACAGTTAAAATAATACTGTGGGTTCAGGGGTATACCATGAAAGAGAATTTATAAAATGTAAAAGTCTGAATGGACCATTTTTATATTTTCCTTTAAGTGAGAATCTACTAACAACAAACACACAATTTACATAACAACAGTGAAGCATTAAATAGCTGTTGCTTAATTTAAGTATAAATAGGCTTTCCTTGCCATCATGGCATGATAAAATCTCTGAATAATTTTCACAATATTGGAACAAACATCTGTTTATAATGAAAGGCTTGTAACATGCTGATTAGTAAAGCTAAACCTAGATGGAAAAAATATTAGGTGGCACATTAACTTAAACAAACCTGGCTTAGCTGAACCGACTTAATCACATATCAGACTTTGCTTCATTTTTGTTTTCTGCAGTGTGTTTAAGTGAGAGATGCCAGTATATGTAGCAGTGTCTCCGCAACTGTTGTTAAAATAATCGCACCTGCAACTCTATGTATGTACAGTAAATTAGGCTTTATGCAGCACCTCATGTCTATAGCGGGGAGAGAGGAAACATGCGAGAGTAGAACTGGACGTGCTTTATTCCCACTTGAGAGAAATATCTTATGGTCTGGATTTAATTGTCATTCAGTCTGGACCCGGACCGGAGTCCAACTATTGAGTACCCCTGCTCTATAGCACAAGTCTCTCTAATCCTACAGCATTTTTCATCAGCCATCACTAAGTCGCTCCAAGGCTGTTCCTTTGTTTATTATATTGCAGATGGCAATACAGTCATCATATTCTGCATCCTCAGGAGTGGCAGGCTCCCATGCTGATGGCTGCGTAGAGAGGGCATCTGTAGCTGCACTATGCTGTCCTGGGCAGTATTTCACCTCTAAATAAAATACTGCTAATGGAGCGATCCATCTTCGCTCAGTTGCACCGAGCTTGGCCATTTTTAGATGGCACAGAGGGTTGTTATCTGTTATAACCACAAACTTAGAAACCAGTAAATAATCACTGAATTTTTCAGAGATAGCCCACTTGAGGGCCAGTAGCTCAAGCTTCATGCAACTGTAATTTCTCTCATTCATCTCTATGACTCTCCTACACTCACTCTGCTGCTGGTATAAGACAGCACCTAGGCCTTCACTGCTCGCATCAGTCTTCAAAGTGAAAGTAAGATTGAAATGTGCATACCCTAACACACGAGCTGAATAAGTCTCTCCTTCAGCAGCTAAAATGCTGATTGGCACTCTGATGACCACAAAGCACTAAAATCTCTCTTTGTGGTGCCAAACTGCTTGATAAACAGGTTCACTAAATCATGGAGGGGGACGGAAACACTAGAAAAACCCTCAATTAACTTTCTGTAGAAACTGTAGAACCCTAAGAATGAGCGTAATTCCTTAACTCTACTATGAATTTTAAATTGCTTGACCGCTTCAACTTACATTTAATTTACGCATTTGGCAGACGCTTTTATCCAAAGCGACATACAGTGCACTTATTACAGGGACAATCCACCCGGAGCAACCTGGAGTTAAGTGCCTTGCTCAAGGACACAATGGTGGTGGCTGTGGGGCTCGAACCAGCAACCTTCTGATTAACAGTTTTGTGCTTTAGCCCACTATGCCTGCACCACTCAACTTTACCTGGATCAGTAACAATACCTTGAGCTGAGATCTGTTGACCAAGGAAAGTTACTTCTTGCTGCAAGAAATGAAGCCGCCTTTTCACTGCTTCCGACAAACGACAGACGATAGACTGGATGCCATTAATTTCCATTGAGGAGTCGCAAAGGGGCTGCGAGAGGTTCCAACCATCTCCGGATGCGACATTTTTGCATGCGATTTGAGCCTCGGCTACGTTAAAATATTTCAACTTGTGCAACTAGACTGTATGCGACCGCCTGAACGGAAGTGATGTTTTCATGCAAAACTATCAGCGCGAAGTGAGAAATGTCAATAAATGTTGTCCTAAACTTTTTTCTAAAGCCTGCTACTTCTGTATTTTGAACCATTAATAATGTAGAATTCAGAAATGATTGTTTACGTTACAAATATCACACAAATATTTTGGAATTACAGTTAATGTGTAATTAAATGAGATGTTTAATTTATTTCTGCACATGCAAAACCTACATATTTAAAATAACATCTATGAATTTCCAATCCATATTTGCTGAATTAGGGTTGTTGTTGCTGTTAATTATCATAATATTAACAATAAAAACAGTAATAATGATAAATAATACTATTACTAATAAATACTGAGTGAATATAAATCCAGAATTGTATTGAATTAATTCATCTGCTCAACAAAATCACACACAATAATATCATTCTGAGGTAAACCTCAGGAAAATTGTACTTCAATTAACAAAATCCATTGTGATTAAAATGACAATTCATCATGACTGCCACTAGGGGAGGAAATATGACAGTTGTATGCGAATATCAGAGACAGTGAAATGGCGGCTTTACATTTTTCAGGCTTAACTTTGAGACCTGTTTCTTTTAGTCTGTTAAAGACTACCTCCTCTGCAAAGTGGGTGAGTACATTAGTATGTCATCAAGGTAAACTAGCATGATCTGAAAAATTAGATCACGCATGAAAGCCAGCATAAGATGTTGAAACTTCAAAAGTCCAAAGCAAATCCCCAAGGGCATCTGAGAATACTCCAAGATGCCAAATGGAGTCATAAATGCAGCTCGTCTTGCTCGTGGACAGGAACCAGATGATATCCATTAGGTAAATAAATGTAAGAAAATAACTTACTCCTTGTAGTGCATCAAAGCTTTCTATCCTAAGCAGAGGAAATTCATCTCTCTGGGTCTATGAGTTCAGCTGCCTATAATCGATACAATGCCTGAGACTGCCATCAGTTTTCCTAACTAACACGATAGGCGAAGCATAAGCACTAGTGCTTTCTTGGTTCACTCCTTTCTTACAGAATTTGGTTATATGTTCTCTGACTTACCTATACTGAGTGGGTTGGATACCTCATCCACCACTTGAATCTCATGTTGCACTTTGTCTGTAAAACTGAAGTCTTCATCCTTGAGAGCAAAAACATTTAGAGTACTTCATCAACAAATCACTCAGCTATGCCTGCTGTTCAGGAGTACCACACATGTGTAACTGGTTGAGAAATTCTTTGGAGCTTTCCTTTGGAACTGTCCACAATCACTAAATGATTGTAATTTGTAGTTACAGTGATCTCTTTAATATCAGCAGAAATTCTCTGAAATCTCACCTCACACATCTCATTGGACTTCACACTCTCTACACAAGACAGAGTTCAAAGTCTGGTTCTGGCCTTTAACCTGATATCTTCTGGGGAGAGGGTTCACAACATGTACAGGAAAGAACAGTTTCTCTGAAGACACAAGGCAGGGAATAACAATCAGACCGCAAGGTAAGTGTGTGTTCGCTGTTTCTAACAGGAAGTCCTGTGAACCATCATGTAATTTATTCTTTGCTCCCATGACCATTACCGTTGCAACTGATGAAGCAAGTATGTGTAACATGTCTTTTCCAGCTACTCTGACTATGCTTCGCTTCTCAAGACTGCTTGCACTCTGCATCTGATGAAATTCCTTGCTCCAATCAGATGCAGTCTGATGCACTCTCTGCCTAGGGTAGTATCAAACTCTGCATGAATCAGTTGTTTACATTTGCTAATGATGTTCATGCCAATGAGGGCTGGTATAGCAGAAGAGTTTTGTGAGTCTCAACATTTTCACCACTAGTGTTTTGTAATACTGGACTGTCATCATCAGATTGTGACATTTTGTAAAGTTCAAAAGATCTCAGTTCAACTCAGTAAAAAACAATGTCAGTTCACTTGATTGGCAAAACAAAAAAGAGCAAAAGTCTCTTAATCAGTCTGTAACGTTGAAATCAAAGGATATGTTGCAGAACGTCTGTATAATATACTTATTTTCTTGCTTGTGGAAAGTCACTGGATAGGTGTCTCATCATACAGTACCCCCAGGGAAACAAGTGGAAATTGAGTGCTCTCTCTATTGTCCAGCAATCGTGTTGCCAATGTCACCTCTGGCTGACGTGTTTTCACTGGACCACTGCACCACTGAAGACAGCCTCCAGTCTGTGGCCAACTGGCACTTAACATCATCTCTACTGTATTTCAAGATGAACATGCAAAAACAAAAATCAGGTACCAAAAACAGGGTACAAAAATATATTTTAGGGTTTTATTCTGAGAAAAAAATAAAAAAATAAATATGGTAGAGGCTAATGTCAAAAGAAAATACAAACAGGGCATTAGCCTACCCATATGCTTCAGCATACATCACCTTAATACATGCTTATATCATTCACAGCATTTTATGCATTTAACACAATTCTCCACTTGGCTACAAGTATAAATTCAATTCAATAAATGTTCAATACAATGTTGTCACCCTATTTGTTTAACCCTTATGAAAATGAACTAAGGTTTTACTATAGTAAAAAAAAAAACATGGTTTAGGTGCATGGCAATACTATAGTAACATTGTAGTAAACATGACTGTAGTGTTGACTGCAGTGACTATGGATAATTTTGTGGATACTCTGGATTTACTACAAACACCATGGTTAAACTATGGTTACTGTAATAAAACTATGGTCATTTTTATAAGGGAATTTTACCCTAATTACAGATCTACATATCTATCAGGTAATAATATTGACCGATTGTTAAATATCCAGGGTGGCACGGTGGTGCAGCGGTTAGCACTGTCGCCTCACAGCAAGAAGTTTGTGGGTTCAAATCCTGGTTGTCCTGGCCTTTCTGTGTGGAGTTTGGATGTTCTCCCTGTGTCTGCGTGGGTTCTCTCCGGGTGCTCTGGCTTCCTCCCACCATCCAAAGACATGCAGGCTAGGTTATGTCTCCAAAAAATTGTCATATTTTTTTGTGGATGTGAGTGCGAGTGGTTGTCTGTCTATGGGTGGCCCTGCGATGGACTGGCGACAGGCTCCAGTTGGCCTGCCTCTGTGTTTTGTGTTCCCCCTTTGTTTGGGACCACCCTGTGCATGTCACTGCCATGTGCTCTCCAGACCTGATGCCCCATGTCATGGTCCTTTCAACCAGTCAGGTTGGGTTTTGTCTAATGAGGACCATGACATCATCGTCCCCTGTCTGTCTTGTGTTTCGTGTGGGTTATCACTGTGCGCGATTTGCCGCTGTGCGCTATGTCATGGTCCCTTGCCAGGTTGCGTGTTCACGTAATGAGGACCATTGCATCATCGTTCCCTTATTTGTTACTAAAGCATGTTTATGTTTTTCCCTTATGTGTTTCAGTTGTCGCTGGCATGCTGAATTGATGTTTCCATGGGAACTTTGATTACTTCCATAGGAACGCTGATCATTACAACCTTCAGCTGCTAGTGTCACCAGTCACTTATTTTAGCCCCTGCGAGTGTCAAGTCCGATGTTGTATCATTGTTGTGTTTTCCACTGGTCTGTTATTATCAACATGAAGGTTGTTGTGTTTGCAACTATTACTCTTTGTGTAACCGTGCTCTCTTGTACAGTTGAAGCTGCCAGCAGTAGTTTCAGAAGTGGAGTTCCTTCTGTGCTCATTGGCCACCACTCTCGCCAGTTCGGTGCCCAGTTGTTGTGGAGGAGGATACCTTGGATCTCTGCCTACGTCTCAGGGGAGGATTAAGTTTGCCTGGTCTTGACTTTATGTTTGAAAAAGAACTTGTGTATATGTTTGACTAATAAATTGACAGTATTTTTCTGCTTTTGGGTCCTGTCTTCCCCGCACCTTGACAAAATGATCCAACCAAATATGGACCCACCAGATGATTCATCTCTTCGCTCTGCCAGCATGCCTGGACAAGGAGGCCATTCCCTTGTTGCTTCCAGTGCGCCCGGCCACAGAGGCCGATTCCTTGTTGCTGTCAGTACTCCCAACCATGGAGGCCATTCTTAGTCGCTCCCAGCGCTCACAGCCACTGAGACTGTTCACCTGTCCCTGCCAGTGCCCCTGACCATGGAGCTCGGTTCCCTGTCACTGCCAGCGCTCACAGTTACTGAGACTATTCCCATGTTCCTGCCAGTGTCCCCGACCATGGAGGTCGGTCCCCTGTCATTGCCAGCACCTACAGCCACTGAGCCACTCCCCTCTGAACCCTATTCGGCAGTGGCTGCCCAGGTCCCTGCCCTTGCCCTAAGGCCCCCTCCCCAGCCTCCAGACCTCTCCACTTTCCTTAAACTCCCTCCCTGATTTCACTCCCTCCCTTTCTTTGTATCTTGTTCTTTAAGTGTTTGTGTTGTTTGCCTTATTTATTTGGTTTTATGTTCCCGTTTGGGACACCAGGAGGTCACGGTCTGGTCATCTTGTCAGGTTGAGGTTCTACTTGACGGGACTCTGGGAGTATCGGCCTGCCTCTGAGTTCTGTGTTACCCCTTTGTGTGAGTGCACAGGTCTGGTTGTTTGGGACTGCTGTGTACATGTCACTACCATCCGCTCTCTGGTGATGTCATGGTCCTGTCAACCGGTCAGGTTGGGTTTTGTCTGATGAGGATCTTGACATCATCTCTTGTCTAACTTGTGTTTCCTGTTCTTGTTTTGTGTGCGTGATTTGCCACTGGCAGTGGGTTATTGCTGTGGCATCATTGTTCCCTTGTCTGTTTCTGTCAAAGCATGTTTATGTTTTGCCCTTATGTGTTTCAGGTGTTGCTGGCATGCTGAATCAGTGTTTCCATGGGAACTCTGATTGTTTCCATGGGAATGCTGATCATTACAACCTTCAGCTGCGAGTGACACCTGCCCCTTGTTTTCTTTTCTTATTTTAACCCCTGCATGTGTCATGTCCAATGTCAGATCATTGTTGTGTTATTTTCAATGTGAATGTTGTTGTGTTTGTAACTATTACTGTTTGTGGTACTGTACACACTTGTACAGTGGTGGTTGTTTCAGAAGGAGAGTTTTTTTCTGTGCTCGCTGGCTGATGCACTCGCCAGTTTGGTACCCAGTTGTTGTTGAGGAGGATTCCTCGGATCTCTGCCTGTGCCTCGGGGGGAGGATTAAGTTTGCCTGGGCTTGACATTAAGTTTGAAAATGAATTATTGTGTGTGTTTGACTAATAAATCCAATTGATTGTATTCCTCTGCTTTTGGGTCCTGTCTTCTCTCCCTCACCCTTGACATAAATAGGCTGATTATTCCTCATTATTATTTGTTGGCACATGATGCAAGTCCAATCTGTCAGCCAGCTGAATGACTGATGTGTACTAAATATACAAATTTAAAGACAGAATCCCAGAGATGAATTTAAAAGGTGAAATGGATCGCTTGGCACAATAAGTGAACAAAGTGCTTGATAAGTGAAATTTACAATAAAACCACTGGAAAGAATTTCTCTGAAAATGGCTCCCGACCGTGTCAGAATACTTAACTGAAAGACTCTGCCCTCTGCAATCAGGTAAAAAATTACTTAAAAGGCTTGACATTTTTTAGCAATAAGATCATTTTAATGGTAAAATAGCATGTGACTACTATTTGTTCATGTGGCTGGTAACTTTTCTCCCCTAGAAAGCTTGTCCTCTTAAAAATAGTTTAATAAATTAATTTGATGACAGTCGAAGGAAAACATAATTCCACTTTTTAACATTTTTACAAAAGACAGATTTTTCATTTTTTGGGTGAACTATCCTTTGACTATTCAGTCAGAACCTGAAGAACAGAAGCCCAGTGGTACAAAATCAGCATCCATAGCCGCCCCATCAACTGCCTAAAGAAAGAAAACTAGATTATACGCATGATGTCTCCAGCAAGGGTGGAAAATGTCCTGATCTTCACAAGCCTGACACCCACTGTCTTCAGTCGGAGTGTCATTTTCTGTACATTTTCAGACTTTGTCTGCAGTTAATGACTCTGTACAGAAAAGCGCTGAATGTGTGATCAATGAGAAATCAAGGTTACTATGGGAGATGTTCCTTGAAATTTGCATGGCTTTGAGGCAAATGGTTGCCGCAGTCGCAGCGTGAGACATCTTCCACTGTCATAATCACTGCTGTCATCTTCACCAACAACATCATAATCTTTCCTTTTTTCATGTTTTTCCTTGTTCTTCCCCATCTTTGTAAGCTTCATCATCATTATAATCATCATAATCATGAACAGCCTCCTTATGGGCATTGCATGCACATCATTATGTTAATTCTATGTGGGGAAACATAAAACTGTATTTTCACTGCAAATGCAGGTACGTAATGTGCTGTGCGGCACTCAAACTGTTTGTGTGTGCAGTTATTTGCATTATAGACTTTGAAATGCTTAAACATGACTAAATGTAACACTAACACTAGGTGTGTAACACTAGGGTTCACATTGACTGATCCAATCACAATAGAGATTCAGTTGATTGTAGAATAATTCAGTAATTTAAATGAACATGAAAAGGTTCCTTTTCTGAAGTGGTTATAGTTGAATAGGCATTATCTATCACGTATAGTATGAATAGACATTAAGTCTGTAACTCAAAAAGTCATTTAAGAATTGAGCCTAAATGATTGAGAAAACTGTAAGATTTGTTTTCATACACAGATCTTGAATTGTGTTATTTTTCTTATTCAATAGAAAAATTGTGTTTCATGCAAATAGGGTGTTTTCATAATAGTCCTAAAGGCAAAGGTGAGCAAAATCTATTTAAGGTACAGTGTGTAATTTTAAGAGTCAGAAAGAAGTTATAAAGAATATATAGAATATAAGGCTAAATTAGGGCTATTTTTGCAGGTGTATGTAATTTAAGGAGAATAGATATGATGTAGTTTGATCATATTTTATAAATTGTTGGATTTCAAATAAGAAGGCTAAATCTGATATTCATGAGCTGTATGACCAAAGTCTGGAGGTGAGAGAATTGATGATTATAGAGAAGTTTATTTGTAGGTGGTTCAGTGCAGATGTCTATTGCAGTTTGTTCTCTTGTAACATTGTGGAGTGGAGGGGGGCGGGTCCGGGCTAGAATGTCGCACGCCCGGTCCCCAATTGGCCTGATGGCGCAAGGGATAAAGGAGGCCGGTGACGACAGTTCGAGAGAGAGAGAAAATTATGGGTGGCTGCCCTGTATGTGTTTATGTTTGAGTGTCTTGGTTTAAGTTCTCATTAAATTAATATTTATGTTGACAAGCCGGTTCTCGCCTCCCCCTTGCCCATCTTAACCCGCTTTACATTGGTGCCGAAACCCGGTAGGGAGGAGTGATGCCCGTCGCAGAGACCTCAACACAGCAGCCCGCCCAGGGGAGCGCCGCTGCCATCTGCAGGGTGACAGAGTAGCACGACCACCCGGACACAGGGAATGGCCGCCGTCCGCAGGGCGAGTAGGGACTGGATTCCCCGACCACCTGGAGCGAGGGAGCTGCTGCCGGGGGCAGAGGAGTGCCCTGCCGTCCCCAGAGACGTGGAGGGGTCGAGGGAAGACCGCCGTCCGCGAGGGGAGGAGGGAAGCAACTCCCCGACCGCCTAGAGTGGTAGGGCCGCTGCCAGGGGCGGAGGAGTGTCCCCACGTGCCGCCAAAAAAGCGGAGGGGCGTTCTGTCCGCTGGGGGTCGGAGGTTTGACTCCGGTTCGCCTGGAGAGGAGCGGCTGTCGTCCGCCAGAGAGTGTGGAGGAGTGTTCGAGGACCACGAAAAGGTACATCAGAGAACCGGTCAGTGAGCTTTTTCTCTCTCTCTCTTTCGCACCATGTTGGCCTTTTCCCTCGCCTATTTTTTTTTTTTTTTTTTTTTTTCCCCTCCTGTCTCCCAGGTTGAGGAAGGCGGGGATAACCAGTCGCAAAGCACGGCCCTCCCCAGGGAAAGAGGAGGGGGGGGGGGGGGGTGTATGTCATGCCGGTGGCACCCCGGCCTGAGGTAACGCCGGTAGGAGTGTGGAGTGGAAGGGGGTGGGGCCGGGCTAGAATGTCGCACACCTGGTCCCCAATCGGCCTGATAGGGCACGCGAGGGATAAAGGCGGCCATTGACGACGGTTCGAGAGAGAGAGAAAATTATGGGTGGCTGCCCTGTATGTGTTTATGTTTGAGTGTTTTGGTTTAAGTTCTCATTAAATTATTATGTATGTTGACAAGCTGGTTCTCGCCTCCTCCTTGCCCAGCTTAACCCGCTTTACAAACATATAACATACGCAGGTTGTTACATCCCACTTTACAGAGTGAAAAAAAAGAAAAAAGAGAGATTTCAGACATCACAGAAAAGAGAGGAAAGATGAGAAGCAGACGACCTTGATATCAGTAAGCATGCCAGAGTGAGGATGTCTGTGTATGAGGATTTGTAAAACAAAAATAACACAATAACATAGAGGGATACAGAATGAGAGATTTATCAAATAAATCCTTATAAGATGAGAAGCTAGAACAAATGGCCCTTTTACACTTTTCTAAAGTTTAAAAAAACTTGTTAGACTGTCATTTTACAGCAGTGAATCTCAGTTTTGCTTCAGGACAGGGATTTTACACTGAACACCAAGTGGCGACCTGGAACTGTACCAAAGTTGTTTCTCGTTCAAAAGTGAACAAAAATTTTCACATACAGAACAAAAAATTCAAATGTATTAATAATAATAAACTGCATATGCCCAACAATATACAAAATTAACAACATTATTATTATGAAATGGGCTGAAAATGACAATTGATCATTTTTTCTAGTTAATAATTTTGTAAAGGCATAACAGACAGCGTGAAAAATCTTTGGGATAAATATTGGATTAGCATGAGCCATATTACCATCTGACAGATAAATTTGCACTAAAATACCATAAAGTTTGCTGTAAAGCCTTTGACGTCAGCAAGAAAAGATATGGGAAGTGATTTCTCCTTTGTAAAAGTTGATAAGTGTCTTTATTCTGGTCTATATTCTACAGCCTCAGCAGTTAGGTGTAGCTGTACCAAGTCACAGAGGCAACTGTTAATGGGGCGCACAAACATACAATCGCAAAATATTTCTCAGAGCTATAGGCAGTCGGCAGACAGAACATCGCCTCAGGCGAGATCCATTGAGGAGAGATGCGTGTGGTGTCTTGGCAGTGCAGCAGATGCATGTGCATAGATCTTGACAAGTGGAGGGACATCTGTATTCATATTCATCCACAGACTGTAACTGGTGAGAAATATGCATCGGGTGTGGAGGGGGTGTAATCGTCCAGATCTGCTATTGAGAAGGTGGGTGGCGTGAGTTTGTGAACTCCCTGTGAAAAAAAAGCATAGAAATCTATGGAATAACAAATGTGTTTAAGTAAAAAGAAGTACAAAGACTGTAAAATTTTGAGAAATGGAACAAGACAGCTTGCAGCTCATGTGTGGGATTTGTGAGATTATTTAAACAATTCTATGAATGTCTAAGCTTCTGTTTCTGTTATAGATTCATCCTAAATGCAGATTTAAATACATTTTCAGCTTCATTTGTTTTTTTGCTCTTGCATTTTTTATGTAAGCGCCATTACTTCCTAGTTCCCATGGGACCAGAAACCATGTCTCAAAGGTTGCTTGTGTAGCAGGTTGATTGATCGCAATGGTTTCAATCTCTCTCTCTCTCTCTCTCTGGACCAATCAGGATGTAACTGCATGCTATATAGGCAGGGGGTGTGCCCTCTTGACACGCTGTACTCCTCGTTGCCGGAGGCACATATCCGCTCTGGATCCTTTTGCATCCGCGGTGCAGTTACGGTAATTGGACAGGTAATAAAGTATGGCTAATTTGTTTGTTACTTATAGGCTTCGTGTGTTAGGATGGGTATTACAGCGTGCAGTGTCTTTTGCAGTGTCTCCCTGTCACAAACCCAATCCTTCCTGTAACTGAATCGGGTTGAGTTTTGCTGTTGGCTCCGTGTAGCTGTACAATCGGCACTGTTGGTGTGAAGCTCCCTGACGGGTATGTATACTAGTTGGCATCGCGGGTATATCTTGTTTAATCATAAACAGTTACTGAATTAGGCTTGTTTTTGCACGTCAGGGTTGTAAACTGCTTCACTTGCGCTGGTATCTGCACTAGCCCTTTCCTTCTATGCCACGCTGCTGTTTTGTCTCAACTGATTTCTGTTTTAACCATAGACTGTTCAACGGGTGGTAGATACATGAGCTCACCTTAGGCAAATAACGCCTCTATGCGCCCTTTCAGCGCTAGGATCCGTTGTCCAACTGGGTGTTTGGTAGGGCTGTATTTGAGTGATGGTAACATGGCCGATCGCTTTGTCTTTTGGTGGCTCGCCCGTGCTTGTTAGTGTGTGGAGAGTGGGGTTTATGTTTATTTGTTAGATTGTGATTTAAGTGATTTTTGTTTTTGTTTGGTTCATTTATATTTATTTTGTTTAAGTTTTGACAAAAATACTTTTTATTTCTGTTGAAACTTTATGATCTGTCAATTTTTGGTTATTTTTGTTAGGCTATAGGCAGCTATTAAGTCACCTTTTGCTGCCTATATTTGCCGAAGTTGTTCATTTATTTTTGGTTTACTGATTGAGTTTCCCCCAATAATTGAATGTTCTTCTCCCATAGTTGCTGAGTGCCGAAGGTGGTGGTGTCAGTGTCGTCGGGTGGTGGTGTCTCTTCCTGTGTGTTGTGTTTTCCCTCTTGTTTCTTTTTGAGTTTTGATTTTTTCTTATCACTGCGTGTGTGTGTGCGCACGTGTGTGTGGTCACGTGTGATTAGGGGGATCCTGTTTGAGATCCTACACCCCTTGACCCTGTCCCTTCACTGGTAAGGCCTCAACACTCATTTTCCCTATTTTTATGAGTCTGGTACTTTATACTTGATGTTTTTTTGTAATTGTATAAATAAAATGATTGTCTTTTAACATAACCACGTCTCTGGCTTCGTGCATAAGTCGAATCTGTGTGCCTTCTGTATTTGGTGGTTTAACTATCGAACTAGTTAAATTCTATTCTCGGGGTGAAATTCCCTGGGTGGCGTAGCCGGTGTCTTCCTTGAGCTCTGGTGTTGAGCGGTCAAAAAAGGCACTCCACGCCAAAAATAAAAGTTGCACTCGCCACAATCGCACAAACCACTATTAGTAGCACAAGAGAGAAATGTATTAATGTCACAGTCTGTCTCCCCATTATTCTTCAAGGACTCTTATTTTGAAGTTTTCTCCTGCACTACATTTCCCAGATTTCACAGCAATCATCATTCCCACCTGCTCATAATCATCCTCACCTGTATTCCATTCCCTCATTTAGTTATTTGTGTATAAATACCCTCTAGTTTTGCCTATTTCTTTGTCAGTCCTTGAAGTGTTACGTTGAGTTGTTAATTTGTAATGTTAAGCATTATGGTTTGTCCTACCCTAGTGTTTGTTCCACTCCAAGGATTGAAATTAAAAGATTAAATGAATCCACTCCTGTGTATCCTCTCTTCCACTCCAAGACACCCAAAGTTACAATTCACACATGAATTTCAAAAATGTATGATGAGGAATGGCTCTTGTCAGAAAGTTTGCTGAATGGGATTGGTTTCAGGGTACATTAACTTTCGAAAGCAACATCTTGATTTCATGTGTGATCATGTTGCATATACTGTAGATGACCTCAAAGCTAACATGCTAACTAAAAGCCACAAAAGTTAAATTTAGCATTTAATGGGGTCTTTAAAACAATAGAAAACGAAGCAGAAACCAAAAAAAGCAATGCCCTTTTCTTATCTAATTCTCAAACCCCTTCAATACTGGGCTGCTGGGAGCTCAATTCAGTTGTTCGGTCCAGCGGTTTATGCGATTACTGTCACCGTTATCCCCAGTGTTTTCGCTACTGCCCGGCTGAAGGGTAATTAATGATGGTGACCCTGTAGGGGCAGATGAAGGCTAGAGAAATGATTAAACATGAGGAATTGGTTGAGGGCTGCTGAGGGATCGAACTGGCTTACATGGCTGTCAGCCCACAGGTATCAATATATTTCACTCGGGTGCAAGTGACGTGAACTGTTTTCCTGAGAGGCCGTGCAAAGTGAAATTAAAAACATGATGGTTTGGGGCTCAAAGGGTTTCCACTTCACTATCTATTATAAGAACTTTGTAATAACTAACAGAGCTTGAAAGAGCAATTAATGCATGACATCATAATTAATATTGTGTCAAGCTGCCAGATTTGCACTTGCACAAAAATCAAGTTTTAAACTAATGTTCTACCAGAGTAAAACTATAAATATTCTGTACTACCAACAAAGGTAAATCTGAGAAGTTGATCTAAATTTGATAAATTATCATTGCACACAAAAGTAATTGAATTACAATGGTACACAACAGAATTAACAAAATACCATTAATAGACAAAATCTGTGTTCAAAACTGCATTTTTGCCTTCACTACAGTAAGCTTAAAACTATGATTTACTTTTAGAGCTGTCTGGTTCGATTTGGCGAGACATTTCAGGCTTTCTTCTTTTGTCCCTGCCTGTTTATATCATGTCTATAAGCAAAGAAAAGAAGATTCAGTGACAGATATGCAATTTACTTTCTCAGATGACATATTTTTCAACCATATGTCTTGTAGGACTTACTGGGCCCTATTTTAAAGGCCTTTTCAAACCAAACTACACGTGATAATGAGAGACGAATAGCTGGCAAATGGACATTTCCCATAGGAAGCGAAGCAAATATCCGCCGGTAGCACATTCATGCCTTTACAATAGGTGGTGCTAAGCAACAAGCAATTTTACCCAGGTATGGTAGGTGGCTCTGCAAACCTTTGAGCTGGTCTGCCTTCCGCACACGACGGTCCATGAGAAGGAGAGGTACTTGACAAGCAGATAGAAAAAAAGAAAACTGATTTCTCTACAAGTTGCAGAAGTGATGAAGAGTTTGTTGTTGAGTTGCTCAACAAGAGAGAAAACATTCGAGATACTTCAAAAACTAGTTCAGTTCACCTGCTGGATGAGTTCACTGGCAATATTATCATGTGTATACTGTGTGAAGGGTGATTACAAAAAAATCGAATGTAAAAAAAAATATTAACAGTTAAAACATGTTATCATTTTAGTGATTATATGCCACTGCCACACAAGTATGTTAATATTAATTGCATAACGTTGTAACAGATGTTGTCAATTTGGAATACAGATTGTATCTGCATGTTTATATAAATTTGCTCAAAACATGTTAATAATTAAACATGACTGCATTTAAAAACCCAACGAGTCTACACAATGCAAGAAATACAACACCTCACCCAAACCATCTTCAGTCTGACCCATTATTATATATATCGATGCGTTGGTGCATCAGTGGCCGACAACACATCTTTATTTCTCCTTGAGAAAGTTACTTGGAAGATTCCAGTCAGAACAGACATGTTGTTTCAGGCTCAGGGCAGCATTGACAATTCACTGTACTTATGAGCCGTGCATGTTCTGGCCAGATGAATTTGGGGGCGGATTGCCTGTCCAGACAGGGCTTGACACCTGGCGAGTGGACATTACATCCTCAGATTATGGAAAAAATCTGGAGAAGGTTCGACAGAGCGTAAATGGATCTGTTCACTTCGAGCGAGAAGTCACACAGTCCCCTCTGATTGTCCCTCTGCCCCTGGCACCACTGGGCATCGATACGTAGGTGCATCAGTGGCCGACAACACATCTTTATTTCTCCTTGAGAAAGTTACTTGGAAGATTCCAGTCAGAACAGGCATGTTGTTTCAGGCTCGGGGCAGCATTTGGCACCCCTGACCAGAATTTTGGAAGTTATGGGTATGGCCCCTCAATGGGGCATACTTTTGAATACTGGGTTATCCCCCACTGTTGTTGATACCATTCTGAATGAAAGAGCGTTTTGGGGCCAGGGTTGCCCCGGCAATGCTTAAAGTCTATGTTGCCTCTATAGAAGCTGAGCATGTGCTTATCAATGGAGACTGTCGGTAGACATAATATTGTCTCTAGTTTTATGCACAGGTACACAGGCTTAGACTTTTTCATCCCATCTGCATTCCTTTATGGGATTTACCTGTCATTTTAGAGGCGCTCTCGGGTGCTCCATTTGAGCCCTTGGCTCAAATGATTTGCCCCAAAACGCTCTTTCATTCAGAATGGTATCAACAACAGTGGGGGATAACCCAGTATTCAAAAGTATGCCCCATTGAGGGGCCATACCCATAACTTCCACAATTCTGGTCAGGGGTGCCAAATGCTGCCCCGAGCCTGAAACAACATGCCTGTTCTGACTGGAATCTTCCAAGTAACTTTCTCAAGGAGAAATAAAGATGTGTTGTCGGCCACTGATGCACCTACGTATCGATGCCCAGTGGTGCCAGGGGCAGAGGGACAATCAGAGGGGACTGTGTGACTTCTCGCTCGAGGTGAACAGATCCATTTACGCTCTGTCGAACCTTCTCCAGATTTTTTCCATAATCTGAGGATGTAATGTCCACTCGCCAGGTGTCAAGCCCTGTCTGGACAGGCAATCCGCCCCCAAATTCATCTGGCCAGAACATGCACGGCTCATAAGTACAGTGAATTGTCCCATGCCCACAGAAGAATGTGACCTGTCAGCCTCATCATGGCTTGAGAATGCACTCCTCCATAGCAATTAATATAGGACACCACCATCCTGTTGATCAACCGGATAAGGAAATTACTTTCCTCAATCTCTGGATGGAAAAACTTTAATGCCTGCAGCACTGTGGACATCTTCAGACAGTTTATGTGCCAATATTGCCACTGGCCAAACCCCACAGGCTGGATGACCCTAATATACAGATCCTGTGGAGGAGGTGTCTGTCAATATAACTTTGTGGCGACACACTTGTCCTAATGGAATGCCCGACATCATAGGTGGGTCCATTTCCATGGTGACATAGAGTTTGGTAGCACCCATGCATCACGTTGAAGAGAAGGAATGCAGGTGTCAGAGGTTGAAGTCCCTTTGTGGAGTTCATCCAGCATTTAAAATGTCTCACATGCAACATGCCCAATATATATACTGTATATATATATATATATATTTTTTTTTTTTTTTATTGAAGCAAAAACGTTTTTCGCCCATATGACTTATATACCTAATAGCTGGTTGTGTCACCTTTAGCAGCAACAACTGCAACCAAATGCTTCTGATAACTGGAGATCGGTCTTTCACAATGCTGTGGTGGAATTTTGGCACACTGTTCTTTGCAGAACTGCTTTAGTTCAGCCACACTGGAGGGTTTTCGTGCATGAAGTCAGATCAGATATACTTTATTTTTCCCAATGAGCATACATACATGTGAAAAGGCGTAACAAGACAAAAGCAATGATACCATTCATACAATCATGTAATTCATATTAGAATTCAGCAGTTTCATAGCCAAAAGGACGAAAGAGTTCTTATAGCGATTGTATCCTTGATTGCATCTAAACCTTGGAGTGTGAAAACTTTGACCAGATGGGAGTAGTTCAAATTCTGGATAGAGCAAATAAGATCAGTCCAAAGTAATTTTCCTTGCCAGTTTGAGAACAGTTTTGTTAAATATGTACTGAAGGGATCTGTGGTCACACACCAATCATCTTTATTGCTCTGTGCACCTGATAGTTCAGCTGGGACTTGAGGGTAACTTTCAAATTACCAAACCATGCAGATATGCCATACAGGAAGATGGATTTAATAAAGTTGTGATAGAACATCAGCATAACCCTCTGGGCCACTCCAAAATGCCAAAGCTTATGAAGGAAGTACATTTTTTGCTGTACTTTTCGACATAGGTTATCAACATGCATATCCCACAGTTGGATATTATCAATAAATAGGCCTAGATACTTGAATGCTGCAAGCTGTCTAATAGACTCATTGTAAATCTCAATGAGTGAGTGGTTGCCTACTGATGTAGGATCAAAAACCATTTCCTAGGTTTTCTTAACATTACTTACAAGACTGTGGTTTTTGCACCATTTGACGAAGTTGTCAATCTCTGTTGTATAGAGTTGAATGTCCTTATCCTTATACAGAAGTACAAGAATGGCAGTATCATCTGAACATTTTACAACAATATTTCGTGGATGGTGACTCCTATATTCATTAATGTACAGTGCTGCAACTCTAGACAGCACAGATGACAACATTGTCAAATTCACGTGGCAAATAGAATGGTTGCAGTCTGATGCACAGCAGTTCCACATCACTGTCACTGGTGATCTCTCTCTAACATTGATTTGACCACACCACCGGTCATTAACGTAAATGCAGACCCTGCCCCTGCAGGATTTTCCTGACCTGTCCAGATCCCTGTTGGCACACACAGAGTAAAACTGTCTACCTCGATGTATGCGTTGGGGATGTTAGTCATTGCCATGATGCACACATATTTGTAATAGGCCGTTGAGTTGATCTGAAGTTTGTCCTTTTTATTCTGTAATGAATGGCCGTCAAACAGGATCATCAAAGGTAGGGATGGGTGTTTGCCTCTCCTTCTCAGTCACTGTTACACACCTCCCCGTTTACCTCACGTGGGGGAGCGAATGTCTGCTGTTGCGGTTGCCTCCGCAGCTCATCCGGTAGATAGGTTAGGTTGGCCAATGTTTCAAAAATTGTGCCAGTGAAGCACAATGCCATAACTGCCTCCCTGGTATAAGAGATGTTGTCTTGTTCATGCTCATGAGTCGCCATTGTTGTTTGCTCATAACAAAGAAAAACAAAACAATTCCCACTCAAAGGGCATGCATAAATGCATCATCTTCCAAACAAAGTAATTGTGGTTTAAATGAGAGTAAGAAGGTACAATTAAATTATGCAGCAGCACAGTAGACCTTGTCGTCGGTACAGTGGCAATGAGTTGTTTGAATGTTGCATCAACTTCTAAGGTCCTGCCACAGCATCTCAATTGGGTTCAAGTCAGGACTTTGACTAAACCACTCCAAAACTTGAATTTTGTTTCTTTTGAGCCATTCAGAGGTGAATTTACTCCTATGCTTTGGATCATTGTCTTGCTGCATAATCCAGTTGCACTTGAGCTTCAACTCATGGACTGTTGACTGGATGTTCTCCTTTAAGATTTTCTTGTAGATAGTAGGATTCAGGTTTCCCTCAGTTATTTCAATTTGTCCTGACTCTGAAGCAGCAAAGCATCCCCATACCATCACACTACCACCACCATGCTTGACTGTATGTATGATGTTCTTTTTTGTGGAATTATGTATTTGATTTACGCTAGATGCAATGGGACCCCTGTCTTCCAAACAGTTTCACCTTCAACTCATCAGTCCACAAAACATTCTCCCAAAAGTTTTGAGGATCATCAAGGTGTGTTTGGCAAAATTTAGATTCTTAATGTTCTTCTGGGTTAACAGTGGTTTTCGCCTCACTGCTCTTCCATGGATAGCATTTTTGGCCAGTGTCTTTCTGATAGTGGAATTATGAACAGTGACCTTTATTTCTGTGAGAGAGACCTGCAGTTCCTTGGATGTTGTCCTTTTTTGTGACTTCCTGGATTAGTCGTCGCTGTGCTCTTGGAGGAGTTTTGTAGTGATGGGACACTCAACAACGAAGCTTCAAAGCTTGTGTAAAAAAACGACACATTTTACATTGAAGCACTGAATCCAAGCTTAATTCGTTTTTGCCAAAACCACAGTTCTGTGATATTCAAAGCTTCATTCAGATGAAAAGCACATAACTGCTTCGCTGTCTGATTCAAAATAAGTGCAAATCCCAGCACTGGTTTAAAATCCCCATGAATTGTTCACATATGCACACTCCCCTCATTTCCAGTTAATATTTTTTTTTTTACTGCCTAGCCCACAAGCATATTTTTCGTCTACACATTCACTTATTCATTTTCATTAATATGTAAATTATTAATTTACTCATATGGTGAACTTTTACTTTTTAACATAACTAACTTATTTGTAATGTATAAACTGTCTCCAAGCTTTCCACGGCCCCTGTCTCCAAGCCTTCCACAGCTCCTGTCTCCAAGCCTTCCACAGCTACTGTCTCCAAGCCTTCCACAGCCCCTGTCTCCAGGCCTTCCATGGCTCCTGTCCCCAAGCATTCCATGTCCCCTGTCTCCAGGCCTTCCACAGCCCCTGTCTCCAGGCCTTCCATGGCTTCTGTCCCCAAGCATTCCATGGCCCCTGTCTCCAGGCCTTCCATGGCCCCTGTCTCCAGACCTTCCACGGCCCCTGTCTCCAAGGTAACTCCTCTCAATATATTCCCCCTAAATAAAAATGTTTTGGGGGCTCATCCTCTCCAAGCTCCAGCGGTCAATTCCCAGACACAGTCAGCGGTAACGACCACGGAGGTGGCATTTCCCCCGTACTCTGTGAATTATGGTGGGAACCCTGGGCCAAAACCAGTGCCCAAGACTGCCACGGTTAATGAGCCAGTGCCCATGCCTGCCATGGTTAATGAGCCAGCGTCCATGCCTGCTACAGTTAATGAGCCAGCGCCCATGCCTGCCATGGTTACTGAGCCAGCACCAATCTCTGTAGCCTCGACTGTCCCAGAGCCAATGCCTGTAGCCTCAACTGTCCCAGAGCCAATGCCTGTAGCATCGACTGTCCCCATAACCATGCTCCCAGCTGTCCAGAAAAGGAGGAGAAGGAAAAGGACACCCGTTCACTAGTCTCTGCCAGTGTTCACAACCACAGAGGTCGTTCCAGAGTCTCTGCCCATGTTACGGTCACGGAGGTCGTTCCCAAGTCTCTGCCCATGTTCAGTACTGTGGAGGTCATTCCAGAGACTCTGCCAGTGTTCACGACCACGGAGGTCGTATCCCAGTCATCCAGGACTCTTAGTCTCAAGCCCCTTATGGCTCTGCCTTCCATGGCTTCGCCCCTCAAGCCTTCCACGGCACGACACGCATCCGAACGCTAGTGGAGGTCAGTGATAAAGAGAAGCTGGTAGTTACTGTTTTGGATGCGGGCAGTACAGACAGTAACACATAAACTTTGGTTCCAGCTGTAGAGCCTCTGCAGCAGGGCGTTTGGGTGACGACTCTGCGGCATACTTGCTTAGCAAATTTTTTTGGGTAGACCTGCCCTACTAAAGAGAGACGGACTCCATCCCTCCAGGGAAGGTGCTGCTCTCCTCTCTAGTAATTTGGCTCCTAGTCTTAATAATGGTAGTATTGCCTTGAGATCTCACACAGGTCTCATAAACTACAACACATAGAGACTGTATCACCTAGATACCTCACAGAGACACTGTCAGTTCCCCGAACTACCAAACTTAAAACCCTCACTAAATCATTTAGAAAAAAGTTAAAATTTGAACAAAACAAACAAATTAAAGATAAACATCCTTTAAAAATAAGGCTACTAAACATTAGATCTCTTTCTACAAAAGCACTAATTGTAAATTAAATGATTACAGATCATAGTTTGCATGTGCTCTGTTTGACTGAAACCTGGCTTAAACTGGATGAATATTAGTTTAAATGAATCTACTCCAGGTTATTGTTATAAACATGAGCCTTGTCTGAAGGGTCGAGGAGGAGGTGTTGCTACAATTTACAGTGAAGTTTTTGGTGTTACTCAGAGGACAGGATATAAATTTAAGCCTTTTGAACTAATAATGCTTAATGTGACACCGCCAGATATAAATAAAAAAACTATATCGTCTTTTACCCTTGCAGTGTATAGATCACCCGGGCCTTATTCTGATTTTCTTGGTGCATTTTCTAATTTTTTAACAGATTTTGTATTTACTGTAGATAGAGCATTAATTGTTGGTGAATTCAACATTCATGACACATTGGGATTAGCATTTATCGATATTCTCAACTCTCTTGGAGTCAGACAAAATATAAGAGGACCAACTCATCACCATAATTATATGCTTGATTTAATTCTGTCATATGGAGTTGATGTTGATAATATAGAAATTCTGCAGTAGAGTGATGACATCTCGGATCATTACCTCGTCTCTTGTGTGCTACGATCAGTTAATGTTACTCAATCTACACCATGCTATTTTTCAAGTAGAACTATCTTTCAAACGCTAAACATAGCTTCACTAATAATCATCCAGATCTATCTCATACACTCTCATTCACTAAACCCCAAAGCCCAGAAGAACTTGATGAAATAACAAAAAATATAAATACAGTCATCTCTAGCACTCTTGATAGTATTGCCCCCCTTTGATTAAAGAAAATTAAATAAATAAGCCGTGCACCATGGTACAATGATCACACTCATGCTCTCAAGAGAGCAGTTCGTAAAATGGAGCGCATGTAGAAAAATACAAAATTCGAAGTATTTCTCAGTGCATGGAAGGATAGTATCTGTAGCTACAGACAGGCACTAAAAGCTGCCAGGTCTCCATATTTTAGTAACAATCTTAGGTGTTTATTCAGTACAGTGGCTAAATTGGTTAGTAATAAAGCCTTAACAGAACCAGATATTACGTCGCAGCACAAGAGAAATTACTTCATAAGATAAAATTAAAATAATCAGATATAAAATTTGAATTATCCAATCATCTGTCATAGCACCTCAGAAAACAGTATCTCATAATTTTCCTCACATACAACTTCAATCCTTCACTGTCATAAGTCATGAAGAGCTAACACAATTTATCAAAACATTTAAAGCCACAACGTGTTTGTAAGATCCAATGCCAACTAAGCTCTTAAAAGAGGTATTTCCTGTAATTTCAGAACCTCTTCTTAATATTATTAACTCCTCGCTATCCTTAGGACATGTCCCAAGAAACTTTAAAATGGCAGTTATCAAACCGCTTATTAAGAAGCCACAACTTGATTCTGGAGAACTGGCTAATTATAGACTGATTTAAAATCGTACGTTTATGTCAAAAATATTAGAAAAGGTTGTATCCTCCCAAATATGTTCATTTCTAAAGAGAAATATAAAAAAATAAATAAATAAATAAATAATAAAAAAAAAAAATATATATATATATATGAAGAATTTCAGTCAGGATTTAGGCCTCATCACAGTACAGAGACTGCATTTATCAGAGTTACAAATGACTTGCTCTTATCATCTGATCGCGGCTGCATTTCACTTCTAGCGCTTTTAGATTTTAGTGCTGCATTATACAGCACTAAACGATAGATCACAACATTCTCTTGAATAGGCTAGAGAATTATGTTGGCATTTGTGGAGTTGCATTAGCATGGTTTAGGTCCTATTTAGCAGACCGCTACCACTTTGTCTATGTAAATGAGGAATTGTCAAACCAAACAAAAGTAAAGTATGGAGTGCAACAGGGATCAGTTTTAGGGCCTCTGCTTTTCTACTTATATGCTTCCCCTGGGAGATATTATCAGGAATCGTGGAATAAGTTTCTACTGTTATGCCGATGATACCCATATTTATATTTCTTCAAAACCTGGAGATTTTACAATTCTCCAAATTAGCAGAGTGTATCAATGAAATAAAAGATTGATTGGCAAGAAATTTCGTTCTACTCAATTCCGACAAAACAGAGCTACTAATTATTGGACCAAAAACCTCTAAAAATAAGCTGCTAAAATATAATTTCACTCTCGATGGATGTTCTGTTACATCATCTTCAACAGTGAAGAACTTAGGCATTATATTTAATACCAATCTGTCCTTTGAAAATCAAATTACCAATGTTTGTAGAACAGCATTCTTCCACCTAAGAAATATTGCTAAATTACGGCACATGCTCTTTGTAGCTGGTGCCGAAAAACTAATTAATGCGTTCATGACCTCAAGACTAGATTATTGTAATGCATTACTGGGAGGATGTCCAGCAAGATCAATAAATAAACTTCAATTGATTCAAAATGCAGTAGACAGAGTGCTAACGAGAACCAAGAAATATGATCATATTAGCCCCATTTTATCATCGTTACATTGGCTACCTATTAAATTTAAAAATGTAAAAATTCTGTTCACTACATACAAAGCTTTGAATGGTCTAGCTCTGCAGTACTTAAGTGACCTTCTACCACGCTATATTCCAACACGTTCATTACGATCGCAAAACTCTGGCCTGTTAATTGTTCCTATAATATCAAAATCTACAAAAGGGAGGTAGATCCTTTTCATATTTTGCTCCTAAACTATGGAAAAGTCTCCCCGACACTGTTCGAGATGCAGACACACTCCCTCAGTTTAATTTTAGACTAAAACTCATCTATTTAGCCAGGCAAACTCCTAATTTATCCTTCAACCCTAAATTAGGCTGCTTTAGTTTAGAACTGGCTGGATCCAGCTCCATTCCTGCTTCGTGTTGGACTCCACTGCTACATGTTGCTGTGTGATGACGATGAAATGCTGCCGGTACAGCCTAACATCACTTCAGTCTATTGCGATGGACTTCAGAGGATGAACTGATACCAACTCCAACCATAAGACATGGGATACTTCATATGCCATTGTCTGAACCTTATACTTAGGATGGACCCCACCGAACCTCTCTGAAATTACCGGCCAGGTTGAACTGCGATGCACCTCAATGATCTCTGCCTGCATCACCTCGGTCTATTGATGGACTACACTCTTGAAATGGAATACATAGACTATCAATTGCCAACAAAAACTTCTTCAGCCAATTAACCAGGACAATTGCATATATGTGAACTTCTGCAGTTAATCCAGTATGGAATTCAAAGACATTAGTCATTAATCTTACAGTTCATAAAAAATGTTTGTTGAAAAACTGTCCCTTAACACATACTTAGTTTAATCATTTTAAACCATGACTTGCACTATACATAAGTAATATTGGAATTATATTCATGTTGTTTAGCCAGGGGGGAACTGGCCCCCACAGTGAGTCTGGTTTCTTCCAAGGTTATTTTTCTCCCATTAACTAACATCGTATGGAGTTTTGTGTTCCTTGCCACAGTCACCTTAGGATTGCTCACTGGGGTTATACATACAATTATTATTTAATTACTTATTTTTAAACATAATTCACAATGGTATTTTATCAAACTACACAACGATGACTCATTGAAATGATAGACATTACAGTTTTATCTTCTGTTAATGCCTGATCTTCTGTAAAGCTGCTTTGAAAAGGTGCTATACAAATAAAAATGATATGACTTGAGACTTCCATGGCTCTGCCTGCCTTTTTTGAGCCTCTGCAGGCTCTGCCTGCCTCCATCGACCTTTCCTTGGCTCCGCCCTCTGTGTCTCCTACTGCTCTTCCCTAAATCCCTGGTTCTCCACCTCCTAAAGCTCTGCCCCCTATGCCGCCACCTCCTGCTATCTAATTTCCTCCTGTCCCTGCTCTGAGGCTGCTTCCAAGGCTTCCGGATCCTGTCATTGCTCTGTGGCAGCCCTCAGGCTTGCTGATTCTATCCCTGCCCTCTGGTCACTCTTGATCTTCTTATCTCATCTCTGCTACACAATCATGACAAATGCTTTTTCACAAAGGCCCAGATAGTATTGCATAATATTTTTTTATAAATAACATTATCATTTATAAAATGTAATTTGTGTTTACTGAGATGCCTTTGTTTTATAATAGATTTTGTTAGAATTTTTTTTTATTTAGTATGAGATATAGCCTACCCAAAAACTGAAGAAATCAGGATATGGGCAAATACTTTTCACAGCACTGTACAGGTTAAATTCATGTAAAAGTTTTATTATACATTTTTGTCATGTTACTGTGACATGCTAATATGAATTCGAGGTAAAACACCACTGATGAAGCACTGCATCCAAGTGTTCGTTCTCTTATTACTCTCCTTTTCAGGATTGCTACACAAAGTCAGTAGGCATGAATTTGTAATATTTTCAAGCAAGTACGTGCTAAGTCTATGATGTGAAATCATACGCGATAAGAACATGCGATAGATAAAGACATCACATTCATAGCAGCCGCTTTTATAACATTGGGAGATCAAAAACGTATATCTGGAACTTCATGTTGATCCACTGACATACAACACCATTGCAAATATTCACTGCAATGGTCAGGGACATACTTTTATATGCCACTGTAATTCTAAAGTATGAAAATACACTTTGAATGTGCCTGTTTGTAGAATCCCCAAATTGCAAACGCACAGACTGTGTTCATTATTAGTTCATAACATTGCGTGAAACACAGGTAAATAATATAAAGCCCACTATATGCGACTTATGGTGTGGATAGCCAGATCTGCTCTGTTATGGTGATCACATAACCTTGTGGATATTATCAAACTATCAGATTCTTCCAAGCAAAAGACGGTGCTGAAGCATTACTGACTTAAAAAAAAAAAAAAAACAGGTAGCCTACATCTGCAAGTAACTTGCAAGTTAATGTTTCAACCACCGATTTCAATTGAGATCGATTCTATTGTTTACCTTTAAACCGAAAATTGAAACACACTTAGGCCGTGTCCACCAAAGCATTTTTTGCCAGCTGGGAGTGCTTGAGAGTGCTTTGGAGGAGCAGTGTTTTTTTCAGCTGAGATGGTTTGGTTGCTATGATACAGAAGTAATGTGTTGCAAGTACCTAATTTTGCCGATGTTTTGTGTTATCAACAAGTACTGAATGTAAAAATGTCGGCATAAGGTAGAGTACTTGCTCTGGACCTTGCTCTGGATGAAGGGAATGTTGAAGCACGTAATGTCTCTTTATAATTATCACAAAACAACAAAAAAAAAATATTTTTTAAATGAATGTCTGATGAACTAATTATGAGAAATATTTAAATATGTTGAAAAGTCTCTGATTCTGATATTTGCCTTAAATAGTAATTTGAACCATCATTAATCAACCAATGCACAATATTTCCTAGTCGGCACACTGTCCATTCACACCTAACTTTTCTTTTCTGCTTCATTTCAGATGGGAAGACTGGGGATACAAATCTCAACACAGACGCTAATTCATAAAGGATCCCAACTTTGGCTGGTGCGTGTTTTTATGTGTGTGTGTGTGTGTGTGTGTGTTTGTGGGTGGGTGGGTGGGTGGTGTAACGTGTGTTGTTGTGTAGAGATGGACAGGATGAGCAGATGGCGGGAACTCTCAAGAATTCTTCTGAGAAGCACAGTCTTTACGGCTCATATACCCCGCTAATTATCAGCCTAAATGGGGGGAAAAGAATAGAAAAAAAATCCATTAAGCCCAGAATTGCAAGTTGAGAGTGAAAAATAATGCTAACTTCTCACTGAACCTTGCTCTTTAAGTTTTTATGGTTTAGATGGACTAATTGTTGCAGAAAAATAGTCTTTAGTCAAACTTTGCCTGATGTCACATCAGCTAAGACTTAAATAAAATTAAAATTCTCTCATCATTTACTCACCATTTTGTCATCCCAGATGTGACTTACTTTCATCTGCTGAACTAAAATGAAGATTTTTAGAAGAATTTCTCAGCTCTTTTGGTCAATTAAATGCAAGTGAATTGGTGCCAAAATATTGAAGCTAAAAAAAAAATCACATAAATCAACATAAAAGTAATCCATAAGACTCCAGTTGTTAAATCAATGTCTTCAGAAGCAATATAATAGGTCTGGGTGAGAAAAGTCTAGGGTTACTTAACTGTAACCCCTGTTCACTGAAAAAAGCGGAACGAGATGCTGCACTGATTTAGCACTTTGGGAACGTCTTTAGGAGTGACCAGCTCTGAATATGTGTGCAACACGTCAATTAAATTGACAAAATGTCATCAGGATGCACCGGTAAAGGGGCTATAAATAGATGCGCCACAGGTGCATAGTCAGATATTTTGTCTGAAGAGCAGTCCTGGGGCATCTTCAGTGCGGCAATGAAGCGCAGCATCTCATTCCGCTTTTATCAGAGAACAGTGGTTACACTTAAGTAAACCAATACATTCTCTGTCAAAAAGCTTTCTTCTTCTTTTTTTAAAGAGAAAAGAGAAAGAGAAAGAGAAAGGTTTCTGCGCACTGCCTAACAATTCTAACTCCTAACAGAGGAAAGTCAAAAGTTCTGACAGTCAATAAGCACAACACACACAGAATGATCTGAAGACAAAAGATCTGGCGATGCACCTGTGGCGCATCTATTTATTGCTCCTTTACCAGCACATCCTGATGATGTCACCGTTACTGTCAATTTCATCACAGCTGGTCACTCCTAAAGATGTTCCCAAAGCGCTAAATCAGTGCAGCATCAAATTGTAGCTTTTTGCTAGGGAATAGAACAATATATTTAAGTCCATTTTTACTATAAATTCTTCTCCATGTGGAGTAAATCTCCATGTTTGCTTTCACTTTCACGTAATTTTTAATATATTTATGGTGATTCCAATTTTTCATATTCGCATATTGCCCCCTACTGAGCAGGGAGACGAATTTCTAGCAAAAAAAATATTTATATATTTATGTTTCTCACCCACACCTTTCACTTCTGAAGATATGGTTTAAAACGGTGGAGGCATGTGGATTACTGCTGATGCCTTTATCTGCTTTTTGGAGCATCAAAATATTGGCACCCATTCTCTTACATTGTATGAACCTAAAAAGCTGAAATATTCTTCTAAAAATCATAATCTGTGTTCTGCAGAAGAAAGTCATATACATCTGGGATGGCATGAATGTGAGTAAATGATGAGATAACTTTCATGTTTTGGGTGAACTATCCCTTTAATTGTAGGGGATAGTATTGTCTGTCTGTTTAGGGTGCTGCAATGCCCACTGTAGATAGCAGTTTAAATTGGCCATAAGAAATCAACCACTATTTCTTTTAGTATGAGAACACAATTTTCCAGCTTTAGAGATATTAAGTGTCATAAATGTGTATGTCCAGTCATTCCTGTTTTGAAACAGCTTGCAATGTTACAAAGATACAAAACAAAATGAAAACATACTGTAAATCAATCCAATGCAGTCTCATTATTATTCATACATAAAGAGTGGTTACATTTTTCATACGTTTGAAATATACAGTACACTATGTGAAACTATACAATATGCAATTAAATGTTTAATAGTGTCACATTCTGATGCCAATGCCATATAATCTGACATTCTGATGTTTTTATTCTGTCCTGTTTATTTGTAAAGTTTCCCATTCATAGAATAATGTGGTCTGTCTCCTCTCCTTTTAAATATTTGGTGAAACCCATGTTAATATTATGCATTGCTATACAACATCAACTGTGCTTACATTATGTACAATTAACTACATACACAATTGAGATCACCCTGATCAGTGTCCAAGTGCCTAAGAAGTATTTAGGAAATATAATGGATATGTGGACACTTGAGTCCACATATCCAAGTGTGACGCAGAACAAACATTTACAGTGCTATAGAAAATTTCACCATGGCTGTCCATTGCACATGTATTATAGCATGCTGTGAAATGACTAAATCTTCATTATTTGTTTGCAAGTTTAAAGGCATAAAAAGTTTTAGTTAATAACAGCTTAATAACATCTAATCACTGTCAACAGTTTTGGCTTGATATATACATTAATAGGCTATTTTGTATATAATTTTTAACGACTCAAGTTTGGGGACCAACTTAAGCCGATCAAAAAAGAAAAACAGTGGTAAATGGCCAGGGCAAAAAGGTGAAGATTATTAACAAAAAAAATAAAATAAATAAAGACAGCCATGCAAATCTTAAGGGCAGTGAGCAGACTGAATTAAACTATACATTAATTAAAAAAAGTTAAGAAATCTTCAACCCCACATGAGAAAAAAAAACATTCAAATCTTTCAGAACAGCTTCCTAAACAAAGACAAACTCATTTATTTATTTTTTAAATAAAGAAAATAAAGACAAAAACAACAACAAACAAATACCAAACATATGAGCAGGTTTCCTGGGGCAATAACAACTCTTAAATGGGCAGAGTTCAGATGTTTCCAATCTCCATCCAATTAGCAGCCTGTACAAAGGGCATGGGCATGTAACACCTGCACCCATATATAATTAAACAAAACAATTATTTAGTGTATTATATTCTTACCAAGCACCAATTAAAAATAAATAAATACAAAATACAGTACTTAAAATATGTAATGTACCCACAGTTTGTAGCAAACAACATCAGCACAGGAAAGACATGATCCTAACATTAAAAGGTTAAGGCACAGAGCAGTGAAAAACTAAATAAGAAAAAAGCATCTAAAGAAAATATATTATATGCAGAATGCCAATGGAGGATTAAACTCTTGAGTGAGCATCAGTGAGCAAATTATCACAGCCTTTCCCTATGTTCCAAACAGGATAAATCCACCTCCGAAGGGCACTTTGAAGGGGGAACGATCGTGGCTGCTATGTTGAAGGGTTGTTCCAAACCAAAGGACAAAGGAAACCAAATAGCTGGTGGGATGAATGCCTGTAGCCAGATGTGGAATGTTGTACAGAGTAGCTGGGCCCACTTTGCACCACTGTTCACATACAAGTGAAATCAAGTGGAGTCCACAAGGGAGCAATAAGAGAGATCTGATGGAGGACACCATCTTTCTTTGGGAATGTTGGCTATTGAAAGTAAGTAATACCAATCATTTGAGTTAAATGCATTCTGCACAGAATGTTCCAAGATTTGCATTTCATCAAGATCATTAAAAATTCTCTCATTTCGACAGAAAAAGAACTAGACATTACTTTTGAGGACATCCTAATCTTTGTCACTGGAGAAGATTCTGTCCCCCCACTGGGTGTTTTGCACAAGTGTGAAATCTAGTTCTATGATCAAGAACAAGGAACCAAGGGGATTCCGTACTCCTCAACCTGTGCCATGGCTCTGTATTTTCCAAGAGGTATCACAGAAGAAACCGAGTTTAAAGATCTCCTGCAACTTGCCATTAAAGGCTCCATAGATTTTGGAAAGGCGTAATTGTGGTGTGTGTGTATGTGTATGTGTTTGTTTGTTTTCTACTTCTAAAGTTGGATTTAAATGTCAAAGTTTATTAAATAATGTAAATATTTCAATATGTTGACATGTTATACTTTTTTCAAAAAGCAAAGTGGGTCTGACTCCATTTATATTAGCTATACAGTATGAAAGACTTGTCTTGGTATAACTTTATAATAAGGAGCCATTTGTTAACATTAGTTAAAATAATATTCCAGGTTCAAATTTAAGCTCAACTGACAGCATTTGTGGTGTAATGTTGATTATCACAAAAATGTATTTCGAAAAAATGTACATATCTGGGTTAAATGTAGGCCAATTTTTTAACATTAAAGTTCTCACTGACTCAAAAGTATAGACACAAGACATAAATAATATGCATGCGAACTAGTGCTGTCAACTGTCAGTTTTAATCACGATTAATCTCATGATATTTCATAGATAATCGTGATTAATCTCAGATTTTAAAAGTGCTGAAATGTATGTCTCTGTGTATACTTATTTCAGGTCAAAATACATGTATTTCCTTCTTTGGAAAGAACAGGACAATAGAACAAAATAATATGCTACAATAATGCTAAAGACAGATATTCACTAAAATAGCACCAATTCAAGTAACATTAAACATTAACCAATGTCTAAGTGGGTTGTTGATTGACGAATAGTTTCAGTGCAGCAAGCAACACGATGAACTCCAAATGAAAAGCGTGTCTTGTTCTGTTTTAGCGCAATAGTTAAATTTGAGTGGAACGTCAACAGACCTTCCACGGGAGAACAAGCTGCGCAGCAGACTTGTAAGAATTACATGCTTATGTGCTAAAATTCTGACTTACAAAAGACGTGAAGAACTCAACTTCTAAAGGGTTCCACCATCTAACCAGTGTTTAGAACTCATCAGAAATGTTCATGAAAATGTCAGAATCTAATGTCAAATCAGTACATGCCATAATCGTGATTAAGAAAAAATTAACCCATTACATATTAAATTAATCGCTTGTGTTCACTGACAACACAAGTGTAAACATGATATTTTTGAGCCCTACACGCTTCAAGCCTCCAAAGCTCTCTCTCTGGAGGGTAAACCCTTAAGGGTATAGGGATGAGCCCTTTGGAATGGAACACACCCTCTGATATGCTGAATGTTTAGGTTAAAAGTCTGAAGACAGAGAGTCCACCTTAACAGTCTCTAATTGGTAGAACAAGTTCTCTGCAAGAACAACAGTGGATTGTGGTCAGTAAACACAGTAACAGGGTTGGAACCACTTACCTTTTCTACAATGGAGTATTTTCTCTGATGCTTGTCAAACACCTTTGAGAAGAAACTGACAGGATACTCAATCACCAGCCAGTAGGAAGGGAGTAGAAAAGTTGGGTGCAGCCAAAATGGCAGCACTCATAATCAAAGCCTTAACTCGCTCAAAGGCTTGCTGACACTTAGTCCATGCAAAATCAACTTTACTGCTCAAAAGATCAAAGGAGTAATGACATGCTTGTGCAAAATTCCTACAGAATGCCCTAAAATGACCAGTCATACCAAGAAATCTCCAGATCTCTTGGAGTAGTGGGAATGAGAAGATGTCCATAGCCTCTTCTTTGGCTCTTTCTGGTCTAACCTGGCCCTGATCAAAGTTCCTTTCAAGGCAAGTCAGTGTACTCAGCAGCCATCTTTGGAAAGCTCCTGGGCAGGCTGGGCAACTTTTTTCAATGTACACAAGCGGCATAAAAGAAAAGGCCATATGAAACTGAATGGGTTAAAACCCAAATCTCCAAAATGGTTGGTCAACATTACATTCAAAGAAAATATTTAAAAACAGCACTAAAGTCTGACAACGTTATCAAATATTGTATACAAGATCACATTAAAAAACACTATTTTTATTGATGGTTAAGCTAATGTGCATAAGATTCTTGAGTTGACTTATAGGCGATGTCTGCATCTCAAATGTAATTTGGCTCTTTTACCTGTAAGGCAGTACTTCCTTTTCAACATCCGTTGGCCGTTCCAATTTCTCCCATTCATTGGAATACCTGTGGCCCATCTCTGCTAAGCTGTCTCTGCCCTGACCCACAACCTTACTCATGTAGGTTACATCATTGGAAAACAGAGCAATGTGGGCACACTGGGCCATACAGACTTCATCAAAGGAATTGAAGAAGTTGAAGTCCACTGCATTTAGGGTTCATCTGGTTATGAAAAACCAGGAAATGTCAGAATTTAGCCAGGAAAAGTCTAATGTCTGTTTCAAATTGGCATTTTTCTAGAGTTGGAAACCCAGAGTTGAATGAGGCACTTGAAAGCCAAAGACAAATGGCATAGGTTTTAAGTAAAATTTCCCAACCAAAGGATTATAAGATCTCAAAGTAACAGAAAGATCTGAACAAACATGGGAACATAGCAAACACTGATGAAAATGTTGGGTGTTTGCAAAATGTTTCTAATATCAAGAGAAAGTCAAGCTTCCAGAAAAGAAGGCATTGTGTAGAAGGGCAACAGCATCAAGAAACAGACAGAAATTGTTTAATGATCATAAAATACAATTATTTTTATACACATATATTATAACATTTAAAATATCCATCCAACTGGCAGCCTCAAAAGGGGTAAGCAAAACAGAAGAGCAAGGGCATGTAACACATTAGTGATGGTTGCTATGCCAAGTATCACTGTTACTATTGCTCATATTTAAGGTTAGAGATGTCAACAAACCTCTAAACCCATTTTAAACTTCACAGCTAACTTGTCCCACATTGATTGTACTACTGATCTGAATGCCTTAAGAACCACTCAGAACACCTTAGAAACTGCATAGTAATGGTCTGCCATGGCCACAGCACACCGCATGGCAAGCACAACTAACATTTCATTAATTCAATTTAAAAATCAAGTATAATTAATAATATTTGGAATGAAAATTAAGTTTACTTTAAGTTTAGCACTTGCCATTGGAATGAAATTCCAACTACAATATCACAACACACTAAATGTTCATTTGCTGGAGTTTTTTTTTCATACTTAATGTAATTTTAAGCACTTTCTGAACGCAATTCTGGCAGAGTTGATTTGAGCTCTTTATCACCTGCCTTAATTATGTTTTCACATGGTTAATAACACCCTTAACATTATGTTCTCCATTATCTTTGGGTTGCTTTTTTGCAGCATGGCCTCAGGCTTCTTTCTAATCCAATCTCAAATATCTTAAAAAGAATTGTGAAAAACAATATAAAGACACCATTTTGATATTTTGGGGGCCAATCCATACAGGAACACTTTTATTTGAAATACATGTGTTTGTCCAAATAAAGAGAACAGTGGAAATATGTAAAGGAGAATGACTGAGGGAATTGTAATGCCACAGACAGCTTTAAGCATGCAAAAATATTTTGGACACTGAAGTGGACATGATATGATGTCCTGCTCAAGGGCTTCTGGCTTTAATAAATAATAAATGGTAAATTAAAGGTGCACTCAGAGATTCCTGAAAAACACTGTTGATGTTTGAACTCAACTGCCAAAACAAACACACCCCTCCCTTCAGTGCTCCTTTGGAAACTCCGCCCCTGAAATTAATGCATGCTAGATGGTTTTACGCTCACCAGATCCAGACACTCACATCTCTCCTGCTACTAAATCTAACATCACAACAAAAGCATATATGGGTTCTGTGAAACATTGCTAAATTTATGTACCCACCTATCGAGGAGAAAAAGAGCAAATTCTGCATCCGTCTTCAAGCCTTTTACCTCTCAGAAGGTCTCTCCACCACTGAAAAGCCTCACCAATGTTGACACGACTCCTAGCCCTCAATTTATTATAATCCTTCTTTTTTTTTTTTTTTTGTTCAAATTCGTCTGACCTTTTTCCTCTTGGTCTGTTTCTCAGCCAATTGTCCTCCTTGGAGTTTAGAAAGCTCTTCTAATGAATTTCCCTCTCGCTCTGCCCCCACCCCCCATCCTGTGCACGTGCAAGAGCCACCCCCTGTTGCTGATTGGCTGGAGTACTGTTTTATGGATCGGTCTGATTAACTTTGTTTTTTTCCAATTTACAGAGCTAGGGCTGTGTACAAATGCTATTATTTTTTCAGCCTACCCACAGAATGAACACCTAGCAGACTGTGAGGAGATATTTGCAGAATTTGACAAAAAGTGTATTGCATTAGAATTACTGAATGCACCTTTAAAAAGAATACTAGATTTAAAAAGTTCAAAAAAATAATCTACTCACTTTCATGCAAGAATAAAAATACAGCCTTGAAATATGTTGTCTTTGTATGAATGAGCAATGAACAACAAAGGAATTAGAATGCTACTGGCCTGGGAGCACTTCTGGTATCATTACCAGATCCTTTAAATAAGGCTCTGAGTTAACATATTTTCTCAATAAGCGTCAAGCTTTTACCTGAATTTACCAAGGTAAGGATTTATTTTTGTGTTCCAAATTTGTAAGTCACTTGAATAAAAGCATCAGCTAAATTAGTAAATGTAATAGTAAATTATTTCCTCATTGATTATAATGGAAGCGAGATTCAGTCACTTTTAGAGCTCTACATATCAAACTTATAAGTAGTTGGCATACATTTAGTAAACCTACCAGATATAAGATGTGTGCTGCAGTTACTGTGCATATCCAGCTGTCTTGCTTCACTGTGGAGATTCATGGGTCCATTTGTGGTTGCTCTTCGGAGATCTAAACACTTTAATTTTCATTAGTTCCAGGCATCCAGGGAGCATCCAGCCACCAAACATGGTCCAAATTAAAACAATGACATTTTATGACATAGTTTTAATATTAGTAATGATAATCGTGTAATAGTCACTATGAATAAAGTGTCCCACGCTGTTGTTTTGAATGAGTATGTAAACTAGTAGGAAATGTTCATGGAACAAAGTAATTTCTTTAAACCAACAAATAGTCTTTGAAATGGTCTGTATATATTCTCATAATTTCCATTTTGTATTAAATTACAAACAGTCATACCTCAAAGTGGATTTTACACCAATTTGTGCTTGAAAATCAAACAACCATTGTAGTAAAGTACTTTTTTTAATTCGGTGTCAAAATTAATGTTTGAGATGTTGTAAAACAAAATGGGAAAGTCTTTTCAAGTAATACTAAGACAGACCACATACCTTATTTAACTAAATGAATTGAAAACATCTATTCTAAAACCCACATGTTTCTTCCCATATATATATATATGGGAAGAAACATCTCCAAACTGGGAGGTAGATCCCTCAGTTTAATGTGCAGATATAAAGGTCACTTTTGTGTGTGAAAAATAAAAGAACACCTGGCATAGAGAGAAGTGCCTGGCTTTCTGCCAGTTAAAAAACAGAAACACAATTCTCAAAGTAACCAGCCCTTTCACAGGCACTCTAGGAGAATTCAGGTGGCCTCTGAAGTGACTACATCATTAGCAGAAATCATGTAATGTTTGTGGTCCCAGTTTCATTCAGCGATCAATACCACCCACCCTCAATAAAACATCAGGTTGAAATATGTAGTGGTAACGATAGCGTCATGATGATTTTACAAACAAAGGGCCTGTTAAAATGCAAGCCGAAAGCATGTATTATTTTTTTTTTTTCATGAAATTAAAACTTTCAATAACAGAGAATATGTATACATTTTCATTTCCCTCGCTCCATACAAACATACTCATTCCTCACCTCTGTCAAAAATACTATAAAATATAAAAGCGGTGGATTTTATTCTGATCCCGAAAGACAAGCAATTATTCTGTATATTGCATTTAAATTGTCAATGATAATGCACAGTAATCCTGTTATTGTCACAAACTAAACTTTGAGAGGGTGATCAGAACCTCAACACAAAGCAGACCAATCACAATGTGAATTCGACAGCAGGAGGTTGAATGTTCTCTTGCTGAAATTGCCCTAAGCTTACCAAAATTCCCAAAGCTGGAAGTGTTGTGGAGGTGAAATGTCCACAGGGTGGTGCCAAAAGCAAGTTTATTTTTTTTTGTAGTAAATTATATAAAACAGTCAACAAGAATGCACTATTTATTAACCATACACCCTAACCCCAACCCTAATCTTAACCAGTAGTGCAGAATAAAAACATATTTTAGGGCTGTTGCTTTTTAACATGCTAAAAGTATGAGTTAAATTAAATAAAATTAAATGCAGTTAATTATGTATCACAATTTATTGTGCTATAGCTTGTTTCAGGCTGGCTTGACACTAGCTAAAGTGCTGTGAAAGTAGACTTGCCTTCAAAAATAGCTGGACGGAGTGCAATTCTGAATGCAGGGATTTTGAGATGTGTTTTTCTAAGATTCAAAATACATTTAAGTTGACACAGTGTCCTAAAAAAACACTATTTGTATGACATGATGCAACCAAAGTGAGATGCACCAAAAGTGTCAGTCTGACATGTTTACATTGTCAGATCCTTAGAATAAATCAATCTCAGACAGATTAACTACATAATATATTAACAATATTTATAAAAACGATTCACTCGTTTAATTATTTGGCATGTCATGTAATTAATTTTATACAAAAATTGTAATCGATTGACATCCCTAGTAATTTTAGAGCTAAAATGCAACCTCAAAATAATGCTCACCACTGTTTATGTGAACGCAATTACTTCCTGGTTTCAGCCAGGACCACCTTGGCAATAAACTATTAATTGTATGTTAGTGTAACGATCCACACCGTCTTTGGTTTGTGTACCTTTTTATTTAAGTTTTTGGCACTTTTTATGTTCCACATTGTTCTTTGTTTATGCACTCTTTGAGTTTTGGCACCTTTTATGTTCCGCATTGCCTTTTGTTTTATGAACTCTTATTTTGAAGTCTTGTCAAGCCCTGTTTTCCCTCCTTGTCCATGTGTCTGGTTTTCATTGGTTTATTGTTTGATTTATCTTGTTATCAGTTCTAGTCTTGTCATTGGTTTTAGTTAATTACCTTTTTACCTTGTTATGAGTTCTGTTTGTCCATTGGTCTATGTTTCCCCTTGTTTTGTATTTAAGCCCTCATGTTCACCTTGTCCTTTGTTGGTCGTTGTTCTATGTTTGAAGCTCTGTTCTTGAATCCTGCCTTGGTCCGTGTTCCTGCCTAAGCTCTCCTTGCAAGACCCCCCGTGTTGTTTTCTTGTGTTCATTTCTTCATTTTCCCCTCGTGGAGGTTTCATTTGTTCCTGCGTTTGTATTTGCCTTTACTTTTGAAAATTCTAATAAAGCTGCATTTGGATCCTTACTCCCTCGTCTGCCCTCTTCATCACAGAATGACCAAACAAAATGGATCCAGCAGCCTTCACTGCCCAACAGGCCAGTCTCCTGCTTCTCGGCCTCAAACAGGAGGATCGCCCAATTGAGGCCCACGTCCGTGAGTTTCTCGAGCTGGCCAATTTGTCTGACTTCCCGGAGTTTCTCTTGGTCGGCTTCTTCAGGGCAAATCTAGACTCTTCGTTAAAGGAGCTGCTACCACCAGCGACCCCTGGCTGGACGCTCATCGATTACCTTGATGAGACCCTGAAGATCTGTGGATCACCTTTCACTGTGGGTGTGGCAGAGGAGGACGCTACCTTTCCTCCCACAATGGTCACCCCCCCAACCTTCCTTAACTCGTTCCTCCATGCCTGCCACGACCAACGCACCCCCAGTCTCATCTGTCCCGGGGCCAGCGTTGACAACCCCGTCCGCCAGGAGAAGGAGAAGAAGAGGAAAGGCTTCTGCTCTCCAGTCCACGCCTGCCACGGCCAACGAGCCAACGCCCACGCCTGCCACGGCCAACGAGCCAACGCCCACGCCTGCCACGGCCAACGAGCCAACGCCCACGCCTGCCACGGCCAACAAGCCAACGCCCACGCCTGCCACGGCTAATGCGTTGCCAGCCTCATCCGTCCCAGCGCCAGCGTTGCCAGCCTCGTCCGTCCCAGCATTGCCAGCGTTGCCAGCCTCGTCCGTCCCAGCGCCAGCGTTGCCAACCTCGTCCGTCCCAGCGCCAGCGTTGTCAGCCTCTTCCGCCAGGAGGAGGAGGAGAAGAGGAGGGGCTTCCACTCACCAGTCTCCGCCCTCCACGGCCCCGTCCTCAGAGCCAGAGCCAGCGCCTGTAGCCTCGACCGTCCAAGAGCCAGCGCCTGTAGCCTCGACCGTCCAAGAGCCAGCGCCTGTAGCCTCGACCGTCCAAGAGCCAGCGCCTGTAGCCTTGACCGTCCAAGAGCCAGAGCCAGCGCCTGTAGCCTCGACCGTCCAAGAGCCAGAGCCAGCGCCTGTAGCCTCGACCGTCCAAGAGCCAGAGCCAGCGCCTGTAGCCTCGACAGTTCAAGTGCCAGAGCCAGCGCCCGTAGCCTCGACTGTCCAAGAAGCAGCCCCCCTTGAGCCTTCCACGGCTCCGCCTCCCGAGCTTCCCAGAGCTCCGCCTCCCGAGCTTCCCAGAGCTCCGCCTCCCGAGCTCTCGAGCTTCCCAGAGCTCCGCTTCTCGAGCTTCCCAGAGCTCCACTTCTCGAGCTTCCCAGAGCTCCGCTTCTCGAGCTTCCCAGAGCTCCGCCTCCCGAGCTTCCCAGAGCTCCCGAGCTTCCCAGAGCTCCGCCTCCCGAGCTTCCCAGAGCTCCGCCTCCCGAGCTTCCCAGAGCTCCCGAGCTTCCCAGAGCTCCGCCTCCCGAGCTTCCCAGAGCTCCAGAGCCACCCAGCGCTCCGCCTCTCGAGCCACCCAGCGCTCCGCCTCTCGAGCCACCCAGCGCTCCGCCTCTCGAGCCTTCGAGACCACAGTCATCAAAGCCTCCCTCGCCTCAGCCACCCGAGCCTTCCACGCCTCTGTTACCAGAGCCTCCCAGGTCTACGCCTCTGAAGACTGCCTCGGCACTGCCTCGGCTCTGCCTGCACCTGCTCCGCCACCAGACCCTTCCTCGGCTCCGCCTCCGAACCCTTCCTCAGTTCTGCCTTCCACGGCTCTGCCTGCTCCGCCTCCCACGGCTCTGCCTGCGCCTGCTCCGCCCCCTGACCCCTTCACGGCTCCGCCTTCTGCGGCTCTGCCCCAGAGGGGCTTCATGGTTCCGCCTTCCACGGCTTTGCCTGTTCCGCCTTCTTCGGCTCTGCCTCTGAGGGCATTCATGGTTCCACCCTCCATGGTTCTGCCTGTGCCAGCTCAGCCTACTAAACCCCCAGAACCTTCCAAGCCTCCTTGGTCACCGCCTACCATGGCACCGTCCCTGGGGTCCTCCTCGACTCCTCCCTGGCCTTCTGACCCTGTCCTGCGGCCTCCTCCCTGGCCTTCTGACCCTGTCCTGCGGCCTCCTCCCTGGCCTTCTGACCCTGTCTCGCGGTCTCCTCCCTGGCCTTCTGACCCTGTCTCGCGGCCTCCTCCCTGGCCCCCTGTCCCAGTCCTGTGGCCCTCTCCTTGGCCTCCTGACCCTGTCCCAGTCCCGTGGCTCTCTCCTTGGCCTCCTGACCCTGTCCCAGTCCTGAGGCCATCTCCTAAGCCTCCTGACCCTGCCCTAGCCCTGTGGCCATCCCCTAGACCCCCTGACCCGATCCCTGCCCTACGGCCACCTCCCCGGCCTCCAGACCCAGTCCCTGCCATAGGGCTGCCTCCCTGGCCACCTGACCCGATCCCTGCCCTACGGCCACCTCCCCAGCCTCCTGACCCAGTCCCTGCCCTATGGATGCCCCCTGACCTAGTCTCGACCCCATAGCTGCCTCCCAGTCTTCCCGACCCGGTCCCCTCCTTCAAGTCGTCCCCTGGGCACCTACCTGGCCTCCTTGATCTCCTGGCCACCCACCTGTTCTGTCATGGTCTCACTGTCCTAGTCTTGTCCCTCTGTACCCCTCGTGTTCCCTTGATCTGCCTGTTCGTCCTCGTTTTTCGTTGTCATTTTGCCCCTCCTTTGGTTAGGAGCGTCTGGGATCCGCTCCTTAAAGGGGGGGCTCTGTAACGATCCACACCGTCTTTGGTTTGTGTACCTTTTTATTTAAGTTTTTGGCACTTTTTGTTCCACATTGTTCTTTGATTATGCACTCTGAGTTTTGGCACCTTTTATGTTCCGCATTGCCTTTTGTTTTATGAACTCTTATTTTGAAGTCTTGTCAAGTCCTGTTTTCCCTCCTTGTCCATGTGTCTGGTTTTCATTGGTTTATTGTTTGATTTATCTTGTTATCAGTTCTAGTCTTGTCATTGGTTTTAGTTAATTACCTTTTTACCTTGTTATGAGTTCTGTTTGTCCATTGGTCTATGTTTCCCCTTGTTTTGTATTTAAGCCCTCATGTTCACCTTGTCCTTTGTTGGTCGTTGTTCTATGTTTGAAGCTCTGTTCTTGAATCCTGCCTTGGTCCGTGTTCCTGCCTAAGCCCTCCTTGCAAGACCCCCCGTGTTGTTTTCTTGTGTTCATTTCTTCATTTTCCCCTCGTGGAGGTTTCATTTGTTCCTGCGTTTGTATTTGCCTTTACTTTTGAAAATTCTAATAAAGCTGCATTTGGATCCTTACTCCCTCGTCTGCCCTCTTCATCACAGTTAGATACAATAATTTTACTTTGGCAGTATGTTTCCATTATCGAGGGGAGTAAAGGGAAGCTCTACAAGGAGGAGGACACCATCCCCATATTGGAACCATCAGCAAGGAATGCATAACATTTGGCAAAATATCCAAGAAAGTTAAAGGAAGTAGAGGGAAGATCTACAAGACCCCCCCCCACCAGCCCTCAAACTGCAAATTAAGTTGAGCAGCTCTCATTTCTAAAAAGTAAATGAAAATGGTACAAGGACTTACCTTATTTTTGATGTAGTGAGATGACTTCATGATGAGACGAGGTCCTCAAACGTGGCTGCAACTGAGGAGTGTAACAAAATACAGAAAGTGATGAGCCTGCAAATAGATGGCTGATCAGGGGGAGAGGACAGTATGCCCCTTGTAGAGAAAGAAGCAGAGGAGTGCCCCTCCCCTTTTTTAGCATGGGGGGAGAGGGAAGCATGCCTCTCATAGAGAAAGCAGCCCTTTTTTAGAGGCAGGAGAGAGGGCAGTTTGCACATCGTAGTCACGGGGTCCGTTGATCATTTCTCTGAACTCAAGTCATAGAACACATCGATAGAGGTTGAGATTGCTCGGTTCCTAGTTTCACTCTCTAACAGCAGTGTGCCCCATGCTAATTAATGCCGAGCATGGTTTTGTGAACAGTTGAGATTAGCTGAAGGCAGTCAATTCATTAAGTGATTAAATACAGTTCGATGAGGAGACGTCACGGAAGGCTGACATCCTAGCAGTATCTCCATGCCTTGTTGTGACCACGCACTCTGTCTTGAGTCTGTGTGAATCATATGAAGTACTGTATATCATGCCTGATCTCTGACAGACATCTTGAATATTATCCATTTAGTTACTTGGGTAACAATTCATCAGCTGGCATGCGTGACAGTAAATTAAGCATCCCTTATGCTATTTAGGCTAAAGCTTAGCACCGCTAAAGGAAGGGCTTGGTTGCAATCAACAACGACAAGTCATAGATTATACAAGGTCAATTGCAATTGTTCTAGAATATCTAGCCACTTAGATTGTGTATCAAATATACATGGCTACTGCATCCAAAGGTAGTCTTGCCAGACAATTTTGCTGAGATGGGCCATTTCTTTAGAAAATGCAGATCGGAAAGCCCAACAAGAACTCTAGCACAAGGTGGTCAACATATGTGGAAGGAGTACCTCTTTAAATGTAAGCCAATAACCTTAAGATATAGTAATATCTTGTCATAATCCATGCACACCGAATAATTTCACTTGTAGATATTAATTAGCAGAAAAAACACATCTATTAAAATGAATGGGAGAATTGGAATGTTCAACCGAGCAGCTACGAGTGCCCAATATTCAACGGCTGTAGAAGGGAAGTCCCGCCTTACAATTAAAGAGCCAATCACCTTTAGATATGGACATCACCTGTCAAGCAGCTCTTGAATGCGCATAAGCTATTCACCTTTTCCAGTCGGTCTTACTGGGGAAACAAAGTGGTTGTAATTCCGCCGGAAGATGTTCTATAGCATTAGCTCTGGCTGAAGTCATTTGAGCCTCTGTTTACAGCTGGTAATAAGTCTAACGATCCTATCGCAAATAGTCAACACCAAATATAGTTGTATATGGGGTGCAAAATGTTTGTTATTGGGTCACAAAAAACACATTCAGAGATAGTCAAAACCACATTGCATTTGAGGTTTAAAACGCTTTTTTGATTTGTCCTGGATGGCAGCGAAGCTCCACCTCTCATCAGATGAATAGTATTTAAACTACATGCAAATTAAAAGTAAATAACCGACAAATCAGAAAACTTGAAAAAAGCGATTACATTCCCAAGGATGAGAACTTCACAGCTCCTCCTCAGTGGTCTGTATGATTTGAACATGCAGGATGAAATGTACGTATGTCCTCATGAAATCACACACACTCTCCTCAAAATCCCAAAACCGCAATGAAAAAATGAATGGACGTACACCACAACAACGGCTGTACCTGACAACGGAAGTAACACCCATGTTTCTCACTAAGCATCACACTTAGGAATAAGGTGGATACCTGCTGGGAAAATTTATTTGCATAATATAGGTAAAGAATCGCAATTCATGATACCATTATTGACAGATTTTACAGCTGATCTGAAATATAATCTTTGATCGAAGCTTTTATTTTAATTTTTTTTCCAACCTTATTTGAAATTTGGGCTTCCTCCATTCAAGTAGATAGGAGCTGTACTAAATGACTGGAAATAGCCTCCCAAAAGTTCCAAAGATATCCGACAGTGGACTAATTGCTAGATAGACTGTGGCTTTATACACTTTATTAGCAACGTGGAATAAACAGCGGTTGCATCCGGTGAATATGATGAGTAGCATTGACCACGGTATAACACTTAGCAGTTAATACCAGAATATAGTGATATATCACACAACCCCAGGATGCACACGTCAGCATAAATGTAAAGTAGTAGTGAATCGTTCATTACTGCTATGTGCTGTACGTAATGAAATAAGTTTGCATCTTTACAGAGATTGTGACGATGCTGTCTTTATGTCTCCATGTGACTCATTCATGTGTATCTGCATAATTCTGATGATGCCTTATAATTTCCAAGCGATATTCATAAGCCATGCTGAATGTAATATCTGCATGACTGTTATTATGCACCACTAGGATACAAAAATGCAGTTGGTGTAAGAAGTTCAAGAAAATTTACCAGCTGCTTTTACTCTTTTCTATTGAGTAAGTTGGGTCGTGTCAGACGGTGCCCAGGTCTGTCTTTATCTACGCCTGATTTCATGCATTCTGCCTGCAAACTTTGAAGAATAAATGCTACAACAGTAACTATAAGTGCTCAACCCTAACCCTAACCTATTTCTCAACTTATGAAATCGGAAATAATACGTCTATATTTATTGACAGCTTATACTATAAAACAGAGTGATGAATGTCTTTTATTGCTAAAGCTGGAATAGCTAATCTTAGAGAGGTCCATATTCAAGCTGATAATGTACCCTGGTTAGCAGATAATAATGTGGATAGCGTAATATAGTTGTAGCAGAATATACAATACCATTGTTGCCTCGCCACACACTTCTGCCGTTGACTGATAACAGAAGATTATCGGTGGTTTAAGGAAAAAAGGGGCTCCGGGGTATGTATCCTTATTGACTCTTGCTAGACCTTAATTCATCAACAGTGACAAAACTCATGACTAATAGACTCAATACAGCAATTGTGTTCTTGAAAGCTTGGAGAGGTCTTTGACGTTGATTGATGAACTTACTTCTCATAAAACGTGCGTGTGAGGGGAATGCAAACTAGGTGAATCATGCTGCAACACTGCAAGCATTATATTACAGTTAGGTCCTGAGCAATTTCCTCATGGAGCGCTGAGGTTGCATGGAATGTTGCAGCTAGGTCTTTCCGTAGATGGAGAATGAGTGTTTGCTGGGGATGTGCTACATTTGGTTGCAGCTACCATCCACTGCGGCCCATGGAAGTGAAGAATCGGTGGTGGATAAATGACTATAGCAGTCCTGAGTTCCAGTAAAACCTGAATGGATGATCATTGGGGTTAAAAGCGGCCTGGATGTCGAGGCTGTACGGTGCATGTCTAGCTGCCAATGGAGCTGCACCTGAGTGTGGGATATATTCCACTTCTCTGAATTAAGAACTGTGTGTCCTTGAGGAAATCCTTGAAGATCAAAGACTCCACAATTATCTCAGGGCCATCCATCATGAGGAGTAAGGTAAGACAAACTAAATGTGTTGAATGAAAGCATGCTGTGTATGTTGTCAGGCACTTGGCTAGGCTGGCAAGAATGCTGTGTTGAATATAAATATATATTGGCTATCCTTGATAGATAGACTACTGTGATTGGAGGAAGTAGGTCAGCTGAGTGTCAGCTGATGCGGAGCTTGCCCCACATGGCCAGACTGAACTAACCCTTACGCTCGATTTTTGGACCAGAATCCGTGTCTCAGACATTGCTCTACAGGGAAAGGTGAACACATTTGATTTGATGCGAAAATGTCTGATAGGGAATGGCGCTTTTCAATAATTCAGCAGAATGAGGTCAATTTCAGGGTACATGAACATTCGGGAGTTGCATGTTGATTTCCCATGTAATCATGTTGCAAAGAGGTTGCAAATGTTGAAAATTAATCTGAAGGGGTTTATTTTGTGATAATGCCTGGTTCACTGTCCAAATTTCACAGCACCAGTTTAACAAATAAATAAATTCAATGACACATGAAATATTGTTTTGAGTTGAAATCTAAATATGAAAGCTGAAAAAAAAACATCTTAAACCAGTCTATGGTGGTTAGCTGGTCTTAGCAGATTAATGCTGTTCTGTCATCCTTACCACTACTACACTGATGACACGCAACTCTACTTGTCTTTCCTGCCCAACGACACCACAGTGACCGCTCAAATCTCTGCCTGTCTGTCAGATATCTCAGCCTGGATGAAGGAACACCACCTGCAACTCAACCCAGCCAAGACCGAACTCCTTGTCTTTCCAGCTAACACTGCTGTTGAGCACAACATCACCATGCAGCTGGGTCCAACTACAGCGTCGCCTTCCAAAACGGTCAGAAATCTAGGGGTAACCATTGATGACGAACTACATTTCACAGACCACATCTGAAAGACTGCAAGATCATGTAGATTTACACTCTACAATATCAGGAAGATAAGACCTTTCCTCTCTGAAAATGGAACACAACTGCTTGTACTGATACGCCTGGCCGTCGAACGCGAACCATAGAAAGGGTCGATGTCGAGGCAAGATTGGTTAACCAAGTCGGATGGTCCTGGCCAGCCAGCGTGATGGATTGGAAAGTGAAAGCCATGCTTCCAATCTCCGTCCTAGGGGCACTAAGGGGACGATTACTTTTGACGTACCTGGCGGGGCTTCGCAGCGGGGAGGAGCAGGTAATACGGCGTCGGGAGGCAAAAGCGTATCCTGAGGCTCTGGTGCTGAGAGAAGACTCAAAGCACTTACCTTGCTCCGCACACCCGGCAGGGGGCGGGTCAATAACTGAGGAGGAGGTCCCATGGAGGCGTCCTCTAGACTCTAGGGGCAACAGTCGTGGGGCTGGAGGCAATGTGTCTATGTCCAATGTGCCGGGACTTTTGAGGTGTAGCACCTGGGTGCCGTGAGAACGGCATTTGCGGGCCAGGTGACCCAGAGACAGAGGAAATTGCTCTTTTATTGAGAATGTGTGTACCGCAGTCCGAAGGGGGTGCGGCAAAGAAAATAAACTCAACTGAGGATTCTCCTCCCGGCCTTCCACCGGGGGATGGAGTGGTCTGCTTACCAGCTTCTGAGCAAACATCTTGGTCTCTGGGTCATCCGTCTCAGGAACGCTTGGGAGCCTTCTGGGTCCTCGAGGGGGTTCGTGAGATGGGGGCATGCACTACCTGCGGGGCACTCGACAGTGGGGCTGAGAGCTGGGCTGAGTTTGAGGCGGAGCTGCACACTTCTTGGAAGCTGCAGGAGGATGCCCTCAGTGGGCAGAAGGGGCATGGCCCGCGAGAAAGCGTGCTTTGTCTGTTTCACGCATAATGACCAGGTCCAGCACAGATGACGTTCCTGGACCACTAGGGTGGCCATCGCCTGAGGGCGAGGTCGGTCACTGAGTGCAGTTCCTGCAAACGTCGGGGTCAGGACTGAGTGCAGATCTTTAAGTGCTTTGGCCTGGCGGACTTGCAGGAGGGCCATGGCATGCAAGGTGGAACCGGCCTGTCCGATGGCTCTGTAGGCTTTGGAGGCCAGTGAAGTCGTCATCCTACAGGCCCTGGAAGGGAGCACAGGGCAACCACTCTGTCAACCTGGGGGATTGTCGTGTACCCGTGGACCGCTCTGCTGTCGAGGGTAGTGAGAGCGGATGAGCGAGAGGATCGATTACGGGCAGTGAAAGGTGCCCTCCACGACCTCGTCAGCTCATCATGGACATCTGGGAAGAAAGGTACCAGGGGGCGTGGCTGTGATCGGCATGCAGACCCAAGGAACCAATCATCCAGCCGCGAAGGCTGCGGGGAGGACAGAGAATTCCAGTCCATCCCCACGCTGACGGCGGCCCAGGCAAGCATGCCGCCATCTGGGCGTCATCCTCTGATCGAGTCTTTTGCATCAGATGCTGGAACACTCTCCGATGCAGCAGCGAGCTCATCATCCAGCTCAGGAGGCTCAAGAAGATAGGCGGACTGGCCGTGTTGGTTATTCTCCTTTCCCCGAAATGATGTGTGATTGGCTCCCTTTTACTATGAAGAACCTTAACAAACTCACCTGTTCTTTGTGAGAGACATGGCTTCATCAAGGGACCCTCTGCATGCGAGTCATTTTTACTTTTTGTTGCTTTTTTCATTTAATATTAACAACTTAAAAACATTAAGTTTACTACCACTTTACATTGTGATGTTAGGTAGAACTACATAGAACAATTTGTCTTTTATCAATTGTATTACTCCAGTAATAAGACTCCAGTAAGTGACAAATCGAGACAGTCGATTCAGCAGGATGGCTGATTAACAGGGGAGGTTCTTCCAGTTTCCTCACGTAGCTTTAATCTATTACACATGCGAGTGTCAATAATGCGCACGGATTATTGGCATTGAATTACCGTCATACTGAGGCCTTAATGTGACCAATGCTATTTTACCAACTTGTAAAGTTTATGTCTTTTTGTGTGAGGGAGTGTGTGTGTGTGTGTGTGTGTGTGTGTGTGTGTGTTTATATGTATTGGGGGAGCTACATTGAAACTTTAGCTAACCAAGATACAAGCTACTCATAACTGAAAGCAGTTAAACTATAGTCAAACATTAGGTAGCTACACTATAAGTGTCACGAATACCAGCACTTCTCCTACTCACCTGTTCCCAATTTCATAGACTATTTAAGCGCTGTACAAACTGAAGTCAATATGAAGTCTTGTTTTTACATTGCAAACATTTATGAGCATTTACAATGTTTATTTTGCCTGCCTGTGTTTGACTCCTGCCTGTTACCAACCATTTGATTCTCTGCTGCCTGCCTTTGATTACATCTTGTTCACATGTTCATTGTTTAATTAGATAAAATACGATTGTTAATCGTGTTTAAAAATAAGTAATTAAATAATAATTGTATTAATAACCCCAGTGAGCAAGCTGAAGGCGACTGTGGCAAGGAACACCAAACTCCATAAGATGTTGATTAATGGAGAAAAATAACCTTGGGAGAAACCAGACTCACTGTGGGGGTCAGTTCCCCTCTGGCTAACATCATGAATATAATGTAAATATTACTTATGTATAGTTAAAGTCATGGTTTAAAATTATTAAACTAAGTAAGTGTTAAGGGTCAGTGTTTAAACATTGATTTTGTTTGAACTGTAACACGAAGCAGGAATGGTGCTGGATCCAGCCGATTAAAGCCTTAAGTATTGAAAAATTGTCTGATATATTCTGTAGAGTCATCCAGAAAACCTGATGCAATGCTTGCACAAAAAAATATTGTTTCAGGTGGATGGTAAAACTTGGAAAAGGAGCGTTGAATAAAGATTGATTTCAACTTAATTGATTTACAAGTGTTTGTTTGTATTTGTTTGCTCATAGAAAATAAAGGAAAATTCATCTCTGCAATGCCTTTTGATTATTTTATCAAGACATTTTTCATGGTGCACTGTTATACACACACAAACACATATGGAATGTGGCAATAAAAGAGGTGAATGAAGAGGAATCTTCATTTGTTTTCTATGGGTGTATTATGGGAATGTGATCAATTTGAGGAGTGCCTATAGTTTGCATGTTCCACATTATATTGTGCCATGCAGTGTGGATCTTGCACTGATCTGGTCTTGGTCTTGACTCGGTCAATACTTCGCTTCAAATTGACTCAAAGTCAATTTCTCAAAGTCTTGGTCTTGTCTTGGTCTCTATAAACTCTGGTCTTGGTCTTGACTTGGTCTCGGTTTAGGTGGTCTTGAATACAACACTGTCTCACTGTAATGTTCTGTGTGCACTTGCTTGTTTCTCCTCTCACCAAAATAAAAATCCTTGTGTACGTGAGCACACTTGCCATTAAAGCTCATTCTGATTCTGATATTCATAGCATTCCAGCATGATACAAATCTACCACAAATAGGTCTTTAACCATTGGTGTTATTTACAAAAACCTAATGGGTCGTCCTTTTCTTCTGGTCATGTACACAAGAGCTGTTCAGGTTGTAGTCCTAAAACACCAAAGAGAATTAGCATTTTAGTGCCATGTGTTCCCTTGGGAATTTTCAATGGCTTTTTAGATAAGCGGCTTTCGATGTAAAAAAAAAAAAAAAAAAAAAAAAAAAAAGGTCTCTGGTTAACATTGCTTGAAGACACAGGCAGTGCTGAGGTTAGGCTACCGGGGATTAACTCTCAAATGTTTTTTGTCATCTTGAGATGTCAAATGCACCATTATTTTGGTATCAAGTCAATAGTCAAATATAAATATATTTTAATATTAGGTAATACTGCCTTTCTACAGTATCGGTGAGATTAAATATAGACTCAATTTGGCATCCACTAGCTGTCTGGCAGCTGATCTCCAGCACTCAATGAGCGTGCATACAAAAAGAGCACTCACGACTCGCGAGTGCTACAATGTGGGAATATAAGGCAAGCCAAAAGGGACAAAAATTATATTTTTTAATCACATTGTAAAGTACATAGTTTTAAAAACACACATCTTCTGATGTACATTTACATTTAATCATCTGACAGTCGCTTTTATCCAAAGCGACTTACAAAAGAGGAATACATTCTAAGTGAATCATCTTAAGGTGACAGTGGTATGAAAAGTGCTGTATTACAAAGTTTCACTAGGATTAGAATAGAAGTATTCAAGACAGATTAAAGTGCAACAAGAATTGTTTTCTTTATTTTCCAAGTGCACACGGAAGATATGTGTTTTTAGCCATTTTTTGAAGACAGAATGTGAGTCAGCTTCATGGATGGAGTTGGGAAGGTCATTCCACTAACGTGGTACGATGAAACTAAAAGTCAGGGAAAGTGTTTTGGTGCCTCTTTGTGTTGGTACAAGGCGCTATTCCTTAGCTGGCTGCAGGTTTCTGGTGGGAACGTAGCTCTTCAGAATTGATTTTAGGTATGCTGGAGCAGACCCAGTGACTGTTCTGTATGCCAGCATCAGGGCCTTGAATTTGACACGTGCATCAACCGGCAGCCAGTGAAGAGAGACAAGGAGTGGTGTAACGTGCTCTGTTTAGTTCATTAAAGACCAAACATGCAGCTGCATTCTGGATCAATTGGAGGGGTCTAATTGCACATGCAGGGAGGCCTCCAATGAGAGCGTCACAGTAGTCCAGTCTATTTATGACAAGTGACTGAACAAGAAGTTGTGTGGCATGTTCAGAGAGGAAGGGTCTTATCTTCCTGATATTGTAGTGTAAATCTACACGATCGAGCTGTCTTTGAAATGTGATCTGGGAAATTTAGTTGGTTATCAATGCTAACCCCTAGATTTCTGACGGTTTTGGAAGGCATTACTGTAGTTGAACTCAGCTGCATGGTGATGTTGTGTTCAACAGCAGGGTTGGCTGGAAAGACAAGGAGCTAGGTCTTGGCTGGGTTAAGTTGCAGGTGTTGTTCCTTCATCCAGGCCGAGATGTCTGCCAAACAGGCAGAGATTTGAGCAGTCACCATGGTGATGTTGGGCTGGAAAGACAAGTAGATGTGTAGGTCATCGGCATAGCAGCGGTAAGAGAAACCATGTACCTGAATGATTGGTCCCAGTGATGTTGTGTACAGTATATAGAGAAGAAAGTGGCCCAAGCACTGAGCCCTGAGGTACCCTAGTAAGTAGCTGATGTGACACTTCACCTCTCCGTGCTACCTTGAAGGACCTACCTGAGAGATAGGAATTAAACAGTCAAGCACAGTTCCTGTAATGCCCAGAGTAGAGAGGGTGGAAAATAGGATTGACTGTGTCAAAGGCTGCAGAAAGGTCCAGTAGAATCAGGACGGATGATCTGGGTATACAACACTGTATATATTGTATAATATTATAAAAAAATATTCTGATAATTATGCATTAGATTATTGTGACTGTAACATTTGAGAGGTCTCCCGTCCACCAGAGGGAGCCCTCACCTGAATTCTGAATACTGTCACTTCCTGCCACATCAGTTCCTGCCATGTCACTTCCTGTTTGTCTTGAATATAAGCCATGCATTCACACTCCCATATTACAAAGTATTGCCAGTTCACCTTCCTTACCAAGCGTTTATCAAGTATATTCTCATTCTACCTCATGTTATGATCATCTGCCTGTTTATTGGATTCACGTTTTTGGATTGCCATTTCTGTCTTGTTGACCTTATTGGATTGTTTGCCTGTTGTCTAACACTGCCTGTTATACTGACCAAGTTTGACTCTTCTTATTTGGATTTGTTCATTAAACACTTCTGCAATATGGATTCTATCCCGATCTCACTGAGTTCAATACAGTGGCTGAGGAGTTAAGCATTGATAAGACAATACAAAAAGCGGCTTTAGATTCCAATGTATTGTTTATTTGCATATTATTGAACATAGCTTGTCATTGGCCTATAGTTCACAGCAATCCATTTAGCAAGTGAATTTGTCAGTCAGTCAGAGATTTAAAAAAGATGGCTTGTCTAAGGACCCGTCAATGTACACCCGTGTCAGACGGATGCTTTTGGAGCGTCGCAACAATGTTTAGGTTGCTGTTTCAAGTTAAAAGTAAATTAATACTTAGATACTTACAATGTTTTGAGATCCCTTAGTTCGGAATTGCTCTACATCAAGCTGTGCTTTGAATGCAAGAACGCATCCTCATGTTGTGTTTCTGCTGAAGAGTTTTTTGTTCTCGGTATAAGCTGCGCATTGCCTATATAGCTGAAGTTTCACGTACTGCCCATGAAGAAAACAGGTGGTACGTCAAGCTTGAATTTCTCATGAATCTTCCTTATTACATCTGGGGACATGATTAATATTTTTAACGTGTTTATTTTTTTAAATAAATTAATCACACTAAAATAATGCATTATATCGACAGCCCTAATTGTAACAAGATGCTAACATGTTGCTAAATGAGAACTACAGCTACCACAAGGATGCGTGTTTATATATGTGACAACTCATACCACCTTCAGTAGCAATTTAGGGTCTTGTCAAAGTGGTTTTTATGGAGCCAGAATTATGACGAAACAATTTGAATTAGAATTGTGTAAATTTTAATTACTTTTGAATTTGAAATATAAGTGTGATTTTGCCAAATTTAATATTACGCTGTATTTTAAATAGGTTTGAATTAGAATTTTTTTAAACTCCAATCCTGGACATTTCATATTTAACCAAATTGAATTGGGTTTTTTTATGGCACAATTTTATAAATATGTATTTTCAAACAGAACATTTTTGGTTCTGAATTACACTTTAAATATCCCGTTTTAAAAAATACAGCTTCACGTTTTCAAGATGAAGAAGAAATGCAGAACACCAAATTCAATATTCTAAAATTCAGATCTACAGAAAGTGGGTCAGAGATCAAGCTTCCGTGTTTCACAGGGAAGAGTAGAGGGTCTCGGAAAAGTCGAAAGGAGCATTTTGGCCAATTACAGGTCGAGGTGCAATAATTCTTTGGTGCAAGCGTGATTCAAAAGGTCGCCATTCTGACCATGAAGTGGCTCTTAAACTTTTATGATTTATATTTTTATGGTTAGCACGTTAGCACTTTCTCAGCACATGAGACATTTGTCTAAGTGGTCTCTGGTATTTGTTTTAGTATAAAGTATATTTAGTATGAAAGTGATTAGGATGCGTAAGAGTAAGCATCACATATAACTCAATAATGAATGTAATTCTGCTTCATTCTGTGATCGGAATCCACATCAGATTCAAGTCAGATGTTATTTCAAACACTTGTTGGTGTTTGTAAGCGCGTTTTGAGCTCAAGACATGAACATCACGAATGATCATTCAGATGTGTGTGATTTAGCAGGCGTGATTACATTATACGATTAATTTCATGCAAATTGTAGGCTAATTGTAAGGCATTTAATGGCTAATTAAAGTAACAAACGTTACACACATCCCTTAGTGCACATCCCTATTGATGTTTAGTCATTATGGCATTTATTTTTAGTTTGACTGTCAGAATAATTTTAAACTGAACATTTCATGTTTCCTCTGGAAAGGACCCCGGCAGCGTTGGCACATCAATTGCCTGGAGTTGTTGGCTGTATCTCTTGCCCTACGGAGGTTTCTCCCACTAATCTGAGGCAAGCACGTCTTGATCCGTTCAGACAGTACCACGGCGGTAGCGTACATAAATCGCCAGGCGTGCGCTCTCGTCATATGTCACAACTCGACGAGGCACCCTCTGGCATCCACGCCCAGACCTCTGTAACCTCCTCGTCTTCTTCCCAAGACATAGACCCGCAGAGGTGCGCAGTTTGGTCAGTGCTTCTATTCCTGCAGGAAAGGCAGGAGGGGAGGCTGTCTCCCTCCACCTTGAAGGGGTATTTAGTTGCTATCACTGCCCACCACGACGCAGTAGATGGCAAGTCCCTAGGTAAGCACGACTTGATTATCAGGTTCCTGAAGGGCGCCGGAGACTGAAATCCTCCCCAGCATAGTCTATTCCCCTCCTGGGATCTCTCAGTCTTCCTCTCGGGCCTCCAGAGACCCCTATTCGAGCCACTTGATTCAGTTGAGCTCAAGGCCCTCTCCCTGAAGAAGGCCATCCTGATCGCGTTAGTCTCCATCAAGAGGGTTGGGGACCTGCAAGTGTTTTCTGTCAGCGACACCTGCCTGGAGTTTGGTCCGGCACATTCTCATGTTATACTGAGATCCTGACCAAGGTTCCTACGACCCCTTTCAGGGACCAGGTCATGAATCTGCAAGTGCTGCCCCAGGAGGAGGCAAACCCAGCCCTTTTCTTGCTTTGTCAGATGCGTGCTTTGCGTACCTATTTGGACCGCACGCAGAGCTTTAGATGTTCTGAGCAGCTCTTTTTCTGCTTTGTGGATGGCGGAAAGGGAACGCCGCGGCTGCTGGGCTTGCTCCCATGCTAGTCATGTAGCACCTGTTTCCCCCCTCAGGGGTGCGGGAAACCTAAGATCTGTATGTGAAATCGGGGGCATTGTGGATGGCTACGTGCAGCCGGTACAGGTGCCTCTAGCACACAATAGCTTACTTTTCGACAGTTCATGTAACACGGTCAGTGCTTGGCGCTTTTATATGGAACCCCTTGACTCACTTAATTTGACACAATGTTTGAAAATACATATTTATAAAATTGTGCCATAAAAAAAAAAAACAATTCTATTTGGTTAAATATGAAATGTCCAGGATTGGAGTTTAAAAAATTCAAATTCAAACCTATTTAAAATACAGCGTAATATTAAATTTGGCAAAACTACACTTATATTTCAAATTCAAAAGTCTATAATTTAAATGTAAACATTTCTAATTCAAATTGTTTTGTCATATTTCTGGCTCCATAGTTTTTGTGATTGCTTGTATGTTTTTTTTATGTTTTTCCTTGCAAACATGCACTAGAGGAATGTATTTGACTGTTGCCCCACATCTCGCCATTCACACTGTGCAATGTGTTTTTAAACGGTGTGTCAAGTTAAAAAGAAACTTCTGCATTCTATTCTATTTGATGTAACTTTTCTTTTTTTGTTGTTGTTGTACTGCTTATTTTTACGCAAGAACACATTCTGTCCAAATGAAAATCTACATAATAGAAAAGCAGTGAATTTTAAAAATTCTAATGATTTTTTATAATGAAGATGAAAATTTCAGAGGGAACCCATGGCGAATTAGCCTTCCAGTCTGGCCTACAAATTGACATCATGAAAGAACAGCTCTAATGTTTATGTACCAAGCTCACACCCCTATGGATGTTATTAAGATTATGTCTGATTTTGTTAATCTTTTTTTTGTAGCCTGACAGATGGTCCATTAAACAATGCTTTGGTGCTGATAGATGTCAAGTCAAATTTTCCAGACCTCACAGCCTGTGATCCAGCAGGTATTAATGGTCATTCCAGAGGCGGTCACTAACAGGACATGACAGGGAGTTTATCTCTGAGGCAAAATGGTTGTCAGATTAGGCCACGGTGTCACCCATTAAAAGCAGATGATGGAGTTATTCATGCACAAATGGGTGAAGCACATGTCTGGACGGGTTAAGAGATGTTTAACATCAGCGGGTGAGCTGGCCAAGATAGCCCTCAAAATGTGAGTAACATGTTGGCTATTATGCTAATAACAGATCATAAAAATAAGGACTCAACGCAGTTAAATGTTTATGCCACTAAAGTAGATGCGAGGAGAGCCAAGATCAATAGATTGAAGCATTAATGTCAGCATAAAACTGCATTTGTGACCCATTTATCTTCCATAATATGACATATTTTTTATATAAAACAGGATATTTAATGGAGCTTGATTGTATTCTGTTCTTCAGTAATTGATTGGATCATGAAAAGTGGATCTACATAAGACTGGAGCAAGAACTGAATGCAGATTTTCATTTGATGGACAGAGGACTATATCCTCCTGAAACACTGCCGGCACCAACTTTTTTATGTTTTTGGATTGGGTCGTGGAGGCTGAAGGTCAAGTTCACCCTTTATAGCATCTCAATGTATCCCAACAGTTTGACTGAAGATTGCAAAGACAAACATTTTTCTGATTGCATGTTGTCTTCCCCAAAGCTAACCCTAAAATCTGAGGTTTACAGGAATTTGTAAGTCAGGATAGTGACTTATGAACATGTCTTGAGTAAATCTCATTGAGTGAACTTGCAAAATTATATTGAATAGAAGTGAGATGGAAATAAAACATAGACAACTAGGTTTGAATTCCTATAGGAGAGCACAGGATCATGCTCATGGTGACAAAGCTCTCTGAGAAGGCTAAACAGATTGTCTCGATATAAGTGATAGACAAACCCACGCAAAATAAACAGCACGGGACATTTGTCTCTTCCTTCCTTATCCCCACACGAATTATAGAAGTGATCCCTTAAAACCCCTACAAAACTGCTTTGCTTCTATTTCTACCAAAGTCCTTTCTCAAATCCAAATTGAGATGCAAACTGCTCTGAAATGCGGTTGCTAGGAACTCGAACATGAAAAATGCCAATGTTAAATCCTGATGAATGTCTACTTGTCTTCACTGAAAATCTCAGCATAATCCTAAAGACCCTAAATGACTGTGAGTAAACTTCAAATTAATGACAGTGTCAGTCCAAGGTATTTGGTGGATGAAACACGGATGTAAATAATGAATTCTCTTATCTTTTTTCCTTTTGTTTGACAGAGCAATCAGTCCTCCATTATTAATTGCAAGGTAAAGGACATGTTGTCTCCGCCTCTCTGTATTTTCTCACTTTAATTAGAGAAACAGTCTTTTGTAAGCTCACAATGTCAGGGTGCAGCCTTCTGCCGATCATGGCAATTAACCTTGCATTTTCAAGTTGACAATATTTATTGATTTTCTTAAGGATTTCTCAGAGCTGGTGGTTTGTTATACTTTTGACCAGAGTTGTGTGCCATAGGCAAGTGAATTGAGAATGTCTTTTAAATAAAATTTCTGAATTCGATTTTTATTTGAATTAAGGTAGTAAAATTGTAACAAAATGTAATGTAAATTTATGGAAGTAGAATTCAAATGGAATGAAATTCAAAGAAATTAGGTAACTGTTAATAATAAAAATTTTCAGTATGAGTTACCCCATAATAAATATTTTAGAATATATAATTAAATATGTATTTAATTAAATACATAATTAATGTATTATTAAATTGGTACATATATTTGATTTCAGCAGTAACATGCCGATAGTAACCCTGAAAAAAAAAATTACACAGAAAGCTTGTGCTTGAATAAAAAGTTAACCCAAACATAATGCTTAACTGAAAAATGAACACAAACTAAATTTAAACTAAATGTATTTAGTGCTAAAATTAAATACAAGGGACATTTATTGATTCATTAGTTATTTAATGAATAATTTAATGATTTGTTTTAAATACTTTATGTCCCTGAATTTTATATCAATATTTATTTTATAAACTAATTCAAAGAATAAAATATCTGACATTTTATGGTGCTGTATGATACAATATTATTGATTGATTGATTGTTGCTGTGCAAAAGGTTTCAACAGTATTGATCTTTTAGATAAATGTAGTTAAATAGAAACTTATCTTATCAGCTGATAAAAAGTACTCTGTCAGGGAATACATATGGATAAGTTAATTAATTATGTTATTATTCATATTTTGTAGCAAAACTTCTGTGACTGTGTTGCATTCCTTTGAATTGCAATAAATTCCTCTTCCTTTCATTCCAAATCAATATCCTGTGGGGCATAGCCAGCTCAATTCAAATTCCAGTTCATTAAATAGAAGGATGTTAATTCGTAAATAAAAATTTTTTCCAACCCTGCTTCTTCTTAGTTTACACAGCTTGAGCTCTGTATAGTTTTCATCCCTTCATTACCCGTCACGTTAGTGTTTGAAGGGCAAGCAAAGCTGTGGTGTGAATAAATTAAAAAGAGGCACAACTGGTTCCCTCCATGTTCTGTTCTATGAACTGGACTGACCTTTTCCACTCTAATTAAAACAGACAGATACACGGGATCTCTCTCATTAAATACTCTACAAACCCTTCACTTAAGGGCTATCAGTGACTCACTCATGTGTGTGAAACTGTCCTTTCTAATCAGATTTACACCGGCCTCATGGGCTTTTAGCAGCACCCCGAGATAGTGAAAAAAAATAAACACGTCTCTTTGAAAGTCTCAGATGTTGAAGGTTTATTCTGTGAGAGTGTGTTCATTTGAACAGACTGCCAGTAGTATCATTCATTGTGACAACATCCACCGAGTGTATTGAACAAGCTAGCTGAGTGGTGACATGCACACCCACCACTGTCGGAATCTTTAACTCCTGACGTGTTTAATGAATATCTGAAAGACACGGATGGTAATTAGTCATTTGCAAACTTTTTCAGGCAGTAAGGGTTTAAATTATACATCTTGTTAATTGTGGTTGTAAGCTAAAATCTTTTCTTGATGAAAACTGTCTGAGAATTTGTCCTAGCTTGCTGGTTGTTCAAGAATAGCTTTTCTGCACTGATGACAACTATGATGTTAAAACTTCAATTGTTATACTACCACTATTTTTTTTTTTTATTATTATTTTTTTTTTTTAACTGAATTTTACATTCAGTGAAAGGTTAAGTGTAGAATTTGTTCTATGTTAATTTCTCTGAGTAGTATAAACATACTGATGCTTTCAAAACATTGCTCTGTTTGCAACAACATAGGTTTCACCAATGGCATGAGATTTGGGACAAGACTATCTGACTGACCATCCAGTAACAAACAAGGGGAGTGTCAAAATTAATAACATATAAAAGTGTCAAAATAGAAGATAGATTTCAAGGAAAATTGGCTGAAAATTATGTGACCATTTCCTCACCTCCATGTCGTTCCATGCAGGTATGACTTTCTATTGAGAGTGCAAATACTGCAAGCTATGATAGAGCTTTTCCACAAATATCGTCTTAACTTTGTGTTACTGTTCAGGTCATTTTTTACACTTTTAACATTTCCTTCATCTGAGCAGTACAAGGCTTAGTGACTCCTCCTCCACTTGCCATCTGAACACAAACAAATACCAAAGAAAAAAAAACAAACACAATTTGATGTCCAAATGGTTGCAAAATGAAAAAAGTGACACTCTTCCAGTTCGTGGTCAATTTTGACACCCATAGGAAATAAATGGGTGAGACTATAACAAAGAACATTTTCTTTTTAGTTATCAAATAAAATCAATCAATCAGAGACAATGTGGAACACACCGGAAATGATGGCGTGAGACGCAAGCACATTCACAATGACTAATGTCTTAATTTTGAGATAGATTTCACATGTTATGATTTTGGATATATACTAAGTTTGTTTCAACATTGTGATACAGAGAGTAGGCCCATCTAAATCAATGGATCACTATATCCACCTACTGGCTGTAAGTGTTATGTCATTTTATGTTATGTCATTTTATGTCATGTCATGTTTTTAATTTTTTTCATCAGATGGCAGCAAATTCTCCAAAAGCCTGAACAAATCTGATCTTTTGCTGATTTGTCAGATTCATAAATTGCATGTTTTTACAGAAGTGAAATTACAGAAAAATGTGTTTATTTCAAAATTTTATCTTGTTAAATATTGTTCAAATATTTAATATTAAATAAATATATAATATAAATCTAATTTAGTCATAATAAAATTACATTTCAGATGAAATGCAAGAGTTTAATATAATGAATTTGTGCACCAAATACAGTAGCATTTATAAAACATGATAATTTTCCAACCTTTCCAATTTCCAATTCTGACCCAAAAACGCTGGTTTAAAGTGTTGCTTCTCCTGTAAAGGGGTTATGACAAACAATATTTTACAATTTTATTATCATCCCTGAGGCCCACTTATAATGTCAGTTAAGTTTTTTTTTTTTTTTTTTTTTTTTTTGCACCAAAACAGTCATAGTTTAATAATATATGATAATTTTCCAACCTGTCCCTCTGTCTGAAACGCTTGTTTTTTAAGCTACCTGGCCTTTAAGACTTCAATGTAAATGGTCACTGTTCTGATTGGCTAACTTCATGCAGCCTTTCAAATAAAGCTATATTTGAAACTCAATCAGAAGAACAAGTTTTACATTATAATTAATAAATCTACATTTCAGGGTTAATACATAACTTACAGCCAACAAATTTCATCTGAATGTATCAAGCACAGTAACTATCAAACAGTAATGACATTTGAAAGATTTGTGAATAAAACTGTTTACTCACGGGTCTGGTAGTAATATACTGCCACATCTTTCAATAACAGTTCCTTTGCAAAGCTTGAATCATATTGTGAATGGTTCACAAGCAATCCACTCTGATGTGAGCCCCAAAACACATACAATCCACACTGAAATTTCTGAATACGCAAATATAATATAATGCACAGTGATATTGGGTGCTTCAACAGGCCAAAGCAGAGACTTTGCCCTTTTGAGGAGTGACTTTGGTTTTCACAGATGTGACATCTCACATCTTCTGTGTTTGTGTACACACCTGACTACATGTGTTTCCCGTAGTCTGTGGCAGTAGCAGAATGAGACACATTTTTAAAAGTTGTGCTTGTACTGCTCTTAAATGTCTGCGCACATTGTGGGAAACGCATTGAAATGATCAAAGACAACCATCTAGTGCATGTTAACTAAAGACAAACAATTACAGCACAGATGGGTGCAAAATGGTCCAGGATGCCTTCAAAACAGCAAGAAAGAGTGCAGCTGAATGAAATAGAATGGAGGTCTCCTTTTTAGAGGTATACCTTGACATCATATCTTTAAAAAGAGGTGTGAGATGCATGATAATGGTCAAAACCATTAATCTAGTGTAGAAAACATTTAAGTCCAGATAGTCACATGAATGTGTCCTGTGTAAGTCCCCTTTAGATGAATCTCCCATGACAGGCCCTCTGTCCTTATCTCCTGTGTGACTGAGCAGTGAGCACCAGTGGGTGGGGCCAAGGGTGCAATGACGAAAAATAGGCATCTTGCTGCAGAGACAATGAAGGCAAGGCATATGCAGATGTATTTGGTCCTTGTGATATCACAAGTTCCACAGATTCCAAACAGCCCAGTTCAACAGCCTAGTTTAATAAATGCAATTTTTATATTAAGGAGTTTTCAGTTCTGAAACTTACAGTATGTTTTTATAGTACAATGACCTCTTATATGTCAAAAGGTCAAGGAAAATTTGATTCCTCGTGACCCCATTAAGACTTGACAGTAAATGCCGACTGTTATGATTGACTCTCTGCTCTTGACTGACCTGGGCCTCATTTCCAGGGCTGGACTGGTAATCTGGCATACCGGGCATTTTCCCAGTTGTCCGACACACTTTGGGGCCGATCAGGGGCGGACTGGCCATCGGAAGACCATGAAACAGACTGAATGTGCCGCGATAAGCTAAAATGAGCCGCCGCATTATGCAGAACGGACCACAAAACGGCGCCTCTTTATGCAGAAAGAACAACACACAACCCAGTTTTTGGGCCAGTTGCTATGTAAAATCCCAGGCCGATTTGTCTTCCCAGTTCAGCCCTGCTCATTTCCCAATAACAAATGATCTTAGCAGTTTAGAGTGTTTTCTACGAGCGATTCCATGAACGTTTAAATTTTTTACGTTCGTTTTCCCAAAACTGCACTTAACATGAACGAGCGAGGACGCACTTTAAGTGTTACTTAAGAGAGTCGTTGTCCGTGTGACAGTGCTGAAATGTGGCTGTACAGTGATGCTTGTCATTGTAAATTCATTATATTTGTGTGTAACTTTACAATTGTTGATGTTGTTTTGTATGTGCATGCAAAAAGTCAGCAACAGGTTCCACAGAAATTGACTTCTGTGATGGATCAGATTTCCCAATGGCTTAGTAAATCATGCTTACATCTTAATGTCAAGAAAACAGTTTGTATGTTTTTTTACCAAAAGGGCATATCATGATGTAAAAGCAGAATTGTTTGTCCAGGGACAGAAGCTTGAGGTAGTAAATTAATTGAAATACTCAGGAATAATAATAGATTCTTTGCTTTCTTTTAAAAAAACATGTGAAGAAAGTTGTTAGCACAGTGAAATTTAATTTAGCCAAATTTAGATTTATCAGAAACAGTTTGACTAAAGAGGCTGCAGTGTTATTTATGAATTCCATGATTCTTCCACATATCACATACTGTATGACTACATGGACACAAACTTGTAAGTCTATTTTAAAACCGGTTGAGGCTGTATATAAGCAAGCTCTTAAGGTTTTAGATAAAAAGCCAAATAGTTTTCATCATTGTAGTGTATTCTTTTTTGAGCTGGTCTACCTTCTACCTGATCTAACCTTAAAAAAATATGCTTTTGTTTCTAATGTAACCTGGTGGATTACATAGACAAAAAACATTTTATCAGCATGAATGGACAAATAAGTAACGAAAGAAAAGAAAAGACCGATAAAGGCTGGTAAGTGCCATATCTTATGCTGTTCTTTTTACTTAATGGAAACATTGATGAATTAAAATGAATGACGTTACAAAAGATAGGCAACGTTCATTAACATCATAACATAACATATCCTTAAACCTTGGCAAGCCTAGGACTAAAGGATTTATTTATATAAATTATTGCCGTTATAAAAAGAAATACACACATGTGCTAGCAAGTTAAAAGTTCTGCAATGATACAGTATAATTATTGTATTGCACTAGCAATTGTGTGATTACACAACTATACATAAACCATATCAATAAAATATTTTACCTGTTGAGTTAGAAAAAATCCATCTCTGGGACACTTTTAAACCTCTGAAAAGCCAAGCTGATGTTGTTTCAGGTTTTATTACGGACTCTGTCGCTTAACCTTTTTGCTTGTAGTTTTCTTTGTTTTTACAACCGGTGATTCTCCAGAGGTTTGTCGTTTTGAATGATCCATGGTCAATTTTTATCGTTCATTGTGACAACAAACTTTGAGCTTCATGCTACTCCAACAACATACATGCGCTACAGTAGCCAGAGCTTATTTTCTCTGTGTATGGATATGACGTGAACACGCACGGGTGAATGAAGTATATAAGCGATTTCCTGCGAAATCCATCGCGACAGCTCTAAAATATAAATAATTATTGTAGGTTTATCAAAGTGTATTTGGGTAAAGACATGGTTTGGAAGGTTTGTTGCACTCTCTCATTAATAACATTTTGTTCTTTTTTTAGCAAAAAAAAAAATGACATGGCTAGCTTTAACATACCTGAAAAAAGCCAGCTGCAGGGGTAAGATCAAGTAGAAAAAAGCTTTTTGTAAAGCTTTTTAAGGTAACAGTTGCAGGTTACCACTTTTTAGTGATCTGTCGGGTTTGGTTCAACTAGGACTCGGAGGAAACGAAGTGTGAAAATTTGATAACGAAGATTTGGCTTGAAATAAATCCAAAAAGTTTTAAGCCAGTTTCAGTGTTGGCATAGTTACTCAATTTCACCTTTGTGGGGCAGAATTTGACAGCAAATTTCAAGAGCAAAACAAATTTTCCAGGCTGGATAAAGTTACATTTTATAACCCATTTCAAATCCAGCATTAATCCTTAAATTATATTGCTAATTTTTCTCTTCTCAGTCAAACTCTGATGTCAAAGAATCACTACTAATATAATGTATACATCTATTGATCATTTAATGAAGACTTTGATATATTTTTTACCCATTGTCCCTTGTACCTGCTGTTTTTGTCGTGTTTGGCTCGCACAATTGCCAAAGTGGGCAAATGAACTATTCTGTTTCACAGTTGTGTCACCCACTATGATCCATTGTTGGATGAAAAGCTCGAATAAATTTGTGTGTAGGTACAAGTTCCGATTGCCTGCATAATTAAAAGAAAGCTTATTCCACTCTCCGATTCGAGCTATCATACCATAATATTATCATAGATCATCATTAAAATATGAACAGATGCCAAATGACAACTTGCATTGCTTGATGTCACAGTAAAAACATGAGTGGAGAGTATTTTGCAACATTAAGTTGAGACCAATGACCAGTGGCTGCAGATCTAGCCTGGATGACTGACGTGGTTCCCATGGAAACAATGCTACATAATGATCTCATTCAGTGCATGGTTGAGCATCTGTCTCATCTCTCAAATGACTGACCAGTAAATTTGAACATTTACATTTACATATTTACACATTTGCTCTATAATGCAGACAATGTAAACATATTTGCCCTGTGAAGAAGTGAGGGTGGGCGAACTTGAAAATGAGGGGGACACGTCCCCCGCGTATTCAATGCACATGGGTGACTGTAAAGCTGCATGTGTGATGCTTGTCAACTTGTAGTGCTGGTGAAAGTGCCTTTGGGTGTCAGACATGCGGAGACAAGGATGATGAGCCAATATATACTGACGAATTTCCATGCAGTTGTTGACTTTATTCTTCTCTCTCTGATATTAATTTATACAGTTGTCTGCATCAATCATGCCACCAATTTGTTGATACCAAGTAGACTAACTAGTCCACACAAATAACTTTATTTGTTTATCAATTAATATATTCATCCATCTATTTTATGCATTTTGTTATTATTATTATTATTATTATTATTATTATTATTATTATTATTGTCTGTTAAAATAAAAATAAATAAAACATAGGTCTCCTGATATTAAAGTTTTAGCATAAAGTGTAGCTACATATATTTAAATTGTATCAGGTGTAATTTTGCATTTGTCCTGCAGGTGTCTGCATAAGTTTATGTGCTAATAATGCTCTTAGCGCTGTACGAGTACTCTAGAGCACTCATAAATCTATGAGCATTTTCAAGTACTACTTTAATTACGATGCTTTTGGGAAATGGGCCACAAAACTAAGATAAATCATAAGATAGATTTAACGATTTTCTTAGGCTTATGGTGCTTTTGGGAAACGAGGCCCTGCTTTCTCCTTTCCATCTCAGGACTCACATCTACTGGATGGGCTACAGAAGTGAAAAGGAGTTGATGTGCTGTTGTGAAGGTGGTCTGATGCAAATGTCTGCCACAGTGTGACATCACAATGAGGAGGAAGTAAAGAACAAGTTGTTTTGGCAGTTGGGTTTCAACAAATGCTCTTTTTTTCTCCCCTCCTTGGTACAGGACGCGAGGGGCGGCGGCTTCTTCCCAGCGGTTTGGCTTTGGCTTCCCTGGGTCTCAGCATGTCAGGGAAATAGTGGCCCGAAATCCTGCCCATAGGCTACAACATATGCTCCAATCCCCGGCAGTCGCAACTAATTCGTACTGGGGATCCAGGGTGTGGGTCCGGCGACGCATCTACTCACACCGGACACTCGAAGACGTTCCTGGAATCTACAAAGACGGCAGTGGATAGAAACTGGTCTCCCAAGGATAGGTGCACTATTTTTAAAGGTAGCAGTGATGAGGATCTTCATTAAGTTCAGGTGCACACATCACATGCTGCCAATTAAGGAAAAATCACTGCGCTGCTCCTTTCTCTTCTCTGGACACTCCAGTTGTGACCCTGGCTGAAGAACAGCCCTCTGAAAAGGCGGACAATAATGATCCTCGGCAGGGGCGAGTCATTATGTCACAGCTGTTAATCCTATTGGATGGCTTCAAAGTCATATACTGTAGATTGCTTTATGATACTATAATGGTGCTCTTTTGTAATTTTTGGAATTTGACCGCATCAGTCACCATCGGAAGAGAAAAGCACCCAGGCCATTTTGCTAAACTTCTTCATTTGTGTTCAATGGAAGGAGGGAAATCATATGAAAGTTTATTGGAATGACCTGATAGTAAATAATTAAATAATTTGTTTAATTTAAAATAAGCCTTGAATTGTTGTTGTTCATGAATTGGCTGCAACAACTAGATTTGTTTGACCGTCAAAGCACAGTCTCCTAGAGTTTTTATTGCTTTTTTATTTGATGGTGCGAAATGTACATTCCCTGCTGTTACATTTGAACTAATTAGCATACAGTATGCCAATATCACAGCTTCACAACTTCCACATTGAATATCTCCAAAAAACTAAAGGGAACACATTAACATCACAACTAGACAGCAGCAGGGCAGACTGCCAAATTTGCCCTCAGATCCTCAGTGTTACATTAATGGGCGGTAAGTGAGCTGGTCAACAGGAGGGACACTCTGATTACTCAATGCTGTTTCTCCCTATAGAGTGCTTCATCCTCAGGGTCTGTGCACGCTGGGCGAAGATAAACACTTCTCACCCATTGCCCTTAAGTATCACAAATAGCCATTTATGCTGCAGTGTAAAAAAAAAAAAACATTCTTAGAATTATTAGAGAGAAGAAATGAATGCAGGAAAAACAACAAAAAATTTACTTCAATATTGTAGTTTTGTTTGTTTGTTTTTAACTTATACTAAACCAAAGTTCAACAAATGTACAACTTTTTAGGAACACAATTAATGCATCTTGATTGGGGAGGCACTGATATATCGCCACCGATACATATCAGACAATTATTGACCAAATTAAAACCATCAGCATATTGGTCATAAGCATGAACATGCTTTTGTGAAAAACTGATGGTTTATTTATAAGTAATTATGTAAAATTATTGTGTTGTATAAAGTTGAAATATATATGTAATATAAAATCAAATTAAACTTAAAAAGGTTAAGCATATCAAATTCATATGCATGACATGCATTTGTAATGTCCAATCATGGTATGTAAAATGTGACTTCTATTGTTTAGAAGAATGTTTTAGAAATGTAATATAACCATTTATTTATTTTTTCACATAAAATCTTTTGAATCTTTTTTTAATGTTGTATTTGTTTATTCTGTCTCTGCTCCTCCCTCCTTTCCTCATGTCTCCTGCTCCATTCCTTCGTGATACAGTCCAATCCATGTTCAATGTAAATTATTTATTGTTAGAACAAAAACATTTATTTTGTACCTCTTTGCATATTTAATTCCTTAGAAAAACAGTGATCTGAATTCAAAATAAGGTAAATAAATGGCATTATGCGCTATAGTTTTTTGTTCAAATCTGTCATATCTGCCAAAACTTATAATATTGGTGCATCCCTAATCTCTATTCAGCTGTTTTATTACAATAACAAACCAACAAGCATAGCAAGTGAGTTGGATTAATGCATTTTTTCCGTTCATATAGCCCAACAGGTAAGAGCCTAGTTACAATGATACCAGATTTTAAGTCAGGGCAGTTTGTCATTTTAAGTTCATTCAAGAAATTTATGGACAAACACATTCTATGAACACAAGTGCAGTGTATCACTTATTATCTCAGACTCATGCTTATCTTTATCTATGTCTGGTTATATCTCATATCTGCAAAGGGTTGCACTCTTCTCCATCACTGTGTCTTTTTGTGTATGACTCTTAAAGCGCTTGTTATATCTGGACAGCACCCTGTCCCAGATAGAGCTGTAATTGATTAGAAGTCTTCAGCCTGGCCGTGTTCTGCTGTGTCCTCAGAGCACACAGACATTCATTAGTTAGCCTTAAACTAAGAAATGGTTGAACGGTGATGGATGATGGACAGAGAAGTTCTGTATCATGTAGAATTGGAGCGGGAGAAATTAGTAAAGGAGGGAGGAGAGGAGCTTAATGAACAGCAGTCCGTTTCAGGCCAGTTACTCAATTAGCTAAAGTGAGAAAGAACCCTTACCCACTCAGACTGGGTTTTTAGCTTTGGCTCTGTTTTTGCCTTGAGTTTATAGAGGGGGCTTGATACTATTTCTAAAGACATATGAAGGTGGTGTAACACAAGGTTTGACTTAGTAACTTAATCTTTGTGTTTATTGCTCCTTTTATAAAATAATATACTGATATATACATTATATATATATATATATATATATATATATATATATATATATATATCTTGGAGACAAAGAGGCAAAAACAATGGTATTTGCATGCTGTGTATATATACAGTGCATCCGGACTATATTCACAGCGCTTCACTTTTTCCACAATTTGTTATGTTACAGCCTTATTCCAAAATTGATTAAATTCATAATTTTCTTCAAAATTCAACAAACAATACCCCATACTGACAACGTGAAAGAAGTTTACAAATTTGCAAATTTATTAAAAATAAAAAATGAAACAAAAATCACATGTACATAAGTATTCACAGTCTTTGCCATGACACTCAAAATTAGGATCAGGTGCACCCAGTTTCCACTGATCATCCTTGAGATGTTTCTAAAACTTGATTGGAGTCCATCTGTGGTAAATTCAGTTGATGGGACATGATTTGGAAAGGCACACACCTGTCTATATAAGGTACCACAGATAACAGTACATGTCAGAGCACAAACCAAGCCATGAAATCCAAGGAATTGTCTGTAGACCTCCGAGACAGGATTGTATAGAGGCACAGATCTGGGGAAGGGTACAGAAAGAATTCTGCAGCATTGAAGGTCCCAATGAGCACAGTAGCCTCCATCATCCGTAAATGGAAAAGTTTGGAACCACAAGGACTCTTCCTAGAGCTGTCCGCCCGGCCAAACTGAGCGATTGGGGGATAAGGGCCTTAGTCGGGGAGGTGACCAAGAACCTGATGGTCACTCTTACAGAGCTCCAGCATTTCTCTGTGGAGAGAGGAGAACCTTCCAGAAGAACAACCAGATATATTTTATAATAATGGAAAGACATTATATTAATTACATAGTGCAATGGTTTTCAATGTTTTGGAGTTGTTGGAGGTACAAAGAGTAATTAAAAAATATTTCAAGTTTTCACAAAAACGTGCAAATAGGGGCTTTATAGACATAAATTTACACTTATGTATAAAAAAAACTTGGCAAGAAAAATAAACAGATTAATCAGAAAATATTAAAAGTTATCAAAACTGTGAAAACCAAATAAAACGTCTTTATAAAGCAAAGAAAAACTAGTTAAAATAGAGGTAAGTACAAACAAACAAAATGTTCTCCAAAATACTACAGCGTGGACAAATTCCCAAAAAAGGTGAGGGGCAGATTCATCTACAGCATTACAGAAGGAGCAAAGTGGATCTATTTCAGGGAGCATGTTTCTTAAATAAAGATTGACTGGGTAAAAACGGTGTAACAGTTTAAAGGACACCTCCTTAACCTTGTTGGTAATTAAATATTTGTGAAGTAAAGACCATAGAGACATGCTTGTGTCGCATCTTGGGTGTGTTGCATCATAAAAATAAAATGTTCAGATCACTGTGTCAAGTTAAATATAGTTTAATACTCAATCTTTAAACACATCTTGAGATCCCTCAGTTCGCATTTGCGCTCCTTCAAGTGTTTTGAACGCAAGAACGTAATGCATGTTTGATTTGTGTGTCCGCTGTAATAAATGTTCACTGTAATAAACTGTGCATTGCTCACACAGCTGAAATTTCACTTACTGCCCTCTGGAGTAAACAGGTGGTACTACAAGCTTGCATTTCTCAGGAAAGCATTGCGATTAATTGCGTTAATTTTTTTAACGCGTTATTTTTTGTCAAATTTAATTGCACGTTATTAACGCATTAAATCAGCAGCCCTAATATATATACACAGTATATTTACTCCAAAATACCATTGTTTTTGCCTCTTTGTCTCCCAGAGATTTAACTATGCATGGACGAGGTGTTCTTTATGGATGTAAAGCAAATGCTTCCACTCACTGTTGCCGTGGAGACATTAGTATGTTTGATATTGATGGAATGGATTGAAAGTCTGTGCAGGAAAAGCACAGTGGGGTACATTAGGAGATGTGCATTTATTCACTTATGGTATGCTCCAAACACTCAAGAACTACTGGCATCCTTATCCAATTTCATAATTTTTAAACCCATAAAAAATTACAATAAATATAAACCACTAAAATATGTTTTTCAGGCCTGCACCAGTGACGATTAAAATATAATTCATAAAACAAAGTACACTATAAAGTTATACTAACTAGCCAAAGGACAATATTGTTTTAGAGATGTTGAAAGAAGGTCCTAAGATATATGCTCTTTTCAATGCAGGTAATGGAATTTTCAAAGGCTTGTTCAAAGGGCCAAAATTTCTATGCCACTGACGATTAGGTTTAGGGTTGGTGTTTTGGTTATGGGGCAAATGCAATAAAATATGTATTCCTGTAGACTGTATTACATCATTTACATCTAAAAATTCAACTTGTTTTTGGCACCACTCTATGGACATTTAGCCCAGAATCTAGAACTCACACATGCCCATAAGTTCAACTACACATCCAGCATCGGCCACGAGGACCTGTAGTTAAAATTTCAGAAAGCACAGACAAATTTTAGCTGAAGAACTTTAAACCTCCTGTTATCTAATTCATTATGTTATATTCCTTGTGTGATCTGCTTGCATGTATGATATTGCTTAAATCACCAATAATGCGCCCAAGAGGTGAACATAAAATTAGCACAAGCAAATTCTAGATTGCGTATGCAAATTAGTATCCATTATTTGTGATCATAATAAATCAGTGTCTGTGTAACTCCCATGGTTTTGGGCCTAAAGTTTTAAATCACTTGATCTCATCATGGTGAATCTTACATCTGGAAATGAACCTGGCCATCCCTGTGGGTTTTTGGAGCCAAAGGAATATTACAGATTTATGTAAACTCTCAAAGAGTTTCCCTTTACCCTTAAGCACCCTAAATATAGCATTTTTTTTACATCCAAAAGATTTTTCAAATCTGCATGATATACAGTATAGCTTGAATTATTGAATGGCTCACATTCTCTAGTGATTACATCTGAACATATATTTCAATGTAAAGGAACAGTTCACACTATAAAAAAATTATGTAAACTCAACAGTAGCTTACTGGCAACAAATAGCCAGCAAGCTGCTGTATTCCATACCAGAGTTAAATTACTATAAAACTATCTATAGTAGTTTATAGCATACTGTATAATGATTTGCCGTATGTGCTGTACTGTAAAAATAATTATGGTAGTTGTTTGTATGGTGTACATTAAAATACAGAATATTAGCTGTAGAGTAAAAATAATTATGGTAATTGTGTGTATGTTGTATACTAAATTGCAGTGCCATACTGTAGAACTAAGCACAGTTCCCCTTCTGTCACTCACTCGACTTTGAGTCGAATAAAGTGACACAAGGGGTCTTCCTTGGGAGCCTTGTGTAACTCTGATTTTGAGAAAAGACCAATGTGAAATTGGCAGAAATAATTTGCATGTTCCGCCCCCGGACATATGGGTATAAAGCGAAGCAGGCGTGCGTCTGTCAAATTTTTTTCTTCAGAGCTGATCAGTTGTGCAACAGCAAGCTGAGATCACCACTGTTCCACTCACCTCTACTGGCAAGAAGCACTGCTGTTGGATCGTATGTCTTACGGCACATTTACAGCTTGCGTTCTCTCTCTCTGCATCCTGTGCATTCCACACCCCTGGGCGCTTCGACAGAGTTTTCACTGCCTAAAAGAGTGTTTTCCCCTCCTAAAAGAGTTTGAGTTTTCACTCATAAAAGAGCAATACACAGCAGGCGTTCAATGTCCTTTTCAGGACGCGTCTTTTTAAAGATGTCGTTCTGCCTCTGTGTAGTTCCCGGATGCGGTCGATTTCTCTCCACTTCTGACAGTCATAAAAGCTGCCTTGTGTGCCTGGGCTGCGACCACATGCAGGCAGCATTTTATGAATGATTTATGTTCTCAGTGCGACAACATAGCCATGGCAACGTTGCGGTCGCAGCTTTATTTCCTCACGACAGAAAGCCACTTCAGCCGCCCCCCACATTGTTCCTTTTTCCCACGGTATTGAGGACGACCTGGCTGGCGATGAAGGCGATTTGGGGATGATGACAGGCTCGGTTTCGCAGGGTCACCATGGACCACCCACCCCCTGGCACGATGGCTTGCTTCCGTCATAGCTCGGGATGAGTGCGGCTCCACACCATTCTCCCTTGAGCCCCCGGAATTGGATGATGACATCACCGTTGACATCATCGGGGAGCGTCACAGCGGCATCTGATGCTGATGATTCATCTGGGCTGCCACCTTCGGGTCTGCTCGACCAGTCTGAGGCTGACACGCGGATTTCTGCAATTGACCTCTATGGCGACACTGTCGACGACTTCGCCCAGCAGTTCTCACCGGTAAAAAAGCAGACGGAGACAATCTCCCACATCATGATGTGGCATCGACAAACCTGCGTGCCACGCTTGCTCGCCAAGGGTGTTCCCCTGTGGCTAAACAACATGCAGCTCCGCCTCAACCCGGGTCAAACTCACAGCCCCAACGTTGAGCACCTCGCAGGCGGCGTACACCCCCCGTCTCCAGGACCTCTTCCAAGACCAGGAAAGCTCCGGAGCTCTACTGAGACGGATGACCCAGGCAGTCAGACGTTCGCTCCGGAGCTGGTACCAAGACCACTCCGTCCCCTGGTGGAGGGCCGTGAGGAGAATCCTTGTTTCATTTGCCGCACTGCCTTCGGGCTGTGGTACCCACATTCTCAATAAGAGAGTGATTTCCTCACTCCTTGGGTCATCCAGCTGGTGCGCGCCATTCTCACGGCACCCCGGATCCAAAACTCTACAGTCCTGACTCCCCAGATGCAGCTTCCTCACCTCCAGACCCGCAACTGCTCAGCCCCAACAATCCAGCGCTGACGAGTTCCGAAGATGCCTTTCCAGGACCTCTTTCTCAGTCTCTAACCTGCCCCTTGCTGGGTGCATGGAGCAAGGTAAGTGCTTTGAGTCTTTTCAGTCTTCAGGTGCCTCGTGCTCTTCGAGCCTGGTACAGCGGTTCCTCTAAAACAATTCCGGAGGCTCCTGGGGCATATGGCATCCTCAGCCGCGGTTGCGCCGCTTGGGTTGATGCATATGATATTGCTTCAGCACTGGCTACAGACTCGAGTCCCGAGATTGGCATGGCGCCGCGGCACATACCGCGTGATAATCACCCCCTCCTCCCGTCAGACTTTCAACCCTTGGACAGACCTCTTTTTTCTGCAGACCGGAGTCCCCCTGCAGCAGGTGTCCAGATGTGTCGTGGTCACCACAGATGCCCCTCAACAGGGTTGGGGCGCAGTGTGCAATGTCCACACTGCCGCTGGGCTCTGGACAGGACCCCCTCTGCGTTGGCACATCAACTGCCTAAAGTTGCTGGCTGTATTCCTTGCCCTGTGGAGGTAATCTCCCGCAGATTCGGGGCAAGCACGTCTTGATCCGTTCAGACAGCTCCGCGACAGTAGCATAGATAAATCGCCAAGGCGGCGTGCGCTCTCATTATATGTCGCAACTCACCCGCCATCTCCTCCTTTGGAGTCAGCAGTGACTGACCCCAGCTCTATTACAGTCATGGCATATGTTATCAACACAGAATGGCTCAATTAAACAATTAAAACAAAGGAGTCGAGTGCAGGGTCAATGTTATTAGGTTGCCAGGTGCATTTCCATACAGTTACTTTTTATTTGATTGTGTGAGTAAATCCAGTGGAGAGAAGACATCTCCAGGGTTTCGTCTTTTTGATAACAGATCAATGAATAATACCACAAATTTCCCCTCTAAATTGTGTAAGTACAGTTTTGAGATTGAGCCAGTTCTCATGCAATTTAACAGTACATAACTGTAATTATGTTCTTGCTCATTTGTTCCTAAAGAATACAGCTCAGTTTGACAGTAACATACTGTAAACAGTTTCTACATTCAGGAATTGAGGAAAATACTGAAATAATACTGTCAAAACAACACAGTTGACAGCAACATACTGTAAATAGTATCGACAGTAAGTTGCAGTTGGAAAAAGAGCAATAATACAGTCAAAACAACAAAAATCATTCACAGTGCACCCATAAATCAAAATTCTGATCAAATGTATTAATGCAATACATACAATATTTATACAACATTCATACAACTGCAGTAAGTGACTCACTTTAAAGCTTTAAAAAGCAAAAGTATTCTTATGACTTCTGTCCGTTCATCGTACAAAGTGATGCATGCACGTAGAAGATACAGAACATGATGCCCAAGTAGCATGGACTGTTTTTATGACACTTTTGTGTGCTGCTTCCAGATGGATTTCAACTGCTATTGTATGAATCAGCAATAGCAACATTCTATAAAATATATCTTTTGTGTTCTGCAGAAGAATGAAAGTCAAACGAGTTTGGAATGACATGAGTGTAAAAAAATAAGATATAATAAATATATATAGGGCAGTAATTTTCATTTTTGGGTGAACCTTTAATACCTTTAAGTATTTCCATATGTAAAACAAACAAATAACAAAATATCCACCACTTACTATGTTAGCAAAAAAAAGAAAGAAAAAAAAAACTTGTATTGTATTGTATTGACGTATGCTCTTTCGTATTTTTAGTTTGTTTCCTTGTTTGTTTGTTCAAACCAAAAAGAGTGTTGCAGTAAAACAGGAGACTGCTTTCAATTATTCCCTCACTGCTTTTATGCATTACGCTGTCAGTGTTCATGGCTGTGCTGAATCATCCACCATTGTGTTTATGTGTTAAAAAAAGCAATTGAATGTAAGTCTATAAATAAACCTTGTAAGCTTCCACCAATACCACAGTGTGGAAGCTACCTTAATTCATGTTTTACTGCACAATTCCAATGACCTTGGTATGTGTAGATGTGCATTGCGTGATATACCGCACCATCTCGGACAGAAGGTTTGCCTCACCCCGGAGGTTTGCATTTTAATTACACTACCAGACTATTAAATAGCAGTGACGTTTATTAGGCGGAGGAGGAAAATAAACAAGCCTTAATTGGCCAACATCAGAGCAGGTTTCTTCCCCTCTAACCTCACTCTATGACAGACAGGGGAGTGCTAAACTTACACATTGTGGATAACAGATAGATGTGACCTTTTACCCTCAACATGCTATTGTTATACGTGTTCAATAGATGATTAACCCAAAGGTCATCAAATAGTGCCAATTGCCTACAGAAACATTGCACCTACAGATCAATGTTTTCCAGAGACGCAAAGCAGGAAATCTTGCCCCAAACCTTTATAGAAAATGTAGAGTTCTGGAGTACTTATTATTTTCAAATGCAAATGAGCTTGCGATTCACCACAAATGTCTGCCAGTAGTTTACAGCTCTTCACCGATAGTGGTGAACCCGTAGCAAACCTTTGGTGACAATGAAGAGGAATATTTTGCAGAGTGGAAAATTTTAATATTTGTTGCCAGTGAAAATTTTGCAATGAAGAGGAAAAGTTTTCCAGAACTCTCAATTTTTGTAAGGGAACTTAAACATTTTTTTGAGCCAGTGGTGGACCGTGAATTAAAAGGTGCATTAAAAGGCCTTCAGTGTGATTTGTGCCATTAAGAAAACACAGTTTCACGATCAGTAAGACACCCTATAACTTTGGGCATCATACATTATATCGCAGCTAATAAGACCAAGCGACATTTTAAAAACACATCCACAGAACTGGCTTGGGGCCATACTCATTATATATATATATATATATATATATACACACACACACACACACACACACATAAATTAATTTACCTTTTCTTGATGGAATTATCCATTTGCATTCATTTCTGGAATATGTACATACCAGCTTGTGAGCATTCAATTATTTCAACAATCCCCTGATCTTTTAAATCATAATCAGAAATAAGTTTATTGACATATGCACACTCAAGGAAATCATACATATATATTTGTTCAATAACAAAAGCTTTCAAGTACACACCAAAATTTACTTAAACTGAATACAATCAAAATTTGCAGATATGTGGGGACAAATAATGGATTTAACAACAATCCCACATAAGTCAGATTCCAAAAGAATGGTAGCAAGACAAGCCATCAGAGCTAGTGGCAACTGTTCTCCACCGGACAGTGACACTGGAGGCAACATCTTCTGATATGCTGGCATTTCAGTCAGTGACATTCAGCCTGAAACAGAAGACAAAGAGAAAAACATCACTGTATGTCTTCTCAGCTTGTCCATGTTCAAAGAGGCTGTGGTGGGGTACATAGCAGGCTTTGCAGTTAAAACAACTATGAAGAAGATTCTGTGCACTACCTGTTTATCAGCACTCAGTGTTGAGAGCTCTTCCCAAGATGAACAAACTGATCGACATGAAGTCCTGAGGTGGATTTATAAGAGCGTCAGACAGCGTCCTGTAAGTCTGCAAGACAGCTGAGAAGGTTCTGGAACTCCACGGTGGTTCTGCATTCAAGGAACTTGAGGCACACAAATAAAAGTTTGATATAAAGATCAGGGGCCAGTTGCACCGGTGATTATTTACCATACACACTCAATAAGTAATTTATACAAAGTTAGCCTGGGATAATGAAATAAGGGTATGATTTCCTTTTCAGGCTTCAAAAACATATGAATGACAGTCAAATATAAAAGTATAACATTTTAAATAATTAAAATACTATTTTAATTATCAAAATATGTCTCTCAAGAGAGCTGCTCTTGTGACCTCCGCAGTGACAGTTACTTGAGCAAACAAGGTTTGAACATCAACCGTAACAAAATCAAATTGAAGTAAGGCTTTTTAATACTTCTGTGTAGAAAAATTAAGGCTTCTTATTGGATCAATGCAGGTAAACGTCACATGCGACTATGCATCACTTTATGGAGAGTTTACGACTTACTAGTTAAGACTTTCCTTAAGAACAGGTGTTGCAACCAAATTAAGCACCGACTTAGTTACAAATGAACTAGTAGTTCCCCTTCAGACTGATTCTAAGTCCCAAGATGAGCATTGCGCCACGGCAAATACCGTGTGACAATCATCCCTGCTTGCCGTCAGACTTTCAACCCTTGGTCCAGAGATGTCATGGTCACCACAGACGCCTCTCAACAGGGTTGGGGCGCCGTGTGCATCGAGCACGCTGCCGCTGGCCCCTGGACAGGACCCCGGCTGCGATGGCACATCAACTGCCTAGAGTTGCTGGCTGTATCTCTTGCCCTACGGAGGTTTCTCCCACTAATCCGGGGCATGTCTTGATCCATTCTGACAGCACTACGACGGTAGCGTACATAAATCGCCAAGGCAGCATGCACTCTCGTCATATGTCACAACTCGCCCGCCATCTCCTTTGGAGTCAACCGTGACTCATGTCGCTGCGCGCCACTCACATTCCTGGCAACCGCACATGACGGCGGAGACGCTGTCGTGGCAGGTTTCGACAAGTGGAGAGTGGAGGCTCCACCCCCAGGTGGACCAGCTGATTTGGGACCAATTTGGCAAGACACAGATATATTTCTTTGCCTCCCAAGACAACTCCCAGTGGCTGCTCTGGTACTCCCTGACAGGAGCTCCTCTCGGGACAGCCGCTCTGGCACACAGCTGGCCCCGGGGGCTGCGCAAGTATGCATTTGCCCCAGCGAGCCTTCTTCCACCGGTGCTGTGCATGATCAGGGAGGACGAGGAACAGGTCATCCTGGTGACCCCTTATTGGCCCACCCGGGCCTGGTTCTCAGATCTCACACTCCTCGTGACAGCACCTCCCTAGAAAATTCCAATGAGGACGGACCTTCTTTCTCAGGGATGGGGCACCCTCTGGCACCCGCACCCAGACATCCAGAACCTCCACGTCTGGCCCCTGGATGGGATGTGGAAGATCTAGTGAATCTACCACCTGCAGTCGTAGACACGATCAACCAAGCCTGCGCTCCCTCCACCAGGCAACTTTACGCCTTAAAGTGGTGCTTGTTTTCGAATTGGTGTTCTTCTCGAGCCGAACACCCGCAGAGGTGCGCAATTCAGTCAATGTTTTCATTCCTGCGGGAGAGGCTGGAGGGGAGGCTGTCCCCCTCCACCTTGAAGGTGTATGTAGCTGCTATTGCAGCCCACCACAACGTAGTTGATGGCAAGTCCCTAGGTAAGCACAACTTGATTATCAGGTTCCTGAAAGGTGCCCGGAGACTGAACCCTCCCCAGCCTAGCCTGTTCCCCTCCTGGGATCTCTCAGTGGTCCTCTCGGGCCTTCAAAGACCCCCATTTGAGCCACTTGATTCAGTTGAGCTCAAGGCCCTCTCCCTGAAGACGGCCCTCCTGATTGCATTAGCCTCCGTAAAAGCCTTCTCTGTCAGCGACACCTGCCTGGAGTTCGGTCTGGCACATTCTCACGTTATCCTGAGACTGCGGCTGGGCAACGAGCCCAGTAAGGGACCAGGTCGTGAAACTGCAAGCAAGCTGCACCAGGAGGAGGCAGACCAAGCCTTCTTGATTCTGTGTCTGGTACGTGCTTTATGTATCCATTTGGACCGCATGCAGAGCTCTATATGTTCTGAGCAGCTCTTTGTCTGCTTCGGCTGACGGGTTCGTTGATGCTATTTCCTTAACTTATCACACCCAGGCCATGCCCGCCCCCTTGCGGGATTGAACATACTCTATGAGAAGTGTGGCATCCTCGTGGACACTGGCCCATGGCACCTCCTTAGCAGACATCTGCAGAGGTGTGGGCTGGGCAACACCCACTTAATTGGTCACTTAATTCGACACAATGTCAAGTGAGTGACAGAAGGGGAACATCATGGTTACTGTTGTAACCTCTGTTCCCCGAGGGAAGGAACGAGACGTTGTGTCCCTCCTGCCACAGGACTAGACCTACCACTGTAAACGGCCATACCTTATTTTCGGCTCCTCAGTGCAAAAATCTGACTGACACTCGCTGTCCTGCTTCTCTTTATACCCATATGTCCGGGGCGGGCGTGAAAATTCTCTCTGCCAACTTGACATTGGCCTTTTCTCAGGTTCAGAGGTACGTTTGACGTCCCAGGAAGACCCCTTGTGTCACTTCATTCGACACAAATTCTCGTTCCTTCCCTTGGGGAACAGAGGTTACAACAGTAACCATGACAATACTAAACCCTTAGTGTGAACTATATACCCCAATTTACGTAAGACCTTACGCACAGCTATTTACTCAACCTCATGTCCTTCCAAACCTGTATGACTTTTTCTTTGAAACACAAAATATGACATTTTAAAGAATGTTTTTGTCCATATAATGAAAGTCGATGGTGACAAAAACAAGCTTTTTTGATCACCATTTACTTTCCTTATATGGAATACAAAATACCTTTTTGGGGGTTCAGCAAAAGAAAGTTACATGGATTTGGAAGGACATGAGGTTGGGTCAACTTTTATATTAATATTAAAAGGTTTAACTATCTGAAAATCTGATTTTATAAGACTTGTAAAAAGTTAGACTGCATGTTGCAAAAGTATCTTCATTTACAGATAGTAAAATATGTTTTACTCAGCTAATGTTGTCTTCAGTGAAGCCAGGCTGACAACTATCTCCTCATACAGCTTTTCCTCCTGTTGCAAACCAATTCCAGTTTTATCTAACATTTAGTGGGATGTTTATTGAAATCCAAACTGCAAACTTACCTTGTTTAACTTCTACAATATCCATGTGCACCTTGTAAGGGCTGGACTGGGAAGAGAAATCGGCCCAGAAATTTACATATGTGTGTTTAGTGTGTGTGTGTGTGTGTGTGTGTGTTCACGGCATCTCATTTTAGCTTATCGCAGCCGGAAAAGCGGCCGCTCAGTTCTCCCGATGGCCAGTCCAGCATGATCGGCCCCAGAGTGCGTCGGTCCACCAGAAAAATTATGACATATACGGTATGCCAGATTACCAGTCCAGCCCTGCTCCTCGTTAATTCCAATAGATCACTGTAAAGGTTTTAAGGGAAAGGAGGAGGCGAGAACCGGCTGGACGATATCAATAATATTTTAAGGATAAACTTAAAACAAAGGACACAATTACACACGATGGACATGTCCGTAAATTATATCTCTCTCTCCGCACCACCATCTGCCATCGCTCTTGGAGGCTTGATTAGCCTGATACGGGACTGGGTGTGTATCATCATGCCCCGGCCCCACCCACCGCCCTGCCACAATCACTTTAGAAATGATGCCCGTGAGCTGGGCCGTATTCAGGCCTGCACTGTAAAAAGTACAAATTACACACAGAGAATTAATGCAAGCCCACATTATATTCATCATATGTAACCGGTGTTGATCTGCAAGTAGATATTCAAATTGACCAAAAAAGCTAACTTGGTGCGTTATACTGTTATTAAACATTAGCTGCATAGCTAATATTTATTTAGCCTTAGAAAATAACCACAATGCACGTTCAACGTAAACAAAAGCTACAAAGCATAATTATGTATTCAGAATAAAAACTTTAAAGCCTGCAAAAAATATGTTTGAAAATGTCTACTGATATCTTACCTCAGTTTCTTAAACTTTTTTCTATTGAAGTAACACGTGCGCCGCTGAACGTAATGCTGCTGCAATAAAGAGTAACATAACATGCTCACACTTAGAATAAGCAGGGGGAAAAAAATGAGAGTCCAAATAAATTATTAGTTATTTAGTAAGATTGCATTGTGATGCAGTATATGCAGACTTAAAACATTTTTTTTAATGTGACTGGATAGGTAAAAATTAACAAAACAGACAATTTCCCATTGAGACCCATAGGAATACAGAATGTTTGGGAATACCAAGATGGCTGCGCAGTAGCTTCACTGTTGTGACGTCATGAGCAATCCAGTTTTATAGAAATATATAATATATATATATATATATATATATATATATATATATATATATAGAGAGAGAGAGAGAGAGAGAGAGAGAGAGAGAGAGAGAGAGAGAGAGATCAGTGTTCTGGTGTAAGATTATCAAAACAGATTATAATTTACCATGTTTGTACGCCTGTTTCTGCAGCTATTTGTTAAACAAGCTTTAACAGCATGTAATGTTGAAACAATCTCGTTTATCGAGATTACTTAATAAAGTGAATGTTCATCATTTTGTATATCTCCCTGAGTGTCGACATGTTTGTGTGACGTTATGCCCCTGCATCTTGGCGAAATCTGAGTTGAGAATTTATGCACAAGCCTACATTTTGTAATTCTGACTTCAAGATGCATTCCATTCCACTTTTCCTAGTAAGAAGTTATACAATCTGACTTTCCAAGTTGTATGGAACGCAGCACAACTTTTCAAAACTTGATCTGACACTGAATACTCCAGCAACCTAATTTACACTTTAGGTCAAGAAAACTCCTGATGTTTCTATAACAATGCAAAAAGCACTTATCAATTTGCTTGAAGTAAAAATCAATCTTCCTTTCCTGATTAATAAATTTAGCAATCACATGGTCATGCAGAACATCTTGTGTTTTTAAATCCATAAAGATCTCTTTCTCAATAGCGATAGCAGCAGTAATGACAGTAAAGTCCTCAGCAAGATCTGGGACTCTTCGCTTTCGAATTACGTCACTTAAAGCGAAATTGCGTCACTGAAGCTAGAAGGCCTCTACCGGGACATATCCTAAAGATCACACCCACCAAGAACAAATAAATCAATCTGATTGGCTGATGAATCTGACAATCTGACTTTAGTTGCCCATTCATTTGCACTGCTGAGGGATTCTGAAAAAAAATTCTGAAGGCCTAAGGGGGTGGATCTGAAACTCACATGCTGCTTGGAACATGTGATATGCTTCGCTTGTAAGCATCAAGGAATACATTCTGACCGTTTTTCTCTATTTGTTTGTAGAATATTTAGTGGAGTGGAAAGCGATTAAAAATACATAGGCAAAAATGTGATTGAGAATGAAAGGATGAAAAATATGTATTTATTTGTCATGTTAGGCCAGCAGAGAAGGCTTTGCTGGCTCTAAGTATTCACCACTGCATTCCACTCCACCCTTTCATAGGGGTCTACTTTGGATTGCAGTCTCAACAGCATGCACATTTTCTTGATTGCTGATTTTACAAACCTTGCTTCTTGTGTCTTTTCTCTGTGAGTCACTGCTGCATATATCTAGAGATACTCTATCGCGTGTGCAATCATCAATAACGCGCAGATTAATGGCGTTGAATGCCTTCATAATGATGACCATATTGATGAATAAAATTATGAAACAGTAAAAAGGCTTATACATTTTTACATTGTTATTATTAACAATAATCAACATTACCCAAAATCGAACCTTTTTATGCTGCTTGTTTAAACTTATTTTGCAGCTTTGAAGATTTATGACAACAACATGTGAAAAGTTCAGTTTAAAATGATTCTGACAGTCAAACTAAAAATAAATGCCATAATGACTAAACATCAATAGGGATGTGCACTAAGGGATGTGTGTAACGTTTGTTGGAGTTCGGTGTGTAAATTAGCCATTAAGTGCCTTACAATAAGCCTACAATTTGCATGAAATTAATCATATAATGTAATCACGCATGCTAAATCACACACATTTGAATGATCATTCGTGATGTTTATGTCTTGAGCTCAAAACGCACTTACAAACACCAACAAGTGTTTGAAATAACATCCGACTTGGATCTGACGTGGATTCCGATCACAGAATGAAGTAGAATTACATTCATTATTGAGTTATATGTGATGCTTACTCTTACGCATCCTAATCACTTTCATACTAAATATACTTTATACTAAAACAAATACCAGAGACCACTTAGACAAATGTCTCATGTGCTGAGAATGTGCTAATGTGCTAACCATAAAAATATCAATCATAAAAGTTTAAGAACCACTTCATGGTCAGAATGGCGACCTTTTGAATCATGCTTGCGCCAGAGAATTATTGCACCTCGACCTGTAATTGGCCAAAATGCTCCATTCAACTTTTTTGAGACCCTCTACTCTTCCCTGTGGAACACGGAAGCTTGATCTCTGACCCACTTTCTCTAGATTTGAATTTTAGAATATTGAATTTGGTGTTCTGAATTTCTTCTTCGTCTTGAAAACTTGAAGCTGTATTTTTTAAAACGGGATATTTACAGTGTATGAATTCAGAACCAAAAATGTGCTATTTGAAAATACATATTTATAAAGTTGTGCCATAAAAAAAAAATTAAAAAAAAAATTTGGTTAAATATGAAATGTCCAGGATTGGAGTTTAAAAAATTCAAATTCAAACCTATTTAAAATACAATGTAATATTACATTTGGCAAAATCACACTTATAATTCAAATAAAAAAATCTATAATTCAAATTTACACAATTGTAATTCAAACTGTTTTGTCATATTACTGGCTCCATAGAATCAACCTACGAAACAACTTCTAGTTGTCTCAGCTTGATTTAGATAGGACATTAATATATATTTTAAAGACCAAAATGCCCCAAAATTCTGTCTTTATTTACTCACTACCATGTCCAAAACCAGATGAATGTCTTTTTTTCTACAGAACAAAAAATAAGAAATGTCCTTTTTGCTTATTTCCATAAAATATAAATTAATAGTAAATCACTTTAAAGCTTAAAAAACAACATGAGGGTAAATTAATTATTGAAAAATATAGATATTTTGGGTAACTTATTCCTTTAAGCATTGAAAGTATTGAAAAAATATATATATATACTCATCGGTTTTAAAGATGATGTTTCTGTGCAACTACATCTAGTTTGTTTGAGCAGCCTGACTGGACTGGACAATACCACATTGTCTCAACCAATGGCATGAATTCGGGGCAGATGACCAGTTTGTCTGGATGGGGCAGTGTTTGAAAAGTCTTATTATTTACAATGCTGTTTGGTGCTGCTAGAGGTGAAGAAATTGCTCACTTCACGTTTAAACACTTTCTTTAGAGTGTGTCTCCATAAATATATGCATTGAAGAAGTAATTCTGTCACTGCACAGACAACATGCAGTAATTTAGATAGGTAATGATGTAATTAAAGAACCGTTACAGAGTAAAATGACAGCACATTCAATTTGGAGAACATATTAGCCAGTTGTTCCAAAGCACTTAGAATCATAACACCTAGTATTTGCACTGTCTTCACCCTTGTCTTGTGTTTCAAAATAAATGTCTCATTCAATATTGAATTTGAAAATATTTTGCACAATTATTAGTGATTAAGGACTCTCATGCTAGGTTTGTTGTTTTCTTTGCTTTTAAATTTACATCAAATAATAATTAGTGGTGCTTTTTGCTATGAACATGAATGATACTTCAAATCATGCTGCTTGTTAATGACTTTTCAAAGCAGTCAGACTTACGAAAATCATAAAAATGTTGGAATAGGATTCAAATACCTGAACACCTCCTACACCCTAGTAACCACCCCACATGGAAAGAACCTATATGAGGATATATGTGCATATATGAAACCTATATGCAGTTTATATGCACATATATGCTGCATATATACAGCATATATGCACATATATGATAATATATATGCTGTATATATGCGCATATATGCCACATATAGGCAAAATTGGTGCATATATGTGCATATACAGGCCATATAGGTCTCCTGTATTGCTTCTTTATATCCACATATAAGCCCTATATGTGCATACAAGATATGTCTCCTATATAGCTCATGGCAGGATCTAGTCATTTTGTAGCTCATATCTCACTTTGGCAACTGTCATACACGGTATTGGTATCACATTACAAATTGGTATTACATGTAATTGGCATGTTATGGAATTTAACTATGGCAATTAAGTGAGAGGAGATGGAAAGCTATGATGTCTACACATTTTCCTGAAACATTTACAAGGTCAATTCTTTCTTGTATGAAGATAGTGGAAAAGAAGGAAATGTATAACAAAATGGTTTGTCGTTTTTTTATTTTGTCAATCAAGCCTTTTTTACAATTTCACGTAATACGCAATTACGTTGAAAAGGTCACGCTTCCATAGCTGCCAACTCTCACGCTTTCGCCGTGTGACACACGGTTTTGCCTGTTTTCACACGCACTCACGCCACACATCCAATTTCTCACGCAAAAAAAAAACCGATCTTGAAACTCCCCGACCGTAGATGGCGCTGATGAGCGCCACTGAACCCTATGCGCTGCACCCCGAAGTTAGCGAAAGAAGAAAATATACCGCGAAAGACAACGGGAGAAACTACCTCGAGAAGTCTGATGATGAGATACAGGTATGTAACAATGAAATGTCGTCCAATTGACTCACTCTCTTAAACTTTAAATCTTGAAAGAAATTATTTGTTTGTGTTTGTGCTTCTGCGTGTGTCTGTGAACATGAGTGAATAAACTCAGCTGTTATGACAGCACACAAGCAGCAGGAGAGCACCTTGTTAACCTCGTGGTATACAGGTGAAACTTGAAAATGTTTTATATTGTTCAATAAATGAACTTTTGCATGATATTCTAATTTTTCAATGTTCACCTGTACTGCATGCTCAAAACATCAGCTCATAGCATTGTTTATTTACTCACATGGCATTTATCTTTTTATTAACAGGCCAAAGATAAAGGACTCACTGTGGATGAAGACTTTCTGTAGGACCAAACAGCACTTCGAACAGGTAATATGTATTCAAAAGAATTTAACATAAATACAGGAACTTTGTGCATAGAAGTAGGCATGTTTTTGTAACTGAGAGTAGAGTTATTAAACCAACATGACCATGAATTCTTTAAGGTTTCAGAGATGTCCCGTAAGAGACCTTTGCCAGGACAAAAGCGGAACCTTTTATTTTATTTAAAGAACCAGCCAAGTGAGAAAAGACAGACAAACACACTGACAGAACAGCCAGAACGACTGATAGAAATGACAGGACAGACAGACGCACATGCAGAGGAGCAAAAGACAGGACAGATAAACGCACATGCAGAGGAGCAACAGACAGGACAAATAGAACGACCAACAGGGCAGATGGAAGAAGACACAGAGGCACAGACAGAAGAGACCCCCCCCAATCCAACAGCAGGGCCAGAATAGTTGTGCTCTGGCTGGAGCAGCAACATATAGATCCATTTTCAAAAATGAGTGGACCTCTTCATGGCCATTTATTACCAGAGGAAGCCTCAAGACGCACTACTGGTGTGCAGTCTGCCGTATTGAAAACTCATGTTGCCACCAGGGTGTGGCAGATGTAGTGCGCCACATAAAAAGCAAAGGCCACCAAGAAAAGACACAGGCTCTCCAGTCCACATCCACAATATCCCAATATGCAATGCCCGTTCCCTCTGTTGGGGGGATGTCTGCACAAGAGTTTAAGGTATGATATGTGTAATGGTCCTGTCAAGGTTCAGTCAAGAGTTTTGTGTTATAGTTGATCACAGTAAAGTCATGGTTGATAGTTTTGACTAATTGGTTTGTATTTCAGTGTAGTACAGTCCAGGTTTCTTAATTTGAGATCTTAGTTGCTGAATGTGTTTTTTACCATTATCACAGGTGTCTATTTGAAATAAACTATGATCTTTAGGGAGGATTAATAATTTTTAATTTCTTACAGACAAGAAGGGCTGAGGTCAAAGTGACAGCTGGGTTGGTAGTTCACAACATCCCCCTAGCCTTTGCGGACCACCTGGGGCCTCCTAAAAGAATGTTTCGGAGATTCGAAGACAGCGCAGGAGTAGGTGTGCCAGGACTAAGTCATCCTGCATTACCAATGAAACACTTGCACCATATTTCACACAGGAGCTTGTGAAGGAGATGAAAAAAGCCCCGTATACCCTTGTTACGGATGAGTCGAATGACACTGGTATTTCCCAAACTATTTGAGATTTTTCTCCTCTGCAAAACATTTACTTTGTGCTGCTGGTTGATGACAATATACCTAAAACTTAACAACTTGTAACTCTACTTTCATAAATAGGTTTCCCCATCTCCTTCCATACCATGGGCCAGAGGAGCATGACCTTCTGGGTGAGGAGTTTCTAAATTATCAGACCATGCCAATGATATCCCTGCAGGACGAAACTGAAATGGAAAGTTTCTGGGCTGAAATGGAAACATAAGGTAAACACTTTTTTTGTCTTTCCTTTTGACAGGTGTGGCTTGGCTACATCTGTTGCATGCATATGTCATGCATGTTGCAAATTATGAATTTTTTTTATCTGAACTTTGTTAATGGATCAACCTGAAGTATACTTGCAGTATTAATCAATCAAAAATCAAAGTATGTTTTTTCCATTGTGTTCTTGGTGCATAGGTGACAGGAGCCAAAGAATTCCTGGTCCTGGTGTTGTCCCATGCAAACGCAGATGCTGAGAGGGTGTTTTCACTTGTGGGACTGAACAAAACCAAGAGAAGAAGCAGCCTAGCATTGGATGGCACCCTGTCATCAATAATGACCATAAAGATGGCCAATCTGGAGCCCTGCTTTAAATGGGAACCCCCCTCAGATATCATCAAGGCCTCCAAGAATGCCACAGGCCAGTATAACCATGCCCACAGATCATAGACAAGGACTTAACCCAGCTTCTGATCTGCATCTGATTATGCCTAATTTTTAGTTATTTTTGTAATTCATTCATCTGTTTTACTGCTTGAAAAAGTTGTACTGTTTAAGCACTTTATGTGTTGCACTTTATTTGTTTCTGTGGGAGGCTTTAAATGAAGAATAATTTCTCTCCCCAACTAATCTTGTTGTTTTTGGCTGAACATAAATCATTAAGTGCTCTTAAGAATACAATTATTCACAACATAGGCTAGGTTTCAGTTAAGAATTAGTTTAATACCACTCTAATCAAAATGCAAATCAACCTACCTAGGTTAAATCTTAAACACTGGTCTATGAATTAGGCTTTATTGTGGTACATAGGCAGTCATTTAGGCACAACAATAGTTTTCTGGTTGAATGTTCAGCTCAAGTCTAGAAGGCCCTACAAGTCATGATGCCGAACATGAATCAGAATAAGTTCAGGTATTGCACATCTTTAGCAGACCACCCAAAAATCCACTAGAAAGCAGGAAATCACATCTACTTAATCAAAAATTTCCTGGGGATGGACCTTAAGCTATGTTTGCTTCACAGAATGTAACCAATATTGTCCATCTCAGTAGGCTGCCCCTATCACCGGCTTTGGGCCTCCCCACAAACCACCAGAATGCAGGGTGCAACATCAAATTAATTCCAATTCTCTGATATCTGAGCCACCAACTTGTGTGGCTGCGTGCGCGGCATAATCTAATCTAAAACAACTGCAGAAGTTGTACTTCACCTGTGTTTTAAGCAAACCAAAAAACACGGGAGTGGCTAAATTTTTCCTATCCATGAATTTTCTCTGCTTTGGATGCACATGATTGACCGTGTGACTGTTAACAATGCAGTCCCCATGACGGACATGTGCATATGAAAGAACGATGCCGCTAAAAAAAAGGGAGGGGGTGATGTTTCCAATCAGAATTTCCTTCAGATTTAGCAGAATCCAATCAGAATCTTCCAATTGACGTGTACATGACACATTTTTTTATGATCAGCCCTTTATCCAAAATATGTGTCCAATCGCAGCTGTACTGTAAGCACTTTGGGTTCCTGATGAAGCACTATATTATTATTATTATTAATCTGTCTTATTATTTTTGTCTTCTCTAGATGCTACATTGAAGAAGTGGCCGGCAACCAGCCAAGGGCAGAAAGGCACATCTATCAATTCGAAGCTCATGGAGCTGAGAAGATCAACAAGATAATATATATTTTTTTTTCTGTTCAGTTTTTTGACTTATTTTTGTTCTTGTACTATTTGATTGTTCTTAAATAAATAATGTAAATTTCTAAATTTTGGGCTATTATTTATGTTGCCTAGTAGCTATGGATTTGAATAATTTTACTAATATATAGGTATATAAAGGTGCATATATAGGTGAACATATAGGTGCATATGTGTACACATATATGTACATATATAGGTACATATATGCACACATATATGCACATATGTGCACCTATATGTTCACCTATATATGTACACATATACGCACCTATATGCACACATATATGTACACATATACACACCTATATGTATACATATATGCACCTATATAGGTACATATATGTACATATAATATAGGAAACCGGCCAATTTTATATATGTCACATATATTACAAACCTATATCAAAACCTATATTAAAACATATATGTTTATATAGGTTCTTTCCATGTGGGACTTAGCAACCTTAAAAACCCTCAGAACAAAAAAGCTTGCACTTCCATTTGCCCGATAAGCTTGCTGAATGTAAATTTTAAACTATTATCAAAATTATACTTGAACGCATTGTTCCGATTACTGTATCGCCAGACCAATCTGGATTTATTATCAACATTCATCCTCTAACATTAGGAAGATTTTTAGTACAATTTACAATCTCTCCTTCACTGACACAGAAGAAGCCTTGATTTCAATGGATGCTGATAAAGCTTTTAACAGAGTGGAGTGGAATTTTTTATTTCACACTGGAAATATATTTCCTTGATTTATTTTCCACAAGCTTCACTAAGAACAAACAATATCCAGTCTGGTTATTTTTGTTTAAATGTCTCTACGAGACAGGTGACAGACAATTCCTTTCCTTTTTATGTGCAATAGCCATTGAACCCCTTTTTGCTGCCCTTATTTCTAACCCTCATATCAATGTATATTCAAAAAACCTCAAACACCTTAGAACATATAATTTTGTTTATAACCACATAGCAACACCCTGGTAACCACCCACAACAACCTAGCATTGTGGCAATGGCTTTTGTACAAGCAAACCTCCCTTTCTTTCTTCAGACGATGTAAAAAAAAAAAAAAAACGGTTAGTTCCCCATCTGTCGCTCACTTCGACATTGTGTCGAAAAAGCGTCACTAGGGGTCTCTCTTGAGTGCCGAATATATGATCTATGAAAAAAGGCCAATGAGAAGTTGGCGGACAGAATTTAAATGTCCCACCCCTTGACATACGGGTATAAAGGCGGGGAAATGCGTCTGTTTCATTCAGAAATTTTCTTCGGAGCCGAAGAACATTTCCTATTACCTCTGGTCGATCTGCTGTTGGATCTACGCTGCACATCAGCGGCTTTCTCCTTCTCTGCACGGCAGTGCAGTTTGCCCCTGGGCACTTCGAAAGCGCAACTAAATGTGTTGTATTAAAAGAGTGATTTTCTCTAAAAGAGTATTTTCCTCTAAAAGAGCAATACACAGCGGCGTTGAACATCCTTTTCAGGACGCGACTTTATAAAGATGCCCTTCCACCCCTGTGTAGTTCCTGGATGTGGTAGAGTGCTCTCCGTTTCAGATGGTTCATGTTCTCACTGCGAGAACATGACCATGGCAATGTTGCGGTCGCGGCTTTCCTTCAACCGAACGAACGCCACTCCAGCCGCCCCCTGCGTCGCTCCTTCTTCCCACGGGATTGAGGACGACGCGGTTGGCAATGGAGGCGATCTGGGGGTGGCAGCCGGCTCAGTTTTTCCGGGTACGTCCCCGCGAACCTCCCACACCCCGGCATGCTAGAGCCCCTCGAGCTGGATGAGCTCGCCACTGCATCGGAGAGCAGTCCGGCATCTGCCAGCACACCCAGGCTGAGGCTGACGCCCAGATGTTCGCCATGCATGTTTATTTAACATGCCAGCGTGGGCTTGGTCTGGAACCCTCCATCCTCCCCACAGCCGTCGCGCTGGATGATTGGTTCCTGGGGTCTGTGCGCCGCTCACAGCCATGCCCCCCTGGTCCCTTTTTTCCCGGAGGTGCATGATGAGCTGATGACTGCATGGAGAGCACACTCCTCTCTGCTCGTCACAAAGCCCATCGCTCAACCGCTCTCACTACCCTCGACGGCAGAGCGGCCCATGGGTACACGGCGATTCCCCAGGATCGCCCTGTGCTCCCCTCCTAGGCCTGTAGGAGAACATCATCATTGACCGCCAAAGCCTACAGTGCCACCGGACAGGCCACTTCCATTCTGCATGCCACGGCCCTCCTGCTTGTCCACCAGGCCAAGGCACATAAAGATCTGCACAACGGTGGTCCTGATCCCGACGTGCTGCAGAAACTGCGCTCAGCGACCGACCTCGACCTCACCCTCAGGGCCAAGAAGGCCACAGCGCAGTCACTCGGGCAGGCGATGGCCACTCTCGTGGTTCAGGAACATCATCTATGGCTGACCTTGGTCAAGACACGCTTCCTTGACGCGCTGGTCTCCCAGTTTGACACCGTCAAGGACTTTTCCCAGCAGTTCTCTGCGGTGAAGAAGCAGACGGAGGCCATTTCACATATCCTGCCCCACTTCAACTCTACCGCCATGGGCCAAGCCCCGTCTGCTCGCCGAGAGCATCCTCCTGCGTCTAAGAAACCTGCTGCTCCACCTCAACCTGGGCTCAGCTCATGGCCCCCAAGTTGAGCACACTGCAGGAAGCACACGCCCCCCGTCTCACGGACCCCCTCGAGGACCCGGAAGGCTCCCAGGCGCTCCTGAGACGATCGACCCAGAGACCGAGCCATTCCCTCCGGAGCTGGTAAGAAGACCACTCCGTCCCCCGGTTGAGGGCCGGGAGGAAAATCCTTGTTTGAGTTTATTTAATTTGCCGGTCCCCTCAGAATGTGGGGGTGCGGTACCCACATACTCAATAAAATATATATTTCCTTTGTTTTTGGGTCACCTGGCCCGCAAATGCTGTTCTCAGACTTCAACAGTCCTCTGGACACGGACCCCCCGCCTCCAGCCAAGCCACGACTGTCCCCCGGGCCGGCCGGTTCTGACGAGTCTAGAGAACGGCATTGCTGGACCTCCTCCTCAGTCACTAATCCGCCCCCTGCCCGGTGTGTAGAACAAGGTAAGTGCTTCAAGTCTTGGGATGCACTTTTACCTACCGACGCTGTACTACCTGCTCCGCCCCGCCAAATATGTCAAAAATAATCATCCCTTTAGTACCCCTAGCATGGAGCTTGAATGCGTGGCTTTAACTTCCCACCCTGCCTCGCTTGCTGGCCAGGACCATCCGACTCGGTTACGCAATTCAGTTTGCTAGGCTCCCGCCCCCCCCCCCCCCCCCCCCCTTCACGGGTGTCCGCTTTTCCGCAGTACACGGTGAACATGCCAAGTCCCTGAGCGCGGAAATCACAACCCTTTTGCTCAAAGACACGATAGAGCCTGCAGAGGTTTCTCCTGCTAGTTCAGGGCAAACACGTCTTGAATCAGACAGCACCACCGCGGTGGTGTACATAAATCGTCAAGGCGGTGTGCACTCCCGCCACATGACTGAAGTCACTGCGTGCCACTCACATCCCCGGCAACCTCAATGTGGTAGTGGACGCGCTATCACGACAATGCTTGCCCAGTGGGGAGTGGAGGCTTCACCGCCAGTCGGTCCAGCTGATTTGGGAACGGTTCGGCAAGGCTCAGGTAGACCTGTTCGCCTCCCGAGAAACCACCCACTGCCCGTTCTGGTTAGCCCAAACAGAAGCTCCCCTCAGAGTGGTCCTCTCGAGCCTTCAGAGAACCCCCTTCGAGCCGCTAGAATCAGTTGGACTCAGGATCCTCTCTCTAAAGACGGCCCTGTTGATTGCGCTTGACTCCATCAAGAGGGTCAGGGACCTGCAGGCGTTCTCTATCAGCGACTCCTGCCTGGAGTTCGGTCCAGCAGACACTCATGTGATCCTAAGACCGCGACAGGGCTACATGCCCAAGGTTCCTACCACGCCCTTCAGAGATCAGGTAGTGAACCTGCAAGCGCTGCCCCGGGCGGAGGCAGACCCAGCCCCTTTGTTGCTGTGTTCCGTACGTGCTTTGCGTATCTACTTGGACCGTACGCAGAGCTTTAGATGCTCTGAGCAGCACTTTGGCCTATCACACCCAGGCCGTGCCTGTTGCCCCCCCCCCCCCCCCTTGCGGGTCCGAGCACACTCGACAAGGAGTGTTGCATCCTCGTGGGCACAGGCCAGGGGCACCTCCCTGGCAGACATGCAGAGCAGCGGGGTGGGCAACACCTAATAGATTTGCGAGATTCTACAATCTCAGAGGAGAGTCAGTCTCGTCCCGTGTTTTCTTCCGAGCCGGTAGAACTCTGTAACATGCTGATGTATTGACCGGGTGAACCTCGCTTTCACCTAGCGCCCTTTCCCTTGGCTGAGGTAATACCGTGCGCTTTTTCTCCCAGAAGAGCCCACTCACTGGGTCCACAATTCGGCGGAGGAATTCGCCGACCCAATCCACTGCGGTTACTCAAATCTACCCTGTACTGGAATAGGTGCTCCACAGGTTAGGGCTCCTACGTGGACTTTCCTCCTGTGTGTATTTTCCGTGGTACGGTCTCCTTACAAGTTGACCTACGTCTCCCTTGGGCAGTTCCCACTGCCGCCCGGTCTCCGTGTCTGTAGCAACTCCTCCCTCTGAAGAGGCGGGATCTACCACTGCACCACTTCCCACATGTGACCTAAAAGTCCATGTGGTGTATTTCGCCACTTTACCTCCCCCACTCTGGGTGGGTGTGGTCTCCGCAGGGTCTTTTCCCCCTGAAAGAGTAGAAAACTGGGTAAGACCCCCTTCAACGATGCGTGTAAGGGCCCCAGCCATTTTGCTCTATGCGAGAAACATAGAGAGAAATGAGGCCCGGCTAGGCTCGGCCCGTTCACATGTTGGCAAGCGTCGCCTTGTTCCCCTGTCTAGGGTAACTATAAGGGTTCCGATGACTTTATAGTGCATTGGGGAAGGGTACCTGCAGTCTGATACAGCTGGTCGTTTTGGCATGTCAAGTACCTGCCCGCTCCTGTGTCAGCAGTACACATACACGGCTCAGCACATGGCGTGATTTAAATTGGACCCCTAGTGTCGCTTCTTCGACACAACGTCGAAGTGAGTGACAGATGGGGAATGTCTAGGTTACATATGTAACCTCCGTTCCCTGATGGAGGGAACAAGATGTTGTGTCCTCCCTGCCACGTCGCTGAGCCGAGCCACTTATTTTGGCTGGACCATTTCCGGCTCCTCAGAAAAATCCTGAATGAAACGGATGCATTTCCTTGTCTTTATACCCGTATGTCCGCGGGAGGGACATGCAAATTCTGTCCGCCAACTTCTCATTGGCCTTTTTTCATAGATCAGAGGTATATTCGGCAATCATGAGAGACCCCTAGTGTCGCTTCTTCAACACAACGTCTCATTCCCTCCATCAGGGAACGGAAGTTACATACGTAACATAGACGTTACTTGTACTATATCTAATAATAGAATTGTAATAAATTGTGGGATCTGCAGAACACCAATCAAGGTGTTGCAGTGCATGCAGAAAAGGTGTTCACATGAAAAACTGCATGTGTAAAAGGAATAAACTCAAATGAGGATTTAATCCTGAGATTGTAAGCACTAACGGCCCACAATGGAGAAGGGTTGCCCTATCTCTTTCTTGCAGCCGGCATCCTTGCTGAACAGCGATGACTCAGCAGCGCAGGAGAAATCTTATTAGTGTGCATGAGATGATATTATTTACTATCTGCATAAGACAGCACATCATAGACAATAATGCTGCAAAATATGCTTCAAATCAAATCAAATCAAATCACTTTATTGTCACACTACTGTGTACACGAGTGCAACAGCAGGTGAAATTCTTGTGTGCAGTTCCGAGCAACATTGCAGAAATGACAGTGACGAGACATAAACCACTTTACAATAACAACATATTTACACAACACAATTTACATAACAAATGTACACATACCTACACAACAATTTACATATCAAATGTACACAATACACACAATGTAGAATACACATACACTAGATAAGGGTATAAATATATATATATACACTAACTGAATTGGGAGCGAGAATATATTGACAGAATGAGGATTAATAAAGTGCAGTGTTGATTGTAGATCGTGAGAGATCATGTGTTCAAAAGTCTTATTGCTTGTGGGAAGAAGCTGTCATGTAGTCGGGTGGTGCGGGTCCTGATGCTGCGATACTGCCTGCCTGATGGAAGCAGTGAGAGCAGCCCATGACTCGGGTGTCTGGAGTCTCTGATAATCCTCCGAGCTTTATTCACACACCGTCTGTTATATACAGTATATCCTGGAGGGAGGGAAGCTCACCTCCGATGATGTTTCTGGCCGTTCGCACCACCCTTTGCAGGTCTTTGCGGTTGTGGGCGGTGCTATTGCCGTACCAGGCGGTGATGCAGCCAGTCAGGATGCTCTCTACAGTGCTGGTGTAGAACCGTGTGAGGATGTGTTGGTTAATTCCAAACTTCCTCAGCCGTTTCAGGAAGAAGATGCGCTGGTGAGCCTTCTTCACAACGGCCTCAGTGTGGACGGACCATGTGAGTTCCTCAGTAATGTGGACACCGAGGAACTTGAAGCTGCTGACTCTCTCCACCGGTGCTCCATTAATGGTGATGGGGCTGTGTTCTCTGTCTTTCTTCCTGAAGTCCACCACAAGCTCCTTGGTTTTACTGACGTTGAGGGAGAGGTTGTGCTCCTGACACCAGCGTGTCAGAGTGTGCACCTCCTCTCTGTAGGCTGTTTCATCATTGTCAGTGATCAGACCTACAACCTTGTTTGTTCTTGTGCCTCCTCCAGGGCTAAAATGTAAACTTTTATTAAACGGGCAAAAATTTGCCACAGGATTTTCTTTTTTGGTATGCCGGGACTTGTTGCCATGGTAATTATACTCGTTTAGTACTGCTAAATACTGTGGAAGAGAGAATGATAAAAACTCCTTGAAATCAAAATGGTCCACTCAGCTGTTGACAGTTATAAGTGAATGCAGATTTTGCTTCATGTGGTCATATTTTGCCACAAGCTTGAAAATGAAAAATTAATTTTCTTATTTGTGTCTTGTTTTTCAGTACAAATATCCATAAAGCAAAATACATTTATGACATAAGAAATCTATGTTATTAAGACTTGTTTTTAGATAATATTTAAAAAAAAAAATTTCACTCAAAAGTTAACGCAAAAAATATTTTACCATATTTTTAAGATTTACACATTTCAGTTTCAAGTTTACTACAGGCATATAATATGTTTTGGTGAGAAATAACAGACTGATTTCACAGAGAAATCATAATTACTTAAATGTGAAACACTGCCTCCAGTGACCAAAGAGGCAAGTGTTGTTGGGTAAATGTCCACAGAGGGGTGCCAAAAGCGAGCCGTCAAGGCTGTAATACAGTAATTAATGCATGTTTTATAAACTGTACCCCCTAATCAAATCACCAAACCTAAACCTAACCTTCAGCAGTATTTAATGTTAGAGGGTAAAATGCAATCTCTGAATCGCTCGCCACTGATTTTGTGAACAAGATTGCTCCCTAGTTTCAACATGGGATCTGAACCCAATTCATTTATTTTTAAAGGATATTTAGGTATTTCAACTAATAGTAAATGAGAATTTGCTTTGCTGTAAGAATTGTTATAAACTATGCTGTTTGTGAAGAACAAAAATTGCTGTGGTACAATCCTTTCTAATAATACATGCCATTAAATATCCTTTTCTTTTACTTTGTTTTTTTTTTTCTTGACTTAACAGAAAATACTCTGACTGTTTATGCTGTTTTAATTTTTTTCTCTTCCCTAATGCAACGTTGCATTATGTATATTCCACACTATAATAAGTCCCCCCCCTCGCACCCCACCCCTGACACAAAGCCATATTTCACCCAAAGCTATTCCCCTAGGAATGGGAAGAATAGATCATACAGCCTGGGGTTGTAGATTTGTGGGAAATGGGAAGACATCGTGGATGCCACATTCTGATACCCCCTCCATGGCTCAAGCCAGTTTGATGCATGGAGAAGGTCGACATGCCTGACATACAGTAAATCAAGCACACTTGCGCACACTCTACTCCCATGTCTGTTGTTTTTTTTTCTTTGCCAAGATGATATGAATGAGGGAAGCAGGTGTGCCTCCTCAGTGCCATACTCACTTGGACAGAGATGAAGAGTTCATCTGGAGAGAGATTTTCCAGGGACCGTGTCACTAAGCGGGTAATGGCTGCCAAAAAGCCCTGTAGGACCAGATGTTATCATGCCACCAATCCCTCCTTGTCTCATTTTCGGATCCGTCTGTTTGCTTTATCTTCTTCTTGGACATTTTTGTGTTTTTTGTGCCCTTTGATAAAAGTTTTGTTTTCCCCTAATATTGTGTCCTAACCAGGCATGATGCGACAAGTTTCCAGTGACAAGCAATTAGAAACTACTGCATTGACGTAACATAACCCAGCCAATCTGAAGGTTTTTAAGGGCCAATCTACTAAATATTTGCACCAGTTTAGCAAGCAGTATTTTCAGTGCAAATGGATATTTAAATTACGTAATTGTCATTCTTTTCATCGCAAACACACCTCTTTTCTATGTAAATTAGGGTCTTTATATATAATCATAGCAGCATAAAGCTGGCAGTTTGTGTAAATGTTGTAATTGATCACATCAGCAGTATTTCATCAAATGATGATCTAATGATAGAAAAGAGCTTTATAACCAGACATCTAGATATGCGGTGTAGTCAAACGCACTTTCGTTAAAGAACTGATTCAAGTCTCTGGGTTGCAGTGGTAATCTAGTCAATTAAATTAGTGATGAAAATTTTGTTTTGTCAGCAATAAACAAAATGAGAAAAAAAGAAATATACATCATTACAATAATAAAATGGTTTTAATTATAATGAAGATATGATGAGAAAAAAAATATACATTAAGATGTTAATAATGAACTAGCACTGTTTTATGTATTTATAAAAACTAGCAACAGTTAACGCAATATCCTAAACTATCTAAACATGAGGAATTCACAACAGAGTAACTTCTAAAAAAGTAGCTCACACTTCTACATATATTTAATATTTGCTATTATTTCAAGAGATCTGGACAGTGTTCTCATGTTGTTTAATTTCACATATTGAAAATAATATCTTTAATATGTTTGACACATCTTTACATAATTTTAAGAAGTTTGGTCTGTGTCAGTTTGATACATATTTTTGTCATTTTGCCAAATCGTATAGCAAAATGCTATTTTTATTGACTAATATGATATGCAATTTAAGTCAGAAAAGTATGTACAAAAAAATGAATGAATATGACGATGAACTATTGACTAAATTTAAAGGACATTTTCATCAAAAGACAAAAAAGTACTATGAAATAAAAAGTTGTGAAAATTAACACTGCTGGACTACAAACTTGCACTTGCAAGATCTGGAAGACTGGAAGTGTGCTGTGCGAATTGCAATTAGCAAAGATATTTATGGCTGTGTTTGCACCATTACCAGATAAGCACAATTATTTTAGTGAATTGGGCACTACAACAAATTAAACATCAAATGCAAATAAACTGTACAATTAGAGCACATTTTGGACCAATGAGATTTCACAATGGGCAGGAATACCCATTGCTATTAGATGACATAAAGAAGAATTTGTTTGGATGTTAAAATAAATTCCAAAACTAACAGTGGCACTTGTAAATAAAGTCTGCAATGTGCTACATTTGCTGGGCATAACAATTCAGATTAACTCAGAAGCAATAGCTTTTATTACTTGACACATTATCATGTCACGTGTGGTTAGGGCATGGTGTCAGGCTGCCTTGTCAAGCAATTAAAGGGTTGGTTGTTTGCACTGATAATTCTGTTTAAACTGTAGTTTATACAGGCCGTGCAAATCCAACTGTATTTTTATGCAGCACCATCTTCACAACATACCCATTCTATTTACAGAGGCACAATCATTACGTAACAAGCTGTACAACTATTTAACATATGCATCTGACTTGCTATTATGTGCTGGAAGTCATGTTTGGATTATGGCTGTTTTTTACACTGAAGATGACCTAAAAATGTGTGCCCAGAGTGTCAGCAGAAGTGTGGGAGAGCCACACAGTGATGAGAGCATTATGCAGAGCCTGGGAAAAGAGAAGACTACGGGAACAGATACTGAAGGACCACAATGTCTCAGCAGAATAGCAAAGCATGACAGTTAAAGGGTGTCATCATTAATAATCCGAATGAAACCGAATCAAGAGATACTTAAGATGGCAGAATAAGGGAAATCTACGATGATTCTGGTAAAGGGGGGTGGCGGCAAAGGGACATGATTAATCGTTATGCCACATTCTAAATGAAACTGCTTGCTTCTGGATCCAGCTCTTCTACTGGAATCATTACCCTAATTTGTTGAGGTTCACTTTTGATAAGCATGCAGGTGTAAGTGTAACAGTTAAAAAGCTCAGCTTTAAATTCACTATGCCTGCCTCAGGTCAAAATTGTTTTAGACTTAGGGGTGATTGGTGCATTATATACCTTTTCCACCAATAGTTTGCAAGGATGAATCCCCAGTGAATCCAGTCCACCTTGGACCCTAAAGCATTTTCATTAGCTGAAAGGAGTTGTTTTGGGTATTCTCTTCAATTCCTGATCGTAAAATCTACAATATTGTTTAAAGCTTTATGTAGTCTTAATCATGAAATTACATCGATTGATATTGTATAAGCCATTTATGACATTATATACGGTGGCCGAGAGAGCTCAACGCGCTGCAACTGAAGAAAACACATGCAAATAAAAAAAACCGAATGCAAATAAAAAAAAAACGAATGCAAATAAAAAAAAACACATGCAAATAAAAAAAAAACACATGCAAATAAAAAAAACGCATGCAAATAAAAAAACACATGCAAAAAAAAAAAAAAAAAAAAAACACATGCAAATAGAAAAAAAAAAAACACATGCAAATAGAAAAAAACACATGCGAATTAAGAAAACATCTTCATCTAGTTTTACAAAACACGTGTGCTCCAAATACTCACAACCAAAAACGGAAATGCGCTGCAATTACAGAAACGCGCTGCAAAAGTTCACAACACAACGGAAATGTTTCTTGGGGACTCCAACAAGTGACGAACCCGGCTGGGACGGACATCTGTAGACCTTAATAACTCATCAGTGGTGTTGTCGTCTGTCCATGACCTAGCTGAAAGGTGAGGGTTTTTTCCCCCTTTGGATATTATTAGCCTAAATTATCTGAAATACACAATTAACTGTGAAACGTTACGTTTATGTTACTGGAGTTACTCTGTAAGGTATATAGGTTTTGAAATGAAATGAAATTGTATTATTTTTCTTATCAGTTAACAATTAATAACCTTAACTGGAAGTGCTTAAAGTAACTAAACTCTGATGGGAGGATACTAATACCAGTTATATAACGTCATGAAGCTGACAAAGAACTTTCAGCATACAATTTAGAGAAAATAGCCCATTTTCATTTCAGTGAGAATAAGTGTGAATACTTTTGTGTATGTTGGGTTTCTCTTATATCTGTGTTTTACCTTTCAAGTAAAAATTAATTTGCTTAGTTACATGTTAATATCGTTAATATCAAAGCAGTCACATTGTTCCTCTTCCAGGTTATGTATTGTCCATATTGTGGACTTGAATTGGCTGGATATATCGGATGCTTTTGTGGTTCCTGTGGTAGCAACATTAGATTTCTGGCACCTTTTCTACAGAATGGTAAGCTCTGCTAATACACTCAATCACTTGTTTGTTTAATTATCAAGTTGAACCAAGTGATTGTATGATACACAGAACTTAGCACAAATTCATTGCATCAACATAGACCTCCTGTTAATGGCCTAACTGTTAAAAGTGGTAAGCTTAAATGCCAGCCCAAGTTGTACTTTTGTTCTCTTTGTGCCTTTTAGTAACTGGATTTGTGCACAGATGAGCAGATTACATGCGTACACTTTTCAAACTGCATCAAACAGTTTACCTGTTTATTTCTTTGTTAATGCTGAAACTGTAGGGAGCCAGATGTTTTTTACAAGTCTGGTTTTGACATGTGCTTCTGCCTTGAGTAAAATAAACACATTGTCCATACCTTCTGGTTAAAGTCAGATATGCCAAACTTAACTTCTACTTTCTGCTAACAAACAAATGATTTGATTCAAGATAAACTGCTACGGGCACAAGCACAGTCTTGCATGATATGCTGCACAGCATGCTCAACATGGCATGGTCAAAAGGTTTGTTTGACCTTCCATTGTGCTACCTGTAACTGTATAAAAACAAAAACTCAATATAATGTCTCCAACAGAAACATTTGTATGTTTAAGATTATATTTTTGGATTCCTAATGACGCTGTTCTCTTTTCCCTTCAGGCCCAGAAACAGTGTCAGCTGAACTCACAGAGGCAGACCTTATCCATAAATATTTCTCAGAGGGCCACACATATGAAGTGATCCTTGATTTTCTTGGAACAAAACATAATATTTTCCTGAGTCTGAGCACCTTAAAGAGAAGGCTAAGGAATGGAGGCCTAACAAGGAGGACAGAGTATACTCCCATTGACACTGTGAATGCTGCTATTACACATGAACTGACAGGCTCAGGTCAGCTTTTGGGTTACAGAGCTCTGTGGCAGACATTGCAACAGAAGTATTTCCTGACAGTTAAAAGAGATGATGTAATGCATACAATTCGCAGACTGGATCCATCTGGAGTTCAACTTCGCCATAGGTACAGATTTGTCCGAAGAGGATACATTACAGCAGGACCAAACCAAGTGTGGCATGTTGATGGGTATGATAAGCTCAAACCATTTGGTGTTGCCATCAGTGGCTGTATTGATGGGTTTTCTAGGAAAGTGATGTGGCTCAGCAGTGGCAGCTCTAATAACGACCCAGGTATAATTGCTTACTATTACATGCAGTGTGTATCAGACTTTGGACTTCCAGCACGCCTTCGCACAGACTGTGGGACAGAAAATGGCACTATGGTAGCCATTCACTGTGCATTAAGAGCACAGCATACAGATGATTTTGCAGGAGCCCTCAGTCACATGTATGGCACCTCAACTGCAAATCAACGAATTGAAAGTTGGTGGTCCTTTTTCAGGAAGCAAAGGTACAGGCCTTTTAAGATTAATTGTAAAAACAAAAATGTAATGCTACTAATTAGTCAGTTATTTGTTTTTTTGTTGTTGTCACATGACCTGTGCCACAAAATATTTTATAACACTAGACCAAAATGTAATGCAAAACATTTTCCTGATGCTATAAGGTTTTATGTACATGGATGTTTAAAATTCTTTTTTTAAATAGGAATACAGTTTAAATAATACCATTTGTTTTAGAAATCATTTCCATATAACATTTATTCAGCACTGAAGTAAAACATTGTGTATTCTGTCATTTCATCGTTAGGACCCAGTTCTGGATTGAGCTCTTCAGTGACCTGAGAGAGAGGCACCTTTTCAATGGCAGCCATGAGCATAAGTGCCTTCTACGGTATGTCTTCTTGAGCATCTTGCAGAAGGACTTTGATGAGTACAGAGAACTTTGGAATAACCACACCATCCGACCTGTTCGTCAGTCTCGATGTCATTCTGGTAAACCAGAAGCAATGTATCACCTGCCTCACAGGTTAGTATTTAATCCATGCAATGTGTGACCATTTTCAATAAAAATCAGATTACATTTTCACGTGATTAAATTTAATCATTAATTATCACAGAAATGTAATCATTAATTATTAAATCATACTATATGATTAGTAAAATCACAGTAGTTTAAATCACAAAACAAGATAGATATTTAAAAAATTATTCCAATACTCAGACAAAAAAAAACACCATTCCACAACAAAACCCAAATGTACAAAGCAAAAAAGGTGGATTTTTCAGATTCAGTAACGCAAAGTGCCTTTGTAGTAGAAGCAAATATAAATATAGCTGCAAGCAGCCATGACCGGGCCAAGTGCAAGAAGCGGCAACAGATGCCATCATGGGTGGGAGCAACAGATCAACTGCAGCAAGGAGCAATTGAAGACATTTGAAGAAAATTTTGCCAAAATGGCTGAAAAATCATATACATTAACTAAAAGTATGATTTAATGGATTATCACTTTCGACCAGTAGCTGGCGCAGTTTTGAAATTGATGTGGTGTGGTCACAGTAAGTTGACAATGACACATACAAAGTTTGGTGTCAATATGTCGAGGCATTGCAGATATAAAGCCTGAATAGTCATTTTGGCATCATGCCTCAACTTTGCTGATGCAGTATACGTAAACGGTTTTGTCTATCGATATGAAATCCATAACTGTTTGTCAGCACGGTCTGGAGATGATACGTTTAGATTTTGGTGAAAATCGGACAAACGGTCTAGGAGTTTGAAAAAGTATGTATTGAATGAAAATCAAGATGACGGACAGGAAGTTGAGCCAAATACGGCAAACTTGGTATCTATGTTCTCGTAGTGACCCAAGGAATCCATTAAAGCCAGTGTCATTACAATAGGCACATTTATTCAAAAGTTATTAGCATTTTTGGAAATTTGATTTTAACTTTTGACCAAAAGGTGGCGCTGTCTGGAAATCTTTTGAGTACCTTCAGGGCATGGTGCTGATGGCACATTCTGAGTTTCATAATGTTACAGCAATGCATTCATTAAGTATAGCATTTTACATCACAAAACTGTATTAAAGTCAATGGGAATTTCATGTTTTTTTCTATTATAGCACCACCAAGCGGCAAAATCAAAAAAAAATTTGTATGTGTCCTCAGAGTGAGCCCATACATATGTGTGTCAATTTTGGTGAAAATATAAAAAACACAAAAAATGACTGACACGTGACTGATTGAATTTTTCTACCCCCTACTATCAATATTTTGAGATTTGGGCATTGTTAAGGGGCCAGCGACCTATGGTATCGGTCTTCTGATGGTGGTTTCGTCTCGATCGGACTAGCGGTTTCGAAGTTATCGCCCAATGTTTTTTAAGCGATAAATCACAACTCTACACAAACCGTAAGTCGAAACCTGGTTTTGTTTGGAATCTGTGGACTCGGCAAGGATTCCTGAATCTATCGAGAGCACTTTTATGAATTTTGGACAAACCGTTCAGAAGTTATAAGCAAAAATAGCCTTTTTTTGTATGTCCGGACCAGTAAGTGACGCAGCATGTAGCCTCAGGTCCTGCCTGTGATGACATGTACCAAGTTTGGTCTGAATACGAAAAAGCGTTGCAGAGATACAGCCTTACGTCCGTTTTCGTAAGCGCTACGTAAAATTTGTTTGTGCGTTTATCGAAAACGGTTTGACGAATCAACTTGAATTCTATAACTTTTTGTCAGCACTGCCAGAAGATGATCTGGTGCAATTTTGGAGAAAATCGGACAAACCGTCTAGGACGAGTTCGCAAAAGTAGGTTTTTTGGAAAATTCAAAATGGCGGACATATTTTAATGACGGAAAATGACGTCATAGGGTGCAATCGAATCGTCATGAGTTCAGGAATCAGAGGAAAAAGGATTTTGTTGATAGGCCTTACGGTTCAAAAGTTATTAGCATAATACTTTTGAAATTTTGGACAGGTGGTGGCGCTAGAGGGACTGAGTTATACACACCAAAATTGGTGTATTTGATGTTGGGACTGTCCTCTATCAGAATGTCAAACCAAAACAACTTTCCCGCAAACGGTTCTATGGGTTGCCATAGACGCCCAGTCAGCAGCAGCAGAAGAAGAAGAAGAAATACAATAGGTGCCTCCGCACCTTCGGTGCTTGGCCCCTAATGATAAGAACGCCAACAGATACAATAGGTGCCTCGCACCTTCGGTGCTTGTCACCTAATGACCATTTTTGATAACAGAGGAGGACCTTTAAGTCAACTTTTGGCTGATTTGTAATCAAGTTCAAAATAAATAATTTAGATGTTGGGTTATAATTTATTACAGCTGGGGAACTGACTTGCATAATGAGCTTTTTTTTCCACCTTAGCCTTTGTAGTTTTTAATATAAAAATTTGTAAGGAGTTGACTCGAAGTGTTTTGATTTCTGACTGGCCTTAGGTTTGATGCAAGGGATTGTGGATTCCCAGTGTCACAGGAAGTCATTCAAGAGTTTGAGGACATTCTACCACCACAGCGCAGTCTTTGTGGTGACGGTAATCTTCAAGTTCATTTTGCAGACTTAGAGAGACAGAGTGGGCTGTCTCCAGCAGTCAACTGGATAAATGCTGTTGAGAATTACATAACACTCAAAAATATGTCTGGACTTTAAAATCATAAGTTTCTGATTCTGTGATTTGATTATTTGTGTTACACACATGCACATGTTACTGATGCCATTACAGTTAAGTCTTCTAATAATCTACTGGGTAGCTTTATCTGCAAAGAACATTCATGCTTCCAGGAGGGTATTGATTCTGGAGATCCTGTGAACAGCCTTAACATACTTTAAAGCACAGTATTTGAAATTGTTATATAATCCCCATTTTACAGTATAATGTAACTTATTAACTGCTGACTGGGTAGATACTTGTGCAGAAGTAAGAAGATGTTTGTATGATTTTATTTTGTAACTTTGTTATTACTAAATGAAGTACATCCAACAGCTTTATACATTTTAAACAACTTTATTTGTTCACTACGGTGAAACTCAACTGTTGGAAAATGAGCCTATTTCCATAAATAAAAGAGTGTTCCTTTAGGTTTTGTGCCAAGAATATGCCATGCATGCCATTTATGTACTAAAAAAAAGTTTTGGTCCTTGATGAAAAAAAAGTCACTTGGGTAAAAAAATAAAACTGTTATATATTCCTCAAAACTATTAACCTGAGTTTTCCTTCCTTTAATTGAGTGGCTTGAAATGTTTAACTAAAACATAAGTGCAGGTTAAAATGTACAAGTTATACAAACACACCTGCATTTCAAAATAGTAAAGAAAAAGATGTCACATTTCAATAAAACCGTTAACTCTAACCTAAACTCTGGTCTATCAGCCAAAGATGTTTAGTTTCAAGGAAGCCCAAAACCAGGGGAGTTTTGCAAGCCATAATCCATGGCTTCTTGAAACTCTTCATAACTGGGTAAGATTGGAATTTTTATTGTATTTGAACATACATTTGCCATGGGAAAGCGTGAGCTTTTCTGAAATACTAGTTGTGGCTGCGGCTGTATTGCTGCAGGAGGAACTTCTTTCAGCCCAGTTCCAAACATAAGGACATCTTCCAAAGAAGGACTAGTCTCTTTTTCTAGGGAGAGCAAAAGAAAAAGTTTGTTTCCATTTATTTTTACTTGTTGCTACTTTCAAATCAGTGTAGTCATCACCTTGCAGCTGTAAAAGGGTTTGAGCACAGTGCTGATTTGTTGCATGGAGGTGGTTTGCAGAGGTGTAACCTAAAGTCCAGGGATGTATTCCAGAAATTAAGGTTAACTTACCGTCAGATATACCTTGAACTCTCGGTTGATTAACCCAAACCTTGCTTACTCAAGGTATGTTGGTTCCAAAAACGCATCCAAGGAGTTCATCCAACCCAGAGTATGTTCCAGGATATCACACAAGACATTCTCAACAGAGTGACGATTCGATGATTCACCATGGAAACAGACACTAAGAAAAAGCATGCCATTTTAGTTATATAACCTAATACCTTCCAGGAAGAGCAGATAATCTCTCCAATAGCTCAGTACTCTGGCCTCCTCCTGACGGTTGGTGCTTCCAGGTTGACTGAACTGCACTTGGAAGATGTTCTCCACAGCATCAGCTGTCAGCTTGGTCTCAGTGTAGCACATGAATGAGAAGAAGAGTGAAGGATGCTGTTCCAAGGCATTGACAAAATCAAGAGTTGCTAGTCCCTCTTTGAACCTACAAAAAGTTCCAAGTCAAAATGTGCACTACAAGGGGGTTATGTGAACAACTACCAACAGATATACAAATGTTACATTTTAAGATCAATATATGGGGTGACACTACTTCAACCACCATATTTAGCCCTTATTACTATAAAGTGTTTTTAAGTATTAAAGTAGTCATGTTATTACTAAAAATGTATATTTAACTTTATTTTTATTTTACTAAAGTTTTGTTACATGCCCACAGAGTAAGTAGAATATTATACCTCTGGATGGAAACATGGTTTCGGTAGATGAAATACCACTGAATATAATCATCTACTACTTTGTTCTTATCCCCCAGAGTCCTTATGAATCGGTAGCAGCCTGCTGTCTGAAGCATGCTGGAGTGTTTTTCTGTGAGTCCCTGGAGTTCACTCAGTGATGTAGCATTCTTTATCTAGAGGAAAATAAAATGCAATGAAATGCATTTATTTTTATTGGACCAAATAACAAGCCACATTACATTTATACAAATTAGTAAGGATTAGACTATTCATAATTTTTCTTTTTAAAAAGTGGTTTGTAATGACATAAATATTAAGCAAGATGGGATCATCTAAAACAGATAGCATAGATGCAAACAGAGCAGCATTGAACAGTAATGTCAGATTCGAAAGAATGAAATACTGTGACACATTTCTTTCTATACTGTACATATTTAGGCATATATTGCATATTGATCATTTATGGTCTTTCTTCCAGCACCTATGCAGGCTGAATAAAGGCTTTTTTGGGTGTGGCACATCATTCTGTTAAGAATATCAGATTTCAAGCACAAATGTAAACATTTCTTTGACCTTGGTTCGTAATGGCAACCAAAACATCTGATTCTGATGTTGAATAAATTGACATTTTGAGAGATTAAATTAAAAATCTAATTAACTCATATTGATAATGATATTGGGTTAAAAGAATTACAATAACATTTATTTGAGACATTTAATTCAAATGCTAGAGATTTAGAACTACTGCTTTGAATTTACACTCACTGCCCATATAAAAGCGTACCCTCTATTACAGTATTGTCAATCATACTGTTTGTACAGCTGTTAAGGTATCAATACGAAGGATAGTTTTGTGTCAGTTGATGAAAGTAATGTCTCGAAATTGTTTATAATCACAGCCTAACAAATTACCTCAAGGAGGGTCTTCTTGACCTCATCATCAGGTATGTGTTCAACTGGGGCCTCAATTGTCTTTACTTTACCAATCAGGTAAAGGAAGAAATTTGGGGAAAGACAACGAGGCCCTGGACCTCCATGGACAATCGAGACCGCAATCATTTTTCCAATCTGGAAATACTCATTGTCTTCTGCAGCTAAAAATGCCAATATCTCAATGTTAGGACACATTGATTTGCAACATTGCAACTTCACAAAAAAGTATTACCTTTACAATCAAATGAGAGGTATTTGCCATTTTCTTTGCCTTCAAATACCCTCCTGGTTTTGATGGTGTCCATCAGCAGAGTCAGAAATTCACGAGTAGGACCCCCACTGTCCAAAGCCTCTTCAGTCAACCCCGCATCATCTGTGAATTTCACCATCAAGCTGCAGGTGGGGTCAAATGAAGATCGCCTGAAACCTCTTAAGGCACCATCCCAGACATTTGCCCGGTTAATGTTAAATCTGCTACAGGATGTTTTTTTAAGATTAATTGACAGATTTGACACTATGTCTGCAGCTGTTAGCCCATCATGTCCATCACTGTAAAATAAGCAAACAGTCTGTGAAAAGCAAGAAATATTAACACTGCCTCTTCTTAGTTTTGTGGATTACTTAAACCATGACTTTTTATGTTTTTAGTCTTTTATGGGCCCTTTATAATGAGTAAGCTATACATCACTGGTCAAAAATTATAAGCATAATTTGGACAACACAACTTTAATAATAGATTTTGAGATTCTGTTCACAAAAGCACAGTCTTCTGCAGAGGGATAACTGAAGAGAAACAGCCTGACAGATTTTGAACTGGTAGAATATGAATTGAATATATTCATAATATTGAATGCACTGCAAGTCACTTTGGATGAACGCGTCAGCCAAATGCATAAATAAAAATTTTACTTTGTTTATGACTACTGAAAGCAATTAAAAATGTTGGTTGGTTTGAGACAATAAATACCGTATTTGCAAAATAAGAAAGGCTGGTAAAGAACAATGTGCCGAAGTGCTTCTTATGTTATAGTACCTGTCTTTCTCTGGCAGTTTCTCTACTTCCTCAAGGTCTGAGGAACTGCTGTCAATGGTGATCGGTGCATATATGTTGGTATATGTACTGTGGAAGAGAGGTACAAGAACAACAATAACAGAGTTAATCCAGAAAGTATTCTGACACAGACATGTGTTGTTGTATTGGCTGTAGTCCAGTATTTTAGTCTAATAGTTTCATTTAAAATCTAGTGTTCTGAAGTACAGAGCCAAAAAAATTAAAGACTATGTCCTAATACTAAAGATGTGATGTAAAGTTATGTCTTATGACCGACCTGTAGAAGTCACTTGACTTAAGTTCATCCACTGAGGAGGTCGTCTGTTTGGGTTTTGTTGCACTGTTGGCCTGCAGCACCAACATCACAGCACAATAAGTACTTACAGAACTACACTGATTATTAACAAATTCCGGTATATTAGATTACAGAATATGACATACTTGCCCATTAGATGACTGGAATCTCTCAGATGTTGTGGCTGACCTAAAACATACAAACAATTTAGTAGACATTTTCACTGTGTTATAGAGAAAATAAAATGCTTTCTTTATAGCATTTTTTTTTAAATGAATGCACTAAAACATACTGACATTCATATAGCTGGCACAGGGACCAAAAAATGTGTCAGCAGAAATTTAACTTACCAAGGTCTATGCTCTGGTGTACTGCTTTCAGGACCAGACCAAAGCTGCCAAGTGTAAACATAAAACCCTAAAGTCATTCATAGCCTTAACACGGTCTGTATATGCTTCTATTTCTAATGGTGGACCATTCCAGGATATTTTATTGCATTATAGCTGTACTGCAAAGACATCTTTAATACCTAAACCCTGAGATGTACCTACCACTGTGTCAGAAAGAGGTGACATATTGGGTTGCACCCTAACAACATCATCATCCTCATCTTCTGAAACGGCATCATCTTCATGACCTCACAGAAGATTTTGTGATCAATCTTTATTTCATATTACATGTCCAGTATTGTTAAATGTGTAGGCTGTAACTGTAGTTGGAATCCCACTCTGTCATCATTTACTCAGCCTCAAGTTGTTCCAAACCTGTATACATTTCTTTGTTCTGCTGTACACAAAGGAAGATATTTGGAATAATGTTTGTAACCAAGCAGATCTCACCCCCCATTGACTACCATAGTAGGGTGAGGCTGAGTAAATGATGACAGAATGTATATTTTTGGCTGAACTATCCCTTTAAAGAACTTATCACATAAAGTATTTTGTTTTTTGTTTAAATGTGCATAAAATATATAAAAACATACTATTTCAATACTTACTCTCTGACAACAAATCCTCATGGGTACAGATGTAAAGTGTGATCCTTTGATACGCCTTTCCAATGGCCTCTTTGTATTGTCCAATGGTAAAAGGTGTGTCAGTCCCAGGGATATTTTTAATCTGAGAGCCATCTGGATAAAGCAAGACATATTCTCCATCTTCCATGTCTTGATTGAAATCTTTTTGTTTTTTCACTGCAGCTGCCAAAAGTTGTTCAGATGACCACTGGGGGTCAACATGTAGAGGTAGGTTTTTCCCTCTCATGGTCTTAAAGCCATTCCTGGTCTTGCTCATGATCCCAACAGAAATCTAGATGATCAGTGAGAAAAGATGGAATAATGATAATTATCAACGTAAACAAAGTCATTAACTTAAAAATAAAATTTGCTTACCTTTACTGTTTTATTTGATTTATTTTTACTTTTAGAGAATGTCTTCCTTTCAGTTTCTTTTACTTCTCTGAATTTCATAAACTGGAGAACAGTTGGCTTTGATGGTATGGCACATGCACCAGTCACTGAAACACAAACACACGCACAATAGAAAGAGAGAGAGAAAAAGATTGAATAAATCTAGTTCCTATAATTTGATGGACGGAACAATAGATTGAAACCTCTGTAAGAGAATATTACCTCTGGGCACAGTCATACGTGACACATGGTCATCAACTGCAGTTCTTGGGGCATTCTCTAGAAAGCTTACATCTCGCCCACAGGAACTACAAAATCTGGGCAAAGTCGGCCATTGAATGCCACAGAAAGGACAAAACATTTTTATCTGAAAAAGATGAGTGGACTGAAGTTAGCACGATGTATTCTGTTGTCCATTCTTTCAATAGTAAAAGGGTCTGAATACATTTTTAAATATTATTATTACCATCAATCTGCGTTTTACTTTCACCTGGTTTTAACCATTAAAATTTTTCTCAATTGCTAACAAGCATTGGTCAATTCTTAAGCCACATTTTCAAAACTCTTCATATAGTCTCCATTACCAAGATCAATCATGGCCAAATAGTTAATCTTCCAAAACTCACTCAGACCAACAAAACACTTAATATTACATTATATATAATTAATATAATGTACATAAGTATTATTATTAAATATAATTAACACTTAATAATGTCTCAAAATAAACTTCCATCAATTACTGGCAACAATTCTCTTTCAAAAAACATATGTCACTCATAACACAGTAACCTAAAAAAGACTAACAACAGGGAGCATTACAAACATTTAATTTATTTTTATTTTTAACGTTTAAATGATTTTTTCCACATAAATATTCATTATATGATAATTTCATGTTACTGACTGTATTACAGCATAAAGAATAAATGAGAAAAAAAAAAAAATCGTGAACCTTGATGTTATTTAGTTGTGAAAGTAATTAGCCTGCTTACACACTATCGTGTCACAGTTCACAGTTAATTGTGTATTTCAGATTATTTAGGCTAATAATATCCAAAGGGCCAATGAATTATACAATCAGAATTTTAAAATAAAGTAAAAAAAAAAAAAAAAAAAAAAACCTCACCTTTCAGCTAGGTCATGGACAGACGACAACACCACTGATGAGTTATTAAGGTCTACAGATGTCCGTCCCAGCCGGGTTCGTCACTTGTTGGAGTCCCCAAGAAACATTTCCGTTGTGTTGTGAACTTTTGCAGCGCGTTTCTGTAATTGCAGCGTATTTCCGTTTTTGGTTGTGTTGTGAGTATTTGGAGCACACGTGTTTTGTAAAACTGATTAAGATGTTTTCTTAATTCGCATGTGTTTTTTTTCTATTTGCTTGTGTTTTTTTTTTTTTATTTGTATGTGGTTTTTTTTTTTTATTTGCATGCGTTTTTTTTATTTGCATGTGTTTTTTTATTTGCATGTGTTTTATCTTTTATTTGCATGTGTTTTCTTCAGTTGCAGCGCGTTGAGCTCTCTCGGCCACCGTAATTATATGATACGAAAGAATAGAAGTAGTATGTGCACATCCAAACATTAAGGCAGGTGCACGATCAAAAAAGGACAAAATTCATAACACACTGCTATAGATTCTCCCATTTAATTTAATAGAAAAAAACAACATTTCAACCCCTTGGTTCTTCGATTACATCTTCATTACATGATGCAATCAAACCAAAGCAACAAATGTTCAAATGAAACATTTCTCTTTAGGTGTATCCCATTATGCATAGATCTGTACTGTTCTATGCCATTTTGTACTGTAAGTAGTGTATTTTGTAGGGATGTCCCAATACCGATACTGATATCGGAATTGGGTCTGATACTGCACTCATATACTTGTACTCATGCTCATAAAAATGCTCTGGTACCAAAAATCGACACCATATGACATACGAATGCCATTCAGTAAACATTTAAAATTTTAAACAAATTAAAATTATGTTATTTCGTAGTGTGATTATCAAACTGCAAATGTTGCAATTTACTGAGATAAATAATAAAGTTGGCATGTGCTGGGCACTTCAAATTTGAGCACTTGTGAATCTGTGGAGCCGGTGTTGTGATGACGTTGGATGCTGCTCTTTATTTTTACAGCCTTGGCTCATACACGGAAAACACCGTTATTAGCATTGCAAGTTCACTTTGTAGCAGATGACAGTGAATAGAGTGCTAATTCACTTAGTAGCGCAAAGCACATACAGACTACATATTTATTTAATTAAATGGCTTAAATTCAGATAGTCAATCATAACAGTGAGCATTTCCTGTCAAGTTGTAAAAGAGACACAGCACCAAAACTGAGTGTTTCTGACAGAGGGTTTCAGAATGAGTGTGGAAAATGATCATTTTTACAAATATATTAATTTTTTTTTTGAGTGGTGGTGGTGCAGTGGGCTAAAGCACATAATTGTTAAGCAAAAGGTTGTCGGTTTGATCCCCACAGCCACCACCATTGAGTCCTTGAGCACGGCACTGAACTCCAGGTTGCTCCAGGGGGATTTTCCCTGTAATTAGGGCTCTGTAAGTTGCTTTGGATAAAAGTGTCTGCCAAATGCATAAATGTAAATGTAAATAGTGTAATTGAACATTGGCCTAAATCAGTTAATCTCTGCAATGATTTGACATCAACAGTTTCAATGTTCCTTCAAGAAACACAGTTAATATTTGGGCATGACAGCGACTCAGAAAGCTTCATGGCAGCTTGTCAAGTTTGTTTCTTTTTCTAATCTCACGGACACTGGCTATAACTGATAACAGCATGCAGCTCTCTAATTACCATCTGTGGGTCCAGTGGCTTAGGCAATGCTAATTGAAGTGCTAGAGAGACAGAGAGAGAATTTACGTGGCCCTTGAGGCAACTGAAAAGCTTCCATCCCCAACTACGCCATTGCCACCATTATCTTGACTTCCTTATTAACTCTGCGAGAAGAGCCGTGATCTAATGACTAATGACTGCAGTAACATTGCCGCATCTCGATTCTCAATTTTGCAAAGACATCTCGCCAATGTCCGGGTCACTGATGTGTCTGTGGGCGTAATGAAAAGTTGGGGCATCAACTATCAACTATTACAGGCAAGATTCCTCAGCCACGAGGATTGGAAAATGGCTTTTGGGGAAAAGAGCGCTTCCCCTCACAGAGAATTAATCTGCCTAATGTATTTCGCTTGAACACAGATAACTGCTCCAGGAACCCAGTTCTCTTTCTGTGGCTTCAACCAAGTTCAGCTGAGGACATTACAAAAATTTAGATGGGAGAAAATGGAGTGCTAATATGAAAGTGGAGTGCTCCTGTATTCTAACCACCTCATTCATTAACAAGTGCCATGCTTTCTGGCTTAGTTTGACATCTAAAGTAATTACAGTAATGGGATGGACTATTGAATGTACTATGCTATTTGATCAGGATTCATTTTAGTAAAATGATGGGGATTTTATCTACGTGGGCAGTGTTAATCAATTAAGCCGGTGAAGTTAAATACTCATCTGTTCATATTTTAATATGTGCCTTTAAAATCAAGAAATCTGAAACAATACATTAATAATTATCACAACACAGAACAATGGAGATATCACAGAGATTTAATTTGACATGTTTTCTGTCCTTTGCCCTAATTTTGTAGTGTTGTATTCTGTCAGTTTCACCTAAAAGCATTATTTTGTGCATATTTTCAGTTACCATGCATTACTGTATATACCAGATATCTAAATGCATTTGTGGAGTATTACAAGTTTTGTTTATTTATTATTTTTAAATGCTGCAGTGATTCGGACAGGACAAAGAGGACAGCAAACTGATGACAATTAGAGTCTGGAAGTGGATATTCTGTAAACAAGTACATTGCAGTCTACTGGTCGTGAAGGTGACTTTCATTGTTGAGAAGCTTACTTTTAAATGTACGATAGCACCTTAAGTCTGAGAGCATGGTAGGACACAAATATGTCAGATTAAATTGAACCGACCTGACAGTTCAATCTAACAAGGTACAATATTTCCTAAAAACCTTTCTGGCTTCTGTGTGTCTGTGTTCTTGAGGCAGTATCACAGACAAACACCTGCTACCCAGGAAGAATTGTCTTCTATTAAGAAGTTCAACAATTATTTTTTCCCCCATGGAACGTAAAAGCTCAAAATGTTCCATAAAACAACAGTAGTGACCATGTCTGTCTAGCTCTGACAATGACAATTAGCACAGTTTCTGCTAATTATTGCACTGAGTAACATCAGTAATTTTTAGGACAAATATCACATCGATCAGAACTGTTTGACCATAACTTTTACCAAAGCACATAACACATAAACATCTGTGTTGTCCTAACAGTACATCAAATTTGATTATATGGAAGTAATCTGAATAATGTGTGACTCAGGGGTCAAAACTAATCTAAATTGGAATCTCCTCATCCCTTGGGCTTTATGACACACCAGCAAGGTGAGATGAGTTCGGTGAATCATGATAGCCTTTGATTGGATATTTTGACTCAGGGTAGGGCAGAGGATTAATTAACACAAACATCATTGTCTATCTGCAGACAAACCACACCTTTCCAGAAGCGTTTTTCCATTCCTCTCACACAAAAACATTTGAGCCTTCAAGTTATGTCAGAATGATTGTATTTACGAGATGAGCGCACATGAATGGCACTACAATGTTTTTTTGTTTTCGTTTTTTTTAATCCCAACTTTCTGATTAGGGGGCATGCCAATTGAAGAATTGTTCATAAGCTAATTAGTTTTGACCATAATTAGTAATTGTAAATGCCTACGGTACTAATGATCACTATTATATCACACTAAATTAACCTATTGCTTAAACTTATCACTGTAACTGTATATGCTACTATATCTATACATCTATATATTAATTCATTTATTTTAATAATATGTCATTGGTCTCTTACTTTGTATAAGCTGCTATGTTTTGTTAATTTGTGTGTTTTGTTCAATGAGTAAAATTAATTCCACCCCCGTGCAATAATTTCCAATAATTTTAAAAGCCTTAATGACTTCTTAAGGTGTATGTTTATTAAGCACACATACACCTAAGTAGGATAATCATCAAATGACAAGTAATCGTCATAATTGTGACAAACCCTAATACACACAAATCCTTAATTATTTGAGCTACTGTAAATGCCATTATTGTGTCTACCCTACAGGACAACTCAAGATAAAATAGATAACACTGTAAACAAATACTTACACTGCACATGAACTACAGCACAATCAGCATAAAATGTCAAAAACAGATTTTAGCATTTAACTGTATATACCATTTTTGTATTTATTTTTTTTTTTTATGTAAAAAGCTTTGTAAAAAAAACACCAAAAAAAACAAAAAACAGCTGCCCTGTATGTGTTTATGTTTGTGTGTTTTTGTTTGAGTTATTAAAGCATTACTTAAAAACTTCCTAGTCTGGTTCCTGCCTTTCCTTTGTTACAGTGTTACATACATTTGTGGTTTAGACAGGGAAAGAAATAGAATAAAATGTTTAAAACTTAAAGCAGGGTTAATAACAGAAGTGCTTTCGGTTAGCCTAGACTTAAACTGAGTGTGTGTGTCTGAGTTCTGAGCATGCTAGGAAGACTATTACATAGTTTAGGAGCCAAATTATCTGCCTCCTTTTGTGGATTTAGATTTTTGTTTGCAGCACTCTAGCTGCAGAAATTTGAACCAACTGAAGTTTATTGATTAAACCTGCAGGACATCCACCTAGTAATGTATTACAATAATATAGTCTTGAGGTCATGAATGCATACATTTTTTATTTTGTTTTGGCATCAGAAATGGATAACATGTGTTGTAACAGCAATATTTCTGAAGATAGAACAAGAAAATGGTACCCAACATACATTTCTCTAAGCCAACAGTAAAAGGATAGTTGAAATGAAACTTGAGCCCTTTACTCATCTTTATTTTGTTCCAAACCTAATATATATATATATATATATATATATATATATATATATATATATATATATATATATATATATATATATAAAAATTATATATATATAAAAATTATATATATATATATATATATATATATATATATATATATAAAGTAAAAAATAATGACAGCATTTTTCCTTTCTGGGCAAACTATCCCTTTAAGACCTTGTACATTTGTTATGTAAATTGTGTTGTGTAAATATGTTGTTTACTGTAAATTGGTTTATGTTTCGTCACTGTCATGACTGCTATGTTGCTCGGAACTGCACACAAGAATTTCACCTACTGTTGCACTCGTAAAGTGATTTGATTTGATTTTGATTTTGAAAGCAAAGAATTCTGCTGTCAAAGGTCTGTCAAAAGGTTTTGAAACGTTTATATGTATATATTCATATTTTAATTCAGCCAAGGCATACAATAACTTAGAGAAAAAACATCATAGAAATTCTTTAATGTAAAAAGCTTTTTCCACCAGTTTCTTGTGTCTAAACATTGCTTTATCAGTACAGACAGACGAATCCAACCTTCACCATGAGAATGATTTTACTCATCCTCATTGTGTTTATTTGTTTAGTGTTTTGTTTACCGCCTAAAGCAGTAGGTATTTGTCTTTGTAGTTTCATGAATAATGCAGCTCTCCTCGCGGGATTGATGATCTTTAACTTGTTTTACTTTCATCCATATGCTTATATATTCATTTATCTATGCTACCATTCCATTACCAGGGGGAAAGTAGTATCTGAGGATGCAGCCAATGTGTCAGCAGGAAAGTTTTGTGTCATTTTACCCAGGGACAAAAAACAAAATGCTTTTAATTTCGGTTCGTTCTGAGCAAAACATATCTTTTTTAATTCAGGTTCAGAAGTTCTGCAGCCTCCTATCCAAAAGGTTACCAAAATAAAAGAATGGTTAATAACATTATTTTTAAAATGACATTACTCTGAGCTAAGGGTGGGTGAAATACCAATTGCAGTGTTGCCAGATCTCACAAGAGAAACAAGCAACATGGCCTGAAAAAACAAGCCCAAAATACACAACTTGCCTCATCAAAATAAGCTGAATATTTATTTTTCCTGTGAGGTGGATTTATCAGCATAGAAATCATAGCAAGCAGTTATTTAACAGATAAGTATAATTTTATTTACAGATCTGCTTTTGAGTCAAAACCCGGAAGCATCAAATCTCTATTAATGCATCATATCTAACAATAATTAATTGAAGACTGAGAAATCTACTTTTTACCCCTAATAATGTTTTCTTTGTATCTGGATTAGCCGTGCATGTATAGGTAGTAATTATACATAGTTGTTAAAAAGGTCTTCATTCACAGAAAGCGACATCCACAACGGGGGATAGGAAAAGAAATGTGTGATGCAGCATTTTCCTTCAGGATCAAAGCACATGTTTCATTTTCTGGGGCAACAAGAAGTGGTGTAGTTCCAAAATAAACCCTTGGGCCTTTAGTTTCATGAAAAAATGATCAGAACATAATCACTTTGTTTCGGTTTTTCGTTACGTTCTGGGTCCGTGTTCCTTCATATAATTTGTTTTCTCGTTTTTGTCTAAAAAATGGAATAACCAATAAACCAACCATTTACTTATTTTTCATTTAAAATAAATTAGCAAAATTAAGAAATCATTTTTTTTTTATTTTTACATTTCACATAAGAAATAGAAAAACTCTTTCTAGTTTTTTTTTTTTTCACTCAAGCACTTAAAATAAGTGTACAATTTTATTATTTGATTTGCACAAATGGATGGACGTAACATGCCCATTTCTTCTGATTGGTTAAACCTGCAATGTCATCTGTCCTTCCTCAGTCCTTTTCTGCAGAATAAAAGTATTTTCACATGTGACATGGCGAGCACTAAATCACCACAAGTGTATCACATAGACTACACTGAAGCTTTTTTTTACAGTCAATGCAGTGCTCAAGTTGCAGTTTTAGGTGTGCACGTTGTCATGGCTTCAGTCAGAAAAGACTTTATTTTGACCGACATATCTAAATACCTTTTTAAAAGTGAGGGTGTAAATTTGTGTCCAAACTATGTATAATATTTTAATATTTGATTATGGTTTTTAATATTATTACCCCATTATTATAGCTGATCTTATTAATATTAGGCCTATATGGATTTTTGGCTAAAAGGAACGCGATTCTCTAAGACCGGGTGCCTTTTTCATGCATTGATAATCAGAGAATGTTTCTCTAAGATTATTGATCAATATCGGCATATTTTCAGATATAAATAGGGCTACTCATTGCTACACCGAACCCTTAAATGTACTGCAAAGGCTTACCAGTATTCATTGGTAGCTCATGGGGTCCAGGAGTCGGTAGTAACACTCCACCTTCTCAAGTTGCGTATGCACAATAGTATTTGTCTCTTTATAAATATTTATCAACACAGTGTTAGTTAAGTGTGAGTAACAGGGTAACTCTGGTTATGATTCATTAACTATAAACTTAGCTACATCATTTGTTAGTTTCTTGGCCTGGGCATATCAATTGGTATTTGTTTCCTAGGGTTCAATGCTTCCGCAGTTGTTGGTTGTAATGTATCTGTTTAAAGCTTTTATCTGCTCATCCCTCCCATTCGCTATGATATCAGTTCATATGGGTTATGTGGTCCCGGGTTATGTGGACAGTGACGAGACATAAACCACTTTACAATAAACAACATATTACACAAAACAATTTACATAACAAACTTACACTACAATTTACATAACAAATGTACACATACCTACACAACAATTTACATAACAAATGTACACAATACACACAATGTAGAATACACACACTAGAGAAGGGTATAAATATATATATATATATACACTGACTGAATTGGGAGCGAGAATATATTGACAGAATGAGGATTAATAAAGTGCAGTGCTGATTGTTGATCGTGAGGGATCAAGTGTTCAAAAGTCTTATTGCTTGTGGGAAGAAGCTGTCATGTAGTCGGGTGGTGCGGGTCCTGATGCTGCGATACCGCCTGCCTGATGGAAGCAGTGAGAGCAGCCCATGACTCGGGTGGCTGGAGTCTTTGATAATCCTCCGAGCTTTCTTCACACACCGTCTGTTATATATATCCTGGAGGGAGGGAAACTCACCTCCGATGATGTTTCTGGCCGTTCGCACCACCCTTTGCAGGTCTTTGCGGTTGTGGGCGGTGCTATTGCCGTACCAGGCGGTGATGCAGCCAGTCAAGATGCTCTCAACAGTACTAGTGTAGAACAGTGTGAGGATGTGTTGGTTCATTCCAAACTTCCTCAGCCGTCTCAGGAAGAAGAGGCGCTGGTGAGCCTTCTTCACAACGGCCTCAGTGTGGACGGACCATGTGAGTTCCTCAGTAATGTGGACACCGAGGAACTTGAAACTGCTGACTCTCTCCACCGGTGCTCCATTAATGGTGATGGGGCTGTGTTCTCTGTCTTTCTTCCTGAAGTCCACCACAAGCTCCTTGGTTTTACTGACGTTGAGGGAGAGTTTGTGCTCCTGACACCAGCGCGTCAGAGTGTGCACCTCCTCTCTGTAGGCTGTTTCATCATTGTCAGTGATCAGACCTACAACCGTCGTATCGTCAGCAAACTTAATGATGGCATTGGAGCTATGTGTCGCCACACAGTCATGTGTGTAAAGGGAATACAGGAGTGGGCTGAGAACACAGCCCTGCGGGGCTCCAGTGTTGAGGGTCAGTGATGAGGAGATGTTGCTGCCCATTCTAACCACCTGACGTCTGCCTGACAGGAAATCCAGGATCCAGCTGCACAGCGAGCTGTTTAAGCCCAGAGCCCGGAGTTTCACATCAAGCTTGGAGGGCACTATGGTGTTAAATGCTGAACTGTAGTCTACAAACAGCATTCTCACATATGTGTTCCTTTTTTCCAGGTGGGAGAGAGCAGTGTGTATTGTAGATGCAATAGCATCATCAGTGGAGCGGTTGTTACGGTAGGCAAACTGCAATGGGTCCAAAGAGGTGGGCAGAACAGAGCAGATGTGATCTCTGATCAACCTCTCAAAGCATTTGCTGATGATGGGGGTCAGAGCAACAGGACGCCAGTCATTTAAACAAGTGATTTTGGCTTGCTTCGGTACAGGCACAATGGTTGATGTTTTGAAGCATGTGGGGACTACAGACAGGGAGAGGGACAGGTTGAAAATGTCCGTAAAAACACCAGCCAGTTGGTTCGCGCATGCTCTGATGACGCGGCCCGGAATGCCGTCTGGACCCGCGGCTTTACGGATGTTCACCCGTCGAAAGGATCGGGTTACATCCGCAACAGAGACGGAGAGTGAACCATCATCTGTAGTATCGGCCGCGAGTGCTCTCTCCGCGAGTGCTCTCTCCGCGAGGGCGGTGTTGTTGTTGTCCTCGAAACGAGCATCAAATGTATTAAGCTCGTCCGGGAGAGAGGCAACGGTGTTCATGGCGGAGTTTTTATTCTGTTTATAGTCCGTGATGATGTTAATTCCCTTCCACATACTTCTGGAGTCAGTGGTGTTGAACTGACCTTCAATTTTGTGCCTGTACTGGCGTTTGGCTGTGCTGATGGATTTACGGAGGGCATAACTGGCTTGTTTACGCTCCTCCGCGTTCCCGGAATTAAAATTAAGTGCCGCGCGAACATCGCCGTTAACCCAGGGTTTCTGGTTGGGGTAGATCCGTATGTTTTTCGTCGGAACAACGTCCTCTACGCACTTCCTGATGAAACACGTTACGCTATCAGCGTAAACCTCGATGTCGTCATCGGAGGCAGACCGGAACATCTCCCAGTCCGCGTGATCAAAACAGTCCTGTAGCGCAGAGTCTGATTGGTCCGACCAGCACTGGATCATTCTGAGGGCGGGTGATTCCCGTTTCTTCCCGTGCCTGTAAGCGGGCAGAAGCAGAACGGAAGAGTGGTCGGATTTGCCAAATGGTGGGCGGGGGAGGGATTTGTAGCCATCCCGGAAAGGAGAATAGCAATGATCCAAAACCCGGTCACCTCGTGTGTTAAAGCTGATGTGTTGGTGGTATTTTGGTGCTATTGTTTTGAAGTTGGCTTTGTTGAAGTCCCCGGTAACAATGAACGTGGCCTCAGGGTGCGCGGTTTCCTGCTGACTTATACTCCCATACAGTTCCCTAAGTGCCCGGTCTGTGTCGGCTTGTGGGGGGATGTACACAGCAGTGATAATGACCGCTGTGAATTCCCTCGGTAGCCAGAATGGTCGACACAGAAGCATGAGAAATTCCAGATCAGGAGAGCAGAAAGACCTGATAAAATGTACATTCCTCTGATCACACCATGATTTGTTGATCATAAAACATACACCTCCACCTCTGCTTTTACCTGAGAGGTCTTTCGCTCTGTCCGCTCGGTGCACGGAGAAACCCGTGGGTTTGATGGCCGAGTCTGGAATCTCCGCGGACAACCAGGTTTCTGTAAGACAGATAACACAGCAATCTCTCGTCTCTCGTTGGAAAGAGATCCGCGCTCTCAGCTCGCAGAGCTTGTTGTCCAGAGACTGAACATTTGCCAGTAGTATACTGGGTAGCGGGGGGCGATTTGCGCGACGTCTTAATCTGATGAGAACGCCGGCTCTTTTTCCTCTTTTCCTTCTGCGTTTCCGCGGCCGGGCAGCCCAAACAAAGGGCTCCGCTGGCGTGTTTGTAAACCGCGGGTCGGCATTGAGGAATGTGAAGTCCGGTTTTCGGTGTGTGATTGCCGAACCAATGTCCAAAAGCGTTTGTCTGTCGTACACAATAAGGCAGACAACATCCAAGACAAAAAAACACAGAACTGTAAACAAAACAAACAATAAACTGCAGTGTTTTGACGGAGCTCGCGACGCAGCAGCCATACTCGGCGCCATCTTGAGATCCAGCTCAAGGATAAGATGAAATCAGGAAGTCATTTTATTTACAATAAACCATAGTAGACTCATATAGACAACACCCATTTCTATCATGTTTATCCATCATTATTTTCTGTCCAAAGACAAGCCATTGTGCAAAGAAAAAAAATACCAAAAATGGTCCATACTATGGTATCTATTCTGTTGTTATATTTTCAAAAATCTCTTAAGGCCTCCTAATGTTCCATATGTAATGCCTGTAAAATAAAATAAAATAAAATTCTGAATGTATGTACGTATATATATATATATATATATATATATATATATATATATATAAAAATAGGCCAAACTATGGCCTGCCAACTGCTCTGATGCAGCCCGTGAGAGATTTTAGAAATAGAACAGGTTTTGGCCCACTATTGAGAAATTTTAGGAAATTAATATTCAGAACACTGAGTGTTGCTATCACGTGCAGCCACATTTCACAGGACATCATCTCCAATAGTGTGTTCTCTTAAGTTGCCACCAGCTTCATCCATTGGAAGTATTCAGGAGTATGGAATGAAGCATGATGCATTTGTGACTTAATTGCTATCAGGTTAGATACTTTGCTCGTGTACTCATTCTCGATAAAATGTCCAGGTCTAGGTAGAGCCTTCGTTGTACAGTGAGTTTATTGTGCATGCACAGCGAGCCGGGCACACTTTAGGGCTTTTTTTTTTAATTTTGGGGGTATTTTTGCCTCATGTCCCCCTTTAATTTCTGACCCTGCATCACTGTTCTATTGCAAGTGTTCTTGTTGAGAGAAATATCTTTAGTAATACAAAATGTGATTAAAACATGCATAATATTAAGCACAGAATATAAATATGATGAAACACCTTATTTCATTTTGCATCTGGCCACCAATAGAAAAAGTTTGGATACCCCTGATCTAACATCTGTGATGCTCTTTTCTGCAGCACTTTATTTGACAAAATCTAACTCGAATGTTGTATTTTGGATTGTGCTGTGAGGTTCTGTAAAAAAAAAAAAAGAAGAAAAAAACAGGTATCGGACTCTGTATCGCTGAGTACCAAAAATGAAGTATTGGTACTTGTACACTTTGTCAAAAAAATGGTATCAGGACATCCCTAATAAAACGTTTACAGATCTCATGCAATCACTAATTTCTCTTGGCCCACCCGCCCAAAAATGTCCTCCTTTTACTTTTTACACACTGTTATTTACACAGGTATTGGCCAACTCCATCAACCCAGAATCCAAAATGACTCCAAACTTTTCTTTTTTGGCCATTGTGGTCTCCAAAAGGTATCATGTCATACTACATTAAACTGAAACCCAACTGACTGTTAACTGGAACGCACACAAATTTTCAAATCTGAATCGGAACAAACATTTGAACAGATATTCAGTCTTGGTGTAAGCAGGCTTTTAATCTTGGGTAGGAGAAAATATTTTTATATTATGATATAATATGACACACTTCACCTTAAATCTTTTGAAAAATAAAAGTACAAGCCACATTGTTTTGATTCATCAGTCATGTGGACATCTATAGTCATTTAATATTTGTGAGGGAATTACATTTTGGCCCACAGACTTTCGGGGTCAGATTTTTTGTGAGATGTTTTGCTCTCACTTCATATATAAAAATCTGTCAAATTTAAAAACATCTGTCAAAGAAATGTGTCGATCATTGTTCAAGAGTATGAAATTGTCTCACTGTGGTCATCTGTCTTCTCTGTTCATATCTCATGGCTTTGACAAGTGGTGACTCTAGGGCAGCACAGCATCAATTCCTGTTTTATATTTCACTATGTATAGCCTTTTGAAGTCTGAATAGCTTCTAAATTGTACAAGAGCAGAAACCCATCAACACAGTCATTTAACACGGCAGGTGTTAAAATATTATGCGGTTACACACAAATCCTACATTTTTAAATATGTTCGAAAAAGTGTCTTGCATTCGGGAGGCTTCCATGAGTAAAGTGGGTTGTCCCAAATTGAAGAACACTCTGAGGCTATTGAATTGCCAAGCTGTTGGAAATTACATATTGCCTGGGGAGACTCCATTGAGCACTGTCTTTACAGGCTATTGTATCCAAATGTGTATCTCATTCTAAACGACTTTTGCCATTGACCTTGTAGGAAAACATTGTAAGAGAAGATTAACTAATGGCTTCTTGTTAAACATCCCCAATTTTGCATCAGTAGGATAATTAATGAAGCAATTAAACAGATTTCTCTGAGTCATCAGAAAACAACAAAAACAAAAAATGCTTTTGTACGTCCACTTGTGCCTATCCTTTTATTGCTCAAGCTGTTTTCACATTTGTTTTATTTCTTTATTCTGTTAAGGGGACATTAAAGGAAAAGTTCACCCAAAAATGAAAATTATTTTATCCGTTATTCACCCGTGTGTCATTCCAGCTAGACTTGGAATATCTGCTGCATCCCATTCAACTCAAAAAATCAGAAATTCCAACTTCCTACTTTGTAAAGTGCAATGGAACACCACTTAAAGTTCATCAAACTGGGAAACTTGTGCAGAAATCTTTAAATCGGATTTCACTGAGATGCAGGTGTGTGACGTCACACAAACATGGCGGCACCCAAAAAGATGTACAAAGTTTGTTATAAACATGAACTTTTATTAAATAATATTAATACATTATTAATTTTTAATCTAATATATGATTGTTATATTAGTATAAAATTAGTTAATGTTCCTGCATTATATGATATTAAAGCTTGTTTAACAAATGTTTGCTGAGACGTGTTCAAAACACGTCATTGTACTCTCTTTTAATTATCATACATCTGTTGCAATAATGCTAGTGTTGCAGCATAGTTTATCAGTTGGCTTGCTGGGCTATGTCTCTGGTGACCGTTCACGTCATGTCAGAATTACTGTAATTACCAGTGGCGATTTCTCAGGGCCAGCAAAGCCTTCTCTACTGGCGTAACATGCCTAAATAAATAAATATTTTTCATCCTTTCATTCTCATTGACCTTTTTGCCTATGTATTTTCAAATCGCTTTCCACTCATAATTAATCTACAAATGAATAGCAAAAAACAAAACGTTTATCCAATCAGAATATATTCCTCGATGCTTACAAGCAAAGTGTGACAACTGTCACAGTCTGTCTCCCTCATGTTGCCTAGGACTCTTATTTTGAAGTGTTCTCCCAGACTACGTTACCCAGTATGCACTGCCCTCATCACTGCCATCTGTTCCTCATTGTTCACACATGTTTTCCATTCACTCATTAGCTCTTATTTGTATAAATACACTTTAGTTTTTGCATTCCTTTGTCAGTTCTTTTTTGTTGTTGTTTTTGAGTTCTTGTTTATTGTCATAATTTTTATTAAAGCCTACAAATGGATCATATGTCTCCCATCTTATCTCAGCAACTACTTGTGACAACAACTGTTTCACAAATCGCATGCCCTAAGCCATGCTCCATGCTCCAAGATCTTGCTGACGAAGTCAGCTGTCACTGTTGATATTGCCGTTGAGAAAGAGATACTTATGGATTTAAAAACCTGAGATGTTTTGCATGATTTTGAAATTAATTAAAAAGGAAAGGAGGACTGATTTTTACTTCCAAGCAAATTACTTGCAGTGATTTTTGCATTGGTATAGCAACATCAGGAGTTTTCTAAGTGAAATTAGGCTGCTTGAGCATTCAGTGTCTGGTCAAGTTTTGAAAAGAAAACGTGTATCTTGACGAAACGAAATTTATTGCAAGCAAGATTTGAATCACAAATATTATTAGAGAGCTTTTTCTTGGTATTAGACCTCTTGGTTCTGGCTTTTGTGCATGGACATGTTTTTAAAATGTAATTTGGTATTATTAGTTGCTAGTTACTGCCATGTAATGTATGATATGTAGACATACAATGTCTTATTCATTGTGAAACTGTGTTTTTTTTAATGGCATGAATCACACTGAAGGCCTGGACTTAAAATGCACGGGCCGTGGCAGGTAATTACATGGTGGCAGCTTGTAAGTTGTTTGTTTCTATGGCTTCGCTTAAAATGCCAAAATGACTTTGTTGTTGATAAGAGTAAAATGTTTATCACTACACAAATTCATTAATTTACCTACATTTTGCAAAATGGTTTAGGACATAAAAAATGCTTCAGGCATCAATGGCATAATAAAATGGCATATAAAACAAAAATACAGTATGTGTTCACTACCTTCAAAATATTGAGGCCGTTTTCATATTGGTTCTTTCACATGACGTCACGAATGTCAAGTTGGAGCTTTCATAGAATTCCAAGTTTGCAATTTGTAATTACGAGCTCTACGAAGAAGTGAATGCTTTATATAAGTCACAATGGAATGCCTTAATTGACAGAGATCATAGATATCAAGTAGGAATATACCACATCTGACTTTGAATGGAACACAGCAATAGTATTGGAAAAGTTGTGGATTATTTTTATGGTACTACCCTTTTTGGAGATTGATAACCCCTGCTCATTGTATGCTTTCATTGGATAAAAAAAATAATAATAACAATACACAATTTTCAAAATTGGAAATATAGAAAGTCGCATGGAATGAAATATGGGTAACTTTAATTTGTGGATTAACTATACCTTTAAGATTTTGGGTGATAGAAGTAGTGCTGTGAAAAAATTTAACAAGGTATGATCGCCCCTTTAACTTCTGATCCGTCATGAGTGTAGGAATTTTAGCTCATTATTGGTTAAAAGGGGGAATAATTATCTGATATCTAGGGAATCTAACAGAATTAATATATAACACCCAAACAACATATTTGTCCACCGATATGTTGAAACTAGCATCTTTATCAATTGTAGGAGGAATATCACCTTGTGGCCAATGAAATATTTTACATTTACCGTAAACACTGTTTATATGCAAGTAAACCGAATCAGACCGTTTAAGACATTAAACTTATGAGCATGAAGTACAAGACACTTCTCTTTGAATACAAATGAGACTTTATTAAACTATTCTAAACCTAATACATAACTAATCAATCACACACACAAACACACAATTTGAATGGTAAAAGGAAGCAAAATTTGGAATACTGGAAATGCAGAATATTGAGTCATGGTAATGTATGAAGTTTAGCAAACCATGACATATCGAAACATCAGTCTATCCATTTCACCTTCGTATTAGCCCGCAATAGTTTTATCTAATACATGGTGTTATTTTTACACCAGTTTAGCGAGACATAAAAATACTGTACTTGGTTACTTGGTCAGTTTATGGATTGTTTCCTTTTTTGCATCGGCGGTCTGAGAGTCGAGCCAAAGATAACGTGTTGGGTCATACATATCTGGGATGAAATGAGAGTGAGTAAATGATGAGCCAATTTTAATTTTAATTTTTGGAAAATCTATACCTCCCTCCTTTGTTCCTAGACTGAGAGCTTCCTAATAGGATACTAGATTTAACTTAGAGCTTGGTGTATAAAATTATATTGAAATTTTGGTCCAACGGAGAGATTGAGCATCTTAGGTTGAGATGCATAGAGTCAAAAGTTTGATGCCTGAGTGGAAAAGTTCAGAAGGTCATACTAAGTCTGCTCTGTTACACTGTCGTGTGGGGTGCAGGACCACCTTTTTTTTTTTTTAAATCATGCTGTTTTAGCAAAATGCTTAGTCTCCTGACCAACCATTTGGCACTTGTTAACTATCTCAAATCAACAACCTAAATGGAGCTTCAGTCTTTCTGACAGTTCTTTTGTTTAGTGATGGGGTGCAGGATGTAACTGGGAGAGGGCACCTCATACTTTTGGTACCAAATGTATAGATTCATAATTTTATTGCCTGGAAATTCCCTATGGTTATTCCTCCAGAAGGTTCTGCTTATTGCTTTGTGTATCCTTTGGAATGTTTTGCTGCATGATGTACTTAAAATCCTACATGAGAAATCACCCACCTGTTACAGACCCCTTACATTTCCACCCCAATGCAATAGATGATTTGCTGACCTCATGCATAAGTGTTGAAGAACAGGCCTCTGTTGAAGACCTTGCCCACAGTGGTTTCCTGGATTTATGCTCAGTTTTGTGGAATTTCTCCGTCTCTTGGGTGCCAGCGGGTTTGAAATAGAGTCTGTGATGAAGTGGGATAAAGGACAAACTCACTTGATTTTAATAAGGTGTTGTCACAGTAGATACGTTGGCCGTGTTTCAGCCAAGCTCATGAAGCTGGAGTCAAGCCATCTGCTTTAAATACAGCTGTTCTGCCAGAGCTTCAGTTGCTATATCAAGGTTACAATAGTTCCAGCATATTCATAACATTAATCACACAGACTCTACTGTCCCTCCCTTACCTCACCACTCCCATTCTCTACTGTCCTCATTTGTTCCTACATAGCACTAATGGATTAAAAACTAAGCTCATCTGACAGCATTTGTGGCATAATGTTGATTATCACAAAAGTTTATTTTGATTTGTCCCTCCTTAAAAATATCTGGGTTACAGTGAGGCACTTGCAATCTTTCTATGTAAAGTTATATCCAAATTTGCAGCTTTTTTGCCATGATGATGTAACACTGCAAACCATTAAACTACCATGACAAATGATTGTTTAAACAACTTCACAGCTCAAAGAATACACACGATTTAACTTAAGAATTAGTGAGTTTAAAGTGCTTTTCTAAAATTATCTTCAAATTTCTGCCTTCAAAGCCTCAAAAATGGACACCATTCACAGCCACTGTAAGTACCTCACTCTAACGTCTTTTTTTAAGAACAGGAGTACAACTCTAAAAAAAAAAAAAAGTGGTTATCGACATTACGCCACAAATGCTGTTGATTGAGCTTAACTTGTCTTGATCCAGGAATATTCCTTTAAAAATCACGAATGCAGAGGCAAAGAACAAGAATATATTAGATACAAAAATAAGGGGAAAAAAAACTCAAACAAAACTCCCACAAGGGGGAAAAACAAGCAAACAACACCGTAGGGAAAAAAAAAACAATCCAGGGCTGGGGCAGAAGGAACCGGGGAACCAGGACCCGGACAGGAATGGGATGGAATGAAGAACAGCACCAACAAACAGGCAAGACTGACTAACTAGACTGACTGGAGACACAAGACCGACCGAGTAATATACACAAGACAAACTGGCACTGGACATTACACACAAGGAGATTAATATAGGGAGATAAATCAACAGGTTAACAAGAAAGGGCAGGTGTGACTAATAATGGGCAAACAAGGAGGCAATGTATGACATAAGACAGAGAGACATGTGGCAATACAGAAACAGCAAAGCAAGGCACACAAGTGTTCGCAAAAGATGGTAAATGGTCTGCACATATATAGTGCTTTTATATATAGTGTATTCTTAGAGGTTACCAAAGCGCTTTACACTGTGTCCCAATCACTCATTCACACACACACACACACTCATACACCAGATAGACATAAGCTACTGACATGAGTGCATGCTACCAAGATGAAATAAGCGTGGGGCCGGAGTGGCAATCGGGAAGATCGGGAGAATTTCCACTGGGCCGGTCAAAAATTGGGCCAGTAAGGTCTGCATGTTGATTGATAAATTTTCATCATATGCTGCATAACAATTGCAAGCAGTCCGTAACATCCGGTATTTAAAGGATCAGAATTGCATTCCTTATTATAGTGGACACAGTCTGTATTTTATCATCTCACACCCAAACAATGAGAGAGTAGCCTGTGAGAGATGAAACTGATGTTGCTGATGTTGCGCCGCTTCATCACAGTGCGGGAAGGATCACGGAAGATCCATCGCGAACAGATAGGCTGCTAATAGCTGAATGGATGAATGTGCTTCAGGTACAAGATCATCACAAGTTTAATACTGACTGCAATCTCACAATCTCAATCAATTAATCTCTGAAATTCTCTTCCCTAGCAGTCCAGAATTATAATAGCAAAATATTTTTTTTGTTTTTTTGTCACAAAATAACAGAATACTTAAAGTAAATGAATACAAATACAACAGCACGACACGTTACGAAAATAATGGGACTTTAAAAGATTAAACTCAACAAAACTAACTGCACAGAGAGTCTTAAATGTTGTGTCATGCAATAAAACCCTCTTAAAGAGACAGTAAAGATTAAAAACCCCTCTTAAAGAGACAGTAACAGTTTTACCTCTGTCCTGAACATTACATTCCAAGTAAAAGAAAAGTCCAAATGTGTTATTTTTAGACTTTTGTTTCACTTCTATCGTTGTAAAATGGCACTTTTTGAATGGCATGTAAAAATTTAAAAACAATCACTCAAACTTCATTGTTTCACTGGATCTGTTATCTAAAATACAAAGCACTGACCATTTAAAGTGTGAACCTGTACATCTTGAAAGTGTTTTAAACAGTTACAGTTCTATAGTGTTATTATGTGCCTAGATAGTCTCCCAAAAATGTATTTCTCTCATAATTTACTCACCCTCATGCCACCCCAGATGTGTATGACTTTCTTTCTTCTGCTGAACCCAAATTACGCTTTTTAGAAGAATTGCTCCGTTCTGTTGGTCCTTTCAATGCAAGTGAATGTGATCAGAACTCAGAAAGTGCCAAAATCACATAAATGCTGCATAAAAGTAACAACTCCAGTGGTTTAATCTGTCTTCAGAAGAGATATGATGTAAGATGAGAAAACAGTGGGTGAGAAACAGATCAATATTTAAGTTCTTTTTACTATTTAATTTACTATCTAATTATCCTCCCTGTCCAGTAGGGGGTGATATGGTTATGTAAATCACCAAAAACAGAAGAAGATTTCTAAAGAGTGAAGAGAGCATATGAAAGTGAAAGTGGAGATTTATAGTAAAACATTACTTAATTATTGATCTGTTGCTCACCGCTACTCATTTATTTGCATTGAATGGACCAACAGAGCTGAGATATTCTTCTAAACATCTTCATTCATGTTCTGCAGAAGAAAGTATGTGGTATAATGGCATGGAGAGTAATTGCATATATTGCATATTTTTGATGTGATCTATTGTTATCATCTTCACCTCCAACCCCCCTTTTGCTGACTTGGACATGAAATCCCGGGCTGAATATGAATCCCACTCTGGCCCTACTTAAGCGTGATGCACATCAATAACAGACAAACATGGATCATGAGTGTCCAGATACGGACATAGACTGAAACCAACCAGACAGGAAGTCAGGATCCAGACACCATGCTCCAGACATGAAAAAAGACGACCAAAAAGCGCCCAGCAGGGAATACAACTGAAACTGTGCGCCACACAAAAGACAGACAACAAATCACAAGATCACATCATTTATCCAAAGCAACTTACAAATAAGGAACTTCACAAGCATTGTCTCTGTTTTATTGAATTAAGTGCATAGTGAGTGGCTTTTTACATCCTACATTTACATTTACATTTATTCATTTAGCAGACGCTTTTATCCAAAGTGACTTACAAAAGAGGAAAACATTAGCGAATCATCTTAAGGAGACAGTGGTACGAAAAGTGACATACTACAAAGTTTAACTATCATCAGAATAGTATACAAAACATATTTAAGTGCAACAAGATTTGTACTTTTTTTTTTTTTTAAGTGACTGGTTAAGTGCTTTTGGAAAAGATGTGTTTTTAGCCATTTTTTGAAGATAGAGAGTGAGTCAGCTTCACGGATTGAGTTTGGAAGGTCATTCCACCAACATGGTATGATTTATGCATTTGGCAGACGCTTTTATCCAAAGCGACTTACAGTGCACTTATTACAGGGACAATCCCCCCGGAGCAACCTGGAGTTAAGTGCCTTGCTCAAGGGCACAATGGTGGTGGCCGTGGGGTTCGAACCAGCGACCGAAAGTCGCTGAAGTATGAAGTTTGCTGAAACTGAAAGTCCAGGAAAGTGTTTTGGTGCATCTTTGTTTTTTGGTATGACAAGGCGACGTTCCTTAGCCGACCGCAGTCTTCTGGTGGGAACGTAGCTCTGCATAAATGTTTTAGGTATGCTGGAGCAGACCCAGGGACTGTTTTGTATGCCAGCATCAGGGCCTTGAATATAATACGTGCATGAACTGGCAGCCAGTGGAAAGAGACAAAGAGTGGTGTAACATGTGCTCTCTTTGGTTCATTAAAGACCAGACGTGCTACTGCATTCTGGATCATTTGCAGAGGTCTAATAGCACATACAGGAAGGCCTGCAAAGAGAGCATTACAGTAGTCCAGTCTAGTTATGACAAGTGACTGAACAAGCAGTTGTGTGGCATGTTCAGAGAGGAAAGGTCTTATCTTCCTGATATTGTAGAGTAAATCTACATGATCTTGCAGTCTTTGAGATGTGGTCTGTGAAATTTAGCTTGTCATCAATGGTTACCCCTAGATTTCTGACTGTTTTGGAAGGCGACACTGTAGTTGGACCCAGCTGCACAGTGATGTGTTCAACATCACGGTTGGCTGGAAAGACAAGGAGTTCAGTCTTGGCTGGGATGAGTTGCAGGTGGTGTTCCTTCATCCAGGCTGAGATGTCAGCCAGACAGGCAACGATTCGAGCAGTCACTGTGGTGTAGTTGTGCTGAAAAACAAGTAAAGCTGCGTGTCATCAGCGTAGCAGTGGTAAGAGAAACCATGTGACTGGATGATGGGTCCTAATGACGTTGTGTATATGGAGAAGAGAAGTGGCCCAAGCACTGATCCCTGAGGTACCCCAGTAAGTAACTGATGTGGCTAGGATAACTTCCCTCTCCAGGCTACCTCAAAGGACCTATCTGAGAGATAGGAGTTGAACCAGCCAAGCACAGTTCCAGTGATGCCCAGTTTAGAGAGGGTGGAGAGTAGGATCTGATGGTTGACTGTGTCAAAGGCTGCAGAAAGGTCCAGCAGAATCACAACGGATTATCTGGATCCAGCTTTCGCCTGTATCAGCGACTCTGTGACAGACAGCAGGGCAGTCTCAGTGGAGTGTCCACTTTTGAAGCCTGACTGATTGTCATCCAGCAGCTTGTTCTGTGAGAGACAGGCAGAGATCTGATTGAAAACTGCCCTTTCAAGTGTTTTTGCCATGAATGAGATGAGAGAGACTGGTCGGAAACCAAAGGTGGAGTCGGTTTTACTATGGATGGGAGAATCATGTTGAATTGAACAAAGTAGTGATCAGAGACATGTAAAGGTGTAATAAGAATATTTTAGGTGGTACAGTTACGTGTAAAAATTAGGTCCAGCTGGTTGCCCGATCTGTGAGTTGCTGTGGTGTGTAGTATTTCCAGGTCAAATGAGGCCAGAAGAGTATTCAGTTCAATGGCCTAGGGATTGTCTTGGTGTATGTTGAAAGCGCCAAGAACCACAAGTGGCCTGCCATCCTCTGGCAAGGAGGACAGTAGGATGTCCAACTCCTCAAGGAAGCTTGACAGCTGACCTGGAGAGTGATAGATGACAACAACATGTATTTTTGTGGGTTGCATTGTAGTAATGGCATGGAATTCAAAGGATGTATTGTTACATAGTGAAGCCTGTGGTGAAAAAGTCCAGTTATTATGAATGAGCAAACCTGTTCCCCCACCCCTACCGGTATGTTGAGGGGTGTGAGAGAAGGAGAAGTTGTTGGAGAGAGCAGCAGGTGTTGCAGTATCCTCAGGACGTATCCATGTCTCCGTCAGTGCCAGGATGCTGAGGTGGACTGTGGGGCGAAAGCTGGAATGAAGGCAGCTTTGTTCACAGCAGAATGGCAGTTCCAGAGTCCCACTGAGAATGAGAGTGGAGCAGGTGTTGAAGTGCAAAGCGGCCGTAGGTTGTGTGGGTTGTATTTGGTCTTGCATCTGTATCTTGTGAACGGTCTACAACAGATAACAGGGATGTGCTTGAAGGCATGTGTTATTAGTGAACTAGACATGTTAGTATGTATGTATAAGTAAAAATAATAAAAGAGATAAAATAAAAAAATCAGTGTCAGTGTCCTTGCTCGGTGGACTCGCACAGGTAGACTCGCTGGTCTTTACCCAAGTAGGTCTTCACACAAGGAGGGCTACCACTTCCGCTGCCGCGTCAGCATTCACCACTACTACTAGTAGTAGCTACTTCCGTACACCGCAAATAAATTATGCTACACTTTAACAATAAATAATACTCTAAAACAAGTGAAGCACTGTTTGCAGACACTATAATAACGATAGTTTCACACACACTGGATAACCACCCTTAAATCTAGCAGCGAATACTATGGGACAAGTCAAAACAAATCTAGCAGTGAATACTATGGGACAAGTCAACACAAATATAGCGCACACACACAAACACACGTTTAAGCGACACGTGTTCAAGAGAGTAAACAAACAGCACCTGATCTAGCAATTAATGCCACTCTAACGACGTTAGAAATTAAATTAAATAAACACACTTACATACAACTGCAGACTCCTGTAGATAGATCGCTTCTCCTGTGATCTTGTGACTGTAAGCCATGCAAATTTAGTTTATGCCAAGTTAGCAACATATATTTTTACATTAATTTGGTTAATAGCTACCACTATCATCAAAACACAAAGATTCGGAAAGTGTCACGGATCACATCTCATATTAATTTGTTATGGTTTGTAGTAAAATAATAACTGTAGTAATTATGGTATTTTGGCAGAAATTATGGTTGCAATGGTGAGGGTGAGCCACAGCTCGCAATCGTAAGGGTCGGCTGAACAACATCTAGGGAAACACAGTAAAATGTGTGTAATCGATTCCATATCATATTTCTTATCATATCATATATTTACTCTATTATAGTGTAACTCAAGATGAAAAAAAATAAAGGTAGTTTTAGATCTTTATAAAGCTAAAAGGTTTTGCACAATTATCCCCTCAACAAATTTGGTTTCTCAGCCCAACGCATTCTCACCCTTCCACTTAACATGTGGCACCCTAACCAACTACTGTAGAGTAAGCTAGCTTTAATTAAACAGTGTTAATTATGACAGAGAGAAGGGACACACATTATCCCGCTAACAGCTGTTCACAGTAACACTAGCCAAACGCCCCCAGAAAAGAAAATGCAAGATTTCAGCCATGCTTAAGTGTGTACACACACACACATACACCCACACACACACACACACACACAAACTCACACATAGTCATACATAAATAAGCATCAGGGTTGGGAAGAAAAAAAATAGAAGTATTGATGCTTCTGACAACATACATAACTTTGTTTAGCGTCATCTTTTCAATGAAAATTACTGTCAATATGATCACACAGGAAACCCTGCAATTCGGTCCCAAAGAACTGCCAAATTACTGACAAGATTGCATTTTTACTCCACTGACGGCTAGGCTTAGGGTTGGGATTTGGGTTATGGAGTAGAGTTGATAAAATTTGTTTTTGGCCCTACCCTGTGGACATTTCACCTGGAAAGTAGTTAATAACAATTCCAGCCTCAACAACTGGAGGCAGTGGTTTGAATTTCGATCAACAGCAAATAGAGCATAGAGCGATTACAGTAGCAGAATATTTGATCTCCTGTCACCAAATTCAGTTTAATCGGTCTGGTTGTGTAACCAAGTGCTAAATTGCTGTTTTTAAATGTTACATTGTCTTGAGAACAGAGCTTTACTGCCAAGCGAGTTGAGGCAATAATCAAAAGCAATTTTCTAAACAGTGGTCGCGATTATATGTACCAAAGGGAAGTCTGGTTCTTTCTAATGATTTTGTTTGTTTGGATAGTTCATTCGCCATTTTGAGTCCTTGCATGGCATTTTAGTTTTATAGCAGAACATTAAGCTAAATGTTGCTCTCATAACAGTTTTTTGTGTTGAGATTAATAGTTTAGTGGAAATAATTCTGTTGGATGCAGTCACTCCAATTTATTAATTCATTAAAAAATCCTTGTTTTCTTTGGTGCCAGAAAGAAACGTCTCTTAAATTCTAAATTATAGAATCTGAGTATTAGCTACTTTTTGATTGTACCTTATTGTAACATAGACTCCGAAGAATTGGAGTTTAGATCCATGTGCGGTTTATTATTAAAGTGCAAATACTAAACAGACAGGCTGGGTAAATATCCAGCAATGGAACAGATTAGGCAGACAAGAGACGTGGTCATAAACGGACAATGGTTAGGGCAGGCAGCAAACAATCAAAGTACAAATACAGGTGAACAAGATGTAATCAAAGGCTGACAGCAGATAATCAAACGGTATGTAACAGGCAGGAGTCAAACACAGGCAGGCAATATAAAAAGTGGAAACACTATTAGCAATGGCAAAACAAGACTTCACATAGAATTCAGTTTGTACAGCACTTAAACAGTCTATAAAATTGGGAACAGTTGTGAGTGTAATCAGTACTGGTAGGCTTGCTGGGAAGTGTAGTTCATAATGCCCTCAGAACTTCGGTGAAGGAGACCTATGGTGGTGAGTGGGAGAAGTTCTGGAGTCTAGGAGCTCTCAGATCTGATAAGCCTCCTTGTCATCCACGATTACGGGCAGGGGGTTCAGATCATCAATCTCCTCTTCCCTCGTGCAACTAGTGGGTTTGAGCAGAGAAATATGAAAGGTGGGAGAAATGTGATAGTTAGAGAGTAGATGAAGGTGATAAGATACCGGAGAAATCTGCCTCAGAATTTTGAAAGGTCCCACATACCTGGGGCTGAATTTCTTGCATGGCAGACGGAGGCGAAAGTCACGAGAGGATAGCCAATCCCATTGACCAGGTGTGTAGTCGGGACATGGGCGTTAATGACGATCGCTCTGTTCTTTCTGTTTCCTAACTGCCCTTTGGTGATGGACATGAGCTTGGACATGAGCTTCCCACATTTCTTTGCTCCACCGAAGCTAGTCGTTGATGGCCAGTAGCTCAGTCTTTTCCTGAAGGAGTTGTGGATTTATCAGAAGGACAATCAGGTGGAGTTGGATCCTGAATCTGAGCTTGGTCAATTTTGGACATGATGTCCCATTGAAATGGAGCTAGGTTTAGTGATGTGGGGATGATGTGTTCCGATATCTGGTTCTGGGTGTCAAACTCAAACAGACAAGAGAGTGCATCGCCTTTGGAACCAAGACAATATGTAATGTTTAAATTGAAACAGGTAAAGAAAAAAGCCCACCTAGCCTAACTCTGATTCAGTCTTTTCGCTGAGTGTAAATATTCAAGGTGTCGATGGTTTGTTAGCATGAGGAAAATATGTCTTGCACCCTCCAGCCAATGTCGCCATTCCTCCAGAGCTGCTTTCATTGCCAGCAATTCTCGGTTGCCCATGTCGTAGTTTCACTAAGCAGGGGATAGCTTTTGAGAAAAATAAGCGCAAGTGTAGAGATTTGGAGGCATACCATGTAGTTGTGACAGAATGGCTAATATTCCCATGTTAGAGGCGTCTACTTCAACTATGAATGCAGTATATGGGTTAGGATGGTGCAGAATGGGGCGGAGGTGAAACAGGACTTCAAGGGCTGGAGGGTCGTTGCAGATCAGCACAGTTTGGTGATCCCTTCCCTTAACATATCTGTCAGTGGGGCAGCAACTGAACTGAAACACCTGATAAACCGCCCGTAGAAATTGGTGAACCCCAGGAAGCATTGCAACTCCTTCACGGATACGGGTTGAGGCCAATTTAGTACTGCAGGAACCTTGCTGTCATCCATGGCAACCCCTTCTGAGCTGATTATGTATCCTAGGAATGACACAGAGGTCTGAATAATTCAAACTTCTTGGCTTTGGTGTAGAGTTGGTTGTGAATATGATGCTGAAGGACTGCTCTGCATAGGTGATGTGTTCTTCCAGCGAGTTCGTGTAAATGAGGATATCGTCGATGTATACAATTACCCACCAACTCAGCATATCCCTGAACACATCATTTATGAATGACTGGAACACTGAAGGACTATTAGCCAATCCGAAGGGCATGACCAAATATTCGTAGTGGCCACTGCTGATGGAGAATGTTGTCTTCCATTAAGAGTAAGAGCTCACCAGCGTTCTTTCCTCCTTGGGATGCTCGAACACTTCTTGAAAACGCTGGAGAAAATTATAGAAAGTGGTGAAGCTCGAACCCTCATTAGACCATACAGCGTTTACCCAGTCCAGTGCCCTTCCAGTTACTAAGGAGCAAACAAAAGAGATGCGACTGTCATCAGAGGGATATAGCGTGTGTTGCTGCTTTACAAACATCAAACACTACATCAAAAATCCCTTGCACATAGATGATGTTTCATTGAACCTTTCCGGGAAAACAAGTTGTTGTTTGGCAATGGAGGTTTTCAGAGAAGGAGGGAAATTGGGGCAGCTGTGGCTCAGTTGGTAGCATGGGTTGGCCACTAATTGCAGGATTGGTGGTTCGAATCCTGGCCCACATGAGTCCACATGACCAAGTGTCCTTGGGCAAGACACTGAACCCCAAGTTGCTCCCATTGGCAGGCTAGCGCCTTGCATGGGAGCTCTACTGCCATTGGTGTGTGAATGTGTATATGAATGGGTGAATGTGTCACAGTGTAAAGCGCTTTGAATACCGTTAAGGTTAAAAATGCGGTATATAAGTGCAGACCATTTACCATTTAATTTTCTCTGTATTTTCTTAAACAATATAGTAAGTTTTCTGTTGTTTTTGAACCAAAAACAAGCCTTGTATAAATATGTGCAATTTGCTAACCACATAGCTAAATCTAGAAAACAAAGCAAAGAATGCCAAACATAAGCAAAGCAGCCTATGTCATGTTTAGATGTGTTTTTGTTCATGTTTTGATTTCATGTCTTTTGTTTTGATAAGTCTAGTTCCTGTTTCTTGTCATGTGGTTTCCCTAGTCATGTGATGTCCTGTTTTCCCTCCATGTTCATGTGTCTTGTTTTCATTGGTGATTGTTTCATTATGTTATTATCAGTTCTAGTTTGTCATTGGTTATAGTTTATTAGTTCTGTTATGTAATTGGTCCATGGACATTGTCTTGTTATCTTGTTTTATAGTTCATTGGTTGATGTTTCCCATGTCCATGTATTTAAGCCCTCATTTTGCCATTGTCCTTGGTCTAGTATTGATGTTAGTTTGTGTCAGACGCGGCGTCAGCCGATTTTGCAGGGGCTTCAGCCCCGAATGTTTTGAGTGTAGCGCCGAATGTATTTTGAAAAGTTGACTGACAAATATGAAACCGGACAATAGCCTATGTAAACCCCGATATCATAATTTGCCTTATTTCATTGTGCTTTGGCTTTTCCAATACTGCATACAGCCTGTAAAAATAGACATGGGTCTTGAAAATAATCTAGGCTATAGAATAAGTTTCTTTGATGTTGGTAGCCTATGGGCTACTCCGTTTCTTCCTTTCTGTTGAATATGCAGCAGGTAGGGGAGGAGCTGACATCAACTAACGTTACTTAGTGGCAAGTTAAAAGCAGTTAGCAGGAAAGACATAAAAAATTAAGCAAATGAGTCTTTGGGGATTTTTCCGAAAGCAGTCAGTGGGTAAGAATTCACTTTTTTTTTGGTCCTTAAAGTCTGAAGATCATAATCTGGCTGGCTTTCACCCACAGTAGTAGGGTGACCATACGTCCTCTTTTTCCCGGACATGTCCTCTTTATCGGACCTTAAAAATGCATCCGGCCGGGATTTCCAAATTTGCAAAAATGTCCGGGATTCGGCTGTAGTTGCATTATGATGTGTATATGGTCTAATACTTTATTGTGACTGTGTGCATGTTTGCATTGCTTTAACCCCTCTTTGTAAGTCCTGCCTTCTTACACAAAATGGTCAATTATAAGAGGCTTGCAGCAACTATTGGCCAAATTCCTGCCTGTCAATCTCTCTTTTCAAGTGCTTTTGCGTTCGGCATTAAACAGCTGCTTGACAGTATCAGCAAATGACAGCTGAGTGGAAACAATGCCCAAAGAAAATAGCAAATTTACAGAAGATTTGCACAAAAAATTCCCATGCTTTCATCCAGGTCGAGATTTGTAGGAAGCAGAATGTATGACATGTAAAGCTGCACTTATGTGTCAGTTGCTAATAAAGGTGCAAGTGATTTAGAAGCACACATGAGCTCTGCAAAGCATAAAGGGTCAGCAAAAGGTGAAAGTTCATCAGGTAAATTAACGGACTACTTTTTGTGACCAGGTAAAATGATCATATTACTTAATTTTCCATGGCCATTCAAAATAATATTAAATGAAGGTACACTAATGGCATCAAATATTTTATTTTAGTACATGGACATTCATAAGAATGTTGGAAATTGTAATTTATTTATATAGATGTTACATGTTATGTTGTGCTAATTGAGTGTCTTTTTCACTGTATTAAAGTTTGCATTCATTGTAACACTGTTTATCAGGTGTTGTTTTCTCTAAGGATAACCAATAAGCATTAACATAAAATGTATGTGTGACTTGTTTTGTGATACTAGTTTGTAGTATATATATACACTTTGATTTGAATAAATTGTTTTGCAGAGGGTAGTAAAGATGAGCTACAGACTGAAGAGCAGCTGTGCCAGAATCAGGCATGGAAACTGGTAACAATTAATCAGTCACTTTACTTTAGAGAAAGTTAAAAGTGAAAGATTGTTTATCCCAATGATCCTAATGAAAGGATTTTGGCAGATGAACATTGAGAATTATATACAGTTCGATGCCATGGTGTGTCAATGAACTTAGACTAAAGTAATTCATGTATTGCTTTAACTTAGGATCTTATACATCATTTTGACTATTTATGTCAAAAAATATAAATTATTTATATTAAATATTTTTTTTACCTCACTTTACTCACTATAATACAACTCTTTTGTGAAGACTTTATGGTAATGTACATGAAAATTCAAGAATCATGATAGATCTTAGGCAATCCCACTGATCTGCTCTTCCCAATACATTTTCTTCAATGGTATTGGACTACAATTTGAAATATGTAGCACTTGATGAATTAGTTGTTTGAAGCTGATTTGCAATAAGTTATGTGCTGTATCTGTTCAGATGATTCAGGGAGGAGAGAGGATGAGTTAGTCGAGGATAGTACTAGAGTGGAAGATTTAGGAACTGTAGAAACAGGCCCAGCCAGAGCAAAACTCAAAGAATACCCTCTCACCAGCTTTGGACTACAGAGAAGTGGTTGCTAGTGTGAAAATAAAATGGTCTGGGCTAAGCCCCGGATGTCCTTCAATGCTGGAAACGCCTCTGGTTTGTGTAGCACTTGTCAAGTTCATGTCATGGTTAAGCCTTGCCAACCAAGTTCATGTTATGTTTTATTCATGTTTATAGTTAGGGTTTTTGGTTTTCACATTGATTATTAAAACTGCACTTTGGTTCTTCATTTCATCATCATCGTGTTCGTCATTTCCATTGCCAGCTACAATACATTAAAGCCCATTTAAAATGTAATTATTTCATGCAAAAGGAGGCACATTACTCTGTCTCCACTCTGCTGTCACATCTTTAACTCTCTCACCCAAGTGAAAGAGCGTTACCGCAGCATGTAGTGTGTCGGAGCTAACATTAGCTATTGTTAATGTAACATAACTTTATATGCATGTCTCGTCATTGTTTATCACAAGGAAAAAAGTAACTTGAGAACAGCAATATGTCACTACATGCCCTGTCCCCTCAATCTCTCACAAAGTTAACACTGCATTAGCTACATCCCTCAATATATATTAACTAAATTAGGTAGCTTGTGCACCTAGCTAGATGGCAAATAGCTGGCAAGAAACTGAAACTAGCACCCTAAAAAACTGTAAATACTTAGTTAGCTAATATGTATAGCTAATACTCACTTAATCTCTTTGGGTGATGGGTGAAGATGAGTTTAGGTACAGATGCTGCATTCTATTCAAATCAGATGTGGGTTATTCCACTTTATATCTCTGTTCTCCCAACTAAAGGTGCTCGGAAGAGTACATTAAAGGAAACAAAACTGCAACACTCCCGTTAGCTTAGCATGTGTTTGACTGTCACTAGAGATGTCTCCAAACAAACTGATTCATAAACAATCTGCAAAGCTAGAATTTGTGCTACTTGTGTACCTGCTACTCTGCTAACATTTATTTAACAAGCTTTAATATCATGTAATGTAGGAACTTTGACTAATTTATTGATATTATTTAATACAAGTGAATGTTTAGCACTTATTTTGTACATCTTTCTGGGTGCCAGCAAGATTGTGTGATGTCATGAGTTTAAATTTCAGCACGACTTTCCAAGTTATAATTATGACTTCAAGTTCCATTACACTCTACCCAGTATTTACACTTTACTTAATCGTGTGTAACAATTTTCATATTCAGTTTATGTTTCATGAGAGAAATGTGACATCTGTTAATATTATCTGTAACTCTATGCTGTGCACAAATAAACAGCTTTGACTAAAACAATACACCTGTTGTATTCTATTCATTCATTTGGTTCACTGACTGAAGGTTTTACAACAAGTGTCATTTTTGTGGGCATGTGAGGAGTTGCGTTTGACAGCAGACTAGAATTTGTTAGAACAATAATGTTATGATGGACAAAATATTTAAACTGGTTTCCTAAAATGCTTTGCAATGGAAAATATACTGAATTGACAACTTTAAAACTATTCTACCATCTCTATGCCTTCACTAAAATACAGGAAAAATTGTGCATTTATTTATTTTGAGGAATTTGATAATTCTCCATGGCACACCTGACAATCTTTCATAACACATTAGTGCACACAGTGGTTGGGAAACACTGGTTTAGCTAATACTCACTTAATCTCTTTGGGTGATGGGTGAAGATGAGTTTAGGTACAGATGCTGCATTCTATTCAAATCAGATGTGGGTTATTCCACTTTAAATCTCTGTTCTCCCAACTAAAGGTGCTCGGAAGAGTACACTTAATCGTGTTTATATTACAAAAGATTTGGCTGACATCTCTCAGACAGCCACAGTTTCTTCTCCTGACTCCCGCATTCACTTACTTGGAGTGCGTGTGATGGGGTGTGGGAAGGGATGACAGCCGCTAACAGTAACACAAATTTAAAGTTAGAAATGAGTCAAGTTATTGCTTGCATTTGAAGCAGGAAGTTTTACATCCAATAACAGTAATGATGTTAACATTAAATCAGACAATACACAGGCAATTTAGTGATATCCCGCAGTTGTGGTCTTGACCAGTCTTGAAATAAAATCCCTAGTCCTCTTTGTCTGAGACACAGACAAGACCGAGTAATAATGTGGTCGATTCAGAGACGAGACCAAGACCTTCAAAAGTGGTCTCAAGACCAAGACCGATCTCAAGCACTACAACACTGCAATGAGACACAGAATATAAAACAAGTTAAGAGTATAAATAGACATACAGAAAAATAGGACATATAACATAGAATGGTGTATGTACATATGCAGGTGGTAATATATGTGCACGGTAGGAGTATGTTCAGTTATTTAATTAAATATGAGTGAATTTACATATGTACATGACATATTTATAGATTATTGCACTATGGGAGTCCTGAAGGCAGTTTAATTGTTCATGTGGTAAATGGCCTGAGGGTAAAAACTGTTCTTGTGCCTGGTTGTCCTGGCACTGAGTGGTCTTTAGCGCTGGCCAGAGGGCAACAGTTCAGAAAGGGAATGGGCAGGGAATATAGTGGGTATGATAGCTTAATGTGAACATGGGTTGAACATCATTTTATGATCTTGCAGTCATTGACTTCCATCTGTGGTGTCTCTTTACTGCCCCAAAGGAAGATAACACATCTCCATAAAGAGAAAAATAAACATCCACTGATGTGGCCAAAGTGGTGGTGATCGTTGCAGAATGGCTGTTGTTACCTTTATTGTTACTCAAAATAATTTTGTACCAACAGCCACATGCAGTCAATGTCTCATCATATGCTGCAGTCCTGACCAATTGTTTGTGTTATGTTTAGAGATGTGTGCTCTTTCAGTTAATTTTTCGTCAGTATTAAACTTTTCAGTTACTTGACATTCAATAAGATTGCTTGTGTTTATGGTCTGATGAATGTTTTTATTCTCAGTGTGTCTAAGACTACTTTGATTGTACAATGCGGCTGTCTGTCCTGTTTTTGAGTCATTCACACACAGTTTGTTTACAAATGAGAACAATAATGCCTAAACTACTCACATACTGCTAAAATATACAGCAGCAGCATAGCTAGACCCTGGCTGATAGGGCTGAAGCCCCAGGTCTTTTGTTAATAGCCACAAATGTTTTATTATGGTGAGAAAAAAGAAGAAGAAAGTAAGGCTTAACGTTAATTATATTAGGGTACAAAAGCAATAAGGCAGGCTGCAATTCTGGTTTCAAATATAAATGAATTCTGATCAGTGAGCCCAATGAACAATAATTCACACTTTGACTTTTACCTACTATTCATGCTCAATGTAATCAGACACGTTATGAACGCTTTCTGTTTTCTCTCATGAGTGTGACTCTTAAATTAGCTAGAGCGTTTAAGAATTACCATCCATTATCAGGAGCAAGTTCACTGAATGGTGAACCAACCAGACTTTTATTAAGCATTAGTCAATCAGAACGAAGAAGGTATATCAGTATCAATTCCTTCAATCCAACAAAACTTTAACGTGAATAAGATTTGTATGATATAGGCCTAAGAATGTTATGCCAGTAGGTAGCTACGTTCATTACTAGTTACTAACTAGTTAAGTTACACATGACTAAATATCTGGATTTATAATTATCCATTGATAATTTGTAGAAGGGATGTGTACAGTTACTGTTTTTATCATTTGGTTAAACGTGATGTTTCACAAACTGTTATTTGGTTTTTCGATGGGAGTCGGTGCGTGGAAATAAAGAATGTTCATTGCAATGGCATTTCCTCAAACACTACTCAAAATAGCAGTGCAGTGAGCTATGAGACTCACATTAAAGTCATTAAAAAAACTAATCAATCTGACACTGCGTCATGTTCTCTGTTGTCTTTTGTTTTTGTGCTTTTATGTTGAAGTTTCCTATTTAGTTTCTGTTTCCTGTTTGGTTTTGGTAGTCCTTTGTAGTTGTCATGTTCTCTGTTGTCTTTTGTTTTGTGCTTTTATGTTGAAGTTTCCTGTTTAGTTCCTGTTTCCAGTTTGGTTTTTGTAGTCCTTTTGTTTTTTGATTGGTTTTCCCCTCATTGGTTCCATTTTCCTGATTGTTTTCCCAGGTGTTCCTTGTTCCTTGTTTCCTTGAGCAAGGCCCTTGATCCTATCTGCTCCAGGGGCGCCGAATCATGGCTGACCCTGCACTCTGACCCCAGCTTAGCTGGGATATGTGAAAAATAAATAATTTCACTGTATATATGCAGAAATGTATGTATAATGTGTGACAATTGATCAATAAATTAAATAAAAAATTAAATTAAAATTAAATTTCCCCTTGTGTATTTAAGCCCTTGTTTCCCTCCTGTCCATTTGTCAGTTATTTCATGTTTTTGTTTTGCCTTACATTCCTCGTGGATTTTGTTATTCCTGGTGTTCTTGTTCTTGGCTACAATAAAAGCTGCACATAGATCCTCTCCCGTTTCAGTGCGTTACAGAATAACTGACCGCACCAAACATGGATCTAGCGGCTGTTTTTCTTCAGCTGAGCCGAGCAAACCTCCCGCTGACAGAATACTCACGTCTGTTTTGCACCGTTGCCCGATGCACTAGTTTTACTGATGGGCACCTCAAGTCCACTTTTCAGCTCGGCCTCCTGGCCCAAGGATGGATTGAGTTGCCTGAGACTGGTGATTATACTTGGGAGAGGTATGTCAACCTGGTTTTGGAGACGTTTGCCCCTGTCGGTACCTCCAACGAGCCCTCGCCTGCCACGGCCAACGAGCTCACGCCTGCCACGGCCAACGAGCCAACGCCCACGCCTGCCACGGCCAACGAGCCAACGCCCACGCCTGTCACGGTCAACGCGTTGCCAGCCTCGTCCGTCCCAGTGCCAGCGTTGCCAGCCTCGTCCGTCCCAGCGCCAGCGTTGCCAGCCTCGTCCGTCCCAGCGCCAGCGTTGCCAGCCTCGTCTGCCAAGAAGAGGAGGAGAAGAGGAAGGGCTTCCACTCACCAGTCTCCGCCCTCCATGGCCCCGTCCTCAGTGCCAAAGTCAGAGCCAGCGCCTGTAGCCTCGACCGTCCCTGAGCCAGAGCCAGCGCCTGTAGTCTCGACCGTCCCTGAGCCAGAGCCAGCGCCTGTAGTCTCGACCGTCCCTGAGCCAGAGCCAGCGCCTGTAGCCTCGACCGTCCCAGAGCCAGTGCCTGTAGCCTCGACCGTCCCGAGCCTGCTTCCCAGAGCTCCGCCTCCCGAGCTTCCCAGAGCTCCGCCTCCCGAGCTTCCCAGTGCTCTGCTTCCCAGTGCTCCGCCTCCCGAGCCTCCCAGTGCTCCGCCTACCGAGCCTCCCAGTGCTCTGCCTCCCAGTGCTCCGCCTCCCGAGCCTCCCAGTGCGCCGCCTCCCAGAGCTCCGCCTCCCGAGCCTCCCAGAGCTCCGCCTCCCGAGCCTCCCAGAGCTCCACCTCCCAGTGCTCCGCCTCCCGAGCCTCCCAGTGCTCCGCCTCCCCAGCTTCCCAGAGCTCCGCCTCCCGAGCTTCCCAGAGCTCCGCCTCCCGAGCTTCCCAGAGCTCCGCCTCCCGAGCCTCCCAGTGCTCCGCTTCCCAGAGCTCCGCCTCCCGAGCTTCCCAGAGCTCCGCCTCCCGAGCCTTCCTCTACCCCGGAGCCTTTCTCACCTCCAGTGCCCTCTGCGGCTCCGCCTCCTGAACCTTCTATGGCTCCGCCTACCCTGGCACTGCCCCTGGAGTCCTCCTCGACTCCTCCCAGGCCTTCTGACCCTGTCCCGTGGCCTCCTCTCAGGCCTTCTGACCCTGTCCCGTGGCCTCCTCTCAGGCCTTCTGACCCTGTCTTGCGGCCTCCTCCCTGGCCTTCTGACCCTGTCTTGCGGCCTCCTCCCTGGCCTTCTGACCCTGTCTTGCGGCCTCCTCCCTGGCCCTCTGACCCTGTCTTGCGGCCTCCTCCCTGGCCCTCTGACCCTGTCCTGTGGCCTCCTCCCTGGCCTTCAGACCCTGTCTTGTGGCCCTCTCTTTGGCCTCCTGACCCTGTCCCAGTCCCGTGGCCCTCTCCTTGGCCTCCTGACCCTGCCCTAGCCCAGTGGCCATCCCCTAGACCTCCTGACCCTGACCTAGCCCTGTGGCCATCCCATAGACCTCCTGACCCTGTCCCAGTCCTGTGGCCCTCTCTTTGGCCTCCTGACCCTGTCCCAATCCCGAGGCCATCACCTAAGCCTCCTAGCCCTGTGGCCATCCCCTAGACCTCCTGACCCTATCCTAGCCCTGTGGCCATCCCCTAGACCTCCTGACCCTATCTAGCCCTGTGGCCATTCCCCAGACCCCTTGACCCTGTCCTAGACTTGTGGCCATCCCCTAGACCTCCTGACCCTGACCTGGCCCTGTGGCCATCCCCTAGACCCCCTGACCCGGTCCCTGCCCTATGGCCGCCTCCCTGGCCACCTGACCCACGGCCATCTCCCTGGCCTCCTGACCCTGTCCCTGCCCTATCTGTCTCCTGGCCACCCCCCTGTTCTGTCATAGTCTTGTCCCTCTGTGCCCCTCGTGTCCCCTTGAATTGCCTATTTGCCCCTGGTGCCCCCCTGGACTATCTGTTTACCTTGTGCTCTATGGACAATGTTTTTGTTTTTTTTGTTTGTTTTTGGAGCGTCTGGAATCCGCTCCTTTAAAGGGGGGACTCTGTCATGTTCTCTGTTGTCTTTTGTTTTTGTGCTTTTATGTTGAAGTTTCCTATTTAGTTCCTGTTTCCTGTTTGGTTTTGGTAGTCCTTTGTAGTTGTCATGTTCTCTGTTGTCTTTTGTTTTGTGCTTTTATGTTGAAGTTTCCTGTTTAGTTCCTGTTTCCAGTTTGGTTTTTGTAGTCCTTTTGTAGTTCTGTTTTTTGATTGGTTTTCCCCTCATTGGTTCCATTTCCCTGATTGTTTTCCCAGGTGTTCCTTGTTTCCCCTTGTGTATTTAAGCCCTTGTTTCCCTCCTGTCCATTTGTCAGTTATTTCATGTTTTTGTTTTGCCTTACATTCCTCGTGGATTTTGTTATTCCTGGTGTTCTTGTTCTTGGCTACAATAAAAGCTGCACATAGATCCTCTCCCGTTTCAGTGCGTTACACACTGCCTTTAAACGCGCTCTGCCCGGGCATGTTCACACTTCCATGTCATGTGCGTGAAGTTAAACCTCTCTGGGGTGCCTTGAATTTTAAATGGTTTAAAATCAAATGTAACTGAACTCGTCTAAATATTCTAGGCTACTTAAATCATATTTAATGGTCCAACAGTCATGAAACCCAACACAGGCGTTTTGAGATGCATTTATAACAATTTAAGTTATTATATTCTGATTAACAATTTTATTGATTTACATACTGAACACAGAAATATAAAACATATATATGCAGAAGCAAAAAATTAACCCCTGCAATCGCTATCAGAATTAAACACTCCGAGTGTTTCAATACCGAGTGTAAATGTGAGATAACGGGTGTAATTTAACTTCTCCAGCTAGTTTGAAAGAATGGCTTTACAATGGCAAATTAGGGGCAAGAACTTCCTGTTCAATACAAAACCAGGGAGTGACCAATGAGCCAAATGAGACCAAATGTATAATGATCAAACTAAATTTTGGGCAGGCCTAGCCCACTTTTGTCATTCGGCCTATGCAGCTTACTGAAATGTAATCTGGGATGTTTCCCTTTTCAAATGAAAGACTTCGCTATGCTATCCAATTGCTTGAAATAAGAGAGGGGGGCATCTATAGAGAGTGACTGTAGCAGGTAGATGAATTTTGGAATACAATTCATTTTAATAACATTAACCTTCCCAATCATTGATAAATGTAATGAAACCCACCTGCCCACATCACTCGAAAACCCTTTTATTAAAGGGTCAAAATCAACTCTAACTAAATCACACAAATTTGCTGGGAATAAAATACCCAAGTACTTAATGCCCTGTTTGGGACACTGAAAGGCACCTGGCTCAAAAGTCGCTATCGAGCAGTAGGCTGTCAGAGCCAATGCTTTGGATTTAGACCAATTAACTCTGTATCCCGAGAATTTAGAAAAGGAATGAAAAATTCTGTGGAGGCAAGGCATAGAAAATAAGAAGGGTCAGAGACGAATAATAAAATATAATCTGCGTAAAGCAGAAGCTTATGAACCACACCTCCCGCCATCACCCCTGGTAAATCATCCTCCTTCCTTATTGTGGCTGCTAATGTTTCCAGGGCAAGACAGAACAATAATGGTGAAAGAGGGCAACCCTGCCGGTTGCCCCTATCCAGAGTAAAATAATCTGAAATTAATCCATTTGTTTGTACCGGTGTCTATAAAGTAACTTAATCATCCAATAAAAGTATTCCTGAACCCGTATATTTACAAAATCTTAAAAAGATAATCCCATTCTACTATATAAAACACCTTTTCGGCACCAAGTGAGATGGCCGTGACCAGAGTCTGATCATTCGCCACTGACCACATGATACTGATGAAACACCTAATGTTTTCAGAAGAGCTATGGCCCCAAATAAACCCTACCTAATCTATATGTATAAGAGATGTCAGAATTTTACTTAATCAGTTAGCCAAATATTTGACAATATTTTTATTTCTAGCTTGATCAGGGAAATTGGATGGTTACTCATACACTCGCTTGGATCTTTGTTCTTTTTAAGAATCATGTATCATGGTTGGGGAAAGCTCTCCATTCTTTAATGATTCTGTATCTCAGAATCAAGAGAATTGTTTTGCTCAGTCGACAGTTTAGGGAGTTCTAATGGTTCCACAAAGTTTCTAATATCTTCATCAGTAGACGCAAATGTGGAACTATAAAGATCAAAATAGAATTCTTAAAAAGCATTATCAATATCAATGGCTGAGGTAAATATTTCACCACCAGCAGATTGGATGGTAAAAAAAGACTCTCTCTGCTTTGTCCCCTGACTCAAAATAATATGTGTATATTAAAGTATATTCCCTGAATAGCCTTCCATGACAAAATACTATCTGTATTTCAATCAGGTTAACTCTCTGAGGCCATCAGATGACATTCTGCACTTCAGCTCTGCCTCTGCACTTTTAATATTCCCTTCCAACTCCATGAGTTCTTGTATTTTGGATTTGTTTATGACTTTGACATAATGTATGATCTGACCCATAATAACCGCTTTAAAGGGCCTCCCAAGCCACGCACACAGAGGATACTGAGGGACCAGTTGGTCTCCATACAAACATTGATTTCAGTCTTTAACATTTGTTGGAATTAAGGATTTTGCAAAAAGGATACATTAAAGTGCCAGCTATGTGATTTATTTTTCTCCGTATGTGGCAACACATCTAAACTCACCAGGGCCTGATCTGAGACCAAGATATTTCCAATTGAGCAATCCACAACAGATGAAATGAGGGACTTAGATATATATATATATATATATATATATATATATATATATATATATATATATATATATATATATATATATATAAAACTATTCTGCAATAAATCTTATGGTCTGATGAAAAAATGTATGGTCACGACCAGATGGGTTCAAAAGTCTCCAAATATTTGTAAGACCATGAATTTTTACACATCCTATGAAGTGTCAATGTTGCTCTGGGGGGCTTACATACTTTTGATTCACTATGATCCAGGATTGAGTCCATTAAAAAAAATAAAGTCTCCTCTCAATATGATATCATGAGGGGTGCCAACAGCTTGTAATATACCTTTAAGATCTATAAAAAAAAGTGCTGATCATCAAACTTTGGGTGTGTAAATATTAGCCAAAATCAACCTTTGACCCTGAACTTCTGCTAAAACTGTAATGACTGTTCCAAATTTATCATTACCCGGTTTGAGACATTTGAATTGTAGATGTTTTATTATCAATGTAATGACTCCCCTGCTCTTACATGAGCCAGCAGTAAAGAAAACATGTCCACCCTATATCTTCCCAAATTTTTTAGCTTGCGGCAGGGAAAGATGGGTTTCTTGAAGAAACACAATATCATATTTCTTATGTTTAAGAAAAGAAATAACCTTCCTTTCTATTATGGGGTGCCACAACCAATTCACATTCCACATGGAGAGAGACAATCCATCCACTCATATTAACATTTGACATTTTGACATATTAGAAAAAAATAGACTGTGTGTCAGAAATACAATTATAAAGACAACATTCCAAAATTAGAGCAACAAACAAACCCAAACTTCCCCCAGAACAAAAAAAAAAAACAGAAAAACGTGTGCATTAACCCCATGCAAGACAGCACCAATCAGCGTCCATCCCTCTAAACTCAAACAGTCCATGTACGCCTACGAGAGTCCCCGCAACAACTTTGCAATCCGAACGCTCAAGTCTGGTGCTTCTATACAAATTTTGTGAGACAGAATTACACAACAGAAAATAATCAATTTAACAAACTCCAGCCAATAAGCAGGATAAACACAAAGACATGTAGCTTAATGCAAAATTATGACCTAAGCACTCCAATGTTTTGCATGAAATCATCCACAGAACAAACTCCAACCAATAGGAGACGTAAGAACAAAGAACATGCAGATTCATCCACAAACTATTCAGAAAGAGTGTTACTCCACAAAACATACTCCAGCCGGTAGGCGGAACAAGCACAAAAAGAAACAAAGAAGGCGCTCAGTTCCTTGTATGAACAAGTGAATGTTCAGTGAGTCAGGTCCACTCAGCTGCATATAAAGTATTAAACAATGACCTACTCATTTCATTGACTTTACAAAGGACATTGCTTGCTGTGGGCATGTAAATATTTTGCGGCCATCCTTAGGATCTATTCACAATTTGGCCAGGAACATCAGTGCAAATGTGACCTTCCGTTAATGTAAGAGTTTCTTTCATTCCTTGAATTGATCATGTTTCTCTCGTCGAATTCGTAAAACCTGGGATCAAGAAAGTTTTGTGGTTCTTACAAGAAAGCCTTTCTTTACTCCTCGCATCGTGTAACACAAGATCTTTAGAAATTTGGCCAGAATTGATTGGGGCCTGTCTCCCTTAGCAGATCTCTGAGCTGGAACCCTGTGACCTTGCTCGATTTCAATCTTATGGCCTGTTATGTCGAGCAGACTTGGGAAGAGCTCGTCTAGGAATTTCACAATATCAGCCTTCTTTGTTCTCAGGAATTCCAACAATTCAGACGTTGTTTCGCTGGCTATGATTCTCTAAGTCTTCTAACTTTTCCCAAACACATTCCAAGTCTATCTTGGTCGCTAGCGGGTTAGCAGCTAAATCCCTCTCTGATGACTCCTGTTTCTCAATGTCCGACACTCTTGTAACCACCTCAGAGAATTTTGTCTCCATAGCAGTGATCGACGTATTACAGCAAGATCCTCCAAGTCAGCTACGACCTTCGCCAGCATTGCCGACATTCTCGACAGTTGATTCTGAATCTCTCCCGCTGCACTATCCAAACCGAGTCCCTGGTCTGCAGCCCTGTCAGGGGTGTCAGCTTGAGCATGTAAGTGTCTTTTAATGTCTCCAGAGCCTGAGGTTTTTGAATTCTTTGACATATTGTCTACATAGAACAGTTATGGTTCAGGGTGTATAGAATCAGGTTTATGACATAAAAAGTATTAAATACAAGCAAAGTGCGCAGAGCTTGCCGTTCACATGTCAAGTGGTTTTTATTGTCGTTCAACCATATACAGTTAGTACAGTACACAGTGAAAGGAGACAATGTTCTTCCAGGACCATGGTGCTATATAAGTGCACGTGGAAATGTGTGCAAAAAGTACAGGACAGTACAATAAATTACTAAAAGGAACTGGACAATAGGCACAGTGAGAGACAGTGAGAGACAGTTCAGCGCCGATCAGTACACATTTGTAATCAAATAGTGCAAAAAATGACACTTTCTAAAATGCTAAATGTAAACATAACATACTATGAAATAGTGTTCTATGGACATAGCAGTTATTGAGGTAGCAGCCAGGTATAAAGTGACAATGAATTAAAGTGTAACTCTGGACATGTGCAAAAGTTGGAATCTGTACAGGTGTGTGTGTGTGTGTGTGTGTGTGTGTCAGTCCAGTCCCTGAGTACTGAGAAGTCTGATGGCTTGGGGGAAGAAGCTGTTACACAGTCTGGCCGTGAGGGCCCGACTGCTCCTAAAGTCAACAACCATCTCTTTTGTTTTGTCCACATTCAGAGACAGATTGTTGGCTCTACACCATTCCGTTAGCCGATGCACCTCCTCTCTGTATGCTGACTCGTCGTGTCATCGTCAAACTTGACGATGTGGTTTGAGCTGTGCATTGCTGCACAATCATGAGTCAGCAGAGTGAACAGCAGTGGACTGAGCACACAGCCCTGGGGGGACCCAGTGCTCATTGTGGTGATGGTGGAGATTCTATTTCTGATCCGGACTGACTGAGGTCTCCCAGTCCAGGATCCAGTTGCAGAGGGAGGTGTCCAGGCCCAGCAGGTTCAGTTTCCAATCAGTTGCTGAGGAATGATTGTGTTGAATGCTGAGCTGAAGTCTATTAAAAGCATTCGAACATATGAGTCCTTTTTATCTAGGTGGGTGAGGGCCAGATGGAGGGTGGTGGCGATGGCGTCGTCTGTTGAACGGTTGTGATGATACGAAAACTGCAGTGTGTCTAGTGAGGGGGGCAGCTGGATCTTAATGTGCCTCAAGACAAGCCTCTCGAAGCACTTCATGATGATGGGTGTGAGAGTGTGACGGGACGGTAGTCGTTGAGGCAGGACACTGAAGACTTCTTTGGCATGGCTACGATGTTGGTGGCCTTGAAGCACGTTGGAACAACGGCACTGCTCAGAGAGATGTTGAAGATGTCGGTAAGACCATCTGCCAGCTGGTCTGCACATCCTCTAAGCACTCTGCCAGGAATGTTGTCTGGTCCAGCAGCCTTCCGTGGGTTGACTCTGCATAGAGTTTTTCTCACATCGGCCGTGGTAAGACAGAGCACCTGGTCGTTGGGAGGAGGGGTCTTCCTCGCCACCACATTGTTCTGCACCTCAAACTGAGCATATAATTCGTTCAGCGCATCTGGATGGGAGGCATCTTTGTCACAGGCAACTGATGTTGTCCTGTAGTTGGTGATGGCCTGGATGCCCTGCCACATGCACCGCGTGTCGCCGCTGTCCTGGAAGTGACTATGGATTATCTGTGCATGTGTGTGCTTTGCCTCCCTGATGGCCCAGGACAGTTTGGCCCCTGATGTTCTTAGGGCTGCCTTGTCACCTGCTCTGAAGGTGGAGTCTCCGGTTCTCAGCAGCTCATGCACCTCAGCAGACATCCACGGCTTCTGGTTGGAGTGTGTGGTGATGGTCTTGGAGAAAGTGACATCAACAATGCACTTGCTGATGTAACTGATCACTGATGCTGTGTATTCCTCCAAGTTGGTACAGTCAACATAAGTCGTAGCATTGTGAGAAAAAAGTACAATAATGTGTGAACCAAGTACACATTTTTAGAGAGAAAACAATCTTTATTAGGCTAAACAGAGTGTCATAATGACATCGATAGAACAGAACTAGCGAACTTAAGCGAACCAGCTGCTTAATTAATGCAAGAGATGGATGTGTGTAACGATGCGCTGGTGCTGGCAAAGACAAAGGCGATGACGATGGAATGAAGAACCCAAGTGCAAATTTATTAATAAACATGAAAACCAAAAAACTCTAACTACACCCTAACTACAAACATGAAACAAAAATACGATGTAGGATATTTGATATGCTACATTTAAAAGGTAACCGTTCGAGTGCCCTCATTCTCACATCATCAAATGTAAGGGTATTTGGTATGCTAAATTTAGAAGGGAATTTAGGGTCTTGAAATATTTGAGCTGAACTAAATTAAACTATCCTTATTGTACATTATTAGGTAATGAAAGGTATAATGGAATTAGTCGTGTTCGACAACCATTATAAATTAAATAAATTCTCCACCATTAAAATCATGATACAACGTCTCGTTGTATCCACTCACAATTTCTACTGTAAGGAATTAGCTTTAATAAGTGAGTTATGATTAATTAACTTATTGGTGTGTTATTTATCAAAATATACCACAGTCATTCGTCTTTGAATACAGACCAACTTTATTGCTATTCTAAACATAAATCTAATATAACACATATATAGATTATACGGGTTGTTGAGAAGAGTAACATAATGTGAAATAAATGATCAATACAGTGTAAATTAACTTTATGGAGTCTGTTGGCAATGCCTTAAGAACCATTTAACCTTATTTGTGTCTACATTGACGGAACAAACTTTCGACCAAGAGCCAAGAACCAAGCAACACAAAGAATGCAAGGAAACACCACTACATGCAAGTACATTTCCAATATTGTAGTCAAAGTGCTGGTGTATTTGTTAAATGCTTTGGTTAATCCGCTAGCAAATCGATGTAGACTCAAATAAGGTTATGTGGACTGCTGATGCAGGTGCAAGCAAGCTGTTGCGTGTGAAAATAGCAGATGCATCAGAATGCACATAACCTTCCCCAACGTCCCTGAGGGAGGAAAGCAATGTAACTAGCCTAGGAGCAGTCCACACCAGTCACAGCATTTTCTCTCTCTATGTTTTCTCTCCATAGAGTGTTAGTTGCGGCTAGGGCCATCTAACACTATAACACGCTTAGGGGAAGGCATTCTTTTCCAATCCTATTCTTTCAGGGGGAAAGGACCATATGAAGACCACATCCTGTCCATTAGGGTTGGTTAACATGTGGCAAATACATCACTTGGGCTTACCAGCCACACTTGGAAGTGGTGCAGTGGTAGGTCCTTCCTCGATGGTGAGGAGCTCTACAAACACAGTGACCTGTGGGCAAAGGGAGCTCTGCCCAACGGAGACATGGGTCCGCCAACAGGGGATCGTATCATGGAAAATACATCACAGGGGATATTGGAATAATCAGAACCTGTGGAGCACCTTTTCCAGCACAGTCAATTCGGTGCCTGCGGTGGGTCTGGCTGCAAATTTCCTCTGCTGAGTTCAGAGCCACTCGACTGGGGGAGTAGAGTGCACTTCTTCACCTCAGGAGAGGGGAAAGGCACTTACCGCAAGCCTCACACCTGACCAGCTATTGTCACTGCATTACCGAAATCTACGTGTTTGGACCTGTCAAAACACGGAACGAGATGGCTCAACCTGGAGATTGTAAAATCTTGAGAAGGTATTGGGTGTTGCCCAGCCAGCTGCTCTGCAGATGTCTGCTAGAGAGGTGCCATTGGCCAGTGCCCATGAGGATGCCACTCTCCTTATAGACTGTATTCAAACCCACAAGGGGGCAGGTACAACCTGGGTCTGGTAGGCCAACGCAATGGCATTCACGATCCAGTGGGCAAGTATCTGACAGTGTTCCCTTTCCGCTGTCACCCAAAGCAGACAAAGAGCTGCTCAGAGTGTCTAAAGCTCTGCGTGCGATCTAAATGGGTGCGCAAAGCACGTACCGGACACAGCAACGCTAAGGCTGGGTTTGCTTCCTCCCTAGGCAGTGCTTGCAGGTTCACTACTTGATCCCTGAATGGGATCATAGGAACCTTGGTCATGTAGCCCGGTCGGGGTCTCAGGATGATGTGAGAGTCTGCCGGACTGAACTCCAGGCAAGTGTCGCTGACAGAGAGCGCTTGCAGTTCCCAAATCCTCTTGATGGAAGTGATCGTGATCAGGAAGGCCGTCTTCAAGGTGGGGGCCTTTAGTTTGAATGAATCTAGCGGTTCAAACAGGGCTCTCTGAAGGCCAGAGAGGACAACGGAGAGATCCCATGAGGGGAACAGGCATGGCATAGGAGGGTTCAGCCTCCAGGTGCCTCTGAAGAACCTGATGATCAGGTCGTGCTTCCCTAACGACTTACCGTCCACTGCATTGTGGTGAGCCGCTATGGCTAATGCAGTACTAATGAACGAACAGCTGATTAATTATTAGAAAGCTCACAAAAACTTACAACAAATTCAGATCGGATGCATAGACAAGTTGTCTCGCTAGTTAGTGGTGTTGTATGTAAAGACACATATGCTCCATTTTGCTGTTGTCCACTAAATCACTTTGATGTAACTTTCCTTTCGATTTATGCTCAAAATATTATGACTTTAATCTCATAATGCTTTGACTTTATTCTCGTAATTTTTACATTATTCTCAAGATATTATGATAAATGACAATTGCAAATTTAAGTTGTTAAATGACTGATTTTATTGTTATGGTTAGTTTCTGCACTATGAACAATGAAACGACAAGTTGTAATTCTCAATTTGATCCTCCACAATGTAAATTTAAAACGTGTTTCATTCATTTATTGTGCGCCTGATATTTGCTCATATAAAGGTCTGAACCAGTGTCAGTTTTGTGCTTAATATTATTATTATTTGATAATAATCAAACAATTATTGTAGTCATTTATTAAGTAATGGAAGGAAGGATTCTTCTTATTTTTATATTATAATATGGCCTGTGGGTTAAGTCCCAGATGACACTGAAGGCTAGCGATGCCCCAGATGAATCTTGAATGCACTGTAAGTCGCTTTGGATTAAGTGTCTGATAAATTTAAATAAAAAAAATTGTGGCATTAGCAGTGCATTAATATTTATATCATGTTTTGGTTTGGGGAAAAATTAAAAAGCTATTTTGCATGTTTGTGAATGCATTGGATTGCCACAAAAGAAGAAGGCGAGTTTTCGGTAGGCAGGCAGATCAAAGGGAATATCTTTTGGTTTTGTGGCTCTGCTCTCCTCCCTTTCATCTTGGTTCTGTGTAACCCTCAAACTTCCTGCCAGTGATGAAACCTCTCTTCACAAGGAGCATCTTGTCATTTTCCTCTCTCGTCTTGCTCAAGGTCAGAGGAATGGATTATTTATTGATCCAGAAAGATGCCACACTGTGCCATGTGCCTGCAGGATCAGGGTTTCAATTACACACTCGCACCCTTTTCACATGGTTTGTGTCCCCCTCTGGCTACTGTATGCGGCACCTTCAGACAAACACAGACAAGAGATGCATGTCAAATCTTTGAGGTCTCTGAACATTGAGAGACAAATCTAAATAGCTCTTGGTCAACTGCATATGTTATGCTGTTAATGCTATCAGCCAATCAGCCAAGCCAATAATACCATGTGATTGGGCATCCTGGAACCACAGGAAAGTGATGGGCTAATGGCTCCAGGTTTGTGCATGAGGTGAACCGTAAATGGCAGCAGTCAGTGAAAAACACACACTACTGTATTTGTAGGACATTCAGTATATATATATATATACTGTATATATATATATATATATATATATATATATATATATATATATATATATATATATATATATATATATATGTATGAATATATGAGTTGTTGGTCGGTAATGGCTTAACCATTTCAACCAAGGATTTAATCTAGTAAAAATAAATCAAACCATGCTTTTCTCTAAATGAAATGGGAATAACAATATTTAAATTTTTATGCAACAATGTCTATGTATACATACATACATTTTTAATAATTAAATTTCAAACTCCTGAAAAATTCCCTTATTTGGGTATTAAAATGTAATTGGAATTTGAAGTGCACAATAATCACAGTTATCTCAAATAAACACAATTAGATCAAGTATCCACAATCAGACCATTATTTAACAATCGCGACAAGCCCAGGCATGTGTGTTTTTTCTGTACCGACTAATCCCCTAGCATGAGTTCCTCACTGTGCACTGTATTAAAAAAAAAATAATTACCTTACACTCCACACACTACACAACAGATGCACTGAAGGACAGATTGTATATAATTTAATATAACTTATATAACTTACAATGGTATTTTAATGTTTAAAATGATTATGACAGATAAGATGCATTTTCGATTACGATTGTAATTGCAGGTATGTGTTCCGCCATGTTTTTTACATTGCAATGCAGCATGGGATTCTGAGGATGTTTCTCAATGTGTGTTCTTATGATCCTTGTGAACTTGTTCACATTATTGTCATGTTTATGTGTTTTGTTCATGTTTTTTAATGTCTTTTATTTTCTGTTCCTGCCTTGTCATGTGATTTCCTGTTCATGTGTCTTGTTTTCATTGGTACATTGGTTGATTATTATCAGTTCTAGTTCAGTGTTTCCCAACCAATGTGCTGCGGCACACTAGTGTGCCATGAAAGATGCTGTGGAAAATTATCAAATTCCACAAAAGAAATAAATGCATGAAAAAATTATAATAATAATTTCAGTGAGAAATTCTCCATTTTGAAACCATAATCGGTCACTTTTGTGATTGTGAAGAGCAATGATTAATGTGCAAAAGTGAGTGATATTTATAAAAGTTAAGGGTCATTCTCATGACTCGCGTCAGTGCTGCAGAAGTCTATGAAGTGACTTTACACCAAAGTGTTTTACCCACACACGTTTTTGCTTCACCAATAATGTCTTTGAGAGTACTAAGCAACAAGATATATTTAAAAACTGTCCAAATGTGTGAATAGACATTAAATGTCTCATCATTTCTTTTAATTAAATATTATCTTATCATTTACAAATATCAGAGACCCCAGTTATTGAACTAATTTAAATTCACCAAGAAAACACTCAGACCTAAACATGAATGAGTCCTTTTATTACTTTCTGCTATCAAAGCAACTGCAAGCTTTTTTCTCTCTTCCAAATACATGTTTTCAATGTTTATTGTGCACACCTACCGCTTTTTTACGTGGCAAAATCTGTGATGCTTTCTGCAACTCTTGTCATGTGAGTCATTCATCATGTTCATCACGGCTCCTGTGCCTACGTCAGGGGAATCGAATATGTGGGGGACTTCTGCTCTCTGGCCAGTGAGGTTGGCTTTAATGTTTCCATTTTGGATTGAGTGAGCCAATCTCATCTTTGATGCCTGGCGATCGCAGTCCCCTCAATCTGTCTCAATATATCGGCCTCGTCCTGAAGATCATTGGTTTGACATTCAATGTGGGGGAGGTGGATTCCAAGCCCGAGTTCCACGACATGGCTGCCGAGCTAGCGTCCCACATCATGGTTTAGGAGCCAGCGTCCCATGCCTGCCACAGCCGATGAGCCAATGCCCACGCCTGCCACGACCAATGAGCCAAGTCTATGCCAACGAGAGTGAGGCTGATGGATTGTGAGATTTATCATGCTGCTGTCAACATTTTTTGTGATGATAATAATGCTGTGACTGGTTTGTGATAATGCCAGAAATTCTCTCAATGGCTTCAAAGGTAACAAGAAGATAGTGTAACGGGGAGGCCGCCCAATGGCCCAAGGACGGTATCCAATGTCGTGGCCGAAGGTCTCCTGTGCGTTCTGTTTTATCGTGTACATTAAGTTTATGTTATTTTTTTCTGACTAATTAACTATATTATTTCTTTTATGATCCCCGTTTATATTATCTGACTCCAATTATAAAAGATTCCAAGGATATATTAATGGTCCGATCTTAATTATTATTATTACATTTGGTTTAACATTTGATCATCGTATTTAACTCTATTTTTATTGTACTCATTCATTTGGATTCCTCTGTTGCTTAGAGAGTCTCGTGCCGGCCGTGTATGTGGATCTCACTGTCACAAATTATCCAGTCTTGGTCATTAGATAGAGGTAATTGACTAAAAACTAATTAGATGGCTGCTCATGCTTGCCCTTTTATCTAAAGGTATTTTTTTGTCCCCTTAGTTAGTGAACACTTAATTAGAGTAACATTATTTCTACCCAAAGGTCATGAGCACTAAACTTTACAAAGATAGATCAACATTACCTAAGTTAGAGATAGCTTTATATAATCATGCCATAGTTTCCTATGCACACTTAGCTAGAAAATTATTACAAAAACCAGAGGTTTAGACTTCATCCTATTTAGGCTTGGTCTATCAACTTCATGTTGTCCTAAATGGAAATTCCGTATCGAGCCTGTACACACTAAATAAACTTTAACTAATGCCAATTATTAGTCGGAGCTCTAATGTCTCAGTCGGTGTACCTCATGCTCCACTCCACTCTCTTTTTTTTTAACTCAACGCTATTAACTCGACCACTCAAGCCCCCCCACCCCAAAACTTAGAATATCATCCTCTTCGAACTCTCCAATATCATCACCCCCACTCAATGCTCATAATCGGCCTCCTCGACCCCTCCAACACCCCAAACCACCCACCCCCCCCAACTCGCTTGATAAAAACATGGGGCACAACATTTTTTTTGCATACCTGCTCATAAATGTGTAGTTGCACCTCTGGGACTAACTGCTAAAGCTAACGAGCCAAAACCGGAACCCTTAGATTTGATCCCTCAAAAAAAAAATAAAAAATGTGAAAAAAACAAAAACAAAAAAAAACTGAATATATCCTATAAAATGTTCTACAAATCTTAATGCTGAACTGTGAATCGAGACATCTACAGGAAATATAATTTAATTGATGGCTGACGACACCCTGGTGTTTCAACAGTTGTTTTCAAGTGTAGCCTCTGTGGCTTGCCCTTGGCCAAAATCAGTGATGACTGAGCGATTAATTCTTGTACTATGTGTACTTGCTTTCCAATTCTTGCTCTCATCTGAGATGAATCAGTGTGCAGGCTGTTTTTAATGAGGACCTCTGTGCTAACGGTCCTCTCACAATCTCATTAACCTGTCTGGGAAAGGAGGACACCGAAAAGAGGGCAATCAATTTTCCAGTCTTTCACTTCATATGTGATGCTTGGTCATATCAAGCTGTAGATTTTTATAATCAGGGACAATAATGTGATCTGAATTCATGTAAATACTTTTCCTGATGATAAAAGATTAGCTGTAGCCAATGACAAATTACAGTAGGCATGGCCTTGTTAGAATGGTACTGATATTAATAATGAATTGTGTTGGAACATAAAAGGTTGGTTATTCCTTTCCAGCTCAATTCAAAAAGCATTTTAAATGCAAAAAGCATTTAAAGTGGTTAAGGGTCTAGGCTTACAAACTAAAGACTCTAGGTTAGGTTAATGAAATCCTGTATTCAATGTTCTTGATCAGGCTACATAACCCAATGTTTCTTTTAATTAAAAATGTTTATTAAATTATAAATAGCTAAAAATTAACTTTCAGAGAAAGAAAATCATTGATACAGTTGTGTTAGCATAACGGTTATTACTCTGATGGTCCTTAAAGTTCTGACAAACTTGCTGCAAAATTTCCACTCATTATTTTCTCATGCAAATTTGTGATTCACCGCAAATGTTTACCAGAAGTTTGCAGCTCTTCTCCAGTATTGGAGGCCTACAACAAACCTTTGGCGACAATGTAAGTTTGCTGCAAAGCTGATTTGCATATGAAAATAATGAGTGGAGAATTTACGGCAAGTTTGTGGCAAGTTTGCCCGAACTCTCATTTTTTGTAAGTGACGGCAACCTGGTCTTATGCCAACTTTATTAGTAAGTTGTAATAATTGTAAAAGATGGCAAAATCATAGGAAACTAAGAGATAAATAAATGAACCAATGAACAATGATATAAAACATTTACTTAAGTTTAAACTGTAGGATTTTATATAAATAATTAGTTTAAGAATCTTGGCTACATTCAACCACCATTATATGTGGGGTCTCAGTGACTCAGTTACAGGGTATATTTACAACTGCAAGCTTTCATCACCAATTATATGTAGGGAATTTGCATAATGGTTAGCTTATGGCTTTAAGCTTATGCCTGCATAATTTTCCAGTCAATAATGCAAAGAATTTAGCTCAAAGGGAATCTTGATTCAGGGAATAATATAAGAATGAATATGTAAGTAAGATCACAGTCATCATGTGCTGACCATTAATGTTTAGGGCATTTCTGATTGATAACATGGACAAGGAGGCATCTTGGTGCATCCACAGATCAACCTGTGTTCTCAAGATGGTTAAGGTTAGGCAGATGTGCATTTCGTCTCATTTCCACAGGGTTGATTCAGACTTTAGGATGCCGTCTTGGCAGAGTATTTTAATGTATTGCCCTGAGGAATTCCAGTACGGACTGTGGGCCTCTGTGTCCTAGTTTTTATAACATGGAAGGAAATATCAGTGTAAATCCTGGATTCAGTTTGTTCTGTGTATAAATGGTTCATTATTCTGCCCATATGCCCTACAAACCGCTTACCTAACCTTAACCTAACCATAAATTCTAACCTCTTACCTAAGAGAAGAGTCATATAATACCATATAATACCATATAAGAGTATTATATGCGACACCCTCAAGTCATTCCCTCAGGCAAGGTGAAATCAAGTTTTGATTGTTATAAAAGGGAAAAACTTAAGGTGTTTTATGCAACCGGGCACAGATTTTGAATAGTGACCTAAATTTCAGCCTGTTCCTTAAACATTATATTGAATATAGAATCATACTTCACTACTTCATGGGAGATTTTGTTGCTTTTTAAACTTTACAGTTGAGGAAGTCATTCACATTCATTGCATGGACAAGAGCAACCTAGACTAGTTCAACTGATATATTGGTTTTGCTGATTAATCAGAGATGATACCTACTGATTAATCAGCTACTAGCTGATTATCGGCAGAAAATTATGTTGATCGTTTACCGCTATTTTTTTTTTCATATTTCCCAGTGGATTTTAGTCTTTTTTATGGTTAAAAGTCCTGATTTTTTTCTGTTTTTGGTTATTATTGAGATTTTGGTTGCACAATAAATTGCATCTGGGATTTCATTAAATGTAGACTCTTGTAGCCTAGGGCTGGGCGATAGGACAATGTTATTGGATATCGACGATATCTTACAAAGGTCCCGATGTCGACTATGACACTCAATTGACAGACGATGATCGAAAATATCGGAAAATGGCAAAACGTGATGGTTACTGTTGTAACCTCCGTTCCCTGAGGGAGGGAACGAAACGTTGTGTGTTGACACAAGGGGTCTTCTTTGGGAGCCTTGCATACCTCTGAACTTGAGAAAAGGCCAATGAGAAATTGGCAGACAGAGTTTGCATGTCCCGCCCCTGGACATACGGGTATAAAGGGAAGCGGGCGTGCGTCTGTCAGTCAGGTTTTTGCACTGAGGAGCCGAGAATAAGGTACAACCTTTTACAGTTGTAAGTCTAGTGTCATGCCAGAACATCTCATACAACGTCTCGTTCCCTCCCTCAGGGACTGGAGGTTACAACAGTAACCGTGACGTTCCCCTTCTGTCACTTGTGTCGAATGAAGTGACACAAGGGGTCCCATTCAAAAGCGCCATGCACTAGACCGTGTTACGTGAACTGCTGACACAGGTGCAAGCAGGCTGCTGCGTGCTAGAAGCAACTATATCGGCTGCACATAACCCTCCCCAACGCCCCCAGAAAAAGGTGTCCTATACATACCTTAGGTTCCCAGCATCCTTGAGGGGGGAACAGGTGCTACATGACTAGCATGGGAGCAAGCCTGGCAGGCACGGCCTTTTCTCTCTATGTCTCTCGCATAGAGTGTGAAGTGACTGGGGCTATGAAATTCGTCAGGGAAGGCGATCTTTCCCGATCATATTCTTTCAGGGGGAAAAGACACTGTGGAGGCCACATCCTGCCCAAACTAGGGGGAGGTGACCTGTGGCAAATACACCACATGGATTGTGAAGCCGCACATGGGAGTGGTGCGGTGGTAGGTCCTGCCTGATGATGGTGGAGCTCTACAAACATGGCGACCGGGGGCACTGGGACGGCCCAAGGGAGATACATCACAGGGAGTTGCCTGAAGAGGGAATTAAGGCTGTGGACCCCTAACCCAGTAAAGAACACTTGTGGCTCATAGTGGGTCTGGTTGCAAATTGCTCCTCTGAATTTGCAGGCCAGAAGTCTAAGGAAGAAGAACATCCAGGAAGCGACGCTTAGTGGCTAACCTGGGAGAGAAAGTGCACTGGATCAACTTGGTGAAGGGCACTGGGTGCAAGTGGAACACCAGGTCGGCTGTTCCGCATTACCGAGTTCAACTGGCTCGGACCTAGCAAAACATGGGACGACTGCTTGCAGGTTCATGACCTGATCCCTGAAGGTGGTCGTAGGAACCTTGGGCATGTAGCCCGGTCGCAGCCTCAGGATAATGAGAGTATGTGCCGGACCAAACTTCAGGCAGGTGTCGCTGAAAGAGAACGCTTGCAGGTCCCCAACCCTCTTGATGGAAGCTTGAGCTCAACTGAATCAAGCGGCTCGAAGGGGGGATCTCTGAAGGCCCGAGAGGACCACTGAGATTGGTGCAATCTCAACTCTCGACTGGTCTCTGTTAATTATTCTAATCTGGAGCTTGTCAAGTGTAACATTAATTAAGATAAGACATCATATACGCATTGATGTCTATGTTAATGTGTCACACGATTCACACGTGAATCCCATGTATTCATATATAGCCTAAACCTGAGCGCGGTGTTAAATTCTTGACCCAAAGAGATGATTTCATGTCGGAGCTCGTCTATCCCTCTCTTAAAGTTGACCACACTAATTTATATACACATCAGTGATTAAGGTAATTAACCGGTTAAGACTTTATAAAATAAATAAATAATAATAAAAAAAAAGTTAAAATGCTCCATAAAGGTTTAAATGCTCCATAGATGTTTCATCCATTAGGACTATTTGTCCTTAAGTAAAATGAAGAAACTGAAACTTTGACTTTTTTTTTTTCCTTCTTCTTTAAACTGTGCTAAATTTGAAAATGTTAAGTGTTCTTGAACTCTGGTAAGGTGCTATATAAATGTAACATTATTATTATTTAACTAAATAATGGAGTCTTATCGTAAAACATCCTGATAGATTTATGTGACTTTCACCTGTTTGTAGGCTATATCGATTTTATTTTAATGTTTGAATTTCTATTTATTATTCACTGCAAATTGATTGCTTGACATTTCACATTTTGCTTGACTTGTCCTGCCTCCAAAATAATGTTGTTATACGTGCACAGACAAAAGAAAATTCTGTTTCATGCAGATATTAATATCTGAAATACCAGGACACACCACAACATATTCCACAGTTAATGTAGCCTACAAATTCAGCTTCTTTTGATAAGAAAAATAAAGAATAATATAATATTTTATTAAATAATATTTGTATAATAATAATAATAATAATAATAGTAATAATAATAATAATAATAATAATAATTATTATTATTATTATTAGGCTATTATTGTGAAAAGGCATATACAAGGCATATTTTATTAATAGAAACTAAATGTAAGAGTAACACTTACAGCTTTTATGCACTTTAACAGTTTCGATGCACTTCCGGTTTAAGCGATGACTACTTCCATTTCTATCCGAATACAGATATAGATACAGATAATTTTGAGACAGATTGAGACACAAATACAGATAATGTCTTCGCTGCACACCCCTATAATTATGTATTTTCACAATTAATATTAGCGTTAATCATTGGTGTAACTTCGGGATATAATTATATTAATTATAACAAATATTAAGTTGAATAATGACACATAAATAATGATAGACAAACAATTAAAACAGAATCCTAGTAAAAGCAATTCATCTGAAAGAAAAAACTTCTATGAATTATATACCAAACAGGCCTATTAATAAATCCATATTTAGACACCCATGTAATCCCATGAAATTCCAATTTAACCCTTAGGCATGCAGCGCGAGACTGTCTCATGGGACAAGTGGATGTAAAGTGTTTTCACTCTTTTTTTCTCTGTTTCATTTATCTGAAAACTGTTTGCAAGAATATTATTGTCTATGAGAATGCTGCAAATTATCTCAGGAGGTGCTGTGAGTTTAGTTTGATTTATTTCCAGGACAGGTTTGCAGTTAACATGCATTGAGAATGGAACTCTGTAGGTTCAGTAGTATACTGTATATCTTTCTATTAAAGAAACAAAGATTAAAGTGATTAAATTATAAAATAATTCAAGACACTTTCACCTCAGTTGAGTTCTATTTTCTTTTCTTTAGGCAGCATTAACTGTATTACCAAAACTCAATATAAACACTAATTCGATAAGAACATGTTTGGCAACATTATTTTGGGAACACAAGGGAATTTATTAGGCTTTTTATTATGATGATTATTATCATCTTTACATTTAGAATTGTCTTTAGTTCTTAATTTGTAGGCTATTAGTTATGGCAAATAGAGCCATTGGAGACGATAAATGGTTAAATAATATTTATTGATCACTTCGTTATTCGATTGCTTTTTTAATTTAGTTTAAAGTGCAGTTTTAATTTAGAAATGTCTTATGTTTTTTGAGTATCAATAAATTAATTTATTTTTAAAGCAAAATCAATAAAGCAAAAACATAAAATATGCAATATTTTATCGCAATATTTCGCAATATTTTTAAGGCGATTATCAATGCAATATATATTTTTTACTTATCGCCCAGGCCTATTGTAGCCCCTATGTCTGTGCCCTTTACAGTTAGGGAAGACAATATTTTATTTAGAAATAAAACACATTCAATAAGTTGATTTTAAAAAAAATATCATCCGTTTCATTGGTTTTCTGCCACCAACTTAGCTGTCATATCTGCAAAATCAAATATCGTCGACCTCTTACCTGAATATTCTGCTAAATACCTCCTTTTGTCTTCCATAAAAGAAAAGAAAGTGATGCTGGTGATGATGATGGAATTGTCTTTTTTGGGCAAGCCAACCCTGTAACACTGATGTCTAGTTTGTCTTAATTTCAAAGTCATTTCTGCTTTTGTTTGTGTAGATCTTGAGGGAGGGATATTTATTCACTTTGCACACCCTGAAATTGACCCAGCTCAGCTTGAAATCACTTAACAGCACCTCAGTTTGGGATCTGCTGACAGCATATAGCAGGCCATTGTGAATAATTTATGTCATACAGTCTTTTGTGCACTGAATGCGTAATAAAAGGTTGAAGTTATAGGCTATAAAAACAGAGAAATCCAGCAAGAAAATGAGTCAAGTGATTCTTTGGGGTCATTTCAGGAAATTCGCACAAACTGGCGCAGGCCAAGTGATCATGATTCAAAAAGTTTGCAATGGTTCTCTTCCACTCTCCATCACGTGCACAGCGGCATTGCTGACCTTCTTAAAAACAGCACACACTCGCGCTGCCTTGAATTAATTCAAACCATGGCCTCAGCTACTCTGTTGCTTATTTGGATGGCGTATTTGTACAGATATTGTCTTGCGTAAGTGTTTTCTAGCCGAACTAGTAACCTCTCTCAAGTGCCAGGGAGCTTTAGTCCCACTCCGTTTAATTGCCCTTAGCAGGCTGCTGAGTAATCAAAATGTACAAACCGCCATGTACCACACAGGAAGTTATGTATTAGTCATGAGATAGGGCGCTCAGCAGGGCCGAGGCATCAGGTGACCAACCTGGATGTGGGTGTTATCATTACACAGCCTCTGTCTCAAGTGTGTGTGTTTTGGGCTCATGATTCGCTCAACGGTCCGCAAAAGCACCACTTGCAATGCGTGCTTACATAACTATTGCCTCTGTACTACACGTGGCAAACTATCACTGTGACTCAAAAGTATTATTTATTTACGGCATTGGGTTAAGATCCGAAAGAAAAAAATACAAAATTTTCTTAATCAGTATTTTTTTTTCACCCAGGAAAAATATCTATGCATCAGTGAAACAATACACATTTACTTGAGAAGAAAATTTTTGAAAATAAAACATGTTTTCAGAGAATATGTCTTAAATCAAGCAAACAAGACCAGCTTGACAAGGATGGGAGAGCAGCTAAGACCAGCAACAAGCAGTTTTTTTTTTTACAAGGAGAGAATATAAGTTTATATTTTTTTGCATACATTTATGTAATAAAGCTCTGTATCTGGTGGCATTACTCTGCCAAGTAACGTGATACCTGATACAGAGCCAGTAAAATTTAAACCTTCCTTTCACAGGCTATAGAGGTGTCAAATTCAATAACATCTGGAAACTAATGGCCTGTCACTTTACCTGTAAATCTGATTACTAAGACTGCAGTAAAATAGGGTTTCTGCACTCTGGCCAAGGACCTAAATTAATTACCTTCAATGCTTAATCTTAATCTCACAATGAGTTTGAATCAGTTGGAGTTGGATGGCGAAGGCACATTATCTCACAGTAGAGAGAAAAAAAAAGTCCCTCGTTGGGAAATATTGGCTTGTAAATAATTATTTCAGTGATCTCCAGTCTCAATGGGGGAAGTCGATATAAATCACTTTTAGAGACAAAAATCTTATATTTTGCAATGTAATAGTAGAAAATACTGACTGCAGCTGATTGAATTCAATGAAGATCGAAAGATAGTTTCTAATTACATTAGCAAAAGCGGGCATAGCAAAAAGTAGTTCCAACTTATTCCACTTGCTTCCAGAAAACTGCTACAACTATATAAACTAAGATAAATGTGTCCCTAAAGCATCCTCAGTATTTTTAGAAGCTTCTAGTCTGTATTTTTGTCTGTCTCTTAAAGGAACAGTTCACTTTGGGATATATGTAGAGCAATATATGTCAGTTTTAATAACTGGGCACCACTCTCATTGCAATTTTTAGTACCTTGCTTTAGGCATACATGTAAGTAATTTAGTTGTATGTACAGTATGTTTAGTATGTTTATCCTAAGTCATATGCAGTACACTAGTTGCAGTACACTAGTTCAAGGTTTGAAACCTTTAGGTTGCCACGTCCATCACAGTCTTATGACAACTTGTAATAGTTTGTACAATATGGCGAAATCATAAGATATCGTTCAACTTGGCTTGTATGAAAAGGTACAGTTTTTATCTCCACAGAGACCAACCAATCGACAAACATAATTTCAAATCCAAACAATACAGGCATCAAACGATAGCTGACCATATATCCAACACTTTAATTTAAGAAAGGAAATGTCAGTGAACAAATTTGGTTACTTATTCAATATTTATAATGCAATAAAATTACTGATGTATGACAATAACCTGTAATACACTTCCCTCATCTTGTTCCACATCTTGTTCCCTGTCTGTCACTCAATCTACATTGTGTCGATGTAGTGACACTAGGGGTTTAATCTTGAGAGCCCCAATCACCTTTTTTTAAAATAGAAAAGGCCAATGAAATTGGCTTGTGGAATTTGCATGCCACTCTCCACCCTGGACATATGGGTATAAAAGGAGATGGCATGCATCACTCGTTCAGATTTTTTCTTTTGAGCCAAATGCTTGTGTGTTCGCCCTCTCACATATCGCTATGCTGCTGGATTTGTTTTGGCCGCATATCAGCGGTCACCCCCGCACGGTCGAGTGTGGTGCTTCCCCTGGGTGCTTCGGCAGCCAGAGTCTGCGTGTGCTAAAAGAGTATATTAAAAAGTGTATATTTTCTCTAAAAGAGCATGTGCAAATGCTTGGCATCGTTTTAAAGATGTCCTTCCGTGTTTGCGCTACTGGATGTGGCTGTTGTCTCTCCCCTCCGAATACCCATGAAATCTGCCTCGAGTATCTGCGTTGCAGGCACGACGAGGCGGCTTTTGTGGAAGGGTTGTGTACTCATTGACATAGACTTTGTTCTCGGATCTGATGCTCCTGACAGTAGCACCTCCCTGGCGTATTCCCCTGAGGTAGGACCCTCACTCAGGGGCAAGGCATGCTCCATCTGCTCCTGAAGCATATGGCATACTCGGCGGCTGTTCTCCCCCTCGGGTTGATGGATATGAGACTGCTTCAGCACTGGCTACAGACTTGAGTCCCGAGGTGGGCATGGCGCCACAGCACCCGGCATGTAACTATCATGCCACAGTGCCATCAGCTTCTATGGGCAGGTTTTCCCCTAAAGCAGATCTCAAGGAACATCGTGGTTACAACAGACACATCGAACTCAGGCTGGGGCACCATGTGCAATGGGCAAGCAGTGTCGGGTCTCCCTGACATGGCACATCAGCTGCTTAGAGTTGCTGGCAGCATTGCTGGCCCTGAGCAGGCTTTGGCCTTTGATTCAGGGCAAGCATGTGTTGGGCCGAACCAGCAACACAGCAACGTAGTGTACATAAACTGCCAAGGAGTCAGCAGACCTTGAAGTCTCTGCGAGCCACTCACCTTCCAGGCATCCTCAACCGTGCAACAAATGTGCTCTCATGGCACGTAATGCTCCATGGGGAGTGGAGACTCCACCCCCATGTTGTCCAGCTGATTTGGGAGAGATTCGGGTAGGCACAGGTAGACCTGTTCGCCTCCCATGACTCCTCTCACTGCTCCTGTGGTACTCACTGTCCAAGTCCCCCCTCGGCACAGATGCCTTGGTGCACAGCTGGCCTGGGGGGCTATGCAAGTATTCTTTTCCTCCTGTAAGCCTCATTGCACAGACTCTGTGAAAGACTCCCTGACATTGCACAGAGGAGGGGCAGCAAGTCCTGTTCGTTCATCACCTGCGGCCGAACCTGGGAAATCACCATATCTGGCTCCTGAACAGGACACGGAAGACGGCAGCTGTATGCCTTGAAGTGGCGTCTTTTCGCTAACTTGGTTTCTTCCTATGGGGAAGACCCACAGAAATGCGCCATCAGGTCTTTCAGGAAGGGCTGGAGAAACGGCTGTCTCCCTCTACCCTGAAAGTGTACGTGGATGCCATAGCTCGATCTGAGTGTTATGTGGTAACAGCAGGTAAACCAGGCAGCTGGTTGGGTGTACCACTTGCATTGCACCTTTTCCCCTTTTTCAAAGGTGATAATGTGCTCCTTTTTGTCTACAACACCGGATGCCTCTTTAACTTGTAAGCACTGTTCGGTGATGAACTTGGCAGAGTTTCGCCACCAGGCCCAGGTGAACCTGTGTGCTCAGGCTCTGTGCTCCATAAGTGGTGATTCCCTCTTGGTAATCCCGTATGATGAGTTTCCACTGTTCAGTTTCCCTTTAGGTGAACCCTGTGTTTCCCCTTGTCAGAGCTTTCTCTGCCTCAGACACTGCTAGAAAGTGCTCGGTGGGAGATTGTTTAACAGCAAATAGCCGGTAGCCTACTTGGGCAAGTCCCCCAACGGGACTAGGGAGACATCTTATCTAACTCGCTGGAAGGTGACGACGTGGTTGAACGCTCGCTGCATGGCACGCAGCACCTTGCCCATGTCCACTCTTCCATAACTTGTGACATGGTTCAGTGCCTAAATCTGAATGAGTGATTCTCCTTTATACCCGTATGTCCGGGGCAGAGAGTGGCATGCAATTTTTATTGGCCTTTTCTATTTTAAGCAAAGGTGATTGGGCTCTCAAGATCGAACCCCTAGTGTCACTACAACGACACAACATCTCATTCCCTCCATCAGGGAACAGAGATTACATCAGTAACCAAGATGTTTTCTTGAAAGTAAACGACATGGTGGCACGCTTTTAAATTCTTTCAGTTGTCACCACCTCTGAAAAGCCAAGCCAATGTTGATTTGGGTTTTATTATGAACTCTGTCACCTTCCCTTTTTGCTTGTAGACTCTTGTAGAAGTGATTCCCTGGAGGTTTGCCGTTTTCAATGATCCAAGGTCAATTTTTCTCGTTCGTGTGGCAACAAAATTTCAGCTATAGCTCCCACACATGCGCTATAGTAGCCGAAGGGATTTTCTCTGTGTATGGATATGACATGAACACACATGCGAATGACATATGTGTGCAATTTCCCATGAAATCACGACAGCTTTAATATATTTATAATATAATATTGTTATTATAGGTTTAGCAAAGTGTATTTGGGTAAAGTAAATACATGGTTTAGAAGATGGATTTTTGTTGAACTCTCTCATTAATACCATATTGTTATTTTTTTTAACAAAAAAAAAAAAAAGTTACATAGTGTAGCTTTAAGGGAAATCGTAAGAGATTGTGATGTTTTTTCTATAAAAAAACATTAAGTAAAACTTAAGGGTTATTTCCAGCAACACCTTTAAGTTTAAGGGAAACTTTAGGGTGATCTGAAGGGAAAATTATATTTAAGGTGCTTTATGCAACCGGGCACTGGTCTTCAAGATTTTGCTAAGTTTTTCATTGCATAATGTGTAGTGTTTCACACACTATTATTAGTAGAAGTATTTAGTGTTTACTGTGCAATATGCAATAAACCACACACTAGAATTCCATTCTGAAAAAAGTTAATAAATGTATCTTTCATTAGCATGAAAGCACAAAAATAGGTTGTTCATATTGAAAAGTTCTATCATGGCTGTTTATAATTATATATGACAAAATCTCTCATATTATCCCTGTAGAAGAAAGCAGAGCTACGCAACCATAAATAGCTTATCTAGAATCAAGTCAAAGGTCAATCTCATATGAAGCTGCTTCTCTTAAGGGCAGTGCAAACCCCCTCAGTGCAGTAATAGCACTTGCTCTCACTGGCACTGACCTCACTTTCAACCAGCATACCAACAGCCACTACATTTTTACCCTTTATAGACTACATAACCTCTATCTTTCTAACTATCGGACATTGTGATGGAAGACATCTAACATGCAAAACTGGAGCACCAACTTTCACCTCCACAAATCATGAAATATGCAGTTATGAAATAGCAGCTACATTAAGAGGCAAATGCTCTTTCTCAGAGAACAAAACCAAAACAAGGTTTCTTAAGAGCTATTCTGTATCTCATATAAAGTCATACTTTGTTAAACGTACTGTAAAGGCTGGGGTTGTTGATTATGCTTTAGGGGGCTGTTGCATCCAAATAATCACCTTATGTCCTAGTGAGATTATTTAACTGCAAAAGCTGTGATTTAATGATATAAATATATAGTATAGTTTGCATGTAATTCAAAGGTGAGCACTTGTGAATGTGTGGAGACTGCTGACACCGGCTGCTCATACTGTTTAAGGCTCCTCCTCCATGGCTCATACAGAGAAAACACCATCATGAGCATCGCAGGCACTGTTTGTAGCAGATGACAGTAAATAGAGTGCAAATTCACGTTGTAACGCGAGGCACATACAGAGTACATACTTATTTCATTAAATAGCAGCCATTTCCATTTTAATAATCACTTTGATTCGACATGTGACTGACATTATAGTGGACCTAGGTTAAATAAAAAAGGTATGCAATGGTCCCTTTAACCATAATGCAGTATGGGTGTGCAGGGTTTTCATGCAAATATAATCACATCATACTGTCAAGCAATGCCATTGTTTTATATCTTTTGATTCAGTACATCTGAACCAATCAGACACACTTCAGAGTACAACCACACAGCTCCATGAGTGCAGACCAATTATCCCTTTCAAGTTGCTGCAGAAAGTCTAGCAACTGCTTGGAATTTTCATGTTGCAAAACAGCTATTGTGACCTTTAGGCGATGTCCTTGTTTTTGAATTTGGGAGGATTCATAAAGAGGTTTGTCACACTCCAATTTACTTTCTTCTTTTGGACATTTCTGATGTGTCTATAGAGGAGGTCCAGCACTGTGTGATCAGTACTGTAAAAACTCAAAATGGAATGAACCGTGTGGGCTGCTGTTCTGCAGACAACTGTGTCCCGTCGTGTATTCATTAGGCTTCGGACTGCATAGAAGATGACCTCCTATATCAGCGGGCGGCTCTGGATCATGAGTTTCTTCTATGCTGTACTAGACTCGTAAAAATAACCCAAGGGCTGCTCTCAGCATGCAGGTTGTACTTTCAAATAGTCTGAAGTTTGAGAACTCTCGAGGTGTTCATCCGAGAAACATTGAAGATTTTTTTTAATTGAACAACATTAGGAACATAACATAAAGGTTCCTGCTGGTTCCTTTGTAAAGGCTTCCATTCATACAAGTCAGAGCCGATAAATAATTGACCATTTAGACTGAATGAGCTTGTTCATGGTAGTGTGGAACAGTTGTCGAAACTACAAATAGAAAAGAAAAATCACAAATGAGTTTATAATATTTCATTTTTGTCTCCTAAACAGTGATATGTTTAAATGTAGATCAAATGGAGACTACTGCTTAAATCTCTTGAGAAATGACCATAGTGATCTCCCATTTGTCTCCTCTAGAGTTTTAGATGAGATTTCAACAATGTCACAAATTGTATTTAGATTTGCCAAGATATCGGAGTCTGCAGTCACAAGTCAGAAATTTCAAAATGAACTCAAACACTTTTTATCAAATTTTTCCAAGACCAAATTATCTGAGCAATGCTGTTTGTTCACATTAATTTTACATATAGCCGGTGGCTTGAAAATAATCACCATAGGATACATAAATATATTTTGGGGGTTTACACTGATGCCTGTTAAAAAAAAGAAAAAAAAAAGAAAAAAAAAAGGGCCACGTCCAATTTATGACTAGACTGAAACTACATTAAATATCTCCACCTGGCCACGTATAGTACTAAACTCTTACTAAATACCTTAACTGACTTATTTGCTTACGGGAATTTTTGGAGAAACATCTGAGAAAAAACTGATATAATGTTCATGAAAAAGCTACTTCCGAGAAAGAAAATCTTCCTCTAGGGTAAACATTTTAAAAACACTTTATGGCCCTTTGTGAACCCCACAGCCCACAAAAATTAGTTTAAAATATATGCAATTATAACACTGTATATTTGTTTAAAAAAAATCAATAAAATAAAAAATAGATTTTTTTCTTTATTATTATATTTGATACAGAAGGCCTTAACTATCATTATCCTCTTGACACCCATCAATTCATTTTTGTATGACTTTTATTATTCAAGTTTCTCAGGTTATCTTAAGGAGACACCCTAGGATTTTCAAATGTCACTAAATGTTTAAAAGTTTGGCCAAGGCAACTTCTTCTCCATGGTCTTTTAGAAATGCATGATAATTCTGCACATCAAAAATGAATAAAATACTTTAAAACCAATTATTATCATATGCTCTTTATGCACCAAACACTATATTGATGTTTAAAAAAACAAAATTGTAAAACGTTTTTTTTTTTTTTTTTCCCCTGGTTCTCGAGAGGTTATAGCAAGATGACATAATAATAGCTTGTAATATAAAACAATGAGAATTAAAATGACAGAGCAGGCTACATTATATATATATATATATATATATATATATATATATAATCATATGTAAGGGGGAGTGGTGGCTTGGTGGTCAAGGCTGTGGGTTACTGACCTGATGGTTAGGGGTTCAAGCCCCAACACTGCCATGATGCCACTGTTGGGCCCTTGAGCAAGTCCCTTTACCCCATCTGCTCCAGCGCTGACCCTGCGCTCTGACCCCAGCTTAGTTGGGATATGCGAAAGAGGGTAGTGGTGGCTCAGCGGTTAAGGCTCTGGGTTAATGATCAGAAGGTCAGGGGTTTCAAGCCCCAGCACTGCCAAGACACCACTGTGTGACCACTGTGTGACCATTGAGCAAGGCCCTTGATCCTATCTGCTCCAGGGGTGCCAAATCATGGCTGACCCTGCACTCTGGCCCCTTAGCTGGGATATGTCAAAAATAAATTATTTCACTGTATATATGCAGAAATGTATGTATACATTTCTGCATATATACAGTGAAATTATTTATTTCAGTTGCACTTTAAATATACTGTACCTTAAGTACAAAATTACATGTCTGTATTTTCAAAGCTCGTGTATTTTTATTTTGGTAGGAATTAATGTCTTGTAATGATGATTGAGGGCATGTCTATATTAATACATTTTAATTTGAAAACGCATTGTAATTTCACTACATTTATGTCCCTCATTCACACAGCAACACCACGGAAAATGGAGACTTTCAAAAATTCTCTCCATAACCTCATAATTTGTCAAATGAATAGGATAGGAAATTGAAAAATGTTTTTAAAACTAAAGGAATTAGTCTGGATTTGGCCTGTGATATACCTCAAAAGCATGGTGTACCATATGCAACGTGAATTTTGTATAAAATAATGCACAAAAATGTTTGCAAGCACAAACTGCTACAATTCAACAAATACTCATTTCGTAAAATCAGTAAAAATACTGATAAAGTATGATAAAGTTATAGTAAAACTAACTTTATATTTTTACTGATTATATTTTTACTGAATCTGCAAAGATTTAACAGCAAAAATACATGTGCATCACAATATGAAGGTGGCCATTATAAAATTATAAAACAAAGTCTTCTACTTCCAGGAGAGCACAGAAATGTTCACCAGGAGGCATCTAGTACATTGCATACAACAGGTTTTCAGCAAAGGATTCATTATGTTGATGATCTAGAGGCTTTATCATGTATCAGATATTATACGCACAGAATTATAGGGTTTATAAACAAGTAAAGCTTAATTTAACAATAGATGTGAGCAAGATTGCTGAGTGTCAGCTTTACTGTACCTGTGGCCTTGTGCCTTTGGATGAATCTCTGCTGATATTCAGAACACGATGATGAGAGTGATATTGCTTCTTTTTATAACAGTTCTATAAACAAGAAGTGAAAATTGAGTAATTTTACAACCAATATAGCCTGTTATTTTGTCTGTTTATTTCTCTATTAACAAAAATACTTCCAAAGCAGGATACATTTTTGTCCAATCAAATTAGAGGACCTTAATTAACTTTTGAATAAACTGATATGATTTCAAAATCAGTATTTTTTATAATTTGAACAAATTTAAAAGTAATTAGTTAGGCTTAATATATTTATGTGACTGTATAAATTTAAAGTAGTGGCCATAGTGTGTTTCTCATGCATTGGTTTTAACACTTTTACTTTAGCGCCTGATTTATAAGGCACAACATTTTAATATTTGCAGTATATATCCAACTATATTTACAAACTTGTTCAAGAAAGATTAAATTGTGCGGTAGCTCAACTGATAGAGCATTGTATTTGCAACCTGAAGACTAGAGTTTAAGTCTTGAAGCGCATTCAATTTGACATGTGAGCCATGTCAAAGTGTCAGAAACACCACAGAATCTGCTTTAGCAGTTTTTTTTTTTCCATCTCATATTGGCTTTTCACAGTATGGCACTAATGGCTAGGTTAAGGTTAAACATGTAGGGGAGGGGTAGGGAGAACTCTGCAGAGCATTTACCTTAAAGGGGTCATGGTTTTTTATTTTTTCCAAATGTCATCATCTTCCCTGAGGTCCACTTATACAGTAATGTCAGCAAAGTTTTTTGCATAACATTTTTTGTCTTAAGTTAATAATATATGCTAATTTTTCACCCTGTCTCTGGCTCTCTTTCTGAAACAATCTGTTTTAAAGTATCTGGCCCTTTAAGACTAAAATGTACATGCCCATTGTTCTGATTCAAATACTGCTGTGTTTGAAACTTAATCAGAAGAAAATTAACAAGCTTCACAGTATAATTAATAAAACTACATTTTAGGGTTAAAACATAAAAAATGTTCACTCAAGCACAGCAACTATTCGTAAATTAAACTGTTTACTCACGGGTCTGGTAGTATTTAACTGCCTCATCTTTCAATAACAGTTCCTTTGCAAAGCATGAATCATAGTGTAAATGGTTCACAAGAAATCCACGCTGGTATGAGCTGAACACACTTTCAATCCATGCTGAAATGTTCTGAATTCACAAATGTAATAAAATCCATGATTATGTTGGGTGCTTCTACTGGCCTCAACAGGCCAAGGCAGAGACACTGGTCTTCACAGGAGCGACATTTCAAATCTTCCATGTTTGTTTACACACAGGACTGCATATGTTTCCCCCTGACAGTGGCTGCAGCAGAATGAGACACATTTTTAAAAGTTGCACTTGTACAGATTTTAAAAGTCATCCATCTAGTGCATGTTAACAAAAAGACAAACAATTAAATATAGCACATATGGGTGCAAAAATGTCCCAGGATGCCTTCTAAACAGCAAGACACAGCGTAGCTGAATGAAATAGAATGGAGGTCTCCTTTTTTAGAGTTCTAACTTGACATTGCACATTTTAAAATACGTTTAAAGCCGTTCATCTAGTGCAGAAAAAAAATCCAGACTGGCACATGAAAGTGTCCTGTGTCCTCTTAAATGTGAAGATGAATCTCCCATGACAGGCCCATCTCTCTCCTCTTCCCCAGTGTAACTAAGCACTAGTGGGTGGAGCCAAGGGTGCAATGATGAAAAATAGGCATTGAAGTCTTGCTGAAGAGGCAGTGATATGCAGATGTATTTGGTTCTTGTGACGTCACAAGTTACACAAATTCCAAACGAGCCATTTCAACAGCCTGGTTAAAATAAATGCTCTTTTTCTATTAAGGAGGAAGTTTCCAGTTTTGAAACTTGCATAATGTTTTTATAGTAGAATGACCTCTTATATGTCAAAAGATCAAGGCACATTTGATTCCTCAGTTCATGAACCCTTTAAAAACCTTATCTGTTTAGGAGAACAATTAACTCGCTTTTATCACTGCTTAGTGGATATTTCACCCCAGAACTGTAGCGATATGTGTGAACACACGTAATATAATAAACCAAGATTTTCTTTATAATGAGATCAGGCTCATATTGTGGGCCCAGTCTGCGGGCCCCAGTGCTAGTTGTAACACCATGCTGTGTAATATTTTTGACATTTGGCTTGCTCACTTGGCTTGCTCAAAGTCAGACTGAGCATTTTTTTATTTTCTTCAATATAGAGTAAGTCCTGACCTGAACATTACCCGCATGGCAGAATGAGGTTGTGATCTTGTATAGGGTCCATAGTAAGGCAAGAGGCAGGCAGGTATTGAAGAGTGAATAATTGAAGTGCAGGCTAATGCTTCTTGCAACTGCTGAGGAACTCAGAGGCAAGGGCTGCTGAGTAATTCCGGGCCTGAGATGAGATGTCAAGAGTGACATGATATCCATGAAAACAAATCTGTTGAGACAGAGACAACAGCTTACTCCAAAGCCAAAGCATGCTAATGAAAATGGAGAGTGTGACAGCATGGACTCGGTCTCTCATGCAGGCACACCAAATTTAAAGCCACACTACAAGAGCACAATGAAGCCCAGGCTATTCCTAGAACACTATAGAGCACTTCTACTAATAGAACATATCTTTCTTTATATTGTTGAAGATGACAATGACATTACACAAGTGGGAGTGTACTGTATGAGATATCAATATCGCAACTTGCCCTGTCCTGAAAATTAATGGGGAAACACTAAACATTTTCATTAAATAAATTGCGCTTAACCTCAAAACCTTATAGTTACTGAAATATAGCCCTTGTGACAACTTCCTTGTCTGACAACTAGCCCCGGTCTCCTCTGTAACCTCCTCTGTTTATGAATATGGATCATTGCAAATGGAACCAAATAATACTCATTCAAGTAAATATTTCCAAGGAATTTAATGAAAAAGAACAATGAAATAGTTTTTAGCCAACTCTTTCTGAAATTTCTGGGTTAGACCTGAGGAGTCAAACAAACTATTAGAAGCTTCAGTGAGGAACATATGTCACTGTCATAGGAAATTTGCTATAGGAATAACAATTATAAGAAAGAGCAGAATATGTGACTTATGGAATAAAAAGATCATTATTTAACTGCTAATAAAATGGTGATAGAATTGTTTCAGTTGTCATACAGTACCTCACTTGAAATTACACTAATATTAAAATTCCCCATTGTTCTATTGTTCAGAGTAGCTGCTGGAAAAATGTATAGATTGAATAAAAAATAAATAAACAATAAAAGTTATTGTTGTTTCCATATATACTTACAAATGAAAAACGAAAAATATATATTTGTTGTATGCAGTATAATGACCCATTATGCAGCCAGATGTTATTACTGGCTCAATAACATCCAAATGCTTTGTCTGTTTTCAAATGCATCTTTATTGGCTTGTTTTTTAGCTCAATAATATATTTAAATTCTGATCAATTATACTTTCAATTGGAGGAAAAAAAGTTGCACAGATTTTGTGCAACATGAGAGTAAATAAATATATTTTCATTTTAGAGTGAACTAAGAATGTAAAAAAGGGAGATACATAATTATTGGTTCTTAAAATTATGCAAATGGATCAGCAGTTCACCATGGGTCGACTTTCCATATGCTCAGCTCTTATTTTTTGTCAACACTCCTCAAAAGCAGTACACTTTATTAGTAATCGTATGCCCTTAATAATAAAAAATCCCATAATCTCAGTGGAGAAACCCCAGCTCTTTTGTAACTCAGTTACTGGAGCAGAAACTAATTAATTGTATCATTAACGTCTGCCTTGTAATTAAGAAGTGGTGCTGAACGTCTTGGTTGTTGGGTCTCCAGTGGGGCACAGCAGGAGTTGATGAAGCTGTAATACTGAAAGCGCAGGGAGGCTCATAACAGATATCCCAGATCAGTTCAATGCTCTCTAAGTCTCTATCCCTTCAGCCTGTCATCACAACATGAAGTGTTGCATTAAGCCGTATTATTAGTTTCTCAGTTAACAAGCCTGTCCACCAAACAGAGATATTTTCCCTTGTGAGCAGTCCTTTTTGTTCCAAATCATATCTGTGACCTCCTGCATACCGGTGGGTCATAAAGCCCAGGTCTTCAAGGTGTTATTTGTTTGCTTATTCTGTTCTTGTACCTGCAGAAAAGAATGAAACAACAGCATGACCCATGTCATCGCTGTGCATTTTCTTGACCAGGGAGTTAATTAGTTCCCCTATCTGTACCTGCCAGAAAGGTGCTAGCAGGGTGTCAAGAAACAAGCTTGTCTGAAATGGCACAACTGCATGCAGGGTCATTGATCAAAAAAGCCAGCATGGTTGCATATATAATTCACAGCTTTACATTGTGAAAAATTCATGATTAATATTCATGAAAGCAAGGAAGATTCAAGTCAAATTATTGGTAAAAATATTTAGATTGAAATGTCCAAAACAGTTGTCGAGATGCACACAGTCGGAAAACATAGCAAATTGGACAGAAAACAAAATGCCTTAAGTTTTTAGCATAGAACTAATAGTATTTTTCATATGCCATTGCTTTCGGTCAAATGTGTCTTCAGTCATAGTTTCAGTTTCAAACTATGCAGAAAACAATGTCACACTGTTGAAAACAGTTGTCGAGACACACTTAGTCGGAAAACATAGCGACATGGTTGGAAAACAAAACACCACAGTTTTCGACAGTCAGAATATTTTTCGACGGTTTTCGGTCGTACATGTTTTCGGTCATTATTTTTGGTTTTCGACTATTTCTAATGCATTGCTGCAGTGTTGAAAACAGTGAAGACCCACACAGGTGGAAAGCATAGCATGGAGGGAAAACAAAATGGCATAGTCCTAAAAGTTGTAGTCTGCAATAAACGTCAGCAATTGTTGAGACACACATAGTCGAGAAATCTAGCAACATAGTCGGACAATAAAACAGGGTAGTTTTAGACATAGTCAGAATTGTTTTCTACATAGCGGCATTGATTTTTGTTGAATGCTTTACGATCATAGTTTTACGTGTCCAACTATGTTGAAACCAGTGCAGCGATGTCAAAAACAAGGTTCACACAGAAAACATAGCGACATGGACAAACAAAGTAGCATAATTTGTTACATAGTCGGAGTTATATTGGACATAATGCATTGCTTTCGGTCAAACGTGTTTTCGGTCAAACGTGTTTTCAGTCAATGTTTTCAGATTTTGACTGTGTCAAAACAATGGTGAAAACTGTTGACATGACTCACATCATTGAAAAATATTGCGGCATAGACAGAAAACAAAATGTGTTTTTAAGAACCCACTGATTATATATTATTTGATTATATATTATCCTCCGGAGACCCCTGCATGACTGCTGTGTGCATTTCCCATTTCCATTTTTGATTTGTTACTAGTAGGACCTAAAACAAGCAAAAAGTACATAAATGATCATTTCTCGAGCAAATAGTTTTCCTAAAAATGTATGTCCATTTATGTTGACAGCGGGACTAAGTTGTTAAATTTTAAGTAATACCAAGCTATAGAAAGTCAGATTTTCTTTCATCAAATAGTTCATTATGTGTCCAGGAGTGTTGGTTATCCATGTTGTTTTTAGACGTTATAGACATTACAGCTGATTTTCTATAATGCTAAATAAATAATTCTAATTAAAAGTAATGGCCAGCATCATCATATCATGTTAAAATATTTTTTTTTATTATACAATTCTGAATCTATGTGCTGATTGTGCCACGTCTTCCAAACATGTTGAGTGATCCCAACATCATCTATAGCCTGCAATTGAAGTTTTGGTCAGATTTTAGGAGTGAAGGCACTTAGCTGCATAGAAAGCTATAGGATGCACCCTTGCTCCCTATTTAGTGAGTGACTTAACCTCCAGTGTGCTGTCTGTCTGCACTGGTTTCAGAACAGTTCCAAATGCACCTTATTTTCATCCTAACTCCATTTAAGCCTCTGAAAGCAACATTTTTCATCTTTTTCATGAATACATTTATTCTCAATGTGAAAATGCACAGTAAATATATAGTAATGCATTTACTAATGCTAATGAATAGAACTGTATTGTAAAGTGACAAACTAAAACAATAACAAAATTTATCTTAAAATGAAGTAAATTGGCAACTTTGTTAATGTTAAAAATATTTAGAATAACTAAAATGTTTTTTCAACTTTTGAGGGAAAGCAGTCCTAATTTAACATACTTGGACATCATGTTTATCAGCACGCTGACACGTGAAAAATGAATGGATTTTTTGAAGCGGCAAACAAAACTATAGGTGCTACTCTTTACAACCAAACAGGTTTCAATTAAAAAACTGAGAGGTTTCTTAATAGATGCACTTTTGTTTGAGCTGCGCCTGTAGCAACACTTCCTGGAAATCAATGACATGCTGTTGTGTCATGTGATGTGTTGTGGCAGAAGTTTAACCCTTAAATGACAGTGTAGAGACTTGCTAACAGTATTCATTCGGTTTCAATTCACTTAAATTATGTGTTGCATTTAGCAAAGCCAAAATACAATGTCCACACATGTGGAAGGGAGGCTGAACAATATATGATTACTTTTTAACAGGTTTTGTTTTTGGTCGAATGTATTTTCATTCATAGTTTTCAGTATTTGAATATAAAATGGCCCAATGCCAATGAAAAGTGACCATCACTCCGAAGGACCACGCTTGATGTGGGCACTCTAAAGGTAGCATGGCATAACTGTATGAATACTTTTGCAAACAGTCTTGTGGAAGGGCCCTTCATGACATTTTTTTTTCTTACTTTCGCTTGGAATGACCCTTCAAATGGTGTCTCCTTCAAGGGTGCAAAAATGCCTTTTGGAAAATGCCCTAGGATGGAAACTAATCTTTCTCAAAACTGCTGAGTTTCCCTTTTGAATAAAATATCTTGATGTAAGGAATAGCAGCTTTCTAATGTTCTATTCATAACATATACAAAATGTTCCAATGATCAGAAATCACCAGGTGGTTCCCATTTGTATAATGTGGAATCTGGCATGGCTAAAAATTGCATAGTATTATTTTAGTGCCATTATTCAAATTTGACAGGCAAAAAGTCAACAATGGGAACAGTAACTGAAGTGCTTTCATGAGTCATTTAATGCTTGTCTCACACGCTGCAACTTTTTTGAAAGAAACTTAAACTGGTGTCTCTGCAAATTTCAGGCTAGCGAAAAACAAAACAAAACAGATATCTCATCTAAAAGCTTTTATGGATATTAAATATCTCACTTCTCCTGCTCAATTTTACTCGCTTTTATTGACTTTCGCATGCACAATTATTTGTTGATGCTTTGTGAGATATTTTATGCATTCTTTTGTTTTGATGCATTTTTTTTTCATTTCTGTAATGCAGTTCTTTTTGAGCTTTCTAACTATGTAAATACATATGCTTTTTTGTAGTTTATGAAAATAGTTATATGAGAAAGTATACTAGACATTTAGATATATGCTCTGGTAATGCTAAGGCACTTAAACTTTATTAATCATCTTGATTATTAATACAACAGCAAGAAACCTAATAGAATAGAAATACTTTGGACAGAATGAAAATGTAATGGATATTTTTGACCATCCCATTTGCAAATACTTACTGATGTTTGTGATGTTTTTTTTTTTTTTCAGCTAAAATGATGTCACTTCCTAGAAGATGATGTCATGATGTAAAAAGTCATTTTTTGTTTGTTAAAATGGATATTACAAAAGACTAACAGAGTAAAAGTGAAGACATAAATTATGAACACTACTGGAAAAAGCAGTCAATTTTTAACCAATATTCCCAAAGAAACGTGAATTAGAGAAAGAACAAAATAAACAACAAAATAAAGAGACATATGGCATATTTCTTAATTAATTACCAGTTTTTCTTGTTAGAAGTTAGTGCAAAGCACTCTGGAATATTGCAAAAATTTCAACATCCTCTCAAATCAAAGCCGTAGGGTTATTTCAAATTCCACTTGATTGTAATATTATAATAAAAGAAAACAAACTAATATGATCCCTGTCTTTAAAAAAAATGTCAGGTTAATATTTTATCCAATATATTAAGTCCTATATGATAAGGACATGCAAAAGTATTCCCTGATCCTTGTCTTCTTTCTACCAGCCTGTCTTTACCTGCTGCCTGACTCTTTTCAAAGAAACACAATTCTGAAGGAAAACTGAACTGCCTGCAGTAGATACAAACTGCTCTGGTGACCTCCGATATATTTCCATTTTCAGTTCTCTCTCTTAATCCTCAACCACAGTAACCAAGGTCTCTTTTTGCTGTCTGCAATCAATACCTGCATCTAGCTAACACATATCTCAGTACCCATCTACCATATCCACAATTTGCTTGAAATAATGTTGCTATTTCTATCACAATTATGATATACTACATGCACAGTTTAATCAAATACACCCAAATAAACGTAGGGTAAGGTAGATTTTAACAATTTTTGTTTTTACAGTGACAATGCCAATTTACCCAAATTCACCCTACTGGATTTAGTTTTAGTGAGATGACTTACAATATCCATAAAAGATTAAATAAAAGGTATCTGTAGTGCAGAATAACAAATCTGAAGTGCATACTGAATTAAGTGTTCATTTTCTAAAAACCCTCGCTTTCTTTTGTTCTTTCTCATTTTGATGACAGGAATTGCTGTCAGATGGTGTCCCGTGTCACAAAGATTTAACGTTCTGAACAAGTTCAGGTTGCAAAGAGGGGACTGTTACAATTATTCCAGATTGTTCTGCAACAAGCAAAGTTTCAGTGCTTGATAAACAGCAGTTTTTCTTTCCTTCTGCTTTATTGTGCTGATCGGCCAGCATGATTTCTGTTTATTGTTAGTAACAAATTTTGCCTACAATGCTTACATAAAATAAAGCCTCAGCATCAGAATATAAACTCAAGGTGAAAGTAAAGTAAATAAGACAGGAATATAATAATTACAATTGTATACAGCAAATCCTCAAAGTAATACAAATACTGTATCATATTATAATGGCAAACTGGACAACAATAAATAATTGTTGGGTTATAAAATGTATAAATAACAACTAAATTCCAAAATGTTACTGGGTGAAGTAGTAGGTTTTGCACACCCTGTTCAAAAAAATTGCTTTGTATGTATGTAGGTTATATTGCTTTTTTTATTACTGTATTGTGTAAATTATCTTTAGATTTTTATTTCATTAAACATTTTGAATGTACTTGGCTACAATGGTTGATATGATGAATTTAAAATTATGATTTAAAATACATTTATGTATTTTTCTAGCAAAATCTTTCAAAATGGGACCCCAGATTGGTCAGTTTCTTGGGGCCTCAGAAATCATAAACCCACCCCTGGGAATGGACAATGAGATTTGAGAGCTCCAGCAAAGAGAAAGATTTACAATGAATAAAGACCTCTCATAAAACTACCAATTGGCTTAGAAAGGCTCTTACCTGTGGTTGTATGGAAAAGAGGGCCGTAAAGATTTAGCTTTTGCATTGCACAGAAATAATGGCAGGACACGCATTGAAATTTATATTGGAGTGAGTAAATGTAGAAAAATGTTTTATTTTTGTGTGAACTTAGGCTATGTAACTGGTGAACAATTTAGCTGCTTTTTCAATAACCATAGGTTTAACAATTGCAAAGAACAAGCTCTTCACATACGGGATAGCATGCACCAGTCATATACTGTGTAACATTCTGCATGAACAGATCTGATAATTGAGGTTCCCTGTCATAGGTTGTCAGGAGCATGTCTTCAGTGTGTGATGTAAGAGATGTATGTGATTAATTTGAAAGTATCCAACTGTCCAAATGTGCTGTTAGATACCTCTGTCACACAGAAACAATGTTAAACATGACAAAATTATTACTGACAGTCTCAGCATACACACTGGACATGAATTAGACATCTTTGTCAGCTCACATTTGTGAATGTGAGCTGACATACGAGAGAATAAAGACTGTTGATCTATGGCACTTTCTAAATATTGCACTGTTTGTTTAAAATTATTTTATCCATGAACAAGTTACCAAATGTGTTGATTATTTTGTTGTTGTTGTTGTTCTTCTTCTTTTTCAACAAAGTATCAGTGGAAGGATGTGCTTAACTTTCAGAAAAGGTTGTTTGTCTACTTTGGGAGGTCAAACAAAATTGTTTTGTTTTTTGTTGATTTGTTTTTTTTTTTGTAACATGCATGATTTTGAATTTGCATGCCTAGTCTTGAATTTTAATCATTTTTGGAACATGCCTGAATACAGTTTAAAACTAAATTTCACACAAAATTTATTTAGACTTATTTTTAAGACACATTTTTAAGATAACAAATTTAACTCAAATTATTTGATCTTTAACTAAATTAATTACACTTAAATATATTAAATTAATATTTCGTTAATATTTAAAAATGTTTAATACATTAATACTTATTATATTAATACATTTTAATATATTTAATATTCAATTTCAAAACAAGTTTTCACCAAGGTTCATTCAGTAATATTTAACTAAATTAATACCAATTTGTATTAATATATTTTTTTTTTTTTTAATTTATTAATTTACACTTCTAAATTATGACCAAATGCTGGATTTGAGTTACTGGTAAACTAACAAAATTATCATTTATTTGTTAAACTAACTAAATAACTAACTACTAGCAAGCTACTAGGATTGTTTGTCATACAAATCTATCATATGAATATATCATAGAAAACTATGAATATAGTGCAGATGTTATTTGGGCAACTTTTATGAAATTTGTTGCTTTTATGTTGTTTTTTGAAGTTTGTAAGCTACAATCGCGAAAAGAGTGACCAGCACATTCTTCAAAATTTGTGTTCATTTGAAGAAAGTGAGGGTGAGTACAGGAGGAAAAGTGAGGGTGAGTACAGAACATAATAATTTTTTTTTGGCTGAACTATCCCTTTAAAGCCTGTCATCCTGGTGTTGTTCAGCAATATGGACAAAAAAAATATATCATAGAGAATATCAAAGTATGTCTGCTATTCTACTGCTTATACACAGATGCTGGAGGGAGGAAGAGAGGGTAAGAGAAAGAGATTAAGGGACCACCATTATCAGTGTCCTTCTTCCCCAGACAGGTTAATGAGGTTGACAGGGTAACTTTGATGTCAGGGACCCTCATTAGAGACTGAGAGAGACTGATTAATTGCAACAAGGAGTCAACCTGCAGAAGCAGGAAGCTTTGAACAAGGATTAATTGCTTGGATAATGTTGATTTAGACCAAGGGTAAGTCAGAGCCGTAGACTGAAAATAAAAGCAGTGTACACTTTATATAAGACAACAAACTATAATTAGTGTGCAGAGCTTTTTTATGACCAACTATAGTTTTTATAAAAAGTGCACAGAAAAATTTAAATTCTGTCATAATTTACTGACCCTCGTGTCACTCCTAATATGACTTTCTTCTATACAGAATGAGAGGTATGCAACCTGACCCGGACCCGACAGGACCTGAGATCCCGACGGGTTTCAGGCCAGGTTTGGGTCAGTTTTTCAAGGAGGACTTTACGGTAGGTCGAGTTTGCAATTAATGAAAAATTAATTAAGCTTGCCAAACTTGCTTTGCGCACGCACACATGCACTCTCACTCACAGACAAGCGCAAATGGATGAGTTATGGGCCGTTTACACCCAATGTATTTTTGCATGCATCTGTTCTGTTCCTGTTGTTAAAACACATGCTGGACAATTGTCTTTGACATTTGCACTGCGTCTCGCCTAGGACCGGCACATTTTCAACACCATGTCAAGGTAAAAAGAACTTTTAAAAAGAAATTTTAAAAAACACGTTGAGACACCTGCACTCTGTTTCATTCTTTCTGCTGCATCTAGATTGTTTTCATCGCAGTTGTCACAAAGATTCAACAATCTCGACAAGTTCAGGCTGCATAGAGGGGACTGTTGCATTGTTTCATATTATTCCAGAGTATTCCCTTATCAAAAGCCGCACTTAATTCTGCACTTGATTCAGCGCTTTGGGAACGTCTTTTATGAGTGACCAGCTGTGAATATGTGTGCAACACGTCAATAAAATTGACTAGAATTTCTAGCCTCTGTTGGTGACATCATCAGAATGCGCCAGTACCAGTGCTATAAATAGATGTGCCACAGGTGCATCGTCAGGTCTTCAGACAACTCTGTGATGCGTTGTGCTTCTCAAGCCTCTCAAACTCCGTATTTTCCTCTGATATGAGTTAGATTTGTCAGGCAGTGTGCAGAAATATTTTTCTTCTTTTCTCTTCTATCACATAAGTGTGAAAGACAAAGAGAAAATGAGCGATAAACAAAGCAAACGGTGTGTGATTTTCTGACAATTTGTTTTGGGGAAGAGCACGCTGCTCTTGCGTTGGAGCAAGGCGGGTGTGAGCATTGTGAGCAGCTCACAGTGAAGATGCTGCACACTCATCTCGCTTATTTCCAAAGAGCCAGCCCCCACCATTTCATCGTGGGGCTCATGTATGGATCTGGCTGAGAAGAGAGAGACGGGTTTTGTCCCTATCACTTGCGCTCTCTCCAGATCCAACCGGTCCCTCGCATGATCTCGAAGCGCGCTTCGGCGCCTTTTCAGTTCATGAAAGGGACGTTGAATCTCTTGGGAGCGCAGAATCTGAGTTGCCTACATCTGAGCATTCTTCGCGTGATGACAAAATGGTTAAGGAATTGCTCGAGGTGGTAACTCATGCAGTGGCCACATGAACAAGAGATGCCCAAATGAATTTTCGCCAACAAGGAGCTTTCCTCTTATTGATAGCGCCGCGTTGGCTGAATAGAGTATGGTTCTCGGAGATAATAGCTCCCTGCGACGGCTCACCTTGGGCGATACCGCAGAGGAGGGACCTTCTGTCTCAAGCGCAGGGGACAATATTTCATCCCCGTCCCAAGTTGTGGAACCTTCATGTTTGGCCCCTGAAGGGTACCAACTGAGGGACACTGGGTTTTCACCTTAAGTTATTAAGACCATTCTGAGTGCTAGGGCTCCTTCTGCTAGCTAATAAATGGGGTGTCTTTGGAAGGTGGTGCGCTGCACGTACTGTAGATCCAGTTAACTGCCAGATTGCTTCAGTTCTGGACTTTCTGCTGGAAAAATTACCAGCAGGCACATGCCCCGCCACTCTCAGGGTTTATGTGGCAGCTCTAACGGCTTGCCACGCCTTGATTGATGGGGTGCCACTGTGGAAACATCCTTCGGTCAAGCTTAGGCATCAGGGCTCATTCTATCGGGGGGGGGGGGGGGGGGGGTCGCTCCCTCTACAGCATTTTTGTGATGCGGCAGGCTGGTCTTCTCTGCATACATTCATAAGATTTTATAGTTTGGATGTTCATGCCACTCCTGGCTCTTACGTCCTTGAGTCAACATCGCAAGCTCATGTCTGTGACCTCTCACGCTCTTGTGAGCACACACTACACAACCGTAAGGGGTCCAGACACTCACAGTGTGGTGTGGGTATTCTCATTCCCAAAGCACTGAATCAAGCGCAGCATTAAGTACAGCTTTTGATAAGGGAATTTCTCGGGTTAATTTGCTGTAACCTTGTTCCCTAGAAAAGCGGAACGAGATGCTTCATTGCCTCACTGAGGATGTCCCAGGACTGCTCTTCAGACAAAAGACCTGACGATGCACCTGTAGCACATCAATTTATAGCCCTGGTACTGGCAGATTCTGATGATGTCACCAAAAGAGGCTATATACTCTAGTCAATTTTATTGACGTGTTGCACACATATTCACAGCTGGTCACTCCTAAAAGACGTTCCCAAAGTGCTGAATCAAGCGCAGCATCTTGTTCCGCTTTTTTAGGGAACATGTTTACAGCAAAGTAACCCGAGACAAAGCAAAGTTTCAGCACATAAACGATAAGGCAATGCTTCTGCTCTAGAGTACTAAGGGCCTGCTGTGCCTTGTTAAAACTGTTCAATACTGTTCAAGTCTGTATTTTAACTATGGAATTGTGACTAACTTGAAAGCTTAATAAAGGACCTAAAAGTATCATAAAACTAGTCTATTTGATTTGTGGACCATATTCTAAGTGTTTTGAAAGCATACTATAGGTTTTGGTGAGAAACAACTTGAAATTTAAGTAATTTTTTCAGTGAAAATATTGACATGCATTGCAAGTTTATGAGTGCATATGAGAAGCTCAAAAAGTACAAGACTGTGTGCTTGACATCTTCAAGAGGAATGAACTACAATCTCATGAACTATTATGAATGATGCACTCTAATTTAAAAAAAATCGGAGAAAACTAAGTTGTTGAAAATCAGTATAGAATCAATATATTTACACTTTATTACAAAATATTCACACACACACACACACACACACACACACACACACACACACACACACACACACACAATAATACAATAATATGTGAGCAACATGTGTGTACATGTTTGTATTTTTGAGAAAATAATGTTTATGCATGGTTTTTGAAATATCAATATCAAGTCATTGAAATAAGGACATATAACACATACTAAACATTTGTCCACAAGACTTTTGAGAACTGGATCTTGTAACCTAGAGTTTTTGCTACAAAATTATCTCATTCATACAAAACAATATACTAATTTAACTTTTGTAAGTCACTTTTAATGTTAGAAAGGTCATATGGTGTGACCCACATTATAATGCTCCTTGGAAGGATATGGAAAATTGTACTACAAAGAATATTCCTGTACAAACAATATTAGCAGATAATAATTTGCGACAATATATAGATAAGATAGAAGATCCATGGACAAAGCTTACTTTAAATGTTTGGGCAACTGTGATAAAATAATTTAATTAATAATTTAATTAAATAATTTAATTCCATTTTTAAATGGATTGGACTTCACTCCAAATCAGTCTGATAACAGGTTTAAATTGTGGACAAATAAGGCAATAACTTCCTTTTGCACAATCATTGAGAAAGGTGAAATTTTAAGCTTTCAAGTATTAAAGGAAAAGTTTTTAGTAGAAAATCAAGATTTTTATAGATACCTTCAGGTTCAAAGTTATTATGATAAAAAATAAAAGGAAAATTCAAAGACAATTTGAATCCACTGATAGACTTGCTTAAGAAGGCATACACATCAGGTACTAGATATAAGATAGTTTCTCAGATATACAAGAGTTTAATAAATATGAAAAAACACTCTACAAGTTACATCAAAGAGAAATGGTTGACAGAAAGAGGAACAATTTTCACTAATGAAGAGTGGTCAACTGTATGGAAATTTCAGTGGAAATCAACTAGATCACTAAATTGGAAGGAGTACTGCTGGAAAAACATTGTTAGATATTTTATAACACCAATACAAACGGCCAAATACAGTAATAACACTCCAAAATGTTGGTGAAACTGTGGATGTAATGAAGCAAACCATTACCATATATTTGGGAATGTCTACATATTCGAGAATATTGGAAAGAAATACAGGATGCTCTTGAACATATTTTTAGAGGAGACATGCCTCTAGAATGCAAATTACTGTATTTTGGTTGTGTATGTTCAGATATAGTAGCAGCAGATAATAAATACCTGATGGGCGTGCTTTTGGTAGCCAGTAAGAAGGCAATCATACGCAAATGGTTAATACAAGAGAGACCAACATTAGATGACTTGATGTATCAAAAAGAAGGTCAGATTTTGCTGCTATACTTAAATAGATTAAGATTAATATATAATGTAGGCCTATATGTTAATAATATATGTTTGCATGTGTATGTAATAATAATTCTCATAAGTCATCTGAGATTATAATAATAAGTCATTTGAGGTTGTTAAGGATGGAATCTAACTAGGACACTCTCCCTGCATGTATATAGTTACTCTTTTTTTTTTCTTCCTTTTTGTACCCTTATTTGAACAATTCAAACAATTGAACAAACATGGAGTACAATTTATATTTAAAACACATTAGGTAATTGTACATACCTGTATTTGTAAAGACACTTTGTGATTGCATTGAACACTATATGTAACTTGAAATATAATATATGATTGTACTCAAAAGAATGAAAAAAAAAAAAGAAAGGTCATATGCGATGTGAACTTTCATGAATATTGATTGTAATTCAGATCTGGGAAGACAAAAGACCCCTCCCCTGGGCCTATCATTGAGGAATGTGACAGAAAGAGAATGAATGTGAGGAGACTTAATGATCCAAATCAAGTTTTAAGTTAAAAGAAATAATCAGACTATACATGTTCTATACATTTTCTTTACATAAAGACTTTACATAAAGACTTTACTTCATTTTAGACCTACACTACCATTTAAAAGAAGTCTCTTCTGCTCACCGAGGCTGCATTTATTTGATCCAAAATACAGTAAAAACAGTGATATTTTGAACTATTTTTACAATTTAAAAGAACAGTTTTCTATTTGAATATATTGTAAAATGCAATTCATGATCAAAGCTGAATTTTCAGCATCATTACTGCAGTCTTCAGTGTCACATGATCCTTCAGAAATTATAATAATATGCTGATTTTCTAATATGGGCATATTCAAAGTGCATTTTACTCATTTAACCTGAACACATATTTGCAAGCACAAGCTTTGTTGATGATAATGAGGTAGCATAAACACTAGATCAAATATAATCTAAACATTCATATTATTTTTATATCATATTACATATCATATTTATATCAGAGCATACAATTTAAATACCTGCTTTAGCCGAAACAACATTTAAATGTAACTAAAACTTGCTTATTAGGACATATTTCAAATGTCAATACACTGAATCCTGGCTGGCAAGTCTGGAAACAGTCCCAGTAGTAAAATAAAAGTAGTAAAAGTATAAAATAGCATGTCAACTAATGAAAACTAATTGACTTACTCGTCCGAAATTGTATCCTCGGCTGGATCAAGTCTCTCTTCAAAATACAAATGTTCATCAGTGTCCCGCTCTTCTCCTGAGGAAAATGTTAACTCTTCCTTACTATCCAGGAGTTTCCTCGCCTGTGTATCGTCACAAACGCGCAGTAAAATGAAAGAATTGTGTTTACATCAAACCTCACTGTCGGGGGCGTGTACATTTGCCTTGATCGTCTCCGCACATTATGAATATGATCGTCTCAGCACATATATGTACAGTATGAATGGTGCGCTCTGCTGGTGGGTGGGATCACATTACCTATAATTAGATGAACCAGTAAAAATGGTACATCACTTTGTTTCATACAGATTACATTGCAGGAGAATATTTGTTTTAAATTCGAATTGTTTTATTTAAAAGTAGACATTTTATGTTTCATGTTTGTGTGATAAGTATTCGTGGAGTTTCAGTTCATTTTTGTGACGTGTTTCAGAAATATGCTTGTGAACACGGAGACTGCTGAAAGCTCACCCATTTTATTTTCTTTATTTTACAAAAGCACATGGTTTTGTTGTTATTGTGAGTGTACACAAATAAAAGTGTAGACCCTTTATAGTCTCTAATGATGTATTACACTTATCTGTATGCCCCAAAATGATGGAGTATTTTAAGTTGTTTCCGCTGTAATGACGAAAATATCCAGCAGGACACACCAGCGCATCTGTCGACCCCAGAGGGTTAACCAGAAATTCTGCTATTATAACCTATTTAATAAAAAAATTGGTAACAAGGACTGATGGCTTCAGCAAAAGCATATACCACAGACTAACAACCTAGGAGCTCATGGTAGGTTGTCTGTAAAGTAGCCTAATTGTTAATAATCAAATTCTCTATTGAAAAAAAAGGGATTTTCACTTCAGGAACCAGACTGTTGCACTCTATAATGACATAAGTTTCTCATATGCAGTGGCATCTCAGGATCATTATTGATGGTGGGGCACAAACAATCATTTGTCTAATCCAACATGAATCAGGGGTTGCGTTAACCAAAATTTTTTGAAACATTGACAGATAATTTCAAATGCTGTGCATAAATTTTGAGATATACAAAATTACAATTAAAAACATTTTAACCTAGTGCATCAGTTTCTAACCACTCTCTTAACTGTGCTTTGTGTGTGTGCCCCGTTTACTCCCTGGTATTCAGATCCATATAAACAGGCACTATTGCCATTTACACCTGGTATCATGCATCTCATTTGACCAGTCGTGTTTGAATTTCAAGAAGAGGGTTCATTCATGACTGTACACTTCAATAATTACATCAGTGTGTCACTGCATGATAATAAATCACCAAAAAGTATAACAAAAAGAAATTCTAAAAAAGCAGCGCAACGTTTGTGCCAATTATACGTGCATTTAATCTAAGTGCAAACATTAAGTTTAGAGCAGAACTGTCAAAGTAAATGTCTTAACTGAGCGTTAAAGATGTGTGGACTTATCATCTGTGACACTTTATTTTGATTTCAAAGCTGCACATGACCAGCAATGTTTAAATATCTTGTTTTAACACAGCGGTTGATTGACAGGTAGAATTTCACCGCTAAAAAGTACACATCCACATCAAGAAGATCAAGTGACCATTAAACCAACCAGATAAAGGTAAATCAAAGGCTGAGCATATTATCTCACTAATTTTCATGCAGCATAATAAAACATTTCAAAATGAAAGATTAACGTAATACAATCCAGTGCATCAACAACATCTCACAGCAATGGAATACAACTCATTGAAATGATGAACAGTGATCTTTACGAAGACAAACAGCAACACATTAGAATAAAATTAACACTAGAATTGCCAATTAAGTTTACTATGTAGGTCTGCGTAGAGCAGTCATTTCAACAAGTTTGTTGGTGAAGGTAGAACTTACAGGCTTTTGAGCATGCTCAGTTTGATCACTGATGCTCAGTCCTGAGGCCGTTTGTGGCAGAATAATCCATTTTTCATTCTTTATTGTTTTGAGTTCATGGAACTTTCAATTCAACTTGAATCGTTAATTAACATTGAGGAAGAGGGGCTAGCCCCATGCACAGCTAATGAGAACAATTAAATGGCTTTAACGCAACAGACCTTTAAAACCATAGAATGTAACACTTAATTTTGATGGTCCCTCTACAGATATTCAACTG